>CP136055.1:604540993-607040993 GCA_032464435.1 Aegilops umbellulata | reverse complement strand
AATATTCTTTCAAGTCTGAATAGATACTTACCGGCATGTCTTTTCAAAAGTGCATTACCAAGTGAATACTCATTTTTATTCCTGTTCTTTATTTTTCCGACACCAGATTTGTTTTTGTTTTAGGCTGTGTGACAAAGTGGAGTTGCAGAACTCTTTTATATATACACACTAGAAGTGCAGTTTCAATAATTCTTTGGTCATGCCTGCTGATGGTAATACCATCGTATAACCAGGGAAAACTACAGTGTGGGTTATTTGGTTCCCCTTTCATGCATGAGTCAGCAGCGGCATAGCCTTTCCTTCCACGTGCTATTACCAGTTGTCAAACACAACTACACAAGTATGCTTTCTTAATGTAGTTCTAACTTTATATTTTTATGACACCCTAATAAACTCTTATCCCATTATATTTTTGTCATTGTAAAGTTTCACTGATAAAAAAAATCTAAAAATATATGCTTGCATAAGGTGGACAAGAGAGTTAACTCAAGACTGAAAAACGGCACGGCAAGGCGCACGTCAGACACTAGTATGATAGATGATAGATATAATAATGTGATACTAGTTCTTTTCCAGCCTGCCTTTCTTTGTCCGCTACTCCCTCCGTCCACGAATACGTGTACATCTAGCTTTTGTCCTAAGTCAAAGTTTAAAACTTTGATCAAATTTTGAAAGAAAATTAGCAGCATTTGTGGTGCTAAATTAGTGTCAGTAAATCCGTTTTGAAATGTACTTTCATAATATACCAATTTTGTGTCATATATGTTACTACTCTTTTCTATATAGTTTGTCAAAATTTATTTATTTTTTGACTCATAACAAAAGCTAGATGTACACTTATTCATGGATGTAGGGAGTCCTCTAGAGTACTAGTGACAGAGTATCGCCTCGTTGACCCGAATATTCACAGGCGCGGCCGAGCTCGCCTGGTCACGGAATCAATAGCCGTTGCCTTGTTTTGGGATGTGGAAAGCATGCGGTACTGTCGGACGTGTTCGGTGGATTAATTAATGAAGTATGTACATTTCTACGGACCGAAACGGCGACGTGTTTACGGCGCGGGGCTACGGACGTCTGTCCATCGCAGACGGCGTCTTGCTTCTATCGTTCGTATATTCTCAGGGCTAGGCCCCAGCACGTGCGGTATGGCTGAGCGCTTGCACCCCGCGTGCGCATACAGCATGCACAATGCAGCGTGTGTACAGAGACTACCAATTTATCCATATTATATATTAGTTAATCTGGTTAGCTTATGCGTCCAAAAATATCTGATTATTTTAAAAGTAAAACATGACTATTGACAAGATTTCACCAACAAATACTACATCCGTTTCAAAATAAGTATCACAAAGTAAGTGTCCCTGACTTTGTATTAAAGTTATACTAAGTGAGCAACATTTATTTTGGGATTGAGAAAGTATTTTACATATTAAACAAACAATCTCAAAAGAGGGACATAAAAAAATATTATTTTTATTTCAAAAGAGTAACATAAATAATTCCAATTTCTTCACAAAGTGAATTTAGATATTCAAATTTCATATTTAACAAAAGATTGGAAATGATTTCATAAGAATGACATAAGAAATTTCAAATTTTAGTTTTTACAAAAGTATTGAAACTGAATAGCGATATAAGTAATATCATTTTTTATAGTGGTTTATGTGATTTCAATTTCTAGTTTTTACAAAAAAATTGAAACCGAATAGCAACATAAGTAATATCAGTTTTTTATAGTGGTATCAAGGTGTGAAGTTCCTTAAAATTCCGGAACAAGGTAGCAGATTAGTAAGTTACGCTCTACCGAGCTGCACCTCGGTTGGGACGGAACAATTTTAAAACGGATTTTGGTATTCAGATTTTATAAAAAAAATGCTTTTGGATCAATGATTGAAACTTAACATTTAAAAAAACATCAAAACATATTCAAAATGGATCTTATTTGAAAGCCCTCGTCGCAAGCAATATGAATCTGAAAATAAAACTTAATTTAATTTTTGGCTGAAAAGACATGAATGTTTTAAATTCAAAAGCCAAACGATCAAGGCAGGGGCATTTGGGGCGTTTAAAGATGAACATAACAAAGAGATATCCATTTGCGCTAACCCACCAACTCACCTAGCATTGTTGAGATTGGTGATGGGCAAGCTCCATAGATTTCCAGAAAAAAATTCATGAAATATATAGAATTATGGTGATGTTGAATTATCAAACTGACCATCGTTGTTAAACCATATTTCTAGAATTTCAGGGTACATGCAGGTTGATGGTAGTTGCAAACATGAGTGTGGACAAAGTTCTTGAAGACATGATGCAAAGTGGTTGAGCAGTAAATATGTTATATTATTGCTTCGGGTGTAGGGTTCACTTGCTTCGTTCAATCCGAAGATACTCATCGGTGTAATCGGCCGGAATGCATGCAATCCATTCTCCCAAGCATGCCCGACCATCCACTTGCTTCGTTCATCTCCATCAATTTTCTTGTCCTCCTTATTGGGAGCTTGAAGGTACTTGGGACCAAATACCCGGATCAATGGTTTTACAAACACCCGCACGCATTGAGCTTGGTATCTTCTACTATGGCATCACTCTCATTGCCGTCGATATTTTTTGGTAAGAACTAAATCAAGGCAAAACAGCGGCATTCCTCCCGCGAGTGAAGAACCGACAATTTTGCTTCCAAACTTCCACAATGCGAACACAAGGATATTATTTAATAACGCCTACATAGGAGATGAGTGGATAGGTCAGTACCTCGGCAAAGTAGTCTTTCATGAGCAAATTGTGGCCGGGAGCTCGGTTGCACAAAATGCAAAGGCGGCCTACCGTCGATCCACAATGTTTCTTCTTCTTGCCCGCTTCAAATTTATTGATGAGATACAATAAGAGGAGGTGCTCGGCATGATCGTCAAAAAGCAACTCGTCTATGTCGAAATCATCCGACTTTGATGGCGAGGACGAACTCCAAACATCCATCTACGGGAATAAATTTGTGACACGTCTAATGAAAATATTCTCGCATTTCAAAAAAATGTCTGTGAAAATTTACAAAATGTTATATACAAATGTAAAAAAATGTTTGTGCAGGTTAAGAAAATTGTTTATTTCCATTTAAAATTCTCTTGACATTTTTAAAACATATTCACGTGTTTCCAAAAAAATGTTCACATGTATTTGAAAAATTGTATATAATGTATATTTGAAAAAAATGCCCAATGTGTATCAGAAAGATTTAACGTATGCTCTAAAAATGTACATTTTGTACCGAAAAAAGTAGATACGTGTTCAAAAGAAAGAAAACGGATAAAAAATCTGGCAAATAAACAAAAAGAAACCAAAAGAACAAAGAAACCAAATGTGAAAATGGAAGAAAGAGGAAAAGAACAAATAAACGAAGAAAACCGCTCGAACGAACTTAGCGACAGCTACAAGTAGCAGCGAGAAGCTCCCGGAACGCATCCACCTCCTGCTGTGACGGCGCCGTGCCACTGGATATCGCCGTTATACGGACGCGTCACTGTCTTGTACTGTATTTCACAGTTTTATACGCCAGCACTTAATGCACCCACGACGGCTTTGCTGTTCCATTGGTCCACGTACCGGGAGCGAGCGAGCTCGTCCGCTCAATCGCCGTTCTCCTCGTTGACCACTATTCATTGTTGTGGATATGTTTGTTTGTGGAGTAAATGGCAAGGGCATTATCTATAGGAGCTAGCCCCTCACAAAGCTTATTGTCTGCCGGTCCATGGTGGATGAGCATGTGAAGGTGGGTGGGGGAATATGGATGTCACAGTCCTAAGGGCCAAAAGTGAATAATATGGTGAGGACGCCGTCGTCCCTCTCATGATGCTCCCTCTATGGAGCTGCTTTTCCACAATGCTATGGTCTTTTCACAGCAAGCCGCGACGCGAGTGGAGCACTAGAGCTGGGTTTTTTTTTAAAACACACTACAGATGTAGGCACTCATACACACGCAGACCCTACCCTTATGAGCACCTCCGAGAGACTAAGCTGACATATCATCTTGAGAATAATAAAAAGTCGACGAAAACGTCTCCTTATCATTAGGATTTGAACCCTGATGAGCTGGGAATACCACTGTCCTCCTAGCCATTCAATCATAAGTTGGTTCGCAGCAGTGGAGCTGTTGATTTGTTGATGTCACGCTTTGATTTTAGGGTGGCGCACGATGGTCTACATAAACCCACGGCTGCATATATGTTCCAACTCGAACACAATTGTGAACAAAAACTGCAGCACCATGAACATGAAGGTGTGCTTGTCCATGTTAACCTACCTTGTCTTCCTTACCTTCTTGTTCTCCTGGCCGGCCACCTCGGCAGCCCTGCGCGCCCATCTCTCCCACATCGACAGTGGTCGCGGCTTCACAAAACGCGAGCTGCTCCACCGGATGGTCGTTCGGTCGAGGGCCCGTGCTGCCAATCTTTGCCCATATTCCGGCACCAACGCCCACCCGACGACCGCACCGGTGGGACGCGCCAACACGGACGTAAACTCCGAGTACCTAATCCACTTGAGCATCGGCGCGCCACGCTCGCAGCCTGTGACACTGACGCTGGACACCGGCAGCGATGTCGTCTGGACGCAGTGCGAGCCTTGCGCCGAGTGCTTCACCCAGGCTTTGCCCAGGTTCGACACCGCCGCCTCCAACACCGTCCGCAGCGTCGCGTGCTCCGACCCTCTCTGCAAAGCCCATTCGGAACACGGCTGCTTCCTCCACGGGTGCACCTACGTCTCTGGCTACGGCGACGAATCAAGGTCATTTGGCCACTTCCTCAGGGACTCCTTCACCTTCAACGACGGCAAAGGCGGCGCGGTCACCGTGCCGGATATTGGCTTTGGCTGTGGCATGTACAACGTCGGCAAATTTTTAGGAACCGAGACTGGCATCGCGGGGTTCGGCCGCGGGCCATTGTCGCTGCCTTCGCAGCTCAAGGTCCGGCAGTTCTCCTACTGCTTCACCGCCAGGTTCGGGGCCAAGAGCAGCCCGGTGTTCCTGGGCGCCGCGGGCGACCTCAAGGCGCATGCCACAGGGCCGACCCTATCCACTTCGTTCGTACGGAACCCTTCTCCGAACACCGACAGCTCCTCCTACTACTTCCTCAGTTTCAAAGGGGTCACCGTCGGCGAGACGCGGCTGCCGGTCCCCGAGTCGGCGTTCGCGATCAAGGCCGACGGCTCCGGCGGGACGATCATCGACAGCGGCACGGACCTCACCACATTTCCGGATGCCGTGTTCAGGCAGCTGAAGAGCGCATTCATCGCGCAGGCGGCACTGCCCGTCAATAAGACCGCGGACGAGGACGACGTATGCTTCTCCTGGGACGGCAAGAGGACGGCGCCCATGCCGAAGCTCATCTTCCACCTGGAGGGTGCGGACTGGGACCTGCCGCGGGAGAACTACGTGACGGAGGACCATGAGTCCGGCCAGGTGTGCGTGGTGGTAAGCACGTCGGGCCAGAGGGATATGACGCTTATAGGCAACTTCCAGCAGCAGAACACGCACATCGTCTACGATTTGGCGGCGGGTAAGTTGCTCTTGGTGCCGGCGCAGTGTGACAAGCTGTGACTCGTACATCCACCGCGTAAAATCCAACAAATTTCTACCTGTGTACACTGAAATCTCTGGCTTTCCTGAGTACCCAGAATACTCGGCAAAAGGCCATATGAACTCGGCAAATGCTTTGCCGAGTGTTGCAATTACTTGTTTTAAATAAAATTAAAAACAGATACACATATGTATGTGTGACGACATCACCTTTGACGTCATTGGCACACACGAGTTCCTTTTTGGTCCGCAAGGGAATCAAGTATTACTGCTTGCGTCTAGCACAGATATGTGCGATTAAGTATTTAAAAGAAATTACAAGCCATGAACAGATTGCAACTAAGAGTTAGTTATGTTAATCGTCTGCCATTCATGGTAGTAGAATAACTACTTAACTATGCATTCCAACCTGCAGCCATATCACTGGAAAACATAGACGCAACAACAAGGTGAAAAAAATATTACTCCCTCCGTCTCGTAATATAAGATATTTTTGCAAGCTAAAACAGCTTGCAAACAATCTTATATTATGGAACGGAGGAAGTACTAAATAATTGTATACATGAACCAATTTCAATTGGGAGTGGCTAAGAAAGTCTCAGGGGCTGAAAACTCAAATATTTCTAGTCAAGTAAAGCATGTGGGTGAGAAAGAAAGTTATTAGTACGCATTGCAAACACCTGAAAACTCAAATATTTCTAGGCGTACCGCGTCAAGTAAGCCCTAGCTAGCGTACTTTTCCAATGTAATTGATCTCCATAGAGGGCAAATCGACGCAAATTACATAGCCATCACAGCGTTGGCTAGTTGGAAAGAAAAAGTTTACCAGATTATGATCATCGGGATCAACAGTAGGATATGCTGGTACAAACTTGGGTAGAAGCCTTGAGGAGTAGCCTACGCCATCACAAAAATTTGCAGATTTCATCTGGCAATCTTGAACCCACTGCACATCTCACCAATTCCAAGTCTTCACATAATCTTCACACTGATGTGACTTAATACCACATTCAAAGAAGAGGTCATCTTTCCTAAAGACATGGACACACATCTAAGTACTCCGACGCTGATGCTGACAAAACGATCTTCTCTGATGTTAAAATCGATGCCATCCTCGGAACATACCGGTGGAGGAATTGGGATGAACCCAAAGGCAGATTAGTGCTGGTCAAGATCACAAGAGAGGCTTCCACAACACAAATCCACCCACCAAGAACTATCTCCGCTGGCAAGCACTGTATGAATGTGCCAATTCCAGGAAGTAAGATCACCGGGGGGAGACACGCACCTACTTCTCCATTCTCCTGTTGACGTAGAAAAGGTGCATACACATGGCCCTTCAGTTGCCCCACTTGTTGTATATCGAGACAACATGGGAGGAGCCATCGCAGTTGTTGACGGCATGCCTTCCTTCAACACAGCCACTATGTAATGACCACTCTGATGTAGGAGGCTGAAATTAAGCTCAGGAACCCAGGCATCTCATATGACTGGAGATGGCACATCATTCTTAAGTAAAAACTAATCATGATAGAAATGAGGATAGGTCAGAGTATCAATAGTACTTTGCATAAAGAATAGCATTGTAACAAGATGCCAAGGCTGTTGGCCCCGTCCGGCCAAGTACTGCCCATGACGGCGATACGCGACGACAAGGAACGAAATAGCATTATGTTCAAAACTTCTTCAGAATTTTTAAAAAACGTTCCCTTTCCATAAAATTCTAGAATTTCAAAATTATGTTCACATTTTTTTCAAAAACTTTTCAATTTTTCTAAAAAAATATATCTAAATCTTCAAAAATTATTCAGGATTTCAAATTTATTGAAAATTTTACAAAAATGTATGGAATTTCATAAAACTTGATCATGTTAGCCAAATTTGTTAATGTTTTGGAAGAATGTTCAAATTTTGTTCATAATTTTCAAGAAATATTTTAAATTCAAAACTTGTCAAATTTGGAAAAAATGTTCAGAAAATTAAAAAAAATTGTATCTCTAACAAAGTTCAAAAAATTGTAAAAAGTTCAATTAAAAAAACATTCACTTTGTCAAAAGTTGGTAGAACTTTTTTAACCAAACCTATACAGTACAAAACCAAATTGGCGGCCCAGTCAAAATGGATGTTGGTTTCCGGCCCAGAAAATTTGGAACGACGACGAGACCCACTTTTGCAGAAAGCATCGATGGCCCGACTTGTCCTCTAGCGAGCGAAATCACTCATTGAGAAGTACTCCTTCCAAAGATCATTCCCACCTCCCCACTTTTGCAGAAAACATCGGTGGCCCGACTTGTCATACTTTCCTAGTCTCTAATGGAGTTTGTTTGTGGTTCTATTTCAATTTCGGTGAAAATTTGGATTAGGATCCATATCTGCAAGGGGAACGAATTTGGACCAAAACTTTGACATTTTTAAAACCCATGCACTTGACCAGTTTAATTAAGACCGTTTAGAACTTTCATAAGACAAGACTTGGAATGTCGGTGAAATAACTTTTTCCGCTACTACTTGCTTAAAACTGTACCCCATCTACAAGAAAGAAAAATTAATTATACAAAACTAACAAAGTTCAACTTTTTTTTAACAAAGTTCAACTTGGGGATACACGCGAGCATGCTAGCTAATTAATCAAAGTACAAGTCAACTGTAAAAAACCTTACATAGATCGGAGTAGTACTTTTTTTTTCTGATAGTAACTAAGTGCATATATCATTCGTCTTCCTGTCATACTCCAACCACCGGCACTTACATATTTTAAGTCTCTCAGCCACTTCATTCATGGTGGGCCTGTCGTTCACATCCTCCTTGAGACACTGCACCGCGATCTTGCCCACCTCCTCAAGGCACTCCTCATTTTGCTTCCCGTGAGACGCAACCTCTGGATCAAACATCTCCCTCACCGCCCCACCCATGGAAGCCTTGACATAATCCAGTGGCAGGCTATGGTTCCCGTCATACCTTGCTTTTTTCCGGGTCACGAGCTCCAGTAGTACGATGCCGAAGCTGTACACGTCACTTTTCTCGGTGAGCAGCCCGGTCTTCATGTACACGGGGTCGATGTAGCTGCTGTCCCCGACCACCCAGTTGGTGTGGTCCTTGTCGATCGACATGAGCCTCGACGTCCCGAAGTCCGACACCTTGGGCGTGAATCCGTCATCCAGGAGGATGTTGCCCGACTTCACATCTCCGTGGAGGATGATTGATGTCTGACTCGCCTCCGAGTGCATGTAAACGAGCGCAACCGCTGAATAGATAGCGATATCCAAGCGTGTTTCCAGCGGGAGAGGTTCCTTATTGTCACCGTGGAGTACGTCGTGGAGGCTCCCCCTGGGCACGTACTCGTAGACCAGCATGGGCACCTCCGTCTCCAAGCAGCAACCCAATAGTTGGACCAGGTTCCGGTGGCTTATATTGGACTGGATTGTGATCTCATTCGCAAAAGACTCCTTCTTCCAGTCCTCATTGATGGGGATCGAGCATTTCACGGCAACCCGTACATTGTCTCTGGCGCCAGTGGCTCCCTTGTAGACCTTCCCAAAGGCTCCTTGGCCGATTATGCAACGATAGTTATTTGTGATGTGGTCTAGCTTTTCCTTTGTGAAGATCTCGACCTTGAGGCTTTTGAGTAATTGTCCGCCGTTTTTGTTGAAACAATCTCTCAGTTTTCTTTTCTCGTTCTCCATATGTAAGAATATCAGTAGCACGGCGAGTAATGCAATGGCACCAATTGTTCCTGCAGGCGGACAAATGTCATGTGATTTTCCATTTATTACATAGTGATGATATATACGTAGTAATAGTATTGCTATTTATTACTCGACTAAAAACTAACTATGCCAAGTCATCGTTGGGAGCACACAGATCCAACACATGAGATATGTGCAAATATTTTAAAAAAAGACCTTAATTGGATGACTACTGATATTGAGATATATATGGCTACAGACACCCCTTGTAATAATTAAATGTTATAATGCAGTAAAACAGGAATATGTTTTTGCAAAAAAAGGAATATGTGTTTTACGTTGAAAATAGCACTTTATGTTATTGATTGGGATGTTCAATTGCATGCATGAGAGTATCTTATCTTATCTTATCTTATCTTATATACCTAAGAGAGTGGTCCCCACTACTTGTAATTATCTTAATACATGTGCTTCTACGTCATCAAAATTACTATAGCTGTTAGATATATTAATTTATACTAATTTGATCCACTAGTATTCGTCCGAGCTACACATGACAATTCTCTATCATGTAACATACATTAGTGCATTCTAAGTGGGTTTTAAATCACATAGCATTTAGTTGTGGCATGCAAAACTTTCAGTGCTTAGATTTTTATGCAGACATTTCTCACATAGTTTAAATCGTAAGAATTAAAGTACTATTCTACATGTTATTTAGAAATTATATATCCAATTTTACGGCAACATGCGGGTTAAGGAAATACATAGGCCATATATAAGTGAGTGTGGAGGACCTTATTCTTGAGCTACCAAAGTGCAGTGACCTCTTTAACAAAAAAAATATGTTTCATGACAAATCTGTAATAGCTTTGCTAGGTTTAATGGGAAAAAAACTTTAAAGTTGTCCCGCACAACAATGACCAATATAATGATAAAAATTTAGCAATACGTAACATCACTATTATCATCAAATACATTTTGTTTCTTTGTATGCAGCTTGCAAAAGATTATTTAAATTTTGCTCACTCGTACTTTATTCTCACATCCACACCATGGGATTTGCTTATGATTTTTAACACTTGTAAATGCACTTTTTAACTTTTCTAATTAAAGAGAGCCTCACCTATCACCGCTGCAGCAGTCGTGGACACTACAAGTTCACAACCCTTGTGGCTTTTACCATCACCTCTTCGTCCGAAATTGCATTTACAATCATAGTCACCCTCTCTATCGTGGCATCTCCCTCCATGACAAGGATACATGTTCTTATAAATTGTTGAGTTTGGGGATCTCCGTAGCTCACACTCGTTAATATCTGAAGATGTATTAAAAAATAGTGCATATTATCAGTTTACTTAATATGAAAACAAGGACAGCAATAACTAGTATTTTTTTCTTAAGTTTTCTGCTCTTGAAAGTAATGAGAGAGCGGAAAATTCACACAATCCCAAATCATGAGGTAGAAAGTAGAAAGTACGCCTTCATATCCGTAGTGTGCATTATAATCTACAAGATTGTAAATTACTACTTTTTTTTGCAAGGAATGCACAATATATATTAAGGGTAACATATGATAAATGAAGTTTCCTTGGAAAAATTAACACAGAAAGTGTACAAACTTGTGCATCCATTTTTAATGTATGGGTTGCCACTGTATCCCTTAGAACATCTGCAGAAATAGCCGCGTGCTCCATTGCTGGCATTTACGCAATAGCTCTGGGCGCTAACACATGCGTAGGGAACATTCTCACTGTTGTCACCCTCTGGCGTCGACGGGCATGTTCCATCCCGTATTGCCCAGTCAAGGACAACAGGAACGACGGGACCATGTCCAAGTCTATTTATGAATGTCATATTCCCAATTAGATCAGTTTTCTTGAAATGGTACCTGTTCAATAAATTCAACCATTAGTATCGGTAAAGATTGTTGCAGCTTGCATTGTATATACACAAGCCCAAACTAACAACATGACAATATCAACAATAGAGTTGTACTACCTCCTTCCTGGTTTATTGGTACCCTTCGTATTTAGTGTAAAATTTTGACAATAGATTTAACTAACGAAACATAAAAATTATACCATTGAAAACTATGTTCAAATACGAATCCAACGATATAATTCTTGATGACATGCATCAACATTGAGTTAGTAAAATTTATGGTCAAAATTTGATACAAAATACAAAGGGGACTAATAAACAGGACGGAGGTAGTAACATCTATAGAATGACGGCCGGACTATGATGTGGCGATGCATCTTAACTCTAAATGTGTGACCTCACCCCACGTCTCTCTCTCTCTCTCTCTCTCTCTCTCTCAAAATTAAGAATCTTTTATCTCACCAACCATTAATCCGGCTCAAGATATGCTTTCAATGTTGGTTCGCTGCGCCATGATCTTCCAAACTAGGTCATATAGTTAAATGTTTTGATGATTTTTTTCTCAATAATTGCCCAGTTATAGTCAATACATCAGTTCATTACTAGGTTATAGTGAGAGCATCTCCAGCCGTTGCCCCCCCCCCCCCCCCCGAGACGCATAAAAATCGCCCCTGGGGGCGAGCCGGCGATACAATCGACGCTTGGGGCGGTTTTGCGTCCAGCTGTCGCCCCCAGGCGCCGATATAGGCCCACTTTTCGGCCCACTTTCGGCGAATAAAGGGTCCATATGGGCGAGAATAGGCCCATATTCGGCGTGGTTCGCCGTGGCTGGGCATTGAATTATGAACATAAATATTTTTTTATCACATAGTTCATCACAGAAAATTAAATAGTTCAACAAAATAGTACAACAACAAATAGTTCAATGCAAACTATATAGTTCAACAAATAAAAACTCATATTTCATCACACGTCGCGCTCGGCGTCGCCCTTGAGCCTCCATAGGTGCTCCATCAGATCCTGCTGCAGCTGATGGTGCACCTGTGGGTCTCGGATCTCCTGACGCATACTGAGGTAGGCAGTCCAAGTTGCCGGTAGCTGGTGATCAACTTCGGCTAGAGGACCCTGCCTGTAATATGGTTCAGTGTCAAACACTGGGTCTTCTTGCTCGCTCTCAATGATCATGTTCTGCAAGATGACACAGCAAGTCATGATCTCCCACATTTGATCTTTCGACCAGGTCTGAGCAGGGTACCCTACAACAACAAATCAAGATTGGAGCACACCAAATGCTCGATCGACATCCTTCCGGCAAGCCTCCTGCACCTTGGCAAAGTGGGGCTTCTTGCCTCCTGGCATAGCGTTTGAGATAGTCTTCACAAATGTAGACCATCTCGGATAGATGTCATCAGCTAGATAGTACCCCTTGTTGTAGTGCCGCCCATTGATCTCAAAGTTCACCGGAGGAGAATGACCTTCAACAAGCTTGGCAAAGACAGGGGAGCACTGCAACACGTTGATGTCATTGTGAGTTCCTAGCATACCAAAGAAGGAGTGCCAAATCCAGAGGTCATATGTGGCCACCGCCTCAAGTACCACACTACAACCGTCTTTGGCGCCTTTGTATATCCCCTGCCAAGCAAATGGGCAATTCTTCCATTTCCAATGAATGCAGTTGATGCTTCCAAGCATCCCAAGAAATCCTCTTGCTGCATTCTGTGCTAGGATCTGAGCAGTGTCTTCCGCATTGGGTGTTCTCAAGTATTGCGGTCCAAACACTGCCACCACTGCCCGATAGAACTTGTAGAAACACTCTATGCTGGTGGACTCGGCCATGCGCCCATAGTCGTCGAGTGAATCACCGGGAGCTTCGTATGCAAGCATCCTCATCGCTGTCGTGCACTTCTGGATCGAGGTGAATCCAAGTTTGCCGGTGCAATCCATCTTGCACTTGAAGTAGTTGTCGAACTCCGGGATGGAATTCACAATCCTGAGGAAGAGCTTTCGGCTCATCCGATAACAGCGCCGAAATGTTTTGTCGCCGTGAAGTGGAGCATCGGCGAATTAGTTAGAGTAGAGCATCCAGTAGCCTTTGAGATGATGCCGGTTTTTTTGCTTTCACCCGCCCCGGCGCCGAGCCACCTCGCCGCGGCTTTTCATTGCTCGCCAGCAGCTGGGCGAGGGCAGCGAGCACCATGAGATGCTCTTCTTCCTGGAAGTCGGCCTTGGCTTCCTCCTCCAGCAGCACGGCCAGAGCATCCTCGTCATCCGAGTCCATCGCCGGGGCAGGCAAATCGCCGAACACCTTGCGCCCGGTGGGCGTGTACCCGCCGCTAAACTGCCCTTCCGCGGCCGGAAACGGCTGCCGGAAACAGCCAGCAGCTGGTGGAGGAGATGCCTCGGCGAACCTCTGCTATTTTCTCGGCGGGTATTGGCTATCTAGCGGTGAGGGGCGGCGGGCGGCGCCGGGATAGCTACTGGCGGACGAGGGCGCGGAGGGTGGGAGGCGAGTCGGGGAAGAAAAACTTGACTTTTCCACCTGACGGTGTGGGCCAGCCACGCTTTTCCCTTGCGCCGGAGCCCCCGATCGTCCCCCAGTGCGCCGGGTTCGGCCTACGACCGCCGGGCCCAAAAACGGGCCGAACCGGCGCATTTCGGCGTCCTGAGGACGCGACTGGGGCGTTTTTTTGGCACCGCGCCCAAAAAGTGGCCTGGGGAGGCCTATTGGGGGCGCGGCTGGAGATGCTACGAGGTCATAGGAACTTGGTTACGAGGTTATGAAATGTTACTTTCCACCGATGTAAACTTGTATGATAGTAGTTGTATGGTTTAATATAATCTCTTACATGCTGATACCCACTCTCTGGGACTGCATAACACATTGCGGTGCCAAAATACGTTCAAATTATTTCATGCGACCTTACAATATTAGAGTGATAAGAGTTCCTACCCACGTGATAACTTGATAACTGGTGGAGGAAAAAATCGTTGGAAGGCAAAATAGCGAGATCTTCTTTGAAGCCCTCGTAGAAATCAAACTCAAATGAAGACAAATGGGTTTGATGGTTTTAGATTTAAATTATTTTAAAATCTTGGATTTAGAAATAATGTCGTCGATATCATGCAAAGGTTCCTATATGCATGCATTTCCTTTTTGTATATGACAAATTATTCCATTGGGAAACACTTTCTGTATATGCATGCATCTCCTTTTAGCATATACAAAAAGGAGATGCATGCATATGCAAAAAGGATCTGCTTAGGTTATTTCATTATGGTGGGGGGTAAAAAATGGGGAGCAACTAATTAAGGAGCAATCCTTCAGGAGCCCCGGCAAGGGTCACTTGGGTGGGCTGGGGTGCGCCACTTGGCACACTCTTAGCCGCCGCCACGTGTCACGCTTTGGGCGCTCTCTCTAATTTTTTTCTGTACGCGTTTTTGGCTTTTAGACGATTTTCTTGATTTTTTGGCTTTTCGGTTCCCTCCGATTTTTCTTAGGTTTTGGATCAACAACATCTTCTTTAAAAAAGTTGACATGAAAAAATGCGTTATATTTTCCCCTCTTCCTCAAGAGGCAAAGATTAACTTCTTGTGGAGGCACATGTTTGTTTATGGCATGCCTTTCGTAAAAGGAAAAACACGTTTTTTTCTTTCACGAGAGCTTGCAAAAGAAAAAAAAAGTGTTCTCGTTTTTTTCCTACCATGACAGGCATGGATTTGCTTCCGCGAGAGGCACGGCCGTGTTTCTCGGAAAAGGAAGAAATGTGTTATCTTTTTTTTCTTTCTGCGAGAGGCATGGATTTACTTCTCGTGAAGACACATATTTGTTTCCGTGAGAGGCACGGCCGTTCCCCTTGGAAAGGAAAAAATGTATTTTCTTTTTTGTTTCCTTCCACGAGAGGTACAGATTTATTTCCCGCGGGGCATGGATTTGCTTCCGCGAGGGGCACTTTCGTGCCTTTGGGAAAAGAAAAAAAGTGCTCCCGATTCATTTTTTTTATCCGGATTTTTTCATGAAAAATAGATCGTCGAAACCTATCAACATGAGTTATAGTTTTGAAGATCTCAACGTGAAAACGATTCGAGATTTGGACGCACGGTTTGAGGGATGAAACATTTTGAATAAACGAATCTACGAAAAAAAAAGAAAAACTCTCAGGTTGTAAACTTGTAATAAGTGGCGCACATGCGGTGCAACATTTGTCTGAAAGAGTGACTTTTGCAAAGCGTACTCCTTGATTAGTGAATTTGTAAAAAATGTCACGGTTCACAAGCAAAACCAGATTGTTGGGGTGGGCCCTGGCCTTGATGCCCCCTGCCTCTAGCACTGTACATGAGATATCTCAGTTGTTCGATGGTCTAATTAGTCCCGCCTTGCTGATAGAGGGAGGCGGCATGGAGACAGCTGGTTATACGAAGAAGTGGGCAGAAGGCAAGCTTGCACTTGGGGCATGACACATCTAGTGAGATTATACTTGGGCCCGTCTATTGCTAGCTGAAAACTATTTCCAAACTGAGGATTTCTAACAGATCCCTCTCTTTGGAGAGGGTAAAACCCTACAATCAATCATCAAAATTGTCTAGCCGAATGAAAATTTATAATGTCTTTTGTTATATGCTTTTCTTCGATGGTTGTCCTCGCGCGTTGCTACCTTCTTGGAGACATGGCTTTCAAAGAACTTTTTCCGTAGTTTGTGTGCTGTCATGTCAACAAAGTCCATACCGGTATGGCTTGCTGTCGGTATGGACTTTGTTGTAAACTTGGCTACGGCTGAAAAGCCCCCGTAAGCTTAATGGAGATTTCTTTCACCCCGCAAAAAAAAGAACGATGATTGGTGTTACTGCTTATTGTTGCGTGTCCTTGGCTGCATCGGCATTTTTTTTTTCATTTCTGATTCTTCTTCCTTCTTTTTTAATAATTTGGTCGTGTCTCTCGTTAATGTCTCCACTAGTTCAATTAAAAAGAGCCTTTTTACAGTTCCTTTTGTTAATGATTCAATAGTGTTCACGTGCAAGTCAATTGGTAAGGAAAGAGATATTTTTGAATTTCACACATCCACGAATCAGCCATGCAGTACAAACTACTCTCTTCGTCTTATAATATAAGATGTTATTAGATCGAATATGTGAGTATATTGGATGTAATCACAACTTATATTTTGGGATGGAGGGAGAATTATGAGATGGAGGGAGTACAGTGATTTTGAAAAGGGAAAAAGAAAATCAATTTCTTGACGCACGCACGTACCAGCCTTTGGTGGAGACGAAGGCGTACTGGCACGGGCTTTCAGGCACAGGGTTGGTGCCCAGCGCGCGCGTGCTCCAGCTGACGTTTACTTGATTGAGGCGGGAAATCAGCGAGGTCTCGCAGCAGCCGTGTCCGTTGCAGGGCGTGCCGTCGTCCCCGGTGTCGTTCACCCTCAGGCACGTCGTGATGCAGCCGGTGAGGTAGTCGCTGACGCTGCGGCTCCTGAGCCTGGCCGTCGACCTGCACCCGATGGCCGTGAACACGTTGGCCGACGCCGAGAGCAGGAACGGGTTGCGAACGCGGAGCACCGCGCTCACCCTCGTGCTCGTGTGCTTGCTCGTGTTCTTGCTGCTCGGGAGGTCACAGCTATAGGTCAGGTGGGTGTAGACCACCATCTGCGCCGTCTCCAGCGTGATGTTGGCGACCTTGATGTCGCGCCGGAGCAGGGTGGGAGGACTCGTCGTCTCGTTGCATGTGAGGGCGAACCGGCCCGACAGGGAGCACCCGGGGCCGATGCCAAATGGATAGGGGATGTCTATTTCCCCGCATTTGCCAGGACAGCTTTTTGCCTCAGGCGGCGCCGACGCTGGTGGCGGGGACGGCGCGCCGGAGACGGCGGTGGTGAGGAGCGCGGCATAGAAGACAAGTAGGAGGAGCAAGGTTTGTAGCGGTGTCATAGCTAAATTGCTTTGGACGCACGGTCTCCTCTCATACCCATAACCCCTATATATAGTAACACAAACTAACATGAAAGTTGAGTGACTCAAGTTTGGGTAGTTTTTTATTTATTTGGGGAACACCAATTACGTACAACGTAGACGCACACACTCACATCCAGGGCCGGGCCCATAGTTGTACTAAGTGTACAAACTAACATGAAAGTTGAGTGACACAAGTTCAAGCAGTTTTTTTTTTTGAGAAACACCAATTACAACGTAGACGCACACACTCGCACCACTACACACACCACACTCAGAAAACGTTTATTGAAGACTGGGTCGGAGATGTATAGTTTTCTGATTGACGAAGTCATCGTAGATGCCTCGCTATCGACATGAATATCGATTGCCACCCAGGGAGATGTTCGACCAAGACGGCCTGAACTAGGGAGGCCTAGGCCGTGGACTATGCCCATTCTTTTTGAAGTTCAAACTCATATAAGAAAAATAAATTTCGCAAGAATAGTGATGTTGTATGCTTTGCAACTATCCTTTTCCTGGATAAGGTTTCCTCGTACCTCTCAAATGAATTTGATTTGAGCTTCAGATTTACATGTTTGTAGAACATCACCTCTCCAATATATCACAATTTTCTAGAATTTTTAGAAACTATTTTTTACTTTGTTTTCATCAGCTCCCACTATAACTTGGTTTCCACCTGACAGTCAATTTTTTTGTTGGTTTCCACATGATATTTCCTCGCTTGAGAAACTGGGTCCCAAGATCAATTGCTTCCTTGACGCCACCTGGGCAGTGTGGCGTTGGCAAATCACCATGAAAGATACCTTGATTGCATTTTCACTTTTGGATGCTCCACGTTATGTTGACGGCAATGTCATTTGAAGTCTGTGTTACTCTTCTTACTCAAGGGAATGCTACCATAACATAGTTTTCTACTTCTTTCTTGAGCTTTGGTTGGGTTGATGTGACGGGCATGTGGCGTAACAAATTAACATCATTAATTACTTATTTGACGCAAATTGAACGGTTGGTGGATGGGCTACCACACAAACCCAATAATTAAGGACGCATAGTGTGTGTGTGTGTGTCTCTTTGGAAATTGTGGTGACATAAGCTCAACAACTTGACGTATATGCGATAACATATATGTGTGTCTATTAGGCCAGTCCCAGTGGTCGTCTATGAGCTAGCATACAAACTCAATAATTAACGACGCCTAATTTGTGTCCCTTTCAAAAGCTCTGGTCCGACATATATGCGTGCTTGTTAGGCTAGTTCCAGTGGCATCCCTTACTATGCATATACAAGTTTGACATGTCACTATATACTCACCATCTTAAGTAGTATAAATCTTTTACAGGCCAAGAATATGTATTTTTTCGAAAAGGGAAATGACCCTGGCTTCTGCATCATCCTTTTTCTTTCCTTTATGTTTTTTGTGTCTATTTGTCTTTTTTATTTTCATAAATTCATGAAAAAATCTTCAAAACTTGTTCAGAATTTTGGAAAATGTTCGCTTTCCATAAAATGCTAGGGATTTCAAATTTTGGTTCATGTTTTTATAAATAAATTCACTTTTCTAAAAAATTAAATCAAAATCTACAAAAATGCTTCAGAATTTCAAAAAACTTGATAATGTTTTCCAAATTTGTTCACGTTTTGGAAAAATATTGTAAAAAATTCAAATGTGGTTCAAACTTTTCAAGAATTATTTGAAATTAAAAACTTGTTGTAAAATTTGGAAAATTTGTTTCTATATCAAACAAATTTGAAAAAAATAATTTTTTTAAAAATGTTCACCTTTTCAAAAGTTGGTTGCATTTTTTGACCGCAGCTGCAGTACACCTGCAAGTTTTTGTACTTACTTCGTACGCTACAGTAGCTGTCAAATGGCCGGTCCAGTCGCAGGAAATTGCTCCATGGTCAAAGAACACTGAGGACTGGGGTGAAGCAAGGTAGAGATTGCATGTCCACATGAGGAATATGCTCATGGTCAAAGATCTTGTCCTTATCAAACAGCAGCGAGGAATAAAAGTTCATCTCGCTAGCAGTCCACAAACGCTTGCGTCGAAGACGAGCAGAGTCATAAGGATTGTAGTCAGTGAAGAAAATGTGCTCAATGAAGAAATCATCAGTCTTGAACTTCTGCTTCTTGGAGAAAGGATTCTGTGGCTTGGGTTGAGGATTGTCAGTCGAGGTCTTCACAACCTCTTGAATCACAGGCACTTGAGCCACAGGCTGAGGAATTTCAGGAACAATGTCATCATCAGCAGCCTGGGTCTCCATTTCTTCAGCAACATTTATAGTAGCACTAGTGGCTGGAACTTCTTCAGGAATTGTGAGAAGAGAAGCTTGATGTTCTTCAGAGCCCGTGTTAATTTCTTCAGTTTGAACCGGGGACTGAGGAATCTATTGCAGAGGGGTGTAAAGTGGTGAATTGGGGTGATGACTTTCCCAGTAGTCATCATTTACAATTGGCGTTGAACACCCAATATCCACCGCCGCAAAGGAGAGGGAGAGGGGAGGGGGAGGAGGAGATCTGGCGAAGCGTCGAATAGGGAGACGGTAGCGAGATAGGTCTGAGGAGGAAGCCGGAAACCCTAGAAAGGGGAGAACCACACCCCTCCGCACCCATATATACCCCGACCGAGCCAGGCTCGACTCGATAGAAGGCCTCACAGGAGGGGTGGGCTGGACCTGGGCCACCCGCGGCCCAGAGCCCAAAGAAGGGAGAGGGGGAAAACAGACAGAGACGACAAGGCAAACCCCGAAACGGGCCCAACAGGCCCAGGAGCACCCGACGGGGCCCGCACCGCAGGCGGGGGAGCCAGCGCCGCCCCGATCCCAGATCTAGGGTTGGCACCAACTCCGACACCGCCGGCTCGCCGGAAGCCGCAATGGAGGCCGAGCAAGCAAGAAGACCCGTCGGAGAGCCCGACATAGAAGGCGGCGCCATCCCTGCCAACCCAACAGTACCCAACGAGACCACAACAGGGGACCAACACGACGCACGCCGGCGACCACGCGAGACGCGACGCCACCCATCACCCTCCAAGGCAGGCCCAGCGGGGCGCCCCCGCCCCCCAGGCGCGAACTTGCGCCGGCGACCCGCCGCCGCAGCCACGGAAGGACAGCACGGCGAGACAGGGCGGGGAAGAGGAGAGGAAGCCTCAGAATCCGACTCAGAGCCATCGGGATCCAGCGCCCAAAACTTATTGGCCCGGAGCGGGCAGATGCGGCCAGAGCGAGGAGGGGAGGACCGAGCGCATAGAAGGGCGGCACGCGACGCCGGAGCGGAGCCCGGGGGGAGCAGCGCGGGGGGGGGGGGGGGGTGGAAGGGGGAGACGCAAGGAGCAGGGTCAGCTACAGTAAAACAAGTTTTTAAAATGTCCACTTTTTCAAAAGTGGGTTGCATTTTTTGGGCGCAGCTACAGTAAAACCTGCAAGTTTTTGTTTTTATGCTACAGTGCACCTACGAGCTATAGTAGTACTTCGTACGCTGCAGTAGCTTTTTTTAGGGAAATAGCCAAGCTTTATTCATCGAAAGCCACATGAAGTGGGATATATGTCAGGTCATGGGATTGGCCAAACCAAACGTGACGTGCCGGACCCAAGGAAAGAGAATGCTTGGCTAACTTATGAGCTTCTAAGTTGTTCAAACGACCTTCAAAACAAAAATTACATGAAAAGGATAACTGTTGTACTCTAATCTCCTTAATGATGGCACCATGATGACCGTTGTTATCGTTGTTGATAGCCCTCACCACCTCCTTTGAGTCCGAAGAAATGACGAACTGATTTATGTGTAGATCCGCAGCGAGGGCCAAACCTTCTCGACATGCAATTGCCTCCAGCGTCGCGGGATCGTCCACTCCTCTAATTACCAGGGCCGAGCTTCCAAGATACGTCCCCATGTTATATCTACAGACCGCCACTGTTGTTCCCCTGCTTCCTTTTCTGCATCCCGCATCGACATTAATCTTTGCAAAACCCGCATGCGGAGCTTTTGGTTTCCTTCCGCTAGACGGTACCGCCCTGGGTTCAGTTCTAACCGGTTCCTGTCTCACATTGATCGTCTCCAGCTCATTGATGCACCTTTCAACAAAAGACATGATTGCATGTGGGCTCTGAAAAATGCCTTCATGAATAGCCTTCCGCCTTGCCGTACGCTGCAGTAGCTATCAAATAGCCGGTCCAGTCGCAGTATTCGCCAAATGAGCGGCCCAGTCAAAATGGCTGTGGGCTGCCGGTCCAGCAAAAATATGGGACGACGACGAGACCCACTTTTGCACAAAGCCATCGGTGGCCCGACTTGTCCTCTAGCGAGACTTGTCATCGCGCACCGGCGTCCCAGACCGTCGCCGGCTTCCGCCGTCTGGCCTCATCGCACCTGTCCCGGCTCATCGCCGTCGTCCTTGGCAACCTTCGCTAGTTAGCTGTCTTTCCGGAACCACGACACTGTTGCTCCAGTAGCGATGCAGACAGGCCGGGCGTCCGCATGTCCACCACGCCCACAAGGTGCTCGGCGCATTGCGCGACCGCGGCCGTGTGGCCAGCCAATCATTTGCACTTGTTCCGTAGCTGTGGGCTGTGGCGCATTTGGCAAGGAGGGAAATTTCAGAAGCTGGAGCGAGAAAAGGGAAACTGGGAAAATGTTTCGGTCCATAGAGGCTGGTTCTCAGAGAACCTGCAGATATAGGTAGACGCCCCTACTCGATACTGACCCTAACTGCTTAATGCATGTATGCAATGGTGTGAGCCTGATGCAGTGGCTAACTGTCCTTGTTGCGATGCAGATGAAGCAGCTGGACGGCACACATACAGAGGACCCCCATTTCCTGCGTCTTCATCTAGCTTAGTGTTCCCTTCCCACCTCTAGTTTCAGACCCAAATGTTTTGATTTTGAATGTCTATACACTCGCATCTGTTTCATCCTGCCAATTTCTATTTCAAGATAGTTTTCCATATCCATTGATGTGTAATCAAGAGTGCAATTCATTTTCGCCATGTCAGCCCGGAGATTAGGAAACCATGTTTCGATGCATAGAGGCTGGTTGTCAGAGAACCTGCTGATACAGGTAGACATTCCTACTTGCTAATGGCTTTAACTGGTTAATACTTGTATGAAACTGTATGAACCTGATGCGGTTGTTAATTGTCCTTGTTGTAATGCAGATGAAGCAGCTGGCCGGCACACAGATGATCTCCATTTCCCGCGTTCATCCAGCTTAGTGTTCCCTTCCCACCTCTGGTTTAGACATAAATGTTTTGATTTTGAATGTGTATCTTGCAATTTTTACTTCATGACAGTTTTCTGTAATCAAGAGTGCAATTCACTTTTGCCATGTCAGCCGGGTGATTAGGAAGCTCATTTAGTAGTACTGTCAGCTTCTATATTTGTCAGTGACTCGAGGGTACTTAGTCGCAAAGAATTTGTCACAGCTGGCAACCGTAATTAAACTGAGCTTTTGTCACACAATAAAAATTTACTGTCACACAATAAATTATTGCAATTGCATAGCAAGCACATGTACATCACACACTGGAAAAAGCATATGCAAGTTTTAACTGCATTAGACTACATCAACGAAAAGAAATTGGCTACTTAACTACACGATACAAAGTTCAACTCGGTGTTACACCCTACCGTACCAGCTAATTAAGTACAGATCGACCAGCAGGGAAGGAAAAAACTATGGACTTACCTCATTCGCCTTCCCCTGGCTTTGCAACCATTGGCTCTTACACTTTTCAAGTTCCTTCTTGACTTCTCCCATTGTACGCCTCTTATTCACGTCTTCCTCAAGACACTGCACCGCGATCTTCCCAACCTCCTCGAGGCACTCCATGTTTTCCTCCACATTGGCTGAAACAATCTCATCAAACATCTGCCTTGTTGTGCCATCCTTGGAAGCCTTGACGTAGTCCATCGGAAGGCTACGACTCTCCCCGTACCTAGCCTTCTTTCGGGTAATGAGCTCCAGCAGCACGATACCGAAGCTATACACGTCGCTCTTCGCGGTGAGCAGCCCGGTCTTCATATACACTGGGTCGATGTAGCTGCTGTCCCCGACCACCCAGTTGGTGTGGTCCTTGTCGATGGACAAGAGCCTGGACGTCCCAAAGTCTGACACCTTGGGCGTGAAGCTGTCGTCGAGGAGGATGTTGCCGGATTTGACGTCGCCGTGAAGGATCATCGGGCTCTGCGAGTGCATGTAATCGAGCCCCTCGGCGGAGCTGATGGCAATGTTGAGGCGTGTTTCCAGCGGGAGAGGGTCGTTGTTGCCGTGAAGCACATCGTGAAGGCTCCCTTTGGGGACAAACTCGTAGACCAGCAAGGGCACCTCCGTCTCTAGGCAGCAGCCCACGAGCCGGACCAGGTTCGGGTGGTTGATTTTGGATTGGACCGTGATCTCGTTCGCAAAATCCTTCTGCCGGTCTTTGTTTACAATGATGGAGCGCTTCACGGCAACAACAGTACCAGTGTCGGTGGTCCCCTTGTAGACCTTGCCGAAGGCGCCTCTGCCGATACTGCAGCTGTACTTGTTTGTGATGCGGTCCAGCTTCTCCTTGGTGAAGATCTCGATCCCGGCGCTCTTGAGAAACGACCCGCCGTTCCTGTTGAATCGGTCCCTCAGCTTCCTGTTCTCTCGCTCCATATGCAAGAATATTACTAGCACGGACAGTAATGCGATTGCGCCGATTGTTCCTGCATGCAATTGCAAGCACATGACGTATGCATACGTAGTTCGATTTTGTTTCAAGATGGCCAGAGATCGAGCACTAACATGACATGAGAGTTCATACATATGACATGTACTAGCTAGCTTACTCCAAGTAAACTGCATGACATGTACCCAAGAGAAGATTTGGCCATGCATGTTCAGGCAAAAGGTTGTGTGCATCAGGGCCAAGGATTTTGGGCCATTTTCGAAAAATATGCATATTCATGGCTTCATGCGAACTATATATATTTAGAAACAGTCGCAACTGTTCACAAATTCACATGATGTCGTGTAGTAGTAAATTGTTACTATTGATATTCAGTGATATAAGAACATGATGTAAGTTGTTAGAATGCTGATTGTTTAAACGATCAGGAAAGTAGAGCATATATACAGCACCTCACCTATCGCTGCGACTGCAGGTGTGGACAAGACGGGTTCACAACCTTTGGTACTCTTGCCGTCTCCTCTTCGTCCAAATTTACAATTACACTTATAATCACCTTCTGTATCTTGGCATGTCCCCCCACGGCAAGGATATATATTCTCATACACTGTGGAATTTTGTGCTTGTCGTAACGCGCACTCATCAATATCTGAAAAATAGAAACGTTGCAAATTATTCATTTGAGTGAATGAAAGTAAAGACACCGACCAATGTCATTATTTTAGAAGGAAGGCTGTAGTGTAGATCCTGAATTTAAATTAATAAGGCCAGAAGGGCTGAAATATGCAAGTCTTACATTAGTATCATTATTTACATCCAGTTTTATTATATTTTTAAAAATAGTGAGTGAGCACTAAAAATCCTGGGATCCCAAATCTTTTCCAAGGCCAAATCGTCCTCCTCGGTATCCAGGGTGTGTTACAATTATAAAGATATCAAACTACTCTAAAGTGAGAGAAATATATATACAATAAAGAAGAACAAGTGGAGTGAAGTTTACATACTTGTGCACCCATTTTTTATGTATGGATTACCGGTGTATCCCTTGTAGCAATTGCAGAAATAGCCTGGTGCTCCATTACTTGCATTTACACAATAGCTTTGACTGCTAACACAGGCGGCACCGTTAGGAACAATTTCCTTGCCATTACCCTGGGAAGTCGGGGGGCATGTCCCATCCCTAATTGCCCAGTCAAGAACAAGTGGAACAACATTGCCTGATCCAAGTCTGTTGGCCAATGTCATATTGCCAGTTATATCTTTTCTGCTGAAATTGTACCTGTTTAGAAATTCAATCACTAGTATAGGTAAAGATTTTTGCAATGAGCATGTACGGAGAGCCAGCTGGCTCTTGGTATAGGTAAAAATATGCACCTGTTTGACTAAATTGCGGTGGCCTTAACTAGAAGTTATACATTTTCACCCTGCAATTATATGTTTAAAATTTTCAATTTGTGACCAACACTACTCTAGAATGCACAATCCAGGACACCACATTACAAACGAGTAACACATAAGTACCGATGGCCTTTTCTTTCCACCTGTCATTGACACTTACACATCACTCATGTGTTTTTTCCGAAAACACGCATCACATACGTTTGTTTTTTACCCATCAGTGATGTGATTACTAGATGTCACAAATGTTTTCTTTCTTATCCATTATATGCAGAATGCACATTACGGATGTGCTTTTTGGTTCACCGGTGTATGATAACCTTTTTTTTAGAAAAGGGTGTATGATAACCAGGATCTAACAAATGGGTGTTCTCGCTGACCAGGTTACGCTATATTTGTCCCCCCCCCCCCCCGCCCCGCCCCCTCTCTTCCCACACCCAATTTCAACTAACCACCTAATTATTTTCATGGAAGCCCGCAAAATAAATTTCGTACTACATTACCCCCACCGCTGGACAGTGGTTGGACCACGCCAGCAAGATACCACATGGCAAAAAATTACCAAGGGATAATGGGATTCACAATAACCATGGTTAGCAGAAAATACACTCATTTACCACCAGAAATTTCGAAAATATTTTACACTGAAGGTTTTTTCTTCTCTGAGTAAGTAAAGTATGAACTAAACTCCAACTCAACTGCCATCATGCTTTAGTTGAAACAGGGCTCCTCTGCACCCCAGATGAGGGGCATTTTACTAAAATATTTAAGAAAAATTCGATTCACACAACCACAAAAGCGGCAAAGCCGTAAAAGAAAGAGAGTGATGGTTTTGAAAAGGAAAGATGAAAAATCTTCACATACCAGCCTTTGGTGGCGACGAAGGCATATTGACACGGGTTGCCAGCCACAGGATTGTTGCCTTGCTCGTCCTTGTTCCAGTTGACGCTGACTTCGGTGAGGCCGGGGGTTAGCGAGGCTTCGCAGCAGCCATGCCCTCCGCATGGGGCGCCGTCCTCCCCGGTTTCGTTCAGCCTCGTGCATGTCGTGATGCACCCGGTGAGGTAGGCGCCACCACCCCGTCCGCTGAGCTTGGCCTCCGAGCTGCACCCAAGGGCTGTGAACACGTTGGCCGACGGCGAGAGCAAGAACGGGGAGGCGACTTTGAAGGCCATGTTCTGCCACAAGGGCTTGCTGCTGCCCGGCACCTTGCAGCTGTAGGTCAGGAAGGTAAAGACCTCCATCTGTGCTGTCTCCAGCGTGATGTTGGCGACCTTCACGTTGCCCGTGTGCAGACTCGGAGGGCTCGTCGCCTCGTTGCATGTCAGGGCGAAGCTGGGCGCCAGGGAACACCGGGCGCCGACACCAAATGGGTAGGGGATGTGCATGTCCCCGCATTTGTCAGGACAGTTGCTGTTCCGCTCCGGCGTCGGCACTGGTGGCAGAGACTGGGAGCCGGACACGCCGGTGGTGAGCAGCGTGGCGTAGGAGATGGCTAGGAGGAACATAGTCTGTGGCTCTGGCATGGCGGAATTTCATAGGATGCACGGCCTTCCTCTCATATCCTTATATGTAGACACAAAAACTAATATGTTCAGTGGTTCACTTAATCAATCATTGTGTTTGTTGGCACATTGGTTGTGCTCCACGTGGTAGCCCTTAACTGGCCCTTGGAGTACTTCGAATATAAGTATAGAGGAGCAGGAAATGAGATATTGTACATTTTATTCAGGTAATCGGGAGTTCTATGTATTAATTTCACTAATATCTCTACAAGGTTGCCAAAAGGTGAAATGCCATGAGCTTTGCCATTTCAAAAGAAGGGTCATATCGTTTCAAGCGAGGTTCATTTTGTGCTAAACTTACCCGACAAGGTAAAAACAGTGATTTTGGCCCTCATTTTGCTGCCTGGCCCGAGAGACAGACATGAGATCTGGATTCCTTCCTGCACGGAGAGGGTCCATGGCATCAATCCCTTATCCACACTCCCGAGCCCTCCATGCCCTCAGATGCCCAGGCCAGGAAAGCAAATTATTGCCCAACACTCTCACCAGCATGCTAGTGCCTCGGTCTCATTCTTGCTGTATTGATCTTTGCTAGCAACCGATCACCAGTATGGAAAGGCACGAGCGTTCTTATCCGGAAGCCGCGAGAGATGAGAGCTTCCTTTTCATGCTGCCACGGTAGTTTGATCACTCGCACATTATATTATATACACTGTGACACCTTGCTTCCTTTGCAAAGAATAATACCTCCAATCCAAGCTAGGTGGCGGTGGCACGTCGACGTTGAAGATTCTCTGAGTGATTGCATGCGCTCCTCTTTCCGGTGCTCCAGTCCACATGATGTTGACCACACTGCCATTTGAAGAATCGGTGCAGGTAGTCTTCTTATTCAAGAAGTGTCTTGGAATCACACGTTTCTTTCTTTTGGTTTGGTCTCGGGCTGATCGTGAGCGTCCTAACCTGTAACAAAAAGGAAGCCACATTATATGCGCAACATACACCCGAGCTCAATAATTGAGGACGCATAGTGCACGTCTGTATCAAAGCTGTGGACTTATTAGCTCACTAGTATGACGCATAGCATGTGTTGTTATGTCAATTATTCAGGAACAGCGGGATCAGAGGTGAGAGTGATGGAACAGTTTTGACGGGTTTGTCCCACATTCATCTGTGTCAATCAGTTGCAGGGCCTACTTATCTCCTGGGTTATCAGTTGCATGTAATTGAACCTATTTTTTTCTAGACTCGAATAGGATGTCATCTTATTAATTTACTTGCTGTGGGTATCACTGTATCAGGGCAATCGACCACAGGTTTGGTCGTTGCCACTAGCTCACTTTCCTGTCAATCAGTAGCAGGTGCTACACATGTTGTGAGTTATCACCATGCATATGTACATTTCCATTTCCTATATAGAGACAAATACAAGTATGGGTTTATCAGGAGCTGTGCACCCTTCCATCTCTCCTCTCTGTAGGAGATTTACAGAATGATGTACTGTAGTAGTTTTTATTTGGGAATACTCCGCACTCTCCACACGAATCTGACAGTGAACTAAACCATATTTTCATAAACTGAACCGTGATGTGTTATGAACTAAGCCACGAACTGATTCACTGTTTACATCAAAGAGACAACACGTCGGACTATTTTGTATGGCAATATCTTCATCCGGTTTGGATGGCGGTCATGTAATAGGATAGGCAATTAGTTTACCTATCTCTCTTTTGCCAGCCGGTTGTGGCGTCCTTTATTTGGCTAGTTTGTCTTCTAGTCATTTTACCTAGCTCTGTGTGAGCTCTTTTTTTATTATTTTCTTTTGGAGACTTTAAGACCTTGTTGGAACCTTTCTACTTGTTTAATAAGATGGTCGTATGCATCGTTCTGATGCAGAGGAAGGGGAGTCCCTCCTTTTCGAAAAAAATAATGTATTTTCGGCTTAGGTTTCCCGCGTCCATCCGTGCCAATGAAAGACGAAACTACCCACACACATAAAATGCTGTACATTATTCTTCACTGAACACTGTGAACACATCTCATCTTCAGGGGAAAATACATGTGTGCCTCGCAGACTTGAACATGTCCATGGCTTGTGAAGGTTGAGATCAGCGACTGTAAATTAGCAAACCCAATGAACTGATTTTTTTTTGGTGTAAAGATGACATTGCTCAAGCAAACATTTCTCAACTGTTTTCTCTGCTATTTACATTTCTACAATCACCATAAGTTAAACCATCAGAGTGCCATTTCTCATAACAATTCACATGCTTTGTTTCAGTGCTTCTGTTCATCCCCCCATATGAGTGACCTCTCAAGTGCAAACCATGGTGTTGCAGGCAGCCACTGTAGAATTGAGGTATTGTGCCACTACCGCCAACCATACCATTGTAGTCTGCATCGTGACATACATGCTCCTGTCACGGACCTAGGGAAGCCAAGAATAAAAATAATTGTCAAATACAGGAGTGTATTCAATTTAACACGACGTGCGCGGTTGATACATAGCCGAAGACGAAGAAGGCATCCCTAAGTTGAGGAGGAATTATGCAGTTGCAGCCAAAAATGGGAAGAAACAGAGGATCCTCAGCTTCTTTGATGCTTCTGCTCAGTCTTGAATCAGACACTCGAACCTGCCAGCGCAAATACACAGAAAAAATGGACAAGATAGCGATTAGATACCCTATTAGGCTTCGTCTTCCTAAGGGTCCGACCCATGGCCTAAAGAATGCATGCTCTGCGATTATCACGGAAAACAGAAATACCAACATTTCTTTTAAAGAAATACTGACATGGTTGATCCAGGCGCATATATAGATTGAGTTCGAAAAATCACCTCCCAGTCATGGGCACTTGGCTTCACAGTGAGTGCACCTAGCTAGAATCTGCACATCTCATTAGAATGTCACAAGTTGTTTGTCCTACTGAACAACTTCGATAACCTTTCCGTTATCGAAAATGAAATCTGATGTCAATGTCTTTGCTCTGATCATGGTGGATAGGTTTCTTTAAAATTTGGATTAAAACTGAAATGGAGGTAGGTGGCAAATTTTGGTTAGGGCCCAAGTCTGAAACGGGAACGAATTTGGATTAAAACTTTGACGTTTCAAATCTGTGCACTGGTCAGTTTAAAACTTCGGCTTGAAGGGCGTTCACCCGTGTAAACGTTCATCAAATAACTTTTTCCATTAGCAAAATATTCGATGTACAGTAGTTGATCAAAACTGTAGTACGTCTACAAGAAAGAACCTGTCTACACAGATACGAGAAACAAAGTTCAACTCCTGGGTACACGTGAGCATGCAAACTAGCTAATTACTAAAAAAAAATACTAAGTCTTCCTGTAAACTGTAAAAAATACTAAGTAGATATCTTATTCGTCTTCCTGTCACACTCCAACCAAGGAGTGAGCATTACTCCTAACCAAGTGTATAAGCTCATGAGTGACACCATTTACAGCCCAGCGATATCTTAGAAACCTGAAAAATAGGGAGGAGCTAGCCTCAAGTTCACCCTCATCTCCTAAAGATGTGCTCGAGGAGAGACCAATCGTTTCCATGTGCCATCAAATTTGCAATATAGCAAGAACTAAGATCGAGCTACGAGAGGTAAAGGCCTATCGCGCATTGGACATTTTAGACAATAGGTTACCATCTGCCACATCAGACTCGTATTTGCAAATTGTGCATCCTGATAGCCTGCGAAATATGAAGCGGTGCAGTGGCGAAGCCACGTTAGGGCTGTGGGGTCAGCTGACCCCACAGGTTTTTGTTGTTTCTTTGACCCCCAGCTATTAGTAGCTGCTTTGACCCCACATATTTCAAATGTTGACCCCACATGCTTGGAATCCTGGCACCGCCGCTGAAGCGGTGAGTGCCACGTCATGTTCATGAGTAGGCTCATAATGTCCCAAACCACTAAAATGCTAAATTGTTTTTCAAGTGGAGTTTATGCGTAAAATTTAGTTCAAAGTAGAACAAAAAATAAAATGTGGTTCAACCTAGATTATGTATCACATATTTGGCTTACTGAAGAATTTAATCGTTTTTAATTACATCAAGAAGATGAATGGTTAGGGCCTTGGGTTCTTTGAGGATTCGGACCCATAGAACTTTTTTGTATGTGTGTTGTTTGATATGTATAATGCAAGTCATGTTTCTTTTCTTGAAAAGAAGTAGTAGCTAGTCCCGGCCGCTGCATCAATTGATGCACACAGCCATTTGTTAAGGATTCCCAAGTAACCAAGTTCCAAGTACTAAGCTCCGGAAAAAGAAAAGTAAAAATTACAGGACGAAAAGCCATGTCATATGAAAATATTATTATAACTTATTAGCACCAGAGTGCATAGATGTACATTGTTCAGAATCTATTGGACAAATTTCTTGTGTTTTTCTTTTGCACAACCAAATTTCTTGTGTATTTCAGATGACACTAATCTCCTCTCAATCCTTTTGTATTTTATAGATGACATGAGTCTCTAATCCTGCGCTTATAGGTATATAGAAGTTGTATGCAACTTCTAGCTTAAATTTATAAGCTCATTCTTTACCTTACAGTTACAAAATGGTCGTATGAGAAAGCATCTGACAACCCAGCGAAAATAAACCCGTAATTTCAGGTCAATTATTACACAATTCTGTGGGAAATTGTATTTTTTTTCAAAAACATTTGGAAACTTTCATCAAGCAAGCCGGAGTACACTTTACACACAACGGCAAAATCAAAAGAAGATTATAGTACATCCGAGACATAGGGGAAAAGGTGTTTTCAGTTATAGTAAGAGCTCATGTCTTAGTTTTTTTTTTGCGGGTGATCATGTCTTAGTTTTCTAAGAGATATTGCTTGCGAACGCTGCTATGCGCCCAACACATGCCAGCCGATTCATGCACGATTTTTAAGATCAAACCATAGATGCATAGAAGTAAAGAGTTGACAGCCGCTGGATTGATTTGTCGTGCAAGGATCGTTCCATATTTACCGTGTTTGGAGCAATTTCGATTGCTAGGCTATGCTCTTGGGGAATCTTGTGCACTGTTGGGAAATCAATCATTACCTCTCCGGCCCTTTGATGCATGGAGCGCCTCATTTTACGCGTGGCCGGACAGACATGAGATTTAGATTCCTGCACGCTGGGTCCATAGCATCAATGATGCTTGTCCACACTCCCGAGCACTTCATGTACCCAATATGACCAGGCTGGCAAAGCAAATTATTGCCCAACACTCTTGCCAGTCACACTATAGTCTCCGTCCCATTCATGCTCTACCTTTGCACGCACCAATCATCGACGACAACAAATACTCCCTCTGTAAAGAAATATAAGAGCATTCAGATCATTACTTTAGTGATCTGAACACCCTTATATTTTTTACAGAGGGAGTACTTGCACCCAAAAGGGTTCCCGTTGTGCGAGCATTCTCAAGGACGACACTTTGCCAGGAAAGTTCCCAAGGTTGATTAGTGCTCAAAGGCGGCGTCAGCACATCGCAATTGAAGATTCTCTGAGTGATTGCGTTTCTCTTTCATATGCTCCATGTGGTGTTGATGACACTGTTGGTGAAGCCGTGAAGGTAGCCTTCTTATTCAAGAAGTTTTGGGATCTCAAGTTTCTCTTTTTTTGGTGTTTGGTCTCTGGTTGGTTGATCGTGCGCAACGTGAACCACAACAAACGCTAATATACTTATTTGGGGACGACAAACACACACATGCTTAATATTTTCTTTTAAACATAGGCAAAAGGCTTGCTTCGTTCATTAATTAAGAAGAAGAGTTTCAGATACATAACACCGGCTCCATAACATTGCCCGTCAGATAAAGAAACATATATGGATTACTCTCGGGGAATGATGATGCTCAAGTGGGTAGCCCCACGGTGACCTAAAAGTTGGCCCTGTTCTGAATAAGCTTGAGAATGTAGTATGATGTCTGTTTGTTTCTTCCTAAACACTCTAGTGTGTCTCTTGTTCCAAATGATTCAACAAACAAGCGTAGTGAAAGGGCTCAATAATTAAGGACAAATGGTGCGCGTCTATGTCGAAGCTGCGGTGGACATGACACAAGCTCACTGGTATGACGCACAGCATGTATCGTCATGCATTTTATTATTCAGCAACAGCCAAATCAGAGGTGAAAGTGATGGCACACTGATGAGCTTCTCGCACATTGCTTTGCATGTCAATCAGTAGCACCGGTAAGGCCTAAGTACTTACCCCCTGAGTCATCACCATGTAAACTTATTTTTTCAAGATACAAATCAGATGAGATGCCTCCCGAAGAAAAAACTCTGATCCAACTCAAATCGGATGATGTGTTCTGAACCAATAATGCCACACTTAGGGGATGAATCCTACGGATTCAACCTGGGGACTGATGTGGCTGCCAAATAATTTGATGTCTAGGTGGAGAAATTACAGAAAGAAAAGCGAAAAGAAAAACAACGGTGATCCAAGCCGACCAAATGTTGATCCAACACATCTAGCTTTTTCTGTGTGTGTTGTACTGTTGTTTGATCCATAGGATTACAAATAATTTGAAAATTTTATTATAATTTATTAGCATCGGGTTCCATAGAATAGTATACACCCATCTGAATCTATTGGAAAAATAAGTTATGTTTTTCCCATTGCACAACCAAATTAAATGTCCTCTCAATTAGGTACTCCCTCTGGCAAAAATGTTAGTTAGGCATGAGTTTGTGTTGGAAATATGCCCTAGAGGCAATAATAAATTAGTTATTATTATATTTCCTTGTTCGTGATAATCATTTATTATCCATGCTAGAATTGTATTGATAGGAAACTCAGATACATGTGTGGATACATAAACAACACCATGTCCCTAGTAAGCCTCTAGTTCACTAGCTCGTTGATCAGTAGATGGTTACGGTTTCCTGACAATGGACATTGGATGTCGTTGATAACGGGATCACATCATTAGGAGAATGATGTGATGGACAAGACCCAATCCTAAGCCTAGCACAAGATCGTGTAGTTCGTATGCTAAAGCTTTTCTAATGTCAAGTATCATTTCCTTAAACCATGAGATTGTGCAACTCCCGGATACCGTAGGAATGCTTTGGGTGTACCAAACGTCACAACGTAACCGGGTGGCTATAAAGGTATACTACACGTATCTCTGAAAGTGTCTGTTGGGTTGGCACGAATCGAGATGGGATTTGTCACTCCGTGTGACGGAGAGGTATCTCTGGGCCCACTCGGTAGGACATCATCATAATGTGCACAATGTGATCAAGGAGTTGATCACGGGATGATGTGTTACGGAACGAGTAAAGAGACTTGCCGGTAACGAGATTGAACAAGGTATCGAGATACCGACGATCGAATCTCGGGCAAGTACTATACCGGTAGACGAAGGGAATTGAATACGGGATTGATTGAATCCTCGACATCGTGGTTCATCCGATGAGATCATCGTGGAACATGTGGGAACCAACATGGGTATCCAGATCCCGCTGTTGGTTATTGACCGGAGAACGTCTCGGTCATGTCTACGTGTCTCCCGAACCCGTAGGGTCTACACACTTAAGGTTCGATGACGCTAGGGTTATAGGGAATAGATGTACATGGTTACCGAATGTTGTTCGGAGTCCCGGATGAGATCCCGGATGTCACGAGGAGTTCCAGAATGGTCCGGAGGTAAAGATTTATATCTAGGAAGTATGGTTTTGGTCACCGGAAGTGTTCTGGGCATCACCGGTAGTGTACCGGGACCACCGGAGGTGTCCGAGGGCCCACCAAGTGGGGCCACCGGCCCCGGAGGGCTTCATGGGCCAAGTGTGGGCGGGGACCAGCCCCAGGTGGGCTGGTGCGCCCCCCCCACAAGGGCCCAAGGCGCCTAGGGTTTGGGGAGGGGGCGCCCCACCTAGCTTGGGGGGCAAGTTTCCCCTCTTCCCCCCCTTGGCCGCCCCACCAGATGGGATCTGGGCTGGCCGCATCCCCTAGGGTGGAACCCTAGGTGGGGGCGCAGCCCCCCTCTCCCCCTATATATAGTGGAGGCAAAGGAGCAGCCTCTGGAAGAAGTTTTTTCTCTTGTTGGCGCAGCCCTACCTCTCTTTCTCCTCATATCTCGCGGTGCTTGGCGAAGCCCTGCTGGATCACCACGCTCCTCCACCACCACCACGCCGTTGTGCTGCTTCTGGATGGAGTCTTCCTCAACCTCTCCCTCTCTCCTTGCTGGATCAAGGCATGGGAGACGTCACTGGGCTGTACGTGTGTTGAACGCGGAGGTGCCGTCCGTTCGGCACTAGGATCTCCGGTGATTTGGATCACGACGAGTACAACTCCTTCAACCACGTTCTCTTGAACGCTTCCGCTTAGCGATCTACAAGGGTATGTAGATGCACTCTCCCTCCCTCGTTGCTAGATTACTCCATAGATTGATCTTGGTGTTGCGTAGAAAATTTTGAATTTCTGCTACGTTCCCCAACAATGGCATCATGAGCTAGGTCTATGCGTAGTTTCTATGCACGAGTAGAACACAAAGTAGTTGTGGGCGTCGATTTTGTCAATTTACTTGACGTTACTAGTCTTATCTTGATTCGGCGGCATCGTGGGATGAAGCGGCTCGGACCGACCTTACACGTACTCTTACGTGAGACAGGTTCCACCGACTGACATGCACTAGTTGCATAAAGTGGCTAGCGGGTGTCTGTCTCTCCCACTTTAGTCGGATCGGATTCAATGAAAAGGGTCCTTATGAAGGGTAAATAGTAATTGGCATATCACGTTGTGGCTTTTGCGTAGGTAAGAAACGTTCTTGTTAGAAACCCATAACAGCCACGTAAAACATGCAACAACAACTAGAGGACGTCTAACTTTTTTTTGCAGGGTATGCTATGTGATGTGATGTGGCCAAAAAGAATGTGATGAATGATATGTGATGTATGAGATTGATCATGTTCTTGTAATAGGAATCACGACTTGCATGTCGATGAGTAAGACAACCGGCAGGAGCCATAGGAGTTGTCTTAATTTATTGTATGACCTGCGTATCATTGAACAACGCCATGTAATTACTTTACTTTAGTGCTAAACCGTTAGCCATAGTAGTAGAAGTAATAGTTGGCGAGACAACTTCATGAAGACACGATGATGGAGATCATGATGATGGAGATCATGGTGTCATGCCGGTGACGATGATGATCATGGAGCCCCGAAGATGGAGATCAAAAGGAGCAAAATGATATTGGCCATATCATGTCACTATTTGATTGCATGAGATGTTTATCATGTTTTACATCTTATTTGCTTAGAACGACGGTAGTTTAAATAAGACGATCCCTCACTAAAATTTCAAGAAAAGTGTTCTCCCTAACTGTGCACCGTTGCGAAGGTTCGTCGTTTCGAAGCACCACGTGATGATCGGGTGTGATAGATTCTTACGTTCGAATACAACGGGTGTTAACGAGCCTAGCATGTACAGACATGGCCCCGGAACACATGCGAAACACTTAGGTTAACTTGACGAGCCTAGCATGTACAGACATGGCCTCGGAACACGGAGGACCGAAAGGTCGAACATGAGTCGTATAGAAGATACGATCAACATGAAGATGTTCACCGATGATGACTAGTCCCTCTCACGTGATGATCGGACACGACCTAGTTGATTCGGATCATGTATCACTTAGATGACTAGAGGGATGTCTATCTGAGTGGGAGTTCATTAAATAATCAGATGAACTTAATTATCATGAACGAAGTCAAAAGGACTTTGCAAATTATGTCGTAGCTTACACTTTAGTTCTACTGTTTTAGATACGTTCCTAGAGAAAATTTAGTTGAAAGTTGATAGTAGCAATTATGCGGAATGGGTCCGTAAACTGAGGATTGTCCTCATTGCTGCACAGAAGGATTATGTCCTTAATGCACCGCCCAGTAAGCTGAACCTCGAGCGTCGGTTGTGGATGTTGCGAACATCTGACATACACGCTTTGATGACTACATAATAGTTCAGTGCGTATGGTTTAGAATTGAGGCACCAAAGACGTTTCTGAAACATCGTAGAGAATATGAGATGTTCCAAGGACTGAAATTGGGATTTCAGGCTAGTGCCCGCGTCAAGAGGCATGAGACCTCTGACAAGTTTCCTAAGCCTGCAAACTAAGGAGAAAAGCTCAATCGTTGAGCATGTGCTCAGATTGTATGAGTACTACAATCGCTTGAATCGAATGGGAGTTAGTCTTCCAGATAAGATAATGATGGTTCTCCAAAGTCACTGCCACCAAGCTACTACAGCTTCGTGATGAACTATAACATATCAGGGATAAATATGATCCTTGAGCTATTCGCGACACCGCGAAAGTAGAAATCAAAAGGGAGCATCAATTGTTGATGGTTAGTAAAACCACTAGTTTCAAGAAGGGCAAGGGCAAGAAAGGGATACTTCATGAAACAACAATTCTGTTGCTGCTCCAGTGAAGAAACCCAAAGTTGAACCCAAGCCCGAGACTAAGTGCTTCTGTAATAAGGGGAACGGTCACTGGAGCAGAACTACCCTAGATACTTGGTAGATGAGAAGGCTGGCAAGGTTGACAGAAGTATGTATTGGACATACATTATATCAAATGTGTACTTTACTAGTACACCTAGTAGCAGCAGGGTATTAGATACCGGTTCGGTTGCTAAGTGTTAGTAACTCGAAATAAAAGGCTACGGAAGAAACAGAGACTAGCTAAAGGTGAGATGACGATATGTGTTGGAAGTGTTTCCAAGGTTGATGTAATCAAATATCGTACGCTCCCTCTACCATCGAGATTGGTATTAAAAACTAAATAATTGTTATTTGGTGTTTGCGTTGGGCATAGACATGATTGGATTATGTTTATCGCAATACGGTTATTCATTTAAGGAGAATAATGGTTACTCTGTTTATTTGAATAATACCATCCCGATCGTAGTGATACACATGTTCATGCCAAAAGATATAAGATAGTAATGATAGTACCACATACTTGTGGCACTGTAATTTGAGTCATATTGGTATAAAACGCATAAAGAAGCTCCATGTTGATGGATCGTTTGGACTCACTTGATTTTGAAGCACTTGAGACATGCAAATCATACCACATGGGCAAGATGACTGAAAGACCTCGTTTTCAGTAAGATGGAACAAGAAAGCAACTTGTTGGAAGTAATACATTTTGATGTGTGCAGTCCAATGAGTGCTGAGGCACGCAGTGGATATCGTTATGTTCTTACTTCACAGATGATTTGAGTAGATGCTGAGTATATTTACTTGATGAAACGCAAGTCTGAGTTATTGAAAGGTTCAAGTAATTTCAGAGTGAAGTTGAAGATCGTCATGACAAGAGGATAAAATGTCTATGATATGATCATAGAGATGAATATCTGAATTACGAGTTTGGCACAGAATCAAGACATTGTGGAAATTGTTTCACAACTAATACAGCCTGAAACACCATAGTGTGATGGTGTGTCCGAACATCATAACTGCACCCTATTGGATATGATGCATACCATGATGTCTCTTATCGAATTACCACGATAGTTTATGGGTTAGGCATTAGAGACAACCACATTCACTTTAATAGGGCACCACGTAATTCCGATGAGATGACACCGTATGAACTATGGTTTAGAGAAACCTAAGCTGTCATTTCTTAAAAGTTTGGGGCTACGACGCTTATGTGAAAAGTTTCAGGCTGATAAGCTCGAACCCAAGGCGGATAAATGCATCTTCATAGGACACCCAAAACAGTTGGGTATACCTCCTGTCTCAGATCCGAAAGCAATAGGGATTGTTTCTGTAATCGGGTCCTTTCTCGAGGAAAAGTTTCTCTCGAAAGAATTGAGTGGGAGGATGGTGGACACTTGATGAGGTTGTTGAACCGTCACTTCAACTAGTGTGTAGCAGGGCACAGGAAGTTGTTGCTGTGGCACCTACACCAATTGAAGTAGAAGCTTATGATAGTGATCATGAAACTTCGGATCAAGTCACTACCAAACCTCATAGGACGACAAGGATGCGTGCTATTTCAAAGTGGCATGTAATCCTGTCTTGGAAGTCATGTTGCTAGACAACAATGAACCTACGAGCTATGGAGAAGCGATGGTGGGCCCAGATACCGAAAAATGGCTCGAGGCCATAAAATCCGAGAGAGGATCCATGTATGAAAACAAAGTGTAGACTTTGGCAGAACGGCTCGATGGTCGTGAGGCTGTTGAGTATAGATGGATTTTAAAAGGAAGACGGACAATGATGGTAAATGTCACCATTAAGAAAGCTCGACTTGTCGTTAAGATGTTTCCCGACAAGTTCAAGGAGTTGACTACGATGAGACTTTCTCACTCGTAGCGATGCTAAGAGTCTGTTGGAATTAGCAGGTACTGCATTATTTATGAAATCTTGCAGATAGGATGTCAAAATATTGTTTCCTTGTTCTTGAGGAAAGGTTGTATGTGATACAACCAGAAGATTTTGTCGATCCTGAAAGATGCTAACAAGTATGCAAAGCCCCAGCAATCCTTCTAAGGACTGGAGTAAGCATCTCGGAGTTGGAATGTACACTTTGGTGAGATAATCAAAGATTTTGGGTTTATACAAAGTTTATGAGAAACTTGTATTTCCAAAGAAGTGAGTTGGAGCACTATAGAATTTCTGATGAGTATATGTTGTTGACATATTGTTGATCAGAAATGATGTAGAATTTCTGGAAAGCATATAGGGTTATTTGAAAAGTGTTTTTCAATGGAAAACCTGGATTAAGCTACTTGAACATTGAGCATCAAGATCTATAAGGATAGATCAAAATCGCTTAATAGTACTTTCAAATGAACACATACCATGACAAGATTTTGAAGGAGTTCAAAATAGATCAGCAAAGAAGGAGTTCTCGGCTGTGTTACAAGGTGTGAGTATTGAGCAAGACTCAAGACATGACCACGGCAGAATAGAGAGAAAGGACGAGTTCAAGGAGTTGACTACGATGAGACTTTCTCACTCATAGCGATGCTAAATGTCTGTTGGAATTATGTTAGCAGTTACTGCATTATTTATGAAATCTTGCAGATAGGATGTCAAAACATTGTTTCCTCGACGATTTTCTTGAGGAAAGGTTGTATGTGATACAACCAGAAGATTTTTGTCAATCCTGAAAGATGCTAACAAGTATGCAAAGCTCCAGCAATCCTTCTAAGGACTGGAGTAAGCATCTCGGAGTTGTATGTGAGCAATCCTTCTAAGGACTTGTTACTGCATTATTTATGAAATCTTGCAGATAGGATGTCAAAACATTGTTTCCTCGACGATTTTCTTGAGGAAAGGTTGTATGTGATACAACCAGAAGATTTTTGTCAATCCTGAAAGATGCTAACAAGTATGCAAAGCTCCAGCAATCCTTCTAAGGACTGGAGTAAGCATCTCGGAGTTGGAATGTACGCTTTGATGAGATAATCAAAGATTTGGGCTTATACAAAGTTTATGAGAAACTTGTATTTCCAAAGAAGTGAGTGGGAGCACTATAGAATTTTTGATGAGTATATGTTGTTAACATATTGTTGATCAGAAATGATGTAGAATTTCTGAAAAGCATGTCAGGTTATTTGAAAAGTGTTTTTCAATGGAAAACCTGGATTAAGCTACTTGAACATTGAGCATCAAGATCTATAAGGATAGATAAAAAACGCTTAATAGTACTTTCAAATGAATACATACCGTGACAATATTTTGAAGGAGTTCAAATAGATCAGCAAAGAAGGAGTTCTTGGCTGTGTTATAAGGTGTGAGTGTTGAGTAGGACTCAAGACCTGACAATGGCAGAATAGAGAGAAAGGACGAAGGTCGTCCCCTATGCTTTAGACATAGGCTCTAAAGTATGCTATGTTGTGTACCGCACCTGAAGTGTGCCAAGCCATGAGTCAGTTAAGGGGTACAAGTGTGATCTAGGAATGGATCACAGGACAACGGTCAAGGTTATCCTTAGTAACTAGTGGACTAAGAAATTTTCTCGATTATGGAGGTGGTAAAAGAGTTCATCGTAAAGCGTTACGCCGATGCAATCTTTGACACTAATCTGGATGATTCTGAGTAGTAAACCGGATTCGTATAGTAGAAAAGTTATTTGGAATAGATCCAAATAGACCGTGGTAGCTGCATCTACAAGATGACATAGATATTCGTAAAGCACACTCGGATCTGAAAGGTTCAGACCCGTTGACTATAGCATCTCTCACAAGCGTAACATGATCAAACCCTAAACTCTTTGGGTGTTAGTCACATGGGGATGTGACCTTGAGTGTTAATCACATAGCGATGTGATCTAGTGCAAGTGGGAGACTGTTGGAAATATGCCCTAGAGGCAATAATAAATTAGTTATTATTATATTTCCTTATTCGTGATAATCGTTTATTATCCATGCTAGAATTGTATTGATAGGAAACTCAGATACATGTGTGGATACATAGACAACACCATGTCCCTAGTAAGCCTCTAGTTGACTAGCTCGTTGATCAATAGATGGTTACGGTTTCCTGACCATGGACATTGGATGTCGTTGATAACGGGATCACATCATTAGGAGAATGATGTGATGGACAAGACCCAATCCTAAGCCTAGCACAAGATCGTGTAGTTCGTATGCTAAAGCTTTTCTAATGTCAAGTATCATTTCCTTAAACCATGAGATTGTGCAACTCCCGGATACCGTAGGAATGCTTTGGGTGTATCAAACGTCACAACGTAACTGAGTGGCTATAAAGGTACACTACAGGTATCTCCGAAAGTGTCTGTTGGGTTGGCACGAATCAAGACTGAGATTTGTCACTCCGTGTGACGGAGAGGTATCTCTGGGGCCCACTCGATAGGACATCATCATAATGTGCACAATGTGATCAAGGAGTTGATCACGGGATGATGTGTTACGGAACGAGTAAAGAGACTTGCCGGTAACGAGATTGAACAAGGTATCGAGATACCGGTGATCGAATCTCGGGCAAGTACTATACCGATAGACGAAGGAAATTGAATACGGGATTGATTGAATCCTCGACATCGTGGTTCATCCGATGAGATCATCGTGGAACATGTGGGAACCAACATGGGTATCCAGATCCCGTTGTTGGTTATTGACCAGAGAACGTCTCGGTCATGTCTACGTGTCTCCCGAACCCGTAGGGTCTACACACTTAAGGTTCGATGACGCTAGGGTTATAGGGAATAGATGTACGTGGTTACAGAATGTTGTTCGGAGTCCCGGATGAGATCCCGGACGTCACGAGGAGTTCCGGAATGGTCCGGAGGTAAAGATTTATATATAGGAAGTATGGTTTTGACCATCGGAAGTGTTCTGGGCATCACCGGTAGTGTACCGGGACCAGCGGAGGTGTCCGGGGGCCCACCAAGTGGGGCCACCGGCCCCGGAGGGCTTCATGGGCCAAGTGTGGGAGGGGACCAGCCCCAGGTGGGCTGGTGCCCCCCCCCCCCACAAGGGCCCAAGGCGCCTAGGGTTTGGGGAGGGGGCGCCCCACCTAGCTTGGGGGGCAAGTTTCCCCTCTTCCCCCCCTTGGCCGCCCCACCAGATGGGATCTGGGCTGGCCGCATCCCCTAGGGTGGAACCCTAGGTGGGGGCGCAGCCCCCCCTCTCCCCCTATATATAGTGGAGGCAAAGGAGCAGCCTCTGGACGAAGTTTTTTCTCTTGTTGGCGCAGCCCTACCTCTCTTTCTCCTCATATCCCGCGGTGCTTGGCGAAGCCCTGCTGGATCACCACCCTCCTCCACCACCACCACGCCGTTGTGCTGCTGCTGGATGGAGTCTTCCTCAACCTCTCCCTCTCTCTTTGCTGGATCAAGGCATGAGAGACGTCACCGGGCTGCACGTATGTTGAACGCAGAGGTGCCGTCCGTTCGGCACTAGGATCTCCGGTGATTTGGATCACGACGAGTACAACTCCTTCAACCCCGTTCTCTTGAACGCTTCCGCTTAGCGATCTACAAGGGTATGTAGATGCACTCTCCCTCCCTCGTTGCTAGATTACTCCATAGACTGATCTTGATGTTGCGTAGAAAATTTTGAATTTCTGCTACGTTCCCCAACAGTTTGTAGGCCTACAATTTGACTAACAAAATTTGTATAAGAGGAGATATTGCTAAGCTATGCTCTTGGGGAATCTTGCGAGCTGTTGGGAAATCAATCATTACAGATATGGTGGCCCGGTCTTTTCTTATCCGGCCCTTTGATGCAGGAAGAAGCGCCTCATTTTCTGCCTGGCTGCAAAGATATGAGATATGGATTCCTGCACCATGGGTCCATAGCATTAGTCCCTTATCCACAAACCCGAGATCTTCATGTCCCCCAGATGGCCATGGCAGGAAAGCAAATTTATTGCCCGACACTCTCGTCAGTCACGCTACCGTCTCCATCTCGTTTTTGCAAGCAGCAATCATCGACAACGGCAAATACTTGCGCCCAAAAGTTTTGGGTTCTCGTTGCACGAGTGTTCTTATCCCGGAACCGTGATGGCTTCCCTTTTACGCTCAAAGGTAGTTTGTTCAGTCCTATATGCACTTAGCAAGGGTGGCTTTGGCACATCGCCACATAAGATTCTCTGGGTGATTGTGTTTCTCATTAAAGTGCTCCACATGATGTTGACGACACTGCCATTTGAAGAATCGGTGCGGGTAGTCTACTTATTCAAGAAGTGTCTTGGGAAGTTGGGATCACATGTTTCATTTTTTGCATTTGGTCTCTTGACCCTATTCTATCCCGCAACATACACACGAGCTCAATAATTGAGGATGCATAGTGTGAGTCTTTGTCAAAGCTGTGATATGACGCATAGCGTCTGTTGTTATGTCGATTATTCAGGAACAGCGGGATCAGTGGTGAAAGTGATGGAACACTTTGGACGGGTTTGTCCACATTCATCCGTGTTAATCAGTTTCAGGGCCTACTTATCTCCTGGGTTATCACCATATAAGCATATTTTTTTGTAGACCCGAATCGATGTTATATTATTGATTTATTTGCTGTGGGTATTCACCTTATCATGGCTATCGACAACAATGGTCGTTGCCAGCAGCTCACTTTACTATCAATCAGTAGCAGGGCCACATTTTTTAGAAGAGGAGGAGGGCCCCCTGCCTCTGCATCTGGGCGATGCATATGACCACTTTATTAATTATTCTCACAAGACCTTACAAAGTCATACAACAGTAAGACTTAATCCATCGTCTAAGCAACAACTGTCGCTACACCTATCCAATTGATGAAGGGGCGCTGATAGCCTGGGCCTAATACCAAACAGACATCGCATCGAGACCTAACATCTAAGACCTGAGGTCCTAACCAGGATGCCTGCCGGGTATGGGCACCCACCAGTTCGGCGTGCTCCTCAACCAGTACGCCTGCCGGGTATGAGGCCGCCGCAGTCACTTGCCACCAATCCATCTTCAGAGATGTACTGCTGCATCAACCTTGCCCGGTCTAGCTGCCACCGACGCCATCATGACGCCAGACAGCGTCGACCTCCTGCGCGTGTCCATCACCACACATCTGACGCCAAGCCTCTGCTGCTCCATGCCGCCAAGAGCCGCCGCCATGAATATGTAGAAAGAAACACCACTCCACCGAAGAAGCCATCCGCTGGTCCCTCTAGCCCGAGTGCATCTCCAAGAATGTCGCCCCCAAGGGGGTAACGACACATTAATATCGTCGTCATCCGATCAACTGATATAGGGTTTCCCCCGGAGGTATTGGGTGGGTTTGGGACTTGTACCTCGATGATGCCTTCATGAAGGAAACGGTGATAAGGGCATCATCATCACCGGCTCCGCCCAGCGATCGAAGACCAAGTTTTCACTCGGATCCGTCCCAAGAACTCCACCCGACAACCTATGCACTGTCTCGACCGCCTTCAAAGCGCCAGATCTAGCTGCCTAGATCCGGCGACCAACCGCAATAGCAGTGCCACCGTAGGAGCCCTGGCACACCGGCCACTACCTGAATGCGCCGCCACAGGAGCCTGGGAGGAGGACTCCCACCCCACCTCGCCAAACCGCAAGAGCCGTCGAGAAGGATCCCGCACGCTCATCACCGTCTCTGATCGGAACCAATCCGTGGCAAAACAACGAGATCGCCGACGCTGATCCGTGTTGGATATGGACTGCACCATGCCATGCCGCCACGGGAAGCCCGAGCTTCACCCCCGCCGCCGCCCCAGGATCCTGATCTGGCCAGCCCAGACCTCCACGGCGCCCTTTTCACGACACCGCCGCCGGCTCGCCACCAGGCAATTGCGCCGCCGCCCAAGGCCTCCGCCCAGAGCACGCCGTCGCGCTTGTGGAGGTCCCGCCCCACCCTCTCCGACGCGATCCAGGGAGGAGAGCCTCCGTCACCGCCGTCGGCCCCCGGGCTTAGCCCGGCGGCGGAGGGAAGGGAGGGAGGTTGTGGTGACTCTGGCGGCTAGGGTTTGGAGAGCCGCTCGAGACGGGGCTGACGCGGGGGCAGAGCCTTAAAAATTGGGGGAGAATTTCACTTCCCCGTCCTCTGCACCAACTAGGGATGCATACGGCCTTTTAAGTATGAGTAATAGGATTTTTAATCTCGGTTACGCACCGAGCCCAGTCTCAACCTAAATTCGCCTCCGTGAGGACTCGAACCCAGGTGTTGGGTTTGTACATCCACTCCCCCAACCAATTGAGCTAAACTGAAGTCTTCTAGTGGTAGGGCCACATATGTTGTGAGTTATCACCCTTCATGCATGTACACTTCCTTTTTCTAGACACAAATAGAAGTATGGGTTTATCAGGGCCGTGCACCCTTCTGTCGCTCGTCCCTATAGGAGATTTATAAAATGAAGTAGGGAGTAGTATTTATTTGGGACTACTCTCTACTTTCCACACAAATCCGACAGTGAAATAAATTATATCTTCATAAACTGAACCATGATGTGTCTGAACTATTTATTTTCAAGGATACACCATGCAGAGGTGCATCAGTAACATAGAAGAGGAGTCAAGACGGCGGATACAACTGATACAATGCCTTGCGGCACACCACACACACTCATCACGATTACAACGACACACAATTCGCCTAGTCCAACTCAAGCCATGAAATGACCCAAAATTCGCCTAATCCAACTCAAGCCATGAAATGACCCACAATTGGCCTAATCCAACTCAAGCCATGAAATGACCCACTGTATAGATCAAAGCGAAAAAATGATCGGACTATTAGGTATGGCAATGTATTTTCTGCCCAGGTCTCCCGTGTCCATCCGTGCCAAGTAATGAAAGACCAAGCTATCCACACACAGAAAATGGTGTACATGATTCTTCACTGAGCACTGTGAACACATCTCATCTGCTGGGGAAAATGCATGCGTGCCTCGCAGATTGAACATGTCCATGGTGTTAAACATCATGTATAGAGGCGTGTACACATATTGTATTCTGTTGTAATCCTAGCTAGGTTATTATGGATGGACTCCTCCTTATCTCTTGTATAACTTTACGTGAGGATCAAGTCTCTGTAATAACCTAGGCAACCTGTACCTCTCGATTGATCTCTGATCGATCTATATATAACATGAACACGCCCTGCCGCAGAGGCATACGCTTCCAGCCTTTTCTCACATGGTATCAGAGCCTCTTCTTCCTTCCCATCTATGTCGATTGCATCTTCCTCTTCCTCCATGGCTGCTCCATCTCTTGCATCGCTTGGTCACACCATCTCTGAAAAGCTTACGAGAGATAACTTTCTGGTATGGCAAACTCAAGTCCTCCCGCACATCAGGGCTGCGGGCATGATGGGCTTCCTCGATGGTGCCATGGCCGCACCAGCTGTTGTCCTTGTCGAGGAGAAGGATGTCTCGGGGAAGAAGGAGACCACCGAGACTCCTAATCCTGCCTATGCTGTCTGGTATACGCAGGACCAGCAGGTTCTGTCGTTCCCGCTAGCGTCTCTCTCGCGGGAAGTGGTCCTGCAAGTCATCGGCATCAACTCTTCTGCTGGTGTTTGGAGGGCGATCAACCAGATGTTCGCCTCCCAATCTCGCGCCAAGGTCATCCAGCTACGTGGGCAACTCAACAACACACGCAAAGGTGATCTAACTATTGCTACTTATTTCACCAAGATGAAAAGCTTCGCAGATGAACTTGCTGCAGCCGGGAGGCCTCTCGATGAACATGAGGTCGTCTCCTATATTCTTGGCGGGCTGGACGCGGATTTCAATCCGTTCGTCTCAGCCATCTCGGTTCGTCCCGATCAGGCGGTCAGCCTGGGCGAACTTTACTCCATCCTCCTCACGGCAGAGGCGCGTCTTGAGGCGCAGAACGGCGGCAGCAGCTACTCCGCCAACCTCGCTGCCAAGGGCGGCCCTCGTGGTCGCTTCTCGTCCGGTGGCAGCAGCGGGAGTGGTGACTCCCGTATACACGGCAATGGTGGCCGTGACTCTGATGGGGGCGACCGCGACGAGCTCAAGTGCCAACTTTGCAAGCGCGAAGGTCATGGAGCATGGTCGTGTTTCAAGCGTTTCGACAAGACCTTCAACAACAACCCCAAGCGTCGCGGAGGCGGAGGCGGAGGCGGTAGCAACAGTGGTGGCGGCGGTGGCGGTGGCCGTCGCTCGGCAAACGCTGCATCGTCCTCATACGGTGTCGATACCAATTGGTATCTTGACACCGGAGCTACAGATCATGTGACCGGGGAGTTGGAGAAACTTGCTGTACGGGATCGCTACACCGGCAATGATCGAGTCCACACGGCAAGTGGTGAAGGTATGGAAATCGCTCATATTGGTCGTGCACTTCTTCCCACTCCGCATCGTTCCCTTCGTCTTAATAACATTCTCCATGTTCCGAGTGCTTCACAGAGTCTTCTTTCTGCTTATAGACTTATGATAGACAATCAAGCCTTTCTTGAAATTCACCCTGAATTCTTTTCTGTTAAGGATCAGGAAACGGGGAACATACTTCTTCGCGCAAGGAGTAGGCGGGGTCTTTTTCCCGTCTCTGGTCAACTGGGAGTCCACAAACATCAAGCTCTAGGCGCCATCAAACCATCCACTTCGCGGTGGCATAGGCGTCTAGGCCACCCCTCACTTCCGGTGGTCCACAAAATTCTTCGAGATCATAGTCTTCCAGTGTCGAATAAAAAAAGTCATCATGTTTGTGATGCGTGTCAAATGGCCAAGAGCCATCAATTACCTTATTCTCGATCGACTAGTGAGTCAGTAGCTCCTTTAGAGCTTATTTTTTCGGATGTATGGGGCCCAGGGCCTGTTTCAGTTGGTAGACAAAAATTCTATGTCAGTTTTATTGATGATTTTAGCAAATTCAGTTGGATTTATCTCCTTAAACATAAATCTGATGTGTTCGAAAAATTTCGTCATTTTCAACAACATGTTGAGCGTGTCTTTGATCGCAAAATTCTTGCGGTACAAACAGACTGGGGAGGTGAGTACCAAAAGTTGAATCCGTTTTTTGAACGTATAGGCATCTCCCATCATGTTTCGTGCCCCCATGCCCATCTACAGAATGGATCCGCTGAACGCAAACATAGGCATATTGTGGAAGTTGGCCTCTCTCTTCTTGCTCATGCATCCATGCCTCTCAAGTTTTGGGATGAGGCATTCCTCACGGCGGTCTACCTTATTAATCGAGTTCCTAGTCGTGTTATTCATAATCAGACACCCTTAGAACGTCTCTTTGGGATCAAACCCAACTACTCCTTTCTTCGAATTTTTGGCTGTGCCATCTGGCCCAATTTGCGTCCATTCAATAAACACAAACTTGAGTTTCGTTCCAAACAATGCGTCTTTCTTGGCTATAGTACACTCCATAAGGGTTATAAATGTCTTGACGTCTCTACTGGTCGTGTCTATGTCTCTAGGGATGTTGTTTTTGATGAACATGTCTTTCCGTTCGCTAGCCTTCATCCAAATGCCGGTGCACAACTTCGCGCAGAATTAGTACTTCTTCCTCCATCCCTCCTTAACTCACCAACTCTTGATCATGGGGAAGAATGTCGTGCTGACCATATGTCTATTTCCAATGCTTTTGATCCACCGTCTGCTACTAGTGTGCAGGAAACAGGAACTGATGGCGAAAACAGTGGCGAAATTGGTCAGCATTTTATGCAGGGATCTGTCCCAGGCTCGCCTGCCACAGAAGATCCGGCCGGCGCGTCTCCCAGTTCCCATGCCCCGATCTCCTCGGGATCGCCCCGCCTGGGCGCCGGTGGTTTCTCCACGGGATCCGTGGGATCGCGCCAGTCGGCTGATGGGGCGGCCTCGGCCCCTGTGCGGTCCCTCGATCGACCGGGCCGCGCCTCTCCAATGTCGGCAGTTGGCACGTCTGGACGGGCCGCACCGCGCATGTCCCCTGGGCCCGTCCCTGTCTCATCTCGGGCCGCGTCTCTGCATCAGGAGACGACAATGCGAGCGACAAATCTTCTGGTACGCCCGAGTCGATGCATGCTGCTGCTGATTTGTCATCCCCTGGTTCGCTACATGCTACTGTGGATTTGTCTCCTTCTGGTTCGCTGCATGCGGCGTTTGATGCTGCAGCTGATGAGGCCATGTCCGATGCTTCTCAATCCGCGCGAATTCGACAACAACTTGCACCTGCTCCGCCACCACCTCCGCCCCAACGTACTCATACCAGATCTCAGAGTGGTGTTTATAGGCCAAAAGAGTATAAGGATGGATGCATTCGTTGGTGTAATTTTTGTGCCACCGGTGAGCCTAACAATTTGCAGGAAGCTCTTGGTGATCCTAGGTGGAAGGCGGCAATGGATGAAGAGTTTGCTGCTCTTATGAGTAACAAAACATGGCATCTGGTTCCTCCCGCTGCTGGCCATAATGTCATTGACTGCAAATGGGTGTACAAGGTCAAAAGAAAATCTGATGGTACTATTGACAGATATAAGGCACGTCTAGTTGCGAAGGGATTCAAGCAAAGGTACGGTATTGATTATGAGGATACTTTCAGTCCAGTTGTTAAGGCTGCTACCATTCGGTTGATTCTTTCCATCGCTGTTTCTCGAAACTGGTGCATGCGACAATTAGATGTAAAGAACGCGTTCTTGCATGGTGTTCTGGAAGAAGCTGTTTTTATGAGACAACCTCCTGGGTATGCCGATTCTAGCAAACCAAGGTATATTTGTAAGCTCGATAAAGCTTTGTATGGACTGAAACAGGCTCCTCGAGCATGGTACTATCGCTTGTCATCTAAGCTTCAATCCCTTGGCTTCTCTCCATCCAAAGCAGATACCTCTTTGTTCCATTATCATCGGCATGGGATCACCATATTTATGCTCATTTATGTTGATGATATAATTGTCACTAGTTCCTCTGCCAAAGCAGTTGATGCTCTCCTTCATGATTTGCGCATGGACTTTGCACTCAAGGATTTGGGCAATCTGCATTATTTTCTGGGCATCGAGGTAAAACCTGTTTCAGATGGCGTTGTTTTGTCTCAAGGAAAATATCTGCTAGATCTTTTGAAACGTGTTGATATGAAAGGTTGTAAGCCTGTCACTACACCTTTATCTATCTCTGAGAAGTTGTCTTTATATGATGGTGACGCACTTGGAGGGGAAGATTCCACCAGGTATCGCAGCATTGTAGGTGCATTGCAGTATCTGACCTTAACTAGACTTGATATTTCTTTCTCAGTCAATAAAGTTTGTCAGTTCTTGCATGCTCCTACTAGTGTACATTGGACTGCGGTGAAGCGTATTCTTCGCTACTTGCAAGGAACATCGTCTCATGGATTGAAAATTGTCAAGTCAGATTCTATGTTGGTCAGTGCTTTTTCAGATGCAGACTGGGCAGGTTGTCTTGATGACAGAAGGTCTACTGGTGGTTTTGCAGTTTTCCTTGGCAGTAATCTTGTTTCTTGGACTGCTCGTAAACAAGCAACTGTGTCTCGTTCAAGCACGGAAGCTGAATACAAGGCACTTGCTAATGCTACTGCAGAGATTATTTGGGTTCAGAATCTTTTGACAGATTTGGGTGTGCCACATCCCAAATCAGCCTCTCTTTGGTGTGATAATCTTGGTGCCACTTATTTATCTGCTAATCCTATTTTTCATGCGAGGACGAAGCACATTGAGATTGACTACCACTTTGTTCGAGAAAGGGTAGCAAATAAATTGTTAAACATTCGGTTTATACCTACTGGTGATCAAGTGGCAGATGGATTCACCAAACCTCTCACGGTTCGACAGTTAGAGGCATTTCGACGCAATCTCAACTTAGATAGTTGTGATTGAGGGAGAGTGTTAAACATCATGTATAGAGGCGTGTACACGTATTGTATTCTGTTGTAATCCTAGCTAGGTTATTATGGATGGACTCCTCCTTATCTCTTGTATAGCTTTACGTGAGGATCAAGTCTCTGTAATAACCTAGGCAACCTGTACCTCTCGATTGATCTCTGATCGATCTATATATAACGTGAACACGTCCCTGCCGCAGAGGCATACGCTTCCAGCCTTTTCTCACACATGGCTCGTGAAGGGTGAGAACAGTAGTATAAATTAGTAAACCCAAAGAACAGTTTTTTTTGGGTGTAAAGACGACATTGCTCAAGCAAACATTTCTCAACTGTTTCCTCCGCTATATACATTTCTACAGTCACCCTAAATTAAACTATCATGCCATTTCTCATAACAATTCACATTCTTTGTTTCAGTGCTTCGGTTCATGCTCCCATATGAGTGTCCTCTCAAGTGCAAACCATGGTGTCGCAGGCAGCCACTGTAGAATTGAGGTATTGTACCACTACCACCAACCATACCATTGTAGTCTGGATCGCGACATCCATGCTCCTGTTATGGACCTAGGGAAGCCAAGAATAAAATTAATTGTCAAATACGAGAGTATATTCTGTTTAACACGACGGGCATGGTTTGATACATAGCCAAAGATGGAGACGGCATCTTCCCTAAATTGAGGTGAAATTATGCAGTTGCCGTCAAAAATGGGAAGAAACAGAGGATCCTTAGTTACATTGATGTTTCTGCCCAGTCTTGAATCAGACACTCGAACCTGCCAACGCAAATACACATGAAAAATGGATAAGATAGCGATTAGATACCCTATTACGCTTCCTCTTCCTAAGGGTCCGATCCATGGCCTACAGAATGCATGCTCTACGATTATTGTGGAAAACAGAAATACCGACATTTTTTTAAGAAATACTGACATGGTTGATCCAGGCGCATATATAGATTGAGTTCGAAAAATCACCTCCCAATCAAGGGCACTTGGCTCCACAGTGAGTGCACCTAGCTAGAATGTGCACATCTCGTTGGAATGTCACAAGTTGTTTGTCCTACTATACAAGTTTGATAACCTTTCTGTCATCGAAAATGAAATCTGATGTCAACGTGTTTGCTCCGATCATCGTCGATAGGTTTCTTGGACAGTGCAACGTGGAGTTATTGTCCACAAATGTTGTGACCTTCCTTTGCTCTTGGTGCATTGCCTGCATGTATGCAAGGATCCGAAAGAGCTATGCCGTGGCCATCTGCTGCCACTGCCTCAAAGTAGTTCGCCTCAGATCATAATTATGTGACGATCTTCATGCAAAGAATCTCTTTCTCGGTGGATGTCAAATAACATATTGACACATGGATAGAATATCATGACACACTTCTATCTTGCGAGGTATAATACATTGAAGCAGCGACCATGGTGTGCCAAGGCCTATGCCTTAGATGACTCCTTTTCGAACAAGGACGGTCAAGCTGGGGCTGGACAAAAAATCGACAATTGTGTTGTGCGACAATCCTGTCCACCATGACCAAAGCAAACACATAGACACGAGATGTTCCTTCATTGTTGAATGCCTTGAAGAAGGAAAGGTGCACATCGATCGATCCTGTCAACATGGACGAAGAAGTTGTTGACATTGTAGCCCTCATAATCCTAATCAAGCTGATGCATAAGCTAGGCGCGATCTAAGAGCCTTGGATGTTAGTCCGGGGTCAGATCACTGACTCAAACCGGTGGATGCCACTACTAACACACGCGAACTCTTGGATGAAAGCACTGGTTGAACATTGGCAAGAAGATGAACATGCAACCTCTGTCCCACTTAATTGGCTCTCGGCTCATTCTTCTCTTCCTTTTATAAGGGTTAACAAATGCATATCTTAAACAATTCATGGTCTATAATCACGCACCAAATAGTGCTACTGCATGGAACCTAAAAATAAAAATACTCGCAAGGAATCAATCCACACACGTTGCTCGAGAAATACGACATGATTCAGTCAACAGATCGGAGCCACTTAATTTTGAAGCGCTAGAACCTTTAAGGGGGTGGACTAAAAAATGTACCAGGGGCGCAAAACAAGTGAGTCATATGAGCTTGTCCCTTTTTAGACAATACATGAGCTCATCCCTATAACTTCATTTTGGTCCTTTGGCACACAATGAATTGAGATTGGAAGGTGCAGATGAGCTCGGGCTCAGATTCGAATTTTCCAAACAGAGAGCAGTGTTTCGGTGCCCGGGTGCATCTGCACCCGGTCGAAAAAAATTCGTAGAAAATTCAGAAAAATTCCAAAAAAAATTTGGATGGTAGAAAATTTGATGCGTGAGGTACGCTCCAATTTTCAAAACATTTGTACTTCTGTGCAGCTCTCAGCAAAAAAGACAAATCAGACCAGAACAGTATATGAACAGTGCACATTTTTACAGACCTCCGATTTGTCTTTTTTGCTGAGAGCTGCACAGAAGTCCAAATGTTTTGAAAATTGGAGCGTACCTCACACATCAAATTTTCTACCACCCAAATTATTTTTGGAATTTTTTGAATTTTTCTACTATTTATTTTGATTTTTTTCGTGAGCGCGGGTGCAGATGAGCTCGGGCTCAGATTCGAATTTTCCAAAACATGATGTACTAGTTTTATCACTTCATGTGATATTAAACAAAGAGTTGGCATGGTTTGTGAGCGGCTTGTCTGCAGTTTGCAAACCATGCCAACTATGCTGAAACCTTTTGCGGTTTGCACTTGTCTGCTCACAGATTCCTGGAAAGCTACATTGGTCTGATTGATCGAATCGAGCTTGTTTATGCCAAAGGAAAATGTGCTTTAGAAAGTTCAGGCACAATTTATGCTGAATTTCTGGTGCAGGCAGGGACTGTTTGGGGGCAAACAACTCGTTGGTCTAGCACGTCAATGCTTTGGCTACCCTGGATGGTGGACTTCACATCCTCAAAGCGACGAGTCATTTGAGATTATCAGCATAATCTTCTGTCATCCTTGAAACACATTGCATGAGATTAATACTTAGGGTATTTTCAGTTTGATATCAGGGGATTAGGCTGAGTTTGCATCTCTACTAGATCATGAATGGCGCGCGTTGCTGCGCCTGTCAATTTTGACAATAGAATGGTAGAAGTTTGTATAAATATTAGAGATACTACCAAACAATGGAACTGGATGCATACCAATAGATTAGTTGATATATTAGGGATGTCAACATTCATAATTTGACAATGTAGTGAATATTGTATAGAAATATGTTAGATGGTGGAAAAAGAAATTTTGAGTGAATAGTGATTTCATTTTGTAAAACCGTATTGATTATCATATGGTATTTATGAGAGCTTGAAACTAAGGAGGGCTATGTTTCTTTCTTTTTTGACCTAAAAGACTATGTTTCTTGATTTCTTAAAGGTGACAATCAATGGAAGCTGAACAAAGCAATAATAACTTGTCGTCAAACAGGAATCACTGGCAACATGCTAGCATACATAGCATCTATAAAGAATCCATAATAGTTAAGATCATTGGCTATAAAATTGTAAGGACATTAAGCAATACAGAACAAATGACTGCACCCAGTCTCATCTTTCAACAACAATAGTTTTTGAAATGGCACTGTAGTACAAACATTGGTTCAAAATGGATGATATCCTACATCTGTTTTTGTTCCATCTCTGTTTTTGATTTTTAAGCACAACCTGCAAAGTACATAGAAGTTAATCTAGGCAGAATACAACAAATAAACCACATATCATTGCATTAGAAGAAAAATATGGAGATCACACATGCCAATTTCATTTGGTTATATATGTAACATATGTGTGTCTGCAAACAACGCATGCGTAAAAATTAGAATAAGACTGAAGAAAATGGAGCTGCCTGGCTAGTCAAGACGAGTGTTACTTCCCTTGCATCATTTAAGCATCATTACAGAAACATGTACCTGAGAACGAGAAAATTAAGATGTCTGGTCAATATGAGTGATGGTAGCTTGCTCACGCATCATTAAAAACAAAATCAACCGAACATCATTAGAGAGATTATCATATTTAGTTTGGACAAAGATGAACTTTGCTAGATTATGATGGCGTAACTGGCCGCACCCATCCATTTTTACAATATAGTGATAGTAATTCCGTAATACTATATGATAGCACAAAACATGCAACCTAAATGTCCAGAGAGTTGTTGTAAAGTACTCCCTCCATTCGGAATTACTTGTCACAAAAATGGATAAAAATAGATGTATCTACAACTAAAATACATCTAGATACATTCATTTCTTGGACGAGATTATTTTGAACGGAGGGAATAGTAATGTAGTGGAAGAGGATGTCTCATGGAATTGAACTTGGATTGAGCTGGCCGCAAGTGTGTATACTTTTAATTAGAATAGTTAATGGTAAATGTAGGCGTTGTGGCAGATGCCTATATGTACAATCTAAGATGCAGAGGAATTTAGGACTTCAATCCAAAAGAGTCGTTGCATAAGTGTTATGTTAGATGGCTGTACAAAGTGGGAAAAGACCGATGACAATCGTATGATAGAAGCCAGTTGGGCTAGTTATATAGCAAGTGCTCCCTACAATTTAGCAAATGGAGCATGGTTTATGTACTGGATATCGTGGCTTTGAGAGTTATTATCGAGCCACTGAGCCGCAAAAATGTGTACAGAGTCCAGTGCAAAATTTGCAGTTCCAAATGGGTGAGTTTATGGTGTCCAAAAATATCATTTAATTGAGTTGCTTCAGATATAATGGCCCAGAAGTTCAGTACATAAGCCACAATGTGTTGTTAGCTCCAACATAGGAATTAATACCATCAATAAGTTGAAACGTGAAGTCATGCCACTTACTACTCAATTTCATATGAGATGCTCCCTTTTAACTTTCTCCGCAATATATTAATTGTTCTAAACATCAGCATGCATGATAGTTTATTAAAGTGGTCTAGAACATTACTATCATTTATGAAAGTTAGTAAATCAAATGAAAGAAAAGCAACTTATGCCAAAGTACCAAACTAATCTCCCCTCTCACTCCGCACCTGCCCAGGTGATGAACAGAATCAGAACATGAGCAAAGCAAAACATGGTTAAAGGAGATTTTTCTCTTGTACACTGCACACCAGACAAAAAGAAGAAATAATTGGTTACCCATGTACGTACATGAAAAAGAATAGGAAAAAAATCAGTATGCCATTGCAAAGCACTACACAGACCACAAAAGGACAGGAGATGCCAAACATATTATACATATCACTCCTCTTCTGTTGCACTACAAGAGTAGATGATCAGAACATGAAGCATCTTATATTTCCAAAAAGAATGCAAGACAGTGGTGTAAGCTAGTGGGTCTTAGAGTGAGAGCTTGAGGTGGAGGGAGCGATCGACCTGGTGGTGCTAGACTGCTGGCCAAGGAATAGGCGTGGGACGAGTAGTCAACGATTGTCGCCTGTTGTAGCTTGTCCGGAAAGTGGAGGGGGAGGCACCGCTGGCCTGGTTGCCAGATGTATGGCCGCTGCCACTGCCTTGTCACCGTCACAGAGGAGGCACTGTTTCTGCGATGTGGTTGAAAAGGAGACAGACAGTTAGCCACAGCCCAGAGCCCGCCCAATTAGGAGGAATTTAGCGTATGCGGCAGCGCCGGCGCAAGGATTCATGAGCAGGAGGCACGGCGAAGGCACTTGCCTGGGTAGCGCAAGGCACGACCGACATCAAGGGAGCGGCCACCTGACATATAGTTCCTAAACAAACAGTCGAAGTTGCAATTGATACGCCTAAATTAAATAACCTGTAGTGATGAACAAACTGATAGTGTAAACTTTGGTATATAAATCATTTGAATAGCCTGCAAGGTATCATTAGTTATCTATAAAGATGTAAAAAGCTAATAGATGACCCGTAACTATTATATTCCCAAGCTTGTTAAAATACAAACTAAAAGCACACCAAATACATTTATCAATGATTTTTTTTTGCCTGATCTAGGAATAGTTGACTGATTTCTCAATTAGGCTTGGGTGACCAGCCAGTATGCTTGATTTGGCACCTGCATTAGTCAAGCAAACACACCAATTTAGATTGACATGACCAATTTGCTCAAAGAAACAAAACAATGTCTAAATACTCTGAAGTCTTAACAGTATACCCCTGGATAGCCGGCTAGATCTTCATCTTTCCCTCGTACCTCGGATGGATCGATGTATTCCCTATTGAGGATATGCGTTTTCTTCTTCACAGAGACATGAGCAGTCCTCGGTTACAGAAGTTGGTTGTCTGAGATGGAGATGACCACAGAAAACGGGCCAGACAAGCCGATTCAGACCCGATTAACCAGCGTATAACGCTGAAGAAGATGTAGATGCTGGCGTAGGGCGTGCATACAAAGCCAGGGAGGGAAGCACTATATAGTACCACTGCGCATAAGAAAGGGTTGCAAATTTACCAACCATGAATGAATAATACGCCATGATTGCGAGGACGCAAGAGCAGTTTCCAGAGGAGGGCCATGATTGCGAGCTTCAAGAGGGCAGAGCAGTTTCAAGTAGGGGAGGAGTCGGCCATTATCTCCCTCGCCCCCACCTTTCTTCACGCGCTCGATTGGATTGCCTCGACCCGGATCATGCTCCTCCGGTCGCAGGGATCGATCCCATCCCTCACCCCGTCTTCAGTTGATGGAACCGGCCGCACCGGCTGCTCCTCTCCTCTGGTCGCTGGGAACGACCGGCAGCCTCGATCGGGATTGGGCGGGTGGATGCGGTCTCGATGGGGAATAGGTAGGGTTCGGAAGTGGATGCACCTCACGCGTAGCTTGTAGGCCTCCCTCCTTCAATTGGGCTGTTGGCTCACGAAGGCCCAATGCACCAGAATCGTCCGTTTTGGCCCGTGGAGCAGCAGCCCACAGGACAGCTGGGCCAGATTAGCCACACTGCGGAACCGATAGTTTTTCACGTTAAATCTGACGGCCAGTAACTCCTAGATCGCGAAAACGGACGGCCGAAACCCCAAATCGTTGTGAGGGCTCGCTTTAGGTGTGGTTATACTGTCCTTAATTATACCAGCGGCGCGTGTTCCTCTGCATTTCATTTATTTTTACTTTTTTACTGCTTCTGTTGAATTACCGCTAAAAGAGGGCCGCCGCCGCCTCTGATATAGGTCCGTCCAAGCAACCACCTGATAATCCCCAAGTGCAAGGAATCATCGTAGCACTTTCCAGAGGTGGAAGTGATAAGTATGGAGTGTCGAACCCACAAGGAGCTAAAGGCAAGATCAATAATCTCTCAAGCCCTATCTGCCACTGATACGACTCTACATGCACGAACGTTTACTTCCAACTAGAAACGAGAAATAAAACTACGTTGTGGGTATGAAGAGGATAACTTTGCATGATATCGGAGAGCTAGCTAAAACATAAAAGTAGGTGATGTTATCATAAAATTAGAATACATTACTAAATAATATAAATAGCGAGTGTGGAATAATGGTGGATCGTTGTACGGAATTATCCTAGGCAATTGTTAACAAGACCGATAATCACTATTGAAGTTTCATATGAGGGAGAGGCATAAGCTAACATACTTTCTCTACTTGGATCATATGCACTTATGGTTGGAACTCTAGCAAGCATCCGCAAGTACTAAAGATCGTTAAGGTAAAACCCAACCATAGCATTAAAGCATCAAGTCCTCTTTATTCCCATACGCAACAATCCCTCTTACTCGGGTTTGTGTTTCAATCACTCACCAACCCACTATAAGCGAATCATGAACATATTGCAACATCCTACAACGGGAATTCCTCATGCTTGCGCGACACGAAGGGCACCATAGGACAGCACCAAAGTAAAACATACAACTCATACCAATCTAGATCATCAATCAACCCAAAGACAAAAGATATCTACTCAAAACATCATAGGATGGCAACACATCATTGGATCATAATATGTGGCATAAAGCACCATGTTCAAGTAGGGATTATAGCAAGGTGCAGGAGAGTGGACCGCGTAAATGAGATGAGGATGGTGATGATGATGGTGATGTTGATGAAGACGATCACCGTGGCGATGATTCCCCTCCCGATGGCACTCCGGCGCCACCGGAAGAGAGGAGGAGAGGTTCTCCCCCTTGTGCTTCCTCCTCCATGGCCTTCCCCCTCTGGTCCTTGGCCTTCATGGTGATGATGGCCCCTTCGGGATACTCCTCCATGGCCACCGGTGATGATGGCCCCTCCGGGATACTCCTCCATGGCCACCGGTGATGATGGGCCCCTCCGGCAGGGTGCCGGAGAGGGCCTAGATTGACTTCTCGTGGCTACAGAGGCTTGCGGCGGCGGATCTTCCGATCTAGGTTTCTTTCTGGAAGTTTGGGTATATATATATAGAAGCATTTTGCGTTGATTTCACGTCAGGGGGGTCTCTGGGCTATCCACGAGGCAGGTGGGTGCGCCCTAGGGGGGTGGGCGCGCCCCCCACCCTCGTGGGCAGTCCGGGACTCTTCTGGCCTGCTTCTGGTACTCCGTGGGCTTCTTCTGGTCCAAAAATGATCTCCGTCAAGTGGCGCGTCAATTGGACTCCGTTTAGTTTTCCTTTTCTGCGATACTGTAAAACAAGGAGAAAACAGAAACTGGCACTGGGCTCTAGGTTAATAGGTTGGTCCCAAAAATCATATAAAATATCATATAAATGCATATAAAACATCCTAGAAGGATAATATAATAGCATGAATAATTCATAAATTATAGATACGTTGGAGACGTATCAGCATCCCCAAGCTTAATTCCTGCTCGTCCTCGAGTAGGTAAATGATAAAAGAAATAATTTATGAAGTTTGAATGCTAGCAAGTGCATAAGTTTGATCAATGATAATTCCAATCACTTTTTCTAGCATCATTATTTGTCATAACAATAGCTCATCTCATAAAACTTTTCATGATCAAGTAACAAGCAAATCACATGTTAAAGTATAGATCATAAACTTTCTTGAAAACTAACAAACAATATTCTCAGTCATCAAACAATTGCAATTCATGTTATTTTCAGGAAGAGTCTATGTCAGAGCTTTGATTTAGCAAACTCCACATACTCAACTATCATTTAGTCTTTCACAATTGCTAACACTCACGCAATACTTGTGGTTATGGAGTTTTAATCGGACACAGAGAAAGATAGGGGCTTATAGTTTCGCCTCCCAACCTTTTACCTCAAGGGTAATGTCAACAATAATAGCTCATGCTAACTTACATCTAATTAGAGATATGTATATCAGGATCTTTCCAACACCCTGTGCTTGCCAAAGGATAAAATGTAAAAAGGAAAGGTGAAGATCACCATGACTCTTGCATAAGGTAGAAGATAATAATAAAAGATAGGCCCTTCGCAGAGGGAAGCAGAGGTTGCCATGCGCTTTTAGGGTTGGATGCACAAAATCGTAATGCGAAAGAACATCACTTTATATTGCCCCTTGTGATATGAACCTTTATTATGCAGTCCGTCGCTTTTATTTCTCCCACATCACCAGATCGTATAAAGCTTATTTCCTCCACACCAATCAATCATACATATTTAGAGAGCAATTTTTATTGCTTACACCGATGATAACTTACTTGAAGGATCTTACTCAATCCATAGGTAGATATGGTGGACTCTCATGGCAAAACTGGTTTCATGGTTTTGGGAAGCACAAGTAGTATCTCTACTTGGTGCAAAGAATTTGGCTAGAATGGGGGGAAAGGCAAGCTCAACATGTTGGATGATCCATGACAATATACTTTATTTCAGATATAAGAAAACATAACCCATTACGTTGTCTTCCTTGTCCAACATCAACTCTTTAACATGTCATATTTTAATGAGTGCTCCCAATCATAAAAGATGTCCAAGATAGTATATTTACATGTGAAACATCTCTTCCTTCAATATTCTTTCATGAATTGTTCAAGTGACCAATTCTACGTTTGCTAACTTTCAATAAGTTCACTACCTATACTTACTATGTGTGAAGTCATTACTCCCCATGTTATAAGCATATGAAACATATATAAATTCAGGTTTATGAAATTCAATTTATTCAACCATTTACTCATAGGATATACGTGAAGCACATGAGTAAATGACAAAATACTCCAAAAGATATGAGTGAAGAACACTGAGTAGTCAAATAATTAACTAGCCATGGGAGGATTCTTTTTTATTCAATATTTCAGATCCAATGATTTTATTCAAACAACAAGTAAATTTGAAAATACGCTCCAAGCAAAACACATATCATGTGACGAATAAAAATATAGCTCCGAGTAAGGTATACCGATAGTTTTGAAGACGAAAGAGGGGATGCCTTCCAGGGCATCCCCAAGCTTAGGTACTTGAGTCTTCCTTGAATATTTCCTTGGGGTGCCTTGGGCATCCCCAAGCTTAGGGTCTTTCCACTCCCTATTCTCCTCATATCGATATCTCACCTAAAGCTTGAAAACTTCAATCACACAAAACTTAACCAAACTTCGTGAGATAGGTTAGTATGATAAAGAATAAACCATTCACTTTGGTACTGTTAAGGACAAGTTTCATAATTGTTCTCACACAATTCCTACTGTACCATATCATTTCAACAATTTATATTAAGGAATATAAGCCATAGAAACTAGAAAACAAGCAAACTATGCAATGAAAACAGAATCTGTCAGAAACAGAACAGTCTGTAATGATCTGAAAAATAACCATACTTCTGCTACTCCAAAAATTATTAAATAAATTGGTGGACGTGAGGAATTTTTCTGTTTATCTTCTGCAAAAAGAATCAACTCAATATCACTCTTCTGTAAAAAATGACATCTATTCTCGTGAGCGCAAAGTTTCTATTTTTTACAGCAAGACCACATTAACTTTCACCCAAATCTTCCCAAAGGTCTTACTTGGCACTTTATTGAAACAAAATCTATAAAACATGATTACTACAGTAGCTTAATCATTTATACACACAAAAACAGTAAGGGTAAATATTGGGTTGTCTCCCAACAAGCGCTTTTCTTTAATGCCTTTTAGCTAGGCATGATGATTTCAATGATGCTCACATAATAAACAAGAATTGAAACACAAAGAGAGCATCTTGAAGAATATGACTAGCACATTTAATTCTAACCCACTTCCTATGCCTTGGGATTTTGTGAGCACACAACTTATGGGAACAAGAATCAACTAGCATAGGAAGACAAAACAAGTATAACTTCAAAACTTTAAGCACATAGAGAGGAAACTTGATATTATTGCAACTCTTACAAGCATGTATTCCTCCCTCATAATAATTTTCAGTAGCATCATGGATAGCAACTTTGTTCTCATACTCAATTGAAACCTCTTCCGAAATAGTGGAATCATTACTAGCTAAAGTTGACACTCTTCCAAATCCACTTTCATAAATATCACACTAAGATTCAACACTCTCCAAAATAGTGGGATCACTAATTCCTAAAGTTGACACTCTTCCAAACCCACTTTAAATGATAGTATTATTCATACTCCAAAAGATATAAGTGAAGTTCATGGAGCATTCTACAACTAACCAATATCTGAGCTCAAAATGTATAAGTGAAGCACACGAAGCATTCTATAAAATCATACTCAAAAGATTTAAGTGAAGCACAAAGAGCAATTCTATAAGATCATACTTAAATGATTTAAGTGAAGCACATGAAGCATTCTATAAATCGATGAAGGGACATCTCATACTAGCATGGTTCTTAAAGAAAAAGAAAAACACAAAGGACACAAATCATGTGAACAAAACAAAAACCGAGGTATACCGATAATTGTTGAAGAAGAAAGATGGGATGCCAACCGGGGCATCCCCAAGCTTAGATGCTTGAGTATCCTTTGAAATATTTACTTGGGGTGCCTTGGGCATCCCCAAGCTTGAACTCTTGCTTCTCTTTATTCTTCTTGAAGGAAATATGCCCTAGAGGCAATAATAGAGTTATTATTTATTTCCTTATTTCATGATAAATGTTTATTATTCATGCTAGAATTGTATTAACCGGAAACATAATACATGTGTGAATACATAGACAAACAGAGTGTCACTAGTATGCCTCTACTTGACTAGCTCGTTAATCAAAGATGGTTGAGTTTCCTAGCCATGGACATGAGTTGTCATTTGATTAACGGGATCACATCATTAGGAGAATGATGTGATTGACTTGACCCATTCCGTTAGCTTAGCACCCGATCGTTTAGTATGTTGCTATTGCTTTCTTCATGACTTATACATGTTCCTATGACTATGAGATTATGCAACTCCCATTTACCGGAGGAACACTTTGTGTGCTACCAAATGTCACAACGTAACTGGGTGATTATAAAGGTGCTCTACAGGTGTCTCCGAAGGTACTTGTTGGGTTGGCGTATTTCGAGATTAGGATTTGTCACTCCGATCGTCGGAGAGGTATCTCTGGGCCCTCTCGGTAATGCACATCACTTAAGCCTTGCAAGCATTGCAACTAATGAGTTAGTTACAGGATGATGTATTACGGAGCGAGTAAAGAGACTTGCCGGTAACGAGATTGAACTAGGTATTGGATACCGACGATCGAATCTCGGGCAAGTAACATACCGATGGACAAAGGGAACAACGTATGCTGTTATGCGGTCTGACTGATAAAGATCTTCGTAGAATATGTAGGAGCCAATATGGGCATCCAGGTCCCGCTATTGGTTATTGACCGGAGACGTGTCTCGGTCATGTCTACATTGTTCTCGAACCGTAGGGTCTGCACGCTTAACGTTACGATTGTCGGAGAGGTATCTCTGGGCCCTCTCGGTAATGCACATCACTTAAGCCTTGCAAGCATTGCAACTAATGATTTAGTTGCGGGATGATGTATTACGGAACGAGTAAAGAGACTTGCTGGTAACGAGATTGAACTAGGTATTGAGATACCGACGATCGAATCTCGGGCAAGTAACATATCGATGACAAAGGGAACAACGTATGTTGTTATGCGGTCTGTCCAATAAAGATCTTCCTAGAATATGTGGGAGCCAATATGAGCATCCAGGTTCCGCTATTGGTTATTGACCGGAGACGTGTCTCGGTTATGTCTACATAGTTCTCGAACCCGTAGGGTCCGCACGCTTAACGTTACGATGACAGTTTCTTTATGAGTTTATATGTTTTGATGTACCGAAGGTTGTTTGTAGTCCCGAATGTGATCACGGACATGACGAGGAGTCTAGAAATGGTTGAGACATGAAGATTGATATATTGGACAACTATATTCGGACATCGGAAGTGTTCTGGAGAAGTATCGGATTAAACCGGAGTGCCGGAGGGTTATCGGTAACCCCGGGGGAACTAATGGGCCTTGATGGGCCTTAGTGGAGAGAGAGGGGCGGCCAGGGCTGGCCGCGCGCCCCCTCCCCCTCTGGTCCGAATTGGACTAGGAGAGGGGGGCGCCCCCTTTCCTTCCCCCTCCCCCTCTCCTTCCTTCCTCCTCTCTCCCTTTAGGTGGAAACCTACTAGGACTTGGAGTCCTAGTAGGATTCCCCTCTTGGGGGCGCGCCATAGAGGGCCGGCCGGCCTCCCCCTTGCTCCATTATATACGGGGGCAGGGGGCACCCTAGAGACACAACAATTGATCATTGATCTCTTAGCCGTGTGCGGTGCCCCCCTCCACCATAATCCTCGATAATATTGTAGCGGTACTTAGGCGAAGCCCTGCGATGGTAGAACATCAAGATCGTCACCACGCCGTCGTGCTGACGAAACTCTTCCCCGACATTCTGCTGGATCGGAGTCCGGGGATCGTCATCGAGCTGAACATGTGCTAGAACTCGGGAGGTGCCATAGTTTCGGTGCTTGATCGGTCGGGCCGTGAAGACGTACGACTACATCAACCGCGTTGTTATAACGCTTCCGCTTTCGGTCTACGAGGGTACATGGACAACACTCTCCCCTCTCGTTGTTATGCATCACCATGATCTTGCGTGTGCGTAGGAATTTTTTTGAAATTACTACGTTCCCCAACTTTAGTTGAACCGAGTATGGCTACGCCCGGTCCTTGCGAAGGTTAAAACAGCACCAACTTGACAAACTATCATTGTGGTTTTGATGCGTAGGTAAGAACGGTTCTTGCTAAGCACGTAGCAGCCACGTAAAACTTGCAACAACAAAGTAGAGGACGTCTAACTTGTTTTTGCAGGGCATGTTGTGATGTGATATGGTCAAGACATGATGCTAAATTTTATTGTATGAGATGATCATGTTTTGTAACCGAGTTATCGGCAACTGGCAGGAGCCATATGGTTGTCGCTTTATTGTATGCAATGCAATCGCCCTGTAATGCTTTACTTTATCACTAAGCGGTAGCGATAGTCTTAGAAGCATAAGATTGGCGAGACGACAACGATGCTACGATGGAGATCAAGGTGTCGCACCAGTGACGATGGTGATCATGACGTTGCTTCGGAGATGGAGATCACAAGCACAAGATGATGATGGCCATATCATATCACTTATATTGATTGCATGTGATGTTTATCTTTTATGCATCTTATCTTGCTTTGTTTGAAGGTAGCATTATAAGATGATCTCTCACTAAATTTCAAGATAAAAGTGTTCTCCCTGAGTATGCACCGTTGCCAAAGTACGTCGTGCCCAGACACCACGTGATGATCGGGTGTGATAAGCTCTACGTCCATCTACAACTGGTGCAAGCCAGTTTTGCACACGCGGAATACTCAGGTTAAACTTGACGAGCCTAGCATATGCAGATATGGCCTCGGAACACTGAGACCGAAAGGTTGAGCGTGAATCATATAGTAGATATGATCAACATAGTGATGTTCACCATTGAAAGCTACTCCATTTCACGTGATGATCGGTTATGGTTTAGTTGATTTGGATCACGTGATCACTTAGAGGATTAGAGGGATGTCTATCTAAGTGGGAGTTCTTAAGTAATATGATTAATTGAACTTTAATTTATCATGAGCTTAGTCTACGTTGTAGATCAATAGCTCGCGCTGTTGCTTCCCTATGTTATATATATGTTCCTAGAGAAAACTAAGTCGAAAAATGTTAATAGCAATGATGCGTATTGGATCCGTGATCTGAGGTTTATCCTCATTGCTGCACAGAAGAATTATGTCCTTGATGCACCGCTAGGTGACAGACCGATTGCTGGAGCAGATGTAGATGTTATGAACATTTGGCTCGCTCAATATGATGACTACTTGATAGTTTAGTGCACCATGCTTAACGGCTTAGAATCGGGACTTCAAAGACGTTTTGAACGTCATGGACCATATGAGATGTTCCAGGAGTTGAAGTTAATATTTCAAGCAAATACCCGAGTTGAGAGATATGAAGTCTCCAACAAGTTCTATAGCTAAAAAATGGAGGAGTACTACAATCGCTTGAATCAAGTGGGATTTAATCTTCCAGATAAAATAGTGATTGACAGAATTCTCTAGTCACCATCACCAAGTTAATAGAACTTCGTGATGAACTATAATATGCAAGGGATAACGGAAACAATTCCCAAGCTCTTCGTGATGCTGAAATCAACGGAGGTAGAAATCAAGAAAGAGCATCAAGTGTTGATGGTTAACAAGATCACTAGTTTCATGAAAAGGGCAAAGGGAAGAAGGGGAACTTCAATAAGAATGGCAAGCAAGTAGCTACTCAAGTGAAGAAGCCCAAGTCTGTAACTAAGCCTAAGACTAAGTGCTTCTACTGCAAAGGGACTGGTCACTGGAAGCGGAACTGCCCCAAGTATTTGGCGGATAAGAAGGATGGCAAAGTGAACAAAGGTATATTTGATATACAGATTATTGATGTGTATTTTACTAGTGTTCGTAGCAACCCCTCGGTATTTGATACTGGTTCAGTTGCTAAGAGTAGTAACTCGAAACGGGAGTCGCAGAATGAACAGAGACTATTTAAGGGTGAAGTGACGATGTGTGTTGGAAGTGGTTCCAAGATTGACATGATCATCATCGCACACTCCCTATACTTTCGGGATTAGTGTTGAACCTAAATAAGTGTTATTTGGTGTTTGCGTTGAGCATGAATATGATTTGATCATGTTTATTGCAATACAGTTATTCATTTAAGTAAGAGAATAAATTGTTGTTCTGTTTACATGAATAAAACCTTATACGGTTACACACCCAATGAAAATGGTTCGTTGGATCTCGATCGTAGTGATACACATATTCATAATATTAAAATCAAAAGATGCAAAGTTAATAATGATAGTGCAACTTATTTGTGGCACTGCCGTTTAGGTCATATTGGTGTAAAGCGCATGAAGAAACTCCATGCTGATGGGATTTTGGAATCACTTGATTATGAATCACTTGATGCTTGCGAACCGTGCCTTATGGGCAAGATGACTAAAGACTCCGTTCTCCGTAACAATGGAGCGAGCAACTGACTTATTGGAAATAATACATATTGATGTATGCGATCCGATAAGTGTTAAGGCTCGCGGCGGGTATCATTATTCTTTGACCTTCACAGATGATTTGAGCAGATATGGGTTTATCTACTTGATGAAACGTAAGTCTGAAACATTTGAAAAGTTCAAAGAATTTCAGAGTGAAGTGGAAAATCATCGTGACAAGAAAATAAAGTTTCTACAATCTGATCGCAGAGACGAATATTTGATTTACGAGTTTGGTCTTCAATTAAAACAATGTGGAATAGTTTCACAAACTCATGCCACCTAGAACACCACAGCATAATGGTGTGTCCGAACGTCATAACCACACTTTATTGGATATGGTGCAATATATGATGTTTCTTACCGATTTACCACTATTGTTTTGGGATTATGCATTAGAGACAGCTGCATTCACGTTAAAAAGGGCACCATCTAAGTCTGTTGAGACAACACAATATGAACTGTGGTTTGGCAAGAAACCAAAGTTGTCGTTTCTTAAAGTTTGGGGTTGCGATGCTTATAAGAAAAAGTTTCATCATGATAAGCTCAAACCCAAATCGGAGAAATGTGTCTTCATAGATACCCAAAGGAGACAGTTGGGTACACCTTCTATCACAGATCCGAAGGCAAGTCATTCGTTGCTGAGAAAGGATACTTTCTAGAGAAGGAGTTTCTCTCGAAAGAAGTGAGTGGGAGGAAAGTAGAACTTGATGAGGTAACTGTACCTTCTCCGTTATTGGAAAGTAGTTCGTCGCAGAAATCTGTTCCTGTGACTCCTACACCAATTAGTGAGGAAGCTAATGATGATGATCATGTAACTTCAGATCAAGTTACTACCGATCCTCGTAGGTCAACCAGAGTGAGATCCGCAACAGAGTGGTACGGTAATCCTATTCTGGAGGTCATGTTACTTGACCATGACGAACCTACGAACTATGAGGAAGCGATGATGAGCCCAGATTCCGCGAAATGGTTTGAGGCCATGAAATCTGAGATGGGATCCATATATGAGAACAAAGTATGGACTTTGATTGACTAGCCCAATGATCGGCGAGCCATTGAGATTAAGTGGATCTTCAAGAGGAAGACGGACGCTGATAGTAGTGTTACTATCTACAAAGCTACACTTGTCGAAAAAGTTTTTGACAAAGTTCAAGGTGTTGACTACGATGAAATTTTCTCACTCGTATCGATGCTTAAAGTCTGTCCGAATCATGTTAGCGATTGCCGCATTTTATGAAATCTGGCAAATGGATGACAAAACTGCAATCCTTAATGGATTTCTTAAAGAAGAGTTGTATATGATGCAACCAGAAGGTTTTGTCAATCCTAAAAGTGTTAACAAAATGTGCAAGCTCCAGCGATCCATCTATGGACTGGTGCAAGCATCTCGGAGTTGGAATATACGCTTTGATAAGTTGATGAAAGGATATAGTTTTATACAGACTTGCGGCGAAGCCTGTATTTATAAGAAAGTGAGTGGGAGCATTACAGCATTTCTGATAAGTATATGTGAATGACATATTGTTGATCAGAAATATTGTAGAATTATTTTGCAAAGCATAAAGGAATGTTTGAAAGGAGTTTTTCAAAGAAAGACCTCAGTGAAGCTGCTTACACATTGAGCATCATGATCTATAGAGATAGATCAAGACACTTGATAAGTTTTTTCAATGAGTACATACCTTGACAAGATTTTGAATTAGTTCAAAATGGAATAGAAAGAAAGAGTTCTTGCCCGTGTTACAAGGTGTGAAATTGAGTAAGACTCAAAACCCGACCACGGCAGAAGATAGAAAGAGAATGAAAGTCATTCCCCATGCCTCAGCCATAGGTTCTATAAAGTATGCCATGTTGTGTACCAGATCTATTGTATACCCTACACTGAGTTAAGCAAGGGAATACAATAGTGATCTAGGAGCAGATCAATGGACAGCGGTCAAAATTATCCTTACTGGAATAGGGATATGTTTCTCGATTACGGAGGTGACAAAAGTTTCGTCATAAAGGGTTACGTCGATGCAAGTTTTGACACTGACCCAGATGACTCTAAGTCTCAATCTGGATACATATTGAAAGTGGGAGCAATTAGCTAGAGTAGCTCCATGCAGAGCATTGTTGACATAGAAATTTGCAAAATACATACGGATCTGAATATGGCAGACCCGTTGACTAAACTTCTCTTACATGCAAAACATGATCACACCTTAGTACTCTTTGGGTGTTAATCACATAGCAATGTGAACTAGATTATTGACTCTAGTAAACCCTTTGGGTGTTGGTCACATGACGATGTGAACTATTGGTGTTAAATCACATGGTGATGTGAACTAGATTATTGACTCTAGTGCAAGTGGGAGACAGAAGGAAATATTCCTTAGAGGCAATAATAAAGTTATTATTTATTTCCTTATTTCATGATGAATGTTTATTATTCATGCTAGAATTGTATTAACCAGAAACATAATACATGTGTGAATACATAGACAAACAGAGTGTCACTAGTATGCCTCTACTTGACTAGCTCGTTAATCAAAGATGGTTGAGTTTCCTAGCCATGGACATCAGTTGTCATTTGATTAACGGGATCACATCATTAGGAGAATTGTAAGTGCATCTAGTGCCTCTTAGTGATTTTGGTGTATTGAAGACTTATAGGTTAAGTATCTAATGCGTTTATGAGTGTACACAGGTCTATAAGTCTATGAGGAGTTTGATATTTACAGAGAAAGTCGACCCCTAAAAATGAAGTTCTTCGACTGAAGACTTTGATATACTGAAGACTTTCTGAAGACTTTGAAAGTGAAGAAATTGGTGTGACCTTGAAGACTTGGTATTCATTCGAGGAACATGAAGTGTGAAGACTTTTGCTTTCGTAGTTTCATTTTCTCTTTCTTGAGTCATAGGAAACACCGTACTGTTAAAGGGGGTCGAGGAAATACTAAGGAGAAAATTTCCATGTGATGCTCAACTCAAATCCTACACCTACCAATCCCTTCGAGTGAAGCCATTGGAAATCTCATACAGTTCAGTCAATTTCTTCAGTGACAGAGACGCAGTTCGTCTGGTCACTGAGGAATTTGCTCTGACTGAGGAGTTAGGAATTCGCCAGTGCGAATTGCCTACACAGTGAGGAACATTATAGCCTTGAGGAATTTGTACCTCAAATTTCCGACCGTTGCTGTGCTACGCGCCAGCTGTCCCAAAATATCTTATCCACCTAACGGTCATATCATTGAAGGGCATTTATGTCTTATCATGTCGGGCTGCTCCCTAGGCTATAAATAGCCGCCCCCTACAACCACTAGCCGGTTGGCTGCTCCGCGAGAACTTGACACTTGTCATTTGAGAGCAACCCATCCTCCGAGGACTTTGAGCGAAAATCATCAAGTGAGGAAAATCCAAACCCAAACCCAAAACACCTACAAACCCAAAGTGATTGAGCATCACTGAAGAGATTGATCCTGCGTGGATCCGATGCTTGTTACCTTTGAAGACTGTGCTTCTTCCAGACGGTTAGGCGTCAAGGTCTAGAGCATCCAAGAGGAACTGTGGATCGCTGAGTGACCAAGTCTGTGAAGGTTGGGAAGTCACCTAAAGACTTACCACGAGTGATTGGGCGAGGACTGTGTGTCCTTAGCTCAAGGAGAATACGGTGAGGACTGTGTGTCCGGGACTAGGTGTCCTCGAGTTTAAATACTCAGCCGCTCCAACCAGATGTACAACTGAGACAGCAGTTGGAACTGGTCTACCAAATCATTGTCTTCACCAAGCTTACTGGTTCTATTTCCTCAACACTTTCATTTCCTCATTATTGTGTTGTGTGTTTGTTCATATCTGTGTTTGAAGACTTTGACTGAAGACTTTCTCAATTTCCTCAGTTCAATTTCTTCAGTCTGTTTGTCTTCATCTTGTGCTATCCTGTGTTTACGCTTTCTGTACTCTGTGTTTGTCTTCATTTCATCATGATGACCATGCATGTATTCTGCTATGTTTACCTCTGAGTACTTATTCCGTTGCTAGTAGTTCTTCGCTAAGGAATTTCCTCACGAGCAAATTCCTCAGTGAAGAATTTCATAAAAATCGCCTATTCACCCCCCCTCTAGTCGATATAACGCACTTTCAGTCGGTATCAGAGCAAGGTACTCCCTTGTTCTGTGTGATTTTGGTTTAACAGCCTAGAGTTTTAGTTATGTTGACTGCAGGTATGATCAAGGTTTCTGCTGGGTGTCCTGCCTTCGATGGGACGGACTACCCCTACTGGAAGAACAAGATGCGCATGCATCTTGAGGCAATTGATAACGATCTCTGGTACGTTGTGGAAAATGGTGTTCCCTCCATCTCACCCTCACTGAACGCTACCGACGTGAAGAGATTCAAGCAACTCGATTCCCAAGCGAAGAATATCATATGTGGCCATCTGAGTAAGGGTCCGTATGGTAGAGTGAGTGCTTTGGAAACTGCAAAGCTTATCTGGGATAGGCTATCCAAGGTCAATGAAGGAGTTTAAACTCAGAGTGACTCTCGAGTTGATGTTCTTCGCAATCTCTTCAACCGATTCAAAAGACTCGACAATGAAAATGTGCAGCAAACCTTTGATCGCCTCACTGACATCTCAAATGAGCTTCAAGCACTTGGTGCCACTGACATCACCGACCATGAGGTGGTGAAGAAATTGCTGAGATCGCTTGATTCCTCATTTGACACTCTGGCACTGATGATACAAGAGTGTGGTGATTACAAGTCACTTGACCCCGCTGATATCCTCGAGAGGCTAAACACTCATGAGTTCCAGCTTGCTGAGAAGAGAGATCTCTACGGTTCGAGCTATAGCAGATCACGTGCACTGAAGGCCAAGGTAGTATCTGAGTCCGAGGATGAAGACTCTGGTAGTAGCCTTGGTGATCCTGAAGAACTGAGTCATGATCTAGCACTGCTTGTGAAGAAATTCCAGAAGTTCTCAAGACGTGGTCGCTTTGGAAAACCTTCAAGGAGCAATGATTCCTCATCCAGTGACTACAACAAGAGGCTTTGTCAGAAGTGCAAGAAACCAGGACATTACATTCAAGATTGTCCTCAGTGGGAAAAGGAATCAAAGAAGAAGAAATACAAGGATTACAGTTCTGATGATGCGAAGAAAAAGAAGAAATCCTCAAAATCCTCATCATCAAAATCCTCGAAGTCTTCGTCTCACAAGAAAAGCAGCTCCAAGAAGGCTCGGGCATTCATTGGCAAGGAAATGGACTCTGAGGCTGAATCTGAAGAAAATGAAGCAGAAGAGGAATCTGGGGATTCTGAGTCTGGTGTGGCGAGCCTAGCCCTCGCTACGACATTCGTCAGCAAATCCATCTTCAACACTGAAGAATGTGATCTCACCAACAAGGCTGATGAAGGAAGTGATGACTACGCTCCCACCTATTGCTTCATGGCAAAGGGTGCCAAGGTACTCAAATACGCCTCCTCTGAATCTAGTGATGATGAATCTGATGAAAATCTTAAGCCTAGCTACTCTAAACTTGCTAAGATTGCTGTGCAACAACAAAAGGCTTTTGAAAAGGTTCAAAACATGCTAGACAAAAGTGATGATATGTTGGGTGAAGAATTGGATCGCACTAAGGCCTTAACTGAAAATCTTCAGAGACTTCAGACCAGGTTTGATAACCTTTAAAGTCATCATAACACTCTCTTATCTGATCATGAGAAGCTTTCTTATGAATATCTTCAAAAGAAGCAAGATCTTGAGAAGCTAAGAGTGAGTTATGAAGATCTTCATAAGGAGCGCGATTCATTACTTGCTCAACAAATCAGCGCTGCTCACGAAGAATTTATTCCTCCATGTTTAAAATGCATTGAACGAGAATCTGCTAATTCCTCACCTGAATGTTCAAATGCTTCAAATGTTACAAATTCTTCACCTACCTCTGCTATCACTAATTCCTCATCTGAGGACATTGCTAGTATTACTGACGATGCAGGACTGAAGGAATTGTACGTGACAGGCATGTACAAAAGCCTCAAAGGGCATCAGACTCTTTGTGATGTGCTTAAAAAGCAGATTCTCAACAGGAACCCTAGGAAAGAGGGTATTGCCTTTGAGAGGAAACTCAATGCTGATGGTACATACTGGAAGCCTGAGTAGTATCCCAAAACCTCATGGGTTGCTGCAAAGGGACCTCCAGTTGATCCATCTAATTTATCTGGCTATACATGTGAATCTTCTCATTCTTCTGATGAGTCATTTGACTCCAACTATAAATTGTTCAAAAATCAGAATGGTGAAGTATTTGCTAGATATGTTGGCACTAACTGCAGGAACGGTTCCCCTATGAAGAAAATCTGGGTTCCCAAAAATTGCCTTGAAAGTCTTCAGGTGAATGTCCTCATGACACCACCTGTGAGGAAAAGGAACCCCAGATCAAATTCTCCATATGGATCCAAGTCCTCATACGGACCAAATTCCTCAAGAGGATCAAATTCCTCATATGGATCAAATTCCTCATATGAACATCATCGTGCTAACAACTCTGTTTCGCAGGGAAGAGCCAAGGGCTATGAATATGCTTACCCTAACCCCTCTTATGTGAAACGAAATGGTTTGGCTGCTTTGCCACCATTCTCATATGGAGCTCGTAGAGTGATGAACTCTTTGCCACCCCTTCAGATGTGGGTGGTGAAGAAAAAGAACTAATCCCTTCTGCAGGGTCAGGTCTCCAGACGTGCAATAACGTCTGAAGAATTTGCTGGGGACCTGACAAAATTGCATGAAAGGACGCAGGCTAACCATCATGAAATGAACTTTCATTTCACACGTCCTCCCTCTGTTTTATCTGTCTTACTGCTTGATGAAATTGATCTGATGAATTGTGATATCATATTCTTCACTGCTGAAGTATATGAGGTCGTAAGTTGCACTAATTCATCTGCAGGATGATCAACCCAAAGCCACTGAATGGGTACTTGATAGTGGATGTACAAATCACATGACCGGTGACAGGAATCTGTTGATGGATGCTCCCTTATCAGCGTCACACATGAAGCATATCATCTTCGCTGATAAAAGCAAAGTCAGGTATTGGGTCTAGGTAAGGTTGCTATCACAAAGGATCGACACATGGACAAAGTCATGCTTGTTGAGTCCTTAGGATATAATCTTATGTTTGTCTCAATGCTTTGTGATCTTGATATGGTTGTTGTCTTTGGCAAGTACCGTTGCGTTGTGATTATGGAAGCTAACAATTCCAAAGTCTTCAAAGGCTTTAGGAGAGGAGACTTGTATATTGTTGATTTCTCTGCAGATTCACAACCAGCCGTGTGCCTACTTGCAAAAGCTTCAGAAGGATGGCTATGGCATCGACGACTTGGTCATGCAGGCATGAGGAATTTGAACACGCTTGCAAAGAAGAAGCATGTCATTGGCATTGAGAATGTCAAATTCCTCAAGGATCACTTGTGCGGTGCCTGTGAAGCTGGAAAGATGACAAAGGCCAAGCATCCAGCGAAGACTATCATGACCACTACTCGTCCATTTGAATTGCTCCACATGGATCTCTTCGGTCCTAATCATTACTCCTCTGTTTCGAATGAAGCATCTCAATATGGCTTTGTTATTGTTGATGATTACTCTCGTTACACATGGGTACACCTTGTCTCTTACAAAACTGAAGTGCAGGAAGTCTTCAAACGATTTTCCTCGAGGGCTTCAACCAACTTTGGTGTGAAGATTAAGCACATCAGAAGTGACAATGGCACTGAGTTCAAGAATTCGGGTCTCAATGACTATCTTGATGAACTTGGTATTACTCATGAGTTATCTGCTCCTTATACTCCTCAACAGAATGGCGTCGTGGAGCGCAAGAACAGGACTCTTGCTGAGATGGCTCGCACTATGCTCGATGAGTACAAAACCCCTCGTCGTTTCTGGGTTGATGCAATTGATACTGCGTGCCACATCATCAACAGAGTATATCTTCACAAATTCTTCAAGAAGACTGCTTATGAACTTCTCACTGACAAGAAACCAAATGTGAGTTATTTCAAAGTCTTCGGTGCTAAATGCTAGATTAGAGATCCTCATCACAACTCTAAATTTGCACCGAAAGCACATGAAGGTTTTATGCTTGGTTACGGAAAGGACTCGCACACCTACAAAGTCTTCAACAATGTTCTTCACAAGATTGTTGAAACTGTAGATGTGCGGTTCGATGAAACTAATGGCTCGCAAAGAGAGCACCTACCTTCTGTGTTAGATGAACCTGCACCTGAGGATTCAATCAAGCACAAGGCTACTGAAGATGTCATTCCTACTGAAGAATCTGCTGAAGAATTCATTCCAAAATGTGAAGAACGTCAAGCTGATGCACCTGAAGAAAATGCTGAGGAAATTGATGGTGAAGAAAATGCGGATCAAATTCCTCAACGACAACCAACTCACCCTCGCGTTGCAAAAGAAGTGCAAGTGGAGAAGATCGTCGATGACATTAGAGCACCAGGTCCTCTCACACGCTCAAAAGCTTCACATCTATCTAACTTTTGTGGGCACTTTGCTTTTGTCTCTATCACAGAGCCCACTAAGGTAGATGAAGCATTTCTGGAGCCTGAGTGGATTCAGGCCATGCAAGAAGAATTACATCAGTTCAAGCTCAACAACGTATGGGAACTAGTCAATCGTCCCGATCCTCGCAAGCATAACATCATTGGCACAAAGTGGATCTACCGCAACAAGCAAGATGAAAATGGTGTTGTGGTGAGGAATAAGGCACGACTAGTAGCTCAAGGCTACACACAGGTTGAAGGAATTGATTTCGATGAAACTTTTGCACCTGTTGCTAGACTTGAGGCTATTCGCATATTGCTTGCTTATGCTAACCATCATGATATCATCTTATAACAAATGGATGTGAAAAGTGCATTCCTCAATGGTAAGCTTGAGGAAGAAGTATATGTTGCTCAACCACCAGGTTTTGAAGATCCAAAGCATCCTGACAAAGTCTTCAGACTTAACAAGGCCCTCTATGGCCTCAAGCAGGCCCCACGGGCGTGGTATGATACATTGAAGGAATTCTTCATGAAGAAAGGCTTCACACCCGGTTCACTCGATCCCACTCTCTTTACTAAATCCTATGATGGTGAACTGTTTGTGTGCCAAATATATGTTGATGATATCATCTTTGGCTGTACTGACCAACGTTATAGTGATGAATTTGCTTATATGATGAGTGAAGAATATCAAATGTCTATGATGGGAGAGTTGAAATTCTTCTTAGGTCTTCAAATTCGTCAACAGCGAAATGGTATATTCATATCTCGGGAGAAATACCTCAAGGATGTCCTGAAGAAATTCGGCATGCAAGACTGCAAAGGCATCAAAATTCCTATGCCCACAAATGGTCATCTATGCACTGATGAAAATGGTACTGACTTCGATCATAAGGTATACCGCTCCATGATTGGTTCTTATTGTACTTATGTGCATCTAGGCCAGATATAATGCTTAGTGTTTGCATGTGTGCATGATTTCAAGCTGCACCGAAGGAATCACACCATAAGGCTGTGAAGCATATTCTTCGATATCTAGCTCACACACCAACACTAGGATTATGGTATCCCAAGGGCTCGGATTTTGATCTCATTGGATATTCAGACTCTGACTATGCCGGTGACCGCGTGGACCGCAAGTCAACATCTGGTACTTGTCATTTCCTCGGACGATCCTTGGTCTGTTGGTCCTCGAAGAAACAAAACTGCGTATCACTATCTACTGCTGAAGCTGAGTACATTGCTGCTGGTTCTTGTTGTGCTCAACTGCTATGGATGAAGCAAATGCTCAAGGACTATGGCATCAACGTGAAGAATGTGCCTCTCCTCTGTGACAATGAGAGTGCCATCAAGATTGCTCACAACCCAGTTCAGCACTCGAAGACACAGCACATTCAAATTCGTCATCATTTTCTTCGTGATCATGTGTTGAAGGGCGACATTTCTATTGAGCATGTGAAGACTGAAGAACAACTAGCCGATATCTTCACTAAGCCCTTGGATGAGAAGAGATTTAGCAAGTTGCGGTGTGAGCTAAATATCTTAGAATCTTCGAATGTACTTTGAAAAGGCACTCATCCTAACACTTATGCAAAATTGATGACTTAGATGTGCAACACATGAAGAAACATTTTTCTTCAATCAATGAAGAATAACACTCTAAGTGTGAAGAAATTAATGAAGAATTTGATTCTCAGAACCCTACGACAATTGTACGCGGTGTCTGAAATCATCATTCTTATACGGTGGGTCACGCCACCACAAAAGTTGAAAATCTTCAGTTTGAGTTTTTCCTCAAATTTTGAAATTCTTCAGTTTTTCAAATTCTTCAAACTTTACAAAGTCTTCACTTGTGCCGTCGTTTTTCTTCATTGGCTATATATATATATATATATATATATATATATATATATATATATATATATATATGAGTTTATGTCCTCTACAGCATTCACTTATAGCTATTTCTTCAAGTTGGATCTTTTCTGCTAAGTGAATGTGATCGGACCCTTCCCCTCTATGCTATGCTCAATCCAATCTATTCACAAATTCTTCATGTGCGTTCTATTTGAAACTCGTTCAAATTCTTCACTGTGTCCTTGTCAGCTGAAGAAATTGCGAACGGAACGTTAAAACTAATCTTATCCAAACTTTCGGTTTTGCCGCTCAAACCGTTCCGCATCCCATGATGCATTATTTTATCCACCCACGATCTTACACGATCTCCACTATACAGTACGTGGGTGACACATGTCTCAAGAAGGAGAACGGCCAGGGGCACGTTCGTCCTAAATCTTTGGACGAGCAGTTTTTCACCGCGGCTATAAATACCCCTATCGCCATCCTTACTTCTTTTACCCCGCTCGATCTCACTCCCTCGCTCGAGCTTCAAAACCCTAGCGCCGTCGCTACTCCATCGTCGCTGGTGAGGAAGAGCTTCACTGCCACGACCTCGTCGCCGTCGTACTCGCGCAGACCGCGGAAATCTTCACCTCCGCTGCCGCCGTAGACGTCTTCCTCCGCCAAGTTAGGGCGTGGAAGATCTGCATCGACGAACTTCACTGTTCCAACTCCCAGTTCATCGTGTTCTTCGTTCAGGGTAATTAAAAGCTAATTTTACTGCCCTCTTTGATTCGAAATTTTTCTACAAAATCTTCAAAGGTGTTTTATTCTTCAAATCCTCACACACAAAACACCTCACATGTTATATGTTCTTGATTCATTTCCCTAAGCCTCATTTTCTTCAAGATTCCTCAATTGTGTGGATCCTTGATCTATAAAACTCTGGAACCTAAGATATAAAGCGCTTAGTGAAATTCCTCAAGACGAATCTGGTCAAATTCCTCAAACTTGTTCTTTATGAAAACCCTCTGAGAACGCATATGACCTCTTCAAATTCCTCGCAACTATACTCTATTCACAGGTACACATGTCCGCTGCTGAATCATTAGGTTCTCATCAACTTAACTCATTTGCAGCGTTCCTCGAAGAAAAGTTGCATACTTCTTCAGGGAATTCAATTGTTCAAATTCCTCATCTGAAGAAAATTGCTGACGGTAAAAGGCCACAGAAAGGACGAAAGAGGCCTGAGGTCATGACTGCTTTTGAAATACCTGAGTACATCTATGCTAGGTATTGCACACCTCCTGAGGAAGATAAAAATCAGCGCAAGGTGCGCATACAGAAGATTGAAAGGAGATGGGCACGTGAATGGAGGGAGTACAGATACGTCACTCCCAAGTATATAAAGAAATTTGCAGTAAACCCTCCATGCCAAAGACCTCCATTGGCACCTGGCCAAGTGGCTAATCCCACCAGCATCAAGCGTGGTGAGGAATTTCCTAAAGAATGGGCCAAGCGCCAAGCTAAACTGGCAAGGCAAGCCAGAGAAGCAGTGAGGAAATTCAATGAAGACTCTGCTGCTGCTGCTGCCACTGAGGCCTCGGTCAAGCCGAAGAAAGCGATGCTCAAGAAGCCAGCTCGCAAGCCAAGTGCTTCAACATCAACGCCCTCACGGCCAGAATCTTCAAAATCTTCAAAGCAAATTCCTCATGCTGCTCCTGCTCCACCAAAGTCCTCAGCTGTCCCGACAAAGTCCTCAGCACCTGTGCATCTGGCCTCGTGCCAAAGGACGACTGGCATCTCTATTGCCTCTGGTGTCTCAGCTAGTTCTTCAGCTGCACCAAATTCCTCAGCAAGACCCTCACTACTGAAGAAAAAGGCTACTGCTGGACGCGGAAATCGCCCAAGTCCCAACAAGAAGCAGGTAGTCTTCACTGTGCCATCTGATGATGATGAAGCTGATGAAGAAGAACTTACTAAAATCATCAGGGACCGCCAAGAGAGGGCTGCTAAAGCCAAAGGCACACATGTGCCCCTGCTATTGGATCCAAGGGTGATCCTAGATTATATTGATCTCTGGCATAAGGATCCTAGCACACATATGCCTGATTTCAAACTGACACCTGGTCAAAGTCACATGTTGACTCACTTCATCCAAGAGGAGAAGTGGAAATATGATAAGGCCAGAGAGATCAAGAAATCGCAGTACCGCAAAGAGAAGCTACTGAAGAAAAATGTTCTCACAATGAAGCCTAAAGAACTCGTCAAGATGCAGGCTGAGATCAAAGCCCTCAGCGACAACTTTGACTCGTACTATGCTGATTGGCAAGGAGCCAAGGTCAGATTTGTGAGGCTGACTGATACCTTCACCAAGGGTGCAACCTCAACACAACAATTTCCTCAAGCTGAAGCATCTGTTCAGCAAACTGAAGAACATGCCAGCACCGTTGATGAAGTTCAGGCTGCTGAAGAAAATACTAGTTCCAAGGTTGATGACTCTGCTCCAGCCGCTGATGAAATTGTCAGGGCATCCACTAGTGGTGTGCCTGAAGAAATTGAAGAAACCAGGGCAACTGCATCAGTTGCGCCTGAGGAAAATCAACCAGATTCCTCAGCTCCACCTGCGCCTACACCAACTCCAGTTCTTCCATCTGCATTAGATGTGAAGAAATCCAAGGCTGCAGAGCGAGCTGCAGTGAAGAAGAGGAAAGCACCACATGCTTCAGAATCTTCAGCTCCCAAGAAGATGAAGCCCATGACCAGCTCGTTTGCTAATCCAATTGATGCTGTTCCTATCTCCTCCATGCCATCAAAGGACCTTCTTCCTTTTGGTGAAGATTATGAGATCCCAAGTGGATCAGATGAAGAAACTCAATCTGCTGCTTCGTCAGAGCAGATTGATGAAGAAATTGAAGCGGATGCAATCCCTTCAACCCCAATGGTCTCATCACCAATGCCTCAGTTTGATGCTGAAGAGGCTGGTGTTGAAGAAATTGATGAAGATGTGGATATTGGAAGCACAACTCCGTTGATGAATGATGATTTTTGGGAAAGTCAGCACCCCAATTCCCCACTCTTCACCCCACTGCAGCAAATTTCTCACTCCCCTGCTCAAACTGTTCAAACGGGCTCTGAAGAAACTCATCCCACTGCATCTGTGAATGAAGAAATTCTAGCCACTAGTGCTGAAGAAACTGCTGCTGAAACAGACAAGGTGACTGCACCTGAGGAAAATCCTGAAATTCCTCAGCCTGAAGAGCTTGAGATCATGATTCCTGAGGTCGTGATGCAACTCACTGACACTCCTCTGCCAAGGCCAAAGGATCCGTTCTCACGAAAACAGAAATTCAAAGCTGAAGACTTCTATGGCGAGCACGTGTTCTTCACTGAATACAACCCATATGACTCTGCTTCCATACGAAAGAGGCGTTTCTGGACTGCCAGCCAATCCAATTTCTATTCCTCAGTGCTTTACAACAAAGACAAAGTCTTCGACCATGCTCATATTCCTCACGTGGATATGGAGTCTTTGCCGTGCTTCACGCCAGTGCTCAGTGTTCTTCACGACGCTGGGCTGCTCAATTTCTGCACAGATATATGCGATTGGAATGAAGAACTTATTCTTCAATTCTATGCAACGTTGCACATCACCGGCAACTCTGAAGATGTCAATTCATGGGTTTTGGACTGGATGACTTAGTGTTGGGGAACATTGCAGAAAACAAAAATTTTCCTACGGTTTCACCAAGATCCATCTATGAGCTCATCTAGCAACGAGTCATGGGAGAGAGATTTCATCTACATACCACTTTGTAGATCGCGAGCGGAAGCGTTCAACGAACGGGGATGAGGTAGTCGTACACGACGTGATCCAAATCACCGGAGATCCTAGCACCGAAAGGACGGCACCTCCGCGTTCAACACACGTACGGTCAGCGTAACGTCTCCTTCTTCTTGATCCAGCAAGGCAAAGGAGAGGTTGGGGAAGATGGCTCCAGCAGCAGCACGACGGCGTGGTGATGGTGGAGTTGCAGTACTACGGCAGGGCTTCACCGAGCTCTACGGAGGAGGAGGAGGAGATGTTGGAGAGGGAGAGGGAGGCGCCAGGAGCAAGGGTGCGCTGCCCCACTCCCCTCCCCCCTTTATATAGCCCCCTAGGAGGGGGCGCCGGCCCTAGGAGATGCAATCTCCTAGGGGGCGGCGGCCAAGGGTGGAGCTTGCCCCCCAAGCAAGGGGGCGCCCCCCTCTTTAGGGTTTCCCCCCCTCTAGGCGCATGGGCCTCTAGGGGCTGGTTCCCCTTGGCCCATGTAGGCCAAGGAGCACCCCTAGAGCCCATGTGGCCCCCCAAGGCAGGTGGCCCCACCCGGTGGACCCCCCGGGACCCTCCGGTGGTCCCGGTACAATACCGATAACCCCGAAACTTGTCCCGATGTCCAAAACAGCACTTTCTATATATCATTCTTTACCTCCGGACCATTCCGAAACTCCTCGTGATGTCCGGGATCTCATCCGGGACTCCGAACAACATTCGGGTTACTGCATATACATATCCTCACAACCCTAGCGTCACCGAACCTTAAGTGTGTAGACCCTACGGGTTCGGGAGACATGCAGACATGACCGAGACGGCTCTCGGGCAATAACCAACAGCGGGATCTGGATACCCATGTTGGCTCCCACATGCTCCACGATGATCTCATCGGATGAACCACGATGTCGAGGATTCAATTAATCCCGTATACGATTCCCTTTGTCAATCGGTATTTTACTTGCCCGAGATTCGATCTTCGGTATCCCAATACCTCGTTCAATCTCGTTACCGGCAAGTCACTTTTCTCGTACCGTAATGCATGATCCCGTGATCAAACACTTTGATCACATTGAGCTCATTATGATGATGCATTACCGAGAGGGCCCGGTGATACCTCTCCGTCAAGCGGAGTGACAAATCCCAGTCTCGATCCGTGTCAACGCAACAGACACTTTCAAAGATACCCGTAGTATACCTTTATAGTCACCCAGTTACGTTGTGACATTTGGCACACCCAAAGCACTCCTACGGTATCCGGGAGTTACACGATCTCATGGTCTAAGGAAAGGATACTTGACATTGGAAAACTCTAGCAAACGAACTATGCGATCTTATGCTATGTTTAGGATTGGGTCTTGTCCATCACATCATTCTCCTAATGATGTGATCTCGTTATCATTGACATCCAATGCCCATAGTCAGGAAACCATGACTATCTATTGATCAACGAGCTAGTCAACTAGAGGCTTACTAGGGACACGTTGTTGTCTGTTATTCACACATGTATTACGATTTCCGGATAACACAATTATAGCACGAATAAAGACAATTATCATGAACAAGGAAATATAATAATAATGCTTTTATTATTGCCTCTAGGGCATATTTCCAACAGTCTCCCACTTGCACTAGAGTCAATAATCTAGTTACATTGTGATGAATCGAACACCCATAGAGTTCTGGTGCTGATCATGTTTTGCCTTAGGGAGAGGTTTAGTCAACGGATCTGCGACATTCAGATCCGTGTGTACTTTACAAATTTCTATGTATCCATCTTGAACATTTTCACGAATAGAGTTGAAGCGACGCTTGATGTGCCTGGTCTTCTTGTGAAACCTGGGCTCCTTGGCAAGTGCAATAGCTCCAGTGTTGTCACAGAAGAGTTTGATTGGCCCCGACGCATTGGGTATGACTCCGAGGTCGGTGATGAACTCCTTCACCCAAATTGCTTCATGTGCTGCCTCCGAGGCTGCCAGTTATTCCGCTTCACATGTAGATCCCGCCACGACGCTTTGCTTGCAACTGCACCAGCTTATTGCCCCACCATTCAAAATATACACGTATCCGGTTTGTGACTTAGAGTCATCCAGATCTGTGTCGAAGCTAGCGTCGACGTAACCCTTTACGACGAGCTCTTCGTCACCTCCATAAACGAGAAACATTTCCTTAGTCCTTTTCAGGTACTTCAGGATATTCTTGACCGCTGTCCAGTGTTCCTTGCTGGGATTACTTTGGTACCTTCCTACCAAACTTACGGCAAGGTTTACATCAGGTCTAGTACACAGCATGGCATACATAATAGAACCTATGGCTGAGGCATAGGGATGACACTCATCTCTTCTATATCTTCTGCCGTGGTCGGACATTGAGCTGTGCTCAATTTCACACCTTGTAACACAGGTAAGAACCCCTTCTTAGATTGATCCATATTGAACTTCTTCAATATCTTATCAAGGCATGTGCTTTGTGAAAGACCTATGAGGCGTCTTGATCTATCTCTATAGATCTTGATGCCTAATATGTAAGCAGCTTCTCCAAGGTCCTTCATTGAAAAACTTTTATTCAAGTAGGCCTTAATGCTGTCCAAGAGTTCTATATCATTTCCCATCAAAAGTATGTCATCTACATATAGTATGAGAAATGCTACAGAGCTCCCACTCACTTTCTTGTAAACGCAGGCTTCTCCATAAGTCTGCGTAAACCCAAACGCTTTGATCATCTCATCAAAGCGAATGTTCCAACTCCGAGATGCTTGCACCAGCCCATAAATCGAGCGTTGGAGCTTGCACACCTTGTCAGCATTCTTAGGATCGACAAAACCTTCCGGCTGCATCATATAAAATTCTTCCTTAAGGAAACCATTAAGGAATGCCGTTTTGACGTCCATTTGCCATATTTCATAATCGTAGAATGCGGCAATTGCTAACATGATTCGGACGGACTTCAGCTTCGCTACCGGTGAGAAAGTCTCATCGTAGTCAATTCCTTGAACTTGTCGATAACCCTTAGCGACAAGCCGAGCTTTATAGATGGTCACATTACCATCCGCGTCTGTCTTCTTCTTAAAGATCCATTTATTTTCTATGGCTCGCCGTTCAACGGGCAAGTCAGTCAAAGTCCATACTTCGTTTTCATACATGGATCCTATCTCGGATTTCATGGCTTCTAGCCATTTGTCGGAATCCGGACCCGCCATTGCTTCCTCATAGTTCGAAGGTTCACTGTTGTCTAACAACATGATTTCCAAGACAGGGTTGCCGTACCACTCTGGTGCGGAACGTGTCCTTGTGGACCTTCGAATTTCAGTAGGAGCTTGATTAGAAGTATCTTGATCATCATCATTAATTTCCTCTCTAGTCGGTGCAGGCACCTCAGGAACGTTTTCTTGAGTTTCGCCATTTTCCGGTTCAAGAGGTAACACTTCATCAAGTTCTACTTTCCTCCCACTTACTTCTTTCGAGAGAAACTCTTTCTCTAGAAAGATCCATTCTTGGCAACAAAGATCTTGCCTTCGGATCTGAGGTAGAAGGTATACCCAATAGTTTCTTTAGGGTATCCTATGAAGACGCATTTTTCCGACTTGGGTTCGAGCTTTTCAGGTTGAAGTTTCTTGACATAAGCATCGCATCCCCAAACTTTTAGAAACGACAGCTTAGGTTTCTTCCCAAACCATAATTCATACGGTGTCGTCTCAACGGATTTCGACGGAGCCCTATTCAAAGTGAATGCAGCAGTCTCTAAAGCATAGCCCCAAAAAGATAGCGGTAAATCGGTAAGAGACATCATAGATCGTACCATATCTAATAGAGTGCGATTACGACGTTCGGACACACCATTACGCTGAGGTGTTCCAGGCGGCGTGAGTTGTGAAACTATTCCACATTTTCTTAAGTGCGTGCCAAATTCGTGACTCAAGTATTCTCCTCCACGATCTGATCGTAGAAACTTGATCTTTCTATCACGTTGATTTTCAACCTCACTCTGAAATTCCTTGAACTTTTCAAAGGTCTCAGACTTGTGTTTCATTAAGTAGATATACCCATATCTACTCAAGTCATCAGTGAGGGTGAGAACATAACGATAGCCACCGCGAGCCTCAACACTCATTGGACCGCACACATCGGTATGTATGATTTCCAATAAGTTGGTTGCTCGCTCCATTGTTCCTGAGAACGGAGTCTTGGTCATTTTACCCATGAGGCATGGTTCGCACGTGTCAAATGATTCATGATCAAGAGACTCTAAAAGTCCATCTGCATGGAGCTTCTTCATGCGTTTGACACCTATGTGACCAAGGCGGCAGTGCCACAAATATGTGGGACTATTGTTATCAACTTTAACTCTTTTGGTATTCACACTATGAATATGTGTATCATCACATACGAGATACATTAAGAATAAACCATTAACCATCGGAGCATGACCATAAAACATATCTCTCATATAAATAGAACAACCATTATTCTCAGATTTAAATGAGTAGCCATCTCGAATTAAACGAGATCCAGACACAATGTTCATGCTCAAACTTGGCACTAAATAACAATTATTGAGGTTTAAAACTAATCTCGTAGGTAAATGTAGAGGTAGCGTGCCGACGGCGATCACATCGACCTTGGAACCATTCCCGACGCGCATCGTCACCTCGTCCTTCGCCAGTCTCCGTTTATTCCGCAGCTCCTGCTTTGAGTTACAAATGTGAGCAACTGCACCGGTATCAAATACCCAAGGGCTACTACGAGTACTGGTAAGGTACACATCAATTACATGTATATCACATATACCTTTGGTTTTGCCGGCCTTCTTGTCCGCTAAGTATTTGGGGCAGTTCCACTTCCAGTGACCACTTCCCTTGCAATAAAAACACTCAGTCTCAGGCTTGGGTCCATTCTTTGGCTTCTTCCCGGCAACTTGCTTACCGGGCGCGGCAACTTCCTTGCCGTCCTTCTTGAAGTTCTTTTTACCCTTGCCCTTCTTGAACTTAGTGGTTTTATTCACCATCAACACTTGATGTTCCCTCTTGATTTCTACCTCTGCTGATTTCAGCATAGCATATACCTCAGGAATGGTCTTTACCATCCCCTGCATGTTGTAGTTCATCACAAAGCTCTTGTAGCTAGGTGGAAGCGACTGGAGGATTCTATCAATGACCGCTTCATCCGGGAGATTAACTTCCAGTTGAGTCAAGCGGTTGTGCAACCCAGACATCTTGAGTATGTGTTCACTGACAGAGCTATTTTCCTCCATCTTACAGCTAAAGAATTTGTCGGAGACTTCATATCTCTCGACCCGGGCATGAGCTTGGAAAACCATTTTCAGCTCTTCGAACATCTCATATGCTCCATGTCTCTCAAAACGCTTTTGGAGCCCCGGCTCTAAGCTGTAAAGCATGCTGCACTGAACGAGGGAGTAATCATCGGAACGTGACTGCCAAGCGTTCATAACGTCTTGTTCTGCAGGGAGAATAGGTGCGTCACCCAGCGGTGCTCGTAGGACATAATCTTTCTTGGCAGCTATGAGGATGATCCTCAGGTTCCGGACCCAGTCCGTATAGTTGCTGCCATCGTCTTTCAGCTTGGTTTTCTCTAGGAACGCGTTGAAGTTGAGGACTACGTTGGCCATTTGATCTACAAGACATATTGTAAATATTTTAGACTAAGTTCATGATAATAAAGTTCATCTTAATCAAATTATTTAATGAACTCCCACTTAGATAGACATCCCTCTTCTAGTCATCTAAGTATTACATGATCCAAGTCAACTAGGCCGTGTCCGATCATCACGTGAGACGGACTAGTCAACATTGGTGAACATCTTCATGTTGATCGTATCTTCTATACGACTCATGCTCGACCTTTCGGTCTTCTGTGTTCCGAGGCCATGTCTGTACATGCTAGGCTCGTCAAGTCAACCTAAGTGTTTGCATGTGTAAATCTGTCTTACACCCGTTGTATGTGAACGTTAGAATCTATCACACCCGATCATCACGTGGTGCTTCGAAACAACGAACTGTCGCAACGGTGCACAGTTAGGGGGAACACTTCTTGAAATTATTATGAGGGATCATCTTATTTACTAATGTCGTTCTAAGTAAACAAGATGCAAAACATGATAAACATCACATGCAATCAAATAATAAACATGACATGATATGGCCAATATCACATAGCTCCTTTGATCTCCATCTTGGGGCTCCATGATCATCTTGTCACCGGCTTGACACCATGATCTCCATCATCATGATCTCCATCATCGTGTCTCCATGAAGTTGCTCGCCAACTATTACTTCTACTACTATGGCTAACGCGTTTAGCAATAAAGTAAAGTAATTTACATGGCGTTTCTCAATGACACGCAGGTCATACAAAAATAAAGAAAACTCCTATGGCTCCTGCCGGTTGTCATACTCATCGACATGCAAGTCGTGATTCCTATTACAATAGCATGAACATCTCATACATCACATACAGATCATTCATCATTCATCACAACTTTGGCCATATCATATCACAAAGCACTTGCTGCAAAAACAAGTTAGACGTCCTCTAATTGTTGTTGCAAGTTTTACGTGGCTGAATTAGGGTTCTAGCAAGAACGTTTTCTTACCTACGTGAAAGCCACAACGTGATTTGTCAACTTCTATTTACCCTTCATAAGGACCCTTTTCATCGAATCCGCTTCAACTAAAGTGGGAGAGACAGACACCCGCCAGCCACCTTATGCAACTAGTGCATGTTAGTCGGTGGAACCGGTCTCACGTAAGCGTACGTGTAAGGTTGGTCCGGGCCGCTTCATCCCACAATACCGCTGAAGCAAGATAAGACTAGTAGCGGCAAGAAAGTTGACAACATCTACGCCCACAACAAATTGTGTTCTACTCGCGCAAGAAGAACTACGCATAGACCTAGCTCATGATGCCACTGTTGGGGAACGTTGCAGAAAACAAAAATTTTCCTACGGTTTCACCAAGATCCATCTATGAGTTCATCTAGCAACGAGTCATGGGAGAGAGATTGCATCTACATACCACTTTGTAGATCGCAAGCGGAAGCGTTCAACGAACGGGGATGAGGTAGTCGTACACGACGTGATCCAAATCACCGGAGATCCTAGCACCGAAAGGACGGCACCTCTACGTTCAACACACGTACGGTCAGCGTAACGTCTCCTTCTTCTTGATCCAGCAAGGCAAAGGAGAGGTTGGGGAAGATGGCTCCAGCAGCAGCACGACGGCGTGGTGATGGTGGAGTTGCAGTACTCCGGCAGGGCTTCGCCGAGCTCTACGGAGGAGGAGGAGATGTTGGAGAGGGAGAGGGAGGCGCCAGGAGCAAGGGTGTGCTGCCCCCCTCCCCTCCCCCCCTTTATATAGCCCCCTAGGGGGGGGCGCCGGCCCTAGGAGATGCAATCTCCTAGGGGGGCGGCGGCCAAGGGTGGAGCTTGCCTCCCAAGCAAGGGGGCGCCCCCCTCTTTAGGGTTTCCCCCCCTCTAGGCGCATGGGCCTCTAGGGGCTGGTTCCCCTTGGCCCATGTAGGCCAAGGCACACCCCTAGAGCCCATGTGGCCCCCCGAGGCAGGTGGCCCCACCCGGTGGACCCCCCGGGACCCTCCGGTGGTCCCGGTACAATACCGATAACCCCGAAACTTGTCCCGATGGCCAAAACAGCACTTTCTATATATCATTCTTTACCTCCGGACCATTCCGAAACTCCTCGTGACGTCCGGGATCTCATCCGGGACTCCGAACAACATTCGGGTTACAGCATATACATATCCTCACAACCCTAGCGTCACCGAACCTTAAGTGTGTAGACCCTACGGGTTCGGGAGACATGCAGACATGACCGAGACGGCTCTCGGGCAATAACCAACAGCTGGATCTGGATACCCATGTTGGCTCCCACATGCTCCACGAGGATCTCATCGGATGAACCACGATGTCGAGGATTCAATTAATCCCGTATACGATTCCCTTTGTCAATCGGTATTTTACTTGCCCGAGATTCGATCGTCGGTATCCCAATACCTCGTTCAATCTCGTTACCGGCAAGTCACTTTTCTCGTACCGTAATGCATGATCCCATGATCAAACACTTTGATCACATTGAGCTCATTATGATGATGCATTACCGAGAGGGCCCGGTGATACCTCTCCGTCAAGCGGAGTGACAAATCCCAGTCTCGATCCGTGTCAACCCAACAGACACTTTCAGAGATACCCGTAGTATACCTTTATAGTCACCCAGTTACGTTGTGACGTTTGGCACACCCAAAGAACTCCTACGGTATCCGGGAGTTACACGATCTCATGGTCTAAGGAAAGGATACTTGACATTGGAAAACTCTAGCAAACGAACTATGCGATCTTATGCTATGTTTAGGATTGGGTCTTGTCCATCACATCATTCTCCTAATGATGTGATCTCGTTATCATTGAAATCCAATACCCATAGTCAGGAAACCATGACTATCTATTGATCAACGAACTAGTCAACTAGAGGCTTACTAGGGACACGTTGTTGTCTGTTATTCACACATGTATTACGATTTCCGGATAACACAATTATAGCACAAATAAAGACAATTATCATGAACAAGGAAATATAATAATAATGCTTTTATTATTGCCTCTAGGGCATATTTCCAACACTGAGAACACCCATTATAAGGCCCCAGCATCTGAATTGCTTCGGGTCCTTCCTCTGAGTCCACCCACTGAAGATGCTTGCTGTGTGTACAACGAACCTGATCTTTCAAATCACTATATGCAAGTGCTGATGAAGCCTTTGAAGCCAGGGCAAGCTCCTCGAAACAAATTCCTCGTCAAGGAATTGTTGTATGTGCCGAGGACTGTCTATCGCATTCTGACGAAGACAATGAGTCCCATCAAAGGCCACGACTCGACTGATGAAGAAGTCGTTGGCGTCATGAAGAATCTGCTTTTCAACATCATTCATGGCGTTCCCGTCAACTTCCATGATTTCTTCATGAGGACTCTGGCCAACATTGCTATGTCACCATTTGAGTTGAAGCCTTATGCACCTTGGATAATGAAATTCATCAGGACAAGGTCTTCACTCAACTACAAAGCTGAAACGCTCAACCACTGCAGCTACTTGCCTCCCATTGAAGTCCTCAAACGGACATTTTCCTTAGCTGAGGAAAAGGGCAAGGCCACTGCTGTGATAGATGAAGGCATTCGTCCATTGGATGGTCAATTTCGCAAGGCTGCTTCTTATTCCACCAATGATGACTCTGCCACACATGACTCTGCTGCCAACACTGCCAAGCCAAATCTTCAAGCCACAGCACCCAGGGTGATGACTGACCGTGAGTTACTCCTCAGTCTTCATCAAAAGGTTGATCGCAATCACAAATGGGTCAAGCATCAGTTTGGCTCAATTCTTCACAACTTGACTTCCACACACAATGCAGTGAAGAAAAACCACTAGTACCTTCATGAAACCCTCAACCGCACCTGGGCTGTTCTATCTCAAGTGTACAGTGCTGAAGACTTGGAGAAAATGGGTCTCAAAGAAGATTTTGACTGGTTTGCACCTCCTCCGAAGAAATACAAGAAGGTCAAGGTTCCTTCTTTGGTGGCCAGTTCATATTCTTCATCGCGTGCGTCTGATGAAAATGAAGATTTGGACGACACAGCAGCAGGCCCTACTTCAACGACCGACCCCAACAACGCTGGCGCTCCTTCATCAACTTGAAAATCTTCAGGGGCGTTAGTCCTCAGTTTTCGATCCTTTTGGTCATTTGATGACAAAGGGGGAGAAATCTGAGTTAGTCTTCAAGCAGGTCTATAATAAGGGCGTGTTTTTTTAAGTTACAACTCTCGTTCTTCCGGAAATTTTATTGGATCGAGTTGTAATCTTAAGTCCGATGGTGCGCTGATACTTTTGTTGCACTATGCTTTGATACTTTGATGCGCTATTCTGCATGCTTATTCCTAGTTAATATTATTGCACGCATGCTGAATTACATCAGGCACGATATTTCATCATGCATTTCAAATTCTTCATATTATATATCAAATGCGTGTATGAATTACAAGATATAGGGGGAGATCTCCATGATTCAACTCTTCAAGTGTGCATTGCTTCAAAAGCAAATTCCTCACTATGCACATCTTTAGGGGGAGTTCTTCTATATCTTGCAATCAAATTCCTCAATATCAGTTTTTACACTTCATATATTTATCCCCGTAGAAAACTTAACCTATGTTGTCATCAATCACCAAAAAGGGGGAGATTGTAAGTGCATCTAGTGCCCCTTAGTGATTTTGGTGTATTGAAGACTTATAGGTTAAGTATCCAATGCATTTATGAGTGTACACAGGTCTATAAGTCTATGAGGAGTTTGATATTTACAGAGAAAGTCGACCCCTAAAAATGAAGTTCTTCGACTGAAGACTTTGATATACTGAAGACTTTCTGAAGACTTTGAAAGTGAAGAAATTGGTGTGACCTTGAAGACTTGGTATTCATTCGAGGAACATGAAGCGTGAAGACTTTTGTTTTCGTAGTTTCATTTTCTCTTTCTTGAGTCATAGGAAACACCGTACTGTTAAAAGGGGTCGAGGAAATACTAAGGAGAAAATTTCCATGTGATGCTCAACTCAAATCCTACACCTACCAATCCCTTCGAGTGAAGCCATTGGAAATCTCATACAGTTCGGTCAATTTCTTCAGTGACAGAGACACAGTTCGTCTGGTCACTGAGGAATTTGCTCTGACTGAGGAGTTAGGAATTCGCCAGTGCGAATTGCCTACACAGTGAGGAACATGATAGTCCTGAGGAATTTGTACCTCAAATTTCTGACCGTTGCTGTGCTACGCGCCAGCTGTCCCAAAATATCTTATCCACCTAACGGTCATATCATTGAAGGGCATTTATGTCTTATCATGTCGGGCTGCTCCCTAGGCTATAAATAGCCGCCTCCTACAACCACTAGCCGGTTGGCTGCTCCGCGAGAACTTGACACTTTTCATTTGAGAGCAACCCATCCTCCGAGGACTTTGAGCGAAAATCATCAAGTGAGGAAAATCCAAACCCAAACCCAAAACACCTACAAACCCAAAGTGATTGAGCATCACTGAAGAGATTGATCTTGCGTGGATCCGATGCTTGTTACCTTTGAAGACTGTGCTTCTTCCAGACGGTTAGGCGTCAAGGTCTAGAGCATCCAAGAGGAATTGTGGATCGTTGAGTGACCAAGTCTGTGAAGGTTTGGAAGTCACCTGAAGACTTACCACGAGTGATTGGGCGAGGACTGTGTGTCCTTAGCTCAAGGAGAATACGGTGAGGACTGTGTGTCCGGGACTAGGTGTCCTCGAGTTTAAATACTCAGCCGCTCCAACCAGATGTACAACTGAGACAGCAGTTGGAACTGGTCTACCAAATCATTGTCTTCACCAAGCTTACTGGTTCTATTTCCTCAACACTTTCATTTCCTCATTACTGTGTTGTGTGTTTGTTCATATCTGTGTTTGAAGACTTTGACTGAAGAATTTCTCAATTTCCTCAGTTCAATTTCTTCAGTCTGTTTGTCTTCATCTTGTGCTATCCTGTGTTTACGATTTCTGTACTCTGTGTTTGTCTTCATTTCATCATGATGACCATGCATGTATTCTGCTATGTTTACCTCTGAGTACTTATTCCGCTGCTAGTAGTTCTTCCCTAAGGAATTTCCTCACGAGCAAATTCCTCGATGAAGAATTTCATAAAATCGCCTATTCACCCCCCTCTAGTCGATATAACGCACTTTCAAGAATGATGTGATTGACTTGACCCATTCCGTTAGCTTAGCACCCGATCATTTAGTATGTTGCTATTGCTTTCTTCATGACTTATACATGTTCCTATGACTATGAGATTATGCAACTCCCATTTACCGGAGGAACACTTTGTGTGCTACCAAACGTCAAAACGTAACTGGGTGATTATAAAGGTGATCTACAGGTGTCTCCGAAGGTACTTGTTGGGTTGGCGTATTTCGAGATTAGGATTTGTCGCTCTGATTGTCGGAGAGGTATCTCTGGGCCCTCTCGGTAATGCACATCACTTAAGCCTTGCAAGCATTGCAACTAATGAGTTAGTTGCGAGATGATGTATTACGGAACGAGTAAAGAGACTTGCCGGTAACGAGATTGAACTAGGTATTGAGATACTGACGATCAAATCTCGGGCAAGTAACATACCGATGACAAAGGGAACAACGTATGTTGTTATGCGGTATGTCCGATAAAGATCTTCCTAGAATATGTGGGAGCCAATATGAGCATCCAGGTTCCTCTATTGGTTATTGGCAGGAGACAAGTCTCGGTCATGTCTACATAGTTCTCGAACCCGTAGGGTCCGCACGCTTAACGTTACGATGACAGTTTCATTATGAGTTTATATGTTTTGATGTACCGAAGGTTGTTCGGAGTCCCGAATGTGATCACGGACATGATGAGGAGTCTCGAAATGGTCGAGACATGAAGATTGATATATTGGACGACTATATTTGGACACCGGAAGTGTTCTGGAGAAGTATCGGATTAAACCGGAGTGCCGGAGGGTTATCGGTAACCCCGGGGGAACTAATGGGCCTTGATGGGCCTTAGTGGAGAGAGAGGGGCGGCCAGGGCTGGCCGCGCGCCCCCTCCCCCTCTGGTCCGAATTGGACTAGGAGAGGGGGGCGCCCCCTTTCCTTCCCCCTTCCCCCTCCCCCTCTCCTTCCTTCCTCCTCTCTCCCTTTAGGTGGAAACCTACTAGGACTTGGAGTCCTAGTAGGATTCCCCTCTTGGGGGCGCGCCATAGAGGGCCGGCCGGCCTCCCCCTTGCTCCTTTATATACGGGGGCAGGGGGCACCCTAGAGACACAACAATTGATCATTGATCTCTTAGCCGTGTGCGGTGCCCCCCTCCACCATAATCCTCGATAATATTGTAGCGGTACTTAGGCGAAGCCCTGCGACGGTAGAACATCAAGATCGTCACCACGCCGTCGTGCTGACGAAACTCTTCCCCGACATTCTGCTGGATCGGAGTCCGGGGATCGTCATCGAGCTGAACATGTGCTAGAACTCGGAGGTGCCATAGTTTCGGTGCTTGATCGGTCGGGCCGTGAAGACGTACGACTACATCAACCGCGTTGTTATAACGCTTCCGCTTTCAGTCTACGAGGGTACATGGACAACCCTCTCCCCTCTCGTTGCTATGCATCACCATGATCTTGCGTGTGCGTAGGAATTTTTTTGAAATTACTACGTTCCCCAACACTTCTCACATCGGTAACTCCTCGTTCTTCAAACACTTCATCCACAAAAACTTTGTGAGATCCGTTAGTGTAACAAAGCAAATCACTACTATAAGTACTGTTGCAAACAAATTCATATTTTGTTTTTGCATTATAGCTACTGTAATATAACTTTTTCATGGCTTAATCCACTGATAGAGACCGATAGTTTCATCCAAACAAGCAAGCAATGCATCAAAAACAGAATCTATCTTAAACAGGACAGTCTGTAGTAATCTGGAAGTTTAGCAAACTTCTGTAACTCCTAAATTCATGAACTAAATTTGGCAATTTGAACAATTTTTGCAGAAGTAATGTGCAAAACGTTTCAGACCCATTTGACTTTTCAGTAAAAAATGTAAATTCGCGCACTACAACCAAAGTTTCTGTTTTTGTTCTGCACATAGTAAACAAGCTATCTAATCATCCTAAAACCAAAGCTTGGCACATTATTTTTATAATACAATGAATATATACAAGGGGATAATTATTTACAGAGAAACTTCCATGAAAAATTCTACATTGTTTCCGTGAGCATGGACACAAGTGCTCAAGGTCGACCCTCACTTCTTCAATGCATAACTTTCCAATCACTTCCCTTTTTGAAAAAAAAATTGGCATGAGAGGCAAGTAATAATTTTTTGTATTTTCATTTTTAATTTTTTTTTGTATTTTTCACCCACAACTAAACAGAAACAAAAAGGAAAAACAAAATCTACTTAGTGAAGAAAGCAAACAAGCACACACGAGAACATCAACCCCATGCTATTGCTCCCCGGCAACGGCGCCAGAAAAGAGTTTGATAATCCCCAAGTACAAGGAATCATCGTAGCACTTTCCAAAGGTGGAAGTGATAAGTATGGAGTGTTGAACCCACAAGGAGCTAAAGGTAAGATCAATATTCTCTCAAGCCCTATCTGCCACTGATACGACTATACGTGCACCGAACGTTTACTTCCAACTAGAAACGAGAAAAAAAAACTACATTGTGGGTATGAAGAGGATAACTTTGCATGATATCGGAGAGCTAAAACATAAAAGTAGGTACTATTATCATAAAGTTAGAATACATTACTAAATAATATAAATAGCGAGTGTGGAATAATGGTGGATCGGTGTACGGAATTGTCCTAGGCAATTGTTAACAAGACCGATAATCACTATTGTAGTTTCATATGAGGGAGAGGCATAAGCTAACATAGTTTCTCTACTTGGATCATATGCACTTATGATTGGAACTCTAGCAAGCATCCGCAACTACTAAAGATCATTAAGGCAAAACCCAACCATAGCATTAAAGCATCAAGTCCTCTTTATTCCCATACGCAACAATCCCTCCTACTCGGGTTCGTGTTTCAGTCACTCTCCAACCCACTATAAGCGAATCATGAACGTATTGCAACACCCAACAGCGGCAATCCCTCACGCTTGCGTGACACGGAGGGCACCATAGGACAGCACCAAAGTAAAACATACAACTCATACCAATCTAGATCATCAATCAACCCAAAGACAAAAGATATCTACTCAAAACATCATAGGATGGCAACACATCATTGGATCATAATATGTGGTATAAAGCACCATGTTCAAGTAGGGATTACAGCGGGGTGCGGGAGAGTGGACCGCGTAAAATAGATGAGGATGGTGTTGATGATGGTGATGTTGATGAGGACGATCACCGTGGCGATGATTCCCCTCCCGATGGCACTCCGGCGCCACCGAAAGAGAGAAGGAGAGGTTCTCCCCCTTGTGCTTCCTCCTCCATGGCCTTCCCCCTCTGGTCCTTGGCCTTCATGGTGATGATGGCCCCTCCGGGATACTCCTCCATGGCCACCGGTGATGATGGCCCCTCCGGGATACTCCTCCATGGCCACCGGTGATGATGGCCCCCTCCGGCAGGGTGCCGGAGAGGGCCTAGATTGACTTCTGGGGGCTACAGAGGCTTGCGGCGGCGGAACTTCTGATCTAGGTTTCTTTTTGGAAGTTTGGGTATATATAGAAGAGTTTTGCGTTGATTTCATGTCAGGGGGGTTTCCGGGCTGTCCACGAGGCAGGGGGCGCCCCCTAGGGGGGTGGGCGCGCCCCCCACCCTCGTGGGCAGCCCGGGACTCTTCTGGCCTGCTTCTGGTACTCCGTGGGCTTCTTCTAGTCCAAATATGATCTCCGTCAAGTGGCACGTCAATTGGACTCCGTTTAGTTTTCCTTTTCTGCGATACTCTAAAACAAGGAGAAAACAGAAGCTGGCACTGGGCTCTAGGTTAATAGGTTGGTCCCAAAAATCATATAAAATATCATATAAATGCATATAAAACATCCTAGAAGGATAGTATAATAGCATGAATACTTCATAAATTATAGATACGTTGGAGACGTATCACCACGACGCCGCCGTCTGGCTGGCTGCCATGCCACTGCTTACGTAGCTCCCTCCCCGTCCTGCCCTTCCTCTACCTCGGTGTGGCCATGGGGTAGCAGGCGCCAACCCTAGGCCTAGTTCTTGTTCTTGATTCCCCGACCAACGGCCCTCCCTCCCAACCCTTGCTCTTCATGCCTGCCCCAATCTTCGCCGCAGCTTTGATGACATGGAGATTTTTTTAGGGGTAAAGCACGACTTTATTCATCAAAGTCCACATGGTGTGGGATACGTCTTTGGTCATAGGACTGGCCAAACCACATGCGGCGTCCTAGACCTTTCATCAAGAAAAATGTAGCTAAGCTATATGCTTCATAGTTGACAGCACCACTCTCAAAAGTAAAAATACAATGAAAGGGAGAAGCTCTATGATTGATCTCGTTTATGATTGCTGCGTATCCTCCTCGAGTGCCTGAGTTGATGTCCTCAATCACCTGCCGACAATCTGACGCAATGACAAACTCTCTGATGTTAGGATCCTCTGCTAGTGCGCCTCGCAGCACGCCACCGTTTCCAAAGTAGCTGAGTCGAGGGTTCCTTCAATGACCAAAGCCGAACCACCAACGTAGTTGCCCACTTCATCTCTGCGGACCGCAGCAGCCGAGCCTCCGCGTGACCGAACTGCTGCATCAACGTGGATTTTGCAGAGGTGGCCTTTTTGGTCTTTGATGTTGCACCGCTGGGGTGACATTGTGTTCCCTGGGCCCTTGTTGCTTGTTGCTCATAAACCCAAGTTCATCAATAAATCACCGAACAAAACTGTGTGTCGCTTGAGGACTCTGGAAAATTCCTTCATGGATGGCCTTATGGCGAGCATGCCATATAGACCATAAAGTGACTGTCATCAGGACGAAATTATCATTTTTTTAGAAAAGAAGGATGACCCCCGGCCTCTGCATCTGGGAGATGCATACGACCATTTTATTGATTATTCTCGAGGACCTTACAAAGTATAACAACAATATGTCTGAATTCACCATCTTGGCAACATCTATCGCTAATCTTATCCATATGATGAAGGGGGCAAGCCGGGCCACATACCTAGACCTCTCACCTAAACCTAACATCTAAAGCCAGAGGCCCCGACCCAGCCATCTCCCGGGTCCGGGGCACAAACCGGTCTGACGCACTCACATGTGTCGTCGCCGCCATCTTCCACTAGTTCATCTTCAGAGCAGATTGAGGTGTCAACCTTAGCAGGTCCTCCGCCATCGACGCCACCACGACGCCAAACGACGACCTCCACCTACGCGAGCCTTGAAGGTCTTCCGCCATGGACGCCACCACGACGCCAAACGATGACCTCCACCTACGCGAGTCCATCTCCAAGCAACAGACGTAGATCCATGCTAGGATAGGTCCGCACCACCATCGTCGCCCACCATCCACAAGCGCCACCCAACCCCAAGGTTCCCAAAGCGGCGCCTTCAAGAAGGTAACGTCGTCGTGAGCACCGCCGCTGCCCAACAAAGTTAGGGCTTTCGCCCGGGAGACCTAGGGGAAGGGGAAGTGAGGAGATCAGTCCATACCGACGCCCCCAAGGAGGGGAACGGTGCCCTAGGCGTCGCCGCCGGCGCGGCCGGGATGGCCTGCCAAGGATTTCGCCCGAACTAAATCTCCGCCACCAGCAGCGCCTCCTGTACAGAACCGGCGACCAAGGGAAGCGCGGCCCGACCAGGCTGGCCCGCACGCCGAACAGGGGAGGAGGAGAAGTGCCAGATCGTGCGCACCGACCGCCGTAGAAGCCGCCGCCGGCCGCCAATGACCATCGGGATCCCGCCGCCCGCACGGCCAGGACGCCAGATCCACCGCCCACACGGCTGCTCGCCGGAGCCTGCCGTGCCTCGCCAAAAGGAGCCGCCGCTCCAGATCCAGGACTCCCCACGCAAGGCAGGGCAGCCGAGACCCCGCCGCCACCATCCTTGGCACCCCAGTCTTGCTCGGTGGCTGCCTCACGCGGTGGCGAGGAGGTGGGATGAGGTGGGGAGGGGGACGAGGCGGCGCGGCTAGGGTTCCCCCGCCGCCGCCAGGGGAGGCGACGCAGGGGTCGCAAGAGGGAGAGGGTCACGAGAGGGAGAGGGTCGCAGGATGCTCTTCTGTTGGAAAAACGTAAAATAACGGGAAAGCATTTCCATCAAGGTGAATAACCAATTCTTTGGACTAGGCTCTGTTGTTGCTGTGATTTTTTGTGTTACAGCTTCGTTTGTCAAAGCCCACACACTCCTTGAGGATGAGCATTCCAGCAACGAGTTGCGCCACGAGTCTTGAGCTCCGCACAAGCCACACTGTCCCGAATCTGTCATAAATCTGTCATATGCCGGTGCACCCGAACATCATTCCTTGGAACTTGGAAGAGACTGTTTGGACGACACAATCTCTTTGTGACGACACGGAGGTGAAGCTTAGAGACTCGTCTGAGCACAACCCATCTAAATGTCAGCAAACAAGTAAGAGCAGCCCAATTTAAAAAAAAAAAATAAGAGCAGCCCGATAGTCAAAATAAATAAATGATCTATATCTATACCTACTAATAAAGGGGATATTGCTTCTTACCACAGTAATTTCGTCCGCTTTTCGTCCGTCGTTTTCCCATGTTTTGGTACGTTAATTTTGTCCGTGACGCAATTCCTACGCTTCATCCATGATACAACTTGGCGTACAGGTTGGCTAAATCGCCTTACTGGGCCCTGGCCCGAAATCGGCCCAGCCAAAAAATATGGCGTGCAACCGAGAGACCAAGGCTGCAACCAACAGAACTAAGGCATCAGGATAGAAATAAAAGGTTTGTTCCTTTATAAAATAGTACCACCTCGCTGCTTTACAATCCGCTCTACCGATTTATATATGTTTACGATTCAAAATCAATAAGCAGCCTGGAGAATTAATAAGTAGTAATAATGGGCATTTCATGAGATGTGTGGCATGATCAGCGGGCATAAATATGGAAAGAGCTTTTCGCAAAAAGAAAAAGGAAGGAGAGGGTAATGACCATATAATACCAGCTTGTTGTGTGATCGTTGGGCATAAATAAGGAAGGATAGTTCCTTAAAAAAGGAGATAATAATATGTTGCAAAGGAATTATAATACGAGGGCGCATGATCAGTATACATAAATAAGGAAGGAGAGTTTGGCAAGAGCAAATAGCTCTGAACATGGCCTAACAGGCCTTTTAGTGAGATTTAAATTGCTTCAATTTACAAATAATGCCAACAGAACCCTTTTAGCGAGATTTTTTTCACGACAACTTACAAATAAGGCCTTTAAGAGTTGAAAAATAGGGGAATTATAATACAAGGGCGCATGATCAGTATACATAAATAAGGAAGGAGAGTTTGACAAGAGCAAATAACTCTGAAGATGGCCTAACAGACCTTTTAGTGAGATTTTAAATTTGCTTCAATTTACAAATAATGCCAACAGAACCCTTTTAGTGAGATTTTTTTTCACAACAACTTACAAATAATGCCTTTAAGAGTTGAAAAATAGGGGGCCTTTTAAGATCAGAATCATCGTACAAAAATCGTATCAAAAGCATTGTATCTCTAGCATGCTTCTTAATACTCCCTCCATTTTTGTATACAAGGCCACTATCAAAATTACAATTTGCAACTATACAAGGCCACTAACATTAATCGAGGCAAAATTGATGGTGTTTGCCTCGTACTAGCAGCCGAGGACATTAATATTAATTGTGTGCATGCGGGAGTGAGAAGGTTAGATTGCATTCCCAACATTCATCAACTAATGAGGAGTAAGAGGGTTGGCTTGTTGTGCTTGGGAGAGAAAAACCATATTAATTAACACGACAATCAAGGTGACAAGGTAGCTTGCAACATTGACTTAAACATAGCATTGATTTTTACATTGGTACTTGTAATATGAGTTTGTGGCCTTGTATATAAAAATGGAGGAAGTATACAATTGGGGAAAGACTTCCTTGCCTGGGAGCGTTGCAACGCTCCGCAGTGCGTCTGGGGACGAAGCCACTTAAATCTCTCCTCACGCTAATTAATTTCTCTCCCCGGTGAATTCAAGGGTGAGCCCACACTAACTAATCACCCCCTAATTCAACTGTGGGGCCCACACAAACTATCTCACCCACCTGGAATTCGCCTAAAGTAGCCACGCATAGACAATTGATATGAATTATTACTAGACCTTGGTGCGCGCCTTCCTGCCGTTGCCGGGTGGCATCATTCACATGTTGTTGGGCCATGTTGCTGGATATTTCTATGGATATGCCATTATATCTCCCGTTGCAACGCACGGGTATGTGCTAGTTACAGTAAAAAACAGCAGCCCAATACGTTACCTAAACTAAAGCAGCCCAATCACGTACAAAGCTCGACCTCAAATCTTTAGAAGTAGGAAAGATAAGCATCTTGTGCAGTTGACTGCAGCGAACAAGTGCTCCTCAAGCTGCAGCCATACGTGCAGTCCTCCATCACCAAACAGCTCGTGTCGCAAACTGGCATACAAATTCTTCGGCCCCTTCATTGTCACGGAGCGCGTCGGCACCCTAGCGTACCTTCTCCAGCTCACCAGATAGATAGATTTGCTGACACGGTGGTTCTTTAGTTTAATAATAACTAGAGAGCATTATTTCATCCGCACATGGTCACCAAATCTATTACAAAGGGGCTAATTTTTTTAAAGAAACAAAGGGGCTAATTAAAGGAACTACTACAAGTTCAGGTCAGAAAAATAATAATTGGTACAGTACAGTAATTCCAGATTTCCCATTATTAGGCACTCGTATAACTAGAGCTCTAGAAAAAAGAACTTGCCTGGATGCATATAGCAGCATCCAGGCCAGTTTCCACAGTCCATCTAGCCCGTACAACATTCTTGTCGAGCACCAGATACTGATCTACAAACACTTTCAAAGTCGCTAGTTTCAAAGTCCCCAGGACACGCACACGAGAGAACAGGCCGAGTCAAGGGAAGTTCGAATACTGCTGTGCCACTCTGTCGTCTCACGAAATGAACATCATCATCCTCGACTTGATTTTTGTAAACAGTGAAGCCAGCAAAAATAAGAACGCGTTTTTTCTCACAATTTTTTTTGTCCAAAAGCTTATAAAGATCGGTGGAAAACCGAAAAGGCAAAAACCCCAGAAAAAACCATGTAAAAACCAAAAATGCGTGAGGAAAAAAAACAAAATCTGAAGAGAGCGCCAGTGTGCGACACGCGACGGCGGCTGAGAGGGCGCCAAATTGCGTGCTCCTCAATTAGTTGCTCCCCACTATCATCGTCCTCTTCCATACAACGCCGTCCTTGCCTTGCCATGTGTCGTCGCGAACTCCCCAGTCCTGCCGACGCCGTGGCGACACCGGCCATGCCAAGCATTGAAGTACACACACGCATACCACTGCACGCACTCTCCGAGGCCACCTATGTCAAGCTCCCATACTGCTTGTGCTCGGGGTGTGTCTGCACCAGCGACTAGGGCCACCCTCGTAAGGCAAAGGGAATTTTTGGTGGAGCGGTGAAATGCATTGAGAACGGAAAGAACACCAACGGCGAAAGCACTCTCCCGGGCTGACACTGACACTAGGAGACGAAAGCTAGGGGAGCAAATGGGATTAGAGACCCCAGTAGTCCTAGCCGTAAACGATGGATACTGTGCGTTTCCTCCTCCACAAGCTCGACCGCAGCCAAGAGCATTCTCCCCGATGCTCTAGTGCTCCAGCTCCTTGACCATGTTCCAAATGTCGCCGCCGTGGCAGCCTTGGTCTGCCTGACCAGCGCCATCGGTGCCGGCGAGCCAGCAGACCGGCCGAGGGCAAATGGCTGGTATTGGGGCTCACCGGAGCACCGAGTTGAGCCCCGACCTGGCTCGTTTGCGGGTCCCCGATGCTCCGGTGCTCCAGCTCTCCATTTTCCCAATGCCGCCGCCGCGACAACGTGGGTCCACCTAGCATTGACCAATGTCGCCGGGGCCGGCGAGCCAGCCGACCGGGGAGCAGGTAGTAGCTGAAGGGCACATGGAGTATGTCAATTGGGCAATAGGGAAAGAGCAGCGGTCGATTCCAACTCCGAGTTCAAGTCCCACTGTTAATTTGTGGGGTCCCACGTGTAGGAGGTATATGGGTGGGTGAAGTCACCACCAACTCAAAAAAGACAAGTATCTTGTGCAGTTGACTGGAATGGACATGATACTGACAATCAATAAGATAGATAGATATGCCAAATATTATTGCTGACGGGGTTTTAGTAGTTTAATAATAAGTAGAGCATTATTTCATCTGCGCACGGTCACCAAATCCATTACAAGCGAGTTAATTGAAAGAACTACTACAAGCTCGGTTCAGAAAATAATAATCGGTACAGTAATTCCAGATTTCTCCTTAGGCACTCCTATAACTAGAGCTCTAGAAAAAATCCTGAATGCATAGAGCAGCATCCAGGCCAGTTTCCACAGTCCATCTAGCCCATACATTATTCTTGTCGAGCACCAGATACTGATCTACAAACACTTTCAAACTCGCTAGTTTCAAAGTCCCCAAGACACGCACACGAGATCCCACGGGCAGTGCAAGAGCATGGCGAGTCAACGGAAGTTCGAATACTGTTGAGCCACTCTGTCGCCTCACAAAATGAACATCATCATCCCCGACTTGATTTTTTGAAAATAGTGAAGCCAGCTGGATTGTTTTCAACAGATAGTACAAGCTCGCCCTCCACCTTAGGGCGCACATAAAAGCTGCCATCTTGGTGAGAATAAAGTAGAAATCGGACTGTGGTGCGAACCGCATTGCTGAAAGTCACTGATGTGATGTTCACAAAGCCACCTCTGATAGAAAGTAAACTGCACCTGGGTTTGTCAAGGTAATCATCATCCAACAATAATGTGGCCTTGAATACTATCCCAGGTATTTCAGGGTCGACTTGAGGCTTGAAAGATGATTCAACCGGAACATCGGTTTTAATGATCAACCACCCATCATCAGCAGTCATGGGACGGCTCGGGCCTTTGAGCAGTAAATTCATAAGAGAGTCCTGCATACATATGTATATATCATAAAAACATGAGCAGTAAATTCACCACGATCACTAAATAAAAGAAAATGATGATTTAGTTAGGTGTATGAATAAATATCGTACGGTGAAATCAGAAGGTTTTCTTCCTATATTCTCTGATAACCAAACGGAGCGTCTTTTGATAAACTGGTCCTTTTCTCCTTCCTTGGACTTGTAGACTAAAGTACCACCTTGATAATCATAAATTGCAATAGTCTTTATCAAGCACAAATTTGTGTCGATAGAGGAAATATTGAAGAGAGTCTGCCTGTACGAAGATATGGTTCTGAGGGGATAGATTTGTTGATGAAGTTAAGAATATCTTCCTCGGGCGAATTCTCAATCAAAGTAGTTTCACTTGCACTTATCAGTCCTTGCACAACCTCACCCGAATCTGGTCCAGATGAAGCTTCTCCACATATCACTGGCAGCAGCATCGGATCCAAACCACGTCCATGTGAAGACATCGAAGAAATCATCAGGTACCAATGACAGCACCTGACCCAAACCGCTTGCATGTGCAGATCCTAGAGAATCAGGTGGCAATGGCACCGTCAAAGGTTCGGCGCTTCTTCTGCTGATGATCAAAGATTCAACCCCTCCTTTTGTGATGACGAAAGGTTCGATGCTTCTTTTGCTGATCAAAGGCTGAACTCAGTTCTTGCCAACGGCCAATCCTGCCATGAAAGCCATTGCTATCGGTAAAATTTTCCTTCTGTTTTCCACCATCACGGCCACCCTCCAGGTTGCCATCATCGCAACTATCGAGTGGGCATCGAGATCTCGCACAGCCGCCGCCGTGCATGGGCATCGTCATCGTCGCCGTTTCTGGATGACGCGCGGAAAGAAGGTAGCCGGCGGAACACTTACGGATGTGCACGTGTGAAGGGCCTCCGCACCTCCCACGTCGCTGAAATTGCCGCACCGGATGAATCGGGGAGGAAAGAGGGAACGAGCTAGGTTTTCGGCCGACAGAGCGATGCGGACTGTCCAGTTCAATCGGACGCCCGAGAGCGACTCAGAGTACCAGGCGGGCTGAGGCGGCTTCACGTGCCAAATTCTGGCCATGGGCTGCTGCCCAGGATGTCACAGCCCGCCAGATATGTTTTTTTTTCTTCTACTAAATGTCTTTTGCTTCTGGGCTTAAACTTTAACGAGCTGCTGTAGGTCTTCTCGACCGAATTTTTTCCTTCGGGGCCTTATGTTTACCAGTGCATTTTCTATGATATGACCATTTTATTTTGTTATGGAGTAATGCACTTTTTAAGTGAGACACAAATGTTTCATAAACTATGTCAAGATACATTTAAAGATGAGAAATGTTTATAGGTATGCCGTGGGTTATTATGGGCCAAAATTATGTTCTTTAGGCAAAAAAAAATGGTACATTTGATTTATGTTATTATTAATGTTTTCTGCATCGACAATATGTTTTTGATGCCTGAAGATATGTTCAAAACATGTTTAAAGTTTTATGGTAGGAAATTTTATGTGGTGGTAATCTTAATATCGTTTTTATTTGAGTGAAGTTTATGTTGAGTTCATTCTTATGGCATTTTTGTTAATGTTGTGGTCACTATTAATGGACTAAGGCCACCTCAAGGAGAATGTTGATCGTCGCATGTCTTGATTTTTCTGTGCCACACTATATGTTATAATAATGTTGGGGCAATATCCCTATTGGGCACAAAAGAAAAAAGTTTTTTGGTTGGTGCCTTTTATGTCTTAACAAAATATGCATAAAACTCTAAATAATGGTTTATGTAATTATGATGGTTCTATTAACAAAGGAATTTTGTTTAGGGATTTTTTTCCAAAGGTCACGTGGTCTTATAAATTGGAGAGTTCTATGATGATTAATATTACTGACATTACCAATTTGAATGTCATCTATATTATTGATATTTATTCCAATAGCATTTTCGTTAAGAACTTAATGACAAAGTTTATATTATGTTTATTGTTATTATCAATGTCAATTTTTGTGCCAAAAGGTGTCCTTGTGTCTGATGATGTTACTTTATTGATAATGTTGGTATTAATTTAGCCAATGTTCTTGATGGTCATATGTGATTTTATGCATCTCTAATCAAAATGGAACCAACAAGAAGTTTTGATTATAGATTTAATAAGCAAATGTGAAAGTGCAATCATGCCCTTAATCATATTTTGATATTCGTGACAAAATAAATATAGGAGACTAATTATGGTTGCTAAGTGAATAAACATGCTATTAGTCTCCTTGGCATCATTATGTAGGGATCACGGACACATCAAACGAGATATGACTCAAGAAGATGACAAGAGAAGAAACGTAGAGTTTTTTATATAAATTTTGAGTTTTAGGGATCCCACACTATTAAGAGGGGATCCAAGTGTACGTTCAAGATTTGCTTAAGTGTCAACATCATGTCAGTATCAAACTACATGTACTATAACGCCCCTATAATTAAGCTAAGCTTATTGCCCCTTGATAAATTAGGATAAAATAAGCTATAGTGATTTCACCCTAATGATGCCATGCCAACTTATTTTGCTAAGCTTATTGCCCCTTGATAAAAAAATGAAACTCAAATTACAAGTCAAATTATTATTTCTTCAAACAGTAAAACAAAAATGATGGCATTGTTGCAAATATTCACTAAGTAATTGCCATGAAGAAACCAACATCATTTGAAATATTTAAATGTCCTTAATACCATTTAAATAGCACCATCAACATTAAACTGATCCATTTCAATTTTAAAAAATATTTAAAAATTTCAAAATAAATTGAAACTTGGTGGGCGAGCTCAAAACATTGCCTACTATTTATGTGACAAGTTTCATCTACAACAAAAATCTTTTATTAAAAGAATATGCAAAATAGTAAAGAAAGAACAAACATAAATGAAAGAAAAGAAAAATAGCAAAGACCCACTCTGCACTTGGGCCATCACTCCACAGTGCAGCCTGGCCCAGCCCACCCGGGTCGTCCCCTACCGCTGTTCACATAGGCGAGGTGGACTCCGTGCGGCAGCCCATGGCCAGGATGGCCACATGCCGACCATCCAAACCTCCCCATGGTGCCTATAGGACCCTCACGACCCCCTGTTGAACCCTAGCTCACCATCTTCCCCCTCCGCACCGTTTTTATTTTCTCCCACGTGAACCCAACGTCGCCTTCGCCATGGACGACCTCCTCCGCGTGGCCACCAAGCTTCTCCTCGCCTGAGATCACATCTAGGAACTTCGTCTTCGTCACCCATGTCGCCTGCGGCCACGAGCTCAAGCCGGGAGCCCCTACATCGCCGGGATCAATGTCGTCTTCAAGCTCTGCCCCGTCGCTCGCCGACTGGAGCCTCTCCAAGCCCGCTGTGCACATCTATAGTCTCACTATGAGCCCCCCTCTATCTTTCTGCTTGTGTGTGCCCCCTAGCTAGCTCCCTGCCATAGACGGTGCTCATCGCCACCATCCACATCATTGCCGCAACCACTACTTGCCAAGCTTGCATTCGAGCACCGCATCGAGCTCTTGGAGCTCCCAGGAACCTAACGCCGTCGTCCGTTCGCCTTGACATGCTCCACTGCCTCGCTAGCATCCATCCCAAGCTCCGGCCGCCGCCTCGCCTCAATGCAGATGCCAACTCTGGCCATCTCCAAATGAAGCGATGCCACCGTTGCACGCGCGCCGCCTCTCTGATTCAAGTGCATCATCCGTGTGCCAAATGGTCGCCGGAGACGCAATCCCGAGCCCCACTACCACTCCTGTGGTCGCCGGAGCTCTACACCGGCGCGCCACCACATTTGGACCATCCTGAGTCACTGAGGCTAGGAACGTCATTAGAACTAACAAAAATTGTAATGTGTCACTGACAGACGGCCCCCATATTAGCATTTAGTTAATTTAAATAATACCCTATTAATTAACCCCTGCCACTGACCACTTGGCCCCACCTCCTAATTACAGTAATTAAACTAATTAAATGCCAACAAAACCCAACTGACCAGTTGATATGTCTCCAATGTATCTATAAATTTTTATTGTTCCATGCTATTATAGTATCAATCTTGGATTTTTATATGCAATTATATATCATTTTTGGGACTAACCTATTAACTTAGTGCCAAGTGTCAGTTGTTCTTTCTTGCCTGTTTTTGGTTTTCCAGGAAATCAATACCGAACGAAGTCCAAATGCCACGGAACTTCTTGACGAATTTTTCTGGACAAGAGAGACCCTTGAAGCTTTTGCAGGAGACCAGACGAGAAACGAAGAGACCACGAGGCATCGGGAAACCAATAGAGAGCCACCCAAAATACTTTTTCCGCCGCCGCAAGTTTCTGTTGTTCCAAGATCCCATTTGGAGGCCTTTTCGGTACTCTGCCGGAGGGGGAATTGATCAGGGAGGGCTTCTACGTCAACCTTGTTGTCCTTCCAATGATGTGTGAGTAGTTTACCACAGAATTACGGGTCCATATCGAGTAGCTGGATGGCTTCTTCTCTCTCTTTGATCTTCAATACAATGTTCTCCTTGATGTTCTTGGAGATCTATTCGATGTAATCTTCTTTTGTGGTGCGTTTGTTGGGATCCGATGAATTGTGGTTTTATGATCAGATTGTTCATGAATATTATTTGAGTCTTTTCTGAATTCTTATATGCATGATTGTTATAGCTTTGTATTTCTCTCTGACCTATCCGTTTTTTTCAGCCAACTAGATTGATTTATCCTGCAATGGGAGAGGTGTTTTGTAATGGGTTCAATCTTGCGGTGATCGATATCTCAGTGACAGAAAGGGACAAGACACGTATTTGTATTATTTCCATTAAGGGAAAACGACGGGGTTTATTCATATTGATTGGATTTACTTTGTCTACATCATGTCATCTTGCTTAAGGCATTACTCCGTTCTTTACAAACTTAATACTCCAGATGCATGTTGGATAACAGTCAATGCGTGGAGTAATAATAGTAGATGCAGGCAGGAGTGGTTCTACTTGTCTCGGGCGTGATGCCTATGTGCATGATCATTGCCTTGAATATCGTCATAACTATGCGCTTTTCAATCAATTGCCCAACAGTAATTTGTTTACCCACCGTATGCTTTTTGTTCGAGAGAGAAGCCTCTAGTGAAAACTATGACCCCCGGGTCTATCTCTATCATATATTAAAATTCAAAAATACCTTGCTACAATTTATTTACGTATCTTTTATTTTGTGTTTTTATCTATCTATCATTACCAGACTTGATCCTTGCAATTAACCGCCGAGGGGATTGACAACCCCCTTGATCGCGTTGGGTGCAAGTATTTATTCTTTTGTGTGTAGGTGCTATTCACAACCTCTTGCGTGGTTCTAAGTGTATAACTCTTCGACACCAGGGTGGCTGAATGGTAGGGCTAGAGCCAAATGTCAAGTTTGTGTTTGCTAATGTTGCACGAGGAGAAAGATCAGGAAATAAATGTGGTAATGCCATAAATGCTAGGACTTTGAATAAGGGGTCTTTGAACCTTCCTGCAATCCGTAGACGCACTACTAGTGAAACCTTTCTGAAGCAGATGGATGGGTGCATGGCAAGTTAATTTAACTTACATGGACATGGCAGAGATATGGGGGTGTATGCCAATAGTTTTATATAAAGGATCAGTAATGGATTAAAAATAGCGGTCATTAATTGGATACGCCACACTGACCATTAACTGGTAATCCGGATCATATAAAAGTTACCAAATATTGATAGTCGAATCATTTTTTCTCTCAAAAGGATACACGACTCACAACATGAAACCTGAGTTAGTGAGAAGCCTTGGCCACAAACATAAAGACCTATATATTATATCAATCCAATATAACATAAGTACCGTATTATTATGGATAATGATGCCTTGCCATTAACACGAAGTTCTCGAAATCAAATGATACATTTGAACAAGCAACACAACAACGGAGACTGAAGCAAACATAGATCGAAAATTTATACATTATTATTTCCTCCACCACTTAAGCAAAATGAATTGCGCTAGACCATGTCATTCTTCTTCTTGTTGATGATCTCCTGAATGATAGGGCCAAGAGCCTCCATCCTCATTGGTTTGGGCACAAATAAATCAGCACCAGCACTCATGAATGCCTCCATGGCATGGTCATCGGCAGAAACCCCAACCATCTTCACATCAGTTTCCCCCATAGCACGAATCTTCACAATTGCCTGTCGAGCAATATAAATATTATATTGTCTTTTTTTGTAAATAAGATGATTATATTTATATATATACATGCCAAATACTTGCATATACAATAATATGGAATTAAGTACCTCTGGACCAGTCATGATGGGCATGTTCTTATCGAACAAAACAATGTCAAACTTTTTCCCCGCAAGGAACAAATCAACAGCTTCCTTCCCATTCATGGCTAGAGTAACCTCACAGTGAAGTCTGAGAAGAATTGTTGAGATGACCAACCTACAAACTCCAATGTCCTCTACAAGTAGTGCCTTGATAGAGGTGGATCCTTTGGCCTTGAGCTCCATGATTACCTAAATGAACTACAAACACATGAATATATTTTATTCTTGATACATGCATTCCATATTAGTACTTGCAAGCACATTGTTATTCTTGAAAAGAATCAACTAGCAAAATCTTAATATATTACTAAACTCATAGCTTAAACATCGCATAACACAATGAAATAAAATTGTCTATTTCAAATGAAACAATGACAGAGAACGATCGATTCTGCTATGCATGCAAAGTTTCCCATGTTCATTCCTTTTTCTATGATGTGCAGGACTGAAAAAAACCGATGCGCCTAGATAACATCAACATGGAAAATAAACAATGAACATGCCAACAATAATACATAAATGCATATAGATGGGTTCTAACAACAACAACCATGAAGATATTTAACAGATCAAATTAAAATGGATATTTCCACCCTATACTTGTATAGATCCACCTCTAACATTCTCATGGATGTAAAGTGTAGAAACTAAAAGCACCAGAAGCCTCATGATGAAACTAAAATCACTAGACTGATGATCAAACAAGGCAGGAAAGCAGATAATGGAACATGTACCTGAAGGTTAGAGCCAGATCGTTCAGGAGGAGATTGGGGATCTTCCTACTCTTCCCACTAGATAGTCTGGTGGTTGGGTGCTAGTATGCCTCGTATGACAAGGTATTTATAGATGGGAAAAGCTAAGTGTGGCCAATGGACAACCTATCTCCACCGCCTTCACATGCGTAGAAAATCCGCATCAATCTTCGCCCAAGTATAAATGGGGAAATCAATATTGGTCGCAAATATTTGGTTATTAATGAGTCATGTCCCCACATAAATATTCTCGATTGATGTTTATATGCAACTTAATGTTTCATATCTAAGGTCATGTATTAAACTATATGTCCTCAAGTTACTAGAAGTTGTATGAGTTATAGTTCCAAATTTTGAATGTTGGCCAATATACTATAGTTAATATTTTATTTTGAGAGACATGTTACAACGCATAAACTCACAACACACACACACACACACACACACACACACACACACACACACACACAAACTCACCCCTATGAAGGCGCACACATATACCCTACCACTGGGAGCAGCTATGTGATGCTGAGACAATAGATGTTGAGATTGACAATGCTACCACATGCACGTCATTGTAAAAGTCCGAGTCATTGCATTGAAATAATAATGTAAGAAATATTGAACTAAATATAGAAAATATTTGAGCACCCATGCGATGTGCAGAACTTGAACCCGGGTAGGCTTGTTTCCCTAGAAAGTACCTGGCCATCTAAGGCCAACTCCAACGCACGACTCCAACTGACCTGGCCACGTCCGTTTGGGGCTAAACAGACACAAAACGCGACCCAACGCGCGGGAGCAAATGGACAAATGTCCTTTTTCTGTCCGTTTTTTAGCCATCCCCGGTCCAAATTTGGGCCGGATTTGCATCGAAAAGGACATGGGCGGACGAGCGCGACACGTGCCCTTGTCCTCCCCTGGCCCGCCAGTCGAGGACATGGTCGTCCCTTTTTCTTCTCCTCCTCCCCTCCCCCTTGCCCCCACCCCCGCTCTAGCCACCGCCGCCATTTTCTCGGCGACCTCGCCGACTCACTGTCTCGCAGTCTAGCTCAATCGACCACAGCACGACGGTCGGATATGTGCCTCTCTCGCCCCGGCACCGGCGGTCAACCGCTATATCCGCGGTCGCGGGATTTGGCGCACGCGGCTACCGGATTTGGCTAATGCGGCCGCATGTGATTGCGCCTTGCCATGGATTGGTAGGGTACTGGTTTGCACAACTATGGCAACGCCTCCGTGATAACCCACAAGTATAGGGGATCGCAACAATTTTCCAGGGTAGAGTATTCAACCCAAATTTATTGATTCGACACAAGGGGAGCCAAAGAATATTTTCAAGTATTAGCAGCTGAGTTGTCAATTCAACCACACCTGGAAGACTTAGTATCTGCAGCAAAGTATTTAGTAACAAAGTAGTACTAAAGTAACGGTAACGGTGGCAAAAGTAACAATAGCAGTTTTATAGTAATTGTAACAGTGGCAACGGAAAAGTAACTAAGAAAAGATCAATATGTGAAAAGCTCGTAGGCAATGGATCAATGATGGATAATTATGTCAGATGTGATTCCTCATGCAACAGTTACAACATAGGGTGACACAGAACTAGCTCCAGTTCATCAATGTAATGTAGGCATGTATTCCGAATATAGCCATACATGCTTATGGAAAAGAACTTGCATGACATCGTTTGTCCTACCCTCCCGTGGCAGCGGGGTCCTATTGGAAACTAAGGGATATTAAGGCCTCCTTTTAATAGAGTACCAGACGAAAGCATTAACACTTAGTGAATATATGGACTCCTCAAACTACGGTCATCACCGGGAGTGGTCCCGATTGTTGTCACTTCAGGGTTACCGGATCATAACACATACTAGGTGACTACTGACTTGCAAGATAGGATCAAGAACTCACATATATTCATGAAAACATAATAGGTTCAGATCTGAAATCATGGCACTCGGGCCCTAGTGACAAGCATTAAGCATAGCAAAGTCATAGCAACATCAATCTCAGAACATAATGGATACTAGGGATCAAACCCTAACAAAACTAACTCGATTACATGATAAATCTCATCCAAACCATCACCGTCAAAGAAGCCTACGATGGAATCACTCACGCACGGTGGTGAGCATCATGAAATTGGTGATGGAGGATGGTTGATGATGAGAACGGCGACGGATTCCCCTCTTCGGAGCCCCGAACGGACTCCAGATCAGCCCTCCCGAGAGAGATTAGGGCTTAGCGGCGGCTCCGTATCGTAAAACACAATGAATCCTTCTCTCTGATTTTTTTTCTCCCCGAATGTGAATATATAGAGTTGGAGTTGAGGTTGCTGGAGCCTCAGGGGGCCCATGAGGCAGGGGCGCGCCCTCCACCCTCGTGGACAAGGTGTGGGCCCCCTGGTGTTGATTCTTTCGCCAATATTTTTTATTAATTCCAAAAATATTCTCCATGAAGTTTCAGGTCATTCCGAGAACTTTTATTTCTGCACAAAAATAACACCATGGCAATTCTGCTGAAAACAGCGTCAGTCCAGGTTAGTTCCATTCAAATCATGCAAGTTAGAGTCCAAAACAAGGGCAAAAGTGTTTGTAAAAGTAGATACAGTGGAGACGTATCACTCCGCGTCGCATGCAGGTACCGAATCTGCCTTTTGCCACTTGGATCTACCCCGGCGACGGTTCATCCGCAAAGACATGGTCGGCCTCTATCCCGGCTGGGCCCTGGCCTAGCGGCTAAACGGTATTAATTTAGCTGATGTTGGTGATGGTCATTATGTGATTTTATGCATCTCTAATCAAAATGGAACCAATGAGAAGTTCTGATTATATATTTAATGACCAAATGTGAAAGTGCAATCATGCTCTTAATCAAATTTTGATGTTGATGACAAAGTACATACATGAGACTAATTATGGTTGCTAAGTGAATACACATCATATTAGTCTCCTTGGCATCATTATGTAGGGATCATGGACACATCAAATGAGATATGACTCAAGAAGATGACAACAGAGAAGAAGTGTAGACTCTTTTATATAAATTTTGAGACAAGGATCCCGCACTATTAAGAGGGGATCCAAGTGGTATGTTCAAGATTTGTTCAAGTGTCAACATCATGTCACTATCATACTACAGGTACTGTAACGCCTCTATAATTAAGCTATAGTGAATTCACCCTAATTATGCCGCGCCATCTTATTTTGCTAAGCTTATTGCCCCTTGATAAAAGAAATCAAACTCAAATCCAAATTCAAATTGCATGTTAAATTAATATTTCTTCAAACAGTAAAACAAAATTGTTGGTGTTGTTGCAAATATCCACCTAGTAATTGTCATGAAGAAACAAACATCATTTGAAATATTTAAATGCCATTAATACCGTTTAAACAGAACCACCAACATTAAATTGATCCATTTCAATTTTAAAAAATATTTAAATATTTCAAAATAAATTGAAACTTGATGGGCTAGCTCAAAACATTACCTACTATTTAGTGACAAATTTCATCTGCAACTAAAATCATTTAGTATTAAAAGAAAATGTAAAATAGTAAAGAAAGAATAAACATAAATAAAAGAAACGAAAAATAGCAAAGACCCACTCTGCACTTGGGCCATCACTGCATAGTGCGGCCTGGCCCAGCCCACCCAGGTCGTCCCCTACCACTATTCACAAAGGCGAGGTGGACTCCGTGCGGCAACCCATGGCCAAGATGGCCACATGCCGGCCATCCAAACCTCCCTACGGCGCCTATAAGACCCCTACGGCCTCATATTATAACCTGAGCTCACCATCTTCCCCCTCTGCACCGCTTTTATTTTCATCCACGCGAACCCGACTTCGCCTTTGCCATGGTCGACCCCCTTCGCGTGGCCACCGAGCTCCTCCTTGTCTGAGTTCATGTCTAGGAGCTTCCTCCTTGTCGCCCACTTCGCCTGCGGCCACGAGCTCACGTCGGGAGCCCCTACATCGCCGGAATCGACGTCGTCCTCAAGCTCTGTTGCGCCGCTCGCTGCTCGTCGAGCAGAGCCTTACCAACCCGCTTTGCACCTCTATAGTCTCACTATGAACCCGCCGTCTTCCTCCCCTATCTTTCTGCTCGCGTGCGCCCCCTAGCTAGCTCCCTGGCCATTGACTGTGCTCGTTGCCACCATCTGCATCACCGCCGCAGCCACTAATTTCCACGCTTGCATTCGAGCACCACATCGAGCTCCTAGAGCTCCTAGGAACCCAACGTCGTTGTCCGTTCGCCTTGTCGTCCTCTGCAGCCTCGCCAGCGTCCACCCCAAGCTCCAACCGCCGCCTCGCCGCCAATGCCAACTCCGGCCATCTCCAGATGAATCGATGCCACCGTTGCACGCTCGCCGCTTCTCTGATTCAAATGCATCCTCCGAGAGCAAAATGGGCACTAGTTACGCAATCCCGAGCCCCACCACCGTTCTTGTGGTCGCCGGCGCGCCACCGCGTTTGGACTGTCCTGAGTCACTGACACGTGGGCCCGGCCTACCAGGAACGTCATTAGCACTAACAAAAAGTGTAATACGTCACTCACAGACGGCCCCATATTAGCATTTACTTAATTTGAATAATACCCTATTAATTAACCCTTGTCACTAACACTAGGCCCCACCTCCTAATTATAGTTAATTAAACTAATTAAAATGCTGACTAAACCCCACTGACCAGTGGGTCCCGTTGGTCAGGTTTGACTAGTCAACCTAACTGTTGACTGCTGACTCAGCAGTCAATAGGCCCCACCTGTCAGTCACATAACTGTAATCTATAGTTACCGGTTTATGCATGTACTTCCGCTGGTTATCGTGTCTATGTAAGCTTTGTGTTCTCCTTTGTAATATTCGATTATGCTATGCAAAGGAAAATCAAGGATTACTATTCTTTGTACATATGTAGTGTATTTTTCATTCCAGTAGTAATAGTTCAAGTAGAGGCCAGATGTAGTGACATAGATGGTCGAAGGCTATTTGGGGCAGCCCCAAGCCATACCTCGCTCGTGGTGCTCCTTGGTTGTTCAAGAAGGACCTCCTCAACGAGATAATAGATCCCTAAACTAACTTTACTTCTCCATTTTCGTAGCAAGCTTCACTTCTTTTTTTGATCAATTCGTTTATGCAGCTCGCATGTGCCCTCTTTCTTCTGCATGAACCCGATTGGATGTATGGTGTGTTAATCTCACTCATTGGAAGTAGGAGATGACACAACGCTCCTCTGTACTTCCTTCAAAAACCTCATAGTAGATTGTAAGATTTTAAATGTATAACTCGTCAACACCGGGGAGGCTGAATGGCGGGGCTAGAGCCAAATGTCAAGTTTGTGCTTGCTGATGTTGCAAGAGGAGAAAGGTCGAGAAATAAATGAGGTAATACCATAAATGCTAGGATTTCGAATAAGGGGTCTATGAACCTTGCTGCAATCCGTAGACGCACTAGTAGTGAAACCTTTCTCAAGCAGATGGATGGGTGCATGGCAAGTTAATTTTACTTATATGGACATGGCAGAGATATGGGGATGTTTGCCAATAGTTTTATGTAAAGGATCAGTGATGGATTAATAATAGCGGTCATTAATTGGATACGCCACACTGACCATTAACTAGTAATCCGGACCATATATCAGTTAAAAAATATTGATAGTCAAATAATTTTCCTCTCAAAAGGGTACATGACTCACAAAATGAAACCTGAGTTAGTGAGAAGCCTTGGCCAAAAACAGAAAGACCTATAGCTCATATCGATCCAATAAATCATAGGCACCTTATTATTATGGATAATGATGTCTTTCCATTAACACTAAGTTCTCGAAATCAAATGATACATTTGAACAAGCAACACAACAACGGAGACTGAAGCAAACATAGATTGAAAAGTTATACATTATTATTTCCTCCGCCACTTAAGCAAGATGAATTGCGCTAGACCATGTCATTCTTCTTGTTGTTGATGACCTCCTGAATGATAGGGCCAAGAGCCTCCATCCTCATTGGTTTTGGCACAAATAAATCAGCACCGGCACTCATGAACGCCTCCATGGCATGGTCACCGGCAGAAACCCCAACCATCTTCATATCAGTTTCCCCCATAGCACGAATCTTCACAATTGCCTGTCGAGCAATATAAATAATATATTGTATTTTTGTAAATAAGAGGATTATATTTATATATATACATGCCAAATACTTGCATATACAATGATATAGAATTAAGTACCTCTGGACCAGTCATGATGGGCATATTCTTATCGAACAAAACAATGTCAAACTTTTTCCCCGCAAGGAATAAATCAACAGCTTCCTTCCCATTCATGGCTAGAGTAACCTCACAGTGAAGTCCCAGAAGAATTGTTGAGAGGACCAACCTACAAACTCCAATGTCTTCTACAAGTAGTGCCTTGATAGAGGTGGATCCTTTGGCCTTGAGCTCCATGATCATCTAAATGAATTACAAGCACATTGTTATTCTTGAAAAGAATAAACTAGCAAAATCTTAATATATTACTAAACTCATAGTTTAAACATCGCATAACACAATGAAACAAAATTGTCTATTTCAAATGAAACAATGACAGAGAACGATCGATTGTGCTATGCATGCAAAGTTTCCCATGTTCATTCCTTTTTCTATGATGTGCAGGACTGAAAAAACGATGCGCCTAGATAACATCAACATGGAAAATAAACAATGAACATGCCAGCAATAATACATAAATGCATATAGATGGGTGCTAACAATGACAACCATGAAGATATTGATTAACAGATCAAATTAAAATGGATACTTCCACCCTATACTGGTATAGATCCACCTCTAAAATTCTCATGGATGTAAAGCATGGACACTAAAAGCACTAGAAGCCTCATGATGAAACTAAAAGCACCAGAAGCGCGATGATAGAACAAGGCAGTAAAACAAATAATGGAACATGTACCTGAAGGTTAGAGCCAGATCGTGCTGGAGGGGATCGGGGATCTTCCTACTCTTCCCAATAGATAGTGTGGTGGTTGGGTGCTGGTATGCCTTGTATGACAAGGTATTTATAGATGGGAAAAGCTAAGTGTGGCCAATGGACAACCTATCTCCACCGCCTTCACACGCGTAGAAAATCCGCATCAATCTTCGCCCCAGTATAAATGGGGAAATCAATATTGGTCGCGAATATTTTGTTATTAATGAGTCTTGTCCCCACATAAATATTCTCGATTGATGTTTATATGCAACTTAATGCTTCATATCTAAGGTCATGTATTAAACTATATGTCCTCAAGTTACTAGAAGTTGTATGAGTTATAGTTCCAAATTTTGAATGTTGGACAATATACTATAGTTAATATTTTATTTTGTGAGACATGTGATACGTCTCCAACGTATCTATATTTTTCTTAGATGTTTTATATGCATTAATATGCTATTTTGTATCATTTTTGGGACTAACCTATTAACCTAGTGCCCCGTGTCAGTTGCTGTTTTTTCCTTGTTGTTGTCTTCTACAGAAAATCAAAACCAAACAGAGTCCAAACGGAACGAAACTTTTTAAGTATTTTTCTTGGACCAGAAGACAACTACGAAGCTTCCGGAGGAGGCCAGAGGGGCCACGAGGGAGCCACAAGCTCACAGGGTGCGCCCTAGGAGGGGGTGGCGCCCCCAGGCTTGTGGGCCCCTCAGGACTCCCCTAACCCTAACCTCAGCTCCATAAATACCAAAATATTCCCCGTATACTAGAGGGCACACCAAAAATACTTTCCCACCGCCGCAAGCTTCTGTTCTCGTGAGATCCCATCTTGGGGTCTTTTCCATCATTCTGCCGGTGGGGGATTCGATCACGGAGGGCTTCTACACCAACCTTGATGCCCTACCGATGATGTGTGAGTAGTTTACCACAGACCTATGGGTCCATAGCTAGTAGCTAGATGGCTTCTTCTCTCTCTTTGATCTTCAATACAATGTTCTCGTCGATGTTCTTGGAGATCTATTCGATGTAATCCTCTTTTGCGGTGCGTTTGTTGAGATATGATGAATTGTGAATTCATGATCAGATTATCTATGAATATTATTTGAGTCTTCTCTGAATTCTTTTATGCATGATTAAGATAGCTTTTTATTTCTCTCCGATCTATTGATTTGTTTTGGCAAACTAGATTGATCTTTCTTGCAATGGGATAGGTGCTTTGTGATGGGTTCAATCTTGCGGTGTCCTCACCTAGTGACAGTAGGGGTAGCGAGGCACGTATTTGTATTGTTGCCATCAAGGATAAAAATATGGGTTTTTTTACCAATATTGATTGGATCTATCCCTCTAAATCATGTCATCTTGCTTAAGATGTTACTACGTTCTTGTTAACTTAATACACTAGATGCATGCTGGATAGCGGTCGATGTGTGGAAGTAGATGCAGAGCTGTTTTGGTCTACTTGTCACGGACGTGATGCCTATATTCATGATCATTACGTTAGATATTGTCATAACTATGCGCTTTTCTATCATTACTCAACCGTAATTTGTTTACCCATCGCATGTTTCTTTCAAGAGAGGAGCCTCTAGTGAAACCTATGCCCCTGAGTCTATTTTTATCATATTTTTATTTTCAGATCTATAAAACCAAACATCAAAAAATACCTTGCTGTAATTTATTTATATTTACTTTATTTTACACTTTTACTTATCTTTTATATCAATCTCTATCAGATCTCACCCTTGCTAGTGACCTTGAAGAGATTGACAACCCCTTTTTCGCGTTGTGTGCAAGAGTTTGTTAGTTTGCGCAGTTGCATCTATTAGAGACTTGCGTGTACCTCCTACTGGATTGATACCTTGGTTCTTAACTGAGGAAAAATACTTATTTCTACTTTCTTGCATCACCCTTCCCTGTTCAAGGGAAAAATCAATGCAAGATCAAGAAGTAGCAACACGCTACAACACATAAACTCACAACACACACACTCACCCCTATGAAGGACCACACATATACCTACCACTGGGAGTAGCTATGTAATGTTGAATCAATAGATGTTGAGATTGACAATGTCCCCACAAGCACTTCATTGTAAAAGGCCAAGTCATAGCATTGAAATAATAGTGTCAGAAAGACTGAATTAAATATAGAAAATATTTGAACACCCATGCGACGTGTAGAACTTGAACCCCGGGTAAGCTTGTTGCCCTAGAAAGTACTTGGCCATCTAAGGCCAACTCCAACGCACGACCGCAAATGGTCCGGCCGCGTCCTTTTGGGGCTAAACAAACACAAAACACGGCCCAACGCGTGGGAGCAAATGGACAAATGTCCTTTTCCTTTCCGCTTTCAAACCATTCCCGGTCCAAATTTGGGCCGTGTTTGCATCAAAAAGGACACGGGCGGACGAGCACGACACATGCCCTTTTCCTCCCCTGGCCTACCCGTCGGGGACACGATCATTGTTGGGGATATAACTATTGAGTATAAACCGCCCAGGAGGGGCCGGGTTATGTTCCTGATGATTTACTAGTATTGAAGCCCATGAAGACATAGAAGATGGCGACTTACGAAGGAGACTTAATGAGCAGGCCCAAAGCCCAGAGGCGGGTTAGGGCCCATGGATGTAAACCGCCATAGGTGTATGACTTGTATTGTAAGATAGGAAAGAGTAGATATCGAGCCGGACACGTTTATGAGCCGGTCGGGATACTGTAAACCGCCGGGCGTCAACCTGTGTATATAAAGGGACGACCCGGCGGCGGTTTAGGGACAAGAAAGAACAGATCGAGAGCCAGGCTAAGCGTATTCGTTCCCTGGTCATCGAAACCCTAGCAATACTACCTCAAACTGGATTAGGCCTTTACCTTCACCGCAAGGGGCCGAACCAGTATAAACTCCTTGTGTCCTTTGCCTTGATTAACCCCTTTAAGCTAATCTCGTTGCGATGGCTCCATGACTAAGTCCTCACACTAGGACATCTGTCGTGACAATTCCATGATAGTTGGCGCCCACCGTGGATTCAATCAGAGTCCTTCCGGCTCATGCTAGATCAGAATGCTTCGAATGACGTCATGAGGAGAAGGCATCGGACTCGCTTGCCTCCGGTTTATGAGGCGAGAAATCTCTTTAACACACCCGAAGCAGGGACCAGTAACCAGCCAGTGGTAAACCGGGTGGAAACACCTGGAACGGGGGCACCGGTTCAGCCGCGCACGACGTTAGTTTGAACTAAGTTAGTTTGAGAAATAGAACTTTTTGGAGATCATTGCCCGCGAATGGGGAAAACCTGTGACTGGATGCACTAGTATTGAACGATGGCAAAATAAGATCAGATATCTAAGATAGTTTTTGAGAGGTTGGGCTAGAAATGAGAGTGGGATTTACAAACAAGAGAAAGAACGACTCACTCAATTAATTGAGGTGCTAGACTTAAAAGCCGAGACTAATCTCCTTACTATTAGTGAGCAAAACTCCAAGTCCGAACCTGAGCAATGAATCAAGAGTGACATGTATGAAAGAATTATGAACGGTGGCTTTGCCACAAATACGATGTCAACTACATGATCATGCAAAGCAATATGACAATGATGGAGCGTATCATAATAAACGGAACGGTGGAAAGTTGCATGGCAATATATCTCGGAATGGCTATGGAAATGCCATAATAGGTAGGTATGGTGGCTGTTTTGAGGAAGTTATATGGTGGGTGTATGATACCGGCGAAAGATGCGTGGTATTAGAGAGGCTAGCAATAGTGGAAGGGTGAGAGTGCGTATAATCCATGTACTCAACATTAGTCATAAAGAACTCACATACTTATTGCAAAAATCTATCAGTTATCAAAACAAAGTACCACGCGCATGCTCCTAGGGGGATAGATTGGTAGGAAAATACCATCGCTCGTCCTTGACCGCCACTCATAAGGAGGACAATCAATAAATAAATCATGCTCCGACTTCATCACATAACGGTTCACCATACGTGCATGCTACGGGAATAACAAACTTTAACACAAGTATTTTTCAAATTCACAACTACTCCACTTGCATGACTCTAATATCACCATCTTCATATCTCAAAACAATCATAAAGAATCAAACTTCTCATAGTATTCAATGCACTTTATATGAAAGTTTTTATTATATCCCTCTTAGATGCCTATCATATTAGGACTAATTTTATAACCAAAGAAAACTACCATGCTGTTCTAAAGACTCTCAAAATAATATAAGTGAAGCATGAGATTTCATCTATTTCTTCAAAATATATCCACCGTCGTGCTCTAAAAAGATATAAGTGAAGCACTAGAGCAAATGACAAACTACTCCGAAAGATATAAGTGAAGATCAATGAGTAGTCGAATAATTATGCAACTATGTGAAGACTCTCTAACATTTAATAATTTCAGATCTTGGTATTTTATTCAAACAGCAAGCAAAACAAAATAAAATAAAATGACGCTCCAAGCAAAACACATATCATGTGGTAAATAAAAATATAGCTCCAGGTAAAGTTACCGGTGAACGAAGATGAAAGAGGGGATGCCTTCCGGGGCATCCCCAAGTTTAGACACTTGGTTATCCTTGAATATTACCTTGGGGTGCCTTGGTCATCCCCAAGCTTAGGCTCTTGCCACTCCTTATTCCATAGTCCATTGAATCTTTACCCAAAACTTGAAAACTTCACAACACAAAACTTAACAGAAAACTCGTAAGCTCCGTTAGTATAAGAAAATAAATCACCACTTAGTTACTGTTGTGAACTCATTCTAAATTCATAATGGTGTAATATCTACTATATTCCAACTTCTCTATGGTTCATACCCTCCGATACTAGTCATAGATTCATCAAAATAAGCAAGCAACACAATGAAAACAGAATCTGTCAAAAACAGAACAGTCTGTAGTAATCTGTATCAAACGTATACTTCTCGAACTCCAAAAATTCTAAAATAAATTGGTGGACCTGAGGAATTTGTCTAGTAATCATCTGCAAAAATAAGCAACTAAATAGCACTCTCCAGTAAAAAGTTTTAGCTAATCTCGTGAGCGCTAAAGTTTCTGTTTGTTTACAGCATGATCATAAAGACTTCACCCAAGTCTTCCCAAAGGTTCTACTTGGCACAAACACTAACTAAAACATAAAACCACATCTAACCAGAAGCTAGATGATTTATTTATTACTAAACAGAACCAAAAAGCAAGAAACTAAAATAAAATTGGGTTGCCTCCCAACAAGCACTATCGTTTAACGCCCCTAGCTAGGCATGATGATTTCAATGATGCTCACATAAGACATAAGAACTGAAACACAAGGAGAGCATCTTGAAGAATATGACTATCACATTTAAATATAACCCACTTCCTATGCCTAGGGATTTTGTGAGCACACAATTTATAAGAACAACAATCAACTAGCATAGGAAGGCAAAACAAGTATAACATCAAAACTTTAAGCACTAGAGAGGAAACTTGATATTATCGCAACTCCTACAAGCATGTATTCCTCCCCCATAATAATTTTAAGTAGCATCATGGATATCAACTTTGTTCTCATACTCAATTGGAACCTCTTCCAAAATAGTGGAATCATTACTAGCTAAAGTTGACACTCTTTCAAATCCACTTTCATAAATATCACACTAAGATTCAACACCCTCCAAAATAGTGGGATCACAAATTCCTAAAGTTGACACTCTTCCAAACCCACTTTTAATATGGTATTATTCATACTCCAAAAGATATAAGTGAAGTTCATGGAGCATTCTACAATTAACATATACTAACCAATATCCAAGCTCAATATATTTAAGTGAAGCACACGAAGCATTCTATAAAACCATACTCAAAAGATTTAAGTGAAGCACAAAGAGCAATTCTATAAGATCGTACCCAAAAGATATAAGTGAAGCACATGAAGTATTCTATAAATTGATATCTCATACTAGCATGGTTCTTAAAGAAAAATAAAAACACAAAGGACACAAATCATGTGAACAAAACAAAAACCGAGGTATATCGATAATTGTTGAAGAAGAAAGATGGGATGCCAACCGGGGCATCCCCAAGCTTAGATGCTTGAGTATCCTTTGAAATATCTACTTGGGGTGCCTTGGGCATCCCCATGCTTGAACTCTTGCCTCTCTTTATTCTTCTCACATCGGTAACTCCTCTTTCTTCGAACACTTCATCCACACAAAACTTTAACAAAAACTTGTGAGATCCGTTAGTGTAATAAAGAAAATCACTACCTTTGGGTACTGTAATGAACTCATTATTTATTTATATTGGTGTTGAATCTACTGTATTACAACTTGTCTATGGTTCATACCCGCCGATATTAGCCATAGATTCATCGAAATAACCAAACAACACACGCAAAACAGAATATGTTAAAAACAGAACAGTCTGTAGTAATCTAAAGTTTGGTAAACTTCTGTAACTCCTAAAATTATGAAATAAAATTTACTATTTGAAAATTTTATAGAGAAGTACTGTGCAAAAAGTTTCATACCCATTTGACTTTCCGGTAAAAAATGTAAATTCACGCACTACAGCCAAATTTTCTGTTTTTGTTCTGCACATAGTAAACAAGCAATCTAATCATCCTAAAACCAAAGCTTGGCACATTATTTTTATAGTAAAATGGATATATACAAGGGGATAACTATTTACAGAGAAACTTCCATGAAAAATTCTACATTGTTTCCATGAGCATGAACACAAGTGCTCAAGGTCGACCCTCACTTCTTCAATGCATAACTTTCCAATCACTTCTCTTTTTGAAAATCTTTTTAGGCATGAGAGGCAAGTAATAATTTTTTGTATTTTCATTATTTTAGAATTTTTTTTGTATGTTTCACCCACAACTAAACAAAAAAAAATATACTTAGTGAAGAAAGCAAACAAGCACACATGAGAATATTAACCCCATGCTATTGCTCCCCGGCAACGGCGCCAGAAAAGAGCTTGATGTCTACTACACAACCTTCTTCTTGCAGTCGTTGTTGGGCCTCCAAGTGCAGAGGTTTGTAGGACAGTAGCAAATTTCCCTCAAGTGGATGACCTAAGGTTTATCAATCCGTGGGAGGCGTAGGATGAAGATGGTCTCTCTCAAGCAACACTGCAACCAAATAACAAAGAGTCTCTTGTGTACCCAACACACCCAATACAATGGCAAATTGTATAGGTGCACTAGTTTGGCGAAGAGATGGTGATACAAGTGCAATATGGATGGTAGATATAGGTTTTTGTAATCTGAAAATATAAAAACAGCAAGGTAACTAATGGTAAAAGTGAGCATAAATGGTATTGCAATGCTAGGAAACAAGGCCTAGGGTTCATACTTTCACTAGTGCAAGTTCTCTCAACAATAATAACATAATTGGATCATATAACTATCCCTCAACATGCAACAAAGAGTCACTCCAAAGTCACTAATAGAGGAAAACAAACGAAGAGATTATGGTAGGGTACGAAACCACCTCAAAGTTATTCGTTCAGATCGATCTATTCAAGAGTTCGTACTAGAATAACACCTTAATATACAAATCAACCAAAACCCTAATGTCACCTAGATACTTCAATGTCACCTCAAGTATCCGTGGGTATGATTATACGATATGCATCACACAATCTCAGATTCATCTATTCAACCAACACAAAGTACTTCAAAGAGTGCCCCAAAGTTTCTACCGGAGAGTCAAGACGAAAACGTGTGCCAAACCCTATGCATAGGTTCATGGGCGGAACCCGCAAGTTGATCACCAAAACATACATCAAGTGAATCACGTGATATCCCATTGTCACCACAGATAAGCACGGCAAGACATACATCAAGTGTTCTCAAATCCTTAAAGACTCAATCTGATAAGATAACTTCAAACGGAAAACTCAATCCATTACAAGAGAGTAGAGGGGGAGAAACATCATAAGATCCAACTAAAATAGCAAAGCTCGCGATACATCAAGATCGTACCACCTCAAGAACACGAGAGAGAGAGAGACAGACAGACAGAGAGAGAGAGAGAGAGAGAGAGAGAGAGAGAGAGATCAAACACATAGTAGCTACTGGTACATACCCTCAGCCCCGAGGGTAAACTACTCCCTCCTCGTCATGGAGAGCGCCGGGATGATGAAGATGGCCACCAGTGAGGGTTCCCCCCCCCCCCTCCGGCAGGGTGCCGGAAGAGGGTCCCGATTGGTTTTTGGTGGCTACAGAGGCTTGCGGTGGCGGAACTCCCGATCTATTCTGTTCTCCGATGGTTTTAAGGTATATGGGTATATATAGGCGAAAGAAGCCGGTCAGGGGAGCCACGAGGGTGGAGGGCGCGCCCCCCTGCCTCGTGCTCTCCTCGATGATTCCCTGGCGTGTACTCCAAGTTTCCTGGATTGCTTCCGTTCCAAAAATAACTCTCCCGAAGGTTTCATTCCGTTTGATATTCTTTTTTTGGAACACTAAAACAAGGGAAAAAACAGAAACTGGCACTGGGCTTTGGGTTAATAGGTTAGTCCCAAAAATAATATAGAAGTGTTTAATAAAGCCCATAAACATCCAAAACAGATAATATAATAGCGAACAATAAAAAATTATAGATACGTTGGTGACGTATCAAGGCGCAATCACATGTGGCCACATTAGCTAAATCCGGTAGCCGCGTGCGCCAAATTCCGCAGCCGCAGATATAGCGATTGACCGCCGGTGCCGGGGCGAGAGAGGCACATATCCGACCATTGTGTTGTGGTCGATTGGGCTAGACTGCGATACAGTGAGTCAGCGAGGTGGCCGAGAAAATGGCAGTGGCGGCTAGAGAGGAGGTGGGGGCAAGGGGGAGGGGAGGAGGAGAAGAAAAAGGGACGACCATGTCCCTGACGGGGGGCCCAGGGGAGGACAAGGGCATGTGTCGCGCTCGTCCGCCCGTGTCCTTTTCGATGCAAACGCGGCCCAAATTTGGACCGAGAATGGTTCGAAAGCGGACAGAAAAAGGACATTTGTCCATTTGCTTCCGCGCGTTGGGTCGCGTTTTGTGTCTTTTTAGCTCCAAATGGACGCGGCTAAGCCAGTTGGAGTCGTGCGTTGGAGTTGGCCTTAGATGGCCAGGTACTTTCTAGGGCAACAAGCCTACCTGGGGTTCAAGTTCTACACATCGCATGGGTGCTCAAATATTTTATATATTTAGTTCAGTATTTCTTACGTTATTATTTCAATGCAATGACTTGGACTTCTACAATGAAGTGCATGTGGTGGCATTGTCAATCTCAACATCTATTGATTCAGCATCACATAGCTGCTCCCAGTGGTAGGTATATGTGTGCGCCTTCATAAGGGTGAGTGTGTGTGTGTGTGTGTTTTGTGAGTTTATGCGTTGTAACACGTCTCTCAAAATAAAATATTAACTATAGTATATTGTCCAACATTCAAAATTTGGAACTATAACTCATACAACTTCTAGTAACTTGAGGACATATAGTTTAATACATGACCTTAGATATGAAGCATTAAGTTGCATATAAACATCAATCAAGAATATTTATGTGGGGACAAGACTCATTAATAACAAAATATTCGCGACCAATATTGATTTCCCCATTTATACTGGGGCGAAGATTGATGCGGATTTTCTACGCGTGTGAAGGCGGTGGAGATAGGTTGTCCATTGGCCACACTTAGCTTTTCCCATCTATAAATACCTTGTCATACAAGGCATACCAGCACCCAACCACCACACTATCTATTGGGAAGAGTAGGAAGATCCCCGATCCCCTCCAGCACGATCTGGCTCTAACCTTCAGGTACATGTTCCATTATTTGTTGTCCTGCCTTGTTTGATCATTAGTCTGGTGCTTTTAGTTTCATCATGAGGCTTCTGGTGCTTTTAGTGTCCACGCTTTACATCCATGAGAATGTTAGAGGTGGATCTATACTAGTATAGGGTGGAAATATCCATTTTAATTTGATCTGTTAATAAATATCTTCATGGTTGTTGTTGTTAGAACCCATCTGTATGCATTTATGTATTATTGTTGGCATGTTCATTGTTTATTTTCCATGTTGATGTTTTTTAACAGTATTTTCCATGTTGATGTTATCTAGGCTCATCGGTTTTTTCAGTCCTGCACATCATAGAAAGAGGAATGCACATGGGAAACTTTGCATGCATAGCACAATCGATCGTTCTCTGTCGTTGTTTCATTTGAAATAGACAATTTTATTTCATTGTGTTATGCGATGTTTAAACTATGAGTTTAGTAATAATGTGCTTGCAAGTACTAATATGGCATGCATGTATCAATAATAAAATATATTCATGTGTTTGTAATTCATTTAGGTGATCATGGAGCTCAAGGCCAAAGGATCCACCTCTATCAAGGCACTACTTGTAGAGGACATTGGAGTTTGTAGGTTGGTCCTCTCAACAATTCTTCTCAGATTTCACTGTGAGGTTACTCTAGCCATGAATGGGAAGGAAGCTGTTGATTTGTTCCTTGCGAGGAAAACGTTTGACATTGTTTTGTTCGATAAGAATATGCCCATCATGACTGGTCCGGAGGTACTTAATTCTATATCATTGTATATGCAAGTATTTGGCATGTATATATATAAATATAATCCCCTTATTTACAAAAAAAGACAATATAATATTTATATTGCTCGACAGGCAATTGTCAAGATTCGTGCTATGGGGGAAACTAATGTGAAGATGGTTGGGGTTTCTGCCGATGACCATGCCATGGAGGCGTTCATGAGTGCTGGTGCTGATTTATTTGTGCCCAAACCAATGAGGATGGAGGCTATTGGCCCTATCATTCAGGAGGTCATCAACAAGAAGAAGAATGACATGGTCTAGCGCAATTCATCTTGCTTAAGTGGTGGAGGAAATAATAATGTATAACTTTTTGATCTATGCTTCCTTCAGTCTTCGTTGTTGTGTTGCTTGTTCAAATGTATCATTTGATTTCGAGAACTTCATGTTAATGGAAAGACATCATTATCCATAATAATAAGGTACTTATGATATATTGGATTGATATAATCTATAGGTCTTTCTGTTTGTGGCCAAGGCTTCTCACTAACTCAGGTTTCATGTTGTGAGTCGTGTACCCTTTTGAGAGGAAAATGATTTGACTATCAATATTCGGTAACTTTTATATGATCCGGATTACCAGTTAATGGTCAGTGTGGCATATCCAATTAATGACCGCTATTATTAATCCATCATTGATCCTTTATATTAAACTATTGGCATACACCCCCATATCTTTGCCATGTCCATGTAAGTTAAATTAGCTTGCCATGCACCCATCCATCTGCTTCAGAAAGGTTTCACTAGTAGTGCGTCTACGGATTACAGCAAGGTTCAAAGACCCCTTATTCGAAGTCCTAGCATTTATGGAATTACCACATTTATTTCCCGATCTTTCTCCTCTTGCAACATCAGCAAGCACAAACTTGACATTTGGCTCTAGCCCTGCCATTCAGCCTCCTGGTGTCGAAGAGTTATACACTTAGAACCACACAAGGCATTGTGAATACAAAAGAATAAATACTTGCACCCAACGCGGTCAATGTTGGGGAACGTTGCAGAAAATTAAAAATTTTCCTACGGTTTCACCAAGATCCATCTATGAGTTCATCTAGCAACGAGTCATGGGAGAGAGAGATTGCATCTACATACCACTTTGTAGATCGCGAGCGGAAGCGTTCAACGAACGGGGATGAAGTAGTCGTACACACCGTGATCCAAATCACCGGAGATCCTAGCACCGAAAGCACGGCACCTCCGCGTTCAACACACGTACGGTAAGCGTAACGTCTCCTTCTTCTTGATCCAGCAAGGCAAAGGAGAGGTTGGGGAAGAAGGCTCCAGCAGCAGCACGACGGCGTGGTGATGGTGGAACTACAGTACTCCGGCAGGGCTTCGCCGTGCTCAATGGAGGAGGAGGAGGTGTTGGGGAGGGAGAGGGAGGCGCCAGGAGCAAGGGTGCGGCTGCCCCCCTCCCCTCCCCCCTTTATATAGGCCTCTGGGGGGCGCCGGCCCTGGGAGATCTGATCTCCCAAGGGGGCGGCGGCCAGGGAGGATTTCCTCCCCCCAAGGCACCTAGGAGGTGCCTTCCACAAGTGGGACTCTTCCCCTTTGGAACCCTAGGCGCATGGGCCACTTGGGGCTGGTTCCCCTTGGCCCAAGAAGGCCAAGGCGCACCCCCTACAGCCCATGTGGCCCCTCGAGGCAGGTGGCCCCACCCGGTGGACCCCCGGGACCCTCCGGTGGTCCCGGTACAATACCGATAACCCCGAAACTTGTCCCGATGGCCAAAACAGCACTTCCTATATATAATTCTTTACCTACGGACCATTCCGGAACTCCTCGTGACGTGCGGGATCTCATCCGGGACTCCGAACAACATTCGAGTTACTGCATATACATATCTTCACAACCCTAGCGTCACCGAACCTTAAGTGTGTAGACCCTACGGGTTCGGGAGACATGCAGACATGACCGAGATGGCTCTCGTACAATAACCAACAGTGGGATCTGGATACCCATGTTGGCTCCCACATGCTCCACGATGATCTCATCAGATGAACCACGATGTCGAGGATTCAATTAATCACGTATACGATTCCCTTTGTCAATCGGTATTTTACTTGCCCGAGATTCGATCGTCGGTATCCTAATACCTCGTTCAATCTCGTTACCGGCAAGTCACTTTTCTCGTACCGTAATGCATGATCCCGTGATCAAACACTTTGATCACATTGAGCTCATTATGATGATGCATTACCGAGAGGGCCCGGTGATACCTCTCCGTCAAGCGGAGTGACAAATCCCAGTCTCGATCCGTGTCAACCCAACAGACACTTTCAGAGATACCCGTAGTATACCTTTATAGTCACCCAGTTACGTTGTGACATTTGGCACAACCAAAGCACTCCTACGGTATCCGGGAGTTACACAATCTCATGGTCTAAGGAAAGGATACTTGACATTGGAAAACTCTAGCAAACGAACTATGCGATCTTATGCTATGTTTAGGATTGGGTCTTGTCCATCACATCATTCTCCTAATGATGTGATCTCGTTATCAATGACATCCAATGTCCATAGTCAGGAAACCGTGACTATCTGTCGATCAACGAGCTAGTCAACTAGAGGCTCACTAGGGACATATTGTTGTCTGTTATTCACACATGTATTACGATTTCCGGATAACACAATTATAGCACGAATAAAGACAATTATCATGAATAAGGAAATATAATAATAATGCTTTTATTATTGCCTCTAGGGCATATTTCCAACAGTCTCCCACTTGCACTAGAGTCAATAATCTAGTTACATTGTGATGAATCGAACACCCATAGAGTTCTGGTGCTGATCATGTTTTGCCTTAGGGAGAGGTTTAGTCAACGGATCTGCGACATTCAGATCCGTGTGCACTTTACAAATTTCTATGTCTCCATCTTGAACATTTTCACGAATGGAGTTGAAGCGACGCTTGATGTGCCTTGTCTTCTTGTGAAACCTGAGCTCCTTGGCAAGTGCAATAGCTCCAGTGTTGTCACAGAAGAGTTTGATTGGCCCCGACGCATTGGGTATGACTCCGAGGTCGGTGATGAACTCCTTCACCCAAATTGCTTCATGTGCTGCCTCCGAGGCTGCCATGTACTCCACTTCACATGTAGATCCCGCCACGACGCTTTGCTTGCAACTGCACCAGCTTACTGCCCCACCATTCAAAATATACACGTATCCGGTTTGTGACTTAGAGTCATCCAGATCTGTGTCGAAGCTAGCGTCGACGTAACCCTTTACGACGAGCTCTTCGTCACCTCCATAAACGAGAAACATTTCCTTAGTCCTTTTCATGTACTTCAGGATATTCTTGACTGCTGTCCAGTGTTCCTTGCCGGGATTACTTTGGTACCTTCCTACCAAACTTACGGCAAGGTTTACATCAGGTCTGGTACACAGCATGGCATACATAATAGAACCTATGGCTGAGGCATAGGGGATGACGCTCATCTCTTCTATATCTTCTGCCGTGGTCGGACATTGAGCTGAGCTCAATTTCACACCTTGTAACACAGGTAAGAACCCTTTCTTAGATTGATCCATATTGAACTTCTTCAATATTTTATCAAGGTATGTGCTTTGTGAAAGACCTATGAGGCGTCTCGATCTATCTCTATAGATCTTGATGCCTAATATATAAGCAGCTTCTCCAAGGTCCTTCATTGAAAAACTCTTATTCAAGTAGGCCTTAATGCTGTCCAAGAGTTCTATATCATTTCCCATCAAAAGTATGTCGTCTACATATAATATGAGAAATGCTACAGAGCTCCCACTCACTTTCTTGTAAACGCAGGCTTCTCCATAAGTCTGTGTAAACCCAAACGCTTTGATCATCTCATCAAAGCGAATGTTCCAACTCCGAGATGCTTGCACCAGCCCATAAATCGAGCGTTGGAGCTTGCACACCTTGTCAGCATTCTTAGGATCGACAAAACCTTCCGGCTGCATCATATACAATTCTTCCTTAAGGAAACCATTAAGGAATGCCGTTTTGACATCCATTTGCCATATTTCATAATCGTAGAATGCGGCAATTGCTAACATGATTCGGACGGACTTCAGCTTCGCTACCGGTGAGAAAGTATCATCGTAGTCAACCCCTTGAACTTGTCGATAACCCTTAGCGACAAGCCGAGCTTTATAGATGGTCACATTACCATCCGTGTCTGTCTTCTTCTTAAAGATCCATTTATTTTCTATGGCTCGCCGTTCAACGGGAAAGTCAGTCAAAGTCCATACTTCGTTTTCATACATGGATCCTATCTCGGATTTCATGGCTTCTAGCCATTTGTCGGAATCCGGGCCCGCCATTGCTTCCTCATAGTTCGAAGGTTCACCGTTGTCTAACAACATGGTTTCCAAGACAGGGTTGCCGTACCACTCTAGTGCGGAACGTGTCCTTGTGGACCTTCGAATTTCAGTAGGAGCTTGATTAGAAGTATCTTGATCATCATCATTAATTTCCTCTCTAGTCGGTGCAGGCACCTCAGAAACGTTTTCTTGAGCTTCGCCATTTTCCGGTTCAAGAGGTAACACTTCATCAAGTTCTACTTTCCTCCCACTTACTTCTTTCGAGAGAAACTCTTTCTCTAGAAAGGATCCATTCTTGGCAACAAAGATCTTGCCTTCAGATCTGAGGTAGAAGGTATACCCAACAGTTTCTTTAGGGTATCCTATGAAGACGCATTTTTCCGACTTGGGTTCGAGCTTCTCAGGTTGAAGTTTCTTGACATAAGCATCGCATCCCCAAACTTTGAGAAACGACAGCTTAGGTTTCTTCCCAAACCATAATTCATACGGTGTCGTCTCAACGGATTTCGACGGAGCCCTATTTCAAGTGAATGCGGTAGTCTCTAAAGCATAGCCCCAAAAAGATAGCGGTAAATCGGTAAGAGACATCATAGATCGCACCATATCTAATAGAGTGCGGTTACGACGTTCGGACACACCATTACGCTGAGGTGTTCCAGGCGGCGTGAGTTGTGAAACTATTCCACATTTTCTTAAGTGTGTGCAAAATTCGTGACTCAAGTATTCTCCTCCACGATCTGATCGTAGATACTTGATCTTTCTATCACGTTGATTTTCAACCTCACTCTGAAATTCCTTGAACTTTTCAAAGGTCTCAGACTTGTGTTTCATTAAGTAGACATACCCATATATACTCAAGTCATCAGTGAGGGTGAGAACATAACGATAGCCACCGCGAGCCTCAACACTCATTGGACCGCACACATCGGTATGTATGATTTCCAATAAGTTGGTTGCTCGCTCCATTGTTCCTGAGAACGGAGTCTTGGTCATTTTACCCATGAGGCATGGTTCGCACGTGTCAAATGATTCATAATCAATAGACTCTAAAAGTCCATCTGCATGGAGCTTCTTCATGCGTTTGACACCTATGTGACCAAGGCGGCAGTGCCACAAATATGTGGGACTATTGTTATCAACTTTAACTCTTTTGGTATTCACACTATGAATATGTGTATCATCACGTACGAGATTCATTAAGAATAAACCATTAACCATCGGAGCATGACCATAAAACATATCTCTCATATAAATAGAACAACCATTATTCTCGGATTTAAATGAGTAGCCATCTCGAATTAAACGAGATCCAGATACAATGTTCATGCTCAAACTTGGCACTAAATAACAATTATTGAGGTTCAAAACTAATCCCGTAGGTAAATGTAGAGGTAGCGTGCCGACGGCGATCACATCGACCTTGGAACCATTCCCGACGCGCATCGTCACCTCGTCCTTCGCCAGTCTCCTTTTATTCCGCAGCTCCTGCTTTGAGTTACAAATGTGAGCAACTGCACCGGTATCAAATACCCAAGAGCTACTACGAGTACTGGTAAGGTACACATCAATTACATGTATATCACATATACCTTTGGTTTTGCCGGCCTTCTTGTCCGCTAAGTATTTGGGGCAGTTCCGCTTCCAGTGACCACTTCCCTTGCAATAAAAACACTCAGTCTCGGGCTTGGGTCCATTCTTTGGCTTCTTCCCGGCAACTTGCTTACCGGGCGCAGCAACTTCCTTGCCGTCCTTCTTGAAGTTCTTTTTACCCTTGCCCTTCTTGAACTTAGTGGTTTTATTCACCATCAACACTTGATGCTCCTTCTTGATTTGTACCTCTGCTGATTTTAGCATAGCATATACCTCAGGAATGGTCTTTACCATCCCCTGCATATTGTAGTTCATCACAAAGCTCTTGTAGCTAGGTGGAAGCGACTGGAGGATTCTGTCAATGACCGCTTCATCCGGGAGGTTAACTTCCAGTTGAGTCAAGCGGTTGTGCAACCCAGACATTTTGAGTATGTGTTCACTAACAAAGCTATTTTCCTCCATCTTACAGCTAAAGAATTTGTCGGAGACTTCATATCTCTCGACCCGGGCATGAGCTTGGAAAACCATTTTCAGCTCTTCGAACATCTCATATGCTATATGTCTCTCAAAACGCTTTTGGAGCCCCGGCTCTAAGCTGTAAAGCATGCCGCACTGAACGAGGGAGTAATCATCGCAGCGTGACTGCCAAGCGTTCATAACGTCTTGTTCTGCAGGGAGAATAGGTGTGTCACCCAGCGGTGCTCGTAGGACATAATCTTTCTTGGCAGCTATGAGGATGATCCTCAGGTTCCGGACCCAGTCCGTATAGTTGCTACCATCGTCTTTCAGCTTGGTTTTCTCTAGGAACGCGTTGAAGTTGAGGACTACGTTGGCCATTTGATCTACAAGACATATTGTAAATATTTTAGACTAAGTTCATGATAATAAAGTTCATTTAATCAAATTATTGAATGAACTCCCACTTAGATAGACATCCCTCTTCTAGTCATCTAAGTATTACATGATCCGAGTCAACTAGGCCGTGTCCGATCATCACGTGAGACGGACTAGTCAACATCGGTGAACATCTTCATGTTGATCGTATCTTCTATACGACTCATGCTCGACCTTTCGGTCTTCTGTGTTCCGAGGCCATGTCTGTACATGCTAGGCTCGTCAAGTCAACCTAAGTGTTTCGCGTGTGTAAATCTGTCTTACACCCGTTGTATGTGAACGTTAGAATCTATCACACCCGATCATCACGTGGTGCTTCGAAACAACGAACTGTCGCAACGGTGCACAGTTAGGGAGAACACTTTCTTGAAATTATTATGAGGGATCATCTTATTTACTACCGTCGTTCTAAGTAAACAAGATGCAAAACATGATAAACATCACATGCAATCAAATAATAAACGTGACATGATATGGCCAATATCACATAGCTCCTTTGATCTCCATCTTGGGGCTCCATGATCATCTTGTCACCGGATTGACACCATGATCTCCCTCATCATGATCTCCATCATCGTGTCTCCATGAAGTTGCTCGCCAACTATTACTTCTACTACTATGGCTAACGCGTTTAGCAATAAAGTAAAGTAATTTACATGGCGTTTCTCAATGACACGCGGGTCATACAAAAATAAAGACAACTCCTATGGCTCCTGCCGGTTGTCATACTCATCGACATGCAAGTCGTGATTCCTATTACAATAGCATGAACATCTCATACATCACATATAGATCATTCATCATTCATCACAACTTTGGCCATATCATATCACAAAGCACTTGCTGCAAAAACAAGTTAGACGTCCTCTAATTGTTGTTGCAAGTTTTACGTGGCTGAATTAGGGTTCTAGCAAGAACGTTTTCTTACCTACGTAAAAGCCACAACGTGATTTGTCAACTTCTATTTACCCTTCATAAGGACCCATTTCATCGAATCCGCTCCAACTAAAGTGGGAGAGACAGACACCCGCCAGCCACCTTATGCAACTAGTGCATGTTAGTCGGTGGAACCGGTCTCACGTAAGCGTACGTGTAAGGTTGGTCCGGGCCGCTTCATCCCACAATACCGCTGAAGCAAGATAAGACTAGTAGCGGCAAGAAAAGTTGATAACATCTACGCCCACAACAAATTGTGTTCTACTCGTGCAGTAGAGAACTACGCATAGACCTAGCTCATGATGCCACTGTTGGGGAACGTTGCAGAAAATTAAAAAATTTCCTACGGTTTCACCAAGATCCATCTATGAGTTCATCTAGCAACGAGTCATGGGAGAGAGAGATTGCATCTACATACCACTTTGTAGATCGCGAGCGGAAGCGTTCAACGAACGGGGATGAAGTAGCCGTACACACCGTGATCCAAATCACCGGAGATCCTAGCACCGAAAGCACGGCACCTCCGCGTTCAACACACGTACGGTCAGCGTAACGTCTCCTTCTTCTTGATCCAGCAAGGCAAAGGAGAGGTTGGGTAAGAAGGCTCCAGCAGCAGCACGACGGCGTGGTGATGGTGGAACTACAGTACTTCGGCAGGGCTTCGCCGTGCTCAACGGAGGAGGAGGAGGTGTTGGGGAGGGAGAGGGAGGCGCCAGGAGCAAGGGTGCGGCTTACCCCCTCCCCTCCCCCCTTTATATAGGCCTCTGGGGGGCGCCGGCCCTGGGAGATCTGATCTCCCAAGGGGGCGGCGGCCAGGGAGGATTTCCTCCCCCCAAGGCACCTAGGAGGTGCCTTCCACAAGTGGGACTCTTCCCCTTTGGAACCCTAGGCGCATGGGCCTCTTGGGGCTGGTTCCCCTTGGCCCAAGAAGGCCAAGGCGCACCCCCTACAGCCCATGTGGCCCCCCGGGGCAGGTGTCCCCACCCGGTGGACCCCCGGGACCCTCCGGTGGTCCCGGTACAATACCGATAACCCCGAAACTTGTCCCGATGGCCAAAACAGCACTTCCTATATATAATTCTTTACCTCCGGACCATTGCGGAACTCCTCGTGACGTCCAGGATATCATCCGGGACTCTGAACAACATTCGAGTTACTGCATATACATATCTTCACAACCCTAGCGTCACCGAACCTTAAGTGTGTAGACCCTACGGGTTCGGGAGACATGCAGACATGACCGAGACGGCTCTCGTACAATAACCAACAGCGGGATCTGGATACCCATGTTGGCTCTCACATGCTCCACGATGATCTCATCGGATGAACCACGATGTCGAGGATTCAATTAATCCCGTATACGATTCCCTTTGTCAATCGGTATTTTACTTGCCCGAGATTCGATCGTCGGTATCCTAATACCTCGTTCAATCTCGTTACCGGCAAGTCACTTTTCTCGTACCGTAATGCATGATCCCGTGATCAAACACTTTGATCACATTGAGCTCATTATGATGATGCATTACCGAGAGGGCCCGGTGATACCTCTCCGTCAAGCGGAGTGACAAATCCTAGTCTCGATCCGTGTCAACCCAACAGACACTTTCAGAGATACCCGTAGTATACCTTTATAGTCACCCAGTTACGTTGTGACGTTTGGCACACCCAAAGCACTCCTACGGTATCCGGGAGTTACACGATCTCATGGTCTAAGGAAAGGATACTTGACATTGGAAAATTCTAGCAAACGAACTATGCGATCTTATGCTATGTTTAGGATTGGGTCTTGTCCATCACATCACTCTCCTAATGATGTGATCTCGTTATCAATGACATCCAATGTCCATAGTCAGGAAACCGTGACTATCTGTCGATCAACGAGCTAGTCAACTAGAGGCTCACTAGGGACATATTGTTGTCTGTTATTCACACATGTATTACGATTTCCGGATAACACAATTATAGCACGAATAAAGACAATTATCATGAATAAGGAAATATAATAATAATGCTTTTATTATTGCCTCTAGGGCATATTTCCAACAGTCAAAGGGGTTGTCAATCCCCTCAACGATTAATTGCAAGGATCAAGTGTGATAATGATAGATAGATAAAAACACCAAATAAAAGAACGATAAATAAATTGTAGCAAGGTATTTTTGAATTTTAATATATGATAAAGATAGACCTGGGGGTCATAGTTTTCACTAGAGGCTTCTCTGTCGAACAAAAAGCATACGGTGGGTAAACAAATTACTGTTGGGCAATTGATCAAAAAGAGCATAGTTATGACGATATTCAAGGCAATGATCATGTACATAGGCATCACGCCCGAGACAAGTAGAATGACTCCTGCCTGCATCTACTATTATTACTCCACACATTGACTGCTATCCAACATGCATCTAGAGTATTAAGTTTGTAAAGAACGGAGTAATGCCTTAAGCAAGATGACATGATGTAGACAAAGTAAATCCAATCAGTATGAATAAACCCCGTCGTTTTCCCTTAATGGAAACAATACAAATACGTGTCTTGTCCCTTTCTGTCACTGAGATATCGATCACCGCAAGATTGAATTCATTACAAAGCACCTCTCCCATTGCAGGATAAATCAATCTAGTTGGCTGAAACAAATGGATAGGTCAGAGAGATATACAAAGCTATAACCATCATGCATATAAGAATTCAGAAAAGACTCAAATAATATTCATGAACAATCTGATCATAAACCCACAATTCATCGGATCCCAACAAACGCACCACAAAAGAAGATTACATCGAATAGATCTCCAAGAACATCAAGGAGAACATTGTATTGAAGATCAAAGAGAGAGAAGAAGCCATCTAGCTACTCGATATGGACCCTTAGGTATATGGTAAACTACTCACACATCATTGGAAGGACAGCAAAGTTGACGTACAAGCCCTCCTTGATCAATCCCCCCTCCAGCAGAGTACCGAAAAAGGCCTCCAGATGGGATCTTGGAACAACAGAAACTTGCGGCGGCGGAAAAAGTATTTTGGGTGGCTCTCTATTGGTCTCCCGGTGCCTCGTGGTCTCTTCATTTCTCTTCTGGTCTCCTCCAGAAGCTTCGAGGGTCTCTCTTGTCCAGAAAAATTCGTCAAAAAGTTTCATGGCATTTGGACTTCGTTTGGTATTGATTTCCTGGAAAACCAAAAAAAGGCAAGAAAGAACAACTGCCACTTGGCACTAAGTTAATAGGTTAGTCCCAAAAAATGATATATTTAGTTGCATATAAACATCCAAGATTGATACTATAATAGCATGGAATAATAAAAAATTATAGATACATTGGAGACGTATCAACTGGTCAGTTGGGTTTTGTCGGCATTTTAATTAGTTTAATAAACTATAACTAGGAGGTGGGGCCTAGTGGTCAGTGGCAGGGGTTAATTAATAGGGTATTATTTAAATTAACTAAATGCTAATATGGGGGCCGTCTGTCAGTGACACATTACATTTTTTGTTAGTTCTAGTGACGTTCCTGGCATGTCGGGCCCACGAGTCAGTGACTCGGGATGGTCCAAATGTGGTGGCGCGCCGGCGTAGAGCTCCAGTGACCACAGGAGCGGCAGTAGGGCTCGGGATTGCGTCTCCGGCGACCATTTGGCACGCGGATGACGCACTTGAATCAGAGAGGCGGCACACGTGCAACGGTGGCATCGGTTCATCTGGAGATGGCCAGAGTTGGCATCGGCATTGAGGCGAGGCGGCGCCCGGAGCTTGGGATGGATGCTAGCGAGGCTGTGGAGCATGACAAGGCGAACGGACGACAACGTTAGGTTCCTGGGAGCTCCGAGAGCTCGATGCAGTGCTTGAATGCAAGCTTGGCAAGTAGTGGTTGCAGCAGTGATGTGGATGGTGGCGACGAGCACCGTCTATGGCCAGGGAGCTAGCTAGGGGGCGCACACGAGCAGAAAGATAGAGGAGAAAGATGGTGGGGCTCATAGTGAGACTATAGAGGTGCAAAGCGGGCTTGGCGAGGCTCCAGTCGGTGAGCGGCGGGGCAGATCTTGAAGACGACATCGATCCCGGTGATGTAGGGGCTCCAGACTTGAGCTCGTGGCCGCAGGCGACATGGGCGACAAAGACGAAGTTCCTAGATGTGATCTCAGGTGAGGAGAAGCTTGGTGGCCACGCGGAGGAGGTCATACATGGCGAAGGCGATGTCGGGTTCGTGTGGGAGAAAATAAAAACGGTGCGAAGGGGGAAGATGGTGAGCTAGGGTTGAACGGGGGGTTGTGAGGGTCCTATAGGCGCCATGGGGAGGTTTGGATGGTCGGCATGTGGCCATCCTGGCCATGGGGTGCCGCACGGAGTCCACCTCGCCTATGTGAACAGCGGTAGGGGACGACCCGGGTGGGCTGGGCCAGGCGGCACTGTGGCTTGATGGCCCAAGTGCAGAGTGGGTCTTTGCTATTTTTCTTTTCTTTTATTTATGTTTATTCTTTCTTTACTATTTTGCATATTCTTTTAATTAAAGATTTTTGTTGTAGATGAAACTTGTCATATAAATAGTAGGCAATGTTTTGAGCTCGCCCACCAAGTTTCAATTTATTTTGAAATTTTTAAATATTTTTTAAAATTGAAATGGATCAATTTAATGTTGATGGTTCTATTTAAATGGTATTAAGGACATTTAAATATTTCAAATGATGTTGGTTTCTTCATGACAATTACTTAGTGAATATTTGCAACAACACCAACATTTTTGTTTTACTGTTTGAAGAAATAATAATTTGACTTGTATAAAACCTAGCTCGTTCCCTCTTTCCTCCCCGATTCATCAAAACCTAGCGGCGATCCAGAACAAAATCGTGTTCGTTTATGTCGGGCCAACAGATGAATCAATCTCCTTTCAAGTTTCAACACAACAACCTTCGTGTACGTACATGTGTGTATCAAGGATGCACGGATTCATTGGCGTGCGCAACCACACACCCCTTCACTAATTCCATCAATGTCATTCCTAACAAGGTAAGTATGATAATCCCTGAGTTTCTTAATAGATCTTTGATCATTGATCCCTAATGTCGTCATATTTTACTGATTCTATAAAAGATCTCAAACATGAATACATATCATGATTTAGATGGAACCATTTTTTGGCTACAATTCCTATAACTTCCCTTGTCAATTTGATAAAATTACATGTGTGGTGGAGGTTCTAACCTATTACGGTTTACATTGCCAAAATTCTTCAAGACCCTCCGTCGATCCTCACTATCTTTAAAACAAACTGATTTCCATGTCATTGCTAAACATATTTATATATTTGGTGTGCTGGATTTTCTGATGGAGATGCTATATAAGAGGAAGTTATACGACAATCATGCTCATTGCTCAAATTGGTTCAGATAACGAGTTTATTTAGTAAATATTTATGCTTGACAGATACAAGTGGTAGGAGCTAGGATCCTACATGGTCTAGGGCGTAGGTTGTACGGGAAGGGGGGTTGACTGAGATGCGATCGCGGCTGCCGGCGGTGGGGCGCCGTGGCGCGATGAAGAAGAGGCGGCGGCGGCGCAAGAGGCGGCTAGGGTTAGGTCTCCCGGCTCCCTTCAGGAAGCCGAGCAAATAATGATTGCTTCTTGCTTGATTAGATTGATACATCTCCTCTCCTTATATAGAGAGGTTTACTTGACTCCTAAGCAAACGATCCTAATAACGATAAGATAATTGGGCTAAGCCCCTAATAATGATAAGATAACTTGGGCCACAACCCACTGGGCTAAACCCCTAATATGCCGGTCGTAACAACAAGGCTCCCACTTCGGCCTTTCTTTTATCCATCCTCTGCAGGTCGCAGCACTTGTCAATCTTTGTTGCCTTGCCTTGCCACTGACGTAGCCGGTTGGGCCAAAGGGTACAAGATCATCGTGCGGCCCAGTGCATGGGCGCCGAGCATGCTTGATTGCCATGTCAGAGGCGAAGGTCCTAGAGCTTGGTGGTGGTGGTGGTGGTGGTGGTGGTGGTGGTGTGTGTGTGTGTGTGTGTGTGTGCGCGCGCGCGCGCGATGTTGTTTTCTCCCATTGCAACACACCGATCAATTTATTCGTGCATATGTTAATTTACTCTGAATTTTTTTTCAGTCGTCAGACATTAACTGGATTGGTTCATGGATATGCAGTGTGACAAGTCGTGTGAGATGAAGGTGGTGAACTGTCTCAATGTGAAGCCAAGTATTGTGGTGGATTTGCCATGGTTGATGGTAGACCGGTAAGAGTAAAAGTTTGAGCTGTCAAATTTCGTGTGATCAATCTCCTGGATGGTCAAACCTGAAAAGTTCAGTGAGATTCAGATTACATATGGATGCCTTTTCTGCTTACAGTGCTATAATCACGCCAACCATGCGCATGGAGTACTAGAGATGATACAAAAATTGCTTGCAGATAGGCAGCTGGCACAAACATTGCATGCCAACCATGCCTTTTCTCCCAGTTGATGGCGAGTCTCCAGCAGCAGTTGAGATGTGAAGGGCTAGAGAGCTTCTTCAGGCGGCATTGGTTGAGCAGCAGGCTTATTCTTACAGTCGTGAGAGGATTCATTCAACCCCACGCCCAAGCCGGAGTTATAGCAGACATATTGAGGAACCGGCTGTGTCAAGCAGTGGACGGAACCGTAACCCACCCCATGGACATAACCTGGCGGGTGGTGGGGTTAATGCCCAGAACGTCATGGATCAAGGAAGAGCGCATCGGGAGGCCGAGCTGGCGGCTCATCAGCATTCCCCGGTTCGTCCGACAACTTCGGTGGAGACTGGTGTGACCTTCAGGACTTTGGGTGTGCCGTGTTTGTATCCGGCTCTACGTAACGTACGATTACCCAAGGATTTCAAAGGTCCCCATAAGGTGCCCAATTACACTGCTGACTTACCCCCCTGAGGTGTGGGTTGAGAGTTATGAGATGGCGATGGAACTGTTGGATGTTGATGATGTTGCGTGCGCTAAGTACTTCACCATGATGTTGGAAGGGACAGCTCGTACTTGGTTGAAGGGGTTGCCAGCTAATTCCATTGGGTCATGGGCTGAGTTAAAAGCCCGGTTTATCCAGAATTTTAAAGATATGTGCAAGCAGCCCATGTCAATCCTGGATTTGGCCTCCTGTGTCCAAGAAGAAGGCGAATCGACAACCCATTGGGTACGCCGGATTTCAAGCATAGACGGACGAATACGAAGTTGACGAAGCGCCGCACTAGGATTGCCAGGCTCGGGGACACGGCGTGGACGAAGGGACGCATCGGTGTTGCCAGCACCGGGCATGCGTAGACCGGAACCTGCACGAGCTGTATGTTGGAAATATGCCCTAGAGGCAATAATAAAAGCATTATTATTATATTTCCTTATTCATGATAATTGTCTTTATTCGTGCTATAATTGTGTTATCCGGAAATCGTAATACATGTGTGAATAACAGACAACAATATGTCCCTAGTGAGCCTCTAGTTGACTAGCTCGTTGATCGACAGATAGTCACGGTTTCCTGACTATGGACATTGGATGCCATCGATAACGGGATCACATCATTAGGAGAATGATGTGATGGACAAGACCCAATCCTAAACATAGCATAAGATCGCATAGTTCATTTGCTAGAGTTTTTCAATGTCAAGTATCCTTTCCTTAGACCATGAGATCGTGTAACTCCCGGATACCGTAGGAGTGCTTTGGGTGTGCCAAACGTAACAACGTAAGTGGGTGACTATAAAGGTATACTACGGGTATCTCTGAAAGTGTCTGTTGGGTTGACATGGATCGAGACTGGGATTTGTCACTCCGCTTGACGGAGAGGTATCACCGGGCCCTCTCGGTAATGCATCATCATAATGAGCTCAGTGTGATTAAAGTGTTTGATCACGGGATCATGCATTACGGTATGAGAAAAGTGACTTGCCGGTAACGAGATTGAACGAGGTACTGGGATACCGACGATCGAATCTCGGGCAAGTAAAATACCGATTGACAAAGGGAATCGTATACGGGATTAATTGAATCCTCGACATCGTGGTTCATCCGATGAGATCATCGTGGAGCATGTGGGAGCCAACATGGGTATCCAGATCCCGCTGTTGGTTATTGCCCGAGAGCCGTCTCGGTCATGTCTGCATGTCTCCCGAACCCGTAGGGTCTACACACTTAAGGTTCGGTAACGCTAGGGTTGTGAAGATATGTATATGCAGTAACCCGAATGTTGTTCGGAGTCCTGGATGAGAACCCGGACGTCACGAGGAGTTCCGGAATGGTCCGGAGATAAAGAATTATATATAGGAAGTGCTATTTCGGCCATCGGGACAAGTTTCGGTGTTATCGGTATTGTACCGGGACCACCGGAGGGGTCCCGGGGGTCCACCGGGGGGTCCACCTGCCCCGGGGGACCACATGGGCTATAGGGGGTGCGCCCTGGCCTATATGGGCCAAGGGCACCAGCCCCAAGAGGCCCATGTGCCAAGAAGACTTGGAGAGGGAAGAGTCCAAAGAGGGGAAGGCACCTCCGAGGTGCCTTGGGGAGGATGGACTCCTCCCCCTTTGGCCGCACCCCTTCCTTGGAGGAAGGGGCAAGGCTGCGCCCTCCCCCCATGCGCTTATATAAAGGGAGGGGAGGGAGGGGTCGCCGCACCCATAAGCCCTGGCGCCCCCCTCCTCCCTGCAACACCTCCTCCTGCTCCCGTAGTTGCTTAGCGAAGCCCTGCCGGAGTTCTGCTGCATCCACCACCACGCCGTCGTGCTGCTGGATCTTCATCAACCTCTCCTTCCCCCTTGCTGGATCAAGAAGAAGGAGACGTTACGCTGACCGTACGTGTGTTGAACACGGAGGTGCCGTCCGTTCGGCACTAGATCATCGGTGAATTGGATCACGGCGAGTACGACTACCTCATCCACGTTCACTCGAATGCTTCCGCTCGCGATCTACAAAGTGGTATGTAGATGCTATCTAATCTGAATACTCGTTGCTAGATGAACTCATAGATGGATCTTGGTGAAACCGTAGGAAAAAATTTAATTTTTTGCAACGTTCCCCAACAGTGGCATCATGAGCTAGGTCTATGCGTAGTTCTTCTTGCGCGAGTAGTACACAATTTGTTGTGGGCGTAGATGTTGTCAACTTTTCTTGCCGCTACTAGTCTTATCTTGCTTCAGCGGTATTGTGGGATGAAGCAGCCCGGACCAACCTTACACGTACGCTTACGTGAGACCGGTTCCACCGACTAACATGCACTAGTTGCATAAGGTGGCTGGCGGGTGTCTGTCTCTCCTACTTTAGTTGGAGCGGATTCGATGAAAAGGGTCCTTATGAAGGGTAAATAGAAGTTGACAAATCACGTTGTGGTTTTAACGTAGGTAAGAAAACGTTCTTGCTAGAACCCTAATTCAGCCACGTAAAAACTTGCAACAACAATTAGAGGACGTCTAACTTGTTTTTGCAGCAAGTGCTTTGTGATATGATATGGCCAAAGTTGTGATGAATGATGAATGATCTATATGTGATGTATGAGATGTTCATGCTATTGTAATAGGAATCATGACTTGCATGTCGATGAGTATGACAACCGGCAGGAGCCATAGGAGTTGTCTTTATTTTTTGTATGACCTGCGTGTCATTGAGAAACGCCATGTAAATTACTTTACTTTATTGCTAAACGCGTTAGCCATAGTAGTAGAAGTAATAGTTGGCGAGCAACTTCATGGAGACACGATGATGGAGATCATGGTGTCAAGCCGGTGACAAGATGATCATGGAGCCCCAAGATGGAGATCAAAGGAGCTATGTGATATTGGCCATATCATGTCACGTTTATTATTTGATTGCATGTGATGTTTATCATGTTTTGCATCTTGTTTACTTAGAACGACGGTAGTAAATAAGATGATCCCTCATAATAATTCAAGAAAGTGTTCTCCCTAACTGTGCACCGTTGCGACAGTTCGTTGTTTCGAAGCACCATATGATGATCGGGTGTGATAGATTCTAACGTTCACATACAACGGGTGTAAGACAGATTTACACACGCGAAACACTTAGGTTGACTTGACGAGCCTAGCATGTACAGACATGGCCTCGGAACATAGAAGACCGAAAGGTCGAGCATGAAGATGTTCACCGATGTTGACTAGTCCGTCTCACGTGATGATCGGACACGGCCTAGTTGACTCGGATCATGTAATACTTAGATGACTAGAAGAGGGATGTCTATCTAAGTGGGAGTTCATTAAATAATTTGATTAAATGAACTTTATTATCATGAACTTAGTCTAAAAAAATTTACAATATGTCTTGTAGATCAAATGGCCAACGTAGTCCTCAACTTCAACGCGTTCCTAGAGAAAACCAAGCTGAAAGACGATGGTAGCAACTATACGGACTGGGTCCGGAACCTGAGGATCATCCTCATAGCTGCCAAGAAAGATTATGTCCTACGAGCACCGCTGGGTGACGCACCTGTTCTCCCTGCAGAACAAGACGTTATGAACGCTTGGCAGTCACGCTGCGATGATTACTCCCTCGTTCAGTGCGGCATGCTTTACAGCTTAGAGCCGGGACTCCAAAAGCGTTTTGAGAGACATGGAGCATATGAGATGTTCGAAGAGCTGAAAATGGTTTTCCAAGCTCATGCCCGGGTCGAGAGATATGAAGTCTCCGACAAATTCTTTAGCTGTAAGATGGAGGAAAATGGCTCTGTCAGTGAGCACATACTCAAAATGTCTGGGTTGCACAACCGCATGACTCAACTGGAAGTTAATCTCCCGGAAGAAGCGGTCATTGACAGAATCCTCCAGTCGCTTCCACCTAGCTACAAGAGCTTTGTGATGAACTACAATATGCAGGGGATGGTAAAGACCATTCCTGAGGTATATGCTATGCTGAAATCAGCAGAGGTAGAAATCAAGAAGGAGCATCAAGTGTTGATGGTGAATAAAACCACTAAGTTCAAGAAGGGCAAGGGTAAAAAGAACTTCAAGAAGGACGGCAAAGAAGTTGCCGCGCCCGGTAAGCAAGTTGCCGGGAAGAAGCCAAAGTATGGACCCAAGCCCGAGACTGAGTGTTTTTATTGCAAGGGAAGTGGTCACTGGAAGCGGAACTGCCCAAATACTTAGCGGACAAGAAGGCCGGCAAAACCAAAGGTATATGTGATATACATGTAATTGATGTGTACCTTACCAGTACTCGTAGTAGCTCTTGGGTATTTGATACCGGTGCAGTTGCTCACATTTGTAACTCAAAGCAGGAGCTGCGGAATAAACGGAGACTGGCGAAGGACGAGGTGACGATGCGCTTCGGGAATGGTTCCAAGGTCGATGTGATCGCCGTCGGCACGCTGCCTCTACATTTACCTACGGGATTAGTTTTAAACCTCAATAATTGTTATTTAGTGCCAAGTTTGAGCATGAACATTGTGTCTGGATCTCGTTTAATTCGAGATGGCTACTCATTTAAATCCGAGAATAATGGTTGTTCTATTTATATGAGAGATATGTTTTATGGTCATGCTCCGATGGTTAATGGTTTATTCTTAATGAATCTCGTACGTGATGATACACATATTCATAGTGTGAATACCAAAAGAGTTAAAGTTGATAACAATAGTCCCACATATTTGTGGCACTGCCGCCTTGGTCACATAGGTGTCAAACGCATGAAGAAGCTCCATGCAGATGGACTTTTAGAGTCTCTTTATTATGAATCATTTGACACGTGCGAACCATGCCTTATGGGTATAATGACCAAGACTCCGTTCTCAGGAACAATGGAGCGAGCAACCAACTTATTGGAAATCATACATACTGATGTGTGCGGTCCAATGAGTGTTGAGGCTCGCGGTGGCTATCGTTATGTTCTCACCCTCACTGATGACTTAAGTAGATATGGGTATGTCTACTTAATGAAACACAAGTCTGAGACCTTTGAAAAGTTCAAGGAATTTCAGAGTGAGGTTGAAAATCAACGTAATAGAAAGATCAAGTTTCTACGGTCAGATCGTGGAGGAGAATACTTGAGTCACGAATTTGGCACACACTTAAGAAAATGTGGAATAGTTTCACAACTCACGCCGCCTGGAACACCTCAGCGTAATGGTGTGTCCGAACGTCGTAATCGCACTCTATTAGATATGGTGCGATCTATGATGTCTCTTACCGACTTACCGCTATCTTTTTGGGGCTATGCTTTAGAAACTGCCGCATTCACTTTAAATAGGGCTCCGTCGAAATCCGTTGAGACGACACCGTATGAATTATGGTTTGGGAAGAAACCTAAGCTGTCGTTTCTAAAAGTTTGGGGATGCGATGCTTATGTCAAGAAACTTCAACCTGAAAAGCTCGAACCCAAGTCGGAAAAATGTGTCTTCATAGGATACCCGAAAGAAACTGTTGGGTATACCTTCTACCTCAGATCCGAAGGCAAGATCTTTGTTGCCAAGAATGGATCCTTTCTAGAGAAAGAGTTTCTCTCGAAAGAAGTAAGTGGGAGGAAAGTAGAACTTGATGAAGTGTTACCTCTTGAAACGGAAAATGGCGAAACTCAAGAAAACGTTTCTGAGGTGCCTGCACCGGCTAGAGAGGAAATTAATGATGATGATCAAGATGCTTCTGATCAAGCTCCTACTAAAATTCGAAGGTCCACAAGGACACGTTCCGCACCAGAGTGGTATAGCAACCCTGTCTTGGAAATCATGTTGTTAGACAACGGTGAACCTTCGAACTATGAGGAAGCAATGGCGGGCCCGGATTCCGACAAATGGCTGGAAGCCATGAAATCCGAGATAGGATCCATGTATGAAAACGAAGTATGGACTTTGACTGACTTGCCCGTTGAACGGCGAGCCATAGAAAATAAATGGATCTTTAAGAAGAAGACAGACGCGGATGGTAATGTGACCATCTATAAAGCTCGGCTTGTCGCTAAGGGTTATCGACAAGTTCAAGGGGTTGACTACGATGAGACTTTCTCACCGGTAGCGAAGCTGAAGTCTGTCCGAATCATGTTAGCAATTGCCGCATACTATGATTATGAGATATGGCAAATGGACGTCAAAACGGCATTCCTTAATGGTTTCCTTAAGGAAGAATTGTATATGATGCAGCCGGAAGGTTTTGTCGATCCTAAGAATGCTAACAAGGTGTGCAAGCTCCAACGCTCGATTTATGGGCTGGTGCAAGCATCTCGGAGTTGGAACATTCGCTTTGATGAGATGATCAATGCGTTTGGGTTTACACAGACTTATGGAGAAGCCTGTGTTTACAAGAAAGTGAGTGGGAGCGCTATAGCATTTCTCATATTATATGTAGACGACATACTTTTGATGGGAAATGATAAAGAACTCTTGGACAACATTAAGGCCTACTTGAATAAGAGTTTTTCAATGAAGGACCTTGGAGAAGCTGCTTATATATTAGGCATCAAGATCTATAGAGATAGATCAAGACGCCTCATAGGTCTTTCACAAAGCACATACCTTGATAAAATATTGAAGAAGTTCAATATGCATCAATCTAAGAAAGGGTTCTTACCTGTGTTACAAGGTGTGAAATTGAGCTCAGCTCAATGTCCGACCACGGCAGAAGATATAGAAGAGATGAGCGTCATCCCCTATGCCTCAGCCATAGGTTCTATTATGTATGCCATGCTGTGTACCAGACCTGATGTAAACCTTGCCGTAAGTTTGGTAGGTAGGTACCAAAGTAATCCCGGCAATGAACACTGGACAGCGGTCAAGAATATCCTGAAGTACCTGAAAAGGACTAAGGAAATGTTTCTCGTTTATGGAGGTGACGAAGAGCTCGTCGTAAAAGGTTACGTCGACGCTAGCTTCGACACAGATCTCGATGACTCTAAGTCACAAACCGGATACGTGTATATTTTGAATGGTGGGGCAGTAAGCTGGTGCAGTTGCAAGCAAAGCGTCGTGGCGGGATCTACATGTGAAGCGGAGTACATGGCAGCCTCGGAGGCAGCACATGAAGCAATTTGGGTGAAGGAGTTCATCACCGACCTCGGAGTCATACCCAATGCGTAGGGGCCAATCAAGCTCTTCTGTGACAACACTGGAGCTATTGCACTTGCAAAGGAGCCCAGGTTTCACAAGAAGACCAGGCACATCAAGCGTCGCTTCAACTCCATTCGTGAAAATGTTCAAGATGGAGACATAGAAACTTGTAAAGTACACACGGATCTGAATGTCGCAGATCCATTGACTAAACCTCTCCCTAAGGCAAAACATGATCAGCACCAGAACTCTATGGGTGTTCGATTCATCACAATGTAACTAGATTATTGACTCTAGTGCAAGTGGGAGACTGTTGGAAATATGCCCTAGAGGCAATAATAAAAGCATTATTATTATATTTCCTTATTCATGATCATTGTCTTTATTCGTGCTATAATTGTGTTATCCGGAAATCGTAATACATGTGTGAATAACAGACAACAATATGTCCCTAGTGAGCCTCTAGTTGACTAGCTCGTTGATCGACAGATAGTCATGGTTTCCTGACTATGGACATTAGATGCCATCGATAACGGGATCACATCATGAGGAGAATGATGTGATGGACAAGACCCAATCCTAAACATAGCATAAGATCGCATAGTTCGTTTGCTAGAGTTTTTCAATGTCAAGTATCCTTTCCTTAGACCATGAGATCGTGTAACTCCCGGATACCGTAGGAGTGCTTTGGGTGTGCCAAACGTCACAACGTAACTGGGTGACTATAAAGGTATACTACGGGTATTTCTTAAAGTGTCTGTTGGGTTGACATGGATCGAGACTGGGATTTGTCACTCCGCTTGACGGAGAGGTATCACCGGGCCCTCTCGGTAATGCATCATCATAATGAGCTCAGTGTGATTAAAGTGTTTGATCACGGGATCATGCATTACGGTACGAGAAAAGTGACTTGCCGGTAACGAGATTGAACGAGGTACTGGGATACCGACGATCGAATCTCGGGCAAGTAAAATACCGATTGACAAAGGGAATCGTATACGGGATTAATTGAATCCTCGACATCGTGGTTCATCCAATGAGATCATCTTGGAGCATGTGGGAGCCAACATGGGTATCCAGATCCCGCTGTTGGTTATTGCCCGAGAGCCGTCTCGGTCATGTCTGCATGTCTCCCGAACCCGTAGGGTCTACACACTTAAGGTTCGGTAACGCTAGGGTTGTGAAGATATGTATATGCAGTAACCCGAATGTTGTTCAGAGTCCCGGATGAGATCTCGAACGTCACGAGGAGTTCCGGAATGGTCCGGAGGTAAAGAATTATATATAGGAAGTGCTATTTCGGCCATCGGGACAAGTTTCGGTGTTATCGGTATTGTACCGGGACCACCGGAGGGGTCCCGGGGGTCCACCGGGGGGGTCCACCTGCCCCGGGGGACCACATGGGCTATAGGGGGTGCGCCCTGGCCTATATGGGCCAAGGGCACCAGCCCCAAGAGGCCCATGCGCCAAGAAGACTTGGAGAGGGAAGAGTCCAAAGAGGGGAAGGCACCTCCAAGGTGCCTTGGGGAGGATGGACTCCTCCCCCTTCGGCCGCACCCCTTCCTTGGAGGAAGGGGCAAGGCTGCGCCCTCCCCCCATGCGCCTATATAAAGGGAGGGGAGGGAGGGATGGCCGCACCCATAAGCCCTGGCGCCCCCCTCCTCCCTGCAACACCTCCTCCTCCTCCCGTAGTTGCTTAGCGAAGCCCTGCCGGAGTTCTGCTGCATCCACCACCACGCTGTCGTGCTGCTGTATCTTCATCAACCTCTCCTTCCCCCTTGCTGGATCAAGAAGAAGGAGACGTTACGCTGACCGTACGTGTGTTGAACATGGAGGTGCCGTCCGTTCGGCACTAGATCATCGGTGAGTTGGATCACGGCGAGTACGACTACCTCATCCACGTTCACTCGAACGCTTCCGCTCGCGATCTACAAAGTGGTATGTAGATGCTATCTAATCTGAATACTCGTTGCTAGATGAACTCATAGATGGATCTTGGTGAAACCGTAGGAAAAATTTAATTTTCTGCAACGTTCCCCAACACTGTACACCATGTCGGAGAAGTCGGATAGGCCAGCAGAGAAGGACTCGACGACAGTTGCGATGCCAATCAGCGAGGTGCCGATGTCGCCCACGGTTGTCGGAGTAGACGAAGTGGTCGGGGTAGATGACGACGGTGCTAGCGACGAGCTGGTGCTGGACGAAGACGAATGGGGTGGACGGGCCGCTGCGGCAGCTACTGGGGTAGCGGCGGCGGCGGCCAAAGAAGAGCAGTGGCGGCGGCCTGACGGCGGCGGCGGCTAGGTTAGGAGCGCGGTGGTGATGCTCGAAGGAGGCGAAGAACCCGACAACATGACGAAGACCGGCGCAGACGATGGCATTCTCGCGCCAAGGGAGGCGGCGCGGCGCATACCACGAGAAGTCAACGCGCAGCGACGGCGGTGGACCGCGGGCCGCGGCGCTACGGCCTGAAGGGGCGACACAGCGGCGGCGGGCGGGTCAGGGCGACGGCGGAAAACCTCGGGGCGGTCGCAGGGACCGCGGGCTGCGACGCTACAACCCGAAGGGGCGGCGCAGCGGCGGAGCGCAGGTCGGTGCAACCGCGGGGACGGCCTCGGGACGGCGGCGTGGACCGCGTCCCACGCTCGCTACGGCCCGACGAGGCGATGCAGCGGCGGCGCGATGGTCGGTGCAGCCACGGGGACGGCCTGGAGCAGACGGCCACGGGGAGGCGGTGGACCGCGGGCAGCGGCACTACGGCCCGAAGGGGCAACGCAGCGGTGACGCGGGTCGGTGCAGCCGGGAGAAGAACCACGGGACGGCGGCGCTGCGGCCCGATGGGGCGATGTAGTGGCAACCCGTTGCTCGATCGGTAGAGGGGCGCGCTAAACTTGGGACAGTCTTCAACGGGCCTGCGAAGGTACGCGCAACCGACGGACCAGGTCGGTCGCACGGCGTAGTTGAGGCGGATCGCGGCGGCGGACGGGTGATCAATCCAATTGCGCGCGAGGTCGGGGACGTCGCTCGATGGAGACGGGGTGGCGGCGGAGTCCGAGATGAAGCCGACGACGATCGACGGCGGGGGACGACGTGCCGACGAGCGCGTCAGCACTGGCACCCGGGCCACCAAAGTAGTGCCGGCGCCCGGGCAGCGAGGCCCGAGAAACCAACGGGGCAGCGGCGCCCGAGCTCGAGGCAGCCGACAGGCCTGACGCAGCCGGGGACGAGGCCGGCGAGGCAACCCGCAGGGCCGTCGTGCAGACGCGGCGGAGGCGGGTGGCGTGGATCGATTGGCGGACCGACGCGCGAGCGGCAGCTATGATTGGCCGCCGCATGGCGCGAGGCCGTCGGGTGGAGGTGATGTAGGTGTGCCGGTCGGAGAGGGCGGAGATGGTCGGCGTAGATCGACGGGCGGGCCGGCGCGCGGACGACGGCCTTGAGGGGCCGCCTGTCATGCGAGGCCGCCTAGTCGGTGAAGAGGTCGGCCGGTCGTGCCGGTGTCGGAGTAGAGGTGCACGGTGTCAACGGCGGCGGTGGACGATGCAAACCGATCAAGTATAGATCGGAAAACCAAAAAGAAAAACGCTAATCAAGACGACCGGCGAGAGAGCGAAAAAACCCGGAGCAAGGGCTTGGGGAAAAGACTCGCTAGGGCAGCCGGTCAACACGGCCGGGAGACGAACCCTAGGTACGGGCGGCGCGGCCCCCGGCGGCGGTCATGGAGGCCGACCGCCCCAGGGGCGGCGCGCGGGTGCGGAAGCATCGGGCGGCGGCTAGGGTTGGAACGATTAGGCTGATACCATATTAGAAGGGAGAAAGAGATTTGGTGGAATAGTTGTTGTATTGCTTGAGCCTCGTGAACATATATATATATATATATATATATATATATATATATATATATATATATATATATATATATATATATATATATATATATATATATGAATACAATGATCTACTTGGAGTACAAGACAAGCCAAAACAAATCCTAGTCTATCTCGTCTTTCCTAATAATCAATATACTCAAGAATCGATCTAGTGTGATCTAAAACCAACAAGCAGTATGTGCTTAGGTATTCGCACGAAGAAAAGTGTATGCTTACGTATAATAAAAGAAACTTGGTGCCGGTCGCCACACCTTGACGACTGGGCTCCTCCGCCAGTGCATCCTCCTTCTTCGTCGTGATATCCTCGAATTTTTGTGTCATCTTGGTCGTTGTCTCTTCTCACTTCTCCTTCTCCTCCTCCCATTTCCTCCCCCGATACCCGCTCCCGACCTTCTTGGCTGTCTCAAGCCCTCGTTTTGTTGGGTCAGCTGGATCACCATCTTCGTCTTCATTGGCGATGCCGGTAGTCTTGACGGGATTGGCAATGGATAGGAGCCACTGTGGTTTGCATTCAACTACCCAACAATGCATGAAGATGAAGTGCTTCTTCTTCATCTTCAAGAACAATGTGCATGCACAATATGGGTAGCAAAAAGAGACCTGTTCAACTAGTTGCATATCCGGCAAAATGATCAACATGTAGAGCATATTCGTCCAAATGACCAACATATATAATAGTTTACTTGCTCGGTGATTTACACACCACTTAGCCATCGGCCATAGAGTTGTTTCAAATGGCCGCAATACTTTTTGACAGCCTCTTGAACGGTGTGCCATCGATGGTTCAGCGACTTCGGACCACGATCCCGGATCACTTCCGTGCGACAAGGATCAAAGTGATTGTGCTCATGGAACCAAGCATGAACATCCGCCCAGAAGGTTGAGCCCTTTTGGTCCGTGCCATGAAACAAATCAAGCTAATGGTCAACCAAGTATCACATAACAAATTCGTCCTCCCTTAAATTGAAACTTTATCCCCTACCCTTCTTCTCTGTTCGGTTGGCACCGGCCAGCCAATCATCCTACTCAAGGTCCGGATGCTCGGTGTACGAGTCCGGCTGCTTGGTGTACTTGCTAGATTGCTCGTAGTATGTGCCTGTGCCAGTCTCGGGCTAGGAGTCATCCACTTGTCAGTCCTCGAAGCTGCCTTCGTTGTGGATCATGTCCAACATCTCCCCATCGTCAGCCACCACCGCACCAATTCAATGTTGGGCCTTCCAGACGGCATGCTGCAGACCCGTCGCATCCGCTTTGGACCTGCACGAATGCAGCACCCAGCGTGGAGGCACTATCGAGAGGATGCGTGTGAGAGGATTTTAGGTGGGACCATGTTGTCGGACGCATATGTGGCATGGGTCCGGATGCTCGCAAACCTCCCCCAGGTTTGGTGCCGGTTTCCGGGAATTCAGACATGCGTACGCATCCGTGAAGGTATGCGGCGCCACATTGGATGGCAAAAATGGTACGGACGCGTTGATCTGAAGTTTGCGGGCATTTTGAGGCATGCCCTTGGAGATGCCCTTAGGTACACCGGAATGTCCACAATTTTATTTTCCTGAACGTAGATATGCTTATCCTCGTCAAACACCAAGTCATGTTCGAAGTTGACTCAAGGATGAAACCAGCATTTTCCAACTGGAAATTAACATGAAAATAAGTGTCGAACAACCAGAGCCGACCGAATCGTCCAAATTGAAATCGACATTGAATCAGCAATGTAGATATACAATTCAGATAGCATATCTCGGTCTACACTGGCTATAAAAGCCGGCTGGAACTGGCCGGTTCCCATGGCTCTGGCAACTGCAAGGGGCCATGTCCTCTGCCCAGATTATCAGATGCCAGGTGCTGATGATTTTATACCTTTGCAGCATTCTACCAAGGATAAACGAATGTCCTTTGACTTTAAAAAATTAAGGCGAAAATATATTCAGTTTATGTAACTGACATTTTGATTACGTACATATAGTATTATCTGGTCTTATCTTCATCATGTCTAGGTCCTTCCGCGATGAACTTCCACTTCTAAAATACCTCCGAACAATTACTTGCCCCTGTGGTCTCTCTCAGACAGTGCGATACATCACAGCGCCTTCAATTGAATCATCCTCTCCCTGTTCCATGTGCTGTAAACAAAGGCATGATCAGGAAAGCTACAGGAAACCACGCAGCATTACGAAGGTTATGCCGTGTTAACCTTTTCTTTCCAATAGAACATGTCATACTTCCCTGCGACACGACTCCAGAAGCTCAAAGGAATGTCCAGATCAATCTATGAACCAATGTCAAAATTTATAATGTTATCTACAAAAACAGAGCCACGCTTGAGCATTTCTGTCCTGCTAGTAAGCACGAGTGTGTGACAACACTTGTGTTTCAAAACTCATCTAGCAGAAACAAATATACTATAAAATGAGTTTTATTGTAAAATTGAAGGCGCTATGATCGGGAAATATTGAATGAATAGAGCGTACAATTCTGAAACTTCGGTAACAAATCTGGAATTCTGGATCAAGATCATGTGCATGGCATCGTACACACCCTAGTGCATGCACTTGTGTGCAATAGTGCACCCTATATCAAGAAGTGTGTGTTGTTGCAAGATAATATTATGCAGACAGAAAGTATACACACCAGGAACTAACATCATTGAGTATGCCCTTAGGCTTAAATGACACATCAGCTGCATGGATAAGTTAACTGAATGGTTGTCATGATCATTCCTGCATCATGCTTCACCCCAGCAGTGTTCATTTTTCTTAATTCAGAAATTGCACTTTACAAATGATCCATATCTGAACTTTATTAGAGTAATATGCTAAAATTTGTAATCAATATGGGGGGTCAGTTTCATTATTCAGATAACAAAATAGTCATGGCAAAGGAAAAACTAAGTGTAGAGTGAATATTATCTTTAAAACATAAGAATCATACTGAAGGTGGGATCTTCAACAAAGACAATAGTTCGGTCATCGACTTGCCAAATATCCTTGATAGCCAATCCTATAAGAAAGAGCATTAATCCATTTTTATGTGCTACGACACATGTGCACAATCATGAGTGCGAACCAGTGCCTCCTGTTAGCTATAACAGAGAAGAATAAAAGATTATATGATAATAGCTTAATAAAAGATTATATGATAATCGCTTATATATGTCATGTTGGACATTGATAATCGCAAGTACAAGCTCTACATTGGTTTTGAGAGTAAATAGTTGCCACATAAGGAGAGAATAATCCTACTCCATATTACACGAGGTTTCTGTACATCAAGCAAACATACAGATTGTTGAATAAAAAGAATCAGCATAGATTCACAAATTAATTTGCATAAGTCCGGCAAACTCGGGACATCAGCATTCGCGATCCAATTGAATACATATGCAGCTGCTCTCGTGGGCCAGACTTGTATTCCCCATGGTCAAAAGGTGCTATCTGGGCTAGGAGGAGGTGGCGCGGTGTGGCGATGCTGGTGGCAGGGATCCGGTCGAGGTCGTCTTCGATCTGGATCGGGAACTCCATCGGAGGCGTCGCACGACGGTGGGATCGGTTTGGCGGCAACGTCACCGGTTCGGCGGAGGGCTCCGTTCCAGCCAACCGCGAGATCGGGACGCCGTGGCTTCCGGTGAAAATCGCGTCTGACTGCGGTCATGGCGGACGATGGCGGCATCTCGGACGTCGTTCCCTTCTCGAGGCATCGTCGTTGCAGGTCACGTCAACCTGATCGAAAGGTTCCGGGGGAAACCCTAGATCTGGATCTACCGGATCGGACGATGGCGACGTTTCGATGTCGTTCTCCCTGCTGGGGGCATCGTTTTGGAGCAAGTGTTGGCTGGAGGGGACAAGAGGAGGAGCGGCGTGGCATCTGGCACGTCGACAACGGCGGGTCTCAGCGGCATGGAGCAGCGGGGGTCTCGCCAGTGGGCGTGTGATGATGGACGAGTGCAGGATGGTGGCGCTGTCTGGCTCGTGGTGGCGTCGATGGCAGTGAGGCCTGGCACGGTTCATGCAACAGTTCAGCTCTGAAGATGGATTGATGGTACGTGGCTGCGGCGGCCTCATACCCGGCAGGGGGCCTGGTTGAAGAGCACGCCGGACTGGTGGGTGCCCATACCCGGAAGGAGTCCTGGTTGGGACCTCAGGTCTCAGATGTTAGGTTTGGCTGCGAGGTCTGTTTGGTATTAGGCCTAGACCATCAGCGCCCCTTCATCAGTTAGAAGGAGTAGCGACAGAGGTTGCGAAGATGGTGGCTTTGAGCTTACTGTTGTACGACTTTGTAAGGTCTTGTGTTAATAATCCATAAAGTGGCCGTATGCATCCTCCAGATGCAGAGGCCGGGGTATTCCTCCTTTTCAAAAAAAAGGTGCTATCTTAGGATCAGGAATATATCTAAGTCCGTGACTTCTATAATGAACCATTAAATTTGTCACAGTACGTGACAAAACTGGAAAGAATTATGTACTGGACATAAACTGCGTACAGTATGTGGCCAGTCAAGAAAATTGTACTCCCTCCGTAAACTAATATAAGAACGTTTAGATCACTATTTTAGTGATCTAAACGTTCTTATATTAGTTTACAGAGGGAGTACTAGCTATAGCGATATTCATTGTCAGCAATATTTGACCACAGAAATGCCATCCTTGCATGTATCTATGCACATATATGAACTGAAGAAAAATAATAAAATAAAATACAATGCGACTCATATGAATGTGAAAAAGAAGAAGCAAAAGTCACCTGGGTGTATCCGGATAATTTTGGGTGAGAACTCTCAACTTACCCAGTGACATTCAGGAGCAGATCTATCAGCTTAATTAAAGCTCACTTGAATGTCATTCCTTTCTGGATATAATCACGCTTATCCGCTGGGCGGTTTGGAATACGAGAAATCATTTCACTTTCAAAGCCCGCCAACCAAGTCTATCTATATTCATGCAGAAGGAGATTTAAAGAGGAGCTTCAGTGGATGAAATACATAGCGCATAAAAAAAAGTATCAGGGTTTTGATGAATGGATTAACTCCTTTTGTAAAACGTTAAGTCTTGTAGACTTGCTTTGTACGGTCCTTTTTGTTCTTTTTTTGGTTTATGTGTTTAGCTCCTTGGTAATCATGTACAGTGGACTTTTCTTTACACTCAAAATACATAAAATATAATGTACGAAGAAATTTCTACAGTTCCGCCTAAAAAATGGAGCCGGTTTTCTTGCCGTCGACCCACCCGAGCTCCCGAGCCGGCGCCAACTCTTTTATGTTTCTGGCAAAGTCTCAGAGTCGAGGAGCCGCCTTTGGTTCTCAAATTATTACTTTCGTATTGGTATGTGTTAACAAAGCTAGAAATCACTTGTATACGAATTAACAAAATGTTACTGGATTGAAACTGAAAGAGCTACATGTTATATTGATCACATATAATCATAGCATATAATCATAGGTTGTCTCTCTTGTTCTTCTTGCTAACACCAACCAACCTTTAACATGAAACTCTAGCGATAAAACAGACAACATGACAATATCAATGGAATAGAACATTGATCGATCATCTAAACTTTATTCGTCCACCCCTTGAGCAAGTTGGATGTGGTACTTCATGGCATTCTTCTTCTTATTAATGACCTCCTGAATTATAGACCCAAGACAATCAATCCACATTGGTTTGGGGACGAACGAATCAGCCCCAGCACTCATGAACTCCTCCATGGCATGATCATCAGCTGACACCCCAACAATCAATCCTTGTGTAGCACAATCAATATCCATTATTATGCACCCTTGACATGTAGCAGAATTTTGTTATTGTTTTTGTTGTTGCTGTTATTAGGTGCATATACATGGATGCCAACAACAGCAACAACATAAACAACAACAAAATCGTGCAACATCATCAAACTGTACTTGTTTCACCATAGACATGTATGAAACCTATTAATGATCAATCTCTTGTCTGTAAAGAATGTACACCGAACAGAAAGTACTACAAGTCGGATGAGAAAAGAAGACAGAAAAACAAATGAAGGAATAGGGACCTTAAGACCGGATTCAGAGCGTATTATAGAGGAACAGGGGAACGATCGAGCTCCAGCATCAATTGCTGATACTTTTTGCATGACAAAAATAAAAGAGATCTACTGTGCTATACATGTATCATTTCACATGTTCTTTGAAGTAACATGTAGCATCCAAGCCAAATATATGCACAGAGATTGCAATTCCCAAGAAGAATCAAAACAAAAATCATAAAATGAATTATCTTATGATAAAAAAATAAAAAATGATGAACACAAGCAAAAGAAATATGGCACATTGAATGAATAAAAAAACAGAGGTTGATTGTGTTGTGCTACACATGGATAAATTGCCATGTTTTTCTTTGCAATATATAGCACCCAAAATATGAGGCTAGATATCAACCACACATACAAAAAGAAACGAAAAAAAAACATAGGGAAGCAAAGAAACAATGCCAATGGCAACATGTATATATGGAACCATATACAAATGGATGTCAACAATAATAACATAAAATGTATTTTGCTACATAGATCAAAATGTACTCGGTTTCATCGTACACATGCTTGTATAGCACTTAATCAGTATCTTAATTATCTGTAAATCATGGAAGCATGGACACAGAAACAACGACTTGTCGGGAGAGAACAAGGCAGAAAAACAAAGGAAGGAATTGAGGCCTTGAGGCTAGCTAGCGCTGATCGTGGAATAGGAGGAGAGATGGAGCTCTTGCTGCTTGAGACTCTGTTGTTGGTGTGCCTTGTACCACCGTATGCCCAGGTATTTATAGGGGGCCAAGGGACGAAAGGCCTCATAGCCAGACAACCTCTCCACCGTCCGTTCAAAATCACATCAAAATGCTCTATCCCGCTCTCTCCCAAAATAAAAATCAAAATTTAATACTGGATTCGTATCTTTTGGGATTAATGAGCAATATCTCCTGAAATGCAGTGTATATACGCACTGGCCGTTGTTTACATGCAAATACTAGACCCACCGTTTTTTGGTGTCAAATGTTACTGCATCACAGAAGATCACGCCTCTATATTTGTCTGAGCGGCTGGCAATTAATCTGGAGATCGCCTCATATATTGTGGCAATTACTTAGTTATGGCAGGGAACCCATTCCAGATCGATAACAGACAGAGCGTGGGAATTCCCCAGATCAGTTTTTTTTTCCTTCTATCACTAATTGGGTACCGTATGTGTGCATGGGCCCAATATATCAATCGAGCTGGCTGAAAGTGAACCAAATACAAGAGCAATTAGACCAAATTATATATGTACTGCGACTGAGGGTTCAAACAAGAACTAGTTTGATCCAAGAATAAGTCTGATTTTATTGATGCATAAAGAAACATTAAGTTGCATTTCACACAAAAAAATGAATATAAACCGCTACAAATGAAAATTCAAAACTGAAATGATTGTTTTGTTGTGAGAGTTCCAGTCCCTAGTATATGACGTCAACGTGTAAGTTTTACAAACAGCATTACAATATTATTATTTTGAAAAAGGGTGGGTTTTATTAGCTCAAAATAAAGTATCAAGAAGATACATAACACAAAGAACACACACCCGGTCTCTGCATAACTAGGATGCACACAACTAACACCAACTCACACACAAGAAAAAACACGCGGCAACTAGCATAGTCATATAAGACCAATGCTATGTGTAGGCGAGGAAAAAAATAAAAAAGCTCCAAAGCGATAAGATCCATGATCGGCAAACTACAACAATGAACATATCCACACCAACCATCTCATGGAACCACATGGACGACGGGGTTCTTCAACAGCAACGCCTTCGGGAAGGGTGCGACACTCAAGTGTCGCGGTCACCGGACCCAACCACCAAGGCTAGAATCTAGGTTTTCACCCTGAAGAACAGACTAAGCATATCCGAGCAATGTCTTAAATAAGGTAACGACATAAGAAAGCATCGTCATTGCCAGGTACCACCACTCGTGTGTGACCTAGGCTTTCGCCCCGGAGCTGAAGACCGGGTGCTCAAATAGCACCACCTTTGACGTCACTCATGTGTTGTCGCCACCACTTTTCCATCAACCCAGCAGCAACATGCGATGTGACGCCGCCACTGCACACCATCCCTCTGTGTCATGACATTGTCCATTATATGTATCTCACCGCCGAAGTCAACAATGGGATCAGGAGAGATGAACCCTCCCAGAGACATTTCGATGACCATCACCGTCATGGAGCCGTAGGAAATGACGGCAGAACAGTTTACAGTCACCACCATCCGACCGTCCGATCTGAATCACTAGTTCACCACCACCAAACCATGGACGGTAGTGCCGCTGGACGGCCACCTTGACATTCCCCACCACTATCAACATCATGGATAGTGGCATAGAAGACCATGTCAATATACCCTATGGAGTGGACAGAAAGCGAAGCTTTAGAATGCGACTCCTTGAAGCCGCACGGGCTGATGTTTCAGGACGCGCATGACCGGGTCCCATCCGATACAGAGGTCCGGGGGTGTCATGCACCCATCCATAGAGAGGTCCAGGACGGCCGGCGGCTGGGAGAGCGATGAGTTGGGCAGGAGAAGACCACTAGGATCGCCACTCTACCATCCTTTTCCCCGTCGGCGCCGCTCCACATGGGTCGTCCTCCACCTCCTGCACCACAACCAGGGAACCCCCACCTCCTTCAGAGATGGGGCCCGCCGCCACAGCGGCAGAGGCCTTTGGCAGCGGCGGAAGGGGAGGCCGCAGTGGATGGTTGTAAGCGGCGCTAGAGTTTGGCTCCTGGCATTGCCTGGGGAGCGAAGTCCAGGAGCGGTCCTTTTTTAGGATCTGACTGGGGTTGGATAGTCCACCATGGCTTTGTAGGTGAATAGCAGTACTACCTCCATTCCTAAATATAAGTATTTTAGATATTCCAATATGGATTACATACGGAGCAAAATGAATGAATCTACGCTTTAAATTATGTTTATATACATCCGTATGTAGTCCTGTTAAAATATCTAAAAAGACTTATATTTAGAAACGGAGGGAGTACAATTTTTTCCACACAATTTCCTTAGGAATTTAGTGTGGCCTACCATTGGGTCAAATGGGCTCCACAGGTCGCCCCCGCTGCCTCCTTTTAGGCGCCAGTTGTTATGGTCTTATCTAGCCAGGAAAGACAGGATCGGCGAAAATACATGCTTTAAACAAAATGAACACATACATCATTGTATTTCATAGATAGTACTAATTGAGCACCAAATCCAGGGGTTCCCACTACCCCCCTTTTTTTAGATCTAAAAAATCATCGAGCAAATGTCTTCACGAGAGATGACATTGTTAGACCTACATGTGGTAGTGAGTAATGATCAATGGCAAGACCGAACTGGAAAATAATGACAAGTAGGCATAGATCAAATTGTTGACTACATGACGCCAAGGGTGGTTCCCATACAAGTAGTGCGATATTTCAGCATATAGGTGCAATTCCTTTGAAGGATATGGTTTATCGTGTTGTAGAGGTGCTATATGCTAACTAGCTATTGACAAAAATATCAAGATGAAGGATATATATTATCGCAGAGGAGGGGCTAGAGTTCGGCCGGGGAGGCTATGGTAGCCGTAAATTAGGTTTAGACAAGAAAATAAGGAGATAGAGATGGGCGGAAAAGAGAAACATGTTAGATAAGGTATAAAAAAATAGTGGCATGGCAAATCCGTAGTGAGGTCGACCAATGTGTAACCTTGGGCTATTGCCAAGGGATATGTTATACGTGCCTTGCAATTTACGTTAAGTTATTATTCCGTAGAGCAATGATCGTCCCAAATAGAGATCCTCAGAATTGCTAGATGTTAAAGTGACCCTATATAATAAGTTTGGGACACTAAATGTGCAAGAACACACGGCAATATTAGTTTTTTTAAAATGGGCAGCAAAGTACGAAAAACCGGTGAGTAGCATAGAAGTTTAACCTAGTTGGATAACTTACTGAGTTAATAGAACAACTACTAGTGTATTTGGCTGTAGCCTATGTGGTGCAAGAAAGCCATGAGAGTGGTCCTGACTATGTCCTGGCTGACTCTGCCTAGATTATCAAATGCTAGGTGGTGATGATTTTGTATCTTTGCAGCATTCTACCGAGGATAAACGAATGTCCTTTGACTTTAAAATATTAAGGCGAAAATATGTTCAGTTTATGTAACTGACATTTTGATTATGTACATATAGTATTCGCCGGTCTTATCTTCGTCATGTCTAGCCGCAATGAACTTCCAACTCTAAAACACCTCGGAACAATTACTTGCCCCTGTGGGCTCTCTCAGGCAGCGCGATATTGCCATCACAGCGCCTTCAATTGACGCATCCTCTCCCTGTTCCATGTGTCATAAACAAAGGCAAGACCGGGAAAAACTACAGGAAAACCACGCAGCATTACAAAGGATATGTTGTGTTAACCTTTTCTTTCCAATAGAACATGTTTCCATACTTCCCTGCAACACGACTCCAGAAGCTCTGAAGAATGTCTAGATCAATCAATGAACCAATGTTTAAATTTATAATGTTACCTACAAAAACAGAGCCACGCTTGAGCATTTCTGTCCTGCCAGTAACCACGAGTGCGTGACAGTGACAACACTTGTGTTTCAAAACTTATCTAGCAGAAACAACAAATACTGTAAAATGAGTTTTATTGCAAAATTGAAGGCACTATGATGTAACAAATCTGGAATTCTGGATCAGGATCATGTGAATGGCATCGTACACACCCTAGTGCATGCACTTGTGTGCAATAGTGCACCCTATATCAAGAAGTGTGTGTTGTTGCAAGATAATATTATGCAGACAGAAAGTATACACACCAGGAATTAACATCATTGAGTATGCCCTGAGGCTTAAATGACACATCAGCTGCATGGATAAGTTAACTGAATGGTTGTCATGATCATTCCTGCATCATGCTTCACCCCAGCAGTGTTCATTTTTCTTAATTCAGAAATTGCACTTTACAAATGATCCATATCTGAACTTTATTAGAGTAATATGCTAAAATTTGTAATCAATATGGGGGTTCAGTTTCATTATTCAGATAACAAAATAGTCATGGCAAAGGAAAAACTAAGTGTAGAGTGAATATTATCTTTAAAACATAAGAATCATACTGAAGGTGGGATCTTCAACAAAGACAATAGTTCGGTCATCGACTTGCCAAATATCCTTGATAGCCAATCCAGTAAAACAGAGCATTAATCCATTTTTATGTGCTACGATACATGTGCAAAATCATGAGAATGCGAACTAATGCCTCATGTTAGCTATAACAGAGAAGAATAAAAGATTATATGATAATAGCTTGATAGAAGATTATATGATAGTAGCTTATACATGTCATGTTGGCCAATGATAATCGCAAGTACAAGCTCTACATTGGTTTTGAGAGTAAATAGTTGCCACGTAAGGAGAGAATAATTCTACTCCATATTAAACGAAAGTTTCTGTACATCAAACAAACATACAGATTGTCGAGTAAAAAGAATCAGCATAGATTCACAAATTAATCTGCATAAGTCCAGCAAACTCAGGACATCAGCATTCGCGATCCAATTGAATACATACGCAGCTGCTCTCGTGGGCCAGACTTGTATTCCCCATGATCAAAAGGTGCTATCTTAGGATCAGCAATATATCTAAGTGCGTGACTTCTATAATGATTTTAACCATTAAATGTGTCACAGTATGTGACAAAACTGGAAACAATTGTGTACTGGAAGTAAATTGCATATAGTATGTGGCCAGTCAAGAAAACTTTACTACCTATAGTGATATTCATCATCAGCAATATTTGACCATAGACATACCATCCTTGCATGTATCTATGCACATATGAACTGAAGAAAAATAATAAAATAAAATACAATGCGACTCATACGAATGTGAAAAAGAAGAAGCAAAAGCCCAGGTTTAGTCGGTTAGTACTTTCCACGTGCTAGTGGTGTACTAGTCTGGTTCGAACAATGAGTCCAAATAGTAGACGATACTAGTTTGGTAGCTGAAAGGGAGTCTGAGTCAGGTTACTAGTGTTTTGCACCTGCCGTGTGTGTATATATACACAGGCATAGAGGGCTGCGAAGTTGTAACACCGTGAGAGAATGTTGGAATAATCCAAACATGTGTTAGTTTTAACTTGGTAAGATTCAGCTAGGTAGGTAAATTCACGTGCTGGTTTGGCTTGCATGCCAGTACCGTGGATGTTGAGTCCGGTTAGGAATAGAAGTGCGATCAGCTTGCCGGTTGATTAGCTTAGGAAGGTGTCCGGATTTGTATGCCCACGTGTGAGTAAGATAGGAAAGTTGAGCTTTGGGTCGGTTCATAAGTACATGTATATATACATGGACGTTTGTTCGTGTATATATACATGGACGCCTGGGTGAGTTTTGTATCGAACGCCGTGAATCTCAGAGAAAAACAGAAAAGCAATAAGGGTGCGAGACGCACCCTTGGCTATAAGTTTTCGTGCACGTGCGTGCTACTCTCGAGCTAGCGTTGGTTTTCCCCGAAGAGGAGGGGGTGATGCAGCACAGTAGCGTAAGTATTTCCCTCAGTTTTTGAGAATCAAGGTATCAATCCAGTAGGAGGTCACGCGCAAGTCCCTCGTACCTGCACAAAACGGTAGCAACTCGCAACCAACGCTTAGGGGTTGTCAATCCCTTCACGGTCACTTACGAGAGTGAGATCTGATAGAGATAATATTTTTAGTATTTTTGGTATAAAGATGCAAAGTGAAAAGTAAAAGCAAAACAAGTAAAATAAAGTAATGGAGATTGATATGATGAGAATAGACCCGGGGGCTATAGGTTTTACTAGTGGCTTCTCTCAAGAGCATAGATATTCTACGGTGGGTGAACAAATTACTGTTGAGCAATTGATAGAATTGAGCATAGTTATGAGGTTATCTAGGTATGATCATGTATATAGGCATCACGTCCGTGACAAGTAGACCGACTCCTGCCTGCATCTACTACTATTACTCCATTCATCGACCGCTATCCAGCATGCATCTAGAGTATTAAGTTAAAAACAGAGTAACGCCTTAAGCAAGATGACATGATGTAGAGGAATAAATTCATGCAATATGATAAATACCCCATCTTGTTATCCTCGATGGCAACAATACAATACGTGCCTTGCAACTCTTTCTGTCACTGAGTAAGGACACCGCAAGATTGAACCCAAAGCTAAGCACTTCTCCCATTGCAAGAACTACCAATCTAGTTGGCCAAACCAAACGGATAATTCGAAGAGACTTGCAAAGATAACTCAATCATACATAAAAGAATTCAGAGAAGATTCAAATATTATTCATAGATAAGTTGGATCATAAACCCACAATCCATCGGTCTCAACAAACACAATGCAAAAAGAAAATTACATCGAATAGATCTCCACGAGAGAGGGGAGAACATTGTATTGAGATCCAAAAAGAGAGAAGAGGCCATCTAGCTACTAGCTATGGACCCGAAGGTCTGAAGTAAACTACTCACACTTCATCGGAAGGGCTATGGTGTTGATATAGAAGCCCTCCATGATGGATGCCCTCTCCGGCGGAGCTCCGGAACAGGCCCCAAGATGGGATCTCGTGGATAGGAAGTTGCAGCGGTGGAATTAGGTTTTTGGCTTCGTCTCTGGTCTAATGGGGGTACGTAGGTATATATAGGAGGAAGGAGCACGTCGGTGGAGCTCCGAGGGGCCCACGAGGCAGGGGGCGCGCCCTCCACCCTCGTGACCTCCCCGGAAACTTCTTGGAGTAGGGTCCAAGTCTCCTGGATCACGTTAGGTGAGAATATCACGTTCCCGAAGGTTTCATTCCGTTTGGACTCCGTTTGATATTCTGTTTCCTCGAAATACTGAAATAGGCAAAAAACAGCAATTCTGGGCTGGGCCTCCGGTTAATAGGTTAGTCCCAAAAATAATATAAAAGTGGAAAATAAAGCCCAATATAGTCCAAAACAGTAGATAAAGTAGCATGGAGCAATCAAAAATTATAGATACGTTGGAGACGTATCAGGCATCCCCAAGCTTAATTCCTGCTCGTCCTCGAGTAGGTAAATGATAAAAAGAGAATTTTTGATGCGGAGTGATACTTTGGCATAATTTCAATGTAAATCTTCTTAATCATGGTATGAATATTTAGATCCGAAAGGTTCAAGACAAAAGTTCATATTGACATAAAAAATGATAATACTTCAAGCATACTAATCAAACAATTATGTCATCTCAAAATAACATGGCCAAAGGAAGTTCATCCCTACAAAATCATATAGTTAGGCTATGCTTCATTTTCTTCACACAAAGATGTTCCCAACTTCTATACCCCCGATGACAAGCCAAGCAATTGTTTCATACTCAAATAATCTCAAACTTTTTAACCTTCACGCAATACATGAGCGCGAGCCATGGACATAGCACTATGAGTGGTATAGAATATGACGATGGGGATTGTGTGGAGAAGACAAAAAAGAAGAAAGTCTCACATCAACGAGGCTAATCAATGAGCTATGGAGATGCCCATCAATTGATGTTAATGCAAGGAGTAGGGATTGCCATGCAACGGATGCACTAGAGCTAAGAATGCTCAACAAAAGAAAACTAGTGGGTGTGCATCCAACTTGCTTGCTCATGAAGACCTAGGGCATTTTGAGGAAGCCCATCGTTGGAATATACAAGCCAAGTTCTATAATGAAAAATTCCCACTAGTATGAACAGGACAACTTATGAGACTCACTATATGAAATCATGGTGCTACTTTGAAGCACAATATATGAGACTCACTACATGAAGAACAAGGTGCTACTTTGAAGCACAAGTGTGGAAAAAGAGATAGTAGCATTGCCCTTTTTATTTTCTCTTTTTTTGGGGGGGCTTTCTTTTTTTCCTTTCTTTTTGGCCTTTCTCTCTCTTTTTTTTTTGATTGGGCAATGCTCTAATAATGATGATCATCACACTTCTATTGATTACAACATAATGATTACAACTCGATACTAGAACAAGATATGACTCTATATGAATGCCTCCGGCGGTGTACCGGGATGGTGTAATGAATCAAGAGTGACATGTATGAAAAATAATGCATGGTGGCTTTGCCACAAATACGATGTCAACTACAAGATCATGCAATGGCAATATGACAAAAGTAAAGCATGTCATGATGATGATGATGATGATGATGGAAGTTGCATGGTAATATATCTCGGAATGGCTATGGAAATGCCATGATAGGTAGGTATGGTGGCTGTTTTGAGGAAGATATAGGGAGGTTTATGTGTGAAAGAGCGTATCATATCACGGGGTTTGGATGCACCGGCGAAGTTTGCACCAACTCTCAATGTGAGAACGGGCAATGCACGGTACCGAAGAGGCTAGCAAATGGCGGAAAGGTAAAATTGCGTATAATCCATGGACTCAACATTAGTCAAAAGAACTCATATACTTATTGCAAAAATTTAGAAGTCATCAAAAATCAAGTACTACGCGCATGCTCCTAGGGGGATAGATTGGTAGGAAAAGACCATCGCTCGTCCCCGACCGCCACTCATAAGGATGCACAAGCCAGGTACACTTCATGCTTCAAATTTGTTACACAACTTTAACCATACGTGCATGCTACGGGACTTGCTAACTTCAACACAAGTATTTATCAAATTCACAACTACTCAACTAGCACGACTATGATATTATCACCTCCATATCTCAAAACAATTATCAAGCATCAAACTTATCTTAGTATTCAACCCACTAAAAAGAAAGTTTCACATATCTTGAATACCAACTATATTAACATTAAGCAAATTACCATGCTATTAACGACTCTCAAAATAATCTAAGTGAAGCATGAGAGATCAAGTTTCTTTAAAACAAACCACCACCGTGCTCTAAAAGATTTAAGTGAAGCACTAGAGCAAAAATTATCACGCTCAAAAAGATATAAGTGAAGCACATAGAGTAAACTATCAAGCTCAAAAGATATAAGTGAAGCACATAGAGTATTCTAACAAATTTCAATTCATACATGGCTCTCTCAAAAGGTGTGTACAGCAAGGATGATTGTGGTAGACTAACAAGCAAAGACACAAGTAATACAAGACGCTCCAAGCAAAACACATATCATGTGGTGAATAAAAATATAGCTCCAAGTAAATTACCGATGGAAGTGGACGAAAGAGGGGATGCCTTCCGGGGCATCCCCAAGCTTTGACTTTTTGGTGTCCTTGGATTATCTTGGGGGTGCCATGGTCATCCCCATGCTTAGGCTCTTGCCACTCCTTGTTCCATAATCCATCAAAAGAATTCACCCAAAACTTGAAAACTTCACAACACAAAACTCAATAGAAATCTCGTGAGCTCCGTTAGAGAAAGAAAACAAAATACTACTTTAAGGTACTGTATTGAACTTGTTCTTTATTTGTATTGGTGTTAAACCTACTGTATTCCAACTTCTCTATGGTTTATAAACTATTTTACTAGCCATAGATTCATCAAAATAAGCAAACAACACACGCAAAACAGAATCTGTCAAAAACAGAACAGTCTGTAGTAATCTGTTACTAACGCAAACTTCTGGAACCCAAAATATTCTACAAAAATTAGAAGACCTGGGCAATTTGTTTGTTGATCAGCAGCAATTGGAATCACTATTTTATCACGTTCTGGTGATTTTTGACAATTCGGGCACTGAGCTCAAAGATTATGGAAATTACAGCAAGATCAAATAACTATCTTCCAAGAAGATCTAATAGGTTTAACTTGGCACAAACACTAACTAAAAGATAAAACCACATCTAAACAGAATCTAGATGGATTATTTATTCCTAAACAGAACCAAAAACAAAAAACCCAAAATAAAATTGGATTGCCTCCCAACAAGCGCTATCATTTAATGCCCCTAGCTAGGCACAAAAGCAAGGATAGATCTAGGTATTGCCATCTTTGGTAGGCAATCCATAAGTGGATCTCATGATAGATTCATATGGTAATTTTATTTTCTTTCTAGGAAAGTGTTCCATGCCCTTATTTAAGGGAAATTGGAATTTAATATTTCCTTCCTTCATATCAATAATTGCACCAATCGTTCTAAGGAAAGGTCTACCAAGAATAATAGGATATGAAGGATTGCAATCTATATCAAGAACGATAAAATCTACGGGCACATAATTCCTATTTGCAACAATAAGAACATCATTAATTCTTCCCATAGGCTTTTTAATAGTGGAATCCGCAAGATGCAAGTTTAGAGAGCAATCATCAAAGTCACGGAAATCTATCAAATCACACAAAGCTTTGGGGATAGTAGAGACACTAGCACCCAAATCACACAAAGCATAAAACTCGTAATTTTTAATTTTAATCTTGATTGTAGGTTCCCACTCATCATGGAGTTTTCTAGGGATAGAAACTTTCAACTCAAGTTTTTCTTCATAAGATTGCATTAAGGCGTCAACAATGTGTTCGGTAAAGGCCTTATTTCGACTATAAGCATGAGGAGACTTTAACACGGATTGCAACAAGGAAACACAATCAATTAAAGAGCAATTTTCATAGTTAAATTCCTTGAGATCCAAAATAGTGGGTTTAGCAATATCTAGATCTTTATTTCTTTCAGTCCCTTTTTTATCAATTTCATCATCAGGATCTAAAAACTCAGAATTCTTAGAACGCCTTCTAGGTAAGGGAAGATCATAATCAGATTCATCAAGATTCATATTGCAAAACAAAGATTTAATAGGGAACACATCAATAACTTTTAGATCTTCATCTTGATTCTCATAGTTATTAGAAGAACACGCTTTAATAAAGGCATCTTTGTAAGCACGCATCCTAATGGTTCTTTCTTTGCACTCATCAATGGAAATTCGCATGGCTTTGAGAGACTCATTGATATCATGCTTAGGAGGAATAGATCTAAGCTTTAAAGAATCAACCTCAATAGAAATTCTATCAACGTTCCTAGCCAAATCATCAACTTTAAGCAATTTCTCTTCAAGCAAAGCATTGAAATTCTTTTGCGAATTCATAAACTCTTTAACACTACTCTCAAATTCAGAGGGCATCTTATTAAAATTTCCATAAGAGTTGTTGTAGGAATTTCCATAATTATTAGAAGGATTACTAGGATAAGGCCTAGAATTAAAATTCCCTCTATACGCATTGTTACCAAAACTATTCCTACCAACTAAATTCACATCCATAGATTCATTATTATTCTCAAGCAAAGTAGATAAAGGCATATTATTGGGATCAGAAGAAACACTCTTAACAAATAAATTCCTAAGTTCATCCATCTTTTCACTCAAAACATTGATTTCTTCTATAGCATGCACTTTTTTATTAGTAGATCTTTCAGTATGCCATTGAGAATAATTGACCATAATATTATCTAGGAGTTTAGTAGCATCTCCTAAAGTGATTTCCATAAAAGTGCCTCCCGCGACCGAATCTAAAAGATTTCTAGAAGCAAAATTCAATCCAGCATAAAAAATTTGTATAATCATCCATAAGTTCAAACCATGAGTAGGACAATTACGTAGCATTAATTTCATTCTCTCCCAAGCTTGTGCAACATGTTCATGATCAAGTTGCTTAAAATTCATAATGTCGTTCCTAAGAGAGATAATCTTAGCAGGAGGAAAATACTTAGAGATAAAAGCATCTTTGCACTTGTTCCAAGAATCAATACTATTTTTAGGCAAAGATGAAAACCACGCTTTAGCACGATCTCTAAGCGAAAAAGGAAATAGCTTCAATTTAATGACATCATTATCGACATCCTTTTTCTTTTGCATATCACATAAATCAACAAAGCCATTTAGATGAGTAGCGGCATCTTCACTAGGAAGGCCGGCGAATTGATCTTTCATAACAAGATTCAACAAAGCAGTATTGATTTCACAAGATTCGGTATTGGCAAGAGGAGCAATCGGAGTGCTAAGGAAATCATTGTTATTGGTATTGGTGAAGTCACACAATTTGGTAGCATCTTGGGCCATCATGACAAGCAAGCAAACTAACACACGAGCAAACAAAAGGCAAAGGGAAAGAGAGGGCGAATAAAACGGCAAGGGTGAAGTGGGGGAGAGGAAAACGAGAGGCAAATGGCAAATAATGTAATGCGAGAGATAGAGATTGTGATGGGTACTTGGTATGTTGACTTTTGCGTAGGCTTCCCCGGCAACGGCGCCAGAAATGGCTCGTTGACGGGAGAGTAAATATTGACTTGACTTGGCGTAGGCCTCCCCGGCAACGGCGCCAGAAATGGCTCGTTGACGGGAGAGTAAATCTTGACTTGACTTGGCGTAGGCCTCCCCGGCAACGGCGCCAGAAATCCTTCTTGCTACGTCTCGAGCTAGCGTTGGTTTTCCCCGAAGAGGAGGGGGTGATGCAGCACAGTAGCGTAAGTATTTCCCTCGGTTTTTGAGAACCAAGGTATCAATCCAGTAGGAGGTCACGCGCAAGTCCCTCGTACCTGCACAAAACGGTAGCAACTCGCAACCAACGCTTAGGGGTTGTCAATCCCTTCACGGTCACTTACGAGAGTGAGATCTGATAGAGATAATATTTTTGGTATTTTTGGTATAAAGATGCAAAGTGAAAAGTAAAAGCAAAACAAGTAAATAAAGTAATGGAGATTGATATGATGAGAATAGACCCGGGAGCCATAGGTTTCACTAGTGGCTTCTCTCAAGAGCATAGATATTCTACGGTGGGTGAACAAATTAATGTTGAGCAATTGATAGAATTGAGCATAGTTGTGAGGTTATCTAGGTATGATCATGTATATAGGCATCACGTCCGTGACAAGTAGACCGACTCCTGCCTGCATCTACTACTATTACTCCACTCATCGACCGCTATCCAGCATGCATCTAGAGTATTAAGTTAAAAATAGAGTAACGCCTTAAGCAAGATAACATGATGTAGAGGAATAAATTCATGCAATATGATAAATACCCCATCTTGTTATCCTCGATGGCAACAATACAATACGTGCCTTGCAACTCTTTCTGTCACTGAGTAAGGACACCGCAAGATTGAACCCAAAGCTAAGCACTTCTCCCATTGCAAGAACTACCAATCTAGTTGGCCAAACCAAACGGATAATTCGAAGAGACTTGCAAAGATAACTCAATCATACATAAAAGAATTCAGAGAAGATTCAAATATTATTCATAGATAAGTTAGATCATGAACCCATAATTCATCGGTCTCAACAAACACACCGCAAAAAGAAGATTACATCGAATAGATCTCCACGAGAGAGGGGAGAACATTGTATTGAGATCCAAAAAGAGAGAAGAAGCCATCTAGCTACTAGCTATGGACCCGAAGGTCTGAAGTAAACTACTCACACTTCACCGGAAGGGCTATGGTGTTGATGTAGAAGCCCTCCGTGATGGATGCCCTCTCCGGCGGAGCTCCGGAACAGGCCCCAAGATGGGATCTCGTGGATACAGGAAGTTGCGGCAGTGGAATTAGGTTTTTGGCTCCGTCTCTGGTCTAATGAGGGTACGTAGGTATATATAGGAGGAAGGAGCACGTCGGTGGAGCTCCGAGGGGCCCACGAGGCAGGGGGCGCGCCCTCCACCCTCGTGACCTCCCCGGAAACTTCTTGGAGTAGGGTCCAAGTCTCCTGGATCACGTTAGGTGAGAAGATCACGTTCCCGAAGGTTTCATTCCGTTTGGACTCCGTTTGATATTTTGTTTCCTCGAAATACTGAAATAGGCAAAAAACAGCAATTCTGGGTTGGGCCTCCGGTTAATAGGTTAGTCCCAAAAATAATATAAAAGTGGAAAATAAAGCCCAATATAGTCCAAAACAGTAGATAAAGTAGCATGGAGCAATCAAAAATTATAGATATGTTGGAGACGTATCAGTGCGTTCGTATTATTCTGATGTGATCGATCCTGTGAGAGAATTTCCAACAGCATCCGGATAATTTTGTACGAGAACTCTCGACTTATACCCAGTGACATTCAGGGGCAGATCACTCAGCTTAAATAAAGCTCACTTGAATGTCATTTCTTTCTGGGTATAATCACGCGTATCTACTGGGCGGTTTGGAATACAAGAAATCATTTCATTTTCAAAGCCCACCAACCAAGTCTATCTATATTCATGTAGAAGGACATTTAAAGAGGAGCTTCAAAGGATGAAATACAGAGCACGGCGAAAAAAATATCAGGGTTTTGATGAATGGATTAACTCCTTTCGTAAAACATTAAGTCTTGTAGACTTGCTTTGTATGGTCCTTTTTGTTCTTTTTGGCTTCATATGTTTAGCTCCTTGGTAATCATGTACAGTGTACTTTCCTTTATACTCAAAATACATAAAATATAATGTACGAAGAAATTTCTACATTTCCGCCTAAAAAAATGGAGCCGGTTTTCTTGCTGTCGACCCACCCGTAGCTCCCTAGTCGGCGCCAACTCTTTTATGTTTCTGGCAAAGTCTCAGAGTCGAGGAGCCGCCTTTGGTAAATTATTACTTTCGTAACGGTATGTGTTAACAAAGCTAGAAATCACTCGTATACGAATTAGCAATAGAACGGACAACACGACAATACCGATGGAATAGAACATCGATCGATCAGCTAAACTTTATTCGTCCACCCCTTGAGCAAGTTGGATGTGATACTTCATGGCATTTCTTCTTCTTCTTGATGACCTCCTTGGTTATAGATCCAAGACAATCAATCCGCACTGGTTTGGGCACCAAGGAATCAACCCCAGCACGCATGAACTCCTCCATGGCATGATCATCAGCTGACACCCCAACAATCAATCCTTGTGTAGCACAATCAATATCCATTATTATGCACCCTAGACATGTAGCAGGATTTTGTTGTTGTTGTAGGGGCCCAAGGGACGCAAGGCCTCATGGCCAGTCAACCTCTCCACCTTCCGTTCAAAATCACATCAAAAGGTTCTATCCCGCTCTCTCCCAAAATAAAAATCAAAAATTTAATACTGGATTCGCATCTTTTGTGATTAATGAGCAATATCTCCAGACATGCAGTGTAGGAGTACTGCATATACGAATAGCATCAGAGAAGATCACGCCTCTATATTTGTCTGAGCGGCTGGCAATTAATCTGGAGATCACACCTCATATATTGTGGCAATCAGTTAGTTATGGCAGGGAATTTATGTTTGGGGAACGCTTCCTCTCAAATAATGATTCCTACGTACAAAAAGACCATGCATCAAATATTGCTTCCATAGTATTAGAATTTGCACCAGAAGAAAAGTGTTCCAGGAAAGGCAGGGAGCTCGTTCCAGATCGATCGCAGACGCAGAGTGGGCATTGGGTGGTTAATTCGCCAGATCTGATTTCTTATGTTGTCATCTACCATTAATTGCCCCCCTAAAAAAAATCTACCATTAATTGGATACCGTATGTGTGCATGGGCTCAATATATCAATCGAGTTGGCTTAATGTGAACGAAATATACACAAATTATACCCATTTACTATATGTACTGCGCCTAAGGGCATCTCCATCAACGTACCTCGGACACTGTAAACGTCCACGGATGCATCCGGACACTTCCACGAACAAGGATACGGGAGCTAACCATCCAACCTTGTGCACCAAATGTATGTTCCAAGACTGGCGTCCTCTATTTGAGGCATGCATACATTGAATCAATAGCATTTTTTGCATACCTAAAATAGTTGCACATTTATGCATCAGAACCATAAAGCATTGTATGTTAAGAAGTTTTTATATCCAACCGATCCCAAAAGTTGCCAGTACAGCTGTCCGTGCAAAAAAAAGTCAATTTTTGCATGGACAGCCAGCTATGTGTGGCAAATTCTTCACTGCAGCCGGCCACTCCTCATCGGTGGGCTCCTTAACTCGGCCGCCATGTGCTTCAACATCCTTGCATGGTAGGCTTACACGATCTTCGCCGCATTAGGATCCAAATTGTCAATCTTCAAGGTCAACATCTTAGCATCATCCGAGTTGGCCACAAGCTCAACCCTCTTCTCTATGAGCTTGATCTTCTTCTCCGTCGCCGCCATGAACTTATCAAACCTCTCGGCCTTATTTTCCTCATTCATTTCATGGCGCTTGACACATGCATCCTCCTTCTTCGCCATGATGTCCTCGAACTTCTCTGTCATCTTGGTCGTTGTCCCTTCTCACTTCTCCTTCTCCTCCTCCCACTTCCTCCCCTTGAAACCCTCTCTTGACCTTCCTAGCCGGCTCAAGCCCTCCTTTTGTTGGGTCGGTTGGATCACCATCTTCGTCTTCATTAGCGATGACGGCAGTCTTGACGGGATTGGCAATGGATAGGAGTCATTGTGGTGTGCATTCAACTTCAACCAACAATGCATGAAGATGAAGTGCTTCTTCTCCACATTCAAGAACAATGTGCACACATGGTATGGTTAGCTAAAAAAAGGAATATTCAACCAGTTGCATATGTGGCCAAATGACCAACACATAGAGCATGTGACCAACGCAAATAATAATTTACTTGCTCGGTGATTTACACACCACTTGACCATCGGCCTTGGAGTTGTTTCAAATGGCCGCAATACTTGTTGACGGTCTCTTAAATGGTGTACCATGGATGGGTCGGTGACTTCAGACTCCCAGATCACTTATATGTTATAGGGATCGAAGTGGTTGTGCTCATGGAACCAAGCATGAACATCCGACCAAAAGGTTGACCCTTTGGTATGTGCCATGAAACAGATCAATGCTAATGGCCAACCAAGCATCACACAACCATTCTTCTTCCCTCAAATTAAAACTTTCTCCCCTACCCTTCTTTGTTGGGTCGGCACCGGCCAGCCAATCATCCTGCTCAATGTCCAGCTGCTCGATGTGCGAGTCCAGCTGCTCGGTGTACTTGTCGAACTGATTGCAATATGTGCCCATGCTCGTCTCCAGCTGGGAGTCATCCACTTGTCCGTCTTCGAAGCTGCTTTCATTGTGGATGTTGTCCAACATCTCCCTAACACCGCACCGCTTCAATGTCACACTTCGAGCAGCACGCTGCAAACAGGTCGCATCCGCTTTGGACCGGCATGAATGCAGCACCCGGCACAGAGACACTGTTAAAGAAGACATGCGGGAGAGGATATTGGATGGGACCGCGTTGTCAGGCACATGCGTGGCATGAGTCCGGATGCCCGCAAACCTCCCCCGGGTTTGGTGCCGGTTTGCGGGAATTCAGACATGCGGATGCGTCCATGAAGGTATGTAGCACCACATTGGATGGCAGAAATGGTCCGGATGTGTCGCTACGGACCGTTGGAGATGCCCTTAGGTACACTAGCATGTCCACAATTTTATTTTCCCCAATGTAGATATGCTCATCCTCGTGTCAAACGCCAAATCATGCTCGAAGTAGAATCAAGGATGAAACTGGCATTTTCCAACTGGAAGTTAACATGAAAAATAGGTGCAGACCAACCAGAGTCGCTTGAATCGGCCAAAAAGATTACTAAAATCATTCGCAAAAAGAATTGACTGAAATCGATGTTGAATCAGCACTGTAGAAAGCCAGTTCACATAGCATATCTCGGTCTACACTGGCTATAAAAACCGGCTGGAACTGGCGGGGTTCCCATGGCTGTGGCAACAGCAAGGGGCTATTTCTTCGTCCTGGCTGACTCTGCCCAGATTATCATATGCCAGGTGGTGATGATTTTGTATCTTTGCAGCATTCTAACGAGGATAAAAGAATGTCCTTTAACTTTAAAAGTTTAAGATGAAAATATGTTTAGTTTATGTAACTGACATTTCGATTATGTACATGTAGTATTCACTGGTCTTATCTTCGTCATGTCTTGGTCCTTCTGTGATGAACTTCCACCTCTAAAATACCTCGGAACAATTACTTGCCCCTGTGGGCTCTCTCAGGCAGCGCGATATTGCCATCACAGCGCCTTCAATTGACGCATCCTCTCCCTGTTCCATGTGCCATAAACAAAGGCAGGATCAGGAAAAGCTACAGGAAAACTACGTAGCATTACAAAGGTTATGCCGTGTTAACCTTTTCTTTCCAATAGAACATGTTTCCATACTTCCCTGCAACACGACTCCAGAAGCTCTGAGGAATGTCTAGATCAATCAATGAACCAATGTTGAAATTTATAATGTTACCTACAAAAACAGAGCCACGCTTGAGCATTTCTGTCGTGCCAGTAAGCACGAGTGTGTGACAACACTTGTGTTTCAAAACTTATCTAGCAGATACAAAAATACTGTAAAATGAGTTTTATTGCAAAATTGAAGGCGCTATGATGTAACAAATCTGGAATTCTGGATCAGGATCAAGTGCATGGCATCGTACACACCCTAGTGCATGCACTTGTGTGCAATAGTGCAGCCTACATCAAGAATCGTGTGTTGTTGCAAGATAATATTATGCAGACACAAAATGTATACACCAGGAATTAACATCATTGACTATGCCCTTAGGCTTAAACGACATATCAGCTGCATGGATAAGTGAACCGAATGGTTGTCATGATCATTCCTGCATCATGCTTCACCCCAGCAGTGTTCATTTTTCTTAGTTCGGGAATTGCACTTTACAAATGATCCATATCTGAACTTTATAGAGTAATATACTAGAATTTGCAATCAATATGGGGGATCAGTTTCGTTATTCAGATAACAAAATAGCCATGGCAAAGGAAAAACTAAGTGTAGTGTGAATATTTATCTTTAAAACAGAAGTGCCATACCGAAGGTGGGATCTGCAACAAAGACAATAGTTCTGTCATCAACTTGCCAAAAATCCTTGATAGCCAATCCTGTAACACAGAGCATGAGTCAATTTTTATGTGCTACGATACATGTGCACAATCATGAGAGTGCGAACTAATGACTCCTTTTAGCTATAACAGAGAAGAATAAAAGATTATATGATAATAGCTCAATAAAAGATTATACGATAATAGCTTATACTCCCCTCTGTAAAGAAATATAAGAGCGTTTAGATCACTACAGTAGTGATCTAAACGTTTCCCAAGTACAAGCTCTACATTGGTTTTGAGAGTAAATGTTTCCCACATAAGGAGAGAATAATCCTACTGCATATTACACGAGGTTTCTGTACATTAATCAAGAAAACATACAGATTGTCGAGTAAAAAGAATCAGCATAGATTCACAAATTAATCTTCGTAAGTCCAGCAAACTCAGGACATCAGCATTCCCGATCCAATTGAATACATACGCAGCTGCCCTCATGGGCAAGACTTGCATTCCCCATGGTCAAAAGGTGCTATCTTAGGATCAGCAATATATCTAAGTGTATGACTTCTATAATGATCTTAACCATTAAATTTGTGACAGTATGTGACAAAACTGAAAACAATTGCGTACTGGAAATAATTTCGACAACAAGATAATATGTATGTTTTTTATGTGGCCAGTCAAGAAAATTTTACTAGCTATAGCAATATTCATCGTCAGCAATATTTGACCACAGACATACCATCCTTGCATATATCTATGCACATATGAACTGAAGAAAAATAATAAAATAAAATACAATGCAACTCATACAAATGTGAAAAGGAAGCAAAAGTCACCTGGTGTATCTGGATAATTTTGTGCGAGAACTCTCAACTTATATCCAGTGTCCTTCTCTAGGTCTTCAATCTCTTGACGTAAACGATTTTCCTAAGAACAAATCAAAATAGTCAGCAACCATCTAACATATGTAATCCAATTATCAACACCAAAAAATAAAAGGCAGAGAGACTAAAACTACCCTCTGAAGATAAGAACTATTTGTGGTTGCACCCTTATGGAAGTCAATACAACAGGTTAAAGAAAATTAGGCACGAGGGAATTTGGAAATTTGCTTTTAGCATCACTCTGTTTCTCGCGGACACCAAATTTGCAAGGAGTTGTGGATCATCAGACAGCTCATAGTGCAAGATTTGAGGTCTGAATTTACCTGACCTGAAGAGAGAAAACCGGCGACGTCAATGACGGTGGTGAACTCCTTGGGGAGCAACTCAGGCTTGTTGACCCCAGCCTTGGCATTGACCAAACCAACAACTGCAAGCACGTAGCATCAAGGGGAAGTTTCCACTAAGAAAGCACACATATGATCCTTTTCCATTCAAGTGTGCCATCGAAAATACGATAACGGAAAAAAAAAGTTGCGAAATTACACTCCAAAACAACAACACATCTTCTATTTATGCCACAGCCCGCAATTTTCACCACTTCACCAAGAGATTATATTTATTTATTTCTCTGCCGCACAACCACGAGGATGCAAAAGATTTTCAGTTCCGCATGGATGCACCTCATCAGCTGCCGCTGGCACTACTGTTACCACAAAGAAAAGGGGGCAATTGCTGAAATAGAAAATGGATTATTTCTATACAGCAGGCACCGGAGGTGAGAATCACTCTTTCCGGTAACATGGACTATGGGTAAAGAGCGTCCAAACACGCTGCACACTCTGAATGAACTGAACTGAGCTTCGCCTTTCGGGTTCAGACTCGAGCTTCGGTCTCGTGTCGATAGTGCATTGATTCGCATAGCGTTACCATGTAGCACACCGAAAAATTCAGATGACAGATTTGTTGATTCACCAACGAGTCGAGCATCATTTCGTTATTAGTAGATAAGGGCATCATCAGAAAACCTAAGCGTGGAACTGTTCTAGACCTGCAATTAACCGGAGCCTGCCGTGCTGCCTGCAAACTGCGAGCAGCTCCTCGGTGGAAGGAAGATGAAGAATGAGACTGATGGCTTACAGCAGGAGAAGGACAAGGAGAGCGCGAGCGCGCCGGAGACGGCGGCCTTCCATGGCACGGCGCCCGCTAGCTTGCCGGCCCAAGAAGCAGCAGCTGCGGCCTCCCTGCCGGCGGTGGGCGGCGGAGTCCGGCGAGCGGAGCAGCGCGCGACGGCGAGAGGATGCCCCCTTGGCCGCGGGTGAATGGATAACGGCGTCGGCGACGATGTGGACGCGGCTGCTCCGTAGGGTGCCGGTGGGAGGGTGGATGGGACGAGGAGAACCATTTTTTCCTCTTCTTTTTCTTCTGAACAAAATGCGCTGGTTTTTTTATTTGTTGAGCCGAAGGAAAACGGTCCGAACAGATTAGACCCGTGAGTACACTTAGATAGTGTTTCGACTTTGTTTTCCTTGTTGTTATTTGTTTGAACTGGACTTCTATTCGACTTTGTTGTGATGATCATTAAAGGGAAGGCATTTAGATTTTGTACAATTTGGATCATGTAAATTATTCACACTCCGAAACTGAAGAATTATCCGATTCCTTTGAAACACGGCAGACACATCCCAACTTAATACAAGCCTTGGTACTCTTCATCATGATAAAATTTTAATATTAAAACAAAACCAATTAGCACAGACCATGGTTTTTGCTCACGAATTCTGTTGCTTTCATAAATTTCAAACCCATTGATTTATTCTGCCAATATTTTTACCACAAATTTCAAACTTCCACCCAGATAAAAGATCCCCATGTTTAATAATCCTTCAGGCTTTCAGAAAAAATAATTAACTCAAGAGTTCTACAACATGTACAAACAATAATAAATAATAAATGGGCATGCCTAAGCCCCCAAATTCCTGTAAAATAACCATGTATAGTATGAATATCTGCATGTACTAAACATTTCACAATTACTTATTACTGCACTGACAAGAAAAGTTATACAAACCTTACAGGAACAAGATACACTCGGCTGCATCAACGACACGATATCCAATTAATAACACACTGCACCAAACGGCAGGGCAATATGCAAAGAATGGGCCGTGCTGCCGAAAGTGTCTTTGTCAGGTTCCCTCTATGCCTCTTCTATACCCAACGTCTAACCAATATCAGCTTTTCCCACAAAAAGGGTTGAAATACTATCAGAACAAGCAAAAGATGAAACGCGGCCTAACATGGCGGAAGTACGGTGCAAAAATTTCGGCTCAGGTCAGGTGTGGAAAACCATTGGCATGTGATCCCACAAAGCGCTATTGGGTGTATTGACATGGTAATTCATTGCCATCAAGAGCGCTCTGTTTCCGATACCCTCCGCAGCAATACCTGCATGGTTGGCATCATTGCATATTAGTTGTCAAATATAAGATAAACGATCAAACTTGCGTACATCTCAAATACACCTATCTCTTACGGAAGACCAATCTACATAAGTTGCTCTGGAAGGCCGTGAAAGACAAACCAGGATTTACTTTTCATTGGAAGATATTTAGTTGTCTACGACGTGAGAAAGCAAACAAGTCACAAAGGTATGAATCCAAATTATACCTGCATAGGATTTTATGCCAACAGTGGTGTCTTTGATAACTTCACATTTACCATATTTACCACCACTGAACATTTGCAGACAGGAGTCAGTTCCTAATGTACATGTCGATCACTCGTCAACTTTTGTCCCAAACTTCTCAGCCAAGAACTCGTCAAGAAGACCATAATTTCGAACAGGTTCTGAGCTGAAGTTCTGAGCAGGCAACTTTCGAATACATACAAGAATATGCTGAACATCTCGACATAATCTGGGTTTCATCAATCATTAAAAGAGCAGTGTTAAAAAAGTATAGGTATAGAATACATACAACACATATGAAAAGTTAATCGATTCTTCTCTTTTCTTTTCTTTTTTGCATGTGGGGAAAAATGGCATAAGTGTAGCACTGCGATTTATTGGTACTGTACCTGTTCTTTGCCTGAGGACTACTGACTTCCAACTTCGAAAATGCTTCTGTAATATGGGAATGGAATATCTGGACTACTTGCCTGCATTGCATAAAAGGGTTAAACGATATTAAGAGTCAATAAGACCTTGCAAGGGAAAGAGTAATAACAAATTGTCATGCTATGGATAATATTTCAGCAAAATCATTATTAAACATAAAAATCAAAATTAGAAATAATGGTGCTACTTGCATTACATGAAGCCCATTAGAGTATTGTTCACGTGGTTACTTCAGCTTGAGCAGCGTCACTACCACCACATGCTGTTTTTAACTTGGTTTGCCAAAGTTGCATTACCCCAGGGGGTAAATCATTGAAATTATTTAGTTAGAGACAAATAGTTTGACTTATGTTTAGATGGCTTTAATTGGTTTATCTCTAGGCCTAATATGTTAGGACCTCCTTATAAATAAGGAGGCGTTATCATCATGCTCAGTTAAGCTAAGCAACAAGAAGAATGAATTAATCTCTCAAGGTTCTTATATCATATGGTCTCAACTTCCCCTATGATCTCTAGCCTTCAGCTATGCTGAATGGCCCTCGTATGGTTGCTACCCCAATGAACTGAGCTTCATCTTAGAGAACAGTAACACCTTACAAATTGTTCTCAAAACTTCAGTGCTCCAATTGTTTTAAAGCGATGTAGGTTTGGTGTTCCACTGAGGGTTTTCTACATATCATGAATAAGTTAACCAGCTACATACACTGAATAAGAGCCGAAGCTGATAACCTCACCATTCTAAAAAAAAAGATATGGTCCAAAGATTCTAAAGATACAAAGGATACTTCTTTACCTGAATATTGTTTGCAGATCTACCTCAAGCAGTATTTGAGAGAGGATGCGATGCAAGTAAGTGACTTCCTGCAAAATTGTTTATGTACAAAAATTAACTAAACTGAAAGGAAAGCCTGAGTCAGAATTCAAATAACATAAATAAGTGAAAACATCTGAACAAGATTCCAGGAGAATAAAGGACGGTAAATGGGGGTCAATAAATGAGTTAAGATGTTGTTTCCAAGTAGCAACAAATGAATTTGCATTTCCATTGAACAATCACAAGGAGTGTGGCTACAAATCATAATTAAATGATACACCCTCTGTTCCTAAATGTAAGACATTTTTGCAGTTCAAACATCTTGACATTTAGGAACAAAGGTATTAACAGAGTGATTTCCATTGATACTCCCTCCATTTCTTTTTACTTCGCATATATGATTTCTCTGAAGTTAAACTTCATAAAGTTTGACCATGTTTATAGGAAAATTTATCGACATTCACAATACCAAATCAATATTGTTAGATACATCATGGAATTAATGTTCGTATTATATAACTTTAATATTGTAGATGTTGATAATTTTTAAATATAAATTTGGTCAAACAAAGTTTGACTTCAGACAAATCTTATATGCGGAGTAAAAAGAAACAGAAGGAGTAATGTGCTAAACCATAACAACCTTTGTAACAGCTTTGGCGAATAGACTTGGCTGAGAATCATTATCATCTGGTCCATTCCAACTTTCCACGATTTGCGGTAATTTTCTAAGATTTGCTAGCAATCTCTCTCTCATTATCTGGACTAGCTTGGTGTGAATTTCATCTCGATGAACCTTATAGTCCTGTCATTTCCGAGAAACTTGTAAGAAATGAAATTCATGCAAGTACATAAAACAGGTTGGTGCCAGTCAAGAGTTACCCTAACCCATGAAATGTCAAATAAATAAAATAGAAATCATACCTGAGTAACTCTATCCAGTTCAGACATCAACAGATGTTTGCGTGCTTCCGGTATTTTCAGGAAAAGTACTCGACGAATATCTGCAATTTCAAACAAAAATGGTTTGGCCAAGCAGTGATCAAAATCAGATACTTCAAGGATTCCCAAATAGTTCATCCGGGGAAAATTGGTTCAACATGGCCATTTGCATTTTCTTTTCCCTAAGTAAATATTGGGTGCAGCAAGAACAGGATGGCTCTTGGGATATATGTTGCATATTTGGTGAATTTATTAATTGAATGCAATGTTAGTTCTGGTTGGCTGGAAGGCAGTTTACTTGTACCGAAATAAATCTATTGCCTATCAGGCTATCACCATCACATGAAAGTTACTAGAGTACATGAATCAGGCTCTAGATAAACAAAGGGGAACAGCACACCTGGTACTGGTCCCTAAAAGCTGGAAACTAGCTATTGCTTCTACTTTTTCAAGTTTGTGTTGTTCCTACCCTTCTACATCATATAGCTACTCAAATACCAACAGTTCTAGGGAGAGACAAAAGCGCTTCAGCTTATATTTCTGTAGATATTTTTTAAGGACCCTGGTTTCCAGTTTTCCAAACCTTCATCCCACCAACAAATCAAGAAACAAAAATAATCAACTAAAAACATATAATAAGATAAGATAATGCAACCCACAATCACTTGAAGTGACAGGATAGTCAGCCTTCAGAACTCTATGTTTTGGCAAAATTAACAGAAAGTATGGATACAATAAATAACAGTGCAGCAAAAAGACAGAAGGTAGGGGGAAAATGCTTACCTGGAATCAAAGAATGTACGAAACTGATAATTTGACTTGCTAAAGCTAAATGCTTGGAAGTAATTGATTTCAGACCAGATACCTGAAAAGGAACCAAAGGAAAATAAACCAAGCAGTCCAGACTTCTTGATATATATAAAAAGAAGTGTGGCAGCACATGCCTACATTAAATAGCTATCTAGCTTGATTAAGATTTGAGGAAACTACTGGTGCATTGAAGTACTATTGTTCAAAAAAAACAGAGAAGATTTTCGTCTTTCCTTAAAAATTGTTGTGTTTCCATATAGCTAAAACACTATTGTGCAAATAGTGTCCTATACGATGATGAACAATGAGAAATTGATAGCAAGTTCATTTAGCAGACATCTACTTTTTTAATAGAAAGACTGTACAGGAGACCCATACAGATACAGCATACATGTGAGCACCAGAATTATAACCCTGGTGGGTGGAGTCATGCCCCCACAGCTCCACCACCACACCAAGAGGTGGTTCTCAGCAGAGACATATTTATTCAAGGATTTATTAGAACAATCCGCATTAGATGGTAAATTATGAGAAAATGCTAATAGCAAATTACGAGCTGTGTTTACATATTTAAACAATGAGGAATTATTGTTACCAATGGTAAACAATGATACCTGCATGGCACCTGCGCCAAGAACCAGTTGGCAAGTCCTGGTATTGAAATGCTTTAATATCTCAACAACACGTTGGACCACCTCAAAAGATAACGATGGCAAACATTTACTGATGTCAACATATTCTGATAGCATTTTCAACAATATCAAACCGCTGCCAAACAAAAATTGAAGCGTTATTGAGAAAAGGCAAGGATACATCTCACAGAAACACGGATGATTAAATGAGTACATAAGATGACGAGAGAAACAGAAAAAAGACAGCATATATCACTATAGAAGAATAGCAGATGAATACAGGAACTGTTACTGGATGACTTCTTTGCCACACTTCTGGGTTAGTAAAGTGTGGCAACTGATCTAATTTATCCTCAACATGGCAAGTTTTAGAAAGAAGAAACAGTAACTTGTTTTGAAGAATTAAATGAAAATTTTAGATGACTAACCAGTTCACCATATGATAGCCAACACCTCCAAGCACAATGGTTTGCGAGACTGGCCTAACATGGCCAGCAACACTATTTTCAGTCTGAGAAGTGGATTCAACCTTGTTTTCATTGCTTGTCGTAGATGTTCCATTGCTATTTTCAACATTATTTTCAGTTGAATGTGCTGATTCTTGACTTGTTGAAACCCCATCCTCACTGAGTTTTGAGTTGTTATCATTGCTAGGCATCTCCATGCCATTAACAGGAAAGTCAGTTGATGACAGTGACAAAACAATCGCTTGGAACTCTTCAGGAACATCAACAGCGATCCACGTCTCTTGGTCAAGAACTGCCTTAATTTTTGCCATCTTCAAAGGAATATTAAACGTTCAGAGCACAAAAAACTCTAAAAATCATGCATCAACTATAAAATAAGATTGGTATCAATCCAAAATCTATATCAATTTTTTTAATAAACCGTAGTGTTATAATTTTTTAAGATAATTCAAATAATTTTGACGAGCAGCTTAGGCCTTTGTGTCCTCGGTTCCACTATCATTTCAACCTGAAGTTATTTGATGATGGTGAATACCAATACTATGGGTAATATTGTTTGCAAAACAGAACTAGAAAGGAACCGCATTGTATACAAGCTATTGTACATCCATAGGCTATAACTGAGCGAGAAGGCTGAAGGCTTTATACTTCAGAAATAGCACCATTACCAATTCATATTTCAGGCACAATGGTGTTGTAATTATCCTATAAGCTGTTGCTCCTACTGACAAAATTTAAAACAAGCTTCTGACTTTGTTCCATTATCTGATTGTAAAACTGTAAATCTAGCTTTCGTAAACTTCAGCAAAGTAATACATAACTCACCCGAACACTATGCTGATACTCAACAAATTGCTTTGATTGTTGCTGTAGAATTCCGCGAATGTTGTAACCTAATCTGCCTCCAACCTATGAGGACAAGAGGTGAAAATAATATCATAACTTGCTTTTACGCAATTAACATGGATATATGTGCATATAATTTAAACAGAGAAAATAATAACCTTTTCTGTAGCAGCTATAAATTCTTCTGTTATATTATAGATGATCAGGAACTCCTGAAGCCTTAACTTGGGATGTAGAGCAGCACGAACACCTAGCAGCTTAGCCCATCGTCCATGTGCAGCATCACATGCAGCAAACACTGCTTCTGTGCTTTCTCTCAACACATCAGCTCTACAGAAAATGCAAGTGCTCAAGCAAATCTGTGTTTGCGTCATCACATATAAATGTTTGCAAGTAATGAAATACTATATTTGCCAAAACTGACCACAGTATCACCATGATACCAGCAATTAAATTGGTTTTTACAGAACAAAGAGCAAGTTATAACTTAACTTACCGAATATTTTTTATTGAATTTATACTGGACATATCATTTGTCTTTCCTTGAAACAACGGAAGCTTAGTAGGAGTGCGTGTAACAGTATTAGAGACCCGTGAAGTAACATCATAGTCTTTCTCTTGGGAAAGATCAACTGAGCCACCATGTTGTATGACAGGATTTGTGTCATCAGGACTTATGTTCCCATCAAGGTTTCGCATGATCCACTGAACTATTTTTTTAACTTCAGCTGCTTGCTGGAGATGTACCTGGAAAGTTAGTACAAAGTTGAGTCATCTATTTTGGAACGGAGGGAGTACACATTAAGATTTAATTTGGTAGACCATCTTCATTTAAAGGAAAACAAAATGATACTGTATTGAGAAACTAATTTACCTGAACTATACTAAAAATAGCCGATAAAAGCTGAACAAAACCTTCAGATGATAGACTACGCAGTTTATTTGCTAAAGACTGGCCTCCAGCTGCACAATTGCAGTTCAAAACAAGTAGGAAGTTAGCATGCATAGTAGCAAGCTATGAAGACAGATATCGAATTAAGAAAAAAAATGTAAGACCATCAGAATCGGCAGCTCTGTCTCCAGTTACTGAATCAGAATCTATTGGTTTGGAAATCAAGACTGGAAGCATCTCTGCAACTGTGGATTTGATTGAAGCTTTCATAACAGTAATAAGGGTATCCCGGTACATTCTGAGCACTGCAGGAACTTTGTCCTGCGAGATATAAATGTGAACCTTATTATTCTGTATCCCACAAACTAATGACTCACTGAATATACCAAATATCCAGAAATAAATAAGCATGATCCTTCCACCACTTAGCTTTTTAGCTCATAGGTGATTGACCTTTCAAAAAAAAATACTGAACTTGGTTTTCTATATGCATGGAATTTTAGAGGGCATTTTATTTACAAGTGCCCTGTTAGTGAGGGTAGTCTCTTATAAGTGCCCTGTTAGTGCGGGTTTTCTGTATGCATATAATCGCTCCTCCTCGGAGGCTGTAACAAACTCTATCTTTTCAATACAAAGAAACGCAAGTCTTTTGCGTTTTCTCAAAAAAGGCCCCATAAACCCAGCTTATATGAGTGAGAAACTTATTGAATAATCACAAATATTATTGTGCTCATTGTGTGGCTAAATAGCGCATACAAATGTGAATAAGTGCTTCTCTGGAACTAAATCTATATGTCGTCTTACACTAAAGCCCCAATCGTTAGCTCTATAATATTGAATAGAAAAGCAGCCACAGGACACCCTATTTTTCTGCACATCCACCCTCCATTTGAATATCTCAACTTAGTGGAAATATCTGACAGAACTAACCGTTCTCAGCAGGCAAATAATGAGGGGGAGAAGACGATCTCTGAGGATGAAGCCATCCTCCTCATCAACGTTTACCTACATTGAGATGATGAACGTCGGTCAATAGAAGGAACAGAGCTGAAAACATTTTACTAGAACAACAACAGTGTAGCTTAAAAATGAAACCATAATCTAAACCAAAGGAGTACACTACACATCAAACAATTGTTGAAAAAAACAAATTAGTATTTCACCTTTTGGCAAATTGGAGAAGAGCAAGAACTGATTGGACCATAGTTGTGGTATATATGGTAACAGTGTGGTAACATAGTTTATGATCTGAAAACTGTAATTATTTTGGGATCACGTTTTGTGACGTGAGGATCCTTTTTCTTTTAACCGGGCTAAACCCCTTTCCATTGCAAATGAACGGAAATACAACAGTTCCAGAAACATTGTCAGGGAGAGCGGAAAGAGGTACAGCGAGTTCAAGCACTGTCAGGAAACACACTGCATCCGTCCGCTGTCGAAACGGATGCCATGGGGCGAAAAACTGGCAGCACCAGCTAGCAACAACTAGTCCTATTACAAACCAAACAGCAGGAGTCCAAAAGGATCATCACGCATAGTCTAAAAGCCAGCTCTAATGCAGCAAGAAAACCAAAAGTAGAACGAGGCAGACTCCAGCGGCAATCATCTACTGCCCTTCGATCGGTCGCCTGGCCAAATCGTTTTGTGACGTGAGGATCCTATGTTGACACTCGACATACATCAAACAGAAATTTTGGTAGAATTATTTTAGTCATCAAGAAACTAAGTTGCTGTTTTGAACTTGGCCTCTTAGGAGGATTGTAACCAAACTCTTTCTTTTACGTCCTCTGCGTTTTCTTGAAAAAAAGAAACTACATTGCTTGGGTACGCTATATGGATCATGGATGCGACTCCACAATCCAAAAGTTGCCCAAAACAAGGATACAATGACAGAAATAATAATGCGATGAGGCTACAAAGAAATCAAAAATAGCAATGTCCTTGCCTTCTTGGCATTGATTCATTTACAGAGCCAATGGTTGCAAGTGGAAACAGGCGCTGCAGGTACCACTAACTCAGCGTGAATGGCAGGTATTCACTCCCTACCAGTTCTTAGGCTCTCTAGATCTCTCAGTCACACTTCATTAGTCATGTTCATTCAGTTTCAGTTAACTAATTAATATTATTTAAAGTTGGCATGGAAGGTACACAAAAAACTCAGCATGAACGCATTGCGTTAAAATCAGGTAAAGACAGGCCAATTATGAGATGGAGAATTGCAAAACTGAAAGCGCACATACTTCATGCTCGGTCCCATTGAGGGGAGTAGAAGTCTTCCTTTTCACAGTTGATAAAACCATCGCATCAACAGTTTTTCCATCAGGAACAGCAGCCCGTACAAACTCTGCTGAAAGAATGCTACAAGAATGAATAATAAGTTAAACAGCAAGTTGCTTCTGGGACAGAAAAGGCTCTATTCTAGGGAGCAAATATAAAGAAATTAAAATTACACAATTTTAAGGTAGCTTCCGATTAATGACAAAATTGACCTTTATATTCTAGATGACGATAACATACAATTAGCAATGAAACAATATAGAAGCTAAATTTAAAGGATATAGGTGGATCTAGGGTACATTTTTCACTAAAATGTCACTTAATGGATGTACTGATGTAGGCCTTAATATCCCCCAAAACAACTGAAACATTACGCTGACTAAAGCCTAGTTGACATTTGAGTATCATTGGAACAGAATCATTGCATTTGACATTGGCTTGCACAGAAATTAAGAATCAACAAATGTATTTCACTTAGGGCGTGTTCTGAAGTCCTCCGCGTTGCTCAACTCCACAGCTTCTCAGCTGTGCTCTGGGCTCCAACTCTAGCGAGAAGCCAGCACCGTTCGGTACGTGCGCCAGCTCCTCTCCATGCTAGGCGGGCTGGCAGCCTGCTTGGATTGTCTAAATCCCATCTAACTGAAAAGGAAAAGAGGCCTTAGGTCTTCTCGGCGAGAGGAGGAGAGAGACTGGGCTTGGCCAAGTTTGGAGGAACGCTGTGAGCGTCACGATGTCTTCACGTTGCCAAATCCAACGATCGAGAGGACTGCACGCGACAAAAGAATCGGGGGCACGAACCGGTACGGGAAATCACTTGGCGGTGGCATCACGCGTAATTAGGCGAACTACGCATTTCTGAGGATTCCGCGAAGCTGCGAAAACCCAGCTTCTTTGACTCGTTCAAATTGCACTACGGCTCAGTACAGCTTCTCGAAGCTGACTCCAGGAAGCTTAGACCGTTCGGCCTAATTTCTCGCACGGAGTTCGTGGAGCGCGGAGCGTGGAGGACTTCCGAACACGCCCTTAAGTATCTTATTGGGATCCATATGTATGAGTATATTGAGAAGCCAACAAAATGCTTTGGCTCATGTAGTAAACATGTGACAAAGAAAAACGATGGCCCAGAACTATTCAATTGCCAATCATATGGATGGCTACGAAGGCAGTAGTAGGCACAAGGCACACTTGAGGTGCTACATCGGTAGATCAACGGGAAGTTAGGTGGCAATGATGAAAACTGGGGCATTACATTGGCTTTATTTTGACTTTAGAGCCTTTACATTAGGATTCAATGCCCTCTCTTAATCTTGTTAACACGCAGTTTGACCAGGCATGCACCTTGCATCACAAAGGCGCAGAGTCCTGTGTAGCCCCGGGTACTTTTGCCTTGCTGCACCTAGACAGACCACCTAGGGGTGACTTTGGCGCATTTGTAGCATTGATGTGTATTCTGATAGATCATACTGCTACGACAAGATACCAACAAATGACTGCAGTATCACTTTTGTTTCAGATACTCAGATGAAATTGCAATTGAAGTTAAAACACTACATGGTTCCTGATCTCATAAATCAGCCTACCTACACTGATAGAGATTATGTCTCAAGCTTTCCGTCAGAATTCATAATGTATTTCTAAGCATGTAAAGGTATTTATTTTTCACATCAGAGCTGTCATTCCTGTGATAAGTATTGCCCCTATAAATAAGAGCACATCATATTGATAGGACATATGTTTAGCTTGTATGAAAATACCTGTTCACTGAATCTAATGATGTTCCCAACTGATCACGAATATGTCGAAAGCAATAAAGCCCCGCAAGTTCATCAGTGTCCTGGTTGAAAGAATTTATGTATCATAAACATAAGTTACACATACTGAACATGTCTGCTGACTGCAGTCATTTATTGGAAATTTGCTACGTGGTGTGTGATGGCAAAGAGTAACGGCATTACATAGGAATGTTATGATAACACTGGCATCAGGTCATGTAGAAGGTAATGATTAGGTAACTTACTATGAGATTTTGCAAGTCATCAATGACATCAAGCGCACCAGCACAATCTGCCGCTAGCACAAGCTGCACATGCAGAACAAGCTTATAAACCCAACGCACAGAGCAGATTTGAAGGCAGGAGGGACCTTCAAGCAATATGTTACTATGATTCAAATATTCAGTACAGAAGCAAAACAAAAATCTAGTTGTTGCTGAAGTATGAACAGTTCAGGTCAGGCTGTCAAATCAGATACAATAGATCATTGGACTACATAAATAGCACAGCAGTGATCTGGCAGAGAATAATGATAATTATGGACTAGCAGCAAAAAAAGTAACAAATGTGGCTGTGTTTGCAGTTGGACAAGGAATGTCATACGCAGCCACTATTTAGAAATTAGAACAGTAGTATGTGCTTATGAGGCATTTACGCAAGCTCATATCCTCTGAAACAAAGACCGGTCATAATTTCTCTGCGATCAAATAAAGACCATTGTCCCCAATAAGGCAAGAAGATGGATCCAAAGACATCGTTAGGCTCCGTTTCCCATGCATCCATTTTTCTAGTGTAACAACTCAAGAATGGACAGCATGTCTCCATGTCGACCTACAGTTGGCACTTAACACTTGTGACTTCCAAGGTACCACCGTACCAGTAGCATATGGAAAATATGCAAGGTCATTCCATGAAAAACACTGTCAAGCATATAGCGTAGCAATTCATGGTGTTCCATGTGCAGCAATGGTTGTCAGCTAATCAATCAGTTCACTAACCCCCAGAGCAATGTTCGTTTTGTGGCTTTGCATACTTCGCACCTAACCTGACTATCAACCAACTCATGAAACTACGAGCGAAATGGTAACACACCACGTCGAGAAACAATGTGCAGTACATGTCCGGACCATTTCTGGGAGCAACATTGCTGATCCACAACCACAAGCAAACAAAATGCAATGCTCGGTGAGACCACTCACCAGCTTGAGGGCTGCGAGAGCCTGGCTGACATAGAGGATGATGGTGAGCTTCTCCTGCAGCGCGACGAGGTTTCCCCGGGTGGCATTGAGCTCCTGCACCTGCTGGGCGTCCCCGACGAGGTCGCCCGTGAGCACCCGGACGACCTCCCTGAGCTCCCGGATCCTCCCGACGGCGGCGACGATCTCCCCGTCGAGGCCGCGGAGCCGGCCCTGCGCCTCGTAGAAGGACTCGGAGCGGTGCGCGATCTCCTGGACGAGGTGCGCCTCGACGACGTCGAGGTGCTGGCCGAGGCGCTCCTGCAGGGCGGGCTCGGCGAGCGGGCAGGCGGCCTCGAAGGTGGCCCCCTCCTCGAGCGCGAAGTCCTCCTTGAAGAAGAGCGCGGGGACCTCGCGGAGGCATGCGGCGAGGCCGGAGGACGGGGAGGCGGCGGCGGGCGGGGCGCCGTCGCCGGAGGCGGCGAGGGCGAGGGCGAGCTCGGCGGTGGCGTGGAGGCGGACGTCGGCGAAGCGCGCGAAGGGATCGGCGACGCGGGCGAGGTAGGGCGCGAAGTCGGCGCGGGAGACCTCGCAGGGGGGGTGGGCGGGCGCGGGCGGGGCCTCCGGGAGCGCGGCCGGCGGGGGCCACGGGAGCCAGTAGGAGCCCGCGGAGGCCGAGGGCAGCGGGTTGTTGAGGAGCGAGGTGATGGACTGCGGGGCGCCGCCCGGGGGCCCCGCCGCGGCGGCGGTGGGGGAGTCGGTGGAGTAGGCGGAGGAGGAGGCGGAGGCGGTGCGGAGGGGCGGGCGCGAGGCCATGGCGGGCGGGCGGGGCTAGGGGAGGGGAGGCGGCGGCATGGGAGATCGGGATCTGGGAGGGAGGGCCGGGGAGCGGAGCCAACCGCAGGGGTGGTGGGGGGGGAGAGGAGCTTGGTGGTCAGATCTGTCGCTGGTCAGGTGGGAGGCATGGAGGAAGGGGAGAAGAGAGGGAGGGAGGGAGTGTGGTGGTCTGCTTCCCTGGTTTCTCCCGGTTTTTTCCTCCTCTCTCGCCTCTGGTTTCTCTCTATCTATAATAATCTTCTTTTTCAGTTTTTTGATTTGTGCTAGGATGTCATGATCCTCTCTGTCTAGTTTTGAATGAAAACTATAACTTTCTCTGTGTGCTTTTTTTGCGGAAAATGGGGTTTTATTCAATGTTCATATAGTTACAGTTGAGAAGCAAAAGTTTCTCAACACATTATGGTCCTTGGTGCAACCACACAGCTGTAGTTCACTCCGTACGAATATAATTTATCAACCGGTAGGCCATTCTATTATGTGGAACAAACTCGCTCGCGGTCATCATAGTTTTGATCTCCTGAACAAGACGCCTGCAAGTCAAGCATACTAGCCCATCGTTAGAAAAAAGGACAGAGCCTTCATGAAATTTGACTGAATAATCATTCACCGGCAGGTCTGTGTCTTGCAATGTGACGGCCATCCCCTGCATAATAACTTGAATCTCCGCTTCAAGGGCGTCATTGTAGTGAAAGACATACCGGTAAGCAGTGAATATAACGGATCCATCATGTCATCACGGTACCATCCACCCCTGAGAACGAGCCATCAACATATGTCTTCCTATGTTATAATAACTTGGGCACTCATGTGTAATTAGGTTGTCAATACTACTCCGCACATATAAGTGCACGTAAAAGTACTCCTATTCGAAAGTAGTATTTGGTAGTTATTGTCTTGTTAATGGCTTATCAAATGACTGACATAACTTGACATGGGTATCCTTCTAAGAAGCGTGTGAATTGGACTTACAAGTGCTTAATAATATGAAATCGATGTGGGTAAAACGATAGCACCAAACTAGCAAACAGACAAATGTTACAAAATAATCAAAAATAACCCAAAAAATCGTCAGACATGCAAAAGCCATGAATGCATAGGTGCATATTTGATCATGTATGTCCACATAATATTGTAGTGTTAGGCTTACAACATTAAAAAAATGAACCCGTCATAGAAAGTGTCCTTACAATCACATGGGGGCTACCACTTCGGCCGCGCCCATGTCTTCTAAGCATATGGAACAAATTTAGGCAGTCTCATCTACCTCATCCAGCGCCTTCTCCTTGCTAAGTTGGAGAAACACCGACAAGCTCAAGATGTGAAGGAGAGTTCACTTTCATGTTGAAGTTGAAGCCGGAGTCGGACCTCACTCCAAAACAATAGTTGCCTTCGAGTGTCTGCGAGAGTTTCTCAAGGTTTCCCCAAAGTAGGACATGGGACATAGGACGGGCTAGTGAGCCATGTATAGAGCTGGCGCATCTGGGCCCTTGTCATGGCAGCACTCTGGGTCGGCCCTTGGTGATCCCTCCCCCCCCCCCCTCAACGTCCATTTGAGTACGAGTTTGTCATCCCCATGCTACCCGATTTTTGACGGACTTTTTTGAGACGGTGACGGGACTTATAACCCATTTTCCCTTCTAGAAGGGGGTTGGAGTCCACCAATGCCCCCATCTTCGTCGGCGAAATTCATCTCTGATGTCATTAACAAATTCAAGGTGAGTGATCCATCTCCGACATATCTATAGTTTTTGCATGTTTTGAGATATATTTTCATCATCTAGACTAACATATTAATTAATTGTCTAGTACCAGTTTTCTGTTTTGCAGCGTGTATGCTTTCAAGGAAAATAGGTATTATAAACCTTCCGTAAAATAAGAGGATGATGCATGCACCAAGGGGCATCTAGGGGACCTGGACTTGTGTCGGGAGGACCCACAGGGCACCTAGGCGCCCTTGTAGGCGCTTAAAGCCTTAGGGCGCCTACGTAGGGCTCCTAGTATTGGAAATATGCCTAGAGGCAATAATATTGCATTATCATATTTCTGTGTTCATAACTAATAGATAGCCTACAGGTTACAGGGAGGACCCCGAAACTTCACCGGGTGCAAGAGAACAAAATTGGTGCCATGGTGGTAGTTTTCACAATTGTCGCCACGGTAACTGAGGGAGTCCTAGATTAGGGGGTGTCCGGATAGCCGGACTATACCTTTGGCCGGATTCTTGGACTATGAAGATACAAGATTGAAGACTTCATCTCGTGTCCGGAAGGGACTTTCCTTGGCGTGGAAGGCAAGCTTGGCGATACGGATATGTAGATCTCCTACCAATGTAACCGACTCTGTGTAACCCTAGCCCTCTTCGGTGTCTATATAAACCGGAGGGTTTTAGTCCGTAGGACGAACAACAATCATACCATAGGCTAGCTTCTAGGGTTTAGCATCTCTGATCTCGTGGTAGATCTACTCTTGTACTACCCATATCATCAATATTAATCAAGCAGGAGTAGGGTTTTACCTCCATCGAGAGGGCCCGAACCTGGGTAAAAACACCGTCTCCCTTGTCTCCTGTTACCATTCGCCTAGACGCACAGTTCGGGACCCCCTACCCGAGATCCGCCGGTTTTGACACCGACATTGGTGCTTTCATTGAGAGTTCCTCTGTGTCGTCGCCCTCAGGAAGGATGCCTCGTCCCGTCTTTAAAGACGGCACCATTGCTAAGGGAGCTCTGGCTGTCGGCCAAACTCTCCGGCTGGGTGGTTTTCTTATGACCGCCTGTTCGGCTGCTGCGCCGACGATGACCTCTCGGGTCATCAAAAGCAATCTTCACGTCAACTCGGAACTCGCCGAGCAGTTAGATCCAATGGAGCTCTCTTCCCTAAACGAGCTCTTGGATCGCATCGCTGCCCTGGGAGTCGCTACGGATTACGACCAGATTGGGCCTAAACCTGATCTGAGAAAGATTAACTCTCGCCAGGTCACCCATCACGTTGCCGTGGTAGAGGGACAGTGCGGCGACCCTTCATCTATCTTAAGGACTAGCTATGTCCGGATTCCCGATCCCTCCAAGCCGGATACCCGCGGAGGGGAGGACGTCACTCAAGACCTGAACGTAGAGTCAGGTAACGGGCTAGATTCATTGGACAACATCCAAGAATCCAAACTTCCGAGATCGGAAACTCCTTGGCCCCGGAGTCTCAGATTGGGTGAGGTTTTGGATTTAATTCCACCCACCCACCCGAACATAAGCGATCTATCCCAAGTTAGGCAAGAGCCGGAAGAAACAGTACATCATTACTGGGTCAGATTCCTCCTGGTTATGAACAGGATAAAGGGCTGCCGCGAGGAAGACGCAATTTCATTCTTCTGCAGTAATTGCAAGGACAAGGGAATCCTAAACGCCATAAGTCGCCGTGATATTACACGCTTCGCTGACTTGGCGTCCATAGTACGAAAGTACTGTGCGACGGAAAGCACCTGGAAAACCGAAATAAAATTTTGGGACAATTCGGCCCTGAATACAAACCCAGTCCGAAATAAATGGGTGCCTCATCGCCAGACACCCGGGTTAAACACCAAAAAGCAAAAACCCTTCACAGGGCATGGAACCATACTGGAAGGATGGCTTAATGGACCCTGTAAAATTCACAGTATAGAGGGCGCCACACCAACTCATAGCCTTAGAGCATGTTGGATACTCCGGCAGGTGGCCAAAATTGGCGAAGATCTTCTAATTCCAGAAGCCACGGAAAGCCACCCCAGGGATGCCAGTACGGTATTAACAGTCTTCGAGACTTTCGCATCAAATAATATGCGAAAACGAACACTCCGCAGCCTTGCCGAAGTCTACCAAGTAGCAACAATAAACCCGTGGAGCAGGGTTGTCAAAATCGCGATTCTATTATACGATTCTACGACTTTACGATCCAAACTAACCCCTCTGATTCTACGATTTTAGTTCATAGAATCTACGTTTCTACGATCCTGATAGTGAAGATTCTACGATTTGCGATCCTACCATCGGAGCTCCGATCCGATTCAAAATCACGATTCTGACAACCTTGCGTGGAGCGACACGGCTATTACCTTTAATGCCAGTGATGAACCTAAATTCCGAACAGCCCGAGCACCAGCCGCATTGGTCCTCAGTCCAATAGTGGACGGCTTTCGCCTTACCAAGGTACTCATGGATGGTGGCAGCGGATTGAACCTCATTTACGAGGAAACCCTTCAAAAAATGGAAATGCATTGAGCGAAGCAGCACAACCTTTAAAGGAATAACCCCCAGTCAGGAAGCGCGTTGTACAGGAAAAATCACACTAGATGTGGTGTTCGGCACGCCGGATAATTACAGGTCCGAAGAAGTCACGTTCCAAGTGGCCCCGTTTAGTAGCGGATACCACGCTCTGCTAGCTCGGGAGGCGTTTACAATCTTCCAAGCCATACCCCATTACGGGTACATGAAGCTCAAGATGCCCGGGCCCAACCGAATCATCACTCTCGCTAGTGATCCGGACATAGCACTCCGCGCCGAAAACAAGACAGCCGCACTGGCCCTTGAAGCACTATCGGAAGCCCTAGCGGCTGAGGAACCGACTGCGCTGCGCTCCATGATGAATAGGGACGATGTGATCCTCGACAAAAGATCCAAGTCCACTTCCTTTAAACCGGCGGATGAAATAGTCAAATTCCAGGTCCATCCAACGGACCCAAATAAAACAGCTTCCATCGGGGCACAGTTAAACCCTGATGTAGACACCGCACTGCAAGAGTTCCTACGTGAGAACTGGGACATTTTCGCCTGGCACCCTTCAGACATGCCAGGAATACCACGCAGGCTGGTCGAACACAGCTTAAATATCCTAAAAGGATTCAAGCCAGTCAAACAGGCTCTTCGGCGTTTCTCCGAACCTAAGAGACAGGCCATGGGAGAGGAACTAGTCAAGCTATTGGAAGCCGGATTCATCAGAGATATAAAACATCCGGACTGGCAAGCAAACCTGGTGATGGTACCAAAGAAGGACAAATCCTGGCGCCTGTGCATTGATTTTAAGGACCTCAACAAGGCCTGCCCAAAGAATCCCTTCCCCCTCCCCCGCATCGATCAAATTATCGACGCTACCGCAGGACACGATTCGTTGTGTTTCCTCGACGCATACTCCGGCTATCATCAAATTAAGATGGTAGAGTCAGACCAAGCCGCAACGGCATTCATCACACCATACGGCCCATTCTGCTTCAACACAATGCCCTTCGGGCTCAAAAACGTCGGCGCAACATATCAGCGCATGATTCAGACATGTCTGGGAAACCTGATCGGCAAAACAGTGGAGGCATACGTAGATGATGTGGTCGTCAAAACAAGACATGTCGAATCTCTAGTAGACGACTTGAGGCTCACATTTGATAACCTCCGAGCATACGACATCAAGCTCAACCCGGAAAAATGCGTTTTCGGCGTACCAGCCGAAAAGCTCTTGGGCTTCATTGTATCCGGTAGAAGAATTGAAGCAAATCCAGCCAAGATCCGAGCTCTGTCACAATTGGATATCCCAAAGGACCTCAAACAAATACAAAAATTAACCGGATGCGTGACGGCTCTAAGCCGCTTTATCTCCCGCTTGGGAGAAAAGGCACTACCCCTTTACCGCCTCCTCCGGCGCACCGAACACTTCGAGTGGACGGATGCAGCCACGGCCGGACTCGGCGAAATAAAAGCCATATTGGCAACAAACCCAGTCCTGGCCGCGCCAAACATTGGCGAACCAATGCTATTATACATTGCAGCAACCCATCAGGTTGTAAGCGCAGTGCTCGTCGTCGAACGAGAAACGGACGGACACAAATTCCCCCTTCAAAAGCCGGTCTATTATGTGTCCACTGTCCTTACTCCGTGCAAGTCACGGTACCCGCATTATCAAAAGATTGCGTACGCGGTATTTATGGCATCCCGGAAGCTGCGACACTACTTTCAAGAGTGTTCAATAACAGTAGCCTAGGAAGTGCCACTTAACGATATTATAAACAACCGCGACGCGACGGGCCGGATTGCAAAATGGGCCATTGAGCTCCTCCCATTCGACATAACTTACAAGCCACGACGAGCTATTAAGTCGCAAGTTTTGGCCGACTTCGTCGCAGAATGGACGGAAGCCGAACTCCCTAAAGAGTACGGCACATATTCCAACTGGATCATGCACTTCGACGGCTCCAAAATGTTGGGCGGTCTAGGGGCTGGCGTCGTTTTGACATTCCCCACAGGAGACACAGTTCAATACGTACTCCAGATAATGTACACAGACTCCAACAATGCAGCCGAACAAGAGGCCCTTTTACATGGTCTCCGGATGGCAGTATCCATTGGCATTCAACGCCTAGAGGTGCGCCGGGATTCGAACCTCGCGATATCCCAAATAAATGGAGACTTTGATGCCAAGGATCCGAAAATGGCAGCTTACCGCAGCGCCGTCTTAAAAATGTCAGCTCGGTTCGAGGGGCTCGAATTTCACCACATAGCACGGGAAAATAATCAGGCGGCAGATGTCGTGGCACGCATCGGCGCAAAATGCGATTTAGTCCCCCCCCCCCAACATCTTCTTGGAAAGGCTGTTCAAGCCATCTGTAGTATGGGAAGGGGAACCAGGCAATAACAGCCCGGACCCAACCGCACTGCCCGACACCGAACACTCTGACATAATTGGACGCTCTGCCAATGAAATAACACCTTCAGCCCACGTAATAATGGTCGTCATCGCCACGTGGACAGAACCATTCCTAGCCTAACTTACTAGGCAGGAACTCCCCGATGACCAAAACGAGGCACACTGCATAGTGCGGTGATCTAAAGCCTATAAAGTCCACGAGGGAGAGCTTTATAAGAAAAGCACTACCGGAGTCCTTCAAAGGTGCATCTCCGAAGAGGAAGGGCGGAACCTTCTGGCTGAAATTCATGCCGGACTCGGCAGTCATCACGTTGCAGCTCGGTCCCTTGTAAGCAAGGCCTTCCGTACAGGCTTTTATTGGCCGACGGCCCGGGCAGACGCTCAGGACTTAGTCCAACGATGCGTCGGTTGCCAGCTTTTTGCAAACCAAAGCCATATGCCACCCACCGCCCTCCAAACTATCCCCATCACTTGGCCCTTCGCGGTCTGGGGGCTTGACATGGTTGGACCCCTTAAAGGTGGAACCCGCAAGAAAAAATACTTACTGGTCATGGTGGATAAGTTCACCAAATGGATAGAAGTCAAGCCAGTTAAAACGGCCGAATCCGGACCGGTCATAGACTTTATATCCGGGGTCGTACACCGTTACGGCGTCCCCCACAGCATCATCACCGATAACGGCACGAAATTTACGGCCGACGAGGTACAACTCTGGTGTAAAAACATGGGCATCAAGCTCGATTATGCTTCCGTCTATCACCCACAAACTAACGGCCAGGTCGAGCGAGTAAATGGTCTTATCATGAGCGGCATCAAACCCAGATTAGTGCGGTCCCTTAAGGAATCTATACGCACTGGGTAGAGGAGCTCGACTCCGTACTCTGGGAGGCTGCGGACCACGCTGAATCGCACCACCGGATACACACCATTCTTCATGGTGTACGGCGCAGAGGCAGTGTTGCCCTGCGACATAATTCATGGCTCACCTCGAGTGCGCATGTACGAAGAAAGAGAAGTCGAGCTCGATCGGCAGGACAGTTTGGATGCCTTGAAGGAGGAGCGTGACATGGCAAAATCTCGTTCCGCATTCTATCAATAGCAGGCTCGAAGATACCAGAGCAGAGAAGTACGGGCCAAAAATTACAACGTTGGCGAATTAGTTCTATGCCTGCCGGACAAGAGAAAGGACAAACTCAAGCCCAAATGGGAAGGTCCCTTCATAATTGACCAAGTCCTGACTGGTGGAGCGTACCGCCTGCGAGATGCATCGGATAACCGACTCGAGCCGAACCCATGGAACGCAGCTCGTCTCCGAAGATTCTATGCCTAGCGCCGGACTCTGTGTTCGTCTCCTTCCTCTGTCCATTTTTTATATATTTTCTGTCTTACATTTCTCTCATTCTCCCCTCCCTTTCTCTTATAGCCTTTAAAAGCTCATCAACTAACGCGCTATCCGCGCTCATTAAACCAGGGGGCTTCTTTAAACAGAAGCTTATTTATACGGGCTTCATGCCCAACACATGTGTCACACTTCCGCACGTACCTTTTATTCACCATTATATGCATCGATATGACTTAAGTTTTGGCCAAGCTGGATTGCCTGGCTCCTGTGCTTACCCCTATGTTCCCGATTGTTCGGCTAGGTGGTAAAGGGAGCACCTCTGCGATTGTTACTGCCGGGTCAGCCGGATGTGTACCTCAGACTGGGTGAAGCCGAAAGCTAGCGTTCTTAAGGGAATATTGGGTCGGTGAACTAAAGATGATTTCTCACTTATTTATTTATACGCCCCCAGATGTTTCTCCTGCGTCTCTTTTCGCAGTCCGTACATGCACTTTAGGGCATGTCTCCCAGGGAAAGGAACCCCTAACGGAACTATTCTCCCCGGAAGATGTTTCTTACTAACCATGTAATATAACATAACTAGTTGGGCACTTGTCTGTTCAAGCAATAAATGACCCGCACGCCTGGTCTCCGCGCTTGCCCCGGTTCTTATATAACCGCGAGGGTATTCGGATACACTCCGGACCGTCAAGTCCCGAGGTTGAAGCGAAAAGGTCGGCCATGACAAACGATCTACAATCCGGCTAGAAGGCATTACACATGTCACTTAAAATTACATAGTCAATCTGACTGATTGTATTCCTCTTCAATACCATCTAATAGGTTGTCTAGTATACAGTCCTGTTGGGAATACTTTGCGGCCAATTCTACTTGGCCGTATACTAAGCTCACAGGGATCTCCTTCCCATCAGGCCCCACAGGTCCGACCTCGGCCATGTGGTTTAGGTCATCCTTCGTGTACCGCGTCTTCACCATGGCCCAGGCCTCCTGGCGCCTTGACGGCAGGCCGATATCTTCCACAATCGGAAGCGCCGTTGCGCTCCCTTCAGCTTCTCTACAAGCTCTCCAAGGCCTTCGAGCATGGAGACAGATGGCCACAAGGCCTAGGCGACGCCTTGCATCACCTGCCGAACTCGCTCGTGCAGTTGTGAGAGCTCGGGAAGAAGGTCACCCGTAGAACCGGGCATTTCCTCTGCAGGACGACCTGTTAGCATACGTACAGACATTACTCTGTTAGTCGACTTCCTCGCCGAACTCTTTTTTTAAAGTTCGTTTAAGCACTTACTAAATATGCCGCGTCAAAGCCGCTGATTCTCCTTAATGGAGTCCGACAGCTGGGCACGAACATCCTTCAGTTCAATGCCCAGCTTGGTGTTGGCATCTTGGAGATCGTTCTTCTCCCGCCTCACCTTTGTCAGCACGCTCTCACCAGCCTTTAGCTGGCGTAGGAGTTGTTGCTTATCCGGATTTAATCCGGCGACATCTGCAATTTCCTTTGTCAGATTTGCACCCAAGCCGCACTTCACAAAATACTTATCTTTCGAAGCGTATATTACCAGAGGGGGTCTCCTTGGGCTCCCCTGCCACGGCTAGTGCAGCCTCAAGTTGGGCTTTGCACTCTTCTAGCTCTTGGGATAGTTGAGTATTCTTTTCCGCAAGAACCTGCATTATGAATGATCCTTAAATCAGTTATTCTAACTGTTTCAAGTCTCGGGGGCTACTTATATATATAACCATTAAATTTTCTCACCCGTATGTCTTTTACATATTGCTCCGTGGCTCTGGCTAGACCATTTTGAGCGGCACGGAGGTACGCATCTCCCGAATTGAAGGCATCCAATGCCTCTTGGGAGAAACAAGCGTCGCGAAGAACTGTCCGGCGACGCCTGTGGTTCATGGTACTCTCCACCTCGGAATTGGTGGCAGACAGCCTGTCCGCATCCTTTGTCGGAGGAGCGTCCGGTGCGCGCCTCGTGTTCGCCTCTGCTTCCGGACCAGGCTTTGGAGCCTGTCTGGTGGAGGCGCGATTGGCAACCTCTCCGGATATAGTCCGGCGAGGTCTCTTTGTCCTGAAGAGAGCACGAGCATTAATATGCCTTGAAGGAATAACACCTGGGAATAAGATGGCGCGCTATACCTTTGCGCCGGCGTCTCAGTCCGGACCGCACTTCTTTTCAGCCCACGGGGCCTTGCAGCCCCTCGTTAGCTAGTCGCCGCAGGCTCGGCCTCCCATCTCAAGGACCTCCCCTGCAAAACACGGTTGTTATACGAAAATCGAAAACACGCGAGGATGGATCCCTTTTCAAGGTGCTGGGACTTCGGTCTCAGTTACCTCTGAGGCTGGGAGTAGCCCTGGGTAATCGGCCATAATGGCCACCGAGGCGTTGTCCTTGCTCAATTGATGAAACACCCCATCAATCAGCTCCACAGATAAGTCCAGGTCCTCTTGGGAGGCCGGGTCGAGGGACCGTTCCGGACCCTCAGGTTGTGGAGGAGGGTTGTTTATTTCTTTAACAGCCTGGCGCAGTTCCTGCGTTGAAGTCGTTAGACTGAATATTTAACGATGGGAATATAAGACGGATGGGCAAGTAAAAGTGTCCACTTACCCAACTTGGAGGATTGTACATAGAAAATCCACCCTATGGGTTGACGCGGAGAAATTCCTCCTCTTCTCCCTTGTACAAAGCGGACAAGATCTTTATTAGAGCGGCAGCCGATTCCGGCTCCTTAAGGCCGTGGCGGGTGGCGTCGTCCTCCCCGTTGAAATCACACATGGGGTGGCCTCTATACTGAAGCGGCTGCACCCCCCGCATGATGCATGCGGCCATGACCCTGATCATGGTCAGTCCGAAATGAGCTAACAACCTTATCCGGCCCATCGAGTAAAGAACGTCCTTGTCACTTTCCCTCTGAGGGCTCCGTGGACGCCAGCTTAGGTGCTTCTTCAGGGGAGCACTGTCGAACTCAGGAAGGCCGATCCGGACAGGATCCGGCAGCGGGACGTCCTCTATATAAAACCATTCCGAAGGCCAGTCCTCGGACGCCTTCTTTGGGGTCCCCGATAGATATCCGGTCCCGGCGATGCGCCACACTTCGGCTCCGCCCACTTGATATATTGACCCCTTTTGAGAATGGGGCACAAGGCAGAATAGCTTCTTCCACAGCGCGAAATGAGTCTCGCAGCCCAAAAACAGCTCACAAAGGGCTACGAAGCCCGCGATATGCAATATGGAGGCAGGCGTGAGGTTGTGCAGGTGGAGGCCATAGAACTCCAGGAGCCCCCGGAGAAACGGATGAATTGGAAATCCGAGCCATATTATTAAAAAAGGGACAAGGCATACCCGCTCTCCTTTGGAGGGATTGGGGCGCTCTCCGCTTGCTCTCCGCCATTATAGGTGGCAAGTCCAGCTCGAACCGGGACCATATAGGCCGGGGGGAGAAATCCCTTGGTCTGGAGCGTCACTAGCTCGCTGTGCAGGATGGAGCATCTCTCCCAATCTCCAGGCTGAGGGCTGGAAGGGCGAGAGGAGGAGCTGCGACGGCCGGCCATGATGGAATGGACCTCTGTCGGATACGCTCTGATGAATGCTCGCGGAGGGGAGATGGTGTGGTCTGGATCTAAATCCCCGTCCCTTTAAATAGGCGGCTCATTTACGCGGCTAGGGGTGTAAATGTAAAAACACCCTGACTTTTCGTATTCGTTTGACACGTGGAAGACGGTCATTATTGGGCGTAGAAGCCAAGGAGCGCTACATTTACAAGAAACCGGACATTATTCAACAGGTACACGAAATTTGGAGGAGAACCCGCCTTGCAATGCCGAAGACAATTTGCGCGCCGGACTCGTCATCATTGAAGCCTGGTTCGGGGGCTACTGAGGGAGTCCTGGATTAGGGGGTGTCCGGATAGCTGGACTATACCTTTGGCCGGATTCTTGGACTATGAAGATACAAGATTGATGACTTCGTCTCGTGTCCGGATGGGACTTTCCTTGGCGTGGAAGGCAAGCTTGGCGATACGGATATGTAGATCTCCTACCAATGTAACCGACTCTGTGTAACCCTAGCCCTCTCGGTGTCTATATAAACCGGAGGGTTTTAGTCCGTAGGACGAACTACAATCATACCATAGGCTAGCTTCTAGGGTTTAGCCTCTCTGATCTTGTGGTAGATCTACTCTTGTACTACCCATATCATCAATATTAATCAAGCATGAGTAGGGTTTTACCTCCATCGAGAGGGCCAAAACCTGGGTAAAAACAACGTGTCCCTTGTCTCCTGTTACCATCCGCCTAGACGCACAGTTCGGGACCCCCTACCCGAGATCCGCCGGTTTTGACACCGACAGTAACGTGCTTTCATTGAGAGTTCCTCTGTGCCGTCGCCCTCAAAAAGGATGCCTCGTCCCGTCTTTAAAGACGGCACCATTGCTAAGGGAGCTCTGGCTGTCGGCCAAACTCTCCGGCTGGGTGGTTTTCTTATGACCGCCTGTTCGGCTGCTGCGCCGATGATGACCTCTTGGGTCATCAAAAGCAATCTTCACGTCAACTCGGAACTCGCCGAGCAGTTAGATCCAATGGAGCTCTCTTCCCTAAACGAGCTCTTGGATCGCATCGCCGCCCTGGGAGTCGCTACGGATTACGACCAGATTGGGCCTAAACCCGATCTGATAAAGATTAACTCTCGCCAGGTCACCCATCATGTTGCCGTGGTAGAGGGACAGTGCGGCGACCCTTCATCTATCTTAAGGACTAGCTATGTCCGGATTCCCGATCCCTCCAAGCCGGATACCCGCGGAGGGGAGGACGTCACTCAAGACCTGAACGTAGAGTCAGGTAACGGACTAGATTCATTGGACAACATCCAAGAATCCAAACTTCCGAGTTTGGAAACTCCTTGGCCCCGAAGTCTCAGATCGGGTGAGGTTTTGGATTTAATTCCACCCACCCACCCGAACATAAGCGATCTATCCCAAGTTAGGCAAGAGCCGGAAGAAACAGTACATCATTACTGGGTCAGATTCCTCCTGGTTATGAACAGGATAAAGGACTGCCGCGAGGAAGACGCAATTTCATTCTTCTGCAGTAATTCCACGAACAAGGGAATCCTAAACGCCATAAGTCGCCGTGATATTACACGATTCGCTGACTTGGCATCCATAGTACGAAAGTACTGTGCGACGGAAAGCGCCTGGAAAACCGAAATAAAATTTTGGGACAATTCGGCCCTGAATACAAACCCAGTCCGAAATAAATGGGTGCCTCATCGCCAGACACCTGGGTTAAACACCAAAAGGCAAAAACCCTTCACAGGGCATGGAACCATACTGGAAGGATGGCTTAATGGACCCTGTAAAATTCACAGTACAGAGGGCGCCACACCAACTCATAGCCTTAGAGCATGTTGGATACTCCGGCAGGTGGCCAAAATTGGCGAAGATCTTCTAATTCCAGAAGCCACGGAAAGCCACCCCAGGGATGCCAGTACGGTATTAACAGTCTTCGAGACTTTCGCATCAAATAATATGCGAAAACGAACACTCCGCAGCCTTGCCGAAGTCTACCAAGTAGAAACAATAAACCCGTGGAGCGACACGGCTATTACCTTTAATGCCAGTGATGAACCTAAATTCCGAACAGCCCGAGCACCAGCCGCATTGGTCCTCAGTCCAATAGTGGACGGCTTTCGCCTTACCAAGGTACTCATGGATGGTGGCAGCGGATTGAACCTCATTTATGAGGAAACCCTTCAAAAAATGGAAATGCATTGAGCGAAGCAGCACAACCTTTAAAGGAATAACCCCCAGTCGGGAAGCGCGTTGTACAGGAAAAATCACACTAGATGTGGTGTACGGCACGCCGGATAATTACAGGTCCGAAGAAGTCACGTTCCAAGTGGCCCCGTTTAGTAGCGGATACCACGCTCTGCTAGCTCGGGAGGCGTTTACAATCTTCCAAGCCATACCCCATTACGGGTACATGAAGCTCAAGATGCCCGGGCCCAACAGAATCATCACTCTCGCTAGTGATCAGGACATAGCACTCCGCGCCGAAAACAAGACAGCCGCACTGGCCCTTGAAGCACTATCGGAAGCCCTAGCGGCTGAGGAACCGACTGCGCTGCGCTCCATGATGAATAGGGACGATGTGATCCTCGACAAAAGATCCAAGTCCACTTCCTTTAAACCGGCGGATGAAATAGTCAAATTCCAGGTCCATCCAACGGACCCAAATAAAACAGCTTCCATCGGGGCACAGTTAAACCCTGATGTAGACACCGCACTGCAAGAGTTCCTACGTGAGAACTGGGACATTTTCGCCTGGCACCCTTCAGACATGCCAGGAATACCACGCAGGCTGGTCGAACACAGCTTAAATATCCTAAAAGGATTCAAGCCAGTCAAACAGGCTCTTCGGCGTTTCTCCGAACCTAAGAGACAGGCCATGGGAGAGGAACTAATCAAGCTATTGGAAGCCGGATTCATCAGAGATATAAAACATCCGGACTGGCAAGCAAACCTGGTGATGGTACCAAAGAAGGACAAATCCTGGCGCCTGTGCATTGATTTTAAGGACCTCAACAAGGCCTGCCCAAAGGATCCCTTCCCCCTCCCCCGCATCGATCAAATTATCGACGCTACCGCAGGACACGATTCGTTGTGTTTCCTCGACGCATACTCCGGCTATCATCAAATTAAGATGGTAGAGTCAGACCAAGCCGCAACGGCATTCATCACACCATACGACCCATTCTGCTTCAACACAATGCCCTTCGGGCTCAAAAACGTCGGCGCAACATATCAGCGCATGATTCAGACATGTCTGGGAAACCTGATCGGCAAAACAGTGGAGGCATACGTAGATGACGTGGTCGTCAAAACAAGACATGTCGAATCTCTAGTAGACGACTTGAGGCTCACATTTGATAACCTCCGAGCATACGACATCAAGATCAACCCGGAAAAATGCATTTTCGGCGTACCAGCCGGAAAGCTCTTGGGCTTCATTGTATCCGGTAGAAGAATTGAAGCAAATCCAGCCAAGATCCGAGCTCTGTCACAATTGGATATCCCAAAGGACCTCAAACAAATACAAAAATTAACCGGATGCGTGACGGTTCTAAGCCGCTTTATCTCCCGCTTGGGAGAAAAGGCACTACCCCTTTACCGCCTCCTTCGGTGCACCGAACACTTCGAGTGGACAGATGCAGCCACGGCCGGACTCGACGAAATAAAAGCCATATTGGCAACAAACCCAGTCCTGGCCGCGCCAAACATTGGCGAACCAATGCTAGTATACATTGCAGCAACCCATCAGGTTGTAAGCGCAGTGCTCGTCGTCGAACGAGAAACGGACGGACACAAATTCCCCCTTCAAAAGCCGGTCTATTATGTGTCCACTGTCCTTACTTCGTGCAAGTCACGGTACCCGCATTATCATAAGATTGCGTACGCGGTATTTATGGCATCCCGGAAGCTACGACACTACTTTCAAGAGTGTTCAATAACAGTAGCCTCGAAAGTGCCACTTAACGATATTATAAACAACCGCGACGTGACGGGCCGGATTGCAAAATGGGCCATTGAGCTCCTCCCATTCGACATAACTTACAAGCCACGGTGAGCTATTAAGTCGCAAGTTTTGGCCGACTTCGTCGCAGAATGGACGGAAGCCGAACTCCCTAAAGAGTACGGCGCATATTCAAACTGGATCATGCACTTCGACGGCTCTAAAATGTTGGCCGGTCTAGGGGCTGGCGTCGTTTTGACGTCCCCCACAGGAGACACAGTTCAATACGTACTCCAGATAATGTACACAGACTCCAACAATGCAACCGAACATGAGGCCCTTTTACATGGTCTCCGGATGGCAGTATCCATGGGCATTCAATGCCTAGAGGTGCGCGGGGATTCGAACCTCGCGATATCCCAAATAAATGGAGACTTTGATGCCAAGGATCCGAAAATGGCAGCTTACCGCAGCGCCGTCTTAAAAATGTAAGCTCGGTTCGAGGGGCTCGAATTTCACCATATAGCCCGGGAAAATAATCAGGCAGCAGATGTCCTGGCACGCATCGGCGCAAAACGCGATTTAGTCCCCCCCCCCCCAACATCTTCTTGGAAAGGCTGTTCAAGCCATCCGTAGTATAGGAAGGGGAACCAGGCAATAACAGCCCGGACCCAACCGCACTGCTCGACACCGAACACTCTGACATAATTGGAGGCTCTGCCAATGAAACAACACCTTCAGCCCACGTAATAATGGTCGTCATCGCCCCGTGGACAGAACCATTCCTAGCCTACCTTACTAGGCAGGAACTCCCCGATGACCAAAACGAGGCACACTGCATAGTGCGGCGATCTAAAGCCTATAAAGTCCACGAGGGAGAGCTTTATAAGAAAAGCACTACCGGAGTCCTTCAAAGGTGCATCTCCGAAGAGGAAGGGCGGAACCTTCTGGCTGAAATTCATGCCGGACTCGGCTGTCATCACGCTGCAGCTCGGTCCCTTGTAAGCAAGGTCGTCCGTACAGGCTTTTATTGGCCGACGGCCCTGGAAGACGCTCAGGACTTAGTCCAACGATGCGTCGGTTGCCAGCTTTTTGCAAACCAAAGCCATATGCCACCCACCGCCCTCCAAACTATCCCCATCACTTGGCCCTTCGCGGTCTGGGGGCTTGACATGGTTGGACCCCTTAAAGGTGGAACCCGCAAGAAAAAATACTTACTGGTCATGGTGGATAAGTTCACCAAATGGATAGAAGTCAAGCCAGTTAAAACGGCCGAATCCGGACCGGTCATAGACTTTATATCCGGGGTCGTACACCGTTACGGCGTCCCCCACAGCATCATCGCCGATAACGGCACGAAATTTACGGCCGACGAGGTACAACTCTGGTGTAAAAACATGGGCATCAAGCTCGATTATGCTTCCGTCTATCACCCACAAACTAACAGCCAGGTCGAGCGAGCAAATGGTCTTATCATGAGCGGCATCAAACCCAGATTAGTGCGGTCCCTTAAGGAATCTATACGCACTGGGTAGAGGAGCTCGACTCCGTACTCTGGGGGTTGCGGACCACGCCGAATCGCACCACCGAATACACACCATTCTTCATGGTGTACGGCGCAGAGGCAGTGTTGCCCTGCGACATAATTCATGACTCACCTCGAGTGCGCATGTACGAAGAAAGAGAAGTCAAACTCGATCGGCAGGACAGTTTGGACGCCTTGGAGGAGGAGCGTGACATGGCAAAATCCCGTTCCGCATTCTATCAATAGCAGGCTCGAAGATACCAGAGCAGAGAAGTACGGGCCAAAAATTACAACGTTGGCGAATTAGTTCTACGCCTGCCGGACAAGAAAAGGACAAACTCAAGCCCAAATGGGAAGGTCCCTTCACAATTGACCAAGTCCTGACTGGTGGAGCGTACCGCGTGCGAGATGCATCGGATAACCGACTCGAGCCGAACCCATGGAACGCAGCTCGTCTCCAAAGATTCAATGCCTAGCGCCGGACTCTGTGTTCGTCTCCTTCCTCTGTCCATTTTTTATATACTTTCTGTCTTACATTTCTCTCATTCTCCCCTCCCTTTCTCTTATAGCCTTTAAAGGCTCATCAACTAACGCGCTATCCGCGCTCATTAAACCAGGGGGCTTCTTTAAACAGAAGCTTATTTATACGGGCTTCATGCCCAACACATGTGTCACACTTCCGCACGTACCTTTTATTCACCATTATATGCATCGATATGACTTAAGTTTTGGCCAAGCTGGATTGCCTGGCTCCTGTGCTTACCCCTATGTTCCCGATTGTTCGGCTAGGTGGTAAAGGGAGCACCTCTGCGATTGTTACTGCCGGGTCAGCCGGATGTGTACCTCAGACTGGGTGAAGCCAAAAGCTAGCGTTCTTAAGGGAATATTGGGTCGGTGAACTAAAGATGATTTCTCACTTATTTATTTATACGCCCCCAGATGTTTCTCCTGCGTCTCTTTTCGCAGTCCGGACATGCACTTTAGGGCATGTCTCCCAGGGAAAGGAACCCCTAACGGAACTATTCTCCCCGGAAGATGTTTCTTACTAACCATGTAATATAACATAACTAGTTGGGCACTTGTCTGTTCAAGCAATAAATGACCCCCTACGCCTGGTCTCCACGCATGCCCCGGTTCTTATATAACCGCGAGGGTATTCGGATACACTCCGGATCGTCAGGTCCCGAGGTTGAAGCGAAAAGGTCGGCAATGACAAACGATCTACAATCCAGCTAGAAGGCATTACACATGTCACTTAAAATTACATAGTCAATCTGACTGATTGTATTCCTCTTCAATACCATCTAATAGGCTGTCTAGTTTACAGTCCTGTTGGGAATACTTTGCGGCCAATTCTACTTGGCCGTATACTAAGCTCACAGGGATCTCCTTCCCATCGGGCCCCACAGGTCCGACCTCGGCCATGTGGTTTAGGTCAGCCTTCGTGTACCGCGTCTTCACCATGGCCCAGGCCTCCTGGCACCTTGACGGCAGGCCGATATCTTCCACAATCGGTAGCGCCACCGCGCTCCCTTCATCTTCTCTACAAGCTCTCCAAGGCCTTCGGGCATGGAGACGGATGGCCACAAGGCCTGGGCGACGCCTTGCATCACCTGTCGAACTCGCTCGTGCAATTGTGAGAGCTTGGGAAGAAGGTCACCCGTAGAACCGGGCATTTCCTCTGCAGGACGACCTGTTAGCATACCTACAGACATTACTCTGTTAGTCGACTTCCTCGCCGAACTCTTTTTTCAAAGTTCGTTTAAGCACTTACTAAATATGCCGCGTCGAAGCCGCTGATTCTCCTTAACGGAGTCCGACAGCTGGGCACGAACATCCTTCAGGTCAATGCCCAGCTTGGTGTTGGCATCTTGGAGATCGTTCTTCTCCCGCCTCACCTTTGTCAGCACGCTCTCACCAGCCTTTAGCTGGCGTAGGAGTTGTTGCTTATCCGGATTGAATCCAGCGACATCTGCAATTTCCTTTGTCAGATTTGCACCCACGCCGCACTTCACAAAATACTTATCTTTCGAAGCGTATATTACCAGAGGGGGTCTCCTTGGGCTCCCCTGCCGTGGCTAGTGCAGCCTCAAGTTGGGCTTTGCACTCTTCTAGTTCCTGGGACAGTTGGGTATTCTTTTCCGCAAGAACCTACATTATGAATGATCCTTAAATCAGTTATTCTAACTGTTTCAAGTCTCGGGGGCTACTGATATATATAACCATTAAATTTTCTCACCCGTATGTCTTTTACATATTACTCCGTGGCTCTGGCTAGACCATTTTGAGCGGCACAGAGGTACGCATCTCCCGAATTGAAGGCATCCAATGCCTCTTGGGAGAAACAAGCGTCGTGAAGAACTGTCTGGCGACGCCTGTGGTTCATGGCACTCTCCACCTCGGAATTGGTGGCAGACAGCCTGTCCGCATCCTTTGTTGGAGGAGCGTCCGGTGCGCGCCTCGTGTTCGCCTCTGCTTCAGGACCAGGCTTTGGAGCCTGGCTGGTGGAGGCGCGATTGGCAACCTCTTCGGATATAGTCTGGCGAGGTCTCTTTGTCCTGAAGAGAGCACGAGCGTTAATATGCCTTGAAGGAATAACACCTGGGAATAAGATGGCGCGCTATACCTTTGCGCCGGCGTCTCAGTCCGGACCGCACTTCTTTTCAGCCCACGGGGCCTTGCAGCCCCTCGTTAGCTAGTCGCCGCAGGCTCGGCCTCCCGTCTCAAGGACCTCCCCTGCAAAACACGGTTGTTATACGAAAATCAAAAACACGCGAGGATGGATCCCTTTTCAAGGTGCTGGGACTTCGGTCTCAGTTACCTATGAGGCTGGGAGTAGCCCTGGGTAATCGGCCGTAATGGCCACCAAGGCGTTGTCCTTGCTCAATTGATGAAACACCCCATCAATCAGCTCCACAGATAAGTCCGGATCCTCTTGGGAGGCCGGGTCGAGGGACCGTCCCGGATCCTCGGGATTTGGAGGAGGGCTGTTTATTTCTTTAACAGCCTGGCGCAATTCCTGCGTTGAAGTCGTTAGACTGAATATTTAACGATGGGAATATAAGACGGATGGGCAAGTAAAAGTGTCCACTTACCCAACTTGGAGGATTGTACATAGAAAATCCACCCTGTGGGTTGACGCGGAGAAATTCCTCCTCTTCTCCCTTGTACAAAGCGGACAAGATCTTTATTAGAGCGGCAGCCGATTCCGGCCCCTTACGGCCGTGGCGGGTGGCGTCGTCCTCCCCGTTGAAATCCCACATGGGGTGGCCTCTATACTGAAGCGGCTGCACCCCCCGCATGATGCATGCGGCCATGACCCTGATCATGGTCAGTCCGAAATGAGCTAACAACCTTATCCGGCCCATCAGGTAAAGAACGTCCTTGTCACTTTCCCTCTAAGGGCTCCGTGGACGCCAGCTTAGGCGCTTCTTCAGGGGAGCACTGTCGAACTCAGGAAGGCCGATCCGGACAGGATCCGGCAGCGGGACGTCCTCTATATAAAACCATTCCGAAGGCCAGCCCTCGAACGCCTTCTTTGGGGTTCCCGATAGATATCCGGTCCCGGCGATGCGCCACACTTCGGCTCCGCCCACTTGATATATTGACCCCTTTTGAGAACGGGGCACAAGGCAGAATAGCTTCTTCCACAGCGCGAAATGAGCCTCGCAGCCCAAAAATAGCTCACAAAGGGCTACGAAGCCCGCGATATGCAATATGGAGGCAGGCGTGAGGTTGTGCAGGTGGAGGCCATAGAACTCCAGGAGCCCCCGGAGAAACGGATGAATTGGAAATCCGAGCCATATTATTAAAAAAGGGACAAGGCATACCCGCTCTCCTTTGGAGGGATTGGGGCGCTCTCCGCTTGCTCTCCGCCATTATAGGTGGCAAGTCCAGCTCGAACCGGGACCATATAGGCCGGGGGGAGAAATCCCTTGGTCTGGAGCGTCACTAGCTCGCTGTGCAGGATGGAGCATCTCTCCCAATCTCCAGGCTGAGGGCTGGAAGGGCGAGAGGAGGAGCTGCGACGGCCGGCCATGATGGAATGGACCTCTGTCGGATACGCTCTGATGAATGCTCGCGGAGGGGAGATGGTGTGGTCTGGATCTAAATCCCCGTCCCTTTAAATAGGCGGCTCATTTACGCGGCTAGGGGTGTAAATGTAAAAACACCCTGACTTTTCGTATTCGTTTGACACGTGGAAGACGGTCATTATTGGGCGTAGAAGCCAAGGAGCGCTACATTACAAGAAACCGGACATTATTCAACAGGTACACGAAATTTGGAGGAGAACCCGCCTTGCAATGCCGAAGACAATTTGCGCGCCGGACTCGTCATCATTGAAGCCTGGTTCGGGGGCTACTGAGGGAGTCCTGGATTAGGGGGTGTCCGGATAGCTGGACTATACCTTTGGCCGGATTCTTGGACTATGAAGATACAAGATTGATGACTTCGTCTCGTGTCCGGATGGGACTTTCCTTGGCGTGGAAGGCAAGCTTGGCGATACGGATATGTAGATCTCCTACCAATGTAACCGACTCTGTGTAACCCTAGCCCTCTCGGTGTCTATATAAACCGGAGGGTTTTAGTCCGTAGGACGAACTACAATCATACCATAGGCTAGCTTCTAGGGTTTAGCCTCTCTGATCTTGTGGTAGATCTACTATTGTACTACCCATATCATCAATATTAATCAAGCATGAGTAGGGTTTTACCTCCATCGAGAGGGCCAAAACCTGGGTAAAAACAACGTGTCCCTTGTCTCCTGTTACCATCCGCCTAGACGCACAGTTCGGGACCCCCTACCCGAGATCCGCCGGTTTTGACACCGACAGTAACGTTTTCAGAGGAAACTTCATGAAGACCTCGGAGGACCATGGAGACGTTCCCGGCACCCAGGGCTATGCCATATCATGCTATTGTGAATTGCCTGGGATGTTTATCCCTTTTTTGCTTGCACCTTTTGATTGCCCAATAGTCAATTATTAGGGAGATCTCTCACAGCTAAAATCAAGACTAAAATGTGCTCTTCCTAGTGTCGCGACCATCTATGACATTTAGTGTTGCTAACTTATTGGATGGTTCACATAATGAGTATCTGCTAAACATGTTGCATATAGTGGCGCTTAACTTATTGGTTGTAGTTTTAAACGATTTGCTTAATTTTCGAACTGCAGTTGGTCCTTGCATACAACTCGAGTAAATCATTCTTTATAAGATGTGTTGTTCATATGTTACTGTTTGCTCCTATGTATCTGTCGTTGGTAAATATATAAAGTAGATACAAACGCATTACGAACATAATCACTTGCAGACCAATTCACAAGAAACGTCCTTGAAATACTTCATTTAAATTCCTTTTTATGTTTCAAATAGTTCTCTTAGCTTCTTGGTTGCAGTTGATCTTTGTATCAATTGGCGCAACAGGTCGTGTTGACAACTGTATTAGGTGTTTAGAGGACTCAAGAGACTTACAGTATACTCCTATTACTGCAGGGTTGCTCCAGGGAGAATGCATTCATTCTAAACTTCTCGTGGGGGTGTTCAACCTTAGGTCATTCACTTGAACAAAATTTGCTATTGTCCTACAATTCTCTGCGCTTGGATGCTCAATAAGGTCTACAAGAATAAAAGCGCGTAGTAGACATCAAACCTTTTTCTGACACCGTTGTTGGGTAGGTAAGTGCTTGAAGCTACCCCTTTAGATATTCCAATGTTATCTTTTCGTTTCTTGTTCACTAGTTTGGTTTATGCAAGAAAACAACAACAAACTGAGTATGCTTGATTATCTTTATACAATTTACCTTAAGAGCCTTGAATCAATACCTCGTTATGAAGTATGCAAAGAAAAACTTGAAGAGGTCACTGAATGTTCTGAGCGTTAATCATGATCGGGACAAAAAAACTATTAGCATGTATTCTATGAATATCAATTATGCCAATGACATGGGAAATCCTAAGCATGGGAAGGCTATAGTTGAAAATCGTTTTGCTATTGATATGGAAGAATTTAAGCTTAGGGAGGATATACTTGGAAATTCTTTTGCTAAAAACAACAAAGTGTACACACACATGGTCACCACTAAGATATGCTCCAACGGTTAGCTTACTTCAGAACGATAATTTGATACTCCATCTATCTCAAAATATAAGGCCTTTTTTAGCACTATATACAAAGGGAGTAATTATTGGTGTCAAAACGAAGTAAAACAGGCAACATGAAGTGGATATACATGGTGTGAGCGTCGGCTGGTGATTTAGGCGGCCGCTGACATGCTCCTTCTGTTGTAGCGGACCATGACCTTCCCCTTGGGCACCGGCATGACCACGTTCCAGTTCGTCTCGGGGAACGGCGACACCATCTCCATCTCGAAGTTCCTCGGCAGGTGGCCCCATATCACCTTGATCTGCATGTACGCGAACGCCTCGCCGACGCAGGCGTGCCGCCCGCCACCGAACACCGTGTACGACAACACTCCGCCGGCCCCGTCCTCCCCTCCGCCGGGGCCGAACCAGCCCGGCTCATATCTCTCCGGGTCTCTGTAGACGCGCGGGAGGCGGTTGTGGAGCACCAGCGGGCTCGCGATTGTACGCCCCTCCGGGACCTGATACTCGTCGCCGACCCTCGTCCGCACGGTGAAGCTACGGCGCGCCTGGCGCAGCAGCATCATCGACGGCGGGTGGAGCCGCAGAGCCTCCTTGACGATGCGGTGGAGGGTGTCCATCTCCTGTAGGACCTCGTAGTCGACGCGGTCCCCGTGCCGCGCCACGATCCGCTCCTGCTCCCGGACGGCGGCGCGCAGATGCTCGGCGTTAGCGCGCGAGAGGAGGCGCTCTCCGGTCCACGCCCATGTCTTCTAAGCATATGGGGGCTACCACTTCAACCGCGCCCATGTCTTCTAAGCATATGGAGCAAATTTAGGCACTCGCATCTACCTCATCCAGCGCCTCTCCTTGCTAAGTTGGAGAAACACCGACAAGCTCAAGATGTGAAGAAGAGTTCACTTTCATGTTGAAGTTGAAGCCGGAGTCGGCCCTCACTCCAAAAACAACGGTTGTCTTCGAGTGTCTGCGAGAGTTTCTCAAGGTTTCCCCAAAGTAGGACATGGGACATAGGACGCGCTGGTGAGCCATGTATAGAGCTGGCGCATCTGGGCCCTTGTCATGGCAGCACTCTGGGTCGGCCCTTGGTGATCCCCTCCCCCCTCTCAACGTCCATTTGAGTATGAGTTTGTCATCCCCATCCTACCCGGTTTTTTACGGACTTTTTTTAGACGGTGACGGGACTTATAACCCATTTTCCCTTCTAGAAGGGGGTTGGAGTCCACCAATGCCCCCATCTTCGTCGACGAAATTCGTCTCTGATGTCAGTAACAAATTCAAGGTGAGTGATGCATCTCCGACATACTATAGTTTTTGCATGTTTTGAGATATATTTTCATCATCTAGACTAACATATTAATTAATTGTCTAGTACCAGTTTTCTGTTTTCCAACGTGTATGCTTTCAAGGAAAATAGGTATTATAAACCTTCGGTAAAATAAGAGGATGATGTATGCACCAAGGGGCATCTAAGGGACTTGGACTTGCGTCGGGAGGACCCACATGGCACCTAGGGGCCCTTGTAGGCGCTTAAAGCCCTAGGGCGCCTACGTAGGGCTCCTAGTGCTGGAAATATGCCTAGATGCAATAATATTGTATTATCAAATTTCTGTGTTCATAACTAATAGATAGCCTACATGTTACACGGAGGACCCCGGAACTTCACGGGGTGCAGGAGAACAAAATTGGTGCCGCGGCGGTAGTTTTCAAAATTGTCGCCACGGTAACGTTTTCAGAGGAAACTTCATGAAGACCTCAGAGGACCATGGAGACATTCCCGGCACCCAGGGCTATGCCATATCATGCTATTATGAATTGCCTGGGATGTTTATCCCTTTGTTGCTTGCACCTTTTGATTGCCCAATAGTCAATTGTTAGGGTGATCTCTCACAGCTAAAATCAAGACTAAAATGTGCTCTTCCTAGTGTTGCGGCCATCTATGACATTTAGTGTTGCTAGCTTATTGGATGGTTCACATGATGAGTATCTGTGAAACATGTTGCCTATAGTGTTGCTTAACTTATTGGTTGTAGTTTTAATTGATGTGCTTAATTTTCAAACCGCAGTTGGTCCTTGCATACAACTTGGGTAAATCATTTTTTATAAGATGTGTTGTTCATATGTTACTGTTTGCTCCTATGTATCTATCGTTGGTAAATATACAAAATAGATACAAACGCATTACGAACATAATCACTTGCAGACCATTCACAAGAAACGTCCTTGAAATACTTCACTTAAATTCCTTTTATGTTTCAAATAGTTCTCTTAGCTTCTTGGTTGCAGTTGATCTCTGTATCAATTGGCGCAACAGGTCGTCCAGTTGACAACTGTATTAGGTGTGTTGAGAACTTAAGAGACTTACTGTATACTCCTATTGCTGCAGGGTTGCTCCAGGGAGAATGCATGCGTTCTAAACTTCTCATGGGGGTGTTCAACCTTAGGTCATTCACTTGAACAAAATCTGCTATTGTCCTATAAGCCTCTGCGCTTGGATGCTCAATAAGGTCTACAAGAATAAAAGCGCGTAGTAGACATCAAACCTTTTTCTGACACCGTTGTTGGGTAGGTGCTTGAAGCTACCCCTTCAGATATCCCAATATTATCTTTTCGTTTCTTGTTCACTAGTTTGGTTTATGCAAGAAAACAACAACAAACTAAGTATGCTTGATTATCTTTATACACTTTACCTTGAGAGCCTTGAATCAAAACCTCGTTATGAAGTATTCAAAGAAAATCTTAAAGAGGTCACTGAATGTTCTGAGCATTAATCATGATCGGGATAAAAAAATATTAGCATGTATTCTATGAATATCAATTATGCCAATGACATGGGAAATCCTAAGCATGGGAAGGCTATAGTTGAAAATCGTTTTGCTATTGATATGGAAGAATTTAAACTTAGGGAGGATATACTTGAAAATTCTTCTGCAAAAAACAACAAAGTGTACACACACATGGTCACCACTATATGCGCTCCACAATTGGCTTGTCAAACAAACACATTAGTTCAACTATGCACGGGCCAACGGTTAACTTACTTTAGAACGGTAATTTGGTACTCCATCTGTCTCAAAATATAAGATCTTTTTTCACACTATATACAAAGGGAGTATCTATTGATGTCAAAACAAAGTAAAACAGGCAACATAAAGTACTCCCTCTGTAAACATCTTCCAAGAAGGAGTAGATATTATAATAGTTTGTCTAATTCATATCTAGATGACTTTTAAGGATGTCACATCTAAGCTCCCACATATATATAATGCAGCAATAAAAAAACTAAAACAAAAAATAAACCACAAATAAAATGGACATCAGCTTAGATGTGACATAACTATGTCACATCTAGATGTGTCCTAGACAGACCCATATTATAAACGGTGTGTCTGTCGGCTAGTGATTTAGGCGGCCGGTGACATGCTCCTTCTGTTGTAGCGGACCATGACCTTCCCCTTGGGCACCGGCATGACCACGTTCCAGTTCGTCTCGGGGAACGGCGACACCATCTCCATCTCAAAGTTCCTCAGCAGGTGGCTCCATATCACCTTGATCTGCATGTACGCGAACGCCTCACCGACGCAGGCGTGCCGCCCGCCACCAAACGCCGTGTACGACAACGCTCCGCCGGCCCCGCCCTCCCCTCCGCCGGGGCCGAACCGGCCCGGCTCATATCTCTCCGGGTCCCTGTAGACGTGCGGGAGGCGGTTGTGGAGCACCAGCGGGCTCGCGACTGTGCGCCCTTCCGGGACCTCGTACTCTTTGCCGTCCCTCGTCCGCACGGTGAAGCTCCGGCGCGCGTGGCGCAACAGCATCATCGCCGGCGGATGGAGCCGCAGAGCCTCCTTGACACTGCGGTGGAGGGTGTCCATCTCCTGCAGGACCTTGTAGTCGACGCGGTCCCCGTGCCGCGCCACGATCCGATCTTGCTCCTTGACGGCGGCGCGCAGGTGCTCGGCGTTGGCGCGCGCGAGGAGGCGCGCTCCTGTCCACGTGCCCGTGCTGGAGCTTGTGTGCTGCCCCGCGAACAGCGCCGAGACTAGCATCCCCACGACCTCCGTCCTGGTCGTGGCGCGGCCGTCTTTGTACCTGGAGTCGACCAGGCATTGCAGCATATCGTTCACGACGTTTCAGAAGCGGAAAGGTGTGATGGCACCCGGGTGCCCCGACACCCTCTTATCCGAGCCGTTCCTCAATCTGAAGATTCGCGCACCAGCAGCAGACCACATGCGGTGTCAGGTTAATTAAGCACTGAGTAGAGGGCAGGCCCTAGTCTTTAGCAGGGAATAGTATGCCTGCATGATTTCATAGGCGTCACCGCGGAAGAAGTCATTTTTTACAGTAAAAAGACTTTATTCCTCGAATAATGGTCATGTTTTACAAGGTGAGAAATAAAGTTAATTAGGGATTTCAGCATCCTAATAACGGAATAACCAGGCTCTTCGGAGCTCAAGGAATGTTTTACTAATGCATCCGCTACTTGGTTAGCCTCTCTGAAGCAATGTTTGAAATTGATCTTTGCAAAATCAATGAAAAGTTGCTTGCATTCATCAACAACTGCAGCCTCCAATCCCACATAGTCATCCATAAGCTGAACCGATTCAACTGCAAACGAGCTGTCGGATTCAACTTCTGCCCTACTGCATCCCAAACTTGCCACGAGATACATTCCGAGGCCTTATTGCTTGATGTTTAGCAGCATCAACATCGCGCACATGCGGTATGAACCATGATGCCACAGCGATAAAATCTTCACGTTCATCAAGCACAACAGCTCCGCTAGCTCCAAACAAGGTATCTGCATGAAAATGGCGCATCTACGTTTACGTTTCCGTACCATGAGCAGGTTTCTTCCACATGTGATTACTTCACTACAGGAAACACACGTTGCAAAGACGAGGTGAAATTGATATCATCTTGACATTCCCTTCGTAAAAAATGTTGCCCCTTTGACACTTCTTTTCATAGTTGAATTGGATGAAACCCGTTTTTGTAAAATATCACTGAATGGACGGCGAGTAGCTGTGAGCCCTGTGGCTCTACCACTCCCTATGCTGCATCCATGGGACACGCTACTGCCTCTCCCACAATGTCCATTCAAAAAACTTACTGTTCTGATCTGCTAACAGAGCTGAATGACACTGAATCTGATTCTGCTAGTGATGTGGCTGATTCAGAGGAGTTGGCTACTCTGGATGCTTCTATGGTCAGTGGAATGAAGATGATGGGTTTGACTGAAAGTATGGCTCTCTCCAATGAACAACCAACCATCAAAAGCAAATGGGGGCCAGTGGTTGCTCCGAGACCAAGCACTAGGGCACATAATAGACAGAACATCATGGAAAAGGTTGCTGCTTACAAGATGAAGAAAAACCTAGAAGTCCCTGCCACCTTCAAAAGTAAGTCCTTCACTACTGAATCATCAGCTACTTTAGAAGCTTATGCTTCTGCAGTTAATATTAAAATTGGTAATAATGACATGAAAAAAACAAATCATTAATGACATCATCAGAGATGAAACTGAAAAATGTCTGGTATTTGCTTCTCAAAATCCTGAGATTTCCTTACCTGATAATTTAGACACTGAGATAGACAAAGATATTGGGGTTTATACTCCAGATAACAACATCCCTAGCACCAACACACCAGGGGGCGCTGCTGGTGTTGTAGGTAGCTGTGGGAATGCAGTAAGAGAGGGACTTTTTAGTCTGACACACCCCTTTAAAATCCCATGATTGGTATCTTTTGGAACATTAGAGGTCTAGGACAGAAAGGAAAACTTCAGTGCCTGTCTGATTTGGTTAATAAGTATAAGCCTGATTTTTTAGGTTTCCAAGAAATTAAGAGAGAGAGTCTATCTGACTCCTTCCTTAATACTTTAGTTGGATCCATTACATATGAGTGGCACATACTTCCTGCAGTAGGTGCTGCTGATGGTATCCTTGTGGGTACTAAAACCAATTCCTTTGAGATTCTGGAGGTTTGCCTAAAGAAATACTGCATTATTATTTCCTTCAAAAGTAAGATTGATGGCTTTTGTTGGCACCTGGTTGTGGTGTATGGCACAACTTATGTTGTTGATAAAGTTGACTTTATTGCTGAACTACATGAGAGTATGGAAGGCTTGTGCTATCTTGTCCTGTTTGGGAGAGATTTTAATTTAATTAGGGAGGCTAAGGGAAAAACCTCTGGTAATATCAACAATTCCTGGGCTTTTCTGTTTAATGACTGGATTAATAAATGGGGATTAATGGAATACAAACTGTCAAACAGAGTTTTCACCTGGAGCAATAACCAAGACAACCCTATCTTTGCCACCATTGACAGAGTTTTCTCTGCTACCAGCTGGGATTGTCACTTCCCACTTACTTCCCTGTGTGCCCTACCAAGGGCGGGGAGTGATCATGCCCCCATCCTGCTGGATTCTGGGATGAATGTAAACAGCCCAGCCAAACCATTTAAGTTTGAAAAATGGTGGCTTGACCAACCTGATTTTCAGACCCTGGTTGAGAAAATTTGGGCCACACCTTCCCCCTTCACCTCTGCTATTGAAACCTGGCAATTTAAAACTAAACCCTTTAGGAAACTGGTGAAGGGGTGGAGCATTAATATTGAGGCTGCCATGAAGAAGAAGAAGAAGAAAGATCTTTTACAGGAGTTTGAGATCCTAGATGTCTTTTCTGAGCAAGGTAGAACTAGTCCTGAGGATATCCTCATAATGAAACAGATTAAAGATGAATTAAATGATATATGGAGGAAAGAAGAAACTGCCATGTGGCAGAGATCTAGAGATAGGAAGATTAAAGAAGGAGATAAGAATACATCATATTTCCATGCTGCTGCTAACCAACGTAGAAGGAAAAATCACCTATCTATTTTGGAGGGCCCTGATGGACCTGCATACTCCACCAAAGACATGTTAGATGTAGCCACTAATTTTTACAACAACCTTTTTGGGTTTGAATCTGAACCTAACATACACCTGGATGAACAATTTTGGTCTGAAGAAGAACTGGTGACAGAGGCTGAAAATACATTGCTGGAAAGGCCTTTTTTAGAGGAGGAAATCAAAGAAGCCATTATGGGCTCCTATGCTAATGGAGCCCCTGGGCCTGATGGTCTGTCTTTTTTATTTTACCAACACTCCTGGGAGATCATTAGAGGTGATTTTATGGCATTGGTCAGAGACTTTGAGAATGGATCCTTGGATATCCAGAGGCTAAACTATTTCATTGTCACTCTTATTCCCAAAGAACCTGATGCCAAAAATATGAAAAAATTCAGACCCATTTGTCTTAGTAACTGTTCCGTGAATTTTTTTAGTAAAGCTATGACAAACAGGGTTTCCCCTGTGGGACATAGGTTGCTATCCCCATGCCAATCTGCTTTTGTGAGAGGCAGATTCATACTTGAAAGTGTGGTCACTGCCAATGAAGCTATCCACGAAGTACACAAATCCAGAGAGGCTGGGATTGTTCTCAAGCTGGACTATGAAAAAGCCTACGACCGGGTAAATTGGGATTTCCTAGTTGAGATGTTAACTTCTAGAGGCTTTGGAGCAAAATGGATTAGATGGAATCTATCTATTTTTCAAAATAGTTCTTTCTGTGTTAAGATCAATGATGTGTTAGGTCCCTATTTTGTGGGTGGGAAAGGATTGAAATAAGGTGATCCTAGCTCCCCCATGCTCTTCAACCTTGTGGCTGATGTCTTTTCGCGCATGCTGATGAAGGCTGTGAACAACAACATCATCTCGGGGATTGTTCCCCACATTATTCCACGTGGACTCGTTTGTTTACAGTATGCCGACGACACAATACTATTTCTGAATCCCAATCCTGAGTATGTAAAGAACTTAAAATGGCTGCTCGCTTGTTTTGGAAACCTATCTGGTTGAAAATCAACTATGATAAGTGTGAAGTAGTGCCAGTTAATATGAATGAAGAGGAGGCTAAGCTACTTTCTCAAAATTTTTGCTGCAAGTTGGGGGAGTTCCCCCTTAAGTACCTGGGAGTACCTCTCCATTATCTTAAGCTGAGGAGGGAGGATATCCAATATATTATTGACAAAATTATGAAAAGGATTAGTGGATGAAAAGGGAGACTACTCAGTTATGAGGCAAAACTAATTCTACTTAAAGCATGCATTGCTAGTATTCCTATGTATTTGATGTCTGTGATTAAATTCCCTAAATGGGCCATAAAAGCCGCATGCTTCGGGAGCACTTGGATCACTGGATTGGAGATCCAATGGCCACGGTCAGAGCCGTCACAACTTTGCAGAAAACGCCCCTTAGTTCGAATATTTTTTCCCTATGAACTCTCATCCTAGCCTGCCTACGGTGTAGAGCGGTGCCCTCCCCGTCTCTGACGAGATCTTAGCTTGGCCTCGCGGGGGGCCAAAGTGGCCGACTGCGTCGCCCCGTCTCAGTCTCGGCCCAAAAAATGCTACATCGACGGGCTCATTACGGGGAATTCAGGACCTTCCAACTAACTAATACTTGCCCCTCTCCTCCCTTTGATTTTCGGGGGTGGGTCCAATCACATATTGCCACCTCAAATTTACGCCGTAAAAGGCCTGTAAGACTCCGTTGATGTAGCATTGCTCGTCTCGGCCTCTCGAGGCTACACCGGCGATGCTACACGTATAAACAATTTACAGACTTTTACAGGATGGTTAACATTGGTCAATAGGTGAGTGGGGCGGCCCACCCACCTGAAAATCAGGGGGAAGAGGTTTGTGATTGGTTGTTAGATGAAAGGAGCGTGTAAAAGTGTGTAAGTCTTTATATGTCTAGCATTTTTTGAGCTACACCGCTGCTCCTCCACACGGAATTGACCGACGCGAGATAAATTCACACACAACGGAGAAATGACGAATCCGGTTTAGTAAACATGCAGTAGTTGTTGTAGACGTGTAAGTTTTCACAAGATAATGTTGCGCTTTGGCGCGGCGTATGACTGTAGGAGTACTTAAACGTCTCCGGCCGGCCGGCAACGGCAACTCGGTCGGTCCATCTTTACGAACAAACGATGAGCGCCGGGGTAGTGACCAAGTCGTCGCCGGTGCTCGTCGTCGGCCCGCCCGGCGGCGACGACGCCGTGGTCCACCTCACCTCCTCCTTCGACCGGATCGTCCCTCCCATCGGGGTCACCGCGCTGCTCCTCTTCGACCGGCCGATCCCCGAGCCGGCGGAGACCGTCAGGACGGCGCTCTCGAGGGCGCTGGCCCACTACCGCCCCGTCGCCGGCCGCTTCGCCGCCGACGGCGACGGCGATGGTGAGCTCCTGCGCATCGAGGGCGCGGCCGGCGTGCCGCTCGTCGCCGCGTCGGCGTCCTGCGCGCTGGCGGACGTCACGGTGCCGCTGCTCGGCGGCCTCGCGGCGCGGTACCCCGGAAGGCTCTGCCGCCACGCCGACCCGCTGCTGCTGGTGCAGGTCACCGAGTTCGCCTGCGGCGGGTTCGCCGTCGCCGCGACGTGGAACCACGTGCTGACGGACGGCGAGGGCATGGCGCAGTTCCTGGGCGCCGTCGGGGAGCTCGCGCGCGGGGCGTCCCCGGCGCCGTCCGTCACGCCGCTCCGCGCCGACGACGGCTCGCTCCTGGGCCTCCCGCCGTCGACGGTCGCCGCGCAGAAGCAGGGGGGCAGCTCCATGCTGAAAATGAACCTCGCGCTCCTGGACGTCACCGTCCCCGCCGGCCTGATCGGCCGCGTCAGGGCCGAGTTCGACGCCGCGGGCCTCGGCGACCCGTGCACGGCGTTCGAGGCCGTGGCAGCGGTGCTGTGGCAGTGCCGGACCCGCGCGGCCGTCGTCTCCGTCTCCGACGAGGCCCCCGTGACCCTCTCGTTCGCGGCGAACCTGCGCCGGCTCGTCGGCGCCAGGCCCGGGTACTACGGCAACTGCGCGGTGCTGCAGCCGCTGACCTCCACGCGCGGCGCGGTGGCGAACGGCGCGGCCGCGGACGTGGCGAGGATGATCCGGCGCGCGAAGGAGAGGATCCCCGACCTGCTCACCCCCGGCGGCACGACGACGGAGCAGGGGGCGGTGGCGCTGACGTACAGCACGCTGGTGGTGTCGAGCTGGAGGAACCTGGGGTTCGAGGCGGCAGACTTCGGCGGCGGGAGGCCGGCGCGGGTGACATGGCACTGGCACGGGGAGGAGACGACGGTGCCGAGCTGCGTCGTGTGCCCGCCGGGCACGGACGGCGACAACGGCGGGGTCAGCGTGACGTCGCTCTTCGTCAGGCCGGAGCACGCCGACGCCTTCCTAGCCGAGCTCGCCGCCATGTCGCCTGCATCCATGCCATCACCATCACCCTGAATCTGTAAACTTGTACAGCTCTGACAGTGAAAGTTATAATAATATCTCAAGTTTGAAAAAAGGCTTTCGCAAATGATGAATTTGTTGACTCGATGATTGAACAGAGGATCAGCTCCTCATTTCAAACATTCTTCCAATATTTCTCCTTCAAATTCAAGATAAACCACTAGACAAAATATACAGCTGCCTGGCTTTGTGACTGGGGACACATGAACAAAATTGGAAGGGGGCACAACACACACCCATTCCATCCCCATTCACAAAGGCCTGAACTTCACAAAGGTCTGAACCTTTGGACATCTTCCCTACATGCTACTACTACCAAGGGCCTGAAGCTGCTACTATTACTAGTCTACTCCCTCCGTTCCAAATTACTCGTCGTGGTTTTAGTTCAAATTTGAACTAAAACCACGACGAGTAATTTTGAACAGAGGGAGTACTATACAAAATCCTGGAGTTCTCCCATGGCCAAGGAGCTCCATCATTTGAAGAGCATCTTGAGCTCCTCGATGCGCGAGCTGCGGACCTCCTCGTCGGTCAGCGCCCCGGCGATCATCCGCTGCTTGCGCGCCTGCACCTGCTGCATCCGCTCCTCCACCGTGTCCTTGACGATGAACCGCCTCACCTGGACCGCCCTCTTCTGCCCGATGCGGTGGATCCGCATGATGGCCTGCTCCTCCACCGCAGGGTTCCACCATGGATCCTGTATCAACACACAACAGAACTTGGTCATTGTCACACATCACTACCACAGGACATGTATCACCAAGCAAAAAACAGTTCACTGCATTGACACAGAGGGTTAAGATGGAATTACCATGAGGAAGACATTGGAGGCAGCAGTCAGGTTCAGGCCCACACCTCCAGCTTTGAGTGACATCAACAGCACCTGATGAATTTCCAGGGATAAAAGATCAGCAAGTGAAAATGCTTCAAGAATTACTTACTTTTGTAAAGAAAAAACAGAGCAAATAAATAAATGAGCATACATACTAGCTTGTCCTTGCTTTGACTGAACTCGTTGAGGACCTTCTCCCTGTGCTTCTGGGTCACCTTCCCATCAAACCTCAGGAACTTGATCCCCTTCTGGTTCAAGGGGATCTCGAGGAGATCAAAGAAGGAAGTGAACTGGCTGAACACGATGCTCTTCTCCCCCTTCTTCCCGAGGTCCTCCAGGGTCGCGAGGAGCCTCACCACCTTGCATGAATCCTTCCAGTTGTTCTTGGCGTCGACCTCGTAGCGGCACTGGACGGGCAGCATGATCAGATCGGCCTTGGTGATGGGGCTTCGGCAGATAGGGCAGGGCCCCCCGACCGGCGTGCTCCAGCTGGAGAGGAGGCACTCGCGGCACATGCGGTGCGCGCAAGGGGTGATCACGGGGTCATCGGAGGTCGACTCAAGGCAGATAGGGCACTCCGCAGCCGTGCCCTGGCGGATTTCCTCAACGACATCCTCGACAAATGCTCGCGAGGGTACAATGGCACAGCATCCAGAATCATTCCTTGCCCCATTAAGGAACCGTTCCGCTAGCTCATCTAGATCGGTGTACTTTTTGGTATCAGCTTTGCTGCATATTGAAAGTTCAGCAAGAAATTAGAAGATGAGCCGATGAAATACAAGACAGAGGTTTTAATGCGATTTAATGGCTAACCTGATGACCAGGAAAGGGTGATCGCAGCACTGCCTTAGACGAAGAAGTAGCTCAAGAATGTTAGCATAGTTGTTAAGAACATTGCCTTGTGCCACAAACTTATCAAATTGAACCTGTTGGAATGGAAAGACCATTTTGAGTTAGACATGAAAAGAAACTTGTCCGTGAACTATTTGATTCTCACCAAGATGAACAAGAAATATAAAACTTCCATCCTTTCAGTAACTAATCAGCAAAATTTGGCCCATAAACTCTTAGAAGCGTATACCTTTGATCTCCTGAAAAGCGCTTCATAGAAATCACGTTCCTCAATAGACTGTTCGCATTCCACAACCTCAACATTAGCTGGTGGGAGGACCAATATGGGCCTGAAACAAGCATCAGAGTCATGCGGTCAACAATAGGTCCAAGAGGAAAGGCACTTATTTATGCAACTAAGAGCTTCAAAGAAATACAAAATAAGAAGTGCATACTTTCCCATCTTGTCTTTTGTTTCCTTGGTTCTCCTCAGCATGAGCGGCCTAAGAATAGCTTTGACAAGCTTCAATCCCCTCTCATCACCATTCTCATAAGGTCTCTGAATCAGCTTCTGCCACCTAGAGAGAGATCAACACAGCTTGTGAATCAGGTTATAAATTTTCAACCACAAGTATTTGAAGTGAAAGTCTGATAAAGCCATACCAATTTGAATTACACCATGGCTCTACACGTAAGAAGCAAAGAAGACTGTAAAGGTCCTCCAAATTATTCTGCAGCAAATGTGATCATAATAAGCTAGTGTTTCCAAAAAAACAACAGGATGGATAAGATTTCCAACATTTCAACACTTGAAACTGTCACATCCGAACATGTGATGTAAAACAAATATAAATGCAATGGCTGAAAACACACCTGCAACGGTGTACCAGTCAGGCACCATCTGCATTGCGAGCTTAACATATAAGCTGCTTGGGCAGCTTTAGTTCTGGGAGACTTGATTGTATGTGCTTCATCAAGCACAATTCTATACCAATCTATCCTGTGAAAGGCACTGCTGCCATCCTGTGAAGGTACCACATTCATTAGCTAAATGAGACAGGTATGTTTCCCAAGAAAAGTTATTATCTTCAAACTGGACATAAAAGACCACTGACAAACTTACAGCTTTATGAGCTGCCTGAAGGACACCATAGGTCGTCAAGACAACAGTATGTTCAGCCATCAATTTGAGGTCACCAGTTCTATCACCACCATAGTATACAAATACAGAAATTGCTCCCGGTGTTGAATGCGCTTCCAGTTCATCCTGCAAGCAGGAATAAGGAGGACAGTGCTCACGTTATTTACTTGTGTAAAATAAATTTTCTCACGGACAAACAAGTTGGTTGAACTTGCAAGGAAAAACATTATAAAACTGCAATCTAGCACTGCAGTTTCAGCTATTCTGATGTTGATTGCAGACTCGAGCACTCACTTGACAGAAAATGCTTCTACTTAATAACTGTAACCCAAGAGATTTAACATTTTTATATGAATCACCTCTGTAGAAATGCTTACCTTCCATTGACCCAATAATGCCATGGGACACACAATAAGGGTACCTCCTCTTATATTGGGGGTCGAAGTGCGTGTTCTGGTATCACGACCTCTTACAGGCCTTATTATGTCTCTTTCTATGTAGTCGGACTGCTCCCCCCTTGGGTTCGACAGTATCAGGGCAATAGTCATGACAGTTTTGCCAAGACCCATTGCATCTGCCAGTATCTACAAAGGCAAAGATAACACAAATACTTCTCATAATAGTACCACATAACTATGATCCGGTGAGGCAAATGAAAGCATTGCAAGTACATAAGCAAATATAGAAACAAATTTCAAATCATATCTTAGGCTTAAAGTCTATCAACTAATATCAGTGTGGTAAACGTAGTGTCACCAAACATGCACAAACAGGATTTCAGAATCCTCAACAAAAGGCAATCATAAGTATTCATTTGCTATTAGAATAGTTAATGAACAATTCAAAACAGTATTAGCAAATCAATTAAGAAACAACAAGATGCAAGGCAACATGATACACCCTACATTTTCCAGTATAATGTAAACCAGGCACATACATGAGGAACCATCATAAAAGACTTACCCCTCCTCGCGTCGTCTTACTTAAACTTGGAAACTTGGTTGTCGCTTCACCAGAGAAAACATTAATGTACACAGCAGGAGCCCTCCTGGGAAGACAAACAATTCAGTGATTAGCAATGACCATTATCAAAATTCTTTTAAAATTATACAGATGACACAGAAAAGCACACACTTGTCAGCAATAGTGTAGGCACTAAAGCAGGGATCAATAGCATTTTTTGATTCATCATCGTCAATGCATCCCTTCTCCAATTCTGACATCCAAAAGAGAGCTTCTTTCTGATACGGTTTGAGAACAGAAACAAGAGTGTGTGGTGGCTCTGCTTCCTATTTTACATGTTGTAGACCAATATTCAAAACGGTAAATTAGTTCCGATGCAAATAGAATAGAATGAGCAAGAGTGAAACAGAAATGCACTTTGGTGTTACCTTCAGGTCATATATTTCAGCCGTGCCAATAATTTTGTTCAAGGCAGCTTCTGAAATGGCCTGCTCATCAGCGGCTTGCTCCGGAAAAGTTTGCCCAGCTGTGCGACGGGTTTCAAGTCCAACAATAGGAGTTGATTCATCATCTCCATTGGCATCACCCTAATTTAGGTACCAGAATTTTGTAATAAGCTTGCATCAAAGACAGATACAGAAACCAAACTGGCTAACAAATGTGGAACAGCAACAGAAAACAAGAGGATTTAATTATCAGGGTATACTTGCTTTGCTATAGATGTTAAAGACACACACTGAATAATTTGGGACAGTAACAGATAACAGGAGGATTTTTTAGCTCACCCTCAGATTCCACGGTCGCTTTCTCGTGAGCTCCTCAAGAGTGAAATCAGCCTGCAAAACAAGCATGTATACTGAATCAGCCATTCATCATGAACACCACAAGAACTGCATATAGCTGAATAAATTGGCTTCCGTTATACCTTGATAGATGCCCTTAGCTTGAGTAGCTTGAACAGGGCATGTAGAGGGTTGTCTGAATAATCAACATTTGAAGGAGCAAGCTGGCTCAAGGATGAGTTGTCGCCTTCGGTGAACACTGACTTGTGGATGTAGAAGCTGTAGGAGCAACATTTAGAATTGGTCAGACTTGCAGACAAAATAGTGCAATGTACTGAAAACAACAAGATAAATCACACAGCAAAGCACATTGTACCATCATCAGTCATTACCTGACATAGAGCAAGATGTCCTGCATCAGCCTCAGCTCCATTGTCTGAAACACGATCTTCCCCTGAATCTTGACTTTGGAAGAGTTCACCAGCGGGACAAGGCACTTTGTCCACTCCGGGGACAGCTTTCCAATCTGCAATAACCATCAGAAGTTGCACAAGATTAAGATGATTTTGCACAGAAGGATATCAATTCCTATCATGAGTTCGCAATGCCATCCTTCATGAGATTAATGGAGAGCAGCTCACCTCTCCGGCGCGCTTGGTGGAGAAGCGCACAATCTGTAACAGCGACGCCGCCTTCTTGGCCGACATCTTGATGCCGCTGTTGACCCGGTCGTAGGACGGGAAGGAGAAATGGACGATCTCGCCGGCGTCCAGCATCCGCCTCCCGCTGTGCGTGGACAGCCCGGCGACGTAGGACTTGTCGACGAGGAACCAGTCGGGCTCCGGCGGGAAGTCCCCGACCTCCGCCTCCGGCGCCGCCACCACCATCTTCCAATCGCTCTTCGGCAGGGCGGCGACGGCCGTTGCCGGCTGCGGCGGGTTGCGCATCCTGGCGGGCTCCCGCGGAGGAACGGCCCGGATCGGCTGCGGGTCGTACATCTGCGCGGCCTCCTCCGGCGGAATCGCCCGGATGGGCCGCGGGTTGAGGTACGGCAGCGGGTGCGTCGCCGTGAGGTCGACCACGCCCTCCTCTTCCCGGACCCTCTTCTTCGGCCTCGGCGCGGCGTCGATGACCTCCGCCTCGCCGTCGTCGCAGCCCATCTTCACCGGCCGCGGCACGAGGCTTATCCCGCAGCCGCCGGCGCGGGGGCGGGGGCGGGGCTGGCCGCTGGTAACCTCCTCCTCCTCCTCCTGCTTCTCCTCCTTGACACGGCGCGGCGGCGGCGGCAAAGGGGCCACTTTGGTGGGAGGGGGGCGGACAGGCCGCTCCTTCTTGGGCACGTCGACGGCCTCGGCCTTCACCCTGACCGTCGGCGTCGGGGCAGCGGCAGCGTCGCGCTCCGCCTTGACGCGGACCTTCTCGGCGTCGAGGAGCGCGTCGATGGCGCGCTCGGCGTCCGCATCGGCATCCGCGTCGTCGTCGAGGAGCGCGTTGATGGCGCGCTCGGCGTTGCCGCCGCAGCGGGAGAGCGCGGCGAGGACGCGGGCCTCCGGGAGCGCCGCGCCGAGCACGGCGCGGACGGCGGCGACCTCGGCGGCGAAGAGCTCGGCCTGGCTGGGGGACTCCTGCCAGACGCCGTCGCCAGTCATGGCGGCGGCCGGCGGGTCGGCGGGGATGGTAATGGCCTCTTCCGGCGGCGGTGGATTGAAGGGGCTGGCGCGAACGGAGATTTTGGAGCGCTGGAGGCGCGGGCGGAGAGGCGGACGGGGGAAGTGGGGAATGGATTGAGGGGAAACCGGCGGGGGTTTGGCGAGGTTTTATGGGGATTTATCTTTTTGGCGCGAGAGGAGGAGAATGGTTTTTGGCGGGGAGGGAAAGTGAAAAGATTAGAAGAGTCGAATTGTGGCGGTGGGGTGAAAATTACAGCGGGTTTTGGGGGCCACGTGGGCCTTGCCAAGTTGGTATGGGCACTGCCATAGTTTACCAGCCATCTAAATAAAGACCTCCCTCTAAAAAATTCTCTCAAAGAATCTAAGTGAAGGCTAAGGCCAACTCCACTGCGCCACTCCATCATGTCCGGCCCGTCCGTTTGGGATAAAAGGTACAAACCAGACGGCCCAGCGCGCGAGAGCACACGGACTTTTGTCCGTTTTCTGTCCGCTTTCGACCCATCCCCGGCCTAAGTTTGCGCCGATTTGGGGTGAAATGGACAGCGCGCAGACGGGCGGGACACGCGCGCTTGTCCTCCCCTGGCCCGCCTGTCGGTGGCACAAAGCAACCCCCCCCCCGCCCGCCCCATTTGGCGCCATTTCCCCCAAACCCTCCCGCCGCCCCCTCCCTGCCTCGTCCATGGCCGACGCCCAGCCGAATTCCGGCGGCCTGGCCGTCGAGCCGCCCGGAAAGGTGAAGAAGAAGGCGGACAAGGCGCCAAGGAAGCCGCGGTCGAAGTGCACGCTGGAGGAGATCGCCAAGTTGGACGCGGAATCGGCGAAGAGGAGGAGCTGGAGGGCGGTCATCAAGGTCAATGTCGCCGCGGCCAAGTTCGCCGCCGAGCGCGATGCGATGGAGGCCGCGGTCGACGAGAAGGAGGACCTCGTCCACAAAGTGCACGCCCTCCTCATGATTGGCAGTCGTCCGACCAGTTTCCCTCTAGCGGCCATCGGCCTGGCGAGCACTGGCTCGTCGGTCGCCCGGCCTCCGCACTGCCGGTCGCCGACTTCGTGGACCACGCCTATGTCGCCCGGCTTTCCCCCGCTAAGGCACGACGCCCAGACCCGTTTCTCGGGGTCGCCGGACGTTGGCGTGATCGCGCCGTCCATCCCGCGCCCCTCGGCCGTCATCGACCTCAACGTCACGCCTGGGTCCAGTAGCGGCGGCCGGCCACCGTCCGTCGAGATGCAAAGAAAGTATGCACGGGCAATGTTTACGGGCACCATGCCATCCCCCCGCGTCTTGTTCGACAGAATGCCAACACCAACGGCCCCCGGTCGACGACCCCTTTTAGAACCAGTTTATGGAGGATGTGATCTACAAGGGTGGGCAGGGCCGTGCCTACGACCCCGAGGAGACCCAAAGTCAGGATGGTTGCGCCCAGTACGTTGTCGATGAAGAGGTCGACGACCATGGTGACTCGTGGCATGAAGACGATGACATCTAGTGCGAAGGTGATGGTGATGAAGAAGAAGGCAATGACATTGATATCGGTGGCGAGCCATTGTTCATCGACGAGCTCACCCAAAGAGCGGAAGCACAAAAGAGGAGGAAGAGCATTCGCACTGGTTCATATACACAAGATGAGGACAAATTGATTTGCCAATGTTGGATGGAGATTAGCCAAGATCCGAAGACCGGCGCGCAACAAAAGGGCCTTGTTTTTTGGACGAGAGTCCACAAAACATTCCATGAAAGGAAGATGTTTAAGCCCTACCAAATTACAAGCAACCGTGGCATCACCTCGATTCAAAAGAGGTGGTTGTTCATCCAACAAGAGTGTAACAAGTATTGCGCCGCATTTGAGAGCGTTGAAGCACGGCCCGTGAGTGGTCTCGGCCGTGGGGACATGGTATGCTCTGAAGGAAATATGCCCTAGAGGCAATAATAAAGTTATTATTTATTTCCTTATATCATGATAAATGTTTATTATTCATGCTATAGTTGTATTAACTGAAAACATGATACATGTGTGAATACATAGACAAACAGAGTGTCACTAGAAGGTCTCTACTTGACTAGCTCGTTGATCAAAGATGGTTATGTTTCCTAGCCATAGACAAAGAGTTGTCATTTGATTAACGGGATCACATCATTAGGAGAATGATGTGATTGACTTGACCCATTCCGTTAGCTTAGCACTTGATCGTTTAGTATGTTGCTATTGCTTTCTTCATGACTTATACATGTTCCTATGACTATGAGATTATGCAACTCCCGTTTACCGGAGGAACGCTTTGTGTGCTACCAAACGTCACAACGTAACTGGGTGATTATAAACGTGCTCTACAGGTGTCTCCGAAGGTACTTGTTGGGTTGGCGTATTTCGAGATTAGGATTTGTCACTCTGATTGTCGGAGAGGTATCTCTAGGCCCACTCGGTAATGCACATCACTTAAGCCCTGAAAGCATTGCAAGTAGTGAGTTAGTTGTGGGATGATGTATTACGGAACGAGTAAAGAGACTTGCCGGTAACGAGATTGAACTAGGTATTGAGATACCGACGATCGAATCTCGGGCAAGTAACATACCATTGACAAAGGGAACAACGTATGTTGTTATGCGGTTTGACCGATAAAGATCTTCATAGAATATGTGGGAGCCAATATGAGCATCCAGGTTCCGCTATTGGTTATTGACCGGAGACGTGTCTCGGTCATGTCTACATAGTTCTCGAACCCGTAGGGTCCGCACGCTTAAAGTTCGATGACGGTTATATTATGAGTTTATGTGTTTTGATGTACCGAAGGTAGTTCAGAGTCCCGGATGTGATCACGTACATAACGAGGAGTCTCGAAATGGTCGAGACATGAAGATTGATATATTGGACTACTATATTCGGACACCGGAATGGTTCTGGGGGTTATCGGATATACACCGGAGTACCAGGGGATTACCGGACCCGCCCGGAGGTTATTGGACCTCATGGGCCCAAGTGGTGTAAGAGGAGAGGCGGCCAAGGGGCAGCCGCGCCCCCCCCCAAGTCCGAAATGGACAAGGAGGGGGCGGCGCCCCCCCCCCTTTTCCTTTCCCCCTCTCTCTCCTTCCCTCTCCTCTCCTACTCCAACATGGAAGGGGGGAGTCCTACTCCCGGTGGGAGTAGGACTGAGTAGGACTCCTCATGGGGCGCGCCAAGGGTGGCCGGCCCCCTCCCCCTCCTCCACTCCTTTATATACGGGAAGGGAGGCACCCCCTAGAGACACAACAATTGATCCCTTGGATCTCTTAGCCGTGTGCGGTGCCCCCCTCCACCATAATCCACCTCGGTCATATCGTAGCGGTGCTTAGGCGAGGCCCTGTGTCGGTAAAACATCATAATCGTCACCACGCCGTCATGCTGACGGAACTCTCCCTCAAAGCTCGGCTGGATCAGAGTTCGAGTTGAACGTGTGCTGAACTCGGAGGTGTCGTGCGTTCGTTACTTGATCGGTCAAATCGTGAAGACGTACGACTACATCGACCGTGTTGTGCTAACGCTTCCTCTTTCGGTCTACGAGGGTACGTGGACACACTCTCCCCTCTCGTTGCTATGCATCACCATGAACCTGTGTGTGCGTATGAATTTTTTTAAATTACTACGTTCCCCAACAGTGGCATCCGAGCCAGGTTTTATGCGTTGATGCTATATGCACAAGTCGAACATAAGTGAGTTGTGTGGGCGATACAAGTCATACTGCTTACCAGCATGTCACACTTTGGTTCGGCGGTATTGTTGGATGAAGCGGCCCGGACCGACATTAGGCGTACGCTTACATGAGACTGGTTCTACCGACGTGCTTTGCACACAGGTGGCTGGCGGGTGTCAGTTTATCCAACTTTAGTTGAACCGAGTGTGGCTACGTCCGGTCCTTGAGAAGGTTAAAACAACACTAACTTGACAAACTATTGTTGTGGTTTTGATGTGTAGGTAAGAACGGTTATTGCTCAGCCTGTAGCAGCCACATAAAATTTGCAACAACAAAGTAGAGGACGTCTAACTTGTTTTTGGAGGGCATGTTGTGATGTGATATGGTCAAGACATGATGCTATATTTTATTGTATGAGATGATCATGTTTTGTAACCGAGTTATCGGCAACTGGCAGGAGCCATATGGTTGTCACTTTATTGTATGTAATGCGATTGTCCTATAATTGCTTTACTTTATCACTAAGCGGTAGCGATAGTTGTAGAAGCAATAGTTGGCGAGACGACAATGATGCTACGATGGAGATCAAGGTGTCGCGCCAGTGACGATGGTGATCATGACGGTGCTTCGGAGATGGAGATCACAAGCACAAGATGATGATGGCCATATCATATCACTTATATTGATTGCATGTTATGTTTATCTTTTATGCATCTTATCTTGCTTTGATTGACGGTAGCATTATAAGATGATCTCTCACTAAATTTCAAGATAAAAGTGTTCTCCCTGAGTATGCACCGTTGCCAAAGTTCGTCGTGCCCAGACACCACGTGATGATCGGGTGTGATAAGCCCTACGTCCATCTACAATGGGTGCAAGCCAGTTTTGCACACGCAGAATACTCAGGTTAAAACTTGCGAGCCTAGCATATGCAAATATGGCCTCGGAACACTGAGACCAAAAGGTCGAGCGTGAATCATATAGTAGATATGATCAACATAGTGATGCTCACCATTGAAAACTACTCCATTTGACGTGATGATCGGTTATGGTTTAGTTGATTTGGATCACGTGATCACTTAGATGATTAGAGGGATGTCTATCTAAGTGGGAGTTCTTAAGTAATATGATTAATTGAACTTAAATTTATCATAAACTTAGTACCTGATAGTATTTTGCATGTCTATGCTTGTTGTAGATAGATGGCTCGTGTTGTTGTTCCGCTGAATTTTAATGCATTCCTTGAGAAAGCAAAGTTGAAAGATGATGGTAGCAATTACACGAACTGGGTCCGTAACTTGAGGATTATCCTCATTGCTGCACAGAAGAATTACGTCCTGGAAGCACCGCTAGGTGCCAAACCTGCTGCCAGAGCAACACCAGGTGTTATGAACGTCTGGCAGAGCAAAGCTGATGACTACTCGATAGTTCAGTGTGCCATGCTTTACGGCTTAGAACCGGGACTTCAACGACGTTTTGAACGTCATGGAGCATATGAGATGTTCCAGGAGTTGAAGTTAATATTTCAAGCAAATGCCCGGATTGAGAGATATGAAGTCTCCAATAAGTTCTACAACTGCAAGATGGAGGAGAATAGTTCTGTCAGTGAGCATATACTCAAAATGTCTGGGTATAACAATCACTTGATTCAACTGGGAGTTAATCTTCTGGATGATAGCGTCGTTGACAGAATTCTTCAATCACTGCCACCAAACTACAAGAGCTTCGTGATGAACTATAACATGCAAGGGATGGATAAGACGATTCCCGAGCTCTTCACAATGCTAAAGGCTGCGGAGGTAGAAATCAAGAAAGAGCATCAAGTGTTGATGGTCAATAAGACCACTAGTTTCAAGAAAAAGGGAAAAGGGAAGAAGAAGGGGAACTTCAAGAAGAACAACAAACAATTTGCTGCTCAGGAGAAAAAACCCAAGTCTGGACCTAAGCCTGAGACTGAGTGCTTCTACTACAAGCAGACTGCTCACTCGAAGCAGAACTGCCCCAAGTATTTGGCGGATAAGAAGGATGGCAAGGTGAACAAAGGTATATGTGATATACATGTTATTGATGTGTACCTTACCAGAGCTCGCAGCAGCACCTGGGTATTTGATACTGGTTCTGTTGCTAATATTTGCAACTCGAAACAGGGACTACGGATTAAGCGGACACTGGCTAAGGACGAGGTGACGATGCGCGTGGGAAACGGTTCCAAAGTCGGTGTGATCGCCGTCGGGTGCTACCTCTACATCTACCTTCGGGATTAGTATTAGACCTAAATAGTTGTTATTTGGTGCAAGCGTTAAGCATGAGCATTATATCTGGATCTTGTTTGATGCGAGACGGTTATTCATTTAAATAAGATAATAATGGTTGTTCTATTTATATGAGTAATATCTTTTATGGCCATGCACCCTTGAAGAGTGGTCTATTCTTGATGAATCTCGATAGTAGTGATACACATATTCATAATGTTGAAGCCAAAAGATGCAGAGTTGATAATGATAGTGCAACTTATTTGTGGAACTGCCGTTGAGTCATATTGGTGTAAAGCGCATGAAGAAACTCCATACTGATTGACTTTTGGAATCACTTGATTATGGATCACTTGGTACTTGCGAACCATGCCTCATGGGCAAGATGACTTAAACGCCCTTCTCCGGAACTATGGAGCGAGCAACTGATTTATTGGAGATCATACATACTGATGTATGTGGTCCAATGAATGTTGAGGCTCGCGGCGGGTATTGTTATTTTCTCACCTTCACAAATGATTTAGGCAGATATGGGTATATCTACTTAATGAAACATAAGTCTGAAACATTTGAAAAGTTCAAAGAATTTCATAGTGAAGTTGAAAATCATCGTAACAAGAAAATAAAGTTTCTACGATCTGATCGTGAAGGAGAATATTTGAGTTACGAGTTTGGTCTACATTTGAAACAATGTGGAATAGTTTCACAACTCACGCCACCCGGAACACCACAGCGTAATGGTGTGTCCGAACGTCGTAATCATACTTTACTAGATATGGTGCGATCTATGATGTCTCTTACTGATTTACCGCTATCTTTTTGGGGTTATGCTTTAGAGACGACATCATTCACGTATGTTCTTATGCGGTTTGACCGATAAAGATCTTCGTAGAATATGTGGGAGCCAATATGAAAATCCAGGTTCCGCTATTGGTTATTGACCGGAGACGTGTCTCGGTCATGTCTACATAGTTCTCGAACCCGTAGGGTTCGCACGCTTAAAGTCCGATGACGGTTATATTATGAGTTTATGTGTTTTGATGTACCGAAGGTAGTCCGGAGCCCCGGATGTGATCACGGACATAACGAGGAGTCTTGAAATAGTCGAGACATGAAGATTGATATATTGGACTACTATTTTCGGATACCAGAATGGTTCCGGGGGTTATCGGATATACACGAGAGTACCGGGGGATTACCGGACCCCCCGGAGGTTATTGGGCCTCATGGACCCAAGTGGTGGAAGAGGAGAGGCGGCCAAGGGGCAGCCGCGCGCCCCTCCCCCCAAGTCTGAATTGGACAAGGAGGGGGGGCGGCGCCCCCCCCTTTCCTTTCCCTCCCTCTCTCCTTCCCTCTCCTCTCCTACTCCAACAAGGAAGGGGGGGAGTCCTACTCCCGGTGGGAGTAGGACTCCTCATGGGGCGCGCCAAGGGTGGCCGCCCCCTCCCCCTCCTCCACTCCTTTATATACGGGGAGGGAGGCACCCCTAGAGACACAACAATTGATCCCTTGGATCTCTTAGCCGTGTGCGGTGCCCCCTCCACCATAATCCACCTCGGTCATATCGTAGCGGTGCTTAGGCGAAGCCCTGCGTCGGTAGAAAATCATCATCGTCACCACGCCGTCGTGCTGACGAAACTCTCCCTCAAAGCTTGGCTGGATTGGAGTTCGAGGGACGTCATCGAGTTGAACGTGAGCTGAACTCAGAGGTGCCGTGCGTTCGGTACTTGATCGGTCGGATCATGAAGACGTATTACTACATCAACTGCATTGTGCTAACGCTTCCGCTTTCGGTCTACGAGGGTACATGGACACACTCTCCCCTCTCGTTACTATGCATCACCATGATCCTGTGTGTGCGTAGGATTTTTTTTGAAATTACTACGTTCCCCAACATGCTCTCCTTATCCTAGTCCTTTCCTTGCGACGACCATGAGACTTTGGCCTTGTATGTGTTTGCATGTTCAATTGTTGTTGATTATGTGGTGTAGGCATTTCAATCTTTGGAAGCATTCAAGGCCCGGCACAACAAGCCATTCACTCTTACGCATTGTTGGACAATCATCAACAATTGCCCTAAGTTCAAGAATCAATACCATGAACTTCAAAGGAAGAGAGGCAAGAAGACGGCCAAGTTCGCCGAAGGTGGAGATGGCGAGGCGTTGAAGAGGCCGAGGGGCAAGACCAACTCCAAGGTGGACGACATACGTGATGCCTCATCCATGGCCTTGCATGAGACTTTGCATGGCATGATGTCTCAAAAGGATATGAGGGACGAGAAGAAGCGGCAAAGCAAGGACGAGCAAATGAAGCAATACTTAGAGCTTCAAAGGAAGAAGCTTGAGATGGAGGAGGCGGCCAAGAGGAGGAAGATCGACATGGAGGAGGCGTCCCAGCAAACGCAGCTCGACATCGAGGCCGCCAATGTCTCGGCCAGGCAAAGGCAGCTCGACGTCGAGGCCACCAATGCCGCAACTAAAGCAAAGGAGGTGGCCCTTGCGATCATGAGCGTGGACCTGTCCAAGATGAGCGAGAAGACGAGGAGTTGGTTCGAGGCCAGGCAGAAGGAGATGTTCGACGCTGATGGCCTGAACTAGGTCGTCCGATCGGTCGTGGCCGTTCTTTTTGGAGGCTGGCATGAGTGCCGCCCGCCTGCTGGGCCGCTGGTTGTGTGCCGGCGAAAACATTCATTTTGGAGGTCGACTGTGTTGCCGACCGCTGGCTGTGTAGTCGGCGAGGACAACTATTCATTTTGGAGGTCGCCTGTGTTGCCGGCCGCTAGATGTGTTGCCGGCGATGGATGTGCAGGCTGCTGGCTCTGTTGCCGGCGTGAACTAGGGCTTGGTATTTGAAACGTTGCTCTCTTTTTAAAATGAAGGCAGACAAGATGGGGCAAAACGAATGCAGTCGCGCGCTGGGCGCATGGCCACCGCATCCCAGGACACGCCCGGACACGACCCCATTGACCTACCCAAATGGATAGAATCCGGACAAAACGGACGTCCGTTTGGGGTCGCGCCGTGGAGTTGGCCTAACACGTGTTGGACGGCCTTCCTCGCACTTTTGAGCTTGTGTAACTGGCCTCTAAGATGCCCGGAGTCGGAGCTAAGGTCCAGCAGATCCCTCGGTCGGGTGCCCGGCATAGCGATTAGGTCAGAGAGGGAAACAAGAAGTAAGATTTACTCAGGTCCGGGCCCTCACGACTGAGGTAATACCTTACTCTACACATGTATATTGCGATAGAGGTGTACAAAATACATGTATGAACCAAGGGATTGTTCTATTTGTGTAAGATGTTCTATCAACGAGCCCGAACCCTAGTTTATATAATACATTGGGGTCCCTAGGGTTACAAATCCTACTCTGCTACGTCGATGGAGGTAGAGTCATCCACGGCTTTATCATACTTGAATTGTATAGTAGGTAGTTTCGGAATCTTCTGTACATAGCGTCAGCATATAGCGTAATGGGCCGTCCAATGGGGCGCGGGACGAAACCGGCCTAGGGGTCCTTGGGCCGGTCCACTAGTTTGGCAACCGACATGGTGAGGTATGATACGTCTTCGTCGTATCTACTTTACCAAACACTTTTGCCCTTGTTTTGGACTCTAACTTGTATGATTTGAATGGAACTAACCCAGACTGACGCTGTTTTCAGTAGAATTACCATGATGTTGTTTTATGTGTAGAAAACAAAAGTTCTCGGAATGACCCGAAACTCCATGGAATATCTTACAATAAATAATAAAAAATCCTCGCCAAAGATGAAGACCAGGGGGCCCACACCCTGTCCACGAGGGTGGGGGCGCCCCCCTAGGGCGCCCCCTACCTCGTGGGCCCCCTGGACACCTTCCGACGCCAACTCCAACTCTATATATTTTCTTTCGGGGAGAAAAAAATAGAGGAGAAGAAATCATCACGTTTTACGATACGGAGCCGCCACCAAGTGCTACCTCTTGAGCTTGCATTGGTTTTCCCCGAAGAGGAGAGGATGATGCAGCAGAGTAGCGTAAGTATTTCCCTCGCTTTCTAAGAACCAAGGTATCAATCAAGTAGGAGGCCACGCTTAAGTCCCTCGTACCTGCACAAATCGATAGCAACTCGCAACCAACGCGATTAGGGGTTGTCAATCCCTTCACGGTCACTTACGAGAGTGAGATCTGATAGAGATAATATTTTTGGCATTTTTGGTATAAAGATGCAAAGTGAAAAGTAAAAGGCAAAGTAAAAAGCAAAACAAGATTAAAGTGATGGAGATTGATATGATTAGAATAGACCCGGGGGCCATAGGTTTCACTAGTGGCTTCTCTCAAGAGCATAAGTTTTCTACGGTGGGTGAACAAATTACTGTTGAGCAATTGACAAAATTGAGCATAGTTATGAGAATATCTAGGCATTATCATGTATATAGGCATCACGTCCGTGACAAGTAGATCAAAACGATTCTGCATCTATTACTATTACTCCACTCATCGACCGCTATCCAACATGCATCTAGAGTATTAAGTTAAAAACAGAGTAACGCTTTAAGCAAGATGACATGATGTAGAGAGATAAATTCATGCAATATGAAATAAACCCCATCTTGTTATCCTTGATGGCAACGATACAATACGTGCCTTGCTGCCCCTTCTGTCACTGGGAAAGGACACCACAAGATCGAACCCAAAGCTAAGCACTTCTCCCATGGCAAGAACTACCAATCTAACCAAACGGATAATTCGAAGAGACTTGCAAAGATAACCAATCATACATAAAAGAATTCAGAGATGATTTCAAATATTATTCATAGATAGACTTGATCATAAACCCAGAATTCATCGGTCTCAACAAACACACCGCAAAAAGAAGAAGATTACATCAAATAGATCTCCACAAGAGAGGGGGAGAACATTGTATTGAGATCCAAAAAGAGAGAAGAAGCCATCTAGCTAATAACTATGGACCCAAAGGTCTGAGGTAAACTACCCACACTTCATCGGAGAGGCTATGATGATGTGGAAGCCCTCCGTGATGACGGCCCTCTCCGGCGGAGCTCCGGAACAGGCCCCAAGATGGGATCTCGTGGATACAGAAAGTTGCAGCGGTGGAATTAGGTTTTTGGCTCCTGTTCTGATCGTTTGGGGGTACGTGGGTATATATAGGAGGAAGAAGTACGTCGGTGGAGCCTCGGTGGGCCCACGAGGGTGGGGGGCGCGCCTGGGGGTGTAGGGCGCGCCCCACTACCTTGTGCCCACCTCGAAGCTTCCTTGGCGTAGGGTCCAAATCTCCTGGGTCATATTCGCGAAGAAAATCACGTTCCAGAAAGGATTATTCTATTTGGACTCCATTTGATATTCCGTTTCTTCGAAACACTGAAATAGGCAAAAAACAACAATTCTGGCCTGGGCCTCCGGTTAATAGGTTAGTCCCGAAAATAATATAAAAGTGGGAAATAAAGCCCAATATAGTCCAAAATAGTAGATAATATAGCATGGAGCAATAAAAAATTATAGATACGTTGGAGACGTATCAGGCATCCCCAAGCTTAATTCCTGCTCGTCCTCGAGTAGGTAAATGATAAAAAGAGAATTTTTGATGCGGAGTGCTACTTGGCATAATTTCAATGCAAAACTTCTTAATTGTGGTATGAATATTCAGATTCGAAAGATTCAAGACAAAAGTTCATATTGACATAAAAATAATAATACTTCAAGCATACTAATAAAGCAATTATGTCTTCTCAAAATAACATGGCCAAAGAAAGTTATCCCTACAAATTCATATAGTATGGCTATGCTCCATCTTCACCACACAAAGTATTTAAATCATGCACAACCCCGGTGACAAGCCAAGCAATTGTTTCATACTTTAACATTTTCAAAACTCTTTCAACCTTCACGCAATACATGAGCGTGAGCCATGGATATATCACTATATGTGGAATAGAACGGTGGTTGTGGAGAAGACAAAAAGAGGGGAAGATAGTCTCACATCAACTAGGCGTATCAACGGTCTATGGAGATGCCCATTAATAGATATCAATGTGAGTGAGTAGGGATTGCCATGCAACGGATGCACTAGAGCTATAAGTATATGAAAGCTCAACAAAAGAAACTAAGTGGGTGTGCATCCAACTTGCTTGCTCACGAAGACCTAGGGCATTTTGAGGAAGCCCATCATTGGAATATACAAGCCAAGTTCTATAATGAAAAAAATTCCCACTAGTATATGAAAGTGACAACATAGGAGACTCTCTATCATGAAGATCTTGGTGCTACTTTGAAGCACAAGTGTGGTAAAAGGATAGTAACATTGTCCCTTCTCTCTTTTTCTCTCATTTTTTTTATTTGGGCCTTTTCTCTTTTTTTATGGCCTCTTTTTTTTTCGTCCGGAGTCTCATCCCGACTTGTGGGGGAATCATAGTCTCCATCATTCTTTCCTCACTTGGGACATTGTTCTAAAAATGATGATCATCACTTTTATTTTTCTTACAACTCAACAATTACAACTCGATACTTAGAACAAGATATGACTCTATATGAATGCCTCCGGCGGGGTACCGGGATATGCAATGAATCAAGAGTGACATGTATGAAAGAATTATGAATGGTGGCTTTGCCACAAATACGATGTCAACTACATGATCATGCTAGCAATATGACAATGATGGAGCGTGTCATAATAAACGGAATGGTGGAAAAGTTGCATGGCAATATATCTCGGAATGGCTATGGAAATGCCATGATAGGTAGGTATGGTGGCTGTTTTGAGGAAGATATATGGTGGGTGTATGATACCGGCGAAAAGTGCGCGGTATTAGAGAGGCTAGCAATGGTGGAAGGATGGGAAAAGTGCGTATAATCCATGGACTCAACATTAGTCATATAGAACTCATATACTTATTGCAAAAATCTAGAAGTTATCAAAGCAAAGTATTACGCGCATGCTCCTAGGGGGATAGATTGGTAGGAAAATACCATCACTCGTCCCTAACCGCCACTCATAAGGAGGACAATCAATAAACACTTCATGCTCCGACTTCGTTACATAACGGTTCACCATACGTGCATGCTACGAGAATCACAAACTTCAATGCAAGTATTTTTTAAATTCACAACTACTTCCACTAGCATGACTCTAATATTATCACCTCCATATCTCAAAACAATTATCATGCTTCAATCTTTTCTTAGTATTCAACGCACTCAAAAGAAAATTCCACAAATCATGAATACCAAGCATATTAATATTAAGCAATTTACCATGCTATTAAGACTCTCAAAATAATTTAAGTGAAGCATGAGAGATCAATAGTTTCTTTAAAACAAACCACCACCATGCTCTAAAAAATCTAAGTGAAGCACATAGAGCAAAATTATCACGCTCAAAAGATATAAGTGAAGCACATAGAGCAAAACTGCCTAGCTCAAAAGATATAAGTGAAGCTCAAAGAGTATTCTAACAAATTTTAATTCATAGATGGCTCTCTCAAAGGTGTGTACAGCAAGGATGATTGTGGCACACTAACAAACAAAGACACAAATAATACAAGACGCTTCAAGCAAAACACATATCATGTTGGTGAATAAAAATATAGCTCCAAGTAAAATACCGATGGAAGTAGACGAAGGAGGGGATGCCTTCCTGGGCATCCCGAAGCTTTGAATTTTTGGTGTCCTTGGATTATATTGGGGTGCCATGGGCATCCCCAAGCTTAGGCTCTTGCCACTCCTTGTTTCATAATCCATCAAAAGAATTCACACAAAACTTGAAAACTTCACAACACAAAACTCAATAGAAATCTCGTGAGCTCCGTTAGAGAAAGAAAACAAAAGACTACTTCAAGGTACTGTAATTAACTCATTCTTTATTTATATTGGTGTTAAACCTACTGTATTCCAAGTTCTCTATGGATCATACCCTCCAATACTAGCCATAGATTCATCAAAATAAGCAAACAACACGCGAAAAACAGAATCTGTCAAAAACAGAACAGTCTGTAGTAATCTGTAACTAACGCAAACTTATGGAACTCCAAAAAATCTACCAAAATTAGACGACCTAGACAATTTGTATATTGATCATCAACAATTAGAATCAGAATTTTATCACATTCTGGTGATTTTTAATAATTCGGGTACTAAGCGCAAAGTTTCTGGAAATTACAGCAAGATCAAATAACTATCATCCAAGAAGATCCAGTAGGTCTAGCTTGGCAGAAACACTAATTAAAACACAAAACCACATCAAAACAGAAGGTATATGGGTATTATTCCCTAACAGAATAAAAACACAAAAAAACTAAAAATAAAATTGGGTTGCCTCCCAACAAGCGCTAACGTTTAACGCCCCTAGCTAGGCATAAAAGCGAGGATAGATCTAGGTATTGCCATCTTTGTAAGGCAATCCATAAGTGGCTCTCATGATGGTTTCATATGGAAATTTTATTTTCTTTCTTGGAAAGTGTTCCATGCCCTTTTTTAATGGAAATTGGAATCTAATATTCCCTTCCTTCATATCAATAATCGAACCAACCGTTCTAAGGAAAGGTCTACCAAGAATAATAGGGCAAGAAGGATTGCAATCTATATCATGAACAATGAAATCTACGGGCACATAATTCCTATTTGCAACAATAAGAACATCATTAATCCTTCCCGTAGGTTTCTTAATAGTATAATCCGCGAGATGTAAGTTTAAAGAGCAATCATCAAGATCGCGGAAATCTAGCAAATCACACAAAGTTTTGGGGATAGTGGAGACACTAGCACCCAAATCACACAAAGCATAAAACTCATGATCTTTAATTTTAATTTTAATAGTTGGTTCCCACTCATCATAGAGTTTTCTAGGGATAGAGACTTTCAACTCAAGTTTTTCTTCATAAGATTGCATCAAGGCATCAACAATATGTTCGGTGAAGGCTTTCTTTTGACTATAAGCATGCGGAGAATTTAGCATGGATTGCAACAAGGAAATACAATCAATCAAAGAGGAACTTTCATAATTAAATTCCTTGAAATCCAATATAGTGGGTTTAGCAACATCTAAATTTTTATTTCTTTCACTCCCACTTTCATCAATTTCATCATAAAGATCTAAATACTCTGAACTTTTGGAACGCCTTCTAGGTAAAGGAAGATCATATTCAGTTTCATCAAGATTCATATTGCAAAACAAAGATTTGATAGGGGACACATCAATAACTTTTAGATCTTCATCTTGATTCTCATAGGAATTGGAAGATCACGCTTTAATAAAGGCATCTTTGGAAGCACGCATCCTAGCGGTTCTTTCCTTGCACTCATCAATGGAAATTCTCATAGCTTTGAGAGACTCATTGATATCATGCTTAGGAGGAATAGATCTAAGCTTTAAAGAATCAACCTCAAGAGAAATTCTATCAACATTCCTAGCCAAATCATCAACTTTAAGCAATTTCTCTTCAAGCAAAGCATTGAAATTCTTTTGTGAATTCATAAACTCTTTAACACTATTCTCAAATTCAGAGGGCATCTTATTATAATTTCCATAAGAGTTCTTGTAGGAATTTCCATAATTATTAGAAGGATTACTAGGATATGGCCTAGGATAAAATTCCCTCTATACGCATTGTTACCAAAATTATTCCTACCAACAAAGTTCACATCCATAGATTCATTGTTATTCTCAATCAAAGTAGACAAAGGCATATCATTAGGATCAGAAGAAACACTCTTAGTAGCAAATAATTTCATAAGTTCATCCATCTTTCCACTCAAAATATTGATTTCTTCTATAGCATGCACTTTTTTATTAGAAGATCTTTCAGTATGCCATTGAGAATAATTAACCATAATATTATCTAGGAGTTTAGTAGCATCTCCTAAAGTGATTTCCATAAAAGTGCCTCCCGCGGCCGAATCTAAAAGATTTCTAGAAGCAAAATTCAATCCGGCATAAATTTTTTGTATAATCATCCACAAATTTAAACCATGAGTAGGGCAATTACATATCATTAATTTCATTCTCTCCCAAGATTGTGCAACATGTTCGTGATCAAGTTGCTTAAAATTCATAATATCGTTTCTAAGAGAGATGATCTTAGCGGGAGGAAAATACTTAGAGATAAAAGCATCTTTGCACTTGTTCCAAGAATCAATACTATTTTTAGGCAAAGACAAAAACCAAGCTTTAGCACGATCTCTAAGCAAAAAAGGAAATAGCTTCAATTTAACGACATCATTATCGACATATTTTTTCTTTTGCATATCACATAAATCAACGAAGCTATTCAGATGAGTAGCGGCATCTTCACTAGGAAGGCCGGCGAATTGATCTTTCATGACAAGATTCAACAAAGCAATATTGATTTCACAAGATTCAGTATTGGAAAGAGGAGCAATCAGAGTGCTAAGGAAATCATTATTATTAGTATTGGTGAAGTCACACAATTTGGTAGTATCTTGAGCCATCGCGACAAACAAGCAATCCAACACATGAGCAAACAAAAGGCAAGCAAGAAAAAGGCAAACGGAAAAAAGAGAGGAGAAGGAGGTTGGGAGAGAGAGGGCGAATAAAACGGCAAGGGTGAAGTGGGGGAGAGGAAAACGAGAGGCAAATGGCAACTAATGTAATGCGTGAGATAGGGATTGTGATGGGTACTTGGTATGTTGACTTTTTGCGTAGACTCCCCGGCAACGGCGCCAGAAATTCTTCTTGCTACCTCTTGAGCTTGCGTTGGTTTTCCCCGAAGAGGAGAGATGATGCAGCAGAGTAGCGTAAGTATTTCCCTCAGTTTTTGAGAACCAAGGTATCAATCCAGTAGGAGGCCACGCTCAAGTCCCTCGTACCTGCACAAATCGATAGCAACTCGCAACCAACGCGATTAGGGGTTGTCAATCCCTTCACGGTCACTTACGAGAGTGAGATCTGATAGATATAATATTTTTGGCATTTTTGGTATAAAGATGCAAAGTGAAAAGTAAAAGGCAAAGTAAAAAGCAAAACAAGATTAAAGTGATGGAGATTGATACGATGAGAATAGACTCGGGGGCCATAGGTTTCACTAGTGGCTTCTCTCAAGAGCATAAGTTTTCTACGGTGGATGAACAAATTACTGTTGAGCAATTGACAGAATAGAGCATAGTTATGAGAATATCTAGGCATTATCATGTATATAGGCATCACGTCCGTGACAAGTAGATCAAAACGATTCTGCATCTACTACTATTACTCCACTCATCGACCGCTATCCAGCATGCATCTAGAGTATTAAGTTAAAAACAGAGTAACGCTTTAAGCAAGATGACATGATGTAGAGAGATAAATTCATGCAATATGAAATAAACCCCATATTGTTATCCTCGATGGCAACGATACAATAAGTGCCTTGCTGCCCCTTCTGTCACTGGGAAAGGACACCGCAAGATCGAACCCAAAGCTAAGCACTTCTCCCATGGCAAGAACTACCAATCTAGTTGGCCAAACCAAACGGATAATTCGAAGAGACTTGCAGAGATAACTGATACGTCTCCAACGTATCTATAATTTTTGATTGCTCCATGCTACTTTATCTACTGTTTTAGGCAATATTGGGCTTTATTATCCACTTTTATATTATTTCTGGGACTAACCTATTAACCGGAGGCCCAGCCCAGATTTGTTGTTTTATGCCTATTTCAGTATTTCGAGGAAAAGGAATATCAGACGGAGTCAAAACGGAACGAAATCAACTGGAGAAGTTATTTTTGGAAGGAAACCCACCTGATGGACTTGGACCCCACGTCAGAAGGGCCATGAGGTGGTCACGAGGGTGGAGGGCGCGCCCTCCCCCCTGGGCGCGCCCCCTGCCTCGTGGGGCCCCCGTAGCTCCACCGACGTTCCCCCTTCACCCATATATACCGTCGTACCCTAAAACTTCCAGAACAGAAGATAGATCAGGAGTTCCGCTGCCGCAAGCCTCCAGAACCACCAAAAACAAATCGGAACCCCTTTCCGGTACCCTGCCGGAGGGGGGATCCATCTCCGATGGCCATCTTCATCATCCCGGCGCTCTCCATGACTAGGAGGGAGTAGTTCACCCTCGGGGCTGAGGGTATGTACCAGTAGCTATGTGTTTGATCTCTCTCTTTCTCTCGTGTTCTCTCTCGTGTTCCTCTATGGCATGATCTTGATGTATCCCGAGCTTTGCTATTGTAGTTGGATCTTATGATGTTTCTCCCCCTCTACTCCTTTGTGATGAATTGAGCTTCCCCTTTTGAAGTAATCTTATCGGATTGAGTCTTTATGAGAACACTTGATGTATGTCTTGGTGATCAACTTGAGGGTTTCGTGACATTGGGAACCTATGCATAGGGGTTGGCACACGTTCTTGATTCTCCGGTAGAAACTTTGGGGCGCTCTTTGAAGTACTTTTATGTTGGTTGGATAAATCTGAGATTGTGTGATGCATATCGTATAATCATGCCCACGGATACTTGAGGTGACAATGGAGTATCTAGGTGACATTAGGGTTTTGGTTGATTTGTATCTTAAGGTGTTATTCTAGTAAACACTCCAGGGTTGTTTGTGATACTTATAGGAGTAGCCCAACGGATTGATTTGAAAGAATAACTTTGTGGTGGTTTCGTACCCGACCATAGTCTCTACGTTTGTTCTCCGCTATTAGTGGCTTTGGAGTGACTCTTTGTTGCATGTTGAGGGCTTGTCATATGTTCTATCTATGTTATTATTGTTGAGAGAACTTGCACTAGCAAAAGTATGAACCCTAGGCCTTGTTTCCTATCATTGCAATACCGTTTACGCTCACTTTTACCACTTGTTACCTTGCTGTTTTTATATTTTCAGTTTACAAAAACCTATATCTTCTATCCATATTGCACTTGTATCACCATCTCTTCGCCGAACTAGTGCACCTATATAATTTACCATTGTATTGGGTGTGTTGGGGACACAAGAGACTCTTTGTTATTTGGTTGGAGGGTTGCTTGAGAGAGACCATCTTCATCCTCACGCCTCCTACGGATTGATAAACCTTAGGTCATCCACTTGAGGGAAATTTGCTACTGTCCTACAAACCTGTGCACTTGCAGGCCAACAACGTCTACAAGAAGAAGGTTGTGTAGTAGACATCAAGCTCTTTTCTGGCGCCGTTGCTGGGGAGGCTAGGTAAGTGAAGGTATATCTTTAGATCTTGCAATCGAATCTTTTTGTTTCTTATTCTAGCACTAGTTAGTTTATAAAAGAAGATTACAAAAAAATGGAATTGATTTTGTCTCATACACTTCACCTCTTTAATATATTTCGTGAGTATGATGGAAAAGAAAATTGTGCTCAAGTACTAGAAGAAGAAATCTATAAAATGTTTGGCACCAAATCTTTGAATGATGAGCATGATTGCAATGTTGTTAGTACTAATTCTTTGAATATCCATGATGCTAATGATGATTGTGCTAGTTATGATGAAAATGCCTCCTATAAACATGTCAATTTTTGTGGAGTGCATGTTTGCAAGTACACACCAAATAGGGAAGATATATATTGCAAGAAGCATATATATTTAGAAATCAAATTGTTGCAAGAAGAGCTAGATGAATGTGCTGAAAGATTCAATATTTTTTGCGTCCCTTATGAACTTTGCAATGAACATGGTCATTTAAAACTCCAATGCTATTTGTTTCATGATCAAGTTGTGTCCAAATATTGTGATAATTTGATTACCCTTGAGCATCATAAAGAGCTTAGCCTTCTTTTGGGGTATGAAGAAATGAAACGTATAACTGAGGGTATCCCAAAGTTTAATCTTGATAGAGTTCTTGATTTTGATCTAGAGAAGATTTATATGTATTGTGCGGTGAATTGCATTGAAAATCCTTATATTGCCAATTACATAAAGAAAAGAAAACAAATAGAGGATGAAGAAAATACTAATGAAAGGGAAGAGACTTCCCAGTATTCTCCTATTATTTCTTATGATGAATCAGGTAACGAGGAGGAGCCTTCTACTCAACCAATCTCATTAATAAGGAGCTCCAAAAAGAGGATTGAACCCACACATGATGTGGTGAAGAGGAAGAAAAGAAAAAGGAAGAGAGGTAAAAAGGTATCTCTCCTAAATAAAGTTGCTCCTATTATTGCCGTGCCTCATGAAAATGAAGATGATATACTTGATGATGATCTCGTTATGCCTATCGCTTGTTGTGAAGATTATGATTGGGAAGATAATGATACTCCTTATGATCTTGAAAATTAATTTTGGCACTTGCTTGGAAGAATATGATAATAATGTTTGCTATACTATTGGCGCTATCTATACTATTAATGATGAGAGTGATTATGCTTATGATATGAAAAGGCCCAAGCTTGGGGAAGCTATGTTTAATGAGGATGACATATTTGAAAATATATTTGCTGCAATTAATGTTTGTCCCAAGCTTGGGGATGCTATGTTTAATAATGATGATATTTTTAGCCTCTCAAGTTTTGATATGCAAAGTAGTTATGATGATAGCATGCCTTTTACCTATGATGATTATATTGATGAAAGTGGGTTTGGAAGAGTGTCAACTTTAGGAAGTAGTGATCCCACAATATTGGAGGATGTTGAATCTTATAATATTTATGAAAGTGGATTTGGAGAGGTCATGACTTTATTTAGTGATGTATCCACTATTTCGGAAGAGGTTTCAATCGATTATGATGAGAACAAAGTTGCTACTTATGATGATTATTGTGATAAAACTGTTGGGGAACGTAGCAGAAATTCAAAATTTTCCTACGTGTCACCAAGATCTATCTATGGAGAAACCAACAACGAGGTGAAGGAGAGTGCATCTACGTACCCTTGTAGATCGCTAAGCGGAAGCGTTCAAGTGAACGGGGTTGATGGAGTCGTACTCGTCGTGATCCAAATCACCGATGACCAAGTGCCGAACGGACGGCACCTCCGCGTTCAACACACGTACAACCCGGTGACGTCTCCCATGCCTTGATCCATCAAGGAGAGAGGGAGAGGTTGAGGAAGACTCCGTCCAGCAGCAGGACAACGGCATGGTGGTGGTGGAGGAGCGTGGCAATCCTGCAGGGCTTCGCCAAGCACCGCGGGAGAGGAGGAGGGAGAGAAGTAGGGCTGCGCCAAGAGGGAGATCGAATCGTATGTTGGGCAGCCCCAAAACCTCAAGTATATATAGGGGGAGGGGAGGGGCTGCGCCCCCATCTAGGGTTCCCTCCCTAGGGGTGGCGGCAGCCCCAAAACCCATCTAGGGTTGCGGCCAAGGGGGGGGAGAGGGGGAGGCGCACCAGAGGTGGGCCTTAGGGCCCATCTGCCCTAGGGTTTGCCCCCTTCCCCTCGAGGAGGCGCCTTGGGCCTTGGTGGGGGGCGCACCAGCCCACCTGGGGCTGGTCCTCTCCCACACTTGGCCCACGCAACCTTCTGGGGCTCGTGGCCCCACTTGGTGGACCCCCGGACACCTCCGGTGGTCCCGGTACACTACCTGTGATGCCCAGAACTCTTCCGGTGGCCAAAACCATACTTCCTATATATAAATCTTTACCTCCGGACCATTCCGGAACTTCTCGTGACATCCGGGATCTCATCCGGGACTCCGAACAACATTCGGTAACCACATACAAACTTCCTTTATAACCCTAGCGTCATCGAACCTTAAGTGTCTAGACCCTACGGGTTCGGGAACCATGCAGACATGATCGAGACGTTCTCCAGTCAGTAACCAACAGCGGGATCTGGATACCCATGTTGGTTCCCACATGTTCCACGATGATCTCATCGGATGAACCACGATGTCGAGGATTCGTTAAATCCCGTATACAATTCCCTTTGTCTAGCGGTATTGTACTTGCCCGAGATTCGATCGTCGGTATCCCGATACCTTGTTCAATCTCGTTACCGGCAAGTCTCTTTACTCGTTCCGTAACACATCATCCCGTAATCAACTCCTTGATCACATTGTGCACATTATGATGATGTCCTACCGAGTGGGCCCAGAGATACCTCTCCGTCACACGGAGTGACAAATCCCAGTCTCGATTCGTGCCAACCCAACAGACACTTTCGGAGATACCTGTAGTGTACCTTTATAGCCACCCAGTTACGTTGTGACGTTTGGCACACCCAAAGTATTCCTACGGTATCCGGGAGTTGCACAATCTCATGGTCTAAGGAAATGATACTTGACATTAGAAAAGCTTTAGCATACGAACTACACGATCTTGTGCTATGCTTAGGATTGGGTCTTGTCCATCACTTCATTCTTCTAATGATGTGATCCTCTTATCAATGACATCCAATGTCCATGGTCAGGAAACCGTAACCATCTATTGATCAACGAGCTAGTCAACTAGAGGCTTACTAGGGACATGGTGTTGTCTATGTATCCACACATGTATCTGAGTTTCCTATCAATACAATTCTAGCATGGATAATAAACGATTATCATGAACAAGGAAATATAATAATAACCTATTTATTATTGCCTCTAGGGCATATTTCCAACAGTCTCCCACTTGCACTAGAGTCAATAATCTAGTTCACATCGCCATGTGATTAACACTCACAGGTCACATCGCCATGTGACCAACATCCAAGGAGTTTACTAGAGTCAATAATCTAGTTCACATCACTATGTGATTAACACTCAATGAGTTCTGGGTTTGATCATGTTATGCCTGTGAAAGAGGTTTTAGTCAACGGGTCTGCAACATTCATATCCGTATGTACTTTTGCAAATCTCTATGTCGTCTTGTAGATGTCGCTATTACGCTATATTTCAAAACAACTGTTCTACTATACGAATCCGGTTTACTCTACTCAGAGCTATCCGGATAGGTGTTAAGCTTGCATCGATGTAACTCTTTACGTCGAACTCTTTATCACCTCCATAACCGAGAAACATTTCCTTATTCCTCTAAGGATAATTTTGACCGCCATCTGGTGACCTACTCGTAGATCACCTTTCTACCCTCTTGCCAGACATGTAGCAAGGCACATATCAGGTGCGGTACTCACCATGGCATACTGTATAGAGCCTATGACAAAAGCATAGGGGACGACCTTCATCCTTCCTCTTTCTTCTGCCGTGGTCGAGCTTTAAGTCTTGACTTCATACCTTACAACTCAGGCAAGAACTCCTTCTTTGACTGATCCATCTTGAACACCTTCAAGATCATGTCAAGGTATGTGCTCATTTGAAAAGTACCATTAAGCGTTTTGATCTATCCTTATAGATCTTGATGCTCAATGTTCAAGTAGCTTAATCCAGGTTTTCCATTGAAAAGCACTTTTCAAATAACCCTATATGCTTTCCAGAAATTCTACATCATTTCTGATCAACAATATGTCAACAACATATACTCATCAGAAATTCTATAGTGCTCCCACTCACTTCTTTGGAAATACAAGTTTCTCATAAACTTTGTATAAACCCAAAATCTTTGATTATTTCATCAAAGTGTACATTCCAACTCCGAGATGCTTACTCCAGTCCTTTAGAAGGATTGCTGGGGCTTTGCATACTTGTTAGCATCTTTCAGGATCGACAAAATCTTCTGGTTGTATCACATACAACCTTTCCTCAAGAACAAGGAAACAATATTTTGACATCCTATCTGCAAGATTTCATAAATAATGCAGTACCTGCTAATTCCAACAGACTCTTAGCATCGCTACGAGTGAGAAAGTCTCATCGTAGTCAACTCCTTGAACTTGTCGGGAAACATCTTAACGACAAGTCGAGCTTTCTTAGTGGTGACATTTACTATCATTGTCCGTCTTCCTTTTAAAATCCATCTGTACTCAACAGCCTCACGACCATCGAGCCGTTCTGCCAAAGTCTACACTTTGTTTTCATACATGGATCCTCTCTCGGATTTTATGGCCTCGAGCCATTCATCGGAATCCGGGCCCACCATCGCTTCTCCATAGCTCGCAGGTTTATTGTTGTATAGCAACATGACTTCCAAGACAGGATTACGTACCACTCTGAAGTAGTACGCATCCTTGTCGTCCTACGAGGTTTGGTAGTGACTTTATCCGAAGTTTCATGATCACTATCATAAGCTTCCACTTCAATTGGTGTAGGTGCCACAGGAACAACTCCCTGTGCCCTGCTATACACTGGTTGAAGTGACGGTTCAATAACCTCATCAAGTCTCCACCATCCTCCCACTCAATTCTTTTGAGAGAAACTTTTCATCGAGAAAGGACCCGATTCTAGAAACAATCCCTATTGCTTTCGGATCTGAAACAGGAGGTATACCCAACTGTTTTGGGTACTCTATGAAGATGCATTTATCCGCTTTGGGTTCGAGCTTATCAGCCTGACACTTTTTCACATAAGCGTCGCAGCCCCAAACTTTTAAGAAATGACAGCTTAGGTTTCTCTAAACCATATTTCATACGGTGTCATCTCATCGGAATTACTTGGTGCCCTATTTAAAGTGAGTGCGGTTGTCTCTAATGCCTAACCCATGAACGATAGTGGTAATTTGATAAGAGACATCATGGTATGCATCATATCCAATAGGGTGCAGTTATGATGTTCGGACACACCATCACACTATGGTGTCCCAGGCGGTACTAGTCGTGAAACAATTTCCACAATGTCTCAATTGTGTACCAAACTCGCAACTCAGATATTCATCTCTATGATCATATCATAGATATTTTATCCTTTCGTCACGACGATCTTCAACTTCATTCTGAAATTACTTGAACCATTCAATAATTCAGACTTGTGTTTCATCAAGTAAATATACTCAGTATCTACTCAAATCATCTGTGAAGCAAGAGCATAACGATATCCACTGCGTGCCTCAGCACTCATTGGACTGCACACATCAAAATGTGTTACTTCCAACAAGTTGCTTTCTTGTTCCTTTTTACTGAAACCGAAGCTTTCAGTCATCTTGCCCATGTGGTATGATTTGCATGTCTCAAGCGATTCAAAATCAAGTGAGTCCAAACGGTCCATCTGCATGGAGTTTCTTCATGCGTATATACCAATAGACATGGTTCACATGTCTCAATCTTTTCAAAAACAAGTGAGTCCAAAGATCCATCAACATGGAGCTTCTTCATGCGTTTTATACCAATATGACTCAAATTGCAGTGCCACAAGCATGTGGTAATATCATTATTATCTTATATCTTTTGGCATGAACATGTGTATCACTACGATCGAGATTTCAATAAACCATCCATTTTAGGTGCAAGACCATTGAAGGTATTATTCAAATAAACAGAGTAACTATTATTCTCTTTAAATGAATAACCGTATTGTGATAGACATAATCCAATCATGTCTATGCTCAACGCAAACACCAAATAACAATTATTTAGGTTTAACACCAATCTCGATGGTAGAGGGAGCGTGCGATGCTTGATCATATCAACCTTGGAAACACTTCCAACACATCTCGTCAGCTCACCTTTAGCTAGTCTCCGCTTATTCCATAGCTTTTATTTCGAGTTACTAACACTTAGCAACCGAACCGGTATCTAATACCCTGGTGCTACTAGGCGTACTAGTAAAGTACACATTTACATAATGTATATCCAATATACTTCTATCGACAGCCTTCTCATCTACCAAGTATCTAGGGTAATTCTGCTCCAGTGGCTGTTCCCCTTATTACAGAAGCACTCAGTCTCGGGTTTGGGTTCAACCTTGGGTTTCTCCACTAGAGCAGTAGCTGATTTGCCGTTTCATGAAGTATCCCTTCTTGCCCTTGCCCTTCTTGAAACTAGTGGTTTCACTAACCATCAACAATTGATGCTCCTTCTTGATTTCTACTTTCGCGGTGTCAAACATCGCGAATATTTCAAGGATCATCATATCTATACCTGATATGTTATAGTTCATCACGAAGCTCTAGCAGCTTGGTGGTAATAACTTTGGAAAAACATCACTATCTTATCTGGAAGATCAACTCCCACTCGATTCAAGTGATTGTTGTACCCAGACAATCTGAGCACAAGCTCAACGATTGAGCTTTTCTCCCTTAGTTTGCAGGCTAAGAAAATCGTCGGAGGTCTTATACCTCTTGATGTGGGCACGAGCCTGAAATCCCAATTTCAGCCCTCGAAACATTTCATATGTTCCGTAACGTTTCGAAAACGTCTTTGGTGCCTCAACTCTAAACCGTTTAACTGAACTATCACGTAGTTATCTAAACGTGTATGTCCGATGTTCGCAACATCCACAAACGACGTTTGGGGTTCAACACACTGAGCAGTGCATTAAGGACATAAGCTTTCTACTGTCCGCATAATCGCTACTGTCAACTTTCAACTATATTTTCTCTAGGAACATATCTAAACAGTGGAACTAAAGTGCGAGCTTACGACATAATTTGCAAAGATCTTTTGACTATGTTCAGGATAATTAAGTTCATCTTATGAACTCCCACTCAGATAGACATCCCTCTAGTCATCTAAGTGATTACATCATCCGAGTCAACTAGGCCGTGCCCGATCATCACGTGAGACGGACTAGTCATCATCGGTGAACATCTTCATGTTGATCGTATCTACCATACGACTCATGCTCGACCTTTCGGTCTCTTGTGTTCCGAGGCCATGTTTGTACATGCTAGGCTCGTCAAGTCAACCTAAGTGTTTCGCGTGTGTAAATCTGTCTTACACCCGTTGTATGTGAACGTAAGAATCTATCACACCCGATCATCACGTGGTGCTTCGAAACGATGAACTTTCGCAACGGTGCACAGTTAGGGGGAACACTTTCTTGAAATTTTAATGAGGGATCATCTTATTTACTACCGTCGTTCTAAGCAAATAAGATGTATAAACATGATAAACATCACATGCAATCAAATAGTGACATGATATGGCCATCATCACTTTGCTCCTTTTGATCTCCATCTTCGGGGCTCCATGATCATCATCGTCACCGGCATGACACCATGATCTCCATCATCATGATCTCCATCATCGTGTCTTCATGAAGTTGTCTCGCCAACTATTACTTCTACTACTACAGCTAACAGTTAGCAATAAAGTAAAGTAATTACATGACGTTTACGTTTGACACGCAGGTCATAAATAAATTAAGACAACTCCTATGGCTCCTGCCGGTTGTCATATTTATCGACATGCAAGTCGTGATTCCTATTACAAGAACATGATCATCTCATATATCACATATATCATTCACCATATCCTTTTGGCCATATCACATCACATGGCATACCCTGCAAAAACAAGTTAGACGTCCTCTAATTGTTGTTTGCATGTTTTACGTGGCTGCTATGGGTTTCTAGCAAGAACGTTTCTTACCTACGCAAAACCACAACGTGATATGTCAATTGCTATTTACCCTTCATAAGGACCCTTTTCATCGAATCCGATCCGACTAAAGTGGGAGAGACTGGCACCCGCTAGCCACCTTATGCAACTAGTGCATGTCAGTCGGTGGAACCTGTCTCACGTAAGTGTACGTGTAAGGTCGGTCCGGGCCGCTTCATCCCACAATGCCGCCGAATCAAGATTGGACTAGTAACGGCAAGCATATTAAACAAAATCAACGCCCACAACTACTTTGTGTTCTACTCGTGCAAAGAATCTACGCAATAGACCTAGCTCATGATGCCACTGTTGGGGAACGTAGCAGAAATTCAAAATTTTCCTACGTGTCACCAAGATCTATCTATGGAGAAACCAACAACGAGGGGAAGGAGAGTGCATCTACGTACCCTTGTAGATCGCTAAGCGGAAGCGTTCAAGTGAATGGGGTTGATGGAGTCGTACTCGTCGTGATCCAAATCATCGATGACCAAGTGCCGAACGGACGGCACCTCCGCGTTCAACACACGTACAGCCCGGTGACGTCTCCCTTGCCTTGATCCAGCAAGGAGAGAGGGAGAGGTTGAGGAAGACTCCATCCAGCAGCAGCACAACGGCATGGTGGTGGTGGAGGAGCGTGGCAATCCTGCAGGGCTTCGCCAAACACCGCGGGAGAGGAGGAGGGAGAGAAGTAGGGCTGCGCCAAGAGGGAGATCGAATCGTATGTTGGGCAGCCCCAAAACCTCAAGTATATATAGGGGGAGGGGAGGGGCTGCGCCCCCATCTAGGGTTACCTCCCTAGGGGTGGCGGCAGCCCCAAAACCCATCTAGGGTTGCGGCCAAGGGGGGGAGAGGGGGAGGCGCACCAGGGGTGGGCCTTAGGGCCCATCTGCCCTAGGGTTTGCCCCCTTCCCCTCTAGGAGGCGCCTTGGGCCTTGGTGGGGGGGCGCACCAGCCCACCTGGGGCTGGTCCCCTCCCACACTTGGCCCACGCAACCTTCTGGGGCTGGTGGCCCCACTTGGTGGACCCCCGGACACCTCCGGTGGTCCCGGTACACTACCGGTGATGCCCAGAACTCTTCCGGTGGCCAAAACCATACTTCCTACATATATAAATCTTTACCTCCGGACCATTCCGGAACTCCTCGTGACGTCCGGGATCTCATCCGGGACTCCGAACAACATTCGGTAACCACATACAAACTTCCTTTATAACCCTAGCGTCATCGAACCTTAAGTGTGTAGACCCTACGGGTTCGGGAACCATGCAGACATGACCGAGACGTTCTCCAGTCAATAACCAACAGCGGGATCTGGATACCCATGTTGGTTCCCACATGTTCCACGATGATCTCATCGGATGAACCACGATGTCGAGGATTCGATCAATCCCGTATACAATTCCCTTTGTCTAGCGGTATTGTACTTGCCCGAGATTCGATCGTCGGTATCCCGATACCTTGTTCAATCTCGTTACCGGCAAGTCTCTTTACTCGTTCCGTAACACATCATCCCGTAATCAACTCCTTGATCACATTGTGCACATTATGATGATGTCCTACCGAGTGGACCCAGAGATACCTCTCCGTCACACGGAGTGACAAATCCCAGTCTCGATTCGTGCCAACCCAACAGACACTTTCGGAGATACCTGTAGTGTACCTTTATAGCCACCCAGTTACGTTGTGACGTTTGGCACACCCAAAGTATTCCTACGGTATCCGGGAGTTGCACAATCTCATGGTCTAAGGAAATGATACTTGACATTAGAAAAGCTTTAGCATACGAACTACACGATCTTGTGCTATGCTTAGGATTGGGTCTTGTCCATCACTTCATTCTTCTAATGATGTGATCCTCTTATCAATGACATCCAATGTCCATGGTCAGGAAACCGTAACCATCTATTGATCAACGAGCTAGTCAACTAGAGGCTTACTAGGGACATGGTGTTGTCTATGTATCCACACATGTATCTGAGTTTCCTATCAATACAATTCTAGCATGGATAATAAACGATCATCATGAACAAGGAAATATAATAATAACCTATTTATTATTACCTCTAGGGCATATTTCCAACAAAAACTTATGCTATAAAGAGTAGTGATGATTATATTTATAAAACTTGTCATGATTATGAGTGCCCCTTCTCTGGACATTACTCCTTTAATGTGGAAACAATTTATAGTGTTTAAGTCTCCTATGATACTCCCACTATTCCGAATAAGAAGAATTTTGCTTGTGTGGAGAGTAGTAAATTTTCTATGCTTGTAGATCATGAAAAGAATGCTTTAGGTGCTGGTTATATTGTTGAATTCATTCATGATGCTACTGAAAATTATTATGAGGGAGGAACATATGCTTGTAAGAATTGCAATAATACCACGTTTCCTCTCTATGTGCTTAAAGTTCTGAAGTTATGCTTGTTTTACCTTCCTATACAAGTTGATTCTTGTTCCCATAAGTTGTCTACTCACAAAATCCCTATGCATAGGAAGAGGGTTAGACTTAAATGTGCTAGTCATATTATTCATGATGCTCTCTTTTTGTTTCAATTCCTATCTTTTATGTGAGCATCATTGAAATCATCATGCCTAGCTAGGGGCGTTAAACGATAGCGCTTGTTGGGAGGCAACCCAATTTTATTTTAGTTTCTTTCTTTTTGGTTCTGTTTAGGAATAGATAATACATCTAGCCTCTTTTTAGATGTGGTTTTATGTTTTAATTAGTGTTTGTGCCAAGTAGGACCTTTGGGAAGACTTGGGTGAAGTCTTTATGATCATGCTGTAAAAAACAGAAACTTTAGCGCTCACGAGATTAGCTAGAACTTTTTACTGCAGAGTGATATTTAGTTGATTCTTTTTGAATATGATTACTAGACAAATTCCTCAGGTCCACCAATTTATTTTAGAATTTTTGGAGTTCCATAAGTTTGCGTTAGTTACAGATTACTACAGACTGTTCTGTTTTTGACAGATTCTGTTTTTCGTGTGTTGTTTGCTTATTTTGATGAATCTATGGCTAGTAAAATAGTTTATAAACCATAGAGAAGTTGGAATACAGTAGGTTTAACACCAATATAAATAAAGAATGAGTTCATTACAGTACCTTGAAGTGGTGTTTTGTTTTCTTTCGCTAACGGAGCTCACGAGTTTTCTGTTAAGTTTTGTGTTGTGAAGTTTTCAAGTTTTGGGTAAGGCTTTGATGGACTTTGGAATAAGGAGTGGCAAGAGCCTAAGCTTGGGTATGCCCAAGGCACCCCAAGGTAGTATTCAAGGATAACCAAGCATCTAAGCTTGAGGATGCCCCGGAAGGCATCCCCTCTTTCGTCTTCGTTCATCGGTAACTTTACTTGGAGCTATATTTTTATTCACCACATGATATGTGTTTTGCTTGGAGCGTCATTTTATTTTCTTTAGCTTTGCTTGCTATTTGAATAAAATACCAAGATCTAAATTTTTTAAATGAGAGAGAGTCTTCACATAGTTGCATAATAATTATTTAGCTACTCATTGATCTTCACTTATATCTTGTTGGAGTAGTTTGTCATTTGCTCTAGTGCTTCACTTATATCTTTTAGAGCACAATGGTGGTTTTATTTTGAAGAAATAGATGAACTCTCATGCTTCACTTATATTATTTTGAGAGTCGTTAATAGCATGGTAATTTGCTTAATGTTAATATACTTAGTGTTCAAGATATGTGAAACTTTCTTTTGAGTGAATTGAATACTAAAATAAGTTTGATGCTTGATAATTGTTTTAAGATATGGAGGTAATAATATCATAGTCGTGCTAGTTGAGTAGTTGCGAATTTGAGAAATACTTGTGTTGAAGTTAGCAAGTCCCGTAGCATGCACGTATGGTTAAAGTTGTGTAACAAATTTGAAGCATGAAGTGTACCTGGCTTGTGCATCCTTATGAGTGGCGGTCGGGGACGAGCGATGGTCTTTTCCTACCAATCTATCCCCCTAGGAGCATGCGCGTAGTACTTGATTTTTGATGACTTCTAAATTTTTGCAATAAGTATATGAGTTCTTTTGACTAATGTTGAGTCCATGGATTATACGCACTTTTACCTTTCCGCCATTTGCTAGCCTCTTCGGAACCGTGCATTGCCCTTTCTCACATTGAGAGTTGGTGCAAACTTCGCCGGTGCATCCAAACCCCGTGATATGATACGCTCTTTCACACATAAACCTCCCTATATCTTCCTCAAAACAGCCACCATACCTACCTATCATGGCATTTCCATAGCCATTCCGAGATATATTGCCATGCAACTTCCACCATCATCATCATCATGACATGCTTTACTTTTGTCATATTGCCATTACATGATTTTGTAGTTGACATCGTATTTGTGGCAAAGCCACCATGCATTATTTTTCATACATGTCACTCTTGATTCATTGCACCATCCCGGTACACCGCCGGAGGCATTCATAATAGAGTCATATCTTGTTCTAGTATCGAGTTGTAATCAATAGAAGTGTGATGATCATCATTATTAGAGCATTGCCCAATCAAAAAAAAGAGAAAGGCCAAAAAAAAGAAAGGCCCCCCAAAAAAAGAGGAAATAAAAAGGGCAATGCTACTATCTCTTTTTCCACACTTGTGCTTCAAAGTAGCACCTTGTTCTTCATGAAGTGAGTCTAATATATTGTGCTTCAAGGTAGCACCATGATTTTCATATAGTGAGTCTCATAAGTTGTCTTCTTCATACTAGTGGGAATTTTTCATTATAGAACTTGGCTTGTATATTCCAACGATGGGCTTCCTCAAAATGCCCTAGGTCTTCATGAGCAAGCAAGTTGGATGCACACCCACTAGTTTTCTTTTGTTGAGCATTCTTAGCTCTAGTGCATCTGTTGCATGGCAATCCCTACTCCTTGCATTAACATCAATCGATGGGCATCTCCATAGCTCATTGATTAGCCTCGTTGATGTGAGACTTTCTCCTTTTTTGTCTTCTCCACACAATCCCCATCATCATATTCTATACCACCCATAGTGTTATGTCCATGCCTCGCGCTCATGTATTGCGTGAAGGTTGAAAAAGTTTGAGATTATTTGAGTATGAAACAATTGCTTGGCTTGTCATCGGGGGTATAGAAGTTGGTTACATCTTTGTGTGACGAAAATGAAGCATAGCTTAACCATATGATTTTGTAGGGATGAACTTTCTTTGGCCATGCTATTTTGAGATGACATAATTGCTTAGTTAGCATGCTTGAAGTATTATTATTTTCGTGTTAATATGAACTTTTGTCTTAAATCTTTCGGATCCGAATATTCATATCACAAGTAAGAATAATTACATTGAAATTATGCCAAAGTATCACTCCGCATCAAAAATTATCTTTTTTATCATTTACCTACTCGAGGACGAGCAGGAATTAAGCTTGGGGATGCTTGATACGTCTCCAACATATCTATAATTTTTGATTGCTCCATGCTACTTTATCTACTGTTTTAGGCAATATTGGACTTTATTATCCACTTTTATATTATTTTGGGGACTAACCTATTAACCGGAGGCCCAGCCCAGATTTGCTGTTTTATGCCTATTTCAGTATTTCGAGGAAAAGGAATATCAGACGGAGTCAAAACGGAATGAAATCAACTAGAGAAGTTATTTTTGGAAGGAAACCCACCTGATGGACTTGGACCCCACGTCAGAAGGGCCATGAGGCGGTCACGAGGGTGGAGGGCGCGCCCTCCCCCTGGGCGCGCCCCCTGTCTCGTGGGCCCCCCGTAGCTCCACCGACGTTCCCCCTTCACCCATATATACCGTCGTACCCTAAAACTTCCAGAACAGAAGATAGATCAGGAGTTCCGCCACCGCAAGCCTCCAGAACCACCAAAAACCAATTGGGACCCCTTTCCGGTACCCTGCCGGAGGGGGGGATCCATCTCCGGTGGCCATCTTCATCATCCCGGCGCTCTCCATGACGAGGAGGGAGTAGTTCACCCTCGGGGCTGAGGGTATGTACTAGTAGCTATGTGTTTGATCTCTCTCTCTCTCTCATGTTCTCTCTCGTGTTCCTCTATGGCACGACCTTGATGTATCCCGAGCTTTGCTATTGTAGTTGGATCTTATGATGTTTCTCCCCCTCTACTCCTTTGTGATGAATTGAGTTTCCCCTTTTGAAGTAATCTTATCGGATTGAGTCTTTATGAGAACAGTTGATGTATGTCTTGGTGATCAACTTGCGGGTTTCGTGACATTGGGAACCTATGCATAGGGGTTGGCACACGTTCTTGATTCTCTGGTAGAAACTTTGGGGCGCTCTTTGAAGTACTTTTATGTTGGTTCGATAAATCTGAGATTGTGTGATGCATATCGTATAATCATGCCCATGGATACTTGAGGTGACAATGGAGTATCTAGGTGACATTAGGGTTTTGGTTGATTTGTATCTTAAGGTGTTATTCTAGTAAAAACTCCGGGGTTGTTTGTGACACTTATAAGCCCAACGGATTGATTTGGAAGAATAAATTTGTGGTGGTTTCGTACCCAACCATAATCTCTACGTTTGTTCTCCGCTATTAGTGGCTTTGGAGTGACTCTTTGTTGCATGTTGAGGGCTTGTCATATGTTCTATCTATGTTATTATTGTTGAGAGAACTTGCACTAGCGAAAGTATGAACCCTAGGCCTTGTTTCCTATCATTGCAATACCGTTTACGCTCACTTTTACCACTTGTTACCTTGCTGTTTTTATATTTTCAGTTTACAAAAACCTATATCTTCTATCCATATTGCACTTGTATCACCATCTCTTCGCCGAACTAGTGCACCTATACAATTTACCATTGTATTGGGTGTGTTGGGGACACAAGAGACTCTTTGTTATTTGGTTGCAGGGTTGCTTGAGAGAGACCATCTTCATCCTCACGCCTCCTACGGATTGATAAACCTTAGGTCATCCACTTGAGGGAAATTTGCTACTGTCCTACAAACATGTGCACTTGCAGGCCCAACAACGTCTACAAGAAGAAGGTTGTGTAGTAGACATCAATAACCAATCATACATAAAAGAATTCAGAGAAGATTCAAATATTATTCATAGATAGACTTGATCATAAACCCAGAATTCATCGGTCTCAACAAACACACTGCAAAAAGAAGAAGATTACATCAAATAGATCTCCACAAGAGAGGGGGAGAACATTGTATTGAGATCCAAAAAGAGAGAAGAAGCCATCTAGCTAATAACTATGAACCTGAAGGTCTGAGGTAAACTACTCACACTTCATTGGAGAGGCTATGATGATGTAGAAGCCCTCCGTGATGACGGCCCTCTCCGGCGGAGTTCCGGAACAGGCCCCAAGATGGGATCTCGTGGATACAGAAAATTGCGGCGGTGGAATTAGGTTTTTGGCTCCTGTTCTGATCGTTTGGGGGTACGTGGGTATATATAGGAGGAAGAAGTACGTCGGTGGAGCCTCGGTGGACCCACGAGGGTGGGGGCGTGATGTCTAGTACACAACCTTCTTCTTGTAGATGTTGTTGGGCCTGCAAGTGCACAGGTTTGTAGGACAGTAGCAAATTTCCCTCAAGTGGACGACCTAAGGTTTATCAATCCGTGGGAGGCGTAGGATGAAGATGGTCTCTCTCGAGCAACCCTGCAACCCAATAACAAAGAGTCTGCTGTGTCCCCAACACACCCAATACAATGGTAAATTGTATAGGTGCACTAGTTCGGCGAAGAGATGGTGATACAAGTGCAATATGGATGGTAGATATGGATTTTTGTAAACTGAAAATATAAAAACAGCAAGGTAGCGAGCGGTAAAAGTGAGCGTAAACGGTATTGCAATGCTTTGAAACAAGGCCTAGGGTTCATACTTTCACTAGTGTAAGTCCTCTCAACAATAATAACATAGTTGGATCATATAACTATCCCTCAACATGCAACAAAGAGTCACTCCAAAGTCACTAATAGCGGAGAACAAACGAAGAGATTATGGTAGGGTACGAAACCACCTCAAGTTATTCTTTCCAATCAATCCGTTGGGCTATTCCTATAAGTGTCACAAACAGCCCTGGAGTTCGTACTAGAATAACACCTTAAGATACAAATCAACCAAAACCCTAATGTCACCTAGATACTTCAATGTCACCTCAAGTATCCGTGGGTATGATTATACGATGTGCATCACACAATCTCAGATTCATCTATTCAACCAACACATAGTACCTCAAAGAGTGCCCAAAGTTTCTACCGGAGAATCATGACGAAAACGTGTGCCAACCCCTATGCATAGGTTCATGGGCGGAACCCGCAAGTTGATCACCAAAACATACATCAAGTGGCACGTGATATCCCATTGTCACCACAAATAAGCACGGCAAGACATACATCAAGTGTTCTCAAATCTTTAAAGACTCAATCCGATAAGATTACTTGAAAGGGAAAACTCAATCCATTACAAGAGAGAAGAGGGGGAGAAGAAACATAAGATCCAACTATAATAGCAAAGCTAGCGATACATCAAGATCGTGCCAAATCAAGAACACGAGAGAGAGAGAGAGAGAGAGAGAGAGAGAGAGAGAGAGAGAGAGAGAGAGAGAGATCAAACACATAGCTACTGGTACATACCCTCAGCCCCGAGGGTGAACTACTCCCTCCACGTCATGGATAGCGCCGGGATGATGAAGATGGCCACCGGTGAGGGATCCCCCCCTCCGGTAAGGTGCCGGAACAAGGTCCCGATTAGGTTTTTGGTGGCTACAGAGGCTTGTGGCGGCGGAACTCCCGATCTATTTTCTGTTCTGGAAGTTTTACGATACGTAGTATATATGGGTGCAAGGGGTACGTCGGTGGAGCTGCGGTGGCCCCACGAGGCAGGGGGCGCGCCCCGGGGGGTGGGCGCGCCCCCTACCCTCGTGTCCAGCTCCCGTATCTTCTGACATAGAGTCCAAGTATATCAGGTAGGTTTCCTTCCAAAAATAACTTCTCCAGTTGATTTCGTTCCGTTTCGACTCCGTCTGATATTCCTTTTCTTCGAAACACTAAAATAGGCATAAAACTACAAATCTGGGATGGGCCTCCGGTTAATAGGTTAGTCCCAAAAGTAATATAAAAGTGGATAATAAAGCCCAATATTGCCTAAAACAGTAGATAATATAGCATGGAGCAATAAAAAATTATAGATACGTTGGAGACGTATCAGGGCGCGCCTGGGGGTGTAGGGCGCGCCCCCCTACCTCGTGCCCACCTCAAAGCTTCCTTGGTGTAGGGTCCAAGTCTCCTGGGTCATATTCGGGAAGAAAATCACGTTCCAGAAAGGATTATTCTATTTGGACTCCGTTTGATATTCCGTTTCTTCGAAACACTAAAATAGGCAAAAAACAGCAATTCTGGGCTGGGCCTCCGGTTAATAGGTTAGTCCCCAAAATAATATAAAAGTGGATAATAAAGCTCAATATAGTCCAAAACAGTAGATAATATAGCATGGAGCAATCAAAAAATATAGATACGTATCACCAAGCCCTAAAACCTCTCGGGAGGGCCGATCTGGAGTCCGTTCGGGGCTTCGGAGAGGGGGATTCGTCGCCGTCGTCATCATCAACCATCCTCCATCACCAATTTCATGATGCTCACCACCGTGCGTGAGTACTTCCGTCGTAGGCTTGCTGGACGGTGATGGGTTGAATGAGATTTATCATGTAATCGAGTTAGTTTTGTTAGGGTTTGATCCCTAGTATCCACTATGTTCTGAGATTGATGTTGCTATGACTTTGCTATGCTTAATGCTTGTCACTAGGGCCCGAGTGCCATGATTTCAGATCTAAACCTGTTATGTTTCCATGAATATCTGTGAGTTCTCGATCCTATCTTGCAAGTCTATAGTCACCTACTATGTATTATGATCCGGCAACCCCGAAGTGACAATAATCGGGACCACTCCCGGTGATGACCATACTTTGAGGAGTTCATGTATTCACTATGTGTTAATGCTTTGTTCCGGTTCTCTATTAAAAAGAGGCCTTAATATCCCTTAGTTTCCAATAGGACCCCGATGCCACGGGAGGGTAGGACACAAGATGTCATGCAAGTTCTTTTCCATAAGCACGTATGACTATATTCGGAATACATGCCTACATTACATTGATGAATTGGAGCTAGTTCTATGTCACCCTATGTTATGACTGTTACATGATGAACCGCATCTGGCATAATTATCCATCACTGATCCGATGCCTACGAGTTTTCCATATACTGGTTTACGCTTATTTACTTTCCCGTTGCTATTGTTACAATCACTACAAAATACCAAAAATATTACTTTGCTTTCATTACTCTTTTGTTGCCGTTACCACCACTATCATATTACTTTGCTACTAAACACTATGCTGCAGATACTAAGTTTCCGGGTGTGGTTGAATTGACAACTCAGCTGCTAATACTTCAAAATATTATTTGGCTCCCCTTGTGTCGAATCAATAAATTTGGGTTGAATACTGTCGGATTTCGGGTTCCGGCAGACCCTTGAGGTTCGAACACTGGGGTGCGCGTGGAGATCTCGCCTCCTACCTACATGTACCCCACCGCCTCGCTAAGATCTAAGCTATGGAAAGAACAACACAAGAGACACAGGGTTTATACTGGTTCGGGCCACCGTTGTGGTGTAATACCCTACTCCAGTTTGTGGTGTGGTGGATTGCCTCTTGGGCTGATGATGATGAGCAATATAAGGAAGAACAGCCTCGCGAGGGTCTGTTCTTGACTGGGGCGATGAACTGCTAGGAGGAGTTCAGGCACCCTTCTCTCTCTCTCTCTCTCTCTGTTCCTTCTCCGATCTGATTGCCGATTCTCCGATCGCTTCCTGCTTGTCTCTACCCTGGGGGTGGCTAGTCCTATTTATAGGCAAAGGCCCTGGGCCTCTTCCCAAATATTGAGCGGGAAGGGCGCCAACAATTGGCCATTTTGAAGGGGAACATCTGGTACACTTATCCTGACTAAAGTTGGTCTTCGCCTGCCAAATGCTCTGGTGGTGACGCTGGCTTGGGCTCCACAATGACTTCCTCCCTGTCGTTGGGCTGGTTTTGGTCTCGTTGCACCGAAACGGGTGCCTTTGCTTGATGCTCTCGCCTGCGCTTGCTCCCTTTGCACCAAAGAGGAAAGGAGGACACTGCGCGGGCTGGTGCTCGTCTGGCGCCCTTGGTCATCATGGCTTGCGTCACGGGCACCTCGTGAGGTACCCCGCCTTGATCTCTCCGCCTCCTCGCGAGCCAGCCTGATGAGGCCGTGCCTGAGGAAGCTCCGTGTCGTCCGCCCCGTGAGGCTTGGCCCCTCGCGAGGGTCTTGGGTCTGTGTTGATGAAGATGGGCCATGCTGGGCCCCCCTTTGAGCCACGTCGCGAGCCGCGGGCAGGCAAGTCTGGGGACCCCCGTTCCCAGAACAACGACAGTAGCCCCCGGGCCCAAGGCACGCCCGGACTTGGCCGTGCAGGGAGGCGAAAGGGTAAGGGTGAAGCGCCACGGGCCCTAACAGCCTGCGGCCTTGGGCACCGCGTGGCGGTTGATTGGACGTGGGCGGCACTGTTCCCCCACGCCCCCTTATTCCGTGCCATGCTAGGCGGACTCATAGTCGTACACAGCCGCTCCCCTTTCTATTGCTCGAACGCCCCCTGTCCTTCCTCCTCTCGGACTCCAGCTTCTGTTTTCAACCCAGTCTCGAACCTTCCCCCCCTTCCAATTGCCATGGCCCCGATGAAGAAGGGAAGAGGGAAGAAACCCATGCCTCCGCCTCGCTCGCCGCCGTTGGCGCCCCCCACCGTTGACCGATCGATCATAATCAATCGAGAGGGTCTGGGCAAGGTCAGCTCGGCTCTGGCTACTATCTTCAACGAATGCGGGAGGACGACGGCCTGGCCCGCGTCTCACTTCTCCATTAACAGGATAATCACCGAGGTTCAGTATTTTGCCGACGCCCTGTGGGCGGGTCTGGTTCCCCCCTTTTCTGATTTCTTCAATGCAGTGCTATCCCACTATCAGATCCACATGATGCATCTGGGTCCTGAATCCATCACCCTTCTTTCGGTCTTCGCCTTTGTTTGCGAGGCAATGATGGGTATCCTCCCTTCGGTTGCCTTGCTGCGCCACCTCTTCTCTCTGCGCCTTGTCGACCCTACCCAATGCTCGGCGTGCGTGAGCTTCGCTGCCGCGTCTGAGACGGCGGCCTCAGGGATTGACTTCAGGCTCCCTCCGCCCGCGCTTGGGTTCCGCGAGCGGTGGCTGTATGTGGATGTTGGGGTGCCCAGCCCCCTGCTATCGAAGCCGACTTCGCCTGCTGTCCCCAATTCGAGCTGGGGCCAGGAGACGCTCGAGAGCCCCCGGCTCGTCTTCGTCTGGCACCGCTTCGCGTTCTTGAGGTCGATTGGCGTGACAACGCCCAAGGTGGTGAAGGAGTTCCTGCTACGCCGCATTGCTCCTCTCCAACGCCACTCCCGCCGGATGTGGGCCTTCAGCGGGTGTGGTGATCGCATGAGGCTCCAGAAAGAGGACCTGACGCCCGAAGTGCTGAGGACAGTGCTCTTGATCCTGGCTGGGGACCCCAACCCTGGCAGCATCCAGCAGGGAGGGGCCTTGTTGTACCTCTGCTAGAACAGGGGCGATTTTGTGAATCAGATGCCTATCTTTGATGAGTGGGGGCCGCGCCCCGCCGGCCTCCAGGGGCCTCGCGAGAACCCAGTGATGGTGACTGCGCTTCCAGTCGGCCAAGGCGACTCTTCCTCAAGTGGTGGAGCAGAGAGGCATGAGGCGCCAGAGGCCGAGGGGGCCCCCGACGTGGTGACAGCGCCGGGCGACGCTCATGAGGAAGCAGCTCTTGGGGCCCGTGCCGCTGAGGCTGAGGGCGGCAAGCAGCTGCCCCCAGCGCCGGCGGCTGAGGCCCCTGATGCTCCTGCCGCTTCTCTTGGCGAGGCGACTGGCAGTGCGCATCAGGCAGGCGCCCCTGACGCGGATCGCCTTGACGCTTCGTCCTCATCGCAGGTTGACCCCTGCGCTCAACTCTTGGGCCGCTTCCGCGTGAACTTTGAGGCCCTCCGGAAGAAAAGGGAGGCCCTGGGCGACGACTACCCTTGTCGCCTGCTGAAGCGTAGGAAGTACTTCGCCACTGATGAGTAAGCCTTCTCCTTTTCTAGCTCCTGATCCGTCTGTTGCTTTTACTGATCCTTACTCCACAGGCCCCTTCCAGCCGAGCTCGCGGAGATGGCTGAGGTGCCGTCCCCCTTGGCTGCGCCACTTCTTCTGTCCTCAAGCGCTCCGAGCAGCAGAGCACTTGTGGTGAAGGCGATCGGAGATGCGAACCGTCCCGAGGCGCATCGTGGCCCTGCGCACCTCGCGACCCTCCTTCGCGGGCCTTCTCGTGGCATAGCCAGCCTGCCGTGGGCTTCTCGCCTGGTCGTGGACTGCGATTGGCTGAGGCGCTCCCTGCGCTCTTCTTCTGGGGACGGGCTGGCTCCAGGCCGGGCTTCTGGCGTGGTGTTCCCGGCCGTCGCGAGGGTGCCAGCCCCCAGCCCCCTGCCCGGAGGGGGAGTGCCGATTCGTGGCCCCCGGCGCTTGCTTGGGGCAAATGATGGTGTGGAAGACGTGCGCGAGCGCGCTCGGGAGCGTTGCGCTCTTCGCCAAGGATTCCTTCGAAGGGTGGCTGGCGCGGTGAACTTGCTTGGTGAGGAGCTTGCTGATGAAGACGCACGCCTTGAGGCCGAGCACCTGCGCCTGGCTGTAGAGAGGCGCGAGCTGGAGGGCGCCATCGCCCTTGCACGCCATCAGCGCGATCTTGACGACGAAGAGGCCAAGGCGTCGTTGGCGGCCTCTCGGGAGGCCCAATCTCGGGCCGCTAAAGAGGCCCGGGAAGCTGACCAGTGGCGAGAGGTGGCAGAGGAGCGGGCTCGGGAGCTCCTGACCCGGTGCCACTCACTGGAGGAGCAAGTGGAGCTGCGCGAGGTAGCCCTTGCGTCGATGAAGGTGGCCTCTGGTGACCCAGCAGAGCTCCAGAAGCATGAGGAGGCGCTGACGCTGGAAGCCGCCGAACGTGCACATGAGTACGAGCGTCTGGAGACGAGGGAGCGCTTGGTGATGCAGGCGGAGGATGATGTCGCTGCACGGGAAGCCCGTGTCCTGGAGGAGGTCGGACGTCGGGTGGCGATGGCGCGCTTGAACCTCGAGCGCGAGTTCGAGGAGAGGCTGCAGTTGATCCGGGTCGAGGCTGAAGGTAGGACTGCTGCCTTGAGGTCCAAGCTGGAGGAAGCGACGCGGTGGGCCGATGCTCTTCGGGCCGCCCTTGAGGTAGCGCAAGGGGAGTCAACCACCTCCCAGGCCGAGGTGCTCCTTCTTCGCCATCGGGTGGAGGAGGCTGAGGCCGTCGCGCGCCAGAATGAGGACGAGATACGCCAGCGGCGGATCCTGGAGCATGAGCACGGCCCCATGCTCACCACGCTCCGGGAGAGAGCCAACACAACCTTGGGCAATATCTGCGAGGCGGCTGTTGGCGAGCCGCACGCAGTCAACTACGCCGGCAACCTTCAGTTCTTCACCGACGTGGTGACGCAGCTGGAGGCGCGGTCGGTCAGGGCCAACAGGTTGGTGGAGGAGAGGAGCCGCGCCCTGCTCGGGCGCGCCTTTTCTCGCGTCTTCAGCCATCTCAGGAACATGGATCCCCACTTCGATTTCGACGCCGCCATCGCCCCAGTCCCCCAGGCCGTCCGAGACGACCTGGCGCACTGGGTGGAAGACAATGTGGATGCCCTTGTCAGGGTCTTCGCTTCAGACAACGACGGCGTGATCGTGGCCACCGACGAGGGCGGCGTGGTGAACGGCCCTGATGCCGCTGGCGGCAACGCAGACAGCGATGGTGAGTCCAGTGACGCCAGCAACGGTTCGGGAGGTGCTCCTGAGGACGCATTGGGGGATTTATCCGACTGATTATGCATCGTTCCTGTTTCCTTACCCTGCATGAATAGAACTCAGGTTTTGGCCTGATGGCTGTGAGAGCATTTTGGGAGGGGGAGCCCCTCATGTAAACTTGCGTTCATCGTATTAGTAGATGTTACATTGCCCATGCGCCCGCGCCAAGTGGCGGGCTAAACGACGCGCTGGTTGGCTAGTTTACCTTCGTTCCGTGCGGGCCCTGAGGTAGCCTATGGGAGGTTGTGGTGTCCCGAGTGTTCCCTGATCGAATCCGTAGGATCTGCAGTAAAAACCCTCCTGAGAGGACGCGGCGGCGGCAGTGGGCTGCGCGCAAGCTAGGCCTGACCCGGCTCGCGAGGGGCTCACGAGGGGAGGCAGCTGAGGCGAAGTGGTAATCAAAACGCGAGAAATTGCTCGAACGAGACTAAGCACCCCTTCCCCAAACACACGCAAATCTCAAAGTCGAATCCAACTTAAATCCAGCGAGGGAAAGTGACAACCAAAGGGAAAGGCAATGAAAGCAGACAAAAGGCCGCGTCCGGCACCTAATCTAGTCTTTGACGTCTTCTCACCAGCGCGGAGCTAAGTGCTGCCACTGGGCGTGGGAACGAGCCCCAGGGCCTGAGGCCGGCACCCCTGAGACTCCGGGGCGTGTACAGCCCCACTCATTATTACGTGAGAGTGTCACGGGGCGGCGAGCTTCACAGGCACTGGGCCTTCTTCACAGGTACCGGACTTACTTCATATCGCCAGACGAGGGCCCCACCTTGCGCCACACTCTAGTGCCATCAACGATGACCGGAAACCAGGACGCCGCCGATGGGGTAGAGCAGTCGCCAGCGGTTCCCCCGACGACCACGGGTCCTCCACCAGGGGCAAGCCTTGAGGCACCTCCCCAGCAGAGGACCTACCTCCTGAGAACGCCTTGCTCCGAACACCGCGGTGGTGATGTCGGATCCCGGCCCCTCTCCTGCAGCCCCCTGCGCCCTCCTCCCGAGGGGTAGGAGACTGTGGGAGCGGGGCAGCTGCTTGCTGTAGCGACCTGAACCTCCTGCGATCCATGATTAGCGTATGCCTGCTCCTGAGGAATTAGCGGTACCCGATAATCGTTGCCTCCAGCGTGGCCAGTGGGACCGTCCCGGGGCTCCTGGAAGAGCTCAGCTTCTGGCGCCTCGTCCCCCCAGCTTGGGCTGAGGAGCGAGCCTTGTTCGCCCTCGTGAGGGTGCCCTTGGTCCACCATGTGGGGCACGTATTCTTCTGGCGCCGTCATCCCGAAGCCCACGCCGTAGTGCTCCGCGTGCCATGCAGCTCTGCTTAACGCGCCCACCGTGGGGTGGTAGCGCGGCTGCCCGCTGGGGCCGTGGGCCGCGTCGAGTCCTTCTTCGCGGACCAGGAGCGGAGGCAGCGCCGCCGCCGGTCCGGTGCCGACAGCTTCGCTGGCGTTGGAGTAGCCTTGGAGCCCGCGGGCGCGCGCGGAGCCCCCGCGCGGGCCGCCCTGGGCTTGAGATGGGAGCTGGATGCAGAAGGGGTGAGCCCCCGAGGCGGCAAAGCCCAGGAGCTCTGCCACCCGCTCCAGCAACATGTCACGGCCGCCCTCCAGCAGCCTGCACTGCAGCAGCTCTCGGGCCACCGTGAGCGCGGCCCTCGAGTTCGCCTGCTCCCGGCGGGTGTATGGAGTCGTGGTCGCGGCGTGATTGGAGGCCCTTGCTGCCGACCGCGCCTGCCGCGGTGTGAGAGCTGTCGAAGCCTGTCCGCGTCGCCCGCGGCCCGCAGCGCCCTGCGGACCGCGAGCTGCCTGGGGCACGGGGTCGCCCGAGGCGAGCGGCTCTGTGCGGGCGGGCTACGCCCCCCAAGGATCTGGGTTGCCCGCCTGGTCGCCGGACATGGTGATGATGACGCGACGGGACACGAAGCGGTAGAAGGTGGATTCCGGCGCACCCCTACCTGGCGCGTCAAATGTCGGATTTCGGGCTCCGGTAGACCCTTGAGGTTCGAACACTGGGGTGCGCGCGGAGATCTCGCCTCCTACCTACCTGTACCCCACCGCCTCGCTAAGATCTAAGCTATGGAAAGAACAACACAAGAGACATAGGGTTTATACTGGTTCGGGCCACCGTTGTGGTGTAATACCCTACTCCAGTTTGTGGTGTGGTGGATTGCCTCTTGGGCTGATGATGATGGGCAATACAAGGAAGAACAGCCTCGCGAGGGTCTGTTCTTGGCTGGGGCGATGAACTGCTAGGAGGAGTTCAGGCACCCTTCTCTCTCTCTCTTTCTCTCTCTCTCTCTCTCTCTCTCTCTCTCTCTCTCTCTCTTTCTCTCTCTCTCTCTCTCTCTCTCTCTCTGTTCCTTCTCCGATCTGATTGCCGATTCTCCGATCGCTTCCTGCTTGTCTCTACCCTGGGGGTGGCTAGTCCTATTTATAGGCAAAGGCCCTGGGCCTCTTCCCAAATATTGAGCGGGAAGGGCGCCAACAATTGGCCATTTTGAAGGGGAACATCTGGTACACTTATCCTGACTAAAGTTGGTCTTCGCCTGCCAAAGGCTCTGGTGGTGACGCTGGCTTGGGCTCCACAATGACTTCCTCCCTGTCGTTGGGCTGGTCTTGGTCTCGTTGCACCGAAACGGGTGCCTTTGCTTGATGCTCTCGAATGCGCTTGCTCCCTTTGCACCAAAGAGGAAAGGAGGACACTACGCGGGCTGGCGCCCGCCTGGCACCCTTGGTCGTCATGGCTTACGTCACGGGCACCTCGTGAGGTACCCCGCCTTGATCTCTCCGCCTCCTCGCGAGCCAGCCTGATGAGGTCGTGCCTGAGGAAGCTCCGTGTCGTCCGTCCCGCGAGGCTTGGCCCCTCGCGAGGGTCTTGGGTCTGTGTTGATGAAGACGGGCCGTGCTGGGCCCCCCTTTGAGCCACGCCGCGGGCCGCAGGCAGGCAAGTCTGGGGACCCCCGTTCCCAGAACGCTGACAAATACTCTACCCTCGAAAGCTGTTGCGATCCCCTATACTTGTGAGTTATCAAGGTACTCTTAGACCGTGACACCGTCAGTAGCCCATGAAGCGGTCTTCAAACTTGACCGCACCTCAATGAGCACCGAGTTGCACATCGTCTTCAGGTCGCTAAGCTTGAAATTCATTCTTCAAAGCTTCCTTGACAGCATCTACATGCAGCCGGTCTCCAGCTGTCAGACTGCCAACGAAGTAGCGTGGCCCACCTTGGCCTTGATTTGTTGATGGAGATAGCCGACTTGCATCACAAAGTTTCCCACATAGCTAGCTTCCTCGCGTGCGAATTCCCTTGCTATGTCTTGAAAATTAGACTTAAATGTGCTTGTTAGATGCTATATATATTATGCCCTTTTTGTGGGACATGGAGTATTTGATCCCAACCTCATATGCTCTCACATGAACAGTAAATCCTATAAAAATAGTAAAAAAAATCAAAAAAATTGATTTTTTTTTGTGATGAACATTGATAAATTTTCTAATTGCGTGCAAAATTTCAGGTTGAAATGACATTCGTTGAGGTAGCAAAAAAATAAAATTGATGGTCCAAAATGACTATTGTTGGAAGCATTTTGGAGCATCATTTTTGTTATTTTTGTCCAGACCTCCACGAATGTCATTTCGACCTGAAATTTTGCACACAGTTAGGACATTCATCAATGTTTACCACAAAAAAGATTCAGATTTCTGAATTTTTTTACTATATTTTTCGATTTTACTGTTCATGCGGGTGCATATGAGCTCGGGATCAAAAGAACACTTTCCCCTTTTGTGCTTCTTATGCACTTTCATCTATCCATATTTTGATAGCCTCTTCGGTATCGTGCATTGCCCACTCTCACATCGAGACATGGTGCATCCTTCCCCCGTACATCCAAACACCGTGGGAGACTTCCTTTTGCCCTTCTACACATAAAGCGTCTTTCTCCTCAAAACGGACACCATCCCTCCGTGTACATCATTTGATCAAGATTATGCTGGGTAGCAGTCAACATCAAAAATTATATTTGTCTATTATTTACCTACTCAAGGATGAGCATGAATTAAGCAACAAATATACTAGTTTTCAATGCACGTAAGCATGAAATGTACCTAAACAAAACTGCGCATTAGAAAAATCTTTTAACATGCATGAGTGATTGATCAAATTCTCAATATAAACCACCACCAAACTTATCTGACAAAAATGACATAAAGCTTGTTGAAGTATCAGGGGGTATTATTCAAGGAGCAATGTTTTCCAATAAATAGACATAAATGATCTGTTCGTAAATTTGTATTCAACTAAAGAAGCTATTCCATGAATACCTCGAGCACCATTGGTGGCGTGTCGGGGTGAAATGAGTGCTTAAGAGCTAGTGGTCAAGAGGATGGAGATATAGGAACCAAAGGGAGTTGGACCATCAACATATCTAAGCCTGAACCAGGCCGCCCACCACCTCAGAATTGACAGTAAATATTTCAAAAAGGGATGAAAAATTCGTGAAAGTGAAGTTACCAAGCAATTATATTGAATACCAATAAAACACCCTGATTTAAAGGTTTAAGAAGACTATCATGCAAAAATGATACAGTCATACAAAAGGTAGATTAGCGACAAAGTATTTGTCGCGAAAACAATAGAAGAAGTATACACAAAGAGGGAAAGCACAAAATCTCCATGATTTTGAAATTTAAAATGGGCTGGTTTTCCCAGTTCTTGCAAGTTCATAACAGAGAGACAAACATGTCTGTAGTCAAAGGGACCATCACATTACTGCACTCTATATGAGAAGGTCAATCTTATCCATCTCTAGAAATATTCACCAGTTTGAATGAATAAATGTCTTATTAGTATTCACTGTTTTAGGAGACAACATTACTGTGTAATCTATAGATTTCACTTTAGAACTTGAACATCCCAAAGGGAAACATCCGACATAATAAGTTTCTAAACCACCAAAAAAGTTGTTTTTTGTATCGCTCTCATACTTGTCCACAGTTACATGTTTTCCTTCCAAAGATTCTGTAAGAGGAATTTTCTGAAATCATAATTCCCTATGCATTACCTGTCGCAGAACGAGGATGTTTACGGCCCAACGAAAACATGTTGCTCTGTTGATTGAGCATAGCTACATAAGTTGGGTTCATATATGCATTTTTTATTCCAAGAAGAGATATAAACCGGACTCGGTTGCATGACAATAAAGAGAATAACACGAGTCCTCTGACTCATGGTAACGGGATACCTTCGCTCTGCTCACCTCGAAGCAGCAAAACAATACTTTAGAACAAAGCAGACAAATCTTAGTATTATAGAAGATTAAATTGCAAACAGGAGCAGGAACAAGAACACACACACACACACACACACACACACACACACACACACACACACACACACACACACACACACAAACACACACACAGACACAGTTAAACCGAGTACTCGCTGGATCCTCGTGCGCCTTCGCTGGCGCTCGGTCCCCTCGCGCGACTGTGATCCCTCCAACGCCTCCTATGGGTTTTCCCTATTTGACGGGCGTTGCATCCAACTGCCGGCGCTTCGCACACGCAACGCGACCAAGCGACGCGATGGGCCGACCCCTTTTGCATGCACAGTTCGCCCACAACATCATCCGGTTTTGGAAGCCATCTAGAAGGTTCCCAACACCAGTTTATTTTTCTTTTACCGCTTTTCCCTTTTCTTTCTGTTTTTTGTTTTTCATTTCATTTTCGTCATTTTTCTACTTTTATTTCTTCTTCTTTCTTTTTTATTTTTTGTGTTTTGTGTTTTGTTTATTTTTTATTTCCTTTTTACTTTTCAAGTTTATTTTTTCTTTCATCAATTTATTTTCACATTTTATAAAAAGGATCGAAAAACTCAAAAAAAATTAAATTTTAAAAATGTTCATGAGTTCAAATTTTCCTCATAAATTCATAAAATGTTCGCATTTCAAATATTCCTCAAGATTTTCAAAAAATGTTCCAGTTATTCTAAATTTGTCAGGAATGTTTTGGTTCAATTTTTTCACAACTTTTCAGAAAATGTTCAAAATTTCAAAAAAATGTTTCTGTTCTCAAAAATTATTCCCCATTTTTACCTTGTTTTCATGTGTCAGGACTTTTAGAAAATCTTCCTGTTCCAAGAATTGTACATATATTTTTTTCGAAAATTCATGGTTTCTAAATTTTGTTCAAATTTTTAGAAAATTTTCCGAAATGTTTTTGTTCAAAATTTTCAAAACTTTTCAGAAAATGTTCACCATTTGCCAAATTGTTCAGAAATTTTAGAAAATGTTCATGTTTCCATTTTTTTCAGGGGTTTCAAAAAATGTTCCCATTTCCAAAATTGCTTGCAAATATAAAAAAGTTTGAGATTGCAGAAAGATGTTCATGTTTTCATAAAATGTTTAAGTTTTTCAAACTTTGTTCAGAAAATTTAAATGATAGCGTTTAAAAAAAGTTTTCACTCTTCTCAAGATTTCTTTTGTTCAGCTTTTTAAAAAACATTCAAGATTCCAAAATTTACACATTTTTTCTAAGTACTACAATATTTGGTCGAAAAATTAGAAAAATTGCTCGGAATTTTGGAAAATTCACGTTCACAAAGTTTGCTCTTGATTTTTTTAAAAAGGTTGACATTCATTTTCAATTTGTTTTTAATTTCTATTTTTTTGTTCTTCTCAAAAATTATTTTGGAATTTCCAATTGTGTTCACATCAAATCGTTTGTGTTTCTAAAATGTGTTTTCAAAAATATATACAATATAGTACATGTGAAGAAAATAGCAAGCTACAGGGGAATATCTCACAACATTAAGTTCTTAAATAAATACGCAATGTGCTTTTCTTCTGAGTAGCTGTCTGCCCTAGTGGCTAGCAGCGCTTTGTGTTGTATAGGGATGTTTCGTGTTCGATTCCTCTGAGTGTTGCTTTCCTTTTTGTGATTTTCTTGATATATACACAACTCGCTCTGTGCCTTTCAGTGGGCTGGCCCAGTCGCACGCCTCCTGTGCGTCACACGTGCTATTCGCCGCAAAATGCGGCATATAGGAGCTCCACTTTCTCTGTTCAAGTCCCAATGTCAGTGAAGAGGCTAGATCGACCGAGCAGAGCGAGCCTTCAATCGGATCTGGACCATGGTCGGTTAAATGGTCTGTCTCAAGGCCCAATTTACCAGAGTCTTCGTTTTTTCTTCGAGAGTAGCAGCCCCTTATGACAGTTGGCCCAGGAAACTACAGGAGTTGGGTCAGATCTCTACAGTACACCACATGAAGCAAATCTGACGGCCAAGATTGATCAAATCAGCAAAAGGGATGGCCACAAAGCATAAAAAATGTGGTTTCGACAATATCATCCGGTTTTGGAAGCCATCTAGAAGGTTCTCAACACCGTTTTATTTATCTCTTACCACTTTTCCCTTTTCTTTCTGTTTTTGTTTTTCATTTCAGTTTTGTCACTTTTCCATTTGTTTTCCTTTTTTCTATTTTGTCTTATGTTTATTTTTATTTCCTTTTCCCTTTTCAAGTTTATTTTTTCTTTCAGCAATTTCTTTTCACATTTTCGAAAAAGGATAGAAAAATTTAAAATTTTAAAAAATTAAAAAATGTTCATGAGTTCAATTTTTGCTCATAAAATCATAAAATGTTCGCATTTCAAATATTCATCGGGATTTTCAAAAAATGTTCCAGTTGTTCTAAATTTGTTTGGAATGTTTTGATTCAATTTTTTCACAACTTTTCAGAATTTCAATTTTTTTTCTGTTTTCCAAAATTACTCCCAATTTTCCCCTTTTTTCATGTGTTAGGAATTTTAGAAAATGTTCTTGTTCCAAGAATTCTACATATATATTTTTAAAATGTCCATGGTTTCAAAATTTTGTTCAATTTTTTAGAAAATTGTCTAGAATGTTTTTGTTAAAAATTTTCAAAACTTTTCAGAAAGTGTTCACCATTTGCAAAAAAAAATCATAAATTTTAGAAAATGTTCATGATTTCATTTTCCAGGGGTTTCAAAAAATGTTCCCATTTCCAAAATTGCGAGCAGATAAAAATAGTTTGAGATTCCCAAAAAATGTTTAAGTTTTTCTAAAAATTCAGAAAATTTAAAGTAATCACGTTTAAAAAAAGTTTTCACTTTTCTCAAGTCTTTTTTTGTTCAGGTTTTTCAATGCACAAAGGCTTTAAATTGAAAATAAATGTCAATCTTTTTCAAAAAGGTTGACATTTATTTTCAATTTGTTTTAAATTTCTATTTTTTTGTGTTTTGCAAAAACAATTTTGGAATTTCTAGTTGTGTTCACATCAAATCGTTTGTATTTCTAAAATGTGTTTTAAAAAATATACACACTGTAGTACACGTGAAGAAAATAGCATGCTATAGGGGAATATCTCGCAACATTATGTTCTTAAATAAATTCGCGATGTGCTTTTCTTCATGAGTAGCTGTGTGCCCTAGTGGCTAGTAGCGCTTGTGTTGTATAGGGATGTTCCTTGTTTGATTCCTCTAAGCGTTTTTTTTTTTTGTGATTTTCCTGATATATACACAACTCGCTTGGTGCCTTTCAGTGGGTCGGCCCAGTCGCACGCCTCCTGTGCGTCATGCGTGCTATTCGCCGCAAAATGCGGCATATAGGAGCTCCACTTCCTCTGGTTCGAGTTCCAACGTCAGCGAAGAGGCTGGATCGACCGAGTAGAGCGAGCCAGCGATTTGAGCTGGACCTTGGTCGGTTAAATGGTTTGTCTCAAGGCCCAATTGACTAGAGTCTTCGTTTTTTCTTCAAGAGTAGCAGCCCAGGAAACTACATGAGTTGGGTCACCACATGAAGCAAATCTGACGGCCGGGATTGATCAAATCAGCAAAAGGGACGACCACAAAGCCTAATGACGTAAAAAAAAGTGGCTCCGAACGGCAGTGCCCGGATCCGATGGTTGTTATTAAACTAACCGACTGAAGATTAGCTGAAAGCCAGAAGTTAAGCAAACTTTTTGAAGCATTTTCTCCGCAACTATATACAAAGGATTATGTTCATCCGCAGATGGCTGGTGCAGTTAGCTTGCTTTAGCATATTCATGACAGAAAGAAGACCCGGAGCGCCTATGTCTTGGTTTCACGTTCCTGACACTTTCGAAGGGGCACTTGTTAGACTTGTGTCGAATATTATTGTACAAGGTAGGTTACAGTTGGACTTGGTTTTGGACTGTGTGTAGACAGGGTAGGAGTTGTGTCCTAATAGGACATTTGTATCCTAAGCCTCTCATATATATCGGGGGTAGACACACGATGTAACCTATGTTAACATAATAGCACGGGCACGTGGGGGAGCCGGCGCCCGGGCGGCCGGGGTGCGGTATTGTGACGGTGTCACGAGGAGGAGCGCCCATAGTCAAGCCCCGGGGATGTCAAGCCCCGGGGATGTAGCCATGATGGTGAACCTCGTTAACAAATCTCGGTGTCGTGCTGGTGTGATTGCTTGGTCCTCGGTAGATCGACGATATGCCTCGGATTTATCCTTATCATGAGCAAGGTTGCAAGATCTGGAGAGTGCAGATCGTTGATTTAGAGGATGGATTATCGTCAGCACGAGGACAGCATGCGGAAGAATTGTTCCGCGGAGGTCGTCAGGTGTGCTTTCGACGAGATCGCAAAAGAATCAGGAAAAACTCGTCGAGTCCGGTATAAAAAAAAATCAATTTGGCGAGATTGGTAATCGACTTGAGTTGGGCGATTGATTTGGAAAGCGTGATACGGCGGCGCCTTACGCGTGCAGGAGCAGATGACGCGTGCGGCATGCAGGGCTGCAGGAATCTGCTCGATCCTGAAGAGCGTGCGGCCCAAGCTTGGTGGGGTGCCGCTGATGGATGGCACGAGTTTTCGTTGCGGAGGGCCCAAGGCAGCACCGCGTTCGGATTGCTGCAGAATTGCACTGTGTGAGATGACCATAGACCAGTTGTGAGCATGTTGGGTAAACAAAGAAAACAAAAGAATACGAGTCTGGATAGCTACTTCGTGTTGGAAGATCGTGGACAGCTGTTTGTTGATCTCTTTGCCACACGTACATGCAGGCTACGGGGACTATTTCTTGGTTGTTACTATTTGTTTTGAACAGAGCACATGTATGGTCGGTGGCTGCTTGAAGGAGTCACGGAAGGCCAAATGCGTGGGAGGCTGCAAGGCATGAGATTTGTTCGTGAAAAAAAGGCAATCTGCATGGTTTGGTATTGACCGTGGCATGGACAACAACACAATAAGGAAAGAACTTTTGAGGTTATGGGAGCACAGTTTTATTGCGCCCATGGTGACTACCAGGAAAAAGTAAATTTCTTTTGAAAGTGTTGCTAATTGGATACGGGGTTTTACCATTATGATGGCGTATAAGAGCATCTCCAGCCGCGCCCCAACAGCCCCCCCCCCCTCCCCCGGCCACTTTTTCGGCGCCGGCGCCGAAAAAATGGCCCAGTCGCGACCCCAGAAGGCCGTTTTTCGCCGGATTGGGCCGAAATTGACGCCGGCGTACCCAACTCGAATCCGGCGTGCCGGGGGTCGCCTGGGGCGCCGGACGGACCGTTTTTGGCGTGAACTGTGATGGGCCCGCCCTGTCAGCGACGCGCCGCTTCGTCGTCCACATCGCCTCGTTTCCCGCGGGAATCAATGCCAAAGCTGACGCGCTGCCGCGCCGTCGCCTTCATTGATGCCGCGGCACACGGGGGTAGACACACGATGTAACCTATGCCAACATAATAGCATGGGCACACAGGGGAGCCAGCGGCGTGTGCCGGCGCCCGAGCGGCCGGAGTGCGGTATTGTAACGGTGTCACGGGAGGAGCGCCCGTAGTCAAGCCCCGGGGATATAGCCATGATGATGAACCTCGTTAACAAATCTCGGTGTTGTGCTGGTGTGATTGCTTGGTCCTCGATAGATCGACGGTATGCCTTAGATTTATTCTAACATCACTGATGAAGGTCTTATTAAGCATACACTTAGACACGGCATCCTTTTTAGCCGCTTGTGCTTTCAGCGGATGGATTCGGGCACATCAATCCAACAACCAAGTCGATAAAGAGGCTTACCGCAACCTCCGCAGAGTTGATCACCTGAACCATCGGAATGGGAGATTCCTATTTGGAAGAACAGAGGCAACTTAGGACCATCTAGACACACACATCAAGTTTACGTTGTGACGCAAACCAACGTGTGGTTGGATGGTTAGAGGGACTACGGTATCCCTAGCCCATCAGGGTTCAAGTCCTGATACTCGCATATTTCGTAAATTTTAAAATGATATGCCGGCTCAGTCTTTCAGAGATGCTCATAGGGATAGGGTGTACGTGTGTGCGTTTATAGGGGTGAGTGCGTCTGTACTGTATTAAAAAAAGTTTATGTTGTGACAACCTATTGTAAATTGAAGCCGGGCACTGCAGCCCAGAAGTAAAGCATATGGCTTTCTTTGTCGAGACATAAGTCTTTTTCTTGAGCATGTGGATGTCCTCTTCTTATGTGCTCCACATTTTTCTTATTGATTTTACAAAGATTTTTCTAGATTAATTGCAATTATTGTTTTTTCAAAGATTCTCCTTTATTATTTACAATTAATGTTTTCCCCAAGATTTTTATAGATTAATTACAATTAATGTTTTCCCCATGATTTTCCTAGATTAATTGAAATTAATATAACTATTTTTTGGATAAGAAGGCAGGCCCAAGTCTCAGAATTGTTTGAGTACACGTGATGTGGCCGGTGGCAGCACACCAGGAACAACATAACCGAAAAGAGAAAGTCTCGGTTTTTATAAGTAGTACTCCCGACCACCCCCTTTTATTCACCCTCCGCCCCTCACCCAGCCCACCCCCAAACACACCTACATATATCAATATTAGAATTCGTCCCATTAACCAAAAATTATCTGCTAATTTTTCCTAAACCAAGAGGGCCTCGAAGCCAAAATGGCCACCCCTCCGAGCCAATCGACACCGACGAATTCCTCCGCGTGCCCTTTCAAAACCAACAACCCAAGCCCAAAACCACGCAGTGTGCCGGCCGTGGGGGCACCCTCCTCACCATCGGCGCCGCCGCCGATGTCTAGCGCCCCACCCCATATCGTCGTTTCCGTGCGCGACGTCATCTCGAGCTCCGCGCTAGCGGGCACCTCTCCAGGATGGAGATCCCGGATGCTGAGCTCACCGAAGAGCGAAGAGGGCACGTCCGTCCTGTTCGATGGTGTTCTTGAAGCCTTACTTGACAAGTCGCGTGCATCTATCGGGCTTACATTACTCCCGAAGCCGCTCATGCTCGGGGAAGACGACCTGGTGGAGATGCTCTGCCTGTACCTTACCGCGTGCTCTAGCGGCGAATACGCCGCCGTCACCTCATGGGTGGCCATCGCTTAGGTGTTTGGCCTCAAACCGTTTTCGGACACGCCCCTGAAGCTCTTGTACTTCAACTACCTTTTTCCCCTTGATTAGAGCATCGACAATTGCAAGCCATAAAGGTAGGAGCAAGAGGTGGTCGGAAGCTATCGCGATGTGGCCCGCTGCTCGGATGCCAAAAACACTATTGGAATCAACAGATTTGTCATCTGCCGACTCTTTGCCGTCAGCTAGCGGACGGCAAAGGAAGGCTTTCCCATCAGCCACCAGAAAGTGAGCGACAAAGAGGCAGCGGGCGGCAAAGGTAGGTTTTGCCATCATCCATCTCTTTGCCGTCTGCTAGCGGATGGCAAAGAAGCTTTGCTCTCTACTAGCTGACGGCAAAGAGGGTGGGTGGCGGGGTAACGAGGACGACCTAACGGCTAGTTTATTTGTCGTCTGCTAGCAGACGACAAAGAGCTGTGACCTACTAGCAGAAAAGGGCCCGCGCCCGCGCCCCCACCCCTCTCTCGCTCTCCCCTCTATCTCTCTCTCGATCTCCTGGCCTTCACCACCCGCGCCGCCGCCCCGCCCCGCCCCGCCCCACCCCGCCCCGCCCCATCGCCCCGCCACACCGTCCCACCCCATCACCCCACCGCCCTGCCCCCGCTGCCCCGGCGCCCCGGCCCGCCCCCGCTCTTTTTGTTATGCGGGCATAAATTCCTATCTTTTGCACTTGAAGTCATTCTGCAGATGCCCATTTTTTATTATGCATGCCAATAACTTCAAAACATTTATGTATGCACCTTTAGTTGACTTCATGAACAAAAGGAAATCTCCACAAAGCAAAACCTGCAATGTGCATTTGCATTCAAAAGCAAATTACTTATATGCATATCTTCAGGGGGAGCCCTTTCAATTCATGAATCCAATGACCAATACCTTAACTTTCACATATTCTTATCCCCGTTGAAAATTTCAACCAGTTTTTCATCAATCACCAAAAAGGGGGAGATTGCAAGTGCATCTAGTGCCACCCCTAGTTGCTCTTGGAGTATTGACGACAAACTTGGGTGAGGGACTAATGTGTTTGTGAGATTCATAGGAGAACACAGGTAGAAGTCCCTATTGATTCAGTTTACCCATCTAAGATGACCCCTAAAAATGTATGAAGACATTTGGTGGTTCATGAAGACATTCACGTCGAAGATAATGACGTGTGAAGACATTCGCTTGAAGACAATGAAGTGCAAAGACATAATTTCTTTCGTTGCTTCATTTCCTTCTTTCTTAAGTCATAGGAACCATCGAACTATTAAGTGCGATCCAAGTGAACAAAGTCAAAAAAAGGACATGATGCTCAACCCAAATCCTATGTCTTCGAGTGAAGATAATGAGAAAAGTAATCTTATCCTGAGTTGGATAAGTCAGCTTTACTTGTAGCCCAAGTCAAGCTACCGCGTGTGTTTGAAATCTGACCATTGGACACGTGTCGCTTCCCCAACGACCTAGAGTCATTTCGGACAAATCATGTCGGGTTGCCCCTAGCTATAAATAGCCACCCCTTCCACCATAAATTGGTGGCTGCTCCGAGTGAAGACACAGCTTTTTTCGTTTGAGAGCACCCACCTCCGAAGCCTTTGAGAGAGAATCCTTGCAAGGACAAAACCCAAAACACAAAGAGCCCAAAAGAGTGTTTGGCATCACTGAAGTCTTTCTGTCCGCGTGATCTGAAGACTTATTACACTTGAAGACTGTGATCTTCCAGTCAGTTAGGCGTCGCGTTCTGAGGATCCAAGAGTCACTGTGGATCGCCGGTGAACGAAGTCTGTGAAGGTTTGTAAGTCTACCTTGAAGACTTACCAGAGTGATTGGGCGAGGACTAAGTGACCTTAGTTCAAGGGAAATAAGGTGAAGACATGGTTCTCTCTCTCTCTCTCTCTCTCTCTCTCTCTCTCTCTCTCTCTCTCTCTCTCTCTCTCTACTTACTGATTAGCTTCGTGAAGCCACTGCTTGTCCACTCTGATTAACTTCTTGTGTGAAGACATTCACCCTAATTGCATATTTGGCTTCACACCTACTTCCAATTCTGATATGTTCTACCTAGCTACTATTTGCCTTTATGCTTAATCTATTGTGTCTCCTTGACTATATGGCTATCCTAGTGTAGTTTAGCTTTCGTTGCATACTGTGTTGGTGTTATTTACTTATCTGTCTTCAAAGACATTGCCTGTCTTGAAGACTTCCGTACAAATCTGCAGAATAATGTATCCAAGTGTTAGTGGCGGATCTAGGACTTGACAATGTGGGGGCCAACCATGAACGACATTCCAATGGCTAGAGAAATATACATACAATACACAGAAATTAGTATGACGAAGAAACATTGCAGTAGTAAAATAAAATTTGTAAATTGTCTGAGGGGGCAATGGCCCCCATGGCCCCACCCCTAGATCCGCCACTGCCAAGTGTATCGAGACCTGCCTCGAGTCCTGATCGGACAAGGTGTTCTTGACTTGCACATCAAGACGAGGAACCTTCTAGATGGAGGGCTTATAGCGGGATGAGGTGATACGTCTCCAATGTATCTATAATTTTTTATTGTTCCATGCTGTTATAATATCATTCTTGGATGTTTTACAATCATTTTATAGCAACTTTATATCACTTTTTGGGACTAACCTATTGACGTAGTGCCCGGTGCCAGTTGCTGTTATTTTGCTTGTTTTTTACTTCACAGAAAATCAATACCAAACAGAGTCCAAACGCAGCGAAACTTTTTGAAGATTTTTTCTGGACCAGAAGACACAAGATGGGCCAAAGAAGTACCGGAGGGGTGCCCGAGGGGGCACAACCCACCTGGGCGCGTCTGGGGGCCCAGGCATGCCCTAGTGGGTTGTGCCCACCTTGTTGGTGTTGGAAATATGCCCTAGAGGCAATAATAAAAGCATTATTATTATATTTCCTTGTTCATGATAATAGTCTTTATTCGTGCTATAATTGTGTTATCCGAAAATCGTAATACATGTGTGAATAACATACAACAACATGTCCCTAGTAAGCCTCTAGTTGACTAGCTCGTTGATCGATAGATAGTCATGGTTTCCTGACTATGGACATTGGATGTCATTGATAACGAGATCACATTATTAGGAGAATGATGTGATGGACGAGACCCAATCCTAAACATAGCATAAGATCGCATAGTTCGTTTGCTAGAGTTTTCCAATGTCAAGTATCCTTTCCTTAGACCATGAGATCGTGTAACTCCCGGACACCGTAGGAGTGCTTTGGGTGTGCCAAACGTCACAACGTAACTGGGTGACTATAAAAGTATACTACGGGTATCTCCGAAAGTGTCTGTTGGGTTGACACGGATCGAGACTGAGATTTGTCACTCCGCTTGACGGAGAGGTATCACCGGGCCCTCTCAGTAATGCATCATCATAATGAGCTCAATGTGATCAAAGTGTTTGATCACGGGATCATGCATTACGGTACGAGTAAAGTGACTTGCCGGTAACGAGATTGAACGAGGTATTGGGATACCGACGATCGAATCTCGGGCAAGTAAAATACCGATTGACAAAGGGAATCGTATACGGGATTAATTGAATCCTCGACATCGTGGTTCATCCGATGAGATCATCGTGGAGCATGTGGGAGCCAACATGGGTATCCAGATCCCGCTGTTGGTTATTGCCCGAGAGCCGTCTCGGTCATGTCTGCATGTCTCCCGAACCCGTAGGGTCTACACACTTATGGTTCGGTGACGCTAGGGTTGTGAAGATATGTATATGTAGTAACCCGAATGTTGTTCGGAGTCTCGGATGAGATCCCGGACGTCACGAGGAGTTCCCGATTGGTCCGGAGGTGAAGAATTATATATAGGAAGTGCAGTTTCGGCCATCGGGAATGATCTAGGGGTCACCGGTATTGTACCAGGACCACCAGATGGGTCCCGAGGGTCCACCGGGTGGGGCCACCGATCCCGGAGGGGCCCATGGGCTGAAGTAGGAAAGGATCCAGCCCAAAGTGGGCTGGGGCGCCACTTCCCCAGGGCCCATGCGCGCCTAGGGTGGGGGAAACCCTAAAGGGGGGCGCCCCCTTGCTTGGGGGGCAAGCCCCCCATCCCTTGGCCGCCGCCCCCCTAGGGGGCTATATATATGAGGGGAGGGGAGGGGGCAGCGGCACCCTTGCTCTTGGCGCCTCCCTCTCCCTCTCCAACACCTCCTCCTCCTCCATAGAGCTCGACGAAGCCCTGCCGGAGTACTGCAGCTCCATCACCACCACGCCGTCGTGCTGCTGCTGGAGCCATCTTCCTCAACCTCTCCTCTCCCCTTGCTGGATCAAGAAGGAGGAGACGTTACACTGACCGTACGTGTGTTGAACGCGGAGGTGCCGTCCGTTCGGTGCTAGGATCTCCGGTGAGTTGGATCACGTCGTGTACGACTACTTCAACCCCGTTCTTTTGAACGCTTCCGCTCGCGATCTACAAAGGTATGTAGATGCATCCGATCACTCGTTGCTTAGATGAACTCATAGATGGATCTTGGTGAAACCGTAGGAAAAATTTTAATTTTTTGCAACGTTCCCCAACAGTGGCATCATGAGCTAGGTCTATGCGTAGTTCTCTATTGCACGAGTAGAACACAATTTGTTGTGGGCGTAGATGTTGTCAACTTTCTTGCCGCTACTAGTCTTATCTTGCTTCAGCGGTATTGTGGGATGAAGCGGCCTGGACCAACCTTACACGTACGCTTACGTGAGACCGGTTCCACCGACTAACATGCACTAGTTGCATAAGGTGGCTGGCGGGTGTCTGTCTCTCCCACTTTAGTTGAAGCGGATTCGATGAAAAGGGTCCTTATGAAGGGTAAATAGAAGTTGACAAATCACGTTGTGGCTTTCACGTAGGTAAGAAAACGTTCTTGCTAGAACCCTAATTCAACCACGTAAAACTTGCAACAACAATTAGAGGACGTCTAACTTGTTTTTGCAGCAAGTGCTTTGTGATATGATATGGCCAAAGTTGTGATGAATGATGAATGATCTATATGTGATGTATGAGATGTTCATGCTATTGTAATAGGAATCACGACTTGCATGTCGATGAGTATGACAACCGGCAGGAGCCATAGGAGTTGTCTTTATTTTTTTGTATGACCTGCGTGTCATTGAGAAACGTCATGTAAATTACTTTACTTTATTGCTAAACGTGTTAGCCATAGTAGTAGAAGTAATAGTTGGCAAGCAACTTCATGGAGACACGATGATGGAGATCATGATGATGGAGATCATGGTGTCAAGCCGGTGACAAGATGATCATGGAGCCCCAAGATGGAGATCAAAGGAGCTATGTGATATTGGCCATATCATGTCACGTTTATTATTTGATTGCATGTGATGTTTATCATGTTTTGTATCTTGTTTACTTAGAACGACGGTAGTAAATAAGATGATCCCTCATAATAATTTCAAGAAGTGTTCCCCCTAACTGTGCATCGTTGCGACAGTTCGTTGTTTCGAAGCACCACGTGATGATCGGGTGTGATAGATTCTAACGTTCACATACAATGGGTGTAAGACAGATTTACACATGCAAACACTTAGGTTGACTTGACGAGCCTAGCATGTACAGACATGGCCTCGGAACACAGAAGACCGAAAGGTCGAGCATGAGTCGTATAGAAGATACGATCAACATGAAGATGTTCACCGATGTTGACTAGTCCGTCTCACGTGATGATCGGACACGGCCTAGTTGACTCGGATCATGTTATACTTAGATGACTAGAAGAGGGATGTCTATCTAAGTGGGAGTTCATTAAATAATTTGATTAAATGAACTTTATTATCATGAACTTAGTCTAAAATATTTACAATATGTCTTGTAGATCAAATGGCCAACGTAGTCCTCAACTTCAACGCGTTCCTAGAGAAAGCCAAGCTGAAAGACGATGGCAGCAACTATACAGACTGGGTCCGGAACCTGAGGATCATCCTCATAGCTGCCAAGAAAGATTATGTCCTACGAGCACCGCAGGGTGACGCACCTGTTCTCCCTGCAGAACAAGACGTTATGAACGCTTGGCAGTCACGTTCCGATGATTACTCCCTCGTTCAGTGCGGCATGCTTTACAGCTTAGAGCCGGGGCTCCAAAAGCGTTTTGAGAGACATGGAGCATATGAGATGTTCGAAGAGCTGAAAATGGTTTTCCAAGCTCATGCCCCTGTCGAGAGATATGAAGTCTCCGACAAATTCTTTAGCTATAAGATGGAGGAAAATAGCTCTGTCAGTGAACACATACTCAAGATGTCTGGGTTGCACAACCGCTTGACTCAACTGGAAGTTAATCTCCCGGAAGAAGCGGTCATTGACAGAATCCTCCAGTCGCTTCCACCTAGCTACAAGAGCTTTGTGATGAACTACAACATACAGGGGATGGTAAAGACCATTCCTGAGGTATATGCTATGCTGAAATCAGCAGAGGTAGAAATCAAGAAGGAACATCAAGTGTTGATGGTGAATAAAACCACTAAGTTCAAGAAGGGCAAGGGTAAAAAGAACTTCAAGAAGGACGGCAAGGAAGTTGCCGCGCCCGGTAAGCAAGTTGCCGGGAAGAAGCCAAAGAATGGACCCAAGCCCGAGACTGAGTGTTTTTATTGCAAGGGAAGTGGTCACTGGAAGCGGAATTGCCCCAAATACTTAGCGGACAAGAAGGCCGGCAAAACAAAAGGTATATGTGATATACATGTAATTGATGTGTACCTTAACAGTACTCGTAGTAGCTCTTGGGTATTTGATACCGGTGCAGTTGCTCACATTTGTAACTCAAAGCAGGAGCTGCGGAATAAACGGAGACTGGCGAAGGACGAGGTGACGATGCGCGTCGGGAATGGTTCCAAGGTCGATGTGATCGCCGTCGGCACGCTACCTCTACATTTACCTACGGGATTAGTTTTAAACCTCAATAATTGTTATTTAGTGCCAAGTTTGAGCATGAACATTGTGTCTGGATCTCGTTTAATTCGAGATGGCTACTCATTTAAATCTGAGAATAATGGTTGTTCTATTTATATGAGAGATATGTTTTATGGTCATGCTCCTATGGTTAATGGTTTATTCTTAATGAATCTCGTACGTGATGATACACATATTCATAGTGTGAATACCAAAAGAGTTAAAGTTGATAACAATAGTCCCACATATTTGTGGCACTGCCGCCTTGGTCACATAGGTGTCAAACTCATGAAGAAGCTCCATGCAGATGGACTTTTAGAGTCTCTTGATTATGAATCGTTAGACACGTGCGAACCATGCCTCATGGGTAAAATGACCAAGACTCCGTTCTCAGGAACAATGGAGCGAGCAACCAACTTATTGGAAATCATACATACTGATGTGTGCGGTCCAATGAGTGTTGAGGCTCGCGGTGGCTATCGTTATGTTCTCACCCTCACTGATGACCTGAGTAGATATGGGTATATCTAGTTAATGAAACACAAGTCTGAGACCTTTGAAAAGTTCAAAGAATTTCAGAGTGAGGTTGAAAATCAACGTGACAGAAAAATCAAGTTTCTACGATCAGATCGTGGAGGAGAATACTTGAGTCACGAATTTGGCACACACTTAAGAAAATGTGGAATAGTTTCACAACTCACGCCGCCTGGAACACCTCAGCGTAATGGTGTGTCCGAACGTCGTAATCGCACTCTATTAGATATGGTGCGATCTATGATGTCTCTTACCGATTTACCGCTATCTTTTTGGGGCTATGCTTTAGAGACTGCCGCATTCACTTTAAATAGGGCTCCGTCGAAATCCGGTGAGACGACACTGTATGAATTATGGTTTGGGAAGAAACCTAAGCTGTCGTTTCTAAAAGTTTGGGGATGCGATGCTTATGTCAAGAAACTTCAACCTGAAAAGCTCGAACCCAAGTCGGAAAAATGCGTCTTCATAGGATACCCTAAAGAAACTATTGGGTATACCTTCTACCTCAGATCCGAAGGCAAGATCTTTGTTACCAAGAATGGATCCTTTCTAGAGAAAGAGTTTCTCTCGAAAGAAGTAAGTAGGAGGAAAGTAGAACTTGATGAAGTGTTACCTCTTGAACCGGAAAATGGCGAAACTCAAGAAAACATTCCTGAGGTGCCTGCACCAACTAGAGAGGAAATTAATGATGATGATTAAGATACTTCTAATCAAGCTCCTACTGAAATTCGAAGGTCCACAAGGACACGTTTCGCACCAGAGTGGTACGGCAACCCTGTCTTTGAAATCATGTTGTTAGACAACGGTGAACCTTCGAACTATGAGGAAGCAATGGCGGGCCCGGATTCTGACAAATGGCTAGAAGCCATGAAATCCGAGATAGGATCCATGTATGAAAACAAAGTATGGACTTTGACTGACTTGCCCGTAGAGCGGCGAGCCATAGAAAATAAATGGATCTTTAAGAAGAAGACAGACGCGGATGGTAATGTGACCATCTATAAAGCTCGGCTTGTCGCTAAGGGTTATCGACAAGTTCAAGGGGTTGACTACGATGAGACTTTCTCACCGGTAGCGAAGCTGAAGTCCGTCCGAATCATGTTAGCAATTCCCGCATTCTACGATTATGAAATATGGCGAATGGACGTCAAAACGGCATTCCTTAATGGTTTCCTTAAGGAAGAATTGTATATGATGCAGCCGGAAGGTTTTGTCGATTCTAAGAATGCTGACAAGGTGTGCAAGCTCCAACGCTCGATTTATGGGCTGGTGCAAGCATCTCGGAGTTGGAACATTCGCTTTGATGAGATGATCAAAGCGTTTGGGTTTACGCTGGCTTATGGAGAAGCCTGCGTTTACAAGAAAGTGAGTGGGAGCTCTGTAGCATTTCTCATACTATATGTAGATGACATACTTTTGATGGGAAATGATATAGAACTCTTGGACAGCATTAAGGCCTACTTGAATAAGAGTTTTTCAATGAAGGACCTTGGAGAAGCTGCTTATATATTAGGCATCAAGATATATAGAGATAGATCAAGACGCCTCATAGGTCTTTCACAAAGCACATACCTTGATAAGATATTGAAGAAGTTCAATATGGATCAATCTAAGAAGGGGTTCTTACCTGTGTTACAAGGTGTGAAATTGAGCTCAGCTCAATGTCCGACCACGGCAGAAGATATAGAAGAGATAAGTGTCATCCCCTATGCCTCAGCCATAGGTTCTATTATGTATGCCATGCTGTGTACCAGACCTGATGTAAACCTTGCCGTAAGTTTGGTAGGAAGGTACCAAAGTAATCCCGGCATGGAACACTGGACAGCGGTCAAGAATATCCTGAAGTACCTGAAAAGGACTAAGGAAATGTTTCTCATTTATGGAGGTGACGAAGAGCTCGTCGTAAAGGGTTACGTCGACGCTAGCTTCGAAACAGATCTGGATGACTCTAAGTCACAAACCGGATACGTGTATATTTTGAATGGTGGGGCAGTGAGCTGGTGCAGTTGCAAGCAGAGCGTCGTGGCGGGATCTACATGTGAAGCGGAGTACATGGCAGCCTCGGAGGCAGCACATGAAGCAATTTGGGTGAAGGAGTTCATCACCGACCTCGGAGTCATACCCAATGCGTCGGGGCCAATCAAACTCTTCTGTGACAACACTGGAGCTATTGCACTTGCCAAGGAGCCCAGGTTTCACAAGAAGACCAGGCACATCAAGCGTCGCTTCAACTCCATTCGTGAAAATGTTCAATATGGAGACATAGAAATTTGTAAAGTGCACACGGATCTGAATGTCGCAGATCCGTTGACTAAACCTCTCCCTAAGGCAAAACATGATCAGCACCAGAACTCTATGGGTGTTCGATTCATCACAATGTAACTAGATTATTGACTCTAGTGCAAGTGGGAGACTGTTGGAAATATGCCCTAGAGGCAATAATAAAAGCATTATTATTATATTTCCTTGTTCATGATAATTGTCTTTATTCATGCTATAATTGTGTTATCCGGAAATCGTAATACATGTGTGAATAACAGACAACAACATGTCCCTAGTAAGCCTCTAGTTGACTAGCTCGTTGATCGATAGATAGTCATGGTTTCCTGACTATGGACATTGGATGTCATTGATAACGAGATCACATCATTAGGAGAATGATGTGATGGACGAGACCCAATCCTAAACATAGCATAAGATCGCATAGTTCGTTTGCTAGAGTTTTCCAATGTCAAGTATCCTTTCCTTAGACCATGAGATCGTGTAACTCCCGGACACCGTAGGAGTGCTTTGGGTGTGCCAAACGTCACAATGTAACTGGGTGACTATAAAATTATACTACGGGTATCTCCGAAAGTGTCTGTTGGGTTGACACGGATCGAGACTGGGATTTGTCACTCCGCTTGATGGAGAGGTATCACCGGGCCCTCTCGGTAATGCATCATCATAATGAGCTCAATGTGATCAAAGTGTTTGATCACGGGATCATGCATTACGGCACGAGTAAAGTGACTTGCCGGTAACGAGATTGAACGAGGTATTGGGATACCGACGATCGAATCTCGGGCAAGTAAAATACCGATTGACAAAGGGAATCGTATACGGGATTAATTGAATCCTCGACATCGTGGTTCATCCGATGAGATCATTGTGGAGCATGTGGGAGCCAACATGGGTATCCAGATCCCGCTGTTGGTTATTGCCCGAGAGCCGTCTCGATCATGTCTGCATGTCTCCCGAACCCGTAGGGTCTACACACTTAAGGTTCGGTGACGCTAGGGTTGTGAAGATATGTATATGCAGTAACCCGAATGTTATTCGGAGTCCCGGATGAGATCCCGGACGTCACGAGAAGTTCCGGATTGGTCCGGAGGTGAAGAATTATATATAGGAAGTGCAGTTTCGGCCATCAGGAATGATCTGGGGGTCACCGGTATTGTACCGGGACCACCAGATGGGTCCCGGGGGTCCATCGGGTGGGGCCACCTATCCCGGAGGGCCCCATGGGCTGAAGTAGGAAAGGATCCAGCCCAAAGTGGGCTGGGGCGCCACTTCCCTAGGGCCCATGCGCGCCTAGGGTGGGGGAAACCCTAAAGGGGGGCGCCCCGTTGCTTGGGGGCCAAGCCCCCCACCCCTTGGCCGCCGCCCCCCTAGGAGATTGCATCTCCTAGGGCCGGCGCCCCCCTAGGGGGCTATATATATGAGGGGAGGGGAGGGGGCAGCGGCACCCTTGCTCTTGGCACCTCCCTCTCCCTCTCCAACACCTCCTCCTCCATAGAGCTCGGCGAAGCCCTGCCGGAGTACTGCAGCTCCATCACCACCACGCCGTCGTGCTGCTGCTGGAGCCATCTTCCTCAACCTCTCTTCTCCCCTTGCTGGATCAAGAAGGAGGAGACGTTACGCTGACCGTACGTGTGTTGAACGCGGAGGTGCCGTTCGTTCGGTGCTAGGATCTCCGGTGATTCGGATCATGTCGTGTACGACTACTTCAACCCCGTTCTTTTGAACGCTTCCGCTCGCGATCTACAAAGGTATGTAGATGCATCCGATCACTCGTTGCTTAGATGAACTCATAGATGGATCTTGGTGAAACCGTAGGAAAAATTTTAATTTTCTGCAACGTTCCCCAACAGTGGCATCATGAGCTAGGTCTATGCGTAGTTCTCTATTGCACGAGTAGAACACAATTTGTTGTGGGCGTAGATATTGTCAACTTTCTTGCCGCTACTAGTCTTATCTTGCTTCAGCGGTATTGTGGGATGAAGCGGCCCGGACCAACCTTACACGTACGCTTACGTGAGACCGGTTCCACCGACTAACATGCACTAGTTGCATAAGATGGCTGGCTGGTGTCTGTCTCTCCCACTTTAATTGGACCGGATTCGATGAAAAGGGTCCTTATGAAGGGTAAATAGAAGTTGACAAATCACGTTGTGGCTTTCACGTAGGTAAAAAAACGTTCTTTGTAGAACCCTAATTCAGCCACGTAAAACTTGCAACAACAATTAGAGAACGTCTAACTTGTTTTTGCAGCAAGTGCTTTGTGATATGATATGGCCAAAGTTGTGATGAATGATGAATGATCTATATGTGATGTATGAGATGTTCATGCTATTGTAATAGGAATCACGACTTGCATGTCGATGAGTATGACAACCGGCAGGAGCCATAGGAGTTGTCTTTATTTTTTTTATGACCTGCGTGTCATTGAGAAATGTCATGTAAATTACTTTACTTTATTGCTAAACGTGTTAGCCATAGTAGTAGAAGTAATAGTTGGCGAGCAACTTCATGGAGACACGATGATGGAGATCATGATGATGGAGATCATGGTGTCAAGCCGGTGACAAGATGATCATGGAGCCCCAAGATGGAGATCAAAGGAGCTATGTGATATTGGCCATATCATGTCACGTTTATTATTTGATTGCATGTGATGTTTATCATGTTTTGCATCTTGTTTACTTAGAACGACGGTAGTAAATAAGATGATCCCTCATAATAATTTCAAGAAGTGTTCCCCCTAACTGTGCACCGTTGCGACAGTTCGTTGTTTCGAAGCACCACGTGATGATCGGGTGTGATAGATTCTAACGTTCACATACAATGGGTGTAAGACAGATTTACACATGCAAACACTTAGGTTGACTTGACGAGCCTAGCATGTACAGACATGGCCTCGGAACACAGAAGACCGAAAGGTCGAGCATGAGTCGTATAGAAGATACGATCAACATGAAGATGTTCACCGATGTTGACTAGTCCGTCTCACGTGATGATCGGACACGGCCTAGTTGACTCGGATCATGTTATACTTAGATGACTAGAAGAGGGATGTCTATCTAAGTGGGAGTTCATTAAATAATTTGATTAAATGAACTTTATTATCATGAACTTAGTCTAAAATATTTACAATATGTCTTGTAGATCAAATGGCCAACGTAGTCCTCAACTTCAACGCGTTCCTAGAGAAAACCAAGCTGAAAGACGATGGCAGCAACTATACGGACTGGGTCCGGAACCTGAGGATCATCCTCATAGCTGCCAAAAAAGATTATGTCCTACGAGCACCGTTGGGTGACGCACCTGTTCTCCCTGCAGAACAAGACGTTATGAACGCTTGGCAGTCACGTTCCGATGATTACTCCCTCGTTCAGTGCGGCATGCTTTACAGCTTAGAGCCGGGGCTCCAAAAGCGTTTTGAGAGACATGGAGCATATGAGATGTTCGAAGAGCTGAAAATGGTTTTCCAAGCTCATGCCCGGGTCGAGAGATATGAAGTCTCTGACAAATTCTTTAGCTGTAAGATGGAGGAAAATAGCTCTGTCAGCGAACACATACTCAAGATGTCTTTTGATCTCTTATATGCATGATTACTTATAGCCTCGTATTTCTTCTTTGAATCTTTGGTTTAGTTAGGCCGACTAGATCGATTTTTCTTGCCATGGAAAGAGGTGCTTTGTGATGGGTTCGATCTTACGGTGCTCAATCCAAGTGACAGAAAGGGACATGACACATATGTATCGTTGCTATTAAGGATAACAAGATGGGGTCTATTCCTACATGAATAGATCTTGTCTACATCATGTCATCGTTCTTATTGCATTACTCTGTTTCTCCATGAACTTAATACACTACTCCCTCCGTTCCAAATTACTCGTCGTAAAAAGGATGTATCTAGAACTAAAATACATCTAGATACATCCATTACTGCGACGAGTAATTCGGAACGGAGGGAGTAGATGCATGCTGGATAGCGGTCGATGTGTGAAGTAATAGTAGTAGATGCATGCAGGAGTCGGTCTACTAATCTTGGACATGGTGCCTACATAATGATCATTGCCTAGATATAGTCATAATTATTTGAAGTTCTATGCGTTGCCCAATAGTAATTTGTTTACCCGTTGTATGCTATTTTTCACGAGAGAAGCCACTAGTGAAATCTACAACCCCCGGGTCTCTTCTTTATCATATTTGCCTTCGAGATCTATTTTTATTTGCTTTTATTTTTCATATCTATTAATCTAAAAACCCAAAAATACCTTCCTACACTTTTTTGCTATTTAATTTATTTCGCGTTCCCGCGAGATCTATTTATCCATTCTACTATAATTTTATATATCTTTTTACTCGGGAGGGATTGACAGCCCCTCTTACACGTCGGGTTGCATGTATTTGTTCTTTGTGTGCATGTATCGTTTACATAGTGTTGTGTGGTTCTCCTACCGGTTCGATAACCTTGGTATCATCACTGAGGGAAATACCAACCGTAGTTGTGATGCATCATCCCTTCCTCTTTGGGAAAATGCCGATGTAGTTCAAGCTGCATCAAAAGGAACTTCTGGCGCCCTTGTTGGGGAGACATCATCAACATCAATCAAGTTCCTAATCACAAACATCATCTCCTTGCAATTTACATTATTTGCCATTTGCCTCTTATTTTCCTCTCCCCCACTTCACAAAAATTTACCGTTTTATTCGCCTTTTTTTTCGTTCGCCGTTTTTTCTTGTCAGATCTGTTTTTGAGTGCAATCTTGTTGCGTAGTCACGATGACTCAAGAGAACACCAAGTTGTGTGGTTTCTTCAATACCAACAACAATTATTTTATTAGCACTCCGATTGCTCCTCCTGCCACTAGTGTGGAATCTTGTGATATTAATGCCGCTTTGTTGAATCTTGTCATGAAAGATCAATTTTTCGGTATTCCTAATGAGGATGCCGCATCCCATCTTAACACATTCGTAGAGTTATGTGATATGCAAAAGAAAAAAGATGTGGACAATGATATTGTAAAGTTGAAATTATTCCCGTTTTCTTTGCGAGATCGTGCAAAAATTTGGTTTTCTTCTTTGCCTTGTAATAGTATTGATTCTTGGGATAAGTGCAAAGATGTTTTTATTACTGAGTATTTTTCGCCCGCAAAAATTATTTCCCTTAGGACCCAAATCATGAATTTTAAGCAATTTGAGCATGAACATGTTTGGCAATCTTGGGAAATAATGAAATTGATGCTAAGAAACTGTCCTACTCATGGTTTAAATCTTTGAATGATCATACAGATTTTTTATGCGGGATTGAGTTTTGTTTCTAGAAATCTGTTAGACTCCGTCGCGGGTGGTACTTTTATGGAAATTACTTTGGATGAATCTACTAAATTGCTAGATAATGCGAATCAACCTGTGGTTGAGTTGGTTAGGTGGACAGTGGTATCCCCAACCCACCAGGGTTCAAATCCTGGTGCTCGCATTATTTCTGAATTTATTTCAGGATTTCCGGCGATGCGCTTTCAGTGGGAGGAGACGTTTCCGTCGACGACGAGGCGCCTACGGTGACTTCGTAAATCTCAAGATGATATGCCGGCTCAGTCTCTCGGAGGTGCTCATAGGGGTAGGGTGTACGTGTGTGCGTTTATAGGGGTGAGTGTATGCGCGTGTATATGAACGCTTGTGTCTGTAATGATGCTCAAAAAAAATTTGCTAGATAATATTATGGCAAATTATTCATAATGGCATACTCAAAGAGCACCTACTAGTAAAAAGGTGAATTCGGTTGAAGAAATTTCTTCATTGAGTGAAAAAGTCGATTCTCTTATGAAATTGGTTGCCAATAAAAGTGCTCCTATTAATCTTAATGATGTGCCTTTGTCTACCTTGATTGAGCAAAATTGTGATGTCGTAGATGTGAATTTTATCTCGCGAAATAATTTTAATAACAATGCTTATAGAGGTAATTTTAATCCTAGGCCTTTTCCTAGTAATTCCCCTAATAATTATGGTAATTCCTATGCTAATCCTTCTTAGAATAATAATATGAACACCTATGATCTTGAGAATAATATTACATAATTTATCAATACTCAAAAGGTTTCCAATGCTTCTATAGAAGAAAAGTTGAATACGATTGATGATATGTTTAGAAGCATTGATAGAATTTCTCATGATGTAGAAAATCTCAAGATGAAAATTTTTGTGCCTAAGGTTGAGGTTAAAGCTTTATATGCTTCTATGGATGAAAGTAAGAAAAGAACCGCTATTTATGTTCATGCCCATGTTTCTTAGTTTTTCTCAGTTTTGCCCTTGTCGGCTTGATGAAATAGACAAAAAACGCAATAACAAGCATCCAAGCTCCAAATAAGATGAAACCAATGTTGTTTGAAATATAACGACAAGCACAATCCAACAATACATAGAGTTTTAAACTAAACTTGACGAAAAACTGAGATGAGTTTTCGACGGGGGCAAAATTCAGCACGACTAAGGAACCAAGGGCACAAAAATAGAAAGCCCTTTTATTAGGGAGGAAGTTTTCTTTTGCAACCGCCGACTCACCCAACTTCACCGTCCACCTCCTCCAACCGTGCCCTCACCCATTCTTGGTAGCACCGCTGTCTCCCAAGCCTCCTCAGGTTACCGCCACCTCTTGTCGCCGGGCCGGAGCTCGTGGGTACCACCGTTACACCGGCACAACTCGCTGCAATGCCTGGCCACGTCCGTCTCCTGAGTCTCCTCTCCTGCCTAGTGCACATCTCACGCTAATCACCATCGCCTCCTAAACGGCGGGGAGTCCGGGTATCCGGCCGCGACACCTCTTTGCTTCCCCCATCCGGACACCGTGGATATTTGTAGCGAACTCCTGTTTGCTACCGTGCTCTTCCACTGGCGACACACACAAAGGGTTCAACAAAATGGCCAAAAGGAAATTCTAGTGTTGAAATTGTGCAATTTTACAGTAAATACTCTTTATAAGTTATAAGAGTGAGGTGGGACAAGGATGGTGGCATGTTTATCAAAAGAGTGAAGTGTCTTATTTCACGCAAGACACGATCGCTTAAACAGAACATGTCTTCATGTCCCAAAAAAAGGACTGTTTTTTTTATGCTAAAGAAGGTTACTTTCGGAAATAGGCTATATATTGCGAGTGCGGCGAATCTGCACCCGGGCTCAGCTGCACCTGCGCTCACGGAAAAAATAAAAAAAATACTAGAAAAAATCAAAAAATTCCAAAAAAAAATTGTGTGCTAGATAATTTTATGCGTGAGGTTCGCTCCAAAATTCAACTCATTTGGACATTTGAGGAGCTCTGGGCAAAAAAGACAAAATCGGGGTCTGTAAAACAGTTTACTGTTCAGGAACTGTTTTGACCTGATTTGTCTTTTTTGCCCAGAATTGTTCAGATGTCCAAATGAGTTGAAATTTGGAGCGGAGCTCACGCATCAAATTATCCACCACACAATTGTTTTTTGGATTGCGAATCAACCTGTGGTTGAGTTGGTTAGGTGGACAGTGGTATCTCCAACCCACCAGGTTTCAAATTCTGGTGCTCGCATTATTCCTGGATTTATTTCAGGATTCCGGCGATGCGCTTTCAGTGGGAGGAGACGTTCCCGTCGACGACGAGGCGCCTATGGTGACTTCGTAAATCTCAAAATGATATGCCGGCTCAGTCTTTCGGAGGTGCTCATAGGGGTAGGGTGTGCGTGTGTGCGTTCATAGGGGTGAGTGTATGCGCGTGTATATGAGCGCTTGTGTCTGTACTGATGCTCAAAAAAATTTGTTTTTTGGATTTTTTTTGAATTTTTCTAGTATTTTTTTTGAATTTTTTTCTGAGCGGGTGCAGCTGAGCCCGTGCTCAGATGCAGATTTTTGATATATTGCATGGTACTACTACGAAATGTGCACGCGATTCTGCAATTGAATTCAAACAACTGACACCATTCACACCACAAACAACCTCACACCCTAGAGGTTCTGGGCATATCTACATTCTACACCAGCACACCTATCAGTAGTTCAGTACATGACAATGCAAGGACATTACTACTCATCTCAACTCAGTAAATCATCAAGTCATAAAGTTAGACGATCCGTTGCTGTTGGCATAGCAATACTTCCTCCTCCATGAGCCATTTAATTCTTCTGCTTTGGATGAAATCCTCAAACTTCCTGTTGAGCTCGTCCATCTCCTCGTGAGCCACTCCACCGCAGGTTGCTGTCTCCAAGGTGACGATGGTGGCCTCCTCTGCCTTGATCCCAGCCGATTCCGGTGCTGTCTCCAAGGTGACGATGGTGGCTTCCTCTGCCTCGATCCCAGCCGTTACCGGCCGCGACGACACCGGCGCCTCTTCTCGTCTCCCTTGCTCTCCGGAGCAATCCGCTGATGCACTCTTGGTGTTGCTACAGCAGTAAAGGCGACATGGTTGAACTTGAAGGGTAGACGATGGCAACTCAGAATCTGTGATGACAACGTCATCGCTCGTGGACGGGGTGGCCACGCGGCCACGCCGCAGACGCCAGAGAAGAAGCAGCAGCTGCAATCGGCGGCGAGGAAGAGAAAGATGGCATTGGAGAGGATGAACAACACCTTCTTGGTTGTGACAAAGCCGCACAAAGCCACAAGGCGAGCAGATAGCGCGGCACCAGAAGGGGAAGAGGCCAATGACGAGGAGAACAAGGAGAGGAAAGCAACGGTGGCGAGCACGAAGGCGACCTGCGAGACACTGACGCTAGCGCTGGTGCGCGTGCCATTAGCCGTTGCGGCGTCTGGTTGGTCGGTGCATTGGTGGTGGTGGTGGTGGTGTAGATGCATCATGCGATCCATGCTCGCTTCTTTTCTTCCTCTTAGAGCAGGATCACTCGCTAGATCCCCAGATCCCGTCGTCCGGTCCTCCCCCTCTCCTCCTCCTCCTCCCTCGCCGCCGCCCAAGGGCGCGACCAGGCGAAGCCTGCCGTCGCCGGCGGCGGGCCGCGGACTCGGGCCCTCTCACTCGGGTGGGGCTGGCGCGGGTCGGCGCCCCCGGGCCGGAGCGTGGCGGCGGGCCGGACGCCACGGCGGGTGGTGGCGGCGCCTCGGCGACTTCGCTCCCCCGCGGCAAACGGCCTCGCGATCTGGTGCGTCGCGGTCACCAGGGACGACGGCTGCGTGGCCGGATCGGTTTCGCGGCGGCGCGGCCGGATCTATGCCCAAGCGTGGGCCTTGATCGCTGGATCGTCGTCGGCACGGTGGCGGGTGTGACTCGTCGGCAGCGGGGCAGATCCGTCGGGATTCTACCCTTGTCTGGTCCTTGACAGCGCGGGCAACTCCGGGGGAAACCCTAGATCTCCTTGGGATCGAGCGATGGCGGCGCTTTTGCATCGTAGTCCCTCTTTAGGGCATCGTTTTGGAGTTTACTCCGGTTGAAGGGACCAGCGACGTCGGCGGCGTACGTCTGGTGAAGCAACTGCCGATGAAAATCGCGCCGACTACGGTCATGGCGGACGATGGCGGCGTCTTAGATGTCGTTCCCTTGTCGAGGCATCGTCGTTGCAGTCTGCGACATCGGGCTTGGGATGCTCCGGGGGAAACCCTAGATCTGGGTCTTCCGGATCGGATGATGATGGCGTTCTATCGCTTTCCCTCCTGGGGGCATCGTTTTGGAGCAAGTGATGGCTGGGGGGATGGTGGAGCGGTGCTTCATCTCACACATTAATGGCGACGGTTATCGGCGGCATGACACTGTGGAGGCTCGGCGTCCGATGTGCGGGATGGACTAGCGCAGGAGGAGGTAGCTGTCTGGCGTCATGGTGACGTCGACGACTGAGTGGCCAGACAAGCTAGATGCCTCAATATGATCTGAAGACGGACCTGTGGAAGATGGCGGCGACGACACACGAGTGCGTCTGACCGGATTGTGCCCCAGACCCGGTATGTGGCTCGGCTGGGGATTCCGGCTTTTGATGTTAGGCTTAGGTGAGTGGTCTCAGTGGCCCAGCTAGCACCCCTTCATCGTGGATAGGAGTAGCGGCATATGTTGCCAAGATGGTGGATTCATGCATATTGTTGTAATACTTTATAAGGTCCTCGAGAATAATCAATAAAGTGGCAGTATGCATCTCCCAGATGCAGAGGCCCGGGGTCATCCTCCTTTTCAAAAAAAAAAGAGCAGGATCACTCGGAATGGGAGATGAAGGTTAGGTGGGTGGGAGGGGTTGCTCCTGAGGGGAATCAGGTGTACGTATGGTATTTATACTACTGTGCTAGTTTTCACTACCGTAGTGGAGGCATATTATTGGTGCAAGTGGTGAAGCAATGATTCTCCTACTACATGTTTGTTGTATGGTTTCCTTGGGCCGAAATCACTATTCTGACCCTATCAACAAACTTTGTCATAAAGTGAACCCGACACGAAAGTATTTCACGATCTGATCCTTTTAGCAACACTAGAGCCCACGGCGTTTCTTCCCCAAATAAAAACGCCGAGCTAGCTAGCGTTCCTGCCCAAAGGAAAAACGCCAAGGTTGCTCGCGTTGTGGACCAGGTAAGCAACGCCAAGGGCTTTGGCGTTTTTGCGCTCGCACCCAGCCCATTCGCTGCCCCGTCGCCAAAGTAAAAGAACGTCTCCTAAACCCAAGGCCTAAACGCCAAGCCCTATGGCGTTTTTGGACAGGGCAGCAACACCCACTTGCTTGGCGTTTCTATGTGGATTGGAAACGCTAGCTACTCCGGCGTTTGAATGTGGATTTGAAACCCTAGCTAGCTCGACGTTTCTATATGGAAAAGAAACGTCACGAACTGTGGCGTTGCTAAAAGGGTCAGATCGTGAAATACTTTCATGTCGAGTTTACTTTGTGGCAAAGATTACTGAAAAGGTCAGAATAGTGATTTCGGCCGTTTCCTTGCTGTTCCTGGGAAACAAGCAGACAGAGAGCAGTTTCAGATGCTTGTAGTTGTGGGTGCACGTTCCTTGCAATTGTTTAGGCAGCGTGGATCGCCACCTAATTAAAGCCTTAAGATTACGGAATTGCTATTTTTCATCCGGATGAAAATAATTCACGTTCATCTATTTTTGCGTCAAGATTCGCGTTCGATTCTAGCCTTGCAGGTGTTTTTTTTTGTTACCGGGCCCGCAACCATGCCCCTGGAGACCCGTTAATGCTGAACGGGTCCGTGTACTAGCGGGTTTTTCTTTTTCTTTGAATTTTCTATTATCTCTCGGTGACTTTGTCTGTTTCCCTTCCCCATTTCGAGCGGCGATATCTTGGAGGCAGAGAGGAGAGCGAGCCCGTTAAAATTGCTCCCCTAATGCGGCTGCAGTTGTTCAGTGCCCCTATATGTGCACAGCCCATAGATACGTGGATATATATAACTGATTTGAATCAGCTCCTAGATGTTTTGGACTGTATGTGTGTATGACGCCAGTTGTTTCTGTCAGTGTGTTGTACTGTTAATTTTGAGCAATTTTAGAGTGATTGGGACTGAATTTTTACCAGTTAAGCGTCAGCAATGTGTAAGTTTCAGTGATTTCTCGAGTGCTTTTGTATCTGTTTTTATAAATTCAGTTATGTGTACGTTGATTTACAGTGTAATCCCTAGTGTTTTTTGACTGCATTTAGATGATTTTTACAGTGTAATTTGTTAGTGGATTTACAATGTAATTCTTAGTGCATTTTGCAATGCATCTTCGGTTGATTCCTAGTGTATTTTTACAGTGTAAATCCCAGTGTAGTCACACCGTAATTCTTTTCTAGTTTTACTGTGTAAATCTTAGTGTCATGGCACTGTATTTTCCTTATTAGTTATTAGTGGCTTTTTTGGTGGGTCTCGCTTGCCTTTGTGGCTCTGAAATAAGTTGGTGACTGATATGAGCCTGTGTCTACATGCCCAGACATTTGCCAATGGGTGTGTGAAGTGTGGTTTGCATCTACCTGGCCACTTTTTTTGCATTTTTGTGTGGATTGATGTGTGTTTGCAATGGTTTTTTGAAACACTAGTAATACTTAATAAGCAGTTTTTTATCTATGTGGCATTGTGGCTGCAGTGTAAATGTGATCCTCTCATCTTAAGAAGCAGCCTTTGTCTCTGGTTTTTTGTAATATCTTTTAGTGTAACTCTCAAAGTATTTTTAGTGGATTTTTACACTGTCATTATCTTGTTTTGATATAGTGTAATTCCAAGTATTTTACACTGTATTTTTTTTTTGTTTTGCAGTGTAATTCTCAAAGGATTTGCACTGTATCTTAATGGATTTTACAGTGTAATTCTCAAAGTATTTGCACTGTATCTTACTGGATTTTACAGTGTAATTCTCAAAGTATTTTCATTGTAATATCTTTTGGTGTTTCTCTCACAGTATTTGTAATGGATTTTTCGCACTGTAATTATCTTGTTTTCATACAGTGTAATTCTCAAAGTATTTACACTGTAATTTTTTAGTGTAACTCTCAAATGATTTTACACTGCAATCGTCTTGTTTGATGTAGTGTAATTATCTTGTTTTGATACAGTGTAAATCTCAAAGTATTTACGCTGTAATATCTTACTGTATTTTACAGTGTAATTCTCAAATGATTTACACTATAACTCTCTTAGTGGATTTATAGTGTAATTCTCAAAGTATTTTCACTGTAATATCTTTTAGTGTTTCTCTCACGGTATTTGTAGTGGATTTTTCGCACTTTACTTATCTTGTTTTGATACAGTGAAATTCTCAAAGTATTTACACTATAATTTTTTAGTGTAACTCTCAAATGATTTTACACTGTAATCGTCTTGTTTGATGCAGTGTAATTATCTTGTTTAGTTATCTTGTTTTGATACAGTGAAATTCTCAGAGTATTTACACTGTAATTTTTTAGTGTAACTCTCAAATGATTTTACACTGTAATCGTCTTGTTTGATGCAGTGTAATTATCTTGTTTTGCTACAGTGTAAATCTCAAAGTATTTGCATTGTAATATCTTACTGGATTTTAAATTCTCTTAGTGGATTTACAGTGTAATTCTCAAAGTATTTTCACTGTAATATCTTTTAGTGTTTCTCTCACGGTATTTGTAGTGGTTTTTTCGCACTGTAATTATCTTGTTTGATTACAGTGTAATTCTCATAGTATTTACACTGTAATTTTTCGCACTGTAGTGGATTTTTGCACTGTAATTATAGCAAGCCGCCGCCTCACCCTGCTCGCTTACTTCCCACATGCTTGCTTAACTCACTATCTTTTGGGGTAATACACTGTATAGATAGGAAAGAGATAAATGAAAGAAAAAGAAGATTAATTCTCATAGTATTTACACTGTAATTTTTTAGTGTAACTCTCAAATGATTTTACACTGTAATCGTCTTGTTTGATCTAGTGTAATTATCTTGTTTTGATAGTGTAAATCTCAAAGTATTTACACTGTAATATCTTAGTGGAATTATAGTGTAATTCTCATTTTTGGATTTACACTTTTTTTTTGCATTTTTACTGTGTAACTATCATTGGATTTGCACTGTAACTATTTATTGGCTTTGTTAGTGGGTTTTACACCCAATTCTTAGTGGTTTTACTTCTAAATCTTAGCACCATTTGTACTAGTATCCATTTGCTTTGCTCTAATGCATTTTAGTCTTATTTTCTTCAGTGTAACAATCACTTTAATTCTACCGATAGCACTTTATTTTCTTTCTAACGTGTAAAGGATTAACTTCGAAGAGTTTCATGTGTTGTACCCAGCTGTCCCTAAGCAAGATAATCGGTATTTAAGTTTTTCTGCCTTTTCATGTTCTTGTTTAATTTTTATATAGATTTGTATGAAAGCTTTATTTTTCTTATTTGTGTTATTTTTTATCTTTTCAGCCATGATTGTGGTGTCTTCACATTTAAGTATATGGAGAAATTCACACCGAGAACTCAGATGGCAAACTTTTTCTCCAGTGCAGACGTTTCCAAATCTTAGAATCAGATATGCGAATGACATGTTTTTCAGCCCCATGAACAGTTGCGGCAAATCTTTCGTAACTGATTTCTATCGTGATGTATGTTCTTTACTTTCCTTGTCATTTGTTTCATTTTCTTATTCTCCTTTTTAGCTTCTTGTTTCTTTTGCTAACATTCTGGGTCTCTTTGAATTTTTGTGTGTAGGGAGAGGCAATGCCAGGTGAGGTTAAACATGCGCGGGGTCCTAGCACAAATGGTGGCTGAGTTCTTTTTTTAGTAGCATGTAATTTGAACAAAGTAGCATGCAATCTGAGCATATCAGTATTTTTTTATTTAGTAGTGGTCTGTATGTTTTTTCATTCTGATTGTAATGTCATGTCTTTATGCCTGTAACTCCGCGGTACATATCTCGAGCAGATTTTTGATTCTATCAGGGGTCCTTTTTTTTGTTAATGATCATTTGTTCCTTGTATCTCAATTTATCTCTTCCTCACCTTCTTCACTTTTTTGTTAGTGCTGCTTTTTTGACTGACTTTGGTAAAGTTTGGGAGTGTGGTCCCGTTTTTTCAGAGTTCATGTTGCTGGTATGCTTAGTGGATTTACAGTGTCATTTTAGTGGATTTTACAGTGTCTTTTTAATTGCATTTTACACTGTAATTCTTAGTGGGGCATTGTAGAAATTAGTATCTTTTTAGGGGGTTTTACACTCATTTTCTAGGTGGCAATATCATTGTAATTTTACCTCTTGTTAATGTATTATTGTAATTTTACCTTCTTTTCAGCTGCTTTTTTAACTTGACTTTGGTAAAGTTCGTAGTGTGGTCCCGTTTGTCAGAGTTCATGTTGCTGGTATGCTTGATTGTGGAAATACAGTGTCATTTTAGTGGATTTTACAGTGTATTTTTCATTGCATCTTACACTGTAATTCTTAGTGCGGCATTGTAGAAATTACTCCCTCCGTCCCATAATATAAGAACGTTTTTTATACTACACTAGTGTAAAAAACACTCTTATATTATGGGACGGAGGGAGTAGTATCTATTTAGTGATTTTACACTCATTTCCTAGGTGGTAATATCATTGTATTTTTACCTCTTCTTTGTCAATGTATTTTTGTAGGTGACCTCATCCTGGTCCTTTAACCTCCTCTTGTTTTGCTTTTTAGCTGCTTTTTTCTGTTTGTTCCGGGTTGAAAAAGTGGGCATGTGGACCGGTTAGTCTATTTAAAAGTTGGGGTAGAAAAGAAAAAAGAAAAAAAGACAAACAGGGGACACGGGACAGTTGGCATCCTGTGGTTGGATGAAAAATATGGATGAGAGCGAATTGGATTTCATCCGGATGTAGAATAGACAGTCCCGAAGATTATACGATGAAGTGTCACGGAAAATGCTCATGCTTAGCTAGGTAACTCATGACCATACATCCAGTAGACGCACACAGTTGACAGCGACACTCTGAAACTCGATCAACTCTTTCATTTTTCGTTAAGAGGTAAATACACTAGAAGTCACAGAACTTGCACGCAACGTTCAGTTTAGTGCATAAACTTGTAAAATACGTGTTTCTGGTCATCTAACTTGTCATCTGGTTCATATACGGTGCTTCCTATCGTATCCCTACGCGTGCCAACGTGGCAGGGCCACCGTCAGTGGCTGAGGCTGGTTTTTTTGTAAGAAAGGACCCATACATTCTATTTATTTTTACACAAAAAATCCTTAAATAAAATGAAAGAAGCTGCAGCACATGATGGGATTCAACCCGATTTGCTAGCACGATCTGCCTAGCATAGAGAGCCACTAGACCAACTAACGATTGACGCTAAAATGCACAGCTAAAGCTATTTATAACGTACTGCATAAATAAAATAGAAATTGAAACGACAAAAGGGTTTGCTGAAAAGGGAAAGCCCCCATTCGATACTATGGCATCATGTACAAGTGCCAACCATCAGGCCCCAACGACACTTAATAACACAAACAAATTTTATCTTGTGTATTGTTTTTTCTATGTAAGATAGATTTGATTTTAGTTTATCACTGATAAATAGAGATAAAAAAGCTAAAAGTGCTATGTATTGTATAGTATAAAATTTATGTATTCCAATGGTAGCAAGCTATGCTTAAATTTTTTTTACGCAAAGATAGATTTTTTGCACATAGCACCTAACTTTAAATATATATTCCCGCAAAAAATAGTGCAGAATGTATGAATGCAAATTATTTTGGACAGACCGACGATACTTTTGGTTGAATTTGATTTTTTAAAATTCTAAAATCTGGATAAAGGAAATAAAATGTAGAATGAATGTAGGTAAATTCTTTTGGACAAATCAACGAAGTTTTTATTTGAATTCGAATAATACTAAATTTAAATATTTATATAAAAGGAAATTATAGTGCACAGTGAATGTACGTATGTTTTTCGGACAAATAAACCCAATTTATGTTTTAATTTGAATAAATGTAAATTTAAAAATCTAGATAAAAGAATTTATTGTTCAGAATGAATGTCTACAAATTTCTTTCGGACTACGTCCTCAAGCCCAAGGTCTGAACTTTTTCATAATAGTAGTCCATGTAACTTCGGTTTTAGTAATGAAAAAATTCGGACAAATCAAGGGAAATTTTAGCTGAATTCAAATAATTTTAAATTAATAATCTAGATAAGAGAAAATATAGTTTAGAACGTCTACTTTTACATTTGGATATATATCTTAGTAGTCTCAAATAAGCATGAAGTAACATTAGGTGGTTGGTTAGGACGCCCGCTGTAGTGCAACAGGTCGCCGGTTTGAAGTGGGGTTTCCTTTTTTCCCGGTCAATTCGTATGGTCTATGTTATATAAAGCAAATTGTATACATTTAATGTAAAACTTCAGCTGGTCGAGTGGCTGTCTATGCTTGGTGAATCACAGTAGGTTGTGGGTTCAAATCCCACAAACGTTCCAACATTTTCCATTTATTTCAGATTTTTGCGTAAACAAATAAAATACAAGGTTGCTATCTAAAAAAGTTTACCCGGATTACCACCATCTCAGCCACTGACAGGGGCCGCTCCATGTGGCACGCATAGAGATAAGACTGGATACCGTAGAAAGCACCGTATATGAACACGAGGACAAGTTAGATGATCAGAAACACGTATTTTACAAGTTTATGCACTAAACTGAACGTTGCGTGCAAGTTATGTGACTTCTAACGTATTTACCTCTTTCGTTAACGTAACACAGTCACTCTTTTCAACGCAAACTTGCACGCCACGCAGGGTCTGAATTTCACTGACGAGACGACAGTGATGTTCCTTGAGCCTTCCTAGTGAGCGATGACTGGGCAGGGCCAGGAAAGTGCTGGGAACATTTATTCCAATCAGCAGCAGCAGCAGCGCAGAGGGAGCAAATGCAAGTGTAGTAGAGCAGATTGCTGGGGACAGCGCATGTGCTGGCAGGCAGGCATTACCTTAATTAATCCCTTCTGGTCGCCCAACAGCTCACAAAGGCATTGCACTTTCTGAATTCTGATGGTCTCAGGTTGTGTTGGATCTTGGCAGCCAGATCGGCGCGGCGCGCGCGACGCGACGCGTGGTGGTAGATCGGCCGCGCATGTAGGAGGGAGACAAGCTTAATAATTGTATCTCAACAAGTTTGTTAGTATCGGTTTCTAGCCTAATAATTGTGGTTGCGGGCATAATATATGTACGGTGGTGTTAGGGCATTTCTAACCGACCCCTTAAAAAATAGTGGAGTATCCGGCCTAGTAAACTTTAGTGGCTTAGTGGACTATTTATACTCCACTAAATTTTGGTCGGTTCTAACCGATCTCCCAAAATTAATGGACTAAAACATAAATTTGAATAAATTCAATCTAATTTCAACTGAAATTTGCATGCATCTGAACATATGTTCACCATAGGTAGTCTTGACAACCCAAACTAAACATAAGTTCAACATAAATTTAAACTTAAACTAAACTACACTAAAAGGTACTGAAATTCAACTGCCGAAGTTAAGGTCAAGCCAATCTTTTCTCGTCAGGCCACCCACGGTGAGAGCTGGGTCCGGGCCGGTGCGACATCGTCGTCGTCGCTGGGGAAGACGCTCTGCCACTCCTCGACGTCGATCTCCTGCTCGCCGCCTTTCTCGCCACCTTCCGCCTCATCATCGAGGATGACGATGACTTCCCCGCCATTGACGGCGAATATCGCCCGCTCCATCCCCACGAGCTCCGGGTGCTGCCGATGAAGGTCCTCCATGTAGGCCTCGTCGGCGTCCTCTGCCTCGAGGCGCTCCCTCACCTCTTCCCCTCCCGGCGCCATCGCCATGCTCACCACCCCCAGCTCCGGCGAGACTGTTGGAAATATGCCCTAGAGGCAATAATAAAAGCATTATTATATTTCCTTATTCATGATAATTGTCTTTATTCGTGCTATAATTGTGTTATCCGGAAATCGTAATACATGTGTGAATAACAGACAACAAACATGTCCCTAGTGAGCCTCTAGTTGACTAGCTTGTTGATCGACAGATAGTCATGGTTTCCTGACTATGGACATTAGATGTCATCGATAACGGGATCACATCATTAGGAGAATGATGTGATGGACAAGACCCAATTCTAAACATAGCATAAGATCGCATAGTTCGTTTACTAGAGTTTTCCAATGTCAAGTATCCTTTCCTTAGACCATGAGATCGTGTAACTCCCGGATACCGTAGGAGTGCTTTGGGTATGCCAAACGTCACAACGTAACTGGGTGACTATAAAGGTATACTACGGGTATCTCTGAAAGTGTCTGTTGGGTTGACATGGATCGAGACTGGGATTTGTCACTCCGCTTGACGGAGAGGTATCACCGGGCCCTCTCGGTAATGCATCATCACAATGAGCTCAATGTGATCAAAGTGTTTGATCACGGGATCATGCATTACGGTAACGAGAAAAGTGACTTGCCGGTAACGAGATTGAACGAGGTATTGGTATACCGACGATCGAATCTCGGGCAAGTAAAATACCGATTGACAAAGGGAATCGTATACGGGATTAATTGAATCCTTGACATCGTGGTTCATCCGATGAGATCATCGTGGAGCATGTGGGAGCCAACATGGGTATCCAGATCCCGCTGTTGGTTATTGCCCGAGAGCCGTCTCGGTCATGTCTGCATGTCACCCGAACCCGTAGGGTCTACACACTTAAGGTTCGGTGACGCTAGGGTTGTGAAGATATGTATGTGCAGTAACCCGAATGTTGTTCGGAGTCCCGGATGAGATCCCGGACGTCACGAGGAGTTCCGGAATGGTCCGGAGGTAAAGAATTATATATAGTAAGTGCTATTTTGGCCATCGGGACAAGTTTCGGTGTTATCGGTATTGTACCGGGACCACCGGAGGGGTCCCGGGGTCCACCAGGTGGGGCCACCTGCCTTGGGGGGCCACATGGGCCTTAGGGGGTGCGCCTTGGCCCACTTGGGCCAAGGGGAACCAGCCCCAAGGGCCCATGCGCCAAGGAAACTTGGAGGAGGGAGAGTCCAAAGGGGGGAAGGCACCTCCGAGGTGCCTTGGGGAGGATGGACTCCTCCCCCCCTCTTGGCCGCACCCCTTCCTTGGAGGAAGGGGCAAGGCTGCGCCCTCCCCCCCTCTAATGCACCTATATAAAGGGGGGCAGGGGAGGGGGGCAGCGCACCAATTGCCCTGGCTCCTCCCTCCTCCCTGCAACACCTCCTCCTCCACCCGTAGTTGCTTAGCGAAGCCCTGCCGGAGTTCTGCTGCATCCACCACCACACCGTCGTGCTGGATCTTCCTCAACCTCTCCTTCCCCCTTGCTGGATCAAGAAGGAGGAGACGTCTCCCGTCCCGTACGTGTGTTGAACGCGGAGGTGCCGTCCGTTCGGTACTAGATCATCGGTGAATTGGATCACGGCAAGTACGACTACCTCATCCACGTTCACTCGAACGCTTCCGTTGCGATCTACAAAGTGGTATGTAGATGCTATCTAATCTGAATACTCGTTGCTAGATGAACTCATAGATGGATCTTGGTGAAACCGTAGGAAAAATTTTAATTTTCTGCAACGTTCCCCAAAAGTGGCATCATGAGCTAGGTCTATGCGTAGTTCTTCTTGTGCGAGTAGAACACAATTTGTTGTGGGCGTAGATGTTGTCAATTCTTCTTGCCGTTACTAGTCAATCTTGTTTCAGCGGTATTGTGGGATGAAGCGGCCCGGACCAACCTTACACGTACGCTTACGTGAGACCGGTTCCACCGACTAACATGCACTAGTTGCATAAGGTGGCTGGCGGGTGTCTGTCTCTCCTACTTTAGTTGGATCGGATTTGATGAACAGGGTCCTTATGAAGGGTAAATAGAGATTGACAAATCACGTTGTGGTTTTCACGTAGGTAAGAAAACGTTCTTGCTAGAACCCTAATTCAGCTACGTAAAACTTGCAACAACAATTAGAGGACGTCTAACTTGTTTTTGCAGCAAGTGCTTTGTGATATGATATGGCCAAAGTTGTGATGTATGATGAATGATCTATATGTGATGTATGAGATGTTCATGCTATTGTAATAGGAATCACGACTTGCATGTCGATGAGTATGACAACCGGCAGGAGCCATAGGAGTTGTCTTTATTTTTTGTATGACCTGCGTGTCATTGAGAATCGCCATGTAAGTTACTTTACTTTATTGCTAAACGCGTTAGCCATAGTAGTAGAAGTATTAGTTGGCGAGCAACTTCATGGAGACACGATGATGAAGATCATGATGATGAAGATCATGGTGTCAAGCCGGTGACAAGATGATCATGGAGCCCCAAGATGGAGATCAAAGGAGCAATGTGATATTGGCCATATCATGTCACGTTTATTATTTGATTGCATGTGATGTTTATCATGTTTTGCATCTTGTTTACTTAGAACGACGGTAGTAAATAAGATGATCCCTCATAATAATTTCAAGAAAGTGTTCACCCTAACTGTGCACCGTTGCTAAGGTTCGTCGTTCCGAAGCACCACGTGATGATCGGGTGTGATAGGTCCTTACGTTCGCATACAACGGGTGTAAGACAGATTTACACACGCAAAACACTTAGGTTGACTTGACGAGCCTAGCATGTACAGACATGGCCTCGGAACACAGAAGACCGAAAGGTCGAGCATGAGTCGTATAGAAGATACGATCAACATGAAGATGTTCACCGATGTTGACTAGTCCGTCTCACGTGATGATCGGACACGGCCTAGTTGACTCGGATCATGTAATACTTAGATGACTAGAAGAGGGATGTCTATCTAAGTGGGAGTTCATTAAATAATTTGATTAAATGAACTTTATTATCATGAACTTAGTCTAAATCTTTACAATATGTCTTGTAGATCAAATGGCCAACGTAGTCCTCAACTTCAACGCGTTCCTAGAGAAAACCAAGCTGAAAGACGATGGTAGCAACTATACGGACTGGGTCCGGAACCTGAGGATCATCCTCATAGCTGCCAAGAAAGATTATGTCCTAAAAGCACCGCTGGGTGACGCACCTATTCTCCCTGCAGAACAAGACGTTATGAACGCTTGGTAGTCACGCTGCGATGATTACTCCCTCGTTCAGTGCGGCATGCTTTACAGCTTAGAGCCGGGACTCCAAAAGCGTTTTGAGAGACATGGAGCATATGAGATGTTCGAAGAGCTGAAAATGGTTTTCCAAGCTCACGCCCGGGTCGAGAGATATGAAGTCTCCGACAAATTCTTTAGCTGTAAGATGGAGGAAAATAGTTCTGTCAGTGAACACATACTCAAAATGTCTGGGTTACACAACCGCATGACTCAACTGGAAGTTAATCTCCCGGAAGAAGCGGTCATTGACAGAATCCTCCAGTCGCTTCCACCTAGCTACAAGAGCTTTGTGATGAACTACAATATGCAGGGGATGGTAAAGACCATTCCTGAGGTATATGCTATGCTGAAATCAGCAGAGGTAGAAATCAAGAAGGAGCATCAAGTGTTGATGGTGAATAAAACCACTAAGTTCAAGAAGGGCAAGGGTAAAAAGAACTTCAAGAAGGACGGCAAGGAAGTTGCCGCGCCCGGTAAGCAAGTTGCCGGGAAGAAGCCAAAGAATGGACCCAAGCCCGAGACTGAGTGTTTTTATTGCAAGGGAAGTGGTCACTGGAAGCGGAACTGCTCCAAATACTTAGCGGACAAGAAGGCCGGCAAAACCAAAGGTATATGTGATATACATGTAATTGATGTGTACCTTACCAGTACTCGTAGTAGCTCTTGGGTATTTGATACCGGTGCAGTTGCTCATATTTGTAACTCAAAGCAGGAGCTGCGGAATAAACGGAGACTGGCGAGGGACGAGGTGACGATGCGTGTCGGGAATGGTTCCAAGGTCGATGTGATCGCCGTCGGCACGCTGCCTCTGCATTTACCTACGGGATTAGTTTTAAACCTCAATAATTGTTATTTAGTGCCAAGTTTGAGCATGAACATTGTATCTGGATCTCGTTTAATTCGAGATGGCTACTCATTTAAATCCGAGAATAATGGTTGTTCTATTTATATGAGAGATATGTTTTATGGTCATGCTCCGATGGTTGATGGTTTATTCTTAATGAATCTCGTACGTGATGATACACATATTCATAGTGTGAATACCAAAAGAGTTAAAGTTGATAACAATAGTCCCACATATTTGTGGCACTGCCGCCTTGGTCACATAGGTGTCAAACGCATGAAGAAGCTCCATGCAGATGGACTTTTAGAGTCTCTTGATTATGAATCATTTGACACGTGCGAACCATGCCTCATGGGTAAAATGACCAAGACTCCGTTCTCAGGAACAATGGAGCGAGCAACCAACTTATTGGAAATCATACATACCGATGTGTGCGGTCCAATGAGTGTTGAGGCTCGCGGAGGCTATCGTTATGTTCTCACCCTCACTGATGACTTGAGTAGATATGGGTATATCTACTTAATGAAACACAAGTCAGAGACCTTTGAAAAGTTCAAGGAATTTCAGAGTGAGGTTGAAAATCAACGTGATAGAAAGATCAAGTTTCTACGATCAGATCGTGGAGGAGAATACTTGAGTCACGAATTTGGCACACACTTAAGAAAATGTGGAATAGTTTCACAACTCACGCCGCCTGGAACACCTCAGCGTAATGGTGTGTCCGAACGTCGTAATCGCACTCTATTAGATATGGTGCGATCTATGATGTCTCTTACCGATTTACCGCTATCTTTTTGGGGCTATGCTTTAGAGACTGCCGCATTCACTTTAAATAGGGCTCCATCGAAATCCGTTGAGACGACACCGTATGAATTATGGTTTGGGAAGAAACCTAAGCTGTCGTTTCTAAAAGTTTGGGGATGCGATGCTTATGTCAAGAAACTTCAACCTGAAAAGCTCGAACCCAAATCGGAAAAATGCGTCTTCATAGGATACCCAAAAGAAACTGTTGGGTATACCTTCTACCTCAGATCCGAAGGCAAGATCTTTGTTGCCAAGAATGGATCCTTTCTGGAGAAAGAGTTTCCCTCGAAAGAAGTAAGTGGGAGGAAAGTAGAACTTGATGAAGTGTTCCCTCTTGAACCGGAAAATGGCGAAACTCAAGAAAACGTTTCTGAGGTGCCTGCACCGACTAGAGAGGAAATTAATGATGATGATCAAGATGCTTCTGATCAAGCTCCTACTGAAATTCGAAGGTCCACAAGGACACGTTCCGCACCAGAGTGGTACGGCAACCCTGTCTTGGAAATCATGTTGTTAGACAACGGTGAACCTTCGAACTATGAGGAAGCAATGGCGGGCCCGGATTCCGACAAATGGCTGGAAGCCATGAAATCCGCGATAGGATCCATGTATGAAAACGAAGTATGGACTTTGACTGACTTGCCCGTTGAACGGCGAGCCATAGAAAATAAATGGATCTTTAAGAAGAAGACAGACGCGGATGGTAATGTGACCATCTATAAAGCTTGGCTTGTCGCTAAGGGTTATCGACAAGTTCAAGGGGTTGACTACGATGAGACTTTCTCACCGGTAGCGAAGCTGAAGTCCGTCCGAATCATGTTAGCAATTGCCGCATACTATGATTATGAAATATGGCAAATGGACGTCAAAACGGCATTCCTTAATGGTTTCCTTAAGGAAGAATTGTATATGATGCAGCCGGAAGGTTTTGTCGATCCTAAGAATGCTGACAAGGTGTGCAAGCTCCAACGCTCGATTTATGGGCTGGTGCAAGCATCTCGGAGTTGGAACATTCGCTTTGATGAGATGATCAAAGCGTTTGGGTTTACACAGACTTATGGAGAAGCCTGTGTTTACAAGAAAGTGAGTGGGAGCTCTGTAGCATTTCTCATATTATATGTAGACGACATACTTTTGATGGGAAATGATATAGAACTCTTGGACAGCATCAAGGCCTACTTGAATAAAAGTTTTTCAATGAAGGACCTTGGAGAAGCTGCTTATATATTAGGCATCAAGATCTATAGAGATAGATCAAAACGCCTCATAGGTCTTTCACAAAGCACATACCTTGATAAGATATTGAAGAAGTTCAATATGGATCAATCTAAGAAGGGGTTCTTACCTGTGTTACAAGGTGTGAAATTGAGCTCAGCTCAATGTCCGACCACGACAGAAGAAATAGAAGAGATGAGCGTCATCCCCTATGCCTCAGCCATAGGTTCTATTATGTATGCCATGCTGTGTACCAGACCTGATGTAAACCTTGTCGTAAGTTTGGTAGGTAGGTACCAAAGTAATCCCGGCAAGGAACACTGGACAGCGGTCAAGAATATCCTGAAGTACCTGAAAAGGACTAAGGAAATGTTTCTCGTTTATGGAGGTGACGAAGAGCTCGTCGTAAAAGGTTACGTCGACGCTAGCTTCGACACAGATCTGGATGACTCTAAGTCGCAAACCGGATACGTGTATATTTTGAATGGTGGGGCAGTAAGCTAGTGCAGTTGCAAGCAAAGCGTCGTGGCGGGATCTACATGTGAAGCGGAGTACATGGCAGCCTCGGAGGCAGCACATGAAGCAATTTGGGTGAAGGAGTTCATCACCGACCTCGGAGTCATACCCAATGCGTCGGGGCCAATCAAGCTCTTCTGTGACAACACTGGAGCTATTGCACTTGCAAAGGAGCCCAGGTTTCACAAGAAGACCAGGCACATCAAGCGTCGCTTCAACTCCATTCGTGAAAATGTTCAAGATGGAGACATAGAAATTTGTAAAGTGCACACGGATCTGAATGTCGCAGATCCGTTGACTAAACCTCTCCCTAAGACAAAACATGATCAGCACCAGAACTCTATGGGTGTTCGATTCATCACAATGTAACTAGATTATTGACTCTAGTGCAAGTGGGAGACTGTTGGAAATATGCCCTAGAGGCAATAATAAAAGCATTATTATATTTCCTTATTCATGATAATTGTCTTTATTCGTGCTATAATTGTGTTATCCGGAAATCGTAATACATGTGTGAATAACAGACAACAAACATGTCCCTAGTGAGCCTCTAGTTGACTAGCTTGTTGATCGACAGATAGTCATGGTTTCCTGACTATGGACATTAGATGTCATCGATAACGGGATCACATCATTAGGAGAATGATGTGATGGACAAGACCCAATTCTAAACATAGCATAAGATCGCATAGTTCGTTTACTAGAGTTTTCCAATGTCAAGTATCCTTTCCTTAGACCATGAGATCGTGTAACTCCCGGATACCGTAGGAGTGCTTTGGGTATGCCAAACGTCACAACGTAACTGGGTGACTATAAAGGTATACTACGGGTATCTCTGAAAGTGTCTGTTGGGTTGACATGGATCGAGACTGGGATTTGTCACTCCGCTTGACGGAGAGGTATCACCGGGCCCTCTCGGTAATGCATCATCACAATGAGCTCAATGTGATCAAAGTGTTTGATCACGGGATCATGCATTACGGTAACGAGAAAAGTGACTTGCCGGTAACGAGATTGAACGAGGTATTGGTATACCGACGATCGAATCTCGGGCAAGTAAAATACCGATTGACAAAGGGAATCGTATACGGGATTAATTGAATCCTTGACATCGTGGTTCATCCGATGAGATCATCGTGGAGCATGTGGGAGCCAACATGGGTATCCAGATCCCGCTGTTGGTTATTGCCCGAGAGCCGTCTCGGTCATGTCTGCATGTCACCCGAACCCGTAGGGTCTACACACTTAAGGTTCGGTGACGCTAGGGTTGTGAAGATATGTATGTGCAGTAACCCGAATGTTGTTCGGAGTCCCGGATGAGATCCCGGACGTCACGAGGAGTTCCGGAATGGTCCGGAGGTAAAGAATTATATATAGGAAGTGCTATTTTGGCCATCGGGACAAGTTTCGGTGTTATCGGTATTGTACCGGGACCACCGGAGGGGTCCCGGGGTCCACCAGGTGGGGCCACCTGCCTTGGGGGGCCACATGGGCCTTAGGGGGTGCGCCTTGGCCCACTTGGGCCAAGGGGAACCAGCCCCAAGGGCCCATGCGCCAAGGAAACTTGGAGGAGGGAGAGTCCAAAGGGGGGAAGGCACCTCCGAGGTGCCTTGGGGAGGATGGACTCCTCCCCCCCTCTTGGCCGCACCCCTTCCTTGGAGGAAGGGGCAAGGCTGCGCCCTCCCCCCCTCTAATGCACCTATATAAAGGGGGGCAGGGGAGGGGGGCAGCGCACCAATTGCCCTGGCTCCTCCCTCCTCCCTGCAACACCTCCTCCTCCACCCGTAGTTGCTTAGCGAAGCCCTGCCGGAGTTCTGCTGCATCCACCACCACACCGTCGTGCTGGATCTTCCTCAACCTCTCCTTCCCCCTTGCTGGATCAAGAAGGAGGAGACGTCTCCCGTCCCGTACGTGTGTTGAACGCGGAGGTGCCGTCCGTTCGGTACTAGATCATCGGTGAATTGGATCACGGCAAGTACGACTACCTCATCCACGTTCACTCGAACGCTTCCGTTGCGATCTACAAAGTGGTATGTAGATGCTATCTAATCTGAATACTCGTTGCTAGATGAACTCATAGATGGATCTTGGTGAAACCGTAGGAAAAATTTTAATTTTCTGCAACGTTCCCCAAAAGAGACGAGGTGGACCAACGCTGTCCCGAAGGGGAAGTTGAGTCGGGCAGCGGCGCCGTGGTACCAGACTTGGCACCGGCTCCGCCGTGTGGAATGAGCCGATCCACTCCCTCTTGTAGGTCTCCCATTGGTGATCTCCGCCACCCACATCCCCCACGAGCACTGTCGGACGCCGATGTAGGTCCTCGTCGGCAGCCGCGGCGGAGGGAGCTCTGGGTGGGCGGGCGGATCGGAGGAGGGGGAGGGGCTCGAGGAAGCAGCGGCAGACGACGACATGCGGGCATGGTGGCGCGGATCCGCGCTGCGGATCGTCGGCGGAGACCTCTGGCCACCGTGTCCGGCCATTGGGAGGAGAGGGGGCGGCGGGGAAGGGCGGGGGACGCGCCGGCGATGGGGCGAGGGGAGAAGAGGAGGCAGAGGAGAGGAAGAGAGAGAGAGAGAAGTTTCACTCGGCCGCCGAGCGGTGAAGTAAAAATAGGGAGATTTCGGTGGCTAAGTAAATTTTTTATTCCACTAACGTGTATTGGGATCGGTTAGGTCCCGGTTAGAAGAGTAAAACCACACTTTTACTCCCCTAACCAGCTATAAGTGATCGGTTAGAAATGTCCTTAGACGTTCTGTTACTCAATCCTATAGTTAATTTTGGAGCATGGAGCAATTGCCATAATTTGCATGATACTGCTCCAAAATGTGCACGCGAATCGAGTTGAAAACAGCTGACACCGATCATTCACACCACAAACAACCCCACACACGTAGAGGTTCTGGGAGTATATATATAACCTAGTAAATCATCCAAGTCATTTAATCCTATTGCTCTCAAAGTTAGACGACGTGTTGTTGGCATCGCAATACTTGCTCCTCCTCCTTGAGCCATTTAATCCTTCTGCTTTGGATGAAATCCTCAAACTTCCTGTTGAGCTCGTCGATCTCTAGCTTCTCTAGCTCCCCCTCAGCTACTCCGCCGCAGGTTTGCTCCGTCTCCAAGGCGACGATGTTGGCCTCGTCTTCCTCGAGCCCAGCTGACTCCTCCCGTTTAATCCCTTGCTGTCCCGAACAGCTTGCCGACGCACCTTTGGTGTTGCTACTGTAGCAAAGGCTCCATTGATAAGAAGCACATGGTCGAGCTTGAACGGCACATGGCGGAAATTCAGAAGCCGTGACGACATCATCGTCACTCGTGGATGGGGTGGCCATGCTGGAGGCGCCGGGGAAGAAGCAGCGGCAATCGGCGGCGAGGAAGAGGAAGATGGCATTGGAGAGGACGAAGAGAGCCTTCTTGGTGGTGACAAAGCCGCACAGGCCGCAAGGCGAGCTGATAGGGTGGCACCGGAAGGGAGAGAGGATGAAGAAGCCCCGGCAGCGGCGGCACCGCCCAAGGACGATGAGATCAATGAGAGGAGAGCAACGGCGGCGAGCACGAAGGCGACCTGCGAGAAACTGGCACCGGCACTGCTGCGCGTGCCAGTAGCAGCCCTTGCGGCATCTGGTTGGTCGCCGCATTGCTGGTGCTGGTGTAGATGCATCATGTGATCCATGCTCGCTTCTTTTCTCGGCCAGAGAGCAGGATCACTCAGAATGGAAGAGGAAGGTTGTGTGTGTGAGTGTGAGTCAGCTGATGCTCCTGAGGGGAATCAGGCTGTGTGTACGGTACTTATACCTGTTTTCACTACCGTGTTGGGGACTATTATCGCACAAGTCGTGAAGCAATGAGTGATACATGTTTGTTGGCTGGTTTTCTTGCTGGGATCTAAAGTCTAAACAAACAGAGAGCAGGTTCAGATGCTTGTATTGTAGGTGTACTTTCATTGCAGTTGTTTATGCAGCGTTGCCACCTAGCTAACTAAAGCCTTGTCATCTCCTTGGAAAGAGTACACCAGGAAGTCTCATGGAACTTGCTCATGCCTCCTATACGAAGTAAAGTCATACTCCTGAGTAACTAATTACGTACTTCCTCTGACCCAAAATATAAGAACGTTTTTGACACTATGCTGCTGCTGACCATAGGTCCAGTAGATGCAGTGGAGTTCACGGTTGACAGCGACATTTTGAAACTCAATGAAAAATTCTTTTGCTAACACGGTTACTCGTGTCATGCTCTTCAACTCAACGCAGAAATTGCAGGCCACGCAGGACGGCACAGGATCTGTACACGGTTACTCTTGTGACAAATGCGGCCCCGTCAGAATTTCGTCGGCGACACTGATGTCATTCTTGAGACGGGCAGGGGCAGGGCCAGGAAAGTGCAGGGAACATCCAGTTAAACCAACCAGCAGCAGCAGAGGCAGCACAAGAGCAAATAGTACTACTAGCTAGATTGCTGGGGACAAACGGCCGCTTGAGCCTGATCAGAATCATGCACGCCGGATCCGGATCCCACGGGACAGGAGTCGGGAGTGATCAGGTAGATTAATCCACTGGGTCGCGCAAAGACTCACTACAAGGCATTATACTTTTCAAGGGTTCAGGTCGTGTTTGATCTTTGCAGGCGACGGGTGGTGATGTTGTTCGATTAGATCGCCGCGCGACACGTAGAGGCATCAGTATCTATCGGCGATGCATGGTCCCGTCTAATGATCGTGGGCGTGTAGTATGTCTGGAATCAGGGTGTGTGCAAAGGAGGGCAGCCCGACAGTCCATGATCCGGCAGTGTCTTCCCTGTCCCCGTGTACGTCAGGTAAATCGCAAGACCATAGTCCACGGTTCAGACCACGCCAAGTCACTATACTTCTTTACTGCAGAAAAAAAAGTAAATTCTTTTTTTTAAGTCATTATACTTTTTTCATGGTAAGACGTGTCTCATTTATATCATAAGGAACATTATACAAGTCACGTACATACCGATCTGCTAAAACTGAACAAATAGCAGACCGCTAGTCTTTGCACAAAAGAACACGAGCCAAGAAGTAAAACTACGAACAAGACTGAAGGCACCTCTGAGCTTGACGCCAACGCCCGTCACCTACCTCTGGCACTAACACAACAGCCATCAAAGGAAAAAAAAATGACAGATCACCTCCACACCCGAGCTCGACGCGGCTCCATCGCTGATATGCAGCTTTGCGGATCTCCAAGGCGGCTCGCTAAAAGCGAAACCATTACCGTTGAACGAATTAGACCGGGGCGACACCCTGAACACGCCATCGAACTCTACATCTGACAACTCCACACGACTAAGACATGGAACTCCAAGGGCCAAACAAACAACAACATCGTGAGTAAATCTATTCCTATACCACCACTACAGAGAGAGAGACACACACACACACACTAATAAAGGCAGGTGCGTTTTTCAAGAAAAAATGATCTATATGGTTATTTTCTCCGATACCGACCTGAGGAGGTAATTTTTTTTCTTCGAATTAGGCCTCCAAACAGCATAATCAATCAGTGCTCCGTACTTTTTTTCCTTCGATTGTGCCACACAGGCTCCGTCTCCTACGTGGCCCAAGTGCCTGCTCCGCGTCTTTCTTTTCTTTGATTGGGCCATAGGGAAATAATAAATGGACAAAATTAATTGGCATCGTATCTTATGCATCCAGCATCCCTCGTGCATCCCTGCGGCCACTCAACGTCTGTCGTCCGATCCTAATCCTAAGCCTTGCGTGCGTTGGCTCCTATTTTGCAGAAAAGCGCCCGCCTGTGGCCCAATTGGGCGTGTGAATTTTCTGTAAACCCCCCGCTGAAGCTAGCTCTCCTAATTCCCTACTCCTGATCGTTTTTCTCTTAATCTCAGATCACACCTGCGACCCGTATCCCAACGACGGCCACGGCCGAGATCACACGCATATGTGCGAATCAATCACCACGACGGTATGCATCTGTTCGGATGATCGCTGCGACGGCCACGACGGAGTGAATATCTCAACTCCGAAAGATTGGTGGACAAATCCTCCTTGTGTGATACACTGCAGTCAATTACCATGGCGGCTTCTGCAATTAGGGACAGAGAATCTGCATCGACAGTGAACTTGCTTGCCGTCCTTCCTCCATAAATCACGTGGCTACCCTGAATTGGCCTCCCCGTCTAGCAAACGGGAAGCCTCCGATATTCCCTGCTATGGCCATCGAAGACGCTACCACTGCAGAACAAGAACTGAACTTATGTACAACACATGGAGCTTCAGGTAACAAACAAAAGAGAACTCAAATTTGTGTACGTTGTTAATCTCAAAGACTTATCATTTACCTGTTGGTGCTCGTCTTTTATGCCTGTGTGAAGATAATTTGAAGCCTAATGTGTGAATGACATTTGAAGGACTGAAGGCTATGGAGGAGTTCCACAAGTCTTATGCATATCACTCTTGTTTCAGACTTCGTGTTTCACAGCAAAAGAAGTTAGAAAATGAGGTAGTTCACACTAAATGATACATGTGTAATGGAGAAGGATTCGAATTAGAAAAGGGTAACATGATTGACAATCCATCAAAGAAAAGGCGTAAGAACACGGACAGAAGGTGTGGCCGTGATGCACATATCTTTGTGAAGTTGTGTGCTAATGATACCTACGAGATAGAATCATGTATCGAACACCACAGTCATGGTCCTGTGTCCTGATAAGCCACATTTGATCGGATCAAATTGTCGAGTTAGTGAGAGGACAAAGAACACATTGTACACATGCAACTAAGGATGGCAATGGGTAGGGTATGGGCAGGGTAGAGCAATACCATACCCATACCCATATAGTCAGTGGGTACAAAATTCTACCCATACCCGTACCCATGGGTATGAAACTTTACCCATACCCATACCCGACGGGTACCCATACCCATTGGGTACCCATACCCATTGGGTACCCAACAGGTAGAACAAATAGTACACAAGTTGTTCATAATTTTATGCTCATTGATAGCACATTTGACAAAAAAATCAATTATCTCAGCTCAATAACAGGCAGATGAGTAAATGGCATATATCAAAATTTAAAAATAACAACATACTCTTAATTCATTAGGAGTAGACGCGTCACATGACAAATTAATGACTAATTGATGACAACTTAACATTAGTTCACAAACGGGCAGGGTATGGGTATACCCGCGGATACAAGGTTATACCCGTACCCTACCCATGACTTAATGGTTAGGGTATGGGTACTACCCATGGGTATAAAAGTGTGCCCATACCCTGCCCATGTGGGTACGGTACCCGCGGGTACCCGTACCCGTGGGTAAAATTGCCATCCTTACATGCAACTATTATAAAAAAGGCATGGCTTATTAATACCATTATATTCATTTCAGTGAATGTTTCATTTTATTTAACAAGTGCGAATTTGTATCAAGGTTTGGAAGCTTGTTTACATTAAAGAAAAATTCCAATGCATCATGTTTCCATGGAGCAGTAATAAGCTAGCTTATCCATGGTTTGTTTGTTCTGCTAGCTGCTACTAGCATGTATCAAGTGAAAAAAATCACATCAGACTAGCAACTTTGGGCTGCTAGCATGTATCACCTGCAAAAACTTCCAAAAATCACGTCATACTAGCAGCATTAGAGTTATATCTTTTTTTTGAGATAAGGCATATGGCTCAGCTTTTTCAAAACTATCAGGTATAGTACAAGAGAAAAGGAAAAGCAAGAGAAGGGGCTTCCTATTCCAATGATTACAGCACATGATAAGCTAGCAGTTGAACTGCAAAAGAGACCAAAAATCACTCCACTCACTCCCTCACATGATAACAAAACACTATGCATACCATCAAAGTTATACTACATCATGTAGTATTATGTAAGGAACAACTCAATTGCCAATAGGAACATAGCAATAAGAACTGCACACTTCATTCTGATATTTCAATACACAACATCTAGCATTCACTTGTTTCTGAAAACCAATATTCACCAATGATGTACCTTCACATTATAAATTTCGGAGCTACAAGTACACCAAACAAGCAACAATTACAGAATACAAGCTCACAATCCACAACAGATGGTCAATCTGCAAGTTCTATGCGTACATCAAACAGGAGCAAGTAAAATTCAGAGATGTGGACGCGTTGCTCTGCAAGGAGGTTCCGGACTGTATTCGGCGTCCACACGAGTCTGTAGCATGCCGGCGCCATCAGGTGGAGCCGTGGAGGGGAAGAGTGTAAATCAGAAGGTGAGGATGTTGCGGCCGCCGGGCGGCATCGGCGGTGCCGCTAGGGACTTGGACAGGGCGATCCGGAACCGCCAGGGCTGTAGAAGGACAACTTGATTGCAGCGACGGCAGGCACGGACGGATTTATGTCGAGATGCGTCACGAGCGCTCGAGCGCTGACCTCGTCGCCGCCGGGAGAACCAGCGTAAGTTCGTTGCCCGGTGAAAGGAATCGTGGATGATTCAGCTTGGGATGTTTCAATCTATACAGGGGGTACTTTGCAAAGAAAACGGCTGGAGGCGGGTGCTTTGGTAGAAAATTTCCTCAAACAGAGTAGACACACACGATTTTGATCTGGTGGCCGGAAACACGAGGATGCAGGGATTCACGACGGATACCGGATTCACCTGATACGACGCCAAATTAATTAGTGTTTTCTTTGTAACCTACACTCCGGTAGGCCGGCTGCAATTATATAATGATTGTTGCGTTGGGCCTAGGCATAAAAAAACCATCAACTCAATAAGTCGGCTCCTCCTCAACAGGTCAAACCGGCTCCAGTGAGGGAGCGACGTCAATCGGCGGAGAAGAAGAGGAATATGTCATTGGAGAGGACGAAGAGAGCCTTCTTGCTTCTTGGTCGTGAAGAGCAAATGCAAGTGTAGTAGAGCAGATTGCTGGGGACAAAACCAAAGGAAGGGCTGTCTGATCAAAATCACGCAACCGCTAGCGAGAACACCGCATGTGCTGGCAGGCAGGCATTACCTTAATTAAACCCTTGGGGTCGCCCAACAACTCACTAAAAGGCATTATACTTTCTGAATTCTGATGGTTTCAGGTTGTGTTGGATCTTGGCAGCGAGATCCGCGCGGCGCGGCGCGACACGTGGCGGCGGTGGTGGTGTTAGATCGGCCGCGCACGTAGGAGGGAGACAAGCAGCAGCAGGATTGAACAAGTTTGTTGGTATTGGTTTATAGCCAGCCTAATAATTGTGGTTGTGGGCAATATATGTACTGCATGTAGGAGGATGCAATGCATGATGTCTGGAATCTATCTGGGTGTGCCCAGGGGAGGGAGTGAGGGCAGCCCGACAACCGGCGACCCGTGTCTTGTCTCTCCCATACGTGTAGGTCAGGCATATCGATCGCATTTGCAAAGGGGCAGCACTTGCTGAATGCTATGTGAAGAAAGGGCACTGTAGCTGTCACTGTGGCTTGTCATCGCTCATCTGCCAGCTGATTTGGAAGGACGCAACTCTTCAGGGAGGGTGAGCATAGGTTGGTAGAGATCACGACTATAAACGGTTTTAGGTCACGCCAAGTGGACCACTCTTCTCCTCGATTCCGGTCTAGGGCCAAACTGGTCACTCCCCCAACATTGGACTGGATTCAAGGATGCATAAACCAGCTCTTTGAAGTTTGATTTCTTTTAAAGAGTTCTAACCCTCTATCTCAAAATATGAGACGTTTTATATTTTGAGACACAACAATTATCTCAAAATATATATTTTATCTACCACCTATGATAGTTACCACCACTTGAATTTTCTATCTTGCATGTAGTATTTATCAAATCGAAGAGTATGTACACGTAGTATGTAGTATATAAGTATGTTTAGGTATTATATATACTACTGTTTAAATAGTATGTATAGTATTTTAAGTATGCTCATTTTACTTGTATATACATACTATTTAAATATATATTTGTATGTAAAAAGAAGCATACTTAAAATACTATACATACTATTTCAAAACATGAGACGTTTTATGTTTAGGTATTTTATAAATATATATATAGCTCATTTTACTCGCCAGATGCAAGAGAAGAATAAATATCTACAAGAAAGTTTTTTGTTTTGTTTTGCGAGCTGATCTAACACAAAACTTGATGGGATGACCAAGGACAAAGATCGATTGGCTGGCCGACATGATAAAAGTACAGACATGTGCTTTCGATGCCGTGTGCTTCGCCGAATATCGCATACCCCAATTCTCTTGCTTGTTTGTTACAGCACTGTTGGTCGCAATGTAATCATATTGTGCTCACTCAACTTACCATGGTTTCTTTCTTTTTTCCCTTTTGATGACCAGGTAGAGATGATAAAAGATGCAGCAAGACGCTCGTACGAATTCTAGTACCTTTAGACAAAAAAAAATGGGCACTCCTCAACTAATTTTTTTTCATCTATGGGTGAAGCAAATTTCACAAATGTCAATCCTTAGGGTAAGCAAGACAGATATATGGTCACAAAAATGGAAGGTACAAAGGCTTGCCTGCGCAATGCTTACATCGAACAATAGCAAACAGGGGTAACAAGACACAATAAGAATTATAGCTATATAGGAATAAAATTCCAACTCTCATCAGTAATTCACACCACAAACAACCTCAGACACGTAGAGGTTCTGGGTATATATATATATATATATCTACACAGCAAACCTATCAGAACAACACAAAAGAAAGAACATTACTGCTCATCTCAACCTAGCAAATCATCCAAGTCATTTAATCATATTGCTCTCAAAGTTAGACGACCGGTTGTTGGCGTCGCAATACTTGCTCCTCCTCCTTAAGCCATTTAATCCTTCTACTTTGGATGAAATCCTCAAACTTCCTGTTGAGCTCGTCCATCTCTAGCATCTCTAGCTCCCCCTCAGCTACTCCGCCGCAGGTTTGCTCCGACTCCAAGGCGACGATGTTGGCATCGTCTTCCTCGAGCCCAACTGGCTCGAACCGCGACGGCACCTCTCGTTTATTCCCTTGCTCTCCCGAACAACTCGTCGATGCACCTTTGGTGTTGCTACTGTAGCAAAGGCTCCATTGATAAGAACCACATGCTTGAGCTTGAACGGCACATGGCGGCAGTTCAGAAGCCGCGACGACGTCATCACTCGTGGATAGGGTGGCCGTGCTGGAGACGCCGGGTAAGAAGCAGCGGCAGTCAGCGGCGAGGAAGAGGAATATGGCATTGGAGAGGACGAACAACGCCTTCTTGGTCGTGACGAAGCCGCACATCGCTGCAAGAAGCTGCCGAGCAGATAGGGTGGCACCGGAAGGGAGAGAGGAGGAAGAGTCCCCGATAGCGGCGCCCAAGGACGACGACGAGTGTTGGAACTAAACACGACATCGTGTGTCCGTGTAGGTTTCGTATTCATCACCTAATAGGATTAGGAGTAGTAACCGAGTAGGTTAGCTAGCCAATCTTGCTACTATATATATGTTTGTATAGCCCCTTGTAAACACAACCAGAAAAAGCAATACAAAGTTACGACAGGCTCGACACGAGCCTGTAGCCATCCAAATCGAGTCAAAGTATTCACATACGTTTGCTAGTGCGGAATTGATCAAAGTAGAGATCCATCGCGTGATTGTATACGTACTGCATTGGTGTCCCGGACGGCTAAAAGTACTAGTCCATCACGTCCAGGAAAGATCGATCAAGGACAAGGCTAGCTTTGTACTACGGTTTCACTCGGCGTAAAGTAAATCATGGAGTTCGTCAGCGAGCTTTGTTCGTCCTCAGTCGTCTCCAGCCGTCGGAAAGTACTCGACGGCGTGGACTGGGCCAACAATTGGTATCAAAGCAAGGTTGATCTTCTAGTAACGGAGGATCATGTCGGACGACGAGAAGAACAAGCAGCTGGCGGAGTACTCCGGTGCGGCTAAAGTAATTGCTGCTCCGGCGAGTTCGTCGTATCCACGGTTCGATCGCGAGAACTTCGGGGTCTGGAAGGCCCTCATGGAGTGTGGTTTCCGCGCCAATGAGCTATGGGACGCGGTGGATCCAGGAGGTGACGCGTTCAAGAAGGAGGGAGCCGAGCACCGGAAGGATCGGCAGGCGGCGTCGGCGATTTACTCGGTGATGCCGATGGATGTCCTCCAGCACCTAATCGCCAAAGCAACGGCGAAGGAGGTGTGGGATACGCTGAAACTCATGTTCGAGGGACACACCCGTGTCAAGCAAGCTAATCTCCAAACTCTCCTAAGGAACTACGAGACTTTGGTCATGGGCGATGATGAGTCCGTGGATGCGTTCGCTTCACGGGTGGCTACTCTCGTCAATCGGATTCGCGCGCTTGGAGAAAACCTCACGGAGGCCTCGGTTGTCCGGCGGTTCTTGCGCGCGGCCCCTGCCCGGTACCTGCAAATTGTCACGGCGATCGAGCAGTGCGTCGATCTCGAGACTCTCTCCATCGACGATCTTGTCGGACGATACAAGGCTCACGATGAGCGGATGCGGTACAGTCTTGGGGACGGGAGGAATGACGAGCTTGTGATGCTCACGAAGGTGCAGTGGATCGCCCTAGAAAAGCAAGGTGGATCCAGGAGCAGCAGCAAGAAGAAAGGGAAGCAGCATTCGGCGAGAAAGAACTTCGCCGACTCGGAAGACGACTCAGACGATGAGGCTGCACCACCACCGAGGAAAAAGTTTGACATCAGGAAAGTGAGGTGTTATAACTGTGGCCTCCTCGGCCACTTCAAGGCTGACTGCGAGGAAGCACCGAAGCAGAAGGCGCTCATTGCCCAGCAAGGAGATGATGGTGACATGATGTTGATGTGTAAGCTGGTGGACGAGAAGGATCGAGACTCTCAAGCGTTGACTAAAGAAATTGTCGAGCTTGCGGAAGAAAAAGTTTGCCATCATCTTCATGGTTCGGAAGCTCGTGTCGATGCTACAGATGCGGGGGGGTGGTTCCGAAGCTTATGTCGATGCTATGGACGTAAGTGCTAACTTTGCTGGAGCGGATGCAGCGAAGGTTGTGTGTGCTCGACCATGGAGAAGCAGTCTTTGTGTTGGTGGACTGGAGAAAAGGCCCGTAGGCGGCCGCAGGAGCAAGACGAAAGTTTTGACTCCAGATGAAGATGTTACGGCAGACGGTCACACTGCAAGGCGGACTACCGTGGTCACGCAACATCCGGAAGGCAGAGGAGCTCGGCCAGGAGGGCCTGAAGCAGCCGCTTCACCACCACCACTTGGCAGCGTAACAAGTGCTACATCTACCGAAGGGCGCGTGCAAGTGTGCAGCCGAACGGACGTGGCTGGAGCAAGCCGAGGTAGCCACCAGAAGGACGCCTCACATGGGTGTGGTCGTGGAGCTAGACAAGTCCAAGTGACCAGCTCCTCTCAAGGGAGCACACCACCACGTGAAGAGCCACATGCTAAATTAGCAAAGACTCTGGCTGGTGGGCCGGAAAGCAGCCCATGTGTTAAGACTGGTTTGGAAGGGTTAGAAACGCCAGGAATTGGAGATTTGGCATCTCCAGGAAAAAGATGTTTTCACCTCCGAAAGCAATGGAGAAAAGGACACGTCCACCCACAACTGAAAATCTACAGCCGGTGTTACATCCATATCCGGAGAAAACTCTTTGGACGATTGACCCGGTAATGGTGAACGAGAGTGGGCGACGGTGTGTAGCAAGCGCCAGGAACCGGTGGAATTTGTGGACGCAAATACGAAGGAGTGTTGGCGTCATGCTATGATAGAAGAGTTGGGGTCGATTCATGACAATAAGTCATGGGAGCTTGTGGATCTTCCCAACAATGAAAAGGCTATGCAGCTCAAGTGGGAATTCATGGTCAAGAATGATGTCGAAGGGTCCGTGAAGCACAAAGCGAGGCTTGTGGCCAAAGAGTACGTTCAAGAGGAAGGTGTGGACTTTGAAGAATTGTTCGTTCCCATTGCAAAGATGGAGTCGGTGAGATTACTCATCGCTCTCGCGGCTCGGGAATCATGGAAAGTACATCACATGGATGTAAACTCCACGTTTTTGAATGGCAACATAGAAGGAGATGTGTATGTGAATCAACCACCGGGTTTCATCAAAGAGGGAGAAGAACACAAGGTACTGAAGTTACACAAAATCTTGTATGGACTATGGCAAGGACCTCGGGAGTGGAACATCAAACTTGATCGGACATTGATTTCTCTTGGATTTGAGAAATCCCCACTAGAGCATGCAATGTACAAGAGAGGTGAAGGAAGGGATCGTCTACTAGTTGGCATCTACGTCGACGACCTATTGATAACTGGAGCAGATGAAGAGGTGATTGCAAAGTTCAAGCTACAGATGAAAGAGCTTTTCAAGATGGATGATCTAGGTCTTTTGAGCTACTACCCCGGGATAGAGGTACAACAAAAGACGGATGGGATCACATTATGCCAATAGGCATACACAAGAAAGGTACTTGAAAACTATGGCATGAAAGATTGCAATCCAATTGACGCTCAAATGAAACCTCATCTTGAGCTAAACAAGAAGAGTAAAGCACCCGCAGTTAGTGCAATAGAGTATATTGCAGCTGCCACTGCGGCGTGTGAAGGTGTGTGTCTTGGGCGGCTACACGGTGATCTCATGAATCGAGATCTGGAACAAGTGGTGCTTAATGTTGATAGCAAGTCTGAAAGTTTTCTACGCGAAGATCCAGTGCGGCATGATAGAAGCAAGCACATTGATATGGTGTATCATTACATAAAGGACTGCGTGGAAGAAGCTAAGATGAAGGTCAACTATGTTTGCACCGATGATTAGATGGCAGACATCCTAACCAAGGCTTTGGATCGAGAGAAGTTCTTGGAGATGACAAGAAGGATCGGCGTCGGAGCTGTAACGTAACGACGTCGTGTTTAAGGGGGTGATTGTTGGAACTAAACACGACGTCGTGTGTCCGTGTAGGTTTCGTATTCATCACCTAGTAGGATTAGGAGTAGTAACCGAGTAGGTTAGCTAGCCAATCTTGCTACTATATATATGTTTGTATAGCCCCTTGTAAACACAACCAGAAAAAGCAATACAAAGTTACGACAGGCTCGTGAAGGCTCGACACGAGCCTGTAGCCATCCAAATCGAGTCAAAGTATTCGCGTACGTTTGCTAGTGCGGAATTGATCAAAGTAGAGATCCATCGCGTGATTGTATACGTACTGCATTGGTGTCCCGGACGGCTAAAAGTACTAGTCCATTACGTCCAGGAAAGATCGATCAAGGACAAGGCTAGCTTTGTACTACGGTTCCACTCGGCGTAAAGTAAATCATCGAGTTCGTCAGCGAGCTTTGTTCGTCGTCAGTCGTCTCCAGTCGTCGGAAAGTACTCGACGGCGTGGACTGGGCCAACAACGAGAACAAGGTGGAGAGGAAAGCAACGGTAGCGAGCACCAAGGCGACCTGCGAGACACCGGCACTGGCACTGCTGCGCGTGCCAGTAGTAGCCACTGCGGCGTCTCTTTTGTTGCCGCATTGGAATTGCTGGTGCTGGTGTAGATGCATCATGTGATCCATGCTCGCTTCTTTCCTTGCTCTGAGAGCACGCAGGATCACTCAGTCAGAAGGGAAGAGGAAGGTTGTGTGTGTGTGTACGTGTTTGTGAGGGTGCCGATGCTCCTGAGGGGAATCAGGTCAGGTGTACGTGTGGTATTTATACTAGCTCGCACCGTCGTGGATCGCAGGACTATTATTTGTAAAAGTCGTGAAGCAATGATACTGCTGCTACATGTTTGTTAGCTGGTTTTCTTGCTGGGACACACACAAAAAAAGCACAAAAACAGAGCAGTTTCAGATGCTTGCAGGCGTACTTTCCTTGCGATTGTTTAAGCAGGGATGCCACCTAGCTAACTAAAGCCTTGTCATCTCCTTAGATCGATAGAGTATACCAGGAAGTGCCATGGAACATGCTCATGCTAGGTAGCTCATGACCCCTAACAAGATATACTGTACTTAACTACTGCTGCTGACCATATATCCAGTAGACGCACACAGTTGACAGCGACACTTTGAAACTCGATCAATTATTTCATGTTCGTTAGCGTAACACAGTCACTCTTTTCAACGCAGAACTTGCACGCCACGCAGGGTCTGAATTTCACTGACGAGACGACAGTGATGTTCCTTGAGCCTTCCTAGTGAGCGATGACTGGGCAGGGCCAGGAAAGTGCTGGGAACATTTATTCCAATCAGCAGCAGCAGCAGCGCAGAGGGAGCAAATGCAAGTGTAGTAGAGCAGATTGCTGGGGACAGCGCATGTGCTGGCAGGCAGGCATTACCTTAATTAATCCCTTCTGGTCGCCCAACAGCTCACAAAGGCATTGCACTTTCTGAATTCTGATGGTCTCAGGTTGTGTTGGATCTTGGCAGCCAGATCGGCGCGGCGCGCGCGACGCGACGCGTGGTGTTAGATCGGCCGCGCATGTAGGAGGGAGACAAGCTTAATAATTGTATCTCAACAAGTTTGTTAGTATCGGTTTCTAGACTAATAATTGTGGTTGCGGGCATAATATATGTATGGTGATGTTAAAAAATACTCTCTTCGTTTCTTTACGGTGTATTATTTTCGACACGGTGAACCAGGTAGGGAATTATAGACATGTCAGGACTAAATTAGTCTTGGCAAATTTGTTGGTTAGTGACAAATAAATCAATTAGTCCAGAAAATTAAGAGATACATGCACTCGACAGAGAGATACTCTTCTTCTTTTCCTACAAGAAGAAATACAAACAATCAAGAGAAATATACTTTTCTTTTTTCTGTAAGGCTAACAAGGGAATTATGAGAAATTAGAAAAAATGCACCTTACATTCTGAAATTTTATCAAAAAACAACGAAAACACTAACTTCCACATGTGTGGCAACATTGTAACTCACCCACACGCTTGGATCACCGTCCAGTTAAGTTTGCAAGAATCTTGACACACCGAGGCAGTTTTCGCGTGCCACATAGGACAAGGCCGGTGTGAGAGCGTTGGAGAGGTCGCCCACACGCCTCACAGCACGCGGTTGCCTGCTGCGCTGTGTGGGCGAACTAGTTTGTGCCCACACATCCACCACCTACTCCACGCGCATGTGTGCGAACTGCTTTTTGCCCACATGACAGTCGTACGTTGTTGGATGGCAACTGCAGTTGCGCGTACATGACAACTAGGTAAACACACATGACAACTATGATCCGTTTGCTAGACGGCAACTGCAGTTGCGCGTACGTAGCAATCAGGTAAACATACATGGCAACTGTGATTAACCACACGTGGCAAGTAGCTAGGTAAACACACATGGCAACATTGTTTGACCATATGTGGCAAGTAGTTAATCACACACGACAACTATGAATTGATTACACGCGGCAACTACCATAAATTAGACATGGCAACTATAGTTAACCAAAACAAAGAGAGTTGTCATGCTTTTACAACCATATTTTCCATCTCGGATAACTACATCTGCCATCCTGGATGGCAACTAAATCGTCATCCCACATGTACCTATTGTAGCTGCGCCAGGATGTGTGGGCATATTTGCTTCATGCAACACGCGCGAGGTGAGGATGAGTGATACTTATTTGGCGTGTGGCACGAAGTAGCTGCGCCCACACGTGTGGGCAATTCTACTGTTTGCCCACACACAGCCCGTGTGGGCTGCCCCCTACTCATACCACACATGGTGTGTGGGCAAATGCATATTATGCCACACGTGTGGTGGATATCGGCGTCCAAAGACAAATACACCTTATATAAAGGAATGGAGGGAGTAGTGGAGTATCCGGCCTAGTAAAAGGCATTGCCTTAATTAACCCCTTCGGGTCGCCCAGCAACTCATTAAAAGGCATTGCACTTTCTGATGGTTTCAGGTTGTGTTGGATCTTGGCAGCGAGATCAGCGCTGTGCGGCGGGACGCGTGGTGGTGGTGGTGGATTGGCCGCGCATGTAGGAGGAAGACAATCAGCAATATCTGAACAAGATCTTGTTTGTGTCGGTTTCTAGCCTATTAATTGTGGTTGCAGGCATATATGTATGGTTTTTTCTCGATAAAGTGGATATATGTATGGTGGTGTTAGAAGTTCTGTTACCCTATATTGTGTGTTAGGGACCGGCTATATGTCAGTCGCCTGAAAAAAATGGGGCCAATCAATTTTTCCAGCAGTTGAATGTGAAATCAAGGGCCGGGTCACCTTCTTCAACCTCCCCCGCTGCCGCCGGCCTAGCCGCCCGCGACCACCCTCCCCTGACCCCTCCCCCCCCCCCCCCCCATCGCCGGTCTTGCCGTCGCCTCCGGACATCCCTCTAGCCCCGGCGATGACCGATTTTTCCTCCGGCGAACTTGCACCACCGCCGTGCTGCCGCCCCCACCCCCGCTAACGATAGATGATGGGATAGCCTGCCACCCTACCGCCGTGCTCCCACACAGCCTCGCCGTCTCCTTCTTCATTTCCGACGACGCTTCCTTCTTCATTCTCAAAATTGACTGACCCAAATCCAAAAATCAATCGACTAACATTTAGCTATTGTGTGTTAAAATTGGAGAATGGAGCAATTGCGTAAATTTGCATGATACTACTTCAAAATGTGCACGCGAATAGAGTTGAAAACAGCTGACATCATTCACACCAAGAACAACCTCACACACGTAGAGGTTCTGGGTATATAGATCTACAGCACACCTATCAGACCAACACAAAAGAAAGAACCTTACTACTCATCTCAACCTAGCTATTGCTCTCAAAGTTAGACGACCTGTTGTTGGCATTGCAATACTTCCTCCTCCTCCTTGAGCCATTTGATCCTTCTACTTTGGATGAAATCCTCAAACTTCCTGTTGAGCTCGTCGATCTCTAGCTTCTCTAGCTCCCCCTCAGCTACTCCGCCGCAGGTTTGCTCCGTCTCCAAGGCGACGATGTTGGCGTCGCCTTCCTCGAGCCCAGCTGACTCGAACTGCGACGACACCGGCACCTCCTCTCGTTTAGTCCATTGCTCTCTCGAACTACTCGCCGATGCACCTTTGGTGTTGCTGCTACTGTAGCAAAGGCTCCATTGGTAAGAAGCACATGCTTGAGCTTGAACGGCACATGGCGGCAGTTCAGAAGCCGTGACGACATCGTCACTCGTGGATGGGGTGGCCATGCTGGAGACGCCGGGGAAGAAGCAGCGGCAATCGGCGGCGAGGAAGAGGAAGATGACATTGGAGAGGACGAAGAGCGCCTTCTTGGTCGTGACAAAGCCGCACAAGGCCGCAAGGCGAGCTGATAGGGCGGCGCCGGAAGGGAGAGAGGAAGAAGAAGAAGCCCTTATAGCGGCGGCCCCGAAGGATGACGACGAGAAGAGGGAGAGGAAAGCAACGGCAGAGAGCACGAAGGCGACCTGCGAGACACTGGCACCGGCACTGCTGCGCGTGCCAGGAGTAGGCATTGCGGCGTCTCTTTGGTCGCCGCATTGCTGGTGCTGGTGTAGATGCATCATGTGATCCATGCTCGCTTCTTTTCCTTCTTGCTCTGAGAGGAGGATCACTCACAGTCAGAAGGGGAGATGAAGGCTGTGTGTGCGTTACGTGTTTGTGAGGGGGCAGATGCTCCGGGGAATCAGGTGTACGTATGGTATTTATGCAATAATACTAGCTCGCACCGTAGTGGATCGGAGGACTATTATTTGTACAAGTGGTGAGGCAATGACACTCGTACTACGTACATGTTTGTTGGGTGGTTTCCTTGCTGGGATCCAAACACAAACACGAAACAGAGAGCAGATTCGGATGCTTAGCTTGTAGGTGTACTTTCCTTGCAGTTGTTTAAGCAGGGGTGCCAACTAATTAATTAAAGCCTCGTCATCTCCTTAGATAGAGAGTATAGTATATGCCAGGAAGTGACATGGAACTTGCTCATCCTTAGCTAGGCACGTAGCTGATGCCTCCTGTACGAGGCAAAGTAATGATTAATACGAGTGCTGACCATACGTCGAGTAGATGCACAATTGACAGCGACATTCACGGTTACTCTTGTCATCTCAACGCAGAACTTGCAGGCCATGCAGGTCTTGTACATTTGCACAAATTGACAGTGATGTTCCTGCGATCTACTCACCCGCAAAAAAAAAAAAAAAAAAAAAAATCTACTCTACTACCTTGAGCCTTGGGGTAATGACGGGGCAGAGCCAGGAAAGTGCTGGGAACATTCAGGCCAAATACTACTATTATTAGGTAGTAGTAATTGTTGGCATACATGTATGCAGAAGGAGGATGTTTGGAATCTGTCTGGGTGTGTGCAGGGGAGGGGAGGGAAGGCAGCACGACAACTGACGACTCGTGTCTTGTCCCGTTCATCTGCCAGCTGATTTCAAAGGACGCAAATCTTTTCAGGGGTTGGTAGTGGTAGAGACCACAGCTATAAACGGTTCAGACCACGCCAAGTGGACCGGATTCAAGGATGCATAAAACAGCTCTCTGAAGTCTATAAGTGTTACGGCCCAGCCTACTGCACCAGCCAACACCAGTGATCAAGCCCAAGAGAAGAATGAACGAGCCCGCAAGCCCTGCAAGCACTACGGCGGCCCAGAATGGACGACCTAACTACTTAAGCGAGCGAGCACCAGGAGAGAAGGCAGGCAGAGACAAGACACTCGCGGCACGGCTCTCACACTCGATCCCCTTCTATTGTATCTCATGGACCCTAGATCGAATTCTCCAATTCCTCTCTACTCCGACTCTGATTGTGCCAATTTATCTAGTGGGAGCATAACAAAAGGGTACTCCCTCTCTCTCAGAATGTAAGATGTTCTTTGACACTCAAAACACGTCTTATATTTTAAGACAAAGGGCGTATTTGTGACCGGAACATTGGCCAACTGAGCATTGCTCGCCAAATGCAAGAGAAGAATAAACATCTAGAAGAAAGTTTTTTGTTTTGCTATGAAGAACACAAAAAATGCCACAAAATTTCATAGGATGACGAAGGAAAAAGATCAATTGGCTGACCGACATGCTAAAAAGTACAGACATGTGATTTCGATGTCGTGTGTTTCGCCGAATATCACATAACAAAATTATCTTGCTTGTTTGGTACTGCACTGTTGGTAGCAATGATATCATATTGTGCTCGCTCAACTTACCATAGTTTCTTTTTTCCCCTTTGATGACCAGGGTAGAGATGATAAAAAATGCATCAAGAAACTCGTACAATTTCTGGTACCTTTAGACAAAAAAATGGGCACTCCTCAACTAAAACTTTTCCATCTATGGCTGAAGCAAATTTCACAAATGTCAAGCCTTAGGGTAAGCAAGACAGAAATATGGTCACAAAGTTGGAAGGTACAAAGGCTTACGTCGACAAAATAGCAAACAAACAGGGTAACAAGGAGAATGGACGTTTGGCTCTCGGCCTCCATGGAGGCCTTTTTTTAAAAAAAAAATTCAAAGTTCAGACTTCTCTGTTTCAAAAAAATCTAAAAAAAAATTGTGCAAGTAAACAACGATGTTATGTGTATTTGTGTAAAATTTCAGGATGAAATATGTTGAAATGCGACCTGTAAAAAGGACAAATTCATGGCTTGGGAGGATGAATAGTATCATGTGTTAAAAAGCCCCAGATTTGTCTTTTTTGCACAGCCCTCATTTTAACATATTTTTCCCTGAAAATTTACGCACATGTGTGTTATGCCCTCATGTATATCCGTATTTTTTTCAGAATTTTTTGAAATGTAAAAATATGAATTTCGATGAAATTTGAAATTTGAATTTAGAGGCCTCCATGGAGGCCAAGCTCCAAAGGCAATTTTCGGGTAACAACACACAATAAAAATCATAGCTATATAGGAATAAAATTCCAACTCTCGTCAATAATAAGAACAAGAACGGTCTCTCTCTTTATTGACAACAAAGTTACAGGTGCAGTTGCAACTTTACAGCAAGTAAACAGGCACAGGTCTCTCGACCATATAAGGCCGACGGCTTATGGACAGTTCTATTGAGGTAAGTGTTCAGTGTCCAACACAGCAATAGGAATCCAGACATCCTAAGACACATACATCGCTCATCAAACATGGCTCAAATTATACACATCGAAATCTTCCCAAGAGTACACGAACGCCTAATTACATACAGTGAAATTTTGCAAAACTAAAAGTTTACAGTGGGGAACTGCCCTCAAACTTCAGAATGGATTACCACATTGGCGCGTCGAAGAACTTCTGCTACCAACAGACCCTTCAGAGAGATCAGAACACGCCGAAAAGCGTGGCGGCGGCGAATAACAAAAACAGTACTCCTCCCAGCAGGCCAACCTGGCGAGAAACACAATTCCTTTCTAAGTCATATGAACTAGAGCCAAGCTCTAAAAATAATTCACAAACACGAGGCCAGGCGTTCATGATTAAATCAAAACAAGAAGCAGCTACAAGTAGTGGTGCTCTCTTTACAGCTGAACTGGAATTATTCCCATACTTACTCACAAAGCATATCTAGAACTTATGACAGGCCAGAGCATAAAAGATTGAGGACATGCATGTCAGTTATCTTACCAGTTTCTCGGATAGGTAGTTGGCTAGGAATGCTCCCCCGATGATTGCAAGCAAAGTTGCAACCAAGTGTCCAGCTATGGCCCCGCTAGCAACGCCCAAAGGAGACTGCAAAAAAAAAAGAGCCCGGTTTACGCTTACGCAAGAGCTAAACCAAATCAACAAGCAAGTGATGTTACTGCGTATTCAACAGACCTGTGCGGCACCCAAAGCAATTGTAGCCAGCATAGAGCGGTCTCCCCATTCCTACACATACAGAAAGTTTGGCAGGCGATAAACCACATGTTCATGAATTGACAAGATTTGAGCATCCAACCTTCTACAGCAGTGATTGCTTGACAGATAGTATTTCTGAACAAGAGAGGCAACTTACCGCAAAGAAAACAAGACTGAAGGATTTCCAGAGAATCGCAAGAGGACTGGTGATTTTCAGTGAAGCCTACAAAGTAAAACAACCTCCAGTAAACAAAAGATGGAAGGCAGGGATGGAACTTCCGTTAACTTCAATTTTTTTTTGTCTGAAACACAACATAAGGAAATCCAAAATGCGCCAGGTTCTAAGGATACAAATCTTTGCTTGGACAATGCACAGTTGCAACAGCTTTTCAAAAACTTGAAGTAAAACAAATGATTACGCTATATCCCTTTGGAAATAGGTGATGCTTTAGAAAATGTGTAGCCAAAGTCAGACCTTTCTAAATTTGCCTTGCAATGCATAACAAAATATTAAGATTGAGCATGTGAAAAAAGCTCCATAAGGTTTGTCATGAAAAGTATTTTCACAATACTAGAACGTTGCAATGTTTCACTAACTTATTCATATGCAAAATAACGGTCAAAGTTGGATATTGGAGAGCAAGCTAATGTCTGAAACGTCAGAATCAAAAACTCTCAACAGAATCAAAATATCTGGAAAGCACAACCTTTTCCTTAACAAGCTCCTCAGCTTCGGCCAGTTCGCCAGATTCAGAGTTTTCTTGAACATCCCCATTTACTTTATCTGGAAGTGCCCATGCATCTTTAATTGATTTAAAACCAAAAAATGCAAGGAGTGCAACCGCTGCATATTCTCCTATGGGTAGTGCTGCAGAAAAAACATGTTTGCGCATGTCTTAGTACTATATCTTAGCACAAAGGTAACATAATATGTTACAAACTATTTATAGACAGTAACAGAGGAAGCACTGAAAATTTAATTTAAAGCACGAACTATATTGACCTATTTAAGGTCTGAAGCATTACTAACTTGTTTGAAATTGTGCTGGTACAGACTGAAAGATCCGTCCAATCACGACACTCACGATAGTCATTAGGGAAAGAGCAGCCATTGACCCAAGTAAAACCTGCTCATCAAATGCACATGACGATATCACTAATTCACCCTTAAATTAGTTAGTTAAGGAACTACATATTTCTCTACAAACAACAAAACTGAAGGCATGCTAGCATCATCAGGTGAAAAAAGTATAAGTATCACTGTCATTAATATCTTGATTTCTAGCTAAAAAAGTCTTTCTGCTCTTGGATTGATCCAATATATGTCTTATGTTTACAAGAGGTTGTTCTCTGCTAAACTTTCAACAAAACATGTAAGAGCACTGACCATTAGACTCCTCAACAGAATCCAGTTAAAGGTCATATCTGTCTTTCGCATACACAAAATGGCATAAATAATTAAATACACTATTCTCTCAATCAATATGAGACTGACAGGAAGGAAAAACTAGGCAAGAGCAGAATTGGAATAACTAGGCAATAAAGTGAGGCAGATATAAAATGTCAAGGTCCACAACATACCAATGCCTTTTGATACTGCATCGCGAGTAGTGCAGCAATGAAAAATGTCTGCAATGACCAAAGGAACAGCCTGGTCAAATTTCTTGGTTTACTTGAATGTATTAAAAATATCAAATAAGCATCAAACTAAAGCATAGCATGTTGGCTGAAGAGAGGTCTAAATGCAGAGAACATTTTAGAAGAACATATAGCTACAACTGATGGTCTAAATTACATCACAATTATTCACTGTCAATGCAATATAACCACTATATTGCAGAATTGGCAATCACATTCTCTGATTCTCAAAATAGCATAAGCCACAATCAGAACTGTAGATGAAGCTGCATGCTGCTATGTGCTATGTTTCATACAATACATTAAACACCAATGGCTCATCATGTGTCACTCCACAAGAGGGGTTGGCAACATTAAAATAAGGTCAACTCTGAACATTAATGATGGAGCATGAGAATTATAACCTCTAAAAGGGGTTGACAATGCAAGAGTGTAGGTGAAACCTAGATTTCTGAGTGAAACAAAAATTCAGTTTGTTTAGTGAAATCAGTAACTCCAATTGTGTCATGAAGATCTTCCTTACACCACAAAGTTACCAAAGTACAAATTTGTATTTTAGGAAAAAGTGAAAAACTCTTACTAAAGGTGGATAAGGAACATGCCAAAATGTACATAAAGGAAATATGAAGAGAAAAAGGCGAACTGAAATGGTTTATATACCTTATCCCCGATCTCGGATACAAAAATCAGCATAAATGCTGCCGTGAAACCTGACTTTGCTAGTGCAGCTACAACTGCAGATGGCTGTCCTTTAAAGAAAATGATAAAAGCAGATGCCAGGGCGCACAGAAGTAGCACGGCAGCAATAGCTTGCATGTAACGAGATCCTGAAACTGGTTTTGCTCTGCCATGTGATATGAGCTCAATGTTATCTGTATCAGGACAGGAGCAAAGCTGGATGAAAACCAGTTGAGGGGCGGGAACTCACGGTTCATTTGAACTTTTGGTTCCAGAATTATCCAACTGTTCCCCACGGCCACCTGCTTCATCTCCTTCATAGCTCCCAGCTCCAAGGTCTATGTTAGATGTTTGCACTCTGACATCATGCCTTATCGGCTTCAACCATGACAACAACCTACATCTTACTGTTAAAACGAAAACATTTAACTAAGGGTATATTTGCCTCACGAAAACTGAACAAGAGACCTAATATAATGAAAAAGTCTTTATTATGGCAGATTGCAATAAAGGCGATTTTAGGTGGTGTTACGCAAGACTCATCTGCCATAAAAATACAGAATGCAAGTGCATGCCATTTAGGAGTTGGTGTGCATATGGGTAAGCGCGCCCATCCGCTTTACATAGACGCGCGATGGGTAAAGTCCTCAAAGATGCAGAGTGGCCATGAGAGAGCACAAACTGAGATTATCCTGACGAAAATTACACATTCCTGTCCTCATTCGCGTTGCTACGACCGCAACTGAACTTATAAATTTTCTAGTGCATTCCGCCGCGTACACTAAGGATGACGACGACGAACAATGTGACAGATTTTGTTTGGGCATTTCATCGAGCACGTCACGGGCACTGGTCATGTACATTGAACATGTGGTCATTGGGGTTGAGTTGGGACAAATCGGCTAGGCACAGAGTAAACTAGGATCAACCTTGAGCAGCTAAACAGAACCATGGATGAGGATGGATCAGATTTGGATATGGTTACTCTCAGCAGAGGAAGACCCAAACAAAGCAAGCAAGCTAGCGATCCTTCCTTACCAAGGCAAGACGGGACAGCCCGAGCCCCCACGCCAGTGGTCCAGCAGTGGCGGGGAGGAGGACGGTGACTGAATTCCAGGCCGGAGGTGCCCGCGCAGGCGAGCCGGGCAGTGTTCCTCCGGCGGGCGGCGCGCAGCGAGACGCACGGGGGAGCGGCCGGCGCCGGGAGGAGGAGCGCGTGGCGGCGAGGCGCCGCGAGGCCGGAGTGGCCGCACGCTCCGGATGCCATGCGGGTTCGGGATAGGGTGGTCAGTCAGCTGTCCGTATCGCCTGAGGCGCAGTCTGTCAGTGTGCAGAGAAGTGTGAGAGAGCGCGTGGTCCCCGTGACAGAAAAGCGGAGGGGATAGAAGAGAGGGAGTGGGCACCTGCGTCTCGATCAGCGCCGGCCCGACGACGCGCGGTGGTGCGGACGCCGGCCGCCGCTGCCGGCCGGATCCGGGCGCCGGCGGTGGGGGCACGAGGAGCCGAGACGAGCCGAGAGAACTCAACTGGCCAAGCTACCTCCTGTCGTCACGCCCACCGCCGAGCCACTCGCTGGGGTCGTCGCGCTACAGTGCTAGTGCACTGTGGAAGCCTCCCGTTTGGCGGATCTGGAAGCTCCATGACGCCATGACCACCATTGTCAGCTGACTGGGGCCACAGGTGAGCGATGGTTGGAACTGTAAGTTTTTGACGGTTACAGGGTCTAAGATGTAAAACGCCCAACAGTGTTGACACATGTATCATCATCATATACCCACGTACTCCCTCCGTTCGGAATTACTTGTCTCGGAGATGGATGTATCTAGAGCCCACGTACTCCCTCCGTTCGGAATTACTTGTCGCGAAAATGGATGTATACATCCATTTTCGCGACAAGTAATTCCGAACGGAGGGAGTAGGACTTTTTTTTTCCGAATACACAAGATTGCGTGTATCATTCAATTGATAAGGAGAAGGTCAATTAATATTTTTATTTTGCATGGTACAATGTGCAACTCGGTAAGACATGTATGCAAGTCGGCGCGGCTGTAAGTGCAGAAGCAGAACAAGACGAGGGAGCGCTTTGCCCTACACGCATATGGAGGGAGAAGAGCCCTTTGCGCGAAGCAGGGGCATATGGTCGCAAGGCGTCGCCTACTAGTCCTGGAATGGCGACTTGGGTCGAGGAAGATCAGCAATGGTGCGACGCCGAGAAAGGATCTTGTGCCACACGCGTGGCGACACAGCCTCGACCACAGGCGCGGCAACAGCACATGGCAAGAGCATCATGATGCCCTGAGCTCCGGCAACGCACTCGCTGGCTCAGGACAAGACGACATCCACCCATGATAAGCCAAATACAAGGTGATGACGGTGCCTGGCTTTGACGGGGTGGCATCCCCGTCGCAGCGAGAGGCAGATGTAGGATCCACGGAGGAGGTGGGAGGTAGATCCGCGTGGAGAGAGGTGGATTCTGTGCGTGGGATGGGGAGGTGGATGCTGGAGTCAATGAAAGAAGAGATACCTTCTTCCCGTGCATTGGTCCGGTGTGGTAGGACAACAAGTGAACTGAGGCATGCGAGGGGTGCCCACATGTATATTATGGGGCAAACGGCATGGGTTGACTTTTTGTGCCATGTATATTATGGGGCCACATGTCATAATGGTTCAGTCTAATGGAGAACTCTAATTAGAATTGTGATAGTTTTATGTTTCTAGCTCAAATTCTCATGTGTTACAATGGGAGACATTGTTACCCGCCTCATGTGTCGACTACTTTCCGTGTGACTCGCCCTCCTGTGCTCTTTCTCTCCCTCGGAGAGCTTCACGTTTAGCAACACATTCTTTCATCCATCTCCATTTAATTACACACCACTTACTGAATCTCAATATGCACAACGTGCTACCTTCTTTAATTATACAACAACCCGTATAATTGTGCACCATTTAATTAGACCACATATGACAACACATTTCTTCCTTCCTCGGGACTCATTATTTTCTTCTCACATCATCATCCTCATCCCTAGCTTATTGATTCCCAAGACGACTTATTGAGTTGATCGATAATAGGTAAATTCAAGACCTTTATAAAATTGATGGTTTTGGTTCTATGGAGCGAGGTGGTACTATTGTTTTTGTTTTTGGAGAAAAGCATCAGATCTATTATAAAAGTTCATTAGAAGTATACAATATTTCAAACATAATAAAAAACACATTGAGATATGAACGACCACTACCGCTGCCAGAACGAGCCGCTGACACCGCTCCTCCACCGGAGCCAGCTTGACCTACTGAGGAGGAGGAGCCGACTTATTTAGTTGAAGGGTTTTTGGCCCAACACAGCATGCGTTGTATAATTGCAGTCGGCCTACCCGGAGTGTAGTTACAAAGAAAACACTAATTTATTGTGCATTTTTTTCCTGGCCCAATCAAATAAAAAAAATGTAGTCGAAGGGAAAAAAGGGTGCCGAGCAAGCCTCTTGACTACACGGTTTGGAGACCCCGCCCGAAAAATTTAGTACCTCCTCAAATCTATATATATACCCTTACTAACAAACCAAGGTGCGTTTCGTCAATTTTTTCATCTGTTCATCGCCGAAAAGATTTTTTTCTATTTGAGGTTGTACTAAATTCTTATGTGTTCGTCTGCTAGAAAAAAGGCTTTCCAGAATTTCCTACGTGGGCCGTGCGTTGTGGCCCAGCGTAACCAACTCACTTATTTTTCTACCCACGCAGCTGAGAAAATACCATTTTCCGCACAGGGCGGCAAATAGTCGGAGCTTCGCACAAGACAACCAATAATGGGCTGGATCATTTTTCCTTGTTTCTCTGTTTTGCTTCTATTTTTATTCTCCTTCCCTATCTCATTTCATAAATTCAAAATTCTCAAAACATGTTCAGAATTTCAAAATTTTTTTTGGAAAATGTTCAGAATTCCGAATTTTTGTTGCTATTTTTAAAAATATTGGGAATTAGAATTTTTTTCCTATTTTTTCAAAAAGATATTGTTTTTAAAAATTGCTTGAGATTTCTAGAAAGAAAATGACATTTTAAAAAATGATCCAAATTCGAAAAATATTCTTGGTTTACTGAAATTTTCACAATTCAAGATAATGTTCGCGTATAAAAGATAAACATTTTCAAAAAATGTTATGAATTTTAAACACATGTTTCCGTTTTAAAAAAATGTTTACAAATTCAAATAATGTCCATGGTTTTATTAAAAAAAGTTGGTGTTCTAAAAAATGTTTGTGAATTTTCCATTCATTGATCGAGGGCATTAAAAACCTTTTAATAGCGGATTGATTACTTCACACCCGGCGAAACCAAGAAGCTAAGTTCATTTTTCATATGCACACAGGGTTTTGCTTGGACATATAATTCTCGCTAACTTTGAATGCATATTATTTTTTCTCCCATTATAATGCACGGGCACAATAAACATGCATTCAAAGTTAGTGAGAATTATTAGTGTGTGTGTATAGTGGTATAGGGATAGATTTACTCGTGATACGGTGATCCGTTTGGCCCTTGGAACCCACAAGCATAGTGACTTGGCGTGGTCTGAACCGTGAACTGTGTGTGGTCTTGCGATTTATTACCTGATGACCTACACGGGACGGGGAGCTCCAAGACACGGCCGGATCATGGACTGTCGGGCTCCTGATTGCAGACATCCTCCTCCTACACGCCCACGATCATTAGACGGGACCATGCATCGCCGATAGGCAAACTCAACCTTCCGAGATACTGATGCCTATGTCGCGCGACGATCTAACACCACCACCACCACGCGTCGCCTGCCAAGATCAAACACGGCCTGAACTCTTGAAAAGCATAATGCCTTGTAGCGAGTCGTTGGGCGTGTATAACGTTGTTCCCTTCTCGGGGCATCGTTGTTGCAGGTCATGACACCCCACTCATGATGCTCCAGGGGAAAATCTAGATCTGGATATACCGGATCGGACGATGATGGCACCTTCAATGCCGTTGTCCCTCCTGAGGGCATCATTTTGGAGCAAGTGCTGGTTGGACGGGACAACCGGAGGAGCGGTGTCGCATCCACGCAAGGCCGACGGCGGATTCCGGTGGTATGGTGCTGCGGAGGTTCGGCGACGGGCGCGTGCGGACAGATACGTGCAGGATGGTGGAGTTGCCTGGCACCGTGGTGACGTCGACGGCAGGCCAGGCAAAGTGGATGTGTCAGTTCCGCTCTGAGATGGACCGGTGGAAGATGGCGGCGGCAGACTCTGAGTGTGCGTCGGACCAGTATGGGACTCAGTCCCGGTGTGTGGCTGGACTAGGGCATCCAGCTATAGATGTTAGGATTTGGTGCAATATCGTTTGGTATTAGGCCCGGATATTCGGCACATCTTCATCATGGGATAGGAGTAGCAACAGGTGTTGTTTAGATGGTGGTTTCAGACTGACTGATGTATTGCTTTATATGTCTTTGAGAAGAATTAATAATATGGCTGCATGCATCATCTAGATGCAGAGGCCGGGGGTTTATCCTTGTTTAAAAAAAATTGCTCCCCAACATCTCACTTTTATCACCAAAAGTGTAATAAATTCTTGTTATGATTTTGATAAGGTTACACACTTTCGACAATTGATCTCTATCTAACTGAAACGACTGAAGCTTTACTTTGTGTAAGTGCAAAAATTCAGTTTTTGCAAGTGCAAAACCTTAAATTTGGAAACTGAATACTTGGTATTTTTAAGTGCAAAAACATTACGTTTGCTGTATGGAAGTGCAAGAACTGAATTATTATGCTCTGTGTATGTGCAATAAATGAATATATATGCAGTGTTTATTCAGCAAAACGAACCTTTACAATGTTTTTTTCGCGAATAGTACATGAAGCTTGCATATCATTTTATTGATAGAAGGAGTAAAATGAGTACAACAGACGGTACAACACATTGCACGAACGCAGGCAGACGTGAACATGATGCCCGGAGCAGATAGATAAGAGATGCTCGGGCCTAAAAGGGGAACAACACAGCTAAAACCAACCAAGCCCGAACCGACAAAGCCGAACCAGCAATGAGTCCCAACATCACCAAATCCAACACCGGGGATATCACGAGCAAGCAAGCGCCTTCAAGAAGGAACGTGGCGCCGAGACGTCTTCGCCATCCGGTCTAGAGTAACCGGACCTAGGGTTTCCCGCGAGCTCGAAGAGGGGCGCGGCTCAAGGCGATGGCAACGCCTCCAAGAAAGAAAAACGACACCCGCAGTCTATTCAAAAGTATGATCTGTTTTGGTGCACAAACTGAGCCTTTGCTCAATTTATTTTGCATTGTAGGTCTGGATGATCGACTGTTCACTATTGAGATTTGTCATAGTGGGGTTTTCTATGGTTTGGGACGTAAAAGAATAATATCGATACAGGGGCAGATCCAGGAGCTTACTTTGGGTGTTAAAAAATTTATTTTCTTGCGCTAATAACGATTTTTTCCCGTATCAGCCTAGTGTTATTCTCCAAATTTTCATTTGTTATTTTTTTTACTAATGAAGGCAATCAGATCAGGCCTGACATGTACTATATCTCTCTAAACAAAAATGCTACACCTACGGGTGAGACCACACATAAGGTTTTGTTTTTCAACGAATGCAATTTAAAATGGGAGACGCTACGCGTCCGCCGGCTGATCCGTATGACACATCCGCCACCTCGATGGCAGTTCGATGTACGCGCGCGCAGCCGTCCAATCTATTCTTGCGCGCGGCTCGGTCTCCTCCCCCAACCCACTAATTACTGAAACAACGATTGAGTTGCAGAAATAAGCGTCTCGCGAGCCATTCGATGCGTCACGCGAGCCGTTCAATCCTCCACTCTAATTTCTTGCAACAATGCTCTTGTTGCAAGATCTAGTCTTCTCTGATTTCTTGCAACAAGACCTTGTTGCGAAACCTCATCTTCTACAAATTTCCTGAAACAACGGTCGAGTTGTAGAAACAAACGTCTAATTTTTTTATACATCTTTCACGCGTCTAGTTTTCTGCAACAAGATCCTTGTTGCAAAAATTGCAACAACATCTCTGTTGCGTCCTATTTTCTGCAACAAGACCCTTGTTGCAAAAATTAAAACAAGTTTTCTGCCGCATCTAATTTTCTGCAACAGGACCCATGCGGGCATAGGGAGGCGGGGAGAGGAGCAGTTGGAGAGGAAAATCAGGAGAGAAGGACTTGCAGCTCGACGGGCGGCGGCGATGTTTAGAGCGCCATGGATGGAGATCTCAGAAACAAAAAGAGCTGTGGCCTGCAGCAGCCTTGCGGTGGCGGCGGCGCGCGACAAAGCGGGAGCAACGACCAGCTTGGTGTGGTGCGTCAGTGCGTGGAGCAACGCTGTGAGAGAGAAAACGCGAGACAGATTGAGGAAGACGACGGAGCTGCGTTCGGTGGGGAAAGTAACGAGTGGATGAGAACCAAAGAGAGTAAATAAGGATATGACCGTGCGATGCTATAATTGTTTGCCAGGGACACGTGTCTGATGACGGAGGCAGCGGATGCAATTGCTGGATCAGCCGGTTGATTAGGATCATTTCCCATTTAAAATTGGGCAGAACTGGATGGTTGCTGCTCGTGGGCTGCTGCCTAGTGGGCTATTGGCATGTTGGCCATAGGTGGGCTGCTGTATAGTCTTTCAACAATTTTCTTTTGCAGAAACATATCTGTCCACATGACCAATGTTAGATCCGCCCCTGTATCGATAGCGCGTTCGTTAATTGTTCCGGAGGGAGATGTTTCTAGAATCAAGGTTATAATATATTTACATTATATGGGATATATGTACTATAATGTACAAGTATTAAATATATATTGTGTGGAGTTGATGGGAGGGGGGGGGGGGGAGGTGCCCCCCTCCACTAGTGTACAAGTATTGAATAAATGTCGGCGCAAAACACAAGGGGCAAGAACACAAGGCACCATGCTCCCAACAGGGATGTGTCGCTCCTGATCATTTTATTTCTCTTCATGTAGAGTCTCTTGAAACGTACATGACCGCATATATAGGACACCCCCTACCTGCAATGGGCAAGGACACACAATGTTGAAAATATGTTCTATAGGCAATAATATTGCATTATTATATTTCCATGTTTATGATTAAGAGTTAATTTTCTGTTATTATAGCTACCAATTTTTTTAACGAAACACTACAACCCTGAAGGTACTACGATGCAAAGAACTACCACTTTCTGTTAGAGACCGGTTAGGCTCAAAGAAGCACAATTATGACAGTTATGGCCCACCCATCAGGGCTGACATGGCACAAAATCAACTCGGTTGGATTGAACCATTAAGTTGGCTGTTATGACAAAGATGCCCTACATGTTAGTTTTCATAAAAAAAATACCTAACTCTTTTGCTCAAATCCCTCATCTCTGTCTCTCTCCTAGCACCTCCGCGCGTAGGATCCGCCGCAGGCCCGTGTAGGGTGTAGATCAGGCCTGTTGTGCACGGCCGCGCGCCCCTGCGGTAGACCCTCAGGTTCGGTTGGACCTTGGGGAGAGAGAGTGCGGGCACGAGGCTCGCGGTGGTGGACCCAAATCTGTCTCGTGTTCTTGGTGAAGTGGGCCGAGGAGACCATGATGACTAGACCCGGCCATGAGGGGGGCAAGGGGTGGCCGCCCCGAGCCGATAAAACCAAGGGGCCCCAACCTGGGCCTATTCTCCTTAGTCAAACCATCCTTCTAAAGGTGAAGTAGAAGTACCAGCACATATGAGCTTCCAATACCCTCTCGCTAGGGGTTTTCTTCCTCTCGGGGCGATTGCGATCGCCGCCATTGAGACCTGTCCTTCCCTGCCTCCGCCATTATTCCTCGACATGTTCCTTCGATCGGGGCGCTGAGGCGCTCGCTGACGGAGGGGAGGCTTGGGGAGGGGTGGTCTAGGGTTCCTACAAGGCCCGCCACTTTTTCTGTTCGGGCTAGGGTTTGAAGAGTTCATGGCATCGGGTGGAACCTCGGGGTCGGCCGCGGCGGGACCGATGGAACTAGACGATGTGGCAGCACTGATGGAGGATCTGGGACTCCGGGAGGAAGATCTCGATGATGTGGTGTACGATGCGGACGAGGCTCCTGCGGAGGCGACACGATGGATTGCGCTTGCAAGAGTTCACACGGCCAAGACTTACAGCCAATTCTGGTTCTTCAAGAACATGCGTGCGGCGTGGGATCTTGCCCAGGAAGTTCAGTTTAAACCACTGGAAGAAAATTTGTATACGGTGCACTTTTCGTGCCTAGGAGATTGGGAAAGAGTTACTCGAGATGGGCCACAACACTTCAGGGGGGATGCTGTAATTCTGAAACCATACGATGGCCTGGCAAAACCATCCACAGTTTTGCTAGACACCATTGAGATATGGGCGCAAATCCATGATGTTCCACCATTGTATGCACATCTTGCGCCATCTTTAGCTTCAAAGGTGGGTGAAGTGCTGTATGCTGAACCCTAGTCGCAAGATTTCGCTGGAAATTTCCACCGTGTCTGGATCCGGATCAATGTCAACAAAGCTCTAAATAACGCAGTCTCATTGATAAGGAATGGGAAGCGCCAGATTTACAGGATCAAATACGAGAAACTACCTGACTGGTGTGCGGTGTGGGCATGATGGGACATCTGTACAAGGAACATGGGGGCGGCATACATCCCCCATCAGCGCTGGTTTTCAAAGATCTGAAGGCAACCTGGACTATGCGAACTGGACAGGGCCCGGGAGGGGGCCGAGGTCGAAGGGGATCCGACAAAACCAAGTGTACAACTACCGTCGACCCCAAGTTACTTGGATTCGTCAAGTTCCTCTCTGAGACGTGTACCACTACTTCCCACGATGACCCGTGAACAACTACATCCCATCGAACCCGAACCGTCCTGAATGCACGCTTCGAAGGTATAACCGCCGAGACCACCGCCGTGAACGAATGCATGTGTGTATGAGATGGTTGCAGGTTGCCGTGCATGAATTGTTACTTGCACGTTCCACCTCGTTTTCCATGCCGCTGACCCGTGGGAACCCGGTAACTGGGGTCACCCCACCATCTCTAGCATGTTCCGCACATCCGCACACTTACTATTTTGCACCGGTATCTCAATGAGTTGTCGGGTCACCGGAATGTTGCTGTGGCACCATTTCCGTTGTCGTTGCCGTGGAACCCCTTTCGTTCCCCCATGGTGACCAAATACTTCATAACATGCTCATGCCGACATTTTCTTAAAATTGCATAAAACTTGCATATGTCATCCGCATCATGATAACAACATTTAAAATGTTGAAAACTGTTGTTTGCATTAAATTGCTAAATATGCATATGGGGATTTTTCCGGAATTATTATTGTTGTTTGGCCTCATTTAAAATGCCTAAATGTGTAGTTTAATTATGCCTCACTTCTTGCCATGTTTACCAACATTTAATATCGTTGGGTACATAAACGAGAGTTAACTAAATAAATGAATGTGGTGTTTCGTCAATATGCAACTCGTTGCATATTGAGCTCCACTTAATTTGTAGTATTGTTTGTTGCACTTTGTCATGCCATGCCTCATTAAATCAGACATGCATCATGCTTGATTGTGCATCATGCCATGTTTATGTGATGGTTGTTTACCATGTTGTTTGCTTCTTTGCGGTTGTGCTTCTTCTCGATAGTTCCCGTGACGTTGCGATTGTGAGGATTCGTTCGACTACGTTGGTTCGTCTACTTCTTGGACTCATTCTTCTTCCTAGCGGGATTTCAGGTAAGATGAACCGTCACCTTGGATCTCACTATTATCTTTGCTATGCTAGTTGTCTCGATGCTATCACTATATCGTGCTACCTACTACTTGTTTCTCAAGCCTCCCAATATGCCATGATAAGCCTCTAACATTTTTTCCACCATCCTAGCAAATCGTTGTTTGGCTATATTACTGCTTTGCTCAGCCCCTCTTATAGCGTTGCTAGTTGCAGGTGAAGTTGCAGGTTCTTCCATGTTGGGACATGGATATCATGGGATATCACAATATCTCTTATTTAATTAATGCATCTGTATCCTTGTTAAAGGGTGGAAGACTCGGCCTTTTGCCTGGTGTTTTGTTCCACTTTTGCCGCCCTAGTTTCCGTTATACCGGTATTATGTTCTTTGATTTTGTGTCCCTAACACGGTGAGGGTTTATGGGCCCCTCTTGACAGTTCGCTTTGAATAAAACTCTTCCAGCAAGGCTCAACATTGCTTTTACCATTTGCCCAACATAATAACTAAACATGATAATTAATTAATTAGCATAGGGGGTCACGTCCATACAGGGGGCCAACGCTGATGGTGCTGGTCCAAACTAGAGTCGTGTGCGGCTTCCCCTGAGGCAACTCGGGTCTCAGTTGTTGTACGCTGTGCTCATCCGGACGTGGTCTGAGATGAGATACGCGCGGCTACTATCAGGGTGTCGCGCACGCCGGGAGGTCTTGCTGGATTATTTTTATCATTGTCGAAATGTTTTGTGCACCGGGATCCTGAGTCTAATCGGATGTCCCGCGATGGAGGATTGTCTCCACGGATCGTGAGCTTGTCATGGGCTAAGTTGGGACACCCCTACAGGGTTTAAACTTTCGAGAGCCGTGACCGCGGTTATGTGGCAGATGGGAATTTGTTAATATCCGATTGTAGAGGACTTGAACTAAACTCAATTAAAATACACCTACCGCGTGCGTAACCATGACAGTTTCTTTTGGAATGATTTCAAGAAGAGAACACGGTGGGTGGGGTTATGTTTGAACGTAAGTAGTTCAGGATCACTTCTTGATCTTTACTAGTTTGCGACCGTTGCGTAGTTTCTCATCTTATTCTTGTACTCGTAAGTTAGCCACTATACATTGCTTAGTCGCTTGCTGCAATCTCACCACTTATCCCTTTCCATACCCATTAAGTTTTTCTAGTCTTATGGTAATGAGATTGTTGAGTCCCCGTGGCTCACAGTTTACTACAACAACAGTTGCAGGTACAGGTAAAGCGATGCTTTGACGTGAGAGCGATGCTTGCTTGTCTTGGAGTTCTTCTGCTTCTTCTTCTTCGATCAAGGGATAGGTTCCGGGTCGGGGAGCCTGGGTTAGCACGGTGGATTTCGTTCTTCTTTTTCGTTTGTGTTCATCCGTAGCCGGATGCTGCTTTTCTATATGATGATTGCCATGTATTGATGAACTGTTGTATTTCTGTTGTAGCCTGTGGGAGTGTAAGCCTTTACCTTGTATTCTCATCTATTCAGTACATAGTATCTTGTAATGATATCCACTTTGCTATGTGCTCGAAATGCGATTGTGGCTCGATCATGAATTCATTACGTGATTGGGATAGAATTGCATTTTGGGCGCTACACCCTTCGTGTTGTGTTCCAGCGGCGCCTGCCTCCCCTTGTGTGCTGCGTTGCAGCGGTACGCCGAGCGGCTCCCGTCTCCGGCGTCCCCCTTGTGATGCGTTGCAGCATCGGCGTCGAGCTGCACTAGCCTCCCCTTGCCCGCTGTGTTGCAGCAGTACGCTGAGCGGCACCCATCTCCGGCGTCCCCATTGTGCTGCGTTGCAGCACCGACGGCGAGCGGCGCTGGCCTCTTGCATGCTGTGTTGCAGCAGTACGACGAGCTCCGCATCCTCCGGCATTAAGTGCCGCGGCCTCCGGCTTCCTCCACCGTGCTGCGTTGCAGCACCGGCGGTGAGCTGCAGTGCAGCCGTGGCAGCGGCTGCGGCCATGCGCGAGAATGCAACAGAAGCGGTGATGCAACGCAGCATTCCCCGCTAATTGATTCGCATAATCATCCTCATTCCCCGCTAATTGATTCGCATATTGAGTTGATCACTTCAAGACGTATATAAATTGATGGTTTTGATTCTAAGGAGGTGAGGTGGTACTACATTTTTGGGTGATGCGGTGATCCGTTTGGCCCTTGGAACCCAGAAACATAGTGACTTGGTCTGAACCGTGGACCGTGTGTGGTCTTGCGATTTTACCAGACCTGCACGTACGGGGACAGGAAAGACACTGCCGGATCATGGACTGTCGGACTACCCTCCGTTGCACACACCCTAATTCCAGACACTAGTCGACAACCCGTGCTTCCGCACGGGTTAGTGATTTTGAAATTACATCAATAGGAAAAAATTGAAGACTTTTGACATGTGAAGAAAGCACGGAATCATGCGTGGTTATTATACATGAAGGAATCAAAGAATGGTAATTTTGTTTCTCTTCAAGTTGAAGGGCGTGAATCATTGAAATTATTGTCTATGGATCAACATCATAAAAAAATACTAATCAGATTAGAATATGTACAGTCGGACATATGTATATGTACATACACAACTCAAGATATGTGTCCCTATGGTGTGAAGGGGAAATATGCATGAATTCTAGTTTATATATGTATACGGAGATCATGCATGTAAAGAATACGGGATAAATAGATGGATAGATGAGGAAGCGACGTATCCATGTAGATGCTTAGGGTCAACATCGATACACATGAAGTTTTTTTCTTGTCTCTTGTCATATCTCTGTCCGTCCTTCCACCTCATCGGTCCATGCAAGGCCACTCGAAAATCCTATTTCTTCCGGCCACCGGTTCTCTTCCTATAGAGATGATCCTTTTCTGTGATTGGTGCTGAAGCCTATGACGAAAAACTCCACTTGTGCTGCCGCCGCTGCCCACCAGTAACAACTGATGTATTTCAATCAAAGACGTCGAACATCATATATGTGCTGATGTGCATGTCTGATTGGTTCATACAGAGCATGAATATTCTACACAGACGTCTCCATTGCATCATGTTGGTACTGTGGCCGGCCGATCAACAGCGTAGTAGCTTCCCATGATGAGTAACTCGACGGCCGACGCGTGAACGTCCTAATGCAAATTTGGAACGATCTCATAGACCTAAAGACTACAGAGTTCCAAAGTGCTCCAGCAGTGTGCGCCTAAGGAGAGAACGGCACGTCCAAATCTCCTCTTGGAGCGCTCAATTTTTTCCTCATTGAATCTTTTCTTGGAGCCATGGAAGAGAAGGAGATACAGCAGCCAATTTGTCTCAGATCGAATCTCCTCTTGGAGCCATGGAAGAATAGGACGATGATATATTGAGTAGGGGTGTCGAGAGGAAACAGAGGAAAACTAAATTTGGGCCTAGAGTTGAAAGAGAGGACTCATGGCTTCTTGAAAAAAGAGGAGTCGTAGGAGATTGAAGCAGTACGTGGGTTTTTATTTTTCCTTGAACACCTGAAGTTTTTTTTACGGGGAGTAATACATGAAGTTTTTTTTTCTTTGAACACGTTTATGTTTTTTTGAATCAACTGACCATACGTATAGGTTAGTTGTCAGGTTAAGTCCTTGTCACGTGTATGTTAGTCTTTTTTATTCACCAAAAGAGTAACACAAATCGTGAGGTTAAGATTGATCGATTATAAAGATCAATGGTGTAATTAATTCTAATGATGTGGATTAATATGAAGACTCTTATGATGCCTCTAATTAGTAAATCTCTCCCTATAATCTCCCCTAATAATAAAGCGATTACTGCTTCTGGTCGTACGTCGTCGACGTTTTTGCGAAAAAGCCCCTTTGTTTCTTTGCAATCAACCCGCACTCCCTATTTAAGTGGCACTCTGGAAAAACGTTTCGTTTTTACGTAAAAACCACTGCATTTGTTGGAAATTATGCACGCGACCCTTATCTCTTATTGGACTGGCTCACCACCGCGCGTACGCTTATCCTGCCGTCTCCACCGCCAGGCACGCGCCGCCGCTTGCCGCCAGCGTCGACCCATGTTAAAGGCTGGTCGCAGCGGAGGCCTCGGTAGGAAGATTCGAGGCGGTCTCGGGCGCGACGGGGAGCTGCCGGAGCGCGCGGACGACGGGGGCTCGTGCAGGAGGCGAAGACCGACGGGGGAGTTCAGAGGGGCGGCTGGTGTGGCCAAGCTGAGGAGGCGGCGGTCTGAGCCGGCTTGAGCGCACGGACGACCGCTCTGCTTGCTGGCATCGGCCGGAGGCGGACGGGGCTGACTCGTGAGATCCACACGGGCACGAGAGGAGGCTGGAGGAGAGGGCCAGGCATGGCTTGGCGGGCGCGAGAGGAGGATGGAGGAGAGGCCGAGGCGTGGCTTGGCGTATACAAGAGCCACGAGGCCGTCGCCGCAGGCGTCGGGCGTCCAAGTCAGTCGCGGCAAACGGCCGCTGCAGGTGTAAGGACCAAAGCAAGGCGACGACACAAGGCCGGGCATCGGAGCAGAGCAAAGGAAATAAGAGACACGCACAGAGGAGGGGAGAGGGACGGGGGATCTAGCGGCGGCGCTCGCTCCGGTGGAACATGGGGCGCCAGCAACTTTGGTGGAGGCTTCACATCTGCGCCTGTGTGACACTATTGGCAGATCCGGCGGCGACGCTCGCGCTCGCTCCGGTGGAACGGGGGAAGCCAACAACTTTGGGTGTGGAGGCTTCACATCTGGGCCCGCCTCACATGATTAACACACGCCGGCAACCTGGGAACGAACCTCGCCGGGCAGCCAGCTCACAGCGCGGCTAATCCCGCTAGCTGCTTGGTCTAAGAATATCGGTGGAAGCACGGGAATGAGAAAGAGAGATGGAGCGAGAGAAAGGAGATGGATGCAGATGCTTCTCGGTGGACACAGAGTCACAGACGAATGGATAAGGATAAGCTAGCTAGCGGTGGAGGTACACGTTGATGGCCTGATGGGTGTTACGTGCCGGTCGGTAGGCCGCAAGCCCCCAACATTGTTTTGTCCCGGTTATAGTATTTATTTTTCTAATTTTTGCGAGGGGATTATAGTATTTCTTGCGCTTGGGCCAACATTTAATCTTCCAAATCAAACAAATCTTCCATTAAAATACTACATGATCAAAATCATTAGAATTCAAATCTTTTGATAATTTGATAAAATATTTTAAATGAATTATTAAACTCTCGAAGAGTATGTAAGGGCATCTTCAACACCGAGCCTCGAAACGTCCAGACCTCATGGTCCAGACGTGTTTTGCCATCCAATGCGGGTCTATATCGGTCTGTCGACCGGCCTGGACTTACTTTCTCCCGCAATACGAAAACAAATTGGGGGCTTTGCGGGCATCCAAACCGCTGTCAAGCTTGATTCTATCTGCCATGGCCCACCCAAAAAACCCTCCTTTGCCCATGTCCCTCCCACCCGAAGTGGCCACCGCCGCTCCAAAGCATCGATCTTGCATTCATGCCGGCTCAGAGCGACGCGGCCTCTCAATGGCCCTTTGGCATTGAAGCGGCACCGGACGACAATGCAGCCCACGCCGTTTCCCGGTGCACACTGCAACTCCACATTCAAATGATAACTCATCATTCCGCCTTCCTACATTAAACATGCGCGGTTGCCGAAGAACCTACTCCGACGCCACAGGTCTGTTCGTCTAATGGCTGCCATTAACCACCTTTTCGCTTGCCCTGTCATCCGCCGACTATTTAAACTCCAACCCCAGTCATAAACGCATCCATCCTCCTCCTCACCGCACCACGACCGTCATGGACTCCTTGAGCTCCAAAGCCATCTGGGACAACCTCTCGTTCGACCAAAAGACTGAGATGCCGCCATTGCTGCCGGTTTGCAGGGCGCCAAGCAGACGGTGGTCGGCGCTGCGGACATCCCAATGGAAGATGTGACCGATGACGGGCGACGCCACCCTCCTCGCCGGTCCATGCCGGCATGCCCGTGCGGGAGGCCTTGTTCCGATAGGCTCAAGCCGACCAGGAGTACAACCTCCACCTCCTCAATGAGCTCTGGTGCGCGATGGAGCAACTTGCCACCGGCACGGAGCGCCAGACATGGACCAGACGGAGGAGAAGGCGCCGGTCGACTCCTATCGCACGGCCTACAAACTCCGTCGCGACCGTTGGCGGTACCGCCAACGTCAGTCGGAGATAGAAGCGGTCTTCAAGGAGATCGGTGAGGCGGACGACGAAGTCTATGGAAAGAGCGAGGACGAGGAAGATGTTGCTAGCCCCGCCACGCCCGCGCCTCGCCGCCATGACCACGAAGCCGGCACGTCCAAGGGCGCCAGCGACAGCGAGGAAAAGTATATCATGGGAGTTCACCGGTGCTCGGACACCAGGAAGGCCACTGCCCTTTAGCTCCCGCTGAAGCCAAGCTTGACGGGCTCAAAATCGTCGGCCAATTAGCCGCTTGTAGGCTGTGGAGGCGGAGCTGGAGTTTTCAGTTCCCAGGGCTCATGGTCGGCCGAAAATGGGTGAACGGGTGTTGGCGGACATTTAGACTAGGTTTAGAGTAGGATTTAGTTCAAATATGTCGAAATGTAATTAGTTTGCTCCGGTCTATATGAAAAGCATCTGGTTTTGTCTAAAAATTATTCAAGTACGAATGAATATCATCCGGTTTGTTTAAATATCCATCAAATTTGTTGACTTTTGTTAAATTTCTTCCGAAATGCAAGCAGACATATGCGGATAGCTTTGGATGGTCGTCTTCCGCACCAGTGTCTGTGTGCTGCCCCCCCCTCCCCGGCGACATGCGGACGAATGTGGTGTCCCTTTTGCAGGTCAACGTTGGAGATGCCCTAAAAATCACATGTATATTTCTCCCGCTAAAAGACTATCCCATGCATCTGTAAGACTCAGATTGTATGTTTCTCCCGAAAAAACTACTCCATGCATCACTACTCTTTTCTTTGTTAGAAGTGCAGAGCTTAAGCATGCGTCAAAGAAGGATGTTAGGGTGACTTCTCACATGAACACTTTATAGTCCAAATAAGTGAAGCGTAGTGACATGTGAAATAGGGTTTTTCCAAATTTTTCGCCCGTTGCAACGCACGGGCATTTGTACTAGTAATAATAAAGCACGGAGTGAATCTGTCGGGTTCACCGTCGCGTCTTTTTTACACAAAGGTCCCTGTGATTTTTAGGAATTGAACCCGCAGTCCTGGTTAACTAAACCCGAACCGGTACGAGCAAGAAAAAAGAAAAAAAACGTACCCACTGGCTCAACCCATGCCCTGCCTTGCAATCCCCTTCCAGCGGGCATCGCCGCCCAACAAGCGAATCCCGGTCGCCGGCTCCCCGGAGATCTCCGCCTCCCTGGAAGTCCAGATCTCGTCGCCGTCCCGAATTCTCCAGATCTCCCCACTCCCGAGTTTACATCTCTCCCGCAGACCCTCTCCAACCCGGAGTTCCTCGCGGAGGGCACCCGCTCACACCGGCTGCGTGTGGAGAGGAGGTAGGCCGCCCCACCTTGCGGATGCACGGACGAGGGTGTCATGCCGCCGCCGGAAGCAGCAGCGGACCATGTGCTCCGGCATAGTCAGGGGAAAGCAGCGGCTTCGACTCCAATTGCGGTGTTGGCGGCACCACGAAGGGGTCACACTGGGCGGCTGTACGGTAGGGGACAGGGTGCAGGGTTGATCTTGTTCTTCCACGACAGCCGCCCCTCGGAACTCAGGCTCCCCGCCGGGCCCAGGTACACCCCATTCTCTATCCTCTGCCCCTACGGAATAAGATGGGTAAAGAGGTTCAAGTTACAGGAAAGTGTGTATTAGTCAGGTAAGTAGTTGTTGGAAATATGCCCTAGAGGCAATAATAAATTGATTATTATTATATTTCCTTGTTCATGATAATCGTTTATTATCCATGCTAGAATTGTATTGATAGGAAACTCAGATACATGTGTGGATACATAGACAACACCATGTCCCTAGTAAGCCTCTAGTTGACTAGCTCGTTGATCAATAGATGGTTACGGTTTCCTGACCATGGACATTGGATGTCGTTGATAACGGGATCACATCATTAGGAGAATGATGTGATGGACAAGACCCAATCCTAAGCCTAGCACAAGATCATGTAGTTCGTATGCTAAAGCTTTTCTAATGTCAAGTATCGTTTCCTTAGACCATGAGATTGTGCAACTCCCGGATACCGTAGGAGTGCTTTGGGTGTGCCAAACGTCACAACGTAACAGGGTGGCTATAAAGGTACACTACAGGTATCTCCGAAAGTGTCTGTTGGGTTGGCACGAATCGAGACTGGGATTTGTCACTCCGTGTGACGGAGAGGTATCTCTGGGCCCACTCGGTAGGACATCATCATAATGTGCACAATGTGATCAAGGAGTTGATCACGGGATGATGTGTTGCGGAACGAGTAAAAGAGACTTGCCGGTAACGAGATTGAACAAGGTATCGGGATTGTTGGGGAACGTTGCAAAAAATTAAAAAATTTCCTACGGTTTCACCAAGATCCATCTATGAGTTCATCTAAGCAACGAGTCATGGAAGCGTTCAACGAACGGGGATGAGGTAGTCGTACACGACGTGATCCAAATCACCGGAGATCCTAGCACCGAAAGGAAGGCACCTCCGCGTTCAACACACGTACGGTCAGCGTAACGTCTCCTTCTTCTTGATCCAGCAAGGCAAAGGAGAGGTTGGGGAATAAGACTCCAGCAGCAGCACGACGGCGTGGTGATGGTGGAGCCGCAGTACTCCGACAGGGCTTCGCCGAGCTCTACGGAGGAGGAGGAGGTGTTGGAGAGGGAGAGGGAGGCGCCAGGGCAGGGTGTGCGCAGCCCTCCCCTCACCCCTCTATTTATAGGGGAAGGGGCAAGGGGGCCGGCCCCTCTAGATGGGATCTAGAGGGGGGGCGGCGGCCAGGGAGGGGGGACTTGCCCCCCAAGCAAGGGGGGCGCCCCCTTTAGGGTTCCCCCCAACCCTAGGCGCATGGGCCCTTGGGGGGGAGGCGCACCAGTCCACTTTGGGCAGGTTCCCTTACTCATACAGCCCATGAGGCCCTCCGGGAGAGGTGGCCCCTCCCGGTGGACCCCCAGAACCCCTTCGGTGGCCCCGGTACAATACCGATATGCCCCCGAAACTTCCCGGTGTCCGTACGACGACTTCCCATATATAAATCTTTACCTCCGGACCATTCCGAAACTCCTCGTGACGTCCGGGATCTCATCCGGGACTCCGAACAACATTCGGGTTACTGCATATACATATCTTCACAACCCTAGCGTCACCGAACCTTAAGTGTGTAGACCCTACGGGTTCGGGAGACATGTAGACATGACCGAGACGGCTCTCGGGCAATAACCAACAGCGGGATCTGGATACCCATGTTGGCTCCCACATGCTCCACGATGATCTCATCGGATGAACCACGATGTCGAGGATTCAATTAATCCCGTATACGATTCCCTTTGTCAATCGGTATTTTACTTGCCCGAGATTCGATCGTCGGTATCCCAATACCTCATTCAATCTCGCTATCGGCAAGTCACTTTTCTCGTACCGTAATGCATGATCCCGTGATCAAACACTTTGATCACATTGAGCTCATTATGATGATGCATTACCGAGAGGGCCCGATGATACCTCTCCGTCAAGCGGAGTGACAAATCCCAGTCTCGATCCATGTCAACCCAACAGACACTTTCAGAGATACCCGTAGTATACCTTTATAGTCACCCAGTTACGTTGTGACGTTTGGCACACCCAAAGCACTCCTACGGTATCCGGGAGTTACACGATCTCATGGTCTAAGGAAAGGATACTCACATCATTCTCCTAATTATGTGATCTCGTTATCAATGACATCCAATGTCCATAGTCAGGAAACCATGACTATCTATCGATCAACGAGCTAGTCAACTAGAGGCTTACTAGGGACATGTTGTTGTCTGTTATTCACACATGTATTATGATTTCTGGATAACACAAATATAGCACGAATAAAGACAATTATCATGAATAAGGAAATATAATAATAATGCTTTTATTATTGCCTCTAGGGCATATTTCCAACAGTCTCCCACTTGCACTAGAGTCAATAATCTAGTTACATTGTCATGAATCGAACACCCATAGAGTTCTGGTGCTGATCATGTTTTGCCTTAGGGAGAGGTTTAGTCAACGGATCTGCGACATTCAGATCCGTGTGCACTTTACAAATTTCTATGTCTCCATCTTGAACATTTCCACGAATGGAGTTGAAGCGACGCTTGATGTGCCTGGTCTTCTTGTGAAACCTGGGCTCCTTTGCAAGTGCAATAGCTCCAGTGTTGTCACAGAAGAGTTTGATTGGCCCCGACGCATTGGGTATGACTCCGAGGTCGGTGATGAACTCCTTCACCCAAATTGCTTCATGTGCTGCCTCCGAGGCTGCCATGTACTCCGCTTCACATGTAGATCCCGCCACGACGCTCTGCTTGCAACTGCACCAGCTTACTGCCCCACCATTCAAAATATACACGTATCCGGTTTGTGACTTTGAGTCATCCAGATCTGTGTCGAAGCTAGCATCGACGTAACCCTTTACGACGAGTTCTTCGTCACCTCCATAAACGAGAAACATTTCCTTAGTCCTTTTCAGGTACTTCAGGATCTTCTTGACCGCTGTCCAGTGTTCCTTGCCGGGATTACTTTGGTACCTTCCTACCAAACTTACGACAAGGTTTACATCAGGTCTGGTACACAGCATGGCATACATAATAGAACCTATGGCTGAGGCATAGGGGATGACACTCATCTCTTCTATATCTTCTGCCGTGGTCGGACATTGAGCTGAGCTCAATTTCACACCTTGTAACACAGGTAAGAACCCTTTCTTAGATTGATCCATATTGAACTTCTTCAATATTTTATCAAGGTATGTGCTTTGCGAAAGACCTATGAGGCGTCTCGATCTATCTCTATAGATCTTGATGCCTAATATATAAGCAGCTTCTCCAAGGTCCTTCATTGAAAAACTCTTATTCAAGTAGGCCTTAATGCTATCCAAGAGTTCTATATCATTTCCCATCAAAAGTATGTCGTCTACATATAATATGAGAAATGCTACAGTGCTCCCACTCACTTTCTTGTAAACGCAGGCTTCTCCATAAGTCTGTGTAAACCCAAACGCTTTGATCATCTCATCAAAGCGAATGTTCCAACTCCGAGATGCTTGCACCAGCCCATAAATCGAGCGTTGGAGCTTGCACACCTTGTCAGCATTCTTAGGATCGACAAAACCTTCTGGCTGCATCATATACAATTCTTCCTTAAGGAAACCATTAAGGAATGCCGTTTTGACGTCCATTTGCCATATCTCATAATCATAGTATGCGGCAATTGCTAACATGATTCGGACGGACTTCAGCTTCGCTACAGGAGAGAAAGTCTCATCGTAGTCAACCCCTTGAACTTGTCGATAACCCTTAGCGACAAGCCGAGCTTTATTGATGGTCACATTACCATCCGCGTCTGTCTTCTTCTTAAAGATCCATTTATTTTCTATGGCTCGCCGTTCAACGGGCAAGTCAGTCAAAGTCCATACTTCGTTTTCATACATGGATCCTATCTCGGATTTCATGGCTTCCAGCTATTTGTCGGAATCCGGGCCCGCCATTGCTTCCTCATAGTTCGAAGGTTCACCGTTGTCTAACAACATGATTTCCAAGACAGGGTTGCCGTACCACTCTGGTGCGGAACGTGTCCTTGTGGACCTTCGAATTTCAGTAGGAGCTTGATTAGAAGTATCTTGATCATTATCATTAATTTCCTCTCTAGTTGGTGCAGGCACCTCAGGAACGTTTTCTTGAGTTTCACCATTTTCCGGTTCAAGAGGTAACACTTCATCAAGTTCTACTTTCCTCCCACTTACTTCTTTCGAGAGAAACTCTTTCTCTAGAAAGGATCCATTCTTGGCAACAAAGATCTTGCCTTCGGATCTGAGGTAGAAGGTATACCCAATAGTTTCTTTAGGGTATCCTATGAAGACGCATTTTTCTGACTTGGGTTCGAGCTTTTCAGGTTGAAGTTTCTTGACATAAGCATCGCATCCCCAAACTTTTAGAAACGACAGCTTAGGTTTCTTCCCAAACCATAATTCATACGGTGTCGTCTCAACGGATTTCGACGGAGCCCTATTTAAAGTGAATGCAGCAGTCTCTAAAGCATAGCCCCAAAAAGATAGCGGTAAATCGGTAAGAGACATCATAGATCGCACCATATCTAACAGAGTGCGATTACGACGTTCGGACACACCATTACGCTGATTTGTTCCAGGCGGCGTGAGTTGTGAAACTATTCCACATTTTCTTAAGTGCGTGCCAAATTCGTGACTCAAGTATTCTCCTCCACGATCTGATCATAGAAACTTGATCTTTCTATCACGTTGATTTTCAACCTCACTCTGAAATTCCTTGAACTTTTCAAAGGTCTCAGACTTGTGTTTCATTAAGTAGATATACCCATATCTACTCAAGTCATCAGTGAGGGTGAGAACATAACGATAGCCACCGCGAGCCTCAACACTCATTGGACCGCACACATCGGTATGTATGATTTCCAATAAGTTGGTTGCTCGCTCCATTTTTCCTGAGAACGGAGTCTTGGTCATTTTACCCATGAGGCATGGTTCGCACGTGTCAAATGATTCATAATCAAGAGACTCTAAAAGTCCATCTGCATGGAGCTTCTTCATGCGTTTGACACCTATGTGACCAAGGCGGGAGTGCCACAAATATGTGGGACTATTGTTATCAACTTTAACTCTTTTGGTATTCACACTATGAATATGTGTATCAAGTACGAGATTCATTAAGAATAAACCATTAACCATCGGAGCATGACCATAAAACATATCTCTCATATAAATAGAACAACCATTATTCTCGGATTTAAATGAGTAGCCATCTCGAATTAAACGAGATCCAGATACAATGTTCATGCTCAAACTTGGCACCAAATAACAATTATTGAGGTTTAAAACTAATCCCGTAGGTAAATGTAGAGGTAGCGTGCCGACGGCGATCACATCGACCTTGGAACCATTCCCGACGCGCATCGTCACCTCGTCCTTCGCCAGTCTCCGTTTATTCCGTAGCTCCTGTTTTGAGTTACAAATGTGAGCAACTGCACCGGTATCAAATACCCAAGAGCTACTACGAGTACTGGTAAGGTACACATCAATTACATGTATATCACATATACCTTTTGTTTTGCCGGTCTTCTTGTCCGCTAAGTATTTGGGGCAGTTCCGCTTCCAGTGTCCACTTCCCTTGCAATAAAAGCACTCAGTCTCGGGCTTGAGTCCATTCTTTGGCTTCTTCCCGGCAACTTGCTTACCGGGCGCGGCAACTTCCTTGCCGTCCTTCTTGAAGTTCTTTTTACCCTTGCCCTTCTTGAACTTAGTGGTTTTATTCACCATCAACACTTGATGCTCCTTCTTGATTTCTACCTCTGCTGATTTCAGCATAGCATATACCTCAGGAATGGTCTTTACCATCCCCTGCATATTGTAGTTCATCACAAAGCTCTTGTAGCTAGGTGGAAGCGACTGGAGGATTCTGTCAATGACCGCTTCATCCGGGAGATTAACTTCCAGTTGAGTCAAGCGGTTGTGCAACCTAGACATTTTGAGTATGTGTTCACTGACAGAGCTATTTTCCTCCATCTTACAGCTAAAGAATTTGTCGGAGACTTCATATCTCTCGACCCGGGCATGAGATTGGAAAACCATTTTCAGCTCTTCGAACATCTCATATGCTCCATGTCTCTCAAAACGCTTTTGGAGCCCCGGCTCTAAGCTGTAAAGCATGCCGCACTGAACGAGGGAGTAATCATCGCAGCGTGACTGCCAAGCGTTCATAACGTCTTGTTCCGCAGGGAGAATAGGTGCGTCACCCAGCGCTGCTCGTAGGACATAATCTTTCTTGGCAGCTATGAGGATGATCCTCAGGTTCCGGACCCAGTCCGTATAGTTGCTGCCATCGTCTTTCAGCTTGGTTTTCTCTAGGAACGCGTTGAAGTTGAGGACTACGTTGGCCATTTGATCTACAAGACATATTGTAAATATTTTAGACTAAGTTCATGATAATAAAGTTCATTTAATCAAATTATTTAATGAACTCCCACTTAGATAGACATCCCTCTTCTAGTCATCTAAGTATTACATGATCCGAGTCAACTAGGCCGTGTCCGATCATCACGTGAGACGGACTAGTCAACATCGGTGAACATCTTCATGTCGATCGTATCTTCTATACGACTCATGCTCGACCTTTCGGTCTTCTGTGTTCCGAGGCCATGTCTGTACATGCTAGGCTCGTCAAGTCAACCTAAGTGTTTTGCGTGTGTAAATCTGTCTTACACTCGTTGTATGTGAACGTTAGAATCTATCACACCCGATCATCACGTGGTGCTTCGAAACAACGAACTGTCGCAACGGTGCACAGTTAGGGGGAACACTTTCTTGAAATTATTATGAGGGATCGTCTTATTTACTACCGTCGCTCTAAGTAAACAAGATGCAAAACATGATAAACATCACATGCAATCAAATAATAAACGTAACATGATATGGCCAATTTCACATAGCTCCTTTGATCTCCATCTTGGGGCTCCATGATCATCTTGTCACCGGCTTGACACCGTGATCTCCATCATCATGATCTCCATCATCGTGTCTCCATGAAGTTGCTCGCCAACTATTACTTCTACTACTATGGCTAACGTGTTTAGCAATAAAGTAAAGTAATTTACATGGCGTTTCTCAATGACACACAGGTCATACAAAAATAAAGACAACTCCTATGGCTCCTGCCGGTTGTCATACTCATCGACATGCAAGTCGTGATTCCTATTACAATAGCATGAACATCTCATACATCACATATAGATCATTCATCATTCATCACAAATTTGGCCATATCATATCACAAAGCACTTGCTGCAAAAACAAGTTAGACGTCCTCTAATTGTTGTTGCAAGTTTTACAAGGCTGAATTAGGGTTCTAGCAAAAACGTTTTCTTACCTACGTGAAAGCCACAACGTGATTTGTCAACTTCTATTTACCCTTCATAAGGACCCTTTTCATCGAATCCGCTCCAACTAAAGTGGGAGAGACAGACACCCGCCAGCCACCTTATGCAACTAGTGCATGTTAGTCGGTGGAACCGGTCTCACGTAAGAGTACGTGTAAGGTTGGTCTGGGCCGCTTCATCCCACAATACCGCTGAAGCAAGATAAGACTAGTAGCGGCAAGAAAGTTGACAACATCTACGCCCACAACAAATTGTGTTCTACTCGTGCAATAGAGAACTACGCATAAACCTAGCTCATGATGCCACTGTTGGGGAACGTTGCAGAAAATTAAAATTTTTCCTACGGTTTCACCAAGATCCATCTATGAGTTCATCTAAGCAACGAGTCATGGGAGAGAGATTGCATCTACATACCACTTTGTAGATCGCGAGCGGAAGCGTTCAACGAACGGGGATGAGGTAGTCGTACACGACGTGATCCAAATCACCGGAGATCCTAGCACCGAAAGGACGGCACCTCCGCGTTCAACACACGTACGGTCAGCGTAACGTCTCCTTCTTCTTGATCCAGCAAGGCAAAGGATAGGTTGGGGAAGAAGACTCCAGCAGCAGCACGACGACGTGGTGATGGTGGAGCCGCAGTACTCCGACAGGGCTTCGCCGAGCTCTACGGAGGAGGAGGAGGTGTTGGAGTGGGAGAGGGAGGCGCCAGGGCAGGGTGTGCGCAGCCCTCCCCTCACCCCTCTATTTATAGGGGAAGGGGCAAGGGGGGCCGGCCCCTCTAGATGGGATCTAGAGGAGGGGCGGCGGCCAGGGAGGGGGGACTTGCCCCCCAAGCAAGGGGGGCGCCCCCTTTAGGGTTCCTCCCAACCCTAGGCGCGTGGGCCCTTGGGGGGAGGCGCACCAGCCCACTTTGGGCTGGTTCCCTTCCTCATACAGCCCATGAGGCCCTCCGAGAGAGGTGGCCCCTCCCGGTGGACCCCCAGAACCCCTTCGGTGGCCCCGGTACAATACCGATATGCCCCCGAAACATCCCGGTGTCCGCACGACGACTTCCCATATATAAATCTTTACCTCCGGACCATTCCGAAACTCCTCGTGACGTCCGGGATCTCATCCGGGACTCCGAACAACATTCAGGTTACTGCATATACATATCTTCACAATCCTAGCGTCACCGAACCTTAAGTGTGTAGACCCTACGGGTTCGGGAGACATGCAGACATGACCGAGACGGCTCTCGGGCAATAACCAATAGCGGGAGCTGGATACCCATGTTGGCTCCCACATGCTCCACGATGATCTCATCGGATGAACCACGATGTCGAGGATTCAATTAATCCCGTATACGATTCCCTTTGTCAATCGGTATTTTACTTGCCCGAGATTCGATCGTCGGTATCCCAATACCTCGTTCAATCTCGCTACCGGCAAGTCACTTTTCTCGTACCATAATGCTTGATCCCGTGATCAAACACTTTGATCACATTGAGCTCATTATGATGATGCATTACCGAGAGGGCTCGGTGATACCTCTCCGTCAAGCGGAGTGACAAATCCCAGTCTCGATCCATGTCAACCCAACAGACACTTTCAGAGATACCCGTAGTATACCTTTATAGTCACCCAGTTACGTTGTGACGTTTGGCACACCCAAAGCACTCCTACGGTATCCGGGAGTTACACGATCTCATGGTCTAAGGAAAGGATACTTGACATTGGAAAACTCTAGCAAACGAACTATGCGATCTTATGCTATGTTTAGGATTGGGTCTCGTCCATCACATCATTCTCCTAATGATGTGATCTCGTTATCAATGACATGCAATGTCCATAGTCAGGAAACCATGACTATCTATCGATCAACGAGCTAGTCAACTAGAGGCTTACTAGGGACATGTTGTTGTCTGTTATTCACACATGTATTACGATTTCCGGATAACACAATTATAGCACAAATAAAGACAATTATCATGAATAAGGAAATATAATAATAATGCTTTTATTATTGCCTCTAGGGCATATTTCCAACAGGGATACCGACGATCGAATCTCGGGCAAGTATCGTATCGATAGACAAAGGGAATTGTATACGGGATTGATTAAGTCCTTGACATCGTGGTTCATCCGATGAGATCATCGTGGAACATGTGGGATCCAACATGGGTACCCAGATCCCGCTGTTGGTTATTGACCGGAGTACATCTCGGTCATGTCAACATGCTTCCCGAACTCGTAGGGTCTACACACTTAAGGTTCGATGACGCTAGGGTTATAAAGGAAGTTCGTATGTGGTTACCGAATGTTGTTCGGAGTCCCGGATTATTTCCCGGACGTCACGAGGAGTTCCGGAATGGTCCAGAGGTAAAGATTTATATATGGGAAGTCCTGTTTTGGTCACCGAAAGAGTTTTGGGTTTTACCGGTAACGTACCGGGACCACCAGGAGGGTCCCGGGGGTCCACCAAGTGGGACCACCGACCCCGGAGGGCTGCATGGGCCACATGTGGGAGGGGACCAGCCCCAGGTGGGCTGGTGCGCCCCCCACAAGGGCCCAAGGCGCCTAGGGTTTGGGGGAACCCTAGAAGGGGGCGCCCCCCCTTGCCTTGGGAGGCAAGCCAACCCCTCCTGGCCGCCGCCCCCTCCTCAGATGGGATCTGAGGGGGCCGGCCCCCCTCTCCCTTGACCCTATATATATGAAGGGGGTGGGAGGGCAACCGCACCAATGTGCTGGCGCAGCCCTCCCCCTCTCCCAAGTCCTTCTCCTCTCCCGCGGTGCTTGGTGAAGCCCTGCAGGATTGCCACGCTCCTCCATCATCACCACGCCGTTGTGCTGCTGCTGGATGGAGTCTTCCTCAACCTCTCCCTCTTCCCTTGCTGGATCAAGGCATGGGAGACGTTACCGGGCTGTACGTGTGTTGAACGCGGAGGTGCCGTCCGTTCGGCACTTGGTCATCGGTGATTTGGATCACGACGAGTACGACTCCATCAACCCCGTTCACTTGAACGCTTCCGCTTAGCAATCTACAAGGGTATGTAGATGCACTCTTCTTCCCCTTGTTGCTGGTTCCTCCATAGATAGATCTTGGTGACACGTAGGAAATTTTTGAATTTATGCTACGTTCCCCAACAGTGGTATCAGAGCTAGGTCTATTGCGTAGATTCTTTGCACGAGTAGAACACAAAGTAGTTGTGGGCATTGATTTTGTTCAATATGCTTACCGTTACTAGTCAATCTTGATTCGGCGGCATTGTGGGATGAAGCGGCCCGGACCGACCTTACACGTACACTTACGTGAGACAGTTTCCACCGACTGACATGCACTAGTTGCATAAGGTGGCTAGCGGGTGCCAGTCTCTCCCACTTTAGTCGGATCGGATTCGATGAAAAGGGTCCTTATGAAGGGTAAATAGCAATTGACATATCACGTTGTGGTTTTGCGTAGGTAAGGAACGTTCTTGCTAGAAACCCATAGCAGCCACGTAAAACATGCAAACAACAATTAAAGGACGTCTAACTTGTTTTTGCAGGTTATGCCATGTGATGTGATATGGCCAAAAGGATGTGATGAATGATATATGTGATGTATGAGATTGATCATGTTCTTGTAATAGGAATCACGACTTGCATGTCGATGAGTATGACAACCGGCAGGAGCCATAGGAGTTGTCTTTAATTTATTTATGACCTGCGTGTCAACATAAACGTCATGTAATTACTTTACTTTATTGCTAAAACGTTAGCCATAGTAGTAGAAGTAATAGTTGACGTGACAACTTCATGAAGACACGATGATGGAGATCATGATGATGGAGATCATGGTGTCATGCCGGTGACGACGATGATCATGGATACCCGAAGATGGAGATCAAAAGGAGCAAAGTGATGATGGCCATATCATGTCACTATTTGATTGCATGTGATGTGTATCATGTTTATACATCTTATTTGCTTAGAACGACGGTAGTAAATAAGATGACCCTCATTAAAATTTCAAGAAAGTGTTCCCCCTAACTGTGCATCGTTGCAAAAGTTCGTCGTTTCGAAGCACCACGTGATGATCGGGTGTGATAGATTCTTACGTTCACATACAACGGGTGTAAGCCAGATTTACACACGCGAAACACTTAGGTTGACTTGACGAGCCTAGCATGTACAGACATGGCCTCGGAACACAAGAGACCGAAAGGTCGAGCATGAGTCGTATGGTAGATACGATTAACATGAAGATGTTCACCGATGATGACTAGTCCGTCTCACGTGATGATCGGACACGGCCTAGTTGACTCGGATCATGTAATCACTTGGATGACTAGAGGGATGTCTATCTGAGTGGGAGTTCATAAGATGAACTTAATTATCCTGAACATAGTCAAAAGATATTTGCAAATTATGTCGTAAGCTCGCGCTTTAGTTCTACTGTTTTAGATATGTTCCTAGAGAAAATATAGTTGAAAGTTGATAGTAGCAATTATGCGGACAATAGAAGGCTTATGTCCTTAATGCAACGCTCGGTGTGCTAGACCTCGAACGTGGTATGTGGATGTTGCGAACATTTGACATACACGTTTTGATGACTACATGATAGTTCGGTAATGTTAAATGGTTTAGAATTGAGGCACCGAAGACATTTTTGAAATGTCGCGGAACATATGAGATGTTTCGAGGGCTGAAATTGAGATTTCAGGCTCGTGCCCACGTCAAGAGGTATAAGACCTCCGACGATTTTCATGGCCTGCAAACTAAGGGAGAAAAGCTCAATCGTTGAGCTTGTGCTCAGATTGTCTGAGTACAACAATCACTTGAATCAAGTGGGAGTTGATCTTCCAGATAAGATAGTGATGTTTCACCAAAGTCATTGCCACCAAGCTGCTAGAGCTTCGTAATGAACTATAACATATCAGGGATAGATATGATGATCCTTGAAATATTCGCGATGTTTGACACCGCGAAAGTAGAAATCAAGAAGGAGCATCAATTGTTGATGGTTAGTGAAACCACTAGTTTCAAGAAGGGCAAGGGCAAGAAGGGATACTTCATGAAACGGCAAATCAGCTGCAGCTCTAGTGGAGAAACCCAAGGTTGAACCCAAACCCGAGACTGAGTGCTTCTGTAATTCAGGGATCAGCCACTAGAGCAGAATTACCCGAGATACTTGGTAGATGAGAAGGCTGTCGATAGAAGTATATTGGATATACATTATGTGAATGTGTACTTTACTAGTACTCCTAGTAGCATCAGGGTATTAGATACCGGTTCGGTTGCTAAGTGTTAGTAACTCGAAATAAAAGCTACGGAATAAACGGAGACTAGCTAAAGGTGAGCTGACGAGATGTGTTGGAAGTGCTTCCAAGGTTGATATGATCAAGCATCGCACGCTCCCTCTACCATCGAGATTGGTGTTAAACCTAAATAATTGTTATTTGGTGTTTGCGTTGAGCGTAGACATGATTGGATTATGTCTATCGCAATACGGTTATTCATTTAAGGAGAATAATGGATACTCTATTTATTTGAATAATTCCTTCAATGGTCTTGTACCTAAAATGAATGGTTTATTGAATCTCGATCATAGTGATACACATGTTCATGCCAAAAGATATAAGATAGTAATGATAGTACCACCTACTTGTGGCACTGCCATGTAAGTCATATCGCTATAAAACGCATGAAGAAGCTCCATGTTGATGGATCTTTGGACTCACTCATTTCTGAAAAGATTGAGACATGTGAACTGTGTCTGTTGGTATGTACGCATGAAGAAACTCCATACAGATGGACCGTTTGGACTCACTTTATTTTGAATCGCTCGAGACATGCAAATCATACCACATGGGCAAGATGACTGAAAGCTTCGGTTTCAGTAAAATGGAACAAGAAAGCAACTTGTTGGAAGTAAACACAGTTTGATGTGTGCAGTCCAATGAGTGCTGAGGCACGCAGTGGATATCGTTATGCTCTTACTTCACAGATGATTTGAGTAGATACTGAGCATATTTACTTGATGAAACACAAGTCTGAATTATTGAATGGTTCAAGTAATTTCGGAATGAAGTTGAAGATCGTCGTGACAAGAGGATAAAATATCTATGATATGATCATAGAGATGAATATCTGAGTTGCGAGTTTGGTACACAATTGAGACATTGTGGAAATTGTTTCACGACTAGTACCGCCTGGAACACCATAGTGTGATGGTGTGTCCGAACATCATAGTTGCACCCTATTGGATATGGTGCGTACCATGATGTCTCTTATCGAATTACCACTATCGTTCATGGGTTAGGCATTAGAGACAACCGCACTCACTTTAAATAGGGTACCACGTAATTCCGATAAGATGACACCGTATGAACTATGGTTTAGAGAAACCTAAGCTGTCATTTCTTAAAAGTTTGGAGCTGCGACGCTTATGTGGAAAAGTTTTAGGCTGATAAGCTCGAACCCAAAGCGGATAAATGCATCTTCATAGGATACCCAAAACAGTTGGGTATACCTCCTGTCTCAGATCCGAAAGCAATAGGGATTGTTTCTCAAATCGGGTCCTTTCTCGAGGAAAAATTTCTCTCGAAAGACTTGAGTGGGAGGATGGTGGAGACTTGATGAGGTTATTGAACCGTCACTTCAACTAGTGTGTAGCTGGGCACAGGAGTTGTTCCTATGGCACCTACACCAATTGAAGTGGAAGCTTATGATAGTGATCATGAGACTACGGATCAAGTCACTCCCAAACCTCGTAGGATGACAAGGATGCGTACTACTTCAGAGTGGTACGTAATCCTGTCTTGGACGTCATGTTGCTAGACAACAATGAACCTACGAGCTATGGAGAAGCGATGGTGGGCCCGGATTCCGATGAATGGCTCGAGGCCATAAAATCCGAGAAAGGATCCATGTATGAAAACAAAGTGTAGACTTTGGCAGAACGGGTCGATGGTCGTGAGGCTGTTGAGTACAGATGGATTTTAAAAGGAAGACGGACAATGATGGTAAATGTCACCATTAAGAAAGCTCGACTTGTCATTAAGATGTTTTCCGACAAGTTCAAGGAGTTGACTGCGATGAGGCTTTCTCACTCGTAGCGATGCTAAGAGTCTGTTGGAATTATGTTAGCGATTACTGCATTATTTATGAAATTGTGTAGATAGGATGTCAAAACATTGTTTCCTCGACGATTTTCTTGAGGAAAGGTTGTATGTGGTACAGCCAGAAGATTTTTGTCAATCCTGAAAGATGCTAACAAGTATGCAAAGCTCCAGCAATCCTTCTAAAGGACTGGAGTAAGCATCTCGGAGTTGGAATGTACACTTTGATGAGTTGATCAAAGATTTTAGGTTTATACAAAGTTTATGAGAAACTTGTATTTCCAAAGAAGTGAGTGGGAGCACTATAGAATTTCTGATGAGTATATGTTGTTGATATATTGTTTATCAGAAATGATGTAGAATTTCTGGAAGGCATATAGGGTTATTTGAAAAGTGTTTTTCAATGAAAACCTGGATTAAGCTACTTAAACATTGAGCATCAAGATCTATAAGGATAGATCAAAATCGCTTAATAGTACTTTCAAACAAACACATACCACGACAAGATTTTGAAGGAGTTCAAAATAGATCAACAAAGAAGGAGTTCTCGGCTGTGTTACAAGGTGTGAGTATTGAGCAAAACTCAAGACATGACCACGGCAGAATAGAAAGGACGAAGGTCGTCCCCTATGCTTTAGTCGTAGGCTCTAAAGTATGCTATGTTATGTACCGCACCTGAAGTGTGCCAAACCATGAGTCAGTCAAGGGGTACAAGTGTGATCTAGAAATGGATCACAGGACAACGGTCAAAAGTTATCCTTAGTAACTAGTGGACTAAGGAATTTTCTCGATTATGGAGGTGGTAAAAGAGTTCGTTGTAAAGGGTTACGCCGATGCAAGCTTTGACACTAATCCAGATTATTCTGAGTAGTAAACTGGATTCGTATAGTAGAACAGTTATTTGGAATAGCACCAAATAGAGCATGGTAACTGCATCTAGGAGATGACATAGATATTTGTAAAGCACACACGGATCTGAAAGGTTCAGACCCGTTGACTATAACCTCTCTCACAAGCATAACATGATCAAACCCAGAACTCTTAGGTGTTAGTCACATAGGGATGTGACCTTGAGTATTAATCACATATCGATGTGAACTAGATTATTGACTCTAGTGCAAGTGGGAGACTGTTGGAAATATGCCCTAGAGGCAATAATAAATTGATTATTATTATATTTCCTTGTTCATGATAATCGTTTATTATCCATGCTAGAATTGTATTGATAGGAAACTCAGATACATGTGTGGATACATAGACAACACCATGTCCCTAGTAAGCCTCTAGTTGACTAGCCCGTTGATCAATAGATGGTTACGGTTTCCTGACCATGGACATTGGATGTCGTTGATAACGGGATCACATCATTAGGAGAATGATGTGATGGACAAGACCCAATCCTAAGCCTAGCACAAGATCATGTAGTTCGTATGCTAAAGCTTTTCTAATGTCAAGTATCGTTTCCTTAGACCATGAGATTGTGCAACTCCCGGATACCGTAGGAGCGCTTTGGGTGTGCCAAACGTCACAACGTAACTGGGTGGCTATAAAGGTACACTACAGGTATCTCCAAAAGTGTCTGTTGGGTTGGCACGAATCGAGACTGGGATTTGTCACTCCGTGTGACGGAGAGGTATCTCTGGGCCCACGCGGTAGGACATCATCATAATGTGCACAATGTGATCAAGGAGTTGATCACAAGATGATGTGTTGCGGAACGAGTAAAAGAGACTTGCCGGTAACGAGATTGAACAAGGTATCGGGATACCGACGATCGAATCTCGGGAAAGTATCATACCGATAGACAAAGGGAATTGTATACGGGATTGATTAAGTCCTTGACATCGTGGTTCATCCGATGAGATCATCGTGGAACATGTGGGATCCAACATGGGTATCCAGATCCCGCTGTTGGTTATCGACCGGAGTACATCTCGGTCATGTCTGCATGCTTCCCGAACCCGTAGGGTCTACACACTTAAGGTTCGATGACACTACGGTTATAAAGGAAGTTCGTATGTGGTTACCGAATGTTGTTCGGAGTCCCGGATGAGATCCCGGATGTCACGAGGAGTTCCGAAATGGTCCGGAGGTAAAGATTTATATATGGGAAGTCCTGTTTTGGTCACCGAAAGAGTTTTGGGTTTTACCGGTAACGTACCGGGACCACCAGGAGGGTCCCGGGGGTCCACCAAGTGGGACCACCGGCCCCGGAGGGCTGCATGGGCTACATGTGGGAGGGGACTAGCCCCAGGTGGGCTGGTGCGCCCTCCCCCCCACAAGGGCCCAAGGCGCCTAGGGTTTGGGGGAACCCTAGAAGGGGGCGCCCCCTTGCCTTGGGGGGCAAGCCAATCCCTCCTGGCCGCCGCCCCCTCCTCAGATGGGATCTGAGGGGGCCGGCCCTCCTCTCCCTTGCCCCTATATATATGAAGGGGGTGGGAGGGCAACCGCACCAATGTGCTGGCGCAGCCCTCCCCCTCTCCCAAGTCCTTCTCCTCTCCCGCGGTGCTTGGTGAAGCCCTGCAGGATTGCCACGCTCCTCCATCATCACCACGCCGTTGTGCTGCTGCTGGATGGAGTCTTCCTCAACCTCTCCCTCTTCCCTTGCTGGATCAAGGCATGGGAGACGTCATCGGGCTGTACGTGTGTTGAACGCGGAGGTGCCGTCCGTTCGGCACTTGGTCATCGGTGATTTGGATCACGACGAGTACGACTCCATCAACCCCGTTCACTTGAACGCTTCCGCTTAGCAATCTACAAGGGTATGTAGATGCACTCTTCTTCCCCTCGTTGCTGGTTTCTCCATAGATAGATCTTGGTGACACGTAGGAAAATTTTGAATTTATGCTACGTTCCCCAACAGTAGCTACTGGACCGCTGAATCATCGTTGCTCATTTGTTCATCCAGAATCTGATGCCATGGCTGCAATGTGACATAGGTGCTCACCGCGGCGTCGAATCGCTGGACGGCGGTCATAGGGAAGTAGCTCCCTTTATCAAGCTTACCCTGCGAGACATTCAGTTCAGACAAATCAATTGATTAATTAACGACCAAATGCAAATTGCAAGTCTGAAGCTTAAAATTCAGGCGTGTGTTTGTTGGCTTGGTTACCTGAGCAGTGAAGATGAGCATCCACGTCCCGCCGGGGGACTCGGTCCTGCCAAGCACCTCGGAGAATGCCGAGTGCCTTCTTGATCTTGGCCAGCGCAGTCAGCAGCAACACCTCTATGGCCGGCACCTTCCTCTGCTGGTGCAGGGTTTCGTTGTTGCCGTGTGAATCCACTGTCTATTCTCATTGCTTAATTTGCATTGGTTGTTCCAGCCACACATAGCTAATTTTACTTTTCATACGTGTTGAAGGTTGATTTGTGCATGAAATGCTTTATGAATCTGAGCAGTCTGGCTCTTTATCAAGGAATTTCATGCAATCGTCTGATATTTTGACAGCAATTGGTGCGGGTACAGAATGGGGACCAGTTCTTCCTTTGGACATTTTTATGATGTTGTTTGGTAGCAAGTTTTGATGTTTCCTGATCAGACAGAACAAACATCTCTCCAAACAAGCTGAAGCTTTTATTCTCAGATTCTTTATGCTGAAATTTATGGGCTATCTTCCATTTGCTAGACAATTGTTTCTTGCTTCATTTTCATTTGAATGTGGTGATGAAGAGTTGAAGCTGGAAGAAGCCGCATCCGAACAGCTGCTCCCCGTCGCTGCTTTATGAGCCGCCTCATCCAGCGAGGACGCTGCTACCGCCGCTGCTTCTGAAGACACAGGAGCCGCCTCATCCGGTGAAGACTTGTCGTTGTTCCATAGTGAGTCCGCCGCCATCTCTATTGTTTCCACACTAAAACGCAGGTTTTTGCCAGCGTCTAAATTTTCTCCGCTGCTTATCATGTTTATTTTAGCTGTCCTTCCTCTGCAGAATTGAGCGCATGTTTTTTTATAATAGTATAACCTTTGAAAACATTATATTTCCTACCTGCACATTACTTGAAACATAGTTAAGCTGTGTATATTTATCAGATTTTCTGCTTACATGCAATTGTCCTTAACTCTGGTTACATTTCTCTATGGCCTCAAAATCCAAGAAGTTGTATATACACATACTTTGGTCACAGTATGATCATCAAATCGAATACAATATGAGTATATGACACTTCCTGCTAAATATCTTCAGCTATAAATCTGGTTATGTACTTCTCTTTGTGTAATTAAGTCCGGATTACTAGATCTTATGCAAATGGCTTTTTATTTAAGCAAATGTTGATTTTAATCTGTTGAAATATAGATGGTCTTTGCAAATCCAACGAAGGGGTGGGAATATCTGCAGCCTGAAGTTTCTCCTGCTGATAGGGTTTTCTTCTTCACGTTTGTGGCATGATCATGGTCTTCTGCTATCAGCGGCAACGATTCTTCTGCTGTTGTAAGTGAGGTCTTAAGTGTTGTGTTGTTACGTATTAGAGATAAAAGATTACGTGTGTATGAAGAAAAATACTTGGGATTAAGGCTGCATATGAAGCAACTGACGTTTGTTCCGTAGCGAAGAATGGGAGTTTGTTCTATTATGTTCATCAGTGTACAGATGAATTGAGACCGAAGGAATGATATAAATTTGCTTGAGGTTATGAATTATTTTTTGTTCTTCCTTGCATCTTACTAGAACTTTCTTATTCTTGCAATTCTTCATGTTTTCTCATACCATCTACTTTATAGAAGTTGCTACATCAAATTAAGTATATCCTCCTTTGCTGTCCAAGTTTGTTTTATTCTTTTTGTTCATCCGAAATCTGTATGGAGTTGAGACTGAGAGAGTGACATAGATTTGCTTGAGGTTATAAATTATTTTCTGCTGTCGAGTTTGTATGCTATACTGTATCATTAATAACTATTTTCTGTTGTCTGAGTTTACAAAGTCTTAAGTGCATCCAACGATCAGTTTTATTTTATTTGAATTAACAAGATGGGATGTACATTATTTATAATTATTATAAATATTATGTTGTCAACGTCTCGATTTGAACGTTGCAATTTTTGTTACCCCGTTGCAATGCACGGGCTCTTTTGCTAGTATAATATATAAGATAAGAAAGATGCTCTTTCTACACCCCAACGATCATTAGACGAGACCATCGGCCATAGACAAGATAAACTCGACCTTCGGAGATACTGATGCCTGCACTAAAAAAAAGAGAAGTACTGATGCCTGTGTCTCGCGGCGATCTAACACCACCACCACGCGTCGCCTGCCAAGATCAAACACGCCCTGAACCCTCGAAAAGTATAATGCCTTGTGGAGAGTCGTTGGGCGACCCAAGGGATTTATCTAGTACTAATACTCCCGGCTCCTGTCCAGAGGGATCCGGATCGTGACGACGCACATGCCAGCGGCTGCATCCATGATTCCGATCATGATCAGACGGCGTTTTGTCCCGAGCAATCTAGTGCTACTATTTGCTCTTCTGCTGCCGCCGCCGCTGCCGGTTGGTCGAACTGAATGTTCCCTGCACTTTCCTGGCCTGACCCGTCATCACTCTGGCTCGGAACTCTGAAGAATGACATCACTGTCGCCGACGAAACTCTGACGGGGCCGCAGTTTGTGTACAGATCCGGCCGTCCTGCGCGCGTGGCCGGCAATTTCTGCGTTGAGCTGAAAGAAGTAACTTGTGGTAACGACGGAAGAGTTGATCGAGTCTCAGAATGTCGCTGTCGACCGTGAATTCCACTGCATCTACTGGACCTATGGTCAGCAGCAGTATTAACTATGTACTACCTCCGTCCCATAATATAAGAACGTTTTCTACACTAGCATAGTGTAGAAAACGTTCTTATATTATGGGACGGAGGGAGTACGTAATAAGTTACTCAGGAGTATGACTTTACTTCGTATAGGAGGCATGAGCAAGTTCCATGAGACTTCCTGGTATACTCTTTCCAAGGAGATGACAAGGCTTTAGTTAGCTACTGTAGGTGGCAACGCTGCTTAAACAACTTCAAGGAAAGTACACCTACAATACAAGCATCTCAACCGGCTCTCATTTTGTTTAGACTTTAGATCCCAGCAAGGAAGCCAGCCAACAAACATGTACTGTATCACTCATTGTTCACAACTTGTACGATAATAGTCCCCATCACGGTAGGGAAAACTAGTATAAGTACCGCACATACACCTGATTCCCCTCAGGAGCATCAGCTGACTCACACAGTCACACTCACACACAACCTTCCTCTCCCCTTCTGAGTAATCCTGCATGCTCTCAGAGCAAGGAAAGAAGCGAGCATGGTTCACATGATGCATCTAGACCAGCACCAGCATTGCGGCGACCAACCAGACGCCACAATGGCTACTACTGGCACGCGCAGCAGCGCTAGTGCCAGTGTCTCGCAGGTCGCCTTCGTGCTCGCCGCCGTTGTTTTCCTCTCATTGTTCTCATCGTCCTTGGGCGGCGCCGCCGCTGCCGGGGCTTCTTCTTCCTCTCTCCCTTCCGGCGCCGCCCTATCTGCCCGCCTTGCGGCCTTGTGCGGCTTTGCCACGACCAAGAAGGCGCTCTTCGTCCTTTCCAATGCCATCTTCCTCTTCCTCGCCGCCGACTGCCGCTGCTTCTTCCCCAGCGTCTCCAGCATGGCTGCCCAATCCACTAGTGACGACGATGTCGTCACGGCTTCTGAATTGCCGCCATGTGCCGTTCAAGCTCGACCATGTGATTCTTATTCAGAGCAAGGGATTAAATGAGAAGAGGTGCCGGTGTCATCGCGACTCGAAACAGCTGGGCTCAACGGAGACGAAGCCAACATAGTCGCCTCGGAGACGGAGCAAACCTGCGGTGGAGTAGCTGAGGAGGAGCTAGAGAAGCTAGAGATGGACGAGCTCAACAGGAAGTTTGAGGAGTTCATCCAGAGCAGGAGGATTAAATGGCTCAAGGAAGAGGAGGAGCAAGTATTGCAATGCCAACATCAACAAGTAGTCTAACATGTAGTACTTGTGAGAGCCCATAGGATTGGAAAATGACTTGGATGATTTACGCTGAGATGAGATGAGCAGTAATTAAGGTTCTCTCTTTTTGTACTGTCGTGTTCTGAACTATAGGTGTGCTGTGTGGTGTAGAACTGTAGATAGATATACCCAGAACCTCTACTACGGTGTGAGGCTGTTTGTGGTGTGAATAATGGTGTCAGCGGTTTGAATTCTATTGCAGAATCGTGTGCACATTTCGGAGCTGTATTACGCACATTTTTGCAATTGATCTCTGTCTAACTGAAAAGACTGAAGTTTACTCTGTGCAAGTGCAAAAGTTCAGTTTTTGCAAGTGCAAAACCTTAAATTTGGAAACTGAATATTTAGTATTCGTAAGTGCAGAAACTTTACATTTGCTGCAAGGAAGTGCAAGAACTGAATGAGTATGCTCTCTGTATGTGCAATAAGTGAATATATATGTAATGTTTATTCAGAAAAACAAAAGTTTACTTTGTTTAACTAGATAAACAGACAGTATGCTCTGTTTTAGCGTAGAAACTGATTTTTTGCTTTCTTTAAGTGCAGAAATTGTAGTGCACAAACTGAACCTTTGCTCTATTTATTTTGCATTGTAGGTCTGGATGATCGAGTGTTCAGTATTGAGTTCCGTCATGGTGGATTTTTCTGTGATTTGGGACGTAATAAAACATATATCGATACAGTGGCGGATCCAGGAGCTTACCTTTGGGTGTTCAATTTTTTTTGTGCTAACAGCGATTTTTTTTATCAGCCTAGCGTTATTCACCAAATTTTCTTTATTATTTTTTCTACTAATGAACGCAATCAGATCAAGACAGTGACATGTACTATATCTCTCTAAACAAAAGTGTTGCACCTTTTTTTTAAATTGATTAGCTAAAATGTTCATAGGAATTACAATTGGGTCATGCCAAGTGCCCAACCACAGATGCCTCCTCACAGGGACAGAAACACCAACCTAGCAAGCCAATGAGCCACATAGTTCGACTCTGATTCATAAGCAAAATTACAAGTAGTAAATAAAGAAGAAGTTTGTAGAATCTCTCCGATGGTAGTGTCATAGTCTCCTCCAGCTTTTTGATGAATATGATGTACCACTTGCTTACAATCCAAGGAGATTTGGAGATGGTCCATCCCTAGATCCTGAGCCAAGGATATCCTCTCTCTTCATGCAATCGCCTCAAGCGTCTTAGGGTCGGTCATACCCTGAATAACCAATAAGGAAGAGCCCAGAAAAGCTCCTTCACAGTCTCGGCATACAATAGCTGCTGTCATGGTTTTGGGTACCGGGCGGTAAATTCGGTTACCGACCGGTAACCGCGTTTCCCACTCCCCCACGATAATTGGGTATACCGAGCAGAAAATTTCGAACATTTTGAATTATTTGAATTTAAACTCCTGACTCCTAGTTAAATAGGGTACATCTCTATCCAAACCACGACCGTATTCGTGGTCTACTGGCAAGGAGCATGAAACAGGAACTGCAAGTCTTGTGTTCGAGGATGAGAAATTCCTTATTTGGCCCTTTCTTAAAATTTGGTTCCCTTTTTGACCCCAAAAAAACATTTTGTTCTCTATTTGACACTCAAACTTCATTTTGTGCCTTATGTGACACTTTCATCCATTTTTTCATCCAAAGATGTTAACTGACACGTGCAAAGACAATTTTGCCCCTGGTGGTGGTATCTCACCAGAAAAGGGCATAGAAGGGGCATGAATGAAAAAAAATATTAGGAAGAATCTGCACTCATGCCTCTTTCCATTTTCTTTTCCTTCCTCCCAATCCCGCCTGCTCTTTCCTTCCACCATCGTCCAACCCGCCATGTACTGCAGTTCAGTCCGTGAGCGCCTGGCATGGCATGCATCCGGTTCAGTGTCCCTACGATAGCTTCTTGCTCTTCCTCCCCGCGGATCGGCGCGGGCGAGGGACCCATGGTGGTGTGCCACGAGCGCACGGCGCTGATCCGGGGTTGGGTAGAGTGGAAGTTCCCCGTGCTCACCCTCCCGTCATCCCTGCCAAGCCGCCGGTTGTATCCTCCTCCTGTACGCCGATCGAGGCCGCTGCCACCTCCCATCGCATACACGGCAGCGCCACCGCCAAGTCCGTCGGCCGTATCCATTCATCTGTACATCAAGGCCGAGACTAGGTGGTCGTCAACTGGGGCCTCCCCTTTGTTGCTGGAGCTGGCCATGTGTTGTTGTACGCCGGTGCCGCTCCGGGATGATGTACGACTAAGTCAACCACATCCACCACATCTTCCACATGCACATGCTCGTCGGGATCCTATTTTCATGCACCGACCCAATCACGTGCACACATCCATCCGGTGTGTGTATACACATGCATTTGCAAGGACTCGGCCAACTGTTTACAAATTTATATGCTACAGTAGAGGTTGAATGGGTTCGTCATTGTTCCACTCCTTTTTTTGCGGGACACTCATATTATTATTATTATTATTATTATTATTATTATTATTATTATTATTATTATTATCAGTCATAAAAATACCTTTTTGTTTACTCATTCAAACATGAAAAAAAATATCACATTACTTTTGTGTTTGCATGCAAATAATCTGTTCACATACCATACTAGGGGTAAAGCAGTCTTTTCAGCTTAGACTTAACACCGTTAATAGCCAAAACTGACGCGAATCAACCTGTGGTTGAGTTGGTTAGGTGGACAGTGGTATCCCCAACCCACCGGGGTTCAAATCCTGGTGTATGCGCGTGTATTTGAGCGCTTGTGTCTGTACTGATGCTAAAAAAAAAGCCAAAACTGACGGAAGTGTCACATAGGGAACATAATGAAGTTTGAGTGTCAAAAGGGGGAGAAGCAAAAATTTTGGGCAAAAAAAGGAACCAAACTTTAAGAAAGGGCCAAATAAGGAATTCTCTCTTCGAGGATAGAGAGCCGCACTTTTTCATTTTTGATGTCTGTCAAATAGACTCCGTTTTAACCTTCTCAAGGACCGGGCGTAGTCACACTCGGTTCAACTAAAGTTGGAGAGACAGTCTTCCGCAAGCCATCTATGTGCAAAGCACGTCGAGGGAACCGGTCTCGCGTAAGCGTACACGTAAGGTTGGTCCGGATCGTCTCGTCCAACAATACCGCTGAACCAAAGTATGACATGCTGATAGGCAGTATGACTTGTATCGTCCACAACTTACTTGTGTTCTACTCGTGCAAATAACATCAAACCATAAAAACCTAGGCTCGGATGCCACTGTTGGGGAACGTAGTAATTTCAAAAAATTTCCTACGCACACGCAAGATCATGGTGATGCATAGCAACGAGAGGGGAGAGTGTTGTCTACATACCCTTCTAGACTGAAGCGGAAGCGTTGACGCAACGTAGAGGAAGTAGTCGTACGTTCTCCTCGCGATCCGACCGATCACAGCACCGTTACTCCGGCACCTCCGAGTTCTTAGCACACGTTCAGCTCGATGACGATCCCCGGGCTCCGATCCAGCAAAGCGTCGGGGAAGAGTTCCGTCAGCACGACGGCGTGGTGACGATCTTGATGTGTTACCGGCGCAGGGCTTCGCCTAAGCACTGCAACGATATGACCGAGGTGGAATTTGGTGGAAGGGGGCACCGCACACGGCTAAGGAACGATCCGTAGATCAACTTGTGTGTCCTAGGGTGCTCCCCTGCCCCCGTATATAAAGGAGCCAAGGGGGAGGGGCTGGCCGGCCAAGGGGTGGCGCGCCAGGGAGTCCTACTCCCTCCGGGAGTAGGATTCCCCCCCCCCAATCCTAGTTGGAATAGGATTCCTCAAGGGGGGAAAGAGAGAGAGGGGGGCCGGCCACCTTCTCCTAGTCCTAATAGGACTAGGGAAGGGGGGAGGCGCGCGGCCACCAGGGCTGCCCCTTTCTCCTTTCCACTAAGGCCCATTAAGGCCCATATCGCTCCCGGGGGGTTCCGGTAACCCACCCGGTATTCCGGTAAAATCCTGATTTCACCTGGAACACTTCCGATGTCCAAACATAGGCTTCCAATATATCAATCTTTATGTCTCGACCATTTCGAGACTCCTCGTCATGTCCGTGATCACATCCGGGACTCCGAACAACCTTCTTCTTAAAGATCCATACTTTGTTCTCATACATGGATCCCATCTCAGATTTCATGGCTTTAAGCCATTTTGCGGAATCTGGGCTCACCATTGCTTCTTCATAGTTCGTAGGTTCATCATGGTCTAGTAACATGACTTGCAGAATAGGATTACTGTACCACTCTGGTGCGGATCTTACTCTGGTTGATCTACGAGGTTCAGTAGTATCTTGATCTAAAGTTTCATGATCATCATCATTAGCTTCCTCATTTATTGGTGTAGGTGTCGCAGAAACAGTTTTCTGTGATGTACTACTTCTCAATAAAGGAGTAGGTACAGTTACCTCGTCAAGTTCTACTTTCCTCCCACTCACTTCTTTCGAAAGAAACTCCTTCTCTAGAAAGTTTCCGAACTTAGCAACAAAAGTCTTGCCTTCGGATCTGTGATAGAAGGTGTATCCAACAGTTTCCTTTGGATATCCTATGAAGACACATTTCTCCGATTTGGGTTTGAGCTTATCAGGTTGAAGTTTTTTCACATAAGCATCGCAGCCCCAAACTTTAAGAAACGACAACTTTGGTTTCTTGCCAAACCATAGTTCATAAGGCGTCGTCTCAACGGATTTAGATGGTGCCCTATTTAACGTGAATGCGGCCGTCTCTAGAGCGTATCCCCAGAACGATAGCGGTAAATCAGTAAGAGACATCATAGATCGCACCATATCTAGTAAAGTACGATTACGACATTCGGACACACCATTACGCTGTGGTGTTCCGGGTGGCGTGAGTTGCGAAACTATTCCACAATTTCTCAAATGTACACCAAACTCGTAACTCAAATATTCTCCTCCACGATCTGATCGTAGAAACTTTATTTTCTTGTTACGATGATTTTCAACTTCACTCTGAAATTCTTTGAACTTTTCAAATGTTTCAGACTTGTGTTTCATTAAGTAGATATACCCATATCTGCTCAAATCATCTGTGAAGGTGAGAAAATAACGATATCCGCCACGAGCCTCAACATTCATCGGACCACATACATCCGTATGTATGATTTCCAACAAATCTGTTGCTCTCTCCATAGTTCCGGAGAACGGTGTTTTAGTCATCTTGCCCATGAGGCACGGTTCGCAAGTGCCAAGTGATTCATAATCAAGTGACTCCAAAAGTCCATCAGTATGGAGTTTTTTCATGTGCTTTATACCGATATGACCTAAACGGCAGTGCCACAAATAAGTTGCACTATCATTATCAACTCTGCATCTTTTGGCTTCAACATTATGAATATGTGTATCACTACTATCGAGATTCATCAAAAATAGACCACTCTTTAAGGGTGCATGACCATAAAAGATATTATTCATATAAATAGAACAACCATTATTCTCTGATTTAAATGAATAACCGTCTCGCATCAAACAAGATCCAGATATAATGTTCATGCTCAACGCTGGCACCAAATAACAATTATTTAGGTCTAATACTAATCCCGAAGGTAGATGTAGAGGTAGCGTGCCAACTGCGATCACATCGACTTTGGAACCATTTTCCACGCGCATCGTCACCTCGTCCTTTGCTAGTGTCCGCTTAATCTGTAGTCCCTGTTTTGAGTTGCAAATATTAGCAACAGAACCAGTATCAAATACCCAGGTGCTACTGCGAACATTAGTTAGGTACACATCAATAACATGTATATCACATATACCTTTGTTCACCTTGCCATCCTTCTTATCCGCCAAATTCTTGGGGCAGTTCCGCTTCCAGTGACTAGTCTGCTTGCAGTAGAAGCACTCAGTTTCAGGCTTAGGTCCAGACTTGGGTTTCTTCTCTTGAGCAGCAACTCGCTTGCCGTTCTTCTTGAAGTTCCCCTTTTTCTTCCCTTTGCCCTTTTTCTTGAAACTAGTGGTTTTGTTAACCATCAACACTTGATGCTCCTTCTTGATTTCTACCTCCGCAGCTTTTAGCATTGCGAAGAGCTCGGGAATAGTCTTGGTCATCCCTTGCATATTATAGTTCATCACGAAGCTCTTGTAGCTTGGTGGCAGTGATTGGAGAATTCTGTCAGTGACGCAATCATCTGGAAGAGTAACTCCCAATTGAATCAAGTGATTATTATACCCAGACATTTTGAGTATATGCTCACTGACAGAACTGTTCTCCTCCATTTTGCAGCTATAGAACTTATTTGGAGACTTCATATCTCTCAATCCGGGCATTTGCTTGAAATATTTACTTCAACTCCTGGAACATCTCATATGCTCCATGACGTTCAAAACGTCGTTGAAGTCCCGGTTCTAAGCCGTAAAGCATGGCACACTGAACTATCGAGTAGTCATCAGCTTTGCTCTGCCAGACGTTCATAACTTCTGGTGTTGCTCTAGCAGCAGGCCTGGCACCTAGCGGTGCTTCCAGGACGTAATTCTTCTGTGCAGCAATGAGGATAATCCTCAAGTTACGGACCCAGTCCGTGTAATTGCTACCATCATCTTTCAACTTTGCTTTCTCAAGGAACGCATTAAAATTTAACGGAACAACAGCACGAGCCATCTATCTACAATCAACATAAACAAGCAAGATACTATCAGATACTAAGTTCATGATAAGTTTAAGTTCAGTTAATCAAATTAATTAAGAACTCCCACTTAGATAGACATCCCTCTAATCCTCTAAGTGATCACGTGATCCAAATCAACTAAACCATAACCGATCATCACGTGATATGGAGTAGTTTTCAATGGTGAACATCGTTATGTTGATCATATCTACTATATGATTCACGCTCGACCTTTCGGTCTCTGTGTTCCGAGGTCATATCTTATATGCATAGCTCGTCAAGTATAACCTGAGTATTCCGCGTGTGCAACTGTTTTGCACCCGTTGTATTTGAACGTAGAGCCTATCACACCCGATCATCACGTGGTGTCTCAGCACGAAGAACTTTTGCAACGGTGCATACTCAGGGAGAACACTTATTGATAATTTAGTGAGAGATCATCTTATAATGCTACCGTCAATCAAAGCAAGATAAGATGCATAAAAAGATAAACATCACATGCAATCAATATAAGTGATTATGATATGGTCATCATCATCTTGTGCTTGTGATCTCCATCTCCGAAGCACCGTCATGATCACCATCGTCACCGGCGCGACACCTTGATCTCCATCGTAGCATCGTTGTCGTCTCACCAATCTTATGCTTCCACGACTATCACTACCGCTTAGTAATAAAGTAAAGCATTACATCGCGATTGCATTGCATATAATAAAGCGACAACCATATGGCTCCTGCCAGTTGCCGATAACTCGGTTACAAAACATGATCATCTCATACAATAAAATTTAGCATCATGTCTTGACCATATCACATCACAACATGCCCTGCAAAAACAAGTTAGACGTCCTCTACTTTGTTGTTGCAAGTTTTACGTGGCTGCTACGGGCTTAAGCAAGAACTCATCTTACCTACGCATCAAAACCACAACGATAGTTTGTCAAATAGACTCCGTTTTAAACTTCTCAAGGACCGGGCGTAGCCACACTCGGTTCAACTAAAGTTGGAGAGACAGTCTTCCGCAAGCCATCTATGTGCAAAGCACGTCGAGGGAACCGGTCTCGCGTAAGCGTACGCGTAAGGTTGGTCCGGATCGTCTCGTCCAACAATACCGCTGAACCAAAGTATGACATGCTGGTAGGCAGTATGACTTGTATCGTCCACAACTTACTTGTGTTCTACTCATGCAAATAACATCAAACCATAAAAACCTAGGCTCGGATGCCACTGTTGGGGAACGTAGTAATTTCAAAAAAATTCCTACGCACACACAAGATCATGGTGATGCATAGCAACGAGAGGGGAGAGTGTTGTCTACATACCCTTGTAGACTGAAGCGGAAGCGTTGACGCAACATAGAGGAAGTAGTCGTACGTTCTCCTCGCGATCCGACCGATCACAGCACCGTTACTCCGGCACCTCCGAGTTCTTAGCACACGTTCAGCTCGATGACGATCCCCGGGCTCCGATCCAGCAAAGCGTCGGGGAAGAGTTCCGTCAGCACGACGGCGTGGTGACGATCTTGATGTGTTACCGGCGCAGGGCTTCGCCTAAGCACTGCAACGATATGACCGAGGTGGAATTTGGTGGAAGGGGGCACCGCACACGGCTAAGGAACGATCCGTAGATCAACTTGTGTGTCCTAGGGTGCTCCCCTGCCCCCGTATATAAAGGAGCCAAGGGGGAGGGGCTGGCCGGCCAAGGGGTGGCGCGCCAGGGAGTCCTACTCCCTCCGGGAGTAGGATTCCCCCCCCCCCAATCCTAGTTGGAATAGGATTCCTCAAGGGGGGGAAAGAGAGAGAGGGGGGCCGGCCACCTTCTCCTAGTCCTAATAGGACTAGGGAAGGGGGGAGGCGCGCGGCCACAAGGGCTGCCCCTTTCTCCTTTCCACTAAGGCCCATTAAGGCCCATATCGCTCCCGGGGGGTTCCGGTAACCCACCCGGTATTCCGGTAAAATCCTGATTTCACCTGGAACACTTCCGATGTCCAAATATAGGCTTCCAATATATCAATCTTTATGTCTCGACCATTTCGAGACTCCTCGTCATGTCCGTGATCACATCCGGGACTCCGAACAACCTTCGGTACATCAAAATGCATAAACTCATAATAATTGTCATCGTAACGTTAAGCGTGCGGACCCTACGGTTCGAGAACAATGTAGACATGACCGAGACACGTCTCCGGTCAATAACCAATAGCGGGACCTGGATGCCCATATTGGCTCCTACATATTCTACGAAGATCTTTATCGGTCAGACCGCATAACAACATACGTTGTTCCCTTTGTCATCGGTATGTTACTTGTCCGAGATTCGATCGTCAGTATCCAATACTTAGTTCAATCTCGTTACCGGCAAGTCTCTTTACTCGTTCCGTAATACATCATCCCGCAACTAACTCATTAGTTGCAATGCTTAAGTGATGTGCATTACCGAGAGGGCCCAGAGATACCTCTCCGACAATCGGAGTGACAAATCCTAATCTCGAAATACGCCAACCCAACATCTACCATTAGAGACACCTGTAATACTCCTTTATAATCACCCAGTTACGTTGTGACGTTTGGTAGTACCCAAAGTGTTCCTCTGGCAAACGGGAGTTGCATAATCTCATAGTCATAGGAACATGTATAAGTTATGAATAAAGCAATAGCAACATACTAAACGATCGGGTGCTAAGCTAATATAATGGGTCATGTCAATCAGATCATTCAACCAATGATGTGACCTCGTTAATCAAATAACAACTCTTTATTCATGGTTAGGAAACATAACCATCTTTGATTAACGAGCTAGTCTAGTAGAGGCATACTAGTGACACTCTGTTTGTCTATGTATTCACACATGCATTATGTTTCCGGTTAATACAATTCTAGCATGAATAATAAACTTTTATCATGATATAAGGAAATAAATAATAACTTTATTATTGCCTCTAGGGCATATTTCCTTCAACAGCAGGGAGCCATCCATGGCGGCGAAGGACGACAAGGGAAGATTCACCGGAGCATGCGGTGGCGGTCCACTGGTGGCGGAGGGTGGGGGGAGCGGGAATGGCCGCGCGGAAATGTCCCTCCCGCCAAATCTCGCTGCAGATAGGGGCTGAGCTCGCGTCGTCCTCCTAGCCCGTGAATCTAGAAGTCGGGGGAGATGTTTTTCCGCGCCCCGCAAAAAAGTTTTCAGGGCGACCGCGAATGCGATGTCTGATCGGGCAGGTTTTCCCGCCCCAACCCGCATTTTGGCGGTTATTTTGCGGGTCGGGGCGGGATGCGGGGTCTGCTAGAGATGCTCTTAAGACCTTATTCTGCTAACACTATGCTTATTCTGTTAACACCCGCCTAACCCAGTGAACGACCCGACGTAAGCCAGCTGAACCGCACGACAACATAAAAAAACCAACCCACCCCACCCCACCCACTCCTCCGTCTCCCACGACCTCACTTTCTCTCCTCCCATCGTGAGGTCATCCCTAATTCCCCACGAACCCCCACAGCCACACCCCAATCCCCCCAATGATCTTCTTCGTCTCCGGCATCCAACCCACCGACCATGCCCCCTCCTCCTTCCCTCCCCCCATCGGATCCCACCAAGCCACTGGCCCAGGCCCGCGCCACCCGACCTGGCCGCCACCCCGCCCCACCCCCTTGATACATCCATTTTGCATCATGTTTTGTTAGGCTTAGGTGAGAGGTCTGGGTATGTGGCCTAGCTTGCACCCCTTCATCATTTGGATAGGAGTAGCGGCAGATGTTGCCAAGATGGCGGATGCAGGCATATTGTTGTTCTACTTTGTAAGGTCAATAAAATGGCCGCATGCATCTCCCAGATGCGGAGGTCGGGGGTCATCCCCCTTTTCTAAGAAAAAACACTGAAGGTGCACAACATCAATATGATTAGACTTAATATATAAGGAGAAATAATGGTTAAATACGGAAGTTTTTTTTTGTGGGTGGTTAAATACGGAAGTTAAATACACATGGTTTGTTGTTTCCGTAAAAGATGGAGTTATGATATGCTCAAAGTCTAACTTCCACATTTAGTTGTATATGGACCCAGAGTTGATGACCAAGATGTTGTCTATGTGTGTTACTTAAATGTCAATCTCTGGGACAAATTGACTAATATACTATTGTATGTAATGTGTTCTTGTTTAGTCCATTTGCAAAACTATATCTGCAAAAGCATAATTTCGTATAAATTAAGATTTAAAATAATTATTTCCTAACTAGGATAATTGAGAAAATTTCTTTCTATAATTATGTACGTGCGTTGCACCTGCACGCTTACTAGTAGTGGCATAGGAATAGATTTACTGGCGATGCTGTTATCCGTCTGGCCCTTGGAACCCAGAAGTATAGTGACTTTTTTTTGTGTGGTAAAGAAGTATAGTGACTTGGCTTGGTCTGAACCGTGAAGTGTGGTCTTGCGATTTACCTGTCCTACACGGGGACAGGGAAGGCACTGCCGGATCATGGACTGTCGGACTACCCTCCCTTTGTTTTTGAACAAGTACCCTCCCTTGCACACAACCTGATTCCAGACAAGCTACTCCTACACGCCCACGATCATTAGAAAGGACCATGCATCGCGGATAGATAAACTCAATCTTCCGAGACACTGATGCCTGTGTCGCGCGGCGATCTAATCAAACACCACCACCACGCGTCGCCCGCCAAGATCAAACACGGCCTGAGCCCTCGAAAAGTATAATGCCTTGTAGCGAGTCGTTGGGCGACCCAAGGGATTAATCTACAGTAAAACTCCTGACTCCTGTCCCGAGGGATCCGGATCGTGACGACGCACATGCGCTGGTTCCAGCCAGCGCCTGCATCCATGATTCCGATCAGGATCAAGCGGCTGTTTTGTCCCGAGCAATCTAGTAACTACTATTTGCTCTTCTGCTGCTGCTGCCGCTGCCGGTTGGTCTAACTGAATGTTCCCTGCACTTTCCTGGCCCTGCCCCTGCTCGTCTGAAGAATGACATCACTGTCGCCGGACGAAATTCTGACGGGGCCTGCATTTGTGTACACATCCCTCCGTCCTGCGTGGCCTGCAATTTCTGCGTTGAGTTGAAGAGCATGACACAAGAGTAACCGTGCTAGCAAAAGAGTTTTTCATTGAGTTCCAAACTGTCGCTGTCAACCGTGAACTCCACTGCATCTACTGGACCCATAGTCAGCAGCAGTATTAACTACTCCCTCCTTTCAAAATAGATGACCCAACTTTATACTAACTTAGTTACTCATGAGTAGTATTACTTTACTTCGTATAGGAGGCATGAGCAAGTTCCATGACACTTCCTGGTATATTTACTCTAAGGAGGCGATGACAAGGCTTTAGTTAGCTATAGGTGGCAACGCTGCATAAACAACTGCAAGGAAAGTACACCTACAATACAAGCATCTCAACCTGCTCTGCTCTCTGTTTGTTTAGGATATATAGATCCCAGCAAAGAAACCAGACAACAAACACGTATCACTCATTGCTTCCCGACTTGTGCGATAATAGTCCCCACCACGGCAGTGGAAACTGGTATAAATACCGTACATACTCCTGATTCCCCTCAGGAGCACCAACACCCTCACACTCACACACACAACCTTCCTCTCCCCTTCTGAGTGATCCTGCATGCTCTCAGAGCAAGGAAAGAAGCGAGCATGGTTCACATGATGCATCTACACCAGCACCAGCAATGCGGTGACCAACCAGACGCCGCAATGGCTACTACTGCCACGCGCAGCAGTGCTACTGCCAGTGTCTCGCAGGTCGCCTTCGTGCTCGCCGCCGTTACTTTCCTCTCCCTCTTCTCGTCGTCATCCTTCGGGGCCGCCGCTATCTGTGCTTCTTCTTCCTCTCTCCCTTTCGGTGCCGCCCTATCAGCCCGCCTTGCGGCCTTGTGCGGCTTTGTCACGACCAAGAAGGTGCTCTTCGTCCTTTCCAATGCCATCTTCCTCTTCCTCGCCGCCGACTGCCGCTGCTTCTTCCCTGGCGTCTCCAGCATGGCCACCCCATCCACGAGTGACAATGATGTCGTCACGGCTTCTGAATTGCCGCCATGTGCCGTTCAAGCTCGGCCGTGTGGTTCTTATTCAGGGAACCTTTACTATTGCTATAGCAACACCAAGGGTGCATCAGCGAATTCTCCTGGAGAGCAAGGGATCAAATGAGAAGAGGTCCCGGCGGCACTTGGAGAAGGAGCAAACCACGGCGGAGAAGCTGACGAGGAGCTAGAGAAGCTAGAGATGGACGAGCTCAACAGGAAGTTTGAAGATTTCATCCAAAGCAGGAGGATTACATGGCTTAAGGAGGAGGAGGAGCATGTATTGCAATGCCAACAGCAACAAGTAGTCTAATTTGTAGTGCTTGTGTGAGCCATAGGATTAGATGAGCAGTAATTAAGGTTCTCTCTTTTTGTACTGTCGTGTTCTGAACTGTAGGTGTGCTGTGTGGTGTAGAACTGTAGATAGATATACCCAGAGCCTCTACTATGGTGTGAGGCTGTTTGTGGTGTGAATGGTGTCAGCGGTTTGAATTCTATTGCAGAATCGTGTGCACATTTCGGAGCAGTATCATGCAAATTTTTGCAATTGATCCACGCTGTAAGAGAACTTCTGATAGCCTTTTACCCAAAGTAACATCCTTTATCATCAAAATTAGTCTCTTTTTCGAAATGAGGACATCGTTCTGCCCAAGGGAATCACTGTAGTAACACTTTTTAAAGTCTTTGGATCGACATCCAGCCATTCTCCCCAACACCTCACTTTTATCACCTAAAGAGTAATAAATTCTTGTTACGATTTTGCTAAGGTTTCGCACTTTCAACAATTGATCTCTGTCTAACTGAAACGACTGAAGCTTTACTCTGTGCAAGTGCAAACATTCAGTTTTTCCAAGTGCAAAACCTTAAATTTGGAAACTGAATACTTGGTATTTGTAAGTGCAAAAACATTACGTTTGTTGTATGGAAGTGCAAGAACTGAATTAGTATGCTCTATTTATGCATGTGCAATAAGTGAAGATATATGCAATGTTTATTCAGCAAAAAGAACCTTTACATTGTTTTTTTTTTTCGCGGATACTAAAAGCTTGTGTTTCATTTTATTGATAGAAGGAGTAGAATGAATACAACAGATGGTACAACATATTACACGAATGCAGGCAGGCGTGAACATGGTGCCCGGAGTAGATAGACAAGGGATGCTCGGCCCGAAAAGGGGAACAACACATCTAAAACCAACCAAGCCCGCACCGACAAAGCCGACCCAGCAATGTGTCCCAACATCACCAAATCTAACACCGGGGACATCGCGAGCAAGCAAGCGCCTTCAAGAAGGAACGTGATGCCGAGACGTCTTCGTCATCCGGTCTGGAGTAGCCGGACCTAGGGTTTCCCCCGAGCTCGAAGAGGGGCGCAGCTGAAGGCCATGGCAACGCCTTCAAGAAGAAAAAACGACACCTGCAGTCTATCTGAAAGTATGCTATGTTTTAGTGCACAAACTGAGCCTTTTCTAAATTTATTTTGCATTGTAGGTCAAGCCTCTGCATCTAAACAATGCATGCAGCCATATCATTAAAAGTCTCGAAGTAGCACAAAGTCATAGATTTATTTACAGCTGGCAAGCGGAGCAAAGAAAACATAAAAAAAACTCAATACCACAACCGGTATGTATAATAGGACAAGATCCTAGACTCCTATCCTACTATGAGACCGTCATCCAAACAGGTTGAAAATAACCCGTGCTACCATCTCCCACTGGTTGCACCCAGTAACCAAAGGCTCCCTGGAATCCATAGGAGTGAGTAAGGACCACGTACGGATCCATGTCGTAGCTCTGAAAATGACCTGCAAGAAGGTTAAAATATGTTGTTTGGTAAAAATCATATCGTTCCTACAGTTTCATATAGCCCAAATAAGCGCACATATTACAATCCGAATACGAGACACAGTGGTATGTTCTACTCCAGCTAACCACGTCCCAAATAAGGATTCAATGCTAACTGAAGGAATAATGTAAAAGGCTATATGAATCGTTCGCCAAAGTAATTTCGCGAGAGGGCAGTCTATGAAAAGGTATTGTATTGTTTCGTCATGATCGCAAAAACAACATCGTGTACTGCCTACCCAACGTCGCTTTAGTAAATTATCTTTGGTGAGAATCACTTACTTGTGGACAAACCACATGAAGATTTTAATGCGCAAGGGAACCTTAACTTCCAAATATGTATCGATCTCGGGATTGGGCCAAAATTAATTAAATCCATATACATAGATTTGACCATAAACACTCCGTTTCTAGCTAACTTCCAGTGAAACGAATCAGGTTGGTCCAGGGGTGGAGCCAGGATTTAGACATAGGAGGGGCGAGACAACAATGAAGGCGAAAAATATTTTGTCTCACGAACTACATAAGGGTTTTAATCCCGATATTACTTGTTGTCGGTGCATGGGTAGCTATAGCTTATAGTGTTGAACTACTCCACATGCGCGCCATGTAGATGAAGTTGGTAATCAAATTATTCTGAAATACGGTATAAAGTACCTTGGTACAGAACATTATCATCATATGTATGTTTACGAACATGACAGATCATTGTCTTACTAAATAGCAGGATTTAGCTTGCATTCATATAGTTTTGAATGGAAAATCAATTGACAACGCCGACATACTTAAGCATCTAGAACCAATATGCGTTGTATTTGAAAAAAAAGTGACCAAGTCAGCAAGAATGCATACCTAGCTAGAGTATGGAATTCAGGCCCAGCTCGTCCCATCTGCTCATCATAACAGATGATCGTTGTTTGCGTAGAGCACAGGCATGTGGTAACCATCGATGGTCAACGTTGCTCGACGAAGCATGGAAGGATTCGCGCTTCCGAAAGATTGTGTACGCCTATTCCCTAGCATGGTGATGATGGCCGACGTCAACGCTTGATTAAGCCCTAGCCTGTCGTGGGCTGCGGCGGCGGCGGCGACAAGAGATAGTTGGAGCGTGATTAGGTCAAACGACACAGAATGGAAACGAACGGCTGTACGTGTAGATGCCTGTATTACATATGGTCTTCGATCGATTGCGTGAATCGCGTGACTAGATTGATGCGTCCTATACTTTGCTAATGGGAGGTACTAAGTAACACTTACACAGCCGCCGACTATGGTAAATGAGCTTATTGATGAAACGACCGCAACATGAAAAGAGGATCTGATTCGGTCAGTTTTCACTCACTTTGATGCTGAAGAAATTCTGCAGATCCCTATTTGCACACGTACAGTCACTGATTTTTGGGCATGGCATGAGGAGAACCGAGGCAGATTCACTGTACGATCAGCGTATAGGATGATTCTGCAGACCAAGCTCGGTCGGGAGCGATGGCTTTCTGAAGAAACGGAAACGTCCATGGATCAGAGTGAGAGCAGCAATTGGACATCCATCTGGCACATCCAGGTGCCGTCGAAACTTCGGGTGTTTGTGTGGAGACTAGCAAGGCAATCAATTCCTTGCGGGGTGTTATTGAATCATCGGAATATGTCCACATCAGAAACGTGCAGACTGTGTGGCGCTCGCGACACGTGGAGACATGCTTTGTTATCCTGCCCTATGTCACGCAGTGTATGGGCGTTGGCTCCTGATGATTTGGTTGAGAGGATGTGTGTGCACACACATGACAATGCCAAGGACTGGATCTTTGCTCTGCATGAAATATTGAAAGCGGATGATTTTGTCAGGATGGTTGTAACCCTGTGGGCTATATGGGGTGCGAGAAGGAAGGCGATCCACGAAGAAATTTTCCAGTCACCACATGCAACCCACGGGTTCATCGATTCGTTCTTAACAGAGCTACAAACTGTAAGTTCGAAGGGCCCAAAGCAGCAGGCTATTGCCCGACAGCCGGCGGGGTCTTCTTGGATCGCTCCGGTAGTTGGAAGTGTGAAGATAAATGTGGATGCTTCGGTCGCTAGGGCGAGATGCGGATCAATTGCAGCTATTTGCAGAGATCAGTCGGGAGCTTTTTTGGGTGCATCGGATCTAGTCTTCAGGAATATTTTGGACCCTCCAACGCTTGAAGCTCTTGCCATCAGGGAAGCGATGGCATTAGCTGATGATCTTTATGTTCAGAATATTCAAATAGCGTCAGACTGCAAGGTGGTGGTGGAAGATATCCAGAAGAGAAACTTACCTAGCTACGGTGCAATAGTTCAAGAGATTTTAGATCATTCCCTTTCTTTCAATTTTTGTAACATAGTCCATGAACGTAGGAGCTCCAATATTGAAGCTCACAATTTGGCGAAGCATGTACGTACGCTCGGTGTTGGCAGCCATGTTTGGTTAGGCCACCCCGGAGACCTTCCTTCCGTCCCCGTTAATGTGGTGACGGCTTAATAAAGCTTCGTTTGAATTGCCTCAAAAAAAAACTTACACACAAGATTAGTACTAGCCCCCGCTAAAAATCCATGGGGGTGGCCGATCCATAGGGGGGGTCTGGCCCCCGCTCGCCCCCCTACTGGCTCCACCCTAATGGTCGGATAATTGAACCTCCATCAATCTCCGTAGCAAATGCATCCAAGCGTTCCAACGCTCCCCAACTAAAGATCGCCTAAACTGAATACTTAAGGGTGCCGATTGTAATACATCAACTGTTCACTATTGAGCTTTGTCATAGTGGAATTTTCTATGGTTTGGGACGTAAAAGAACAATATCAATACAGGGGCAGATCCAGGAGTTTACTTTGGGTGTTCAATTTTTTTTTGCGCTAATAGCGATTTTTCCCCGTATCAGCCTACTAGTGTTATTCTACAAATTTTCATTTGTTAGTTTCTTTTACTAATGAACGCAATCAGATCAGGACTGTGACATGTACTATATCTCTCTAGAGGAAAATGCTACACCTACGGGTGAGACCAAACAGAAGTTTTTTTTCAACGCACTACTAGGAAAAGACCTACTAATGACGCACCGGTTTTGCCTACTAATGGCGCATCACCGGTGCGCCATTAGTATCACGCCACTAGAATTTTTTTACTAATGGCGCACCACTGGTGCGCCATTAGCATACCAGATACTAATGACGCACCACATGGTAGTGCGTCATTAGTAACAATTTTTTTAATGGCGCACCAGGCAGTGCGCCTTTAGTTTTGCCCACGGTGCGCCATTAGTGTCTGCTATACTAATGGCGCACCACATGGTAGTGCGCCATTAGTAACAATTTTTTTAATTTTTTTCTTCTTAATCTCAGGTCACTATTTCACCTATGAGATATCCAACACACATATATACAACAAGCATCCATATAACAATCATAGCCAACACACAAGTTCCATCATATATACATACATAGCCAACACACAAGTTCCTTCATATATACATACATAGCCAACACATAGTTCCATCGTTACATATTACAAAAGTTTCACATTGTTCATCCAACACCGTTATTCATCAATTCATAAAAGTTTCACATTGATACAAAATAAAAACACAAATGGAAAAGAAGCACTCCATCCATGCAAGCTTCCGTGAATTAAATCAAATCTACAAAATGATAAACAAGAAGTTAGAAGAAGAAAAAGAAGAAGACTAGAAGAATACTAGAAGAAGAAGAACACTAGAAGAAGAATAAGAAGAATTTTGGAAAAGAAATAAGAAGAAGACTATAAGCTTATTATGTAAACTTGATCATTTTGTGCTAACATAAGTTATTTTGGAGCTAACCTATAGGAAACTAAGCATATAAGCTCTAAGTTAGTATATTAGAGCCAACTTAGGTAAAATGAAGCTAACCTATGTCATTTTGAAAAAGAAGAAGAATAAGAAAAAGACTATAAGCTTATTATGTAAACTTGATCATTTTGTGCTAACATAAGTTATTTTGGAGCTAACCTATAGGAAACTAAGCATATAAGCTCTAAGTTAGCATATTAGAGCCAACTTAGGTAAAATAAAGCTAACCTATAGGAAACTAAGCATATTAGTGATAACATAGGTAACTATATATATATATATATATATATATATATATATATATATATATATATATATATATATATATATATATATATATATCATTTTGGAGATTTGACATACCTGACAAAGTTCAGTTCTCATGCATTGTTCTTCTCCTTCTCCTTCCTCAGCCTGATGCGCCAAGAGAGGCGAGGCGGTGGAGGCGGTGGAGGCAGTGGGATGTAGTCTTCTACCTCAATTGACGTGGTCATGTCGCCCAGCTGTGGGATCGCCGGCGCCACCACCGGTGCGTGGTCATTGTCAGGCACCACCACCATCGCAAGGCCACCTTCAGGCACGACCATCGCTAGGTCATCCTCAGCCACCTCCATCTCTTGCCCATGGTCAGCCACCACCATCTCTTGCCCATGGTCAGCCACCACCATCTCTTGCCCTTGGTCAGCCACCACCAGCGCTAGGTCATCCTCAGTCTGATACCCATCATCATCCTGCAGCTCCTCATCCCCACTCTGCTCCTCTTCTCCCGCACTCAAGTCCGGATCATCCTTCTTGTTGTCTATGCTGCTGCCAGAATCGCTGCTGCTTTCGCTACAGCCAGAATCGCTGCTGCTTTCGCTACAGCCATAGTCGCTGCTGCTTTGGCTATAGCCATTGTCGCTGCTGTTGCTCCCATTACCTGTCCAAATGCAACAATGATCGTTAACAATCGATGTGAGAGAAAGCCAAATGTAGAGGAATAAGAAGAGGTAGAACGTACCGGCATCATAATCTTCAGCGTAGCGCATGCGACACATAGTCGCGTTGAACACCTTCACGATGAGCATGGTGGCGTCGTCATCGTACCTGAAGAGAAGGAAGTACCCCAGCCGCAGGTCGTAGGCACGGTAGAACTTCTCCCACCCACGAGACAAGTACATGTGGCCCTCCTTGATCACCAACTCCACATCCCACAGCCTGCGAAACCCGCTGCCGGCCTGTCGCAACTTCACATTATTGGCGGATCTTCACCCATCAGCATGTTCATAAAACTGTCAGGCAGCCTCTGCAGTTTGGGACAATGAGTGATGTAGCAAACAACAGATATCATAATGAGATGGGTGAAGGGGAGATCTTTCGTTTTATATACCTGCGTCATGGATGATACTGAAGTCCCAAGTGTGATAGTGAAGAACTCGGAAGCATCCAACTCGTACTGCGGTGTCGCAGAGCGGCGGTGGCTGCTTTCCACCATCTCTGATAAGCAGCAGAAGAGACCAATTAGTACCCTTACAACAGATCATAAAACATATGGAGTACCCGAATTTGCCGGAACGGAAGTTTATCGACATTCCGGCAAACTCAAGGGCCTCTCGGGGTACCTGCAAAATCATTATACCCGCGTAATGAAGTCGCCAATGGGTCATTTCAGAAGATCACAAGTAGCATCATCACAAGTACAACATCATCACAAATACAACAGCAGCAGCAGCGAATACAGGCATAACAGCAGCAACAGGTTTATTCTTCTTCTTCATAAACATTATTTCTAGATGCCATAATCAGATTGAAATTTCAAACCACACACTTACTTTCAACTATAAACAAGACTGACTTGTTGTTAATGAACAGTGGCTAAAGATATATAAAACTCCATTGCAAATGTGCCATGTCAATAAAACAACTCATGGAAGTAAACTACTAGCAGGCTCAAAAGTCAAGTAAACTGAAGATTATGACAGCTTGCAAACACAGGACCATGTCATTATCATGGCAGTCCACTATATATTTTTATGACAAAATACATCATTATCAGGGCACATTAACAGCAAGGTGAGACTAGGCACTGATGCAGCAGACTAAGTAGACTATGAAATATGCAATGTTAGAACTAAAATGAGTCAATCATCACATCATCCTACTGTGACTACTGAAATAACACAACCATCAACCGGAAAAATCTGGTAACATGAAAACATACTTGCAACAATCAGTGCATGCTTTCAGTTTGGTCACTGAATGTAGTATGTTTTGTTCACTAAACACAACTACCCCAAAATAAACAAATACACTACAAGCCTATTGTTGACAATTCTTCAGATCAAACAACCCCATTATTTGGTTTTGATGGCTTGGACAGCGGTAAGTTGCCAAAATATGACTATAAACGGGTAATGTTGTGCCTTGGATATATTATACTAAACTGGTGATGGAATAAAGATGCTTAAAACAAAACTTTTGCCTAACTATTTGGTATGAAAGTGTTTCCTTCTGGTAGCCACTTCACAACTGCACATTACAAACAGTGACCAATACCATATTAAATTCTCACTGTTGACAATTTGGATTCAATCACCTTCATTTGATCAAAGATGTTCAGCAACACTACAGTTGTCATAACTAAACAAGAAAAAGAACAGAAGCCTCACACTGTCCTCAAATTAGCAAGCATATTGTTAAGACAATTTTTCAAACCAAACAACCTCAAAATATTTGATCTGGAAAGAACAGCGGAGGCTGTTCCGAATGAACTATTATATGTAAAAAAACTAGGCACAGTGATTCAGAAGCAAGAAAAGCTCAGCTGATAATTTGCAGAGTGACAATATTAATGTTCTGTGTTGTGAGGACCAGCAGGAATCAAGAGGAATTTGTTCGATTAATCCACACTAATTATGCATCAGTCAATAATACTAAACTGTGCAGAGAGAAGTAATTAGACTTGTAAGCCGTTGCTAGCGAGTACAAGCATGCAGGAGAGAAATTATAACATGCCGCCATGGCCCTAGGGTTTGCAGGGGAGGGGGTGGAGGAGAAGGGAGGAATCACCTGGGGAGGGGATGGAGGAATGGAGGAAGACGCCGGCGTTGAAGCTCCGGCAGCGGCTGGGCGTTGAAGCTCCGGTGACACGCGGCGGGCTCCTCCACTCGCCTGTCTCTGCATCTCGGCTTGGGCAGGAGGACGTCGAGGGCGCGTGCGCGGGCGGAGGGGGGACGGCGAGGGGGGCGGCGCTCGGCTCGGCGTCGCGTGGCCTGGCTGAGCTGAGGTAGAGGCGGCCATCGTCTCCTCCTCCTCCTCCTCGTCCTCCTCCTGGTCGGGACGGCGACGGCAGGGGACGGAGGGGGCGTGGGGGCGCGGGGGCGGGGGTCGGGGCGGCGGCGGCAGGGGACGGAGGGGGCGTGGGGGCGCGGGGGCGGGGGTTGGGGCGGCGGCAGCAGGGGACGGAGGGGGCGTACGGTTAGGTCGAGTGGGGAGGAAAGGAGGAAGAGGAATAGGTGGATTGGGAGGAAGCTTACTAATGGCGCACCCAGCAACGGTGCGCCATTAGAATGTTTTTTTATTACAGTTCGAGCCATCAGGTTATATTCCACCTAACCCAATCTACATCAGAACCCGCCCACTAGCCCGATTGGTCAGCGCGCACCACACACACTGGAGGTCCTGGGTTCGATTCCAGGCTCCCCAATTTTTATTTTTATGCATTTAAAATGCTGTTTGATATTTATTTGTGTTTAAATATGTTCAAACTTGTTTAAATCATTACAGTAATATTTTTTTATAAAAACAGTAATAAATTTTTTAAAAGATATGTTCGAATTTGTCATTTGAAAATATTTATGAATATGAAAAAGGTGGAGTGGAGGGTGCGGTGGGTCATCGGCGGCGGTGGAGTGGGGGAGGGTGCGGGCCGGGGGTCGGCGGCGGCGGCCGGCCGGTGGAGCGGGGGAGGGTGCGGTTGATCGTCGGCGGCGAGGGGGACGTCGATGTCCCATGAATACGGTTTTCGAAGACCCGGGATCTCTATCTAGTTGGCGATACGTTGTGTCATCCATGCACCTTACGCATCCAAAAAATCCGTGGACTGCCTGCCCCGCGAGATAACCGTAACCGAGATAGTCGTGTAGTAGTGAAATATATATATATATATATATATATACTAATGGCGCACCGCATAGAAGTGCGCCATTACTAGTTTAAACTAGTAATGGCGCACTGTGACACGGTGCGCCATTAGTTGTTTTGCAAAAAAAAGAATAAAAAAAATTTAAGTACTGGTAATGGCGCACTTCGGTCGGATGCGCCATTAGTATGTATGTAAAAATGAAAAAAAAAATTATCACTTGTGGCGCACCTTTTGTCTGGTGCGCCATTAGTGTCTTCCATACTAATGGCGTATCACCAACTGGTGCGCCATTAGTATATAGTAGTGGCGCACTACTTCCCTGGTGCGCCATTAGTGTCAATCCTATCTATAGCCCTTTTCCTAGTAGTGGCGAATGCAATTTAAGATTGGGCAGAATTGGATGGTTGCTGCTCGTGGGGTGCTGCCTAGTGGGCTATTGGTATGTTGGCCACAGGTGGGCTGCTGTATAGTCTTTCAACATTTTTTTTTACAGAAACATTTCAGTCTACATGACCAATGCTAGATCCGCCCCTATAGTGCGTTCATTATATTGTTTCAGAGGGAGATGTTCCTAGAATCAAGATCATAATATCATAATATATTTACATAATATGGGATATATGTACTCTAATGTACAAGTATTAAATACATATTGTGTGGAGTTGATGGGGGGGGGGGGGGGCGGGCAAGTGCCCCCTCCGCTAGTGTACAAGTACGCAGAACACAAGGCACCAGACATGCTCGCAACAGGGACGTGTTGCTCCTGATCATTTTATTTCTCTTGATGTAGTGTCTCTTAAAACGTACATGACCGCATATATAGGACACCCACAATGTTGGAAATATGCTCTATAGGCAAAACTATTGTATTATTATATTTCCATGTTTATAATTAAGAGTTAATATTCTATACTATAATTGATATGATCCTGGAATATGCGATTCTGTGGAAAACTCATATGCGCGTGTGGAATGATAACCAGTAAAATCTAATTCCTAGTCTCGCCTCTAAGACTAGCTCAAGTGTTGTTTATGACCATGTTTACCGGATCTTGAGATCATTAAGTGTAATGATAGTTTCAAAACAACATTGATAATATGGCGTTAGAAGAATGATTATATTGAATTGACCCAAACTTGTTTGTTATACTTTGAGATACAATCGTCACAAGTCAGTTGTTATAACATAGAGAGTTAATGTGTTATTTACTGCTTAGACCATGAGAGTATCTTAGTCACTTCTTATCATAGGGTGGGCTTTGGGGTTGATCAAATGTCATATGTAACACGGTGATCATAACCGATAACTTATAGGTTCATCCGAAAGTTTGACAAGGGACTAGATAGCTCAAGAGTGGAATTTGCTCCTCTGACAACAGAGAAATATTCTTAGGGCCCTCTTGGTATGACTGCATCCATTCTTGCCTAGCCAGACACAGGTGACTAGGTCACGAGGATGCTGGAACATGTCAGCGAGAAAGAAGAACAAAACCAGTAACGAGGAGACCGGTATAATGAGCATGTGTATGACTCAAGAGGATACTGATATATCTTACCTCGGGTTTTTTAAAGTATCGGGAAGCAAAAGGAATAACACATAATAACCAAAGGTTCACTCAAATGTCATTCGTGTACTCATAGGAATCGATATGGATGTCCACGGTTCCACTATCGGTCATTGAACAGAAGGGTTTTGTTCATGTCTACGTTTTACCGAACCTACATGGTCATAAACTTAAGGTAATTATGACTGTTGAGTGTTAGTAGGACAGGGGTAATGAGAAAATATTTATGAAATAGTTTCATTAATATTCGAATAGTTTCAAGAGGAACCGGAAGCGTTCTGGGGTCACTAGAAGGATTTCAGGGTGTACCGGGTAATACCGATAACTAATATATATGTGGAAATAGTTCCTGATGATGTTAAATCAATATTAAAAGGCTCTAATAATGATTATGAGGCTTTTATATTTATTTCAATATCAATAGGCCTTAAATGGCCAAGTGGTGGAAAGATATTAGGCCACTTGGGTCCAATAGGGGAGGAGCCCCCTTGACTCTCCCTCCTCTTAGATGACCAATGGGGAAGGAAACCTTTCCCCCCTTGTGGCGCCCCTCCCCTCTCCTCCAACCTATATATACTAGAAGTTTTTTTGATCCAATTAGAGCTAGACCAAAATCCTCATAATTAGAAGCCCAGTGTGGTTCTAATCTCCTCTTCAAATTCTTCGGTGACGATTAGCTTTGGACGGCGAAGCGCTCCGGATCGTGAAGACTGCGAAGGCCTGTTTTCGGTCTTCCGTTCGAAGGACCGTTCGTGAACGGTTCGAGGGTGAAAGGATCGATATGGTTGACTAGAGGGGGGGGGGGGTGGGGGTGAATAGGCAACTACTAATTTTTAAATTTTCTTAACAAATTAGGGTTAGCAACAAATAGGTTGCCTAGATGTGCAACTAGGTGAGCAACCTATATGATGCTAACAACACAAGCAACACAAGCAAGCAAAGATACAACACAAGTAAAACTAGCACAAAGTAAAGGTAAGAGATAACCACAAGTGGAGACAGTGAAGACGGGGATGTGTTACCGAAGTTCCTTTCCTTTGAGGGGAAGTACGTCTCCGTTGGAGCGGTGTGGAGGCACAATGCTTCCCAAAAATCCACTAGGGCCACCATATTCTCCTCACGCCCTCACACAATGCGAGATGCCGTGATTCCACTAGTGGTGCCCTTGAAGGCGGCAACCGAACCTTTACAAACAAGGTTGAGACAATCTCCACAACATAATTGGAGGTTCCCAACTACACCACGAAGCTTCACCACAACGGAATGTGGCTCCAAGGTGATCTCAACCATTTAGGATGCTCAAACACACAAGAGTAACAAGATCCACAAGGGATTAGTGGGGGAATCAAATTTCTCTTGGTGGAAGTGTAGATCTAGGCCTTCTCAACCAAACCCTACAGAATCAACAAGTTTGATTGGCTAGGGAAAGAGATTGGGCGGAAACGAGCTTGAGAGCAACAATGGAGCTTGGGGAAGGAAGAGGTAGTCAACTTAGGTGACCTTTGTTTGGGCTGTAGATTCTGGACTTTCAAAATCGGAATCTCAAACAAACACGCCAGATTCCTATCTAGGTTCTCAGAATCGATTCTAAAAACTGAACTACCAGCGAAGCGAAATCGGAAGCAGCGATTTTGGTGATTCTAGCGATTCCGCGGCTTCCCACCAAAGAAAACGATTCAATTTTATGCCTTACCCCTATTTCCAGTCACAATTACACAGAAACTGCCACCGCAACCCTCGCCCCTCGTCTTCCCCCGAGCGATTCCCCAGTCGCCGCCGAGCCAGAAGAGCACGAGGGAGGTTGATGTTTCGGCTGGGCTCCCGTGGCGCCCGTGAGCTACCATGGATGTCGGCCTCCCATAGGGCCTCCTCGGCCATCTCCTTTAGTGGCGCTCGTGAGCTCCCGTGGCAGCCTGCTCGTCGACCGGGTCGACGCCGCCGCGTACCAACGTTGTGGCGTGCGCCGGGAGACGTCATCGTCTTGCCTGAGCTGCCTTGTCCACGGGAGCCATGGACTGTGAGAGTAGACTGGGCTCGGGGCCATGTGCGAGGTTACCAAGGGCGCCGAGGCCAGAGGGAGGAGGCCACGTGCGTGGACTAGTGATGTCCTGTTCGCGGTCTTCTCTTCCCCCACTTGATAGCGAGCATGACATGGCTGCTGTTGTTGATGGCGAGCACGGCGTTGTAGCATTGCTTCTGATGCTGCTAAGTACAGGGCAAAGACACAAAAAGGCATTGATTCTCATCAAGTTGCCATGTTCTTCTTGCAGCCAAATTCTTCCTCCCCTTCATCCCCAACCACACCTCCCCTCTGCTCCATGCACGCCTTTGCATCTGCCGTTCCTGCAGGTGCCCAGTTGGCCAGTTCCATACCTTGTCGTCCCTGCCAAATCGTCTCCAAATAGCCGGTGGGTGGTCAGTTCGGTCGCTGGCTGTTATCTGTTATTCCGGGCATTGTGGACATTTCACAACACATGAGGTTTTTCTACAGCTGGGTAAACAAAGAGCCAGCTTCCGATTTTCAAAATCCACAGCCACATCTGATTCTTAGAATCTAAGCTGTAGCTGATTTTCAGGAATCTCTAGCCCAAACAAAGGGGGCCTTAAGAAAAAAGACCCCTTTATATAGTGGAAGAAGGAATCCAACCGCTATGCTCCCACAGCCCATGCATAAGTGGTAGTACGGCTCGGGTGAGCGGTACTTCCGCTGGCACGGAAGTACTGGCCGCATAGTTCAACCTGAGCAAGTTAGGGGAAAGGTAGTGCCGCCGGAGCGGTACTATTGTGCCCTCAAATCATCTTATGCCATAAGATAGATTATCTGAAATGCTCAATGCACACGATTAGTCCGCAAAAGCATTGTTATTAATCATCAAAACCACTAAGGGAGAAATATGCCCTAACAGAGGGACTTCAAGTATGATCTACACCGAGTCGTCTCCTTCCGTGGCAATTCGGAGTCACTGTTATTGCATCTTTTCATAGTGTTCCCGATTTATCGTTGGACGAGTTTTTTGTTTTCTACTATGTTCCCCAACACACAAGCCACCAGACACGCTCGCAACAGGGACATGTCGCTCCTGATCATTTTATTTCTCTTGATCTAGTGTCTCTTACAACGTACATGACCGCATATATATAGAACGCCCTTACCTGGTGATCAACAAAAAAACACTAAATTGCCATGAACTAACTTATTCAGGGTATGCGCCCCTCTCCTTCCTTAGCTGTGCTCATTTTTTCCCGTACGTCTAGCATTGCTCACTTTTGCTGTCCTCTACTCAGCTCAGCCTCACAAAAAGCCCAAACGGTGGCTTGCCATCGGGTCAAAGCCATTGACTGTTACTTCGACCAGTACTGATGTGTGGGACCCTTCAAATGCCAATAGGTGGCACCGGCTAGTAGACGGTTGGGTCATTTGTATCTAAAAAGGGATGAAATATCTCTCTCTCATTTCGCATCCGTCCGTAGCCCGAGCAGCCAAACCCCAACTCCCCCACCCCCAAATCTAGCAACCACCGTCGGCGATGATGATGTCGTTGGATATGTTCTGCCCAGGTGATGTTGTCTTGCTGGAGAAGTGCAAGGAGATCTGCTCCTAGTTTCCAAGAACCAAAGCTCCGGTGCAGCATGCCTTGCAGTTGTTGATCGATGCGAGGATGGATGAGATCTGGCTGATAATTCCAAATTGAATCAGGGGGCTGACTTGTATAGGTTTTTTTTGCGGGTGTTGTATAGGGGTTTTTGTCTAGGCGATGCGTGAGGCAACGGAGTCGCCGGATCCTCAGCAACGTGCTCGCTGGTATTCATACCGCTCTTGACGCGGCCCGCCAGATCCAGATATCGAAGTAGAGCTCACTTGTATTCCAGACACTACTAGAGAAAAATCCTAGTAGTAGCGCGGGGTAATGGCCTAGCAATAACGCGTGGGTCGCATTATAGCTAATTGTTAGTAGTAGCGCGGGCCTGACCTCGTGCTACTACCGCTTGTATTAGCAGCAGAGGGGGTAGGACCCGCGCTACTGCTAAATAGCAGGAGCGCTCGGTGTTGCCCCACGCTACTGCTATTCCTGCGCATTTCATTTCTTTATATTTATAATGTATTTATACACCGGTATACAAATTTTTAGGCTGGTCATAGTGGGAGTAACTTAGCAAGTAACATAACACATCTCAAGAAAAAATTGCTTATGTGGCATATATTTAATGAGGAGAGTGGTCTTTGGAGTAACATAATCTCGGGCCTAAATTTTGAGCCCGAAGGCCGGGCCGGGCCCATCGTTTTTGCGTTTTCCTAAAGGACGGGCCGGGCCGGCCCGAAGCCCGACGGGCTTTTACGTGTTCTGGCCGGGCTCGGGCCCAGAAAACAGGCGCGACGGCCGGGCCGGGCTCAGGCCCAGAAAACAGGCCCGACGGCCGGGCCGGGCCGGGCTCGGGCCTGGGTTTTTTGCGCCGGGCTTGGCTAGGCCCGGCCCGAAGCCCGGCCTGGCTTGAGGTATGGCCAGGTATATTCCCTATTATGAAGGTAGTAACATAGACTAATAACATATGTATGTTACTAGTCTAAGTTACTTCCCACTATGACTAGCCTTATACAATAGCAATGAAGAGGTTGTGGAAGAAATAAGGATTAGATTAAAGTAGCAATGAAGAGGTTATGGAAGAAACGAGTAATTTGACTTGCGAGGATGCATTAATATTTTTTAAAAAGTTTGTTGCATCCAAGGCGTACATCTCTTAGAGCATCTCCAACAGCCGTGCTAAACTAGGGCCGCGCCGCAAATTAGGCCGTTTCAGCGCGCGCGCAACGCGGCGGGTCGCTCCAGCGGGCGTGCAAAAACGGCGCGCGCGCTATAACGGGTTGGGCGCGCGGTCAAAAACACTTAGCCGCGCGGTGTATTTCGGGCGCCAGCTACAGCGCGCGGCACACTCGAGCGCTCGCGCCGCACTCTCTCCTCTCCTCGTCCTACGCCCCGCGCGCGCCGGCGCCGGCGCCCTGCCACCCACCCATGGACGTGCACACCGGCGCCCCGCTCACCCTGCTGTACAGCCGCGACCCCCCACCCCCCCCCCCCCCCCCCGCCGCCGCCGCCGGCGCCGGAAACCCTAGCGCGGAAGAGTCGTCTTCGAAAGATGAGGACGAAGACGAAGACGAGAAAGATGAAGATTGATGTGTCTTTCATGTCTTGAACTTTAGTTTGCATTTGAACTTGGTTGGATGAACTTGTGGGCATGATTTTGAACTTGTGGGCATGAACTTTTATTCATCAACTTGTTTGTGTCAAATTTCACATGTTAATTTTTGTCCAAAATAGCGCGCTGTATTTTTGCGCTCTGCTGGAGCGGCGCGCGCTGCATTATAGCACGGCTGCTGGAGCCAGCGCAGGCGGGCGCGCAAAACCAGACGCAGCGCGCGCGGTAAACAGGTTTTTTGCGCGCGGCGCTTTAGCGCGGCTGTTGGAGATGCTCTTATACAATTGCACAGATCAAATCCTGCGTGGCCTGCAACTTCTACCCGCGTTGAACTGAGAAGAGTAAATGTGTCAACAAAAGAGTTTCAGAGTGTCTCTGTCAACTGTGAACCCCAGTGCATCTACTGGACGTATGGTCAGCACTAGTACTAATAAATTAACAAATTAGTATATATATATATATATATATATATATATATATATATATATACACTTTGTTTTACAGAGGGAGTAGTACTTTACTTGGTACGAAGCATCAGCTACGTGCCTAGCTAAGCACGAGTAAGTTCCATGACACTTCCCGGCATGCTCAAAGGAGATGACAAGGCTCTGATTAGGTGGCAACGCTGCTTAAACAATTGCAAGCAAATTACACCTACAATACATGCATCTGAAACGGTTCACTATTTTTTGGATCCCAGGAAACATGCTAACAAACATGCATTATTGTTTTACGCCTGGTACGAATTGCCTACTGGTATAAATATCGTCCACCTATTACCGAAAAAGGCTTTCGTCCCACTTTATACATAAAGCAAACTATTAAGAGCACACATACACAGATTAGTCCAAAACACACACACCCAAGTCACACAACAAGAAGTACACAGGTTCTGCTGAGGGCACAGCTCAACAAGCCCAAAAAACAAAAAAAGACGCGGCCGATGCCTGAACATGCCGGGCGTCTAATCTGGCTCCGGGGGAGGCGGCGACAGACGGACGGCCATCGAACGAAGGTCGGCGATGAAGGCGGAGATGGTGTCTCGATCCTGAGGGCGGCTAAGCAGCCGCCAAAACTGCAAGTAACCAGACAGTTTGAAGAGAGCGTCAGTAGCCCGTCGAAAAGGAATGCGCTGAAGCACAAGCTTATTACGAATCGTCCAGAGGGTCCACGCGAGCACCCCAATCTCAAGCCACCTAATGTGGTGAGCGGGCAGAGGGGAGTTCTGGAGTTCGGTGAAGAGGTCGGGAAAGTTGGTGTGGCACCAATTACCTCCCACAACCTCTCTAAAGCAGCTCCACATGAATTGAGTAGAGACACAGGAGAAGAAGATGTGATTCCAATCTCCAGGGGTACCACTCAGGGTGGACATGGTCCGGGCCGGTCTGGGCCTTGACCGAGCCGCCAGTAGGACCGGCCGGCGGCGGACCGAGCCGGACCGGGCCGACCAGCCTCGCGGTCCTGTTTTTAGGAACCGGACCGGCGGCGACGAAGCCCGAGCCGGACTGACAGCACCGAGAGGAGCGGCCATCAAGAGGTCGCGGTGACCATGGCGGGGGTGTCAGGATGTGGATGTGGTGGTCGTGAGCTTCTGCACGGCGACCATGGACGCCGGAAGGCACGGGAGCGAGCCGTCGCGACCACGAACAGTACACCGGCGGCAGCAGCAACGTGCGCGTCGGGGTCCTCCACTGTGTGGCCGGCGAAGTGCTGGTGCACTAGCAGCAACGCACGCGCGCGCGGGGGTCCTCCGGGAGAAAGCCAACGACGCGGACTATGTGTCTGGTGCCGGATCTTGTTAGCATATCTTGTGAACGTTTTTGTTTTTTTTCTTAGCATTTTCTTAGCCGCATGCAAATAAGGTAGCACGTGCATGAGCGAACAAATTTGTGTGTGCTTGTCCTCCGTGATTAGTGGATCAGACCTAACGTGGAGCTGAGCCCCAGTCGTGGGCGTAGTGGACGCAGAAGCAGGATCATTAATTTCGTTAGTCGTATTGCAAAAACGTTTTACGCTGAATGAAAGGAATGGGAAACGGCCGTATCAGATCGATCCCGTCTTTTCCGTTCTTTCTGTTTCTCCTACGCTGAATGAATGGAAAGGGAAACGGAAGAGAAACTGCATCCTTTTACGCTAATATTACGCTGCTGAAAATACTGAAGATTCTGAAAATACTGATGAAACTGAAAATACTGAAGATTCTGACGAAACTGAACCGTGATTGCCCGTATAGATTTGGTAAGCCTCTTAAGTAGGAATAGGAGTTTCCTTGTGTTTTCTGTTTGATTGAATAAAAGGAAACAACAGTGTGGAATAAAGGGAAACGGCAGCGTGGAGTTTAGTCGTGGGATTATGCCGTGATTATCGGATCTAATCCCGTTTCTCTTGTACTTTCTCTTTTCTGTTGGACTGAATAATAGGAAAGAAACTTCAGCGTGTGACCAGAGTCTTCTACCTCTTGCCCCTATCTCTTCAATTGACTGAATTACACTTACTAGCAAAAGAGCTCGTGTGTTGCAACGGGAGAAAAAACACAACACACACTCTTAACCGAACAACCATCACTGAAGACCACAATAGGTCCATCTCCTTTATTTTAGCGACACATCATATTTGTGTTGCCGCTTATCCTTCTTCTCACCCCTGCCGGCGATGGCCTTAGTGTTCACACAAACCAAAACGTGTTTGAATGTGGTTAATCCTAAGATGTCTCTTTCTCTCTATCTCCTCCCTCTCCCCCTCTCTCTCTCTCGCTTTCTCTCACACTCGCGACGAGAAATCTATTGTTTTCCCTTGCGATGTATTCAGAGGTATGCATGTGTAGATCTCGATGTTTTCTTTTTCCTATATGACTATAGTGGGTGTGTATTTGGAACCCGGATCGTCGCCTGTACGAAAGAAAAATGGATCATGCACTATAGTTATAAGTTTGCTTCCAAAATAATATCTAAGGTATTTTACCAGTTGGTTGCTGGGGGGATGGCGAGCGCGGGCACCGTGCGCGGCACGGCGGCGAGCGGAGACTTCGGCGCGCGCGGCGAGCGGCCGTCGAGGAAGGGGGGCGATGTGGGCGATCCCGATGACACGAGATGGGAGGTCTCGTTTGCTCCTGATTTCCGATCGCGTCGCTCGATCCTGTTCCAACCTGGGACTCTGATTCTCCGACACGAGGCGCTCCGATTGGTGCTGCTCGACGCCGGCGGGCAGACCGTAGACGCACGGGCGCTTCGGGAAGGAGAGGGCGTGTACGACGGCGATGCCATCTCCTTTCCATGTCACCTGGTCAGGGTTGACCGACGAATTCCCCAGCCATGCATGCCCCCCGCTGCTCCTAGGGCCGGCTTGCATGGGGGTGGGGCATGGCGGCAGGGCACCTCTCGGTGCGCTACACCTGGCGCGAGTTTGGGGGAGGGAGGGCCAGATCCACGGTCATCAGACTGCCATGAGGACCCCAGCGCGGGGCACGGGGAGGATAAGAAGACGCGTGCGGATCCCCCACCCCAGGGAGCGGGCGATTCGCACCTTCGACATCTCTTCTTCCACCTCTGGGCCAGATCTAGGGTTTCCCCTCCCAATCCACCTGCTGATTCGTTCCAGTGGTGGCCGGGGAAGGTTGCCAGGGACGTGCGGTCCTTCGCTCAAGTTGCGGGCGGCTCGGCTACATCTCAAGAGATGGCGGATCGGGGCGGCGGCAAGTTCGGGGGTCGCGAGGGCGCGGGCCGCGGCAACACTGGCGTGGGGCGCACGCAGGCCTCTTCCAGCCAGGGGCGTAACCTGGTGTGGCAGCGCACGAACCCCCCGCCGCCCGGTGGCGCCAGATCTGGAGGTGCAGCGGCTGGAGATCGATGGGATGCGGCGGCGAAGATGCAAGGTGGGGGCTCCAAGGACCAGTGGCCTACGCACACGAAGACGGCGACGAAGGACGGAGATCTGGCTCCCCCACCAGCTCCACCTGCTCCTGTGAACAAGGGCGTGGAGGAACGCTGCCTCAACTGCAACCTTACAGGTCACTTTGCTCCTCGCTGTCCCACCATTAGATGTGAGAAGTGTGGTAAACTTGGGCACATGGCGCAATTGTGTCAGATCCCTCAACCATGCACTACAAGAAAATTGAGATAGTGTGACGAAAATCCTTGTGACAGTGGTGGACAACGTCACACAAATACGTAATGTGTGACGTTTTATAGGTGGCATCATTGATCGCCATGAATCAGTGACGGTTAACGTCACAAAATTGCCTCAGCGGTTGAGTGCCACCAGTCGGCTAATTTCCATGACAATTTGGTAATTTTCATGACGAACCTATTAGAGTCACCAAATATTATGAATGTGTGACGCGCATTTTTCGTCAAATAACGTTAGAAGTGGGACCCACTATAGCTGCTTCACGGCTTATAGAACGGTAGGACCCACAGGTCAATGCTGACAATGGGACCCAACATTGTTTCTTCCCAGACTATAGCGATGTAGTTATTTTGTTTTATCTAATACAAATAGGCGGCGGTAGGGAAAAAAGGTTATTACAAGTGTTCGTGAGGTGATGCATATGGCGTTCCCGTTGTTTGGTTCTCTTCTCTCTCAAAAAAAAAAGGTAAGTAGTGGCAGGGAGAAAAAAGGTGTATCATGGATAATTAGAGGAACAATAGGCCCAATTTATAGGATGATTGATTTGCGTGTTTGGGTCCGACCAAAAAAGTTGTGTACAGTTATCAAGGGACCTCATGTCTATTCGCATGCTACTGTGAGTAAGAGCTTGTAATCAAAAAGAGTTGTATACATCTTTAAAAAAGGGTTTTATACATCCCAAAATAAATGAGTTCCATTCAGGGTTTGAACTCACGAGTTCAATCTAGTCTGCTGACATTTTTATTTAAAATTCTCCAAAAACACTACATAGAAAATACCACATCAACATCATAATGTCTATGTAAGATTAACTTCAGAAAAATGTCTATGTAAGATTTATTTTTCCTAATAATCATTACTTATTTTGAATTAAATGAATTACATTATATTATGTGGAAATTAAATTCTGCAAATAAACCATCTCCCCACCAAAAAAAAAATCCCTCCACTTCCCTATTTATTTGCCGCATCCACCCTTGTCCCCATCCGTCAAAGACCCAGCCAAAATCTCTCATTTTATTCGCCCGCGAAGAGGCACCGCTAAAAGCCACTGCTAACCCGGCATTTTTTCGTCAGATTCAACCGTCTCTCATCTGTCATATCCCACAACTGCAGCGACCAGGGTCGCGGATCGGGGAAGGCCGCCCCGCCAGCCGAGCTCGGATCCCTCAAATCAACCAGCCCCATGAGCACCCCGCTCTATTCCTCCCTGATTGCAGCGACCGGCGACGGCGGATTGGAGGAAGCCGTCCCACCGGCCAAGCTCGGATCCACGCATCAACCCTCCCCGCCACCGCCAACACCCTACTCCCTTTCCCCACCGATTGCAGAGAACGGCGAAGGCTCATGGTAATTTTCTCATCCCGCGCTCCTAATCCCTCAAGCCCTTAATGTTCAGTGATTAGGGTTCATGCATACCACTAATCATCCTGCCCTTCTCGTTATTTAGGATGCCACAACCCGCTATGGTTAAAGGGCCTAAACCTCCGGCTCTTGCTTTCTTTCCCCAAAATAAAAGTTCATAGGAAGGTCTCTGTGGTGTCCCAGCTCTAGATCAAGGGATCACCAAGATAAATTTAAGGGATTTGGGTGAGAAAAGCACCGATGCGAGGTAGACGATAGAGAGTTGGTGAGATCCAGAGTTGTATTGGAGAGGAATTCAGAGTTTCAGTTTTACAATTTACATAAATTATCAACTTGGAGCTTACTTCTTCTCTGTCCGTCCCTAACAGCTGGATCCTGCTAGGCTCACCGGTCCACCATCCCCTGTCCCAGGGACCTGCGATTGGTTGTCCGCATCAGGACATGGCAGAGGAGCGACAACCTTTTGCCCATTGAAGGTCGTAATTGACGGTTTAGGTCCAATCTGATGCTGAGCTATATCTTTTTTGAAATATTTTAAACTTTGCGTATTGACATCCTATGATAGGTGTGTGCAAAACTGGAGTATTTAACATGGTTTTGCATTTGCTACAGCCTGCTATGCTAAAAGGGCAGAGCCTGAATATATGCTACTGCTGAGAGATTTCTTTTGCAGCCACGTGCTTGTATGGCTAATCTTGCATATAGAAAAAAAATTATACGATAACCCTCTGATGGTTGTACCATGCTGTAATGAAAAAACTAGATCCTCTTGATTTCTGGATGGTGTCATAATCAGATGAACATAAACACGTGAAATAAACTATAAAAGGAGAACTAAGTACAAGCAGGAAGCAACACATTCTTGTATCCTTGTATCCACATGTCCGAATAAACTAGCTTCTATATGCAAGTACTTTATCTGTGCCAAAACCTGAATCCTATAGCCTGCTTGTGGTTCTGCTGCCACATAAGTAGTCCTTAACTAGTGTTGGCAAAACTGAATAAAAACTGAGACTGCATTGTATAGCCCTGTACCAATGTACTTTTCCCTCTACTACCAGATAAAATAGAACTAAACTTAATCTGAAGCCCACAAGCATTTTCAGTAGGCCCAGGACTTGATAAAAGCTAATACATGGTAAACTTTAGTTTTTGTCTATATTCTGACATACTCAACTGTGTAAAACCGCTGCTCCTACTTTACAAACATACAACACCATCCACCAAGCCTTTATTTTGGAATAGTATAGTAAACTTTCTGGTTTTCTAAACTATGCCAGCAGCTACAGTAATCGTATAATTTTTGCTATTTCTCTGGTCTTTTTTTCTTGGCTTGCTTCCTGCTTCTCCCTAACTGTGCCCCAGCTGTATCATGCATGTTGATTGCTTCACTTGTTAGATACCAATGCATGAAATCTTCATTATCTTCATTTTCTATTTATATAATCTGCATAAACTACTTGTTGGTAGTGCTGCCTGTTTTTGAGTGTTTTACACAATCTAGTTTCTTTTTGTCTACTATCAATGTAAACCCAACTTTTAACAGATAAGTCAATGTAATCAGTTGCGTTACAAGTCCATATGCTTACACTTAGTGCAAGCAATATTAAATGCTTTTCATTAATTTCACTTTAGCAATTAGTTATATACGACATTAGTGCATCCTGTGTTTGCATCCTAAGTTATCTATTTTATTATATTAATTTAAGTTCTAGGGAAGTACATTTGCACATGTAAAATGGCTGCATCTTTTAAGCTTCATTTCCAAAAAAGTTGAAGCATAATTCATTTATCTACTGCTGATAACATAGGATGGTATGTCTTTTGGCAATTCATTAGGTTTACTCACTGTCATCTTTTCTAGCTTCAGTTACTAAAATCATGCCACCAGTTCTGGAGGGTGAGAGGTAAAGCAGGGCATATCTTGTGAAACAGAAATGCAAGGTCAAGGCGTGTTTGAAGTAAATGAATGTAAGGATTGTGAAGCGCAAAGCTGTGGAGCAGCAACCTCTTCAAGATACAAAGCATAGCTCGTAGTCTTGTATACCCTACTTCCTCTAGTGCGCAACCGACACAATTGCTCGAGGTGTCGACAATCGCAGTGACTCGGAGTATGAACCAGATGCTGAAGAGGAGGCCGATGCAGAGGAATAGGTTTTGAGAGATGAAGAGGGGAGGCCGATGCAGAGGAATAGGTTTTGAGAGATGAAGAGGGGGTCGCTCTTACTATGTCCAAATTAATGGTAATATATCATGTTGACCTACATCTTAAATAATATGTACAATGTGCATTCATTGGCTTTAATTTTGCCTTGCTTGTATCATGTGTGTCACTACGCACTATACGTATCACAAATAATTGAGTAAAATTGATTCAAATTTTCTATCCATCCACTCTTTAACTCTCCTAATTAATGTTGATGATGATTTCTCTGTTCACGTGTTCCTATTTGAATTAGTGCTGGCATTGCATAAGTCAGTGTCGATTCACTGCCTTGTTTTACTCGACTTGTTTGACCCAGGCACCTCAAGAAACAATTGAACAGAAGATAGAGAGGCAAAAGTTGCAATTGACGGGTACTTGTCTTGTTTCTCTTTGTGTTACTGTTGTTTATTTTTGCTTGCTTTTGTGTGCACAGTGCATTCATGACTGTGAAACTGAAAACACAAATATGCGTGTGCGTGTGCGTCTGCGTGTGGGTGGGTGTGTGTGCCCGCGTGCGCGTGCGCGTGTGTGTGTGTGTGCGCGTGCGCGTGTGCGTGTTATTCTTGGGTTTATTGTACTCATACCTTGTTATCCTTTATGTTTTTCATCTCATTAAGATGGAACACGATGTTCTACTTTGTCAATTTATGGGCGGCGGGAGGAGTTAGCGGAGAGACTTGAAGCACAAGATAGGGCATTTGAAGAGATGTAGAGGAAGCATCAAGAAGAATTAAAAGCTATTAAGAAGAGGCAACAAGAGAAGAATGAAGCATGTTAACAGAAGCAACGGGAGATGGATAAACTGATTGGTGATAGACAACAAGCAAATCTGTCAACCTGATTGTGCATGAAGGCCATCCTTTTGTGATAGACATATAGTTGCTAACTCATATACATTGCAATCGTGATGACAACACATGTGTTCTTTTAGTTATCCAAATATTTCTTGTCGTCTTGTCTATTTCAAATGAGTATGTGTTATTTTTATTGTTATTTCTATTTAGAGGATGATTCGGCTGAGATGATTGAATAGATAATATGATTTGTCTTTCATTTCAATTTATAATGTGAGTTGGCTCTTAACTTATTTATATAATGTGATGTGAATTAAATACTTACGGTGATATGGATTTTAAATATAGTGGGTTTGATAATCAATTGTAAATTATTCGAAATAAAGTAAATATATTTTGATGGCATCATCTTCATCAATAATGAAAATAGTGAAGCTAGTATTGGGATAATCTATGGTGTTGACGTGGCATAAAGTCAGTGATGTTGCTCCGTCACTGAATATGGTACAATACGACATCCTTGCCCCTAACATGTGACATTTATCGGCCGTCACAGAAATAGCAACTTCTTGACGTTCTAGAAAACGTCACCGAAGGTCCCATTTTGAGTGACATTTTTCTGTGCGTGCGTCACTAGGAGTAATCTGTGACGGGGATTCTGTGACGATGCTCGTGACGCCCATAAAACGTCACTCAGGGCTAATGTGTGACGTTATTAGCTACTCGATGACATTTTTTGGCTCGTCATAGTAGGCCTCTTCTCTTGTAGTGATGGGAATGTGTTCCATTTATGTGCGGTTTCCAGTCCCCTGGTCAGGGTTTTTTCTTCATCCCTGATTGTTGTGCGAATAAGCAGGCTGGTGAGAAAACTAACACTGTGGTGATTACTCTGGTGAAGGGTGTGGCTTCTGTGAAAGAGATTGAGAATGAGTTTAATGGCTTCTTTGCGCAAAAACCTAAGAAATGGCGTTGCACTGCGCGCCAAATCAGTCATGCGCAGTTTGTGATGAGGTTTCCTAATGCTCGTGAGGTTGAAAGAGCTTGCTGCTATGGCAAAAAACTTCCTATTCTTGATGATTCTGTCATAGTATCCATTTCTCCTTGGTCAGCATCTGTGGGTGCCAAAGCTGACCTGCAGAAAGCTTGGGTTCGCGTCCGAAATGTCCCTTTGGAGAAACGCTGTGTACAACATGTTTCATATGCTGGGGCACTGGTGGGGGTCACTCTGGAAGTGGATAAGGCTACGCTGCATAAACCTGAATATGCCCGCATTCTTCTGGGATGCAGGGAAGTGGATAAAATTCCACCATCTGCTGAGGGAATGTTGGGTGAGCAATTCTATGATTTCTATTATGAAGTGGAACGTGTGGTGGTGGGGGCCCCTGCTGCGAGTCAATATTCCATTCCTGTTGACAGTAATTCTCCTTCGGCTCCTAAAAAAGCGAGATTTGATTTCCATGCTTCCACTTCATATGAGCAAGGAGGAACAAGTGCTTCTGCTATTGGGGATTCCTTTTGTCAGAACTATTCTGCCACCACTCAGTTGTCCACTGTTTCCGAAAATGAAGAGCAAGAAGAAAGTGATGAAGGAAACCATACCGAGCTTTTGATTCATACTATGGCTGAAGAGCATGAGGCTTTGAACTCCTGTGGACAGACTGATGTGAGCACAGAAAGTAACCTTGGTATGGATGAAAAAGCTCCCTTAGGTGGCTCTCCGAGGCATGAGGGGAAAATAAATCCAGGTGCTTGGGCTTTGACTCATGTCCCTCCCTCACATGCATTTCTGTGTTATGATGGAGAAAATGATGTGAATACTATCCCTCGTTTGTCAGATTATGTGGCATGGCCTAATATGCCTCGGGTTGTTGAGCTGGAGGATGGATCAAAAGAGGGGAGTGAGACATGCAGCTTGTATACTGTTGAGTCTCCTACTGGATCACCTGTTCATGAAATGCAGTATGGGGTGTCTGGAATTGAGGGTCGCAACCAATACCAAAAGCTTGCTAGGGTGGAGCAGAGGGCATCTGATCGGATGAAGAAGCACAACTTCGAAGGTACTCGCCCATCCCCTATTGGCAATCAATTTTCTGCTTTGTCCAATACTGCTATCATGTTACGTGCTTCTCTTATGGGGGTCAATATACATGATGATAACTTCAATACTATTGATATTCTTCGTGAACTTGAAACATCTAGACAACTGCTTCATGAGAAAAAAACTAATCCTACGGATATTACCATCAAAGATGGCTTAGGTAACGCTGCCCCTCTTTCCTTAACCTGGGATGATCAGGATACGGGAGATGATGTCCCATTTATTCCTGTTTGTTCTAGGAGAAAAAAGAAAAAGTCCCCTATGAAGGATAAAGTAGTGATTTCGTCCCCTATCATCACAGTTAGACCTGTGACTCGAAGGCAGAAGAAAGAGGCTGAGGGTAGGGCTACTCTGAATCCTAGTAGGCCTACCAGGGTGAGAGAGAAACCTGATCGTTATAAATGATAGGGGCCTTCTGGAATTGTAGGGGGCAGGAAAAAGTGGTATGGCTTCCTGCCTCACTGATATCATTAATACCAATAAAGTGGATTTCATTGGTTTGCAAGAGACCATGAAGAAGAATTATAAGCCCTCCTTTTTTAGGAGGTTCGACCCTCATTCTGATTTTAGGTGGGAATGGATTCCTTCGGTTGGGAAATCTGGTGGAATTTTATGTGGTTTAAGGATAGAAACATTTGATGTGATAGACGTGGTGCATGGTAAATATATACTACAGATCAATCTTTTTGATAAAGCTAAGAAATGCAAATGGGCTTTACTGGTAGTATATGGTGCTGCTCATGATGATAATAAACCTGAATTTCTGGCTGAGTTGTCCTCCTTTTGTCATAGAGTTGACACTCCATATTTGGTGGGTGGTGATTTTAATATCATTAGACATTGTGGGAAAAAAAATAAGAAGACTCCTCTATCCCACTTTTCTGATGTCTTTAATGCCATTATTCATTTGTTGGGCTTGAGGGAGATTTTCATGGCGGGTGGTTGTTTCACTTGGTCTAATAAACATGAGCATCCTACTCTAGAAAAACTTAATAGGGTCTTAATGTCTACTGAATGGGAAGATTTATATCCCTTAGTGTCGATCGCGAAAAAGGTCAAGGACCTCTCTGATCATAATCTTCTGCTACTGGATGGAGGGGTGGCCTCATCTAGGGCCCCAGGCAATAGGTGTTTTAAATTTGACAACGCCTGGCTGAGCAATCCAGAGTTCCTCCCTCTGGTTGCCGAAATATGGGCTAAACCTGTGTACACGGACGATCCTATTGATATTTTGAATATCAAGTTGAAGAGGGTGAAGAAGTTTTTTAAAGGGTGGGGCTCTAATAACTTTGGCAATATCAGGATGAAGAAAAAAATCGTTAAGTTGGAACTCCAGGAGCTGGAGCTCTTGGAAGAGAATTCTGATTTGAGTGGGGAGGCTTATTTGAGAAAACTTAATATCCTAGTGGAACCTAATAATATTTACTCAGAAGAGGAGTTGTCCTGGCACCAAAAGTCTACCGAAAGGTGGCTGCTGAAAGGTGACAATAATACTGATTTCTTCCATAAAGTGGCTAATGGGAGATGTAGGAAAAATACGATGCGTTCTCTTGAATGTGGCTCAGTTATTATCGAAGGGACCAAAAATTTATTAGCCCATGCTACTGGGTTTTATAAAGAGTTATTTGGGCCTGCACCTGGCAATATGTGTAGTGTTGATGCTTCTTTGTGGTCTAGTGATGAAAAAATATCCTCAAGTGATAATGATGAGTTAACTAAACCCTTTTCCCTAGAGGAAATCAAAGCTGCTGTTTTTGCTATGGAGCCTAATCATGCGCCTGGCCCTGATAGCGTTCCTGCGGAGTTCTATCAGCACTACTGGGATGTTGTTTGCATGAACCTCTTTAGTCTTTTTGAGTGGTTTCATGAAGGCAAACTTGATGTAGTGAGCCGGGATGGCACCAAGGACAAGTCAAGCAAGAGAGTACGTGTCTCCATGAGAGAGCATTGAAGCTCGCAAGGTGGAGAGTTTATTATCAAGCTTGTCAACAAATGGCAGGAGAGCAGAAGTCGGCACGCTCCGGATGGAGAGTGGAAGGCCAAGGTATTGCACCAGAAAGGTGGAAATGGGGCACAACATCTGCTCGAAGATGATAGTGAAATGTTCCCCGGAACACTTAGCAAGCATGGCGGAGCACTTGGGAGAGCTATTGTGGGGCTCCGAAGCAGCAACAAAGATTTGAAGAAACTCTCGGACCATCGAGAGAGCCCAGTGTCAGTTTCTGTTTTTTTTCCTTATTTTAGTGTTTTATAGAAAAGGAATATTAAACGGAGTCCAAATGGAATGAAACTTTCGCGATGATTTTTCTTGGACCAGAAGACACCCACGTAACTTGGAGAGAAGGCCAGAAGATCCTCGAGGAGGCCACAAGCCTCAGGGACGCGCCCTAGGGGGCGCCTTGAGGGCTTGAGGGCCCCTCGGGAGTCCTACAACCCTAATTCCACCTCTATATATTCTCAAATATTCCCCCAACATCAGAAGCGAGTGTCCACCAAAATACTTATCCACCGCCGCAAGCTTCTGTTCTCGTGAGATCCCATCTTGGGGCCTTTTCCGGTACCATGCCGGAGGGGGACTCGATGATGGAGGGCCTCTACATCAACCTTGCTGCCCTTCCGATGACGCGTGAGTAGTTTATGACAGACCTACGGGTACATAGCTAGTAGCTAGATGGCTTCTCTCTCTTTGATCTTCAATACAATGTTCTCCTCAATGTTCTTGGAGTTCTATCCGATGTAATATTCTTTTGCGGTGTGTTTGTCGAGATCCGAAGAATTGTGGATTTATGATCAGATTATCTATGAATATTATTTGAGTCTTCTCTGAACTCTTTTATGCATGATTTAATATCTTTGTATTTCTCTTCAAATTATCAGTTTGGTTTGGCCAACTAGATTGATTCTTCTTGCAATGGGTTTTGGGTTCAATCTTGCGGTGTCCTCACCGATACGTCTCCGTTGTATCTACTTTTCCTAACGCTTTTCATCTTGTTTTGGACTCTAATTTCCATGATTTTAATGAACGGACTGACGTTGTTTTGAGCAAAACTACCATGGTGTTGTTTTTGTGCAGAAATTAAAGTTCTCAGAATGGAACGAAACTTTTTGGAGATTTTTATTGAATAAAAGAAAAATAATGGAGCCAAGAACCACCAGAGGGGGGTCCCTGGGGGAGCACAACCCACCAGGGCGCCCCCCTCCTGGCGCGCCCAGGTGGGTTGTGCCCACCAGGTGGCCCCGCTGACCCTATCTCTGACGCTATAAAATCCTATTTTTGAACAAAAAAAATTAAGGAGAAAGAATTATCGCGTTTCACGAGACGGAGCCACTGCCACCTCTTGTTCTTCATCGGGAGGCCAGATCTGGAGTCCGTTTGGGGCTCTGGAGAGGGGAATCTTCGATCTTCGTCATCACCAACCCTTTTCCATCGCCAATTCCATGACGCTCCCCACCGGGAGTGAGTAATTCCTTCATAGGCTCGCTGGTTGGTGAGGGAGTTGGATGAGATTCATCATGTAATCGAGTTAGTTTTGTTAGAGCTTGATTCTTAGTATCAATTATGTTCTAAGATTGATGTTGCTATGACTTTTCCATGCTTAATGATTGTTACTTTGGGTCTGGGTGCCATGATTTCAGATCTGAACCGTTTATGTTATCATCATTATATCTATGTTCTAGATCCGATCTTGCAAGTTATAGTCACCTATTGCGTGTTATAATCCGCAAACCCCGGAGTGACAATAGTCGGGATACTTTCTGGTGATGACCGTAATTTGAGGAGTTCATGTATTCACTATGTGTTAATGCTTTGTTCTGGTTCTCTATTAAAAGAAGGCCTTAATATCCCTTAGTTTCCATATGGACCCCGCTGCCACGGGAGGGTAGGACAAAAGATGTCATGCAAGTTCTTTCCATAAGCATGTATGACTATTTACGGGATGCATGCCTACATTATATTTATGAACATGAGCTAGTTTGTATCGCCCTAGGTTATGACTGTTATATGATGAATATCATCCAATGAATTCAGCGATCCAATGCCTACGAGCTTTTCACATATTGTTCTTGTTAAGTTACTATTGCTATTGCTATTGTCACAACTGCTACAAAATCATTGCTATCACTGTTACCGTTACTGTTACTACTACTATCAAAATTGTCATACTACTTTGCTACTGATCATATTGTTGTAGATAATTAATCTCTAGGTGTGGTTGAATTGACAACTCAACTGCTAATACTTGTGAATATTCTTTGGCTCCTCTTGTGTCGAATCTATAAATTTGGGTTGAATAATCTACCCTCGAAAACTATTGCGATCCCCTATGCTTGTTTGTTATCACTCACCTAGTGACAAAGTAGGGGTAGCGAGGCACGTATTGTATTGTTGCCATCAAGGGTAACAAGATGGGGTTTTCATCACATTGCTTGAGTTTAACCCTGTACGTCATGTCATCTTACTTAAGGCGTTACTCCGTTTTTATGAACTTAATACTCTAGATGCATGCTGGATAGCGGTTGATGTGTGGAGTAATAGTAGTAGATGCAGGCAGGAGTCGGTCTACTTGACACGGATGTGATGCCTATATTCATAATCATTGCCTTGGATATCATCATAACTTTGCGCTTTTCTATCATTGCTCGACAGTAATTTGTTTTCCCATCGTATTGTTTTCTTTCAAGAGAGAAGCCCCTAGTGAAACCTATGGCCCCCGGGTCTATTTTCCATCATATATTTTCAGATCTATAAAAAAAACCTAAAAATACCTTGCTGCAATTTATTTGTTTTTTTACTTTGTTTTATGTTTTACTAATCTTTATATCTATCTCTATCAGATCTCATGCTTGCAAGTGACCGTGAAGGGATTGACAACCCCTTTATCGCGTTGGGTGCAAGTGTTTGATTGTTTGTGCAGGTGCATAGATTAGAGACTTGCTTGTACCTCCTATTGGATTGATACCTTGGTTCTTAAACTGAGGGAAATACTTATCTCTACTTTGCTGCATCACCCTTTCCTCTTCAAGGGAAAAACCAACGCAAGCTTAAGAAGTAGCAGGGGGCGCAAAAGATAACCACATCATCGACATAAAGGGACACACTAGTTGTCACACGATGAGTAGTATGCCTTGAAGAAAATGGGAATTGGTCACATGCTGGATCATGGAATCGAGAACGTCGATGGAGAGCGTGAAGAGCATGAACGATAGAGGATCGCCCCGCCAAAGACACCGTGTATCAGTTCTTGAGCAGACTTAGACAATGATGGAGGAGTAAATAGCCTAAACTACCATACTTCATCTTAGAGTTTCCAAAAATGACCACTTTTTGACAAAACACTACCATCCTGAGGGTAATTCGATGCAACGAACTACCACTTTCTGTTAGAGATCGGTTAGGCTCAAACTAAGCGCAATTATGACAGTTCCAGCCCACCTGCCAGGCCTGACGTGTCACCAAAATCAACTCGGTTAGATTGAATATTTAAGTTGGTCGTTATGACACAGATGCCCTACATGTCAGTTTGTAGAAAAAAATCCTTATCTCTTTTCCCCCAAATCCCTCTTCTCTGTCTTTCTCCTAGAGCGGGCCTGTAGTGCCACCGCCGCATCCCTGCGGCAGACCCTCTACTCTAGCCTAGACCTTGGGGGGGGGGGGAGAGAGAGCGCACACACGGGCTGGGGTGGCCGACACAAATTTGTCTCATGTTCTTGGCGACGTGGGCCGAGGAGACCATGACGTCTTGGCCCGGCCCTGAGGGGGGCAGGGTGCGGCCGCCCAGAGACGCCAAAACCAAGGGGCCCCAACCTGGGCATGTTCTCCTTAGTCCAACCGTCCTTCTAAAGCTGAAGTGGCAATACCAGCACGTAGGCGCAAGAGACACATGTCTGCTAAAAGAAGGCCCGACAATTGTGCCTATGCATACGAAGATCGCTCTATTCTAGTGAGCACAGTGAACTTCTTATCCCCGCAAACCCTGAGATGCACCACAACACATCATGATGACCTCTCTCGCATGGACAAATTATGTGGTGACCCCATCTTTCCTTCCTGATCCCTCCTCCTCCACGCATCTATTCCTCCTACCCTCAAGTTGGCTCGAGCACACCATGGCGCTGGTCCTCCACCACGCGAATCAACGATGGCAGCCGACATGGTCCACGACTCTCCCTCCTAGGCGCGGTAGCACGGCCTTGACCACAGGCACGACAAGAGCATGTGGAATGAGCACCGTGATGCCCTAAGCTATGGCAGCGCACTCGCTGGCTTAGAAGATGACGACGGCCACCCATGATAGGGCCAATATGAGGCGATGGCGGTGTCTGGCTTCAACGGGGTGGCATCCCTTCCACGGGGAGAGGCAGATGCGGGATCCATGGAGGAGGTGGGAGGTGGATTCCGTCCGTGGGGTGGGGAGGTGGATGCAGGAGTGGATGAAAGAAGAGATACCTTCCGCCCGTGTGTTGGCCCAGTGCATGTGGTAGGACAACGAGTGAAGTGGGCATGGGATGGGTGCCCACGATGACAAGGCTTTGTTTTTGAAAAGCAGCAGTGCCGGCGGCATGGGTTGACTTTTCGTGCCATGTATATTATGGGCTCACATGTCATAACGTTCAGTCTAATGGAGAACTCTAATGTGAATTGTGATAGTTTTATGCTACTAGCACAAATGCTTATGCGTTGCAATGGGAGACATTGTTACCCGTCTCATGCGTCCACTTATTTCCATCTCACCCGCCCCACTGTCCTCTTTCTCTTTGTCAGAGAGCTTTGCATTCATCAATGCAGGTTCTTCTATCCACCTCCATTTAATTGACCACAGGACAACATATTCCTTCCCCGGGATTCAGTCTCCTTCTCACGTCATCATCATCATCCCTCGCTTATTGATTCCCAAGCTGACTTATTGAGTTGATCGATAATAGGTAACTCTAAGACGTATATAAATTAATGATTTTGGTTCTAAGGGGGCCAGGTGGTCTATTTTTTTGGCGAAGAGCATCAGATCTATTATAAAAGTTCACCAGAAATACAAAACATTTCAAACGTAATAAAAATTACATGGAGATTCCAAGACCATCGAACGACCACTATTGCCGTCAGAACGAGCCGCTGACGCCGCTCCCCCACTGGAGCCGGCTTGACCTATTGAGGAGGAGCTGACTTATTGAGTTGATGGTTCTTTTTAGGCCTAGACCCAACGCGGTATGCATTATATAATTGCAGTCAGCCTACCTAGAGTGTTGGTTACAAAGAAAACACCAATTTATTTTTGTGCATTTATTATTTTCCTTGTGGCCCAATCAAAGAAAAAAAAGAAGATGCGGAGCAGACACGTGGGCCATGTAAGTGACTGACTCCCCGTCGCCCAATCGAAGGAAAAAAAGTATGGAGCAAGCAGATTGACTACACGGTTTGGAGGCCTAACCTGAAAAAATTAGGACCCCAATAAATCCCCAACGTTCGGAATTTAAACATGTCATGCTGTATGTTTTTTGATGGCAACTTTAGTTGCTGCGAGGTGGCAACTTTGTTCCAGTTTGTTTTTTATCTGAAAATTGTCATGCTTGTCAACCTTGTCTTAACTAAAGTTGCCACGAAAAGGGTTCGGACTACAATGCTTAAAAATCAAACGTTCGGGATTTATCTATTCCGAAAAGTTAATTACCGCATCAGATCGGTACTGGAGAAATAACTACACAGACCAAAAAAATTGAAAAATTATTTGTGCGTTTGTGTCGCGCGCGTGTATATATAGTGGTATATATAGGAATAGATTTACTCGCGATGCTGTTATCCGTTTGGCCCTTGGAACCCAGAAGTATAGTGATATTTTATTTGCAGTAAAGAAGTATAGTGACTTGGCGTGGTCTGAACCGTGGACTGTGGTCTTGCGATTTACCTGTCCTACACGGGACAGTACCGGATCATGGACTGTCGGACTGCCCTCCCTTGCACACATCCTGATTCCTGACATTTTTCTCCTACACGCCCACCATGGCACGATGTCGATAGATAAACTCGATCTTCCGAGATACTGATGCCTGTGTCGCGCGGCGATCTAAGACCACCACCACGCGTCGCCTGCCAAGATCAAGCACGGCCTGAACCCTCGAAAAGTATAATGCCTTGTAGAGAGTCATTGGGCGACCCAAGGGATTAATCTAGTACTAATCCCCCGACTCCTGTCCCGAGGGATCCGGATCGTGACGACGCACATGCGCTGGTTCCGGGCTTCCGGCCAGTGGCTGCATGCATGATTCTGATCATGATCAGACGGCCTTTTGTCCCGAGCAATCTTGTAGTACTAGTATTTGCTTTTCTGCTGCTGCCGCCGCTGCCGGTTGGTCTAACTGAATGTTCCCTGCACTTTCCTGGCCCTGCCCCTGCCCCGTCATCACTCCACTCCGTTCGGAAGTCTGAAGAATGACATCACTGTCGCCGACGAAACTCTGACGGGGCCGCAGTTTGTACAGATCCTGCCGTCCTGCGCGGCCGGCAATTTCTGCGTTGAGTGCAATCACAACGTTCGTTCGACCTGCCTTGTATCTCCACGAGATGGCTCCTTGCTCGCTCGCCTCCCCGCGAGCAGCGGCGCCACCCACCGCAACCACCGCTTTCACGGCCGGCGCTGCACTCTCTTCCTTTGCTGATAGAGTGTTAGGCCGCATCCTGCCCTGTATCGCTCTCCGGGAAGCCGTGGAGAGCCCTCTCGTGAACTGGGTGTACCAGATCTCCGGGCGAATCCTCCCATGTGTGGCCTTGAATGCCTTGGAGGAGGCCGCCGCTGACCAAGTAAGCATCCTACCCCCTCTCCCTCCCCTTCCAGGAACGCCGCAGCACGCTCAGCCAGGAGCAACAGAGATTCCTCCCCGTTCTTGGGCGGCTGTGGCTGCGCCCGTCAGGCCGCGGCTTCAGTCCATCATCGTGGCGGGGGCAAATCCGGGGCAGGCACGCGCGGATCCGGTGGTGCGAGATGCCGCCATTCGTCCATCCCCAGCTGCGCCTCCTGCGGCGGCCTGCGCGGCTGAGGGCGAGGGCCTGCCATGGACGGTGGCTACCTCTCGGCGTGCCCTGCGTCTGGCTAAGCGCCAGGCGAATCGCCCCCCGCAGCGTCCAAATGATACGGCGCAGCGGCGCCAGGATAAGCCTGCGCGATCTGCGGCCTTGGCATTCAAGCTGCGATTCGGGAACTGCTGTTTCAGATGCCTCTCTCCGCGCCATAAGTTCTTTGAATGCCGAGACTCGCAAATCTGCTACACATGCAAGCACACTGGGCACCTTGAGCGCTCATGCCCAGTTCGCCAAAGAAGAGCTCCTTCAACAGTCAAACCGCCTAGCTCCACACCAGTTCCAAGCTCCACTGCTCCGCCCACCAACGCATCGCCGCATCAGGGCGCCGATCTTGACAGTCGGCCTGGGCCGCAGCGGTCTCCCCTGTCTACTCCTGCGACTGCTGCCCCGCTGCCCGGCCTCCCTGCGGTCGCAGCGTCCATGGCCTCAATCCCTGGTGCGGAGCATCGGCGGCCTGAGACGTCCAGCTGCACCGTCGTGAGCACGCCGGCGATGGAAGAGAAGGCCTACCGTCTCAGGACCACGGCGCTCATGCTCACAGCTGCTGGGCCATGGTCTGACATCACCGCGGACATGGTGGCCAGGGCGGTGGAGCGCGACTACCGCTTCCCCTGCCGTGACATCGACGTCGCGCCATGCTTCCCAGAGGATTTCATCCTCACCCTAGCCGAGCGGCACCAGCGGGACCTGGTGTTTGAAGGCAGGTTCGTGGAGGTTGCCGGCGTCCAGTTCAAGCTCCGGCCTTGGTTCCCCGCGCCGGGCGGCCACAAGGTGTGGCGTTTCTATTGCCGCGTCGCCCTCGACCGCCTCCCGCTGAACGCCTGGGACTGGGACAACGTGCAGGAGGTCCTGGGCAGGGATTGCTGGCTTGATCTGTAGAGCGGCAGTCCTTGACCAAGACTAATCGCACTGCCCTGTTCGCGTGGTTCTGGACATAGAATCCGGACAGGATTCCGCGCGCCTCCGAGTTCAACGTGCTCAACCGCCCCGACGTCGTCCGGCCGCGGGGATCGGTTCCTGAAGGAACGCCAACGGAGGAGGGGAAAGAGGGGCCCTGACTTCCAGGTGCTCATTCACCTCGACGAGGTCAAGGACTACACTCCCATCCCCCTCTCGGAGACCGGCGATGTGCAGGTGTGGCCGCAGTGCCATAAGTTCACTGATTGGCGCATGGGCACCAAGGATGGGGAGAGAAGGGGCCGCCCGGCGGCGTCGGCCGGCTCCTTTATAGCCGGCCGCAGTTTCGACGACGACAGAGACGATGGCAATAGCAGACGCCGCGGGCAGCGCGGAGGTGAAGGTGCAAGGAAGAGGTTCTGGAGAGGGCTCCGTGACCAGGCTCCATGCAGAGACACAGCCACATACAACCCTCAGCCGCGCCGACACAGACGCCATGACGGGACCCCAAGCAACGCCCAAGAAGCCATACAACGTCCGGTGCTCGCCGGCGTGCGTGGTGCGGCGGAGTCACATCAGGAGAGGGGTAGCGCGAGTCGCACACGCGTGCTCGTGACCCCTTTCCTGCATGTGTTGCCCGTACAGCCTGTGGAAGAGGCAGGGGAGCAGGCCGACCAGCCGGGCGAGGAGGACGTCCAGAGTGTGGTAGGGGAGCAGGCCGACCAGCTGGACAAGGACACCCAGAGTGACGCGCAAAGCACTGCTGCTTTGCCAGCAAGCATGGCAAACTTTGCAAGACTGGCTGGAGGGCCAGCTCTTCCGCCCTTGGACCTGGCTGCTCGTGCTTTGGCGAGTGTGGGCGTGGATGACTGGGGCCCGACCTTCCCTGGGTCTTTGCCTCTTTTCTCCCCGCCCCGACAAGAGATGGCGCCCTCCCCAGCCAGACAGCAGCAACAGCAGGCCTTTGGCATCCCAGTCCCGTGGCTCAATCAGAATGCGCATGACGCAGCTTCCATCACCGCTTTTGGAGTGGCCACCTTTTTCTCTCAAAGCCGCCAGAGCAGCTACGAGCTCCCCCCCGCTGCCACCGTCCTTGGGGTCAAGCGCTCTGAACTGCTGGGAACCACCCGCCCCCCAGGACACGCAGCCACGGTTAGACTGGGGGAGCTCAGCCCCGCAGCTTGGACCCTGTTGGCTGCCCAGCTGGGAGTCGGCCCAGTACAGTAGCCTTCCTTGGGAGCCAGTATGGGCCACGGGCCCGGAGGTGGTGTTTGGGCCTGGCGCGGATAGCAACAGTATTGCTCACAGCCCCTATGTAGAAGAAACACGAGCCAGGCGTGCACTAGTGGAAGCAAATGTGTCTGGCCCTGGGCTTATCACAGCAATCACGGCACAGGTCTCCAAGCTGCAGATTGACGAGCAGCGGGCCTTCATCGGCAAACTCGCTACGGTGCTGTCTACGTCGATCCTGGGCACGCCGGCCCCGGCGACGCGCGTGTCTCGCCCCATCAAGCAGCGCCTGCTCGGCATCATGAAGGGCTCCAGGCAAAGCACCCGACTCCTTCGCCAACGCTCAAACTTCTCCTCCTCCAGGCGCTCCCAGGCGGCAATCAGCGTCGCGCTGGGGCTCATCAGGAAGGCAAAAGACTTCACCGACGACACGCTCCTAAAGTACATCGGCTTCTTCCACAACCCCATGCCGCCAGAGAACATCGCCAAGCTCGCGGATCTCGCCGGCCTGGCCTCCCCGTCGCAGTTGCGCCTGCCGGACGAGGAACTCCAGGCCATCCTGGATGAGCTCGCCGCTCGGGTGGTTTAGCACGTCGGCTGTATGAACGCACCCTCTGAAGCCTGTCCTAGTTTCTCAATGATTAGTCGTTATCAGAACCTGAACCTGTGTGATGTCTGTATGTGCGCCGCTATGGCTGCCTGGCGATCCATCGCCCTAAACTGTTTCCTTTTAGCTGTTGCAGCCTGCACCCGGCTATTAACTTCGTGTGCTCTTATTGTTCCTTATGATTGAACACCTATCGCTTGTCAATTGGAATGTGAGGGGTTTGAATGACCGGGCAAGGCGCGCGACAGTTCGTGCTATGGCCGACCGCATGCGCTGCTCAATTGTGTGTCTTCAAGAGTCAAAACTAGTTGCTTTCACTGATGCTGATCGGATTGAAATCGCTGGGGCGCATTTTGACAGGCATGCTGCTCTGAATGCTGACGGGACTCGCGGTGGGGTGCTGTTGTGCTGGCAGTCGGAGTCCCTAACCGCTAGCGGCATCTCGGTGCGGGAGTTCTCCATCACCGTGTGTCTCACGCCGTCGAACGGTGGGCCGGTTTGGTCCCTGACAACTGTATATGGGCCTCACGATGACGCTCGCAAACCAGCTTTCCTAGCGGAGCTTGCCGCCATTCACAACTCCATGGAAGGGCCCTGGATCGTGATCGGCGATTTCAATCTCATCAAGGACCCCCAGGATAAAAACAACAGCAGGATCAGCCGCCGATGGATGAACAAGTTCCGCCGCACGCTAAACAGATCCAACTTGCATGAAATCCAACTGATTGGGCGTCGTTTCACGTGGAGCAACGAGCAAACCTCACCAACGCTTGTCAGGTTGGAACGAGCGTTCTGCAATATAGACTGGGAATTGCTCTTTCCTGGGGCAAAGCTGCTTCCCCAATCATCTGCCATATCAGATCATTGCCCCCTGCTCTTGGTGAATGATGTAATCACTAAGACGAACAGGCGTTTCCGCTTCAAGGCATACTGGCAGTATATTCAGGGTTTCCAGGAGGTGGTGAATCAATCCTGGAACCTCCCCACCAGGAACTCCTGCCCGCTCACTAGATTCAGCGCAAAGCTACATCGACTCAGCAAAGCCCTTTGAGCATGGAGTAAAACGCTTGTCGGTGACATTCAGAAACAATTCTTGATAATGAACGAGATCATTCTTCAACTAGATGCGGCGCAAGATTACAGACCACTCAATTTGGATGAAAAGGAAATGAGATCAAAGCTGAAATCACGATCCATGGGGCTTGCTGTTCTGCTAAAAATCAAGCTAAGGCAACGAAGCAGAATTCTTTGGCTGAAGGCAGGGGATGCCAACACAAAATTTTTGCAAAGGAAAGCCAATGCTAGACATAAACACAACACAATCCACATTCTTCAGGGACCATCTGGACCGATATCTGCCTCGGACGACATGAGTGCACTAGCTCATCACCACTTCCAGACTATATTTGGCAATGAGAAACCACGATCTGCGGCACTCAACTGGGATGAGCTTGAGTTGGAGCACATGGACCTCTATGACCTGGAGGGTGATCTATCACTTGAGGAAATCAAGCAAGCAATTGACGAGATCCCAACGGACAAGGCTCCGGGACCGGACGGCTTCTCGGGCAGTTTCTTCAAACAATGCTGGGAGATCATCAAACATGACCTATTTGACGCCTTGGAACAATTGCAACGCCTAGACAGCCGGGGTCTAGCACGTATAAACTGTTGGGGAACGTTGCAGAAAATTAAAATTTTTCCTACGGTTTCACCAAGATCCATCTATGAGTTCATCTAAGCAACGAGTCATGGGAGAGAGATTGCATCTACATACCACTTTGTAGATCGCGAGCGGAAGCGTTCAACGAACGGGGATGAGGTAGTCGTACACGACGTGATCCAAATCACCGGAGATCCTAGCACCGAACGGACGGCACCTCCGCGTTCAACACACGTACGGTCAGCGTAACGTCTCCTTCTTCTTGATCCAGCAAGGCAAAGGAGAGGTTGAGGAAGATGGCTCCAGCAACAGCGCGACGGCGTGGTGATGGTGGAGTTGCAGTACTCCGGCAGGGCTTCGCCGAGCTCTATGGAGGAGGAGGAGGTGTTGGAGAGGGAGAGGGAGGCGCCAAGGACCAGGGGTGCGGCTGCCACCTCCCCCCCCTTTATATAGGCCTCTTGGGGGGGGGCGCCGGCCCTGGGAGATCTGATCACCAAGGGGGCGGCGGCCAGGGAGGATTTCCTCCCCCCCAAGGCACCTAGGAGGTGCCTTCCACTAGTGGGACTCTTCCCCTTTGGAACCCTAGGCGCATGGGCCTCTTGGGGATGGTTCCCCTTGGCCCATGTAGGCCAAGGCGCACCGCCTAGAGCCCATGTGCCCCCCTGAGGCAGGTGGCCCCACCCGGTGGACCCCCCGGGACCCTCCGGTGGTCCCGGTACAATACCGATAACCCCGAAACTTGTCCCGATGGCCAAAACAGCACTTCCTATATATAATTCTTTACCTCCGGACCATTCCGAAACTCCTCGTGACGTCCGGGATCTCATCCGGGACTCCGAACAACATTTGGGTTACTGCATATACATATCTTCACAACCCTAGCGTCACCGAACCTTAAGTGTGTAGACCTTACGGGTTCGGGAGACATGCAGACATGACCGAGACGGCTCTCGGGCAATAACCAACAGCGGGATCTGGATACCCATGTTGGCTCCCACATGCTCCACGATGATCTCATCGGATGAACCACGATGTCGAGGATTCAATCAATCCCGTATACGATTCCCTTTGTCAATCGGTATTTTACTTGCCCGAGATTCGATCGTCGGTATCCCAATACCTCGTTCAATCTCGTTACTGGCAAGTCACTTTACTCGTACCGTAATGCATGATCCCGTGATCAAACACTTTGATCGCATTGAGCTCATTATGATGATGCATTACCGAGAGGGCCCGGTGATACCTCTCCGTCAAGCGGAGTGACAAATCCCAGTCTCGATCCGTGTCAACCCAACAGACACTTTCAGAGATACCCGTAGTATACCTTTATAGTCACCCAGTTACGTTGTGACGCTTAGCACACCCAAAGCACTCCTACGGTATCCGGGAGTTACACGATCTCATGGTCTAAGGAAAGGATACTTGACATTGGAAAACTCTAGCATATGAACTATGCGATCTTATGTTATGTTTAGGATTGGGTCTTGTCCATCACATCATTCTCCTAATGATGTGATCTTGTTATCATTGACATCCAATGCCCATAGTCAGGAAACCATGACTATCTATTGATCAACGAGCTAGTCAACTAGAGGCTTACTAGGGACACGTTGTCGTCTGTTATTCACACATGTATTACGATTTCCGGATAACACAATTATAGCACGAATAAAGACAATTATCATGAATAAGGAAATATAATAATAATGCTTTTATTATTGCCTCTAGGGCATATTTCCAACAGTCCCCCACTTGCATTAGAGTCAATAATCTAGTTACATTGTGATGAATTGAACACCCATAGAGTTCTGGTGCTGATCATGTTTTGCCTTAGGGAGAGGTTTAGTCAACGGATCTGTGACATTCAGATCCGTGTGCACTTTACAAATTTCTATGTCTCCATCTTGAACATTTTCACGAATGGAGTTGAAGCGACGCTTGATGTGCCTGGACTTCTTGTGAAACCTGGGCTCCTTTGCAAGTGCAATAGCTCCAGTGTTGTCACAGAAGAGTTTGATTGGCCCCGACGCATTGGGTATGACTCCGAGGTCGGTGATGAACTCCTTCACCCAAATTGCTTCATGTGCTGCCTCCGAGGCTGCCATGTATTCCGCTTCACATGTAGATCCCGCCACGACGCTCTGCTTGCAACTGCACCAGCTTACTGCCCCACCATTCAAAATATACACGTATCCGGTTTGTGACTTAGAGTCATCCAGATCTGTGTCGAAGCTAGCGTCGACGTAACCCTTTACGACGAGCTCTTCGTCACCTCCATAAACGAGAAACATTTCCTTAGTCCTTTTCAGGTACTTCAGGATATTCTTGACCGCTGTCCAGTGTTCCTTGCCGGGATTACTTTGGTACCTTCCTACCAAACTTACGGCAAGGTTTACATCAGGTCTGGTACACAGCATGGCATACATAATAGAACCTATGGCTGAGGCAAAGGGGATGACACTCATCTCTTCTATATCTTCTGCCGTGGTCGGACATTGAGCTGAGCTCAATTTCACACCTTGTAACACAGGTAAGAACCCCTTCTTAGATTGATCCATATTGAACTTCTTCAATATCTTATCAAGGTATGTGCTTTGTGAAAGACCTATGAGGCGTCTTGATCTATCTCTATAGATCTTGATGCGTAATATATAAGCAGCTTCTCCAAGGTCCTTCATTGAAAAACTCTTATTCAAGTAGGCCTTAATGCTGTCCAAGAGTTCTATATCATTTCCCATCAAAAGTATGTCATCTACATATAGTATGAGAAATGCTACAGAGCTCCCACTCACTTTCTTGTAAACGCAGGCTTCTCCATAAGTCTGCGTAAACCCAAACGCTTTGATCATCTCATCAAAGCGAATGTTCCAACTCCGAGATGCTTGCACCAGCCCATAAATAGAGCGTTGGAGCTTGCACACCTTGTCAGCATTCTTAGGATCGACAAAACCTTCCGGCTGCATCATATACAATTCTTCCTTAAGGAAACCATTAAGGAATGCCGTTTTGACGTCCATTTGCCATATTTCATAATCGTAGAATGCGGAAATTGCTAACATGATTCAGACGGACTTCAGCTTCGCTACCGGTGAGAAAGTCTCATCGTAGTCAATTCCTTGAACTTGTCGATAACCCTTAGCAACAAGCCGAGCTTTATAGATGGTCACATTACCATCCGCGTCTGTCTTCTTCTTAAAGATCCATTTATTTTCTATGGCTCACCGCTCAACGGGCAAGTCAGTCAAAGTCCATACTTCGTTTTCATACATGGATCCTATCTCGGATTTCATGGCTTCTAGTCATTTGTCGGAATCCGGGCCCGCCATTGCTTCCTCATAGTTCGAAGGTTCACCGTTATCTAACAACATGATTTCCAAGACAGGGTTGCCGTACCACTCTGGTGCGGAACGTGTCCTTGTGGACCTTCGAATTTCAGTAGGAGCTTGATTAGAAGTATCTTGATCATCATCATTAATTTCCTCTCTAGTCGGTGCAGGCACCTCAGGAACGTTTTCTTGAGTTTCGCCATTTTCCGGTTCAAGAGGTAACACTTCATCAAGTTCTACTTTCCTCCCACTTACTTCTTTCGAGAGAAACTCTTTCTCTAGAAAGGATCCATTCTTGGCAACAAAGATCTTGCCTTCGGATCTGAGGTAGAAGGTATACCCAACAGTTTCTTTAGGGTATCCTATGAAGACGCATTTTTCCGACTTGGGTTCGAGCTTTTCAGGTTGAAGTTTCTTGACATAAGCATCGCATCCCCAAACTTTTAGAAACGACAGCTTAGGTTTCTTCCCAAACCATAATTCATACGGTGTCGTCTCAACGGATTTCGACGGAGCCCTATTTAAAGTGAATGCGGCAGTCTCTAAAGCATAGCCCCAAAAAGATAGCGGTAAATCGGTAAGAGACATCATAGATCGCACCATATCTAATAGAGTGCGATTACGACGTTCGGACACACCATTACGCTGAGGTGTTCCAGGCGGCGTGAGTTGTGAAACTATTCCACATTTTCTTACGTGTGTGCCAAAATCGTGACTCAAGTATTCTCCTTCATGATCTGATCGTAGAAACTTGATCTTTCTATCACGTTGATTTTCAACCTCACTCTGAAATTCTTTGAACTTTTCAAAGGTCTCAGACTTGTGTTTCATTAAGTAGATATACCCATATCTACTCAAGTAATCAGCGAGGGTGAGAACATAACGATAGCCACCGCGAGCCTCAACACTCATTGGACCGCACACATCGGTATGTATGATTTCCAATAAGTTGGTTGCTCGCTCCATTGTTCCTGAGAACGGAGTGTTGGTCATTTTACCCATGAGGCATGGTTCGCACGTGTCAAATGATTCATAATCAAGAGACTCTAAAAGTCCATCTGCATGGAGCTTCTTCATGCGTTTGACACCTATGTGACCAAGGCGGTAGTGCCACAAATATGTGGGACTATTGTTATCAACTTTAACTCTATTGGTATTCACACTATGAATATGTGTATCATCACGTACGAGATTCATTAAGAATAAACCATTAACCATTGGAGCATGACCATAAAACATATCTCTCATATAAATAGAACAACCATTATTCTCGGATTTAAATGAGTAGCCATCTCGAACTAAACGAGATCCAGACACAATGTTCATGCTCAAACTTGGCACTAAATAACAATTTTTGAGGTTTAAAACTAATCCCGTAGGTAAATGTAGAGGTAGCGTGCCGACGGCGATCACATCGACCTTGGAACCATTCCCGACGCGCATCGTCACCTCGTCCTTCGCCAGTCTCCGTTTATTCCGCAGCTCCTGCTTTGAGTTACAAATGTGAGCAACTGCACCGGTATCAAATACCCAAGAGCTACTACGAGTACTGGTAAGGTACACATCAATTACATGTATATCACATATACCTTTTGTTTTGCCGGCCTTCTTGTCCGCTAAGTATTTGGGGCAGTTCCGCTTCCAGTGACCACTTCCTTTGCAATAAAAACACTCAGTCTCGGGCTTGGGTCCATTCTTTGGCTTCTTCCCGGCAACTTGCTTACCGGGCGCGGAAACCTCTTGCCGTCCTTCTTGAAGTTCTTTTTACCCTTGCCCTTCTTGAACTTACTGGTTTTATTCACCATCAACACTTGATGCTCCTTCTTGATTTCTACCTCTGCTGATTTCAGCATAGCATATACCTCAGGAATGGTCTTTACCATCCCCTGCATGTTGTCGTTCATCACAAAGCTCATGTAGCTAGGTGGAAGCGACTGGAGGATTCTGTCAATGACCGCTTCATCCGGGAGATTAACTTCCAGTTGAGTCAAGCGGTTGTGCAACCCAGACATCTTGAGTATGTGTTCACTGACAGAGCTATTTTCCTCCATCTTACAGCTAAAGAATTTGTCGGAGACTTCATATCTCTCGACCCGGGCATGAGCTTGGAAAACCATTTTCAGCTCTTCGAACATCTCATATGCTCCATGTCTCTCAAAACGCTTTTGGAGCCCCGGCTCTAAGCTGTAAAGCATGCCGCACTGAACGAGGGAGTAATCATCGCAGCGTGACTCCGAAGCGTTCATAACGTCTTGTTCTGCAGGGAGAATAGGTGCGTCACCCAGCGGTGCTCTTAGGACATAATCTTTCTTGGCAGCTATGAGGATGATCCTCAGGTTCCGGACCCAGTCTGTATAGTTGCTGCCATCGTCTTTCAGCTTGGTTTTCTCTAGGAACGCGTTGAAGTTGAGGACTGTGTTGGCCATTTGATCTACAAGACATATTGTAAATATTTTTAGACTAAGTTCATGATAATAAAGTTCATCTAATCAAATTATTTAATGAACTCCCACTTAGATAAACATCCCTCTTCTAGTCATCTAAGTATTACATGATCCGAGTCAACTAGGCCGTGCCCGATCATCACGTGAGACGGACTAGTCAACATTGGTGAACATCTTCATGTTGATCGTATCTTCTATACGACTCATGCTCGACCTTTCGGTCTTCTGTGTTTCGAGGCCATGTCTGTACATGCTAGGCTCGTCAAGTCAACCAAAGTGTTTGCCTGTGTAAATCTGTCTTACACCCGTTGTATGTGAACGTTAGAATCTATCACACCCGATCATCACGTGGTGCTTCGAAACAACGAACTGTCGCAACGGTGCACAGTTAGGGGTAACACTTCTTCAAATTATTATGAGGGATCATCTTATTTACTACCGTCGTTCTAAGTAAACAAGATGCAAAACATGATAAACATCACATGCAATCAAATAATAAACGTGACATGATATGGCCAATATCACATAGCTCCTTTGATCTCCATCTTGGGGCTCCATGATCATCTTTGTCACCGGCTTGACACCATGATCTCCATCATCATGATCTCCATCATCGTGTCTCCATGAAGTTGCTCGCCAACTATTACTTCTACTACTATGGCTGACGCGTTTAGTAATAAAGTAAAGTAATTACATGGCGTTTCTCAATGACACGCAGGTCATACAAAAAATAAAGACAACTCCTATGGCTCCTGCCCGTTGTCATACTCATCGACATGCAAGTCGTGATTCCTATTACAATAGCATGAACATCTCATACATCACATATAGATCATTCATCATTCATCACAACTTTGGCCATATCATATCACAAAGCACTTGCTGCAAATACAAGTTAGACGTCCTCTAATTGTTGTTGCAAGTTTTACGTGGCTGAATTAGGGTTCTAGCAAGAACTTTTTCTTACCTACGTGAAATCCACAACGTGATTTGTCAACTTCTATTTACCCTTCATAAGGACCCTTTTCATCGAATCCGCTCCAACTAAAGTGGGAGAGACAGACACCCGCCAGCCACCTTATGCAACTAGTGCATGTTAGTCGGTGGAACCGGTCTCACGTAAGCGTACGTGTAAGGTTGGTCCGGGCCGCTTCATCCCACAATACCACTGAAGCAAGATAAGACTAGTAGCGGCAAGAAAGTTGACAACATCTACGCCCACAACAAATTGTGTTCTACTCGTGCAATAGAGAACTACACATAGACCTAGCTCATGATGCCACTTTTGGGGAACGTTGTAGAAAATTAAAATTTTTCCTACGGTTTCACCAAGATCCATCTATGAGTTCAACTAAGAAACGAGTCATGGGAGAGATATTGCATCTACATACCACTTTGTAGATCGCGAGCGGAAGCGTTCAACGAACGGGGATGAGGTAGTCGTACACGACGTGATCCAAATCACCGGAGATCCTAGCACCGAACGGACGGCACCTCCGCGTTCAACACACGTACGGTCAGCGTAACGTCTCCTTCTTCTTGATCCAGCAAGGCAAAGGAGAGGTTGAGGAAGATGGCTCCAGCAACAGCGCGACGGCGTGGTGATGGTGGAGTTGCAGTACTCCGGCAGGGCTTCGCCGAGCTCTATGGAGGAGGAGGAGGTGTTGGAGTGGGAGAGGGAGGCGCCAAGGACCAGGGGTGCGGCTGCCACCTCCCCCCCCTTTATATAGGCCTCTTGGGGGGGGCGCCGGCCCTGGGAGATCTGATCTCCAAGGGGGCGGCGGCCAGGGAGGATTTCCTCCCCCCCAAGGCACCTAGGAGGTGCCTTCCACTAGTGGGACTCTTCCCCTTTGGAACCCTAGGCACATGGGCCTCTTGGGGCTGGTTCCCCTTGGCCCATGTAGGCCAAGGCGCACCCCCTAGAGCCCATGTGCCCCCCTGAGGCAGGTGGCCCCACCCGGTGGACCCCCCGGGACCCTCCGGTGGTCCCGGTACAATACCGATAACCCCGAAACTTGTCCCGATGGCCAAAACAGCACTTCCTATATATAATTCTTTACCTCCGGACCATTCCGAAACTCCTCGTGACGTCCGGGATCTCATCCGGGACTCCGAACAACATTCGGGTTACTGCATATACATATCTTCACAACCCTAGCGTCACCGAACCTTAAGTGTGTAGACCTTACGGGTTCGGGAGACATGCAGACATGACCGAGACGGCTCTCGGGCAATAACCAACAGCGGGATCTGGATACCCATGTTGGCTCACACATGCTCCACGATGATCTCATCGGATGAACCACGATGTCGAGGATTCAATCAATCCCGTATACGACTCCCTTTGTCAATTGGTATTTTACTTGCCCGAGATTCGATCGTCGGTATCCCAATACCTCGTTCAATCTCGTTACCGGCAAGTCACTTTACTCATACCGTAATGCATGATCCCGTGATCAAACACTTTGATCACATTGAGCTCATTATGATGATGCATTACCGAGAGGGCCCGGTGATACCTCTCCGTCAAGCGGAGTGACAAATCCCAGTCTCGATCCGTGTCAACCCAACAGACACATTCAGAGATACCCGTAGTATACCTTTATAGTCACCCAGTTACGTTGTGACGTTTGGCACACCCAAAGCACTCCTACGGTATCCGGGAGTTACACGATCTCATGGTCTAAGGAAAGGATACTTGACATTGGAAAACTCTAGCAAACGAACTATGCGATCTTATGCTATGTTTAGGATTGGGTCTTGTCCATCACATCATTCTCCTAATGATGTGATCTCGTTATCATTGACATCCAATGCCCATAGTCAGGAAACCATGACTATCTATTGATCAACGAGCTAGTCAACTAGAGGCTTACTAGGGACACGTTGTTGTCTGTTATTCACACATGTATTACGATTTCCGGATAACACAATTATAGCACGAATAAAGACAATTATCATGAATAAGGAAATATAATAATAATGCTTTTATTATTGCCTCTAGGGCATATTTCCAACATAAACACCGCCATCCTGGTGCTAATCCCAAAAAAAGAGGGGGCAGACTCTCTTCAGGATTTCAGGCCCATATCGCTGCTGCACAGCCTAATCAAAATCTTCTCCAAGATCTTGGCAAGCCGACTCGCCCCCAAGCTTGTGGGCCTAGTAGACCAATGTCAAAGTGCCTTCATAAAAAAGCGTTGTATCCAGGAGAACTTCCTCTATGTGCAGAACACAATTCGGAAGCCGCACAAGTCGAAGAAACCATCGATATTCCTAAAGCTTGACATTGCCAAGGCTTTTGACTCTCTATCTTGGACTTACCTATTGGAGATGCTGGAGGCAAGAGGTTTCGGCATTCGTTGGCGTGAGTGGATTGCCATGTTGCTCCGAACATCAACCTCCCGAGTGCTTATAAACGGACAATGCTCAGAGGCCATCCAACACCGGCAAGGACTACGACAAGGGGATCCAATATCCCCTTTTCTATTCATATTGGCCATGGACCCTCTTCAAAGAATGATGAACTTGGCCATGTCCCGCGGTGTCCTCACAAAGCTCCCTGGGCGAACACCACTAATGCGCTGCTCCTTCTATGCCAATGATGTGGCAATGTTCATGAACCCAAAAAAGAGTGATGCTACAATGATACAGTTGATACTCTCATGTTTTGCCCAAGCCTCGGGACTTCACGTCAATGCCACCAAGAGCTCAACCATGGCCATTAGATGTGGCTCAATCAACCTCGATGACATCCTAGCGTCGCTTGGCATCCCTCGAAGAAGTTTCCCAGTCACTTACCTGGGAATGCCTTTATCCCTTAGAAACCTTTCCAAAGCTGACCTCGACCCGCTGTTGGCCAAATTTGGCAACAAAACCACAACATGGAAAGGCGGCCTCATGGCAAAAAGCGGCCGTTTGGTGCTCCTGAAGTCCGGTCTCACCGCGCTGGTGATTTACATGATGACGGTGCACAAGCTCCCGGCTTGGGCATTGAAGAGACTGATCCAACTTTGCCGTGCATGGCTCTGGAGCGGTGAGAGCGCCTGCACTGGGGGAAAATGCAGGGTCAGTTGGAACCAGATCTGCCGGCCAAAGCACCTTGGCGTCCTCGGAGTGCTGCACCTCGCAAAATTTGGCACCGCCCTACGCCTCCGTGTTGGGGAATGTAGCAGAAATTCAAAATTTTCCTACGTATCACCAAGATCTATCTATGAAGAAACCAGCAACGAGGGGAAGGAGAGTGCATCTACATACCCTTGTAGATCGCTAAGCGGAAGCGTTCAAGTGAACGGGGTTGATGGAGTCGTACTCGTCGTGATCCAAATCACCGATGATCCTAGTGCCGAACGGACAGCACCTCCGCGTTCAACACACGTACAGCCCGGTGACGTCTCCCATGCCTTGATCCAGCAAGGGGAGAGGGAGAGGTTGAGGAAGACTCCATCCAGCAGCAGCACAACGGCGTGGTGATGATGGAGGAGCGTGGCAATCCTGCAGGGCTTCGCCAAGCACCGCGGGAGAGGAGAAGGACTTGGGAGAGGGGGAGGGCTGCGCCAGCACATTGGTGAAAACTCATGTGTTGGCAGCCCCAAATACCTCAACTATATATAGGGGAGAGGGAGGGGGCTGCGCCCCCTCTAGGGTTCCCACCCAAGGGGTGCGGCAGCCCCCAGATCCCATCTGGGTGGCGGCCAGGTGGAGGGGAGGGGGAGGCGCACCAGGGTGGGCCTTAGGGCCCATCTGCCCTAGGGTTTGCCCCCTTCCCCACTAGGATGCGCCTTGGGCCTTGGTGGAGGGGCGCACCAGCCCACCTAGGGCTGGTCCCCTTCCACACTTGGCCCATGCAGCCCTCCGGGGCTGGTGGCCCCACTTGGTGGACCCCCGGACACCTCTGGTGGTCCCGGTACACTACCGGTGAAGCCCAGAACACTTCCGGTGGCCAAAACCATACTTCCTATATATAAATCTTTACCTCCGGACCATTCCGGAACTCCTCGTGACGTCCGGGATCTCATCCGGGACTCCGAACAACATTCGGTAACCACATACAAACTTCCCTTATAACCCTAGCGTCATCGAACCTTAAGTGTGTAGACCCTACGGGTTCGGGAGACACGCAGACATGACCGAGATGTTCTCCGGTCAATAACCAACAGCGGGATCTGGATACCCATGTTGGTTCCCACATGTTCCACGATGATCTCATCGGATGAACCACGATGTCGAGGATTCGATCAATCCCGTATACAATTCCCTTTGTCTAGCGGTATAGTACTTGCCCGAGATTCGATCGTCGGTATCTCGATACCTTGTTCAATCTCGTTACCGGCAAGTCTCTTTACTCATTCCGTAACACATCATCCCGTGATCAACTCCTTGATCACATTGTGCACATTATGATGATGTCCTACCGAGTGGGCCCAGAGATACCTCTCCGTCACACGGAGTGACAAATCCCAGTCTCGATTCGTGCCAATCCAACAGACACTTTCGGAGATACCCGTAGTGCACCTTTATAGCCACCCAGTTACGTTGTGACGTTTGGCACACCCAAAGTATTCCTACGGTATCCGGGAGTTGCACAATCTCATGGTCTAAGGAAATGATACTTGACATTAGAAAAGCTTTAGCATACGAACTACATGATCTTGTGCTAGGCTTAGGATTGGGTCTTGTCCATCACATCATTCTTCTAATGATGTGATCCCGTTATCAATGACATCCAATGTCCATGGTCAGGAAACCGTAACCATCTATTGAGCAACGAGCTAGTCAACTAGAGGCTTACTAGGGACATGGTGTTGTCTATGTATCCACACATGTATCTGAGTTTCCTATCAATACAATTCTAGCATGGATAATAAACGATTATCATGAACAAGGAAATATAATAATAACCTATTTATCATTGCCTCTAGGGCATATTTCCAACAGTCTCCCACTTGCACTAGAGTCAATAATCTAGTTCACATCGCCATGTGATTAACACTCACAGAGTTCTGGGTTTGATCATGTTATGCTTGTGAGAGATGTTATAGTCAACGTGTCTGAACCTTTCAGATCCGTGTGTGCTTTACAAATATCTATGTCATATCCTAGATGCAACTACCACGCTCTATTTGGAGCTATTCCAAATAACTGTTCTACTATACGAATCCAGTTTACTACTCAGAATAATCTGGATTAGTGTCAAAGCTTGCATCGGCGTAACCTTTTTACGACGAACTCTTTTACCACCTCCATAATCGAGAAAATTCCTTAGTCCACTAGTTACTAAGGATAACCTTGACCGTTGTCCTGTGATCCATTTCTAGATCACACTTGTACCCCTTGACTGACTCATGGTTTGGCACACTTCAGGTGCGGTACATAACATAGCATACTTTAGAGCCTACGACTAAAGCATAGGGGACGACCTTCGTCCTTTCTCTATTCTGCCGTGGTCATGTCTTGAGTCTTGCTCAATACTCACACCTTGTAACACAGCCGAGAACTCCTTTGCTGATCTATTTTGAACTCCTTCAAAATCTTGTCGTGGTATGTGTTTGTTTGAAAGTACTATTAAGCGATTTTGATCTATCCTTATAGATCTTGATGCTTAATGTTCAAGTAGCTTAATCCAGGTTTTCCATTGAAAAACACTTTTCAAATAACCCTATATGCTTTCCAGAAATTCTACATCATTTCTGATCAACAATATGTCAACAACATATACTCATCAGAAATTCTATAGTGCTCCCACTCACTTCTTTGGAAATACAAGTTTCTCATAAACTTTGTATAAAGCCAAAATCTTTGATCATCTCATCAAAGTATACATTCCAACTCCGAGATGCTTACTCCAGTCCTCAGAAGGATTGCTGGAGCTTTGCATACTTATTAGCATCTTTCAGGATTGACAAAACCTTCCGGTTGCATCACATACAACCTTTCCTCAAGAAAATCGTCGAGGAAACAATGTTTTGACATCTTATCTGCACGATTTCATAAATAATGCAGTAATCGCTAACATAGTTCTAACAGACTTTTAGCATCGCTACGGGTGAGAAAGTCTCATCGTAGTCAACTCCTTGAACTTGTCGGGAAACATCTTAACGACAAGTCGAGCTTTCTTAATGGTGACATTTACCATCATTGTCCGTCTTCCTTTTAAAATCCATCTGTACTCAATAGCCTCACGACCATCGAGCCATTCTGCCAAAGTCTACACTTTGTTTTCATACATGGATCCTCTCTCGGATTTTATGGCCTCGAGCCATTCATCGGAATCCGGGCCCACCATCGCTTCTCCATAGCTCGTAGGTTCATTGTTGTCTAGCAACATGACGTCCAAGACAGGATTACGTACCACTCTGAAGTAGTACGCATCCTTGTCATCCTACGAGGTTTGGGAGTGACTTGATCCGAAGTCTCATGATCACTATCATAAGCTTCCACTTCAATTGGTGTAGGTGCCATAGGAACAACTCCTGTGCCCTGCTACACACTAGTTGAAGTGACGGTTCCATAACCTCATCAAGTCTCCACCATCCTCCCACTCAATTCTTCCGAGAGAAACTTTTCCTCGAGAAAGGACCCGATTTGAGAAACAATCCCTATTGCTTTCGGATCTGAGACAGGAGGTATACCCAACTGTTTTGGGTGTCCTATGAAGATGCATTTATCCGCTTTGGGTTCGAGCTTATCAGCCTGAAACTTTTTCACATAAGCGTCGCAGCCCCAAACTTTTAAGAAATGACAGCTTAGGTTTCTCTAAACCATAGTTCATACGGTGTCATCTCATCGGAATTACGTGGTGCCCTATTTAAAGTGAGTGCGGTTGTCTCTAATGCCTAACCCATGAACGATAGTGGTAATACGATAAGAGACATCATGGTATGCACCATATCCAATAGGGTGCAACTATGATGTTCGGACACACCATCACATTATGGTGTTCCAGGCGGTATTAGTTGTGAAACAATTTCCACAGTGCCAAACTCGTAACTCAGATATTCATTTCTATGATCATATCATAGACATTTCATCCTCTTATCATGAAGATCTTCAACTTCATTCTGAAATTACTTGAACCATTCAATAATTCAGACTTGTGTTTCATTAAGTAAATATACTCAGTATCTACTCAAATCATCTGTGAAGTAAGAGCATAACGATATCCACTGCGTGCCTCAGCACTCATTGGACTGCACACATCAAAATGTGTTACTTCCAACAAGTTGCTTTCTTGTTCCATTTTACTAAAACCGAAGCTTTCAGTCATCTTGCCCATGTGGTATGATTTGCATGTTTCAAGCGATTCAAAATCAAGTGAGTCCAAACGGTCCATCTGCATGGAGTTTCTTCATGCGTACATACCAACAGACACGGTTCACATGTCTCAATCTTTTCAGAAATGAGTGAGTCCAAAGATCCATCAACATGGAGCTTCTTCATGCGTTTTATACCAATATGACTTACATGGCAGTGCCACAAGTAGGTGGTACTATCATTACTATCTTATATCTTTTGGCATGAACATGTGTATCACTATGATCGAGATTCAATAAACCATTCATTTTAGGTGCAAGACCATTGAAGGTATTATTCAAATAAATAGAGTAACCATTATTCTCCTTAAATGAATAACCGTATTGCGATAGACATAATCCAATCATGTCTATGCTCAACGCAAACACCAAATAACAATTATTTAGGTTTAACACCAATCTCGATGGTAGAGGGAGCGTGCGATGCTTGATCACATCAACCTTGGAAACACTTCCATCACATCTCGTCAGCTCACCTTTAGCTTGTCTCCGTTTATTCCGTAGCTTTTATTTCGAGTTACTAACACTTAGCAACCGAACCGGTATCTAATACCCTGATGCTACTAGGAGTACTATTAAAGTACACATTCACATAATGTATATCCAATATACTTCTATCGACAGCCTTCTCATCTACCAAGTATCTAGGGTAATTCTGCTCCAGTAGCTGTTCCCCTCATTACAGAAGCACTTAGTCTCGGGTTTGGGTTCAACCTTGGGTTTTTCCACTAGAGCAGTAGCTGATTTGCCGTTTCATGAAGTATCCCTTCTTGCCCTTGCCCTTCTTGAAACTAGTGGTTTCACTAACCATCAACAATTGATGCTCCTTCTTGATTTCTACTTTCGCGGTGTCAAACATCGCGAATATTTCAAGGATCATCATATCTATCCCTGATATGTTATAGTTCATCACGAAGCTCTAGCAGCTTGGTGGCAATGACTTTGGAGAAACATCACTATCTTGTCTGGAAGATCAACTCCCACTCGATTCAAGTGATTGTTGTACTCAGACAATTTGAGCACAAGCTCAACGATTGAGCTTTTCTCCTTTAGTTTGCAGGCTAAGAAAATCGTCGGAGGTCTTATACCTCTTGACGTGGGCACGATCCTGAAATCCCAATTTCAGCCCTCGAAACATCTCATATGTTCCGCGATATTTCAAAAATGTCTTCGGTGCCTCAATTCTAAACCATTTATCATTACCGAACTATCATGTAGTCATCAAAACGTGTATGTCAGATGTTCGCAACATCCACAGACCACGTTCGAGGTCCTGCACACCGAGCGATGCATTAAGGACATAAGCCTTGTACTGTCCGCATAATTGCTACTGTCAACTTTCAACTATATTTTCTCTAGGAACGTATCTAACTCAGTAGAACTAAAGCGCGAGCTATGACATAATTTGCGAAGACCTTTTCGACTATGTTCAGGATAATTAAGTTCATCTTATGAACTCCCACTCAGATAGACATCCCTCTAGTCATCCAAGTGATTACATGATCCGAGTCAACTAGGCCGTGTCCGATCATCACGTGAGACGGACTAGTCAACGTCGGTGAACATCTTCATGTTGATCGTATCTACCATACGACTCATGCTCGACCTTTCAGTCTTCTGTGTTCCGAGGCCATGTCTGTACATGCTAGGCTCGTCAAGTCAACCTAAGTGTTTGCATGTGTTCCGAGGCCATGTCTGTACATGCTAGGCTCGTCAACACCCGTTGTATTCGAACGTAAGAATCTATCACATCCGATCATCACGTGGTGCTTCGAAACGACGAACTTTCGCAACGGTGCACAGTTAGGGGGAACACTTTCTTGAAATTTTAATGAGGGATCATCTTATTTACTACCGTCGTTCTAAGCAAATAAGATGTATAAACATGATAAACATCACATGCAATCAAATAGTGACATGATATGGCCATCATCACTTTGCTCCTTTTGATCTCCATCTTCGGGGCTCCATGATCATCGTCGTCACCGGCATGACACCATGATCTCCATCATCGTGTCTTCATGAAGTTGTCACGTCAACTATTACTTCTACTACTATGGCTAACGCTTTAGCAATAAAGTAAAGTAATTACATGACGTTTATGTTGACACGCAGGTCATAAATAAATTAAGACAACTCCTATGGCTCCTGCCGGTTGTCATATTCATCGACATGCAAGTCGTGATTCCTATTACAAGAACATGATCAATCTCATACATCACATATATCATTCATCACATCCTTTTGGCCATATCACATCACATGGCATACCCTGCAAAAACAAGTTAGACGTCCTCTAATTGTTGTTTGCATGTTTTACGTGGCTGCTATGGGTTTCTAGCAAGAACGTTTCTTACCTACGCAAAACCACAACGTGATATGTCAATTGCTATTTACCCTTCATAAGGACCCTTTTCATCGAATCCGATCCGACTAAAGTGGGAGAGACTGGCACCCGCTATCCACCTTACGCAACTAGTGCATGTCAGTCGGTGGAACCTGTCTCACGTAAGTGTACGTGTAAGGTCGGTCCGGGCCGCTTCATCCCACAATGCCGCCGAATCAAGATTGACTAGTAACGGTAAGCATATTGAACAAAATCAACGCCCACAACTACTTTGTGTTCTACTCGTGCATGGAATCTACGCAATAGACCTAGCTCATGATGCCATTGTTGGGGAACGTAGCAGAAATTCAAAATTTTCCTACGTATCACCAAGATCTATCTATGGAGAAACCAGCAACGAGGGGAAGGAGAGTGCATCTACATACCCTTGTAGATCGCTAAGCGGAAGTGTTCAAGTGAACGGGGTTGATGGAGTCATACTCGTCGTGATCCAAATCACCGATGATCCTAGTGCCGAACGGACAGCACCTCCGCGTTCAACACACGTACAACTCGGTGACGTCTCCCATGCCTTGATCCAGCAAGGGGAGAGGGAGAGGTTGAGGAAGACTCCATCCAGCAGCAGCACAACGGCGTGGTGATGATGGAGGAGCGTGGCAATCCTGCAGGGCTTCGCCAAGCACCGTGGGAGAGGAGAAGGACTTGGGAGAGGGGGAGGCCTGCGCCAGCACATTGGTGAAAACTCATGTGTTGGCAGCCCTAAATACCTCAACTATATATAGGGGAGAGGGAGGGGGCTGCGCCCCCTCTAGGGTTCCCACCCAAGGGGTGCGGCAGCCCCCAGATCCCATCTGGGTGGCGGCCAGGTGGAGGGGAGGGGGAGGCGCACCAGGGGTGGGCCTTAGGGCCCATCTGCCCTAGGGTTTGCCCCCTTCCCCACTAGGATGCGCCTTGGGCCTTGGTGGAGGGGCGCACCAGCCCACCTGGGGCTGGTCCCCTTCCACACTTGGCCCATGCAGCCCTTCGGGGCTGGTGGCCCCACTTGGTGGACCCCCGGACACCTCCGGTGGTCCCGGTACACTACCGGTGAAGCCCAGAACACTTCCGGTGGCCAAAACCATACTTCCTATATATAAATCTTTACCTCCGGACCATTCCGGAACTCCTCGTGACGTCCGGGATCTCATCCGGGACTCCGAACAACATTCGGTAACCACATACAAACTTCCCTTATAACCCTAGCGTCATCGAACCTTAAGTGTGTAGACCCTACGGGTTCGGGAGACACGCAGACATGACTGAGACGTTCTCCGGTCAATAACCAACAGCGGGATCTGGATACCCATGTTGGTTCCCACATGTTCCACGATGATCTCATCGGATGAACCACGATGTCGAGGATTCGATCAATCCCGTATACAATTCCCTTTGTCTAGCGGTATAGTACTTGCCCGTGATTCGATCGTCGGTATCTCGATACCTTGTTCAATCTCGTTACCGGCAAGTCTCTTTACTCGTTCCGTAACACATCATCCCGCGATCAACTCCTTGATCATATTGTGCACATTATGATGATGTCCTACCGAGTGGGCCCAGAGATACCTCTCCGTCACACGGAGTGACAAATCCCAGTCTCGATTCGTGCCAACCCAACAGACACTTTCGGAGATACCCGTAGTGCACCTTTATAGCCACCCAGTTACGTTGTGACGTTTGGCACACCCAAAGTATTCCTACGGTATCCGGGAGTTGCACAATCTCATGGTCTAAGGAAATGATACTTGACATTAGAAAATCTTTAGCATACGAACTACATGATCTTGTGCTAGGCTTAGGATTGGGTCTTGTCCATAACATCATTCTTCTAATGATGTGATCCCGTTATCAATGACATCCAATGTCCATGGTCAGGAAACCGTAACCATCTATTGATCAACGAGCTAGTCAACTAGAGGCTTACTAGGGACATGGTGTCGTCTATGTATCCACACATGTATCTGAGTTTCCTATCAATACAATTCTAGCATGGATAATAAACGATTATCATGAACAAGGAAATATAATAATAACCTATTTATCATTGCCTCTAGGGCATATTTCCAACACTCCGATGGCTCTGGCTCGCTTGGCAAGACCTACCTCGACCTTGGTCACGATCGCCACTGCCATGTGATGGAAAAGACCGGGCGTTGTTTGCAATGGCAACAGAGATAACACTCGGAGATGGCAGGAAAACGAATTTTTGGCACGACCGATGGCTATGTGGACAGTGCCCAAAGGTCATCGCGCCATCACTCTTCAAGATTTCCACTCGGAAAAATCGAACTGTTCAAGAAGCCATGAGAGCAGATACTTGGCTCTCGGACCTTGCCATTGGCCTTTCTGACGAGCATTTACCTGAACTGACCAACTTGGCTGCAATGCTTGATGAGGTGGTGCTGCTAGAGGGGCAGCCGGATACCATCTCTTAGCGCTTCACGCCGTCCCGTGAGTACTCCGCGAGATCCGCATACCTGCTGCAGTTTGAGGGCGCAACCCCAATGGAAGGTTTCAAGCTGATATGGGCAGCCTGGGCACCCGGAAATTGCATTTCTTCCTATGGACCACCATGCTGGGCAAAGTCCTGACAGCGGACGTCTTGCTGCGTCGAGGCTGGGAAAATAACTATTTCTGCCCCCTCTGCGAGCGAAACCTTGAGACAGTGCCACACCTTCTGATCGAATGCCCTTGGGCTAGCTGTGTCGGCAGAGCAACAAAAGAGACGAAGAAAGGAACGCTATCCTTGATCCATTTGATGTCCTGGGAGCTCTGGCGGGAGCGGAACAGAAGAGTCTTTCAAGGGGAGTTCATGAGACAGGAAGTGTTTGTACAAAGAGTGAGAGACGAATTAAAGCTTTGGAACCTGGCAGGAGCGGGTATACCGTTCGACCCAGGCTGAGTCTTTCACTTGTTTTTCCTTCTTCCTTGTTTCTTTTTTCCCCTTAGTGCAGCCGCTTGGCGTTGACCCACCTTGGGTTCCCCTGTAGCTCGCTTTTCTCCTCACTGATCAATGAATTTGGTAGCTGAACTGCCAACATTCAAAAAAAAAATTATGCGTTGAGTTGAAGAGCATGACACAAGAGTAACCTAGCAAAAGAGTTTTTCATTGAGTCTCAGAATGTCGCCGTCAGCCGTGAACTCCACTGCATCTACTAGACCTATAGTCAGCAGCAGTATTAACTAATCAGTTATTACTTTACTTCGTACAGGAGGCATGAGCAAGTTCCATGACACTTCCAAGGAGATGACAAGGCTTTAGTTAGCTAGGTGGCATGGCAACGCTGCTTAAACAACTGCAAGGAAAGTACACCTACAGTACAAGCATCTCAACCTGCTCTGCTCTCTGTTTGTTTAGAATATATAGATCCTAGCAATGAAACCAGCCAACAAACATGTATCACTCATTGCTTCACGACTTGTACGATAGTAGTCCCCAGCACGGTAGTGAAAACTAGTATAAATACCGTACATACACCTGATTCCCCTGAGGACCATCAGCTGACTCACACAGTCACACTCACACACAACCTTCCTCTCCCCTTCTGAGTAATCCTGCATGCTCTCAGAGCAAGGAAATTAAAGAAGCGAGCATGGTTCACATGATGCATCTACACCAGCACCACCAATGCGGCGACCAACAAGACGCCGCAATGGCTACTACCGGCACGCGCAGCAGCGCTGGTGTCGGTGTCTCGCAGGTCGCCTTCGTTCTCGCCGCCGTTGTTTTCCTCTCATTGATCTCATCGTCCTTGGGCGGCGCCGCCGCTGCCGGGGCTTCTTCTTCCTCTCTCCTTTCCGGCGCCGCCCTATCAGCTCGCCTTACGGCCTTGTGCGGCTTTGTCACGACCAAGAAGGTGCTCTTCGTCCTTTCCAATGCCATCTTCCTCTTCCTCGCCGCCGACTGCCGCTGCTTCTTCCCCCGCGTCTCCAGCATGGCCACCCCATCCACAAGTGACAATGATGTCGTCACGGCTTCTGAATTGTCGCCATGTGCCGTTCAAGCTCGGCCGTGTGCTTCTTATTCAGGGAACCTTTACTACTGTTATAGCAACACCAAAGGTGCATCAGCGAATTCTTCTGGAGAGCAAGGGATTAAACGAGAAGATGTTGTCGCGGCTCGAAACAGCTGAGCTCAACGGAGACGAAGCCAACATCGTCGCCTTGGAGACGGAGCAAACCTGCGGCGGAGTAGCTGAGGAGGAGCTAGAGAAGCTAGAGATGGACGAGCTCAACAGGAAGTTTGAGGATTTCATCCAAAGCAGGAGGATTAAATGGCTCAAGGAGGAGGAGGGGCAAGTATTGCAATGCCAACAGCGACGAGTAGTCTAACTCGTAGTAGTACTTCTGAGAGCCATAGGATTGAAAAATGACTTGATGATTTACGCTGAGATGAGATGTGCAGTAATCAAGGTTCTCTCTTTCTGTACTGTCATGTTCTGAACAATAGGTGTGCTGTGTGGTGTAGATAGATATACCCAGAACCTCTACTACGGTGTGAGGCTGTTTGTGGTGTGAATGGTGTCAGCGGTTTGAATTCTATTTGCAGAATCGTGTGCACATTTCGGAGCTGTATTACACACATTTTTGCAATTGATCTCTGTCTAACTGAAAAGACTGAAGTTTACTCTGTGCAAGCGCAAAAATTTAGTTTTTGCAAGTGCAAAACCTTAAATTTGGAAACTGAATATTTAGTACTATTCGTAAGTTTTGGTCCTGATTGATCAATTAGAGCTAGACCTAGATCCTCGAATCCTCATAATTAGAAGCCCAATGTGGTTCTAATCTCCTTCCTCTAATTATCCGGCGATGATTAGCTCTTGGACGGCGAAGCGCTACCGGATTGTGAAGACTGTACGCTTGCAACTCGTAGAGAATCCGTGTTTTCGGTCTTCCGTTTGAGGGACTGATCATGGGTGGTTTGCAGGATCGTTCATCTACGGTTCGAGGGACTCCAAGTACGATCTACACTGACTAGTCTTCTTCCGCTGCAACTCGGAGTCAGTAAAGATCGAATCCAGACCATTAATAATGCATCTTCATATTATTCTTGGATGGTTGTAGAACGATTTTTTGTTTTCTAGTACGTTTCCCAATAACCCACTCCCCTAGTCTAACAACTAGTCGTTCATAGTTGCCATGGTGGGGTATTCACCAAAGTTTTAAATCGCGGGCTAAACCATTTCGCGGCAAGCTCATTCAAACGCTACAGGCGCTATAGCTGGAGATAGCGGCCGCTAACCCATTTCGCGGCTACAGTGCATGTGCACGCATATCCCACGTTCAAACTAGTACATGTGCACATTTTTCTCAGAAAACAGGGGATTTTCTTTACAGAAAACAGAGGATTTTCAGGGTAAATTCAAACATAGCAAGTATAATAGAGTTCTGCACCAGTTCAACACATACATATCAATATAAATCAAAGTCTGCAGCAGGCATAACATCACCAGTTCAGCAGTTAAGTTCAGTTAGAGAATAACATCACAGCACGTCCATTACGCGAACCTAGACATCTGCAATGCAATCTCAAGAGCCTGTCATGTGCATCTGTTGAATCAACAAACAAATAAAAGATGGATAGAATCAGAGGGCTCCTGTACCTCCTGGCGATGTCGACAGAGCGAGTGTTGAAGCCGTGTGAGACTGAGATGTCATGGTCGTGGCCGGCGGCGTACCCATGGTCGCTGCCTTTGCCTTCTCCCCATAACTGAATCCGGCTTGTGGCAAAGAAGAAGCCTGCCGGCCGCCGTAGCTAGCAAGAACAGCAGCCGCCGCAACCTTTTCAGATGGGAGGCGGAGAAGGGAATGGGGACTGGGACACGCTTCTAGGTTTACTGGAGGAGCTGCTATATGTATCTGGAGAAATTTGGGCCCTTTTGGTTCAGACTTTTGGCCCATCCCGCGAAACTGCAGCGACCGCGACCCCAAATCGCGCCGTTTCGCGCGCGATCGCCCGGTTAGCGGCAGATCGCGGAAATTGATCGATTGCGTCGCGGGGAGGCTCCCAGCCCGCGATAGCGGCGCTATCGCGCAATTTTCGCCGGCGATCTTAAACTTTGGTATTCACCAGCAAAATCATTTCTATTTTTGTTAGTTCTATTGTTGTTCGTGTTACTGTTAGGGTGGCGATTATTATTGCTAGTTAGAACTAGGTTTTTATTTTGTTATTTTGATGTACACATACATATGACTATGCGAGGAACTTCAATCTTTGCGTCGATTTTGATGGGTTTTTCATTGGAGGTGGTAAAAATCATTCATATGTCAATAACAAACTTACACGGTATATATGATTATGTTGAGGGGAGCGTTGGAAGAATTGTGGTATGAAGTTTAGGGAAGATAAGATGTATTGGATGTCTGGGAAGTGATTATGATGTGAGTGATTTAGACGATTATCTCAAAGAGGATGTTGATGTGAATATTAGATCAAAGACACAGTTGAAGAGCATGTTGATGTGGATATTATATCAAAGAAAGAGCCTTTACAAGATTTTGATGAAGAGAAACTAATGCTACTAGATTCTGATGATGAAGCAACTAGAGGGTATATCTTCTTCAAAGGGTTAAGGAAAGAAGATTTTCAGGATCCACGATTTAAGACTGGGCAAGTTTTCCAGTCCCAGAGTTGTTACCGAAAAAGGGTTTCCCCCCGCTTTGTATTCCAAAGCACCAACCAACAGTACAAACGCGATGCTGGGGCGAGCAGCACAACAAGCCCAAAGAAGAAAGGAAGAAGAAACAAATGCCAACAACGGCAGCTTGACTAAGCGCGGAAGGCCCGCCACCGCTGCGCCCTCCAGAGACACTACACCACAGCCCGAGGTTCCGAGTGCCACGTACCAAGCAGCACATCCAAGAAGGTATGCAACATCGACGACGCTGTTGCCCGGACGAGTCCTAGGGTTTTTCCCGGTACGCGGAGGGAAGTGGAGAATGGCTACCACCGACACCCTCCAAGAAGGAATGGTGGCACCCGCTGGTGTCACCGCATCGGAGCCGGACGAGCCGGCAAGGATTTCTCCCGCACGCCAAACACCACTGCCCATCCGGAGCCTACCAACCAAACCACCGCCCAATGCGCCATCGCGGTTGCGCCGCCACCCACGCCGTCTCACTACGAGCACCAACACGAGGCCGAGAAGACCGGAGAGAAGCGCCACACGACGAGAGCAGCAGCACCAAGGCCGAGCGGGAGGGAACCACCTCCACCGCCATCGTGCGAGAAGCCCGCGCCTCCGGCACCGTCACGATAGCCGACCGGACACGACAGCGAGGCATACCAGGCCACCCTGGCCCGGCCAGGCCCGAAACGGGCCCGCTAAGCCCCGCCAGCAGTGCTGCAGCAGGCTGGTGTCGGCACCGCCAGCCCCCGTCGCGCAACGCCGCTCCTCCGCCTCCCGGGAATCACGCCGCCGACCCGCCCCGCCGCCGGCCCGGCCAAGACCAGATGGGCCCCGTAGGGCCTAGATCTGGGCCGAGCTCTGCCGCCAGGACGTGCAGCGCCACCCCGCCGCCAACGACGACGCCGCCGTCCAGCCGCTCACCCGCCCTGCGACGAGGCACCCCGCCGCCAGCAAGACCGTCGCCACCGAGGAGCACCCCCCGGCGCAGCTCCGCGCCGCGCCCCGCGCCCGCCCGCGCCCTGCGCCCCGCGCCACGCCGCTGCCCCGCTCCGCCGGCAGGACCACCTCGGGGAAGAGAAGAGGAGAGAGAGAGGGGATGGGTGGGTGGGTGGGCCCTTTGTTTCAATGACTAGCGGGCCAGGCCTCGCATGCAAAGGGACAGGGGCGGACGAGGACCACGCAAAAAACGTCCGGGCGTGTTCGTTTCAGATGCAAAACCAGACCAAGTTTGCGCCCAGGATGGGGCGAGCCGGACCAGAAACGGACGTTTTTTGCAGATGGGGTAGCGCGTTGGGATGTCTCGTATGTCCGTTTAACCCCAAACGGACAGCCCCGGACAATTTGGGGTCGTGCGGTGGAGTTGGCCTCACAAACACATTCGTACACTCACCCTTAGAGCATCTCCAACAGCCGGCCAACGCGCGGCGCGCTAAAAACCAGTTTGCAGCGCGCCCATCGCCTGGTTTGGCGCGGCGGGCAGTGCTGACTCCAGCAGCCGCGGTAAAATACAGCATGCGGAATAATGCAGCGCGAGCGAGAAACCGGCGCATGCCATATGTTGCATTTTGGACACAAAATGAATTTCAAACATCACAAAACAAACACATGGCATAATTTAAATCACACAAACAAGTTGATGACTAAAAGTTCATGCCCATAAGTTCAAATTCATGCCCACAACATCATCCAACCAAGTTCAAAATGCAAAACAAGTTCATGACACAAACGAAAGGCACATCAACAATCAAGCCTCGTCCTCGTCTTCATCCTCATCTTCCTCTGATTCATCTGACTCCTCGGAAGATGATTCTTCCTCCTCCTCTTCATTGTCGCACGCCGCATCCTCATCACGTGAAGCTCTGAAGGTGTTGGCGAGATGTTCAACGGCATCTTCATGCGAAGGTGTGTGAGGCACACCGGAAGACATTCTGCCCATGGCACCCGGAGGTGCACCCATGCCTCCCATGAGAGACGCAAAACTCATGCCTCCCATGCCGGCCATGCCTCCCGGAGGTGCTCCGAAGCCACCCATGCCTCTCATGGTCTCCATGGTAGCTCCAAGCCACCCATGGTAGCCATGCCGCCGTAGCTCCGAAGCCACCCATGCCTCCCATGCCGCCAAGGCCACCGCCACCCCGTCCGCCAAGGCCACCGCCACCCATGGCGCGAATCATTGCTCTTTTTTGGATCAAGACTTCTTTACGGGCAAGATTGACATACTCCTTTTACGCCTCATTGAGGATAGATGTGTCCAAGAAAAACAAGTGCTTCTCCCAATCCAACAATCTAGATCGCTCCTCCATGCCCACCTTCCTCTCCTCCAATGTCACCTTCCTCTCCTCGGCCGCCACCCTCCTCTCCTCGGCCGCGGCATCTTGGTTCCTTGCCATTTTCCTCACCTCGTTGGCTTCTTTTCTTGCCTTCACAATAGCTTCCATAGCATTTTTGAGCTCATCATCTCCTTTCCTCTTCTTCTTCTTTTCTTTTGCGTCTTTCTTGGTCCCATCCGGTCGTTTTGGCTTCGACTATGAAACCGAGTTTGGTGTGGGGCTTCTCTTGCCGTCATCACTTGATGCCTTCTCCTCATCATCATCCAAATCAATTGTTCGCTTGCGTTTGTTGCTCAAATCCAAATCATCCATATCATCACGCTTCTTCCATTTCTCATCATCCTTCACTGCTTCATAGCAATGAGGCAAGGTAAATGGCCTTCCTTTCTTGATCTTCCCCTTCGTGGTCCTCTTCTCCTCTCCTTTGAACAAGTTTTGTGCAATATTTAACTACATGAAAACAAAACAAGTTAGCACTACAAACACCAACAACAAGCATGATGAACATGGATGAAATGGCACTTACCCTATCTCCATCATTAGTGCCACTTGAGTTCAACTTGTCAACCGCCTTTTGTGCGGTCGCCCACTTTTGACAATCCATGTTGATTGTCGACCACCGGGAGCGAAGAGATCGATCGGAGCGGTCAATTCCACTCTTGTTGCGTAGATCAAAGTGTTCCTTCATCTGGTTCCAATAAGCATCTCTACTTTGATCACCTCCAACAGACGGATCCCTCGACACTTGCAACCAAGTTTTGCATAGCAAGACGTCTTCTTCGTTGGTGTAGTTGCCTCCTCTTCCTTTCGGTGCGTCGACAATGCCCTCACCATCCTCGTCCACTTTGAAATGCATGTCATTGGTTTGAGACCAATGCGGATTGTTGGAGCCAACACCCATAGTTGACATGTATGCCACATCGTTGACACTACAAAGTATATAGAACAATGCAAATAAGCTATCTATATGTATGCATTCAAAAAATAACAACAACAAAAAAGTTGGCGAAATTTTATACCTTTGGGGTCTTTCCTCGAACACATTGTGCTCGCCGGTGCTTCGGTAGCCGCCACGCCCGTCGCACGCCCAGCAAGCTTCTTCCTCGACGTCTTCGAGGAGCCGGAGCCGTCCGCCGCCTTGTTCTTCTTCGCGGATGTCTTGCCCTTCTTCGGCCACGTCGCATTTGGGAGCTTCGACCAGGGGCACGTGGCTTCACGGCGGGCGCCGGCGCGACGCCACCCGCCATCGAGGTCATCCGCGACGGCATGAAGAGGTCGCGTGCGATGCCGGTGCTCGGAGGAGCTCCGACGGAGGCGAAGCCAAAGCTCCCCGCGCTGGGGTTTGCGGCGGCGGCGGCTGCGGCGGTGGAGGGCTCGTGACTATAGGAAGGGGTGAGGGGGGTGCCGGTGCGGACGTCCATCGGGTCAATTCGCCGGCGGCGGCGCGTGCGGGGCGAAGGTGGCGCGGCGAAGAGAGTGCGGCGCGAGCACTCGAGTGTGCCGCGCGCGGAAGCGGGCGTACTAAACACACAGCGCGTGATGGCGATTCGGACCGCACGCCCAACTCTATATGCCGCGCGCGCTTATTGCGCATCCGCTGGAGCCCCTCTACCGATTGCGCGCACGCTAAAAAGGGCAAATTTGCGGCGCGACACTTATTTAACGCGGCTGTTGGACATACTCTTACTCTTAGAAACACACACCATTTTCTTATGTGGACCTTTGAGAGACTGGGCGACATGTTTTGAAATTAACAAAGTCACCAGTCACCACAAACAGGTCGTTGTCGACGAGTCCCTCGCTTACCACCGAGAAAATAAAGATGTTCTATTCTGAAATAAATCCAGAAAAATGCAAGCACCATACAAAGTCTAGAATATTTCTCTTTTTTTAACTCCGCCCTCCGGCATTTTATTCATTGAGCAGAAGCATGTCTGCGTGCAAAGCGAACGTCAGAAAGCCAGGGGCTACAAAGTCATAAACTTTGAAACCGGGGTGGGCAGGTTCAATCACAAAGAACCTGCCTAACTGAGTGTACTTGGCTCTTTTTTCTCCTTCGAAAACAATGCAAATGCCTCTGTAAAATAGGGGTTAATACCACTGTACCTAGCTATAATAAAGTAGACGATTTCCTCAAGGTGATGTACGTTTATACCAAGACAAGGCATGGATGGAATCAAACCATGCTACCAACAAGGCACAACGTGGTAGACACTACATATATAATTGGCAATTCTTGTCTCCATCCTGATGAGATCGATGAGACCTCTGCCGGCATGGTGGAGAAACACGTGGTTGTGATATGCGTCGCGGTGAGCGCCCTGGCTCTCGCAGCGGCCGTGCTGGGGATCATCGGCGAGGCGACCAAGTCCAGGTCTTTTGTCAGGTACGACGGGGTGAACTGCGTCTACCGGAGGACGCCGGCGTTCGACTGCGGGATCGCGGCGGCCGCGTCGCTGCTCACCGGCCAGGCCATCCTCACGGCGGCCACCCGCTGCTGGGACGGATGCCGGAGGCGATCGTCGTCGTCCGATCATCGGCGCGCCGGTGGCTACTTCGCTTCGATACTCTCATGGTAGGGCATGTTGTACTGTTCAACGAACGAAGATTTCAATGGCGTTATTTGTTCGGTAAAGAACTGAAAAAGGTCAGCCGCGCTGCACGCAGGTTTCTTACGATCATGTCGACGTGCGCCTTCCTCGCCGGAGCTCTCAGGAACGATAGCGCGGAGCGGCGACCAAAGGAGGGCGTCGCCTCTTACTACCAGTGCACTGTCCTCGTGGCTGGAGTGTTCGCTGGCGCCTCGTTCTTGTCGATCGCTGCAGCCGCCGTCGGGATCGCCTACTACGTCGCCATTGAAGGAGCGGCGAGCTCTGTGGCGTCACCGTCGGCGGAGCTCCGTGTAGTGCTGGGGCAGCCCCAGCAGCTATAACTTCGTTAACGGCCGGTATCCCGCCGGCGACCCTACGTGTGGGTTAACAACCGCACACCGGCATACCGGATCGATCGATCGTTATTGATTTTAATTGTTTGCTTTATGTATAAGAAGAGTTTAGAAGTTGATCCAGTGATTCAATATAGGGTTACAAGAAAAGTTCGAGGCTCGTGAGTTGCTCGAGATTGACTCGTCTTTTGGTCCAATTCAATATCGACACAAAAAGAAAATGAGTTGAGTATGCACACTTTATGTAACTCGATTGCAGCGAGTTGATCTTAAGTCAATACTAACTCATACAATTTTAGCTCGACATAATACAGTTATACTATCTTCGTATCAAAATATAAGATGTTTTAGCCTACATAAACATCTTACATTTTTATATTTTCATACGGAGGTAATATTAAATAGTCATGATACATATTAAAAGGAAATAAGATAATTTTTTATCATATATGTTGTGCATGATTTTCTCCACTTTATCTACTTGCAAATATTAAAGCTTAATTAAGCACCGAGAAAATTTTGACCTCAATATGATACATGGTCAGCCGTCTGTTAAATATTTTGTTATTGCTTGCCAAAGTTTTGAGAGCCGACACACATTTGTTTCTTCTCTTGCTACTTCATCCACCTTGCTCTATGAAGTTCGAGTCCAACCACCTTCATTTTTTTATATTACCATCGTTCTGATTGGAATTATATTTGATAGTGGTTTATTATCTGTTGCGTTGTGGCCTATCTTATTCAAAAACTTGTCTTAGATTATTAAAAGAAAATCATGTTATTTACCTCAAACTAACTTGATATCGTTACAAGATAAGCACGAGCCACCCTATGGCACGACCATGCGCTTCGCTCAGATTGAGCTCTCTTCAATTTAGAGCCCAGGCCAACTCGCTTGAGTTCGACTCATTTGCAATCCTAGTTCAGTTAGTCGTACAATTATAGCATTAAAACAACACAGAAGTTACATTTAGAAATAATAAAAGAGCTGGGCTACAGGCCTACAGCCCAGGGGAGGGCGAGGCCCACTAGTAGCACCAGGTCGAACGAATCAATCTCTGCGCCACTCATCCTCTGCCGCCGCCACCGCCGCCGCAGGCTCCCGGTCCCTCCCAACACGATCAATTGCCAAGCCCTGAGTCGCGATGTCTTCCGCCGCTGGACAGCCGTCGGCGAAGGCAAAGCAGCAGCGGCGGCATCACCTTTACCTTGTCTTCGACGACTGGTGCCGCGGATACAGCATCCGGAAGGTAAGCCTGTCGCCCAGCTCTGGCCGTCATCAGCAGCAGCCGCCGGCCGTCTCCGGCCAAGAAGACGAGGCCAGGTCCGAAGCCCCGGCCCGGGCCGTGCGGCAGCGCTTGCCTCCGCATTTGGTCCGCATGGTGGCGCCGCGTTCTGCCCCCAAGTACTTCGTCTCGGCCTTCGGCTCGAGGATCTTGGCGATGCATCCGCCCGGAGATTCCGTGAACCTCGGCGACGGCTCGTCGGAGAGCTACTTCCCCATGTTTGGCGTCCGGTCGCAGGGGATCACCTTCGGCCCTTGGAAGCAGCAAGGCGACCACCCGTGGATGAATCATGCCCCCATCTACCTCCCCGTCGGCCGGAAGCTGTTCACTCTGAGCATGGCGTCCTTCGAGATGCTCTGCTTGGATTATACCATCTACCCCCCGGCTTCATATTGCAGCATGGATCGCAGCCTCCGCTGGTCGTGGGAACAGCTCCGCAGGCAGCCGTTCAAGGTTGACGACGTCGCCTCCTACACCTTGCACCCTGACAAGCGCACCTTCCTCGTCAGCACCAAGGCGGATGCCGCCGCGGCGACCTTCGCCTTCGACACGAAGGCGCTATCGTGGAAACTACTTGGCAATTGGGCGCTGCCCTTTGCCGGCCGCGGCCACTTTGTCCCACACCTCAGGGCCTTTGTCGGGCTCTCCAAAGACCCGGACACGCTCGGCCAACTCTACTCTTGCGATGTGCCTAGCTTTGATCATGCCGGTGAAGGGCGATGCCCGGCACCCACGTCGAGGATCTGCGGGGAGAAGCTGCTCAGCGGGGACCCAGGCGAGAGGCATGTGAGCGCTACCCTCGTCAACATGGGATGCGAGGGTGAATTCTGCCTCGTAGAGTGCGTCTCCGTTGCTGCTCATCAGGCCCTCGTTGAGGAGGGAGATGCGCGCCTACCTGGGCGCTGTTTCTATCGTGTGGCCACATTCTTTCTCACCTATGGAATCAATGGAGACCTCACGACTCACAAGAGCCGACAGGTGCAATACTATGAAGTGCCTGAAGCAACCTCTAAGTCCGTTCCTCGCTGAAGATCCCGTGGCATTTTGGATGTAAAAGGCTAATTCATGTTATGATTATCAGTTCCTATGTTTAGTTTTTCACTCAGTTATGAGTTATGACTCATGTCATGGAGCGCGCCCGTCCATTTGGAATTTGTTTCAATATAGAAAGACATGAATCATAAATCCTAATTGAATTTGCATCTATGACTCGTACTTTTTTTAGCAATTGAAGAGAGGTGAATTTTAATCATATACACAAACATGTTGCAACAGAACAACAATATACTACTTTTAACTGGATGGGTGTTTGTCCACCGACCTTTTTTCCACTAAAATACTTTGTATTACTCTAATTCTGCTCTCAGACAAAGCAAAACAAGGTATGTACCCACACACTAAGGTCTTGTTTATCTTCAGAAATACTACTTGCAAAACATTAACTGAATTTAGGATTCTGGGTGTCCACGGCATGGTCTTGTTTAGTAGTTTCCTAGATACTTGCAAACCATTTTTAAAATTTAGGATTCTTGTGTCAACGCAGCCATGGTTTATCAGCACGAAACGGCCGTTGCGCCGTGGGGGGATCATCGAGCGGCTCAAAAAGGTCAGCCCAATCAGCCCGCTTCATCTCGATTTCCTGCATCAAAGGGCAAAGATTAATCACAACACCGTCAAAACAGTAATGTTACTGCTTTGCTACGATAACACAAGTGAGTCTTGAACGGTGGCTTTGGAAAAGAAAGATTACCTGGCAGACTTCATTACCAATCTGGAACTGCTCCTTCATGACCTCCAGCGTGGTTGCCGAAACGTGCACGGTCGAGTTTCTGCACGGGTACGCCGGGGTAATGATGGGCATGACATGCGTCCGGTCTTCACGATTGAAGCGTGCATCCCACATGGGAAAACCAAGCTCCCGATCTTCATGAATGGAACAGAGCATCACCGGGTTCGGCCAGTACCACTCGCCGAAGATGCTAAAGAACATCGTGACCAGCGTGCTCGGCGCAGCATTAGGGTAGGCCTGGCAGATACGCGCAACCATCACAGCGCAATCGACCTCTCTGAGATAACCGGGGGCCTAGCAAAGCACGCAATTAGCTCAGCATAACAGCTCAAGCAGATGTTGCCAACATGGTGATTAAACCTGACTTACGTTGGAGCAAACGCCTCTTCTTTTTGCCCAGTACTTCACACACCTTAACGTTGTTCGGAAGTTCTACAGTCAAGTGTGTGTATATCATTATGGTGCCATCTTTGAAGAAGAAATAAAGGGAAAAATGGAGTGTAAAATAAGAGCCAACCTCAATATCATGATGAATGGAAGATTCAAGTTTTTCACTACTGAATGTTAAACGGCAAGAAAGTTAGATTGCCATCCAAGATACTATCAATGCTGCAATAACTGACCTACACAAAAAAAACAGGTATGCGATTGGGAAATTCTACAGCAATGTATGCATATCATTATATTGCCGTCCTAGGAAAAGAAATAAGGAAATATTTGGGGCACAAAACAGAAGGCATGTATAGGAAACAAAGTCAGAACACCAGGACAGTGGTAACTGATAAGCATCCCCATCTAATACTCCCTCTCCCCCAAAATATAAGGCGTGCTTGACTTCTTTCGGTCTTCATCACACAACTTTGACTATGATTTTTATTTATTGTATGTCTATAAAATTACTATAAAGACATGAAATAAAACTGTTTTCCAAAACAAATACGACAATACCATTTATACAAAGACAGTGCAAATTCAAGCGTACTTATATTTTGGGAAGGAGAAAGTACATCACATCATACAATGGATGGCCAGATACAACTACTCTACATACCTAACTAAGCTACAACATTAGCAGTCTAGCTCATAACTTGGACTTCTGTTATTACCATAAAATAAATACACGTATAATAGACAGTATTGCATATCTATGTTTAAATTAAGATAGTAGGTGCTAGAACAAAATTTGCTTACATATTTTCTTACTAAAATATGCTTAATGGAGAAAAGTTAAAAACATCACATAATCACATATACCATGACACACATAAATAAGAACTTAAGGTATGTATAGGAAAGCAAACAAGTGCATGTAAACTTATTAAAAACTTACCGATGGCACTACTGCAAGAGAAATATTGGCATAAAGAAGGTTAATTGATATTCCATGGAGCTTAAATTTCATAGCAGGGAAATGTGCATCAGGGAGAGGTTGCAGTTCAGACACTTCTTCCATTTGTGCCAGTATTCCACATAGTATAGTAAAGAAATCCTGCTGAAGTAAGAGCAGTACGTCAGGAAATAAAAATGATATATCTTAAGTATAAACAACACTTATTGCAAATGATGATAGGAAAAAAGATACCTCACGGTTCACATACTTTGGTCCAACACATAAAGTATCGATGTCAGCCCCAGGTTCGTCAACCTATCAATGCAGGAATACCAAATTATGCACATGTGAATAATTTCATGAGTAGGGCAAACATAAACATGCTCAAGTATAAGAAAAAGGATAACACTCAATTCTATGCAACAACATAGAAAGAAAAAAATAGCTGATGCATTTGAGCTCATATGCTTTAGTAGTGGTCAGACAATGTGTTTGGCATTCCCATCCTTTTTTTCTTCGAACACATACTCTTTGTGGTATGGTGGTTATACAAAGTTACTAACTCACCGGCAAGCAATCTCAAACAAGTATCAGCAAAAAGAGGGTTACTTACTAATTCAAAGCCTGTTCTTTAACACAGCTAAACAAACATATGCTGTGATAGGTAAAATACCCTTTAAAACAGGACTGATTCCAGAGTCTATGCTGTTCACCAATCAACATGGTGCTCTATATTTGTGACTCTGAGAACTGAAAACAGAGTATACCGAAAAAGTGGAACACTCAATTCTAAGCAGCGACATAGACGGAAAACAAGAATAGTTCAGCCAGATGCAGTTGAGCCAGTTGGCATACAATTGTTAAGAACCAAATTAAGGGTGTGCGGCATTTCCATATCCTGATGTCTTTATCTCTAAAGAACACTAATACTCTGTTTGGTAATATTAAGTTACTAACCGGAAGCCTCTTTCAGTGCAGCTAAAGTGCTAAACAAATATATGCTCAAATACGTTGCTACCTATTCTCTAGAACAGCGCTGATTCCAAAATAGCCAAAGCAAAGCATGTACATTACTCGTAGATGGTATGACCCGAAGGTGAAAAGCGCTGGTCTCTCTGGTTTATATCATTGATCTTACGTCGAGAATTGTGTGTATATTTTTTTTTCTTTTGTGTGCGGATTCACTCATTTAGATGTGCAATAACCAAGGCACATCTATATCCAAAAACAAAAACAAAAAATTCAGCCATAAATAACATGCAAATATCCCTAGTACAATAATAGTTCAAATATAATTATCATAGTCAAGACAACCGGACGTTCAACAAGTTTTCTAAATTCTTTTTTTAACACAGTACAGACGCAAGCGCTCATACATACGCGCATACACCCATCCTATCCCAAATTCAAGAATAATATAAGCACCAGGACTTGAACCCTGGTGGGCTGGGGATACCACTGTCCCTCTAACCATCCAACCACAGGTTGGTTCGCACAAGTTTTCTAAATTATAAATGCAACAATACTTGAGCGAGAATCCACACGTAGTGCCCCTTGAGTTTTATCCAAAAGTGCATCAACATGCAGGGCCAGAGCCAGACTCAGTGAACCAGGCTCCAATACGCCACATCCACGCGCATCTCGCCATTTATCTCGACAATACGAAAAGGCAGGGGATCCGTTTCCCTGCAACCTGTGGGGTCCCCAATCCTCTGCCTGTCGGTCCGGTGGCACGAGTGGAGAATCCTAGTGCTTCGGTCCTTGTCTTTTGATAGGTTTAGCCATTGTTTATTTTTTCTGGTGGCAACCATTTGGTGGTAGCGGTGGCCGTGTGCCGAGAATATGCCGGCTTCAGCTTTGCATCACCGACTTTCTCGGTGATGGTAACGAAGAGTTAATGATGTGCCTAACGATGGGTTTGGCTCATGGCGGAGATGGCAGTACTTCTGTTCCTTCGACTTTGTTTGTGTACACAATCTTCTATTAAATGGTTTGAAGTGTCACAATCCAGAATTGAAGCACAAAGTGAACATAAAAAATCAGCCACAGTAGGCAGAAATAGGGTTATATTTCTATATATATAACTTACTATTAGACTGCCATTCAAACTGATTGTATGTATTCCGTGCTATCATCTGTCATTGGTTGCACTCAAAGACCATAATCTTCCATACTTTCGCATGATGAAGTAAGAACCACGTACGTACATATCCATCATGTATAGCTCGATGATAACCTGCAAAAAGTTGTGAACCTTAGAGGCACTACTCCCGTGTTGTTGACTTGTATATGAGTTGTTTGGACGGTGGGTGCCATCTTCTTCGTGGGAGGTAGTGGTGGCATTGTCGGGAAGGCGGGTGCTTCGGAGTATGGTTGGTGGTTGCAGGTAGCCGGTAGCTAGTAACTTGTCCGCTCCTCTTTTTCGACCCAAATGAATGGATATCGACAGGGTCACAATTGCTCAATGACGGTGTGTGGCGACAAACACCGATCCTGTGGCGTGCAACGTACACGAACCCCTAAGGCCCTATATGTAATTCTTTTTTCTGTGGTTTGAAGGATTGCATCTGTCAACAAAAGAAGCGAAGCCCGGTGAATGATCCCGGGGGACCCAGGAGTAGGGATAGAACCATCTACACTAGCCACCCAACCAATCGTTAGTTCTCACCATGTATTTCTTACTAAGATCATGCATGAGAGTTGTTATGTTAAGAAGAAACATATTTATCTTTACAACACTACGCTTGTTTTTGTGAAAAACAACACTACGAAATTAGTAGTCATGGTCAAAAGCACCGAGAGCTTAAGCAACGAAAGGTTAACAGCTAGCAGTTGTGTGTCTTGCATATCTTGGCGTGCACTGACCGTGTCAGCCTCCAAATTAGCCAGGCGACCTGCCTTTATGATACACATATTTTATCACAATTTGCTCTGACATTAAGTAAACACAATCACAGACCTCCACGTCACAAGGTATGATAAGTAAAACCGCACCAGAGAACACCGGCAAAAAAAAGTTTCACTTGTCACACAACAGAGTTCAACTCAAGTCACACATCACAATGCTTTGGTCTTCCCATGCCAATGGCTTTGCAGCCACCGACTCTTACACCTTTTAATCTTCTCTGCGACTTCGGTCATGGTTGGTCTGTCATCCACATCAACTTCGAGGCATTGCATCACGATCAGTCCAACCTCGCCGAGGCACTTTACATCCTCCCCGCTGGACAGAATCTCGATATCATACATTTGCCCTGTAGCCCCTTCCATAAAAGCCTTGATATAGTTTAATGGAAGACTGTTGTTCCTATCATACCTTGCCTTCTTCCGGGTAATGAGCTCCAGTAGCACGACCCCGAAGCTGTACACATCACTTTTCTCTGTGAGGAGTCCCGTCTTCATATACATGGGGTCGATGTAGCTACTATCCCCGATCACCCAATTGGTGTGGTCCTTTTCAATGGACATAAGCCTCGACGTTCCGAAGTCCGACACCTTAGGCATGAACTCATCATCAAGGAGGATGTTTCCGGATTTGACATCTCCATGTAGGATCTTCTGGCTAGCCTGCGAATGCATGTATGCAAGGGCATCAGCAGAGCAAATGGCAATGTCGAGGCGTGCTCGTAGGGAGATAGGTTCTCTTCGCATATTGCCATTCTTGCCATGAAGAACGTCGTAGAGGCTCCCCCTTGGCACGAACTCGTAGACCAACATAGGAACTTCTGCCTCCAAGCAACACCCCAACAGTTGGACCACATACTTATGACTTATTTGCGACTGAATTTGTATCTCATTGGCAAAATCCTTTTGGCGGTCCTTGTTGATTGCAATGGAGCGTTTGACAGCAACTTGTATGTATTCATGCGTAGTTCCCTTGTAGACCTCACCGAAAGCACCTTTGCCTATTATAGTACTATAGTTCTTGGTTATTTTGTCTAGATCCTCCTTTCTGAAAATCTCGATTTTGATGCTTTTTAGTAATTTTCCACCGTTCTTGTTGAAACGATCCCTAAGCTTCCTTTTCTCATGCTCCATGTGAAAGAATATCAGGAGTACTGCTGATATGGACATGACACTAATTGTCCCTGTGAACAAAATATGTACTATGTGAGGTCATGCCATTTTAAGTTTGGTGAGCACTAGTATATATGTAGAAGCGCACATGTACTAAGTTACTTTAGAACCACATGGCATATGTGGTACGCTATCACAAAAAGAATCTATAATTGGTTACTCTAGATGAAAGTCATAGCTAACTAACCATGAAATTTTGAAAGTATTTCATTTTGAAAACAATCCTAACTGCGAAACAGTGGCAGCTTGTTAAAAGAGAAGATATCTTCCTAATTTACTCAAATGCTCTTAGAAAACAATCCTGTAGATTAACATGACAGTAGTTAGGTGTTAAATTCGGTGAACATGATCGATTTACATTGCACGAACATTATTGTCTAGTTACACATATACGTATTGAAGGGTACAATATTGCATATACTAGAGCAGTACTTTACCTAGAGTCCATCTTCTCGTCAACAAAAAGATATGTATTACAAAGGTGTGTAGGTAGTGGAGTATTTATCTCTGGAAGAAATTAAGTAGCATATGTACACCACATTCATATCGTACCTATCACTGCAATTGCAGCCGGGGATAATACAGGTTCACAGCCTTTGTCACTTTTACCGTCACCTCTTCGTCCAAAATTGCAATTGCATTCATAGTTACCTTCTGAATCATGGCATGTCCCACCATGGCAACGATAGACGTCTTTGTACTTTGTCAAATCACACTCATTGATATCTGAAATTTTTGTGAGAAGAGATACATATGTAAGGGACTCAAAAGAAAACGAGAAAGGCACGTCATTAATCCTTTGTGCTAAGGTTTTTGTTATTGCAAACTATGAGCAATCACTAAAATTTGGGAAACATTCAGTAATTTCAGAGGGGCCCAAAATACGTTATATCAATTTTTGGCGCGTGATTGTTTAAAAAATACTATATGGTTTAGCAAGGGATCAAAACCAGGAAGGGCTACAATCACGGTGTTAAGCCAACACTGCTACCCATTTCCTGTTTATAATGCAGTTCTTATCTACTCCCTCCGTAAACTAATATACGAGCGTTTAGATCACTACTTTAGTAATCTACACGCTCTTATATTAGTTTACAGAGGGAGTACTTTTAATGATGTTATTGGAAAATTTCCAAGATTATGTGTTTGAGTTTCAATCCAAAACAATAAAAGTTTACTCAAAATCAGTTACAACAGGGCCATGAATCTTTATCATTTCTACTTATTGTATCCCATGATGAAGCCGGGAGAATATATATCATGCATGATGAGAGTAACAAATCTACCGGACGTTGATGATCAGCTCCTTTTGAACTACACACATGACTGTTCACCATATGGTACAATTCATGAATGGTTCCGCAATGCTGGATTGCTGGTAGCAAGTGTGGTGTCTCTCAAGAAAAAGTTTCAAACAAGAGGACCTTGTGGAGGTATCCTCTCCTATGAAACTAAGAGGCCATGCACCAGACCTGTGCTAGTGACAAGTCCGATTTGAGCACATGTAAGAAACTAGTTCACATGTGGATCATGTTTTCCGGAAAATGGTGCTTAACACAAGTTGTGATCAAAACTATTTGTTTGTGGCGAGGCATTATAATTTGAATCTTATTTTAACTATTAAATGGGTATTATTATCCAATGTTGATATTAATTTAATTTATTTTTTCTAAAATATGAAAGTGCCAAATCCCCTAAATCCTTCTAAACCAAATATTAATAATCACACGAGCATCTGAACAAGTGAACCATGAACACTATTCAAACACTTAGCACTTATATATTCTTTATAATTATTGACCAACATAGCTCATTAAAATTATGCTTCATTTTAACATTTCAAAAGGTTTGGAGAAATAACTCCAGCTAGAATAAAATGAGAAATCAATTATGAAATCGATATGTTCCTTGTAGGGGATAACTCGTTTTCATATGGAAATCTTGCACCAAATTCAAATATAATTTATGTTCAACCTTATAATTTGCCCCCAATATATCATATGTTCCCCTTCCTCTCAAATATCCCGTAAAATAACCAAAATACCCTTATAACTAGGACCTACAAAAAATATAATGACCTTTAGCGCAAGGTCTGTAGAAAAGTATTCACTTCCCAATATGGTTGTAATTCAGCTAAAATAACATCCCCAGCAATTAGAATGAAATTATCACTTGATTATGGAACCATGATGTGCGATATGGTAGCATAAACCTTTTCCCATATTATAAGCCGCCAAATCCAAATCTCCTTTATGTAAAATATCAGTTTCCATGGCTCAGTTCTTAGCATTTGGTTCCTTGCCCGCGATGAAAGATAGGATGACATGATGTGATATTTGGATCAGATTGCCTGACACTGGTGCAAACGGCTCAGTTTTTCAACACAAGGCAGCTCCTTCACTAATTCGATCATTGCGGACATCAAGTTAATGGTGGCAAAGCTCCACCTTTTAGTTGTCCACTATGTTCACTATTTACTGTACAACTGGTACACATTCTTGAATGTTTCGAGCAATCTATCGCTTTTTTCTTATTTCACATTCAACTCTAGATTTTATCCCTGGAGAAAATTGTGAATGCCAAATTTCCTATTCTCAAACAAATGACTAGAAAACTTTATTCTCCAACACATAAAAGTACCAATGATGCCCAAAACGCAACCTAGGTCACTGATTTGATGATATTTCACTTTTCACCCTGGTTTATTCCGCTGTGTAAATGATGAATCAATGTTTTACACATGTAAAGGCGATACTTCTCTTTTTACAATATTTAACATGTGCCCGCCCTGACGAGGTTAACCTGCTTGTCAGGCTCTTGTGGAGATCAAATTGATGGAAGTTTATAATTTCCTCTTAAAGAGTTTTGAGTTACATTGTAATTTATTCAATTTACAATTTATTACAAGCTTTCCATAAGTATTATTTAAATATGAATCTAATCCATCTAACATGTAGTAATTCACAGAATTGTGAATGATATTATTTTGGGAACTATACGAGTTTTTAGTATCTCATTATCTTAAGTTGAATTGTCTTGATAATATAATAACATTATTTGAAATGTTCAATGATTTTGAATGGGGAATATTGATGAGATTCATTTTCTTGGTTTTACATAATATCTCACACCAAATAGCACACAAATAAAATCCTTAAGATAATTAATAAAACAATATATTTTCTTCTGGCGAGAGAGATAATCAAGTATAGTTGCGATTTATATAAAATTTGCTTCCCTGCCAAAAGGAATATAAAAGGTGCAGTGAAGAAAAACCTGTGCAACCGTTTTCTTTGTAAGGATTTCCGGCATATCCCTTGTTACATCTGCAGAAATAGCCTGGTGTGCCATTACTTGCATTAACACAATGGCTGTGAGTGCTAATGCATACTCCATAGGGGAAGTACAACTTATCATTGTCCACATCCTTCAGTGGCGGTGGACATGCCACTTTCTCGTTCCTACCAATAGCCCAATCAAGAACAAGTGGGAAGACCTTTGTATTGCCATATTTTTGGGCTAAAGTCTCCCCAACGAGGTCTGCTCGGCTAAAATTGTACCTGTTTGACAAATTCATGTACAACTCAAAATTATTATTTTATTCGTCTAAGAAATCCTTTTCATGCGATTTCTTCTTCAATTACACTGTGATTTCTTCTTTCAATTAACTGTATGCACTATAATTTTGATTTCAAACAAATCTTATACACGGAGTAAAAAAGAAACGGAAGGAGTAGCATACATACCTGCCTTTCTGGGCCACGAAGGCATATTCACATCTGTTGGACGGCTTGTCCGGACTGTTGTTCTTGCTCCAGGACACAGAAACATAGTTGAGGCCGGTCGGAAGCGAGGCCTCGCAGCAGCCTTGGCCACTGCACGGCGCGCCGTCTTCCGCGGATTGCTTCACGCTGGCGCAGGTTGTGATACACCCAGCGAGGTACCGACTGCCGGTACTGCTGCCACTGATCATCGCCAACGAGCTGCAGCCGACTGCTGTGAAGACGTTGGCCGCCGGCGACAGCAGGAACGGGCTACCTGTCAAGTTGACGGACATGCGCTGTGTGCTGTCCTCTGCCATGTCGCAGACGTATGTTAACTGGGTGTAGGCGACCATCTGCGCCGTCTCCAGCGTGATGTTGTCGATCCGGATGTTGCCTGTGACTGTGAGCAGTATCCCCTCGCTGCAGTTGAGGTGGAAGTTGGGCAGCGAGCATTCGGAGCCGATGCCGAATGGGTAGGGGACTGTTACGTCCCCACACCTATCAGGACAGTCTCGTGGCTGCGGCGGCGACGCGCTGGACACGCCCTTGCCGATGCCGAGGAGGGCTATGTAGACCATGACTAGGAAGAATGTCGCTTGTGCCATGGAAGAATTGCTTTGTTTGCTGGCTCCTCTCTGTTCTTCTCGTGTAGTAATGTATAGGCGAGGGGAACATACAGATGTGCCTGCACTTAGCAATTGTATAGCACTGAAAGTCGTCGTTCTGTTGGCGTGTCGTTATATTGAATTGCTATTTTTTATCAGTCGGATGATTTTCCTTTCGGATAGTATCTCACACATACTAAATTGTGTACGGGGTGCATATTTAATGGTCAGTTGCGTATATATAGCTGCAAGCTCAGTACCTAACCATACATACATATACTTCATGTCGTTTTTGAGACAAAATGCCAATCGTCAGGGGATAGACATTTCTTCCTTGGATAGAGATAAGTTGAACTAACCACAATGTTTAATTTACCCGCTCAACTCCAATACCGAATACGTATAACACAACGACCAACTCTTGATACTGTTTAGGCGGGTGTTACAAATCATCCGATTGATTTGTTATAAAGTTATAAGTCGCTCCAAAGCCGTTCGTTCAGACGCTCCCCAGCCGCAGCCCGCAGGATCAGCCAACACACCACACAGCAGTCCATGGCAGCAGCCCCATGGCAGTGCCGCGCAGCACTTACAGTGCCCAGCGGGACTCCATTGCAGCTAGGGCTGGACACGAGCCGAGCCGAGCTCGGCTCGGCTCGTTGGCTGAACGAGCCTGTTCTTGGAGGCTCGGCTCGTTTTGCCTCTGGCTCGGTCCAGCTCGAGCAGCTCGCATGTGCACTGCTAATGTGTGTGCAAGCCTGTGCTTGCGGGCGTCGGGGCGGCGGACGCTTGGCCAGGCACCATAGGAGGGACGAACGGCGCCATCGGTGCCGAGAGCGAGCCATCCAGTGTCGGGCGTGGCGAGGACGACGGCGGCATCCGGCGCGGCAAGGAGGACGACAGCTACACTCTATACAATCAAGCAGAAGCATTCATCCATCCATCCGTCAAGCCCTACATCCATCCATGCATCCATGGCGTGCCTGCGCAGCCATGCAGGGAGCATGTGTGTCATCTGCCGTCCGTGCGCCAGTGCAAGGGAGCGCGCGTGACTGAGTGCCGAGCGTGTGCGCGCCAAGTTACTGATGGGAAGGAAGGAGAGAGTACCTGCTCGTCACGTACAGCGAGAAACCAGGGGAGGAGTGCCCGCCTGCGTTCGGGGTGGTGAGGAATGGCCGCGTCGCTCGCCGCCATCGGTCCAGTTTTGCGGCGCGGCGAGGAGAGAGATGCGGCGGCGCGGCGAGGAGAGGGATGCGGCGGCGCTGAACAGAGAAAGGAGAGATTGCGCTCTCTCTGTGTCGCTCGTGCCCTAATGAGATGAAGGCCGATGGGAATTGGGCTGGGCCTCGAGCGTGTCACCGAGTTGGACCGGGCGAAACTCGGCTCGGCTTGGTCGGGAATCGGGCCTCATTTCACAAGTCTGCTCGCTCGTTTATCCTATCGGGCCGAGCTGTAACGGGCCGAGCTAGAGCGAGCTTCGGGCCGAGCCGAAAAGCTCGCTCGTACGTCCAGTCCTAATTGCAGCATTGACGGTGCTTCAATGAAACCCGACAAAGTTTCAACGGCCACTCCCCGGCGCTCCAACACAGCACCCGCCGTGCGGGTGATGCTTGACTGCAGCTCCAACGCCGGTGCGGCGGTGGTCCATCGATGCTCTGTAGCAGCACCCGAAGTCGTTGGTGATGTTTCACTGTAGCCCGCATCCACGCGGCAAGCTCAATAGCAGCACTCGACGTCGTCGGTAATAATGTTAGAGTTGTGTCAAATATTGTGTACAAGGTAGCTTACAGTTGGACTTGTAGTTGTATTGTGTTTAGTAGGATATGGAGTCGTGTCCCGGTAGGACACTTGTATCCTAGGCATCTCATATATAGCGGGGGTAGGCACACGATGTAACCTATGCCAACATAATAGCACCGGAACACAGGGGAAGCCGGCGGCATGTGCCGATGTCCAGGGCGACCGGGTGCGGTATTATAGCGGCGTCATGTGGAGGATGCAGGAGGGGTCAGATCTTGTGGAGTATATGAACGCCTTTAATCAAGTCGTGACGGATCTAGCACGCTTGGGTGTGACGGTTGACGAGGAGGATAGGGCAATTATGCTTCTTTGTTCATTGCCATCATCCTATGACCATTTTATCACTACTTTGACGCACGACAAGGAGACCGTTAAGAATGAGGATATTACTACGGCATTGCTATCTTATGATATGAGAAAGAAGAACGCGGTGGAAGTCTCTCATAGTGAAGGTTTGCTAGTCAAGGGTGAGCAGTGGCGGAAGGGATATGTGGCTGGGAGGAACAAAAAAAATAAAAAGCATATACAGTGTCACAAGTGTAAGCAGTGGGGACATATGAGAAAGGACTGTCCAAAACTCAATGGTGGGGCAAGTGCTAATAAGGCAACTCATGGTGATGACTCAGACAACAGTAGTGATGTCCTCATAGTATCAGACAGGCGGTCAACCAAAAGTGAACCGTGAATGTTGGATTCAGCTTGCTCTTTTCATGCGACACTCAACAGGGAGTGGTTCTCTTCGTACAAGTCTGGTGAGTTTGGTTTAGCCTATGTGGGCGATGACACAGGTTATCGTGTTGCTGGAGTAGGTGACATCAAAATCAAGATGTTTGACGGAGTTGAGCGGATGCTTCGGGGAGTCAAGCATGTGCCAGGGCTAAGGAGGAATCTAATTTCGCTAGGAGTTCTTCATGATGGTGGTATGGTATTCTGTTGTGATCGAGATAAAAAAAACCATGAGAATCATGGAAGATGAGGTGACCGTGATGATTGAAGAGAGGACGGCTTCACATCTTTACAAGTTGCAAGGGAGCACTATTGCAGGTGAAGTCACGCAGACTCAGGAGTAGCAGCGGGGTCTCACGGCGGCGGCGGGTCTGGGACAGACTCGTCGAGTAGCTCTCGGTAAGCTACAAAGAAGACAACACAAGTCCGGAATACATGGAAGTTTGACGCATGGACAAATTCAAGGTGGTGGACAATATTCGCCAAGGTGAAGTTTGTTGTGTTTGTGTCGAATATTTTGTACTAGTTGGGTTACGCTTGGACTTGGTGTTGTAGTGTGGGTAGAATACTTATAGTGTCGAAATCGGACATGTTGTACCCTTGGCCTCTTATATATGAGGAAGCATCCCACATTGTAACCTATGACGATTAGACAGCGACAGACTCGCAAGGGGATACCGGCGGTTTGTGTCGGCGCCCGGATGGCCGGTGTTGTGGTATCTCGAGAAGGAGCGCTCGTAGTCATTGCTTCGAGGAGTCGGCGAGTTCGTCGAACCTCGTTAACAGATCTCGGTGTCGTCATTGTGCTATGATTGCTTATTTTTCGGTGGATCAACGGTGGCCTCGAATTGGAAGTCGCCGCGGAGTTGCCGCTGCTGCTTCGTACACAGCGCCCCGTGCTGCTCCCGCGTACAGGATAAGTCCAGAGGTACACACGTGGTCAAACGTACCAAAGTTGCTGCTGCTGGTTGCATCATCCCATTACTTCACGTGGTGGTTAAAGCTGATCTAGTGATCAGATTTCTTTTGGTCCGTTTTCAACTGCTACGGCCACCAGCGACTACCAGGTGTTATCTCTCTAGTTCTTTGTCCCGCAATATTAATTCTAACAAATTTTTTTTTACGGGCTTGTACTACTTTGTGTACACAGATTTATCTATTCATGGCTTTTATGAAGTACGATCTTTCGCTACTGGACCGTGACACAAGGTTTACTCTATGACAAGTCAAGATGCGGGCGTTGTTGGCACAGACCGACTATGATGAAGCACTGGATAGTTTTGGGAAGAACCGAATTAAGGACTGGACTGATGAGGAAAAAAGAATTGATCGTAAGGCTTTGTCAAAAATTCAACTCCATTTCCATAATAATATTTTGCAGGAAGTTTTGAGCGAGAAAACTACCGCCGCTCTATGGTTAAAGTTGGAAGGGATTTGCATGATTAAAGATCTCACCGGCAAGATGCATCTGAAGCAAAAAATTATTCCTGCACGGGTTACCCAAGGGAGATAATGTTTTGAATCATATTTTAGAATTTAAAGAGATCATATCTGATTTAGCTGCAATGAAGGTTAAGTATGAAGAGGAAGATACTGCTTTAATATTAGTTTGTTCACTGCCAAGTTCTTATACCAATTTTAGAGACATCATATTATACAGTCGTGATACTCTCACGCTTAATGAAGTTTATGAAGCTTTGAACTCTAAGGAGAAGATGAAATTAATGGTGCCTCGTGATGGTTCGAGTTCATCCCAAGCCGAGGAATTATCTATTCGTGGTAAGACAAAGGAGAAGAACTCAATTAATGGAAACAGTGGCAAAAGTAAAAACGGCTACAGGGGTCGGTCGCAATCCAGAGACAAGAAGTATTGCAGGTATTGCAAGAGAGACGGGCATGACATCTATGAGTGTTTCAAGTTGCAGAACAAGGAAAAGAGGAAAGGTAACAAACAAGGTGAAATTTCTGCTAATGTTGCTTGTGATGATAGTTTTGATGATGCTCTTATCGTTATTGCTGGATGTGCTGAGACCAATGATGAGTGGGTACTTGATACTGCATGCACTTTTCATGTGTGTCCACATAGAGATTGGTTTAATACTTTTGATTCCACTACTTCTGCTGGTTCCATTTTGGGTTTTGATAATTCACCATGCAAGATTGAAGGCATAGTTTCCGTTCGAATCAAGATGTTTGATGGCACAATCAGAACTTTGACAGATGTTCGGTATATTCCGAAGATGAAGAGAAATCTTATCTCTGTTAGTGCCCTTGATGCAAAGGGGTACAGGTATTCAGGTGGAGATCGTGTTTTGAAAGTCACCAAAGGTTCCCTTATTGTGATGAAAGGTGACTTAAGTTCGACCAATGGTCTTTATTACCCTCGAGGTTCTACCATTTCAGGTAACGCTACTCCAATTATTTCAAAGAATTCTGATTGTGATGCTGCTAACCTTTGACATATGCGTCTTGGACATATGAGTGAACTTGGTTTGACAGAGTTAAATAAGAGAGGTCTTCTTAATGGATATGAACCTGGTAAATTGAAATTTTGTGAGCATTGTATCTTCGGCAAACACAAGAGGGTGAAGTTCAACACTTCGGTTCATACAACTGAAGGTATTCTTGATGATGTTCATTCTGATTTATGGGGACCATCTCGCAGAAAGTCACTAGGTGGTGCTAGTTACATGCTGACAATTATTCATGATTGTTCGAGAAAAGTTTGGCCTTATTTCTTGAAGCATAAATATGAAGCATTTTCAGCATTTAAGGAGTGGAAGATTATGATTGAAAGACAAACAGAAAAGAAGGTAAAGATACTTCGCACTGATAATGGTATGGAATTCTGTTCTAAGCAATTTAAGAATTATTGCAAGTCTGAAGGCATTGTCAGACATTACACCGTTCCTTATACTCCTCAACAAAACGGTGTTGCTGAGCGCATGAACATGACCATTATTTCCAGAGCCCGTTGCATATTGTCCAATGCAGGTTTGCATATGCGTTTTTGGGCTGAGGCCGCTTCCACTGCTTGTTATCTCATTAACCGTTCTATTGCTCTTAATAAGAAAAATCCAATTGAGGTATGGTCTGGTTCACCTGCTGATTATTCACAGTTGAGAGTTTTTGGTTGCACTGCTTATGCTCATGTTGATAATGAAAAATTTGAGCCTAGGGCTACTAAGTGCATCTTTCTTGGTTATAAGTCTGGTGTTAAAGGTTTTAAATTATGGAATCCTGAAACCCAAAAGGTGGTTATTAGCAGAAATGTTATCTTTAATGTATCTGCTATGTTACATGATGTTCCGTCTACTAATGTTCCTGTTGAGAGTGAACAGCAGCCTGCTATTCAGCAGCCTACTGTTCAGATGGAGCATGTTATTGATTCGGATGATATATCTGATAAGAAAAATGTTGATGCACTGATGAATCCGTCGTTGATGATGAACATGTCACTCCAAATCAGCCTATTGTTCCACCCAGTTGGAGTCTTGCACGTGACAGAGTTAGGAGGGGTATTAATAAACCTGACAGGTTAATTAAAGAGTGCAATATTGTTTCTTTTGCTTTATCTGTTGCAGAAGAAATTGAAAATAATGCTGAACCTTCTTCATATTCCGAGGCTATTATTTCTGGTGATAGTAATAAGTGGATGACCGCTATGCATGATGAGATGGAATCACTTGAAAAGAATGGCACTTGGAATTTAGTAAGACTATCTAGAGAGAAGAAACCTATTCGTTGCAAGTGGGTTTTCAAGAGGAAAGAAAGTGTTTCTCCTAATGATGAGACAAGATATAAAGCAAGGTTAGTTGCTAAAGGTTACAGTCAGATTCCAGGTATTGACTATAACGAATTCTTTTCTCCTGTTGTGAAGCATAACCCTATTCGCACTTTACTCGCCCATAGTCAGGCCCCGGGTATGCAGCCATATCGGTGAACTTTGTTAACAAATTTCGGTGTCGTGCTCATGTGATTGCTTAGTACTCGGATGATCGACGGTATGCCTCGAATTTATTCAAACAAATCATTCACTGCAGCCCGCACTGGCGCGGCGAGCTCCATAGCTGCATCCGACGCCGTCGGTGATGTTTCACTACAGCCCGCATTGACGCGGCACGCTCCCTCGCAGCACCACGCCGGCCCGCCGGCGAAGCTTCACTGCAGCGCCCCATCGCTTGTTAGAGCTCCGTCGCAGCACCCACTGCCCCCGCTGAAGCTGCATGACAACTACCGATGGCCTCCGATCAAGATTCACTACAGTGCCACCTCCGGCACGGCGGTGCTCCACCGCAGCACGACGGCAACGCCGTTGATGCGACGAAGCATGCGACGGCGACAGGTGGATGTTGCGACGCAGCACGATGCCAATGGGGCATGTGGCGACGCAGCACGTGGTGATGACGCTGGATGCTTCGTCGTGTACCCTGCCCTTGCCCTCGCCCCAGTGGGAGCTTGGATGCATGCGCTGATGTGGATTTTGCCAGTGTTGCCTCGTCGTTGCAGCAGCAGGTGGAGGGGAAAAAGGAACAAAGAAGATGAGGAGGGGAACGAGTGGAGGAGGAGTCAGAAGGGAAAAGATGGGGATGAAAACTGAAAAGCAGCGGGCTAAAGGGGCACGTGGCGTGCGTACGAGACGGTTTACGGAGACAGAAAAATCATCTAGTTTAAATTAAATGTTTTCATTAAATTAACCCCTAAGACCATTTATACGTGGTTTTGCTTGGCGTGGTATCAAAGTTGAGAAGTCAAAGCTAAAATAGCATACCAATTAGCATTAGTCAAAAAATATTAACGACTTGTTTTGATCAACTCCATACTCACGAACAAGGTCAACACTCACAAACAAGGTTCTATATATACTCTCTAGTCCTTGGCAGAGATGGCAGCGGTCCTTGCACGAGATGCTTGATGGAGCCTCTTCGAACAGATCTGGGTGAAAACGTGCTCTTAGGTAGTTGCCAAGGCCGGCGGTGGTGGCGCTGTTCTGTGTTGTTTCCTTCTTGAAGGCATCACCAAGGAGAAGTTCTCGGCCACTATCTGCTACTTCGGGGGAAACCCTAGATTAGTAGATCGGATGACGGTGGCGCTCTTGTGTCGTTTCCTCCTTGGGGGGCATCATTCTTGGAGGTGTACAAGGGGCTCGAGAGACCAGTGTACAACATCTTTGGTGTAGCGGTGCTTCGTCTTACACATTGACGGCGGCGGATCTCGGCAGCGTGGCGCAGTGGAGACTTGGCGTCCGATGCAAGGAGATGGACTCGTGCAGGAGAAGGGCGCTCTCTAGGGTCGTGGTGGCGTCGATGGCAGAGAGGACTGGGAAGGTCAATGTGTCAGCATCTGCTCTGAAGATGGATCAATGGAAGACGGCGGCGATGACCTATGAGAGTGTGTTGGACCGGTTTGTGCCCTAGACCTAGTATGTGGCTTGGTTGGGGCCTCCGGCTTTAGATGTTAGGCTTAGGTGAAAGGTCAGGGTATTCGTCTCATACTTTCTGCATCCCTTCATTAATGGATAGAAGTAGCGACTGATGTTGTCAAGATGACGGCTTAAGACATATTGATGTATTACTCTGTAAGGTCTTTATGAATAATTAATAAAGTGCTTGCATGCATCTTCCTAATGCAGAGGCCGAGGGTCATCTTCCTTTTCGAAAAAATACACTCTCTGTTTTTTCCTACTACAAAGGGAGTTCTACAGATGTTGGATTACTATAGGTGCAGATTCTTTTTGGGAAAGTGATTACGAAGAAAAATATAGGCTGGCTAAATGACATGTCGCTTGCTGACCAAAAGTTCAGGGGGTCTTGGCATACATGATCTCCAATTCAAAAACAAAGTCTTAGTAAATAAATTTATAAGCTTCTAACCGAGGAAGGTATCGTCCAGTGAACTCTCTTGCACAGTAAGTATCTTGACCCAAAAGCCATGCTCCGGGCATACTAGAACTCGGGGACTCATATTTTGGTAGGTTGAATGGCAACAAAGAAACTACCTTTTTCGTTTCGGATCCTTGGGTATCAGGGATGGCTCTGGGATTTGCTTGTGGTAGAATGAGTGGCTAAAAGATGTTACTCTCTAAGGATGGCAATGGGTAGGGTATGGGCAGGGTAGAGCAATACCATACCCATACCCGTATAGTCAGTGGGTACAAAATTCTACCCATACCCGTACCCATGGGTATGAAACTTTACCCATACCCATACCCGACGGGTACCCATACCCATTGGGTACCCAACGGATAGAACAAATAGTACACAAGTTGTTCATAATTTTATGCTCATTGATAGCACATTTGACAAAAAAATCAATTATCTCAGCTCAATAACAGGCAGATGAGTAAATGACATATATCAAAATTTAGAAATAACAACATACTCTTAATTCATTAGGAGTAGACGCGTCACATGACAAATTAATGACTAACTGACGACAACTTAACATTAGTTCACAAACGGGCAGGGTATGGGTATACCCGCGGATACAAGGTTATACCCGTACCCTACCCATGACTTAATGGGTAGGGTATGGGTACTACCCATGGGTATAAAAGTGTGCTCATACCCTGCCCATGTGGGTACGGTACCCGCGGGTACCCGTACCCATGGGTAAAATTGCCATCCTTACTACTCTCGGAGTATAATATTCAGCATTACGGCACAGTTCGTGGAAAGAATGATACACCTGCACACATTGACGGACTCAAGAATGGGCCAGGCCCCAGAAGAACTGGACCACGCCCCGGGCAGCCTTCGTTGTTGACTGTAGCATATGCTACAGCATCAAAGGAGATGGCCTCACATTTCTCAAAAAGAAAATGGAGATGGCCTCACACCCCAGGCCGCCGTCCGGGTTGCCTGGTGCTGAATCCGCCAGCTTGCACAAATTTTTTATTTGCGGGGTTAAAGGGATTTCATTGCTCAAACAGGAGGAAGATCCTCCATACACAGATCAGGTACATTAGCAGGCCCTGACTTAAGCCACACTACTGTCCTAGCTTCTACTCGACCAAACACAGCTAGTCTATGACTGACTGAATTTTGGAGCCTACTAATATGAGCAATAGACGTTTCCCTTTCACCGAGACGAGATTTGACTTCATTGATTATCATCGCATGTTGCGCTCTGTCATCCCTTCGCGCCCGGATAGAGCTCACTGCACCCAGGCAATCCATCTCAACATCCACCGGGAGCGTCGACCATTGCATGGCCAAGTTCAGACCCTCCAAACAAGCCGAGAGTTCAGCTTGTAGTGGACTAGCGCAACTGTGCATGCTTCTACAGGCCGAGGAGATGATGGCGCCGCTACTGTCCCGCAAGATCATACCTGCTCCAGCATTCCCAGTAGCTTCACAAAATGAGCCATAGACACGACCTGGGGCAGGAGCTAGCCACCTGATGGGTAGAGACGTGGGACGCTCCACATGCGGTAGCGTATCCGGCCGGGATTCAGCACTAATCACCATCTTGCCTTTTATAGTGTCACCGGTTGGGCACCTCTGGTTGGCAATGAGCGATGCCTCATAGCTCAGCAAAAAACGGCAAGATGCATCCACTAGGGGCGGTTTCTTGTTGTGGACGATCTCGTTTCGGACGTGCCAGGAGCGCCATAGGACCATCAGGACACGCATGCGATCATATGCATTCAGAGGATGTAGCACGTCGAACAGCCATTCAACGCCCGTCGGCTGCACAGTGCATAGGTCCGGCAAGTTCCAGTGCTTCGCCATGGCATGCCAAAGTTCCACCGCTCGAGGGCACCTGCAGAATACATGGAACGTATCCTCTCGCTCCATCGCACACAGCGGGCATGTATCAGTAATCTCCAGTGTTCGAGTTTTTTTGTTAGCCCAAGTGGCCAAAGAATTTGATGCAATCTTCCACGCAAATATAAGCACCCTCGGAGGAGCAGGGCACCTCCAAATAAGTGCCCAGACGGCACGTCGCCCGTCCGGTGCCCTGCTCGCTGCGACTGAAGACGGTCGGAGGCGCTCGTCGAGTGCGAGACGATAAGCGCTCCGTACGGAAAAGGTGCCATTACGCTCGGCCGCCCATGCGATGAAGTCACCAGCTCGGCGTGGGGAGGCTTTGATCTTCAGAATTTCCATAACGTCCACATGCATGAAGTATTGTCGTAACAGCTCCACTTTCCAGTTTCCAAATTCATCAAGTAATTGGCTCACTCTCCTCAGCCTACAGCGACCCTGTAGGGATATTTGTCCAGGAACCAGCGGGTGGGGGATCCACTGATCTCGCCAAATGCGGACCGAAGCTCCGTCACCAATTCGCCAAATTAATCCCTTCATGAGGAGTTCAAGGCTGTGGACAATTGACTGCCACGTTGTCGATGTGTTGCCGGAGAAGACGGTGTCCTCTAGGCGGCCATCCGGGTAGTACCGGGCCTTTAAAACCTGCGCACACAAACTGTCAGGGTTAGAGATTAACCGCCAAGCTTGTCGGGCGAGCAGGGCTTGGTTAAACAGCCGGAAGTCCCGAAAGCCCAGCCCACCCTGCTCCTTGGGTTTGATCATGGTGTCCCAAGCTCTCCAGTGCGTCTTCCTTCTTCCTTTTTTGGCATCCCACCAGTAGTTTCGTACCATGCGAGTAAGGTCGTCGCAAACACTTCTGGGTAGACGGAATACTCCCATAAGGTACGTAGGCAGGGATTGAGCCACGGCTTTGATAAGTATTTCCTTCCCTCCCCGTGAAGCACCTTCACCCCGTGATAATATTATCTTAGTCAATTGCTCCTGTAGACTCTGTAAACGGCCCTTTGACATGCGTCCGGTTGGAGTGGGCAGCCCCAAGTAGCGTTCCTCAAACTGCAGGTTCTGAACTTGTAGAGCAAGGGTGGCCGCAGCTTGATCCTCAGGCCGACACTTGTTACCAAATAATATGGAGCATTTCGATGGGTTGATGAATTGTCCCGTAGTTCTCTCAAAGATGGACAAGGCATCCTTGATCTCCAAGGCTTCTGCTGCAGTGGCACGAAAAAATAGTAAGGTGTCGTCCACAAACAGTAAGTGCGAGATGGCGCCCGCGGTCACACACGCACTGGGGTGATACTTCCATTTTGCACCTTCTACTTAAGAATAGCATCAAGCCCGGCAGCAACGAATAAGAAAAGGAAAGGTGACAACGGGTCTCCCTGCCGTAACCCATGTGACGGGGCGAACGAATCCGAGCTAGCTCCATTAACTTTGACATTGTATGTCACCGAGGTCACGCACGTCATGATCCAGTGCACTCACCGGTGATCGAAGCCAAGCTGTTGCATCATTCGCCTTAGAAATTCCCAATCCACTCTGTCATATGCCTTGGACAAATCGAGCTTGTATGCACAAACACTTCCACTCGTGTCCTTCTCCTGTTTGATGGTATGTATACATTTGAAAGCAATGAAAGCATTGTCAGTGATAAGTCTACCCGGGACGAACGCGCTCTGTTTCGGAGCAATGATCACATCCAACAGTGGCCTCAACCGGTTCTGAGCACGTCACCACTTAATATATCTTTTATGAAGCATTTGGTCGGTCCCTACCTTGTGTGTCATGGCAACACCTTTTGGGCCGCTTGGGTTCAGTCCATGACGCAAGCCCGGGAAGAATTCCACTGAAATTTGAGAATCATTTTTTTCTGGGTAGGCTCCCTGTACCGGCACTCACACACTCGATGTTCCCATGGATAAATAAGAAAAAAAAAATATGTATGTCAAAGATACTACTCAAATTTAAAAAATGTGGTTTGTTCGCTGAGGCTTGATCTTGACAAAAGACAAACTTACTCGTCTTGATCAGCAGAAAAGTAGTAACTCCTATTTTTGTTCACAATGAGACAATTAAACACATTTTCCTTTAATGCACTTCACACGCGCTACATGGTCAATCATTCAAGTCGCGTCTTGCCACTAGCTAGATGGTATACCACCCAAATTTATAGCATTTATGATGGATGGAGCGTGTGCCTTGTTATGGTCACTAGCTACATAGAAATGGCATGGTTTTGTGTAATCTCCTACGCATGTTATTTACTACTTAGTTAGGTCGGGTTGTGGTCCACGACGAGAACATCGACCGCTATTTACGTGTAACCTCCATAGTGTTTGTGGGCTTGTTCGTCTGCGCATTTTTTGTGTGTAGCATTTTCCCCTTCATGGAGGACTTACAAATATCTCTAAATGGTGTGCCGCTGGAGCCGGACCATAACCTAAACAGAATCGAGGACTTCCTCCAAGCACACCTCAGGATCGAGAACCGTCAAGCTCACAACCAACTTCAAGAATATCTAACCACCATTGGCTGCTTCATAGCACTTGATTCTGCTGTTTTTATCATGTTTATTTGAGTTCTTTGTTCATTTGGGCCGTATGTTGTGTTTGAATTTGAAGTGTTAAGTTCGAGAACATTAAATTTGCTTTTTATTTGAATTGAATGTCCTTAGATTTTTCATTTAATTAATATGTGGTAGCAAGATTGAAAATGCTTGAAAGCAGTGACAAAGTAATCGGGAAACAAGATAAGTGAGAAATTTTAGAATTCTAGGTAGCGGCTCTGTTAGAGATGCCCTAAGCTCATTGTTGCAAATCCAAAGCTTACATTGGAAGCCAAAGTCCAAAAATATATCCCTATTTTTTGTACAGGGTTGTAAAAATTAATCTACCACCTGCGGTTCACTTGTATCATTAATCAATGTCAAGGTAGCTCGTGGTCGCTCTTGCTGTCCTGCTTCAACTATAAACTAATTAAAACCTACTACCTCTGTATCACAGTACTTATTGTTGGGGAACTTGTACTATTTTTCTCCAACTACAAATATTTCGGTATAGAGGGAGTATATTCTACTCCCATGCGGTGCATGTATGTCTCTCCTCCAGCACCAAAACATTATACTACTTCTATCTACTTCTATGAGGGAGCATATTGACTAAGTTAACTGGCCCCAACTAATCGGGCCTTCACGTAAACTAATACTCTCTTCGTATCTAAATATAAGACCTTTTAGAGATTTAATAAGAATTACATATGGATGTACTAATATAGACATATTTTACAGTGTAGATTCACCCATTTCACACATTATGTAGTCCATATTAAAATCTCTAAAAGATCTTCTATTTAGGAACGGAGGGAGTGTAAACTAATATAAAGTCTTTCAGATCACTATTTTAGTGATCTGAATTTTTTTATATTAGTTTACAAAGGATGTAAAAGTTTATGCGAGAAATACATGGCAGTGTGTCAAACATCTCTACCTTGTTAACCATGCCTTATTTGATTTTTAATCTACTTTCTTAAATCGGAAATTCAGTTTGGCTCATAGGTATATATGCACCCATTGTCTAAATTCACATTTTAAAAAGTTAAACAATTTCAAGAAAAAATCCCGAGTATAAATCCAGACATTATATGTGCGTGCACCACGTTTCGATGAAAAATGACATTTTTTTGTGGCTTGTGTAAAAAAGATAATCTTCGATGCTTGATTACAACTATCCATGAGGCTTTTTTAAATCTTTTTTATACATGCCACAAAAATGACCTTTTCACCGAAATTCTGTGTGCGAACATAGAATGTCCGGTTGTACGCGCGGGATTTTTTCTAAAAAAAATTAACATTTTAAAATGTGTTTCTTATACATATTTCAAAATAGGTGTATCTACACCTAGGAGCCAAAATGTCACTCTCCTTCTTAAATGGTATTTTATTCGTTATTAGATCAACTCTCTTCTCAGTAATGCACTCTAGGAACTGTTCGCCCTTTGGCGAGGTTTAATTCGTCAAACAAAAATCACTACTTTATCTCTTACACTAGGCCGTTTCTATTTTGACATGTCTGTTGGTTAAAATGTGTCCAAAAAGTTAACACAAAATATTTTAAGAGGTTAATTGTTTTTTAGGGGAAAGTGGTTAATTGGTTTGATGCCAACATTTGCATTGTCAATATTTGCCAAGCCAAAAAGAAAAAAGAAAAAACGTTGCTTGACAGGGCAGAGCAGATTTTTAAGCAAAAACAGAGCAGAGCTGAGCTAGCCAAGGCAACGCAACGCCCCACACACGGAGACAAGATGATGGCGAGCAAAGCCTTGCTCCTGGCTCCTGCTCCTGCTCAGCTGCCTGGTCCCCGCGGGCGTCTCGGTGCCGCCCCGGCCGCCGGTGCGGTGCGGCGGTGACGGCTGCATGCTCTTGAACGCGTACGGCGCCTGGTCGAGCGACCGCGCCGACTGCCGCGTCGCTGCCGTCGAGTACCCGGCGTCCGAGCGGGACGTGGTGGCGGCCGTCGCCCGCGCCAGCGCCGGGGGCATGCGGGTCAAGGCCGTCAGCGGCTTCGCGCACAACATCCCGAAGATGGCCTGCCCCGGCGGCGACGGAAGCGCTATGGCGCGGACAGTGGACGCGGCGGCGCGGACGGTGACCGTGGAGGCCGGCGCGTCCCTGCGGGCCGTGATCGACGCGGCGGAGGCCAGGGGCCTGAGCGTGCCGGCATCGCCGTACTGGGACGAGATGAGTGTCGGCGGGGTCCTGAGCACGGGTCCCACGGCAGCTCCTGGTGGGGCCGGGGCGTCGCCGTGCACGACCACGTTGTAGCCCTCAGCCTCGTCGTGCCCACCGGAGCGGAGCAAGGGGGCTAAATTTCGTGTTTTGACCCTTTTGACAAAGAATTTCAGGATCTGGCCCGGGTTGTAAAAAATTTCGTGATTTGACCCTTTTGCTACCGTCAGGGGTTCTGGCGGTAGGGTTATACAGCCTACCGCCACGGCCCATGACGATAGGGTGCGACGGAGGAGGACGGCGGCCGTTTTCGCGTGCTAACGTGGATAAATACCCTACCACCAGGGGGTCTGGCGGTAGGCTGTCTAAACCTACCGCCAGAGCCCCTGGCGGTAGGGTGAAGCAGGGTTTTGCCGTACAACCCTTCTGTAACGAAATGTGTAGTGAACCTGACGGTAGGCTATGTGACCCTATCGCCAGGCCCCCTGGCGGTAGGGTCCTGTGTTTTCCAGTGTAATGTTTCTGTAACGAAAAATGAAAGGGCCCTGACGGTAGGTGCGCCCTACCGCCATGGGGCTGGCGGTAGACTGTCTGACCCTACCGTGAGGGTCCTTGGCGGTAGAGTCCTGTGTTTTGTTGTTTTTAGTTCATTTTGTTGCTTGATTTCGAATGCAATATGACAGCAATATCACATCAAGTTTTACAAATATGACAACAATATCACAGATTTTAAACAATTAAACTTGGGCATCACATAGATCCACATTAGATAACTTGTGCATATAACATTTCAAACGAACTTCAACGAAGTTCCACGTAGTAGCAAACACATAGATCCACAAATAGCAAACACATTCCACGTAGTTTCATAACCACTAGAAAAGTTCAACCAAACAAAGTTCAACAAAATTAAAAGAGCCAAGTATCGAAGAGCATAATCAGTTGCTCCTTCCCCTCTTGGAGGTACGGTCCTCGTTACTCTTTGAACGAGTCTCTACGGTCTTCTTCTTGGGCCAGCGAGGAACCGGTTTCTGGAAAGGGTCCGGACTCAGCAAATCCTTCTTCTTCGGATTGCTCTTCTTCGGCACTTGAGATGCTTGAGATGTTTAAGTTGGTGGAGGTCCATAATCTTCATCGTACTCTCCCCGTTGCTCTCATCCTCCTCATCCTCCTCCTCCCCTTCTTCATATGTGGCCTCCTCCTCCTCCTCCTCCCCAACCAACCTAGACGATGAGGGAGCATGCTCGATGAGCCGATGAGACCCTGTGTGGCTACAGGCTGATAAGCTTCAACTGACCCAGCTCTAGCACACCCAAGCAGCCCTACCAGCTTGCGACAACGCTGCACGAGCTTCTGCACTCACAATGAAGCAAGGTCATAATAAGTATCAGATCGACTGATTGCAAGTGAACTAGATGCATCTGTTCCGAGGAGGCTGAAATTGTACCTTCATTGTTCCCCTCACTCTGTTCTCAGATTGTACGCTCCCGGGAAGATCATCTAGTGCATCTGAGGCTTCGAAGATGCATCTGTTCAGCTCACCGGACTGCAACGGCATAAGTCAGTCACGATGACGAATAAAATATTTTAAATACAATCGTCGGTTCAAACTTACCACTCTGTTGATGAGGGGTGCAAACTCCCTAAATCCACTGTGTGTGTCTCTGATGAGGGTCTGGTATGCCTGTTCATCGGGGTCATCCCTCTCCAGCTTCGCGATGTCTTCCGCAGTCCACCGAGGCCTGAGACGAAGATGGTGCTTCTGGCCATCATCGTACCACCTCATGTGTCGGCCCAGGTAAGCATCCCAGCCAGTCACTTTCCTCTCCGCATCTTTACGGAACCTCCGTCGGTTCCACTCCGTCACATGAGTTTTATGCTCCTCTCCCCAGTCTGTGATCGACTGATTCTTCTGCCGGCTCATCATGCAAGGCATAAGCAACAAGAATCATCATAAGTGCAATAAGTTCATCATAAGCAACAAGAAACATGATAATCATAATGAAATCATGGACACGGAGAACAAAGAGCTCACAGGTGGAGCGCGTGGCCGCCGGTATCGGTGGGCTGGCCCGGTGGGGTATGCTGATAAATCCCAAACTACGCTGCCCCGCGTTGTGGCAAGTGCCACTCGACGGCATACACACAGATCATGGGCACGATGCACCGCCAGAGACCACGGTCCGCATCGCACATCACATTCACATCAAAGTCCCACTCTTGGTCTTGTCGATACGGCCACAAGTTTACCTATTACATATACCTTGGTAAGTTCGCACTCTCGGTCAAAAGTGGAATCAAAGAGAAAGGTGTTGAGCGAGTTCATATACCTGCGTATGCGTCAAAGCGTCCAACTCGTTGGTGTAGGTCTTGTACGAAGTCTTGTTTAGGCCCGTGTAGAGTTTGACAACGTCCCACTCGTAAGGTACGGTGGGGTTTCTAGTCTCGTCGCCGTCTTCGCTATAGTCTTCCCATGGGGCGTCTTCGCAACTTCTCTGGACGCCCCACCGACAGCCGCTCCCACATCCAAATGGAGAAGGCCCAGACAAATCCACCCATATTGGACTTGTCTCCCGTCCTTTGCATTGCGTCGTCAAGCTGCAAAACATCAAATGAGGATCAGATATAAAAAAATGTCATGGACACACTTTCGTAGGTAGGTAGGCAATTAGACACTCTCTTACCGAACGGTATAGGTAGGCGAAAGATGCGGTCCCCCAACTGTACCCTGCATCCCAGTCCGCTAGGAAGAACAAATACGCCAAGTTGGCAGAGTTCCTGGAGCTGTCTGAAAACACAACCTCCGAGAGAATATACCACAGATAGGCCCTCGCGTACAACTCCACAATCGCCTCAACTGCTCCTTGGGGGCATGTCTTCCGGTGCTCCGAGAGCCAGATCAACGGCACACCGGTTACTCTTGGCACTGGGGCAGTCGCCGATGAGGGTGGTGACCCTCTCCTGCCAGTTGGCCCTCTCCACTCGACCGGTGAGTGCATGACCCTCGATCAGCATGGCAGTAATCATCCCCCAGTCCTCTAGGGTCATCGTCATCTCCCCGCATGGCAGATGGAAAGATTGGGTCTCCGGTCGCCACCGGTCAATCAGAGATGTGAGAGCTGCGTGGACAAGCTTCGGCGGCTGACGCTTGAACTGCAACACGAAACCCAACAGACGTGCTTTCTTGAAGAACGGCGCGTAGCGCTCGTCGTAGTCCATATGCCCATGACCCCTCATGCGCAGTGGCTGGAGCATCTGTCAAACAGTGAACGCCAGAAGTTAGGAAATCATTTTCATCAATCCAAAAACTTTGACCAATATTTCATTCATATCACTTACCTCTCCATTCTCTATGAAACAGGCACGATGAGCCTTGTCGAATGCCCAGTCCAGCCTGGAGTACCGTTGGCCGATGTTGTCTGCAAGAGGTGGCCGCCTTAATAGAATTTCATAAACAAAAGCACCATAAGCATAAGCATATATAAACAAACAATGAAGTCAAATCATATCAAAATAAAATTTTAAGCATATTCCTCCAACGACATCTACTACACATGATGGATCAAATCATATCAACATGCATCATATCAAAAAAACCTCCAACATACATAATATCTTCATATTTTTAAATAAACTTTTCCAAACAACATCTTCATATCATCATATCAACATGCATCTGATAACCCACAAGTATAGGGGATCACAACAGCTTTCGAGGGTAGAGTATTCAACCCAAATTTATTGATTCGACACAAGGGGAGCCAAAGAATATTCTCAAGTATTAGCAGCCGAGTTGTCAATTCAACCACACCTGAAAACTTAGTATCTGCAACAAAGTATTTAGTAGCAAAGTAATATGATAGTGGTGGTAACGGTAACAAAAGAGTAATGAAAGGAAAGTAATATTTTTGGTATTTTTTTAGTGATTGTAACAGTAACAACGGGAACTAAATAAGCGTAAACAAGTATATGGAAAGCTCGTACGCATCGGATCAATGATGGATAATTATGCCGGATGCGGTTCATCATGTAACAGTCATAACATAGGGTGACACAGAACTAGCTCCAATTCATCAATGTAATGTAGGAATGTATTCCGAATATAGTCATACATGCTTATGGAAAAGAACTTGCATGACATCTTTTGTCCTACCCTCCCATGGCAGCGGGGTCCTATTGGAAACTAAGGGATATTAAGACCTCCTTTTAATAGAGAACCGGAACAAAGCAGTAGCACATCGTGAATACATGAACTCCTCAAACTATGGTCATCACCGGGAGTGGTCTCGATTATTGTCACTTCGGGGTTGCCGGATCATAACACATAGTAGGTGACTATAGACTTGCAAGATAGGATCAGATCTGAAATCATGGCACTCGGGTCCTAGTGACAAGCATTAGGCACAGCAGAGTCATAGCAACATCAATCTCAGAACATAATGGATACTAGGGATCAAACACTAACAAAACTAACTCGATTACATGATAAATCTCATCCAACCCATCACTGTCCAGCAAGCCTACGATGGAATTACTCACGCACGGCGGTGAGCATCATGAAATTGGTGATGGAGGATGGAATCCCCCTCTCCGGAGCCCCGAACGGACTTCAGATCAGCCCTCCCGAGAGTTTTAGGGCTTGGCGGCGGCTCCATATCGTAAAACGCGATGATTTCTTCTCTCCTATTTTTTTCCCCGAAAGCAAATATATAGAGTTGGAGTTCGCGTCGGAAAGTCTCCAGGGGGCCCACGAGGTAGGGGGCGCGCCCCCCACCCTCGTGGACAGGGTGTGGGCCCCCTGGTCTTCATCTTTGGCGAGGATTTTTTTATTATTTACTCTAAGATATTCCGTGGAGTTTCAGGTCAATTCGAGAACTTTTGTTTTCTGCACATAAAACAACATCATGGCAATTCTGCTGAAAACAGCGTCAGTCCGGGTTAGTTCCATTCAAATCATACAAGTTAGAGTCCAAAACAAGGGCAAAAGTGTTTGGAAAAGTAGATACGACGGAGACGTATCAACTCCCCCAAGCTTAAACCCTTGCTTGTCCTCAAACAATTTAGTTGACAAACTGAAAGAGAAAAAGAAAAACTTTTACAAACTCTGTTTGCTCTTGTTGTTGTAAATATATCAAGCAGCATTCAAGTTTTCAGCAAATATCATAACTAACCACATTTGCAATAATTCTCAGGTCTCATAATTACTCATATCAATAGCATAATCAACTAGCGAGCCATAATAATAAATCTCGGATGACAACACTTTCTCAAAACAATCATAATATGATATAACTGGATGGTATCTCGCTAGCCCTTTCTGAGACCGCAAAACATAAATGCAGAGCACCTTTAAAGATCAAGGGCTGACTAGACATTGTAATTCATGGTAAAAGAGATCCAACCATAGTCATACCCAATATAAATTAACAGTGATGAATGCAAATGACAGCTGCGCTCTCCAGCTAGTGCTTTTATTTAGAGGGTGATGACTCAACGTAAAAGTAAATAGATAGGCCCTTCGCAGAGGGAAGCAGGGATTTGTAGAGGTGCCAGAGCTCGGTTTTGAAATAGAGAATAAATAATATTTTGAAGCGGTATACTTTCATTGTCAACATAACGACTAAGAGATGGCGATATCTTCCATGTCACACATTATAGGCGGTTCCCAAACAGAATGGTAAAGTTTATACTCCCCCTCCACCAACAAGCATCAATCCATGGCTTGCTCGAAACAACGAGTGCCTCCAACATACATCAGGTCCCAGGGGGTTTTGTTTGCAATTAATTTTGATTTAGTTTGCATAAAGCATGGGACTGGGCATCCCGGTGACCAGCCATTTTCTTGTGAGTGAGGAGCGGAGTCCACTCCGCTTGAGAATAACCCGCCTAACATGGAAGATAAGGGCAGCCTTGGTTGATACATGAGCTATTCGAGCATACAAAACAGAATGTTTATTTGAAGGTTTAGAGTTTGGCACATACAAATTTACTTGGAACGGCAGGTAAATACCGCATATAGGAAGATATTGTGGACTCATCTGGAATAACTTTGGGGTTTAAGGGATTGAATGCACAAGCAGTATTCCCGCTTAGTACAAGTGAAGGCTAGCAAAAGACTAGGAAGCGACCAACTAGAGAGCGACAACAGCCATGTACATGCATTAAAATTAATAAACATTGGATGCAAGCATGAGTAGGATATAATCCACCTTGAACATAAATATCATGAAGGCTATGTTGATTTATTTCAACTACATGCATGAACATGTGCCAAGTCAAGTCAGTTAAATCATTCAAAGGAGGATACCACCCCACTATACCACATCATAACCATCTCAATAGCATGTTGGCATGCAAGGTAAACCATTATAACTTATAGCTAATCAAGCATGACATAAGCAACTATGATCTCTAATTGTCATTGCAAACATGTTTATTCATAATAAGCTGAATCAAGAACGATGAACTCATCATATTTACAAAAACAAAAGAGATCGAGTTCATACCAGCTTTTCCCTCTCAGTCAGTCCATCATATATCGTCATAATTGCCTTGCACGATCGAACAATGTGAATAATAATAAGAGTGCACGTCCATTGGACTAAGCTGGAATCTGCGAGCATTCAATAAACAGGAGAAGGCAAGGCAATATGGGCTCTGGGTTAAATCAACAATAATGCATATAAGAGCCACTTCAACAATTTAATCATGGTCTTCTCCTATCGACCCCAAAGAAAAGAAAAGAAATAAAACTATTTACACGGGAAAGCTCCCAACAAGCAAAAGAAGAACGGGAAATATTTTTGGCTTTTTTGTTTTTAATTATTACTGCTACAGCAGAAAAGTAAACTACTACTAAATTTTTTATTTTTTTCTTAAGGTTTAACAAGCACACAAGAGGAAAGCAGGAAAAAGAAAATAAACTAGCATGGATATTACAGTGAAAGAGTATGAGCACCGACATGTAGCAATGAGTGTGTGTGAACATAAATGTAATGTCTGTGAGAAATACGTACTCCCCCAAGCTTAGGCTTTTGGCCTAAGTTGGTTTATTGCCAGGGATAACCTGGCGGATACTCGTAGGTGTAGCTGGGGTCGTACTGCGACGAAGAATAGTTAGAATCATATTGTGATGAAGAAGACTCTGACTACCATTGGGTGACATCCATCTCTAGATCCCAAGAATAAACAGATTGTCATGGAGGCTCATCTTGTTGTTTCGGATCCGGGGCTGGTGCAGGATTCTTGTAAGCTTGGATGGCAGCCCACGTAACGAGATAGGGTCCTACAAAATTAAACAAAGAAGGAGCAGGCAAGGTAATAGTTTGAGCTAGGGTGATGTTTATGAAAAAATAATTTATATTTGAGCTCCCCTTCCCTACCTTTAACAATAAAATCATGCGCTAGCATACTCTTATAGTCTAGATAAGCACTAGGCAGCAATTTTGCTTCTTTCTCATGAAGCCTAATAGCTATGTTAAAATGTGCAGCGAGGCGTGAAGCATAAATGCCTCCAAAGATGGGACCCTTAGCGGTTCATACTTAAACGTCTAGCAATAATTCAGCCCATACTAACAGTGTTATCACGGTATAAACCATGGAACAAAATAATAATATCAGGAACACTAAGGTTTTCACAGTTCCCACGACCAATCAGGCAACGACTAGCAAATAAGGCAAAATAATGTAATACAGGAAAATGTATGCTAGTGATTCTTGCATCAGAAACCTTCCTGGTTTCTCCCATAGAGATAGTGTTAATAAACGCTTCCACCTTTTTACGATGTGGTTCCTCTAAGGTACCCTCAGGGGGTATGTTGCAAACTTCACAAAATTCAGCTAATGGCATCTTTTTAACAACGTCATATAAATGAAACTCTACTAAAGGAGGTGATTCCATAGGGGAAAAGTAGAAGTTTTGCACAAAAGTATTTGTGAGTAAGAGATACTGATGACGTTGGTCGCGGACGAAGTCGGTGAGGCCAGCATTTTCAATCAATGAATAAAAATCCTCATAAATCCCGACCTGTCTCAAGAAATTATCGGAAGGCCATTCACACGGCCGGATCTCCGTGGTACGAGGCAAATTATATTTGGGCCTCTGTTCTTCTTCATTTTGTTTCTCCTTCGAGCTCCGACTCGATGAGCCCCTCAAAAGTCTCTTCATTAATTTCTGAAATAATCTGAAATTTTTAGTAACTTCAAACAAAAGTGAACAAAGCTCAACAAAATTGATAGCAACAACTCCTACAAGTGCCTAGGGCCTATATCAAGCATTAGAACTACTTGGAACCATATAAATTTGACATGCAAGCTCAAGAACATGGTCACCTATGGAGCACAAATTCGCAAAGAATAGAGCACTAGGACAAAAACTAATTGGACCAATGGAGGAGTCACATACCAAAGAACAATCTCCTCAAGAAGTTTTGCGAGAGGTGCTTTGAGCAAGGTGATCGAAAATCACAGCAAAGAGAGCTAGAACTCGTGCTTGAGTTGGATATTCCTGTTTGTGTGAGGAAGAGGAAGAGGATGGGTGCTGGAATAAGTGGAGGAGGGCCACCGTGGGCCCACAAGTCAGGGCGCGCCCTCCACCCTCGTGGCCAGGTGGCAGCTCCCCCCGCAGTGATATTTGCACCATAAATCCTAAAATATAACCGAAAAAATCATATTAAATTGGCATGGCATTCTAAGGACTTTTATTTTCGGGATATTTTTATATTGCACGGATAAACCAGGAAACAGACAGAAAAATACTAATTTTACTTTATTTCAACTAAACAACAGAAAGTATAAAGAGGGTACAGAAGGTTGTGCTTCTAGTTTCATCCATCTCATGCTCATCAAAAGGAATCCACTAACAAGGTTGATCAAGTCTTGTTAACAAACTCATTCCGATTAACATGGAACTGAAGAAATTTCGAATAACACTATGTTACCTCAACGGGGATATGCACATCCCCAATAATAAGAATATCATATTTCTTCTTGACAGTAGGAAGAGGAAATTCAAAACTTCCAAATATAATCGATGAAAATTTTCCAATAGAGTTGATACTATGAACTTGAGGTTGTTTCCTCCGAAAGTGTACCGTATGCTCATTACCATTAACATGAAAAGTGACATTGCCTTTAGTGCAATCAATAACAGCCCCTGCAGTATTAAGAAAAGGTCTTCCAAGAATAATAGACATACTATCATCCTCGGGAATATCAAGAATAACAAAGTCCATTAAAATAGTAACGTTTGCAACCCCAACAGGCACGTCCTCACAAATACCGACAGGTATAGCAGTTGATTTATCAGCCATTTGCAAAGATATTTCAGTAGGTGTCAACTTATTCAAGTCAAGTCTACGATATAAAGAAAGAGTCACAACACTAACACCAGCTCCAAGATCACATAAAGGAGTTTTAACATAATTTCTTTTAATGGAGCATGGTATAGTAGGTACTCCTGGATCTCCAAGTTTCTTTGGTATTCCACCCTTAAAAGTATAATTAGCAAGCATGGTGGAAATTTCAGCTTCCGGTATCTTTCTTTTATTAGTAATGATATCTTTCATGTACTTAGCATAAGGATTAGTTTTGAGCATATCAGTCAATCGCATACGCAAAAAGATAGGTCTAATCATTTCAGCAAAGCGCTCAAAATCCTCATCATCCTTTTTATTGGATGGTTTGGGAGGAAAAGGCATGGGTTTTTGAACCCATGGTTCTCTTTCTTTACCATGTTTCCTAGCAACAAAGTGTCTCTTATCATAACGTTGATTCTTTGATTGTGGGTTATCAAGATCAATAGCAGGTTCAATTTCTACATCATTATCATTACTAGGTTGAGCATCATGAACATCATCATTAACATTTTCATTAGGTTCATGTTCATTACCAGATTGTGTTTCAGCATCAGACATAGAGATATCATTTGGATTATTAGGTGGTTCAGCAATAGGTTCACTAGAAGTTTGCAAAGTCCTATCATTTTTCTTTTTCTTCTTTTTAGAAGAACTAGGTGCATCAATATTATTTCTCTGAGAATCTTGATCAATTCTCTTAGGGTGGCCTTCAGGATACAGAGGTTCCTGAGTCATTCTACCAGTTCTAGTAGCCACTTTAACAGCATAATCATTTTTCTTACTATTCATTTCATCGAGAAATTCTTTTTGAGCCTTAAGAACTTGTTCTACTTGAGTGGTAACCATAGAAGCATGTTTGCTAACAAGTTTAAGTTCACCTCTAATATTAGCCATATAATCACCCAAGTGCTTAATCATATAAGTATTATGTTTTAATTGTCTACCAAAATAAGCATTGAAGTCTTTTTTCTTAAACATAAAGTTATCGAACTCATCCAAGCACTGACTAGCAATTTTAGTAGGAGGGAATTCAACTTTATCATATCTATAGAGAGAATTTACCTTTACTACCTGTGTCGGGTTATCAAGATCAGGAGGTTCTTCAATAGGTAACGGATCAAGATCATAAGTTTCTTCAACTGGCGGTAAATTAAGACCATGTATTTCTTCAATAGGAGGTAAATTCTTAACATCTTCAGCTTTAATACCTTTTTCTTTCATAGATTTATTTGCCTCTTGCATATCTTCGGGAATGAGAAATAGAACACCTCTCTTCTTCAGAGTTGGTTTAGGAATAGGCTCATTCATTGGAGCAAGATCTGGCTCAGGAGCTGGCTTGGGAGGTGCCCAATTATTTTCATTTGTCAACATATTATTCAATAGAATTTCAACTTCATCCGGTGTTCTTTCCCTGAAAAGAGAACCAGCACAACTATCGAGGTAATCTCTGGAAGTATCGGTTAGTCCATTATAAAAGATATCAAGTATTTCATTTTTCTTAAGAGGATGATCAGGCAAGGCATTAAGTAACTTGAGAAGCCTCCCCCAAGCTTGTGGGAGAGTCTCTTCTTTAATTTGCACAAAGTTGTATATTTCCTTTAAAGCAGCTTGTTTCTTATGAGCGGGGAAATATTTAGCAGAGAAGTAATAAATCATATCCTGGAGACTACGCACACAACCAGGATCAAGAGAATTAAACCATATCTTAGCATCACCCTTTAATGAGAACGGAATTTTTTTAAGTATATAAAAGTAGCAAGATCTCTCATCATTAGTAAACAGGGTAGCTATATCATTTAATTTAGTAAGATGTGCCACAACAGTTCCAGATTCATAACCATGGAAAGGATCAGATTCAACCAAAGTAATTATATCAGGATCAACCGAGAATTCATAATCCTTATCAGGAACACAGATAGGTGAAGTAGCAAAAGCAGGGTCAGGCCTCATTTTATCTTTAAGAGATTCTTTGTTCCATTTAACTAATAGCCTTTTAAGTTCATGACGATCTCTGCAAGCTAGAATAGCGGCAGAAGATTCCATATCAAAAACATAACCCTCGGGAATAATAGGCCTATCTTCATCATCACTTTCATCATTATAATCAGATTCAATAATTTCTTTCTCTCTAGCCCTAGCAATTTGTTCATCAAGAAATTCACCTAGGGGCACACTAGTATCAAGCATAGAAGTAGTTTCATCATAAGTATCATGCATAGCAGAAGTGGCATCATCAATGACATGCGACATATCATAACGAATAGCAGAAGCAGGTTTACGTGTCGCAAGCTTACTCATAACAGAAGGTGAATCAAGTGCAGAGCTAGATGGTAGTTCCTTACCTCCCCTCGTAGTTGAGGGATAAATTGTTGTCTTAGCGTCTTTCAAGTTCTTCATAGTGTCCAACAGATATAAATCCCAAGTGACTCAAAGAATAGAGCTATGCTCCCCGGCAACGGCGCCAGAAATTAATCTTGATAACCCACAAGTATAGGGGATCGCAACAGCTTTCGAGGGTAGAGTATTCAACCCAAATTTATTGATTACATGGGGAGCCAAAGAATATTCTCAAGTATTAGCAGCTGAGTTGTCAATTCAACCACACCTGGAAACTTAGTATCTGCAGCAAAGTGTTTAGTAGCAAAGTAATATGATAGTGATGGTAACGGTAACAAAAGAGTGATGAAAGGAAATTAATATTTTTGGTATTTTGTAGTGATTGTAACAGTAACAACGGGAAGTAAATAAGCGTAAACCAGTATATGGAAAGCTCGTAGGCATCGGATCAGTGATGGATAATTATGCCGGATGCGGTTCATCATGTAATAGTCATAACATAGGGTGACACATAACTAGCTCCAATTCATCAATGTAATGTAGGCATGTATTCCGAATATAGTCATACGTGCTTATGGAAAAGAACTTGCATGACATCTTTTGTCCTACCCTCCCGTGGCAGCGGGGTCCTATTGGAAACTAAGGGATATTAAGGCCTCCTTTTAATAGAAAACCGGAACAAAGCATTAGCACATAGTGAATACATGAACTCCTCAAACTATGGTCATCACTGGGAGTGGTCCCGATTATTGTCACTTCGGGGTTGCCGGATCATAACACATAGTAGGTGACTATAGACTTGCAAGATAGGATCAAGAAATCACATATATTCATGAAAACATAATAGGTTTAGATCTGAAATCATGGCACTCGGGCCCTAGTGACAAGCATTAAGCATAGCAAAGTCATAGAAACATCAATCTTAGAACATAATGGATACTAGGGATCAAACCCTAACAAAACTAACTCGATTACATGATAAATCTCATGCAACCCATCACCATCCAGCAAGCCTACGATGGAATTACTCACGCACGGCGGTGAGCATCATGAAATTGGTGGTGGAGGATGGTTGATGATGACGACGGCGACGAATCCCCCTCTCCGGAGCCCCGAACGGACTCCAGACCAGCCCTCCCGAGAGGTTTTAGGGCTTGGCGGCGGCTCTGTATCGTAAAACGCAATGATTTCTTCTCTCCTATGTTTTCTCCCCGAAAGCAAATATATAGAGTTGGAGTTCGCGTCGGAAAGTCTCCAGGGGGCCCATGAGGTAGGGGGGCACCCTAGGGGGCGCGCCCCCCACCCTCGTGGATAGGGTGTGGGCCCCCTGGTCTTCATCTTTGGCGAGGATTTTTTATTATTTATTCTAAGATATTCCGTGGAGTTTCAGGTCATTCCGAGAACTTTTGTTTTCTGCACATAAAATAACATCATGGCAATTCTGCTGAAAACAACGTCAGTCCGGGTTAGTTCCATTCAAATCATACAAGTTAGAGTCCAAAACAAGGGCAAAAGTGTTTGGAAAAGTAGATACGACAGAGACGTATCAGCATCATCAAACTAGGGTTCATCTTCACACTAGATCATATCATCATATCAACATGCATCATCAAACTAGGGTTCATCCTCATATCAACATTACATCATAATTTTTTTAACAAAAAATATTATGAACTAGGGTTCATCTTCACACTAACATATGAACTATTGATTAGAGTTCATATGCAATACCACTAGTTACTAAAGAACTAAGAACTACAACTACAATCAATCTTAGGTGAAAAAAAAATCCAATCTAAGTTCAAGAGGGATTTCAAGCAAATAATGCGTCGAATCAGAAGCATGCAAAAACTAATTGGAGGGATGGGAGGAGCTTACGTTTCTCTCTTCGAGGCCATCTCGATCCGCAAAAACGCCGAAGAATCGGTGAAGGTCCAAGGGAGGGAGTGGAGGAGATGAGAGAGGGAGAGAGGGGCGACTTGGGGGAGAAAATGAGGAACTGCCGACGGGGGGGAGGGGGAGGGGTGGGGAGATGGGCAGGGGCGCGGGGGTTTCGGGGCAAATAACTGCCCGGACCCTACCGCCAGGGGCCCTAGCGGTAGGGTTAGACAGCCTACCGCCAGGTCCCCTGGCGGTAGGGTGCGACGGAGGGGGACGACGGCCGTTTCCGCGTGCTGACGTGATAAGTACCCTACCGCCAGGGGGCCTGGCGGTAGGCTGTCTAAACCTACCGCCAGAGCCCCTGGCGGTAGGAAAAAGGGTCAAATTCCGAAAAGAAATCAAGCCGGGGTCAGATCCTGAAATTCATTGTCAAAAGGGTCAAAACACAAAATTTTGCCACCAAGGGTGGGCTAGGGTCGAGACGCTCCGGAGAGGCGACGCGCTCTTTCCGACCGCACTGGTCTTGCTTGGCCTACTCGGGGTCATCTCCAAGGTTTGTTCCTTACTTTCTTTAGCACTCTACCGAGCACTGCATCCAATCTTCAGATCCACCTTCCTCCGATTTTCTTATTCATAATAACGGTCAAAATGTAAACAAATTTCAAATTCCGATGGGTACTGACATATTTGTAATTACAAATTTTTTCTAGGTTAAAAGTAACTTCAAATCAAATTTAGAACAGCTCATTTTTTTTAGAAAGTCAGTGAATTTCGATAGATCGAAATCAGAAAGAATTTCGAAAGTCTCAGAAATTCGGTGAGGTCCAATATTTTCATGTTACTGATACCTTTTCTGTTGGGGAACGTAGCAGAAATTCAAAATTTTCCTACGTGTCACCAAGATCTATCTATGGAGAAACCAGCAACGAGGGGAATAAGAGTGCATCTACATACCCTTGTAGATCGCTAAGCGGAAGCGTTCAAGTGAACGGGGTTGACGGAGTCGTACTCGTCGTGATTCAGATCACTGATGATCCTAGTGCCGAACGGACAGCACCTCCGCGTTCAACACACGTACAGCCCGATGACGTCTCCCACGCCTTGATCCAGCAAGGAGAGAGGGAGAGGTTGAGGAAGACTCCATCCAGCAGCAGCACAACGGCGTGGTGATGATGGAGGAGCGTGGCAATCCAGCAGGGCTTCGCCAGGCACCTGCGGGAGAGGAGGAGGTGTCACGGGAGGGAGGGAGGCGCCAGGGCTTCAGGTATGGCTGCCCTCCCTCCCCTCCACTATATATAGGGGCAAGGGAGAGGGGGGAGGCGCATCCTTGCCCCTTCCTCCAAGGAAGGGGTGCGGCCAAGGGGGGGAGGAGTCCATCCTCCCCAAGGCACCTCGGAGGTGCCTTCCCCTTTGAGGACTCTCCCTTTTTTCTTATCTCTTGGCGCATGGGCCTCTTGGGGCTGATGCCCTTGGCCCATATAGGCCAAGGCGCACCCCCTACAGCCCATGTGGCCCCCCGGGGCAGGTGGACCCCCCGGTGGACCCCCGGACCCCTTTCGGCATTCCCGGTACAATACCGATAAAGTGCGAAACTTTTCTGGCGACCAAAATAAGACTTCCCATATATAAATCTTCACCTCCAGACCATTCCGGAACTCCTCGTGACATCCGGGATCTCATCCGGGACTCCAAACAACATTCGGTAACCACATACAAGCTTCCTTTATAACCCTAGCATCATCGAACCTTAAGTGTGTAGACCCTACGGGTTCGGGAGACATGCAGACATGACCGAGATGATCTCCGGTCAATAACCAACAGCGGGATCTGGATACCCATGTTGGCTCCCACATGTTCCACGATGATCTCATCGGATGAACCACGATGTCAAGGACTTAATCAATCCCGTATACAATTCCCTTTGTCTATCGGTACGATACTTGCCCGAGATTCGATCGTCGGTATTCCGATACCTTGTTCAATCTCGTTACCGGGAAGTCTCTTTACTCGTTCCGTAACACATCATCCCGTGATCAACTCCTTGATCACATTGTGCACATTATGATGATGTCCTACCGAGTGGGCCCAGAGATACCTCTCCGTCACACAGAGTGACAAATCCCAGTCTCGATTCGTGCAACCCAACAGACACTTTTGGAGATACCCGTAGTGTACCTTTATAGCCACCCAGTTACGTTGTGACGTTTGGCACACCCAAAGCACTCCTATGGTATCCGGGAGTTGCACAATCTCATGGTCTAAGGAAACGATACTTGACATTAGAAAAGCTTTAGCATACGAACTACATGATCTTGTGCTAGGCTTAGGATTGGGTCTTGTCCATCACATCATTCTCCTAATGATGTGATCCCGTTATCAATGACATCCAATGTCCATGGTCAGGAAACCGTAACCATCTATTGATCAACGAGCTAGTCAACTAGAGGCTTACTAGGGACATGGTGTTGTCTATGTATCCACACATGTATCTGAGTTTCCTATCAATACAATTCTAGCATGGATAATAAACAATTATCATGAACAAGGAAATATAATAATAATCAATTTATTATTGCCTCTAGGGCATATTTCCAACAGTCTCCCACTTGCACTAGAGTCAATAATCCAGTTCACATCGCTATGTGATTAACACTCAAGGTCACATCCCCATGTGACTTACACCCAAAGAGTTTACTAGAGTCAATAATCTAGTTCACATTACTATGTGATTAACACTCAATGAGTTCTGGGTTTGATCGTGTTATGCTTGTGGGAGAAGTTATAGTCAACGGGTCTGAACCTTTCAGATCCGTGTGTGCTTTACAAATCTCTATGTCATCTCCTAGATGCAGTTACCACGCTCTATTTGGAACTATTCCAAATAACTGTTCTACTATACGAATCCAATTTACTACTTAGTATAATCTGGATTAGTGTCAAAGCTTGCATCGGCGTAATCCTTTACGTCGAACTCTTTTCCACATCCATAATCGAGAAAATTCCTTAGTCCACCAGTTACCAAGGATAACCTTGACCGCTGTCCTGTGATCCATTCCTGGATCACTCTTGTACCCCTTGACTGACTCATGGCAAGGCACACTTCAGATGCGGTACACAGCATAGCATACTGCAGAGCCTATGTCTAAACATAGGGGACGACCTTCGTCATTTCTCTCTCTTCTGCCGTGGTCAGGTCTTGAGTCTTACTCAATACTCACACGTGTAATACAGCCAAGAACTCCTTCTTTGCTGATCTATTTTTGAATTCCTTCAAAATCTTGTCACGGCATGTATTCATTTGAAAGTACTATTAAGCGATTTTGATCTATCCTTATAGATCTTGATGCTCAATGTTCAAGTAGCTTAATCCAGGTTTTCCATTGAAAAACACTTTTCAAACAACCCTATATGCTTTCCAGAAATTCTACATCATTTACGATAAACAATATGTCAACAACATATACTCATCAGAAATTCTATAGTGCTCCCACTCACTTCTTTGGAAATACAAGTTTCTCATAAACTTTGTATAAACCCAAATCTTTGATCATCTCATCAAAGCGTACATTCCAACTCCGAGATGCTTACTCCAGTTCTTAGAAGGATTGCTGGAGCTTTGCATACTTGTTAGCATCTTTCAGGATTGACAAAAATCTTCTGATTGTATCACATACAACCTTTCCTCAAGAACATCGTCGAGGAAACAATGTTTTGACATTCTATCTGCACAATTTCATAAATAATGCAGTAATCGCTAACATAATTCAAACAGACTCTTAGCATCGCTACGAGTGAGAAAGTCTCATCGTAGTCAACTCCTTGAACTTGTCGGAAAACATCTTAATGACAAGTCGAGCTTTCTTAATGGTGACATTTACCATCATTGTCCGTCTTCCTTTTAAAATCCATATGTACCTAACAGTCTTACGACCATAAAGTACTTCTTCCAAAGTCTACACTTTGTTTTCATATATGGATCCTCTCTCGGATTATATGGCCTCGAGCCATTCATCGGAATCCGGGCCCACCATCGCTTCTCCATAGCTCGTAGGTTCATTGTTGTCTAGCAACATGACTTCCAAGACAGGATTACGTACCACTCTGAAGTAATACGCATCCTTGTCACCCTACGAGGTTTGGGAGTGACTTGATCCGAAGTCTCATGATCACTATCATAAGCTTCCACTTCAATTGGTGTAGGTGCCACAGGAACAATCCTGTGCCTTGCTACACACTAGTTGAAGTGACAGTTCAATAACCTCGTCAAGTCTCCACCATCCTCCCACTCAATTCTTTCGAGAGAAACTTTTCCTCGAGAAAGGACCCGATTCTAGAAACAATCCCTATTGCTTTCGGATCTGAGACAGGAGGTATACCCAACTGTTTTGGGTGTCCTATGAAGATGCAGTTATCCGCTTTGGGTTCGAGCTTATCAGCCTGAAAATTTTTCACATAAGCGTCGTGACCCCAAACTTTTAAGAAATGACAGCTTAGGTTTCTTTAAACCATAGTTCATACGGTGTCATCTCATCGGAATTACATGGTGCCCTTATTTAAAGTGAGTGCGGTTGTCTCTAATGCCTAACCCATGAACGATAGTGGTAATTCGATAAGAGACATCATGGTATGCATCATATCCAATAGGGTGCAGTTATGATGTTCGGACACACCATCACACTATGGTGTTCCAGGCGGTACTAGTCGTGAAATAATTTCCACAATGTCTCAATTGTGTACCAAACTCGCAACTCAGATATTCATCTCTATGATCATATCATAGATATTTTATCCTCTTGTCACGACGATATCCAACTTCACTCTGAAATTACTTGAACCATTCAATAATTCAGACTTATGTTTCATCAAGTAAATATGCTCAGTATCTACTCAAATCATCTGTGAAGTAAGAGCATAACGATATCCACTGCGTGCCTCAGTACTCATTGGACTACACACATCAAAATGTGTTACTTCCAACAAGTTGCTTTCTTGTTCCATTTTACTGAAACGAAGCTTTCAGTCATCTTGCCCATGTGGTATGATTTGCATATCTCAAGTGATTCAAAATCAAGTGAGTCCAAATGGTCCATCTGCATGGAGTTTCTTCATGCGTATATACCAACAGACATGGTTCACATGTCTCAATCTTTTCAGAAATGAGTGAGTTCAAAGATCCATCAACATGGAGCTTCTTCATGCGTTTTACACCAATATGACTTACATGGCAGTGCCACAAGTGGGTGGTACTATCATTACTATCTTATATCTTTTGGCATGATCATGTGTATCACTATGATCGAGATTCAATAAACCATTCATTTTATGTGCAAGACCATTGAAGGTATTATTCAAATAAATAGAGTAACCATTATTCTCCTTAAATGAATAACCGTGTTGCGATAGACATAATCGAATCATGTCTATGCTCAACGCAAACACCAAATAACAATTATTTCGGTTTAACACCAATCTCGATGGTAGAGGGAGCGAGCGATGCTTGATCATCTCAACTTTGGAAACACTTCCAACGCATATCGTCAGCTCACCTTTAGCTAGTATCCGTTTATTCCGTAGCTTTTATTTCGAGTTACTAACACTTAGCAATCGAACCGGTATCTAATACCCTGATGCTATTAGGAGTACTAGTAAAGTACACATTCACATGATGTATATCCAATATACTTCTATTGACAGCCTCCTCATCTACCAAGTATCTAGGGTAATTCTGCTCTAGTGGCTGTTCCCCTTATTACAGAAGCACTCAGTCTCGGGTTTGGGTTCAACCTTGGGTTTCTCCACTAGAGCAGCAGCTGATTTGCTGTTTCATGAAGTATCCCTTCTTGCCCTTGCCCTTCTTGAAACTAGTGGTTTCACTAACCATCAACAATTGATGCTCCTGCTTGATTTCTACTTTCGCGGTGTCAAACATCGCGAATATTTCAAGGATCATCATATCTATCCCTGATATGTTATAGTTCATTACGAAGCTCTAGCAGCTTGGTGGTAATGACTTTGGAGAAGCATCACTATCTAATCTGGAAGATCAACTCCCACTCGATTCAAGTGATTGTTGTACTCAGACAATCTGAGCACAAGCTCAACGATTGAGCTTTTCTCCCTTAGTTTGCAGGCCAAGAAAATCGTCGGAGGTCTTATACCTCTTGAAGTGGGCACGAGCCTGAAATCCCAATTTCAGCCCTCGAAACATCTCATATGTTCCGTGACATTTCAAAATGTCTTCGGTGCCTCAATTCTAAACCATTTAACATTACCGAACTATCATGTAGTCATCAAAACGTGTATGCCAAATGTTCGCAACATCCACATACCACGTTCGAGGTCCAGCACACTGAGCAGTACATTAAGGACATAAGCCTTGTAATGTCCGCATAATTGCTACTATCAACTTTCAACTATATTTTCTCTAGGATCACATCTAAAACAGTAGAACTTAAGCGCGAGCTACGACATAATTTGCAAAATCTTTTTGACTATGTTCAGGATAATTAAGTTCATCTTATGAACTCCCACTCAGATAGACATCCCTCTAGTCATCTAAGTGATTACATGATCCGAGTCAACTAGGCCGTGTCCGATCATCACGTGAGACGGACTAGTCAACGTCGGTGAACATCTTCATGTTGATCGTATCTACCATACGACTCATGCTCGACCTTTCGGTCTTCTGTGTTCCGAGGCCATGTCTGTACATGCTAGGCTCGTCAGGTCAACCCTAAGTGTTTTGCATGTGTAAAACTGTCTTGCACCCGTTGTATGTGAACGTAAGGATCTATCACACCCGATCATCACGTGGTGCTTCGAAACGACGAACTGTAGCAACGGTGCACAGTTAGGGGAGAACACATTCTTGAAATTGTTTATGAGGGATCATCTTATTTACTATCGTCGTTCTAAGTAAACAAGATGCATAAACATGATAAACATCACATGCAATCAAAAGGTGACATGATATGGCCAATATTCTTTTGCTCCTTTTGATCTCCATCTTCGGGGCTCCATGATCATCATTGTCACCGGCATGACACCATGATCTCCATCATCATGATCTCCATCATCGTGTCTCCATGAAGTTGTCACGCCAACTATTACTTCTACTCCTATGGCTACCGGTTAGCAATAAAGTAAAGTAATTACATGGCGTTGTTCAATGACTCGCAGGTCATACAATAAATAAAGACAACTCCTATGGCTCCTGCCGGTTGTCATACTCATCGACATGCAAGTCGTGAATCCTATTACAAGAACATGATCAATTTCATACATCACATATCATTCTTCTTGGCCATATCACATCACATAGCATACCCTGCAAAAACAAGTTAGACGTCCTCTAATGTTGTTGCATGTTTTACGTGGTTGCTATGGGTATCTAGCAAGAACGTTTCTTACCTACGCAAAACCACAACGTGATATGCCAATTGCTATTTACCCTTCATAAGGACCCTTTTCATCGAATCCGATCCGACTAAAGTAGGAGAGACAGACACCCGCCAGCCACCTTATGCATCTAGTGCATGTCAGTCGGTGGAACCGGTCTCACGTAAGAGTACGTGTAAGGTTGGTCCGGGCCGCTTCATCCCACAATGCCGCCGAATCAAGATTGACTAGTAACGGTAAGCATATTGAACAAAATCAACGCCCACAACTACTTTGTGTTCTACTCGTGCAAAGAATCTACGCAATAGACCTAGCTCATGATGCCACTGTTGGGGAACGTAGCAGAAATTCAAAATTTTCCTACGTGTCACCAAGATGATGTCCCTTCCTCCAAGGAAGGGGTGCGGCCAAAGGGGGGGGGGAGGAGTCCATCCTCCCCAAGGCACCTCGGAGGTGCCTTCCCCTTTGAGGACTCTCCCTTTTTTCTTATCTCTTGGCGCATGGGCCTCTTGGGGCTGATGCCCTTGGCCCATATAGGCCAAGGCGCACCCCCTACAGCCCATGTGGCCCCCCGGGGCAGGTGGACCCCCCGGTGGACCCCCGGACCCCTTTCGGCACTCCCGGTACAATACCGATAAAGTGCGAAACTTTTCTGGCGACCAAAATAAGACTTCCCATATATAAATCTTTACCTCCGGACCATTCCGGAACTCCTCGTGACGTCCGGGATCTCATCCGGGACTCCGAACAACATTCGGTAACCACATACAAGCTTCCTTTATAACCCTAGCATCATCGAACCTTAAGTGTGTAGACCCTACGGGTTCGGGAGACATGCAGACATGACCGAGATGATCTCCGGTCAATAACCAACAGCGGGATCTGGATACCCATGTTGGCTCCCACATGTTCCACGATGATCTCATCGGATGAACCACGATGTCAAGGACTTAATCAATCCCGTATACAATTCCCTTTGTCTATCGGTACGATACTTGCCCGAGATTCGATCGTCGGTATTCCGATACCTTGTTCAATCTCGTTACCGGCAAGTCTCTTTACTCGTTCCGTAACACATCATCCCGTGATCAACTCCTTGATCACATTGTGCACATTATGATGATGTCCTACCGAGTGGGCCCAGAGATACCTCTCCGTCACACGGAGTGACAAATCCCAGTCTCGATTCGTGCAACCCAACAGACACTTTCGGAGATACCCGTAGTGTACCTTTATAGCCACCCAGTTACGTTGTGACGTTTGGCACACCCAAAGCACTCCTACGGTATCCGGGAGTTGCACAATCTCATGGTCTAAGGAAACGATACTTGACATTAGAAAAGCTTTAGCATACGAACTACATGATCTTGTGCTAGGCTTAGGATTGGGTCTTGTCCATCACATCATTCTCCTAATGATGTGATCCCGTTATCAATGACATCCAATGTCCATGGTCAGGAAACCGTAACCATTTATTGATCAACGAGCTAGTCAACTAGAGGCTTACTAGGGACATGGTGTTGTCTATGTATCCACACATGTATCTGAGTTTCCTATCAATACAATTCTAGCATGGAAAATAAACAATTATCATGAACAAGGAAATATAATAATAATCAATTTATTATTGCCTCTAGGGCATATTTCCAACATTTTCTTATTGAGAAATTTTAATATGCTTCCCTTACCCTCTCTTTTCACATGAAAGGTAAGAAGATAAAAGCTACTTAATACAATCAACGGCTCAGTTGGCCTTGTGAGTACTAGCTCACTCCATATACTAGATGATACCCCGCATGTTGGTGCGGGAACGTTTTGAAATATATTCAGTTAAAATTGGTTGTATGAAACTGGAATATTTAGAGTAATAATATGAGAACAAAAACTGAAAATAAATATGATTTGTGGTGTTTGATTATTGTATGGAAGAGCCTAGGTTGCATATTGAGAGAAATAAACTAGTGGGGACTAGCTATTTAGATATAGAAGAGCCTAGGTTGCATGTGCCTCAGCATTTGATTCTTCAATCCGATGCATTATTGGTATCGATGCATAACACAAAGACTAAATAGGAAAGCATATTTTATATCAAATCAGCGACAATTAATATATGGATTGAAGGAAGTGAAAAAATGTAGAGTAACATAAATGAGGATGTATAATTTTACCGATATCTAGTTCCTAAGAGCAACTCTAGCAGACACCACAAAACACGTAGAGCGGCAAAATTCCGGCGAGTATGTGGGCTCGGCCCAATTTTCCGGCCAGAATAGTGCCCGCATACTCGCCCGGCCCACAAATATTTTAGCCACGGCCCGCAAACCGCAAGCCCCGACCGCTATATCTACGGTTCCGCGACTCGTTTGCGGGTCCAAACCCTATCCCACGCCGCCGCCGAGCCACGCGATTCCCCTTCCCCTCTCCACATTTCTCGCCGCTGGCGACCACCCGCCCCGCCTCCAGCCGCCATGTGGGGCCGAATGTGGAGCTCCGGACGCGGCTCCGACAGCAGATCTGGCGGCGAAAGGGACCCGGAGCGCGAGCGGCGCGTCTGGTCGGGCGGCGCGAGGAAGCGCGGGGCCCGGAAGTGGACCAACCGCGGCCTGTCGCCGCCGGCGAGCTTCTAGCGGAGCGAGACGGAGGAGTACGACCGCCGGCGCGCGTCCTTCTCCTCCGCGAGGTCTTCGTACGTCGGGAGCTCCTCCTCCTCCGGCGCGGGCCTTCTCCCCGTGAAGAGGGAGTGGTCGGAGGACGAGGAGGAGCCGGAGGAGCCGGACGAGTTCGCCTTCGTCCCGGTGAAGGAGGAGCCCGCTCCGCTCGGCCGCCGCGGAGTCATCGGGCCGGAAGACTACGTTGTCGAAGTCGACGCCATTGCGGCCGCCATCGCCGAGCGCAGCGTGCGTGAGGAGGCGGAGCGTCGGCGCCACGCCGAGGAGCTCGAAGACCTCCAGTGGCAGCAGGCGGTCGCCGCCAAGAAGAAGGCCGAGGAGTGTGCCGCATCCGCGAGGAGCAGGCTGCGAAGTACGTAGACCTGTGCAGCTCCGGCGAGGAGGATTCAGCGTCCTTCTCCTCCACAGCATCGTCCATTTGCCGCGACCTCACCGCCGTCAGATCCGACCCCCTCTAGTACTAATTAACGTAGTATGTAGTATGAACTATGCTTGTAGTTTGTTGATCTTGATCATGTAAAATCTATGTAGTATGTGATGAACTATGTTTGTGTAATTTCTTATGTGAAAGTGTTTTTTTAATTATGCAGGTTTAGATACAGTTTCCGTTTGGCCGCGCTAGTTTTCGACCCGCAAACACGATCTTCGTGAAACGCAAACGCGTTTTGCGGTCAAGTTTTTGCGGGGTCTGATAGAGTTGTTCTAACTGACTCAATAGCTCTGTGGCTGGTTGTGCAGGTGACACTAGCACTGGAGCTGAGGTTCAAGCGAAACATAACCTACGATTACAGAGAGGACTCCACCATCCAGGACGACTTCCCGGAGCTGAGGTTCGCCGACATTTCCTGGTACCCGTCGCAGTACCAGGCGATGTACAGGATCGACGACCGCTCGCCTCTGGACGCCATCGGCGATGGCGTCAACGACTTCATCGGCTTCCAGCCCATTCCCATCGCGGCCTCCTCAGCAATACGAACATCCGGTACGTAACGTATGATCGGCACAAGTTTCACCTGCACAAAAATATATTGTACTCCCTCAGTCCCGAAAAACATGTCGCACCTGTAGTTCATTGCTAATTTTGCAAAAAAGCCCTCGTAGTTTCAAAACCGTCGCAAACAAGTCCCTCCACCCTGTCTTCTTCCTCCGCCGTCGCCCGTGCGTCGCCAGGGGCTGTCGCCGCCAAGCTGCGCGATTTGTCGCCCATCAGGAAGTGCTCCGCCGCCGTCGTGCCTCCGTCGCCACGTACCTTCAACGCCGCCGCTGCCGCCACCGCCGCCCTGACCTGCCGCCGCCGCGATCCCCTCCCGCCACGACTAACTGTGGGCGTCGCCGGAATTTCCCACCACGATCCGGTGGAGCAGGAGCTCCCTCTCATCGTCCTCGAGCTACCGCGAGTCCTCCTCGAGCTCCCGCGAGTCCACCTTGAGCTGCCTCCCGTGCGCCACCGCGATCCCTCCCGCCGTGATCCCCTACGGGCATCGCCGGAACCAGCCTCCACGATCCGTTGGATAGGAGCTCGCACGCGTCCTCCTCTATCTCCCGCGAGTCCTCTTCGAGCTCCCACGCGCCGCCGTGCTCCTCCTTCTCCTCTGCCCGCGTGCCCGCACGGCTGTTTCTCCTCTGCTTCTCCCCTGTCGCCGGTGGAGCTGCTGTTGCTGCTGCTCTGCCCGTGTTGATGCTGCTGCTCCTCTGCCCGTGACCGTGTTGCTGATCCAACTGACCTGCTGCTGTTGCTCCTCTGCCCGTGTTGATGCTGCTGATCCTCTGCCCGTGTTGTTGTTGCTGCTGCTAATTGCTACCTGAAAATTCAGAGACAATATCATCAGAGAAGGTATTCCATCAGAGTAAAATTGCTACCTGAAAATTTGTCAAATTAATTTACTGTAAACTGAATCAGTAGCATCACCCAACATCCATCAGCACATGATGTTGGGTGAACATCAGGCATGCTATGGTGAGCTAATTCTGTACTGTAGTGGGTTAGAGAGATTCAGTTAAACTGTAGGTACAGATCTTTTGCTTGTTGGTTGGTTGCAGACAGATTGTAGCTTTAGTTTGATTTCAGAAATCAAAATCTAGGAGGAAATCAAGAGGAGCTGGAGACTTTTGGCAGAACATGGACACCCGCACAAGGGCTTGTAACTAGTCAAGCTGTTTTCCATATAGGATGGTCAATCTCCACAAAATTTCAATTTTCTGAGTAACAACATACAGTATATCCCCACTTACCGATGGAACCCAAATGATGCTGAATTGCTTGCTGACTACGGTGATTATCAATTGCGAAAATCGAATCACAATCTGAAGAGTCAGTCAGGTGTTTGTACTGAAGGAGTAGGCTGAAGATGATTACAGTTTACATACAGCACAGGAAATCACAAGCTTGCACAGGCTGAATAAGGCACCACCTCATGTCAGATTGAATAAGCATCTTATGAGATATACACCGATCTTTTACACATTACTCCCTTCGTCCGAAAATACTTGTCGGAGAAATGGATGTATGTAGACGTATGTTAGCTCTAGATTCATCCATTTTTATCCATTTCTTCGACAAGTATTTCTGGACGGAGGGAGTACTTAATAAAGTATGCTGATAGTCATAATTTTGTTAAATATCTAAACTCGGCCATAATTCAGTTGAACATGCAAGGAAACATTTAACTTGTGATGTCAGTGAAAACATCACCAGACTGTTAACATTCAGTTAAACGATCTGTACCTTGATGCAGACTAAAGGGAGTAGGTTAACTGATTTGGTCCTGTGGCTGGTCAAACTATACCATGCCAAAGTATTTCCTTTAGAGAGAAAAAACAAAAATAAGCAAACATAAATTGATTGGAATGTGTTGTAGTTTCACTAGGAGTAGTTTATATGCAAAGGTAATAAATCATTTTTTATTCTATTGACAGGAGTATATTTTTCTTGACACTTTTCTACCATAGGCATGGTACTATGAGCAAGTAAAATTCAGCAAAACTACTCTAACTAGAGTAAAATTCTGTGATCTACTCTAACTAGAGTAAATTTCTAGTTTGGCTGCCATGGCAGCCTTTCTCTAAATGGTGCCATGGCAGCCATTTGTAGAAATGGTCCCATGGCACCTATTTCTTGTTTGACTTGCATACTCATTTTGTGTGTGTATATTCTTATTATGGTACCACGGTATACTCATCTTTTGTCATTGATGGCAGGAACACATAAATATGGATTTGAACTTTATGCCTCAAGAGGAAGAACATGAAACCATTAATTTGAACTTGATGCCTCAAGAGGAGGACGATGAAGGTATTAATTTGAATTGGATCCCTGAACAGAATGGAACTATGGATTTGAACTTGATGCCTCAAGAGGAAGACGATGAAGCTGTGAACTGGATGCCTCAAGAAGATGAAGGGAAAGAGGATGAAGCTCAAGAAGAAGAGGATGAAGTTATGAATTGGATACTTCAAGAGAAGAGAAGAGAATTGTCAGATAAGGAGAGGCATGGTGTTTACTTTGCCTTGCTGGTAATCGAGCTCAGAGATGGGTCTGTTCAACCAGACGACAAGCTGCTAGTCTCAAACCTGTTGGACATAAGTGTACGATCTGTTGAAAGAATCTGGGAACTGGCTAAAAAGCAAATTGCCGATGGCAAAGAAGTAGATGTCTCAAGCAAGAAGCCAGGAAGATCCGGCCGAAAGAGAAAGGAGCTAGATCTAGAGAGGACCTCAACAATCCCACTGAATAAAAGAAGAACAATTCGATCTCTGGCGCGGTCTCTAGGTGTGGCCCGATCAACCCTACATAAGAGGTTCCAGTTGAATGAGCTCAACCGCATCACAAGCACCGTGAAGCCTCACCTCAAGCTAGAGAACAAGCTTGCGAGATTGAAATTTTGTATGTCCATGGTCGATGACAATTCGATCTCAACTTCTCGGGCTATGCTAAAACCAATGACGAATATGGTTTACATCGATGAGAAGTGGTTTGACATGACGAGAGTGAAGAATAGTTACTATGTACTTCCAGGAGAACCCGAACCGAAGCGCACGGTGTCAAACACTCACAGCATTGGGAAGGTGATGTTCCTAACAGCTGTTGCCAAGCCTCGATATAACAATGAGGGGGAGCTAACATTGAAGATTGGCATTTGGGCATTTGTCGAAGAGACTGAGGCGAAGCGGACAAGTCAAAACAGAACAAAGGGAACAAAAGTGTTGACATCAGTGAAAGTAACCAGGCATGTGTGCAGAGATTATCTAATCAGTAAGGTTATCCCGGCAATTCAGGATAAGTGGCCTGACGATGATGAGGGAGCAACAATATTCATCCAACAGGATAACGCAAAGCCTCATGTCCTTCCCAATGATGTAGCTTTTCGAGAAGCTGTGGAACAAACTGATCTTGACATCCGATTGCTACAACAGCCCCCAAATAGCATTGAGTTAAATTGTTTGGACCTCTGCTTCCATAACTCGCTCCAGTCTCTAACCGACTGTAGGTCACCTACAAACATCCAGGAACTGGTACAGGGTGTGGAAGAGGAATTCGAGAACTACGATCCCGACAAGTTGCTCCTTGTGTATGTCTTGTCTAATCTTGTGTCAAGAGGGGACAAAGAGACCCTTATGTCATGCCCTTGTGTATGCCTTGTCTAATCCTTGTATATCAACTCCTTGTTGGAATATATTGGAATTTGGGTTATTTGGCTTAATTATTTTAATTAATTTGGGTTGTTTGGATTAATTGAATTATTTGGATTATTTGAATTAATTTGTGTTATTTGGATTTATTTGAATTAATTAGAATTAATTTTGGTTATTTGCATGGTCTATTTGCTTTCAGTGCTGTTCCTTTTACTTCTTGGGTTTCCCTAGCCATCAATCTTTCTGCTCTCTATAATATGGTGAACACCTCCCCTTTTCCTAGCATTTAAAAAGAAAATGATCACCTAGTCTAGTCTAGTCTGTGACAAATGGAGGGGCATCAACCTGCACCTGTCTTGATGATGCATTTTTTGGGGTTCACATATCATACAAGTTCAGAGATAAAAACAAGATCTCCTAACAATCTACTCTAGGATAAAAATATCACATATCAAATGGAGTAACTCTGTTTAGAGCTAGCTTTCTTCCTCACAAAGTTACCGCTCCTAAATATGGACACGCATTTTTTTTGATTTACAGCTACTCCTATTCCTTCTTCTACTCTAGCTGCAGTAAGCAATATCACCAGCCAAACAATATCTGCAACAGATGCTTTCAGCAATCAGAGACAGCTGTTGAATACTCCATCAAATTTAGATTTGAGATTTTGAGCAAGAATTTGAGATTTCGATGTGATGTAACTAATCTTTGCCATTTTAGAAATGCACTAATCTTTGCCATGGAGTACTATAGATATAGATTCAGTAACTGACAGTGTTACTAGATACTGCCATGGAGTATTTCTAAAATGCATAAAGGTTATGTACAGTGAAGTGAAACTACAATTTCATCATGGATTGGTGATGGTACTGAAATTTGTTGGTAAATCCTTCTGATTTGGCAGGATCTGCTTTTTCTTATGGAGTGAGTTTTTTGCTCGTAAATCTACTCTTGCTTAAGCAAGTTTTTGACTGAAACGCCTTCAGTAGACACCACAGATCATGGCCTCACCTTTGGAGTACAAAATGCCTATCAGAATAAACAGGAGTACATGCTCTAGAGGTATCTGGTTCTAGGCACCAGTCACAGTACCATCCAGTATTGTTAAGCTTACAAAATTGCTCTAGAGGCTCTAGAGGCTCTAACAGATCCACAGAAGTGCCAAATAAGATTATTGGGAAACTAGATGCTCTAGAGGCTGGTTAGTTGCAATCTGGTTAGTTGAATTTGTTTTTGATAAGAATAAACATAGAGGACAAGAAACTTCACTGGAACTAAAACTGAATTTGTGATACACACAACAGACATAACTTTTCTGCAATCCTCTGTGTAATTTGAAAAGAGGCTGGTTTGTTAGAGCAGAGTAAACCTTGGAGAGGCCCTTGAGATTGGTCTTGCCATGTGCATCCTCCAGCACTAGGACCTCCTGCTCCTTGGGCTCCAGCAGATCGAAGACATGGGTGTCCTGCACCACCGATGGATGCCGTGAACTGCAGGATATCCTCCATGACGATGGTGACCAGGCCCGGGTGGTCCTGCGACCCCTGCGAGAGACAAACAGAGCTGAAAGTAAACACAGCTGAAAGTGGTTTGACAAACAGAGCAGAAATTCGAAATTAGATATGCATCTGATGCCCTGCATATGGTCTCCCTGAAATTGAAATGGCAAGAATGGTGGGAGCGTCTGATACCTTGAAGAGGTGGTCTTTGGCGGCGGCGGCGCCGGGCCCGGATGCGCGGGGCCGAGGGCGAGCACCACTCCGGCGAGTTCGACGGTGAGCTCCTCCACCTTTTTGAACACGGTGAGCTCCTCCACCTTGAGCGCGTAGCCGTCCGTGGAGTGGAGAAAGGGCACCCGTGCTTTCTAGTGCTCGGGTCGATGGCGTCCATGGAGGGGGCGAGCTTCGTGGTCGACGATGGACATATGCGGACAGTGGTCTCCAAAAATTGAACCTTGAAGGGTGGTAGCAGAGGGGAACGATGCGGCGGGCGGAGGGGAGGGAAACGAGGCGGAGGCGTGGGGTGATGGGGAGGGGGGAGCGGCGTGGGGTGTCGGGGAGGGGGGGCGTGGGACGGTGGGAGGGGGAGCAAGGCGGTGGGGCCGTGGGCGGGGGGCGGACACGACCAAATCGGCCGGCGTCGGAGAAGAGTGAGGAAGGAGAGAGAGGACCGCGGGTTTGGTCGGGAAAACAACGAGGGGTAAATTGTAAAAACGGCGCTGCGACATGTTTTTTGGGACGGAGGGAGTATATAATAAACCTATTAGAGGCCTCATTTGGTCCTAGGACAGAAAACTCATAGAAAATATGATGACATGTATCTCAATTTTTATAGAAAAAAGAATGCCACTTGATTCATATGATATGAATTTTTTGATTGGGTCTAGCTAATTTTTTTCCTACGAAATATGGATAATTGGTTCCTATCAAACATAGAAATAGAAATCCATTTCTATAAACCAGATGGCTTCAAAGGAAAAAAAGTTCCTACAAAATTCCTATCCTTTAATATATTTTCAAAATTCCTCTAAGCCAAAGGAGGTCTTATTATTACATTGTTTGCCTTGCCAGAAACTTTACTGGAGACGACGAGGGACGTCAAGGGCAAGTGCGTGATGGCTGCGGCGGGGATCGCGGCGAAGAGGCTTGTCGGCAACGGGCTGCGCAACGACGGCGGCCTGCTGTTCACCGGCTACCCCGTCGTGGGGTTCCAGGGGAAGATGCAGGCCTCAAGCTCCTGCGCGCGACCGCAAGACCCGCTCTCCGCGTGCGCGTGGGACCCCAGGTACAAGGGGCTCTTCTTCTACGAGAGCACGGCCGCCTTCTCGCCGGCGAGCTTCCGGTCCTTCGTCCTCGACGTGAAGCGGCTGCGGGACCTCAACCCGGACAACATGTGCGGTGTGGACGTCTACAACGGCATGCTGATCCGGTTCGTGAGGAGGTCCGAGGCCTGGCTCGGCCATCCGGAGGACTCCATGGTGGTGGACTTCAACTACTACCGCGCGGCTCAACCAGGACGTGTGGGAGGAGGTGGAGCAGATGGCGTTCGTCAAGCACGGGGCGCGCCCACACTGGGCCAAGAACAGGATGGTGGCCTTCCGTGGGGTGCAGGGGAAGTACCCGGGATGGGGCAGCTTCGCCGCGGCCAAGCGGGAGCTCGACCCACGGGGGTTGTTTGACAGCCCGTGGTCCGACGATGTCACCGGCGATGGCGGCGGTGGCGGCGTGGGCGCCGACGGGTGCGCGCTGTACGGGCAGTGCGTCTGCTCCGAGGACAGGCACTGCAGCCCGGCGCAAGGGTACCATTGCAGAACGGGACGTGTGTACACGGAGGCCAGGGTATGCAGACACTTTGCTTCAAACCTTGCTTGAGACATACTGCTGTTCTAAGAAAAATATGTGCCGCAAAGTAAAGGAGAAGCGGAGGAAGGCCACTTCAAGAATATTACGAAAGGCTATGCAGTATAGAGCCCAATACTCAGCTACCCAAACTTTTACAGTGATTCTTACCTAACAAAGTTTGACAAAACTCACCACTGTTAAAGAGAAGAAAAAAAAGACTCAACCTCATACCAGCCTCTTTAGAAAGATAAACTTCCCCCCACATCACTCCATGATACTTCTTGCAAAACAAAATGGGCTCTGAAAAATTCCAAGCATCTTCTCGAGTTTATTTTCAACAGGATTGCACCGAGATTTAGCTACTCGCCTTCATTAACCCGAGCAAATCATAATACTCTTTGCCGCGACAAGGCTTCCCAAAAGCAACAAAAGGTAACATAGTTTACAAAAAGCAACACAATCGGAAAAGCAGATTACTAAAGTGATCTGCCTGTGTTGTTTACACATCCTCACTATTAATCAGTAGCCTCTCTCTCTCTCTCTCTATTAACCTATTACAGTTTGAGTACAACACGCCGTCCAAAGGAACGGCAGAATACGAATGTGACAGTGGCCCAAAATGCCAAGACGAATGAAATGGCAGTGACCACGTAGAGGGTTGGGTCAGAATCATCAGGCGCCCTTCCTGCAGTACCATTCCGTGCCACGGGATATGAACTGGAAGTGCATGACCTAAGGTTGTTGTTCCCTCTGTAACAGTCCATATCGAATGTGCTGAGCTGACCAGCGGCTGGTAGACATCCTGATAAGTTGTTGTACGCCACAGAGAACACCTCCAATGATGATAGCCGAGTTAACTGCCATGGTATCAATCCATTCAGCTTGTTTCCTGATAGGTCTAAGCTTTCGATCTCACTCATGTTTGCCAAGGTTGCAGGGATAGAGCCCGTAAAGAAATTGTTCGACAAATTGAGAGACTTGATATGACTCAAATTCCCCATCTCCTGTGGAATTGCACCTGACAGCATGTTTGCAGATAAGTCGATGCCTGACATCGACATGAAGAAGTTGTGTCCGTATGTGTATGGGTTTCCTTTAGTTGTGAAGGTGAAGCCTGGGAGCTCATACTCACTTCTATACATGAAATCCACACCATATTCCCCTCCCCCATACAAAGTACTATCAACTGTCGGCCAATATTCGTAAGGAACAAGGGCTTCAAATGGAATGCCAGCAATACATGGTGGTATGGAACCGGAAAGTCGGTTGTGCGAGATGTCAATTATACTCAATTGTTGGAGATGACACAAATCTGAAGAGATTTTCCCCTCAAACTTGTTCCTGCTTAACAAAAGTACGCTGATTTGAGAAAGATATTTTGCCCACTTCAGATTGCCTGTGAACTGGTTATGGCTGAGATCAAGAGCTGTAATGTAGGAGCTTCTAAAAAAGGAACTCGGGAAGCCTGACAATGAATTCCCAGATAAACTCAGAAACATTAGAGGTAACGTAGTCCTGCAGTTTGGAAGACGCCCTGTAAAGTAGTTATCTGACAGATCTAACATCCGAAGATCTGTTAGTTCACAAAATCCTTGATGAATGCCACCAGTTAAACTATTGCTAGCAAGGCTCAAAGCTTGCAGTGAAGTAAGAACCCATAATGAAATGTCCAGTTCCCCTGAGATCTTGTTATGATTGAAATCCATGATTTGGACATTACCAAAAAGATCTCTAGGGAGAGTCCCTTCAAATTTGTTGTTGTCTAGGTATAGTGCCCACAGGTCACTAGAGAAGCTAGAAGTTCCATCAAGTATCTTTCCCTCGAGACTATTGTTTGAAAGCTTCAATATATTCAGTGCATAACAATCATTGAACAAGCAAGATGGCACTCCTCCTGTTAATCTGTTATATGATAGGTCCATAAGTTGTATACTGCTGTTGCACAACAATTGTGGTATTGTTCCAGAAATAATATTGCGGGAAACATCGAGAATTATCAGATTAGGAAGCACCAAACCGATGTTGGCTGGTAGATGTCCTTCAACTAGGTTCAGTGATACATTCACCTGTTTAAGATTAGTTTGGTGTTGCGCTATCAGATCTAGTGATCCAACTAGTGAGTTATTTGCAAGATTCAGGTAAACTAGTGTGGAGACATTTGTGAACAACCAGTTGGGCATGCTTCCCGGCAAATTATTGTTGGACAAATCAATAAACTGTAGATGATGCTGTGTGCGCAGGAAATTTGGCTCGGTAATCATGCTCTTATCAAGGTCACACCAAGAGAGCCTTAGTGTATTCAACTGAAATTGAGGTACCAAACCATGCGGTTTCACTTGAACGACCAAATCAGTATTCCTGGACAGATCTATCTCTTTGAGTTTGGTACAGTTTCTCAGCCAGAAGATGTCAAATTGACCATTTAGCCTATTTTCAGATAACCTGATAGATTGAAGCAATGAGGAACACTTCCAAGATGAGTTTATAGGTATATGTCCTTGCAAGAGGTTTTCTGAAAGATCCAAGTACTTGAGGCGTTGAATTGCAAATATCGATGCTGGGAGGCTACCACTCAATTTATTGAAAACCAAATACAATTCTCTCAAGTTCGAAGATGAGTTTATAGGTATATATCCTTCAAAGAGGTTGTCTGAAACATAGAAGTACTCGAGGCGTGGAAGTGCAAATATCGATGCTGGGAGGCTACCACTCAATTGGTTAGAACTCAAATACAATTCTCTCAAGTTCGAAGATGAGTTTATAGGCATATGTACTTCAAAGAGGTTGCCTGAAAGATCCAAGTACTCAAGGTGTGGGAGTGCAAATACAGACGCTGGGAGGCTACCACTTAATTGGTTGGAACTCAAATACAATTCTCGCAGGTTCCAAGATAAGTTTATAGGTATATGCCCTTCAAAGCGATTTACTGAAAGATCCAAGTACTCAAGGCATGAAAGTGCAAATACAGATGCTGGGAGGCTACCACTAAATCGATTGGATCCCAAATCCAATTCACGCAGGTTATGAAGATTTCTGAAACCTGTGGTGTATACGTGCCCTATTAGCAAGTAAAAAGGTAACTGCACCAACTGAAAGAGAATAGTAAATTTATTTGCTTCAGTACCTGTACTATGAAGAGCCCCACCCATGTCGTTTCCGTTGAGATTTAAGATTTCTAGAGAAACCAATTTGCCAACAGATCCTTGGATACTTCCTTGCAAACTGTTGTAACGGAGGTCAAGATACTTGAGCTTACTCAATCCTTGGAGACCTGAAGAATTGTTTGTTTCAGAATAAGATGATCTGTAATTAAAATTACTGGAAGATTAAAAGTAGAGTTGCATGAATGCAGCAGGAGTTGCGTACCCTCAAAATTTTGTAAACAAGCATAGTGTCCAGAGAAATTCAGTAGTTGAAGCTCCCGAAACGAAGAAAAGATCGTCAAGTTAAGGTCCGCGCATACATCTACCATATATTGTAAGTTTGCTTGGTAGGTTTGGAAAAGGTCGAGATGTGATGTTCGGCGTGTGCTATCGTCGCATGTGACCCTTTCCCATGAGCAGCAGTCATCACCGTCTCCCCAAGAACTGGGAACCTTGGACCCTGCGCTCACGAGCCAAGAGCTAATATCCATGAGGGTGGCTCTCTCCTCCATGAAGCAGCCTGAAGAACACAGAGACATGGAATATACTACGGAGAGGACCAGGAACAAAGACTGCCATGACAAGTAGCAGCCCATTAGGTTCTGGAGCAGGATGTGTGAGTATTTCTTCGGCTCCTTGCTTGCTGTGGTCTTTATAACTAGCCATCCCTAGACTGTAAACTAGCTCACAGTTTAGTCCATGGCCAAGGAGGCACGCTTGACCAGCAAAGCAACTTCATTAGTGGCACTTTTTTGCGGGAACATTACTGAAATTGTTGACGAACATTTTGGAGAACGGCCAGACATGCACTAACGGCCAAACATGTAGAATGACCACACCACATGATATATTGTTCTGGGGTCCAAATGCTTTGTGGACTTGACTACCGAAGCTCCTGCTCTTGACATGGAGGCCAAGAGGGGCAGAAATATGCATGCATGGTTACTTTGAATTTCAATTTATCTTCCTGCCCTTGGTCTGAATCGACCAAAGGGTTTCCTTGATCATGACATGCTATTACATGTTAAGTTTTATTTAGGATCTGGACCTTGGATTATGATTTTTCCGTTAGTAATGCTCTAAGCTCTGCATGGTCTAGTCCAGTTACTTCATCTGGTTGCTTGGTCTCTCTTCATTGCCTAGACAAATATTTGTAGGCAATGCTTCCTTGGTATGAATAGCAGCCCATTTAAAAGAGGGTTTTACCTTATCCCTTGAGAGTTGAGTTCTAGGCTGTAGTTTTGAGAACAAGATGCATGCTTACTTGTTCTGCTCCTTGTGGTGTTTATAATTGTCTACCCCAGAATTATAAACTTGCTTCGTAAACATAGTTTAGTCCATGCCTCCATGGTCAGGGAAGGGGAAGGTATGGTTGGACAACAACTTTAGCTAATGGCATTGTTGACTTATTGAGTAACATTTCCTTGACACAAAGTCTCTGCAAAAAGATACTATCACACTAGCTAGTGACCAGGACCAAACTTGGACTATGACTGCACCATTAAGCACTAATCTTGGGGCATATATAATATTATCCTCCAAGACAATCTGTGGACTTGACTGCCAAAGTACTCTTGCACCAGATATGGAGGCTAAGAGGGGGCAGAAATATGCACGACTTTAGAGTTGGCAGGAAAGCACAACATCTGTCCCTAGTTCTGACTTCTGAGTGCAGAACCAGTAGCCAATCCTACAGGATTTCGGTTGCGTTTCGGAGCTTCAGTAGGGACAAGCTTTCAAGACAATCCTACAGTTTGGTACAGGTTTCAGGGTAGCTTCGTTAGAGGCTCACCTTATGGTCCTGGTATGTCTAAACCAGATCTTTATCAAAACCAAAACTGTGCAATGTAAGTCATTATGTTGAGCTGCCTCGGGTCATTCAGAAGAGGATGATGGCAATGGCAGACTGCCAACAAACATTAGGTGTGAATCACAGATTGAGTTTATCTGCTTCTTCTGCCCCGCTCTGCGCTTACCCTGAGTGGCCGCCGGCGCCCCTCCGCTCTACTGTATGCGCTCCGCAGGCAACCGAAGGACAGCCGCGCGCGTGTCCTCCATCTCCCACCTCTTCCTCCTCCTCCTCCTCTCCGGTCGTCGGCGATGCCCGGCGCCCTGCTCTTTCGGCATCCCTCTTCGAACTAGTCCCTCGCTCCGCGGCGGCGCGGCGGCGAGAGGTCCGGCATGGAATGGAAGATGGGGGAAGGCGGCGGAGGAGGGATTCCGGCCGGCGTGGGGAAGGGAAAACGAGGAGGAGGCACCACTGCTAACTTGGGCTCAGTGAGATGCGGTCCAGTTTGGGAAACATTAACGGAAAAAGTCTTTCGCCCCGCTTTATAAATAAAGCAAACCGCCATAAGCACAAACAAAGACTAGTCCACACACACTCAAGAAACACCACAAGTAGGTTCAGAGGTTCTGCTGAGGGCACAGCTCAACAAGCCCAAAACACACACGACACACAATAAAGGCCCAACCGGGGGAAAGGCCGGAGAGCAAAAAACGCCTAATCGGGCTCCGGTGGTGGCGGCGGCGGTGGCGGCGACAGGCGGACGGCCATCGAGCGGATATCGGCGATGAAGGCGGAGATGGTGTCCCGGTCCCGAGGGCGGCCGCCAGAGCTGCAAGTAACCAGACGGTTTGAAGAGAGCGTCAGTAGATCGTCGAAGGGGGGAGCGCTGAATCACGAGCTTATTGCGAATATTCCAAAGCGTCCACGCGAGGGCCCCAATCTCAAGCCACCTAATGTGGCGAGAGGGTGCCGGCGAGGCCTGAAGCTCGGCGAAGAGGTCGGGGAAGTTGGAGTGGCACCAATTCCCACCCACCGCTTCGCGAAAGCAGCTCCAAACAAACTGAGCAGATACGTAGGAGAAGAAGATGTGGTTCGAGTCTTCGGGGGTATCACAGAGTGGGCAGAGGCCAGAGCCCGGACCATTGCGCTTGCGAACCTCCACACCCGAGGGCAGGCGGCCACGAATCCATTGCCACATGAAGATGCGGATTTTGAGGGGCAGGCGAATGGACCAGATCGCCAGGAGGGGCGGAGGGGCAGAAGAGGGTGCAATAGCCGCATAGAGGGACTTAGTGGAGAATTGACCCGAGGGCTCGAGGCGCCACCGAACCGCATCCGGGTCCGAGTCCACCAACGGTTCATGGAGAGCAATACAATCAAGAAGTTTATGCCAAGCGGCCACTTCCGGGGGCCCAAATGGCCTAGGCGCCCTAAATCAAATGTTTGGGAAACATTCGATCGGCCCATTTGCGTAGGTGGCCTTTTGCGTGGAAATTAATTGGCCGACGGGCTGTCCAGTCCTTCCCGCGCGCACACGCAAGTGATAAACATTTGGCGACTCGTTATCAGAGGGGTGAATCGGGACGTACAGGTACAACAACCAAAATGTAAGTTTCTCAAAAAACAAAAACAAAAAAAAATGTAAGCCACCTATATCTGGAACGTGTATGCACTGTCTCTAATATGTTTGTCTAATGAAATATATATATGATTATCTAAAAAAGGTTTGCGACTAATTTGGGGATGAAAATTAGTAGGCTCGTCGGGTGTCAATTCTGACCGAGGATTTTAAACCTTGAAGTTGTGGAAGTTGTTGGAATTGGGGCTGTTTGGTTCTAGGCCTAGGAGTACCATATTTTGTCACACATTTCTTTTCACATTTGTCTAAGGTTAGTTTTTCAAAATGAGAGCCACAAGTTGACAAGCCTAAGGGAATCTTGCCACACTTTTTGAGTGTATGTCATGTGGGGCCCTAATGTGACAAAAAGTATATTGCCTAAGGTAAGGCTAGAACCAAACACCCTCCTAAGTTGATCAATGTTGCCTAACCTTAGGTGTGGCAACATGTGGCAACCATAATCACAAACCAAAAAGCCTCTGAATCTTAAACTTTCATTCTCTTAATCGGCACCATATACTCACTAATCCCAATCAATTACTACCCGGTCCTAGATTTGTTTGTAAGGGCAATCCCAACCAGGATTGTTGTTTCTCTCACTAACCACAAGGGCCTACATGTCATGTCCATCGTACGTCTTCATCGATCTTTCTTATCCACAAGGGCCTACCACGCCGCCAAACGTCTCATTGGCCTGCCCCGCACCTAGTCCTCTTCCTCCTCCTCCGTCAACGACAACAACTCCTCCAGCTCCGATGGCCACCGAATGACGAGCCCTATGCCGTCTTTGCCATGTACTGCCACCGTTGCCAAGATGACAAGGGGAAGGACAAGGCACCGCGCCGGTGAATCCTGTCATGTCATGTCATGTCCTTAAATTCGTGTATATCTCTATGTGATGAACTTGCTACCCTTTTGGTTGTTCGACGATATACTATGTGATGATCTTTTGGTTGTCCTATGAAATGTAGATGAATCGTCTCTGTTCAATGTATGCTCTTTGTTTCTACATGCATGAATTTGTATGGATTTGAGTGATGAAAAATAAGGAAGATGACTGTAGACAGAGAAATATGAGGGGCGAGCCCATAACAGACGCGTCCACGGATAGGGCCAAATTTGATAATCCTGGCGGTAGATGCTCTTGTACGTACCAAAAATGCTGAAAAGCCTTGTATACCTCTACTACTGGTACGGAGGAAGCATCCAACGCAGCATCACGTGCACCAATTCAAAGCGAATTTGAACTCTTCCTCCAAAGATAACATTTCTTTCCCGTCAGCTAACCACTCCCAAGCAGAAGAACTTGCGCGCCACTCCATCGTATCACTTACTCCTACTTAATTTAACTCCTCAGTCCAAGGCCAGCGTCTGCCTGCCGAGATCACTCAGCACCTGCGCCGGCACCTCACCATGGACACCGCGGTCACCACCGTCCAAGGCATCGGCGCCGGCGGCCGTGTGCTGCTCCTGCCGTTCCCGGGCATGCAGGGCCACGCCAACCCGATGCTCCAGCTCGGCCGCCGCCTCGCCTACCACGGCCTCCGCCCCACCCTCGTCCTCACCCGCCACGTCCTCTCCACCACCCCCACCTCCACCCAATGCCCCTTCCCCTTGGCCGCCATCTCCGACGGCTTCGACGCCGGCGGCATCGCTTCCTGCGCCGACACCGCAGAGTACCTGCGCCGGATGGAGGCCGCCGGGTCCGACACGCTCGCGCGCCTCCTCCTCCTCGCCACCGCCGACAACGAGCCCGTCCGGGTGCTCGTGTACGACTCGCACCTGCCGTGGGCGCGGCGCGTGGCGAGTGAGGCCGGCGTGGCCGCGGCCGCGTTCTTCACGCAGATGTGCGCGGTGGACGTGGTGTACGGCGAGGTCTCCGCGGGGCGGGTCGCGCTGCCGCTGGCGGACGGGAGCGCGCTGCGGGGGAGGCTCTCCGTGGAGCTCGGGCCCAACGACGTGCCGCCGTTCGTCGCCGCGCCGGAGTGGTACCCGGCGTTCACGGACTCGGCGCTGTCGCAGTTCGACGGGCTGGAGCAGGCCGACCACGTGCTCGTCAACTCCTTCCGCGACCTCGAGCCATTGGTGAGCACCAGCGACCACCACCTGTTTGTTGTTTTGACCAGCTGAAAAATCATGCCGCAGGAACATTGCTTTGTAATGTGAATCACTAGATTCGGAATTGCACAAGCACAACAAAAGTTGTCCTAATTCTCAAATGCCAAAAGTATTGCTTTCTCTAGAGTCTAGGCAGACCATTGTACACGAATTCAAGTACCTGTTTTCTGGCTGAGCAGGAGGCAGATTACATGGAATCGAAATGGGGCGCAAAGACCGTCGGCCCGACATTGCCGTCGTTCTACCTTGCCGATGATCGCCTGTCGTCGAACAAGACCTACGGCTTCAACCTCGTCTCGAGCACTGCTCCGTGCATGGCATGGCTCGACAAGCAGGCTCCTTGCTCTGTGCTCCTCGCATCCTACGGCACGGTTGCTAACCTTGACACGACACAACTAGAGGAGCTCGGCTATGGATTGTGCTACTCTGGACAACCCTTCCTTTGGGTGTTGAGGTCCAGTGAGGCAGATAAGTTACCCCAGGAACTCCATGACAAATGCAACCTGAAAGGCCTAATTGTCCCCTTTTGCCCTCAGCTTGAGGTGTTGGCTCACACGGCCACAGGTATGAAATGAACCAAATTTCAGCACATACAGCAATAAGGCTGGCAATTCTTAGTAGAATTTGTCCTTGAATAAAAGCTAAAGTTGCAAACCATTGTGGTGATGCAGGTTGTTTCTTGACGCATTGTGGATGGAACTCGACAACTGAAGCAATTGCCACCGGTGTACCCATGATCACAATACCGCAATGGGCGGACCAACCGACCGCTGCAAAGTATGTGGAGAGCGTGTGGAGGATCGGCCTGCGTGCGCGTCGAGACGAGAAAGGCTTGGTGAGAAGGGAAGAGGTGGAGAGGTGCATCAAGGAGGTGATGGGTGGGAAGGAGTATATGAGGAATGCTTCTAAGTGGATGCAGAAGGCCAAAGAGGCTATGCAGGAAGGAGGGAGCTCTGACAATAACATTGCAGATTTTGCAGCCAAATATTTATCAAATTAAGACCAGTTTTTGATGAGAGATTGTTGCTGCTACACTGAACTTCGACCCCCTTTTGTTGTAAAATCCAAGAGGTTGCTAAGTAGTTATAGAAGGAACGGAAGGAGTGATAATGATGTGAGATCCAGAGTTGTGAAGCTTGAATTTTGTGATGTTCTCCTGTGTCGCTAACAGAGCATATTTAACATGAATAAGTGCATGCTTTGTCTAGTGGATATATGCAGAGTAATGGATCCTTCCAAGTCAAAAGAAAAATCAGGCATGCATTAGTTTCTGCGAGGCCTGAAATGAAATGTGAAATTACAAGGTAAATAACATAAAACTTCTACAATTTGGGTTAGGGTTTCAAAAAACTACAGATTTTTTTCACTGATAACTACCAAGGGCCTGTTCGGATCGTCTCCACCAGCCAGTTTCTCATCTCCGCGTGGGGAGACAGCCCGAACGATCCTACTCCTGAAAGCCCACTCCACGGAGATAGCCCCGACGTAGTGCAGTTTTCAGAAGCAGCAGAAGCCGAGCTCCAAAAAAGATAGAAGAGGGAGTTGAGACAAATTATAGCTGATTGCCCTTCTGAAGTGAGGGCGCACATACCGTTTCGATCTAGAGCAACCGCAGAGGCACCATTCGATCCCGATCGAGCGACCGGAGAAGACCCACGAGCTCGTTCCTCTCTGCTACCAACCCTAGCAGCTGTCCATCCCGCCGCCGGCTGGCTGGCCAACGCGCCGCCACCAGTCTCCGCCCGCCGGCCCCTCGCATCTCGGCCAAGCCATCCTCCCTCGAGAAGCTTGCTGCGCAGGAAGCCAGCGAACTTCCGAATGGACCCCAAGTCAGGGGTGGCTGTTTTAAAAAACCGACTTCCGACATCGCCGAGTCTTTATTAGTTGATCACGCTTATTGCAGTTGGGCCCCACATGTAAGATAACCGTTTGTTTGACTGTGTACTTTGACAGTTAACTTACATGTGGGTCCCACCTGTAAGTTCTTTTAAAAGCAATCAGGTCATGTAAGTTTTCTGAAAAAGCAATGGGGTCCCTGTGAGTTTTCAATCAGGTCCCTAAATGTTTTTGCAAAAAGCAATTAGGTCATCCACAGGAGCCGCGCCCGCGGCAGCCAGGAGCTCGATCCCGGCTGCCGGAACTGCGACGCTGCCTCCTCCAGCCGGCGAGCCGCACCCGCAGCAGCAGGAACCACGTCATGCATCGCCTGAGGCTGGCGAGCCGCACTCGCAGCGGCCGGATCCACGCTGGGCATCGCCCGCGGCCGGCGAGCCGCGCCTGCAGCGGCCGGATCCACGCCATTCTACGCCGTGACTCGACTAACGTCACGTCATGCCTCGCCTGCCGCGAGCTCCTCAAACTCGACGTGGACGGCCTGCGCCACTGCTGGAGTGCGCACCTCTCGTCGCCGCGGACGAGGCCGGCCTCTGGTATGCCTCCTCGTCACCACCAGGAGCTCCGACGAGCACCTACCATGACCATGGGGATGCCGGGGAGGAGAGGGAGGGTCATCGCCAGCTTGGGAGGGGAGAGAAGAGACAGAGGAGAGAAAAAAATCGGTAGTTTTTTTTATGCTTTTACCAGACGATGGTGGATGTGGATGGGTCGACCTTGTTTGCTACTTGTACTAGACGAGCCTGGCTAGGGTTTCCGGAGTTGGACAACAAATGGAGAGGCAAGTTCGTCCGTCTTTCCTTTTTTTTAGGAAACTGTAAACCTTTATTAAGTATCAATGGTCATAGGAATACATATTATATCGGGCATACCAGTGAGCCACACATGGCGCCCAAAAGGTAAAGTAGAAGCCGCCTTAGCGAGAGAGTGAGCTTCTCTTCTCCATTGTGCTCCCGCTTCTCGTGAATGATCTTGTGCGCTCCAAATAACTCCGACGATGACTAATTTCTCGGAGGATGGTGGCATAGCGACAGGGAGCCGTGGTGTTGATATTTGCTACAACTTCAGCACATATCATTCCTGTGCGTGACTGCTCAGTAGTCTTTTTTTAGAAGAGACTGCTCAGTAGTCTTTTTTTTTTTTTGAGAATAAAGCAAGACTGCTCAGTAGTCAGTAGGCACGTCAGTAGGCACGGGACGATGGCGGTCCACATCACATCGGGCCGAATGAGGGAGTGGGCTGAAAGGAAGTGGGGCCCATGAGACTGCCACGCTCGCTCGCTCGTTTCCGTCGAGAGAAAAAGAAGAAGAAAGAAGCCCTAAAAAAAAAAGAGCGTGTGCATGCAGACGTTGCGTTCGATCGATCGGTGCAAAGACATCTAAGTTGAATATCAAACAAAACTGAGAAGTGTTCCCTAAAAAAAACTGAGAAGTGAATTCGAACTTTCCAACACGATTGTCAATCCAAGAAATGAACTATTCAAGTTCGTGGCACAAACGAGAGCATAAACAAAACACACTTTCTCTACATGAAATTTAAGAACCCCGTTTCTCAACAAGGAAAAAAATCGAGCACGTTTTTTGAAAACAAAATTTACCTTTTCTTGCCCACCGGAATGATGTTTCATTTTAATGCCTGTTATAGCGCTTTAGCTGAATATTGCTCCATTTTTTTCCTTTGCCCAAGCGCATTAACTGTCCATCTCTCTACTATCCGGTTGGATATGGTTACAAAAGTTCTGATGCCCCTCATCAATCTATAGGAGCTCAACTGCCACACAATTTTCCGCAAAGAACTTGGCTAGGGAAAAGCTATTAAGCTCCTTCAACAGAACTGCAGCTTCACCCACACAAAAAGAAAATTTCAGCTTCACATTTTTCAGACGATTCCGCAAGCAATTGAACAAGTCAAGATACACATCAAAAGGTGGTAGTACCACATCATCTTTAACAAATCCATTAGAATTTTGGTTAATAATCCGAATTTGCAAATCGTTGATGACAAGGCAGCACTGGAGCAAGTCGGCAATGGTAGTAGCTACTTTGTTTCTGTGGCCTGGGTCAAATGGACCTTCAAGCTCTAGTCGTTCCAGAGTAAGCAACGGGACCAAGTGCTCATGTTGCACGCCCTCGTCTACTGCCATGTCCTTGATGCTTGCCACCTTCAATTTGAGGATCTTGGCATGTCGAAGGTTGTCGAGGAACTGCTAGAAAGAGGTGAACCATGGCCATAGATATACTTTGGCTCAACGCTAACGTGACTTGGGGGTTAGGGCCACTTCAACTAGTGTTAGCATAGAGTGCTCAAGCATAGACTTGAAGATATCATACAACCCATGGAGAGGATGACATAAAGTGGTGATCGTGATCAAGAGTGTGGTGTGCAAGTTCAAGAGGAGCATCATGAAGAGATCATCCTTGAAGCTTGTCGTCCATTGTGGTGTCAATGGATTTGTGAAGATGTGCCAAAGAGTGGCTCACCCATAGTGGAGTATGGAGGAGCAATCAACTAGTCTTCTTCGAGCCAACGCAATCAAGAAAGGTGTTCCATCTTGAGGGAGTCAAGATCACCATCATCTAGCTCAAGTGGACTATGTGCAAGGCAAAGGTTTGCCCTTGATAGGTTTTCTATTTTACCGGTCTCATGGTGGTAGTTGGGAGACCAGGTAATAGGATCGATTACCGTACTATCAAGGGGGCTCTCGATGAGTAGCTTGATCGTATTAGTCATACAGTGCTCAAACCATTGCATCCTTGCATTATATTTATTGGTTCTTGTTTGGTTCTTCTCCTTGTGAGATTTGGAGCTTATGGTCATTTTCATGACAAGCTCGAGTTCATCGAAAACAGAGTTCACATGCATCTTCTATGATGTTTTCGATGTTGGGGTTTTTGCCGATTCTCTTTGTGAGTCTTAGAGCTTTATGGTCATCTTTATGACAAGCTCGAGTTCATCGAAAACGGAGTTCACATGCATCTTCTATGATGTTTTTGATGTTGGAGGTTATGTCGGTTCTTCTGTGTTGGAGGTTTAACTCCTCTATATGTTAGGCATACCTCTCCTGCCTCTTCTTACTATAAGCTTGAGTTTGCTCAATTCGAAGCTCATTTTGTAGAAGTTGTCACTAGTAGAAAAGGGGGCAAAGGTTCAGGCCGGGTCAGCCCATTAGTCCTGGTTCAGTCCAGAACCGAGACCCATGGGGGCATTGGACCTGGTTCGTGAGCCCAGGGGGCCGGCCGGGCCACGTGGGCCATTGGTCACGGTTCGTCTGGACCTTTTGGTCCCGGTTGGTGGGACGAATCGGGACCAATGGGCCTCGCTCCTGGCCCACCATCATTGGTCCAGGTTGGTGGCTTGAACCGGGACCAAAGGCTGCCCTTTAGTCCCGGTTCATGCCACCAACCGGGACCAATGAGGTGTCTATATATACCCCCTCGCGTAAGAGCAGAGCACACTCTCTGTTTTTCTGGCCGCCGAGGGGAGAGGGCTTGGTGATGCTCTAGCTCACCTCCTATGCACACAAGGTGTTCGATGGAATGCCCGAGCCACACTACTTAAGCTTTCTCCTCTCCAAGCTCGACCTCCAAGCTTCATTTTCCTCAATATTTGTCTAGGTTTAGCGGTCCGTCACGCCCCGTCCCCGTCTTCACCGCCGTCGATCACCCGCGCCGATCTCATCGCCGGCACCACCGTGGTGAGCCTCTTGTTGTTATCTTCTTTCTGAAAGGAAAAATATTCTTACTTGTATGTTTAGATAGATACTTGTATTATTTTCTTACTTTTATTATTGCATCTTATATAGTGCGATGGTTTTGGTATCCGCCCCCGTAGGCCCTCGTCCTGTCTAATATTCGGATGTGGTATATATTATCTTTATAGCTATTGGTTCATTTATTGTTTATGAAAATTATGCCGACCAACGTGACATAGATTTTATTTATCTAGGAGGTATGTGAATGGGAAATTCCAACCGACCCTATTGTCGAGAGGTTAAATTTAGTTGAAGAAGAAAACAATTTCTTGAAGGAAAGAATAAAAAAATTGAGAAGGAGAAGATGATATTGGAGTTGCATGTTGCCGATGTCGTCGATGATCACAAGATCAAGATGGATGCAATGCGCTTGAAGATTAGAAAGATTAGAAAATATGCCATTCATACCGAGGCTTGGTATCATTATGCCGTCGGATCAATTGTTACCTTGGTTGCGATTATAATCGCATTTGTTTTCGCATTGAAATGTTTTACATAGTTTCAATGTATGGTTTAATTAATTAGATGCTCTAGAGAGCTATATGTTGTTAGATGAGAACTATGTATGTACTTTGGTTTTAATGTGATGATGAACTTCTATTAATTTGGTCACTTAATTATCTATTCATGATGTTCTGTAATGGTTTTTGACACACTTAATTATACATAATGCACGCAGATGAACCGGCAATGGATGTACGGTGACAGACACACCTCTGAGTACATTAAGGGCGTGCATGAGTTTCTCGAAGCGGGTGAGGCAAACAAGCAGAATGGTTTTATGTGTTGTCCATGCACTAAATGTGGGAATACGATGTCTTACTCTAACCGGAAAATCCTTCACACCCACCTGCTTTACAAGGGTTTCATGCCACACTATAATGTTTGGACGAGGCATGGAGAAATAGGGGTTATGATGGAAGATAGCGAAGAAGAAGAGTATGATGACAACTATGTGCCCCCAGAATACGGTGATGCTACAATGGGGGGAGTTGGTGAAGATCAAGAGGAACCAGACGATGTGCCCAATGATGCTGCAACGGGTGAAGCTGCTGAAAATCAAGAGGAACCATACGATGTGCCCGATGATGATGATCTCCGCCGGGTCATTGTCGATGCAAGGACGCAATGCGAAAGTCAAAAGGAGAAGCTGAAGTTCGATCGCATGTTAGAGGATCACAAAAAAGGGTTGTACCCCAATTGTGAAGATGGCAACACAAAGCTCGGTACCGTACTGGAATTGCTGCAGTGGAAGACAGATAATGTTGTGCCTGACAAAGGATTTGAGAAGCTACTGAAAATATTGAAGAAGAAGCTTCCAAAGGATAATGAATTGTCCGACAGTACATACGCAGCAAAGAAGGTCGTATGCCCTCTAGGATTGGAGGTGCAGAAGATACATGCATGCCCTAATGACTGCATCCTCTACCGCGGTGCATACAAGGATCTGAACGCATGCCCGGTATGCGGTGCATTGCGGTATAAGATCAGACGAGATGACCCTGGTGATGTTGACGGCGAGCCCCCCAGGAAGAGGGTTCCTGCGAAGGTGATGTGGTATGCTCCTATAATACCACGGTTGAAACGTCTGTTCAGAAACGGAGAGCATGCCAAGTTGATGCGATGGCACATTGAGGACCGTAAGAAAGACGGGAAGTTGAGAGCACCCGCTGACGGGTCGCAGTGGAGAAAAATCGAGAGAAATTACTGGGATGAGTTTGCAAAGGACCCAAGGAATGTATGGTTTGCTTTAAGCGCGGATGACATTAATCCTTTCGGGGAGCAGAGCAGCAATCACAGCACCTGGCCCATGACTCTATGTATGTATAACCTTCCTCCTTGGATGTGCATGAAGCGGAAGTTCATTATGATGCCAGTTCTCATCCAAGGCCCTAAGCAACCCGGCAACGACATTGATGTGTACCTAAGGCCATTAGTTGAAGAACTTTTGCAGCTGTGGAATGAAAACGGTGTACGTACATGGGATGAGCATAGACAGGAAGAATTTAACCTAAAGGCGTTGCTGTTCGTGACCATCAACGATTGGCCCGCTCTTAGTAACCTTTCAGGACAGACAAACAAGGGATACCACGCATGCATGCACTGTTTAGATGACACTGAAAGTGTTGGAAATATGCCCTAGAGGCAATAATAAATAGATTATTATTATATTTCCTTGTTCATGATAATCGTTTATTATCCATGCTAGAATTGTATTGATAGGAAACTCAGATACATGTGTGGATACATAGACAACACCATGTCCCTAGTAAGCCTCTAGTTGACTAGCTCGTTGATCAATAGATGGTTACGGTTTCCTGACCATGGACATTGGATGTCATTGATAACGGGATCACATCATTAGGAGAATGATGTGATGGACAAGACCCAATCCTAAGCCTAGCACAAGATCATGTAGTTCGTATGCTAAAGCTTTTCTAATGTCAAGTATCATTTCCTTAGACCATGAGATTGTGCAACTCTCGGGTACCGTAGGAATACTTTGGGTGTGCCAAACGTCACAACGTAACTGGGTGGCTATAAAGGTGCACTACGGGTATCTCCGAAAGTGTCTGTTGGGTTGGCACGAATCGAGACTGGGGTTTGTCACTCCGTGTGACGGAGAGGTATCTCTGGGCCCACTCGGTAGGACATCATCATAATGTGCACAATGTGATCAAGGAGTTGATCACGGGATGATGTGTTACGAAACGAGTAAAGAGACTTGCCGGTAACGAGATTGAACAAGGTATCGAGATACCGACGATCGAATCTCGGGCAAGTACTATACCGCTAGACAAAGGGAATTGTATGCGGGATTGATCGAATCCTCGACATCGTGGTTCATCCGATGAAATCATCGTGGAACATGTGGGAGCCAACATGGGTATCCAGATCCCGCTGTTGGTTATTGGCCGGAGAGTTGTCTCGGTCATGTCTGCATGGTTCCCGAACCCGTAGGGTCTACACACTTAAGGTTCGATGACGCTAGGGTTATAAAGGAAGTTTGTATGTGGTTACCGAATGTTGTTCGGAGTCCCGGATGAGATCCCGGACGTCACGAGGAGTTCCGGAATGGTCCGGAGGTAAAGATTTATATATGGGAAGTCTTATTTTGGTCGCCATAAAAGTTTCGCACTTTATCGGTATTGTACCGGGAGTGCCGAAAGGGGTCCGGGGGTCCACCGGGGGGGTCCACCTGCCCCGGGGGGCCACATGGGCTGTAGGGGGTGCGCCTTGGCCTATATGGGCCAAGGGCACCAGCCCCAAGAGGCCCATGCGCCAAGATATAAGAAAAGGGGGAGAGTCCTCAAAGGGGAAGGCACCTCCGAGGTGCCTTGGGGAGGATGGACTCCTCCCCCCCCCCTTGGCCGCACCCCTTCCTTGGAGGAAGGGGCAAGGCTGCGCCTCCCCCCTCTCCCTTGCCCCTATATATAGTGGAGGGGAAGGAGGGCAGCCACACCTAAAGCCCTGGCGCCTCCCTCCCTCCCGTGACACCTCCTCCTCTCCCGCTGGTGCTTGGCGAAGCCCTGCAGGATTGCCACGCTCCTCCACCACCACCACGCCGTTGTGCTGCTGCTGGATGGAGTCTTCCTCAATCTCTCCCTCTCCCCTTGCTGGATCAAGGCATGGGAGACGTCACCGGGCTGTACGTGTGTTGAACGCGGAGGTGCTGTCCGTTCGGCACTAGGATCATCGGTGATCTGAATCACGACGAGTACGACTCCATCAACCCCGTTCACTTGAACTCTTCCGCTTAGCGATCTACAAGGGTATGTAGATGCACTCTCTTTCCCCTCGTTGCTGGTTTCTCCATAGATTGATCTTGGTGACACGTAGGAAAATTTTGAATTTCTGCTACGTTCCCCAACAGAAAGTATATACCTGGACAAATGCAGGAAGAATGTGTACCTGGGCCATCGTCAATTTCTTCCGACCAACCATCAATGTTGAAAAAAAGGCAAGCATTTCAAAGGCGAGGCAGATCACCGGAAAAAGCCCGCCATGCGTACCGGTGATGACGTACTTGCTATGGTCAATGATTTACACGTAATCTTTGGAAAGGGTCCCGGCGCACTAGCTGTTCCGAATGACGCAGAGGGACACGAACCCATGTGGAAGAAGAAATCTATATTTTGGGACCTACCCTACTGGAAAGACCTAGAGGTCCGCTCTTCAATCGACGTGATGCACGTGACAAAGAACATTTGCATGAACCTGCTAGGCTTCTTGGGCGTGTATGGAAAGACAAAAGATACACCTAAGGCACGGGAGGACATGCAACGTTTGCACGAAAAACATGGCATGCCTCCGAAGCAGTATGAAGGTCCTGCCAGCTACGCTCTTATGAAATAAGAGAAAGAAATCTTCTTTGAATGCCTGCTCAGTATGAAGGCCCTGACTGGCTTCTCGTCGAATATAAAGGGAATAATAAATATGCCATAGAAAAAGTTCCAGAACCTAAAGTCTCATGACTGCCACGTGATTATGATGCAACTGCTTCTGGTTGCATTGAGGGGGATTCTACCGGAAAACGTCCGATTAGCCATTGTGAAGCTATGTGCATTCCTCAATGCAATCTATCAGAAGGTGATCGATCTAGAAATCGTACCAAGGCTAAGGAGTGATGTGGCGCAATGTCTTGTCAGTTTCGAGCTTGTGTTCCCACCATCCTTCTCCAATATAAGGTAGAAGGTATAGCCAATAGTTTCTTTAGGGTATCCTATGAAGACACATTTTTCCGACTTGGGTTCGAGCTTTTCAAGTTGAAGTTTCTTGACATAAGCATCGCATCCCCAAACTTTTAGAAACGACAGCTTAGGTTTCTTCCCAAACCATAATTCATACGGTGTCGTCTCAACAGATTTCGACGGAGCCCTATTTAAAGTGAATGCGGCAGTCTCTAAATCATAGCCCCAAAAAGATAGCGGTAAATCGGTAAGAGACATCATAGATCGCACCATATCTAATAGAGTGCGATTACGACGTTCGGACACACCATTACACTGAGATGTTCCAGGCGGCGTGAGTTGTGAAACTATTCCACATTTTCTTAAGTGTGTGCCAAATTCGCGACTCAAGTATTCTCCTCCACGATCTGGTCGTAGAAACTTGATTTTTTTTGTAACGTTGATTTTCAACCTCACTCTGAAATTCCTTGAACTTTTCAAAGGTCTCAGACTTGTGTTTCATTAAGTAGATATACCCATATCTACTCAAGTCATCAGTGAGGGTGAGAACATAACGATAGCCACCGCGAGCATCAACACTCATTGGACCGCACACATCAGTATGTATGATTTCCAATAAGTTGGTTGCTCGCTCCATTGTTCCTGAGAACGGAGTCTTGGTCATTTTACCCATGAGGCATGGTTCGCACGTGTCAAATGATTCATAATCAAGAGATTCTAAAAGTCCATCTGCATGGAGCTTCTTCATGCGTTTGACACCTATGTGACCAAGGCGGCAGTGCCACAAATATGTGGACTATTGTTATCAACTTTAACTCTTTTGGTATTCACACTATGAATATGTGTATCATCACGTACGATATTCATTAAGAATAAACCATTAACCATCGGAGCATGACCATAAAACATATCTCTCGTATAAATAGAACAACCATTATTCTCGGATTTAAATGAGTAGCCATCTCGAATTAAACGAGATCCAGACACAATGTTCATGCTCAAACTTGGCACTAAATAACAATTATTGAGGTTTAAAACTAATCCCGTGGGTAAATGTAGAGGTAGCGTGCCGACGGCGATCACATCGACCTTGGAACCATTCCCGACGCGCATCGTCACCTCGTCCTTCGCCAGTCTCCGTTTATTCCGCAGCTCCTGTTTTGAGTTACAAATGTGAGCAACTGCACCGGTATCAAATACCCAAGAGCTACTACGAGTACTGGTAAGGTACACATCAATTACATGTATATCACATATACCTTTTGTTTTGCCGGCCTTCTTGTCCGCTAAGTATTTGGGGCAGTTCCGCTTCCAGTGACCACTTCCCTTGCAATAAAAACACTCTATCTCGGGCTTGGGTCCATTCTTTGGCTTCTTCCCGGCAACTTGTTTACCGGGCGCGGCAACTTCCTTGTCGTCCTTCTTGAAGTTCTTTTTACCCTTGCCCTTCTTGAACTTAGTGGTTTTATTCACCATCAACACTTGATGTTCCTTCTTGATTTCTACCTCTGCTGATTTCAGCATAGCATATACCTCAGGAATGGTCTTTACCATCCCCTGCATGTTGTAGTTCATCACAAAGTTCTTGTAGCTAGGTGGAAGCGACTGGAGGATTCTGTCAATGACCGCTTCATCCGGGAGATTAACTTCCAGTTGAGTCAAGCGGTTGTGCAACCCAGACATCTTGAGTATGTGTTCACTGACAGAGCTATTTTCCTCCATCTTACAGCTAAAGAATTTGTCGGAGACTTCATATCTCTCGACCCGGGCATGAGCTTGGAAAACCATTTTCAGCTCTTCGAACATCTCATATGCTCCATGTCTCTCAAAACGCTTTTGGAGCCCCGGCTCTAAGCTGTAAAGCATGCCGCACTGAACGAGGGAGTAATCATCGGAACGTGACTGCCAAGCGTTCATAATGTCTTGTTCTGCAGGGAGAACAGGTGCGTCACCCAGCGGTGCTCGTAGGACATAATCTTTCTTGGCAGCTATGAGGATGATCCTCAGGTTCCGGACCCAGTCCGTATAGTTGCTGCCATCGTCTTTCAGCTTGGTTTTCTCTAGGAACGCATTGAAGTTGAGGACTACGTTGGCCATTTGATCTACAAGACATATTGTAAATATTTTATACTAAGTTCATGATAATAAAGTTCATCTTAATCAAATTATTTAATGAACTCCCACTTAGATAGACATCCCTCTTCTAGTCATCTAAGTATTACATGATCCAAGTCAACTAGGTCGTGTCCGATCATCACGTGAGACGGACTAGTCAACATTGGTGAACATCTTCATGTTGATCGTATCTTCTATACGACTCATGCTCGACCTTTCGGTCTTCTGTGTCTCCATGAAGTTGCTCGCCAACTATTACTTCTACTACTATGGCTAACGCGTTTAGCAATAAAGTAAAGTAATTTACATGGCGTTTCTCAATGACACGCAGGTCATACAAAAATAAAGACAACTCCTATGGCTCCTGCCGGTTGTCATACTCATCGACATGCAAGTCGTGATTCCTATTACAATAGCATGAACATCTCATACATCACATATAGATCATTCATCACAACTTTGGCCATATCATATCACAAAGCACTTGCTGCAAAAACAAGTTAGACGTCCTCTAATTGTTGTTGCAAGTTTTACGTGGCTGAATTAGGGTTCTAGCAAGAACGTTTTCTTACCTACGTGGAAGCCACAACGTGATTTGTCAACTTCTATTTACCCTTCATAAGGACCCTTTTCATCGAATCCGCTCCAACTAATGTGGGAGAGACAGACACCCGCCAGCCACCTTATGCAACTAGTGCATGTTAGTCGGTGGAACCGGTCTCACATAAGCGTACGTGTAAGGTTGGTCCGGGCCGCTTCATCCCACAATACCGCTGAAGCAAGATAAGACTAGTAGCGGCAAGAAAGTTGACAACATCTACGCCCACAACAAATTGTGTTCTACTCGTGCAATAGAGAACTACGCATAGACCTAGCTCATGATACCACTGTTGGGGAACGTTGCAGAAAATTAAAATTTTTCCTACGGTTTCACCAAGATCCATCTATGAGTTCATCTAAGCAACGAGTCATGGGAGAGAGATTGCATCTACATACCACTTTGTAGGTCGCGAGCGGAAGCGTTCAACGAACGGGGATGAGGTAGTCGTACACGACGTGATCCAAATCACCGGAGATTCTAGCACCGAACGGACGGCACCTCCGCGTTCAACACACGTACGGTCAACGTAACGTCTCCTTCTTCTTGATACAGCAAGGCGAAGGAGAGGTTGAGGAAGATGGCTCCAGCAGCAGCACGACGGCGTGGTGAAGGTGGAGCTGCAGTACTCCGGCAGGGCTTCGCCGAGCTCTATGGAGGAGGAGGAGGAGGTGTTGGAGAGGGAGAGGGAGGCGCCAAGAGCAAGGGTGTGGCTTCCCCCACCCCTCCCCTCATATATATAGCCCCCTAGGGGGGGCGCCGGCCCTAGGAGATGCAATCTCCTAGGGGGGCGGCGGCCAAGGGGTGGGGGGCTTGCCCCCCAAGCAAGGGGGCGCCCCCTTTAGGGTTTCCCCACCCTAGGCGCGCATGGGCCCTGGGGAAGTGGCGCCCCAGCCCACTTCGGGCTGGATCCTTTCCTACTTCAGCCCATGGGGCCCTCCGGGATAGGTGGCCCCACCCGGTGGACCTCCCGGGACCCTCCGGTGGTCCCGGTACAATACCGATAACCCCGAAACTTGTCCCGATGGCCAAAACAGCACTTCCTATATATAATTCTTTACCTCCGGACCATTCCGAAACTCCTCGTGACGTCCGGGATCTCATCCGGGACTCCAAACAACATTCGGGTTACTGCATATACATATCTTCACAACCCTAGCGTCACCGAACCTTAAGTGTGTAGACCCTACGGGTTCGGGAGACATGCAGACATGACCGAGACGGCTCTCGGGCAATAACCAACAGCGGGATCTGGATACCCATGTTGGCTCCCACATGCTCCACGATGATCTCATCGGATGAACCACGATGTCGAGGATTCAATCAATCCCGTATACGATTCCCTTTGTCAATCGGTATTTTACTTGCCCAAGATTCGATCGTCGGTATCCCAATACCTCGTTCAATCTCGTTACCGGCAAGTCACTTTACTCGTACCGTAATGCATGATCCCGTGATCAAACACTTTGATCACATTGAGCTCATTATGATGATGCATTACCGAGAGGGCCCGGTGACACCTCTCCGTCAAGCGGAGTGACAAATCCCAGTCTCGATCCGTGTCAACCCAACAGACACTTTCGGGGATACCCGTAGTATACCTTTATAGTCACCCAGTTACGTTGTGACGTTTGGTACACCCAAAGCACTCCTACGGTGTCCGGGAGTTACACGATCTCATGGTCTAAGGAAAGGATACTTGACATTGGAAAACTCTAGCAAACGAACTATGCGATCTTATGCTATGTTTAGGATTGGGTCTCGTCCATCACATCATTCCCCTAATGATGTGTTCTCATTATCAATGACATCCAATGTCCATAGTCAGGAAACCATGACTATCTATCGATCAACGAGCTAGTCAACTAGAGGCTTACTAGGGACATGTTGTTGTCTGTTATTCACACATGTATTACGATTTCCGGATAACACAATTATAGCACGAATAAAGACAATTATCATGAACAAGGAAATATAATAATAATGCTTTTATTATTGCCTCTAGGGCATATTTCCAACACATCTTTGACTGTATTGATTTACAAAGGATACGAGATAAATGGGAATACATTTTACACGATTGACCAAGATCAAAAGAGCACCAACCAAAACAGCCGTGTCCGCTTTGATGCAACAACCGAGAGGGGAAAGGATACATATTATGGTTACATAGTGGACATATGGGAACTTGACTACGGACATGATTTTAAGGTCCCTTTATTTAAGTGCAAATGGGTCAATCTGTGAGGAGGCGGGGTACAGGTAGACCCACAGTATAGAATGATAACAGTGGATCTGAAAAATCTTGGGTACACTGACGAACCGTTCGTCCTAGCCAATGATGTGGCACATGTTATCTATGTGAAGGACATTTCTACCAGACCGAGAAAAAGAAAAGATAAGGGAGCGAATACATCATAAGATGAGCCAAAGCGCAACATAGTTCTTTCAGGAAAAAGGGACTTCATGGGAGTGGAGGGCAAGACAGACATGTCTGAAGATTATGATAAGTTTCATGAAATTCCTCCCTTCAAAGTCAAGGCTGACCCAAGCATCCTGATAAACGATGAAGATTATCCATGGTTACGGTGCAATAAGCAAATGACACAAGCGAAGAAAAAGTGAAGACTTTCTCCCGCAACTATTATGATGATACCATGCCAACTTTGTAACAGACGAGTATGATACCATTGTCCGTTTTGTACATGCACATGCTATGTGGGTGAAATTATGATACCATGCCAACTTTCAACTTTTTCAGAGTTCATTTGAAATGCTTTAATGTCTTATGGTTCGGCCCTCGTAATACCATTAATCTCGGTTCGCTCCTTGTCAACTATGTTCTCACCAAGAACACTCAAGAGGGCCGCCACGTGGGCCATTGGTTCCGGTTCGTCCGGACCTTTTGGTCCCGGTTCGTCCGGACCTTTTGGTCCCGGTTCCACGCACCAACCGGGACCAATGCGCCTCGCCCCTAGCCCATGACCGTTAGTCTCGGTTTGTGCCACAAACCGGGACTAAAGGGTTGGTCCTCGTTGTGGTCAGAGTTTAGTCCCACCTCGCCAACCGAAGGGTGCTTACATCGGTTTATAAGCCCGTCCCTCTCTGCCTTGTTGAGCTCCTCTCAAAGTGAAAATAGATGCCCCTATACAGGGAATTTGACCTAAATTCATAGTGAATTTCTCTAAAATTCATAGAAATTTATTATGAATTTAGGTTGAATTTTCTCTATAGGCGCATCTATGTTCATTTTTTTAGTAAAGTTAATCACAAACTTGTGATTCACACAAATTTCAAAGAATTCAAATTTTAACTATTCAAATTTGAAAACTAATGGCACTAACAGAAAGTTTATAATTTTTCTAAAACTAAAGGCACTAACAGAAAGTTTATAATTTTTCTAAACTAAAAGCAAAAATAATTAAAAATAATGCAAAAAAAAAGAAAAAAATAATGCAGAAAACAAAACAAAAAAACTGGAAAAAATAAAAATAGCAACAATAAGTATTTTGTTGTAAGTAGAAACAAAATAAAATAAATAAAGCAACAAAGAAAACAAAAAAACAAAAAAAGTGTTTTCAAATTTGAAAACTAATGGCACTAACAGAAAATTTTATAATTTTTCTAAAACTAAAAGCAAAAAAAATAAAAAAATAAAGCAAGAATCAAAAGAAAATAAGTAATTCAAAAAAGAAAACAAATACTGGAAAAAATAAAAAATGCCACCTATTGGGCCACACGGCCTGCATACGACTAGAAACCCATCTGTACATGGGCCAGGATGCATGCCCGCAGGCCCAATAGGCCCAACAAGGCAGTGACAAGGGTAGGCAAGTACTGCCTGCATATTAGAGAGGAGCTCGGCACCTGAACCGCAACGCATCTTATAAACAGGTGCTGAGCTCTCTCAGCTAGCGAGGTGGGACTAAACTTCCCACCGCACCGCGCCATGCCCCCCTTTAGTCCCGGTTGGTGCCACCAACCGGGACCAAAGGCCTTGCACTGGCACGGTGCAGTGGGAAGTTTAGTCCCACCTTGCACTGGCGCGGTGCAAGGCCTTTGGGCTGCTGAAAAGAGACCCTTGGTCCCAGTTGGTGGCACCAACCGGGACTAAAGGGAGGCATTGGTCCCGGTTGGTGCCACGAACCGGGACCAAAGCCTTTGCTATATAAGCAGCACTTGGGAAATTTTCAGATTTCCCTCGCCAGTTGCCCACGATGACGCCGACCTCCTCGACGCCGCCAGGCTGCCCGTGCTCACCGTCGCCGCCCGCTCCTCATCGACGTCGCCCTGTGCCCTTGCCCCGACAGATCGCTGCCCGGTCCTCGTCGTCGTCGCCCTGCCCCCACGCGCCGCCCCCCTCGAACTCCCCTGCTCGCGCGCGCCGCCCCGACGCCCCGAGCCCCTGCCCCGTGCTCGCCGTCGCCGCCCGCTCCTCGTCGCCGTCGCCCTGCCCCTGCCCCGTCTCGCCCCCGCGCGTCGGCGCCCTCGCCGCCCCTGTCGTCGCCTCGAGCTCCTCTGCTCGCGCGCGCCGCCCTGGCGCCCGGGAGCCCCTGCCACGTGCTCGCCGTCGCCGCCCGCTCCTCGTCGCCATCGCCCTGCCCCTGCCCCGTCCCGCCCCCGCGCGCCGGTGCCCTCGCCTGCCCCGGCTGTGAGCCGCCGCCCCGGCTCTGTTTTTTTATTTTTATTAGTTTAATTTTTTTGTTCATATATATATATATATATAATGTATATGTGTATGTATGTGGCTATATGTTTTTGTTCATATGTGGCTATATGTCTTTTTATTAGTTTAATTTTTTTGTTCATATGTGATGTATATGTGTATGTGGCTATAATGTATATGTGTATGTGATGTATATGTGTATGTGGCTAGAATATGCTAAATATATATGTCAAAAATGTTTTTTTGTTCATAGAAAGTTTTTTGTTCATATATAGAAAGTTTTTATATATGACAAGGGAAGAAGAAGAAAAACAAGGATAGGAAAGAAGAAAATAAGAAGAGGAAAGAAAGAAGAAGAGGAGAGGAAGAAGAGGAGAAATAAATAAGAAGATGAAAAAAAGAAGAAAAGGAAGAGGAGAAGAAGAAAGGAATAGAGGAGAAGAAGAAAAAATAGAAAATTTTTCTATTTTTTCTTCTTCTCCTCTATTCCTTTCTTCTTCTCCTTTTTTTTTCTTCTTTTTTTTCTTCGATCTTCTCCTCTATTCCTTTCTTCTTCTCCTCTTTTTATTTCTTCTTCGTTTTCTTATGTTTTATCGGGTCTGTCGTCGTCGATATACCCCTCCCGATAACTTCAACATGAGCGGGGGGGAGGGGGGGTCGATATACCCCCTCCCCGATAATATTATTTTCCCATGTACGTATGTCGTGTCGATATAAACTCCCGATAACTTCAACACGTGGGGGGGGGTCGATATACCCCCTCCCGATAACTTCAACACGAGGGGGGGTCGATATACCCCCTCCCGATAACTTCAACACGTGGGGGGGTCGATATACCCCCTCCCGATAATATTATTTTCCCATGTACGTATGTCGTGTCGATATAAACTCCCGATAACTTCAACACGTGGGGGGGGGGGGTTCGATATACCCCCTCCTGATAACTTCAACACGAGGGGGGTCGATAAACCCCCTCCTGATAACTTCAACACGTGGGGGGGTCGATATACCCCCTCCCCGATAATATTATTTTCCCATGTACGTATGTCATCGTTGTCGATATAAACCCCTCCCGATAACTTCAACACGTGGGGGGTCGATATACCCCCTCCCGATAACTTCAACACGTGGGGGGGGGGGTCGATATACCCCCTCCCCGATAATATTATTTTCCCATGTACGTATGTCGTCGTTGTCGATATAAACCCCTCCCGATAACTTGGAACACGTGGGGGGGGGGTCGATATACCCCCTCCCCGATAACATTATTTTCCCATGTATGTACCTTGTCATTGTCGATATTACCCCCTCCTTGAAGCGTTCTCGAGGCCACCCCAAACCCTTGAGAGGCCACCCCAAACCCTAGAGAACCAGCGTCGAGGCCACTAATATGATTCCTTATTGTGATTAGCTAGCTAGTTCTACATTTGCCACTAATATATCCATCTGTCATGTTTGAAGAATAATTGCCATGTTGTAAATATTTGTAGGAACTATGGACACCCCCCAAGACGAAGCACAAGAAGCGATGTTGGGGGACATAATCGCACAAGGAAGTGATGTCGTCTTCTCGTTGTTTCTCAACGACACCGATGGTCTGGAAGGACATGGTGATGAAGAAGCAAGCTATGATTATGATGGCTCCGTTGACCCAATGCCGGTGCAAGAAGGAGACCGTGATGACGGCTCCGGTGACCCAATGACGGTGCAAGAAGGAGACCGTGATGACGGCTCCGGTGACCGAACCAAGTCCGGCCAGGTATATATATTAGTTAAGCCTGTGCTGACTAGCTAATTGATGCATTCATTCTTTTGGTATGTACACATATTAATTAACTCTCGTCTTTCTTCTTTTTTCGAGCCCTCCGGATTGAGCACAACTTCGGTAAAGAGACGAGGCCCAAAGAAAAAGTTGAGCTCGGATGAAAGGTTTGAGATCACAGCAATCGCACGCGACGGCCAACCGATTGAACCCATCCGGACAAAAGATGCATTTTCTACTCAGTGCGGGGTTCTTGTTAGGGACAAGATCCCGATCAGCATCCACCAATGGTATAAGCCTAAGAACGAAGACCCTGAGGTGTCTTATGTCAATGATATGCAGAAAAATGATCTTTGGGCTAAGCTGAAGTCAAATTTCACCCTACCGCCAGAGGAGGATCCGGAGAAGCCGGTTAAAGAGCAATTAATCAAGTCTTTTGCTCTTAAGAAGATGGCAGACCTATTCAGGAGGCGGAAGAATGAGCTGAAAAGGTTTGTCGATAAAGAAGAGACACCAGAATTGATCGGCAAATATGAGAAGATCAGAGATCACTGGCCCGCATTTGTGGCCCACAAGACATCGGAAAAGAGTAAGAAGATGTCGGCGACAAACAAGCAAAATGCTGCGAAGAAGAAGCTTCACCATCGCACGGGGTCAGGTGGCTACCTCAAAGCCCGGCCTAAGTGGGCCAAGGCTGAGAATGATATGATTGATAAAGGGATCGAACCAGAGACAATGAACTGGCCAGACCGTTTCCGTACTTGGTTCTTCGGGGCTGGCGGAACCTTGGACCCTGTATCAGGGAAGTGCCTTTGGATGGACGAGCAAATGAAAATACCAGTCAAGAGGCTTCAGCACTATATCGATGCAGCGCAGCAAGGGACGCTCGTTCCAGACAGAGAGAACGACGAGCTCACAATGGCCCTCGGGAATCCTGAGCACCCTAGACGGACACGAGGCACGCCAGGCTCCGTTCTGTGGAAGGCTGGGTTTCCGAACGCAGGCGGTTACGAGAGGAGGAAGAAAGTGCAGCAGACCCAACTGCAGGCGCTGCACGCAAGGGTACAAGCGATAGAGGAACGAGAAGCAAATCGCAGCAAACGAACTGCCGAAGCTTCCCCCGAAGCTACCCCGCCATCTCAGCGGAGAAGCAGCGTGGCTTCCATCGAGCTGCTTCAGCCGGAGCATGTCTTGACGGCTCCTGCCAGCTACCCCGTGGATGCTATCACGGAGTCTCAAAATTTCCACCTTATGACGCAATAACAGAACTTCAAAGTCAAGGCGGCTGTCGGCTCTGTTCGACCTCCTGAACCCGGCGCAACTTTTCAATGTCGTCCGATTCCAGAAGGATATGCTAGGGTGACGGTGGACGAAATAACGGAGGGATTTGAGGACCTCCAGCTTGACCACCCTACCGGTGAAGGGGAGACTAGGCTGGGTTCTGCTCTGAAGACTCCATGCCTATGGCGGAAGGAGCTCATCAACCTTCCGAACTGGACGCCTCCGCCTCCTCCTCCTCCTCCAGCGAGTCAGGGCACTCCGCCTCCTCCACCGCCTCCTCCTCTGGCGAGTAACGATCAGGGCACTCGGCCTTCTTCTCCGGTGCGTGGCGGCACTCCGCCTCCTTCTCCGCCTGTGCCGGCGCGCTCGAGCAGCCACCAGCCTCCTCCTTCTCCGCCTCGCCAGCAAGGGCGGAAGAGACCCGCCGCCGCCCCGGCTGATCCGGCGCGTCGTAGTCCTTCTCCTCCGCCTCATCAGAAGACAGCCGCTCCGTCTGCTCCGGCATCTAGCAGTACAGCCAGAGGCAGGAGGCAATACAGATACGGTCCACCTCTCAAGCCTCCAGAGAAGTTACCGTACGAGATGATCGTCGAAGAAAACAAGAAGATCGTGCGGACCAAAGTGAAGGACTTCTTTCAAGGGTTGAAAGCACAGAGACATCCACCTCCGGAGGAGAAGGTAGATGTGGTGAAAGCAAAGCGCACTCTGGCTGCCCTGACAAAACCACCAAAGTCTCCGCTGAAAGGAAACTATGAGCGCATTATTGGAAAGTCATTTGTCGAAGCGGGGCGGTCGGGAAGTACTGTCAGTGATCAAAGGATGAAAGAACGACGAGCTGCGAAAAAAATTGCCCAGCTCGGCGAACAAGCGAACCAATCGTGCCCCCCACTCAAGGTGTCTAGCGACATCGTCGCTAATGATCCGAGGGTGGTGCCCGGTTATAGCAATCTTGGAGATTACCTGCCCGACGATGTACATTATGATTTCTTGGAGGGGGAAGCGGTAAGATTCGAGTACGGGAAGCCTCTTGTCAATGATGAAAGATCTCTAACAACGATGATGCGAAGATTGCATGATTGGTTCATGAAAACCTGCAGAGAGTCTGGGGGGGAGGAATACTTTGACGCTGAGAGTTAGAGAGGAGCATGACCTCGTTGGAATTGAACTGTTGAATTATCCATTTGAGGAGTTTTTCCCGTTTTTCTATCAAAGGGCCCTCGATAAAGCAACGGTCACCTGCTACTGTCTGTAAGTACTACTACTTCTGTCATTAAGTCTCTCTATATAGGTCAGCTCTTTCATTGCATGTATTTATAATTATCCTCACTATATTATGCAGATTGAAGATCGCCGAATTGAAGAAAAGACAAGTCGGTGATATTGGGTTCATTAACACAAATCTCATAGATGCAACTGAGGTTAAATTTCATGCCGAGGATACCGAGGCCAACTTGCTACGACCGTTGGTAATAAATGAAAACAAAGATATAATACTCTTTCCTTACAACTTTAAGTGAGTGTTACTATCTTGTGCATATTCGGTTTCCCTTATATATTAGTCCAGGTTATAGTAATGTAATTGATGAGTTATGCATGAGTGCGCAGTTTCCACTATATTCTCCTAGAGATTAAGCTTGAGCAGGGACTAGTAACCGTCTTAGACTCGAGACGAAAAGATCCCCAGGAGTATGCGGACATGACTGAAATCCTCGAGAAGTAAGTTAAATCTATCATTATCCACCATATCAGCAACTTTGTTCATTTCCTGATATCAAGTAATTGTTTTCTTTGTCTGGCAGGGTTTGGAGAAAATTCACCAAAAAAGCTCCGGGACTGTCGAAGAAGCTGCAATTTAGATACCCGAAAGTAATTACTATAGTAGCATGTTCCGCGCGTCTCCTAGTGATTCAAGCGCTAGTTTCATCAATACCATTTGGCATGCTTGCTTATCAGTTTGATTGACCTCTATTTCTTGTAAAGTGGTTGTGGCAGGATCAAGGGAATGATTTCTGTGGATACTACGTTTGCGAGTCCATCCGCTACATGACCTGTGAACGGGGGTACACTGAAGAACAATATGAAGTGCGTAAGCAATAATATTCACAATTTTATTTTATTACCATCATTTGTGTTGAGTTTCATTTATTCATATATATATATGTATTGACCCCCTTCTTCAAATTAGATCTTTCGGATGCGGGATGAACTCCTACCATCAGATCGTATGCGAGCAATTCAAGAGGAATTGGCAGCATTCTTCCTTGACCACGTGATCGCTGAAGACAGAGAATAGCATGTGGATCTTGACTTCGTATATAATTAGGAGATTATATTGTAAGAGATAATTATTGCATATATGTAGCCGGTAGTGTCGGATAGATATACGAGAACTTGTTGTTCGACCAATCTCTCGGAGAAGGAGAGGTGGTCGATATCACTTCTCTCTGTATGCATATATGTTCATGACGATCTTCTGTTTCCTTCTTTTTCTTACTAGCTAGCTAGCGTGTCTAGTCCTCTCTATACGTATATAGTACGTAGCGTCGACCAAGCACGGACATAAGAGAGGACACTTCTCTCTATTAATTAGCTATAGCTATAACACAATATATGAAACACCTAAATTAACCCCCCAAAACCCCCAACCCCCCTCCCTTTCAAAAAAAAAACCACAGCACCTGAAATGCTGACGCGTGGATGCCTATTGGTTCCGGTTGGTGCCACCAACCGGGACCAAAGGCCCTCCTATCTAGGCTCGGCGCACCGGCCACGTAGAGGCCCATCTCTCCCGGTTCTGGACTGAACCGGGACTAAAGGGCTAGGGCATTAGTAACGACCCTTTAGTCCCGGTTCAGAAACCGGGACAAAAGGCCCTTACCAACCGGGACTGATGGTGGTTTATCTACTAGTGTGTGGCAGTTCTGGTTTTCCTTGGAGTATATTTGTTCTCGTGGAAGTGGCACTTGGGAGGAGTCAGCGGCAGTACTGCCAGGCCTGAGCGGCAGTACCGCTGACAGCCTCAAGCGGTAGTGCTGCTGTTCTCAGCGGTAGTACCGCTCGTGGCCATCAGCGTTAGTACTGCTCCTGTTCTACGTTGGTACTGCCTCGATTCAAGGGCGTCGCCTCTCATGTCGGGTTGGGCGGTAGTAGGAGCGGAGGTAGGCACGATAGGGGCCTCCTCCTCCTTCCCCCGAGCCCATGGCATGCTTCCCAGTTGCATGCCCGAAGGAGAAGATGTGTTGCATCTGGCTATAGTTCTGTATGGGTGTGTTGAGGAACTCAGCGTCCTTTGGGTGGTCCTAAGAATGAAACACAAGTGTTGTTAGTTGCGATTAGGAGTAGGCAATGGTGGACAGTATGAAAAGGTAGAGGGTTGTGAGCTAACCGCGACATTGCCGACGTAGTGCTCTGCCTCCAAAACTATGGAGCAAGTGTTCTCATCCCATGAGGCGCCGCAAAGGTCTCTCGGCTTGGACACTTGGATCCATCGACTTCTCCACTTCCTCATGTGGTTGTACATCTGGGTGGCAGACACCTTCTGCCCATAGAACTCGAACACCTGCTGTGCAACGGTGTTCAAGTGCACCTCCTTGAAGCCCTTGTCAGTACTAACTCCACTAGAGATGAGCTCACACATCTTGTTCAGCACAAACATGGACATGAACGGCTGCAAGTTTATGTTGTTTGACCTACCATCCTTCTTTGCCTTTGCTGCTGCTACCTTGAGTGCAACGGCAGCAGCAGCAGCAGTAGGAGTTGGCTCAACGAGCACTACTAGCACATAGAGGGAATCAGACGCGAACACCTCTGAATCAGGTGCCATCTCGGACATAGGCTGCGAGTCCTCGACAAACGATGGAGCAAACTGGCTGTCGGACCGGATAAGGGCCTGACTAAGATCCCGCGTCTGCGTGGTCATGTCCTACAATCGTAGCACGCATTGACAATAAGCATAGCACACAACATACCGGACAATCCATGAAAGCAGGAGCATACATGTACATGGTTCATCACTATCATAGCAAGTACATGCTTCATCACTATCATACTAAGAACATATGGTTCATCGATATCATACTAAGTATACCGGACAATCTATGAGCACGAACATACATCTACAACAAACAGCATGCTACATATGGACCACCAATAGCTACAAATCACATATCTAAGCACGAATCAACACAAGCACAAGGTTCAACTTCAAACTCTACTACTAATCTAGCCTACCACATGCTTGAACATCTAGTCCTACCACAAATTGCAACCGCAACGTAGCAATCAACCATATTAGCTCACAGATCAGACCACTAATCAACCATGCATCTAGATCAAACCCTAGGTGCAGCTCAGATCTAGCTAGAAGGAACAGAGAAAAAGGGGGATTGAACTCACAGAGGCCATGGCTGCAGCTCGAGGACGAGGGGGGGGGGGAGGTCATGGAAGATCAACGCTGGCTGGTGAAGGAGCGCCGACGCCGTGGATCGCCGGCCGATGAAGATGCGCCGCTTACCTGCTCGTCGTTGCCGATGCGCGTCGGCAGGAAAGCTCGAACGGAGGGAGAATGGTGGCGGGAGTTGGGGCGGTGAGTGAGGGGGCTAAATAGGGGTGGACTGGTGGGAGGTGAGCCGAAATCCTCCCCCCGATTTTTCGGTGACGCGGGCGAGCTCGCGCCATCTCCCTGGTCGCACGAGGAGAGAAGCGTGTCGCCCTCCCCTGCCTCGCCCATGTCAGGCTCGCGAGCTACTACCGATTCGGGTGTTTCCCCTGGACCTGGCCTGGATGTGCTTTTAAGTTCCGTGTGATGCGAGCCGTACAGTAAACGCAGGCAACCAAACGGGCCAAGTCCTTTCCGCGCGGGCCAGGCTAGGCCATATGCAGGCAACCAAACACGCCCCAAGATATTTAGTTGAATTTGGCGAGGACTTGTAGAGCTGGAGATTGGAGATACGAGGCAGGACGGCAGCCCGGAGCCCTTCTTTCATATGGTTGCACAAGAGGTCCAACACCCGAAGGCTTCGCCCCGGTAACACAACGGGGTCCAGGTCGTATACATGCCTCCGCTCCCACTTGTCGAAGTCAAAACTGAGGTGGACCTCCTTGATGTGTCAGAGCTCCGGGACAACGAGCAGAGTGGCCAGAAGGTCGTGGGGTTCCCTCCACGGTGAGCTCCGCATGTAGATGGGGTGGCCTTGACATACTAGCAGTACCTGTCGTCGCCTCCCTAGATGAAGAGCGAGAGCTTCTTGCTGGGGCGCTGGTCGGTGGAGCGGAGGACGACGCAGGCATCGGAGAGTAGCCGGTCCTTGAGCTGAGAGTGCCTAGGCGGCAGTAGGACCCGGAGGACTAGTAATTGTTGGATTCGTATATCAATGTACTTCCTCTGTCCAGAAAAAAAATGTTCATTAAATGGATGTATCTAGCACCAAGTGAGTGCTAGATACATCCATTTGATACACAAGCTTCGGACAAATTTTTTCTGACGGAGGGAGTAGTTTCTAATGATATTATTTTTGCTACGTATAACTTAATTTTCTCTTGATCAAAATATGAGCCAGAATACGAGGAGACTACAGTAATCCAAGACGAAGGTGGTACATCTTATGATGAATTCAATGATATATGTTTGGCATTCCAGATGCAAATATTTTTCTACACAAAGTTGGTCAAAGTTTGTGAGGTTTTAGCTTTTCAAAAAAATCTAAGAGAGAGTAGAAAATAAAGTCTACACAAAAGAAACAGTAGTCAAATAGCACAAAGAGATGCACCGACCGCTCCTCAACGGCATCAGTGTAGGGCTGCTCTACCATCGCTGGGGTGCATGAGCATTCACATGTCGATGCACACCTTCCGGTTTGTCTTTTTGGCTGTGGGGGTGATCCGTTATTTTTTCCTTGTGGCTACTGTGGTGGTGATAGAGGCAGGTGATGAACGTTGGTGTTAAGCTCATATGATTCTTTGGTCTTGTTTGTATTTTTAATTCTTGACTGGTGGGAGTAGTTTTCTACACAGATGCAAGTATTTTTAATTCTTAGCTGGTGGTCATGTGTGCAAAGACTAGCGTCCTGTTGTTTTTTCAGTTTTGTCAGGTCAATATGTACAATGATTTATACTATGATCCTTATGATATAAATAACACATTATTATCATATAAAAGATTACACACTCTATATGCGCCAATGGGTATACAATGTGTTGGCAGGTATCCCGGCCAGGAGCTCCCCCATGACTAGCACTTCGTCATTGGCCTGATCTATGTGTGCGGACGTCCTATCTTTGTCATTGATGCCAAGACTTGTGATTACACAAATAATGTTCTTGAATTTTAAAAATGTTCACAAATTTTAAAGAATGTGTGCAAAATTGATTTTTTTCGAAATTCAAAAAATATACAGAAAATTGATAAAATTTTCTAGAATTTTATTTATTTATTTGTAATTTTAAAATTTTATTTAAAATGTGAATGAATTTGAAAAATATTTTTGAATTCAAAAAATGTTTCTGAATTTCAAAAAATCTTCATGAATATCATTTTTTCAGTATTTCAAAACATGTTCTAAATTTCAGAAAAATATTCACAAAAATAAAAAATATCGATGAATTTGAAAAGTGTTCCAGATTCAAAAACAGGTTCATCAATCCGAAAATTGTTCTCGAACGTTAAAGATGTTTCAGATTCAAAAATATTTCCGGAATTAAAAAAACTATTTCCGCAAAATGTACCGATTTTCTCACAAATTTCATAAACTGTTCATGCATATATAAAATGGAAAAAAGGAAAAGTAGAAGGGAAAAATAAAAAAATGAAGAAAACAAAAGAAAACCTGATAGAAAATAAAGAAAGCCGGCAAAAATAAACCGAGAAAAAACCCGGTTCTATGAAGGTGTTTGAACCGGCCCAAAACCGATGCCATCCCAGCCGTGCGTTGTGTTCCCACGCTGCGCGTATTCCTTCCCTTCTCCTCTGCTGCGCCGGTGCACGCTGGCATGCATGAGCATGGGCGCATGGCCGCTGTGTCATCCTTCCGTTTTGCGGTTCGAAAAAGGAATTTTTTTTTTCTTTCCGTTTTGCGCGGCTGTCTTTGGTTCTGGCGCCGGCTCGGTCGCCGCCGACCCCCCAGACATAGCAGGAGGAGGCCATGTGGTCAAGCCGCGTGGGCGTGGTCTCGCCTTGGAGGAGTTTCGCACGTCTCCACCGGCCAACACCGCTGTCCCGGCTGTTCTCCGCTACGCGCTACGCCACCTTTTTTCACTTTTTGTTGGGATTTTCTTGAGTGAAGCCTATTTTAAACCTTGAATTCATACGACTCGTCCAAATTAAACCTTAACCTTTCAATCCCTGAAATTGGTACCCTTTACTTACTGATCCCGGTCTATTTCAACCTTGAACCTGTTTGGCGCACTAGGAAAAAGATGATCCCGACCGGGTTTAATCTGTACTCTCACTTTCTCATGAGCAATTTGTTAAGGTGTCGGTGACCTTATGGGCAATCTGGGCGGCAAGGAGAAAGACCATTCACGAGGGCATTTTTCAAAGCCCTCATCACATACACTCATTTGTGACCAGGTTCCTTCAGGAGCTGGATATGCTAAAGGAAGGTGGAAGCAAGGGGCCAAGCCAGCCTGTGATAGTGAGAGGGACCAATGCCCGCCGGCCCAAAGCCCCGCCACCTAGATACTACAAAATCCAAGTGGATGCAGGGGTTCGGCCTGGAAGGAGAGGAGTGGCCGCAGCAGTCTGCAGGGACAGGGAAGGTAACTATATGGGAAGCTCGGCAATATCTATAAACGGTGTCCATGATCCAACAACATTGGAGGTTATCGCATGCAGAGTGGCTCTTGCATTAGCAGCAGACCTACACCTTCATGACATCATTATCTCTTCAGATTTGAAACAAGCGGTGATTGGTATCAACACTGGGTCTAGAGGGAACTACGGAGCTGTAGTTGAGGAGATCAAGCTCCAAGCTTTAAATTTTAATTGTTCTTTTGTGTTTGAAAGTCGGGTTGTTAATCAGGATGCACATAGTTTAGCCAAATACGTACTTAATCTCGGTCAGGGGCGCCACGTCTGGCTTGGCCAACCCCATGATCGAACCGCATCCCACACTCTATGGTTTTTGATGAATAAAGTTTGGTTAAACCCTAATAAAAACTACACACTACCCAGGTCTCGAGCTTTCCCTAAAAAAAAGACCTAGGCCTGGAGCGATGGCGCGGCCGCCGCCGGCGAAATGCCCCACCACCGTGCTCGATCTCGACGACGACCTTCTCCGCGAGGTGTTCCTCCGCCTCCCGGCCCTCCCTAGCCTCGTCCGCGCCGCCCTCTCCTGCAGCACCTTCCTCCGTGCGGTCCGTTCGTCCCCGGCCTTCCGCCGCAGCTTCCGGGCACTGCACCCCTCTCCCTTTGTCGGCCTCTTCACCCAGCGCCTCCTCGGATGCTTCGAGCCCGAGGTCTCCTCTTTCGACGCCCACCACAGCCGCCCTGACCTGGACTTCGAGGCCGCTGTCCGCGGCGGCGATTTCGACCTCACCGGCCTCCCACTCCCAGACGAGGACGAGGACAACGCCAAAGAAGATGAGAACAACGACGAAGAAGATGATAACAACGAGGTTGAGGACGACCAAGAGAACAGCATGGAGGAGGACACCGATGGAGAAGATGAGAACAGCGAGGATGAAGCGGAGGAGGACGATGAAGAAGATGAGAACAGCGAGGAAGAGGAGGACGATGAAGCCGCCTCGCCTGTGTGGCAGATTGAACGATGCTGCGATGGCTACGTCGTCCTCTTCAACCAGAGGGCCAAGCAGATAGCTGCCTACAATCCTCTTACGCAGGCACTGCATCTCTTTCCCTTGCCACCACGCCTCGTCTCCGATGCCATAAACTTTGAGTTCCACATTATCTCCTCCCAAGAGGACCCTGGCGTACCACCCCGCGTGGTGGTGTGTTTCTACACTCGCTTCTATCAGGTCGTCGTCGGCGTCATCTCGTCTGACAGCAGTATCGAGTCCGAGTGGCAGAAGTTCCCTGAGACCGCGATCGGACTCACCGGCAAGATGGTGAATGGCTCTGTCTACTGGATCCACGCGGGGAAACCGTACATGACCGTGTTGGATACTGCGACGCTGCAGTTCACTAAAATGGATATGCCGCCGCTCTTGGCAGGGCAAGATGACCATGAGTGTGGTTTTGTGCTTGGTAATACCAAGGATGGGAGGCCCTGTATAGTTTCCCCAGATTTGTGGGGTGATTGCTCGCTTAAGGTTTTTCTCTGGAGATGCGACGAATATATTGACGATGGTCTCAATTCCTGGATACTGGACCAGACATTTCCCTTGAAAACGATTCGTCAGTTCATTAAGTTCTCAGAAGGTGATGATGAATTTATTATTGTGCGGCCTATGCAGCTTATCGATGGGGTTGTGTACCTTCGTACTGCGTATGCCGAGGCTCCTCCGTTATTGTTATCCTTTTGTCTCAAAACAGCGGAGCTGAAAATGATCTGTGAAGATTATCACAAGCCCATCCATCCGTACATCATGGCGTGGCCTCCTTCTTTGGTACTTGATAAGGTGAGCCCATCCGTATTGTGAGAAAATGCTCTGCCACAGTTTCTTTCTACGTTCAAAACCTGGATTTTAGTGTGCAGTTTTTATTTACCTGAGAACACCGAATTAATGGATCGTTGTAGGAATCTGCTATCCACTCTTCCTGTACATGATTTTCCAATTGCAATTCTGCTTCACTTGAAAATACTGAAACATTATAAAGACTAATACCCTTTGACTGTGCTATATATTGCTCAGGCAGTTCTATGCTGATAGTGTGCACATACGATGTATCATACCCTCGTAGCACCGTATATGGTTAGTTATGTTATTCTTTGTTTCACGGATGAAGCACTTGATTTCCCTAAATCAGAAATTCAGAATCAGACTTGTCAAGGAACCTATTCGTAAAAGATTTATAGATATATGTAAATGGTGCTCTGTAGGCTGTATAACTGCTTCGTTAAAATATGGAAACCCTTCCACCCTTTGGTGTTACTGTTGTAATAAGCATATGTTGTATACTTCTTGATGTCGGGCTCAACATTCTGTTGACTGCTTACGGCAGTATATGTCCATCGAGGCAACATCGGCAGATATGTGTACTTTAATTCAGAGTAGAAACTCTGTACTTGTTTTGGGCTGTTCACAATACTTATATAATCTGTAAATTCTTTAGGGTCCCTGTTCAAAAGGTCAAGCTTTGTCTACACCAGGATCCGAAGGAAGTGATGTGAAGGCTTGAGGTGGCTTAACAGGGCCTGCATCTGTTGCCAAAGCATAATCATAATAGGTAACTCCGTGGACTGAATGTTATATATAAATTCCGAAGGTGGATTGTTTGCATAACTGGTCATGGACCTGCACATTTGTTTAGTACTCCCTCCGTTCGGAAATACTTGTCGGAGAAATGAATGTACCTAGATGCATTTTAGTTCTAGATACATCCATTTTGGCGACAAGTATTTCCGAACGGAGAGAGTATAATGTTGATTCCGTTGACCGGCTAGTTTTCTATAATCTTGCATCTCCAAACTTTGAAGATTGCACTTGTCGCTTTTCCCTTTTAACATTTGGATGGTACCTTTTGGATGCATGAAAGCCATTCCTAGATTTCGAATTGGCCTCATATTTAAATATTTTGGGATCAGATGACGATTGGTGTGCACTTGTTTATCTTGTTCATGTAGGACCACTTAGAGACCTGGTGAGATGGATCGTGGTGGTGTCTTTTGGCGATGCTGATGCATGGTGACTCAAGCAATATCTCGATACTTTGAAGATTATAAAATCCTTATGTCCTACTGGGCGTGGCTATCTTGAGAGCCTTATGCTTATCTGTGCCTTTTGCATATTTAGTATTCTGGAATTTCGAGTAAATATCATAAAACTACTACAATTCGGGTTAGGGTTCCAAAAAACTACCGTTTTTAATTTTTTCGCTGATAACTACTAATGTTGGGGTCGGCTGTTTCGAAAACCCCAAATGACCGAGTGCTTTAAAATTGATCACGATTATGACAAGGATGGCCCACTCGTCGGAGCTGACGTGGATAAAAATTGTCAACGCCGTTATCTCTCTTACTCATCCCGTCTTCTTCCTCTATCTCTCTTTCTTCTTCCTTCTTCCTCCTGTTGCTCGGTCCCGATGCAGCCATGGAGAGCCTCGTGCTTGGCCGGTAGGCAGAGCGAAGCCGCCGGCGAGCTCCCCCCCCCCCCCTCCCCGCGCAGAGTGAAGCATCCTGCCGGAGTTAAGGGACTCTGCTGGGTGCTACAGACGGACATGGTTAGGGGAAGAGCGCACACAGAGCTGCCCATGCCGGTGCTCGTGCGCCGCCACCTGCAGTTGTCCCCGGCTCCTCGACACCCCTACTGTGGCCGCTCGCCGCCGCCACCTGTTGCATCCACCGGCTGCTCGCCGCCTCAGTTGTGCGATTATAAGGCTCTGCAAGGAGCCGCCGCGTGCTGCTTGCCGCGAGCCGCCTGAAGCCGCACGCTGCTGGCCGCACCATGGGAGCCGCCGCGTGCTGCTGGATGCGAGCAGCTTGAGGCCGTGCCATGGGGAGCCACCTGAGGCCCCGATGCGGGCCGCGCCATGAGGAGCCACCGGCCGCGCACCCCTACTCAATGTCCTGGAACTCTGGTCACCGACAGGGGAGGAGATGGAGGGCAGTGAGCGATTCTAGGAAGAGGACGGAGGCCGGTTGCCGGAGAGAGAGAGGGGGGCCGAGCGGGATTGGCCCAGGGGCCCGATTGCTTTTTTGCTTTTCTTTACAAGGACCCGATCGCTTTTTTTAGAAAATTACAGGGATCTGATTGCTTTTATTTGAAAATTATAGGGTCTCAATTGCTTTTTATAAATATTTGGATCCCACTTGTCATAACCTGCAAACAGTCAACCTAACGGTCAACCTAACAATGTTGACTTTTTATGCCATGTGGACCTGACGGGTGGGCCATAGCTGTCAAAAAACGGTCTAAAATTTAAACACCCTGTCATTTGGGTCTTTTGAAACAGCCGGCGCCAACGTATGTAGTTATCAGCGAAAAAATAAAAACCGATAGTTTTTTGAAACCATAGCCCGAATTGTAGTAGTTTTATGCTATTTACTCCTGGAATTTCAGACCTAGTTGAACCTTAGTTGTCGGTTGCTTGTCTCTTAATATGGTTATATGGTCACATTCATCATATGATATGTCGAGTGTATCAGTGAAATGTAGTTATATGGCCACATTCATCATATGGCATGTATTTCTCATTGATTGGCCCCGCTCTTATCCTCGTCCACCCAATCTTTCATCCTTGCTTGCTTCGACCCTCTCCATCGCGTCCACTTCTGAACAAGACGGTCTTGCATCGTCTCCCAAGTTCCTCAACAACGATCTTCCAACATGAGTCCACCCCCCAAGCAAGATTGATATTGTACCTCCTTAATAAACCGCCCACACATAATCACATTGATGCGCATGCTGGTCCGTCAACCTTGTGTTGAGTAACATGGGGCCTACACGGCTAACTCAAATACGACGCCACTTAGACATGAGTGGGTTTTCTCCATCAAGTGGCATCATGTTGGACTTAATTATGATTGTGCCAAAGGTTAGAAATTGTTAGTTAGGAAGATGATAGATGTGTTTGCTTCCAGCAAGTCAGGGTTCAAGCTATATGTTTAGTCCGCGCAATAAGGGTGAAGTTGCACAATATTGTTTGCATGGTCCATATGTTATGGACTTCTTTCTCTTTTCCCCCTAAAAAATAACGTAGCCGTGGTATTGATTGATTTTTGTTTTGTAGATTTACTATTTTTGATGAAGGGTAGATTATATTGACTCAAAATAAAGAATCAAAAGGATACAAACACGGTGAACACACACCTAGCCTCTGCATAATTAGGATGCACACAAAAACACATTTTAAATTTAGTCGTGATAAATTAGTAACAAAATAAAACACCTCCCCTCGGCCCTGTTTCATCAATGGGTTTGTTGAGTAAATGGTCATGTAAGTTTGAGAGCAAACAAGGGACGTGGCACTTAATTTTGAACAAGGAAAGAATTTTGTTTTACTAGATTTTTGTGAAGTCAATGTGGTGTTTTCTTGAGGAGGAATGTGCTTGCCTAAGGGGGCGAGGGGTTCTTGTGCGCCGACACTCCCATCGGCCGTAGTCCATCCATCATAGGCAAAAATCACGCAACACACTATTGACACATATAGAAATGGCAGATCACCAGCTCAGTACACATAGCATGATGCAGGACAATCCACACAGTGCCACGGAGGTCTCATGAGTTACACCGGATCATATATAACTTATAACATATATGGTTGCACACAATGGCAAATTAGCACAACTTCGCACAAATGTGTTCTTTCTTTGGCACAAGGACAACCAAGCAAGTTGGCATATATGCATACGTTGGCAGAAGCATAACTTAGATACTCCCTCGTTTCTAATTATAAATCTTTTTAGAGATTCTAATATGGACTACATACGAAGCAAAATGAGTGAATCTACATTCTAAAATAGATCTATATATTATCATAAAAAAATAGATCTATGTACATCTGTATGTTGTTTGTATTGAAATCTCTAAAAAAGACATATTTAGGAGTGCAAGTATATATACCACCATGCATACACCTAATTAAATAGGGTATTCAAAGGGGTGGTGATGGTTTTGAGCTCAGCAATCTAAAGTAAGCCATTCAGGCCTGGTGGTGATGGTTTTCACATCAACCCCCTTAGGCAAGTGAACATATAATCTGTCACCAACCACTTTATAATCGGCGAAGACCCGCTTGTAAAGTTTGGTGTCGTCAACAACTATAAACTCACATGGATCATCGCCAAACTCCTCTTCGATCCTTTTATAGAGTGGATCAGGAGAGCTGCGAGACCGCCTTAGCTTTCCATCAGTGAATTGGTTTATCCCCAATTTATACGGCAGGTTAGCCTTGTTAGAGCATCTCCACTAGCCTCCCCAGGACGCCCCCCCCCCAGGACACCTTTTTAGACTCGGTTTTAGGCTCGGACGGCACTTTTCGCTGAAAAACGGCCCAGCCACGCCCCCAACGCCTCCCCAGAACGTCAAAATAGCGCTGGCAAACCCAGGCGAAACCCGGTGCGCTGGGGGCCTCTTGGGGCGCCGGCGGAAGTTTCGGCGAATCGTGTCTCATCACATGTCCTCCACATGTCCTTTTTCTTGGCCCACTTAATCATTCTCCTCACAAACTTTTGCTTGAGGTGGAGTGTGACTGGGAAGATGCCCTCTTTATTTCGCCGGATGACCCCCAAGACACCAACTTTTTTGGTTCGGTGATGTTCTTGGGGTGCCAACGGCTGGAGATGCTCTTAGTACGGTGGGCAAACAGGACCGTCTTCTTGAATGTCTTGAACCAGTGAACCATCTCATCGGGGTCACGCTCCTGGTCGAAAGCCTTGCACCAGCGCTCGTACAAGGCCCAGAGGACTTCGTCTGACTCGAGGTCCTTCTCCTCCACCAGAAACTCGCCTTCCGGCTTTTGTTTTGCAACAAAAAAAAGGAAAATAGTAGTCGTATGAGGAATTGCAATTTAATTCGTGGTGTCAGATGTAGAGGTAAAACTACGAGCAAAACAACCTTTGTTATGTCAAATGAATTGCAATTTAATATGCAGTGGTAGTAATTAAAACTGTGAGCAGAAGACCCAAAATATGTTGCCCTATTGAGCACATGAACGAATTTATCAGATGGTTCGGCTGCATGCACAAAGGTAGAGACGCGGAGACCACATGGGAGTATGCCGGCTAGGAGCTCAACCTTGACTAGCGCTTCGTCATTGGCCTGGCCTGTGTGTGTGAAGGCCCTATCTTTGTCACTGATGCCAAGACTTATGACTATACGTGCGAACCAACCTTGTTAGAGGGACTGTGGTATCTCCAGCTCATCAGGGTTCAAGTCCGGTTGCTTGCATTTATTTCTGAATTTATTTCAGGATTTTCAGCGATGCGCATTCAGTGGGAGGAGACGACGTTACCGTCGATGACGAGGTGTCTACGGTGATTTCGTAAATTTCAATATGCTTTGCCGGCTTAGTCTTTTGAAGGTGCTCACAGTCACAGGGGTAGGGTATGCGTGTGTGCGTTCATAGGGGTGACTGTATGCGCGTGTATATGAGCGCTTGCCTATACTATGTTAAAAAAAGACCTATGACTATACAAAAATGTTTGTAAGCTCAACAAATGTTCATCCAAATTCAAAAAATATTCACAATTTTTTTTAAATAATCAGAACATTGATAGATCGTTTGTAAATTTGAAAAAATGTTCCCGAATTTTAAAGAATGTTTGCAATTTTAAAAAATCATAAAATTGAAAATTTGGTCGTGAGAATTTGTTAAAACAATTTAAAAATATATACAAATGTGAATAAATTGTTAATGATTTTTACAATGTCTGCACAATCAAAAAAAGTTCACAACTTTGAACAATGTTCATGAATTTTAAAAATGTTTGAGATTTCAAAGATATTTATGAATTTGATTTTTTTGTATAATTTTAAAAAATCTTGAATTTGATAATTATTTCAATATTTATAAAACATTCACAATTTTTCAAAATATCCATGAATTTGAAATGTGTCCTAGATGTCCTCGAATGTTAAAAGATGTTTTGAGTTCAAAAATATTTAGGAATTAATTAACAAGTTCCACAAAATGTACCCGTTTTTCACAAATTTCAAAAACTGTTCATGAGTATATAAAAAGTGGAAAAAATCAAAAAGGGAAAACAAAAAAAGAAAAGAAAAATTAAACGAAAAAAAATGAAAACAAACTGAGAAAAGGAAACCCAGAGAAATCCCCAGTTCCTTGAAGTTGAAGGTGCTTGAAACTTTGAATCATCCCAAAACCTATGGGAAAGAGAAAGAAAAAAGAAGGACAGAAAGGTCCCAAAACCGGTTCGTTGGTTGCGACGGACTCCCTCCCTATTTGATACGGCCCGGCCCGCCCCCACCGCCTCAGGAAGTCACGAGGTCCATACCAGACCGCGAAAGAGCTCGCTCGACCTGCCTCTCGCCGGCGGCGGAGGGAGACAGGATGGGCGTCCCGGCGTTCTACCGGTGGCTGGCGGAGAAGTACCCGATGGTGGTGGTGGACGTGGTGGAGGAGGAGGCCGTCGAGATCGAGGGCGTGAAGGCGCCCATCGACACGTCCAAGCCCAACCCCAACGGCCTCGAGCTCGACAACCTCTACCTCGACATGAACGGGATCATACACCCCTGCTTCCACCCCGAAGACAGGGTACCTACCTACCTACCTACCTACCTAATTGTACTTGATTGGGATAGCTAGCTGTTCGATTCGCAGCCGGGTCTTACTTAATTACTTGTAGAATCATATATTTTCAATTCAAAGGGAGGGAGCTTCAATACTGTCCGTCCCCAAATCATCTTGAGGTTGCAGGAGGATGTTACTATAGTTCAAGTATACAAATTTGATGATGCAGTTCCAGGATTCAATCAATCCGATCCTTCTGTTTTTCATCAAACTATTTACACAGCAAAACTTATTTCTGGACAAGTGAATCTGCACAAGATTCAATTCTATTTTAGTTAGGACACCCTGCAGATTAATTCTGGATTGCACACTGCTACTGTATCAGCAACAGTCGTACCGGAAACATTTTATTTCCCCAGTTATTTACCAACAGTCCTGCAGATTAATTGTGGATCTTAGTTAGTTCCCACGTCTAGATGAGAGCTAGCCACACCCGATATTCAGCCACTGCGTTGACCGTGGTTCTCACTTCTATTGCATTTTCCGCCACAGCCCTCGCCAACGACATTTGCTGAGGTCTTCCAGTGCATGTTCGATTACATAGACAGGCTCTTCGTCATGGTTCGCCCTCGCAAGCTTCTCTACATGGCCATTGGTACGTGTTTCATCTCTTTGTCATATATGGAGGGAATTCTCTCACTCATTTTTTTTATGTTTGGCTAGCTGCATGCTCAAATGTTGCTTCAACTGTTTTCATCCGTTTACTGATCAGTGGTAGAAATAATTAGGAGTGCTCGGTATACTTAAACTCTGTTACTCTTCCTTTACAGTGAATAAGCATCCTCTTCTCTGAACAATGGCAACATATTTCTTCACTTGTTAAGCTTTCTTTGAACAAATTGCTATTAATTGTATGTACCTAGCTACATTAAACACATTTTCTCCTTTTTTTTATTATCCTACAATGGCTTACAGATGGTGTGGCTCCTCGTGCTAAGATGAACCAGCAGCGCTCTAGACGATTCAGAGCTGCAAAAGATGCTGCTGATGCGGTCAGTATTCTAATGGAATCATCTTCTCATATTCAGTGTATAATTGTACAGCCGTATCTATTGTTATGTGTGGACAGTTGTAATCATTCATGATTACACTCACTGGTCACTGTTGTCCTATGTCCATCCAGGCTGAAGAAGAAGAAAAACTGCGTGAAGAGTTTGAGAGGGAAGGAAGAAAGCTTCCTCCAAAACAGCAATCACAAACCTGTGATTCTAATGTTATTACTCCCGGGACAGAGTTCATGGCTGTTCTATCAGTTGCTTTGCAGTACTACATCCACCTCAGGTTGAATTATGATCTTGGATGGAAAAAAATTAAAGTAAGCATGACCTTTTACTAATTTGGCTTTTAAATACATTTGTTAATATGCTTAGTCATATTTCCTTGGGGTTCAGAAACTCTATGGATTGTTTATTAGAAAGTATGTAGAAATAATATGTGTCCTGATTTACAATCTTTTGAAGGTTATTCTTTCTGATGCCAATGTTCCTGGTGAAGGGGAACACAAAATCATGTCCTACATTCGTGACAATAGGAACCTCTGTAATGAACTTAATGCAAATACCCGACATTGCCTATATGGCCTGGTAAGTTCTGTTTTTGTATGCTTAATGTTCTATTTCTTGTTGGCTATTTTATCTGTTATTAGTCTCGCTGACGCGTAAATTAATCTCATGAATGCAGGATGCAGATCTAATCATGTTAGCTCTAGCAACACACGAAGTACACTTCTCCATACTGAGAGAGGTTCTCTTCTCAAAATACAGAATTTACACTTTTTGACCATATTATACATGTCACAGCCTTGTGCTAAGAAAAAATGATACACCTTTTTGAATTTTACTGTTGTCTATGTTGCTACTCTACTTTACTTTATTTTTAAGTTTTTTGTTTCTTTTAGAGCACTCTTTTTTCCTTGAACATTTTGTTCGACATTATGCCATGAAATCTTATTTGCATACACTTTGTGTTTGCAGGTGGTGTTTACACCTGGACAGCAGGACAAATGCTTCCTGTGTGGTCAAGTTGGACATCTAGCAGCAAAGTGTGAAGGAAAGGCAAAACGGAAAGCTGGGGAGTTTGATGAGAAGGGTGATGAAATAGTACCAAAGAAACCTTACCAGGTAATAATGATCAATTTCTTTACTTGCAGCTTGCGGTGTGGCGCTATTCAGTGGACTTACCGACAGACTTATTCTCATTTGTACTGCTCCACTTTCATGCTTTCACAGTTCTTGAATATATGGACCTTACGAGAGTACCTAGAATACGAGTTCAGAATGCCAAATCCACCTTTCAAGATTGATCTTGAACGCATCATTGATGATTTCATCTTCATGTGCTTTTTTGTTGGCAATGATTTTCTTCCACACATGCCGACACTAGAGATTCGTGAGGTTAGTTTTTGTAGTTTTAATTTTTTTTTCTTTCAAAGTTTGAAACATTCCTCTGTTTTAGTTCACTTTCTTAGATTGTTGTCACACTGACACAATGGTTACTCTCATATCTGTCTGCAGGGAGCTATTAATTTGCTAATTGCTGTATACAAGAAGGAATTTCCTAATATGGGTGGCTATTTAACTGACACTTGCACGGTATTGTACATCATCTGACCCATGTGGTTTCTTCGTCAGATGTTTTTTTCAATGATTCTCATGGGTATTTCATCAGCAATAACACATTTTATCTTCATTGTTGTAGCCGGATCTGAATAGAGTTGAACACTTCATTCAAGCAGTTGGTTCATACGAGGATAAAATATTTCAGAAAAGGGCTCGTTTGCACCAGGTATAAAAATGATGACTATCTTGATTTTGTTTCTCAATCTTGCTTAACTTCAGCTATACCTGGCGTATTGTGAAGAGCAATATGCCTATGTAGCATTTCTTACTTATATACATTTGATGCCCAGCTGTTAACAGTTTACATACAACGATGTTGTCCTTTGTAGCGTCAAGCTGAAAGAATAAAACGTGATAAAGCCCAAACAAAGCGAGGCGATGATCTGGATCCCCATGTCAGTGGTGATCTTATTGTACCTGTTGCGCGTTTCCAAGGGTCTCGCCTTGCCTCTGGGGCTGTGGCTTCACCATATGAACATAATGGACCTCATACAGATAGCACGGAAAAGGGTGGTCGAGCTAAGAAAGCACGTGTATCATCTTCAGATTCCAGCCTTTCTGCTGCTGTTGTTGAAGCTGAAATTAGCGTCGAAGCACAGGTACTTAATTTGATCTTGTTTGAGAAGTTATTATATTTGTTTTGAAGATATTTTTATGGTTTCATCTGAATCTTGCCGCGTCTCTTACAGGCACGTGAAAACAAAGAAGAACTGAAGTCAATGCTTAAAGTCGCACTTCGTGATAAATCAGATCTTTTTAATTCTGAAAATCCGGAGGAGGACAAGGTATGTCTTGTATCTTTGGTCATCTGTGCACAAGTCTTTTTCTGCTGCTGTATCAGTTGGTTGCAGTTGTAAGTTCAAGTTTGTCCTAATATAAGTTCTCAGAGACTATTTCCCTGCTGTGGGAGCTAGTTCCCCATCCCTTGTCTTTGGAACTTCTAATATGTTGCACACAACACTAAGTTATCGAAGATATTTGGGGCTTTGGGAATTGAAAGTACACTTCTATTTTTTTGGATCTTCTGAAACTATTTTTTATATTTTACTCAAGTGATAACATTATTTGTTAATATTCAGATAAAGCTTGGAGAACCAGGATGGAGGGAAAGGTATTATGAAGACAAGTTTGGGGCAAGAACACCTGAGCAAATTGAAGAAATACGTAGAGATGTTGTAAGTATCATGGAAGTGTCTTTAATATACTGCATTTATGAATATAAGCAAACTGCATTCATGATTCATTATCGACACCGTACCCTGTTGCCATTATTAATGAATTCATGATAGAAATTTTCACTTGATCATTGTTTAAGAAATACATTTTCCCTAATTCTCTATTATCTTCTTATATGATGTGCTCTATGCTCCTTCAGGTTGTCAAATATACCGAAGGTCTGTGTTGGGTAATGCACTACTATTATGAAGGTGTCTGCTCATGGCAATGGTAATTTAGCTTGTTTTGATTGGCCAATTATATGCCATACAGTTTTATTTGTAGCATGATTGCTGATATTTTTAATTAGTTCCTCTACCCATCCCACCCTGTTTCATTCTAATTTATTCTCACTATGTGTAGGTTTTACCCTTATCACTATGCCCCTTTTGCTTCGGATTTAAAAGGTTTAGGCCAGCTTAATATAGCTTTTGAACTTGGGTTACCATTCAAACCTTTCGATCAGCTTATGGGAGTATTCCCAGCGGCGAGGTGAATATGCTAATATTATATTACTTCAATCTTAGTACCTTCATGTGGTGGATTATTTGACAGTTTGTTTCATTACATTTCAGCTCACATGCACTCCCTCTACGGTATCGGCAGTTGATGACTGATCCAAGTTCGCCGATAATTGATTTTTATCCGATTGGTATGCTTATTTTTCAAAGATATAATCACAAATAGTATCAGATGCTCCTAGCTACAACCTTAAGCCAATTCTAATCCAGTTGAACCTTTGTACGTATGCTGCAGATTTTGAAGTAGATATGAATGGAAAGAGATTTTCTTGGCAGGTACATTTATCTTAGTAAGCATAATCATGTATATCATACTTCTTCCATGTTCAATTTAACTAAAAAATTTACTTTACAGGGGATAGCCAAACTGCCCTTCATTGATGAAGCTAGGTTGCTGTCTGAGATTGAAAAAGTCGAGCATACTTTGACGGTATGGAACAGTGTCTCTGTCTCGTGTGTGTTTTTATGGCATACATGTGGTAGAGGATCTTGTTTTAACTTATAAGGTTTCCATTTTTCCTCATCTTTTGTGTAGCCTGAAGAAGCAAGACGGAACAGTACAATGTACAATATGCTTTTTGTGAATAGCTTGCACCCAATTGCGCCTTATATCTACTCTCTCAGCAGCAAATTCGGACATCTGCCCGATAATGAGCGAAATGAAATTAAGGAGCCACTAGAGCCTTCTGCCAGGTTAGCTAACCCTACCAGGATTATTGATTGACCACAGATAGTATTTTCTTGTTTAACTGTAGTAGTTCCACCATATTATAGTATAAGAGTAATAAATAAGCGCCTCTTGTATGAGCTGCTATAACTACAACATCACTTAATTAGCTGCTCTTGCTTATCTTGTGCAGTGGAGGAATGAGTGGTTACATCTCACTTTGTGGCGGGGATCCATGTCCGCCTGTCTTCAGATCTCCTGTCGATGGACTGGAGGACATTATGGACAATCAAGTGATGTAAGCTCATTTTCCCCCTGTGTTATTGATATGATCCAGTGGCACTTGAATTCAAGATTATGACATTTGCCTTCTCTAGATGCTCAATTTACAAGCTTCCGGATCCTCACAAGCACATAGCGCGTCCACCTGCTGGTGTTATCATGCCCAAGAAGGTACAGAACTGTTGTTTATTTTCGTGTAACATCGACATGCGTATACCATTGCACTCCTGAAGTGTTCACGGTTAACAAGCGTTGTTTAATCTGCTCTGAAGATTGTTGAAGCTGGTGATCTGAAACCACCGCCTTTGCTGTGGCATGAAGACAATGGCAGGAGGCCTCATGATGATAACAGGAGGCATTGTGATAACAGCAGCAGGTTGGTAGTGTGTGAGTCTTTTGCCCTTCGATTTAGTCAATCCTTGCCTCCACGCGTTGCAAATCCTAACCAACTTTTGAAATGGTTCAGGCAAAACCCTGCAGGATCGATACAGCAGGGCCGCCAACTAGGGGAGGCCGCACACCGACTAGTTGCAAACAGCTTGAATGTTCGCGGCGGCGGGCACTACCCTCCGGCTAGGCCATATCAAACTATAATGAGTGGTATGCATTATCCAAATGGAATGCCACCATGGATGGAGCAGCCTGCTGGACGTCCTGGTTGGCATGTTCCTAGTGATAATCTACCCTATGGTCAGGTACCGGCCTATGCGCCATCAGGATCAGGTCATCAGTATACAAGAGATAATCGTCGAAGGCACCATCCATATGCAAGAGACAGCCACAGCGATTCAAGAGGAGCGGGCCGGCATCCATCTCGATACCATCAGAATAGTAGTAGCAATGCATATTCCTCACATTCCGCTCCTCCGGGTTTTGGACGATACGGGCAATCCCTGCCGTATGCTGTGGGCTACCAGCAGCCTGCACCATATGCAGGAGCCCAGCAGTGGCAGCAGCAGCAACGACCTCATGGTTCCTATTCTGGAGGCCGGGCGCTTCCTGCAAGACCTAATTCACGACCACAGCAGTCACAGAACTCCTACAGCAGCTTAGACGATAGGACTTCAAACAGGAGACCACCAGGCCAGGGTTTTCCTCTTTGATTCTAGCTACCCCAGGTTTTGCTGTTACTACTTACTACTCCCTCCGTTCCTAAATAATTGTCTTTCTAGAGATTTCAACAAATGACTACATACGAAGTAAAATGAGTGAATGTACACTCTAAAACATGTCTACATACATCCGTATGTTGTAGTCCATTTGAGATGGCTAGAAAGACAATTATTTGGAAACGGAGGGAGTAGAACTTTACTTCGACTTAGATCAGGCATAGGAATAGGCACGGCGTTTGCAAATTACCTAGGGGGAAGTGTTGTATACTAGGCAATTTATTGCCATTTCTTTCCTGGCCAGGACGGGTTTTTGGTTACGTTCTTCAAGAAATTTAGGAACATCCTTAAACCCCCTCGTCTACAAAGTTATTTTAGGTTTTTGTATTAGCACGGTCGACATCAAATGTCTGAATTAATCCCTTATTTCTAAAGTTAAGGGAGCTGATAATATTCGTTTATTTAGATCTATTCCCTTAATAATTAATAAATTTTCTCTAAGTTCCACGTAAAATGCTTTGCCACTCCGCTTTTCCTGGTGGCCCATCGTCCGATTAGTAGTACTCAAACCGCCTTCCTTTTGGATGGGATCCTAACCCTCCATGAGATTATTCACGATATTCACTCTAGTGGGAGTGAAGCAATCATCCTCAAGCTCAACTTCACAATTATTCACTCAATTGCACTTTACATTCTGAAATGGGTAGTAGAAAATACGAGTATATAAATAAAAAACAGTAGAGCTAACTTTTAAATTCGGAGAAGTTTCCTAAAGATAATAAAATTGCTATCGACAACCAATGTAAACTAACGCTTCTACTCCCTCCGTCCTTAAAAGAGTGTACTACCTAACTTTGTTGGAAGCCAAACTTTTTTATGTTTGACCGTAATGCTTGGACTAGGATTTGATCTCTGGTCTGCAAGTAATCAACAAAGGGAGCTAACCACCTCACCTATGGCACTCATTGTTGAGCAAGCTAAGGGAAATACTGTTTTTGACATGTTCGTGGTAACTTTGATCATTGGGAATAAATTTGTTGAACCGCCCCCCGGTAATTTCTGTAAATAGCACGATAACATTCACGCCATAGACCTGATAATTTAGATACAAACATCATGGTAACTTTAACCATTGGGGAAGACAAATATGAAAAGATACCCGATAATTTATGTGTAAATAGATGGTAATATACGCAGCGCACATCTGATAACTGAGGTAGAAACACCATGGTAACTTTGACCGTAGGGATTTTTTTTGAAAAGATACTCCGGTATCTTCTGTGTAAATAGCACGGTAGTATACCTCCCTCCCCTGGCATTTTTATGTGTAAATAGCATGAAAATATATGCACTGCGAATCTGTGATAACTAAACACCATGATAAGTTTTTGACCGGGGGGGAGGGTGATTTGCTGAAAACATACCCCTGATAAATTTTGTGTAAATAGCATGATATTTTAAGCACCACGGGCTTGATAGGTTACCTAGAATCACCATGATAACTTTTTGTCCTAGGAAAAAGTTGTTCAAAACATCCCCAATATTTTTTGTGTAAATAACATGATAATATAAGCACCGCATAACCGATAACTTGCTATATAAACATGATGGTAACTTTTTTTTACCAAAGGAAACTAAGTTGTTAAAAACATACACTCGCCTCGCGCGTGGGCCTCTTGGATGAACACAACACATGGCGTGCCACGGGAAAGTAATGTTTAGTGTCATGAGGGGCACACGTGCTATAGGCGTGATAAGTTACGCAAAAACATCATGGTAGTTTTTGACCTATGGAAAAAGCTACCGAAACACACCCAGGTTTTTAGGTGCAAGTACCTTGATAATATACAAACTGTAGACCCGGTAACTCATGTACAATCCCTCATGGTAACTTTGACCGGGGGGAGGTTGATGTACATATACCCTGATAATTTATGTGTAAGTACGACGGTATTTTACACATCAAAGACCTTATAACTTGTGTACAAAACACAGTGGTAACTTTGAAGGGACGTTGTTATTGAAGCATAGATACCTGGTACGTTCTATGTAAATAGCAGGGTAAGTTATGCAACACAAGCCTGATAACTTGCATACGAATACCATGGTAACTTTGTCCTGAGGAGAAATCATGTGGTATATGTGAAGAAGTGACAGTTTTCTCGGGGGTGGGCGCACGAGATGTGCTGGAGAAGCAGGTTTCTCGGGTGAGCTTGCGAGGTCGTTTGGGAGGAGGCGAGGTCAAAGGACGAGGGATGCGTATGGTACTTTAAAATGAAAGAAGTAGAGGTGTGGCAGTTTTGCTTATATGGCACACGTGTGCCAAATATCACAGTCCTTTCATCATATACCTATCTGGTTTCGCAAAAATTGATATACTTTTGCACAAACTCGATCAAATTTTGAGATAGTTTTTTTTGCGAGTAAACTTTGAGATAGTTTGACCCTCCAACAAAGTTGGAAGTGCAGTATTTCAAGGACAGAGAGAGTATGAAACAATTGTACTACAAAACTCAAATTGGTGGGCAGTTATCTTGATGCATCTGACTTAGTTATTGAAGTCTTTTCTTTATCTTTACCTACTAATAAACTAGTTATTGATTTTGGTCGTCCGTCGTGGTTGTTTTTCAAAAAAGCCCCTCGATTTACAGGAAATCAACCCGCAGTCCCTGTTTTAGTGGCATCTAGAGAAAACGTTTCACTTTAAAAAAACCTATAGGCATTTCAATTCAGTCCGCAGTCCTCCCCTTCCTCTTATCCACTCTGCGCCGGCGGCTACGCCCTTTCCGTTGTGCACCGGCGGCCGCCGTGCCTCGCGCGGGAGGATGGAGGACGTTCTCCGGGGCGTGTGCGGCGGAGACGGCGCAGCGAAGCGAGGCAGTGGCGGTGGTTGTCCGACCGTCCTGCCTCACGCGGGAAGGATGGACGACGCTTGCCGGGGCGTGTGCGGCGGAGACGGCTTCTGCCGAAGTGGAGCAGGAGAGGACCCGAAGGCAAGGAGGCAGGGTGAGTACGCTGTGCACCAGTGCCGCCTTCGTCCTCCACCTCCTCCTAAAGCGCGCGCTCGCCGCGGGCACTGGCGGTGGCGCGGCGGTCCTCGCCCTCGCGCACCCGTACTTGCACGACGACCGCGTCCTCCGCAAGATGGTAAGCGCCCCGGCCGCTCACCCACATTTCCTCGGCAGCAGGGCCACCCTTGCGGACCACGCGGCGGCGGTGACGCTCTTCGGGCACCCCCGCGGCCAGCTGAGCCTGGCCATCTATGAGGACACCCGGGCGCCACCGGCGTTCCTTGTCGAGCTGCCCATGCTCGCGGCTGGGCTACACAGGGGGGATGACCACAGGACCTTGAAGCTGGCGCTGGAGAGCGACACCCGCAGCACGCGGCGACCACTCCTGTCCAACGATGAGCGGCATGTGCCCCTATCCTAAAGGAACTCGAAGGTCCCACCAAGGATAGAAGCGCATCTTGAAGACGCTTTTGCAAGGTGGATATCATTACATCAACATTACATAATAGTGGGGATACAACCAAGACATACAATGTCACAAGAATACAACAATACATCATATACAAGATCAACATCCGACTATGGATGAAACAGAAACAGAAACTCAAACAATATCCACCCTGCTAGCCCAGGCTGCCGACCTGGAACCTATCCCTCAAACGAAGAAGAAGTAGAAGAAGAACTCCAACACAAATAACATCGCTCTCACGTCATGATCATCGCATAACCTGTACCTGCAACTGTTGTTGTAGTAATCTGTGAGCCACGAGGACTCAGCAATCCCATTACCATGGGTATCAAGACTAGCAAAGCTTAACGGGTAAGGAAGGGGTAAAGTGGTGAGGTTGCAGCAGCGACCAAGCAAAGTATGGTGGCTAACTTACGCAAATAAGAGCGAGAAGAGAAGCAAAGCAAGCGGTCGTCAACTAGTAATGATCAAGAAGTGATCCTGAACTCCTACTTACGTCAAACATAACCCAAAAACCGTGTTCTCCTCTCGAACAACCCCGAAAAGAGACACTCACGGTTATGCACACGGTTGGTGTATTTTAGAAGAGTTTACTTCAAGTTTAGTACAACCATACATTAACAAATTCCCATCTGCCACATAACCGCGGGCACGGCTTTCGAAAGTTCAAACCCTGCAGGGGTGTCCCAACTTAGCCCATGATAAGCTCTCGCGATCAACGAAGGATATTCCTTCTCCCGGGAAGACCAGATCAGTCTCGGAATCCCGTTTACAAGACATTTCGACAATGGTAAAATAAGTCCAGCAAGACCTCCCGGCGTGCCGACATCCTGATAGTAGCCGCGCGTATCTCGTCTCAGGCCACGACCGGATGAGCACTACGTACAACTAGAACCATCCCTCAAGTTTCCCCGAGGTGGCGCTGCAAGTGGCTCTAGTTTGGACCAACACTTAGACAAGCATTGGCCCGGGGGGGGCTAAAATAAAGATGACCCTCGGGATGCGCGACTCCCAAGGGAAAAAGGTAATAGGCCGAGGCAAATGTAAAACCAATGTTGGGCCTTGCTGGAAGAGTTTTATTCAAAGCGAACTATCAAGGGGGTCCCATAAATCACCCAACCGCGTTAGGGACGCAAAATCCGGGAACATAACACCGATATGACGGAAACTAGGGCGGCAAGAGTGGAACAAAACACCAGGCATAAGGCCGAGCCTTCCACCCTTTACCAAGTATATAGGCGCATTAATAATATAAGCGATATTGTGATATCCCAACATAAACATAATCCAACATGGAGCAATCTTCATCTTCACCTACAACTAGCAACGCTATAAGAGGGGCTGAGCAAACGCGATAACATAGCAAAACAACGGTTTGCTAGGAAGGGTGACAAAGGTTAGAGGTTCATGGCAATTTGGGAGGCTTGATAAGCAAGTGGTAGGTAACGCGGCAAAGCGATATAGCGAAGCAACTAGCATAGCAATGATAGTAATGAGATCCAAGGTGACGGTCATCTTGCCTGAAATCCCGCAAGGAAGAAGAACGAGTCCATGAAAAAGACAAACGAACGTAGTCGAACGAATCCTCACAATCGCGACAAAACAGGAACTAACGAGAAGGAGCACAACCGGAAAGAAGCAAACAATATGGTAAACAACCCTCACATAATCATGGCATGATGCACAATCAAGTATGATGCATGTCCGGTTTAAAGAGGCATGGCATGGCAAAGTGCAACAAACAATACTACAAATTAAGTGGAGCTCAATATGCAACAAGTTGCATATTGACAAAACACCACATCGACATATTTAGTTTAATCTCGTTTAAGCTACCAAACAATATTAAATGTTTTTAAACATGGCAAGAGGTGAAGCATAAGTAAACTAACTATTTATGCAAGTTTAAATGAGGCCGGAAACAACAAACAACAATTCCGGAAAATCCTCATGTGCATATTTGAATTTGGTACTGTTCTGCCCTAAACCATATTTTATTGTTGTTAAACAGGAAAATAAAGTGCACCATGTTAAACTAGGCATTTTTCCACCCCATTTACATATAAAGTTTATTTAAAACCGAGCTACGGTTATTTAGTTATGAAATGAATCATTTTAGCATGGCATTTGAGCAAAAGTAAACAAACAACAAGTTTAAACATTTTTAACATGGATGAAAGTAGCATAGTATGAAACTAGATGAAATTCTAAGCATTTGCATATATAAAACATTTTAATCCGATGCACGGTTTGTGATTTATTATATGCATGAACAACAAGGGGAAATCTGTAAATATGCAGTTTTCTGGAAAATGCTAAATTCGCAGAGACTGAAAAAAAAAACATCCACGGGCCGAATCTGGGCGGACTGGGCGCTCACCATGGGCCAAGCCCAGTCAATGGATGCGGCTGAGGGAAACTGGCGGCGGCCTAGCGGGCAGGCCGGCTTGGGCGCACTGGGCCTGGGCGCGGTCAACACATGCAGGCGACGCGCGGGGTGTCGAGGCAGAGGCGCCATCCTCCTCTGCCCGAACTTCTGCCGCTCGATGCAGCGAAGGAGACCCGTGGCTGGAGGGGGCTTGGCGCGGCGGGACGTCGCGGGGACGACCGGATCCAAGGCGGGGAGGCTCGACGGGAAGCAGGGGCGGCTGGATCCGGGCGAGGACGGCGTTCTCTGGCGAGACGCCAGATGCAGGCGGCTGCGAGGGAGCTCCTGGGGCTGTCCATGGTTACCGAACAGAGAGCAAAAGGGAGGTTAGCGGGGGAAGAGAAGACAGGAAGCACGGGGACGCGCGACGGCGGGGTCTCACCGGTGTGGTCCGGTGTGGGACGGTGCGGACGGGAGGCCATGTGGACTGGGAGTGGCTGAGCTGTGGTCGACGGAAGGCAGACTTGGCGAGAGCTCCCGGCGACGAGGCGTGATGCAGGGGAGGCAGACGAGGTCCCGTACGGGCGACGGTGATAAAACAGGAACTCGCCGGCGTTGAGGATGATGGCCGGGCGCGACGCGAAGCACCAAGGGGCGGCCATGGCGTTCCTTCTACTGCGGACCATGAAAGGGCAAGAGAGGTCAGGAGGGAGAGGGCACGGGGAAGGAGAAGAAAGAGGGCAGGGTGCAGGGACGGTCTGGTGGTTCTTGCTCCGACGAGCTCCGTCGTGGAGGCGGCGGGGTCCAGCAGGTCAGGCGAGGCGAAGTGCGCTCAGGCGCTGCGCTGTTGCTGCGGGCTCGAGGAGAAAGCAGAGGAGGAGCTCCTCTCTTGTGGGCTGGATCGAGGCAAGGAGGAGGATTTGGTGGTGGCTGGTGGAGAACGAGAGAGGAATTTTTGGATCAGGGAGGAAGCTGCTGGTTGGTCCGGGAGGAATCCCGAGGGAACCAGGTGGAGTGGCGGCGCGGTGGGATCGATGGGACAAGACCCTAGGATCTAGGGTTTGACGTTATATTTATAGTATATGAAAACAGTTTAGGGCGGTTAGGTCCCTCTGTTCGTAATCGGACGGTCGCGAATAAAATAGCTAGGGAGTCCAAAGGAGAAACCGATGATGATTTAGGGATGTTTGGTGATGATCCAGACCCATCGGTCGTGACTGTGCGGTTCGGGTTCGGGGAAGTTTCGGGCGAGCAAGCGAGAGGTTCGAGCATTGAGCAAAGAGATTAAGCGGCCAGACAAGAGGGACTCGAAAAACCCGGTTGGCCTCGGAACGGACAACGAAGGCAAGTGGGGAACGCGGCAACTACGAACGGATGCAAGCTTTATGAAAACATGCAGATGCAATGCGCATGATGCTATGAGATGAGATGCATGACATGACCAAAATGCAAAACAAAAGACAAAAACCCAACCACGAAGGAAATAACATATCACATAGCCGGAAATGGCAAGAGTTGGAGTTACAATTATGGAAAGTTACATCCGGGGCGTTACATGTTCATTCAAATATAATGGAAGAAAAAATATTCTTGTACCTATGACTGCTGCTGAAATTTTAAGAGAAGATCGCCTGAGACAAGAGAGAAGAAAACATGAGCCTTTTATTAAATAATGGGATATTTCAAATGTTAAAATACATTTATCTAAATATGAACTTTTATAAAATGAAGATATTGCTTTGCCTCGTGTTGGAACTAATATTTTGCAGCATGTATCAAAAGAAGAGGACATAGTGATAGTGGAAGAACATGTAAGTGTGTCAGGTAAGATTTCTCCTAATGTGCTGAATTTTACCACAAATGATGCTAATAATTCTATGATAGAACCTTCAATTGATTTACCTTTGTCACAAGATGAATGCTCTGATAGTGCTTGTGATAAAGAAGAGTTGTGTGATAATTCTTTTATTATACCTATGCCACCACAACTAGTGAATGAGCATGATGCTTTCCTTTTGGAACAAAAAACCTGTGCTAAAAATAACAAATTGCTTCCAATTAGCACTGAACAAGATGAACTAAAATTGTTGTCTTCTTTAAATACTTTGGGATATCTTGAGTTTGAAACTCTATGTGCTCTGAGTAATTTGGAGAATAAATTTACATATGCTGATTTGCCATGGTTGTCTACTTGTAAATATCATTTTATTGGGAAATATAACTGTAAAGGAGAGTATATGGTGCATCGTGCCTGAGGGAGTCCTGGATTAGGGGGTGTTCGGATAGCCGAACTATACCTTCAGCCGGACTCCAGGACTATGAAGATACAAAGTTGAAGACTTCGTCCCGTGTCCGGAAGGATCTTTTCTTGGCGTAGAAGGCAAGCTAGGTGTGCGGATATTCGAGATCTCCTACCATTGTAACCAACTCCGTGTAACCCTAACCCTATCCGGTGTCTATATAAACCGGAGGGTTGTAGTCCGTACGACAATCATCATCATACACAATCATACCATAGGCTAGCTTCTAGGGTTTAGCCTCCTTGATCTCGTGGTAGATCTACTCTTGTACTACCCATATCATCAATATTAATCTAGCAGGAGTAGGGTTTTACCTCCATTGAGAGGGCCTGAACCTGGGTAAAATAAAGTGTCCCTTGTCTCCTGTTACCATCCGACCTTGACGCACAGTTCGGGACCCCCTACCCGAGATCCGCCGGTTTTGACACCGATATTGGTGCTTTCATTGAGAGTTCCTCTGTGCCGTCACGATCAGGAAGGATGCCTCTTCCCGTCTTTAAAGACGGCGCCATTACGAAAGGAGCCTTGGCTGTCGGCCAAACTCTCCGGCTAGGTGGTTTTCTCGCAACCGCCTGTTCGGCTGTTGCGCCGACGGTGACCTCCCGGTCATCGAAAGCAACCTCCACATCAGCTCAGAGCTCGCCGAGCAATTGGATCCGATGGAGCTCTCTTCGGTTAACGAGCTCCTGGATCGTATTGCCGCACTGGGCGTCGCCACAAATTACGACTAGGTTGGGCTTAAACCCGATCTGAGAGAAATTAACTCTCCCCAGGTCACCCACCACATTGCAGTGGTGGAGACACAATGCGGCGACCCTTCATATATCTTAAAGACTAGCTACGTCCGAATCCCCGAACCCTCCATGCCGGATATCCGCGGAAGGGAATATACAATCCAAGACCTGCGCATAAAATCAGGCAACGGGCTAGACTCATCGGATAACATCCAAGACTCCGGATCTCAGGATTCGGATGTTCTTCGGCCTCCGAACAGTAAATTGGGTGAGGTCTCAAACTCGACGACACCCGCCTGCCCGATCATAAGCGATCTTTCCCAAATCAGGCAAATGCCCGAAGAAACAGTACATCATTACTGGGCCAGATTCCTCCTGGTTATGAACAGGATAAAGGACTGCCGCGAGGGAGACGCAATCTCAATCTTTTGGAGTAACTGCACGGACGAGGGAATACTTAACACCGTAAGTCGTCGCAATATTACACGCTTTGCCGACTTGGCGTCCATAGTACAAAAATACTGTGCGATGGAAAGTGCTCGGAAAACCGAAATAAAATTTTGGGACAATCCGGCCCTGAATAGCAATCCCGTCCGAACTAAGAGGGTGCACCACAGTAAAGCACCCGGACTAAATACCAAAAAGTCAAAACCCTTCAGAGGGCATGGAACCGTACTGGAAAAGTGGCTAGATGGACCCTGCAAGATTCATAGTGCAGAGGACGCCACCCCAACTCACAGCCTCAGGGCATGTTGGATAATCCGGCAGGTGGCCAAAATTGGCGAGGACCTCCTAATTCCAGAGGTCGAAAGAAACCAGCCCGAGAATTTCAGTTCCGTTCTCACAGTCTTTGAGACTTTCGCATCGAATAACATGCGAAAAAGAACACTCCGCAGCCTCACAGAAGTCTACCACGTGGCGACAATAAACCCATGGAGTAATACTGCTATCACCTTTAACGCGAGTGACGAACCTAAAATTCGAACAGCCAGAGCACCAGCCGCATTGGTCCTCAGTCCCATAGTGGACGGCTGTCGTCTCGCAAAGGTACTCATGGATGGAGGCAGCTGACTGAACCTCATTTACCAGGAAACCCTTCAAAAGATGGAAATAGACTGGAACTGCGTGGAGCGAAGCAGCACAACCTTTAGAGGAATAATTCCCGGTCAGGAAGCACGCTGCACCGGAAAAATCACACTAGATGTGGTATTCGGCACGCCGGATAATTATAGGTCCGAACAAATCACCTTTCAGGTGGCCCCGTTCAAAAGCGGATATCACGCTATATTAGGACGGGAGGCATTCACAGTTTTCCAAGCTATACCCCATTACGGGTACATGAAGCTCAAGATGCCTGGGCCAAACGGAATTATCACTCTCGCTAGTGATCCGGACACAACACTCCGCGCTGAAAACAAGACAGCCGCATTGGCCCTCGAGGCACTATCCGAAACCTTAGCGGCAGAAGAACTGACTGCGCTGCGATCCACGGTCAATAGGGATGATGTGATACTCGATAAGAGATCCAAATCCACATCCTTCAAACCAGCGGACGAAATAGTCAAATTCCAGGTCCACCCAACGGACCCCAGTAAAACAGCCTCAATCGGGGCAAGACTAAACCCTGACGTAGACGCCGCACTGCGAGAGTTCCTACGAGAGAACTGGGACATCTTCGCTTGGCACCCCTCAGATATGCCAGGAATCCCACGCAGGCTGGCAGAACACAGCTTAAACATCCAGAAAGGATTCAAACCTGTCAAACAAGCCCTCCGGCGTTTCTCCGAACCAAAGAGACAGGCCATGGGAGAGGAGCTAGCCAAGTTATTGGAGGCCGGATTCATTAGAGACATAAAACATCCGGACTGGCTAGCAAACCTAGTGATGGTACCAAAGAAGGACAAATCCTGGCGCCTGTGTGTTGACTTCAAAGACCTTAATAAGGCTTGCCCAAAGGATCCGTTTCCCCTCCCTCGAATAGATCAAATTATCGATGCCACTGCAGGACACGATTCGCTGTGCTTCCTCGACGCATACTCCGGTTACCATCAAATAAAGATGGCAGAGTCAGACCAAGCCGCAACGGCATTCATCACACCATACGGCCCATTCTGCTTCAACACAATGCCCTTTGGGCTAAAAAAATGCCGGCGCAACATATCAGCGCATGATTCAAACATGCCTGACAAACCAGATCGGCAAAATAGTTGAGGCGTACGTAGATGATGTGGTCGTCAAATCAAGACATGTCGAATCTCTAGTAGACGACTTGAGGCTTACATTCGAGAACCTCCGAAAATACAACATTAAGCTCAATCCGGAAAAATGTGTTTTCGGTGTTCCAGCCGGAAAGCTCCTGGGCTTCATTTTATCCCGTAGAGGAATTGAAGCAAATCCAGCTAAAATCCGAGCTTTGTCACAACTGGACATCCCAAAAGACCTCAAACAAATACAAAAACTCACCGGATGCGTGGCGGCTTTAAGCCGCTTTATCTCCCGTTTGGGAGAAAGGGCATTGCCCCTTTATCGCCTCCTTAGGCGCACCGAACACTTCGAGTGGACGGACGGTGCAACGGCCGGACTCGAGGAAATAAAGGCCATCTTGGCAACAAATCCCATCCTGGCCACGCCGAATACTGGCGAACCCATGCTATTGTACATTGCCGCAACTCATCAAGTTGTTAGCGCAGTACTCGTCGTCGAACGGGTAACGGACGGACACAAACTCCCCCTTCAAAGGCCGGTTTATTACGTGTCCACTGTCCTCACACCATGCAAATCACGGTACCCGCATTACCAAAAGATTGCATACGCAGTGTTCATGGCATCCCGGAAGCTACGACACTACTTTCAAGAGTGTTCTATAACAGTAGCCTCGGAAGTACCACTCAACGATATTATTAACAACCGCGACGCAACGGGCCGGATAGCAAAATGGGCCATAGAGCTCCTACCGTTCGACATAACCTACAAACCACGACGAGCCATCAAATCGCAAGTCCTAGCTGACTTCGTCGCCGAATGGACAGAGGCCGAACTCCCTAAAGAGTACGGCACATACTCAAACTGGATCATGCATTTCGACGGCTCCAAAATGTTGGCCGGACTGGGGGCTGGCGTCGTTTTGACGTCCCCTACAAGAGACACAGTCCAATATGTACTCCAAATTATGTACACGGACTCCAACAATGCACCCGAATATGAGGCCCTTCTACACGGTCTCCGGATGGCAGTTTCCATGGGCATTCAACGCCTGGAAGTACGTGGGGATTCAAACCTCGCGATATCCCAGATAAATGGCGACTTCGACGCCAAAGACCCCAAAATGGCAGCCTACCGCAACGCCGTACTAAAAATGTCAGCTCGGTTCGAGGGACTAGAGTTTCACCATATAGCCCGAGAAAATAATCAGGCAGCGGACGTCCTGGCACGCATCGGAGCAAAACGAGATGTCGTCCCCCCCCCCCCAACATCTTCCTAGAAAGATTATTCAAACCATCCGTAGCATGGGAGGGGGAACCCTCGGATAACAGTCCGGACACAACCGCACAACCAGACGCCGAGCAATCTGACATAATCGGAGGCCCCGCCACCGAAATCACGCCCTCAGCCCATGTAATAATGGCGGTCATCGCCCCGTGGACAGAACCATTCCTAGCCTACCTCATTAGGCAGGAACTCCCTGAGGACCAAAATGAGGCACGCTGCATAGTGCGGCGATCTAAAGCCTATAAAGTCCACGAGGGAGAGCTATATAAGAGAAGTACTACAGGAGTCCTTCAAAGGTGTATCTCCGAAGAGGAAGGACGGAGTCTATTGGCCGAAGTTCATGCCGGACTCGATGGCCACCACGCTGCAGCTCGGTCCCTCGTAAGCAAGGCTTTCCGTACAGGCTTTTATTAGCCGACGGCCCGAGCGGACGCCCATGACCTAGTCAAACGATGCGTCGGTTGCCAGCTTTTTGCCAACCAAAGTCATATGCCACCCAACGCCCTCCGAACTATCCCCATCACTTGGCCTTTTGCGGTCTGGGGACTTGATATGGTGGGACCCCTCAAAGGTGGAACCCACAAGAAAAAATACCTACTGGTCATGGTGGATAAATTCACCAAATGGATAGAAGCCAAGCCTATCAAGACGGCAGAATCCGGACCTGTGATAGATTTCATATCCGGGGTCGCACACCGTTACGGTGTCCCCCATAGCATTATCACCGATAACGGCACAAACTTCACCTCGGCGGAAGTAAAGTTGTGGTGCAAAAACATGGGCATTAAGCTCGATTATGCTTCCGTCTATCACCCACAAACCAACGGTCAGGTCGAACGTGCAAATGGTCTCATCATGAGCGGCATCAAACCCAGACTAGTGCGGTCCCTCAAGGAATCTAATACGCACTGGGTAGAGGAGCTCGACTCCGTGCTCTGGGGGCTGCGAACCACGCCAAATCGTACCACCGGATTCACACCATTCTTTATGGTGTACGGCGCAGAGGCAGTCCTGCCCTGCGACATAATTCATGACTCACCTCGAGTGCGCATGTACGAAGAAAGAGAAGCCGAGCTTGATCAGCAGGACAACCTGGACGCCTTAGAGGAGGAACGCGAATTGGCTAAAGCCCGTTCCGCATTTTATCAACAGCAGGCTTGAAGATATCAAAGCAGAGAAGTACGGGCCAAAAATTACAACGTTGGCGAACTAGTTCTACGCCTGCCGGATAAGAAAAAGGACAAACTCAAGCCCAGATGGGAAGGTCCCTTCATAATTGACCAAGTCCTGACTGGTGGAGCGTACCGCCTGCGAGATGCGTCGGATAACCGACTCGAGCCGAACCCATGGAACGCCACACGTCTCCGAAGATTCTATGCCTAGCGCCGAACTCGGGGTTTGTCTTCTTCCTCTGTCCATTTTTATATTTTTCTGTTTTTATCTCCTCCCACTCTTTCCTCTTATAGCCCTTAAAGGCTCATCATGCGACGCGCTACCCGCACTCCGTAAACCTGGGGGCTTCTTTAACAGAAGCTTATTTATAAGGGTTTTACGCCCAACGCATGCGTCAGACTTCCACATGCACCTTTTCTTCACCATTATATGCATCGATATGACTTAAGTTTTGGCCAAGCTGGGTTGCCTGGCTCCTGTGCTTACCCCTACGTTCCCGATTGTTCGGCTAGGTGGTAAAGGGAGAACCTCTGCGATTGTTACTGCCGGATAAGCCGGATGTGTACCTCAGACTGGGTGAAGCCGAAAGCTAGCGTTCTTAAGGGAATATTCGGTCGGTGAACTAAAGATGAACCTTTTTTACTTATACATGCCCCCAGATGTTTTCCTGCACTTGCAGTCCGGACGTGCGCTTCAGGGCACGCCACCCCAGCGAAAGGAACCCTTAACGGAACTATTCTCTCTGGAAGATGTTTCTTACTAACCATGTAATATAACATAACTAGTTGGGCACTTGTCTGATAAAGCACTAATGACCCCTACGCCTGGTCTCCACGCATACCTCGGTTCTTATATATCCGTTATGGTATTCGGACACACTCTGGACCGTCAGGTCCCGAGGTCGAAGCGAAAAGGTCGGCAACGACAAACGATCTACAATCCAGCTAGAAGGCATCACACATGTCAAATTTAAATTACATAGTCATCAAGACTGATTGTATTCCTCTTCTATACCATCTAACAGGCTGTCTAATTTACAGTCCTGCTGGGAATACTTTGCGGCCAATTCTACTTGGCCATATACTAAGCTCACAGGGATCTCCTTCCCGTCAGGCCCCACCGGTCCAACTTCGGCCATATGATTGGGGTCAGACTTCGTAAAGCGGGTCTTCACCATGGCCCAAGCCTCCCTAGCGCCCTGCCGGCAGGCCGATATCTTCCACAACCGGAAGCGCCGCCGAGCTCCCTTCAACTTCTCCGCAAGTTCTCCAAGGCCCTCGGGTATGGAGTGGGCAGGCCACAAGGCTTGGGCAATACCTCGCATCGCCTGCCGAATTCGTTCGTGCAGTTGCAAGAGTTCCGGAAGAAGATCGCCCATTGAACTGGGCATCTCCTCTGCAGGACGACCTGTAAGCATACCTACAGACATAACTCTGTTAGTCGTCTTCCTCGCCGAACTCCTTTTTCAAGAGTTCGCTTAAGCACTTACTAAAAATGCCGCGTCGAAGTCGCTGATTCTCCTTATTGGAGTCCGACAGCTGGCCACGAACATCTTTTAGTTCAACATCCAGCTTGGTGTTGGCATCCTGGAGATCATTCTTCTCCCGCCTCACCTTTGTTAGCACGCTTCCACCAGACTAACCGGTGTAGAAGTTGTTGCCTGTCCGGATCGAGTCCGGCGCCATCTACAATACAATTTGTCAGATTGGCACTTAAATCCGTACAATCCTAATTATTCTAGAGTATTGTTTACCTGCAGGGGTCTCTTTAGACCCTCCTGCTGCCGATCGTGCGGCCTCTAGTTGGGCCCTGCACCTTTCCAGCTCCTGGGACAGCGCGGTATTCTTCTCGGTAAGAAGCTGCATGATATATGATCCTCGAATCAGTTATTTCCACTACTTCAAGTCTCGGGGGCTACTGGCATATCTATATTTACCAAAAATTTCTTACCCGTATGTGTTTTACATACTGCTCCGTGGCTCTGGCTAAACCATTTTGAGCGGCACGGAGGTACGCGTCTCCTGAATTAAAGGCATTTAAAGCCTCCTGGGAGAAACAAGCGTCGCGAAGAACTGTCTGGCGACGCCTGTGGTTCATAGCACTCTCCACCTCGGAATTGGTGGCAGACAGCCTATCCGCATCCTCTGATAGAGGAGCATCCGGTGCGTGCCTTGTGCTGACCTCCGCCTCCGGGCCGGGCGTTGGAGTCTGGCTGGTGGAGGCCCGGTTGACAACCTCTCCGGGTATAGTCCGGCGAGGTCTCTTCGTCCTGAAGATAGCACGAATGTTAATATACCCTAGAGGAGTAGAACACCAGGGAAAAAGAGAGGGTACGCCATACCTTTGTTCTGGCACCTCAGGCCGGACTACGTTCCTTTTTGCCCCACGGGGCCCTGCGGCCCCCCGTCGGCTAGCTGCAGCAGGGTCGGCTTCCCCCCTCGGGAATCTCCCCTACAAAGCACGGTTGTTGTCAGAACAACCAGGCCCATGAAAACGGAACCCCTCTTAAGGGAGTAAAGCTTCGGTGTTCGTCACCTGGGAGGCCGGAATCAACCCTGGGTAATCAGCTATAATGGCTACCAAGGTATCATCCTTGCTTAGCTGATGGAACACTCCGTCAATGAAGTCCACTACTAAGTCTGGATCTTCTTCGGAGTCCGGATTGAGGGGCCGGTCTGGGTCCTCTGGCTGTGGAGGACGGCTGTGTATGTTTTTTACCTCCTGGCGCAGGTCCTGCATTGAAGTCGTTGACCGCCTATTTAATCATGGGAATGTAGAATGAACAGAGAAGTACGACTGTCCGCTTACCCAATTCGGAGGATTGTACATGGAAAACCCGCCCTGCGAATCAACGCGGAGAAATTCCTCTTCTTCTCCCTTGTACAAAGAGGATAAGATCTTCATCAGAGCGGCAGGCGAGTCCGGCCCCTTGCGGCCGTAACGGGTGGCGTCATCCTCCCCGTTAAAATCCCACATGGGGTGGCTTCTGTATTGGAGCGGTTGTACCCCTCGCATAATGCATATGGCCATGACTTTAATCATGGTCAGTCCGGAATGAGCCAGTAGCTTAATCCGGCCCATCAAGTAAAGGACGTCCCTGTCATTCTCTCTCTGAAGGTTCCGAGGGCGCCAGCTTAGGCGTTTCTTCAGGGGAGCGTTGTCAAACTCAGGGAGACCGGCCCGGACAGGGTCCGGCAGGGGGACGTCGTCTATATAGAACCATTCTGAAGGCCAGTGCTCGGACGCCTTCTTCGGGGTTCCGGACGGGTATCCGGTCCCGGCGATACGCCATACTTCGGCTCCGCCCACTTGATATATAGACCCCTTTTGCGAACGGGGCACCAGGCAGAATATCTTCTTCCACAGCGTGAAATGAGCCTCGACGCCTAAAAATAGCTCGCAAAGAGCTACGAAGCCCGCAATGTGTAACATGGAACCGGGAGTAAGGTGGTGCAGCTGGAGGCCATAGAACTCCAAAAGCCCACGGAGAAAGGGATGAATTGGAAATCCCAGGCCCCTTATTAGATAAGGGACCAGACACACCCGTTCCCCTTTAGAGGGACTAGGTGAGTTCTCCGCTTGTTTTCCGCCTTGATAAGTGGCGAGTCCGGCTCGGACCGAGACCATGTAGGCTTGAGGGAGGAATCCCTTGGCTTGAAGCGACACCAACTCGCTGTGTGGGATGGTGCATCTCTCCCAATCTCCGGGTTTAGGACTGGAGGGGCGAGGGGAGGAGCTGCGGCGGCTGGCCATGTTGGAATGGACCTTTGCTGGAGATGCTCTGATGATAACTCGCAGAGAGGAGAAGATGTGGTTTGGATCTAGATCCCCATCTCGTTAAATAGACGGCTTGATTATATGACTAAGGGTGTGGATGTAAAAAACACCCCAAGCTCTTCGCATTCGTTCAGCGCATGGAAAAAGGCCATTATTGGGCACTGAAGCCGAGGAGTGCTACATTACAAAAAGCGGACATTATTAGTACAGGTACACAAGATTCGGAGGAGGAACCCGCCTTGCAATGCCGAAGACGACTTGCGTGCCGGACTCGTCGTCATTGAAGCCTGGTTCGGGGGCTACTGAGGGAGTCCTGGATTAGGGGGTGTTCGGATAGCCGAACTATACCTTCAGCCGGACTCCAGGACTATGAAGATACAAAGTTGAAGACTTCGTCCCGTGTCTGGAAGGATCTTTTCTTGGCGTAGAAGGCAAGCTAGGTGTGCGGATATTCGAGATCTCCTACCATTGTAACTGACTCCATGTAACCCTAACCCTATCCGGTGTCTATATAAACCGGAGGGTTGTAGTCCGTAGGACAATCATCATCATACACAATCATACCATAGGCTAGCTTCTAGGGTTTAGCCTCCTTGATCTCGTGGTAGATCTACTCTTGTACTACCCATATCATCAATATTAATCTAGCAGGAGTAGGGTTTTACCTCCATCGAGAGGGCCTGAACCTGGGTAAAATAAAGTGTCCCTTGTCTCCTGTTACCATCCGACCTTGACGCACAGTTCGGGACCCCCTACCCGAGATCCGCCGGTTTTGACACCGACCGTGCCTATATTTATTCAAATCTGAAATCTCCTTTAACTTTGTATAAATATGATCAAGTAGAGGGCTGAAATAGCTATAACCATGTCATGTCGAGATCCCCAAATTTTGTTATAAAGAAACAGGTTAAATTTCAAGAAGGGAAGCAATGTTGGTACTACCTACAACATGTCCTTCAACTAAACTCAAACCAAGGATGGTTTGTTGTCAAGAAGGGGAGGATGATGAGGACATGAAACCTTTAGAAACGACCATTGGTTATAAGGTGACTTCATTCTTAAATTTACATAGTGACTTTTGGTATAATTCACTTGGTTCCACATGTACATGTCATTATTTAATTGTAGGTCAAATTGCAAGTTCATCAAAGTTCAACTTTCGGTTCGTCGGCAGCCCGACGATGCTTCATTGGAAAGGCCATAACTCATCCATCCGGATTGCGATCGAGGTCAATGAGCACTTGTTGGAAAGCTTGTTTGATAAGCTTTCAAATAGATATGGTCCCATCTCAATATCACGTCGGAAATGTCTCCAATTCATCAAGATATTCTGTTGTTGTTTCTGCCGAAAGCTACATCATCGTCATGGGCTTGTTATTAATCCTTGGGACCCTGGCCCAAGTGGGAGCACGACCCAAGGAGATGGAGAACTCACCAAGGAAGCCCTTGGACGTCCTCCTCCTCGGCCACCTCCTCACCAAGGAGGCCAGCAAGGACGTCCAAGCTAAGCGGAGGCCCAGTACAAGCCAAGTTCGAGTCCATCTCGGGCTCCAGGAGCAGCAGGTAGTAAAACGGACGCCCATGCCACATTCGGACTCCGTTTTCGATGATCCATGGTTGGAAAGATATTTTCATAAGCTAACAAGTTGACGTCCAGAAACTGTCCGGGCGCTGCGTCGCTGTCTTTTGGGCCGTTGGGCCTTGTAACGTGTTAGGGCAACGTATGGACATAAACCGGCGGGTGGAATCGCCGAACGTATCCTCTAGCTAGTCGATCGACCAATCCAAAACTCTGTGAGGCGTCCCCATCCGCGTACAAGGTGGCGCCGGCGGCCTCCCCGTTCGCGTAGCCAGGCCGGCCTGGGCCCGGCCGCCACCCCCCTCCCCGACGGACTCCCTCTCGCATCCTCCCGTGTTCATTCCTGCGGCGGTCAAGGCTTCGGCGGCTGCAGTCAACGTGGCAGCGGCGCGGCAGTCAAGGCGGCGGCGGCGCAACTTCCCCAACCTCAACCGCCGAGCATACGCCCCCCATCCACGCACGACGAGCAGTAGGTACGAATCCTACCCCACTGAACACAATTTCGCCCCAATCTGCAGAACCTAGGGTTTCAATCTTATTTTTGGTACATCCAATGTAGTGACCCCTGCGGTTGTTGTTGATTCGTATGCAGTAAGAGCAAACGCCGCACGTTTCCGCCACGCCGAGCCGGCCACCTCACGCCCTCCGCGACGCCGTGCACGTCGACCGTGAGCAGCCCCCAGCGCCTCCTCGCCATGATACAACACGTGATCATCAACACCAATGGTCAGCTCTTGGCCCTGCAGAACCTCTCTGGTGTGAGTCAGGTAAAACTGGTGACGTTGGGGGAACTGGCGTCGGCGCCCAACATGTACCAGCACCTCCACTCCCTAGTGATAGCAAGGCTGTGGACATGTAAGAAGCTAACCGTTCTGGAAGGATTTAGCTGGTTGGCTCTTGCTGTCCAACACCTCCGCGACGATCTCGAAGGCCTACGGCCCGCCATGAATCCACATGCCGCCTTACAGGGGCCTAACAGCGTTCTTCACACGTTTGCTCGGATTAAGTACCAAGCGGGTCAGCTAAAACGTGCTAAGACCGAGATCAGATTTAGGGCTGGAGAGCTGGCAACGCAAGTTGGAAATCTCAGCAGACCCTTAAAAGATCAGTCAGACCAGGTTCTGTTAGGCAGCATGACCATAGCGTGTTAGGCAGCATGACCAGCACCTCGTTCAGATAGACAATCTACTCCATGCGGGGATGCAGTTCTGAGGATTGAAGTCTAAGGTGAGCATTTTTTTCTCCTGACACCTCCTGAACTTGGTGAGCCGATTGTGTGCCAATTTGACAGGTTTTATCTTGGCCATTTGTATTTCTATTAATGATTTGATTTGTGTGCTCTTAGATGGACCCAAGGAACTTGTGTTACTCAAGGAAGGGCAATAAGAAGAGTGGTGAAGCTGAGGCAGAGTAAGATGGTGGTGGATGAGTTTGCGGCGACAAATGCCATCTCTTGTATCGCTAGAGTCTTAGTTGTGAACTTAATTCTCACTTCTGTATGATCAAAGGAGATCCATCAATTGGTACCAATGTGTTTTTTTGTCTTGTTGCCTATCTGGAATTTAATTAAAACCATCACTTGTGTCCTTTTGAGCATTGGGCACTTGATTTGTCATTTTCGCTCTGCTGTGATCTGTTATCACCAATTTACTTGCCGATTTCTTGCCTCCTTTCATGTCGGTTTCGTGGCTTTGGTGGTCATCCCCACAGCCTTGCACTGCTAATCTGTGATGCGAGTTGAGCGTGCTTTGCTTATGGGTTATAAACTTTCTCTGCTTGCCCAATTGTTTGTATCCACTAAAGCAGCGGTGAATGATGTTCTTTGACTTTCAGGGCGAAAATGTCCTGCTTTAGGCCGAATTTGAGGGTACTCCGGGCGTCCTGGCGCAAACAGATACTTTGAAACAGATGATTATCAGTCATCGACGCCTTCTGTGACGGTAAAAATCGTGTCAGGTGGGTATCTATTTGCTTTGCTACTAGCATGGCTTATTCCGTTCAATATTTTGCTGCTTAACTGGCGCACTTGCCCAGCAAGGGGTTGATGGGTACTCTTGTGAGAGTTCGTCAAGATAGCATATCAAGCCATGGCTGCGGCATATTCTCCAATTTTTGAGAAACTTATATCTGCATTTCAAACTCTAGAATGCACATATATAATGATGTTTTCTTTACCATGGAACATACAGACAGAACAACTCTTGATATAACTAAGTCGATCCATTCCATCTTTGTCTGTTTCGAAAGCAGTTTTTTTGCGTGGTTCGAAAGCAGTGTCTTGTTCAGCCATTTTGGGACTACATCGTGTCCTGTTCAGCAGCCTCTGCAACGACTGGTTTTCCTTTAATGTAATAAATTAGGAAAAAAAGATCTTTTGGGTCAGAACTTTGTACTGCGAAGGATTTGATCATTCACATACAAGTGCATGTTGTAGAGACGTATTCTTACACTTTTGTCGAAGATGACCGCGTCCGCCTGTCTTCCGAAACGATCAATCACTAGAGGAGTGGGGCATAGGAGGTCAGGGTGGAAAATTTAGGTTCTCTCCGTACCATTTACGTCGACCGGCTGAGCTGCTCAAGTACCGTGACGGCCGCTCTACCGGGGACTGCCGCCGCAGATTTCACAGTGAAGGTAATACTATGAGAACTTTGCCGTCGGGGCACCGAATCAAGCTAGGTTTTATTTCATTGCTGCAGCGCGACATGCCACACCCCTGAAGGAAGCGGAATTCTAAAATCTACCCCACGGCGATTTTTGTAAAAATCATTTCAAAGGAGTTTTGAAAAGCAAAACCCTTTCAAAAGTCTTAATATTATAATAAAAATCTATTTGAAGGAATTTTAAAAAACATTTGATTAAAGTTTCAAAAATCAAAATGGGATATAACCTATTTCAAATGTATTTGAGTATATTTCCAAATCCAAAAGTTGTAACCTTCTTCTCTGCGAAATCTTCAAAAAACAGGGGGGTTTAAAATGTTACTTCCAAAAAAAAGGCTTTGGTTTCCAAATAAAAAGAAAACATCATTAAAAATATTTGACGCATACGCCTTCCCAAAAGCCTTAGCCCCGAAGGACATGCTCGAGTACCTTGGACACCTGGAAAAGAATTTGGATCAAGTTATGAAAGAAGCTAAAAGGACGACAATTCCTTTCCACAAGATCCTATGGATCAACCACCTTGATCAAAAAAAAACGTGCCAGAAGTTTTGATTTCAGAAGCAACATCTCCGCCTCTTCATCGACCAAGCAACCACTAAATCTCGAGGACGAGATTCCTGTAAGGGGAGTGGACTGTACCATCCCAGGTTTTCGGAAGCCAAAAATCCGAACTTTTTAGAACTTTTTCATGCAATGTGTGAATCATGTAGTCACTAGGTCAAATGTAAGTTGACCCACTAAGAAAAACGTGGCGTACATTTAGAATTGATTGTAGGAGTTTGCTGGAGTCCTTTAGTGGTTAGTGTTTTGTGTCGGAGTGCACAATCCGAAGCAACTTTCCCTCAATCCCTCGTGATGTCTTTTCTCTCCTCCGGAAATTCCTCCCGAATTCCGTGGACCCTTCTCGAATTCATTGCGTGAATCTTCTCTCGCATCTCACTCAAATCCTCCAAGTCAGAACTCATGGAAGTGAAGATCTTTATCTTCTCTTAACAATCAACCCCCTTCACTGCCCTTACTACTTTTGATCTATCTGCCTCACGGAGACCGCGACCTCTGTGCATCCTTCATCGGCAAGCAATAGAGCCACACCAAGATTCCTGACCTATCCAATCATCGCATCCACCTTCTAGCTGCCCGTATTCATGCTCGACCAAACGTAGCCAACCATAGCCCCACCTAGCTAGCCGCAGCCAAACCCGACTAAGCCCTAGCCCTGTTTGACCAACCTTAGCTAGCCATAGTTGGACATAGCCCTACCCCGCGAGCTGTAGCCTCGCCCAGCCATCCATAGCTAGCCATAGCCAGTCGTAGCCGGCCAGTAGCCAACCACGTCCAACCATGATAGGCCATAAGAGACCACAACTAGCCAACGGTGGCCACAACAAAGCTAGAGCAGACCACAAATGGTCAACGACAAGCTAAGTAGCCCAAACGACCTTCCCTTCATCCTGCGGCTCAATCTCGATCCACTGGGTCTCACTCTAGAATTCCTTGTATTGATTTCATAAACTTGAAAAAAGGAAAATAATTCACTTTTCCTTTTACCTCTACATTTCGTCTAGCTATTTGAATTCCCTCTCACTCGCTATCAATTCTTCCCAATTCGGCATCTTTGGAACCTCGTTAAATTCTCTTGTGAACCAACTCAAATATTGTATACCAATGTGTTTTTTGGTCTTGTTGCCTGTCTGGAATTTAATTAAAACCATCACTTGTGTCCTTTTGAGCATTGGGCACTTGATTTGTCATTTTCGCTCTGCTGTGATCTGTTATCACCAATTTACTTGCCAATTTCTTGCCTCCTTTCATGTCGGTTTCGTGGCTTTGGTGGTCATCCCCACAGCCTTGCACTGCTAATCTGTGAATATTTCATTTTGTTAACATCTTTTGTGAAGTTTCAAATTATTGTCCTTCAGGACATTGATGCAGTCTCCAATATGATTCTTGAACATTAATGTCTACAAAAAGTAAGTTGCTTTGGCAAAAATTTGTTATAAAATATTGAAAGGGCATTTCATGGTATATTCAGTAGTACCAATTTCATGTTCTCATTTTAATATCTTTTTCTGAACTTCCAAAATAACTGAAGTTCTGGGTTTGTCCTTACGTCAAACTTGTTTCAAGTTTGACCAATTATTTTGGAACAGAGGGAGGAATAGACAAGAAAGATTGATGACCACAGCTGTCCACACGTCAAAAGAAAGAAACAAATCTTATGTTGTCAACTTAAACCTCTTTTTTCAGAACTGATACGACTTTTTACAACAAGAAATGGCTCTCAAACAAATTACATCAGAAACCCAGAAATGGCGGCTTTCTGTTGATCTAGGAGGGGGAATGTCAGATCCCGCTACGGATTAAACAACCAAATCACAGATCACACAGGACACCGATAACGATAAGCTCCCGATATGGAGACCCTTCTATCAATTGGGGAATTTGCTACAGTAGAGTCTACAGATAAGAGCTAGGGTTTAGCTTTTGATACAATGGTTGGCAGGCGCAGGCGAGTGAAGGTAAATAGTGAATCACAGCGGAAAGAGTAACTATTAGCAGTTAAACGTGCAGTGTCTTCATCCCAGCCGTTGATCAGCATCCGCGGCGTCTCAGCCGTCAGATGTCAGTTAACTGTAGCCGAACCGATACGCTACAGTTAACTGAATTTAAATAACACTTGGGTTCAGAGTTCAGTTATCTGACAGGGAAACCCGGCAAATGCAAGGAATTGAACATGTCGCCACAAATGAAATGGTTCATGGAGCATACATAGATAGACCAGGAAACCAGTAAACACAGGTTACATGCAGGGCAAGCAAAATATCAGCTCATCAAGCGTCAAATTCGACGGACCATCACAAGGGCACTGGGCACGGCTAGCAAGAGACAGACACCATACTTACTTCACAGTTTGCATCAGAAAACAGCCAGACCACTTCTCCACAGAAACTAAGCTCACCTGACCTCCACTTGGGAGAAGGGGTCATGGAAAGAAAAATCTGCCCCATCTTTGAACCTCCAAACTTCACCTCCTGAAGGGCCGGTGCTCCCAAGGACAACCATCTGGCAGGACTTGCTCGCCTTGTTCCTGTAGCAATATTTCACTTTGGCGTACGCCTCCTCCGTCGAGAACGGTGTGAAGCTTGGATTGGCCATGGAAACAGAAGCGGTCTTCAGCGCCAGCGCGTTCTGGAAGAAGAACTCCAGGAAGCCAACCTCACCTGGGTCCCCTCTGAACTCACGGATACTCATCACGTTGATGCGCGAGAGGACATTCTCAATGGGACCGGACTCTTCCCAGAACTTGAGGCTCAGGTGGTTGCCAGCGGGTTTATCACATTTCTCACTCTGCAAAAAAAAAAGATTAAATCAGTGAACAGTTGGGAAACCATCCGAGGAAGGTGGGCTCACGACACGGTGAATAAGGGAAGCCTCAAATTATATGTTGTTAGAGAAAACTAACACAAAGTAGTCTATATATGCAGCTTCTCGCCTATAACAAATTTAGAAAGTGAGGCAGCAGTGTTTCAGTCTACCGTCGAGGTCAGGTGAAAATATGCCAGAAGTATTCTCCAACACACACTTCCATATGTGTTAATAATCTATCACTTAATCGGAGATAAGTGCCACTTATTGTGGCATCAGCGTAGTAGCATCAATTTGAAATGAGTGGTATAATGTACAGACCTCCAAGAAACTGTAGACAGCAAATGTGCATTCCAGCAGGTCTGTACCGTATACCATTCGTGCCAAATAAGCATTACATGGTATGAGTAGCATTTGTTAGGAGCAGCAAATGTGTTACATGTGAGTGCCAAGACATTTATATGTGTAGTTTAAACAGTTTGAAATAAGCATTGCATGCTATTTGCATCATCCACATTCCACATCACAAATACTAATAGCTAGTATGAACAGAACGCGAAAAAAGTAAAACAAGGAAATCTGGAAAAACCAGAAAATCAAGAAGCAAAGAACTAGAGATCAAAGCAATGGCATTATAAACTATGGCACAACAAAACTTCACAAATGTCTTACATAAACAGATGAACATGCAAGCCCAATCATTCTACTTGAGTACTCCACTCCAGTCTGCGTGCATAGAGACGGCCTGATGGCTGAGAATAAAAGCAATGCTTGGCTTTTTAGATATATTGGTCAAGAATGTATATGACCATGATCAAGTATGCCTACTCGTATTGATGATGTTGTCATCATCTTATTCTGTTATGAGGGAGGTTATTCTAAGGAGGTGTACATGTGCCCGGGAGCAGACTATCACAACCAGCAACAATAAGCGAAAAATCCGTACAAATGCAAGCAGAACATGAATTGGTGATAAATACCAAAATATGTAGTCTCTCCGCGTTGGGAAAGCATCTCAGGAAGTTGGGCACCATCTTGACCTCATTGCGAACTCCAAAACGGACATTCAAGCTCAAAATCTTGACGCTTCTCACCATGGTGCTCGTGCTTGCTATCCCGGGCTGAAAGTCCCCCAATTCAATCAAGAAGCAATATCACACAACTGAGTCATGCTCATAATTGCTAGTAACTGAACAAATGGAGAAACCAGAGATGAGAGATGTACCATGATGATGGTGTCTCGGATCTGTAGGACCTGGCCTGGATCCAAATATCCAAAAGCGTGCAGCTTGGGGACATCGACAATCTTGAGTCTGCTGCACAAGCCACGAGCGATATTGCCAGATCCAAAAAGGATGAGCCGCTCGAGGCATGGAGCCTTTACCACGGCGATGTGCTCCATTTTCGAGCAGCTGATCTGCAGGCAGCGTAGGCTCTGGCTGAGGAGGCGTAGGCGCAACCCATTGATGCATCCCAGGATGTTGAGGACCTCCAGGACGGGGCTCCTGGCGACGAGGGAGTCGACCACGCCGTGCTCCATTTCGACGCTGCAGAGGCCGAGCTCGCGGAGGTGGGGGAAGGAGGCGCCGCGGAGGGCGGCCGTGTCCGGCAGCTTCCACAGGCCGAGGTAGAGGCGGGTGAGGGTGGCCATGGTGAAGAGCGTGGGCGGGAGGGGCACGTCGCGCGGCCACGGGCGGTTGACGAGGACGAGGTCCTGGACGCCCTTGGCGGCGAGGAGCTGGAGCCAGCGCGCGAGCTGGTTCTGGTTCCGGTACGCGCTCTGAGTGCAGACGAGGTGGATGCAGCGGAAGGGGCCCGGGTGCGCCTCGAGGATGTCGGAGACGGCGGCCGTGAGGGCCGGCGAGTTGGCCGGCGTGGGGCGGAAGCCCTGGCCTTTGGGGAGGAGGAAGGAGTCGATGAGGACGAGGGGCGTGGAGGGCCAGAGCGCGCGCCAGCGGGAGGAGAGCACGGCGGTGCGCGCGGCGTCCTTGACGGGGAGGCGGGCGACGATGTTGCGCAGGGGATCGTCGGGGAGGCGGCTGATGCGGTCGATGCCGTCGGAGGAGGCGGCGAGGGCGGGGAGCCGCGTGCCGGGGTAGACGGGGAAGCTGGGGAGGGTGGCGTAGATGTACGATAGGACGTTCTCCGCGGCCTGGTCGAGCTTGCGGGGGTCGCGACCTTGGCGCCGCGCATCGGCCGCCGTCGCTGGGTCGACGTTGGCGAACGGCGGCTGCTCCTGCTCGGCCATGGCCGTCGGCGGCGCCGGCGCCGGCGAGGGTTTGTGGATTTGGGGTTTCTGAGTGTCAGGTGTGTGTGGAGGCGACTGCTCGTCCAGGAGCAGGAGGTTTCGATGTTGGTTGGGCCAAAATTAACGGGCCCATGAGTAGGGAACCCACTGGCCAGCCATTTATTTTTTAATTTCTTTTTGAGCTGTGGTCAGCCACTTTTTTTTAATTTCTTTTTGAGCTGTGGTCAGCCACTTATTTGATCCCTTGTAAATCATATGCAACCACATTTGCCTAATTTAGGCTGCCATTTGTCCGCGGGCAGTGTGGTCTTACCCTCCGTAGCCGTCTCCGTCATTTCTCCCCCTCAAATCCATACGACGTCGATCGCATAGAACAAGCATACATATAAATAGAGGAATCCGACATACATTGCATCGAACAATCAAAAGGACAACTAGTTCATCGCATAGTTCATCACTGAGTTCTACCACTAGTCATATAGCACTACGAATTTTACTAGGAAAGGCGAGTATTCACCGCTTTGCCTTGCGCTCCCCATTCTCATCTGGCATCAACCGGTATACTTGCGTATGATGTTTCATGAAGAAATGACATCCATGGTAATCTGGCAGAAATGGCCATATCATAGCTATATTAAAAAAAGCAATGTTTCTTTACTAAGAGCACCACGGGTGTCAACATTTCGCGAAACTTCACACGTGGGTATAATAGCATACCAAGTTTGATAACCCAAACTTTCAGTTTTCAAAATTTTCCTAGTATTTTTTTTTCCAAAGTTACTATTAACGTGGGTGTGCATGGAACCATGTTCACCTTGGTATTTTTGGATGGATGGGTAGATATCTTAATGCATATGACTTAGTTATTATAGTTGTCTTCATTTTGTTAACATTTTCTCTGAAGTTTTTTTTATCAAATTCTTTTATTAGTACTCCCTCAATTTGAAAGTATTATCCCTTAGGACACCAATACAATCTTCAATGTGATGCTTCTAGAATTAGTTTGTACCCCCTCCGTCCCATATAATATAAGAGCGTTTTTTGACTCTAGTATAGTGTGAAAAATACTCTTATATATGGGACTGAGGGAGTACAAAAAGGACATTATTAAATATTGAAAGTTTATTTCTTGGTATACTTGGCAGTGCAATTTCAATATATTTTTCTCAACAGATAAAAAAAATTGACGACCACACAACTGTCCACACGTCATATATAAGGAAAAAATATATCCCATGTTGTCAAATTTAATATCTTTTTCTAAACCGATACAATTTTTAACAACTAGAAAATGGCTCTTTGCTAAGCAGGTTTGGGTGGCTAGCGCTGAATGCTATCAGGAGAGGAGATGAAAGCTGTTTTACATATAGTTCATGGTGGAGAAGATCGACGGCTTATGTGTCTTCCTCTCACAGGTGCTGCGTGCACCCCTCCTCATCGCGTGGAGATAAATGTGTACTTCTCTTCAGGGGTTTTTTTCGAAATAGAGGCAAAAGATTTGTCTTCTCTATTAATTAAGATATAGAGAGAGTTGCCAATTAATTAACAGAAAATTGGGCGAAAACCGTCACAAACCGCTGAGCGGCACACATAATACCCCACACACACCTCACATAGAGGGTCTCATAAAGATCGCACACCGGCATCATCGCCATCACTTCTCCCCAATAGGCGTTGTCGCCCTCCCTAAACTCCAAGCAAGCGACTCCGACTTCATAAAAAATGAACGTCGACCCAACCCTCACCGTAGAGGTTGTGCGGAAACACAAGAAGGCCCTGTGCCAAACTCAGCATCCATGCCAAGGATAGCGCAGCTTCGACTCTGAAGTGTAACTCTGAAGGAGAACTATGCAAGGCTGGCGCCATGAAAGACCACCTGTTGCCTGTTATCGTTTCCACCGAGACCCTGCCGCCGCATTTCCGACTTCACCGCAACAAAACAACCTGAGGTAAACCCATGAAAAAATCCGCAATCATTGTTGTGTCTCTGACATCGCGCACTCCCATTATCATTGCCACAAAAGCCCTATGCCAACACTGCCATCTTCCATCCGCCCCACTTGCCGATGCCTAGCTCGAAAGACAAAGGCCCCAAGAGGGGATACGATGCCAAAGCACCGTCATCGTCCGATCACACGGATCTAGGGTTTCCCCCGAAGCTGCAAAGGGTGGGTTTGAGAGTACCTCGCCGATGCCAACAAGATGGAAACGGCTCTCGAAAGCGTCGACATCGCCGGCTCTGGACGCGAATGGTCAGGCTCTTGAAGCAGCGAAATTTTGGCATGACTCGAAATTCGCCTGTATTTGAGTCGACGAGCCCCAATAGCTTTATCTGACTTGTGGACGATGTGGAGTATTTTATAATTTTATATGATAAAAATAAAGCTAGCAATGATGGCCTTTTCTTAGACAGAAAATAAGCCACCAGGAATGTTCTATAACACCGATGCAAGACGCCTCAACACCTACTCCCTCCGTCCGGAAATACTTGTCATCAAAATGGACAAAAAGGGGTGTATCTAGATGTATATGTAAGCCAGCTGGTCCGGTTGTACTCCTTCCTATGGTTCTGTTGGTTCCCCTGCCTGAAGTGCAATGCTTAGCTACTGTTATCATAGTTTGTTTACCCCTTACATGTTTTGAAATTCAAGAACCTAATCTATTTATTTTCATGTTTCATTCATTCAGAGTAATGGTAAGGGTTCCCGTCAATCTAAAAGAAAAAAAAACAGCTACTGCAAGGAATAAACATGTTGCCACAAATGAAATGATTCAAGGAGCCAGATCTGGGTCTAGAGGGAATTGATATTAACTACTAGTGCGGCATTTCTATTTTATTTGAGATAAAGCTGGAGTTATACTCGGTGAACCCACAACAAGCCTTTACTAGTGTTGCACTTGGTTAATTACCTTGTCCATGTCTATTTATTTTCATGTTTCATTCATTCAGAGTAATGGTAAGGGTTCCCGTCAATCTAAAAGAAAAAAAAACAGCTACTGCAAGGAATAAACATGTTGCCACAAATGAAATGATTCAAGGAGCCAGATCTGGGTCTAGAGGGAATTGATATTAACTACTAGTGCGGCATTTCTATTTTATTTGAGATAAAGCTGGAGTTATACTCGGTGAACCCACAACAAGCCTTTACTAGTGTTGCACTTGGTTAATTACCTTGTCCAGTTCTTTGTCTAGACTAGTAGAAAAGAGGGTTTTGGTTCAGGCCGGGTCAGCCCATTAGTCCCGGTTCAGTCCAGAATCGGGACCCATGGGGGCACTGGTCCCGGTTCATGAGGCCAGGGGCCTGCCGGGCCTCGTGGGGGCATTGGTCCCGGTTCGTCTGGCCCCTTTGGTCCCGGTTGGTGGGACGAACCGGGACCAATGGGCCTCGCTCCTGGCCCACCACCATTGGTCCCGGTTGGTGGCTTGAACCGGGACCAGAGGCTGCCCTTTAATCCCGGTTCATGCCACGAACCGGGACCAATGAGGTGCCTATATATACCCCTTGCCCGCGAGCAGAGCACTCCAGTGCTCTGTTTTTCTCTGGCCGGCGAGGGGAGCGCTTTGTGGTGCTCTAGCTCACCTCCTATGCACATGAGGTGTTCGATGAAATATCTAAGCCACACTACTTAAGCTTTCTCCTCTCGAAGCTCGACCTCAAAGCTCCATTTTCCTCGAGATTTGTCTAGGTTTAGTGGCCCGTCACGTCCCATTCCCGTCTTCACTGCCGTCGATCGCCCGCGCCGATCTCGTCGCCGGCACCACCGTGGTGAGCCTCTTGTTCTTATCTTCTTTCTGGAAGAAAAAAATTCTTACTTTAGATAGATATTTGTCTAATTTTCTTACTATTTTATTGCTTGTTATTATATAGTGCGATGGTTTTGGTATCCGCCCCCGTCGGCCCTCGTCCTGTCTATGATTCGGATGTGGTATATATTATCTTTATAACTATTGGTTCATTTATTGTTTATGAAAATTATGCCGACCAACATGACATAGATTTTATTTATCTAGAAGGTATGTGAACCGGAAATTCCAACCGACCCTATTGTCGAGAGGTTAAATTTAGTTGAAGAAGAAAACAATTTCTTGAAGGAAAAAATAAAAAAAATGAGGAGGAGAAGATGATATTGGAGTTGCATGTTGCGGATGTCGTTGATGATCACAAGATCAAGATGGATGCAATGCGCTTGAAGATTAGAAAGATTAGAAAATATGCCATTCATACCAAGGCTTGGTATCATTATGTTGTTGGATCAATTGTTACCTTGGTTGCGATTATGATTGCATTTGTTTTCGCATTAAAATGTTTTACATAGTTTCAATGTATGGTTTAATTAATTAGATGCTCTGGAGAGCTATATGTTGTTAGATGAGAACTATGTATGTACTTTGGTTTTAGTGTGATGATGAACTTCTATTAATTTGGCCACTTAATCATCTATTCATGATGTTCTGTAACGGTTTTTGACACACTTAATTATATATAATGCACGCAGATAAACCGGCAATGGATGTACGGTGACAGGCACACCTCCGAGTACATTAAGGGCGTGCATGATTTTCTCGAAGTGGCTGAGGCAAACAAGCCGAATGGATTTATGTGTTGTCCATGCCCTAAATGTGGGAATACGAAGTCTTACTCTGACCGGAAAATCCTTCGTCCACCAGTACTCTGTTCTTCCCCCTTTCCCTCTCCCTCTCCTCTGTTCTTCCCTTCTTCCTCTCGAGTTCATCACAAAATTTGCCCCAAATTTGTCAAGATTTGCAGGCCCCCATCCATTCAAATGATCACAAAGGTTAGCAACTTTGTCCTTTCATCTCTCATTTCTAGATTAGCTCTTGCATTGGTTTATATAGTGATTAATTGTGGGTTTTAGTAATTTGGGAGGAATTATATGTGGTAGTATTTGATTTATATGCAAATTGAGGTCAAAATAACACTTAGTTTGCATATGTAGGTGTGGTTTACTTAGTGCCTTCTAAATCTCCGTCGTAACCACCGTCGATCGCCCGCACTGTCCCGTCGCCGGCACCACCTTGTGGTGAGCCTCTTGTTCATGAAATTTTATATAAAAATTGATGTTTGTATGATTTGGATATATAGTTACTCGTATAATTATCTTACCCGTATGTTGTTTGTTATACATAGTGCCATGGTTTTGATATCCGTCCCCGTCGGCCCTCGTCCTTGTTATGATTCGATGTGGTATATTCTCTTTTAAAACTAGTTGCATTTCGTGTTTATGACAAATTATGCCCATCAAGTTGACATAGATATTTTTTCTAGGAGGTATGTGAACCGGAAATTCCAACCGACCCTATTGTTGAGAGGTTAAATTTAGTTGAAAGAGAAAACGAGTATTTGAAAGAAAAATTGAAAAAAATTGAGGGGGAGAAGATGGATTTGGAGTTGCATGTTGCTGATGTCGTCGATGATCACAAGATCAAGATGAAGAAAATGCGCTTGAAGATTAGAAAGATTAGAAAATATGACATCAATAGTGAGGCTTGGTATCATTATGCTGTTGGATCAATTGTTACCTTAGTTGCGATCTTGATCACATTTGTTGTTGCATTTAAATGCTTTAGCTAGAGAGTTATTTGTTTGTTGCATTTAAGTGTTGTATGAACTTTATGTATTGTATTAATTTGGTGTTTTCGGTGTTGTGTATTGAAGATGAGCCGGCAATGGATGTACCATGACCGATGCTCTCCCGAGTTCATTAATGGCGTGCATACTTTTCCGCTTGCGGCTGAGGAAAACAAGCGGGCGAATGGTTTTATGCCTTGTCCATGTGCTGGTTGTAAGAATGGTCACAATTACTCTACGTCAAGAACCATTCATGTCCACCTGTTTGAGTCCGGTTTCATGCCCCCCTATAATGTTTGGACCAAGCACGGAGAAAGAGGGGTTATGATGGAAGACAATGAAGAAGAAGAGGACGACGACAGCTATCCTCGCCATGGGTTCCCTGAATACGATGATACAACAATGGGGGAAGAAGCTGAGCCGGTAATGCGGGAAGAAGCTGAGCTGGCAATGCGGGAAGAAGCTGAAGAAGAGGCATCAGATGAGCCCGTTGATCATCTAGGTCGGGCCATTGCCGATGCAAAGAGAAACTGCACAAGTGATTTGGAGAAGAAGAAGTTGCAGCGCATGTTAGAGGATCACAAAAAATTATTGTAGCCGAATTGCGTAGGTGACAAGAAAAGGCTGGGCACCACACTGAAATTGCTGCAATGGAAGGAAGAGAATGGTGTATCTAACAAGGGATTTGGAAAGTTGCTGGTAATGATAAAGAATATGCTTCCAAAGGACAACAAATTGCCCGAGAGTACGTACGAAGCAAAGAAGGTTGTCTGCCCTCTAGGGTTAGAGGTGCAGAAGATACATGCATGCCCTAATGATTGCATCCTCTACCGCGGTGAGTACGAGGATTTGAACGCTTGCCCGGTATGCGGTGCATTGCGCTATAAGATCAGTCGCGATGACCCTGGTGATGTCGAGGGCGAGCGCCCTAGGAAGAAGATTCCTGCCAAGGTGATGTTGTATGCTCCGATAATACCACGGTTGAAACGTTTGTTCCAAAACAAAGAGCATGCCAAGGCGATGCGATGGCACAAAGAAGACCGTAAGAAAGACGGAAAGTTGAGAGTACCCGCTGATGGGTCACAGTGGAGAAAAATCGAAAGAAAGTACGGGAAGGAGTTTGCAGATGACGCAAGGAACGTATGGTTTGGTCTAAGCACAGATGGCATTAATCCTTTTGGGGAGCAGAGCAGCAACCATAGCACCTGGCCTGTGACTCTATGTTTGTATAACCTTCCTCCTTGGTTGTGCATGAAGCGGAAGTTCATTATGATGCCAGTGCTCATCCAAGGCCCTAAGCAACCCGGCAACGACATTGATGTGTACCTAAGGCCATTAGTTGAAGAACTCTTACAACTGTGGAATGGAACAGGTGTATGTGCATGGGATGAGCACATGGGGGAAGAATTTGACCTAAAGGCGTTGTTGTTCGTGACCATCAATGATTGGCCTGCTCTCAGTAACCTTTCAGGACAGACAAACAAGGGATACCGCGCATGCACGCACTGTTTGGACGATACCGACAGTATATATTTGGCTAATTGTAAGAAGAATGTGTACCTGGGACATCATCGATTTCTTCCGAGCAGGCATCCCGTAAGAAAGAAAGGCAAGCATTTCAAAGGTGAGGCGGATCACCGGACGAAGCCTCGCCACCGTACTGGTGCTGATGTACATGATATGGTCAAGGATTTGAAGGTGGTCTTTGGACAGGGTCCTGGTGGACAACCTGTTCCCAATGACGCTGACGGACGCGCACCCATGTGGAAGAACAAATCTATATTTTGGGACCTGCCCTATTGGAAAGACCTAGAGGTCTGCTCCACAATCGACGTGATGCACGTGACGAAGAATCTGTGTGTGACCCTGCTTGGTGTTCTTGAATCGCGGCATAAGGGCAGACTGGATGGAAAAGGCACGCTAGAAGGGGAACAAATAATATGTATGGACGGACATTCTCTCACTGAAGCACACTACACAGTTCTATAGAATTCCGCCTTGGTGGCTCCGTATATGGATGAACACAAGAATTTGCTACGCTCCAAACACCCAGAGCGGTCTGATGACTGGATTACACGTGAACAGACCAGGAGTTTCGCCAGCTGGTTGCAGACACATACCATGCATGACGCCTCTATTGAAGATGACCAGTACTTGTTGTCCCAGTTACCCTCTTCGAATATAATGACTTTCAAAGGGTACGAGATAAACGGTAATACATTTTACACGATCGCCCAAGATAAGAAGAGCACCAACCAAAACAGTGGTGTCCGCTTTGATGCAGAAACCAAGACGGGAAAGGAAATTATGGTTATATACATGACATATGGGAACTTGACTATCGACGTGGTTTGAAGGTCCCTTTGTTTCGGTGCAAATGGGTCAATATGACACGAGGCGGGGTAACATAAGACCCGCAGTACGGAATGACAACAGTGGATCTCAACAATCTTGCGTATGCAGAGGAACCATTCGTCCTAGCCAATGATGTGGCACAGGTTTTCTATGTGAAGGACATGTCTACCAAGCCGAGAAAAAGAAAATATAAGGAAGCGAATGCATCGTACGATGAGCCAAAGCGGCACATAGTTCTTTCTGGGAAGAGAAACATCGTGGGAGTGGATGACAAGACAGACATGTCAGAAGATTATGAAAAGTTTGATAAAATTGCTCCATTCACAGTGAATATTGACCCGAGCATCCCGTTATATGATGAAGATTTTCCATGGTTACAGCGCAAAGGGACACACGCGAAGAAAAAGTTTCACACCCAAAGATCTGGGATGTGATCGGCTTCACTATCATCAGTTTCTTCTATGTTTCACACCCAGGAGGGAATCACTACAGGAATCAGCTACTTTGCCGTCTGCCACGGCAGACGGCAAAGGCATGGATGGCTGACGGCAAAGTTCTTTGCCGTCCGCCGCGGATGGCAACAGGTGATGGCAAAGTAAGGTTCCGCAAAGAGGTACTTTGCCGTCTGCTTCGGGCGGCTGACGGCAAAGGGGCCTTTGCCATCAGCAGCGGACAGCAAAGAGTGCAGACGACAATAAATGCGCTGTTACTCCGTTAGGTGGTTAACGGCAGGGCTTTGCCGTCCGCCGCTGACGGCAAACTTCGGAAGGCCTTTGCCGTCCGCCGAATGATGTCAGCCGACGTCACTACACGGCAGGCCTTTGCCGTCCGCCACTATAGGCAAAGTTTTTACTCTTTGCCGTCCGCGGCGGACGGCAAAGCCTTTGCCGTCAGCCACTGTAGGCAAACTGACCAAATTGGTCAGCCTCCCAGGAAGTACAGTTGCCTGCCACGTGGCCTCTTTGCCGTCCGCTGCTGATGGCAAAGAGCCCTTTGCCGTCGGTGGCAGACGGCAAAGAGCCTGCATATTGTCTCTTTTTTCTGTTTTTTTAATCCAACAATTTTCACAGCAAATATATATGACATATATAGATATATTTAACAGCAAACATATCACATATCCAGCACATAATTCCATATACATATTACATAGCAAAGTTTCATCAACATAACAAGTTCCATCCATACACATTGTTCCATATACATATTACATAGCAAAGTTTTATCAACATAGCAAGTTCTATCATAGCAAGCTAGATACAATGCAAAGTTTTAGCAAAGAAAAAGCAAGCACTCCATCATAGCAAGCTAGCTTCCATGAAGTGAGTGAAATCTGCAAAATGGTAAATAAGAAAGTTAGAAATAGGTGAATAGAACAAGAAGAAGACTAGAAAAAGAAGTATATGTCATTTATGAGCTAACTTAGGTGAAATGGATCATATATGAGCTAACTAAGTTGAAATGGGTTGTTTATGAGCTAACTTAGTTGAAATGGATCATTTATGAGCTAACTAAGTTGAAATGGGTTGTTTATGAGCTAACTTAGTTGAAATGGATCATTTATGAGCTAACTTAGTTGAAATGGGTCGTTTATGAGCTAACTAAGGTGAATGGCATCGTTTTTGAGCTAACTAAGGTGAAATGGATCGTTTTTTAGCTAACTTAGTTGAAATGGGTCGTTTATGAGCTAACTAAGGTGAAATGCCACGTTTTTTAGCTAACTAAGGTGAAATGGATCGTTTTTTAGCTAACTTAGGTGAAATGGATCATTTAAGAGCTAATTTAGGTGAAATGGATCGTTTTTAGCTAACTCTAGGTGAAATGGATCGTTTAGGAGCTACTCTAGGTAAATTGGGTCATTTTAGAGCTAACTTGGATAAACTGGATCATTTATAAGCTAACCTAGGTAAGATGGGTCATTTTGGAGCTAACTTAGGTGAAACGGGTCATTTTGGAGCTAACCTAGGTGAAATGGGTCATTTTAAAGCTAACGTAGGTAAAATGAATCATTTAGGAGCTAATCTACATAACATGGGTCATTTTAGAGCTAACTTGGATAAATTGGATCACTTATAAGCTAACTAAGGTAAAATGAGTCATTTTAGAGCTAACTTAGGTAAAATGGATCATTTATGAGCTAACTAAGTTAATTATGCAATTTTTGACATAAGTAAGCTAAGTACATATCGTTTTAGAGCTAACTTAGGTAAAATGGATGGTTTATGAGGTCAGTAAGTGAAAGTGCGTTATATCGACTAGAGGGGGGTGAATAGGCGATTTTTATGAATTCTTCACTGAGGAATTTGCCGGTGAGGAAATTCCTTAGCGAAGAACTACTTGCAGCGGAATAAGTACTCAGAAGTAAACATGACAGAATACACGCATGGTCATCATGATGAAATGAAGACAAACACAGAGTACATAAAGCGTAAACACAGGATAACACTAGATGAAGACAAAACAGACTGAAGAAATTGAACTGAGGAAATTGAGAAAGTCTTCAGTCAAAGTCTTCAAACACAGATATGAACAAACACACAACACAATAATGAGGAAATGGAAGTGTTGAGGAAATAGAACCAGTAAGCTTGGTGAAGACAATGATTTGGTAGACCAGTTCCAACTGTTGTCTCAGTTGTACGTCTGGTTGGAGCGGCTGAGTATTTAAACTCGAGGACACCTAGTCCCGGACACACAGTCCTCACCGTATTCTCCTTGAGCTAAGGACACACAGTCCTCGCCCAATCACTCGTGGTAAGTCTTCAGGTGACTTCCAAACCTTCACAGACTTGGTCACTCGGCAATCCACAATTCCTCTTGGATGCTCTAGACCTTGACGCCTAACCGTCTGGAAGAAGCACAGTCTTCAAAGGTAACAAGCGTCGGATCCACGCAGGATCAATCTCTTCAGTGATGCTCAATCACTTTGGGTTTGTAGGTGTTTGGGTTTGGGTTTTGGATTTTCCTCACTTGATGATTTTCGCTCAAAGTCCTCGGAGGATGGGTTGCTCTCAAATGACAAGTGTCAGTTTCTCTCCGAGCAGCCAACCCGCTAGTGGTTGTAGGGGGCGGCTATTTATAGCCTAGGGAGCAGCCCGACATGATAAGACATAAATGCCCTTCAATGATATGACCGTTAGGTGGATAAGATATTTTGGGACAGTTGGCGCGTAGCACAGCAACGGTCGGAAATTTGAGGTACAAATTCCTCAAGGCTATAATGTTCCTCACTGTGTAGGCAATTCGCACTGGCGAATTCCTAACTCCTCAGTCAGAGCAAATTCCTCAGTGACCATACGAACTGCGTCTCTGTCACTGAAGAAATTGACTGAACTGTATGAGATTTCCAATGGCTTCACTCGAAGGGATTGGTAGGTGTAGGATTTGAGTTGAGCATCACATGGAAATTTTCTCCTTAGTATTTCCTCGACCCCCTTTAACAGTACGGTGTTTCCTATGACTCAAGAAAGAAGAAATGAAACTATGAAAACAAAAGTCTTCACGCTTCATGTTCCTCGAATGAATACCAAGTCTTCAAGGTCACACCAATTTCTTCACTTTCAAAGTCTTCAGAAAGTCTTCAGTATATCAAAGTCTTCACTCGAAGAACTTCATTTTTAGGGGTCGACTTTCTCTGTAAATATCAAACTCCTCATAGACTTATAGACCTGTGTACACTCATAAACACATCAGATTCTTAACCTATAAGTCTTCAATACACCAAAATCACTAAGGGGCACTAGATGCACTTACAGTAAGCTTATTAAGTCATTTTGGAGGAAAAGAAGCTAACTCTAGGTCATTATGGTAAGCATATTGGAGGAAATAAAGCTAAGTCTAGGTCTTTATGCATTTGTTAAGCAAAACACTAGAGAAACTTACAGTGATCACGGAGGTGTAGGAGCGGGCTGGCTCGCGCCGGTAGCTGGAGAAGGATCGTGCGATGCGTTTCTGGAGTTAAGCTGCACCAAAGATCATTTCCAATGTCTCGTTAGCATTATGACACTCAAATGTTAAGACTAGCAAGTAATGTCCATTCAAATTAAACTCACCGTGCTCCCAGGAGCAATCACTGGCATCGGCGGAGCGGTCTGACCGGACTTCTCGCACACAGACTGCACATTTGGTTTTCACAACAGAGTCATACTAGTTAGTAATGAGACTCAAATGTTAAGACTAGCAAGTAATCTGCAGAAGTAACTTACCACAAGGAGATCGTACATGGCCCTTGCCTGCATGTCATTCCGTGCCCTCTCCTCCTCCAACATGTTTGTCATCCTCTCCTCCAACTCCCGCTGCCTCTCCGCCGCCTCCGCCAGAAGTTTCTCCGTTCTATCTCTCTCACTCTGTATAGCATCCTGCAACACCACTCACATGACCATTTGTAATCATTGATGGAAGCGCACACAATGTAATGGAGAAAGATAGTTGAGTACGTATAACTAACCTTGAAGGCGAGTTGGACTGGCCGTTCACGAGGCCTTATCTCAGGAGCGAAGCTCGACTGGCGCGCCTTGATCTCCGGGAGAGTGCTAGGACAACGGATAAGTCCATCTCCCATGGCTATGGAGCCATGGGACCTCCCGCCACCAGATATCATCAGCAGCTCTGTATCAATGGGACCCTGGCTCGGGTTAAAGTCCTCCCCTTTCCTCGCCTTCCCCTGATCTCTATATTGCACGAGCTTGTCATGGGCGGAGATGTTGGTGAAGTTCTTTGGATCATCGAGGTCAGACGCAGAGAATGCCTTGACTTTCTTGTAAGGGCCAGTGTGGGCCATGGCATACAGGTCGTACACCTCTGGCACCTTATCCGCCTTATTGTAGCGTGCCTGAAAGAGAGAAACAAAGTAAATTAGTAATTAAAGGGCTAAAGCTGGCATGATGAATTAATTGCATGAATCATGAAGCAAGCCACATACCCAGTTCCGCCCGTACTGAAATAAGTTGGAGTTGCCTTGGTGGTGTGGCACACCTTCCATTTGGGCACGTTTGTCCTTGGCCTCTTTGTGGGTGGCCAGCCATTCTTTTGAGCACCACGCATTGACCAACACCTCCCAACAATCCATCCGATCCGCACACCATCTCGGAGGGGCCTAAGTTAGCAAATAGAAACTTGAGCGCTACGGCTATGAATTACTAAATGAAGGAAGTAAGTACAAGCCCTTAAGAATTACCTTCATGTACTTCTCCTTACTCAAGAACTTATCGCGGCACTCCTGCTTGGGCTTCTTGATACCACACCCGGCGTAGTAGTCTCGAACAGCCTGCACCCGAACCTCATGTCGTAAGTTCTGAAGTAGGCGCTTGCACTCCTTGTGGACAACATCTGCCGCCTCCTCCTCGTATCCCTCCTCACACCTGTAGAATGTCTGCAATCAAATGAGACAATATTGATTAGTACAATTAATAACTAGCTAGTTGAAGATTTTTAATTGTGTAAAGGAGCAATTACCCAGAACTTTCTGATCACCACGTCTGCCCTCGTCTTGCACAAGACACCATCGATAATCTCACCCGGCGGGGCCGGGGCAGCCAAGTAGTGCTCCCAAGTCAATCCAACCTCTGGAAGCCAACCCTCACCAGGCAACGTGACAAACCCCGGGAAGTTTTGCCGAATCAGAACTCCAAGGACGGAGTTGGGCTGGCGGACACTTTCATGGTGGTCCCAACCCCTGCAGCATGACAAGGCCAACACATCAGTTATTTGAAGAAACATGAATGCAGAAGGTACAAAAAGATTAAATGCACTTACCTCTCCCCATCAGGGACAATCAACCACCTCTGCTCGCGGGTCGCCGGCATGGACGGGAGCCGTGTAGCACCACGCTGGTAGACGTTGCCCCCCTCCTCCCCCTCCTCATCAGTCGGCTCCCCGCCATCATCACCATGGCCACTCGGCTCCCCGCCATCATCAGCATGGCCACTCGGCTCCTCAGGCTGACCCGACCAGTTATCCCATCCAGACGTGTGCTCCTCCGGGGTCTCGTGGGCCGAAGGCCCGTCGACCCGAGGCTCGTGGGTTGAAGACCCGTGGACCGGAGGATCGTGGACCGGAGTCCGTGCAGCCTCCTCCTTAGACGAGTCCACCCTAGCAGTCACGTGCTCGGGTGAAACAGCTGGGGCGGCGGCGAGGAAGGCGCCGTAAGAGTCACCCTACCTCCTCTCCCGTGACCACGTGCTCCACCTCCTCTCTTCTTCTTACCTCATCCCCTGCTGGGCACCGCGGTCGACGAAGAAGGGCCCGGCGGTGTCGCCATACTGTCCAGCAACGCTCGGCGGAGAGGTGCCTGTGGAATGGAAGACCTCGCACCATGCGCCGACGAAGAAGGGGCCTCGACGCGCTCCCGACCAGCGCCCACCATCTTTCAACACCTGCCATGACAAAGAATAAACGAAATTAGTACAACATAAAAAAAAGTACCGACATGAATAATAATATGTATATCACTTAAGTGTATCATCATCAAGTACAACATAAAAAAATTGAATACCTAACACTACTAATAATCTCGATCAGTATCATCAATAAATGCATAATCATCATCATCACTATAATCAATGATGGGCTCATAGGGTTCATTAGCATCAACATGTGCAAGGCCACCTTGACGTAATCGGTCAAGCATTGACAGGTCATCTGCAGCAGTAACCTCTTCTTGTTCCGGCTCTTCTTGTTCCTCCTCTGGGGTGATGTCGGATTCATTGTCACCGTCTACTTCAATGTTTTGGGGTGAAGTATAGCGGTTCTTGAAACGCTTTTTGGAAAGACGTGTCTCTTGGAAGAATTCTCCTTCATATGTGTCTGGGTTAATGTGAGGTTCATAATCCTCTTCCTTTGGGGGAGAAAGTCTAGCACGTGGCGGCACTTCATAAACGACATCCCAACCTTTCAGATTTTGGATTAGTTTGGCAGGCCCACGGTAGATAGAATACTTGGGTCGCCTGTTGAGCCGTAATATAGACATCAGGAACATCTAAATGGGTGCTTTGGTTGATTTCAACTAGCCCTATATGTTCATGAGTCCTTCTAGTCTCCTTCGGCTGAAACCAATAACATTTGAAGACTACGACATTCGATGGGTTTTCACCATAGAACAGAAGTTCATAAATTGCTTCAACTCTCCCATAATACTCGGTACCTCCTTCGCCGATAGCAGATACACAACAATTTGTAGACTTTCGGTCGGCCATAGATAGCTCTTTGCCATAGGTACGAAAGCGATACCCGTTGATGTCGTACTTGTCAAATGAACGGACCTTATAGTCAAAACCATTAGCGACTTGTCTCAATTCGGCGTCCATAGACTCTGAATTAGCCTACAAGTTTAATATGAAAGGATTGTTGCATTACGCACAAATTAGCGAATGAAATGAAATTGTCTAATAGAAATTACCGTTTGTTTGAACCAAGAGATGAAGCCGGGATAGCCGCCTCCTTGCTTTGCGAGAAGCTCATACTCTTCAACGGAATCCTTTTGGATCTCCGCTCCATACGAGAATATGGCGACGTATCGACTGTATGACATATCCAGGAATAAGAGCAGTTCAAAGGAAATAGAAGTTGCGAAACAATGTACCGAGAACTTACTCGATGTACGGCCGCACTTCTATCAGGTTGTTGAAGATATACAACAAAATGGTCCGCCATTCTTCGTTATCCAAAGATACTGGATGTGAAACACTAGCTGGTGTGAGATTCCCTTTGAATAGGCTGAGGTTGGATCCACCCTTTTTAGGGTCGTCAGCATTGTACCGAGGCTTCGGATTATGCAAATGACGATTTTTTGGCTTCGTAGTGCGCTGTTACGAAGTTTGCCGCCTCCTCTGTGATGAATGCCTCAGCCATCGATGCTTCAATTCTATGTTTATTTTTACATTTTCCTCAAAGCGTCTTCTGCATCCTCTCAGTTGGGTAGCACCAACGATTTTGCACGGGCCCCCCCAATCTTGCCTCGGTCGGGAGATGCAAAATCAAATGCTACATTGGATTAAAGAAGTCCGGTGGAAAGATCTTCTCTAACTTGCAGATCAACTCCGGCGCCAACTCTTCCATTTCTTCTAGCACGCCAGGCGATAGTTCTTTCGCACAAAGAACACGGAAGAAATAGCTGAGTTCTGCCAGTACTAGCCATTCATCCTCAGGGATGAAGCCACGCAACATCACCGCCATTACCCGCTCAATCCATATGTGCCAATCATGACTCTTGAGACCAAATATCTTCGGTTTATCAAGATTCGCTCCCCTCTTCGACCATGAAAAGACGTTGAAGTCTTGGTACGATTGGCATATACCGAAGAACACTAACGGGGATTTTGGTCTGTGTCTTCTCACACATACCCTTGTCTACCACAATATACCTGGAAGAATTGCAAATGGGACAATAGTTCAAGTCCGCATAGTCAAGCCTAAATAAGGCACATCCTTTCTCACATGCATGTATCTTCTCATAGGGCATCTTCAGTGCACGGAGGATTTTGTCTGACTGGTACAGGTTTGCAGGCATTACATGGCCTTTGGGTAGAAAGCGTCCAAATACTGTCATAATTGTGTCATAGCATTCTCTGCCCAAGTTGAACTGAGCCTTCAGAGTCATTACTTGTGAGATGGCATCCAACTGACAAAGCTTAGTGTGCTCGTGAAGCAGACGTTTTGAAGACTCCAACATTTCATTGAAGGCCTTTGTAGATTCCTCCATCTCCTCGTCCGGATCCCGAGCATCATCATAGTCTTGCACCATGTTTTCCATCCTGGTACCATGCTCGTCGGTGCGACGACGATCCACCTCAGCTCGGTCACGTTGGGCAGAGTCACCATGAAATGTCCGCACCTATAATCGGGCGTAAAACCACTCTTCTGCAGCTGTTTGCCCATTTCATCCTCTGTCTTCTTTTCCCAATTGCCGCACCGGAAACAGGGGCACCAGGTTTTCTTCTGGCCATTTGCAAATGCGGCTTGCACAAACCCCTTGGTTTTTGTGAACCATTCAGCGCTCCATTTGTTCTGACCAGTGTGACCGGTATACATCCACGCACGGTCACTCATCTTGACTTTCAGAGCTACTGGACACACAACAATTATATATGTAATTCACCATGTATATATTCATCAGTTGATCTACTTTGTCAATTTTATTACGTCCATGCAACCTACACTCTAATAGGTAATGATAGGTCCTAATCCCACCCGTGTATGTGTAGATTGGGTTCATTTTCCCATGCTATGCTCCGGATCCGACACAAAATTTCGGCAGCACCTCCCCGCTGTTCTCCTGATACACATCTCTGCAACAAATAGAGAGGATGTGTACCCGGAGAACAACAGGGGAGGCACTGACGAAATTTATGCGTCGGATCCGGAGCAAAGCATATGGGAAAACGAACCCAATCTACACATACTCGGGCTGTCCATGGATAGCGTTGGACAATTCGAAAGAATCAAGGTTATAAATATGCAAATGCATGCATATTTATAACTATGACGCTTTCGAACAGGAGACACATATTGGTTACGCATACTGATGATTCAAGACACATATATAGCTAGCTATCAAGTTTCATCGGAATAGAGCAAATAATTAATGGGGGAGGAGGACATGTCATTTGTGCTCACCCACGAATGAAGGGGCAGAGCTCGTCAGACGCACGGCGAGGTCGTCGAACACCAAACCTCGCAGCGATGAAACAACTGCACATTTAAAACTACCCGGTCAACACAATTATATATGATGTTTTTCATAACAAAATCGAAGAATATATGACCTAACTAATAATTCACAAATATATGACCCCCGTCGGCCTCTGGAAGGCCAAAGAACACCTTTTCGGGAGGTGTCGGGGGTCGGGGTGTCGTGTCGGTGTCGGGGTGCCGTGTCGGGGTCGGGGTGATGTTTCGGGGTCGGGGGGTCGGGGTGTCGTGTCGGGGTCGGGGTGTCGGGGTCGGGGGGTCGGTTGTCGGGGTGTGGTGTCGGGGTCGGGGTGTCGGGGTGTGGTGTCGGGGGGTCAGGTGTCGTGGGGTCGGGGTCGGGGTCGGGGTGTCGTGTCGGGGTCGGGGTGTGGTGTCAGGGTGTCAGGGGTCGGGGTCAGGGTCGGGTTGTCGGGCCGGGGTGTCGGGGTGGCGTGTCGGGGTGTCGGGGGTCGGGGTCGGGGTGTCGGGGGTCGGGGTCGGGGTGTCAGGCCGGGGTGTCGGGGATCGGGGTGTCGGGGGTCGGGGTCGGGGTGTCAGGCCGGGGTGTCGGGGTGGCGTGTCGGGGGTCGGGGTCGGGGTGTCGGGGGTCGGGGGTCGGGCTCGGGGTGTCGGGCCCGGGTGTCGGGGGTGGCGTGTCGCGGTCGGGGTGTCGGGGGTCGGGGTCGGGCTGTCGTGCTGGGGTGTCGGGGTGGCGTGTTGGGGTCTTCTTCTTCTTCTTTCTTCTTCTTATTTTCTTTCTTCTTCTCCCTCCTCCTCTTCCTCCTCCTCCTCCTCTTCTTTCTTCTTCTTCTTCTTCTTCTTCTTCTTCTTCTTCTTCTTCTTCTTCTTCTTCTTCTTCTTCTTCTTCTTCTTCTTCTTCTTCTTCTTCTTCTTCTTCTTCTTCTTCTTCTTCTTCTTCTTCTTCTTCTTCTTCTTCTTCTTCTTCTTTCATCTTCTCCTTTTTCCTCTTCTATATTGTTCTGTTTTTCAACTTTCTTCTTATTCTTCTTCCTTTTTTCCTTTTTCCTCTTCTTCTTCTACTTCTTCTTCTTTTTTTCAAATTTCTTCTTCTTCTAATTATCTAACCTAAACCAACCACTAACCTAAACCTATCAATCAACTAATTAAACCTAAACAGCGAAGAAAAACAGTAGAAAAAACAAAAAAATGCTCACCTTGCCTCCAGGGGCAGGGGGTGGTGGTGGTGGTGGACGGCCGCGGTTAGGGCAACGGCGGCGGGCCTGGCTACGGCGGGTCGGGGTCGGGCGCAGGGGCGGCGGCGGGCCTGGTTGGGGCGCCGGGCGGTGGCGGGTGGTGGGGGAGACGAGGCGCCGGGCGGTGGCGGGTGGTGGGGGCGACGGGGCGAGGGGAGGAGGGGCAAGCGGGCGGCGGTGGGTGGCGGGGGCGGCGGCGGGTGGCGGTGGTCGTCGGGGGAGGAGAGGGGAGACAGAAACAGAGATGGGCGGGGGATGGGGCTCGGCCGTTAGTAGCCTAGATGTTTGCCGTCCGCCCCCTTTGCCGTCCGCTTTATTACTCTTTGTCGTCTGCTAGCGGACGGCAAAGAGGGGCCCCATTAGGTTTTCGCTCATCAGCCCGTTAGTGTGGGCCACCTCCCTCTTTGTCGTGTGCCAGCTGACGGCAAAGAACTGGCTGATGGCAAAGACCTTCTTTGCCATCAGCCAGTTCTTTGTCGTCTGCTTTTGGGTAGCTGATGGCAAAGAGCTTCTTTGCCGTCAGCTAGCTGATGGCAAAGAGCTGGCAGATGGCAAAGTAGCTGATTCCAGTAGTGAATCTCTGTAATAGTTAGGGTAGTTATGTGTTTTGGCATTTGAAAAGCGAAGAAATTTTATGTGCAAACAAATTCTTTCATGCATTTACTGATTTTTAAAGTTAAGTTATTCACAAACTAGTGATTCACACTAATTTCAAATAATTCAAAATTTAAACTATTCAAATTTGAAAACTACGGGCACTAACAGAAAGTTTGTAATTTTTTGTACCTAAAGCAAAAATATTCACAAAGAAACTCTAAATACATAAATAAAAACAACTCAAAAATAAATAAAGCAAAAAAATAAAATAATAAAAGCCCGCCTACTGGGCTAGAGCGGCCTGCATACGACTAGAAACCCAACTTGTTGTTGGGCCAGGATGCAGGCCCGCAAAGGCCCAGTAGGCCCACAGGGCAGCACAGAACATGTAGGCCCAGTAGGCCTGCTTTGGAGAGGAGCTCGAGAGAGCTAATGCACGGGGGCTTATAAACCAGTGCGGACGCCCCTCGGCTAGCGAGGTGGGACTAAACTTGCCGCACCACACGTGCGCCAGCGCACCCCCTTTAGTACCGGGTCGTGGCACCAACCGGTACTAAAGGGGGGGCCTTTAGTACCGGTTGGAGCCACCACCCTGTACTAAAGGGGGCGCGCTTCCCGCCGCTTGGCCTGGCCAAAACAGGCCTTTAGTACCGGTTGGTGGCTCCAACCGGTACTAAAGGTCCATCCTATATAAGAAAACACTTCAAAAAATTCAGTTTCTCATCTGCTTCTTCTCCTCTGCCCCATCACCCGCCGCCCCCGTCTCCATATCCCTCGTCGCCGCCCCGTCCCCGTCCCCGTCCCCGTCGTCGCCGCCCCATCGTCCCCGTCCCCATCATCACCACCGCCCCGTCCCGGCCCGTCCCGCGTCGTCCCCGTCCCCGTCGTCACCGCCCCGTCCCTGTCCCCGTCGTCACCATCCCCATCGTCGCCGCCCGTCGCAGTCCCCATCGCCGCCCCCCGTCACCTCTCGCCTCGCCGGTGAGCACACACACACACATACACTTTGTTTTTTAGTTATATTTTTTTCTTCTGATTTTTAGTTATAGAAATATTTATAGAAATGTTAGAAATTTTTCTGTTTTTTAATTATAGAAATAGTTATAGAAATAGTTATAAAAAAGTTAGAAAATTTTCTTTTTTTTAGTTATAGAAATATTAGAAATGTTATACAAATGTTAGTTATATAGAAATGTTATAATTTTTTCTTCTGTTTTTTAGTTATAGAAATATTAGAAATGTTATAGAAATGTTAGTTATATAGCATTGTTAGAAATGTTATAGAAATGTTAGTTATATAGAAATGTTAGAAATTTTAGTTATCAAAATCCAATCATTAAAAAATGTTACTTTTTGCGGGCATATAGTATTTGTTCTCGACGATGCCCGGCCCGCATCCTCGCCGTCGACCCTTCCGCGACGACGTCCGGCTGACCCATGTCCGGGACTGGGCTCCGCCGGGCTGGTACAAGTCGAGGTAGTACGGGAGGTACAGGCGGAGGCAAGCGATTTCAATATGGTCCAAGCAGCCTCGCGCCTCTTTCGCAGAGGTCTTATGACAAGTCCGAGGAGGAAAACACAGCCATATCGAAGGCCGAGGTGGAAGCCCATTTTGCACCGAAACCGTCACCGCCGCCAAGGGAGAAAGTGCCTGAGGAAAAGATTGACCACTTCATTCGTATGGCTGCACCACCAGCTCCCAAGCCTGTTGACACAGACTATGAGCGCCACCTCAGGAAGTTAAATCGAGCACGTCTACAGAAAGAGGCGAGCTCGAGCTCGAGCAAATCAGCTGGCAAAAAATGCGGTAAAACCGTTCCCCAGCTGGGAGAATAGGCGGTGCAATCAATCCCCCCGCTTGTTGTGCCAACAACACATAAGAGTACACACACCCAATATTATTATGGGCAAACTGTTATCGTTCCCCAGCTGGGCGATGTGGTAATAACTGAGGAGCATATAAGGCAGTCTGAAATCCTCAAGATCACTATTGGACAACTCCTCGAGATCGAGCCCATGTCTCCGCTTAGAGAGGAGGAAATAAAACGGAAATATGTCCGGGGCCAACCTTTGGTCCAGCCAGACGAGGTCAAGAAGCTACCAATGAGAATGTATGAATTGTATCAATGGTACATGAACATTACCAAGATTTCCAATCGAGAGTCCCTCATGGTGAATGTCAAGAAGGATCATTACTACCATGAGAAAGCTATGGTCGTTGAGTATTCTGAACTGTTTTAGTTATACAACCAAGACGCACTCGACAAATCTATTGTCAGTTGCTATTGTCTGTAAGTGATTTCTTTCTGTAATTTAAGTCTCAAGCTAGCTGTAGTGATCCTTTTGATCAATCATTATTTGTAATTATCCTCACTATAATTTTTTTGTGGTATTATGCAGGATGAACATGTATGAAATGCAAAAAGGTGGACGCTTTGGCATTGGGTTCATTGACCCAAACACCGTTAATGAATACACATGGAAATTAGATGCATATCATGAAAAAAGTGTAGAGGACAGCATGCTAGAGTTCTTCAAGCGCCTCAATAGCAATGAAGATATACTACTTCCTTACAATTTCCAGTGAGTCACACTGTCTTGTACTACAAATTCTCTGTTTTTGCCTACTAGCTAGCTACATGTTATTGCTTACATATGCCCGCTTAATTAAGACATGCAAACGTGTGTGCATGCAAATTTTACTGGATCTTGTGTATCATTAAAGTTGACGCCGGAACAGTTGAAATACTGGACTCGCTACTAAAAAAACTGACTACAACATCTTGTATGGGATAGTCAACAGGTAATTTCAATCATTATTAACTATATATCTCGGCCTATTTAGTTCGTCATTTCCTGATATGAACTATTTATTAACCCTTTATTCATTTTTCTTTGTCAGCGCGCAGGACTTGTGCAAGGTTCATCAGCGCCACTCCAGGCCAATGGAAACGAAAGTTGAAATGGTTTCGACCCAAGGTAAGTAATTAAGTAGTACTAGCTAGCTAGCTAGCTGCCATCTCTTTAATTATCATGCTTGATTAATTATTATCTGATCAAATTCCATTCTCGTAAAGGCCCTTGAGCAGGCGCAGCGGATTGATCTGTGTGCATACTGCGTTTGCGAGAACATTCGCATGATGGCGTCCGAAAGGAGCAGATCTCAAAGACAGGAATGGGAACGTTTGTCAGAACATTATTCAGAATTTTTACACCATTATCGATATCTAGTCACATAACTAATACACATGTATATTGATCTCCTTCTTAATAGTTCACAGAGGTGCGGGAGAAGCTCCTACCAACGGAGCGCGTAGAAGCACTTCAAGAGGAAATAGCGGGATTTTTGCTCGACCAGGTCATAAATCCGAACGGAGAATACTATTACCTGCTACCGCCCCGATGAACCACTTCCAATTGTCATCGTTCTCCGAAGGCACCAATTAGGTTAATGACACTGGCTCCGAAGGCAACATGTAGGAGAAATTGTATATAGCTAGCTAATTGTATATATATATATATATATATATATATATATATATATGATCAGTTCTACTAAAAATTCTATTTATATATATGCATAACGTGTATAATGTGTAGTATCGTAAAATACTAGCAGACGAAAAAGAATTAAATGGAAAACACAAAATTAAATGAAAAAGAAATCATAAACCCAACCCCCCAACCTTTTAATACCGGTTGGTGTCACCAACCGGTACTAAAGGGCTCCCTGCCCCCGGAGCTGGCTCGTGCCACGTGGTTGCCCTTTAGCACCGGTTCGTGCTGAACCGGTACTAAAGGGGGGGGGGGCTTTAGTGCCCACACTTTAGTGCCGGTTACCGAACCGGCACTAAAGGGCCTTACGAACCGGTGCTATTGCCCGATTCTGCACTAGTGTCACCTTCCTAATGCCTCACCTCTTCCACCTAAGTAAAGATAGATGGAGCACCATTTAGTTTCTCAAACACTCAGCGCATAGCGCCGCCCTATCAAGCCCATGTGTGACGCATAGAGCTCACCCCATCCCTCGCTTTTGCCCTCTCTCTTGCTTTTGTCGGCTAGGAGGCTACTTCCTCTGTAGGATCACACTTTGATCTGCAAAGCTATTGGTTTTGCCTACATGGACAGATTAGAGTGACATCAAGCATTGAGGCAGCCATCCACAGTGGCGCGCTGGCCATGCCCTAAGTTGTGCTAATTTGCCAATGGGTGTTTAGGGCATCTCCAAGGCTGACCCACAAATCTCTCCAGTATATATCCGTTTTTACGTCCGGACATGGTCCGCGGACATGATGCGGGAGTGAGTAATCCAATGCTAATCACAAAGTATCCGGTTGGAAGAAGAAAAAGTAGGTGGGGACCATGCATGTGGTGGGATATTTCTGGTTTTGTGCCCGGTTGGGAGGAGAGAGAGAGGAGAGGCCATGCATGTGATTGGTGCATGTCCAGACTTCTACAAAGCCCTCCCCCCCCACGTTTGTCTCTTGGATACCGGAATTCGTACGTTCGGACAGCTAAGCGGTCATATGCAGGTCCGGTCCCCGTTGGATGACAAAAGTGGCCCGGACATATAGTGAGAAGGTTTAACGGTCCGCCTTGAAGGTGCCCTTAGGTACATGTGTGCAATAAGTTGTATATGATTTTCTACAAGTCATGAGAGCTCAGTGGCATTGTGTAGATTCTCCTGCGTCGGGCTATGTGTACTGAGCTGGTGATCTAGAGAAGGTGACCAGCACGAGCAACAATGAAATTACATGGGGGGCTGACCATTGATGACGAGGAACTTGAGAGACGGTGCAATATCTCAATGTTAAGATGTGGAGAGGATCAGATAGGCAATGACAAGATAGGGTGGACGACGATAGGAACGGGCTGATCAATGATCGATGTGGTCATGTTGGTCATATCTGATAATTATTAAAAATAGGCAATAATTCATATAATGAAAAGACAACAAAACATGAAATGACGAGCAAAAGATAAAATTACAACCCAAACCATACATGTCGTCTTCTTACTTTGATTGCACGACCCCCTCCCCCTCCCCCTAAAGTTCGAAAGTTACACTAAATCAACAGTAAGGAACATGGACACCCGCAAACTCCCTCGCTAAACTAGGTTTTGAAGACTGCAACAACCACTCACTGCTAGAAACAAGATCTAGTAAACATTAAAGGAACATCAGTTGGGGCAACGTCCCACGTAATACAGGCTTATAATGCTTCGCCACCAGTCTAGAGGGGTGGAGAAACCGAACCATACCGCAAAATAAATTGATAGAAAAATGTCAAAATCACCACACCAAGTGCCAACTCATAGCTTCGCTTGATTGATACACAAACTACTAAGATCCGAAGACATTCAACAAATCTAGCGACATGTACCCTCACAGCCCTACGGCGCCGCCAGATCGAACGTCGTCGAAGTACCGACATGGCGGCGTGAAGGAGAGAGCTTGAGTGGCGGCTAGGGTTGGGACAATTTTCCTGACACACTCTACCAAGGGTGAAGTGGTTAGATAATTTTCGTCCGAAACCGTTTGTGAATCCGTTTATACAGGATGTAGTATGAGACTTTTGACATCCGAGAACAACCTAATCCAAATCCGAATCAGGTGAGGTCATGGAACTTGTAGAACCAGATTGTAACATTTAAACTCAAAGTAATGCAAGAATTTATTATTGAAAAATAATAATAATTTGATCTGGTTTCAGCCCTACACACCCCACCATCAAATACTCCCTCCGTTCTCAAATAATTGTCTTTCTAGCCATCTCAAATGGACTACAACATACGGATGTATGTAGACATGTTTTAGAGTGTAGATTCACTCATTTTGCTCCGTATATAGTCACTTGTTCAAATGTCTAGAAAAACAAATATTTAGGAACGGAGGGAGTACTCTGCAACCAAATAGAGTCACCACCTCAACCCCCGGTTGTTATTAGCCCCCCGGTTGTTATTAGTATATAAAGATATATACCCCTTCGTCCCTTGCAAAAGGCCGCTACCGAATTCTGCAGGAACCGAGGGGCGAGGCCGAAAGAAGCCAGGCAGAAAAGGAATCTGCCGGGCAGCGAAAGAAATGGGGACAAAATTCAGATTCAAGGTCAAGCTATACAAGGACAGAGCAGGAAGCGGCGGAGACGCCGCCGCCGCCGGCGGACCCACGCCGTCGCCCTCCCTCGACCCCGCGGCGCTTTCCGCCTCGCCGCTCCCGCTTCAGCCGCCGCCGGCCCCCGTCGTCAGGTACACGGTGAGTTTCTTGCTTTGCTTCCTCCTGCTGTCTCCTGGTCCTGGGTGAATGGTGATGGTTCGTTTCGTCGGAATCTTGTTCGTGCAGCGCGATTCGGTGGTGCGCCCGGGTGACCTCGGCTTCGTTCTTGGTCCGCTTTCGGGCATTTCCTGCGCCCGGTTCGCTGGGGGCCGCTTTCTTGGCTGCTGCGGGATCGGGTGTCGTCGCCGTCGTAGTTTGATTCTCAATTTCTTGGCTACGTTCTTCGAAATGGTGCAGTTGTTCGACAGAAGGATTGCTTGCATACTTTCGAGCCCTCCAACCAATTTCGTGATACCCGAGTTCTCTTGTGAGGGGGAAGAGGGCGGGGTTTCCCAATTTGTTGGGGCTTCGGTTCAGAAATTGCGGTTCTTTGATTGCTGCGAGTTCTTGGTCCAACCGCGTGGCTTGGAAACTGAAGGCTGTTGGATTCCCTTTTGTTGTCTTGGCTGTTGGAGTTCTGGGTTTCACTGCACTTTTTTGCACTGTTCTCTGCATTTGTGCTGCAAACATTTCTTTTCTTTTCTTACAATGCCATGCCATTTTTCTAGCATGAAGGACAGGATGACGATGACGATGATTGGCCCGAAGACGATGGAACGGATTTGGACGCGGTACAAGAGGATGAGGTGAGAATTTGTGTTCCTTTGCTGCTACTTCTTTGTTCAATTCCATGACTTGGTGACTTAAGTTCTTTGTCCAGTTGTTCCAAACAGTGAATGCAGAGAAGGATGCCTCGGCAGTCCTCACAGTGCTGGAATTAATTGTCTAGTTGTTGAATGTTGATTGCATTAGTTGGAGTCTGAATCTGTTGCTGTAGTTGTTACTACACCTGTTTCTTTTCGGGTAATTATGGGCCTTATTTGTGCTGGAAAGTATCCTTCACAACTATCTGTCTGCAAATATTTATAGGATGAATTACCAGATGATGAGAAATTCTACATTCCATTGTTCATGAGTGGTCAAAAGAAGAATCTCCCACATGATATTGTTCGGCATGACTCGGTGCCGCTCAACAAAAATGAATACTTTTCTCTGTGGAAAAATTGGAATCAGCTGCTGGATGGCAAGAGAACATACCTCCGGCCACTGAGGGGCCGCCGCGTTCTCAGTGTCAGTGGTGTTTTCCGACGGCCGTTAGCTCGTCCATGGGCATTAGAATTCCAGGTGAGAAAATCATAGCTCGTCTGTTCACAACAATGCAGTGAATAAACTTTCACTAGATTTTCAAGAGTTAGATCTTGAAGCATTTCCAGTGAGCTTTTTCACTGTCCCAGTTATTCCTTTGTCGGAGGGTAACATGTTATCTTGAAATTTGTCCACTTAACATGCTAATTTTATTAGCATTCGCCTTGTTTGAGTGTTTGTTACATGTAACCTTAAAATGTTCAAACTGAAATCACTCCCCTAGAGAACTATGGTCTATGGTACTATCTGGGGAAGACATTGACTTCTTAATTGAATCCTTTGATGTTAATTTTCATAGATGTTATTCTGCGCAATTACAAGTGGAAACTGGAACCTACTCTTGACAAGGTCCTTATGTGTCTTAACTAATAATGTGAGTTAGGGTACAGGAGAAGTTCTTGTGTGACTTAAAATAAGTTTCAGTTTTGCACATTGTGATCAATGATCCTTATCTAATGTTACATATGTTTTCCCCATGAAGGCCTCATGTCATTTTCCTCCCAAATAAGTGGATGATTGGTGCGTGAAAACCATAATAAAATTTCTTAGGCTTACAATTTTGCGCCTTGTGCTTCAGCATTACTTATTCAGATCCATTATTAATTCAGATGAATCTACTAAATAGTTAGTCCCTTTTTGTCCTACTTACTCGTTCTATGGCAGGAACCACTCTTGGATTTGGTTGAGGATTATCCAGATAATGACATTGTCCAGGAAATGATCAAGGTAAGTTTGCATGGCACTACAGGAGCATTCTCATTATTTAAGTGTTCTATGCTAATGTGCACAACTAGTTTTGTGCAGATTCTTTGTCAGCGCTATGTGCACTTCAAACGAACTCGCGGAGATGGCAGCTGTTTCTACAGAGCTTTCTTTTTCTCCTACTTGGTAACCATCTAAGTTAATAGGTTTTTTGTGCTGTTGCTTTTTTGTTTTGCATCGAAGTTTGATATGACTATGCTTGTAAACAGGAAAATCTTGGACAAATGCAAGATAGTCAAGCTGAAGTTACTCGTCTAATGGAACATGTGGCAGTGTCCAGAGAGAATTTCTGTCGTCTGAAATGGGACAAAGCATACTTCTTAAATCCTGAAGAATACTTTTCAAGTGTTGCTTCTGTATGTATTCTCATAGCTCACAGAAGCTTCACTTTTTTTTTCTGATGTTGTAGCCCCAATTCTTCTGTAATAAGTTTAGGCATTTACTGAAAATCAAACTATCTATGATTTATAATACTTGCCAAAATAACTTGATGTCCCTTATGTGGCCTGAATTATCCAGTGCCCTTGCTGAGTCTGTTCTGAAAATTATCTGACCCCTTCCACATCATCAGAAAATATCTTTAATGAAAATAATGCCTCACATTGAAAGAGCCATGCCACTCTTGCTTTTTTTTACTGTAGTACACATCTTTGTTTACTGTTCCGAGTATGAAATATATGCAGTGAGATGTATAATAGAAGATAGATTTTGCATTTGGTCATATCTATGACTGAACTAAGGCGAGATTTGGCTCAGCCTGAACATTCTATTACTTATCAAAAGAACAGAACATTGTTCCGGCAAATACAAAACTCCTTGGTCTTAGTGAATTCCAAAATACGCCCACTAAACAGGAAATGACGTTTATGAAGAGTGAGAAGAGAGAAAAACCTATGAGCGCTCAGGGAGCTGCCATACATGTAAAAGGGAAGACTGGGAAAGTTCTCTAAATGTTTATTTTCTAGAATCGGAATTACTTAATCTTCAGGATAGAGAAGACATGTTTATCAAGTTCAAGTAGTTTTGTCGCATGTAGCATAGAGGAGCTATACCTGCTACATGAACAGTGGACATAGCAGTTTTAGGCTTATTAGCTCTGATCATGGACATAGCAGTACTGGTCTACTGGACCACACCAACTTGAAAGCTCCTTAATAATACTATGGTCTGTCATCATATTCCACTTGACTAAAGAGTCATTCTTGCTATAGTATGGATGCTGTTCAGCTCAAGCATTCACTGCAAAAATAGTGGAGCATTAGGAGCAGTTGGCATGATATTTAGCTGAGATGTTTGTTTATTGGACCATTATGACTGCTGTATGCAGTATGCTAAAAGAATATGATTTTGTCTGCATAATATAGCTTAGGTCTATACTTAACCAGTTGTCTGCATGTTATTTCAGGAGCTGAATCATTTGGTCAATTCTGTTGCAAATGGGTATGAGCTTTGAACTTGATATTTTGTAGTGATTTTCTTTGACAAGACATGACATTAAGTTTCAAGATCCGTTTGCTTCTTTGTAGTTACGTTTGGGATTAAAAATAATTGCTTTTATCATTTGTAGTCTTAGTTCTGACGAGTTGCAGAAGAGAAGCCTACAGGAGATGATGCCACTCAGGGGTAAGGATACTACATGCTTGCCAAAATGTTTTGTTTGTCCACTTCTTCTCTCTCGCTTATCACTTTTTTTCCAGTTATTTCCTTGCTAAGATTGCTGGCAGAGACTGAGATCCGTACGCGAATAGATGATTACAAACCATTTATCCCGGGAAAGATGAATGTCAATCAGGTTAGAATTTCTTACCCCTAGTACTTTTCTCGAATAGTCAACTAGTATTATCAAGGTTGAGAATTTTCTCTGCATAAACATGTAAAATCCCGGAAACAATTATCCCTGTGAATTGTAATAAGATAATCATGACCAAAATAAGTTAACCAATACTGAATTTACCATTTACATACTGAGCTCACTGTTGCACATATTATGGTTTTGTAACAGTATTGCCGGAAAGAGGTGCGTCCCCTGGACGGTAAAGCATCAGCGGTAGCAATGAGGGCTCTAACGTATGCACTTGGCATCCCGCTGCGACTCGAAACTCTAGGCGAAGGCTTGACGGCTGGAGGTTTGCAAGTAAAGCGCCTTGATTTCTTCCCTCGATCAGAATCAGGGAAGGGTGCTTTCCATATAGTTCGAAGCTATTGGTCGTCAACCACAGCCCCTGAACCACTGGAGATTGGAAGTGGCAACCTGATGTCATCTGATGGCACACCTTTGCTGACCTTGCTGTGTAGGCCTGACAACTGCGATATTTTGTATCGCAAGTAAACAAACGGTGCAAGTATTACTTGACGTAGAAAATTCTTGGATGATGATACAAAAATCTAAGGGATTTTTTTGTGGCATCTCATCTCAATCTACTTGTAAAGTTGTGATTATTCAATTGAGCAAAAAGCCACAAGCTGTTCTATTCGCTTGGGCATGTTTAGTGTAGTAGTTTTAACTAGGCATCAATTATATATTTAGGAACACTTGCATTGGGAAATGGGAATAGATATTGCATTCTTACTGATGTTGTGCTCCTTTGCTTCTGTATTCTGAGGGAAGCTACATATATCATGAGAATATATGAAGAATTAGTTTTTTTTATATATATGTGTTGCAAGGTGATATGGCAGATGTTCTTTTCTCCAAAATTTAAGTATATAATTAGAATGTGACTGCAGATTTGAATCTTCACACTTGGTGAGCTTTCTGGCTCATGCAGCTTCCCAAGCTTTCTTGTATTAGGGTGAAACTGTAATCTTGGCACACTATTACTGAGAAGTATAGTGTCTGGACTTAAAGTAGAATAATATCAATAAAATCACCCCCTCCAAATATATTCTGCAGTCAAACTTCTCTAGCTTTGAACACAGAATATAAAATATTTTTAGCCCGATAATGTGAAAGTATCATCATCAGTTTGACCACGTAACATTTCATAATTTCTGACTCAACACAGATACAAAAATAGTACTACCTCGGCTAAAAAACGTCTTATATTTTCGGATGGAGGTAGTCTCTCCTCTCTCCTCTAACTAGAGAAAAATATATGATGCGTCATCTCTTACAACCCGCCTATGTCACAATATTATACTGTTCAAAGTCTGTAAAAAATGTTTAAACCATCATCTATTAATAAACAAAAAGAACAAATGGTCATAGCCACTGTCTAGCTTCACAAATTCTACCTGAAGCCACAATCACCGCCATGTCACACACGCGGCATGTTGGCCAGTTTGCGTACTCCCGCAGGACATAGCAGTACTGGTCTACTGGACCACACCAACTTGAAAGCTCCTTAATAATACTATGGTCTGTCATCATATTCCACTTGACTAAAGAGTCATTCTTGCTATAGTATGGATGCTGTTCAGCTCAAGCATTCACTGCAAAAATAGTGGAGCATTAGGAGCAGTTGGCATGATATTTAGCTGAGATGTTTGTTTATTGGACCATTATGACTGCTGTATGCAGTATGCTAAAAGAATATGATTTTGTCTGCATAATATAGCTTAGGTCTATACTTAACCAGTTGTCTGCATGTTATTTCAGGAGCTGAATCATTTGGTCAATTCTGTTGCAAATGGGTATGAGCTTTGAACTTGATATTTTGTAGTGATTTTCTTTGACAAGACATGACATTAAGTTTCAAGATCCGTTTGCTTCTTTGTAGTTACGTTTGGGATTAAAAATAATTGCTTTTATCATTTGTAGTCTTAGTTCTGACGAGTTGCAGAAGAGAAGCCTACAGGAGATGATGCCACTCAGGGGTAAGGATACTACATGCTTGCCAAAATGTTTTGTTTGTCCACTTCTTCTCTCTCGCTTATCACTTTTTTTCCAGTTATTTCCTTGCTAAGATTGCTGGCAGAGACTGAGATCCGTACGCGAATAGATGATTACAAACCATTTATCCCGGGAAAGATGAATGTCAATCAGGTTAGAATTTCTTACCCCTAGTACTTTTCTCGAATAGTCAACTAGTATTATCAAGGTTGAGAATTTTCTCTGCATAAACATGTAAAATCCCGGAAACAATTATCCCTGTGAATTGTAATAAGATAATCATGACCAAAATAAGTTAACCAATACTGAATTTACCATTTACATACTGAGCTCACTGTTGCACATATTATGGTTTTGTAACAGTATTGCCGGAAAGAGGTGCGTCCCCTGGACGGTAAAGCATCAGCGGTAGCAATGAGGGCTCTAACGTATGCACTTGGCATCCCGCTGCGACTCGAAACTCTAGGCGAAGGCTTGACGGCTGGAGGTTTGCAAGTAAAGCGCCTTGATTTCTTCCCTCGATCAGAATCAGGGAAGGGTGCTTTCCATATAGTTCGAAGCTATTGGTCGTCAACCACAGCCCCTGAACCACTGGAGATTGGAAGTGGCAACCTGATGTCATCTGATGGCACACCTTTGCTGACCTTGCTGTGTAGGCCTGACAACTGCGATATTTTGTATCGCAAGTAAACAAACGGTGCAAGTATTACTTGACGTAGAAAATTCTTGGATGATGATACAAAAATCTAAGGGATTTTTTTGTGGCATCTCATCTCAATCTACTTGTAAAGTTGTGATTATTCAATTGAGCAAAAAGCCACAAGCTGTTCTATTCGCTTGGGCATGTTTAGTGTAGTAGTTTTAACTAGGCATCAATTATATATTTAGGAACACTTGCATTGGGAAATGGGAATAGATATTGCATTCTTACTGATGTTGTGCTCCTTTGCTTCTGTATTCTGAGGGAAGCTACATATATCATGAGAATATATGAAGAATTAGTTTTTTTTATATATATGTGTTGCAAGGTGATATGGCAGATGTTCTTTTCTCCAAAATTTAAGTATATAATTAGAATGTGACTGCAGATTTGAATCTTCACACTTGGTGAGCTTTCTGGCTCATGCAGCTTCCCAAGCTTTCTTGTATTAGGGTGAAACTGTAATCTTGGCACACTATTACTGAGAAGTATAGTGTCTGGACTTAAAGTAGAATAATATCAATAAAATCACCCCCTCCAAATATATTCTGCAGTCAAACTTCTCTAGCTTTGAACACAGAATATAAAATATTTTTAGCCCGATAATGTGAAAGTATCATCATCAGTTTGACCACGTAACATTTCATAATTTCTGACTCAACACAGATACAAAAATAGTACTACCTCGGCTAAAAAACGTCTTATATTTTCGGATGGAGGTAGTCTCTCCTCTCTCCTCTAACTAGAGAAAAATATATGATGCGTCATCTCTTACAACCCGCCTATGTCACAATATTATACTGTTCAAAGTCTGTAAAAAATGTTTAAACCATCATCTATTAATAAACAAAAAGAACAAATGGTCATAGCCACTGTCTAGCTTCACAAATTCTACCTGAAGCCACAATCACCGCCATGTCACACACGCGGCATGTTGGCCAGTTTGCGTACTCCCGCAGGACTGCATAAATTTCAAGGTGGATCCAATAAACCAAAATTTGATCATTTTTTAGAGAGATGGCAAAACCATAAACATGGGACAGCGATGAGAAAATTCCATTTTTTTTGTAGAGATGGCCCACACATTCATATCACCCATATTATGCTTTCGTTCTCTTTTTACATAATTAAACAGCAGATCCGAATGTGTCATGAGGCAATACAGAGCGTGGACCGCGCTGTCCGGACCACGGGGGCCATCCAATGTGGACCTGTATCTGTCCGCGGCACGGTCCGGACGCGTTTTCTCCCGCAAACCGGAGACAAACAAGGGGGAGGTTTGCGGGAATCCGGACCGCTCTCAATCCAGCTTCTGACCGTACTGGCCCAACAAAACCTCCCACCCGCACGTCCTTTCCATCCCACTCCTCGCGCCGCTTGCCGCGCCGGCCCAGAGCATAGAGCGGCCGACATTGATGCCGCGATTTGACCGGACGGGAAAGCGGCGCAGACGGACGCGACCTCTCGGGCCGTTGGAGATGCCCTAAGGAAAAAGAAAACTATCAATCTAGAGGAAGGAGAGCAACCTTTTTTCTCTCTCCCTGTCATCCATAATAGAGGAAAAGTGATATTATGAAATGTTCGCCAGGAATGTGTTTGCACCAAATGTCTTATCTCTCCAAACTTTTGATGTGTTTTGTCTTATGATAGACATTGAGGTTGTCACGGCAAACTGAAAATATCAACTCATATCAGAAAGGAAAAATGTTAAGTATATTGTGATCAGATTAATATTAACATTCAGCTCGTTGTGCCTACAAAACATTTGACTTTGTTTTTTCTTTCTTTCAGTTTTTCATGCTTCTTCTGAACATATGACCTTTTTCATTACAGCTCTTCTTTTTATCAAGCAAGTATTTCAGCGGGTACCGACAATCCAAGGGGGCAGGGTGGCAGCCCCCCCCCCCCCCCCCCGCGTCCCAAAATATCTTTTATGGATGTTCACAGTTCCATCACGCCTAATAGTTCGACGATGTTGTTGTAAGATTTGTATGTTTATTGTAGTAGTTGCATGTTGCTCACGCGCAGGTCACATATGACATGGGTAACAAATCGTGGCCTCTCGGGTGACCTCATACGCACGGGGCGTCCAAGGTGGCAATTGTCACTTTGGAGGGTGAAGGGTTATTTATACTCACCCTTGTTCCTCCTCCAACCCTAAGCAAAACACATTTGTGCTCCTCTTCATTTCTGTAGGAGTCAAGTCCCAAAAGCTTCCTTGCGTTAGTGTGTTGGAAATATGCCCTAGATGCAATAATATTATACTATTTATTTGCACATTTATAATTAATAATTTATATTTTATGCTATAACTGCTATGATAAATGTCTTATATTTTGGTATGGTTACTATCCTAAATAGCAGTAACATGGAGGGTCTTTTGACCATAGCACTACTAGGAAAAGGGCTATAGATAGGATTGATACTAATGGCGCACCAGGGAAGCGGTGCGCCACTAGTATATACTAATGGCGCACCTGCTGGTGATACGCCATTAGTGTGGAAGACATTAATGGCGCACCAGAAACGGGGTGCGCCACTAGTGTTAAATATTTTTTTTCATTTTTCCATACATACTAATGGCGCATCAGACAGACAGTGCGCCATTACTAGTTCTAACTAGTAATGGCGCACCAGACATACAGTGCGCCATTACTGTAAAAAATTTTTATTCTTTTTTTGCGAAACTACTAATGGCGCATCGTTTCACAGTGCGTCATTACTGTCGTACCCTTTACATGAGGATTCCCCCTCCATCTCGATTCCCCCCTCCATCTCGATCTCGATTCCCCCCTCCATCTCGATCTCGATCCCCCTCCATATATCGATCGCTATCCCCCTTCATCTCGATCTCGATCCCACCCGCACCCTCTCCCGCTAGCTCCACCGCCGCCGACGACCCACCGCACCCTCCCCCGCTCCACCGCCGCCGACGAGCACCCCCCCGCACCCTCCCCCGCTCCAACGCCGCCGCCGACCCACCGCACCCTGCCCGGCCCGCTCCACCGCCGCCGACGAGCACCAGCCCCCCGCACCCTCCCCCGCTCCACCACCGCCGACGAGCACCCCCCGCACCCTCCCCCGCTCCACCTCCGCCGACGACCCAACCGCACTCTCCCCGGCTCCACCGCTGCCGCCGATGATATTTTCAAATAACAAATTTGATGATATTTAAAAAAAAATTATTTACTGTTTTTATAAAAAATTATTACTGTTTCATATTCATATTCATTTTCTAAATAATAATAATAATAAATTGTAGACTACAATTGTTCTTAAACAACAATTATTACTGTTTTTATAAAAAAAATATTACTGTTTCATATTCATATTCATTTTCTAAATAATAATAATAATAAATTGTAGACTACAATTGTTCTTAAACAACAATTATTACTGTTTTTATAAAAAATATTACTGTTTCATATTCATATTCATTTATTAAAAAATAATAATAATAAATTATACTAATGGCGCACCGGCCTGGTGGTGCGCCATTGCTATCTAAAAAAAAGTCCCATTCGTTCCTTTCTCCCTCGCCAGATCCCATTCGTTCCTCTCTCCCTCGCCAGACCCACGACGCCACCGCCCCGACCAACGACGCCGCCACCCCGACCCCCGCCGGACTCCACCCCGCCGCCACCGCGCCCCCGCGCCCCCACCCCTGCCGCCCCCGCGCCCCCACCTCTGCCGGACTCCACCCCCGCCGCCCCCGCACCCCCGTGCCCCCACCCCTGCCGCCCCGACCCTCAACGTCTTCGCCTTCCTCCTCGCCGTCGGCGCCGAGCAGCAACGCAGCACCGTACGCCCCCCCGACCCTCCTCCTCCCCTTCCCCCTCCTCCTCCTCCCCTTGCCCCTCGCCTGCGCCAGGGCTGACGGCCCCTTCTCTGTCTCGCAGGGCAAGGTCTCCGTGCCTCTACGACACCGACGTCTCATCGTCGATCCGTGTCACCTCGTCAACCCCAGCCCCGCACGAGCTCGCCATCGTCTTCCTCTCGGTGAGATGCACCGGTTCCCCTCCCCCCTTTCTGTTAACTGAACATTGTCAAGTTTAGGTTCTGTTAACTGAAAAAGTTTAGATTCAGAAACATTGTTGGACTGATAGGAAGTTTGTTGAACAGAGCAATCTACACATGTAATTTCTACTGTTATGCCTTTGTTACTCCAGTCAAAATTTCAGTCAAAATTTTCCTGTCAAAATATTCAGTCAAGCACAACTGATCATGTAACTTGAGACCTTGCCCTGCGGCATTATAATGTTTGTGAAGGAAATATGCCCTAGAGGCAATAATAAAGTTATTATTCATTTGCTTATATATCATGATAAATGTTTATTATTCATGCTAGAATTGTATTAACCGGAAACATAATACATGTGTGGATACATAGACAAACAGAATGTCACTAGTATGCCTCTACTTGACTAGCTTGTTAATCAAAGATGGTTAAGTTTCCTAACCATAGACAAAGAAGTTGTTATTTGATTAAAAAGGTCACATCATTAGTTGAATGATCTGACATGACCCATTCCATTAGCTTAGCACCCGATCGTTTAGTATGTTGCTATTGCTTTCTTCATGACTTATACATGTTCCTTTGGCTATGAGATTATGCAACTCCCGTTTACCGTAGGAACACTTTGTGTGCTACCAAACGTCACAACGTAACTGGGTGATTAGAAAGGAGCTCTACAGGTGTCTCCGAAAGTATTTGTTGGGTTGGCGTATTTCGAGATTAGGATTTGTCACTCCGAATGTCGGAGAGGTATCTCAGGGCCTTCTCGGTAATGCACATCACATAAGCCTTGCAAGCATCGCAACCAATAAGTTAGTTGCGAGATGATGTATTACGGAACGAGTAAAGAGACTTGCCGGTAACGAGATTGAACTAGGTATTGGATACCGACGATCGAATCTCGGGTAAGTAACATACCGATGACAAAGGGAACAACGTATGTTGTTATGCGGTCTGACCGATAAAGATCTTCGTAGAATGTGTAGGAGCCAATATGGGCATCCAGGTCCCGCTATTGGTTATTGACCAGAGATTTGTCTCCGTCATGTCTACACTGTTCTCGAACCGTAGGGTCCGCACGCTTAAGGTTACGATGACAGTTATTATGAGTTTATGCATTTTGATGTACCGAATTTAGTTCGGAGTCCCGGATGAGATCACGGACATGACGAGGAGTCTCGGAATGGTCGAGACATAAAGATTGATATATTGGACGACTATATTCGGACATCGGAATGGTTCCGAGTGGTTTCGGATAAAACCGGAGTGCCGGAGGGGTTATCGGAACCCCCCGGGGAAGTAATGGGCCTTATCGGGCCCGAGGGGAGAGAGAGGGCTGCGCCCAGGAGGTGGCGCGCGCCCCCCCATGGGGAGTCCGAATTGGACAAGGAGGGGGGGCGCGGCCCCCCTTTCCCTCTCCCTCTCCCTCTCTTTCCTTCCCCCCTTCTCTTCCTAGTTGGACTAGGAAAGGGGAGTCCTACTCCCACTAGGAGGAGGACTCCCCCCTCCCTTTGGCGCTCCCCATAGGGCCGGCCGGCCTCCCCCCTTGCTCCTTTATATACGGGGGCAGGGGGCACCCTAGAACACACAAGTTGATCTTCGTGATCGTTCCTTAGCCGTGTGCGGTGCCCCCCCTCCACCATATTCCACCTCGGTCATATTGTTGCAGTGCTTAGGCGAAGCCCTGCGTCGGTAGTACATCAAGATCGTCACCACGCTGTCGTGCTGACGGAACTCGACCCCGAAGCTTTGCTGGATCGGAGCCCGGGGAACGTCATCGAGTTGTACGTGTGTTAAGAACTCGGAGGCGCCGGAGTAACGGCGCTTGGATCGGTCGGATCGGGAAGACGTACGACTACTTCCTCTACGTTGCGTCAACGCTTCCGCTTCGGTCTACGAGGGTACGTAGACAACACTCTCCCTTCTCGTTGCTATGCATCACCATGATCTTGCGCGCGCGTAGGAATTTTTTGAAATTACTACGTTCCCCAACAGTGGCATCCGAGCCTGGTTTTGATGGTTTGATGTTTTGCACGAGTAGAACACAAGTGAGCTGTGGACGATACAAGTCATACTGCCTACCAGCATGTCATACTTTGGTTCGGCGGTATTGTTGGATGAAGCGGCCCGGACCGACATTACGCGTACGCTTACGCGAGACTGGTTCTACCGCCGTGCTTTGCACACAGGTGGCTGGCGGGTGTCAGTTTCTCCAACTTTAGTTGAACCGAGTATGGCTACGCCCGGTCCTTGAGAAGGTTAAAACGGAGTCTATTTGACAAACTATCGTTGTGGTTTTGTTGCGTAGGTGAGGTTGGTTCTTGCTTAAGCCCGTAGCAGCCACGTAAAATTTGCAACAAACAAAGTAGAGGACGTCTAACTTGTTTTTACAGGGCATGTTGTGATGTGATATGGTCAAGACATGATGCTAAATTCTATTGTATGAGATGATCATGTTTTTTAGCCGAGTTATCGGCAACCGGCAGGAGCCGTATGGTTGTCGCTTTATTGTATGCAATGCAATCTCCCTGTAATGCTTTACTTTATCACTAAGCGATAGCGATAGTCGTAGAAGCATAAGATTGGCGAGACGACAACGATGCTACGATGGAGATCAAGGTGTCGCGCCGGTGACGATGGTGATCATGACGGTGCTTCGGAGATGGAGATCACAAGCACAAGATGATGATGGCCATATCATATCACTTATATTGATTGCATGTGATGTTTATCTTTTTTATGCATCTTATCTTGCTTTGATTGACGGTAGCATTATAAGATGATCTCTCAGTAAATTATCAAGAAGTGTTCTCCCCGAGTATGCACCGTTGCCAAAGTTCGTCGTGCCCAGACACCACGTGATGATCGGGTGTGATAAGCTCTACATCCATCTACAACGGGTGCAAGCCAGTTTTTGCACATGCAGAATACTCGGGTTATACTTGACGAGCCTAGCATATGCAGATATGGCCTCGGAACACGGAGACCGAAAGGTCGAGCGTGAATCATATAGTAGATATGATCAACATAATGATGTTCACCATTGAGAACTAATCCATTTCACGTGATTATCGGTTATGGTTTAGTTTGATTTGGATCACGTGATCACTTGGAAGATTAGAGGGATGTCTATCTAAGTGGGAGTTCTTAAGTAATATGATTAATTGAACTTAAATTTATCATGAACTTAGTCCCTGATAGTATCTTGCCTGTTTATGTTGATTGTAGATAGATGGCTCGTGCTGTTGTTCCGTTGAATTTTAATGCGTTCCTTGAGAAAGAAAAGTTGAAAGATGATGGTAGCAATTACACGGACTGGGTCCGTAACTTGAGGATTATCCTCATTGCTGCACAGAAGAGTTACGTCCTGGAAGCACCGCTGGGTGCCAGGCCTGCTGCTGGAGCAACGCGAGATGTTGTGAACGTCTGGCAGAGCAAAGCTGATGACTACTCGATAGTTCAGTGTGCCATGCTTTACGGCTTAGAACCGGGACTTCAACGACGTTTTGAACATCATGGAGCATATGAGATGTTCCAGGAGTTGAAGTTAATATTCCAACAGAATGCCCGGATTGAGAGATATGAAGTCTCCAATAAGTTCTATAGCTGCAAGATGGAGGAGAATGGTTCTGTCAGTGAACATATACTCAAAATGTCTGGGTATTATAATCACTTCTTTCAACTGGGAGTTAATCTTCCGGATGATTGTGTCACTGACAGAATTCTCCAATCACTTCCACCAAGCTACAACGGCTTCGTGATGAACTATAACATGCAAGGGATGGATAAGACAATTCCCGAGCTCTTCGCAATGCTAAAGGCTACGGAGGTAGAAATCAAGAAAGAGCATCAAGTGTTGATGGTCAACAAGACCACTAGTTTCAAGAAAAGGGGCAAAGGGAAGAAGAAGGGGAACTTCAAGAAGAACAGCAAACAAGTTGCTGCTCAAGAGAAGAAACCCAAGTCTGGACCTAAGCCTGAAACTGAGTGCTTCTACTGCAAGTAGACTGGTAACTGGAAGCGGAACTGCCCCAAGTATTTGGCGGACAAGAATGATGGCAAGGTGAACAAAGGTATATGTGATATACATGTTATTGATGTGTACCTTACTAGAGCTCGCAGTAGTACCTGGGTATTTGATACTGGTTCTGTTGCTAATATTTGCAACTCAAAACAGGGACTACGGATTAAGCGAACACTGGCAAAGGACGAGGTGACGATGCACGTGGGAAACGGTTCCAAAGTCGATGTGATCGCAGTCGGCACGCTACCTCTACATCTACCTTCGGGATTAGTATTAGACCTAAATAATTGTTATTCGGTGCCAGCGTTGAGCATGAACATTATATCTGGATCTTGTTTGATGCGAGACGGTTATTCATTTAAATCAGAGAATAATGGTTGTTCTATTTATATGAGTAATATCTTTTATGGTCATGCACCCTTGAAGAGTGGTCTATTTTTGATGAATCTCGATAGTAGTGATACACATATTCATAATGTTGAAGCCAAAAGATGCAGAGTTGATAATGATAGTGCAACTTATTTGTGGCACTGCCGTTTAGGTCATATCGGTATAAAGCGCATGAAGAAACTCCATACTGATGGACTTTTGGAACCACTTGATTATGAATCACTTGGTACTTGCGAACCGTGCCTCATGGGCAAGATGACTAAAACACCGTTCTCCGGTACTATGGAGAGAGCAACAGATTTGTTGGAAATCATACATACAGATGTATGTGGTCCGATGAATGTTGAGGCTCGTGGCGGATATCGTTATTTTCTCACCTTCACAGATGATTTAAGCAGATATGGATATGTCTACTTAATGAAACACAAGTCTGAAACATTTGAAAAGTTCAAAGAATTTCAGAGTGAAGTTGAAAATCATCGTAACAAGAAAATAAAGTTTCTACGATCTGATCGTGGAGGAGAATATTTGAGTTACGAGTTTGGTCTATATTTGAAACAATGCGGAATAGTTTCGCAACTCACGCCACCCGGAACACCACAATGCAATGGTGTGTCCGAACGTCGTAATCGCACTTTACTTGATATGGTGCGATCTATGATGTCTCTTACAGATTTACCGCTATCGTTTTGGGGTTATGCTCTAGAGACGGCCGCATTCACACTAAATAGGTCGCCATCGAAATCCGTTGAGACGACGCCTTATGAACTATGGTTTAGCAAGAAACCAAAGTTGTCGTTTCTTAAAGTTTGGGGCTGCGATGCTTATGTGAAAAAGCTTCAACCTGATAAGCTCGAACCCAAATCGGAGAAATGTGTCTTCATAGGATACCCAAAGGAAACTGTTGGGTACACCTTCTATCACAGATCCGAAGGCAAGACATTTGTTGCTAAAAATGGATCCTTTCTAAAGAAGGAGTTTCTCTCGAAAGAAGTGGGTGGGAGGAAACTAGAACTTGATGAGATAACTGTACCTGCTCCCTTATTGGAAAGTAGTACATCACAGAAATCTGTTTCTGTAGCACCTACACCAATTAGTGAGGAAGTTAATGATGATGATCATGCAACTTCAGATCAAGTTACTACAGAACCTCGTAGATCAACCAGAGTAAGATCCGCGCCAGAGTGGTACGACAATCCTGTTCTGGAAATCATGCTACTAGATCATGGTGAACCTACGAACTATGAAGAAGCGATGGTGAGCCCAGATTCCGCAAAATGGCTTGAAGCCATGAAATCTGAGATGGGATCCATGTATGAGAACAAAGTATGGACTTTGGTTGACTTGCCCGATGGTCGGCAAGCAATAGAGAATGAATGGATCTTCAAGAAGAAGACTGACGCTGATGGTAATGTTACTGTCTACAAAGCTCGACTTGTCGCAAAAGGTTTTCGACAAGTTCAAGGGATTGACTATGATGAGACCTTCTCACCCGTAGCGATGCTTAAGTCTGTCCGAATCATGTTAGCAATTGCCGCATTTTACGATTATGAAATTTGGCAAATGGATGTAAAGACTGCATTCTTGAATGGATTTCTGGAAGAAGAGTTGTATATGATGCAACCGGAAGGTTTTATCGATCCAAAGGGAGCTAACAAAGTGTGCAAGCTCCAGCGATCCATTTATGGACTGGTGCAAGCCTCTCGGAGTTGGAATAAACGCTTTGATAGTGTGATCAAAGCATTTGGGTTTGTACAGACTTTTGGAGAAGCCTGTATTTACAAGAAAGTGAGTGGGAGCTCTGTAGCATTTCTGATATTATATGTAGATGACATATTACTAATTGGAAATGATATAGAATTTCTGGATAGCATAAAGGGATACTTGAATAAAAGTTTTTCAATGAAAGACCTCGGTGAAGCTGCTTACATATTGGGCATCAAGATCTATAGAGATAGATCAAGACGCTTAATTGGACTTTCACAAAGCACATACCTTGACAAAGTTTTGAAAAAGTTCAAAATGGATCAAGCAAAGAAAGGGTTCTTGCCTGTATTACAAGGTGTGAAGTTGAGTAAGACTCAATGCCCGACCACTGCAGAAGATAGAGAGAAGATGAAAGATATTCCCTATGCTTCAGCCATAGGCTCTATCATGTATGCAATGCTGTGTACCAGACCCGATGTGTGCCTTGCTATAAGTTTGGCAGGGAGGTACCAAAGTAATCCAGGAGTGGATCACTGGACAGCGGTCAAGAATATCCTGAAGTACCTGAAAAGGACTAAGGAGATGTTTCTCGTGTATGGAGGTGACAAAGAGCTCGTCGTAAATGGTTAGTTTGATGCAAGCTTTGACACTGATCCGGACGATTCTAAATCGCAAACCGGATACGTATTTACATTAAGCGGTGGAGCTGTCAGTTGGTGCAGTTCTAAACAAAGCGTCGTGGCGGGATCTACATGTGAAGCGGAGTACATAGCTGCTTCGGAAGCATCAAATGAAGGAGTCCGGATGAAGGAGTTCATATCCGATCTAGGTGTCATACCTAGTGCATCGGGTCCAATGAAAATCTTTTGTGACAATACTGGTGCAATTGCCTTGGCAAAGGAATCCAGATTTCACAAAAGAACCAAGCACATCAAGAGACGCTTCAATTCCATCCGGGATTTGGTCTAGGTGGGAGACATAGAGATTTGCAAGATACATACGGATCTGAATGTAGCAGACCCGTTGACTAAGCCTCTTCCACGAGCAAAACATTGTCAACACCAAGACTCCATGGGTGTTAGAATCATTACTATGTAATCTAGATTATTGACTCTAGTGCAAGTGGGAGACTGAAGGAAATATGCCCTAGAGGCAATAATAAAGTTATTATTTATTTCCTTATATATCATGATAAATGTTTATTATTCATGCTAGAATTGTATTAACCGGAAACATAATACATGTGTGGATACATAGACAAACAGAATGTCACTAGTATGCCTCTACTTGACTAGCTTGTTAATCAAAGATGGTTAAGTTTCCTAACCATAGACAAAGAAGTTGTTATTTGATTAACAAGGTCACATCATTAGTTGAATGATCTGATTGACATGACCCATTCCATTAGCTTAGCACCCGATCGTTTAGTATGTTGCTATTGCTTTCTTCATGACTTATACATGTTCCTTTGACTATGAGATTATGCAACTCCCGTTTACCGTAGGAACACTTTGTGTGCTACCAAACGTCACAACGTAACTGGGTGATTATAAAGGAGCTCTACAGGTGTCTCCGAAAGTATTTGTTGGGTTGGCGTATTTCGAGATTAGGATTTGTCACTCCGAATGTCGGAGAGGTATCTCAGGGCCTTCTCGGTAATGCACATCACATAAGCCATGCAAGCATTGAAACCAATACGTTAGTTGCGAGATGATGTATTACGGAACGAGTAAAGAGACTTGCCAGTAACGAGATTGAACTAGGTATTGGATACCGACGATCGAATCTCGGGTAAGTAACATACCGATGACAAAGGGAACAACGTATGTTGTTATGCGGTCTGACCGATAAAGATCTTCGTAGAATGTGTAGGAGCCAATATGGGCATCCAGGTCCCGCTATTGGTTATTGACCAGAGATTTGTCTCAGTCATGTCTACACTGTTCTCGAACCGTAGGGTCCGCACGCTTAAGGTTACGATGACAGTTATTATGAGTTTATGCATTTTGATGTACCGAATTTAGTTCGGAGTCCCGGATGAGATCACGGACATGACGAGGAGTCTCGAAATGGTCGAGACGTAAAGATTGATATATTGGACGACTATATTCGGACATCGGAATGGTTCCGAGTGGTTTCGGATAAAACCGGAGTGCCGGAGGGGTTACCGGAACCCCCCGGGGAAGTAATGGGCCTTATTGGGCCCGAGGGGAGAGAGAGGGCTGCGCCCAGGAGGTGGCGCGCCCCCCCCCCATGGGTAGTCCGAATTGGACAAGGAGGGGGGCGCGGCCCCCCTTTCCCTCTCCCTCTCCCTCTCTTTCCTTCCCCCTTCTCTTCCTAGTTGGACTAGGAAAGGGGAGTCCTACTCCCACTAGGAGGACTCCCCCTCCCTTTGGCGCGCCCCATAGGGCCGGCCGGCCTTCCCCCTTGCTCCTTTATATACGGGGGCAGGGGGGCACCCTAGAACACACAAGTTGATCTTCGTGATCGTTCCTTAGCCGTGTGCGGTGCCCCCCTCCACCATATTCCACCTCGCTTATATTGTTGCAGTGCTTAGGCGAAGCCCTGCGTCGGTAGTACATCAAGATCGTCACCACGCCGTCGTGCTGACGGAACTCGTCCCCGAAGCTTTGCTGGATCGAAGCCCGGGGAACGTCATCGAGTTGTACGTGTGTTAAGAACTCGGAGGCGCCGGAGTAACGGCGCTTGGATCGGTCGGATCGGGAAGACGTATGACTACTTCCTCTACGTTGCGTCAACACTTCCGCTTCGTCTACGAGGGTACGTAGACAACACTCTCCCTTCTCGTTGCTATGCATCACCATGATCTTGCGTGTGCGTAGGATTTTTTTTGAAATTACTACGTTCCCCAACAGTTTGATGCCTGCATCAACACTTCTCTGTACTGCATGCGGTTGTTATAGTTGAGGGTCAAAAGTAGGGGTTAGCTTTAACATGAGTCGCTAGTGCTTTCATCACATAACACATTCTTTGAAATTGGATATTCTGAAGTCGATGCTTTCTCTGGATGGGAATAATAGTCTGAAATACACCTAATGGAAACCTTTGTTGATTGTGATCTTTGCACATGTTTAATGTCTATGCTGTTGTGCGGCTGTTATGTGTGTCTATGTCGGTGAGCTTGTGTTATGCACTTCTGCATTTTGATGTCCCCCCTTACCTTAGTTTTTTCATCTCACTGGTCCTTTTCATTGTATTGGTCCTTTTCATTTTTGTCAAAGAGGCCCCGAGTTCTCTCTTCACTTGTGTGGTGATTGTCTTGGTCCTTTTCATTTTTGTCATGGCATTCTTGAGGTGCTGATGTGTCTGAGGGCATGAACCATGATCAGGATATTTGAGTAGTACTGTCAACAGTAATAACTTTTACATGTTTGCATTGCTTCCAAGAGTAACAGCAGGTGCTTAGGACACCTTTAGGAGATTGCTCTGTTTCTGCTTGCTGCATTTGACAAGATCATGTTCTTTCAGATCAAAAGTTCATAGTATCATTAGTTGAATCTGCAGATTTATTTTCTCTCTGAAAAAACTGACCTCCCTTTTCAGTTCAAAAGAAAAGATTACAGTGAACAATGATCCAATTGGTATCACACTTGTTTTAGTAAGTGTATAAAAAAAGATATCATCAAACAAATCCTATAGTTATTGTCTCTGTTCATGCTTATCTCTGCACAAATAGTTGTTGCAACGGGCTATTGGAACTTTCGATGCTCAAAACTTGCTTCCATGCTCTGCTTCAGATAGCACACAGACAAGATACTACTCCATATGTAGGCACACAGACAAGTTGTACCCCGAGAGGCCCTTGAGATTGCCGGAATGTCGATTAACTTCCGTTCCGGCAAATTCGGGTACTCCATATGTCCTATTTTCAGCAAAGGTCATGCTGAAATTCCTGTGTGTGTGTGTGTGTGTAGTTGCTTGTTTTTACTGTAGTTGTGGCTACTTTCTTCTTGTATCATAAAAATATCTCTTCTGCTGCTTATCAGAGATGGCGGGAAGCAGCCACCGCCGCTCTGCGACACCGCAGTACGGGTTGGATGCTTCCGAGTTCTTGACTATCATACTTGGGACTTCAGTATCATCCATGACGTAGGTATATAAATGAGAGATCTCCCCTAGCTTCACCCATCTTATTATGATATCTGTTGTTTGCCTACATCACTCATTGTCCCAAACTGCAGAGGCTTCCTGACAGTTTTAAGAACATGCTGATGGGTGAAGATCCGCCAAATAATGTGAAGGTGCGACAGGCCGTCAGCGGGTTTCGCAGGCTGTGGGATGTGGAGTTGATGATCAAGGAGGGCCACATGTACTTGTCTCGTGGGTGGGAGAAGTTCTACCGTGCCTACGACCTGCGGCTGGGGTACTTCCTTCTCTTCAGGTACGACGACGACGCCACCACGCTCATCGTGAAGGTGTTCAACCCGACTATGTGTCGCATGCGCTACGCTGAAGATTATGATGCCGGTACATTCTGCCTCTTCTTATTCCTCTACATTTGGCTTTGTCTCACATTGATTGTTAACGGTTATTGTTGCATTTGGACAGGTAATGGGAGCAGCAACAGCGACAATGGCTACAGCCAAAGCAGCAGCGACCATGGCTGTAGCGAAAGCAGCAGCGACCATGGCAGTAGCGAAAGCAGCAACGATTCTGGCAGCAGCATAGACAACAAGAAGGATGATCCGGACTGGAGTGCGGGAGAAGAGGAGCAGAGTGGGGATGAGGACCTGCAGGATGACCTAGCGCTGGTGGTGGCTGACCAAGGGCAAGAGATGGAGGTGGCTGAGGATGACCTAGCGATGGTCGTGCCTGAAGGTGGCCTCGCGATGGTGGTGGTGCCTAACAATGACCACGCACTGGTGGTGGCGCCGGCGATCCCACAGCTGGGCGACATGACCACGCCAATTCAGGTAGAAGACTACATCCCACTGCCTCCACCGCCTCCATCGCCTCGCCGCTCTTGCCGCATCAGGCTGAGAAAGGAGAAGGAGAAGAACAATGCATGAGAACTGAACGGTGTTGGATGAACAATGTGAAACTTTTGTAATATGTAACGATGGAACTATGTGTTGGTTATGTATGTATATATGATGGAACTTGTGTGTTGGCTATCTATGTATATATGATGGAACTTGTGTGTTGGCTATGATTGCTATATGGATGCTTGTTGTATATCTCATAGGTGAAATAGTGACCTGAGGTTAAGAAAAAAAATTAAAAAAATTGATGCTAATGGCGCATTACAATGTGGTGCGCTATTAGTATAGCAAACACTAGTGGCGCACCGTGGGCAAAACTAATGGCGCACTACCTGGTGCGCCATTAGTATACCAGATACTAATGGCGCACCAGTGGTGCGCCATTAGTAAGATATACTAGTGGCGTGCTACTAATGGCGCACTGGTAATGCGCCATTAGTAGGCAAAACCAGTGCGCTATTAGTAGGTCTTTTCCTAATAGTGTAGCCAACATTTAGTAAGTTGTTACATGCGCAAAACAATATTTCTCTAAATGTATGTGATGTTAATGCAGCAGGAAATGAGCGTGTTGAAATTAAAATAAGCATGGGAGTTGTGCTTGCTGAGATAATGAGGTGTTTGGGCTGGAGTGCTCCTGTGTTTAGTGTAAGCTCTCGGTGCAATTAGATGTAATTAGATGTATCTTTCTAAGGTTGAAATATCAAAAGTGGAGGTTGCTGTAGTGAGACAAATCATTAGTATTTTTGGTACAAATATGGGCACCGAAGATGATGCGTCTAAGAGTGCAGCTCTAGGTCTATCCTGTCATTAGAGACAGATAGAGACATTTATGCGGTGGATTTGAACTACAACCGCAGGGCACACGACAGTCATTATGTGTGTGAAGTGAAAATGCCGCACAGGCTGTTTTTTTTTTTTTTTTGGGATAGCTTACCAGGCTTGACGCCTGGTGCCGCACAGGCTGTTTCATCATTAGCTTTCAAGGCTGGCATCTATGGTGGATGGGCTACGTCAGTGAGATAGGGAGTGTCGAACGCATCTTGCACAACATGTCATTGAAGGTCCGTGTGACTAGATGTACAATGTGAAATGAGTGTTTGCTGAGAAAGGGGCTGCACTATATGCAACGTGTATTACTGCTCTAGTTTTTGCAGGACGTCGATTGAAGGTTGCTGCGACATGGATAGAAGAGGACTGAGCTGAATGCATTGCTAGGTGAACTAAGATGCAGTTTGTGTTATATATATACTCCCTCCGTTCCAAAATAGATGACCCAATTTTATACTAATGTTAGTACAAAGTTGAGTCATTTTTTTCCTAAAAAAAAAGTTGAGTCATCTATTTTGAAACGGAGGGAGTATGTGTGCAAGTGACATAGACTGTTGCTGTTTGTGCTATGAACCAGATCTGTGGGTTATTTTTTGCTAGTGACTTTCTATTGCAGTCTGTATATATCTCTATGTTGAACAACTAATATTACCAATCATGTAGCCTTGAGCTTAGTGTATGTTATCAGGGCTGTTTGGATTACCACCAACACCGACCCTATCAATTTTTTGGCCCGCCCGTGCGATTTGGTCGCTGTTTGGACCGCGGCCAAAATATTAGCTCGCCCAACCCGCCCCGGACAGCTCCGTGTAATTTTTGCCAACACATGGGCACATCCAGGGCGCCGTAGTCGGTCACTAAAATTTCGGTGAGCACGTCGCTCGCCTGCTTTTCTTTAAGCATCAGTACAGACACAAGCACTCATATACACGCGCATACACTCACCCTATGAACGCACACATGCACACCCTACCCCTATGAGCACTATGAGCACCTCCGAGAGACTGAGCCGACATATCATTTTGAGATTTATGAAGTCACCGTAGGCGCCTCGTCGTCGATGAGAATGTCTCTTCCCACTGAAAGCGCATCGCCGGAAATCCTGAAATAAATAGAGAAATAATGCGAGCACCAGGATTTGAACCCTGATGGGTTGGGAATACCACTATCCACCTAACCAACTCAACCACAGGTTGATTCGCTCGCTCGCCCGCTGATATGTGAATCTCGTGCGTGTTAATTGGAACGACAGATAATAGTCCATAGACGGATTCTAGTGCGTGTTATGTGGATCCCGTACGCAACGGAGGATTAATCGTCCGAGGAAACAAGCGTTGCCAACGTGTAAATTACAAAGTTAGTTATTTGGATCGGTTAATCCCTTAGATCACGCAACTAATTGTCTCAGTTTCCGTATAAAGGCAGCCGTGCCTTTGGTCGAGTTCAAAAAGCTGTATGTGTTGATAATTTTGCATGTTCAGTAGTAGTTAATTAAGTGTTCGTATTTTTGCGAATCAACCTGTGGTTGAGTTGGTTAGGTGGACAGTGGTATCCCCAACCCACCAGGGTTCAAATCCTGGTGCTCGCATAGGGTGTGCGTGTGTGCATTCATAGGGGTGAGTGTATGCGTGTGTATATGAGCGCTTGTGTCTGTATTGATGCTCAAAGAAATATGAACACTTCATTTTGAGATTTACGAAGCCACCATAGGTGCCTCGTCGTCGACGGGAGCGTCTTCTCCCACTGAAATAAATACAGAAATAATGCAAGCACCAGGATTTGAACCCTGGTGGGTTGGTGATACCACTGTCCACCTAACCATCTCAACCACAGGTTGATTCGCATTAAGTGTTCATATATTGCAAAAATAGTTTTATATGTATTTTTTATTGGCTCAACATTTATAACTAAATTAGAATCAAGAGAAAGATGCGACAGCTCCCGGGTGCAGGGACACCCTCATGAACAGTAACTTCGAAACAATATAAAAAAGGCAAAAAAATCTGAAATTTTGGGGGATCAAATATGATCAAACATTTGATGTTCTTGCAAATTTTCAGCCAGAAATAACACTCGAGGAGCCCTCGCCGAAAAAAAGCAAAATTACTGCTCAAAAGTACACATAACTTTGAACACTGATTTTGTTTTTTTTGTGAGGGCTCCACAAATGTTTTTTGATGCTAAAACTTTGCATGAGTTAAATGTCTGATCAGACTTCATCCCTCAAAGTTTCAGATTTTTTCGACTTTTTTTTTCATATCGTTTTGAATTTACTGTTCATGAGGGTCCCTGCATCCGGGAGCTGAAAGTCTAGTCTCTTAGAATCAAACATAGCACAAATCAATTCAATCTGAAAACCAAATGAATAACTTGCCAAAAATTTGGAAGGCAACAATGGCTACAATCCAAACAATAGCATCTTGCCAATTTCTTGGTCATGCCAAATTTTTGGCTGGGCAAGTTGGGGGCACAAACCAAACACACCCTATATCTCTATGTTGAGCAACTAATGTTACCAATCGTGTAGCCTTGAGCTTAATGCATGTTATCACTTATGAAAATTGTAAGTATGCTCAATTTGCGTATTATTACCAACAGAATGGTGAATGTCTTCAAATCAAATGAAAAGAGAGCTCACGTGATTTAGAAGCTACAACCAGATATAAAACAGTTACGATTAGATATAAAACACAGATCTTTAATTCACATATATAGTTCCAGCCAAACATGCAGTATAATTCAAGTCTCGTAAGATCATACTGCATACAATATATTCACATTGGACATTATGCTCAAGCGATTTCGTACGAATAGGTTTGGGTGCATTGGTATTTGTTGTGATTGGCCACATATTACAAAATATAAATGGCGAAGAACGCAGAGGCTCTTGCCAGGAAAGCAACCACATTATATCCATCACAATGTGGAATTGAAAGTATATAGCATTTATGGAAATTAATGTGCTGATCAACATAGTCAACATCAGTGTTTAGTTTCATTTACCTTTGACCCGTCGGTGCCCTTTCTTGTGATTTTGCGGCAGATAGTCTTGGAAAGTACAGACCCAGAGGGGGTATCTTCAGTGACCTTGCTGCTTATGGCATGGAAACATATGTCAGATCAATTGCAGAGAGAAAATGTTTGTTAGACGTGGGCATGCTTCATATGTAGTGTCAGCACCCATGTTGCTGCTTATAGAGTTCAGATGCATTTGCAATAATTTTGCTTAAAGTTAAAGAAGAATATAAAGCAGCAGGTGTTACCTTTTGTTAGTATCGAGAGCATCTACTTCAGTACCCACTGTTTCCTTTTAGGCCCCAAGATTCATGTGCTCTTTGTAATGCCCAGTTATGTAACATACTAACATATCACATTCAGTAAGCTCAAATGAGCAGGCATGCAGTAAATGTAATCTCATTTTTTTTGAAATTTTTGAACTGTTATGATGGGCTCATACCAAACTGAAAAGATATGTCCATCAAAGCGAGACCTTGCCAAATTGAAAAGATATGTCCAAATTGAAAATAATTACCTTAGGCTTAGGCGGTCATCTTCCTGGATCTTGACGCCGCCCGACGGCCCGAGTACTTAAATAAATTACAAAAAAGAAATCGATTTGCAGAACAGAAAAACAGCATGTGCAGGGGGCATATGTGAAGGAAATATGCCCTAGAGGCAATAATAAAGTTATTATTTATTTCCTTATTTCATGATAAATGTTTATTATTCATGCTAGAATTGTATTAACCGGAAACATAATACATGTGTGAATACATAGACAAACAAAGTGTCACTAGTATGCCTCTACTTGACTAGCTCATTAGTCAAAGATGGTTATGTTTCCTAACCTTAGACATGAGTTGTCATTTGATAAACGGGATCACATCATTAGGAGAATGATGTGATTGACTTCACCCATTCCGTTAGCTTAGCACTTGATCGTTTTAGTTTACTGCTATTGCTTTCTTCGTGACTTATACATGTTCCTATGACTATGAGATTTCGCAACTCCCGATTACCGGAGGAACACTTTGTGTGCTACCAAACGTCACAACGTTGTGTCTCCGATGGTACTTTTTGAGTTGGCATAGATCAAGATTAGGATTTGTCACTCCGATTGTCGGAGAGGTATCTCTGGGCCCTCTCGGTAATGCACATCATTGTAAGCCTTGCAAGCAATGCAACTAATGAGTTAGTTGCGGGATGATGCATTATGGAACGAGTAAAGAGACTTGCCTGTAACGAGATTGAGCTAGGTATTGAGATACCGACGATCGAATCTCGGGAAAGTAACATACCGATGACAAAGGGAACAACATATGTTGTTATGCGGTTTGACCGATAAAGATCTTAGTAGAATATGTAAGAGCCAATATGAACATCCAGGTTCCGCTATTGGTTTTTGACCGGAGACGTGTCTCGGTCATGTCTACATAGTTCTCGAACCCGTAGGGTCCGCACGCTTAACGTTCGATGACGATCGGTATTACGAATTTATGTGATTTGATGTACCGAAGGTAGTTCGAAGTCCGGGATGTGATCACGGACATGACGAGGAGTCCCGAAATGGTCGAGACATAAAGATTGATATATTGGACCGGATACCGGAAGTGTTCCGGGTGATTTCAGAGAAAACCGGAGTGCCGGAGGATTACCGGACCCCCCCCAGGAGAAGTAATGGGCCACATGAGCCTTAGTGGAGAGAGAGAGGGCCGGCCAGGGCAGGCCGCGTGCCCCCTTCCCCTCTGGTCCGAATTGGACTGGGGAAGGGGGGGCCTTTCTTTCTCCCTCTCCTCCTTCCTTTCCCTCTCCTAGTAGGAGTAGGAAAGAGGAGTCCTACTCCTACTAGGAGGAGGAGTCCTCCTCCTGGTGCGCCCTGCAAGGACCGGCCGGCCTCCCCCTTGCTCCTTTATATACGGGGGCAGGGGGGCACCCTAGGACACACAAGTTGATTGTTCCAAGCCGTGTGCGGTGCCCCCTCCATCATAACCCACCTCGATCATATCGTAGCGGTGCTTAGGCGAAGCCCTGCGTCGGTAGCAACATCATCACCGCCATCACGCCGTCGTGCTGAGGAAACTCTCCCGTGAAGCTCTGCTAGATCGGAGTTCGTGGACGTCATCGAGCTGAACGTGTGCTGAACTCGGAGGTGCCGTGCGTTCGGTACTTGGATCAGTCGGATCGTGAAGACGTACGACTACATCAACCGCATTCTCATAACGCTTCCGCTTACGGTCTACGAGGGTACGTAGACAATACTCTCCCCTCTCGTTGCTATGCATCACCATGATCTTGCGTGCGCGTAGGATTTTTTTTTTAAATTACTACGTTCCCCAACAATATGTCCCCTCCCTCCTCGGCGCAGTTCACCATGTTGTATGTATTCACTAGTTAGTTGTGGTTGAGTACATTATAATCATATTATTTGCATCATATAATCACATATAGATGATGTATCAAGACTGTATTTTCCAACTAAAATTATGTTTTTATCTTAGTGCCTTTATTTTTTTCATGATATACGATATATATTGTTGAAAGTATATATGTTAATATATTAATGTTCATTGTGCCTCAATCGCACTAGGGCCTCCATAATGCTAGTTCGGCCTTGGCAGAGCACTTCGGGTGAAGGTGGCGGCGAGCGGCTGCCGCTACGGCCTGTCGGCAATACGCCTATCACCCAAGGCCGATCGCTGCCACGATCAGGCAGATGACTACAATGATGACAACATCTCCTTGAGGCAGGCTCTGAGAAGAACCCATAGTCCCTGGTGTGGTTGGAGCTACACTAGAGAGAAGAAGGTGAGTGGCCGGAGAAGCAAGAACCAAGAACTCCTCGGGTGTGCGTTGCGAGGAACAAAGTGCTCTGGAGGAGCGTGACTAGGACTTTGCACTAGGTGGGTTGTGCATCTCGACATGGAACATCGTCATCTCTCGTCGTCAGAGGCACTCGGAGGGCCCCGCACTACGTGTCACCACATCACATATATATTGGACTCATATAGTATGACGGAACAAATAGGCAGCTCAAGCAGCGACCCATTCACCCCGCTGAACTCCTCTATTAGTTCGCCGTTGACTATAAAACTAATACATTATGTTAATATTGGTCAGGAACCCGCCCTTTTCCCCTAGTATGTAGTAATGTGAGTGGCTGGTCTTGGCTGCCAGATAGGCTACTAGCGCGAGGTGATGTGTTAGACTGGCTTGTCGGGCATACAGAGTGGTTATGTACCCCAAGCACGATCTATCTAAACTTCCCTACCCCATCTCATTTTCCTTCCCTTTTCTTCCTCTTGATTATCCAACCGCTTCATGTTCTCATATGTCTTTTCATCGACACCTTAATGGTAACATTATGTTATCAAACATCGACCTGGAACCCCACCTTGAGAAGGCATGCTACCGCACCAGTAAGGCAGTAACCAGAAGTAATGATGCAACTATGCGCAATTCTTTGTGAACTGCAATAAGTAATAGGGCATCATGGAAACTATATGAAAAATGCAATGGAAGCTTTGCAGTTCTTGCTAAACATTATAATCTAAAATGAATTTTTGAATTGACGATGACGACGACGATGATGTGTCGCATCTATTGCAAGCACCCCTTTCTCGTGGATTTAACGAAATAAATAGATTGCCAGTGCAAAATATGTGTAGTTGGTAAGTAAATCCGCATCCAACCTTGAGATTCATATAGGACCGAGTAAATTTATGTCCGACACATTTTACAATTCGGAAACATGGCAAGTTCTGCTGGGACAAATACATGGATTAATCAAAAGGAAACATTTGTAGCCTGATTGTCGCATTTTGCCCGACAAAATATCGTTGAGCAAAATGTTTTTGGTTTCCATTGGATAGAAAAAATATATTTTCATTGCGTAAGTTTATCACATGGGAAATTTTGCACTTCACAAGTTTAAACAAATATTGTGTCCTTCGAGGGTAAAAATGTCTCCAGCTTTCCGTGACTTTCCACAGCATACCCTCAGGACAATACAGCAGTATAAATATGCAGCAGTTGGGTCCCTGGAGAGGAGCGGTACACAATTTCCACACGAGACGAGGGGAGAAGCGAGAAAAATCCAAGGGCCGAGGGGCAGAAAAAGGCAGTTCGGAGGGGAAGAAATGGGGTTCAAGATAAAATTCAAGAACCTACTGCGCGCCGCGGGAAGCAGCGGATACGGCGGCGCCGGCGACGAGGCTACACCGCCTACGTCACCTCGGGTTCCGGTCGCACCGCCGCCCGCGCCGCCCACCTCGCCGCCCCCGCTTCAGGCGCCACGACCCGCTCCGCGTCCCGCCGGCAAGGACACGGTGAGTTCCAGCGACCTTTTCGCCGAGATCTCATTCGTCTGGTGAAATTCGGTGCTTCTGGATGTTCTTTATGCTTTCCGCGTCTTTCTTGTGCACAGTTCGCGGTGGACATGTGCACTTGGCTGTCGCATGTCGGATCGGGCGTGGAGCCCAGTTCGTGGGGATGATTTCTTGGCTGTAGCATCGGCCGCGGTCGTAGGTTCCTATAATAATTAGTTTAATTCTTGGAACTCGCGGGCCCTTCTGCTAGTTAGTGTTGTGCTAGTTCTTGTGCCTCATGTAGTTCTTGCGCGGTTCTTTGAATTCTTGGATGGTTGCTGCATACTCGCGGACCCTTCTGCAAGTTCTTCCTGCCTCATGTAGTTTCTGAATTTCTTGCCGTCGCCGAGGGAAAAATGGTTGGATTTTCTAATTTACCCAAATTTGTGTCCTGCCAGTTCTTCTTGGTATAGTCGCTTGACATGGTAACCTAAAGATATTTATGGCAAGACAACCTAAGGATTTCCCTCTATAGTCCGGACGATGAGGATTGCTCTGCCATTTTGTAGGATGAAGGACCGGATGATGAGGATTGGCAGGAGGTGGCAGATGATGAGGTGAAAATTTGTGTTCACTTGCTGCTAGTTCTTCTTGCTATAATTGGTTGACTTGGTAACCTAAGGATGTTTATGGCAAGAGAACCTAAGGATTTCCCTCCGGATGGCGTGCTATGGTTTTGGATGAACATTTTTCTTGTTTCCCTGTTCACCCCATTTGTGCTGGATTGAACTTTTTACAAGTAATGCTCTGTCATTTTGTAGGATGAAGGACCGGACGATGAGGATTGGCAGGAGGTGGCAGATAATGAGGTGAAAATCTGTGTTCCCTTGCTGCTAGTTCTTAGTTCAATTTCATGACTTCACTACCGAAATTTGTGTTACACTTGAGTTGTTTGTCCAATTGTTCTGAATCTGAACCTAGAGAAGGATGTCTCGTCAGTCATAACAGTGTGCGATTTCTTTTGTACTTGTTGATTGTATTCACTGGAGTCCGAATCAGTAACGACGCTTGTTTTGTGTAATACCATAGCATACTACCGGCCTTATTTGTGCTAGAATAATGGATCTGCAATTATTTAGGATGAAGTACCAGATGATGAGAAAATCTACACTTTGTTGTTCGTGAGTGCATGATATTCTTCGGCATGACTCAGTGCCGCTCAACTAAAATGAATATTTTTTCGCAGCGCAAAAACTGGAAGCAACTTCTGGATGGCAAGCGAACATACCTCCGACCACCAAGGGGGCACCATGTTCTCAGTGATGTTTTCAAGTGTCCGGATACTCGTAAAGCTGCATTAGGACGCCAGGTGTGAATATCTTTGCTCCTCTGTTTTTTAAGCTCATCAGTCATAAATTGCATGTTCACCACAAATGCAGTGCATTCTTTTATTGTGCTGATGTTCATACGATCTGACCTGAACGTCCTAGCGATACACTTCAGTAGATAACTAGACATTCGAGAATTAGATCTATGACATTTCCAGTGAGATTCTTCGGTATCACAGTCTCTGTTCCTTGTCTAAGACAAATATTACTATCCTAAAATTTGTCACTTTTTTTGTGGGAATAAAAATTTTCATTTTATCCTGCTATGCCATCTGGGGAAGACATTGGATTCTTTCTGAAATTCTTTGATATTCGTTCTTCTTCCGGAAAAATCATTTTGTTCGACGTTAATCATTATACTGTGCAATTACAATGGAAACTGGAACTTGCTCTTCGCATTCGGATGTTGATAAGGTCATAATGTGTCTTGCGGACAATGAGAGTTTGGGTACAGAAGTTCTTAACTTCTTATAAGTTCTTGCTCCAGGCATATTTCATCTATCTAGTCTGTTTGCACGTTATGATCGATGACCCTTGAATGTTGGAACATAGGTTTTTCCCATGAAGTCCTCAAATCATTTTCCCACCCAATTTAGTGGATGATTCGTTTCTGAAAACTATAAAAGAATCTGTTAGGCTTACTGATTCTATGCCTCATGCTTCAGCATTACTTATTTGAATCCATTTTGAATTTAAAATCACACAAATCATTTACACCATTTTTGTGATACTGGTTTTTGCTATGGTAGAAACGACTCTCGCGTTTGGTTGAGAAACATTCAAAGAATTTCTTCAAGGAAAAGATCAAGGTTTGTTTGCATGCAACTAATTTCATGGTAGAAGGCTAGAAACATTATTTAGTTTATTGTGCAGATCTAAACTTCCTTTTATAGATTCTCTGTCAGCATTATGCGCACTTCAGAAGAACTCGTGGAGATGGCAGCTGTTTCTACAGGGCATTCTTATTCTCCTACTTGGTAACTATCTCATTTACTTGTTTTTGATGATGTCGATGTTTTATTTTGCACAGAAATTTAATACCTGGAGGCTTTTAAACAGGAAAACCTTGGATTAATGCAAGATAGTCAAGCTGAAGTTACTCGTCTAATGGAACATGTGGCTATGTCCAGAGATAATTTCTGTCGTCTGAAATGGGACAAAGCATACTTCTTAAATCCTGAAGAATACTTTTCAAGTGTTGTTTCTGTACGTATTCTCCCAGCTTACATTATCTTACTTCCTTTATGATCTGTTTATGATCTGTAACCCCTATTTTTTTGTAATACTTCAGACATTTACAGACAAACGAACTCTGCATGAAAAAATACTTGCCAAATTAACTTGCTGTCCCTTATGTGTCCTGAATTGTCCAATGCCCTCGCTGAGGCTGTATTGGCAGTTATCTTACCCCATGCTGCATCACCAGAAAATATCTTTGATAAAGAACACCACCACCACAATGTTTTTACCACATATTTATTATTTGACTGAACTACAGTGAGCCTTGCCTGAACCAATCTATTGGATAGCATATGTAATATGTAAGAAGAGTATAGAGGAAACAATACTTATGAGTTCGATGGTTTTTGGCACATGTATAATGGAGTTGTTGCTGCTACTAGAATAGCTGCCATAGCTGTGATCACATAATTTAGTCAATACCATAGGGTTTCATGTTTGTAAAGAATTAGCCGGCTATTTGAAACATTGAGTATGTAGACAAAACAGACTTCAGAGATCAAAATAGTACATGTGTGATATATCATCATTTTCCATTTGACTAAAACCTCCACTTTCTGGAATGTTTTTTTTTTTGCCTTGATAAATGTTAAATTGGTTCATTAGGCGTACAGTATGGACACTGTCTCGCAGCTTAAGTACCAATTCCTGAAATAACATCCACTACAAATAGTACTGACTACAAAAATAGTGCAGGATTATGAGCAGTTACAACAGCATTTTGCTAAATTATAGATTTTCATTTCATGATATAGCTTAAATTATATGCCTAACAAACTGTCTTCATGTTCTTTCAGGAGTTCAGTCATTTGGTCAACTCAGTTGCGAATGGGTATGAGTCCTTAACTTAATGTTCTGTAGTGATATTCCTTGAAAGGACATGGCAATAAATTTCAAAATCCTGTTGTTTCTTTGTTGTTACATTTGGTTTTTAAAACAAGTGCTTTTATCTTTTGCAGTCTGAGTTCTGATGAGCTGTACAATAGAAGTATACAGGAGATCGTGCCACTCAGGAGTGAGTATACATACTTGCTGAGATATTTTGTTTGTCTACTTGTTCTCTGCATAACACATTTTTTTGTTAGTTATTTCTTTGCTAAGATTGCTGGCAGAGACTGAGATCCGATCACGAGAAGACGATTTCAAATCACTTCTCCCGAAAGAAATGGATGCCCTTACGGTTAGAGTTTCCTACACTATATATTCTTGACTCAACTAATAGATTATCTGTCCTTTATGTTGTAATATTTTAATTCAATATCAACGCTGAGTATTTTCTGTGCATAAACGTGTAAACCTCAGTGTTAAAATTGTGCCACTCTGGACAATTTTACTGTGAACTGAAATGAGATAATCATGACGAAATAAGTCAACCAATACAGATTACGCTCACTGTTGCATATTTTTGGTTTTGGTAACAGTATTGCTGCAAGGAGCTGCGTCCTCTGGATGTTGAAGCCGAGGTGCTACCAATGAGGGCCCTAACATATGCGCTTGGCATTCCGTTGCGTGTCGAAACTGTGGACGATGGTTTGAATCGTGGAATTCAAGTGAAGCGCCTTGATTTATTCCCCCGATCGGAATTGGGGAAGGGCCCCCTTCATTTGGTTGAAAGCTACTGGTCATCCATCACAACCCCTGAACCACAGGAGATCGGAAGTGGCAACTTGTTATCATCTGACGGCACACCTTTGCTGACATTGATGTGTAGGCCTAGGCACTGTGACATTCTTTATCGCAGTGAACAAAACTAAGTGTAGAAATATCACTTCCTGTAGCCTACCTGGCAACAAAAATCCTGAATGATGGTGTAGAAATCTAGTGATACTATGGGCTTTCTTTTATTGGCATCTGCTCTCACACTACTTGTGATTAATCTTTGAGCAAACATGACTTACCCAGTCCCCAAGGGCAAGTGTGTGTGTATATATATATATGCTTAAGGCGGGAACAAGGGGAGGCCGTGTCGATGAAGCGAAGCATGGCAGCCGCGCCCGCGCTCGCTCGCATGCCTTGCCTCCGTCCTTTTCCTTCTTCTTTTTTCGGTTTGTTTGGGCGGATGGATCGAGCGTGTGCATCGATCGATGGGAAGAGTCGAGTCCCCAGACACGCGCGCCAAACGTCCGTCCGTCCATGCGTGCTTTTTTTTCTTCTTCTTTTGATTGATCGATTTTGACGACGGGAGTGGGACGCCTTTTCCTTTTCTTTTCTTGTTTTTTCCCCAAACTAAACAAAATAGAAATCCGCAGACAATTTCCGAGAGTGGGACCCACCACGTCTTCCTTCCTTCCTTCCTTCTCTCTCTCAATCGATCCCCATGTAAGTACGTACGTTCAGGCTTGCCCTTGCCGCCGCCGACGAGCTCCCTCCATAAAAAAAGCTACTGCCTTTTCTTCTTCTTCTTCTCCTTCTCCTTCTCCTTCCAGACGATCGCGCTGAGCATGCAGGCCCTCCACGCCTAGGAGCCGGCGAGCAACCGACCGAGCACTCAAATTATGACGGCGTGCGCGTTCTCAGCCAACGAACAAACAGTCGCCCGGCCAGCGTCGCTCCTTGCCGTCTTCCTCCTCGCCTCCCTCCGGCATGCAATGCAATCCACCACAGGTCGTTTCCTTTCCTTTCCTTTCCTTTCAAGGCGAGACGCAACCCAGACCCCAAATCTGTTCCTGAGCGGCTGAGGTACGTACGGGCTATGGCAGGAGCAGTCCACCCTCGCCGTGCCGTGCCGTGCCATACGTACTTCGTCGCCCATCCTATTCCTAACTCCATCAAGGAGCAATCTTTTCTAACTTGCTGCAACTTCTTGAGCCAATAAACAGATAATGCAGTTTTTCCTGCTTAAAAAAGCCAACAACGGACCCAAAAGAAAGAAAAACACTTGCGCAAAACAAAAGGCCGCAGGAGCTTGGCATGAGCGCCGGAGCACCTCTGCCGGCCAACGTCCACACCCACTACATAGCCAAACCACAAATACTCACTCACCTCCTCGGCCATGTCGAATACATCCGTGGTAGGGCGACGTCGGATCTGCTCGTCCACGCCACCGAATCCTTTCCCCTTCCTTCCTCTATGCTCCTACAACGACAGATGTGCACACACACGCCCAAAGCAAATTAACACTCGCTCACAGGCTCGCCTCGCCTCTCGCCCAAGCCCAACTTCTTGTTTGCCTCCAAGCCCCGAGGCCCTACAGTTTAGTTCGGCAGCATCCAGCAATAAACCAAATCAAATCTCTTTTCTTCTCTTAAGAAAAATTAAAATCATCTTGGTTTTCCAATCATCATTATAAGGATACATCTTCTTCTTTACTATATATATGCTACCCTGGGATATATATCAGCAAGCAAGATCAACTTCATTTTATAACCAGATCCAATCAGCTGACAAGTTTGAAACTTACATAAGATTGATTGATTTCAGGACCACAACAAGTTTGGAGCTCATAAACTGGTCCATTCAATCCTAGTCAAAAGGCTCCATTGGAAGAAACATATACCAGCTACATAGAGTTTATAAGTAAATGGACCATATGCAGGCAGGTCACAACAAATGGATTGTGTCATCAACAAGACAAGCCCTTTATTTAGATCATAAGAAAACAAGGCCTTTATTTTGATCAACGTTTTCTTGATTGCATCTTAATTAGTACAGGATTACAAAAGGATACATTCGGTCAGTTTAGATCATCAAAAAGGATTTCTTTCTATCTAACATACAACAAGTACAAGATTTCAAAAGATAAATTTCAGGAGTCGAGGCCCCTGCTTTTTCATCAAAGCAAAGGGATCCACACCACCACAAAATTCGCTCCCTCCCAGTACAGGCAAGCATCCAGACCCAACACTACAGCCTACAGGATTACAGAAAAAAAAGAAAGTAAAACGAAAACTCCAATCAATGGCTGCTGGTTCTTGGCGCGGACCAGCAAAAACATGATGATCCTCCATTGCTTCCTGCAGGACAAACATACAAGGTACAAGGTCAGTCAGTAGGATGATAGATGGAGATGACTTCACTTCTCTCTGGTACCCCACCACACAGCCAAAACGCCAAACCACAAATTGCTCCCATGGCATCATACTAGTTCACAACAAAATCATGCTACACAGAAACATTCTACTCTTGTACTTGCAATATGCACTTGATAGAATGCAAGCATGCTGAATCCTACAATGCACAGCATCACCACAAAATCTGCAGCATTTTGTTCTACAAGGAGGACACAGTTCAATTGTGTCAGCAATTGCATTTTTATTTCAGCATCATACTAGCACATGACAAGACAAAGCCTCATATCAACAATGATGGTCATCCTCAAATGGAATGCAACAGCACCCACTCTCAGGGTGGGTAGGAAGTTGATGGATTTGGTGGGCATGGGGATGAAGAGGGTACCTTTGTTTGATGGTCCTTCTTCTCTTCCCCCGTCCGGTCCTGCAATGTCTTTTTCTTGGCAAGTGTACATGCCTCTGGCAGCACGTCTCCGCCAGTCTTCACCTCTGTTTTACTGGAGGCATACAAGGGGGAGCCCAACGGCCCTGTGTGCGGCTGCTCCTTCTTTGATATCTGAAATGCACAAGCAGCAGCGAGGTAATAAGAAAGAGTTCATGCTCTTTTTCTTAATATTAAGGGGGGAAATAACCAGAGACTTTCACAAATGGAGAAAAGCCTGCTGGGTAGCAAACAGGGAGGGGCCTCATGATTAACTTCCATATAAAAAAGTTAGCATGCTAATACAGAACGCAAGACAAATTCGACACACGCCTGCAGTACCACTGTGGACATAGTGAGCAAAGATTCATGTTACATAATTGCACGTTTTATGTGAGTTAAACTATAGCTCTTGTTACAGCAAATAAACAATGCCAGTGGTCCAACTCAAGCAACTGCATGGCATACCCCTGACATAGATACAACCCCAACAATGGACTTCAGTAGTCATTAATCAACCCATAACTGGCTGAATCAAGTCCATTTTCCGTGATTTATACGAGAGCAGAAGTGCTCTACAAGTCACCTCCTCAGAATCGACCAAAACTAGTTGACATTTTCAAGCAGTAGCATGGTAAGTTCTCGGCGAAACACACTAGTATTGTCGACTAACTCTGGTCTATTTGTTAGCAAGTGAACATATGACTCGGATTTAAAAAACAAGGCATGAGTTATGTCATCACATCTTAGATTCCAGTATGGCTAACTGGCTAAAAGCAGACCAAAATGTGAGGTCAAATCTTTTTAAAAATTTGAACAGCTCCAACTCATTGTCCAATGTTTGGAAGCTTCTGAAGCTGATTGTTTGACCGATTCTCATTTTCGTCATTCAAGGTCTAATCGCTCATAGTGGTATGATAACTTTGTTATGACTAGCTGTCTTCTAATATTGTGCCGTGTAATCCAGGACAAACGGAACCCACCCAGCCATGGTAGTTTACTTTCGCAACCAACCAGAATACATAGGAACTACTAGGCTACAGCAGAGCATCAAAAACTGACAAAACTCATTAGTGCAATCAAGGGTAGTTTACTTTCGCAACCAACCAGAATACATAGGAACTACTAGGCTACAGCAGAGCATCAAAAACTGACAAAACTCATTAGTGCAATCAAGGGCAATCCACCTGACAGTAGAAGAGTGCAGAGGGAGTCATCTTGTCCAGTTAGAAAAAATGTGATCTACAATGGATACACACACAAGTTGCTCCAGTTTCAGTCACCCAAAACTGAACCAAACGCGAGATGGTGATGCACATACAGTTTGCCCCAGTTTAATTCATGTCATCCAAAAGGGAGCCAAGGGAAAAGCAGAATTAGTACATACTATAGCTACAAGAAGACCAAAGGCTCCATGCATGGCTACAACCAAGGAAACAGCAGATTCATTACACACACAGCTAAACCCCACAAGACGACCATAACACTTGAACAATTCAGTTCAAACCAAATCCACATGTACAAGGAATTTTACAAATTCAGCAAGCAAGTAACCCCGATTTTAGTTGTGAGCACACATTATATCGACATGTTTTGTTTCGTAAAACAGATTTTTTACAAAACTCGGGTGTTATCACGAATTGTGCAACATCCCTTGAACTGAGAACAACATATGCAAGACATATTTCTCGGGAACTTCGCCCATGGGGACTTCGAAACTGTGAACTGTAATTTCAGTAAGCAATATATGCAAGACAAGAAAAGCTAAGGTTTATTTCATTTGGAAACAAGCTAAACTGCACTGCGACTTATTAGAATTGGTACCCAGCCTTAGGACTAGACAGATTAATTCACCGTTACATATGTCAAACAATAATGAGCCCACCGAGCAGGCAAACACCGAAATGGCAGGAAAAATGACAACTTTGTTTGCAAAGCATGTACCAAGACAGTAACCTTGCTCTTCACTTGGTTTTCCAATGCCTCCATCATAGACTGCACACACGAGAAATGCAGACAAATAATAAATCAAATCAACCACAAGATAAGGAGAATTATGTTCCCCGGTCTGAAGGGGAACAGGGCCATAACCGAAAAAAGAAGCGATTCATGTCACAGCAGAGCACCTTGTCAAACTAGACGAGCACTTGGATGGCGAGCTTGGGGCTGAGGGTGCCGCTGGAGACCATCTCGTCGAGCATCTCGGTGAGGCACATGCCAATGGTGGACCGCCTGTACAGCTCAAAGGTGGCCATCACCTGCGCCAAAAAAGAACACGTTCGTCAGATATTAGCTGCAAGCTAGATAGGATCCATTCATGTCGCACAAAGTCTAAGACTAGTAGTATATATATCAGCAACCAGCGCCCATTCATCCATGCCATGTGAACCGTCTCCTTGTCATCATGGGGACACATATCCAGCCAACCAGCCATTTCTCTTTCTTTCAGCAACAAGTTGCACTATTTTTCTGTCGCAACTTTCTTTCTTTTACAAATAAATAAATATCAAGTGCGTGATCAGTGGGGTGTCTCCTTGGTGTGGACATGACCATTTAATTTTGGGTGGACTATATATATGTACAAATAATATTTTATTTGTTTATTACGCAAGATAGATAGGCCCTTCAACATACTCCATCCGTCCCATAATATAAGATTATTTTGCAAGCTAACATAGCTTGCAAAATGATCTTATATTGCGGGACGGAGGGAGTAGTTATGTTGACCACTTGGTGTTCTACAAGATGCAGCTGCAAGTACTGTACCACCACATGTGGGGTATTCACTAGAAACAAGGAATCCAGTTTAGTAAGGATTCCCTCTGTCCGGCTACATAAAGTGTATTTTGATATTTTGTTGGTCAGACAAAGTTTTGTCCAACGATTATTTCATTAATACAGAAGTTTGTGATATAAAATCATCAACAAACTAGTACTTTGGAATCTGAATCCAGCCTGTGATTTTGAGGTTTCCTGGGCAACGAGATGTCTGGTGTTAACTTTTTTTTGTCAGAGGAGAGGTAAAGTTGGGAACTAAAATAAACCAAGATCTCTCTCTCGCGACCGCGTCGCCCCCCGCGGGTGACCGGCCGCGCGACCGGTCTCCTCCCTCCAGGCCCCCCTCCCTCCTCCCTTCTCGCCGCCGTCGCCAGCGCCCGCGGCCGGCTTGGCCCCGGGGCTGCTGGTGGCGGCGGCCTCCTGGCCCTTCCCCTCCCGGTCGCTCTCCGGCGCGGGCGGAGCTGCTCCGGGGGGTGCATCTAGGCGACGGTGGTCTGGCGTGGCGGCGGGGCTCCGTGGCGCATGCAGGCGAGCAGCTGGGCGGCGGGGCGGCGGGATCTGGCGTCGTCTGCTCGGCCCAGATCTGGGCCCTTAGGGCCCCATCTAGGCTTGGGCGGGCTGGCGGCGGGGATGGTCTCCGGCGTGGCTTCTGGGAGGCGAGGGAGACGCGACAAGTGGCCGGGTGCCGGCGGCGCCGACGCCGGCCTGCTGCATCGCGGCCGGCGGGGCTTAACGGGCCCGCTTCAGGCCTGGCTGGGCCAGGTGTGGCCCGGCATGCCCCGCTGCCGCATCCGGGCGGCTACCGCGACGGTGCCAGAGGCACGGGCCTCCCGCACGGCGGCGGTGGAGGTGGTTCCCTCCCGCTCGGCGTCGGTGTTGCTGCTCCCATCGTGGTGAGCTTCTCTCCGGTCCTCTCGGCCTCGTGTTGTGTTCGTAGTGAGGCGGCGTGGCGGCGGCGCTACTGCGTTGGCGCATGGTGATGGGCGACGGTTTGGCGGGTCGGTTCTGTCCGATTGGGGTTGGAATGCGGGAGAAATTCCTGCCGGCTTCGGCCCCGACGCGGTGACACCTGCGGGTGCCATCATTCCTTCCTGGAGGGTGTCGGTGGTATCCACCCCCACCTCCCTCCGCGTGCCGGGGGAAACCCGAGGACTCGTCCGGGCAGCAGCGTCGTCAGCGTGGCATCCCTTCTTGGAGGTGCTGCTTGGTACGCGGCGGTTCGGAGCCTCGGTCTGTGGTGGTCTGTATCCGGTGGGCGCCGCGGTGGCGGGTCATCCGCGCTTTGCCGAGCTGCCGTGGTTGGCTTTTGTTTCTTCTTCTTTTTCTTTTGGTGTGTTGTGCTGCTCGCCACAGCGATCTCTGTACTCGGTGTTGGTTGCTTTGGAATACAAATCGGGGGGAAACCCTTTTTCGGTAATAAACCAAGATAACATCAGTTCCAGAAAGCATATTTACTCAAACACGACTAGATATTTCTAAAAAATTGAACAGCTCTAACTCATAGTACAATGTTTGAAAGCTTCTTAAGCTGATTTTTTCATCTATTCTCATTTTCAGTGTTCAAGGTCTAATCGCCTCATAGTGGTATGATAACTTTGTAAAATTTTATAGAAACAAAAGTTACTCAATGTCTAAATCGGTTTTCACATCTAACAAACTGTGGCATCAAGCAATAACAAGGGCATCTAGCAACTAAAGTCTAAAATCATCATCAAACAGTGTCAATGTGGCATCTAGAAACAAAAATAATGGCATCACATGGGCACCAAGCCATCAAATATCAAACCAGTACCTTTTTGTAGGGCAGCACGGCTGATTTTTGAGGACCACCTCGCCGGACACCGGGCAGGGTAGCAGCCGGTAGCGGCGCAACCTAGATGGAAGGCTGGAAAGGGGGGACCCGGGGGCGCTGCCGCACGAAGAAGGCGGGAAGGAGGGGAGACGTGGGGCGCTGCCGGAAGGAGGAAGTGGGGAGCCAGGTGGCGGCGGCCGGCGCCGACGGCAGGCGCCTAGGGTTCGACCAGACTCGAGACGGTCGAGAGTCGGGGAACGAGGGAAGAACGGGCTGCTACGGCTGGAGTTGCGCCTTGCGCGTCTGCTGGGCAGCTGGGCCAGTTGGCCTAGGGCCTTGGGCTGCCTGGGCTTGGAACAGGGCTGCGCCCCAGGCCAAACTATTTTTTTTAGAATATAGGCCGAGGAAATTTCTCACGCCCCAGGCAATGGCCTGGGCTGCCTGCGGCCCAAATCCGCCCATGGGCATACGGGAATCTTGTCACTGGTATCCATGCCGACCATGCTACCCACCAAATCGATCCGTGGTTGACGGCCAGCTCGTGGTGCCCTAGGAGTGACGCGTGCGGCAGCTCCATGGGTTTCCACCCAAAAAAGATCAACTAGTAGTAATTCAATGGGAGCTAACCAAAATCAGCCTTCGTGGATGATCTTCTTGTCTCGATGAAGAACCATCTTATTTCAGTTCAGGGTAACTACGAAAAGCTGGAGATTATAGTTTCGTACCAATACGACACCACGTGATCGGAGATCGGACAGGACACCACGGTCCATATATACCACGTACCCTCGGTCCATATTGCGTGTGCAAGCAGACAGTACGTGACTTCCGAACTTTGCCCTAGCCCCCTCACCAAAACCTCGCACTACCAGGAGCAAGCGAGCCGCGAACAGGTCGAGAGGAGTCATGGATCTGACACATCTGCTGCCCGAGGACATGCTCGCCGACGTCCTCCGCCGGGTTGCCCCGGGTGGCCTCGCCGCGTGCCGCTGCGCTTGCAAGGCCCTGCGTGCCATCATCGACGCCCGCCGCTTGCTGCGCGCGGACCTCCTCCCGCTCTCGGTTGGCGGCATATTCATCGACTTCCACAGCGAGCTTTTGTCAGAGTTCTTCGCCCGCCCCTCCACGGGACCGGCGATCTCCGGCAGGCTCGATTACTTGCCCCGTCCCAATGACTACCGTGGGAGTCGGGATTCCTACAACATCGAGGACCACTGCAACGGCCTCCTCTTGCTCGATCACGATGACACTTACTACGTGGTTAACCCGGCCACGCGGCAGTGGGATCCTTTACCAACGCGTCCATCTACGTTCAAGGAGGAAGATCCAGGCTTCGTATACCAACAGTACCTTGTGTTTGATCCCATGTTGTCGCCCCACTACGAGGTGTTTCTGATCCCACATCCTTGTTTCAAAAGTATGCCCGGAGAATATAATTACAACATATCAGGGGATGAAGTAGACCCTGTTACGGAGGAATCTGAATGGCCACCATCCGTGTGCGCTTCGCATGTTTTCTCCTCAAGGTCAGGCTGTTGGGAGCAGAGGTCTTTTATTCGACAGGGAAAGGCTGCTCGCACCATAGCTGATATGCCACGTTATGAATGGTACGACAAACATTATGGCGTCTACTACGGGGGTGCACTTTACGTGCACTGCAAAACTGACTTCGTAATGAGGTACCCAAAACTCTTTAAACATGTTTATCTACCAATTTCTTCATAATTAACATATTTTCCACTTATATTGTTTATTCATGTGTTTATTAAGGATATATTTTGCAGGATACATTTGTCAAATGATAGATATGAAGTAATTAAACCACCGATGGACGCTGAACTGAGCGATTGCCAAAATCTTCGTCTTGGACGATCAGAAAAAGGGTTGTACTTTGCATCTACTTGGCTTTACGGGCAGTATCCATCTACTTCTAATCTGTATCATCTTCTGGTTTGGATCCTTGAGGAATCGGGTGGCCAGATGAATTGGGTCTTGAAACATAACAAATGCCTTCCACCTGTACTGGATTATGATCGCCGTGTTCTTGGCCCATGGGTCTTACAGGATATTAACTTCAATGTGTATCTCAAGGAGTACAAGGAGCAAAATGAACATCGCAGCTACATGGAAAACCTAATAGAAAAGAAATTTGAGTTAAACTCCGGCAAGGAAGAGCCCGTCGAAGAAAAGTTTGAATGGGACTCTGAAAATGATAACATTCTTCACAAGGACGAGAGATGTGTCGGTCGTGGCGATGGACACATAGGTATCCTGGGATTCCATCCATATAAAGAGATTGTCTTTTTGGATGTATCAATGTACAGAGGATTGGCTTATCATTTGAAAGATTCAAAGGTTCAGGACCTAGGCTACTTGTACCCAACAAGTTATTATCTAGCTTTGCCCAACGATAGGTTCATAACCGGGTCGTTCCCCTACACACCCTGCTGGCTAGGACACCAAAAAGCAACAACAATGTAGAAAACCATTTTGGAGACTCGTGTGTTAGTTGGGACCTACTGCAACATCAGAATAAATGGCCTTCTCATATTCAAGTCATTGTTTATTTTTTTAGCATTGGCTTTATACTACACGATATGAATCAAGTTTCTATGTTTTCCATTGTTCTTGTAAGGATACGAACTCAGACAAACTGTTTTCCCTACTTATTTATGTGTTAAGTTGTGCAAAGTTTATAATGCCGCTGACCTTCAAGACCGCACCTTTGCATAAACATGTGCGCGGGGGCTGGGGCGGGGGGGGGGGGGGGGTCTGTCGAAACCCTCAATGCCAGGAGTATTGGTCAGATTAGAACGCGAGGGCTCAGTCTTGTCTCCATGGCTCAGTCTTCTCTGGCCTTTGGAGGTCTCATGGTGGCATCCATCCATAATTACTCACCAATTCAGGAGGGCATTTCTATATTCCACTCCCTCATATGGCCACGAAAGTTTTGGGAGTAGCTTCCGAATATGCACATCGGAAATCTTTGGCTAACAAATGATATATATTTGAAGTTTAACAATCAGCCTTAAAACTGGTTCAAAAGCTGAAGTGATTAGGTTACACCCCAGCTCGATCAAATTTGATTTAGCGGTACCCAATATTGATCGACCAAGATAATAATAATATGTTACACCTTTACTAGTATGGGAAATCACATTTGATCGAGCTCAATCAAAAATATCCCACAAGCAGACTTATTAATTATAAACTAAGTGAAGTCATATAATTTAGAAATATAAAAGTCCACGTTACAACCCTGAACAGCAAAATCGGTTAACCCACACCCCGAACTAACCACACGGTTTAAGAATCAACCCTTAGCCCCGTTTTGACTCAGTCAAGCGGTTTTGACCATGTTGACTACCTCGTCATCATGGCCACACCACCTTGACCCTCCATAATTGTGGGACCCACCTAGAAAAAAAAAGAAAAAAACTCTCTCCGCCCATGCTCGAGTTTCCCTCCACAGAGCCGTAGCCGCCCCCGACGAACAGGGGCAGGAGATTCCCATGAGCTGCACCAATGGACAGGCGCCAAATCCACCCCCACCACGAATTGCGTCCTCCCCCGACCCAATCTGATGGGGAGATGCCACTCCCCTTCTGCACCCATCACTGAGGCGAGCACCGACGGCAAGCACCACCGGAGCGCTACGACTCATCACCTCGGGCTCGTCCTCTCTTCGATCTTGAGCCACCCCATGTGTTGCAATTTGATTTCCTGCAATTTCGACCCGAGCATCGTCCAGGGCTCCTACTTCGATCCAACAAGAAAGATGGCTTCGATCCCAGGCGTGCAGGGAGAGGATGGCTTCTTCTCCAATTGATCCAGGCGAGACACTGGTCGTGTCCTAGACTACTTCGCGGGCGCCAAGACGAGCACCATCGTCTCCATCTCCATCTTGCTGCCGTACCAGGGCAACGGCGATGGCCGGACCAACCCGATCGACGAGCGCATCCAGGAGATGGAGGCGCGGTTCTTCTGGTCGGTCGACAGGAGGGAGGCGGTCTCACGGGACCTCCTTCACAGCCTGGATGCCGGCGGCCAGCTTCACTGCCGCGATGAGCTGGAGGCGCGGCAGGAGCTCGTCAAAGCAGAGGAGGTGGTGCAGGTGGCTCTGGTGGGTTGTGGTGGGGTGGGGCGGTGAAGATGCAGCGGCGCTGGTCGCCCGAAGCGTGGTGGCGGGCACGGCGGTGAGGCGACTCTGTCACGGGAGATAGAAAAGATCGATGCCGTTTTTCTTAATTCCTCCAAGCCTATGCTTACTTGGCAGTGCCTGCTAAGTTGGCATGCCCAATCAGTGTTGATTGCAGTCAAAACCACTTGACCGACTCGAAATCGAGACAGGGGTTGAGATCTGAACCTACTGGTTAGTTCGGGGTGCTTTTTGGCCGGTTTCGAAGTTGAGGGTTGTAAATTAGACCGAGTGGTTAGTTCGGGGTTGAAATGTGAACTTTTTTCATTTAGAAAATAATAATAATGCTATGTTACGCCTTTACTAGTATGGGAAATCCTGTCACCGCGTATCATCGACTGAGTGCAACACTTACAAGCACCTGCCAGCCCACAAGCAGATGCACACCCCTTCAAGAAAGATGAAACACTCATATGACAATGCTGCATTATTCAACAAAGAACACATGTTCACCATGGAATTCAAAACTCCAAGACAATGCATCTAGGAGGGGAATGCCGTGCCTGTGATGTGGACTGTCATCGCTCCATGATTGAGGAATGAGGAGGGCTAGCTACTGCTGCGTACGTACGTGCTCGCCGACATCCTCCGCCGTGTCACGCCGCGCGGCCTCGCCGTATGCCGCTGTGCTTGCAAGGCCCTGTGTGCCACCATCAACGCCAGCGGCCTGCTGCGCTCGGACCTCCTCCCACTGGCCGTCGGCGGCATATTCATCAACTTCCGCGGCACGCTTCTGTCGGAGTTCTTTGCCCGCCCCTCGGCCGGCCCTGCGATCTCCGGCAGGTTCGACTACTTGCCCCGTCCCGATGAGTACCCTGAGAGCCTGGATTGCTGCACCATTGTGGACCACTGCAACGGCCTCCTCTTGCTCAATGTTTACGAGGAGCATTACTACGTGCTTAACCCGGCCACGCGGCAGTGGGATCCTTTACCGACACACCTGTCTATGTTCAAGGATGCAGATCCAGACTTCGCATACCAACAGTACCTTGTGTTTGATCCCACGTTGTCGCCCCACTACGAAGTGTTTCTGATCCCACATCCTCGCTACAAAAGAAAGACCGTAGAATATAATTACAACATACCAGACTCAGAGGATGAAGTAGACCTTGCTATGGAGGAATCTGAATGGCCACCGTCTATGTGTGCTTTGCATGTTTTCTCCTCAAGGTCGGGCTGTTGGGAGGAAAGGTCTTTTGTTCGACAGGGAAAGGCTGCTGCCACCGTCGCTGATATGCGATCGTCTGACTTGTACGAGAGACGTTATGCCGTCTATCACGGGGGCATACTTTACGTGCACTGTAAAATTGATTTCATAATGAGGTACCTAAAACTCTTTACACTCATCTTTTTTTTTCCTACCAATTTCTTCGTGAGTAATGTATAGTATTTTCTACTTACATGGTTTATTCATATGTTTATTGACGGTGTATTTTGCAGGATATATTTCACAAACGATACATATGAAGTAATTAAACCACCGTTGGACGGTGAACTAATTGAATTCCGAAAGTCTCGTCTAGGACGATAAAAAAAAAGGGGTGTAACTTGCATCTATTTGTCGTTTTGGGTGGTTTCCATATACTTCTATTACATATAGTCTTCAGGTTTGGGTCCTTGAGGAATCGAGTGGCCAGACGAATTGGGTCTTGAAGCATAACAATTGCCTTGGACCTATAATGCCTTATGACGGTCCTGTTCTTCGTTCATGGGTCTTACACGATATTAACTGCAATGAGTATCTCAAAGAGTACAAGAAGCGCAATATAACACCTGACGATGACGTGGAACAACTATTAGACAAGAAAATTAAGTTGATAAACTCCGCCAAGGAAACGCTATAGTGGAAGCACAGGTTGAATGGGACTCTGAAAATGATGACATTCTTGACAATGAATATATGGTTGGTGGTTGTCACGGCGGACACATGTATATCCTTGGATTTCATCCATATAAAGAAGTTGTCTTTTTGAATGTATCATCATACAGAGGAGTGGCCCCATACAGAGGACTGGCTTATCATTTGAAGGATTCAAAGGTTCGGGATCTAGGCTACTTGTACCCAACAATTTATCATGTATTTTCAGAGTACGAGCAGTCCATAACCGAGTCATTTACATACACACCTTGTTGGACAGGGCACCTGGAATCAACAAGAATGTAGAAAGTCATCTCAAAGACTCGTATGTTGGTTGGACCAATTGAACATCAGCATAAATGCCATACTCATGTCAAAGGCTTTGTTCTTTTTTATTAGCACTGAATTTATCCATTTGAATAAAATTTCTATGTTTTCCGTTGCGGTTTTAAGAACATGAACTATAAGATTGCGTCGCTAGAAAAGGAAAAAAGATATGGAAAACATTCTAATTAAACCGGATGATTTCTCACGTCCGCAAGCCGTCTCGCTGTGTTGACATGTGTCCCGTGAGACCGATCATCCACCCACCGCGCAATATTATCTTCTATCCAAACCCAGTCGTCCTCATCGTCTCGAGTCTCGATGTGCCCGAGCTCCTTTCTCCCCATCCCCTCTGCAGCCTAGCTTTTTCCCCCTGCAAGTGCCTCCTCGCTCTGCCCATGACCACTCCCTCCCGGTTGGCAGAGCTGGTGCTGCAACCATGGACGGTGACGCAAGGCAGCGCCGCTCGCCGCACATACTGATTTCTCATGGTGTGGGCGACCCGACGATGCGAGGGTCCCGTGGGCTGCTGCAGGTCGACGATGTCGCAAGGCGGCGCCGCTCGCCGCACTGCTGCAATCGGGAGGCCAAGGGAGAGGAGTTGCACAACATCAACAAGCTCACCGTGCGGTGATGCTGTGCTACAGGCTGGCCAGCGGGTTGCAACAGCCGGTGGTGAAGCAAAGATGGACTAGCCGGCGATGAACCATCATCGGGACTGCCGGAGCTGCAATGAAGCGCCGCGGGGTCGTCGGAGCATCGCTGGGATTGCAATGAAGCCTTGCCGGAGCTGCAAGGAAGTGCCTCGGGGTCGTCGGAGCTTTGCCGGAGTTGCAATATGAAGCGCTGCGGAGTCGTTGGAGCTTCGGCGGGGTTGCAAAGCCTCGTCGGAGATGCAATGAAGCGTCACCGGAGTTGCAATGAAGCACCGCGGAGTCGCCGGTGCTTCGTCGGGGTTGCAATGAAGCTCTGTGGAGCTGCAATGGCGTGTTGTCGGTACTGCAGGGACCTGCCATGGAGCTGTGGCATAGTGTCGTTATGGGAGCGCCTGATCGTGCGGCTGGGAGGTGAAGGAAGTATGCCCTAGAGGCAATAATAAAGTTATTATTTATTTCCTTATATCATGATAAATGTTTATTATTCATGCTAGAATTGTATTAACCGGAAACATAATACATGTGTGAATACATAGACAAACAGAGTGTCACTAGTATGCCTCTACTTGACTAGCTCGTTAATCAAAGATGGTTATGTTTCCTAACCATTGACAAAGAGTTGTTATTTGATTAACGGGATCACATCATTAGGTGAATGATCTGATTGACATGACCCATTCCATTAGCTTAGCACTCGATCGTTTAGTATGTTGCTATTGCTTTCTTCATGACTTATACATGTTTCTATGACTATGAGATTATGCAACTCCCGTTTGCCGGAGGAACACTTTGTGTGCTACCAAACGTCACAACGTAACTGGGTGATTATAAAGGATACAGGTGTCTCCAAAGGTACATGTTGGGTTGGCGTATTTCGAGATTAGGATTTGTCACTCCGATTGTCAGAGAGGTATCTCTGGGCCCTCTCGATAATGCACATCACATAAGCCTTGCAAGCATTGCAACTAATGAGTTAGTTGCGAGATGATGTATTACGGAACGAGTAAAGAGACTTGCCGGTAACGAGATTGAACTAGGTATTGAGATACCGACGATTGAATCTCGGGCAAGTAACATACCGATGACAAAGGGAACAATGTATGTTGTTATGCGGTCTGACCGATAAAGATCTTCGTAGAATATGCAGGAGCCAATATGAGCATCCAGGTTCCGCTATTGGTTATTGACCGGAGACGTGTCTCGGTCATGTCTACATTGTTCTCGAACAGTAGGGTCCGCACGCTTAACGTTACGATGACAGTTTCATTATGAGTTTATGCATTTTGATGTACCAAAGTTTGTTCGGAGTCCCGGATGTGATCACGGACATGACGAGGAGTCTCGAAATGGTCGAGACATAAAGATCGATATATTGGACGGATATATTCGGACACCGGAAATGTTCCGGATGATTTCGGAGAAAGCCGGAGTGCCGGAGGGTTACCGGAACCCCCCTGGAGAAGTAATGGGCCTTATGGGCCTTAGTGGAGAGAGAGAGGGGCGGTCAGGGTGGGCCGCGCCCCCCTCCCCCTCTGGTCCGAATTGAACTAGGAGAGGGGGGCGGCGCCCCCCTTTTCTTCTCCCTCTCCCCCTTCCTTTCCCCCTCCTAGTAGGAGTAGGAAAGAGGGGTCCTACTCCTACTAGGAGGAGGATTCCTCTTCCCTGGCGCGCCCACAAGGGCCGGCCAGCCTCCCCCCTTGCTCCTTTATATACGGGGGCAGGGGGGCACCTCTAGACACACAAGTTGATTTTCGTGATCGTTCCTTAGCCGTGTGCGGTGCCCCCCTCCACCATATTCCACCTCGGTCACATTGTAGCGGTGCTTAGGCGAAGCCCTGCGACGGTAGAACATCAAGATCGTCACCACGCCATCGTGCTGACGGAACTCCTCCCCGACGCTTTGCTGGATCGGAGCCCGGGGATCGTCATCGAGCTGAACGTGTGCCAAGAACTCGGAGGTGCCGGAGTAACGGTGCTTGGATCGGTCGGATCGTGAAGACGTACGACTACATCAACCGCGTTGATATAACGCTTCCGCTTTCGGTCTACGAGGGTACGTGGACAACACTCTCCCCTCTCGTTGTTATGCATCACCATGATCTTGCGTGTGCGTAGGAATTTTTTGAAATTACTACGTTCCCCAACAGTGGCATCCGAGTCTAGGTTTTATGTGTTGATGTTATATGCACGAGTAGAACACAAGTGAGTTGTGGGCGATATAAGTCATACTGCTTACCAGCATGTCATACTTTGGTTCGGCGGTATTGTTGGATGAAGCGGCCCGGACCGACATTACGCGTACGCTTACGCGAGACTGGTTCTACCGCCGTGCTTTGCACACAGGTGGCTGGCGGGTGTCAGTTTCTCCAACTTTAGTTGAACCGAGTGTGGCTACGCCCGGTCCTTGCGAAGGTTAAAACAACACCAACTTGACAAACTATCGTTGTGGTTTTGATGCGTAGGTAAGATTGGTTCTTGCTAAGCCCGTAGCAGCCACGTAAAATTTGCAACAACAAAGTAGAGGACGTCTAACTTGTTTTTGCAGGGCATGTTGTGATGTGATATGGTCAAGACATGATGCTAAATTTTATTGTATGAGATGATCATGTTTTGTAACCGAGTTATCGGCAACTGGCAGGAGCCATACGGCTAGGACGGGTCAGGCGCGGTGCGCGTATGTGCGTGCAGTGGCCGCGTCGGGTCCAACCGTGGCGGGCTCAGGCGTGCGTATGTACGCGAGTCAGAGGGGGTGCATGCGTGGGTTGTTAGCGAGTTGTTAGGGAGACCGCGTCTAGCGCTAGGAGTGGCCGTGGCGATCGCATTGGAGCGCGTCGTGTGCGCGAGCCTGAGCGTGAGGGAGTGGGAGGTGGGTGCGTCGGTGCGCGACCCAGCGTGTCTGAGTGCGCGGGTATAAGATCGCCTCCATGCCTGTGTATTCGTTGCCCAGTTTTGAGTTCGAGCTCAAAGAAAAAAACAGAGAAGTCGTATGTGTGGCGGAGGTGTTCGTGCGCCTGAAAATTTTCTGTGTTCATCCTCTACCCTTCCGATCTTGTCTCCGGTGATCGCCGGCGTGTAGTAGTTCCATTCCTGCAACAACACAGATGTGATATGAACAAGTATTTAGTTATTTCCTACCTGCGGTGCTCATTAAGGTTCGTTCATGCATGTGTGCGCATACCGTACTTTGCAAGATGTGCATCATGTCGGATTCAAGATGACTTGAAGTCGGATATATCCATCACCCGCTACGTACGTAGTCGGTGCGACTCAGAAGAGAACCGACCTCGACATAGGTTTACTGCTATATTTATCACTTCTTGACGCCCTATGGCTTTCAACGACACAACGATAGATGAACGGCGCCGATCGTCTATCCGCCCTCTCTGATGACCTAATCGCCTCCATCGTCTCGTTCCTCCCCGCGAGGGAGGCCGCCCGCACCTCCGCCCTCTCGCGGCGATGGCGCCCGATCTGGTTAGGCACCGACTCCCTCAACCTCGACTCCAGGTCCTACGGCGACCCCGGCAAAGACAACTCCTCGCACCACGACGGCGGCGGCCTGGCCGGCATTAAGATGAACTACCGGCATTTCTCCGATGCCTCTAAGTTTCTCGGCGCAGCCGGCCGGTGCGGCCGCATTAAGAAGGTCTCTCTGACCGTCGAGGGGTGCGGGAACGAGTACTTCGAGGATGTCATGGGCAACGCCATGTGGGGAACGAGCAGCGACAGCTACGACCTGATGACCTCCCTCCTCGGCGCCCCGCTGCTGCAGCATATAGAGGAGCTCCGCGTCAGGTTTGAGGTCCTTATCCAGATGAGGCTAGGGCAGGAGAAGCTTACGCGCTGTATATACAAGCTGGACCCTGCCGAGCTGCCGGGGCACACCCTTCGCGTGCTGGACCTCGACTTCTGCAGGCTCGAGTCGCCATCACAGGGCAGCGCCGGCACCGTCGTCTCCTTCCCTTGCCTCTCCGTGCTGCGGCTTTACAGGTGCTCGTCGTCGATGCAGGATCTCGAGGGCTTGGTCCGTACCGCGCCGAGCCTCCGCAGCATGCACATCCAAGACCACAGCTTCTACTGCCTGTCCAACTCCGGCACCACCCGCTTCAAGGTCCACTCCGCAAGCCTCACCGACCTCACGCTAGTGGACACCTCTGGCAGCATCTGTCTACAAGGCACAGAGCTCGACACGCCATGCCTGCGCACCTTCAAGTACAACACCTTCATCTTTACAGGGCTCCGGATGAAGTCGCAGCCGACCAAGCTGGCACGAGTCGACTTGACCCTCCAATCGATTGTTAGGACGTCCGGTGATAATAGTAGTCAGCTAGTCCTGCCACGCTCAGCCCAAGTCTGGCAATTCCTTGGACACTTCCGGCACGTCAAGGCCATCCGGTTGAAGGTGAAAAAAATCTGGTGCATCGCCGTGAACGAGGACGCGCAGCATGAGCACCTCGTCATGCTACCCGGTCTAGAACGGCTGGAGCTAGAAGGGTTCACAGACCCAGACCCTCGTCATGCTACCGCCATTGCCAACTTGCTCCATTGCTGCCCGATGCTCCGTGACTTGCGGATTCGGATTCTTAGAGACCCCTACCAAACTTCATACGGCGGCGAGAGTGACGTTGTATCCTCGTCATGTGACTTTGATGTGTCCATGGAATTGTTCCGGAGGCGCTTCTCCAGAGAGATGCTCCCTCTCATGCTCGACCGGGACGATGATGGTTCCTCGCGAGTTGCGGAGCTCCCTGGTTTGACCGGTTGTCGATTTAATTGCTTGGAGAATCATTTGAAAAAAGTGACGCTGCGGTTTGATCAGTTGAAGGAGTTGGATAGCTTCGAGGTTCGCCTCGCCAAATTCTTTGCGGAGAATTGTATGGGGCTTGAGGCCTTGCAAATCGTTGATGGGAAGCATAATTTTTTAAGCCATATCAATTGGATGGTGCAGAGATGGAGATCTGACGCTTTGGAACGAAGGAAACAAATAATAGGACGGGAGTCAGCTGACTCGTCGAAACAATCTAGAAAAAGGAAAGGCGATACTGCTGTGGAACACAAACTAGAAACCAAACGAAATTATAGGAAGAGGACGTAGGCATAATGTTGGTCTCATAAGGATTACTGCTACCAATATATCGTATTGTTTATTTACCTTTTTTTGTTAAACTTGTTTCTATTGATTGTGTGCATCCTAACTAGTGTCGCTCGTGGTATTGTATCCGCTTGATGCTACATTTTAAGTTATAGAAGCGCAATTTATCCGGAAAAAAACGATGACGTTTATCCCTTCTTGGGGATTCTGAGGATGCACACCACATATTTTTTCATGTGCCTCTGGCCAAATTCATGTCGAGCTGTGTTAGAAACGTGCTTAACTACAGCTAGAGCCCTTCCGTTCAGAGAATTTTTGTTAGAATAAACCCTATAGGAGTTGTATAGGGTTAGGAATCTGTTTAAACCTGTACCCTGTCTCTATCTATTCTTCTTCATTATCTCTCTGTTACGACGATCTCTCTGTAACGACCTCACTGGTCGATCTGGTCTCTCTCTGTAAACTTGTATGCCAAGGCTTTCGCCCAATATATACGGTGCGGCCCAAGATAAAGGGTTCTACGCTTCCTACATTGTTTTATAGTTTTATCACATGCGGGTGATTTCAGGAGATCATGTGCTTTTGTTTTGTAGTGCAATGTTGTGCTGTGGAACATTTGAAATAAACTCGAGTGGGTTATTATTGTCAAACACCTGTCTGGTTATTTGTTCAGAATACTTATGTGCATGCATGGAACAGTGAAGCCGGCGACGGATCAGCAGCGTCAGAGCCATGCACACACGGAGACAAGGACTTGGAAGTTAGTTTATACTCGTGTTTTGCCCAGAATTTTTTCTGCCATCCATGTGCCCTATGCTTCTCATAGTAAATTGCAAATTGAGATATTCATAAGTTCAAATATATATTCAGAAAAAGGAAGGCAAACATAGCGAGATGAGTCCTGGAAAACAGTACAGGTCATGCAAATGTGGTACCTTTGTGTCAAAGGAACATCGTACATTACCTAGTGGTATAACAAACTTTTAACTTAGGTCATCAAAGCTAAGAAAAGGAAAGAAAAGAAACGGGGGGTCTTGGCAGCCACACTCAACAATCTTCCTCCAATTAGCATAGGTATGTCTAGCACACTGCCTGTGCTCTGCATTTGGTAGATAATCCCTCATGGCCTTAATCAAACCTTTTTGCTGATCAGAAATGAAGACCCAACCAGCTCCATTATTGGTAATGTAAGATCCTTGATAAGCAAGCGAACAAACCACTTCCAACTTTCATTTGTTTCCTACTCAACAACTGCCCAAGCCACTGGATACATCTGGTTATTGGCATTTCTGACAATGGCACACAACAGCTCTTCGTTCACTGCTCCTTTGAAGAACAACCATCTAAACCTATTACTTTTCTGCAGCCAGTCTTGAATCCTAACTTCAATGCATTGAGGCACACATAAATGCTTTGAAAATATTTTGTTCCTTGTTGGTAGGATCCAAGCACACTGCAATTGTGCTACCAGGATTACTTCTAAGCAACTCCAGTTGGTAATCAAATACCTTTGTGTACTCATTTTTCATGCATGCCTTTAACTTGTCCATCACAATCTTCTTTGCATGCTTGCACTTAGAAGTGGATACATTTGCAAACATGTCCTGAAGCACTGTTGCCTTCATGCTCTCAATCTTCCACATTGGATTTGCTACAATACAATGCTCATATCTCTGGGCAATTACTTTTCCAGTCACTAGTCTGTTTTCTCTGTTCTGTGCACAATGGTTGAAGGTAATTGTCTGGAACCTGCTAGTTCTTGAGGTTTTGGCAGCATAAATCAACCAAGGGCCACTAGGCCATCCACACTTGGCCCTAACTCTATCTGACTCGGACTTAAAAAACGGAATGCTTCTTTTGGTGATAATGCCATATCTCTTTAGTGCTTTCACCAACTTGGTCTTGCTTCTGAATACCATTGTCAAGCTGAAGTGTGGAATCTCCGTGTCATTATTGTATCTAGGAAACTGGTTCTTCCTCCTCACTACATGTCCATCAGAATCTTCATCATATGATTAATCCTCATCAGATGAATCATAGCCCTAGTCCTTCTCCTCTGCTTCTAGTTGTTCCTCCATATTTGCAATGAGCTCAACTGGAACCGGAGCTATGGAATCTTTTTGAATCCAATTCTTGGTGTCTCTCATCTTCTTCTTAAATTTCCTAACATGCCTTCTTAGCTCCACAACTTCTGAAATTTTCCCACTATCCTCACTGTGTGGCTCATATTCAGGGTCTGAATCAGACTCACTAACTGAATCTGCATCAGGTGCATGACGTGGACCAAGTCCTGTTGCAACATTTGGTACTTCACTTGGACCATGTCCTATTGCAGCATCTAGTGCTTGAATTGCATTTAACACCTGAGAAATTGGAAGTTGAGAGCCTGCTAGCACTTGCTCTGCTTGCACTTGCCTTCTTTTTCCATGAACTTGCACTTGCCTTCTTCTTCCATGAACTTGCACTTTCCTTCCTTCAACTGCATATGATCTTTCAAAAACCCTATGACCTCCTGCAGTGACAGCTTATCCCTCCCAATCTCTGACATCTCATCATCTCCCCCCATATTGCAAATTCGGACCATTGCCGATGAACTCGCCACCAAAATGGAATCTCACATTGAGTACCTCTGTTGGATCCATGGTGAAACTGAAAGAAGCAGAACAATATCACAATTTGAACGCAATAAACAAACCCTAATCACATGAAAATCCTTACTTTTCCTCCATGAAAATATTGCAAATCCCGCGCCTAAAACCCTAACCCTAATGTTGTTCACAGAGGTCAAAATATTGGTGCAGAGAGGAGGAGGATTTGATCACATAAATTGTTGGAGGATGCCAGCGAGGAGCTGTAGTCTATTTACAAGTTACTACGGCGTAGGGATTGCGTAGCCAGGATCTGAACTCCATTGCAATCTCCTCCTTGTGTGGAGACAGTGGAGCCGCTAATGTCACCGAGAATTCCTCCAACGCTGCAGCCTTGGACAAAAGGAATTGTGCCAGTATCCTGTCAAATGCATTCCCGTTGTACTTCTCAATGCTTATCCTTCCTAGGCTATGGTCTAAGCAAGGGATGTGCATCCGCCACATGTTCTTGGTCATTTGGTCATAGTCCATGGCCTCCTCGACGATGCCGCAGTTCTCCGGCTCGTCTTCGTCCGAATCATCGTAAGAGTGGTAAGGCTTCCTGGGCTCAGGAGCAACAGGAAACAGCGACAGCACTTGCAGGTTCCTGGCATTGACGAGCAGGACGGCAACGGACCGGATGGCATGCTCGGTGGCAAGGAGGCCCTTAAGGACTAGCTGCCTGAGTCCCAGCAGGCGGCCTGCGACGGCCACAAACTCGCTGCAGTAGTATGCCATCGACGGGCGCAGGGCGAGGTGGAGATACATGAGGTTCCGTCACCAGCTGACGAGACCCATGAGCGGAGCGACTTCCATTGGTGATTTGCTGCTGAGGTCCTCGCATATGTCCATGGTCACCGCCACGACGCCTTCGTAGCCGGCAACGAGGAGGAACGAGGTGTCTGGAGGGAGTCCGCCCTTGTACCTCAGCGAACACAGGCATGGTGTGTACAGCACGACGCGTTGGGCGTTGTGACAGCAGACCATGGCGAAGCTCCGGAGGCGGTCGCCGGGCACGGTGATCTCCGTGGCGCCCGGGCACTCCTCAAGCGTCAGGTCGGCGAGGAGAGGGCATCCGTAGAGCAGCTGCAGGATCACCTCATTAGCGGCCATGATCCGTTTGAGGCAGAGCGTCTGTAGCGACGCCGACGCCAAAGCCCGAAGGCAGCTCGAGCGTCCAGTTTGTGAGGCGCAGCCGGCGCAGCGTGCGGCACCGGAAGAGCAGCGGCGGCGTCTTGGTGTAGCTCCTCCCGTATACCGCGTCGAAGTCTGCCGAGGACTTGTCGGACCAGAAGGGGCAGAGTCTGCGGCGGGAGGTGTACGGGCAGCGCAGCTCGACGTCGACCTCCTCGACGCCGGAGCCAATGACGACGCCGATCCACTGATCGAGCAGGCCAACCGGGGGGTCGACCGTGAGGAGTCGGAGGGCGCGGATCGGCCCCTTGTAGAAGATCATGGTCCCCACCAGCATGTCGAAGCACACGGCGACACCCCTCGTCCGGCGGGTCCTGGGATCGACCAGGTCGACGACGGGCACGGCGGCCAAGGCATTGCGCCACCGGCGGGACAGCGCGCAGGCGCGCACCACCTCATTGGACGAGAGATGGGACAGGACACGCACCAGCGCCGTGTCCGGGAGAGCGCTCAGCCGGTCGCCGCCGAGGCAGTGGTAGTACGCCTGCATCTCAACGTACCTACGCGTTGGGCTGTTGAGACGTGAGACGCGTTCCTTCCTACCTGTAGACTTGTTTGGAAATCCCACGTTTTGTTAAGAAATCACGTCGGTTTCGGACGAAAATTTTCACGTCGGTTTCCAAGTTTGTCACGAAATTATATCCACCGATCCATACACATCGTTGGTCGTTGTGGACATTTCCAAGTCTGTTACGTCGGTTTCGGACGAGTTTTATGCCCTCCAATCGATCCTCCATATACGTACATCATCGTTGGTCGTCACAAATTAACTTGGCAGCCAGGATGGCGGCGAAATTAAGCAACATGATCGCGGGGTCGCCGTCGTTGAGGCGCCGAGACCGCATCAGCGGCCTCCCGGACGAGGTGCTGGGCCACATCCTCTCCTACCTACCCAACGACGAGGCAGGCCGCGCGGCGGTGCTTGGCCGGCGGTGGCACCACGTGTTCGCCCACGTCCACACCGTCTCCTTCGAGGAGACGGAGGGGGAGAGGAGCGCCGACTGGGACACCTACTACCACGACGCCACGGAGCTCAAGAGCTGCAGCGGCCACCTCCTTGACGGCATCAACGCGGCCCTCCTCTGTCGCCGCCGGTGTGCCGGCGGGCACGTGCCGCTACGCACCTTCCGGTTCGCCTTCCACGACTTCAAGCAGCACTGGGACGGCTTCCACGTCGACCAGTGGCTCCGCTATGTGCTCCAGCATGCCGGACCGGAGCTCCACCTTGACCTGCGCTTTGTTATTGGCCCCATCTGTGCACGCGGCAATCACAACTTCGCCATTAACGGCGACGCAGGTAGCGACTCCGACGGCGACGTCGGCCCCTACCTCCTCCCGACAAGGCTTTTCTCCTGTGCCACCCTCAAGACGCTCTCCCTCGCCCACTGCCGGCTCAAGCTGCGACATGCCGACTCCGTCCACCTGCCGACCCTTGAGACGCTGCGACTGACGAGCATCCACCACGACTCCGGGAAGAGCATCCAGAGACTTGTCTTGAGCTGCCCCCACCTCGCCGATCTGACGCTAGAAGACGTTCACCACCTCAAGACACTTTCCATACTCCACCGACAGCTTCGCCGCTTTGTCCTCCGGTGCTGTCACAACGCCAAGACCATCCACATCGATGCCTCGGTGATGGTATCCCTGGAATATTGCGGCCACATGCCTTTCGAGTCGCTCCTGAACATTCACGGCTCGCCACCGCAGGGGATCCCGTCTTGCACTGTCGACCTCTGCACACCGGTTTCAAACAATGCAGAGGACCACACGGCGTTCAGGCGGTTCCTGTGGAGTTTCTCAGCCTCCAAGCGCCTCCACCTGTACCATGGACACCTGCACACCGCCTGCCTCACTGCGGCGGACGGGCTCCCATTGTTTTCTCGGATGACGTGCCTCGTGCTGCAGGGCCGCGTCGAGAGCCCTGGGTTCGTGGGCGCCGTGCATGGCATCTTGGAACATACCCCAAATTTGGAGGTCCTGTCGTTGTACATGGCAGAGAAGGAGCAACGACAAGTGAAGACAATACGTGATGATGGCCAGAAAGACGACGATGTTGTCGTGATGGATCCCGATGAGGCGAGCTTCTCGACGACGTGTCTGCAACAGAGGATAAGGGAGATTAACATGGTGCACTACGATGGGAACAAAACACAGAGGACATTGGCCCGTCTCCTATTCCGCAATGCAATTGTTCTTGAGAGGTTGTGCGTAGTGTTCACCTCGGAGCACTTTGCTGTGCAAACTGCTCTGAAGAAGGAGCTCGAGAGCTGGGCAAGGGCAGGCTCACGAAGGACTTTCTTGTAGTTAGCTTTACAACAGTAAGTTATCAATTGTTCTAATCATAAAATAACATGTCAAATATGACGACTTATACTTTCCACTCATATAACAACAATCTGATTTTCCAACGCTTTCGCTCTATCAATAATTGATGTGCCTCCTTAACCACGCCCTATTTATTTTTAGAAGACAAAGAAAACTCCTACCCCTCCTTTCTACTCTCTTTTTTTTTTGCAGGGCCATTCTCTTTCATTCTCGACACCATGTTTGAGCTCTCTTTTCAATATCTGTACCCCCTTCTTGATTGATTGTCCTAACAACCAAAACCTGAAGCATTTTGCTTCATAGAACAGACACCAAGCGAAAAACCCACAAGATGAGACATATTTCAGGACCGAAGAAGCACACTTGAGAAATTGTTCCTACTTTGCAAATTCATACTTCCTAGCTATATTACCTTTTCTAGAGAATTATTTCAAGCTCGAATCTTCAAATAATGGGAAGGAGAAACTACCATGCCAAGAAACTTATTTATGTTATCATCACATCAACTTCTTTTGGTTGTTATAGAAGAAACCAAGGGCTAGAAGAAAAAAGGAAGAAGATAAACCAAAAGAACCCAAAATGGCAAAACTTAAGAAAGACTCAGTTCATTATTTTAATTGACCAAGCTTTAGACTCTCTATTTGATTTAGCTTTAGTGTAGGAATACATGACTAATTACATGCTAACATAAAAGAAGGCCAAATACCAAATGTATTTTGTGCGAACATAATACTGGTGTCATCTGTGCTACCATTTCATTGTGTTGGAGCTTTTCTTCAGTACACACTACATGGAGAAACCAAGATATGTTACTTGAAATAATTCCATCCATTATACAAAGAAATTTCCCCGACAGTTTCTATTATCGTAATAATTTTTCGTTTAACACAGCCAAATATCACTAATTGTCCAAAGGTTCGGACGGCATCGGCTCACGACCTCAGACATGACTGCCTCATGAAGCGTTGTCGCCTCAGTACACACTACAGGGAGAAACCAAGATATGTTACTTGAAATAACTCAATCCATTATACAAAGAAATTTGCGTAACCATTTCTATTATCCTAATATTTTTTTCGTCTAACACGGCCAAATATTAGTAATCATCCAGAGGTTCAGACGACATCGGCTCACGACCTCATACATGACTGCCTCATGAAGCGTGTCGCCTCTTTGCCCCCCCCCCCCAAGTGGCACCGCCTCCACGGGCAGGTTTCGTTAGTCGAAGCGCGTGCAATGTTTGGCTCTTCCTATGTTTGATTTTTTGCAAAATGAAATACAGATAAACAATTAATAGACAATTAACTTCAAGAATATAAGCTGAATTTAGATTACTCAGGCAAATAATAGAGAAGCAATATACACTTTGGTAGAGAAAACCTTGTATATGCGTCAATACATAATCTATGAGAGGGAATGCAAGAAGCATATAATATCATCTTAGATCTTCCTGCCATCATATCAATGTGTCAATACATGATTACTTCAGATGCACACAGTGACAACAACATACAATTAGTTATACATCCAATATTTTGACAAAATGATGGATTCCTTCTGATGACGGCATGCTTCCAAGCCCATACCAGCTGAAAACACAAACAATATAAGCACCAAGCTTTAGTGATTAAAAGACACGCATGGCCATTTCTAAATTTGTGTTTTACTGGGTATTTCTCCCATTCTAGCATCTATTAGGATAATTATTCCGAAATCCAAACTACCAAGGACAAGGATATAGCCTTGCAACATAGGAACTTTAGCTTCTAACTTCTGGCCCTGTCACAAGATTCCGTTATAATGTTTTGCATATGTTTATTCAGAATGCATATTCAAAAAACTGTTCCCACTGCTCCTCATTGATTAAACCGAGCTCACACACGCACGCAAAAAAGCTAGCAGAGAAACGACTGGGTGAATCATTAACTTACGAGTATACATCTGAGCCTCAAAGGATGTCTAAAGCTCAATGAAATTTAGTACATAAAATCACAAATAGGAGAAAAGCCAGATTACAAGTATACATCTGAACCTTAAATGGATGTCTGGCCATTATAGTAATCAAGAGTTGTACTGCTTCTAGATAAAAAAATCCTACATTTGTTTTCTTACGAGGTTCAAGTTAAAATGTTTGGCCCAATACTGCGACTGACGAGCATCCACCACGACCCCGGGAAGAGCATCTAGAGACTTGTCTTGAGCTGCCCCCGCCTCGCCGATCTGACGCTAGAAGACATTCACCACCTTAAGACACTTTCCATACTGCACCGACAGCTTTGCCTCTTTGTCCTCCGGTGCTGTCACAACGACAAGTCCATTCACATCGATGCCTCGGAGATGGTATCCCTAGAATATTGTGGTCACGTGCCTTCGGAGCCGCTCCTCACCATTCATGGCTCGCCACCGCAGGGGATCCCATATTGCACCGTCGACCTATGCTCGTCGGTCTCCAAGAACATGGATGATCACACCGCGTTCAGGCGGTTCCTGTGGAGTTTCTCGGCCTCAAAGCGCTTCCACTTGCACCATGGACGCCTGCGCATCGCATGCCTCAGCTGTCACGCCCAAGATGCGACCCTATCCTAAAGGAACTCGAAGGTCCCACCAAGGATAGAAGCGCATCTTGAAGACGCTTTTGCAAGGTGGATATCATTACATCAACATTACATAATAGTGGGGATACAACCAAGACATCCAATGTCACATGAATACAACAATACCTCATATACAAGATCAACATCCGACTACGGATGAAACATAAAAAGAAACTCAAACAATATCCACCCTGCTAGCCTAGGCTGCCGACCAGGAACCTAACCCAAGATCGACGAAGAAGAAGAAGAACTCCAAAACAAGTAAACACCGCTCTCACATCATGACAATTCATAACCTGTACCTGCAACTGGTGGTGTAGTAATCTGTGAGCCACGAGGACTCAGCAATCCCATTACCATGGGTATCAAGACTAGCAAAGCTTAATGGGAAAGGAAGGGGTAAAGTGGTGAGGTTGCAGCAGCGACTAAGCATGTATGGTGGCTAACTTACGAAACCAGAGCGAGAAGAGGAGCAAAGCAAATGGTCGTCAACTAGTAATGATCAAGAAGTGATCCTGAACTCCTACTTACGTCTAACATAACCCAGAAACCGTGTTCTCCTCTCGATCAACCCCGAAAAGAGACACTCACGGTTACGCACACGGTTGGTGTATTTTAGAAGAGTTTACTTCAAGTTCACTACAACCAGATATCAACAAATTCCCATCTGCCACATAACCACGGGCACGGCTTTCGAAAGTTCAAACCCTGCTCGGGTGTCCCAACTTAGCCCATGATAAGCTCTCGCGATCAACGAAGGATATTCCTTCTCCCGAGAAGACCCGATCAGTCTCGGAATCCCGTTTACAAGACATTTCGACAATGGTAAAACAAGACCAGCAAGACCACCCGAATGTGCCGACAAATCCCGATAGGAGCTGCACATATCTCGTTCTCAGGGCACACCGGATGAGCAAAACGTCGGGTTGGCATAGACCCTGATTGCCCAGGGAGCGCCGGACATCGCTCGGTTTGGACCAGCACTCAGAGGAGAACTGGCCCGGGGGGCTAAAATAAAGATGACCCTCGGGCTCCGGAAACCCAAGGGAAAAGAAAGGGCATAGGTGAGGCAAATGGTAAAACCAATGTTGGGCCTTGCTGGAAGAGTTTTATTCAAAGCGAACTGTCAAGGGGGTCCCATAAATCACCCAACCGCGTTAGGGACGCAAAATCCGGGAACATAATACCGACATGACGGAAACTAGGGCGGCAAGAGTGGAACAAAACACCAGGCATAAGGCCGAGCCTTCCACCCTTTACCAAGTATATAGATGCATTAATAATATAAGAGATATTGTGATATCCCAACATAAACATAATCCAACATGGAGCAATCTTCATCTTCACTCGCAACTAGCAACGCTATAAGAGGGGCTGAGCAAAGCGGTAACATAGCCAAACAACGGTTTGCTAGGAAGGGTGACAAAGGTTAGATGTTCATGGCAATTTGGGAGGCTTGATAAGCAAGTGGTAGGTAACGCAGCATAGCGATAGAACAAAGCAACTAGCATAGCAATAATAGTAGTGAGATCCAAGGTGACGATCATCTTGCCTGAAATCCCGCTAGGAAGAAGAAAGAGTCAATGAAGAAGATGAAGCCACGAAGATGAACCAAGCGTAGGCGGATGAATCCTCACGATCGCAACGAAACGGGAACTAACCCGAAGAAGCAACACCGGAAAGAAGCAAACAACATGGTAAACAACCATCACATAAACATGGCATGATGCACAAACAAGTATGATGCGTGTCCGGTTTAAATATGCATGGCATGTCAAAGCAATATGCACAAACAACACTACAAGTTAAGTGGAGCTCAATATGCAACGAGTTGCATATTGACGGAACTTCACATCAATTATTTAGTTCTCTCTTGTTTATGTACCCAACAATATTAAATGTTATTAAACATGGCAAGAGGTGAAGCATAATTAAACTAACTATTTAAGCAAGTTTAAATGAGGCCGGAACAACAAACAACAATTCCCAAAAATCCTCATGTCCATATTTTAGATTTGGTACTGTTCTGCCCTAAACCATATTTTATTGTTGTTAAACAGGAAAATAAAGTGCAACATGTTAAACTAGGCATTTTTCACCCCATTTACCTATAAAGTTTATTTAAAACTGAGCTACGGTTATTTAGTTCTGAAATAAATCATTTTAGCATGGCATTTGAGCAAAATAAATGTAAACAACAACTTAAACATTTTAAACATGGATGAAAATGGCATATTATTAAACTACACAAATTTCTGAGCATTTTACATATTTAAGACATTTTAAACCGATGCACGGTTCAAGAGTTATTAATGCATGAACATGGAGGGGTAATGTGTAAATATGCACTTTTCTTGATAATGCTAAAATCGCAGACATGGAAAAAACACTACGTGGGCCAAAACTGCTGAGCGGCTAGGCTGCTCACCATGGGCCAAGGCCCAGTCGGTGTAGAGGCTTGAGGCAGGCAGATCCAGCTGGGCCGAGGCGAGGCCGTGGTGCTCGTCCACGCTGGCCGGATCGAACGAAGTGGAGGGGCACGGTCAACGCTCCATAACGAGCGGGACTTGGCGCTGGTCGTCGTCCCCGCACGCACAAGCAGGGGAGGCCGGCGATGAGGGCTTTGGCTGAGGCAGCGGCGAGGAGAAGGACTCCGGCAAGGGTGAAGCTCCAGAGAGAGACGTGTGAGAGATAGAAGGTGAAGGGGAAGGAAAGAAACAGGTGCACAGGGCGCGGCTTGGCTCACCGGAGCTTCGCCATAGGCGTGCGGGCACGGCGGCGCTGCCTGAGGAGATGCAGGCGACGGGGAGGGTTCGTGGCGACGGCAGGACGCGAAGGAAGGCGGCAGCTGGGCTGCGGCTTCGATGCCCACGTGCACGAAGCAGGGGAGGCAAGCGAGCTGTCTGCCTCGTCAACTCCTGACGAACAAGAGCAGCGGCGGCTGCAACAGGAGCTTGGCGCGCGGACAGAGCTTGGCGTCGGCGAGGGACGACAGGGAAGGCGTGAGGCTGGACCGGCCGGAGCTCGATGTGGTTGCTGAGGGGAACTGAATCCGACAGCCGGAGCCTTGATCTGAAGAAGAGGACGGCCATGGCGTCCCTGCTCGACGGACTGAGAGAGCAGAGAGAGATGTGAGCGAGAGAACAAAAGAGGAAAGCAGGAGCGAGAGGGTGGAGAGGAGCGGTGGGACCTGGGGGTTTCGGGCGATGAAGACAGGCGCCCACGTCCTGGACGAAGTAGAGGACTTGACGCGGCTACGACGACGAGGAATCGAACGAGGAGGTCGGGGATGGGGCGTCGGGGCCGGATCCTGTACAGAGGAGGACACAGGCGAGGCGGAGGAAGGCGGGGCGCAGAGCTCCTGCTCTACTGTTGCGGGCATGGGGACGAGGAGGCGGAGCTCGGGCGCCGTGGTTGCTGCTCGGGCGGTGAGGTCGTAGGAAGACGGCCATGCGGGTGCTCGGTGGTTGGATCGGTGAAGGTGGAGGCTGGTTGGTTTGGGATGGACGGATCGATAGGTTGTGGTTGGCCCGATCTGGAAAACGAGGAAGGTGGCGGCTTCGGTTGGTGGTTTGGATCGAGAGGGGATCCCAAGGAGGAGGAGACAGTGGGCTGGCGGCGGCGGCTGGGCAGGGAAGGATCCCTAAAAAATAGGGTTTGGTCCAAAATAGACTAGGGGTAGACTATATATATGGAAAAAGAGGGGAGTTTTGGATCATCCGTTCAAAATCCGACGGTCGAGAATAGATAGACTAGGAAAGTCTAAATAAGAAACGGAGATATTTTAGAGATGTTTGGGGATGATCCGAATACAACGGTGACGACTGCCCGGGTCGGGTTCGGGACAGCTTCGGACGAGCAAGCGAGGGGTCTGAGTATTGTGTAGAGAGGGTCAATCGGCCGGGCAACAAAAGAATGATCGGTGTTGAGAAAGGTCAACAGAGAAGAGGAAGAAGTGGCAACTATCAACGGGTGCAAGTTTTTTAAAAAACATGCGATGCAATGCTCATGATGACATGATGAAATGCAACAAACAAATAAATAACACAACTGGCACGTAAAACATGAAAGGCGTCTGGTGCGTCGGTCTTGGGGCGTTACATCAGCGCTGCGGACGGGCTCATGTTTTTTACTCGGATGACGCAACTCGTGCTGTAGGGCCGCATCGAGAGCCATGGGTTCGTGGGCGCCGTGCACGGCATCCTCGAACACACTCCAAACTTGGAGGTCCTACCACTGTACATGGCAGAGAAGGAGCAAAGGCAAGTGAAGACAATACGTGATGATGGCCAGAAAGACGACGATGTTGTCGTGGTGGATTCCGATGAGGCGAGCTTCTCCACGACGTGTCTGGGACAGAGGATGAGGGAGATTAATATGGTGCACTACGATGGGAACGAAACACGGAGGACATTGGCCCGTCTCCTATTCCGCGATGCAATTGTTCTTGAGAGGTTGTGCGTAGTGTTTGCCTCGGAGCACTTTGCTGTGCAAACTGCTCTGAAGAAGGAGCTCGAGAGCTGGGAAGGGCAGGCTCACGAAGGACTTTCTTGTAGTTAGCTTTACACCAATAAGTTATCACACATAGACATGATTGTAACATGGTATATTCTTCTAGTTCTATTGTTAAAATTCGATTAAATTTGTGTTTTTTCATCTAAAAACTATAAGTAATATGTAATAATTCACCTTTCACTCAGTTATTCAAGAGTAATTTATTTTATTTGCAATTTCACTTCTACATCGAGGCACAAAAGTGACTGAAACTTTCAAATTCTTAAGTCGGAACAGCCATAAACACTCTTTCTAAGAGTAAATTTAACTTTCTTCACATGTACCCGCAAAAAAAAAACTTTCTTCGCATGTGATTATCTATGTAGCCAACTAATTTATTTATGTCTCGTAATGAAAAGTGTCACTGAAGGCAAGTCATACAACCCTTTAAGAGTCGCACAAAGAGCTGTCGCTCGCGCGTGCCACGTCTCACAGGTACGACAAAGAAAAAAGAAACTGATTGCTTTGTATCGCTAGAAAGATAAAAGGAAAAGAGGAGCGACTGGTCGGGCGCGTTCTCTTCCCCGGGCGGACCTAGGGCCGCCGCCGCCGTCCGCACATCCCAGGCTCCCAGCTCCCCCGGCGCCCGCTCCTCCGTCGAGAGGACAGCAAGTCAGGAACATGGTGGCGGCGGTCGGTGGAGAGGGGGCGTCCGGATCAACGAGACGTCGCGGCACGAGGTGAATCAGGAGTGCAAACGCGAGGTCGTCGAGAGGGAGGCCGTTTGGAAGGTCGAGCTCTCCTGCCGCGAGGTAGTAATCGAAACCCGTCCATGTCTTACTACCGTCTCCTTTTCTGTCAGACCGATTCATCTGCGTGTTTATACCCTGGTGTTGATTAATTTGATGGTGTCGATGGCATGATGCCTTCAGTAAGGGATCAGTTGCTGAATTCTGGTGCATTCCAAAGTATATATATTAAATTTACATTTCCACTACCAGTAAACCATGTTGTCGTCAATCTCAGATGTGTAGAGTTGACAGAGAAGATTCAGTGTTGTGATGGTCACACTCTCCTTGAATAATGTTTGTGCTGCACGGTCCTACTCCTTTTGGTGAAAGCATTTTTAGGACCTTCAATGAGTTCTTCACTTTTTCTGTTAGCAGTGCTGAGATTTAGTGGGTTTAACTGATATTGGAAAAATGATCTTGATATAGTGAGTTTAACTGGTATTTGAAAAGTCTGAAGGGTTGACGGCTTCAGGCACAACATGCATTCTCTTGTTGTGGTACAACCTGGGCTCAAAACATCATTTTCTGTCTAATGCCTCAATTAAACCTCTTTTTTTAGTCTACTCTCTTAACCTCATTTCTTTAAACTCTCTTTTGAAATAGTTTCGAACTAATGATTCAAGAAAATTTCAAAACCTATTGCACTTGTTCAGTCCATAGATCAAACTTCACAAAACATAGACCTGAGACTAATCAACTCATAAGTTGCATGCTATCCTGCCTCCCCTCCCCTCTAGACCGCTCGCCACACAGCCTAATACCCGGCCCTAACCCGGAAGGATTCCGCCCACGATTTTCTTTTCTGTAAAATGTTTGGCACCTGTGTTTTATAATTCCAGTGCCCAGCGGGTTCAATTTAAGGTACTCTTTAGATCTGAAGTTTGTACTGGAGTTGCTGTTGGTTCATTCATATTCGTTCAGTACTGCCTCTGAATTTTGGTTCTGCAAGTCTTTAGACCTCTTATCTTTGCTATGACTAGATTATAGGAGAATTTTCTGAAAAATAGATAGAGAGGGTGTATATCTGATCCAGCAAGTTGCAGGATGATGCTGAAAGTTTTCAAACACCATTAGGTTATTAGCAATCTTTTGTCAATATTTGCCATTGTTGGATATTCACAGAAATTCAGGAATGTATGTTGTCAAAAGATTTTAAAACCTTGGTCATCTGGCTGTGATCATATTATCCTTTGTTATCTGACTGGAGCTATTGTTGAATATTATTGACGAGTGTTTTGCTATTTTGGATTGTCTTCCAATATTTGTTGTTTGAGCTGTTGTGCTTGTTAGTGGAATAATATCTAGAATTATGCTGATTGGGGGTGCATCCAGAGAACTGTATTCTAAAAGACTAAACACCTGGAAATTAGTATTGATGGAGACCATTTAATATTTAATATCTCTGTAGGGAGGTTGCTCTGAGGAGAACAGAATGGAGTTGCACCAACCAAAATGCTCAATTGGACACATACTTCCAAACATGTAAACAATAGTTATATGACCCTCGATCGGTATCACGAGTGAATCCTCTCCTGGCCGCTGTTTCAATTTTTTTTTACAAAAGTCTTCGAACCTTTTTAGTAGGTGAATTTTGGAGTGAAACTCAATAAATATCTTGTTCTTTTAGCTATGTACTCAGTTGTATGAGAAGGATGATTACGTGGTTGTCCGGAAAGTAGGCAGTGGGAAATACAGTGAAGTCATAAGAGCGTTTAAATCACTAAAGTAGTGATCTAAACACTCTTATATTTCTTTATAGCAGGTAGTAGTCGCCGGCTCACAAACACAAAATAATGCGACTTACTTACTCATCTGCTTCTTTAAACTATTGGGACTCACTAAAGAATTTGCAGCGACAACATACATGGTGATATCCAACGAAGCTTGTTTGGCTGTCTGTTCTCGATTAATGCACATGCCCGAAGCTGAACTCATTCATGGTTCTATCTTTTAGATACATGACAGATAATCCACAAATTCACTTCGATCCGTTTGATGCAGAGTGTAGAGAAAGTGACTGTTGACTGGTAGACTGTTGAATATACGTGCAAATACATACTTATATTGGGTATTTTATTGCTTAATATAGTAAGAACCAGATATTCTTACTGTCTGCCCACTAAGATCTCTAAACCACACCTTGTTGATGCATGTGAAGTTACATGTTAGTAGTTTCTTGGTTATTCCTTGGCTAATATGCTGGATTATTGTGCGTACATGTGTTATATCTTCTTACTTGCATGCTTGTTTGTCTTGACAGATGGCAACTTCTTTGGGGTTGTGTCAGCAAGCTTTATTCAACTTCTTTGGAATGTCGTAGGATAATTGCCATGATTTAGCTTTAGATTCCCACATGTTTCTTGATCTGAGTGTATGCTCATGTGGTAGTTAATTATTTGGTTCCATGACGAGGAATATGGAGATCAAGTTGCACACTATCAAGAGGCCTTCTCCAGAGGTATTCTACAAGTTATCAGAATAGATCCTCTTCATTCCCTGTACCTTGCAGCATCTCCATCTAAGGCCGGAGTTCTGCACCTACCTACCTGTTGGTGTAATAAATTCCAACTATGAAACTAAGCATCAATTTATGTCCTACACATAGTGTTGGCAGTGTGTCATTAGTGCTTATGTTAATTGTTGGGTAGATGTTCAGTACTGCCTCTGTATTTTGGTTCCGCAAGTCTTTAGACCTCTTATCTTTGCTATATGACTAGATTCAAGGAGAATTTTCTGAAAAATTAGATAGAGTGGGTGTATATCTGATACACAGGATGACGCTGACAGTTTTCAAACACCAGTAGGTTATTAGCAATCCTTTGTCTACGGTACATATTTCGCCACTCGCAAGTCTAATAATTTTTCTTTTTCTTTTCCTTCCAACTGATGTCTGTTGTAATAAAAGATACTACACATTATGGATTTGTGTGAAAGTGAGTTGTTGCTTTTCTCCCTGTTGTTTACCCCAACAAGGGTGAGGCTGGGGAAAACACATGCCTTTCTCTGTATTTCTAGTTAATGTGTTAACTTTTTTATTTGCAACTTAGATTGTCTGATGCATTTCGTCTCTGTACATTTAATAAGATCTTCCTCGTCTTCCTTCCTCTCCTTCTCCACCTCTTAATTTCCGAGTGATTTCAGTGTGGTGTTACTTTTAGGTAAACCTAGAAACTTCGGGAACTTAAAAATTAGGCAAACCGTTCTTGCAAGAACAACAACTTTGTTGTTTACTGGATGCACTGCGCCTTATTTATATGTGAGATCTGTAAATTGAGGTGTCTTGCCGTGGTGTTCAACTTCTTTACACAGTCTCTAGCTCGCTAGGCTGGGACGTGAACCACCATGCAATCTGAAGGAAGACTAGCAGTTGGAAGTTGTGTTAATTAATTTATATGTACTAACTTATATTTATGTGTTTTTAGAGTGGACAGTCTGCTGTAATAGTTCGAATTGTTATCCTTCTAAAAGAGACAAACCGTCGGATTGTTTTGCTATATAGTGTTGATGTCTCCTTAAAACAACCAAGGCTTCTTTTTCATCAGATATAGAACTGTGATTCTGTAAATTATATTCATTACTATATCTTTTTGAACAGAATGAATGCCATCTTCTATTTTCTTCCAATAAACACTGTAAGTTTCCATCTTTTGTGAGGAATCCATAACGTCATGCTAACAACTCTTAGTCTGTTATTAGTAGAAGATAAATGTGTGTAAACGTGTGAAAATGGTTGCATAGGACATGATGAGGTGCTCGAGCAATACAAGTGCGCACAGATACGCCCCAAGAGGCACGCCATGGGCGTGCCCCAGACTCTAGTAGAATAGCATATATAGCATTGGAGAGGGCATGAAGTCTGTTCCGGCATCCAATCTAAATAAAAATGTCAACAATTTTCATTAGATATAATTGTAGAGAATTGATCAGGTGTATTTTGTATTTGCTCTTCCTTATAGTATTTTTTAGAAACAATGCATTCCTGGCCAGCTTTAGATATAAAGCCCCAGAAGGCTCCAAATAAAAAGATGAGTGCGGTTTTGTGTAGCTCGAGCTACGTGGTACCCCTTATCTTAGCCATCCATTTTTGCATCAGGATCCATGCAGAAACATTTGTCATTTTTGTTTTCTCTCAAACGGAACAACGTATAAACTTCAAACTTCGCAGGACAACAAAGCATTCTAATTACTATGTGGGAAAAAATTTCAGATTTTTTCATGCATTTTAAATGCTAAAAATTATTTTTTTAATCAAGAAAATTCTCATTTTGTATATTTATGTCGGTCCAAAAAATCTGAAAGTTTTTCCACACATTGAAGTTGTAAAGTTTGTTTGATCTGGAAAGTTTGAAGTCTATATGTTATTTCATTTGAGACAAACAAAAAAGAGAAATCTTCTTGTTGTAAGTTAGTTGGAGAGAACGGATCTCAAAGCAATGTTGGAGGGCTCAAGATAAGAGGTTCCATGTAGCTCGACCTACAAAGAAACTTTACCATAAAAAGATACGTATGAGAGAGTCCTGGATTAGGGGGTAACCGGACAGCCGGACTATAACCATTGGCCGGACTGTTGGACTATGAAGATACAGGATTGAAGACTTCGTCCAGTGTCCGGATGGGACTCTCCTTGGCGTGGAAGGCAAGCTTGGCAATACGGATATGTAGATCTCCTTCCTTGTAACCAACTCTGTGTAACCCTAGCCCCCTCCGGTGTCTATATAAACCGGAGGGTTTAGTCCGTAGGACCAACAACAACAACAACAACAATCATACCATAGGCTAGCTTCTAGGGTTTAGCCTCTTCGATCTCGTGGTAGATCAACTCTTGTAATAAGCATATCATCAAGATCAATCAAGCAGGAGTAGGGTTTTACCTCCATCGAGAGGGCCCGAACATGGATAAAAACATCGTGTCCCTTGTCTCCTGTTAACATCCGCCTAGACGCACAGTTCGGGACCCCCTACCCGAGATCCGCCGGTTTTGACACCGACATTGGTGCTTTCATTGAGAGTTCCTCTGTGTCGTCATCATTAGGCTTGATGGCTCCTTCGATCATCGATAGCGATGCAGTCCAGGGTGAGACTTTTCTCCCCGGACAGATCTTTGTATTCGGCGGCTTCGCACTCTGGGCCAACTCGTTTGGCCATCTGGAGCAGATCGAGAGTTACGCCCCTGGCCATCAGGTCAGGTTTGGAAGCTTAAACTACATGGCCGACATCCGCAGAGACTTGATCTTCGACGGATTCGAGCCCCTGCCGAGTGCGCCGCACGATCACGATGAGCATGATTTAGCTCTGCCGTCGGAGCGTGTTCAGGAGATCGCACCTGCAACCGCTCCGGCCCTCAATCCGGAGCCAATTGCGCATCCATGGACGGGTGGCTAGACCCCGCCACGGAGTCCGCAGTCTCAGCGGCGATCGAGCCGAATGCCAACCTTACCCTTCACGAGAGCCGTGACTCCAGACTGCCGGATTTTTTCCCGGTCACGGACTCCGAACCGCCTACGCCCGTGCCTATCGAGTCCGACTGGGCGCCGATCATGGAGTTCACCTCCGCGGATATTTTTCAGCACTCGCCCTTCGGTGACATACTGAACTCATTAAGGTCTCTCCCCTTGTCAGGAGAGTCCTGGCCGGACTATGTCCGGCAGGATTGGGATGCGTATGATGAAGAAATTCGCCGCCCACCCACCACCCACTTTATAGTCACTGTCGATGATTTGACCGACATGCTCGACTTTGACTCCGAAGACATCGACGGTATGGACGACGATGTAGGAGACGAACAGGAACCATTGCCCACAGGGCACTGGACAGCCACCTCATCATATGATATATATATGGTGGACACACCCAAAGAAGGCAACGGCGACGGGACAACGGAGGATGACCCCTCCAAGAAGCAACCCAAGCGCCGACGTCAGCGGCGCCGCTCTAAGTCTCGCAACAGCAAAAGCGGTGATGCCGGCACAGGAGATAACAGCACTCCGGACAGTGCCGAAGATGACGACAATCCCCTCCAGCAAAATTTATAGCAGGAGGATGAAGAAGCCAGCCCTCCTAAGAGAGCGGCAGATGGAGAGGCAGAGGATGATAATTACATGGCTCCCTCCGAAGACGAGGCAAGCCTCGACGATGACGAATTTGTCGTGCCGGAGGATCCCGTCGAGCAAGAGCGCTTCAAGCGCCGGCTTATAGCCACGGCAAATAGCCTTAAGAAAAAGCAACAACAGCTTCGAGCTGATCAAGATTTGCTAGCTGACAGATGGACTGAAGTCCTTGCGGCCGAGGAATATGAACTCGAACGCCCCTCCAAGAGTTACCCAAACCGCAGGTTGCTACCCCGATTAGAGGAGGAAGCATTAAAGCCTACATCTCCAGCGTATGACGCGGCTGATCGGCCACCTCGTGGCCGTGACAGAGAGGCATTTCAGCCAAAAGCTCAGGCCGCACCCCGACGCCACTCAAATAAAAATGTCAAGGCATGGGGAAATACGCTAGACCTGCGAGACGTATTGGAGGACAAAGCAAAGCACGCAAGATCGATCTACGGATCGCGAGGGCGCCCCACTACACGAGACAATAACCGTCACGCCGGATACAGTAAAAGTAAATCCGGCCGGGCCGAACACAGCAGACATGACTCATTTGAGCTGCGTCGCGATATAGCCCTGTACAGAGGCGTCGCACACCCCCTACGCTTCACAGATGAAGTAATGGATCATCAAATTCCAGAGGGTTTCAAACCCGTAAATATCGAATCATATGATGGTACAACAGATCCTGCGGTATGGATCGAGGACTACCTCCTGCACATCCACATGGCCCGCGGTGACGATCTACACGCCATCAAATACCTCCCACTCAAACTCAAAGGACCAGCTCGGCATTGGCTCAACAGCCTGCCAGCAGAATCCATTGGCTGTTGGGAAGATCTGGAAGCCGCATTCCTCGACAACTTCCAGGGCACTTATGTGCGACCATCAAATGCCGATGACTTAAGCCACATAATTCAGCAGCCAGAGGAATCGACCAGACAATTCTGGACATGGTTCCTGACAAAGAAAAATCAAATCGTCAATTGTCCGGATGCAGAGGCCCTAGCAGCTTTCAAGCATAACATCCGCGACGAGTGGCTCGCCCAGCACCTTGGCCAGGAAAAGCCGAAATCTATGGCAGCCCTCACGACACTCATGACCCGCTTTTCGCGGGAGAGGACAGCTGGCTGGCTCGCAGCAATAACATATCAAAGAACCCTGGTACTTCGGACACCAAGGATAGCAATGGCAGGTCACGTCGCAACAAACATAAGCGCCGGATCAACAGCGACAACGCCGAAGATATGGCAGTCAATGCCGGATTCAGAGGCTCTAAGCCCGATCAGCGGAAAAAGCCATTCAAAAGAAGCACTCTGGGCCCGTCTAGTTTGGACCGTATACTCGATCGCTCGTGTCAAATACACGGCACCCCCGACAAGCCAGCGAACCACACCAACAGAGAATGTTGGGTGTTCAAGCAGGCCGGCAAATTAAATGCCGAAAACAAGGATAAGGGGCTGCATAGCGATGATGAGGACGAGCCCCGGCCGCCGAACACCGATGGACAGAAGAGATTCCCCCACAAGTGCGGACGATGAACATGATATACGCAACTCACATCCCCAAGAGGGAGCGGAAGGGTGCGCTAAGGGACGTATATGCGTTGGAGCCAGTCGCCCCAAAGTTCAACCCATGGTCCTCCTTCCCGGTCACCTTCGATCGCAAGGATCAACCCACTAGTATCCGTCATGGCGGATTCGCCGCACTGGTCCTAGACCCAATCATTGACGGATTTCACCTCACTCAAGTCCTTATGGACGGTGGCAGCAGCCTGAACCTGCTTTATCAGGACCAGTTCGGCGATCAAACACCCGGACGCCGTCAAGCGCGCCCGGAGTAATCTGCAACAACACTGCCCGGCGCGTTCCGAGCTCGCATAGCAATGCCGCCCCCACCCCTGTCCTAGCCAAGCGGCGAAATCCATGCCACGCGTACATAATTACACATTGAAAATACCATGGGCATAGGTGGGGGGGGGGCACGACTACGGCACACCCCAAAACGCGGCTCAACTGCACTAGGGGCTTCCCGTTTCTCTCTTTCAGGACTCTACTCCCTGGAAGCCCCGTCCGACAGTACAATTGCCAGACACACAATACAACAGCCAAGGAGGCAGAAAGCTACGTCGCACCATAGAACTCCCAGATGGTCTCTGATAACGAGCGAAATACCTGCTTTAAATACCATTCCGCAGCTTGCCCTTGGAGGGGACATGTCAAATATTCCTTTTTTCGCTTATCGCACTACTTGTATCATTCTGCTTCAATGCACTAGACTATTACTGCATTCTCTATTCTTTCTTATATATATATATATATATACATACATACATACATACATACATACATATATATATATATATATATATATATATATATATATATATATATATATGTTCATTCATGACATTCAGCACCCGTACACTCTGGTACGGCCAATACGACAGGGGCTTAAGTACCCCACAATACGGCGTGAGAAGTCCGAACACTTTTGACAGTGCGGCACCCCAAACTTATAGCATTATATGCATCAGCTCCGAATCATGTCTTGGGTCAATAGTTGGGTTTGCCCGGCTCCCATGTTTTGGTACCTTACGTTCCTTTATATCGGCTAAGGTAGCACTGGGAGAACTACTGCGACTGTGCCCCGGTTCACCTGGGCTAGCACCTCAGTAGAGAAAGTTAAAACTGACTGTCATGATAAGGCGAGAGCTGGTCGCTGTTCGAGAGGTCCAGAGTCCCTAAAGACTTATGCCGCTTAGGGCGAGGAGTCGGCTTTGTCCGGCTTAGGCGTGTATAGCGCCCCTAATTCGGCCTTCCGAATACTAGGGGCTTCGCCAAAATTTAAAATTATAGACTTCTATGGCTAAGTGAGAGTGATAAATCATTATAGTCCGATTGCCTTGTTCGTTGCGCTGAGGACCTCCCTCGAAGGACCCAAGAATGGGAAAAAAGAGTGCTCAGATTTATCCCGAACATCCCAGCACTCGTGGAATGGGGGCAGAAGTCGACGACTCACCATCTCTCAGATTTGATAAACAGCCGCATAGAAGGTAATATTTTAAATTCAAATAGACGTTGCATAGAGCATATGAACAAGTTTCCATAATACAAGATCACACGAGCAAGTTCACTCAAAAATTACATCTTTGGAACACTCATCCGCCATAAGGCGGGCACCCTTCAGGACGCCCTCATAATACATTTCAGGGTGGCGAAGCTCTTTGCCCTGCGGCGGTCCCTCCTTCATCAGCTTCTCAGCGTCCATCCTGCCCTAGTGTACTTTAACATGGGCAAGCACCCTGCGGGCGCCCTCGATGCAGATGGACCGCTTGATGACTTCTAACCGAGGGCACGCATCCACAAGCCGCCTCACCAGCTCGAAGTAGCTCCCTGGCATGGCATCACCAGGCCATAGCCGGACTATAAGACCCTTCATGGCCTGTTCGGCCACCTTATGGAGCACGACCAATTGCTTCAGCTGGTCGCTTAAGGGCACCGGGTGTTCGGCCTCAGTATATTGAGACCAGAACACCTTCTCTGTCGAGATCCCTTCCTCGGCCCAGTAGTACTTTGCGGCATCAGACACGCTGCGGGGCAAATCTGCGAATGCTCCTGGAGAGCTCCGGACTCGGGTAAGTAACAAGTAATTTACTCTCACATGCTTGCTTTGCATAATGAATGCCTTACCCGCCGCTATCTTCTTCATCGCCTCAATTTCCTGGAAGGCCTTTTGGGCTTCGGCCTTGGCATGCTTTGTGCTCTCAAGGGCCGTGGCAAGTTCGGACTCTCGCGTCTTCGAGTCAAGCTCCAAAGTGTCGTGCTTTTTCACGAGAGCCTGTGGCTCTTGCTGCACCTCGCCCACCCGTGCCTCTTGCTTCTCCCGCTCGGTGCGCTCCGTGCCCGCTTTGTTTTCGGCCTCGGACAGCGCTTGCTTCAGAGTCGCCACCTCTGTCGTGGCCCCTTGTATATCCATGATGATCCTATCATTTTGCAACCACATCTTTATATATATACATATACATATACATATACATACATATATATATATGTGTATATATATATATATATATATATATATATATATATATATATATATATATATATATATATATATATATATATATATATATATATATAGACAAGGTATTACTTACCTTTGCTCTCCTCGAGCTGCCTCTTGGCAAGGCCGAGCTCTTCCTCGGACCGCTCGAGGTTTTTCTTCAGCACGGCGACCTCCGCAGTCAGTACGGAAGAGGTCAGCAACGAAGCCTGCATACGCATACAGACATACTTGTATTAGACTCCTGCAGATATTATTCGATCCTCTATTCGGCTTTTCTTTGTGAACACCAAACAGAGCATTAGGGGCTACTGTCTATGCGGTAATATTTTCCTATATTTTAAATACTTACCTCAAAGCCTGTTAAAAGGCTGGCACAGGTTTCAGTCAGTCCGCTCTTGGCGGACTGAACCTTCTTGATCACCGCACTCATAAATAGTGCGGTGCTCCTCGTCGATGGAAGCGCCGCTAAGCACTTCCAGCAAATTGCCCGATGCCTCCGGATGGACGGAGGTCACCGGCACGGGCGGCTTGCCCCTCTTGGCAGGGGGCCGCCGGCCGGAGTCCGGAACCACTGGAGGTTTCGGCGCGGTGTTCGGCTGAGGGCCGAACTTGGAGCCCTTGGGAGCCTTGCTCCCTTTGCGCCTGGAGTCCGGAAGGTCGCCTTGAGGCGCCTCCGGGACTACCTCCCCTCAGTTCGTAACCCCTTGAGACAATACTTCGACATTCTCCATAGGGCGAGGAGAGGAGGTGGTCGGAAGTGAAAAGCTATTCACATCCGACGAGTCCAAGGAACCGCTTGATGAGGATACGTCGACACGGGCTCGGGGCGGACTGCATGATTATATTCGGCGTTAGGAGAAGCAGTGCAATAAAGGTATGCTATGAGTTACTCTGGCATCCGAATACTTACGACTTCGCCAGAGGCTTGGCCCTGAGTAGCCACTCGTCTCCGCTGTCGGCGGTGGTGGTAGAAAAGTCCGGAAGGAGAGTCCTTCCCTTCTTGGACCCTTCACCCCCCCGGTTGGGGCGGCCTTCCTTTTCTTTTCTCCCCCGGTTGGAGGGGGAGAACCTTCCTCTTCCTCCTCCATGTCTTCGTGGGAGGAGTGCACCTCGAAGTGTTCGAACGACGAGTCCGATACCACCTGGCGCCAGGAACTCTTTCGGGTTCCCGTGGCCTTCTTCTTGGCCTTCTTCTCCGGCACCACGTAAGGTGCCGGAACCAGCATCTCCGCTAAGCGAGCGTCTGCTGGGTCTTCGGGCAGAGGGGTCAGACAGTCGATATGTTCGGCCGTCTCTAGCCATTCATGTCAAAGGTATGGGAGCTTAGATCCCGCATACAATTACACTGGGGAAAATAAATACCCTGTAAGTAATAAAAGAGCTTACCGCGCTGGCTTGGCGCTGCGCGCTGAGTCCGCGATCCTCGGTGGGGGTGGGGGAACCTCGGCGCTCTTAAACAGCACCTTCTAGACGTCCTTGTGCGTCGTGTCGAAGAGCTCACTCAGAGTCTGGTGTTGGGCCGGGTCGAACTCCCACAAATTGAACGCCCGTTGTTGACACGGGAGGATCCGGCGGATGAGCATGACCTTGACTATGTTGACAAGCTTGAGCTTCCTGTTTATCATATTTTGGATGCAGGTCTGGAGTCCGGTCAGCTCTACCGGATTACCCCAGGACAGACCCTTCTCTTTCCAGGAGGTGAGCCGCATGGGGATTCCGGATCGGAATTCGGGGGCCGCCACCCATTTGGCGTCGCGCGGCTCGATGATGTAGAACTACCCCGATTGCCACCCCTTTATAGTCTCCATATAGGAGCCCTCGAGCCATGTGACGTTGGGCATCTTGCCCACCATGGCGCTTCCGCACTCCGCCTGCGGGCCGCTCACCACCTTTTGTTTGACGTTAAAGGTTTTCAGCCATAGGCCAAAGTGGGGCTTGATGCGGAGGAAGGCCTCACGCCGAGATGTTGAGGATGAAATTCGGGGCTAGATCATGGAAGTCCAGCCCATAATAGAACATGAGGCCGCGGACGAATGGATGGAGGGGAAACCCCAGGGGAAACCCCAGTCCGCGGACGAAGTGGGTGAGGAAGACCACCCTTTCGTAAGGTTCTGGGGTAGGAGACGATCTGCCCCGCGGCTGGCAGCCGGTGCGCGATATCCGCGGCTAAGTATCCGGCCCCGCGCAGCTTTTTGATGTGTCCCTCCGTGACGGAGGAGACCATCCACTTGCCTCCCGCTCCGGACATGATCCTAGAAGGTTGAGGAGGAGGATGCGGACTTGGGCGCTGGAGCTCGAGTGCGCGAGAATGAATGAGCAAGGAGGAAGAAGGCGTGGGTAGAAAAAGGTGAATCCTTATCCCTTTATATGGGCGGACGAAACTATGCGCCCCCTAGCCTGGTAAAACTCGCTTATCCTCCAAGCGTCGTAATTAATGGAGCGGTTTTGTTACCCACGTCCATATTGATGGGAATCCCGCAATAAGGGGACACGAACTCTGCTTCGACAAGACGTGCCAAGGAAACCGCCTCGTGAAACATGCTGAGGTTGGTTGTAAAAAACGATTCGAATGGTGACCTGGCTGTGGTGTGATGACACACTGTGAAATACGTCAGCATATTAGATTTGTGGAAACATTATTCTCTCTACGGTGGTATGTGGAACTTGTTTTGCAGAGCTGGACACGATCTTTGTGTTCAAAATCTTCTATGAAGTATTCGGAGGAGGAACCCGCCTTGCAATGCCGAAGACAATCTGCGCGCCGGACTCATCATCATTGAAGCCTGATTCAGAGGCTACTGAGGGAGTCCTGGATTAGGGGGTATCCGGACAGCCGGACTATAACCATTGGCCGGACTGTTGGACTATGAAGATACAAGATTGAAGACTTCGTCCCGTGTCCAGATGGGACTGTCCTTGGCGTGGAAGGCAAGCTTGGCAATACGGATATGTAGATCTCCTTTCTTGTAACCGACTATGTGTAACCCTAGCCCCCTCCGGTGTCTATATAAACCGGAGGGTTTAGTCCGTAGGACCAACAACAACAACAACAATAACAACAACAACAACAACAACAACAACAACAACAATCATACCATAGGCTACCTTCTAGGGTTTAGCCTCTTCGATCTCGTGGTAGATCAACTCTTGTAATACTCATATCATCAAGATCAATCAAGCAGGAATAAGGTTTTACCTCCATCGAGAGGGCCCGAACCTGGGTAAAAATATCGTGTCCCTTGTCTCCTGTTACCATCCGCCTAGATGCACAATTCGGGACCCCCTACCGAAGATCCGCTGGTTTTGACACCGACAACGTATGTTCCAGGATGCTGTCTTATAGTCATCTTAGAAACTGTAGCGCAATTTATTTACAACTGAAGGACGTACGATCTTTGCTGCGTCTGAAGTTCTGAATTCTCTTGGCACATTGTTGGACTAGACCACTTAGGATGTAACTGTTTTGGATCTCTGTCGACCAGTTTGGGTACAACTTCAGGTTGTGACGCTGTTTTTATGATGACGACGTCCTCACCAGGCTTGCGCTCCAGTAGTATGATGCAACACTAGTGCAAATCGGTACTTAGGCCCCGTACCAGCTTGGCATAGGTTGATTTAACTGAAAATTTGCCCGATGGCTCTAGCTCCCCGCTTATGGAATCTTCGTTCACACTAAGAGAAACATGCTCTAGAGATGATCGCAGGGTATCTAAGGCACTCGGTTCCTCGGCCGAGAGGGAAATCTATGTTAGCAACACTGGAAGCAAACACATTGCAGACTAGAGCCTGGGGTTCAGCCAGGATGTCGAACAGGCTAGGATAGATTACATAGAGAGGCTTTGTCCGAAATCTATCCGGAAATCCGGAATTTGATGTCCTTTCCATTGCGGATGAAAAATTACGCTCCAAGGTTGAATATGTCCTTACACTTCTTTATCCTGTTTCAGATTTGAGATCCCTTGATATTGCTAGCGAAGAAGGAACCGTTCGGATTGTATTTGGCTTTAAAGATCCTAGCCCCGTCATGTCGTTCTGGAAAATTTTCCAAATCCATTTAGTATCAAGGGCTAGGTTAATATTCCTAGAGTTGGATATCCCTAAGCCACCTTGATTCTTAAGCCGACAAAGATCAGCCCATCTGATAATATGGTATTTGCGTTTTTTGGCATCGGCCTCCCAAAAGAATCTGGCCCGCATTTTCTCTGATTTGGAATGGACTCCTTCGTCTAAAATGAGCAGGTCCATCACAAAGGTTGGGATGGTCGAAAGGCACGCATTGGTGAGAGTAAGTCTAGCGGTTGACGGCATGAGTTTCCCTCGCCAATGGTTAGATACAGTATATATATTTGTATTAGCAAAGCTTCACTAATAAAACTATCACCAAGTGCATACACACATGTTGGTAAAGTGTACAAGATAAAATAAGGGCACCATTGGCACTCAAGATGAACCGCCACGATTTGTAGCACAAAAGAAGAGAATAAAAAGAACGCAAAACAGAAAGGACATATATGAGCATAATAATAATAAAAAAGACCTTTCAAGGAGACAAAAGTGTTATCTTTCACACTCTTACACAAGACCTAGCATTTGATTTTAACGTTACGCTGCACACCATCATCCTTTTTCCTTTTCAAGCTCACCATCGCCTCTTCCTCTTGAGAAGAATCCCGTTCCATTAGTTTCCTCTGCTCCGACGCATTAGCTGTCCATCTCTCTACAATCCAACCGATATGGCTGAAAAACCTTTGCTTTCCATCATCGACTTCGAGGACCTCAAGGGCAATACAGTTCTCCGCAAAGAACCTGGCAAGGCAAACCTCAAAACTACTCAGCTCCGTCACCTCAAACTCCAACCTCACATTTTTCAGATGACTCTGCAAGCAACCGAACTGGCGACCAATCAAGCCCGGCAGCTTCGGAACAACTTCCATGGCACCAGTGTCGCCGTCGAGCATGAGGGGAACCATCTCTTCCCAGTCACGCTTCCCGAACAAGTCCATAGACACGCCAAAATCTCGTAAAGATTCATTATTCCTTCTCCTGGCATCATCATAAGGATTTGGCAAAATCCGAATCCGCAGGCCGTGGATCACGGGGCAGCATTGCAGAAGGTCCGCGATGGCCTTGGCCTCGGCTGCATCGTCTCTTGGCCATGTCATTGTCAATCCCCCTTCGAGCTCCAACCGTTCCAGACGAACCAGCTTGACCAGTACGCCCGTGAGGCTCTTGATGTTCGGCACCTTCAACCTGAGAACCTTGGCGTGCTGAAGACAGCGGAGGAGGCCCTGGTACCCGACGGAGCAGTCTTGAACATACGTCCGTCCGAGGTTCAGGTCGGCCTGTTCGAGCTCAGATGCTGGTGATTTCATGGAGAACTCCATGAGTGGTCCCTCATACCTAAAGGCGCGCAGGCGCGACACATCGAGCTCGATGACTTTGATGGTCGGCACGCTGTTGTCTAGCTGAGTGAGCGTGAGTGTGGTGAGGCTTGGGCTGTGCAGAGTTAAATTGTCGCCGCGGCCGGTGTCACCAAGTGCGAGGAAGTAACTGTGGCTCTAGATGTGCAGAATGCTAAGGCTGGGCGCCGCACTGACGATGTCCTGGAGGTCCTTGGTGGACGAAGAGCACCGATATAACCGCAACGTGGTGAGCCGAGAGAAGGAGGTGCTGCCGGCCGCGCCGCCCCGTGTTGACTTGAGGTCACAGCGCGCGAGGTCCAGGACTCGGAGGGTGTGTCCCGGTAACAAGGCAGGGTCCAGCCTGTACACGAGGAGCGCCTGCTCTTCTTTCTTCCGCTTGAACACGGGCACGTCGTCCTTGTTTAACACGATCCCGGCACGGAGCTCCTCGACGTGCCGCAGCGCCGGGGCGGCGAGGAAGGAGGCCGTGAGGTCGTAGGTGTCGTGGCTCGGCTTCTTGGGCATCCATCCGTACGTGTCGTAACCTTCGTCTTTGCTGGGTTCGGTCACCAAGAGCGAGAGCCTCCTGACGAGGCACCGGCCGGTGGCGCCGAGAGCGGCGTGGGCGTCGCGGAGCAGCCGCTCCTTCACGAGGAAGCCGGCGATCATGCGGCCGTAGTAGCTGGTGTCGAGGTTGAGGGCGTCCGTGCGCAGCCAGAGCGGGCGCCATCTTTGCGACACGGCGGCGGTGCGCGCGGCTTCCCTGGCAGGGAGGAGGGAGATGATGCAGGCCAGCAGATCGTCTGAGAGGTCGGAGAGCACGGAGACACGATCGGTGGCGGCCATCGCGTCGATCGTGCGAGGGTTCGATCGCGGAAAGATTTTTTGACCACGACGTGAAAATTTTTAGGGTTGGATCAAGTCGGTCGTACGAGGGTTTTTCCTTTTTGAGCCGATCGTACGAGGGCCAAATTGGATGCGAATTATGTTTCCGGCAGCAGTCATGTGTCGTGCGTTATATGTACACAGCCCAAATCACGAACGTTGCCCAAATGGTAACCAAGCCCCCCAAGAAAAAGCAATTAACCAAGGGTTACCATTGCCGGGCTCCTGCGAGGTTCGCTTCCCTAGCATACGAGCGCATAAGGACATCTCCAGCCGTTGCCCCCCCCCCCCCCCCCCCGGACGCATAAAAATCGCACCCTCACTACCAGAAAAACTTGTTGCCGACGGCCATATCTATGCCGACGGCCCCCGTCGGCATATATGGACATACCCCGACGGCCCAACTAAAGCCGTCGGCGTAGAAAGGCCGTCGGCGTATAACCATCTATGCCGACGGGGGCCGTCGGCATAGATAAGCCGTCGGCGTTTCTCCGAATATACCGACGGGGGCCGTCGGCATAGAGCAGGCCGTCGGCATATCGCGTGGACCCGTCTAGCCGGGCGGCGACGGCAGTTTGACGGCGTCAGGCTACGCCGACGGGCTAACGATGGCCGTCAGCATACCTACGCCGACGGCCTAGCCGTCGGCATAGCTATGCCGACGTCATCGATCCGCCGCGCCGCCACGTCATCGATCCGCGTCGTTCGCCGGTCCCGTCGGGTGGCATTTCTATGCTGACGGCTAGGCCGTCGGCATAGGCCTGGCCCATGGTTTTGCCACGTCATTGATCCCCGCCCTACGCCACGTCATCGATCCAGGGCTCTACCGTTCCGTGGCCGTAGCTATGCCGACGGCTTTGCCGTAGGCATAGATTTCTAATAATATTTTTATATTTTTTGTATTTTCTCTTTTTATTTTTTATTTTTTTCCAATACTAATTCAATTAAGTTAAATGTACAAAAAACATATATCGATTGCCGCCCACACGGGCCTTCTTCCGTCGTGTCACGGAGAGGTTAGACGGGACGGGGTACCTGTGGGGGATAGCAATGCCGCCAGGTGTTGCGGTGGGCCCTCCTACAGTTGTGGAAACGTGGTGGCAGGCGCAGGCACGCGGCTCCGGGGTGTGCCCCCTCCCCCCCTCACGGGCGTCGATGCCACCGTGCCCCGGAGGGGGGAAACGGCCACGTCGGGCCGACACGGAGGGAATCTTGGGGTGGGTTGTGCCGGGACTGTGTTGGGGGGTGTAGCTATGGCTGGGCTATGACAACAAGGTGAAAAGGTCCACCGGTCAAACTACGTCCAGCGAAAGTCAAAGGGATAGACCCGGCGGTCGTGTGTGTCAGTGTTAGACGAGACGGGGTACGTGGGGGGTAACAATGCCGCCAGGTGCTGCGGTGGCCCTCCTACGGTTGTAGAAGCATGGTGGCAGGCGTAGGCACCCGGCACGCGGCTTGTATGAGGTCCCGGTGCGACGCTCCGGTGGCATTGCTACCCCCCTAGGGCCCCCGTCCCGCCTAACCCTGTAGCGTTTGACCACGGGATCTCTACCCCTTTGACTTTGCACGGACGGGCTTTGAGCAGTAGACGTATCCACCCGGTTGTGTAAGGTCAACCAATAGGAACACTTTGGAGCAACATCCGGGCCAGACCCACGGCAAGATCCCCTCTGTGTGGACCCGACGCGTCCGTCCCCCCCCTCCAGGTGCCGCCGGCGGCGGCGCCGTCCGTGAGGGGGGGCACACCCCGGAGATGCGTGCCGGGCGTTTGCACCCGCCAGAACACTTTCAGACTTGTGAGAGGCCGCCTACGCAAGATTTGGCGGCATGTTAGCCCCCGGAGGCCACCGGCCACAGTTGTAGATACGCGAAGAGCAATCCGCGTAAGAGGGAATTGTTCAGATAATTCTCCATCAGGAAAAATTATGAAAAATTCCCATCAGTCCTGCAGCACATGTACCCATGTCGTGTAAAAAACTCATGATTGTATCGCGCTCCGAGTATTTAATAATATTCACGCCGCATCGTTACCGCAGAACGTATACTACCGTGTCATCGCCGTTCGTGAGGGAGGGGGGCACACCCCGGAGACGCGTGCTGCCTCTTCGGACATGCCACCACACCATCCCGCATGTATGAGGTCCCGGTGCGACGCTCCGGTGGCATTGCTACCCCCCTAGGGCCCCCGTCCCGCCTAACCCTGTAGCGTTTGACCACGGGATCTACCCCTTTGACTTTGCACGGACGGGCTTTGAGCAGTGGACGTATCCACCCGGTTGTGTTAGGTCAGCCCATAGGAACACTTTGGAGCAACATCCGGGCCAGACCGACGGCAAGATCTCCTCCGTGTAGACCCGACGCGTCCGTTTCCCCCCCTCTAGGTGCCGGCGGCGGCGCTGTTCGTGAGGGGGGGCATACCCCGGAGACGTGTGCCGCCTCTTCGGACATGCCAGCACACCATCCCGCATGTATGAGGTCCCGGTGCGACGCTCCGGTGGCATTGCTACCCCCTAAGGCCCCCATCCCGCCTAATCCTGTAGCGTTTGACCACGGGATCTACCCCTTTGACTTTGCACGGACGGGCTTTGAGCAGTGGACGTATCCACCCGGTTGTGTTAGGTCAGCCCATAGGAACAATTTGGAGCAACATCCGGGCCAGACCCACGGCAAGATCCCCTCCGTGTAGACCCGACGCGTCCGTTTTCCCCCTCCAGGTGCCGGCGGCGGCGCCGTCCGTGAGGGTTAGACGGGACGGGGTCCCGGAGGGGCGGTAGCAATGCCGCCAGGTATTGCGGTGGGCCGTCCTACTCTTGTGGAAGTGTGATGGTACTCGCAGGTACCCGACACGCGGCTCCGGGTGTGCACCCCTCACAGTCGTCGCTGCCGCCGTGTCACGGAGGGGGGAAACAGCCACGTTGGGCCGAAAACTATCTATTCCGATGGGCAGAATGCAGTCAATTTTTTTGTGAGAACCAATAAACATGTTTAATATTTATGTGTTAGGAAAAATGCACCTTAAAATAATGAAAAAAAGAATATACCTATGCCAACGGCTTGGCCGTCGGCATAGGCGTACACGTGGCATACAGAGATATGCCGTCGGCTAAGCCGTCGACATATACTCACCTTATCCATCCCCTGGGGTGCCCCATCCACTCGTTCTCCTCCTCTCTCCCCGACCCCCCGTGCCTCCCAACCGCATCGCCGCCGCCGCGCGCCTAGGCCTCCACCCGCCCACGCTGCCGCCTCCTCACAACCCACGCCGCCGCCGCCGCCGAACCCCGCGCCGCCTCGCCTCCACCCTGGTCCAGCCCCGCCCCGCGCCGCGCCGCCAAACCACGCGCCTCCTCACAACCCGCGCCGCCGCCGCAGCCCAACCCCCCTCCGCCTCGACCCCGCCCCGGCCTGCCCTCTCCAACCCCGCGCCCCGACCGCCCCTGCCTCTCCAACGCCCCGCCGCCCCGACCACACCGCCTCCTCCTCGACCCTGTGCGGCGCCGGCGGCGGTCCCGAGCACGGCTGGCCGTGGCTCTCGCCGGCCCGCGCCCCTGCTGTGTTGGCCGGGCTTCTCCGGCCGGCCCAACCCCGCCCCGTCCCTCCCGTCACCTCCACCGCCGGCCCCTGCCTCCAACGCCACCACCGCGACGCCTCTCTGCCCGGTGAGCTAACACTTCTTTGTTTTCATTTTTTGCATTATTTAGCCACTGTTGGATGTATGAATGGATGCATGGATGGATGTTGGATGTTGTTAGGTTGCTAGATGGATGAATGTTGTATGTGTCTTAGATGGATGGAGGAATCTCGGCAAAACGAATTATTTTGCTACGGTTAGGTTGCTAGATGGATGAATCTCGGCAAAATGAATTATCATACTTAAAAAAGCAACTTGAGTCACTTAGTTTATAAAATTGTTAACGAAGATTTTATTTTCAGTTTGTGATGTTGTTAAGTAGCTATGTGAGATGTGCTTCAAATTTGGGATATGATAAGTGGTTATTTCATCATGATGATCTTGCTAAAAAATTGATGTCTCAATGCTTAATGTGAGGTGATGACCTAAATTGCGATATGATTAGTTCTTCCAAATTTGACAGTTGACAAAAGATGATTTTTCTTTATAGTTTAAAGTGTCAATGCTTAATGTGAGGTGATGACCTAAATTTTTTCCACCTGGTGTAATTAACAGGATTTGTGGTGTTCCATCTTCATGGAGTGATTGTCGACGTTGGAGGTGTTGGTCTTGTTCCTCTGCTTTGATCGACTACATCGAAGGGTGAGCAACAATTCCATGACCTCGTCCACCTTTTTTCCATGTCACTAGATTAAATTTTCACATCAAGTCGCGTAACCTAGGTCTCCCGTCCGAAAGGGTTGCATCGATAAATATGCATTCAATTGCATATTTATCACCGCAGCTCTTTCGGATTGTCCAGCGTTTTCCATGGACAGCCCGAGGATGTGTAGATTGGGTATGTTCTCCATGTTCTACCCCGTTCCGAGACAGGATTTCGGCGGCACCTCCCCGTTGGTCTCCGGAGCACATTCTCTCAGCTATTTGCCGAGACGTGTATCTGGAGAACAGCGGGGAGGTGCTGCCGAAATTTTGTCTTGGAACGGGGTAGAATAGAGAACGTACTCAATCTACACATCCTCGGGTGGGATTATGACCCATCTTTACCTATTAGAGATGTAGGTGGATTAAACGCGGTAGAAACTGAAAATTTGATGTGTTTAATTTAAGTGAATCCTTAATTATGTTGTGTGGGTTGCAAAAAAGCAGAGGATGGCAGATAATCAGTGGATGTACAGTTGTTTTATCCGTCGGAATCGAGTAACATCAGAGTGGATCACGAAAACCGATGTGTATTTGAAGGAGATATTCCGTCGTCCAATGAGAATTATCCCACCATGCTCCTGTGCGAGATGTGCCAGACGTCACCGTAGAAATTAGACGGACATGAGTGAGCACCTTCACACGCACGGATATATGCCAAACTTTGACATGCCGCAGATAAACATAGCCGAGCAGGACCGTGGTAGAGAGGAGGTGATGCGACAACGCATCCATGGATATGAGGACAACGGGGTCAGGCACATGCTAGATGATGTCATTGTTGCAGAAACGGCAAATGCAACACCTTCAGAGAATGAACCGGAGGAGCCGGAGGCAACCGCAAAGGCCTTCTTGGAGGTCTTGGCCTCGTCAAAGAAACTTCTTTATGCGGGTGCGAAAATATCTCAGCTGGATGCCATCTCGCAACTGATTGCAGTCAAGGCTGAGTACGGCTGTAGCCAGAAATGCTTCAAAGCATTCCTGGGAGTATGGGCTAACAGCCTCCCTGAGGGTCATGAACTGCCGAAAAGCATGTACGATACAAAGAAAATCATGAAGGCACTCTCTATGGATTATGAGAAAATAGATGTTTGCCCGAAGAATTGCCTTTTGTTTAGGCACGAGTATGCGGATGACAACTACTGTAGGAAGTGCGGTCCGTCTCGGTACATTGAGGTGGTCGGTGAGGATGGTGAGAAAAAGCAGCTAACCATCCCCGTTAAGGTTCTTCGGTATCTCGATTTTATAAAAAGACTGCAGCGCCTTTTCATCACGAAGGAGTCTGCCAAAATGATGAAGTGGCACAAGGAAGGTATAAGGTACAATCCAAAAAAATCGTACATCCATCGGGAGAGGAAGCATGGAAGTCATTCGATGAAGAATACCCGGAGGAAGCAGCCAAGGCTGGGAATGTCAGAATAGCCATATGAGGTGATGGGTTGAATCCATATGGTATGTCGTCCAATCCATACAGCTGCTGGCCTGTGTTTGTAATTCCGCTCAATATTCCTCCCGGTGCCCTAATGCAACGGAAGACCATGTTCTCGTCGCTCATCATTCCGGGGCCTGACTACCCGGGGAAGCAATTGGGTGTGTTTATGCAGCCGCTTGTGGATGCTTTGCACCATTCTTGGTACTTTCCGAGGTTGACATACGACCGGGATCTACAGAGAAATTTCTTGATGAAAGTTTGGTTGCACTATTGCACGCATGACTTTCCCGGCTATGCTCTATTCTGCGGATGGTGTACAAGTGGTAAGATGCCATGCCCCATGTGCATGCAGGCTCTGCGAATGATTTGGCTGAGTAAGGGTGGCAAGTATGTAGCCTTTGACCTGCATCGTCAGTTCCTCCCTCCGGACCATCCAGACAGGGAAGACAAGAAGAACTTCACGAAAGGCCGGGTTGTTCATGAAGTAACCGATATTCCAACATTTTCGGGGGCAGATGTTCTTGCTCAGCTAAAAGCTCTCAAGCCTAAAGTCAAAGGCAAAGGCAAAGGCAAAGCCAAAGGCTTCGAGGGATATGGTGAGACGCACAACTGGACGCACATTACCCCCTTCTCGCAGCTTCCCTATTTCAAGGACCTCAAACTTCCTTACAATATTGATGTGATGCACACCGAAAATAATGTGGCAGAGTAACTTTTCCACACAATCCTCAACATTCCTGATAAGACGAAGGATAACGTAAAAGCTATAGCCGATCAACAGAGAATTTGTGATAGACCACGCCTGAACATGAAGCCTCCCACAGGCGGTCGAAAAAACTGGTTCAAGCCAGATGCTGACTTTGTCCTTAAACCGCCAGAAAAAAAGAAGTACTTATCTGGCTGAAACAAAATTTGAAGTTCACCGATGGTTATGCATCGAATATAAGTAAGGGAGTCAATCTTTCAACGGGCAAAGTGACCGGCCTGAAGAGTCATGACTACCATGTATGGATTGAGCGGATAATGCCGGTGATGGTTCGAGGCTATGTCCCCGAGCATGTCTGGCGAGTGCTTGCCGAGCTTAGCCATTTCTTCCACACGCTCTGTGCTAAAGAAGAAAGTAAAGAGGTGATTGAAAAATTGCATAAGAAGGCACCGGAGTTGATAGTCAAGCTAGAGAAGATCTTTCCGCCAGGCTTCTTTACTCCGATGACACATCTCATTCTGCACCTCGCGAACGAGGTATTGTTGGGGGGCCCTGTGCAAAATCGCTGGCAGTATGGCCTGAGAGGCAGAACAAGCATCTCCGACGGAAATGTGGAAACAAAGCTAAGATTGAAGCTTCCATAGCTGAGGCAGTTATCCTAGAGGAGGTGTCAGACCTCAGGACATCATACTATCCAGACCATGTTTCCCATCTGCATAACAAGGTGCCTCGATACAATATAGAAGAGCCCAAGTATCAACCCAGGCTCGATCTATTCAACGCGCAAGGTGGGAGGGATGGGGCCTCGAAATCTTATAACATGCCACGACAAGAGTGGGAGGACCTCATGTTCTATATCTTGCACAACATCAAGGAAGTTGAGGAAGTGTGGATGAGGTAATACCACTACATCATTCCTTTATGTCTTCCACATCATCATGTTTGATGTTCACTTAGTCCCGGTCTAACACCGCTTATCTTTTTTTTAGTGATTTCGTTCAAGAAGAATGGACGGGAGTGAATCCTCCTACTGAGGCGGAGGCACTTACTCTTCTCCGTCATGGAAACCCTGGACGTAAAATTTTTGTTGCTTGGTTCATGGAGAAGGTAATTTTCCACACTCCCCTATTAAATACCTACTTCAACATTTATTAGTTAACCGAACTAATGCACGCAACAATTTACTTGTAGGGAAAAGATCCGAACATATCTATGGATGATGAATTGAGATGGGTTTCCATGGGTTTTGATCCTGCCGTCATGACATGTAAAAAGTATGATGTGAATGGGTATCGCTTCCATACAGAGGAGCACCAAAACAGCCGCCCCGATCCCAAAACTATAAATACTGGAGTGTACACCCCCGGTCAACATTCAGTAGACTACTACGGAAGGGTACAAAATATACACGAGGTTAAATTCCGCCAGGGGTGTGAGACCCTAAGTCTGCCTGTGTTCAAATGCCGATGGTTCGATCCGCGGGAGGGGGTAAAACATATGCCTTCCATTGGTTTGGTCGAAGTTAAACCATCAACCGTCTATGCCGGAGCCGATCTCTTCATTGCGGCTACCCAAGCTACACAAGTATATTATCTGCCTTACCCTGCCAAAAAGTGTATCTAAAGGGGTAAGCTACAAGACCCGAATGAAGACGATTACTACAACATTAACCCCATGACATACGAGGGAGTGTGCTATCAAGAGCAACCTGATGATGATGATGATGATGTGGTTAGAAACGATGACGCTAGACCGTTGGGTGATGATGATGTGGACCCAAATGTCGACGATGCACAGAATGATGGTGAGACCATTGTCAATGAAAATGACATACTTATGCTAGAAAAGTTAAACGAAGACGCTGACGACGAGGAAGAGCCTCCACCTCCGTCGGACAACGAAGATGATATGATTGATAGTGATGATGAGACGGACCGAGAAAGAGGTTACAACAGTGATGATTCATATGGGTTCTAGTAGATGTACGTTTCAAGTATTTTTTTCTATAGTTTAGGAATATGCCTTTTTATGCATTTTTATTAATGTGTTTATTATCTTGCCTTTTCCTTCATTTCATTAATTTACTAATTGCTTCTTCTCTTTTCAATGCAGGTTCGTGGAACATGGGCAAGGGGAAGGCTGACGGCGTGGGTTTCCTACACAAGGTCGTCGGCCTGCCTAGTCGGAGTGGTCGAGCACGTAATCCTCCCCCTCGGCTACTTGACGATGACTCCTCACAGGGAGGTCGAGGGAGAGGTGCCCCTAGAGGAGGAGGGGGCGAGGGGAGAGCCTCTAGAGGATGAGGTGCTGGGGGGAGAGCCACTACAGGGGGTCGCGGCCAGAAAGAGCGCACCCTCACCGACTTAGGGGTGTTGTCTTCAAGGCCCTCCTCTAGTGAGGTACCCTCCTCTAGTGAGGTACACTCTAGGGAGGAGGAGGAGGAGGAGGAGGTGGTGGTGGTGTAGGAGGAGGAGGAGGAGGAGGAGGAGGAGGTTGGGGAGGAGGTTGGGGAGGGGGAGGCAGGCGAGGAGGAGGGTGGTGGCGGGGATGATGGTGGTGACGGGAAGGGCGTTGACAAGAAGGGGTGGCTGCGTGGTAACGCAAAGCTACCAAAGCAGGTTCCGGCTACTGAGGAGCAGAAGTGGCTCATTGAGCCCACGGGAAAAGAGTAAGTGGTTCATTATTTTGCTTGTCACATGCTTATTCCGGTTGTTATTTATTTTGCTTGTCACATGCTAATAGTTCATTCTTTTGCAGCAACTGGATATATTCTAAAGGGGTCCGTATTCCCAACGGCCTCATCACCGTCTTGCTGAAGTTATACTGGCCGGGGTTGTACTGTCCGGATCCAGTCAGGCAGCCGGCTCATCGGGTTTTGGCCACGAGCTGGGACCACTGGGAAGCGGCCCGCCACGCGGACCATGAGACCCATGCCAAGGCCGTGATCACTACTTTTTGGGTGAGTTCTCTTCAAAAGAACAAGTCCATTCTAGTTTCATGAAAATAATTTAACTCACGGCTTCTTCCATTCTTGTTTTCATGCATGATTGTAGAAATTCTATCGAGTTCTTCCGGAGCACATGGCTAGAGCGGACCAGATCGTGCTGCGCCAATGCAAGAAGAAGGCCCGCTAGATGCAGTACGAGGTGCGCTATGTGGCCATCTCCACATACTACCACGACTATCTTGGTGTGAAGATGACCAAGGAAGAAGCGCGGAGGATGGGCATTACCTTGGAGAGGCCCGAGTTCTTGGTGGTAAGTATAAAAGATTTTTCATTATGCTTTCATATATTATGCTTTCATTATGCTTTCATTACCTTGTGGTGCTTTATGCTTTATGCTTCCATAACACCAATTTGGACACACCTACATGCCATTATGCTTTTATTATGTAGGTGTGTCCAAATTGGTGTTATGGAAAAGACGAGTCCTGGGAGGCATTGGTGGATCATTGGTGTGATGAGGCTGGAGCCTGGGCGGCTATGAGAACCAAAAATAAGGCTAACCGAGGGAAGGAGGGAGTACATGCTCAGGGAAACCGAAACCACTATCTCCGCAAGGCAGTTAATGTATGACTAACCCCATTAAACATTCTTCTTCTTCTGTTTACCATCACTTTCTTATGTATGACTAACCTCTGTTTGGTGGTGCAGGAGGAGAAACTGAAGCGGCCGCTCTCAGACATGCAGGCGTGGGAGATCGCCCATACGCGGAAGGACTCCAAGCCTGGCGAGCCCCAGTACTACGGCAAGCATACCGCGGGGAGGAAGCAGGCCTACTCCGAAGCGTATCTGAAGTTGCATCCTGACACACCTGACCCCATTGCGGCGCCTCTGGACGACATGGCGGTGCTGAGCATGGGGCCCAAGAGCACGGTCGGGAGGCGGTTCTCGATGCTGTGATCACTCCTAGTATCTCCTACACACAGCTTCGTCGGATCGACCCGAGCCTGACCCAGCGCAAGAGCCAGCCAGTGACCAGTACACAGTCCCTCTTTCAGGAGCAACAATCTGTAAGTATTTTCCCTCTTATCTTCATTGCTCACTTTATTTTCCGCATTTAGTAGTTTTATGAGTTCCATCATGTCATACCGTAGGCCTACCTGGAGTACACACGCCAGGAGACCATGGCGTGGCATCAGAGGCTTTATGAACACCAAGTGTAGAGGGATAGCCAGATGCAGCAGGCTTTTCAGGATATGTCGGCCGGCAGGTGTCCTCAGTTCCCTCTAGCACAATGCCCTCCAGCACAACCAGTGCTGATGAGCTTTGAGGAGTTTGTGGCACAGAACGCTGGCCCCTCGCCGGTTAGTTCATCCCCAATCTATTCACCAAAGCATGTCATGACTTTCAACACAGTCATATATCCCGTTAATATGTCTTTTCAACATGCAGGGAACAGGTGGATCTACCGTTGGCGGTGGTCTTCGCAGCACTCCCGAGTCACGGAGCCCGACCACTCCGATCCAGGGAGGCGGAGGTGGAGGTGGAGGCGGTCTTGGCGGTAGCGCTGCCGCTAGCAGTGACGACTTGGGCTTCGGCCGTCTTGGCGGTGACGACCTCCATGATGCTCGATGATCCTTGTGTGTGGTGATGATGCTGGAGATGACTTGTGTGTGGTGATGATCATTTAGATGACTTGTGTGCTTCTCTATATGCTTATGCTTATGTTGGTTGTGATGATGTTCATTTAGAGACTTGTGTGTGATGATGCTTATGCATATATTGTTGTGATGGTGCCGGATGATATCCCGTTGTGTTTTATATGTCTATCCCATCATATATATCTGCTGTGCTGATATGTGCTGTTATTTGAATTGAATTGATTTGAAAACATACAGGAAAAAGAAAAAAAAGGCAAATGCAAACTATGCCGACGGCCTAGCCGTCGGCATAGGGCTAGCGTGAGCTCCCAGTAGCTGACACGTGGCACCTATGCCGACGGCCTGGCCGTCGGCTTAGCCTAAAACTGTGCCGACGGCTTGGCCGTCGGCATAGACGCCCACGTGTCAGCTACTGGGAGCTCTGTATGAAGGACTATGCCGATGGCCTGGCCGTCGGCTTAGTCTAAAACTATGCCGCTGCTCTAGGACCAGGGATATGCCGATGGCCTGGCCGTCGGCATAGTTTTAGACTTAGCCGACGGCCAGGCCGTCGGAATAGTGGTGCCATGTGGCGACCATTCGGTGGGCAGACTTGACGGCGGCCGCCGTTAGGCGTGGTAGTTGCCGACGGCCAGGGCCGTCGGCATAGATGTACGGCCCCCGTCGGCGTGTCATATATGCCGACGGCTTTTCTATGCCGACGGCAACCCTGGCTGTGCCGACGCATATTATGCCGACGGCCCTATGCCGACGGGGGCCGTCAGCATAGGCCTATCCCGACGGGACTCAGGCCTATGCCAACGGCCCTGGCCGTCGGCATAGGGGGCGATTCCGGTAGTGCCTGGGGGCGTGCCGGCGATACACTCGGCACTTGGGGCGGTTTTGCGCCCAGTCGTCGCCCCCAGCTCGCCCCCAGGCGCCGAAATTGGCCCACTTTGCAGCCCAATTTCGGCGAATAAACGGCCCATATGGGCGGGAATAGGCCCATATTCGGCGTGGTTTCGCCGTGTCTCGGTGTTTAATTATTTCTTATCACATATTTCAATCACAGAAAAATTAAATACTTCAACAAAATAGTACAACAACAAATAGTTCAATACAAATTATATAGTTTAACAAATAAAAACTCGTATTTCATCACACGACGTCCCCTTTGAGCCTCCATAAGTGCTCAATCAGATCTTTCTGCAGTTGATGATGCAACTGTGGGTCTCGGATCTCCTGACGCATACTGAGATAGGCAGTCCAAGTTGCCGGTAGCTGGTGATCAACTTCGGCTAGAGGACCCTGCCTGTAGTATGGTTCAGTGTCAGAAATTGGGTCTTCTTGCTCGCTCTCGATGATCATGTTGTGCAAGATGACACAGCAAGTCATAATCTCCCACATTTGATCTTTGGACCAGGTCTGAGCAGGGTACCGAACAACAGCATATCGAGATTGGAGCACACCAAATGCCTGCTCGACATCCTTCCTGCAAGCCTCCTGAATCTTCGCAAACCAGGCGTTCTTACCTCCTGCCACAGGGTTTGAGATCGTCTTCACAAATGTCGACCATCTCGGATAGATGCCGTCAGCTAGATAGTACCCCTTGTTGTATTGGTGCCCATTGATCTCGAAGTTCACCGGAGGAGAATGGCCCTCAACGAGCTTGGCAAAAACAGGAGAGCACTGCAGCACGTTGATGTCATTGTGAGTTCCTGGCATACCAAAGAAGGAGTGCCAAATCCAGAGGTCCTGTGTGGCTACCGCCTCAAGCACCGCATTTCAACTGCCTTTGGCGCCTTTGTACATCCCCTGCCAACCAAATGGGCAGTTCTTCCATTTCCAATGCATGCAGTCGATGCTTCCAAGCATCCCAGGAAATCCTCTTGTTGCATTCTGGGCTAGGATCCGAGCAGTGTCTTCCGCATTGGGTGTTCTCAAGTATTGTGGCCCAAACACTGCCACCACTGCCCGACAGAACTTGTAGAAACACTCTATGCTGGTGGACGCGGCCATGCGCCCATAGTCGTCGAGTGAATCAGTGGGAGCTCCATATGCAAGCATCCTCATCGCTGTCGTGCACTTCTGGATGGAGGTGAATCCAAGAGCGCCAGTGCAATCCATCTTGCACTTGAAGTAGTTGTCGAACTCCCGAATGGAATTCACAATCCCGAGGAAGAGCTTTCGGCTCATCCGATAACGGCGCTGAAATGTTCTCTCGCCATGAAGTGGAGCATCGGCGAAGTAGTCGGAGTAGAGCATGCAGTAGCCTTGCAGACGATGCCGATTCTTTGCTTTCACCCGCCCCGGCGCCGAGCCACCTCGCCGCGGCTTTTCACTGCTCGCCAGTAGCTGGGCGAGGGCGGCGAGCACCATCAGATGCTCTTCTTCCAGGACGTCGGCCGCGGCTTCCTCCTCCAGCAGCGCGACGAGCTCTTCCTCCTCATCCGAGTCCATCGCCGAGACGGGCAAAATGCCGAACACCTTGCGCTCGGTGGCCGTGTACCCGCCGTTAAACCGCGCCTCCGCGGCCGGAAATGGCGACCGGAAACGCCCAGCTATTGTGGGAGGCGAAGCGCTGCTATTTTCCGGCGGGGAATGGCTATCTAGCGGAGTCGGGCGGCGGCCGTCGCCGGGATATAGCTAGTGGTAGCCGAAGGCGCGGGGGGTGCGAGGCGAGTCGGGGGAAGAAAACCTTGACTTTTCCCCTGTTGGTGTGGGCCAGGCGTGCTATTCCCTAGCGCCGGAGCCCCCAACGGCTCCCCAGCGCGCCGGGTTCGGCCTGTGAGCGCCGGGCAAAAAAAGGTCCGAACCGGCGATTTTCGGCGTCATGGGGGCGCGACTGGGCCGTTTTTTTGGCGCCGACACCGAAAAAGTGGCCTGGGGGGCCTGTTGGGGGCGCGGCTGGAGATGCCCTAAGTGGTGTCCAGCCGCCGCCATGTGTCGTGCGTTGTGCGCTTCCTCCGAATTTGGGTTCTTTTATTTTATGTACATGTTTTCGTGTTTTAAATCAGTTTTTTTTGGCTTTTTTTGTGTCAACATTTTTTAGGAAGCACAACTATACTTCTTGAGGTGTGTTGAGTGGAGGAGGAAGAAGAGCCAACTCTTTCCTTCTCCTGGCGTACGAGAGTGTGTGTGTGGACCGAGGGATCATCCCCTTGCATAGGCCGGGCCCCCAGGATACAATGGTGAAACTGCACATGAGCGGGGCCCTGCTGTCATCGTTCGAGTCTTTGCGTGTGGCCGGCCGGCTGCTGGGGCCCGCCGGTTAAGGGGGGCGCCGATGAGACATTATAATGGCACGCCGTCCTCTACATCATGAAGTGGTTGGCACTGTGTAGCTGCAGGGCAGCTCCGAGCGTTGTTTACATCTACCGATGCAGTTAGTTCTTAAAGTTTCACGCTACCTATCAGTCACATACGCTCATTAGTTCCCGTTGCTAGCAACATGCATTGCAAGTGCATCGATTTTGGGGTAATTTTAGATCGCACTGTTTGCTCTACAGTACCACTCGCATTGATGCCTGCAAAAATGGAGTAATTTAGAAACTTTGAAAATTACCAAAAATTTAGAAAAATAATAATGGAAATTTAGAAACTAGGAGTGATTTGTAAACTTGGAGAAATTCTTGCAAACATATGGAGTAAAAAATGATGCATACAAGGATTACAAAATATATGAAGTAACAAAATCTTGCAAACATATGGAGTAAAAAAATTTATTACAAACATATGGATTACATTAATCCTAAAAAACGTATGGATTTCAAGCATATGGATTTTTTTGCAAATTTTTACAAACGTATGGAGAAATTCTTCCAAACATATTGAGTAAATTCTTAAAATTACACAAGGATGAATACAAGCTATTTTTTTAAATAATACAATTTAATTAAATTTCAGAAATATTATGCCGTAATTATATATTTTTAAATAATACCCAGCCGGCCCACTGCTGGCCGATTGGATCCAGTCATCCTATTGGGCGGGCCGGCCGATTGGATCCAGTCAGCCCACTGCTGACCGATTGGCCCCAGTCGGCCCACTACTGGCCGATTGGCCCCCAATCTGCTTCCTCTAGGACGACAGGTGCATGCACCCATTTTTCTGTTGAGTATGTATTTGAAAAATGTTGAAGAAGTATTTGAAAAAAATGTTGATCATGTATATAAAAATGCTTATCAAGTATTTGAAAAAAATGTTGAACAAGTATTTGAAAAATGCTAAACAATTATTTGAAAACTGTTGAATAGGTATTTAAAAAATGTTGAAGAAGTATTTTAAGAAATGTTGATCATGTATATAAAAATATTGAACAAGTATTTGTAAAATGTTGATCATGTATAAAAAAATGTTGAACAAGTATTTAAAAAAATGTTTAACATGTGTATAAGAATGTAGAATGAAAAACAAATTGGATAGGAAAAAAGAATTTTGAACAAGTATTTGAAAAAAGTTGATCATGTATATAAGAATGTAGAATGAGAAACAAAAAAAACAAATAAACAAAAGAATATATGGAAGTAAAAGAAGAAAGAAAATAATGAAATAATTCGGAGAAGAAAGAAAGAATGAAAAAATCAGAGAAGAAAAAACTAATCGGCCACTAAATCCTTCAGCGAGAGCAAAACGATCGGATCGCAGCAGACTACGGGCTAATCGACCAACTGTGGGCCGACTGGGGCCACCAATGAGACTGACTTGACCCATAATCCAATCGGTTAGCAGTGGACCGACTGGGGGCCAATCGGCCACCAGCAGGACGACTAGATCCAATTGGCTAGCAGCGGACCGACTGGGTATTATTTAAAAAATATATAATTACGATGTAATATTCTGAAATTTAATAAAAAATGTATTATTTAGAAACATTAGCTGAATACAAAGCGCTTGCACAGAAGCCTCAACATGCTTAAAAACATGTTCAATGGACATCTGTTCATACAAGCTCGAAGACATTTTCATAGACTTCACGAGGAAACTGAGGGAGGTAGAATTCTATTCATTACAAATCTTTGCTTGTGCAAATGTGAAATTTTATACTCATTTCCTCCTTCATAGTTCATCACTTCCACCATATATCTCTATTTGACTGTCATTGAAGAAATTTTGGGTATGGAACATGTCAAAATAAATATAATTATTTATACTAAATTTGATATTTGTTTATAATTATTGTCGTCAAATTACAAGCATAGTTTCAATGTTTGTAATTTTTTTATGTTTCTTTTTTATTATTGTTCTCATATTTTAAAAAGTATATTGTAATAAAAGTTATAATTTTCATCTTAGAACATATATAACCTAGATCACATGTCTTCTTTAATGATTTGGTGTCTCTGCATTCATATAGTGTATATGTATGTGTATGTATTCTAAAATATCTTAATATAGACAATAGATCTCTGACGTGTATGGTACAAAAAGTATGTTGCTGGCGATCTTTATGATTAGAAATACGCAAAGAAAATTGTAGTGCACAAAATATTTTTACAAGGTGCTTGGTACAATTGGCACACTACTTTATACTTTTTTTTTGTCAAATGTGTCTTATATATCGCGGGAGACGTGCACTAATAGAAAAAGGGTCAAACATGAAGCACACTAGTGCCGGTTTAAATTTCAGCCGGCACTAATGTGTACAATATCACCAGTTCGTGGCGGCGATCAATAGCACCGGTTCGTGACGAACCTTTATTACCGGTTCATGCCACGAACCGGTACTAAAGATGCTGTCTCAGCTTGCGGTCAGGCTATGGCCCCACAATCACCATTTAGTGCCGGTTCGTATCACGAACTGGTACTAATGAGGTTATGGCAAGCTGTTTTTAGTCCCACCTCGCTCCCCTAACAAGCCTTTTATCACCTTAAATATGTTATTTCTCAAACTATCACAAGCACTTGGTCTTCATTGAACTCTATGTGTAGAATTTGTGGCCGCAATATGAGTCTTCATCGGTTTATAAATCGTTGATGACTCATATTGACAATTCAGATTGTACACACAAAGATCATTGATGATCAAAGTATTATTTATGTTATAAGATCAAATTGACAATTTAGACTGTAAAGAAATATAAGATCGTGATGTAAATGCTCTTATATTTTTTGCGTTCAGTATGCACCATTGAAAGCGACGCCATCAACTTTCAACCATTTCTGCCTTCATTTGCTATTTTTCACGCATTCAATGATTTGGTTTGAGAACTAAATGACCTGGAAATTGAAAAGCACTACAAATGAACTCTGAAAAAGTTGAAACTTGGCATGGTATCATCATTTCACCCACATAGATTGTTCAAAAAAGTAGAGAGGGTTACGGCAAAAACTGGATGCACTTCGTTTACAAACTGGACAATCTCTTTCGAAGTATTCTGGTTTCTGACGAAATTAAACTCATCTGTTACACAGGCATTTCATTTTTTTAAAACTTATTACAACTCCAGAATTTTTGTGCATTCAGTATGCACCATTCAAAGCGACACCATCAACTTTCAACCATTTCTGCATTCATTTGCTATTTTTCATGCATTCAATGATTTGTTTTGAACTAAATGACACTAAATTTTGTGCAGGCAGCGCACCACCTTTAGTACCGGTTGGTGGCTCCAACCGTTACTAAAGGGTGACCAGTAATAGAGTTTCTTAGTAAGCTGTTTTTTAGTCCCACCTCGCCAAGAGAGAGGGACTAGGAGCGGTTTATAAGCCCTGAGTACAGAGACGATGAAGAAGATGCTCAATGCTCACTTTGCTTAGCTTCAAGCCTTCAGGAATATGGTAGATTGCACGGAGCTATGCGCAATGCAGTTTACACTATTCCGAAAGGCTTGAAGCAAATTAACGAGCATTGCACCTCTTTTTTATTTTTAATAACTTATTACAACTCCGGACTTATTACACTACACGTCGGCATTTCTTTTTTTAAAACTTTGGTTATAACTCCAGACTTTGACCATCAAGTTTTGCAGAAAAGAAAAAATAGAAGAAAAGAACAAATAGAAGAAAAGAAAAAAAACTATAGCTAAAAAGAAAAAAACTATATAAAAAAACTACTCCGAAATAAATAGAAGAAAATAAATATAGCAGAAAAGAAAAAACATTAAGAAATAAATAGAAGAAAAAATAAAGCAGAAAAGAAAAAAATTATATTTGCTATTTTTCAATTGTTCACAAAATGACCGTGAAATTGAAAATCACTACAATATGAACTCTGAAAATGTTGAATTTTGGCAAACTAGATGAATAAAACTACTGACAAATAAATAGAAGAAAATAAATATAACAGAAAAGAAAAAACTATACAAAAAACTACGCAGAAATAAATAGAAGAAAATAAAGCAGAAAAGAGAAAAACTATAAAAAAATTGAGGCGCTGCCTTGTGGGCCTGCTAGGCCAGGGCGTGCAATTACAGGCCTTAAAGGCCCAACAGACTCACAGGGCAGCACGCAGAGTTTAGGCTCACAAGCCTGCTATACAGAGGAGTTCAAAGAGGCAGCCGCGGCTGGGTTTATAAACCAGTGCGGCTGCCCTTCGCCCGGCGAGGTGGGACTAAACTTTGGGGTGGCAGCCGCGGCTGGGTATAAAAACCAGTGCGGCTGCCCTTCGCCCGGCGAGGTGGGACTAAACTTTGGGGTGACAGCGCGAGACGTTTAGTACCGGTTGGTGGCTCCAACCGGTACTAAAGACCACCCTTTAGTACCGGTTGGTGCCACCAACCGGTACTAAAGGCCTGCTCTTCTCGCCTCTTGGCCTGGCCAAAGTTGGCCATTAGTACCGGTTGGTGGCTCCAATCAGTACTAAAAGCCTCTCCTATATATACGACACTTACGAATATTTAGTTAGATCTCCCCACTTCTTTCGTCTCTCCAACCTCTCGCACGCCGCTCGAACCGTCCTCGCCGCCCGTCGCCCATCGTCGCTGTCCCCGCCGCCGCCCGTCGTCATCGCCGTCTCGTGCCGCCGCCCCGAACGCCGCGCGCCGCCGTCCGTCGTCATCCCACCGCGGTCCCGTACATCTCTCGCTCTCGCGTATATACCCGCGCGCCGCGCCACCGTCCGTCGTTGTCGCACCCGTCCCGTACGCCGGCGCCACCGCCCGTACATACGCCGCCGCCCCCGCCCCGTACGCCGGCGCCCCGCTCGTACGTACGGGGCGGCGGCGCACGGGGCCACGCGCACACATACATATATACACACACATATATACGTACACTACACACATACACACACACACATACACACACACACATTTTTTTTACTTATTTTCTGTTTTTTAGAAAAATTAATTAGATGATCAAATGTTAGATTAATGTCGAATGTTAGATGAATTAGCTAGATAGAAATTTGTCGAACTAGAGATTTGAACTAGTTCAATAAGTAATACAACTAGTTTATTTTTAATAAGAAAATTGTCGAACTAGTTTATTTAGGTATATGAGATTTGAACTAGTTCAATAATTAATATAACTACTTTATTTGGCTAGATATAGGTGTTTAATGTTTCAGTATATGAACATAGGAAATGTCATCTGACGATGAAAAATATTTCATTATGTGCGAACACTGTGAAGACCAGCGCGGCCTGTGCGACAGAAATTTCCTTGTTGATGGTAGGCGCTTCAGCATCAAGCTGGATGAGACATTCGAAGTTCATACCGTAAGTCACTTTGTCAATTATTATTTGAATCAAAACTTATACTTCATTTGCTTCAACTTATAATTTTAAATTTTCACTATTCTACTAGCGCATCCCCTGCGATGCAAGAATTTTTGTCTTGGATAAGATAGATTTTAGTGCTATAGATGATATGGAGGTAAAGAGAGTTTACTTGAAGACGGAGCATGTGTATACTTTCAACGTCAAATTATATAATGGAGACACAAACACCCATTTTGAATGCAAAACTTGACAAGCACTATGCAAGGCTTATGCATTTGACCCTGATATGGTTATCACCTTTGATATTCGTCCGGAAGATGATATTGAAGGTAATATAGACATCTGGGTCGATGTGCAAACGCCTTCAGTTCTACCATTATGTGAGTTTTTCTCAACCGTGCATGCATATGTTTATGTCTTTGATATGGTTTATTCAAAAATAGTTGACAACTAATTTGTATTGTCAGCATATTTCGGTTCAAGCAAACATGTCCGACGCTTGGTAGACAGGACCTACTACTGCCCCGGGGCTCAACTAAACTGCGAGGAGATAAGTCATTATGTTTCATGGCTTGAGGATCTTAATACTGTCAAGACAAATAATTTTCCTGAACTTAGAAATGTTAGTACTGAAAACGTGCGACCAATGGTGATCGTATTGAACTACGGTCACATCTATAATCGAAAGATGGTAAGATTTTAACTATTTGTCCTTAATTAGTGCATCTTTTACATACATTATTTTTGAAGCTAAACTTTCAAAAATAGTATATTAATTACTATATGATGTTCTTCAACAGGGACTTCCGATGACAGTTGTGCCTCAGTGGATCGAGACAAAAGGTCGCATGTCAATGGTTAGCTTACGGCCAAGATTTCCTACATTGCACATGAGTGCATTCTGGATTTCTGAATGCGAAGAATGCTTAATAGTGAAAGATTGGAGCAAAATTGTTAACGATCGTAGAGAAGTACTAGGGGGCAGCAAGGAGAAGCGCAACCCAAGACTAGGGGGCAGATTCATCTGCATGCTCCAGTATGATGAATCAGGAGAGCTATCCATGTTCTATACTATTCTACCTGAGAGGGAGCAGCAGGAGTAGCTACTAGTTCATGCTCTTAATTAGTACTTGTCTCATGTCTGTGTCCTGAACTTCGATGTTGGTGATGATTATGTTGAACTTGATGATATCTTTGCTTCTGTTACAAAGTGAATGTTTCCTCTTTAAGGTAGTCAGTGTTGGTGATAATTAGATAGCTAGCGGTAATGACTATGATGATTAAATAGTGATAATTAATTAGATGACTACGATGATTTTTAGCTAGCTATAGAGTTTATTTATTTATTAATATGCGATGATGATGATGATGGCGACTACAACTCATTATAATGTAAAACAATCCTAAATTAAATTGATAACACAAATTTAATTGAAAAATACAAAATAAAACAAAAACCCACAAACATTTAGTACTCAAAATGTGGGCCTGGAGCTGCCTCGTGCCACGTACTAAAGGGCTCCCAGCCCCCGGAGCTGCCTCGTGCCACGTGATTTCCCTTTAGCACCGGTTCGTGCTGAACCAGTACTAATGAGGGGGGGAGCTTTAGTGCCCACACTTTAGTGCCGGTTATGAAACCAGTACTAAAGGGCCTTACGAACCGGTGCTATTGCCCGGTTCTGCACTAGTGGTGGTCGCCCAAAAGCATGTGGAACTAATTGAGGCATATTTCCGATGATGAAGACGACCAGAAGGAGCAACGTAATGAGCTTGGTGTTGGCCATAGGGACACACACTCAACTCTAGAAGGTAACCAGGAAGAGTAGCTTGAAGCTAAACCAAGTGGGAGAATCTCAACGGTCGAGAATTGTCGCTCATGTAGTCCTGGCCTCCTGAATGGTACACCCATCCATAGGAGGCCTGACTATTGTCTATAGGACAAGGATGAAATGTTATGCTATCGACCAATATAAGCAACATTTAGTCATGCCTAGTTACATGCTATAACTCTCCATGTCGATGTTTATAGTGCTACAACAAGCCCCAATGCTACTCAAAGTGCAATTAGGGGGTTTGTTTCCATTTAACTATGAGATAGTGGTCTTATTTCTTCATTCCTAACATCATGGGTTGTTCCTTGTCTACAGTTTAGGTGGTAATTTTCATTATTGGATATCGGGTTGCATGCTACATTTCTTTTAGGGGCTTTTTTTGTTTTCTACCAAATTTTAGCTAGCCAACGTGTTAACAAATAAAAAATTGGCAACGGCAAGGCTTGCCAAAAGTTGGCAACTTGACGTGAGGTTCGCTATTTTTTTATAACAAACAAAATATTAGCCAATATATATTTGGGCCAACGCGAGGTATTAAGATGCCAAGCTTTAGGTCAAACTAACCATGCTCTTAGTTTCAATGGAACCCCAAATCTCCGAGGGAGGCTAGTATAGGATCTTTCCTTTAGATGAGATCATAGGACAAATCTCAAAATTTCATATTTAGACAATCCATAAGATTCAGAAAAAGATTACTACATGCCTGCAAGGTATGTTTACAACTCCAAGAAAAATCAGCAGTGGGTACGTCTAGCATCGTCGGTGGGCGTGTGCAGGTGTCTCCGGCGGATCTATACTTGGTGGAGTTGCTTGGATCTGGTCGTAGTTCATCTACGTTCGTGTGTCTTCGGGTTGGATTCTTCTGATCTACCCTACTCTTCAACAGCGGCAGTTGTTGTTCTAGTGCGTTGGTCCTATAAGACCTTAGCAAGATGACTTCCTGACTGTCTACTAGAACTAGTTTTCCTCGGCTCCAACAAGGGAGGGGCAGTGACGGAAGCGTGCTCTCAGCTCGCTTCAGTGCTTGTAGTCGTAGGTACGTGGTCTACGGATTTGGATATAATTTTTATTAGTTCTGGTTTTTGTTGTACATCATGATTGAAGATCAATAGATTTGAAAGCCCCCCTCCCCACCCCCACCCCAAAAAAATAAATAAATAAAAGAAAATCCCCTCTCTGGCGGGAGAGAAAGAAATGGAGAGGCGGATTGGAAATAATAATATAATAATAGAGAGTGTACGTGATTGTATGTGACTTAGGCATGTGGGAGACCCAAGCAAGTTGTGCTCAACGTGTACCTTTCTTGTCTCTGTTTTTCCTTTTGAGTACAAATTAATTAATTAATAATTGATTTTAAATACCAACTCACCTCAAATGTACTATAAAACTGTTTTCGTGAGCAAACTTTCTTTTGACATGTGTTACAAGTCGTAACCACATGTGTACCAACTCAACTTTGCATTAGACATCGTAATACCATTTCCTTTCGCACTTTCGTTTAGACGAGTCAGCTAATGCATTAGCTCTCCATCACTCCATGTCTGTACAATCCAATTGTATGACATAAAAGTTGTGCTTTCCATCATCAATTTGAAGTACCTAAGAGTATCTCTAATTGACCCCCTATAATTTAAAGGAGGATACGACCTAGTATCATTTAGTGGAGGATATTTGCTCTTCTAAAAAGTGTCATTTCTAACATGTCCTCTAAATTAAACTCCCTATAGCTTATATTTGGCTCATGCATTTCGTCGAATTGCAATGCAACACACGAAACACACATACAAGCTACTCCCTCCGTCTGCAAATATTTGTCATCAAAATGAATAAAAGAGGATGTATCTAAACGTATTTTAATTCTAGATATATTCCTTTTTATCTATTTTGATGACAAGTATTTTCGGACGGAGGGAGTAGTATGTTGCTCTCCATCGTGTGGCCTGGTGTCACCGAGCAAATCGGCAGCAGTACCTAGCGGTAGGGTGACCATGGCGGTGCCAGTACCGGCTGCGCCATTGCTCCCGTTTGCATAAATGGCAAGTTTGTTTGGCAGCGCCGACGACTGGATAGCACCACCTCGCCATCGTCCAAGAACATATCCCCGACGGTTGTGTCGTCCTCCGCAAGTGCAAGCAGGAGGTGGAACACACTCCGGCGCGTGTGTGACGTCGTCTAGACACGGCGAAGCGGAGCTCCTCTTGGAGCTGTATTTCGATCACTTCCCAACCGTGGGGTGCAGCCGGGTGTCGACGGTGTGGACAACGGGAGGAGCGCCACCATGCTCGGGACGGCGAGGAGGAGCGCCACCGTGGCCGGTGACGGTGGAAATGACAAAAAAAAATAAAGAAAAAATCGCCGGAATTTCTACATTATTTGGCGGCGGGAGGTCGACGGGGCTGCAGGGTGTCGGCGGTGCCGTGTGGTGGCCAACAGTGGCAATAAGAGCGCTGCCGGAGTGGATGCGGCCGAGCAGGGCAAACCGTGGGTGAGAATGAAGAAAAAATATTTATCCTACGCGGGTGAGTAGATGAGTACATTTAAGGGTCGCGGAGGATAAATTATTCTCCTCCAACCATTATAAGGGATTGGTTAGGACCGGTTAGAGAAGAAAAATGAAATTTATCGTCCTCTAATCCATTATATAGGGGGTCAGTTAGAGGTACTCTAAGGACCATACAATTTTACGCAAGGAACTCATCACACGCCATTCAGCTCCTTCGACTAAAAGTACTGCAAGCAGTTGAACCGACGGTTAACCAAATTCTGAACCTCTGCAACTTCGAGGAAGTACGTACCATCCAGATCAAGGATGGGAGGAACCATCTCCTTTGAGTGCAGCATCTGAAAAAAGTTGATAGACACTTCAAAACTTTATTAATGATATCTCCCTACTCAGATCAACAAAACGGCGTTGATATACTCATGACACATGTCCCAGGTCATGCATCACCAGGCGCCATTCAGCTCCTTCGACTAAATGTACGGCAGCCGTGAGGTCTATGTCCCTTGGAGCAAGAGAGGTCTATGCGCCTCAGATTAAGAAATATGACCAAGTGTTGATGTTTCACGTCCAACAATGAATAGTCGAAAGTATTGATGTTCTATAAAATATATAAGGTGTATTAGTTTTTTCACAATACAAGCACATGTCCACTTCATTCCAAAATATAAGGTGTATTACTTTTTTCAGAAGTCAAATGTGTGCATGTTTGACCAAGTTTTCACGAAAAAGTATCAATATCCACGGTACCAAACTTGTATCATTAGATCCATCACGAAAGGTATTTTCATATTTTATTTATTTTGTATTGTAGATGTTGAAATTTTATTTTATAATCTTGGTAAAACAAGCATAAGTTGACTTGCAGGGAAATCAATACACTTTATGTTCTGGAATGGAGGGGGATAAAACCAGATCACATGAACTCCATGTTTGCTGGACAAAACAAAACCATAAACCAAATATATTTTCTCCATACATAGGTAAAACAAAGAAGACTTCTATTCACGAGGAGAAAAAAAATCTATTATTACTATATTTTATACAGGACCTAGTGATTGGTTTTTACTATCATCCCCGTTTCTCTCCATCTCTCTACTATCGAGTTCACATGCCTCAAAAAGTTCACATTCACTTCATCAATTTGCGTGACACTAAGGACCATACAATTTTCCACAGAGAACTTGGCACGGTAAACCTGAGGGCTACCCAGCTCCATCAACTCAAATTGTATCTTGACGTTTTTCTGACAGTTTTGCAAGCAATTGAAGCCGCAACCGGTCTGAAGGAATACAGGGGAACAACCGTCTTTGTCATTCTCGAGCATGAGTGGGACAATCTCTTTCGTGTCCCACCTCTTGAACAAACCCATAGACACATCGGAATCAGATAAGGGTACCTCCCTACTGATCATGTTAGGAAGTCTGTAATACCAAGGATGTGTAGTAATCCGAATCCGCAAGTCGTGGATTGCAGGGCAGCATTGAAGTAACTTGGAGATGATGGTAGCCACGTCGTCTGCGCCCTGTGCGATAGGACAATTGGAGCTCTAGACGTTCAAGACCGGGAAAAGTGACCAAGTGCTCGGGTCTCATGCTCTTCTTGCGACCCGCTGTGATGCAATTGATGTTTTGCACCTTCAATCTGATGGCCTTTGCATCCTGAAAGTTGCGAAGGAATTGCCAGAATGGAGCGAAGGGTACCTCGTCCCATTTACCGTCCTCCTCCTCTTCCTCATACATCAATTCGAGAGTCAAATCGACACGTGCCAACCTCGTCGCCTGTGATCTCATCGAGAAGTCCGTAAGGGGTCTGCTGTACTTGAAGACGCGCAAGCATGGCGTGTCGAGCTCAATGCCTTTGCGTGACCCAAAATGTGCAAGCTTGGAGAGTGGAGCACAATCATCTATTCGAAAGGGGCCCACCAACGTGAGGGTGGTGAGGCTCGGGGAGCGCACCACCAATGGGTCGTTGTTGTCAGTGCGAGAGAGACTCTGAAAGACGTGGTTTTCGATGTGGAGGCTTCCGAGGCTCGGCGTGGCACGGATCAAGTCCTCGAGATCCTTGGTCGACGACGAGCACATGCAAAGCCGCAGTACGGAGAGCCGAGGGAAGGAGGCGGCGGTGGCGGCGCCGCCCGGTGAAGATTGGAGAGAGCAGCACGCAAGGTCCAGGGACCTGAGGGTGTGCCCCGGCAACAAGGTAGGGTCCAGCTTGTGCTGCTGTGTTCTCGACATCAACCCGACGCGTAGCTCCGCGATTTGCTTCAGGGCCGGCGCGGCGAGCAGGGAGACCATGAGTTCGTAGCTGTCGTCCCTGCTCAACGACCTTCCCTTGCACCGAGGACATCACTGGCGTCGGAGAATAGCCGGTCCTTGAGCCTTGAGCAATCGCGGTTTCCCATGTCGTCGTAGGAGCTCGAGTCCAGGTTGAGGGTGTCCGTGGTCAGCCAGAGCGGGCGCCATTGTCGGGAGAGGGCGGCTGTGCGGGCAGCGTCCATGGCGGGGAGGAAGGAGAGGATGGAGACGAGGAGGTCTTCGGTGAGGCCGGAGAGACGATCGGCGGCGGCCATCCTTCGGATCCAGGAGTGAAACGATTGGCGACTAGAATTTCTTAGGTCTCCTTTTCCTTTAATTAGTTTTTTTAGGCAATTTTCGTTTAATTAGTTGGAAACCTAGGCCCAAATTGGATCGTATCATGCATGTTAGCCTTGCAGCATCAGATGTATAGCGCGGGCCCATGATTTTATTTTACTTTTTGACAAGGAGAAGTGTTTCACTCAAAGAAAAATTCTTTTTTTAACATCTATTATTACCAAGGACTGTGCTAACGCGCAACCGTTCGGATTTTAAACAACAAATCAGTACGACCTGACTAGTGCGTCGGTGCGTGCATGCATGCGAGTCGCGAGTGCGTGCATCGGCTTTTCTTCACATGCATGTGATCATGTAATGACTCTCAATACAATGCCTAATTACATGCATGCATGTAATATGAAATTGATGACATCACTCTATATTCTCTCATATTTTGCAACTTCAAAATATTTTGTAGCTCAAACTGTTGGTCCGATCGAAAAATTGTTTTCACATAAAAAATTCGACGCGACGAGACCTTCAAAACTAGATTCCATGTTGATATGTTTCGATAACTTTTTTTCTGGGGTAAAATGTTACCACGCCTAGGTATGCAAGTTATCACGTATATGTTACATTTTTTTTGAGGATCTCGTATATGTTACATAAGTTACCACAATTTTTACATAGGCAAATTCCGGGCATAAAAATGACTTCTTCCAGCTTTCTTCCCACATGCAAATGCATTAAAAGTGCGGAAAAACTAATGTCATCATAGATTATTTTTATTTTGAAATTTCAAAATGTTTTGTAGCTCATACCGCATGTTCGATCAAAATATGTTTTCACAAAAAAAAAATCCGCCGCGGTGAGGCCATGTTAGCATGTTCCGAATACATTTTTTTGTGGGTCAAAAGTTATCATGCCTGTGCTAAATAAGTTATCAGCTCTCCTTTGCATATATTACCATGTTATTTGCGTAGATCCTACTGAACTTTATTTTCAGGGTGTGTCTAGGGCACATCTAGATGTGCTCTAGTTATTGCAGATCTAAGTGAGTGAATCATGCATAAAAAGAAAAAGAAAAAATTAAAAAGGAAAATATTCACGGGAATCTCAATGTAAGATCAATGAGATATGACTTTGATGTGCAATACTTATGGCACATCTAGATGTGCTTTAGCAAAACTGTTGTTTTCAACAACTTTTTTTCATGGGTAGTTATCGAGGTGTTGTACCTAAATTATCATGTCCAGGAACCTATATTACCATGTTATTTATGATGTTACCAGAGTATTTTTGCAAATATTTTTTTTACACGGGTCAAAGTTATCGTGGTGTTTGTACCTAAGTTATCAGGTCTGAGAGTGTATATTATCATGCTATTTACACGAGAAGATATTAGTGGTATATTTTCAACAATTTTGTTTCACGGGTCAAAGTTATCGTGGTGTTTATATCTAACTTATCAGGACCGGGAGCCTATATTATCATGCTTATTACACAGAAAATTATCTGTGGTATGTTTAACATCTTCTTTTTTCCGGGTCAAAATTATCGTGGTGTTTGTACCTAAATTATCAGGTTCGGAGGCCTATATTATTATGTTATTTACACAGATGTTAACAGAGTATGTTTCAACAACTTTTTTTCACGGGTCAAAGTTATCGTGGTGTTTGTACCTAAGTTATCAAGTCCGCGAGTGTATATTACCATGTTATATACAAAGAGAGTATATTTTCAACAATTTTTTTCACGTGTCAAATGCTATCGTGGTGTTTGTACCTAAGTTATCAGGTCTGAGATGTATATATTACCATGCGATTTATAAAAAAGTTACCAGGGGTGTTTTTGAACAACTTATTCTCCGGTTTAAAATTATCCCTCGGTGTCTGTATGCAAGTTATCAGCTCTGTGGTGCCTAAATTATCAATGCTATTTACATAGAAGTTATCGGGTTCGGACTTTAGCATTTTCATAAGTATAATAGGACATCTACCTAACACAAACTGCATCTATTGTCCCTCCGATTTATCTGTTAGAACTAAAATTAACTCTTAATTTACCCAAGCTACAGTTCATAGAGAAAGAATGGAACAATGAAAGTCTAAATTTTCTGAAAACTAATAGTAGACCTTGGCCTCATACACTTTCTTCAGGAAAAAACGCTAAAAAACAGAATTTTCTGGATTGAAACGATGCATGTGTACGCATGTTCTAGCTGTTGCTGCCGCTACTCAATTGGTATTCTAATTGGAAGCAAAGTGCAGTTGCTTCAGAGGCCAAATCTGCAATTTATTCAGAGGCCAAAAGTGCAGTCATTCCTGCGGACGCACGCTACTGCAATTTCTTCAGAGGCCAAAACCGCCGCTGCTGCAGCCGCTCCCTCAGACCCGCGAGGCGAGCAGCGGCACGGCGGCTCCCTGTGCCGCCCGAGCGGCAGGCACCAGCGGTGATGATGGGCAGCGGATGCAGCCCGAGGTCGAGGCACCTGCAGCGATGGTGGGCGGCCCGAGGTCGATGGAGCCGGCGGTGGTGGGCGCCTGGGCTTCTCCCTCTCCCGTCTCTCTTCCTCTCACAGCAGGAGCTGGCCGAGCTCGGCCATGGCAGCCATGGCGCGCACGGAGCAGAATCTCGCGTGGATGGAGATGAAATCAAGCCCGGGGAACAGGGGAAAGATTGAGGGGCTCGATCGGGGACTGTCCGGGTCGGAGGGACGTGGCAGCCGGCGGCGGCGCTCGCGGAAGGGGGGCGGCGGGCGTTCCGGTCGCGCGTGGTCGCTCGTGAGGGAGCTTTCTTTTTCTCGTGCGTATAGTCAAAGAAATTATCGAGCGGCTGTGCGCGTCATACGTGGGGATCGAAGGGCCATCAGATCGTTCGGATCTGAAGCAAACCACCGGTCGACAGGATTTTAGCTTTGTCGTATTACCAATAGAACACCCGTGTGTTGCACTGTTGGTACGGGCTACAATACATACAAATAAACCAAACAAATGATTAAGTTCGTCTCCAAAGTTGAAGCTTATTTCTCTGTCATACAATCCGGACATGTTATTAATTCCTTAAAACCAGTATATGTGTTAGTGGTATTGTAAACTTAGCCATTGTCTCGCCAGCATTAGAAACAGGCATGTCGTTATTGTAAAAGAGCCTTAAAACCACGGGACGCAGTACTCACACTCATATCTCATCCCCGTACCCGCTCTCCCCGCCACGACATCGCCACGGCTTCTCAGTGCCGCCCCTACTCGATGCCACGACATTCAACCCGCACATTTTACTCACCACCGTTTGCCCTCTCCTCCACGACGCCCCAGGCGATTCCCGATGTCGTGGGACGGACACCGTTCTAGCCGAGGGTGACCAGCACAGTGTGTTTTTGCTGTCATGATATACGGAATGATGTATATTGATCCTTTTACCTCCTTTTCTCTCTAAAATAGTTAATTGCACATGCGTTGCAAAGAGGACATAATTCTAATGGTTCGATAACCGTATATGATGCTGTATTGTAGAGTTACTTTACCGCAAATCACTCTTTTTCTTCTTCTTCCTCTAATCTACCTCCCAAGTCCAAGCTCATCACCTCTCATTCAGCACTGCCCCCTGTATCTTTCCTTCTTCCTCCCGCGCCTCTCTCTTTCCATCAGTATCCGCTCCTTCTCGCTTCTCTCCCATCAAATGCAGGGAGTTTCGTGAGTTCCTTCTTCGGTTGTCCTGCGGGGTGGTTTGAGCGCTACACCCGTTTTTGTGCACACGGCCGTCGTTATACGTTTGAGGTAGGTGAGGGCGCACACGTGAATTTCAAACATGTAACCGTGCAATTATATTAGTGTCAGTAAGGGATGATTGCAGTTTTCGATTGCTTCACCGTGAACTTCTCCCTGTCCCTCCATTTAGAATAGTAAAATACCATAGAAGATGAAATGTATACAAACCATTTAACTCAATAAGAGAAATTATAGTACTTTTGTTGCAACTTGGTTAACATCAACGGCATATAATATAAATATGAATTATTAGCTTCAAAGTGCAAAACATAATGAATATATCTTTGTCGTCGGTAGCATCAGTAGTTAAGACTCCAGGGCAACTGATGACTCAACCTTCACTCTTTTCAGTAACCTCCTTAGCATGAATGCATCATCCAGACAAGTCAAAGCGAGTTCTCTATCGATCGCTACAAGTTAGTGTGTGAAGCAATGAAAAAAATAGCGCGCTACAGAAAATAGCGTGGCCCATGAAAATATGCTATTATCATGCTATAGCGTGCTATTAGCGAGGCCTTGTACATTGATTTATTTAGTGAGAGAATTCTCCATATGCTATAGCGTGCTATTAGCGGCGTTATAACGCGCTATTTTTTCAGTGGTGTGAAGTCATAATAGCAACAGACTATGTCAAGGTCGGTTCCCAGCACTGAAAAAATTGTATGCTAGGTGTTCATATTTCGGTGTGTGGGGGTACGGAAGATGTGGGCCAAGTGATGAGTGTTTTATTGTTTTCCAGGAAAATGCAGAGCCACGGCCAGCACACGTTTCTCAACTCGAGCAATGTTGTAAGATAATACTAGACCATTTGAACATCCAGTTTACAACACAGAACCAGACCATAAAAAACGTAAAATTTCTTACTGTAAGATAAAACAATGAAGACTAATTTACGAGGGTAAAAAATTATGTTGCCTTGCTATATTTCACAAGTCCTAATATTTTGTTTTTACTTTGCATTGCAGATGGTGATCCTGTTTGCTTTTCCCCATATGATTTGACTCTTCAGTTGAATCCTGTTCCATTAGCTTCCTTCCGTCCAATGCATTTGCTCTCCATCTCTTTACAATCGAGTGTTGACATGGCTTAGAAGTTTCAAATTTTGATCATCAACTTGCAGGACTCTAAGGACGATACAATTTTTCAGTAACAAATTAGCGCGGCAAACCTTGGGGAAATGCAGCCCCAACAACTCAAATTGTACCTTGACGTTTTTCGCACAATTGTGCAAGCAATCAAACAGGCAACCAGTCACACCGGGGAGCCCAACCAGTCACACCGGGGAGCCATGTTGTTATGGCGCTGCTATAAGGAGGGCGCAAGAGGGCCAGCCGGGGGCCTTTTGCCCACGGCCGGGCAAGATGGAAGGGATTTCCTTCTTAATTCTTACTTGATTAGATAGATACATCTCCTTGATACGTCTTCATCATATCTACTTTTCCAAAGACTTTTGCCATTGTTTTGGACTCTAACTTGCATGATTTAAATGGAACTAATCCAGACAGACGCTGTTTTCAGCAGAATTGCCATGGTGTCATTTTTGTGCAGAAATAAAAGTTCTCGGAATGACCTGAAACTTTACAGAGAATATTTTTCAAATTAATAAAAAATACTGGCGAAAGAATTAAGGCCGGGGGTCCACACCCTGTCCACGAGGGGGGGGGGCGCCTACCCCCTGGGGGCGCCCCCTGCCTCGTGGGCCCCCTGGAGCTCCACCAACCTCAATTTCAACTCTATATATTCACGTTCGGGGAGAAAAAAAATCAGAGAGAAGGATTCATTGCGTTTTACGATACGAAGCCGCCGCCAAGCCCTAAACTCTCTCGGGAGGGCTGATCTGGAGTTCGTCCGGGGATCCGGAGAGAGGAATCCGTCGCCATCGCCATCATCAACCTTTCTCCATCACCAATTTCATGATGCTCACCGCCGTGCGTGAGTAATTCCAATGTAGGCTTGCTGGACGGTGATGGGTTGGATGAGATTTACCGTGTAATCGAGTTAGTTTTGTTAGGGTTTGATCCCTAGTATCCATTATGTTCTGAGATTGATGTTGCTATGACTTTGCTATGCTTAATGCTTGTCACTAGGGCCCGAGTGCCATGATTTCTGATCTGAACCTATTATGTTTTCATGAATATATGTGAGTTCTTGATCCTATCTTGCAAGTCTATAGTCACCTATTATGTGTTATGATCCGTTAACCCCGAAGTGACAATAATCGGGATACTTACCGGTGATGACCGTAGTTTGAAGAGTTCATGTATTCACTAAGTGTTAATGCTTTGGTCTGGTACTCTATTAAAAGGAGGCCTTAATATCACTTAGTTTCCAATAGGATCCCATTGCCACGGGAGGGTAGGACAAAAGATGTCATGCAAGTTCTTTTCCATAAGCACGTATGACTATATTCGGAATACATGCCTACATTACATTGATGAACTGGACCTAGTTCTGTGTCACCCTATGTTATAACTATTGCATGAGGAATCGTATCCGGCATAATTCTTCATCACCGATCCAATGCCTACGAGCTTTTCACATATTGCTCTTTGCTTAGTTACTTTTCCGTTGCCACTATTACAATTACTACAAAACTGCTACTGTTACTTTTGCCACCGTTACTGTTACTTCCATACTACTTTGCTACTAAATACTTTGCTGCAGATACTAAGTTATCCAGGTGTGGTTGAATTGAGAACTCAACTGCTAATACTTGAGAATATTCTTTGGCTCCCCTTGTGTCGAATCAATAAAATTGGGTTGAATACTCTACCCACGAAAACTATTGCGATCCCCTATACTTGTGGGTTATCAAGACTATTTTCGGGCGCCATTGCCGGGGACCATAGCTCTATTCTTTGAGTCACTTGGGGTTTATATCTGTTAATCACTATGAGGAACTTGAAAGACGAAAAACTAAGATTTTTCCCTCAACTACGAGGGGAGGTAAGGAACTGCCATCTAGCTCTGCACTTGATTCACCTTCTGTTTTGAGTAAGCTCGCGACACCTAAACCTGCTTCTGATATTTCGCAAGTTATTGATGATGCCACTTCTGCTATGCATGATACTTATGATGAAACTACTTCTACGCTTGATACTACTGTGTTATTAGGTGAATTTCTTGATAAACAACTTGCTAGGGCTAGAGAGAATGAAATTATTGAAACTGATAATATTGATGAAAGTGATGATGAAGATTCTTCCCCTAGATATGATCTGTTGTGCCTGAGAGTTATGTTATGGATGAAGAAACTGCTAGAGATTTTCTTGCTTGCAATGATAGATATGATCTTAAGAAATTATTAGCTAAGCTGAAAGAAAAATCTTTGAATGCTAGAATGAAATATGACCTTGCTTTTGCTACTTCACCTATCTGTATTTCCGATAAGGATTATGATTTCTCTGTTGATCCTGAGATAATTACTTTGGTTGAATCTGATCTTTTTTATGGCTATGAATCTGAAACTATTGTGGCACATATTACTAAATTAAATGATATAGCCATCCTATTCACTAATCATGAGAAAACTCGCTACTACTATATCCTTAAGCTATTTCCGTTCTCAGTAAAGGGTGACGCTAAAACATAGTTTAAATTTTCTTGATCATGTTTGTGTGCGTAGTCTCCAGGATATGATTTATTACTTCTCTGCTAAATATTTCCTCGCTCATAAGAAACAAGCTGCTTTAAGGAAAATATATAATTTTGTGCAAATTGAAGAAGAGAGTCTCCCACAAGCTTGGGGGAGGTTTCTCCAATTACTTAATGCTTTGCCTGATCGTCCTCTCAAGAAAAATGAAATACTTGATATCTTTTATAATGGACTAACCGATGCTTCCAGAGACCACCTGGATAGTTGTGCTGGTTGTGTTTTCAGGGAAAGAACAGTTGATCGAGCTGAATTGCTATTGAATAATATGTTAACTAATGAAAATAATTGGACACTTCCTGAACCAACTCCTAAGCCAACTCCGAAGAAAAGGGGTATTCTATTTCTCAGTCCTGAAGATATGCAAGAGGCAAAGAAATCTATGAAAGAAAAAGGTATTAAAGCTGAAGATGTTAAGAATTTACCACCTATTGAAGAAATACATGGTCTTGATAACCCTACACAGGTAGTAAAGGTAAATTCTCTCTATTGATTTGATGAAGGTGATATTCCTTGTTATAAGTCTGCTAGACAATGCTTAGATGAGTTTAATAATTTTATTGTTAAATAAGAAAACTTCAATGCTTATGTTGGTAGACAATTGAAACGTAATGCTTATATGATTGAACACTTGAGTGATTATATGTCTAGAGTTAAAGGTGAACTTAAACTCATTAGTAAACATGCTTCTATGGTTATCACTCAAGTAGAAAAAGTTCTTAAAGCTCAAAATGATTTGCTCAATGAATTAAAGAAAATAAATGAATAGGACTTTGCATGCTTCTAGTGAACCTGTTATTGACACAACTGAGAATCCCAATGATATTTTTATTTCTGATGCTGAAACACAGTCTGATAATGAACATGAACCTAGTGATAATATTAATGATGATGTTCATGTTGATGCTCAACCTAGTATGACAATGATGTAGAGATTGAACCTGCTGTTGATCTAGATAACCCACAATCAAAGAATCAACGTTATGATAAGAGAGACTTCGTTGCTAGGAAGCACGGTAAAGAAAGAGAACCATGGGTTCAGAAACCCATGCCTTTTCCTCCCAAACCATCCAAAAAAAGGATGATGAGGATTTTGAGTGCTTTGCTGAAATGATTAGACCTATCTTTTTGTGTATGCATTTGACTGATATGCTTAAAATGAATCCTTATGCTAAGTATATGAAATATATTGTTACAAATAAATGAAAGATACCGGAAGCTAAAATTTCCACCATGCTTGCTAATTATACTTTTAAGGGTGGAATACCAAAGAAACTTGGAGATCGAGGAGTACCAACTATACCATGCTCCATTAAAAGAAACTATGTTAATACTGCTTTATGTGACCTTGGAGCCGGTGTTACTGTTATGCCTCTCTCTTTATATGGTAGACTTGATTTCAATAAGTTGACACTACTGAAATATCTTTCCAAATGGCTGATAAATCAACTGTTATACCTGTCGGTATTTGTGAGGATGTGCCTGTTGTGGTTGCAAACGTTACTATTTTAACGGACTTTGTTATTCTTGATATTCCCGAGGATGATAGTATGTCGATTATCCTTGGTAGAACCTTTTTTAATACCGCAGGGGTTGTTATTGATTGCAACAAAGGCAATGTCACTTTTCATGTTAATCGTAATGAGCATACGGTAAACTTTTCGAGGAAACAACCTCAAGTCCATAGCATAAATTCTGTTGAAAAAATTCCATCCATTATTATTGGAGGTTTTGAATTTCCTCTTCCTACTGTCAAGAAGAAATATGATATTCTTATTATTGGGGACGTGCATATCCCCGTTGAGGCAACCTAGTGTTATCCGAAATTTCTCCGGTTCCATGTTATTCGAAAAGAGTTTGTTAACAAGACTTGATCAACCTTGTTTGTGGATTCCTTTTGATGGGCATGAGATGTATGAAGTTAGAAAACACAACCTTCTGTACCCTCCTTTTACTTTCTATTATTTATTTTAAATTAAGAAAAATAGTATTTTCTGTCTGTTTTCTGAATTATCTGTGCAATAAAAAAATACCCTGAAAATAAAAGTCCTTCAAATGCCCTGAAAATGAAATATGATTTTTTTCTAGAATATTTGAGAATATTTGGCACTGAGAACACATCAGGGGGAGCCAACACCTGGCCACGAGGGTCCAGGGCGCGCCCATCCCCTGCCTCGTGGGCCCCTGGTGGCCCCCCTCCACTTATTCCAGCACCCACACACTCCTTCTTCCTCCCAAAAAATCACCAACCAGCTCAAGTATGAGTTCTAGCTCATCTTGCTGCCATTTTCGATCTCCTTGCTCAAAGCTCCACTCACAAAACTGCTTTGGGGGATTGTTCTTCGGTATGTGACTCCTTCAATGGTCTAATTAGTTTTTGTTCTAGTGCTTTATTCATTGCAAATTTTTGCTGCCTAAGTGACCCTGTTCTTGAGCTTGCATGTCAAATTTATTTGGTCCCAAGTAGTTCTAATGCATGATATAGTCTCTAGGCACTTGTGGGAGTAGTTGCTATCAATTTTGTTGATTTCGGTTCACTTTTATTTTGAGTCACTAAACTTTTCAGAAATTTTTCAGAGGAAGAAATATGTTTAGGAAAATGTACCAAGGTGTTTTTTCAAGGAAGCAAGGACCTAGGCCCGCAATACGTGAGCCAAACCATGAACTACCAAGAGAAGCTCAAGTGAGGCCTTGTGAATGGCCGTCAGAAGATTTCATGGTCCAAGAAGGAATTAAGGAGGAATTTGACGCATATGTGCGTAATGATATACCCGAGGGCTTCATGCTAGATAAGTGCCCTCAGTATTATCACCTAACTGATTCCTTTGTGAGAAGGTTTAAATTTACTCTTCATGCAATTCTCACACTGTCCTATTTGATCTTTATAATAAATCTTATACCATGGACTTAGAAGATTTTAATACTGCTTGTAAACTCCCACAATGGAGTAGTGCTAGTGAACCTCGGAAATCTGAGTTTAAAGATTTTCTTGCTAGTATCACTGTGGGGGAATCTAGAGAGATAACACAACCTACCATAGGGAACATTGATTTTTCTGCTATACATTATTTTGCTCTCTTTATAGGTAGATGCATTAACGGCAAGGACGAGGCATGTCTCATGTGTGTTCCTGACCTTAGTGTTCTCAAGATTGCCGTATTAGGAGATAAACAATACAACTTGGGGGCCATTGTTGCACGTAGGTTCCATAATAACAGTACTAATGGAGATTTGTTTGAAGGAATTTATGCAACCCGTGTAGCTAATTTTCTTGAGATACCCATACATGAAAATGATATGAAATTGCCTCCCGCTTATTTAGATTATAATGCTATGGTTCGCCATCAGTTTATTGAGAGGAATGAACAGCCTCTCCAGTACCGACTAATGTTTGACAGGCGCCGCACTGTCCATGTTGCTCTCCCTGCTCCTACTTTCTTTGACTTCCAGGCAAAAGGGAGATATATTATAACCAGGGAGAAGGAGAACGAGTATAAGACGATGACGGAGGCAACTCGCCTCCAAGCGGCAGCTCATGAGGCAATAGTTGCTGCATCTCAGTACAACCCCAGCTACAACTTTGATTCATGGGCATAGACGAACTTAGGCCAAAAGCCTAAGCTTGGGGGAGTACGTATTTCTCACCGACATTACATTCATGTTCACACACTCATGCTAGTTGTCGGTGCTCATACTTTTTCATTGTAATATCCATGCTATTTTATTTTCTTTTTCTCGCTTTCTTCTTATGTGTTTGAATAACTTTAAGAAAAATCGAAAAAAAATAGTTGTAGTTTTTAGCTAGTTTACTTTCCATGCCTGTAGTAGTAATAATAAAAAGAAAACCCAAAAAGATTCCATGTTCTTCTTTTGCTTGTTGGGAGCTTTTCCATGTAAATAGTTTTATTTTATATCTTTTCTTTGAGGGTCGAGAGAAGAAGACCATAATCAAAAAGTTAAAGTGGCTCTTATATGCATTATTGTTGATTTAACCAAGAGCCCATATTACCTTGTCTTCTTCCTTGTATTGAATGCTCGCAGGTTCCAGCTTAGTCCAATGCACGCGCACTATCATTATTATCCACATCGTTCGGTTGTGCAAGTGAAAGGCAATAATGACGATATATAATGGACTGATTGAGATGAGAGAAGCTGGTATGAACTCGACCTCTCTTGTTTTTGTAAATATGATTAGTTCATCGTTCCTGATTTAGCCTATTATGAATGAAACATGTTTGCAATGACAATTAGAAATTATAGTTTCTCATGCCATGCTTAATTAGCTAGGAGTTTATAATGGTTTACCTTGCATGCCAACATGCTATTAAAATGGTTATGATGTGGTATGATAGGGTGGTATCCTCCTTTGAATGATTCGAGTGACTTGCTTGGCACATGTTCACATATGTAGTTGAAACAAAATCAACATAGCCTCCACGATATTTATGTTCATGGTGGATTATATCCTACTCATACTTGCACTCAATGTTTATTAATTTGAATGCATGTTCATGACTGTTGTCGCTCTCTAGTTAGTCACTTCCCAGTATTTTTCTAGCCTTCACTAGTATTAAGCGGGAATACTGCTTGTGCATCCACTTCCATAAACCCTAAAGTTATTTCATATGAGTCCACTATACCTTCCTATATGCGGTATCTACCTACGGTTCTAAGTAAATTTGTATGTGCCAAACTCTAAACCTTCAAATGAAATTTTGTTTTGCATGCTCGAATAGCTCATGTATCAACTAGGGCTGTCTGTATCTTCCATGCTAGGCGGGTTATTCTCAAGAGGAGTGAACTCCACTCCTCACTCACGAGAAAATGACTGGTCACCGGAATGCCCGGTCCCATACTCTAAGCAAATCAAATCGAAATAATTGCAAACAATACTCCCCCAGGGTTGTTGCTAGTTGGAGGCACTCGTTGTTTCGAGCAAGCCATAGATTGATGCTTGCTGGTGGTGGGGGAGTATAAACTTTACCATTTTGTTTGGGAACCGCCTATAATGTGTGTAGCATGGAAGATATTGATATCTCTTGGTTGTTATGTTGACAATGAAAGTATGCCGCTCAAAATATTATTTATCTCTATTTCAAAATCGAGTGTCGGGTGGTAGGTGCGTCATATGCCAACGGGTGGCTTATCATTGTGGGAGCCAATAATACGTCACCGGTGCCTGGAAGCGGGATGAGGCGCAGACATGCACGCCGGCGAATCTTACCCAGCTTCGGGGCTCTCCGTGGAGATAACATCCCTACTGCTGCTCTGCGGGGTCTCCGCATGATCACTAGATGAACAAGTGGCTACAAGATGCTCCTTGAGCTGTTCGGTGAGAGGAAGAAGAAGGGCACGGCTAGCTCTGCTCTTCTCTCTATGTGGTGTCTAAAACTAGCTGAGATCAACCCTTTGCATGGGCGCCCCGGGGGGTTTATATAGGCCTACCCCCCGGGGGTACAATGGTAATCCGGTTGGGCGCGGGCCCTAGCCGTCAGTGTCTACACCCGCCGGCTTCTGCACCGGCTGGTGGGGCCCACCGGCTGCCGGCTCCGTGGTCGACAAGCTGCCCCACTGCCAAGGGCCATGTCGGGGGCTGGTTACTGTTGCCTCAATCTTGATGACGAGGGCTTTGCCGAGGTAAGCATGGCTACAGTGCCGCCGTCCGGCGGGCGATCACTGTAGCCTCACCTCGTCTTGTCTCCTTAATGGGGCGCCTCCTTCGAGGGAGGAAGCAAGTCGGCTATGGGTAGCCGGCCTTGTCTCGGGCTGACTGGGGGAGGCCTGGCCGCCTTCGGGTGCCTCTCTGCCTGAAGGGGCCCATCGCCCGTGGGCCGTGCTGACAGCCCGTCGTGGATGGCGTCATGGTCAACATGGCAATAATGCCGCGCCGGACGGGTCATGGCCACCCCGTACGACGCACTGTGCCAGGCGTGCTCCGAGATTCGGGGGTGGCAGGCTTTACTGTAGCCACGCCCAGTCTCATCGCCGTTATGTGGATGCAGGCTTCGAGGGTACGATCTTGACCGCTTTGTGGGAGCCGGCTCCTTGGAGGCAGCCTTCTCGTGGCCGGCTTCTTGGAGCCGGCCCTCCCGCGGCTTTCTTCATGAGGGTTAAGGCCGGGCCGCCTTCCGATAGTCGGCCTGGGAGACAGCCGGCAAGGGGGAGGTGGCCCCACGTCTTGGATTCTTGAAGGCCGGATCGGCTTGTAATTTTTTCAGAAGTGCCAGGGGGAGCCGGCTAGGCTACCCGTGGTCATTTACTCCGACATCGAGCTCTGGCACCTCTACAAATCCCAGCTTCCCTCTGCGAAGGGCATATCTATTTACTTTTATGTTGAGTCATCATCCTCTTATTAAAAAGCACCAGCTGGAGAGCACCGGTGTCATTTGCATTCATTACTATTAGTTTATATTGAGTATGACTATGACTAGATCTCTTTTACCATGAATTACAATGTTTAGTCCGTCCTTGATCTTCATAGGTGCACTGCATTTATGTTTTGTGGTCTTAGAAAGGCTAGCAAGATACCATCTTGTTATATTATATTATGATTATTTTGAGAAAGTGTTGTCATTCGAGATTTATTATTATTGCTCGCTAGTTGATTATGCCATTGATATGAGTAAACATGAGACCTAAATGTTATTGTGAATATGGTTAGTTCATAATCTTTGCTGAAAACTTGAATGCCGGCTTTACATATTTACAACAATAAGAGCAAGCAGAGTTTGTAAAAGTTTTTCTTTATGACTTTCAGTTTATCAACTGAATTGCTTGAGGACAAGCAAAGGTTTAAGCTTGGGGGAGTTGATACGTCTCCATTATATCTACTTTTCCAAACACTTTTGCCCTTGTTTTGGACTCTAACTTGCATGATTTGAATGGAACTAACCCGGACTGATGTTGTTTTCAGCAGAATTGTCATGGTGCTATTTTTGTGTAGAAATAAAAGTTCTCAGAATGACCTAAAACTTCACGGAGAATATTTTTGGAATTAATAAAAAATACTGGCGAAAGAATCAAGGCCAGGGGGCCCACACCCTGTCCACGAGGGCGAGGGTGCGCCTACCCCCTGGGCGCGCCCCCTGCCTCGTGGGCCCCTTGGAGCTCCACCGACCTCAACTCCAACTCTATATATTCACGTTAGGGATTCATCGCGTTTTACAATACGGCGCCGCCGCCAAGCCCTAAACTCTCTCGGGAGTGCAGATCGGGAGTCCTTCGGGCTCCGGAGAGGGGAATCCGTCGCCATCGTCATCATCGACCTTCCTCCATCACCAATTTCATGATGCTCACCGCCGTGCGTGAGTAATTCCATCGTAGGCTTGCTGGACGGTGATGGGTTGGATGAGATTTACCATGTAATCGAGTTAGTTTTGTTAGGGTTTGATCCCTAGTATCCATTATGTTCTGAGATTAATGTTGCTATGACTTTGCTATGCTTAATGCTTGTCACTAGGGCCCGAGTGCCATGATTTCAGATCTGAACCTATTATATTTTCATGAATATATGTGAGTTCTTGATCCTATCTTGTAAGTCTATAGTCACCTATTATGTGTTATGATCCGTTAACCCTGAAGTGACAATAATCGGAATACTTACCAGTGACGACCGTAGTTTGAGGAGTTCATGTATTCACTAAGTGTTAATGCTTTGGTCCGGTACTCTATTAAAAGGAGGCCTTAATATCCCTTAGTTTCCAATAGGACCCCGCTGCCACGGGAGGGTAGGACAAAAGATGGCATGCAAATTCTTTTCCATAAGCACGTATGACTATATTCGGAATACATGCCTACATTACATTGATGAACTGGAGCTAGTTCTGTGTCACCCTATGTTATAACTATTGCATGAGAAATTGCATCCGGCATAATTCTCCATCACCGATCCAATGCCTACGAGCTTTTCACATATTGCTCTTTGCTTAGTTACTTTTCCGTTGCCACTGTTACAATTACTACAAAACGGCTACTGTTACTTTTGCCACGGTTACCGTTACTTCCATGCTACTTTGCTACTAAATACTTTGCTGCAGATACTAAGTTATCCATGTGTGGTTGAATTGACAACTCAACTGCTAATACTTGAGAATATTGTTTGGCTCCCCTTGTGTCGAATCAATAAAATTGGGTTGAATACTCTACCCACGAAAACTGTTGCGATCCCCTATACTTGTGGGTTATCACTCCTCTCTTTATATAGAGAGGTTTAATTGACTTTTAAGCAAGGCTTATTTGACCCCTAAGCAGGCGACCCTTATCTCTAATTAACCTTAAAACTAACGGGCTATACCACCAACCCAGGCCATTAGGCCCATTACGTACTCTAACACTACACCCCACCTGGACATGCAGCTTGTCCTCGAGTTGCAGCCTAACTAAATTATAACCATGACTCGACGCAACACAAACCTAACACTTAAAAACAAGCCTTTTACATCTCGGCTTATTTTATACTCTCAACCTGAAATGGACTGGGACGCTTTATTTTGGACCCCTTAACAAAAAGTGGACACCATCCGGACGTTGAACGTGCACGTTACAGCCTCCTGGATCCCATGGACACCATCTGGACAAAAGGAGTGCATGTGTATGGCCACCTGGAAGTGGTTGCAAGAGCGACCAGCAGAGGCGCCCTCGCGGCGGCCGGCAACGGAATGCAGTGGTGCTACGTGGTGCGCTCCTGTCGGTGACACCATGCCTACTCCCCGTCGGACGACTGTTGGTCTGCACCGCACAGAGAAGAGTGGATGACTTTCCATGGGGAATGGCGTGGAGGGATGCGCCCCCCCAATCGCCGATTTCGCAGACTTTGAGGTCGTTGTCCGTGGGGAAAACAGCATGCCCAAGATCCCCGACGCAGCGGACGAGATCGAGGTCCTTTGTGCAGCGAACTGCAATTGGAAGGAGCGGCAGCTGTAGACCACACATCTCCCACACACGCCGACGCGCTAGGAGGCCGCGCGCAGCAGCCTGCAGCCTCACCGCCGCCGACACGTGGCGGGTAGTGATCCAAGCCGGAAGCGGTAACGGCGACGGCGGGAACGTGGTCTACTGGATGGGGACGCCCTGGGGAAGCGGTGAAGGCGACGACGGGAACTTGATCTGGTGGATCGGGACTCCCGCCGGCGAGGTCGATGGGGGGCCGGAGTTGTCCAGCGGTGGCTTTTGCAGCGGAGCGCTGGTCGCGGCGGAGGCCGCCAGGAGCGGCGGCTGCCACTTTAGCCAGGGCGAGGTGGTGGTGGTGGTGGATGGCAGCTGTAGCGGCCCAGCGAGCATGGCGGGGACGCCCTGGGGCAGCAGTGGTGGCTGCTGCGACGGAGCGCCGGGCGCGGCGGAGGCCGCCAGGAGCTGCGGCTGCCACTGCAGCCAGGGCGGGGCGATGGTGGCGATGGATGGCAGCTACAGCGGCTGCTGTAGCAGCTCGGCGAGCGTGGCGTAGGCCGCTTGGTGCGGCGGCTGCCACGGCAGCCACGGCTGCGTGGTGCCGGTGATGGGCGGCGCAGCCGGGTGCGGCCCGTAGGACGCAGCCAAGAACAGGCGGATCTCCTGGACCGCCTGAGTTAGGGCCCGCAGCGCCACGGGCACCTCCTCTGGGTGAGGACAGCGGGGATGGGCGCGACGGAGGATCCCGGCGCAGGCAGGAGAGGGGCGACGGTCGTGGTGGTCGCAGGAGGCGACGAGGTGACCGGCAGCGGAAGAGACGGGTTGGGCAATGGTGAAAACATGATCGAACTGAAGCTAGCTAATACCAAATTGTTATGGCGCTGCTAGAAGAAGGGCGCAAGAGGGCCGGCCGGGGGCCTTTTGCCCACGGCCGGGCAAGATGAAAGGGATTTCCTTCTTAAATTTTGCTTGATCAGATTGAAACATCTCCTCTCTTTATATAAAGAGGTTTACTTGACTCCAAAGCAAGGCTTACTTGACCCTAAACAAGCGACCCTTATCTCTAATTAACCCTAAGACTAACGGGGCTATACCACCAGCCCAAGCCATTAGACCCATTACGTACTCTAACACGTGTGAGTTTAGAGACACCATCATCGTTGTCGAGCATGAACCGAACCATCTCTTTCGAGTTGCCCGTCCTGAATAAATCCGTGTGCACGTCATAATCCAATAAGGATACCTTCCTACTGATTGTTTTAGCGAACAGTTTGTCTAATTCACATCTAATGTTTTTTAAGGATATCACATCTAACCTCCCACAAATATATAATGCAGCAACAAAAATCTAGAACAAAAAAATAGACCACAAACAGAGTGGACATTAGTATGTCATATCTAGATGTGTCCTAGATAGACCCGCTTCAGCGAAACAATGCCTTGAATGCAATAGATGTATAGTAATTTGAATCCGCAGATCGTGGATCGCTGGGCAGCACTGTGGCAAGTAGGCAATGATGGCAGCCACGTCCTTTCTACGTCGTTTGCCACAGGACCCCTGGAGCTGTAGCCGTTCAAGACGCGGCAATGTGACGAGCACTTGTAAAGCCGTTGTCACAGAGACCATAAAAGCAGTGGCTTTCGATGTGGAGGTTCACCAGGTTCAGCGTGGCACGGCGGATCAGCCCTCGAGATACGTCTTTGATGACGAGCACTTGTAAAGCCGCAGCGCGGAGAGGCGCGGGAAGGAAGCGGCGGCGCTGGCCAGTGAAGGTTCGAGGCTACAGCACGCCAGGTCCAGGACGCGGAAGGTGTGTCTCGGTAAAAGAGCAGGGTCCAGCTTGTACACGGAGCGCATGTATCCATCTGTGTTTAGCTCAAACCCCACGCGTAGCTCCTCCATGTGCCGCAGTGCCGGAATATTGGCGAGCAGGGCGACCATCTCGGGTTGCCCATGACATCCTTGAACCAACTGGCGTTGGGTCCCTTGACGAACAGTGAGAGCTTCTTGACAGGGCACCGACTGCTCGCACTGAGGTCTTCGTGGAACAACCGGTACTTGAGCCATGAGTAATCCAGGTTTCCCATATCGCAGTAGGATTTGGAGTCCAGGTCGATGGTGTCCCTGGTCAGCCAGTGTGGACGCCATTGCCGGGAGATGGCGGATGTGCGGGCGGCGTCCCTGGCGGGAGGAAGGAGAGAATGGAGACGAGGAGGTCGTCTGTGAGGCCCGGGAGACGATCGACGGCGGCCATCCCGTCATGCAAGCTCGGGTTAGATTGGATCCTGGAGGAAAAAGGGGAACGGATCTTATTTTCTTATTTTCTTACACGTATGAATCAGGATTTTTTTTCCCCAGAAAAAAAAGAATCACGATTGGTGGCTACTATTTCCCTTTTTTTAGAATAGGCTACGATTTCCTAGGTCCAAAACTTCATGTCAGAAAACATAGGTCCAAACTGGGCTGGATTGCAGGCTCTTGCAGCGTCAAATTATTTCCTATATAGGTCGCATATATAAAAGTTTACTAGGTTGAATAACAAAAGATCAAAATATTTTAGAGTAAAGGCAGATATATCCAATTGTATAGAATTTTACTGAAAAAGTCATCTCTTCAGTTTTTACTCTGTATTGCAAATTGTGATCCTGTTTGCTTTTCCCCATCTGATTTCACTCTTCAGTTGAATCCTGGTCCATTAGCTTCCTTCGGTCCAATGCATTTGCTCTCCGTCTCTTTACAATCGAGTGTTGACATGGCTTAGAAGTTTCAAATATTTTGATCATCAACTTGCAGGACTGTAAGGACCATACAATTTTCCAGTAACAAATTGGGACGACAAACCTTGGGGATATGCAGCCCCAACAACTCAAATTGTATCATGATGTTTTTCACACAATTCTGCAAGCAATCGAACCGGCAACCAGTCACATCGGGGAGCTGTGCGAGTTTAGAGACACCGTCATCATGGTCGAGCATGAACGGAACCATCTCTTCCGAGTTGCCCATCCTGAATAAATCCGTGTGCAGATCATAATCCGATAACGATACCTTCGTACTGATTGTTTTAGCGAAACGATGCCTTGGATGCATAGTAATTTGAATCCGTAGATCGTGGATCGTTGGGCAGCACTGTGGCAAGTAGGCAATGATGGCAGCCACGTCCTTTCTGCGTCGTTTGTCATAGGACCCCTGGAGCTGTAGCCGTTCAAGACGCGGCAATGTGACAAAGTGCTCAGCGGGTTTCATGTCCTTGTTGCCATCCACTGTAACGATGCAGATGCACCCGATGTTTAGCACCTTCAGTTTAATGGCCTTGGCATGCTGAACGTTGCCAAACTGCCACAAAGGAGTGAAGCGTACTACCTGTTAGGTGAATATTCCCTCGCGGTCTTGCGCGTACATCCGTTCGAGGGTCAGATCCACATGTGCTAGCTTGGTCGCATGTGATCTCATGTAGAACTCGGAAAGGGGTCTGTCATACTTGAAAACATGCAGGCATGGCGTGTCGATCCCAATGCCATGGCGGCCCCCTAAGCGGTCCTCCAACGTAAGGGTGGTGAGGCTTGGGGAGTGCACCTCCACTGCTCCACACACTCGTTGTCACAGAGACCATAAAAGCAGTGGCTTTCGATGTGGAGGTTCACCAGGTTCAGCGTGGCACGACGGATCAGGCCCTCGAGATACGTCTTTGATGACGAGCACTTGTAAAGCCGCAGCGCGGAGAGGCGCGGGAAGGAAGCGACGGTACCGGCCGGTGAAGGTTCGAGGCTGCAGCACGCCAGGTCCAGGACGCGGAAGGTGTGTCTCGGTAAAATAGCAGGGTCCAGCTTGTACACGGAGCGCAGGTATCCATCTATGTTTAGCTCAAACCCCACGCGTAGCTCCTGCATGTGCCGCAGTGCCGGAATATTGGCGAGCAGGGCGACCATCTCGGGTTGCCCATGACATCCTCGAACCAACTGGCGTCGGGTCCCTTGACGAACAGCGAGAGCTTCTTGATAGGGCACCGACTGCTCGCACTGAGGGCTTCGTGGAACAACCGGTACTTGACCCATGAGTAATCCAGGTTTCCATATCGCAGTAGGATCTGGAGGCCAGGTTGATGGTGTCCCTGGTCAGCCATTGTGGATGCCATTGCCGGGAGATGGCGGATGTGCGGGCGGCGTCCCTGGCGGGAGGAAGGAGGGAATGGAGACGAGGAGGTCGTCTATGAGGCCCGGGAGACGATCGAAGGCGGCCATCCCGTCATGCAAGCTCGGGTTAGATTGGATCCTGGAGGAAGAAGGGGAACGGATCTTATTTTATTATTTTCTTACACGTATGAATCAGGATTTTTTCCCCGAAAAAAAGAATCACGATCGGTGGCTACTATTTCTCTTTTTTTAGAACAGGCGATGATTTCCTAGGACCAGAACTTCAAGTCTAAAAACATAGGTCTAAACTGGGCCGGATTGCAGGCTCTTGCAGCGTCAAATTATTTCCTATATAGGTCGCAAATACTACCTCCGTTTCAGTTTACAAGTCCTACGCGTATACCTAGGTTGCCAATTTTATCACCCAAATATAAACTATATAACACAAAAATTATACCTTTTGAAAGTAGAAACTCCAAAGTTTATGTTGGTATATTTTTTGTAATATATGACTTGTATTAGATTGGTCAAATTGACGACCTTGGGGTACGCACGCGCCCTGTAAACTGAGAGAGAGGTAGTATAAAAAATTACCAGGTTGAATAACAAAAGATCAAAATATTTTAGAGTAAAGACAGATATATCCAATTGTATAGAATTTTACTAAAAAAGTCATCTCTTCAGTTTTTACTTTGTATTGCAAATTGTGATCCTGTTTGCTTTTCCCCATCTGATTTCACTCTTCAATTGAATCCTGTTCCATTAGCTTCCTTCGGTCCAATGCATTTTCTCTCCGTCTCTTTACAATCGAGTGTTGACATGGCTTAGAAGTTTCAAATATTTTGTGTTGGAAATATGCCCTAGAGGCAATAATAAAAGCATTATTATTATATTTCCTTATTCATGATAATTGTCTTTATTCGTGCTATAATTGTGTTATTCGAAAATCATAATACATGTGTAAATAACAGACAACAACGTGTCCCTAGTAAGCCTCTAGTTGACTAGCTCGTTGATCAACAGATAGTCATGGTTTCCTGACTATGGGCATTGGATGTCAATGATAACGAGATCACATCATTAGGAGAATGATGTGATGGACAAGACCCAATCCTAAACATAGCATAAGATCGCATAGTTCGTTTGCTATCCTTTCCTTAGACCATGAGATCGTGTAACTCCCGGATACTGTAGGAGTGCTTTGGGTTTGCCAAACGTCACAACGTAACTGGGTGACTATAAAGGTATACTACGGGTATCTCCGAAAGTGTCTGTTGGGTTGACACGGATCGAGACTGGGATTTGTCACTCCGCTTGACGGAGAGGTATCACCGGGCCCTCTCGGTAATGCATCATCATAATGAGCTCAATGTGATCAAAGTGTTTGATCACGGGATCATGCATTACGGTACGAGAAAAGTGACTTGCCGGTAACGAGATTGAACGAGGTATTGGGATACCGACGATCGAATCTTGGGCAAGTAAAATACCGATTGACAAAGGGAATCTTATACGGGATTAATTGAATCCTTGACATCGTGGTTCATCCGATGAGATCATCGTGGAGCATGTGGGAGCCAACATGGGTATCCAGATCCCGCTGTTGGTTATTGCCCGAGAGCCGTCTCGGTCATGTCTGCATGTCTCCCGAACCCGTAGGGTCTACACACTTAAGGTTCGGTGACGCTAGGGTTGTGAAGATATGTATATGCAGTAACCCGAATGTTGTTCGGAGTCCCGGATGAGATCTCGGACGTCACGAGGAGTTTCGGAATGGTCCGGAGGTAAAGGATTATATATAGAAAGTGTTGTTTTGGCCACCGGGACAAGTTTCGGGGTTATCGGTATTGTACCGGGACCACCGGAGGGTCCCGGGGGGTCCACCGGGTGGGGCCACCTGCCTCGGGGGGCCACATGGGCTCTAGGGGTGCACCTTGGCCTACATGGGCCAAGGGGAACCAGCCCCTAGATGCCCATGCGCCTAGAGGGGGGGAAACCCTAAAAGGGGGGCGCCCCCTTTGCTTGGGGGGCAAGCCCCACCCTTGGCCGCCGCCCCCCTAGGAGATTGCATCTCCTAGGGCCGGCGCCCCCCCTAGGGGGCTATATAAAGGGGGGAGGGGAGGGGGGCAGCGCACCCTTGCTCCTGGCGCCTCCCTCTCCCTTCTCCAACATCTCCTCCTCCTCCGTAGAGCTCGGCGAAGCCCTGTCGGAGTACTGCAACTCCACCATCACCACGCCGTCGTGCTGCTGCTGGAGAGATCTTCCTCAACCTCTCATTTGCCTTGCTGGATCAAGAAGAAGGAGACGTTACGCTGACCGTACGTGTGTTGAACGCGGAGGTGCCGTCCTTTCGGTGCTAGGATCTCCGGTGATTTGGATCACGTCGTGTACGACTACCTCATCCCCGTTCGTTGAACGCTTCCGCTTGCGATCTACAAAGTGGTATGTAGATGCAATCTCTCCCCCATGAGTCGTTGCTAGATGAACTCATAGATGGATCTTGGTGAAACCGTAGGAAAAATTTTAATTTTCTGCAACGTTCCCCAACAGTGGCATCATGAGCTAGGTCTATGCGTAGTTCTCTATTGCACGAGTAGAACACAATTTGTTGTGGGCGTAGATGTTGTCAACTTTCTTGCCGCTACCAGTCTTATCTTGCTTCAACGGTATTGTGGGATGAAGCGGCCCGGACCAACCTTACACGTACTCTTACGTGAGACCGGTTCCACCGACTAACATGCACTAGTTGCATAAGGTGGTTGGCGGGTGTCTGTCTCTCCCACTTTAGTTGGAGCGGATTCGATGAAAAGGGTCCTTATGAAGGGTAAATAGAAGTTGACAAATCACGTTGTGGCTTTCACGTAGGTAAGAAAACGTTCTTGCTAGAACCCTAATTCAGCCACGTAAAACTTGCAACAACAATTAGAGGACGTCTAACTTATTTTTACAGCAAGTGTTTTGTGATATGATATGGCCAAAGTTGTGATGCATGATGAATGATCTATATGTGATGTATGAGATGTTCATGCTATTGTAATAGGAATCACGACTTGCATGTCGATGAGTATGACAACCGGCAGGAGCCATAGGAGTTGTCTTTATTTTTGTATGACCTGCGTGTCATTGAGAAACGCCATGTAAATTACTTTACTTTATTGCTAAACGCGTTAGCCATAGTAGTAGAAGTAATAGTTGGCGAGCAACTTCATGGAGACACGATGATGGAGATCATGGTGTCAAGCCGGTGACAAGATGATCATGGAGCCCCAAGATGGAGATCAAAGGAGCTATGTGATATTGGCCATATCATGTCACGTTTATTATTTGATTGCATGCGATGTTTATCATGTTTTGCATCTTGTTTACTTAGAACGACGGTAGTAAATAAGATGATCCCTCATAATAATTTCAAGAAGTGTTCCCCCTAACTGTGCACCGTTGCGACAGTTCGTTGTTTCGAAGCACCACGTGATGATCGGGTGTGATAGATTCTAACGTTCACATACAACGGGTGTAAGACAGGTTTACACATGCAAACACTTAGGTTGACTTGACGAGCCTAGCATGTACAGACATGGCCTCGGAACACAGAAGACCGAAAGGTCGAGCATGAGTCGTATAGAAGATACGATCAACATGTAGATGTTCACCAATGTTGACTAGTCCGTCTCACGTGATGATCGGACACGGCCTAGTTGACTTGGATCATGTAATACTTAGATGACTAGAAGAGGGATGTCTATCTAAGTGGGAGTTCATTAAATAATTTGATTAAATGAACTTTATTATCATGAACTTAGTCTAAAATATTTACAATATGTCTTGTAGATCAAATGGCCAACGTAGTCCTCAACTTCAACGCGTTCCTAGAGAAAACCAAGCTGAAAGACGATGGCAGCAACTATACGGACTGGGTCCGGAACCTGAGGATCATCCTCATAGCTGCCAAGAAAGATTATGTCCTACGAGCACCGCTGGGTGACGCACCTGTTCTCCCTGCAGAACAAGACGTTATGAACGCTTGGCGGTCACGTTCTGATGATTACTCCCTCGTTCAGTGCGGCATGCTTTACAGCTTACAGCCGGGGCTCCAAAAGCGTTTTGAGAGACATGGAGCATATGAGATGTTCGAAGAGCTGAAAATGGTTTTCCAAGCTCATGCCCGGGTCGAGAGATATGAAGTCTCCGACAAATTCTTTAGCTGTAAGATGGAGGAAAATAGCTTTGTCAGTGAACACATACTCAAGATGTCTGGGTTGCACAACCGCTTGACTCAACTGGAAGTTAATCTCCCGGATGAAGCGGTCATTGACAGAATCCTCCAGTCGCTTCCACCTAGCTACAAGAGCTTTGTGATGAAATACAATATGCAGGGGATGGTAAAGACCATTCCTGAGGTATATGCTATGCTGAAATCAGCAGAGGTAGAAATCAAGAAGGAGCATCAAGTGTTGATGGTGAATAAAACCACTAAGTTCAAGAAGGGCAAGGGTAAAAAGAACTTCAAGAAGGACGGCAAGGAAGTTGCCGCGCCCGGTAAGCAAGTTGCCGGGAAGAAGCCAAAGAATGGACCCAAGCCCGAGACTGAGTGTTTTTATTGCAAGGGAAGTGGTCACTGGAAGCGGAACTGCCCCAAATACTTAGCGGACAAGAAGGCCGGCAAAACCAAAGGTATATGTGATATACATGTAATTGATGTGTACCTTACCAGTACTCGTAGTAGCTCTTGGGTATTTGATACCGGTGCAGTTGCTCACATTTGTAACTCAAAGCAGGAGCTGCGGAATAAACGGAGACTGGCGAAGGACGAGGTGACGATGCGCGTCGGGAATGGTTCCAAGGTCGATGTGATCGCCGTCGGCACGCTAAATCTACATTTACCTATGGGATTAGTTTTAAACCTCAATAATTGTTATTTAGTGCCAAGTTTGAGCATGAACATTGTATCTGGATCTCGTTTAATTCGAGATGGCTACTCATTTAAATCCGAGAATAATGGTTGTTCTATTTATATGAGAGATATGTTTTATGGTCATGCTCCGATGGTTAATGGTTTATTCTTAATGAATCTCGTACGTGATGATACACATATTCATAGTGTGAATACCAAAAGAGTTAAAGTTGATAACAATAGTCCCACATATTTGTGGCACTGCCGCCTTGGTCACATAGGTGTCAAACGCATGAAGAAGCTCCATGCAGATGGACTTTTAGAGTCTCTTGATTATGAATCATTTGACACGTGCGAACCATGCCTCATGGGTAAAATGACCAAGACTCCGTTCTCAGGAACAATGGAGCGAGCAACAAACTTATTGGAAATCATACATACCGATGTGTGCGGTCCAATGAGTGTTGAGGCTCGCGGTGGCTATCGTTATGTTCTCACCCTCAGTGATGACTTGAGTGGATATGGGTATATCTACTTAATGAAACACAAGTCTGAGACCTTTGAAAAGTTCAAGGAATTTCAGAGTGAGGTTGAAAATCAACGTGATAGAAAGATCAAGTTTCTACGATCAGATCATGGAGGAGAATACTTGAGTCACGAATTTGGCACACACTTAAGAAAATGTGAAATAGTTTCACAACTCACGCCGCCTGGAACACCTCAGCATAATGGTGTGTCCGAACGTCGTAATCGCACTCTATTAGATATGGTACGATCTATGATGTCTCTTACCGATTTACCGCTATCTTTTTGGGGCTATGCTTTGGAGACTGCCGCATTCACTTTAAATAGGGCTCCGTCGAAATCCGTTGAGACGACACTGTATGAATTATGGTTTGGTAAGAAACCTAAGCTGTCGTTTCTGAAAGTTTGGGGATGCGATGCTTATGTCAAGAAACTTCAACCTGAAAAGCTCGAACCCAAGTCGGAAAAATGCGTCTTCATAGGATACCCTAAAGAAACTGTTGGGTATACCTTCTACCTCAGATCCGAAGGCAAGATCTTTGTTGCCAAGAATGGATCCTTTCTAGAGAAAGAGTTTCTCTCGAAAGAAGTAAGTGGGAGGAAAGTAGAACTTGATGAAGTGTTACCTCTTGAACCGAAAAATGGCGAAACTCAAGAAAACGTTCCTGAGGTGCCTGCGCCGACTAGAGAGGAAATTAATGATGATGATCAAGATGCTTCTAATCAAGTTCCTACTGAAATTCGAAGGTCCACAAGGACACGTTCCGCACCAGAGTGGTACGGCAACCCTGTCTTGGAAATCATGTTGTTAGACAACGGTGAGCCTTCGAACTATGAGGAAGCAATGGCGGGCCCGGATTCCGACAAATGGCTGGAAGCCATGAAATCCGAGATAGGATCCATGTATGAAAACAAAGTATGGACTTTGACTGACTTGCCCGTTAAGCGGCGAGCCATAGAAAATAAATGGATCTTTAAGAAGAAGACAGACACGGATGGTAATGTGACCATCTATAAAGCTCGGCTTGTCGCTAAGGGTTATCGACAAGTTCAAGGAATTGACTACGATGAGACTTTCTCACCAGTAGCGAAGCTGAAGTCCGTCCGAATCATGTTCGCAATTGCCGCATTCTACGATTATGAAATATGGCAAATGGACGTCAAAATGACATTCCTTAATGGTTTCCTTAAGAAAGAATTGTATATGATGCAGCCGGAAGGTTTTGTCGATCCTAAGAATGCTGACAAGGTGTGCAAGCTCCAACGCTCGATTTACGGGCTGGTGCAAGCATCTCGGAGTTGGAACATTCGCTTTGATGAGATGATCAAAGCGTTTGGGTTTACGCAGACTTATGGAGAAGCCCGCGTTTACAAGAAAGTGAGTGGGAGCTCTGTAGCATTTCTCATATTATATGTAGACGACATACTTTTGATGGGAAATGATATAGAACTCTTGGACAGCATTAAGGCCTACTTGAATAAAAGTTTTTCAATGAAGGACCTTGGAGAAGCTGCTTATATATTAGGCATCAAGATCTATAGAGATAGATCAAGACGCCTCATAGGTCTTTCACAAAGCACATACCTTGATAAGATATTGAAGAAGTTCAATATGGATCAATCTAAGAAGGGGTTCTTACCTGTGTTACAAGGTGTGAAATTGAGCTCAGCTCAATGTCCGACCACGGCAGAAGATATAGAAGAGATGAGTGTCATCCCCTATGCCTCAGCCATAGGTTCTATTATGTATGCCATGCTGTGTACCAGACCTGATGTAAACCTTGCCGTAAGTTTGGTAGGAAGGTACCAAAGTAATCCCGGCAAGGAACACTGGACAGCGGTCAAGAATATCCTGAAGTACCTGAAAAGGACTAAGGAAATGTTTCTCGTTTATGGAGGTGACGAAGAGCTCGTCGTAAAGGGTTACGTCGACGCTAGCTTCAACACAGATCTGGATGACTCTAAGTCACAAACCGGATACGTGTACATTTTGAATGGTGGGGCAGTAAGCTGGTGCAGTTGCAAGCAGAGCGTTGTGGCGGGATCTACATGTGAAGCGGAATACATGGCAGCCTCGGAGGCAGCACATGAAGCAATTTGGGTGAAGGAGTTCATCACCGACCTCGGAGTCATACCCAATGCGTCGGGACCAATCAAACTCTTCTGTGACAACACTGGAGCTATTGCACTTGCCAAGGAGCCCAGATTTCACAAGAAGACCAGGAACATCAAGCGTCGCTTCAACTCCATTCGTGAAAATGTTCAAGATGGAGACATAGAAATTTGTAAAGTGCACACGGATCTGAATGTCGCAGATCCGTTGACTAAACCTCTCCCTAAGGCAAAACATGATCAGCACCAGAACTCTATGGGTGTTCGATTCATCACAATGTAACTAGATTATTGACTCTAGTGCAAGTGGGAGACTGTTGGAAATATGCCCTAGAGGCAATAATAAAAGCATTATTATTATATTTCCTTATTCATGATAATTGTCTTTATTCGTGCTATAATTGTGTTATTCGGAAATCGTAATACATGTGTAAATAACAGACAACAACGTGTCCCTAGTAAGCCTCTAGTTGACTAGCTCGTTGATCAACAGATAGTCATGGTTTCCTGACTATGGGCATTGGATGTCAATGATAACGAGATCACATCATTAGGAGAATGATGTGATGGACAAGACCCAATCCTAAACATAGCATAAGATCGCATAGTTCGTTTGCTAGAGTTTTCCAATGTCAAGTATCCTTTCCTTAGACCATGAGATCGTGTAACTCCCGGATACTGTAGGAGTGCTTTGGGTTTGCCAAACGTCACAACGTAACTGGGTGACTATAAAGGTATACTACGGGTATCTCCGAAAGTGTCTGTTGGGTTAACACGGATCGAGACTGGGATTTGTCACTCCGCTTGACGGAGAGGTATCACCGGGCCCTCTCGGTAATGCATCATCATAATGAGCTCAATGTGATCAAAGTGTTTGATCACGGGATCATGCATTACGGTACGAGAAATGTGACTTGCCGGTAACGAGATTGAACGAGGTATTGGGATACCGACGATCAAATCTCGGGCAAGTAAAATACCGATTGACAAAGGGAATCGTATACGGGATTAATTGAATCCTTGACATCGTGGTTCATCCTTTGAGTTCATCGTGGAGCATGTGGGAGCCAACATGGGTATCCAGATCCCGCTGTTGGTTATTGCCCGAGAGCCGTCTCGGTCATGTCTGCATGTCTCCCGAACCCGTAGGGTCTACACACTTAAGGTTCGGTGACGCTAGGGTTGTGAAGATATGTATATGCAGTAACCCGAATGTTGTTCGGAGTCCCAGATGAGATCTCGGACGTCACGAGGAGTTTCAGAATGGTCCGGAGGTAAAGAATTATATATAGAAAGTGTTGTTTTGGCCATCGGGACAAGTTTCGGGGTTATCGGTATTGTACCGGGACCACCGGAGGGTCCCGGGGGGTCCACCGGGTGGGGCCACCTGCCTCGGGGGGCCATATGGGCTCTAGGGGTGCGCCTTGGCCTACAAGGGCCAAGGGGAACCAGCCCCTAGAGGCCCATGCGCCTAGAGGGGGGAAACCCTAAAAGGGGGGCGCCCCCTTGCTTGGGGGGCAAGCCCCACCCTTGGCCGCCGCCCCCCTAGGAGATTGCATCTCCTAGGGCCGGCGCCCCCCCTAGGGGGCTATATAAAGGGGGGAGGGGAGGGGGGCAGCGCACCCTTGCTCCTGGCGCCTCCCTCTCCCTTCTCCAACATCTCCTCCTCCTCCGTAGAGCTCGGCGAAGCCCTGTCGGAGTACTGCAACTCCACCATCACCACGCCGTCGTGCTGCTGCTGGAGAGATCTTCCTCAACCTCTCATTTGCCTTGCTGGATCAAGAAGAAGGAGACGTTACGCTGACCGTACGTGTGTTGAACGCGGAGGTGCCGTCCTTTCGGTGCTAGGATCTCCGGTGATTTGGATCACGTCGTGTACGACTACCTCATCCCCGTTCGTTGAACGCTTCCGCTTGCGATCTACAAAGTGGTATGTAGATGCAATCTCTCCCCCATGACTCGTTGCTAGATGAACTCATAGATGGATCTTGGTGAAACCGTAGGAAAAATTTTAATTTTCTGCAACGTTCCCCAACAGTGGCATCATGAGCTAGGTCTATGCGTAGTTCTCTATTGCACGAGTAGAACACAATTTGTTGTGGGCGTAGATGTTGTCAACTTTCTTGCCGCTACCAGTCTTATCTTGCTTCAACGGTATTGTGGGATGAAGCGGCCCGGACCAACCTTACACGTACTCTTACGTGAGACCGGTTCCACCGACTAACATGCACTAGTTGCATAAGGTGGTTGGCGGGTGTCTGTCTCTCCCACTTTAGTTGGAGCGGATTCGATGAAAAGGGTCCTTATGAAGGGTAAATAGAAGTTGACAAATCACGTTGTGGCTTTCACGTAGGTAAGAAAACGTTCTTGCTAGAACCCTAATTCAGCCACGTAAAACTTGCAACAACAATTAGAGGACGTCTAACTTATTTTTACAGCAAGTGTTTTGTGATATGATATGGCCAAAGTTGTGATGCATGATGAATGATCTATATGTGATGTATGAGATGTTCATGCTATTGTAATAGGAATCACGACTTGCATGTCGATGAGTATGACAACCGGCAGGAGCCATAGGAGTTGTCTTTATTTTTGTATGACCTGCGTGTCATTGAGAAACGCCATGTAAATTACTTTACTTTATTGCTAAACGCGTTAGCCATAGTAGTAGAAGTAATAGTTGGCGAGCAACTTCATGGAGACACGATGATGGAGATCATGGTGTCAAGCCGGTGACAAGATGATCATGGAGCCCCAAGATGGAGATCAAAGGAGCTATGTGATATTGGCCATATCATGTCACGTTTATTATTTGATTGCATGCGATGTTTATCATGTTTTGCATCTTGTTTACTTAGAACGACGGTAGTAAATAAGATGATCCCTCATAATAATTTCAAGAAGTGTTCCCCCTAACTGTGCACCGTTGCGACAGTTCGTTGTTTCGAAGCACCACGTGATGATCGGGTGTGATAGATTCTAACGTTCACATACAACGGGTGTAAGACAGGTTTACACATGCAAACACTTAGGTTGACTTGACGAGCCTAGCATGTACAGACATGGCCTCGGAACACAGAAGACCGAAAGGTCGAGCATGAGTCGTATAGAAGATACGATCAACATGTAGATGTTCACCAATGTTGACTAGTCCGTCTCACGTGATGATCGGACACGGCCTAGTTGACTTGGATCATGTAATACTTAGATGACTAGAAGAGGGATGTCTATCTAAGTGGGAGTTCATTAAATAATTTGATTAAATGAACTTTATTATCATGAACTTAGTCTAAAATATTTACAATATGTCTTGTAGATCAAATGGCCAACGTAGTCCTCAACTTCAACGCGTTCCTAGAGAAAACCAAGCTGAAAGACGATGGCAGCAACTATACGGACTGGGTCCGGAACCTGAGGATCATCCTCATAGCTGCCAAGAAAGATTATGTCCTACGAGCACCGCTGGGTGACGCACCTGTTCTCCCTGCAGAACAAGACGTTATGAACGCTTGGCGGTCACGTTCTGATGATTACTCCCTCGTTCAGTGCGGCATGCTTTACAGCTTACAGCCGGGGCTCCAAAAGCGTTTTGAGAGACATGGAGCATATGAGATGTTCGAAGAGCTGAAAATGGTTTTCCAAGCTCATGCCCGGGTCGAGAGATATGAAGTCTCCGACAAATTCTTTAGCTGTAAGATGGAGGAAAATAGCTTTGTCAGTGAACACATACTCAAGATGTCTGGGTTGCACAACCGCTTGACTCAACTGGAAGTTAATCTCCCGGATGAAGCGGTCATTGACAGAATCCTCCAGTCGCTTCCACCTAGCTACAAGAGCTTTGTGATGAAATACAATATGCAGGGGATGGTAAAGACCATTCCTGAGGTATATGCTATGCTGAAATCAGCAGAGGTAGAAATCAAGAAGGAGCATCAAGTGTTGATGGTGAATAAAACCACTAAGTTCAAGAAGGGCAAGGGTAAAAAGAACTTCAAGAAGGACGGCAAGGAAGTTGCCGCGCCCGGTAAGCAAGTTGCCGGGAAGAAGCCAAAGAATGGACCCAAGCCCGAGACTGAGTGTTTTTATTGCAAGGGAAGTGGTCACTGGAAGCGGAACTGCCCCAAATACTTAGCGGACAAGAAGGCCGGCAAAACCAAAGGTATATGTGATATACATGTAATTGATGTGTACCTTACCAGTACTCGTAGTAGCTCTTGGGTATTTGATACCGGTGCAGTTGCTCACATTTGTAACTCAAAGCAGGAGCTGCGGAATAAACGGAGACTGGCGAAGGACGAGGTGACGATGCGCGTCGGGAATGGTTCCAAGGTCGATGTGATCGCCGTCGGCACGCTAAATCTACATTTACCTACGGGATTAGTTTTAAACCTCAATAATTGTTATTTAGTGCCAAGTTTGAGCATGAACATTGTATCTGGATCTCGTTTAATTCGAGATGGCTACTCATTTAAATCCGAGAATAATGGTTGTTCTATTTATATGAGAGATATGTTTTATGGTCATGCTCCGATGGTTAATGGTTTATTCTTAATGAATCTCGTACGTGATGATACACATATTCATAGTGTGAATACCAAAAGAGTTAAAGTTGATAACAATAGTCCCACATATTTGTGGCACTGCCGCCTTGGTCACATAGGTGTCAAACGCATGAAGAAGCTCCATGCAGATGGACTTTTAGAGTCTCTTGATTATGAATCATTTGACACGTGCGAACCATGCCTCATGGGTAAAATGACCAAGACTCCGTTCTCAGGAACAATGGAGCGAGCAACAAACTTATTGGAAATCATACATACCGATGTGTGCGGTCCAATGAGTGTTGAGGCTCGCGGTGGCTATCGTTATGTTCTCACCCTCAGTGATGACTTGAGTGGATATGGGTATATCTACTTAATGAAACACAAGTCTGAGACCTTTGAAAAGTTCAAGGAATTTCAGAGTGAGGTTGAAAATCAACGTGATAGAAAGATCAAGTTTCTACGATCAGATCGTGGAGGAGAATACTTGAGTCACGAATTTGGCACACACTTAAGAAAATGTGAAATAGTTTCACAACTCACGCCGCCTAGAACACCTCAGCATAATGGTGTGTCCGAACGTCGTAATCGCACTCTATTAGATATGGTACGATCTATGATGTCTCTTACCGATTTACCGCTATCTTTTTGGGGCTATGCTTTGGAGACTGCCGCATTCACTTTAATTAGGGCTCCGTCGAAATCCGTTGAGACGATACTGTATGAATTATGGTTTGGGAAGAAACCTAAGCTGTCGTTTCTGAAAGTTTGGGGATGCGATGCTTATGTCAAGAAACTTCAACCTGAAAAGCTCGAACCCAAGTCGGAAAAATGCGTCTTCATAGGATACCCTAAAGAAACTGTTGGGTATACCTTCCACCTCAGATCCGAAGGCAAGATCTTTGTTGCCAAGAATGGATCCTTTCTAGAGAAAGAGTTTCTCTCGAAAGAAGTAAGTGGGAGGAAATTAGAACTTGATGAAGTGTTACCTCTTGAACCGGAAAATGGCGAAACTCAAGAAAACGTTCCTGAGGTGCCTGCGCCGACTAAAGAGGAAATTAATGATGATGATCAAGATGCTTCTAATCAAGTTCCTACTGAAATTCGAAGGTCCACAAGGATACGTTCCGCACCAGAGTGGTACGGCAACCCTGTCTTGGAAATCATGTTGTTAGACAACGGTGAGCCTTCGAACTATGAGGAAGCAATGGCGGGCCCGGATTCTGACAAATGGCTGGAAGCCATGAAATCCGAGATAGGATCCATGTATGAAAACAAAGTATGGACTTTGACTGACTTGCCCGTTAAGCGGCGAGCCATAGAAAATAAATGGATCTTTAAGAAGAAGACAGACGCGGATGGTAATGTGACCATCTATAAAGCTCGGCTTGTCGCTAAGGGTTATCGACAAGTTCAAGGAATTGACTACGATGAGACTTTCTCACCGGTAGCGAAGCTGAAGTCCGTCCGAATCATGTTAGCAATTGCCGCATTCTACGATTATGAAATATGGCAAATGGACGTCAAAACGACATTCCTTAATGGTTTCCTTAAGGAAGAATTGTATATGATGCAGCCAGAAGGTTTTGTCGATCCTAAGAATGCTGACAAGGTGTGCAAGCTCCAACGCTCGATTTACGGGCTGGTGCAAGCATCTCGGAGTTGGAACATTCGCTTTGATGAGATGATCAAAGCGTTTGGGTTTACGCAGACTTATGGAGAAGCCCGCGTTTACAAGAAAGTGAGTGGGAGCTCTGTAGCATTTCTCATATTATATGTAGACGACATACTTTTGATGGGAAATGATATAGAACTCTTGGACAGCATTAAGGCCTACTTGAATAAAAGTTTTTCAATGAAGGACCTTGGAGAAGCTGCTTATATATTAGGCATCAAGATCTATAGAGATAGATCAAGACGCCTCATAGGTCTTTCACAAAGCACATACCTTGATAAGATATTGAAGAAGTTCAATATGGATCAATCTAAGAAGGGGTTCTTACCTGTGTTACAAGGTGTGAAACTGAGCTCAGCTCAATGTCCGACCACGGCAGAAGATATAGAAGAGATGAGTGTCATCCCCTATGCCTCAGCCATAGGTTCTATTATGTATGCCATGCTGTGTACCAGACCTGATGTAAACCTTGCCGTAAGTTTGGTAGGAAGGTACCAAAGTAATCCCGGCAAGGAACACTGGACAGCGGTCAAGAATATCCTGAAGTACCTGAAAAGGACTAAGGAAATGTTTCTCGTTTATGGAGGTGACGAAGAGCTCGTCGTAAAGGGTTACGTCGACGCTAGCTTCGACACAGATCTAGATGACTCTAAGTCACAAACCGGATACGTGTATATTTTGAATGGTGGGGCAGTAAGCTGGTGCAGTTGCAAGCAGAGCGTTGTGGCGGGATCTACATGTGAAGCGGAATACATGGAAGCCTCGGAGGCAACACATGAAGCAATTTGGGTGAAGGAGTTCATCACCGACCTCGGAGTCATACCCAATGCGTCGGGACCAATCAAACTCTTCTGTGACAACACTGGAGCTATTGCACTTGCCAGGGAGCCCAGGTTTCACAAGAAGACCAGAAACATCAAGCGTCGCTTCAACTCCATTCGTGAAAATGTTCAAGATGGAGACATAGAAATTTGTAAAGTGCACACGGATCTGAATGTCGCAGATCCGTTGACTAAACCTCTCCCTAAGGCAAAACATGATCAGCACCAGAACTCTATGGGTGTTCGATTCATCACAATGTAACTAGATTATTGACTCTAGTGCAAGTGGGAGACTGTTGGAAATATGCCCTAGAGGCAATAATAAAAGCATTATTATTATATTTCCTTATTCATGATAATTGTCTTTATTCGTGCTATAATTGTGTTATTCGGAAATCGTAATACATGTGTAAATAACAGACAACAACGTGTCCCTAGTAAGCCTCTAGTTGACTAGCTCGTTGATCAACATATAGTCATGGTTTCCTGACTATGGGCATTGGATGTCAATGATAACGAGATCACATCATTAGGAGAATGATGTGATGGACAAGACCCAATCCTAAACATAGCATAAGATCGCATAGTTCGTTTGCTAGAGTTTTCCAATGTCAAGTATCCTTTCCTTAGACCATGAGATCGTGTAACTCCCGGATACTGTAGGAGTGCTTTGGGTTTGCCAAACGTCACAACGTAACTGGGTGACTATAAAGGTATACTACGGGTATCTCCGAAAGTGTCTGTTGGGTTGACACGGATCGAGACTGGGATTTGTCACTCCGCTTGACGGAGAGGTATCACCGGGCCCTCTCGGTAATGCATCATCATAATGAGCTCAATGTGATCAAAGTGTTTGATCACGGGATCATGCTTTACGGTACGAGAAAAGTGACTTGCCGGTAACGAGATTGAACGAGGTATTGGGATACCGACGATCGAATCTCGGGCAAGTAAAATACCGATTGACAAAGGGAATCGTATACGGGATTAATTGAATCCTCAACATCGTGGTTCATCCCATGAGATCATCATGGAGCATGTGGGAGCCAACATGGGTATCCAGATCCCGCTGTTGGTTATTGCCCGAGAGCCGTCTCGGTCATGTCTGCATGTCTCCCGAACCCGTAGGGTCTACACACTTAAGGTTCGGTGACGCTAGGGTTGTGAAGATATGTATATGCAGTAACCCGAATGTTGTTCGGAGTCCCGGATGAGACCCCGGACGTCACGAGGAGTTTCCGAATGGTCCGGAGGTAAAGAATTATATATAGAAAGTGTTGTTTTGGCCATCGGGACAAGTTTCGGGGTTATCGGTATTGTACCGGGACCACCGGAGGGTCCCGGGGGGTCCACCGGGTGGGGCCACCTGCCTCGGGGGGCCACATGGGCTCTAGGGGTGCGCCTTGGCCTACATGGGCCAAGGGGAACCAGCCCCTAGAGGCCCATGCGCCTAGAGGGGGGAAACCCTAAAAGGGGGGGCGCCCCCTTTGCTTGGGGGGCAAGCCCCACCCTTGGCCGCCGCCCCCCTAGGAGATTGCATCTCCTAGGGCCGGCGCCCCCCCTAGGGGGCTATATAAAGGGGGGAGGGGAGGGGGGCAGCGCACCCTTGCTCCTGGCGCCTCCCTCTCCCTTCTCCAACATCTCCTCCTCCTCCGTAGAGCTCGACGAAGCCCCGTCGGAGTACTGCAACTCCACCATCACCACGCCGTTGTGCTGCTGCTGGAGACATCTTACTCAACCTCTCCTTTGCCTTGCTGGATCAAGAAGAAGGAGACGTTATGCTGACCGTACGTGTGTTGAACGCGGAGGTGCCGTCCTTTCGGTGCTAGGATCTCCGGTGATTTGGATCACGTCGTGTACGACTACCTCATCCCCGTTCGTTGAACGCTTCCGCTCGCGATCTACAAAGTGGTATGTAGATGCAATCGCTCTCCCATGACTCGTTGCTAGATGAACTCATAGATGGATCTTGGTGAAACCGTAGGAAAAATTTTAATTTTCTGCAACGCTCCCCAACATTTTGATCATCAACTTGCAGGACTCTAAGGACCATACAATTTTCTAGTAACAAATTGGGATGACAAACCTTGGGGATATGCAGCCCCACAACTCAAATTGTATCATGATGTTTTTCACACAATTCTGCAAGCAATCGAACCGGCAACCAGTCACATTAGGGAGCTGTGCGAGTTTAGAGACACCGTCATCATGGTCGAGCATGAACGGAACCATCTCTTCCGAGTTGCCCATCCAGAATAAATCCGTGTGCAGATCATAATGCGATAACGATACCTTCGTACTGATTGTTTTAGCGAAACGATGCCTTGGATGCATAGTAATTTGAATCCGCAGATCGTGGATCGCCGGGCAGCACTGCGGCAAGTAGGCAATCATGGCAGCCACGTCCTTTCTCCGTCGTTTGTCATAGGACCCCTGGAGCTGTAGCCATTCAAGACGCGGCAATGTGACAAAGTGCTCAGCGGGTTTCATGTCCTTGTTGCCATCCACTCTGACGATGCAGATGCACCCGATGTTTAGCACCTTTAGTTTAATGGCCTTGGCATGCTGAAAGTTGCCAAAAAACTGCCACAAAGGAGTGAAGCGTACTGCCTGGTAGTTGAGTATTCCCTCGCGGTCTTGCGCGTACATCCGTTCGAGGGTCAGATCCACATGTGCCAACTTGGTCGCATGTGATCTCATATAGAACTCGGAAAGGGGTCTGTCATACTTGAAAACATGCAGGCATGGCGTGTCGAGCCCAATCCCATGGCGGCCCCCTAAGCGGACCACCAACGTAAGGGTGGTGAGGCTTGGGGAGCGCACCTCCACTGCTCCACACACTCGTTGTCACAGAGACCATAAAAGAAGTGGCTTTCGACGTGGAGGTTCACCAGGTTCAGCGTGGCACGGCAGATCAGGCCCTCGAGATACGTCTTTGATGACGAGCACTTGTAAAGCCGCAGCGCGGAAAGGCGCGGGAAGGAAGCGGCGGCGCCAGCCGGTGAAGGTTCGAGGCTACAACACGCGAGGTCCAGGACGCGGAAGGTGTGTCTCGGTAAAATAGCAGGGTCCAGCTTGTACACGGAGTGCAGGTATCCATCTGTGTTTAGCTCAAACCCCATGTGTAGCTCCTCCATGTGCCGCAGTGCCGGAATATTGGCGAGCAGTGCAACCATCTCGGCTTGCCCATGACATCCTCTAACCAACTGGCGTCGGGTCCCTTGACGAACATCGAAAGCTTCTTGAGAGGGCACCGACTGCTCGCACTCAGGTCTTCGTGGAACAACCAGTACTTGAGCCATGAGTAATCCAGGTTTCCCATATCGCAGTAGGATCTGGAGGCCAGGTTGATGGTGTCCCTGGTCAGCCAGTGTGGACGCCATTGCCGGGAGATGGCAGATGTGCGGGCGGCGTCCCTGGCGGGAGGAAGGAGAGAATGGAGATGAGGAGGTCGTCTATGAGGCCCGGGAGACGATCGACGGCGGCCATACCGTCATGCAAGATAGGGTTATATTGTATCCTGGAGGAAGAAGGGGAACGGATCTTATATTCTTATTTTCTTACACGTATGAATCAGGATTTTTTTCCCCGCAAAAAAAAGAATCACGATCGGCGGCTACTATTTCTCTTTTTTTAGAACAGGCTACGATTTCCTAGGTCCAAAACTTCAAGTCAGAAAACCTAGGTCCAAACTGGGCCGGATTGCAGGCTCTTGCTCAGTCAAATTATTTCCTATATCGGTCGCAAATATAAAAATTTACCAGGTTGAATAACAAAAAATCATAATATTTTAGAGTAAAGATAGATATATCAAATTGTATAGAATGTTACTGAAAAAGTCATCTCTTCAGTTTTCACTTTGTATTGCAAATTGTGATCCTGTTTGCTTTTCCCCATCTGATTTGACTCTTCAGTTGAATCCTGTTCCATTAGCTTCCTTCGGTCCAATGCATTTGCTCTCCATCTCTTTACAATCGAGTGTTGACCTGGCTTAGAAGTTTCAAATTTTGATCATCAACTTGCAGGACTCTAAGGACCATACAATTTTCTAGTAACAAATTGTATCTTGATGTTTTTCACGCAATTCTGCAAGCAATCGAACCGGCAACCAGTCACATCAGGGAGTTGTGCGAGTTTAGAGACACCGCCATCATGGTCGAGCATGAACAGAACCATCTCTTCGGAGTTGCCCATCCAGAATAAACCCGTGTGCAGATCATAATGCGATAACGATACCTTCGTACTGATTGTTTTAGCGAAACGATGCCTTGGATGCATAGTAATTTGAATCCGCAGATCGTGGATCGCCGGGCAGCACTGCGGCAAGTAGGCAATGATGGCAGCCACGTCCTTTCTGCGTCGTTTGTCATAGGACCCCTGGAGCTGTAGCCATTCAAGACGCGGCAATGTGACAAAGTGCTCAGCGGGTTTCATGTCCTTGTTGCCATCCACTGTGACGATGCAGATGCACCCGATGTTTAGCACCTTCAGTTTAATGGCCTTGGCATGCTGAAAGTTGCCAAAAAACTGCCACAAAGGAGTGAAGCGTACTGCCTGGTAGTTGAGTATTCCCTCGCGGTCTTGCGCGTACATCCGTTCGAGGGTCAGATCCACATGTGCCAACTTGGTCGCATGTGATCTCATATAGAACTCGGCAAGGGGTCTGTCATACTTGAAAACATGCAGGCATGGCGTGTCGAGCCCAATCCCATGGCGCCCCCCTAAGCGGACCACCAACGTAAGGGTGGTGAGGCTTGGAGAGCGCACCTCCACTGCTCCACACACTCGTTGTCACAGAGACCATAAAAGAAGTGGCTTTCGATGTGGAGGTTCACCAGGTTCAGCGTGGCACGGCGGATCAGGTCCTCGAGATACGTCTTTGATGACGAGCACTTGTAAAGCCGCAGCGCGGAAAAGGCGCGGGAAGGAAGCGGCGGCGCCGGCCGGTGAAGGTTCGAGGCTACAACACGCGAGGTCCAGGACGCGGAAGGTGTGTCTCGGTAAAATAGCAGGGTCCAGCTTGTACACGGAGCGCAGGTATCCATCTGTGTTTAGCTCAAACCCCATGTGTAGCTCCTCCATGTGCCGCAGTGCCGGAATATTGGCGAGCAGTGCAACCATCTCGGGTTGCCCATGACATCCTCGAACCAACTAGCGTCGGGTCCCTTGACGAACAGCGAAAGCTTCTTGAGAGGGCACCGACTGCTCGCACTCAGGTCTTCGTGGAACAACCAGTACTTGAGCCATGAGTAATCCAGGTTTCCCATATCGCAGTAGGATCTGGAGGCCAGGTTGATGGTGTCCCTGGTCAGCCAGTGTGGACGCCATTGCCGGGAGATGGCAGATGTGCGGGCGGCGTCCCTGGCGGGAGGAAGGAGAGAATGGAGACGAGGAGTTCGTCTATGAGGCCCGGGAGACGATCGACGGCGGCCATACCGTCATGCAAGATAGGGTTATATTGTATCCTGGAGGAAGAAGGGGAACGGATCTTAAATTCTTATTTTCTTACACGTATGAATCAGGATTTTTTTCCCCGGAAAAAAAAAGAATCACGATCGGCGGCTACTATTTCTCTTTTTTTAGAACAGGCTACGATTTCCTAGGTCGAAAACTTCAAGTCAGAAAACCTAGGTCCAAACTGGGCCGGATTGCAGGCTCTTGCTCAGTCAAATTATTTCCTATATCGGTCGCAAATATACAAATTTACCAAGTTGAATAACAAAAAATCATAATATATTAGAGTAAAGATAGATATATCAAATTGTATAGAATTTTACTGAAAAAGTCATCTTCAGTTTTCACTTTGTATTGCAAATTGTGATCCTGTTTGATTTTCCCCATCTGATTTGACTCTTCAGTTGAATCCTGTTCCATTAGCTTCCTTCGGTCCAATGCATTTGCTCTCCATCTCTTTACAATCGAGTGTTGACCTGGCTTAGAAGTTTCAAATTTTGATCATCAACTTGCAGGACTCTAAGGACCATACAATTTTCCAGTAACAAATTGGAACGGCAAACCTTGGGGATATGCAGCCCCAACAACTCAAATTGTATCTTGATGTTTTTCACGCAATTCTGCAAGCAATCGAACCGGCAACCAGTCACATCGGGGAGCTGTGCGAGTTTAGAGACACCGTCATCATGGTCGAGCATGAATGGAACCATCTCTTCCGAGTTGCCCATCCTGAATAAATCCGTGTGCAGATCATAATCCGATAACGATACCTTCGTACTGATTGTTTTAGCGAAACGATGCCTTGGATACATAGTAATTTGAATCCGCAGATCGTGGATCGCTGGGCAGCACTGTGGCAAGTAGGCAATGATGGCAGCCATGTCCTTTCTACGTCGTTTGTCATAGGACCCCTGGAGCTGTAGCCGTTCAAGACGCGGCAATGTGACAAAGTGCTCAGCGGGTTTCATGTCCTTGTTGCCATCCACTGTGACGACGCAGATGCACCCGATGTTTAGCACCTTCAGTTTAATAGCCTTGGCATGCTGAAAGTTGCCAAAAAACTGCCACAAAGGAGTGAAGCGTACTGCCTGGTAGTTGAGTATTCCCTCGCGGTCTTGCGCGTACATCCGTTCGAGGGTCAGATCCACATGTGCCAACTTGGTCGCATGTGATCTCATATAGAACTCGGAAAGGGGTCTGTCATACTTGAAAACATGCAGGCATGGCGTGTCGAGCCCAATGCCATGGCGGCCCCCCTAAGCGGACCACCAACGTAAGGGTGGTGAGGCTTGGGGAGTGCAGCTCCACTGCTCCACACACTCGTTGTCACAGAGACCATAAAAGCAGGGGCTTTCGATGTGGAGGATCACGAGGTTCAGCGTGGCACGACGGATCAGGCCCTCGAGATACATCTTTGATGACGAGCACTTGTGAAGCCGCAACGCGGAGAGGCGCGGGAAGGAAGCGGCGGCGCCGGCCGGTGAAGGTTCGAGGCTACAACACGCGAGGTCCAGGACGCGGAAGGTGTGTCTCGGTAAAATAGCAGGGTCCAGCTTGTACACGGAGCGCAGGTATCCATCTGTGTTTAGCTCAAACCCCATGTGTAGCTCCTCCATGTGCCGCAGTGCCGGAATATTGGCGAGCAGTGCAACCATCTCGGGTTGCCCATGACATCCTCGAACCAACTAGCGTCGGGTCCCTTGACGAACAGCGAAAGCTTCTTGAGAGGGCACCGACTGCTCGCACTGAGGTCTTCATGGAACAACCGGTACTTGAGCCATGAGTAATCCAGGTTTCCCATATCGCAGTAGGATTTGGAGTCCAGGTCGATGGTGTCCCTGGTCAGCCAGTGTGGACGCCATTGCCGGGAGATGGCAGATGTGCGGGCGGCGTCCCTGGCGGGAGGAAGGAGAGAATGGAGACGAGGAGTTCGTCTATGAGGCCCGGGAGACGATCGACGGCGGCCATACCGTCATGCAAGATAGGGTTATATTGTATCCTGGAGGAAGAAGGGGAACGAATCTTATATTCTTATTTTCTTACACGTATGAATCAGGATTTTTTTCCCCGGAAAAAAAAAGAATCACGATCGGCGGCTACTATTTCTCTTTTTTTAGAACAGGCTACGATTTCCTAGGTCGAAAACTTCAAGTCAGAAAACCTAGGTCCAAACTGGGCCGGATTGCAGGCTCTTGCTCAGTCAAATTATTTCCTATATCGGTCGCAAATATACAAATTTACCAAGTTGAATAACAAAAAATCATAATATATTAGAGTAAAGATAGATATATCAAATTGTATAGAATTTTACTGAAAAAGTCATCTTCAGTTTTCACTTTGTATTGCAAATTGTGATCCTGTTTGCTTTTCCCCATCTGATTTGACTCTTCAGTTCAATCCTGTTCCATTAGCTTCCTTCGGTCCAATGCATTTGCTCTCCATCTCTTTACAATCGAGTGTTGACCTGGCTTAGAAGTTTCAAATTTTGATCATCAACTTGCAGGACTCTAAGGACCATACAATTTTCCAGTAACAAATTGGGACGGCAAACCTTGGGGATATGCAGCCCCAACAACTCAAATTGTATCTTGATGTTTTTCACGCAATTCTGCAAGCAATCGAACCGGCAACCAGTCACATCGGGGAGCTGTGCGAGTTTAGAGACACCGTCATCATGGTCGAGCATGAATGGAACCATCTCTTCCGAGTTGCCCATCCTGAATAAATCCGTGTGCAGATCATAATCCGATAACGATACCTTCGTACTGATTGTTTTAGCGAAACGATGCCTTGGATACATAGTAATTTGAATCCGCAGATCGTGGATCGCTGGGCAGCACTGTGGCAAGTAGGCAATGATGGCAGCCATGTCCTTTCTGCGTCGTTTGTCATAGGACCCCTGGAGCTGTAGCCGTTCAAGACGCGGCAATGTGACAAAGTGCTCAGCGGGTTTCATGTCCTTGTTGCCATCCACTGTGACGACGCAGATGCACCCGATGTTTAGCACCTTCAGTTTAATAGCCTTGGCATGCTGAAAGTTGCCAAAAAACTGCCACAAAGGAGTGAAGCGTACTGCCTGGTAGTTGAGTATTCCCTCGCGGTCTTGCGCGTACATCCGTTCGAGGGTCAGATCCACATGTGCCAACTTGGTCGCATGTGATCTCATATAGAACTCGGAAAGGGGTCTGTCATACTTGAAAACATGCAGGCATGGCGTGTCGAGCCCAATGCAATGGCGGCCCCCCTAAGCGGACCACCAACATAAGGGTGGTGAGGCTTGGGGAGTGCAGCTCCACTGCTCCACACACTCGTTGTCACAGAGACCATAAAAGCAGGGGCTTTCGATGTGGAGGATCACGAGGTTCAGCGTGGCACGACGGATCAGGCCCTCGAGATACGTCTTTGATGACGAGCACTTGTGAAGCCGCAGCGCGGAGAGGCGCGGGAAGGAAGCGGCGGCGCCGGCCGGTGAAGGTTCGAGGCTGCAGCACGCCAGGTCCAGGACGCGGAAGGCGTGTCTCGGTAAAATAGCAGGGTCCAGCTTGTACACGAAGCACAGGTATCCATCTGTGTTTAGCTCAAACCCCACGCGTAGCTCCTCCATGTGCCGCAGTGCCGGAATATTGGCGAGCAGGGCGACCATCTCAGGTTGCCCATGACATCCTCGAACCAACTGGCGTCTTGTACGTTGACGAACAACGAGAGCTTCTTGAGAGGGCACCGACTGCTCGCACTCAGGTCTTCGTGGAACAACCGGTACTTGAGCCATGAGTAATCCAGGTTTCCCATATCGCAGTAGGATCTGGAGGCCCGGTTGATGGTGTCCCTGGTCAGCCAGTGTGGACGCCATTGCCGGGAGATGGCGGATGTGCGGGCGGCGTCCCTGGCGGGAGGAAGGAGAGAATGGAGACGAGGAGGTCGTCTATGAGGCCCGGGAGACGATCGACGACGGCCATACCGTCATGCAAGATAGGGTTAGATTGGATCCTGGAGGAAGAAGGGGAACGAATCTTATATTCTTATTTTCTTACACGTATGAATCATGATTTTTTTCCGTGAAAAAAAAAAATCACGATCGGCGGCTACTATTTCTCTTTTTTTAGAACAGGCTACGATTTCCTAGGTCCAAAACTTCAAGTCAGAAAACCTATGTCCAAACTGGGCCGGATTGCAGGCTCTTGCTCAGTCAAATTATTTCCTATATAGGTCGCAAATATAAAAATTTACCAGGTTGAATAACAAAAGATAAAAATATTTTAGAGTACAGATAGATATATCCAATTGTATAGAATTTTACTGAAAAAGTCATCTCTTCAGTTTTCACTTTGTATTGCAAATTGTGATCCTGTTTACTTTTCCCCATCTGATTTGACTCTTCAGTTGAATCATGTTCCATTAGCTTCCTTCGGTCCAATGCATTTGCTCTCCATCTCTTTACAATCGAGTGTTGACATGGCTTAGAAGTTTCAAATTTTGATCATCAACTTGCAGGACTCTAACGACCATACAATTTTCCAGTAACAAACTGGGACGACAATCCTTGGGGATATGCAGCCCCAACAACTCAAATTGTATCTTGATGTTTTTCACGCAATTCTGCAAGCAATCGAACCGGCAACCAGTCACATCGGGGAGCTGTGCGAGTTTAGAGACACCGTCATCATGGTCGAGCATGAACGGAACCATCTCTTCCGAGTTGCCCATCCTGAATAAATCCGTGTGCAGATCATAATCCGATAACGATACCTTCGTACTGATTGTTTTAGCGAAACGATGCCTTGGATGCATAGTAATTTGAATCCGTAGATCGTGGATCACTGGGAAGAACTGCGGCAAGTAGGCAATGATGGCAGCCACGTCCTTTCTGCATCGTTTGTCATAGGACCCCTGGAGCTGTAGCCGTTCAAGACGCGACAATGCGACAAAGTGCTCAGCGGGTTTTATGGCCTTGTTGCCATCCACTGTGACGATGCAGATGCACCCGTTGTTTAGCACCTTCAGTTTAATGGCCTTGGCATGCTGAAAGTTGCCAAACTGCCACAAAGGAGTGAAGCGTACTGCCTGGTAGGTGAATATTCCCTCGCGGTCTTGCACGTACATCAGTTCGAGGGTCAGATCCACATGTGCCAACTTGGTCGCATGTGATCTCATATAGAACTCGAAAGGGGTCTGTCATACTTGAAAACATGCAGGCATGGCGTGTCGAGCCCAATGCCGTGGCGGCCCCGTAAGCGGTCCACCAACGTAAGGGTGGTGAGCCTTGGGGAGTGCACCTCCACTGCTCCACACACTCGTTGTCACAGAGACCATAAAAGCAGTGGCTTTCGATGTGGAGGGTCACCAGGTTCAGCGTGACACGGCGGATCAGGCCCTCGAGATACGTCTTTGATGATGAGCACTTTTAAAGCCGCAGCGCGGAGAGGCGCGGGAAGGAAGCGGCGGCGCCGGCCGGTGAAGGTTCGAGGCTGCAGCACGCCAGGTCCACGACGCCGAAGGTGTGGCTCGGTAAAATAGTAGGGTCCAGCTTGTAAACGGAGCGCAGGTATCCATCCGTGTTTAGCTCAAACCCCATGCGTAACCACTCCATGTGCCGCAGTGCCGGAATATTGGGGAGCAGGGCGACCATCTCGGGTTGCCCATGACATCCTCGAACCAACTGGCGTCGGGTCCCTTGACGAACAGCGAGAGCTTCTTGACAGGGCACCGACTGCTCGGACTGAGGGCTTCGTGGAAGAACCGGTACTTGAGCCATGAGTAATCCAGGTTTCCCATATCGCAGTAGAATCTGGAGGACAGGTTGATGGTGTCCCTGGGCAGCCATTGTGGACGACATTTCTGGGAGATGGCGGATGTGCGGGCGGCGTCCCTGGCGGGAGGAAGGAGAGACTGGAGACGAGGAGGTCGTCTGTGAGGCCCGGGAGACGATCGACGGCGGCCATCCCGTCATGCAAGCTAGGGTTAGATTGGATCCTGGAGGAAGAAGGGGAACGGATCTTATATTCTTATTTTCTTACACGCATGATTCTGGATTTTTTTCCCCGGAAAAAAAAGAATCACGATCGGCAGCTACTATTTCTCTTTTTTTAGAACAGGCTACGATTTCCTAGGTCCAAAACTTCAAGTTAGAAAACCTAGGTCCAAACTGGGCCGGATTGCAGGCTCTTGCAGCATCAAATTATTTCCTATATAGGTCACAAATATAAAATTTTACCAGGTTGAATAACAAAAGATCAAATTATTTTAGAGTAAAGACAGATATATCCAATTGTATAGAATTTTACTGAAAAAGTCATCTCTTCAGTTTTTACTTTGTATTGCAAATTGTGATCCTGTTTGCTTTTCCCCATCTGATTTCACTCTTCAGTTGAATCCTGTTCCATTAGCTTCCTTCGGTCCAATGCATTTGCTCTCCGTCTCTTTACAATCGAGTGTTGACATGTCTTAGAAGTTTCAAATTTTGATCATCAACTTGCAGGACTCTAAGGACCATACAATTTTCCAGTAACAAATTGGGACGGCAAACCTTGGGGATATGCAGCCCCAACAACTCAAATTGTATCATGATGTTTCTGACACAATTCTGCAAGCAATCGAACCGGCAACCAGTCACATCGGGGAGCTGTAAGAGTTTAGAGACACCGTCATCATGGTCGAGCATGAACGGAACCATCTCTTCCGAGTTGCCCATCCTGAATAAATCCATGTGCAGATCATAATCCGATAACGATACCTTCATACTGATTGTTTTAGCGAAACGATGCCTTGGATGCATAGTAATTTGAATCCGCAGATCGTGGATCGCTGGGCAGCACTGCGGCAAGTAGGCAATGATGGCAGCCACGTCCTTTCTGCGTCGTTTGCCATAGGACCCCTGGAGCTATAGCCGTTCAAGACGCGGCAATGTGACAAAGTGCTCAGCGGGTTTCATGTCCTTTTTGCCATCCACTATGACGATGCAGATGCACCCGATGTTTAGCACCTTCAGTTTAATGGCCTTGGCATGCTGCAAGTTACGAAAAAACTGCCACAAAGGAGTGAAGCGTACTGCCTGGTGGGTGAATATTCCCTCGCGGTCTTGCGCATACATCTGTTCGAGGGTCAGATCCACATGTGCCAACTTGGTCGCATGTGATCTCATATAGAACTCGGAAAGGGGTCTGTCATACTTGAAAACATGCATGCATGGCGTGTCGAGCCCAATGCCATGGCGGCCCCCCTAAGCGGTCCACCAACGTAAGGGTGGTGAGGCTTGGGGAGTGCACCTCCACTGCTCCACACACCGTTGTCATAGAGACCATAAAAGCTGTGGCTTTCGATGTGGAGGTTCACCAGGTTCAGCGTGGCACGGCGGATCAGGCCCGCGAGATACGTCTTTGATGAGGAGCACTTGTAAAGCCGCAGCGCGTGGAGGCGCGGGAAGGAAGCGGCGGTGCCGGCCGGTGAAGGTTCGAGGCTGCAACACGCCAGGTCCAGGACGCGGAGGGTCTGTCTCGGTAAAATAGCAGGGTCCAGCTTGTACACGGAGCGCAGGTATCCATCTGTGTTTAGCTTAAACCCCACACATAGCTCCTCCATGTGCCGCAGTGCCGGAATATTAGCAAGCAGGGCGACCATCTCGGGATGCCCATGACATCCTCGAACCAACTGGCGGGTCCCTTGACGAACAGCGAGAGCTTCTTGACAGGGCACCGACTGCTCGCACTGAGGGCTTCGTGGAACAACCGGTGCTTGAGCCATGAGTAATCCAGGTTTCCCATATCGTAGTAGGATCTGGAGGCCAGGTTGATGGTGTCCCTGGTCAGCCAGTGTGGACGCCATTGCCGGGAGATGGCGGATGTGCGGGCGGCGTCCCTGGCAGGAGGAAGGAGAGAATGGAGATGAGGAGGTCGTCTGTGAGGCCCGGGAGACGATCGACGGCGGCCATCCCATCATGCAAGCTAGGGTTAGATTGGATCCTGGAGGAAGAAGGGGAACGGATCTTATATACTTATTTTCTTACACGTATGAATCAGGATTTTTTTCCCTGAAAAAAAAAGAATCACGAACGGCGGCTACTATTTCTCTTTTTTTAGAACAAGCTACGATTTCCTAGGTCCAAAACTTCAAGTCAGAAAACCTAGGTCTAAAGTGGGCCGGATTGCAGGCTCTTGCAGCATCAAATTATTTCCTATATAGGTCGCAAATATAAAAATTACCAGGTTGAATAACAAAAGATCAAAATATTTTAGAGTAAAGATAGATATATCCAGTTGTATAGAATTTTACTAAAAAAGTCATCTCTTCAGTTTTCACTTTGTATTGCAAATTGTGATCCTGTTTGCTTTTCCCCATCTGATTTGACTCTTCAGTTGAATCCTGTTCCATTAGCTTCCCTCGGTGCAATGCATTTGCTCTCCATCTCTTTACAATCGAGTGTTGACATGGCTTAGATGTTTCAAATTTTGATCATCAACTTACAGGACTCTAAGGACCATACAATTTTCCAGTAACAAATTGGGACGGCAAACCTTGGGGATATGCAGCCCCAACAACTCAAATTTATCTTGATGTTTTTCACGCAATTCTGCAAGCAATCGAACCGGCAACCAGTCACATCGGGGAGCTGTGCGAGTTTAGAGACACCGCCATCATGGTCGAGCATGAACAGAACCATCTCTTCCGAGTTGCCCATCCTGAATAAATCCGTGTGCAGATCATAATCCGATAACGATACCTTCGTACTGATTGTTTTAGCGAAACGATGCCTTGGATGCATAGTAATTTGAATCCGCAGATTGTGGATCGCTGGGCAGCATTGCGGCAAGTAGGCAATGATGGCAGCCACGTCCTTTCTGCGTCGTTTGTCATAGTACCCCTGGAGCTGTAGCCGTTCAAGACGCGGCAATGTGACAAAGTGATCAGCGGGTTTCATGTCCTTGTTGCCATCCACTGTGACGATGCAGATGCACCCGATGTTTAGCACCTTCAGTTTAATGGCCTTGGCATGCTGAAAGTTACCAAAAAACTGCCACAAAGGAGTGAAGCGTACTGCCTCGTAGGTGAATATTCCCTCGCGGTCTTGCGCATACATCCGTTCGAGGGTCAGATCCACATGTGCCAACTTGGTCGCATCTGATCTCATATAGAACTCGGAAAGGGGTCTGTCATACTTGAAAACATGCAGGCATGGCGTGTCGAGCCCAATGCCATGGCGGCCCCCCTAAGCGGTCCACCAACGTAAGGGTGGTGAGGCTTGGGGAGTGCACCTCCACTGCTCCACACACCGTTGTCATAGAGACCATAAAAGCTGTGGCTTTCGATGTGGACGTTCACCAGGTTCAGCGTGGCACGGCGGATCAGGCCCTCGAGATACGTCTTTGATGAGGAGCACTTGTAAAGCCGCAGCGCGGAGAGGCTCGGGAAGGAAGCGGCGGCGCCGGCCGGTGAAGGTTCGAGGCTGCAGCACGCCAGGTCCAGGACGCGGAGGGTGTGTCTCGGTAAAATAGCAGGGTCCAGCTTGTACACGGAGCGCAGGTATCCATCTATGTTTAGCTCAAACCCCACGCGTAGCTCCTCCATGTGCTGCAGTGCCGGAATATTTGCGAGCAGGGCGACCATCTCGGGTTGCCCATGACATCCTCAAACCAACTGGCGTCGGGTCCCTTGACGAACAACGAGAGCTTCTTGACAGGGCACCGACTGCTCGCACTGAGGGCTTTGTGGAACAGCCGGTACTTGAGCCATGAGTAATCCAGGTTTCCCATATCGCAGTAGGATCTGGAGTCAAGGTTGATGGTGTCCCTGGTCAGCCAGTGTGGACGCCATTGCCGGGAGATGGCGGATGTGCGGGCAGTGTCCCTGGCGGGAGGAAGGAGAGAATGGAGACGAGGAGGTCGTCTGTGAGGCCCGGGAGACGATCGACGGCGGCCATCCCGTCATGCAAGCTAGGGTTAGATTGGATCCAGGAGGAAGAAGAGGAACGGATCTTATATTCTTATTTTCTTACACGTATGAATCAGGATTTTTTCCCGCAAAAAAAATAGAATCACGATCAGCAGCTATGATTTCTCTTTTTTTTAGAACAGACTACGATTTCCTAGGTCCAAAACTTGAAGTCAGAAAACCTAGGTCCAAACTGGACCGGATTGCAGGCTCTTGCAGCATCAATTATTTCTTATATAGGTCGCAAATATAAAAATTTACCAGGTTGATTAACAAAAGATCAAAATATTTTAGAGTGGATATATCCAACTATATAGAATTTTACTGAAAAAGTCATCTCTTATGATGACGAGTGGATATGTTCTACTTTGATGGTCATGTCGCACAAGCTTTCACTGGTAGAAAAAGGGGCTTCCATACGCCGCCATTAGTCCCCAACAGAACCGAACCGCGACCAAAGGGCTCTTTAGTCGCGGTTCGGGAGAAGGCCCGCGACCAACTACCTGGGCCACCGCGTTCGGTCGATAGCTGGCGGACGGGAGGGTCTTTAGTCCCGGTTGGCCAGGCCAACCGGGATTAAAGGTCCCCGAAGGCCTTTAGTCGCGGTTGGCCAGGCCAACCGGGACTAAAGGCCCATCCAGCTGGCGGACGGGAGGCCTTTAGTCCCGGTTGGCCTGGCCAACCGCGACTAAAGGCCCATCCCTATATGTACTCAGCTCACTCCACTTCACTCAGCTCATCACACTTCACAATTTTCAGAAGGTGGTGGTGGGGTGGTGATGGTTTGCTTTTGGTTTCTCCTATGCACACAAGGTGTTTGATGAAATGCCCGAGAGCCTGAAACAAGCCACACTTGAGCTTTCTCATTTATTTTTCCTTCGCGATCGCGGTTAGCAACTCGAACCTTTCATGTGTCATTGATAAAATACGCATGTGTGTAGTTCATTGTTTAATTAGTATTATTTCTAGCTACTTAGTTTAACAAATGCATGATGGTTAATTATATACTTTATATAATAATAATGCAGATGAATCGGCAATGGATGTACGGTTCCCGACTCTCCGGCGAGTTCACTACGGGTTTGAAAGATTTCCTCGTAGTGGCAAATGCGAACAGGCAGCAAGGTTTTATTATCTGTCCATGTGCTGTCTGTAAGAATGATAAGGGTTACTCCTCGCCAAGAAGAGTTCACATGGACCTGCTTATGCATGGTTTCATGCCAAGCTATTATTGTTGGACCAAGCATGGAGAAAGAGGGGTCAGAATGGAAGACGATGAAGAAGGGGATGATATCGATGACAACTATCGTGATCATTTCGGTGATACTTTCATGGAGGATGATGCTGAAGGTGGGGAAGGGTTAGGTGAAGGTGAAGAAGAGGCACATGATGAGCCCGCTGATGATCTTGGTCGGACCATTGCTGATGCACGGAGACGCTGCGAAACTGAGAAGGAGAGGGAGAATTTGGATCGCATGTTAGAGGATCACAAAAAGTCGTTGTATCCAGGATGCGATAATAGTCTGAAAAAGCTGGGCTGCACACTGGATTTGCTAAAATGGAAGGCACAGGAAGGTGTAGGTGACTCATCATTTGAAAATTTGCTGAAAATGTTGAAGAATATGTTGCCGAAGAATAACGAGTTGCCCGCCAGTACGTACGAAGCAAAGAAGGTTGTCTGCCCTCTAGGTTTAGAGGTTCAGAAGATACATGCATGCATTAATGACTGCATCCTCTACCGCGGTGAATACGAGAATTTGAATGAATGCCCTGTATGCACTGCATTGCGTTATAAGATCAGAGGCGATGACCCTGGTGACGATGTTGAGGGCGAGAAACCCAGGAAGAGGGTTCCCGCCAAGGTGATGTGGTATGCTCCTATAATACCACGGTTGAAACGTCTGCTCATGAACAAAAAGAATGCCAAGTTGTTGCGATGGCACAAAGAGGACCGTAAGTCCGACGGGTAGTCGAGACACACCGCTGATGGAACGCAATGGAGAAAGATCGACAGAGTTTTCAAAGATTTTGCAGCTGACGCAAGGAACTTAAGATTTGGTCTAAATACTGATGGCATTAATCCTTTTGGCGAGCAGAGCTCCAGCCATAGCACCTGGCCCGTGACTCTATGCATCTACAACCTTCCTCCTTGGTTGTGCATGAAGCGGAAGTTCATTATGATGCCAATTCTCATCCAAGGCCCTAAGCAACCCAGTAACGACATCGATGTGTACCTAAGACCATTAGTTGAAGAACTTTTACAGTTGTGGGCGAAACCTGGTGTACGTGTCTGGGATGAGCACAAAGGAGAGGAATTTGATCTACGAGCGTTGCTTTTTGTAACCATCAACGATTGGCCTGCTCTCAGTAACCTTTCGGGACAGACAAATAAGGGATACAATGCATGCACGCACTGCTTACATGAGACTGAAAGTGTACGTTTGGTTAATTGTAAGAAGAACGTGTACCTGGGTCATCGTCGATTTCTTCCCCGAAATCATAACGTAAGAAAGAAAGGCAAGCATTTCAACGGGAAGGCAGATCACCGGCCGAAGCCTGCGGAACGTACTGGTGCTGAGATATTTGATATGGTCAAGGATTTGAAAGTCATCTTTGGAAAGGGTCCTGGCGGACAATCAGTTCCGCGGGGAGTTGACGGGCACGCACCCATGTGGAAGAAGAAATCTATATTTTGGGAGCTAGAATATTGGAAAGTCCTAGAGGTCCGCTCTGCAATCGACGTGATGCATGTTACGAAGAATGTTTGCGTGAACCTGCTAAGCTTCTTGGGCGTGTATGGGAAGACAAATGATACAAAGGAAGCACGGCAGGACCAGCAACTTTTGAAAGACCCAGATGACCGGCATCCGGAATGGTTTCAAGGTCGTGCCAGCTACGCTCTTACCAAAGAAGAGAAGGTCATTTTTTTGAATGCCTGAGCAGTATGAAGGTCCCGTCTGGCTTCTCGTCGAATATAAAGGGAATAATAAACATGCCGGAGAAAAAGTTCCAAAACCTGAAGTCTCACGACTGCCACGTGATTATGACGCAATTGCTTCCGATTGCTTTGAGGGGGCTCCTACCGGAAAATGTTCGAGTAGCCATTGTGAAGCTATGTGCATTCCTCAATGCAATCTCTCAGAAGGTAATCAATCCAGAAGATCTACCACGGTTACAGAACGATGTGGTCCAATGCCTTGTCAGTTTCGAGTTGGTGTTCCCACCATCCTTCTTCGATATTATGACGCACCTCCTGGTCCACCTCGTCGAAGAGATTTCCATTCTCGGTCCTGTATTTCTACACAATATGTTCCCCTTTGAGAGGTTCATGGGAGTATTAAAGAAATATGTTCGTAACCGTGCTAGGCCAGAAGGAAGCATCGTCAAGGGCTATGGAAATGAGGAGGTAATTGAGTTCTGTATTGACTATGTTCCTGACCTTAAACCGATTGGTATTCCTCAATCGCGGCACGAGGGGAGACTAAGTGGAAAAGGCAAGATCGGAAGGGATACCACGATATGTATGGACGGTCATTCTATGACTGAAGCACACCACACGGTCCTGCAAAATTCCAGCTTGGTGGCTCCGTACTTCGAGCAATACAAGAATATTTTACGCTCGGACAACCCGGGGAAGCCTGAATCCTGGATTAGAAAGGCCCACATGGAGACTTTCGGCAGTTGGTTGCGAAAACATTTCATGAATGACAATGATGTTGGAGATCAGCTCTACATGTTGGCCAAGAAACCATCTTCGACTATAACGACTTTTCACGGGTACGAGATAAATGGGAATACATTTTACACCATCGCCCAAGATAAAAAGAGCACCAACCAAAACAGTGGTGTCCGCTTTGATGCAGTAACCGAGAATGGGCAAAAGGTCACATATTATGGTTACATAGAGGAGATATGGGAACTTGACTATGGACCCTCCTTTAAGGTCCCTTTGTTCCGGTGCAAATGGTTCAAGTTAACAGGAGGTGGGGTAAAGGTGGACGAGCAATACGGAATGACAATGGTGGATTTCAACAATCTTGGTTACCTTGACGAACCATTCGTCCTTGCCAAAGATGTCGCTCAGGTTTTTTATTTGAAGGACATGAGTAGCAAACCGAGGAAACGGAAAGATAAGAAAACGATCAGTACATCATGCGATGATCCAAAGCGCCACATTGTTCTTTCAGGGAAAAGAAACATCGTGGGAGTGGAGGACAAGACAGACATGTCAGAAGATTATAATATGTTTGGTGAAATTCCGCCCTTCAAAGTGAACACTGACCCAAGCATTAAGTTAAATGATGAGGATGCTCCATGGATACGACACAATCGTAAGCAAGCAGGGACGTCCAAGGGAAGAATTGATGTGTAATAATGTATAATTGTACCAAACTTTGTATTTGGTCGATGAATTGAATGATGTATCAAACCTTTTGTCAAACCTTCAAGGGATTTTAAGATTTTTTTGATATATAATTGTATTTTTAAGATTTTAAAATGAATTAGTTATATTTTTCTGATTTTTTTGATATATAATTGTATTTTTAAGATTTTAAAATGAATTAGTTATATTTTTCTGATTTTTTTGATATATAATTGTATTTTTAAGATTTTAAAATGAATTAGTTATATTTTTCTGATTTTTTTGATATATAATTGTATTTTTAAGATTTTAAAATGAATTAGTTATATTTTTCTGATTTTTTTGATATATAATTGTATTTTTAAGATTTTAAAATGAATTAGTTATATTTTTCTGATTTTTTTGATATATAATTGTATTTTTAAGATTTTAAAATGAATTAGTTATATTTTTCTGATTTTTTTGATATATAATTGTATTTTTAAGTTTTTAAAATGAATTAGTTATATTTTTCTGATTTTTTTGATATATAATTGTATTTTTAAGTTTTTAAAATGAATTAGTTATATTTTTCTGATTTTTTTGATATATAATTGTATTTTTAAGATTTTAAAATGAATTAGTTATATTTTTCTGATTTTTTTATATATAATTGTATTTTTAAGATTTTAAAATGAATTAGTTTAAAATTTCTGATTTTTTTGATATATAATTGTATTTTTAAGATTTTAAAATGAATTAGTTTTATTTTCCTGATTTTTTTGATATATAATTGTATTTTTAAGATTTTAAAATGAATTAGTTATATTTTTTTGATTTTTTTGATATATAATTGTATTTTTAAGATTTTAAAATGAATTAGTTTAAAATTTCTGATTTTTTTGATATATAATTGTATTTTTAAGATTTTAAAATGAATTAGTTTTATTTTCCTGATTTTTTTGATATATAATTGTATTTTTAAGATTTTAAAATGAATTAGTTTTATTTTCCTGATTTTAAAACTAAAAATATGCCAAATTCGGACCTTTAGTCCCGGTTGGGGAGGCGGGCCGGGACTAAAGGGCACCCTTTAGTCCCGGTCCGCCTCCCCAACCGGGACTAAAGGGTCGGTCCGCGCGGGAACGAAAACACCTTTAGTCCCGGTTGGGGAGGCGCACCGGGACTAAAGGGTACCTTTAGTCCCGGTCCGCCTCCCCAACCGGGACTAAAGGTCCGTGGTATATATATGGCACTTAGCAGTTCTCTCCTCATTCTCTCTCGATCGACACCGAAGCGCCGCCCCTCGCCGTCGCCCCGCCTCGCCGTCGCCGCGCCGTCCCCGCGTCGCCGCGCCGTCCCCGCGTCCCCGCGCCGTCCCCGTGAGCTCCTCCTCCTCCCTTCCCCCTCTGTCGCCGACGCCTCGCCTCGCCTCGCCGTCGCCTCGCCTCGCCTCGCCTCGCCGTCGCCTCGCCCCGCCTCGCCGTCGCCGTCGCCTCGCCTCGCCTCGCCGTCGCCGTCGCCTCGCCTCGCCTCGCCGTCGCCTCGCCTCGCCGTCGCCTCGCCCCGCCTCGCCGTCGCCGTCGCCGGCGCCTCCCCTGCATCCCCCTGCTGCTGCATCCTGCATCCCCTGCCGGCCCCCTACGTCGCCGCCGCGGAACGAAGACACGTACAGAAGAAAAAGAAAAAGAAGAAGAAAAACAAAGAAAAAGAAAAATAAAGAAAAATAAAGCAAATAAAGAAATAAAGAAAATAAAGCAAAGAAAAAGAAAAAGAAGCAAAGAAAAAGAAATAATGAAATAAAGAAATAAAGCAAATAAAGCAAATAAAGAAATAAAGAAATAAAGAAAAATAAAGCAAAGAAAAAGAAAAATAAAGCAAAGAAATAAAGAAATAAAGCAAATAAAGCAAATAAAGAAATAAAGAAATAAAGGAAAATAAAGCAAAGAAAAAAAGAAAGAAGAAAGAAAGAAGAAAGAAAAATGAAGAAGAAAAAACAAGAAAGAAAAAGGAAGAAAAAAAAGAAAAAGAAAAAGGAAGAAGAAGAAAGAAAGAAGAAGAAAGAAAGAAGAAGAAAGGAAAAAGGAAGAAGAAGAAAGGAAGAAGAAGAAAGAGGAAGAAGAAAGGAAGAAAAAAAAGAAAAAGAAAAAGGAAGAAGAAGAAAGAAAGAAGAAGAAATAAAGAAGAAGAAAGAAAGAAGAAGAAAGGAAAAAGGAAGAAGAAGAAAGGAAGAAGAAGAAACAGGAAGAAGAAAGGAAGAAAGAAAGAAGAAGAAAGAAAGAAGAAGAAAGAAAGAAAAAAGAAAAAGGAAGAAGAAGAAAGAAAGAAGAAAGGAAAGAAGAAGAAAGGAAAAAGGAAGAAGAAGAAAGAAAGAAGAAGAAAGAGGAAGAAGAAAGGAAGAAGAAGAAAAAAAGATTTTTTACTTAAAAAATCTTATTTTTTAATTCCTCCTCCTCTATGTCCCCTTAATCTTATTTTTTAATTCCTTTACACTTAAAGAATTTTTACTACATGCAGGAGTGACATATGGCGGACGACAGAACCGAGCCGCTTAGGGATCCGGAGGCTGAACGTTATTTAATGGGCATCATCAACAACGAGATTCCTTATGTGCCGGGCTCAGAAGATGAGCAACAAGAGGATGATGTAGTCTCTTCTTATCTGAACCTTGCCGGTGACGATGATAAAGAAGGTGAAGGAACGGACATTGTCGACGGAGGTCAACCGTCAACAACCGACAATCTCCAATTGCAAGTAGCAACAACCACCTCCGGCGAGGTATTTATATACATTGAGAGCCTCTCGTGATACAAACTTACTGAAATGTGAATACATATGTATTAACGCGCGCGACTCTCTTTCTTTTTTTAGCCCTCCGGATCCGGATCGAGTACGACAAAGCATCGTGGCAAATCCAAGGCGATGAGAACAGGAGAAACATATGCCATTGAGTCTGTCAGTGAAACCGGCAAGCCCCTACAGCACACCTCAAAGTTTGTCAACCAATGCGGAGTCGTTGTTAGAGACAACGTCTCGATCACCGTCCAGGAATGGAATGAGCCAAAGAAGGCACGTCTTGGTTTCAGTTTTGTCGACAAGAGAACGAAAAAGAATTGCTGGAGAAAGCTTATGGAACATTTCATTCTACCTCCGGAATACAACAAAGTCGATGAATTCGGTAACGAGGTTCCGGGTGGACGTCAGAGGAGGAGGCTAGTTAAAGAGTTCGCTCTTCAGAAGATGGCCGATGCATTCCGGAACTTCAAGAAAAATTTAACCCGTGACTATGTCAACAAGGGCAAGACTCCGGATTTCAATGGACAACATGAGAAACTGAAAGATGATTGGCCAGAATTTGTGAGGCAAAAGCAATCGGACCATTTCAAGGAAATATCGAAAAAAAATAAGGATAATGCGGGTAAGAAAAAGTACCATCATGTTATGGGGCCAGGAGGATACCGCATTGCGGACCCTAGGTGGCAGAAGATGGAGGAGGACCTGAGGGTGCGAGGAATCCCTCTAGGTACAGAGGGATGGGACCCAAGGGCCAAAAGCTGGTGGTACGGGCATGGGGGGTCGCTAGACCCGGAGACAGGGGAGTGTGTTCACCGGCATCGACACTTTGCTCCTACCCAAGCCCTTATTGACGCAATGACCCAAGCTCAAGCGGGCTTGATCAAGTTCAACAGAGAGAAAGACGCACTGACTTTAGCCCTCGGGAATGATGAACACGGAGGACGTGTACGAGGCAAAGGCAAAGTTTCGTGGAAAGTAGGGTTTTCCCAGGACAATGACCCGTACGGTTACAGAAGCCGTAAGAGAAAGACGGACCGGGATGCAGATCTTATGACGAAGTTTGCATCGGAACTCCATGAGTTGAAGCAGACCGTGCATGTACTAATGAAAGAAAAATCGGCTGCAGGGCCGCATGAAGATCATGAAGCGGATCGCGAAAGCCAGCAGCGGAGAAGCAGCGTGGCTTCCACGGATGCCCCGCCTTGTGCTAGTGCACCGATGATCGAGACTCGTGCACCGGAGCCTCACTACCCCGTGGATGATGTAAAGGAGATGAAAGACTGTGATCTGCATTATCCCGTGGGGAACATTTCCATGAAGGTAGCTAGCGGCAGTGCTTTACCCTGTACACCTGGAGCACTCCACCACAACAACCCCATTGCATATGGCTATGCTCGTGTCACGGTGGAAGACATAGTCCAAGGGTTTGAGGACCTCGATATTGACAAACCTACACCCGAAGGGGAGAGAAGACTTGGAGATGTCAAGCGCCAGTACATTCTATGGAAAAAGAAGTACATAGTGTTTCCAGGCGAGGCGCCAAGGCCAGCAAGTCCACCCCCCTCCGATGGTGGTGGTGGCGGTGGTGGCGGTGGTGGTGGTCGTGGTGGTTCACCTACACCTCCTTCACGCCATTCGACGCCGTCCCCCGATCCACAACATCCGGCGGGTACGACGCCCCCCAATCCTCCTCTGGCGGGTACGACACCCCCCAATCCACCTCCGACGGGTAAGCAGACGCCCCCCAATCCACCTCCGGCGAAGAAGCAGAAGCAGGCGGACAGCAAGGAAACCCGCTCCTGGACTATTAACCCGGACCCTTATGTACATAAGACCACAAGGGTACCGGAGCCATCACTGAAGCCTCTCCTCCCAAGGCCTGGGGAACTTAGTGATGCTGACCTCACATTGGCCGCGGCTGCTGATTATGAGAAATGGAAGGCGGATATGAAGGCCAAAAAACAGCCTGAGCCCAAGCAAGTATTCACTGAGAAGCAAAAGAAGTGGGCTAAGGATTTTTTGACGACACCGTCCCAAGCCGAGCTGAATATGCCTGACGACTATGGACATGAACTTCGTAAGCAAGCAAAAATGTTGAAGGAGGAAGAAAGTCGTAAAAAAAGCGGGAAACAAGTTGACCAGCTCGGGATGCAGAAGAAACAATCGATCCCCCCGCTCATAGTGAAAGCCGGTCCGGAAGAGGACCCCGAGATCATAGCAGCTGCGGCAGCACTTGGATTGACTGTAGCGGGTGCCATGCAACAAGCGTCCGAGATGGGTTTGACTCTTCGTGCCTGCTTAGACCTTGAGGATGCGCCTGTAGGTGAGATAGCATTCCAATATGTGCGGAAGGGGCCTCTCGTCGAGCCTGAGCAGGAAAATAGTCTACCACAACAAATGCGAAATCTGCTACGTTGGTACAAGCAATTCATATCATGGACCGACAAAGAATATGTTTATGCGGATGTTACAGAACAGCATCACACCAAACGGTACTCTGTAGAAATTCATATGAGTGAATTGTTCCAGCTGTTCAATCTGCGCGCCCTCGACAAATCTATGCTGAGTTGCTACGTTCTGTAAGTGATTTATTTCTACCTCATCTCGTTCTTCATTATTGCCTGCACTATATATATATATATATATATTGTCCTAACTATATTGTTTGGTACGCTATTATGCAGAATGAAGATTTGGGAATGCAAAATAAGAAACATCCATGATGTTGGGTTCATTGACCCACATATCGTCAATGGACATGTGTTACAACATCACCCCGAAGATGTGGAGAAAGACCTGTACAAGTTTCTTACAAAGCATCAACTCAAAAGTCATATTCTATTTCCTTACCATTTTGGGTGAGTGTTTTCTCTCTTGTGCCCATTCTCTTTTGTTTACTCCATGCATGGTATGTCTAATCGATGAGTTATGCATGACTGTGCATGTAACGTGTCCGCAGGTTCCACTGGATTCTGCTAAATATTGAACTTCACACCTCCACAGTTATAATCAGCGACTCTAAGGATTCGGATCCAAAGCATTGGGCCGACATGAGAAAAATGCTGAAAAAGTAATTATTTTTAATCATTTGAGCTCTATATCGATCGGTCTCTTTCGTTCATTTCCTAATATCAACTAACTAATATAACTCCCTTATTCATTTGATTTTCTTTGCCCTGTAGGGTTTGGAGACGGTTTTCAGAAGAAATTGTCGGTGAATTCAAACATGAGCTAGATTTCAGAAAGTTAGTTAATGTGGATCAGCAGCCACCGGCGACCGATCTATGTGGATACTATGTTTGTGAGAACATCCGGAGAGAAACCACTGAGCGGAAGGAATCAACTAGCGTGCGGAACGCGAGGGATAACTTGCGGAGGAGGCTTAGTCCAGAAGCTCGCTTCCGACCAATTCAAGAAGAATTAGCAGGATTTTTAATGAGGGAAGTCATCGATCCTAAAGGACAACACTATACCGAGGACGTAGAAATTTATATGCATACCCGAGATTGAAACTTGTTCGAAGTTGTATATGGTCATCCATCGTAATTGTGTATGGAAACTTGTTCAAAGTTGTATATATATATATATTATATATTCCTCTTGAATTCTTCTTGTTTGAAATTTCATATGCATGTATATATATAGTAGCGTAGAATATGTGTACTGAAACTTCATCAAAAATAAAATAAAACACAAAATAAAATATAAAACAAATAAAACAATACAAATTAAAAAGAAACCAGGTTTAGGGGGGCTAAAACCCTAAACCTGCGGAGGAGGCCTTTAGTCCCGGCTGGCCACGAGAGCCGGGACTAAAGGTCCTCGGCCCCGACGGACCACGGGCGACCACGTGGCGGGCCTTTAGTCCCGGTCAGCCACAAGAACCGGGACTAAAGCCTTTTGTCGCGGTCCGGAAGAGCCGCGGCTAAAGAGGGGGGGGCGGCTTTAGTCGCGACCCTTTAGTCCCGGTTGCACAGCCGGGGCTAAAGGCTGTTGCGAACCGGGACTAGAGGGCTTTTTTCTACCAGTGTTTATTAATAAACTACATCAAGTGTCTTTTAAAAAAGGCGACTGATAGGTGCCGGTGCACCGGCGCAAACGATTCGGCCCGTCGCATCTGGCGCGTCAGTTTGTCTTCTTGTCCACCGTCAGATACGCTTTTGCATTGTTGTTCTTTCTCAACAAAAATCGCATCCAGCTGTTCAACCTGGACACCCGCGCCATGGACGCTCCGAGGACTGCCTTGAAGCATCACCAGTCACCGTCCTCGCCGCACCGCCATGCCATCGGCTGCAGATTCTTTTCTCACGCCCATTGAAGCTTTTTCATGGTTGAAGCTTTTTCACAGAACAGTTGAAGCTTTTTCCTTAGACAGTTCCAGCTTCCGCGGTTGCGTACATTGGTTGTAGAATTTGTTTGTAATGTTTTGCAACTCCCTCCACGCCATTCATAGCCTCCTCTCTCTCTCTCTCTCTCTCTCTCTCTCTCTCTCTCTCTCTCTCTCTCTCTCTCTCTCTCTCTCTCTCTCTCTCTATGTGTGAGTAGTTCCAGCAAAAAAACATCACAAATGGGGAAGTAGCAAAAACAAAGACGGTGGTAGCAAAATTCGGAAACCATTGTAGCAAAACTTGGACTGATTCCAGCAAAATAAGATGGATCCAGCAAAAAATATATTCAAAAAACAGAGTAGTAGCAAAAACTAAGACAGAGGTAGCAAAAATCAAAGACCATGATAACAAAAAGTTTGAGGGTTTCCAGCAAAAAGATGGATCTAATTAAGCAAAAAATATCAAAAGACGGACTGCCAATGGTGGTAGCAAAAAACAAAATGATGGTAACAAAATTTTGGACTGGTTGCAGCAAAGAATCACTCAAAAAATGTGGATCCTGGTTGCAACAAATTCAGGCACCGATGGTAGCTTTCCCGGTGCTGGTTGCAGCAAATCGCAGCACCGGTGGCCACCACCTCCATCGCCGGTTGCAAAACGTCCATGGCTTCCCCGGGTTGGATCAGCCCCTGTACTCCTCATATCAGAAAGGAGTGGATGAGTGGACGAGCAAAGCCCCGTCTCGACCTGATTTAGATGCAAAAGGAAGGCGGGGAACATAGGTGATTTCTCCAGCGATTTGGGCGCGTGTTGGCTGGAGGTAGGGGATGGGGAGTGGTGCTGGAGGTAGGGGATGAGAAAGGAGTGGGATGAGTGTACGAGCACAGGGATAAGAAGATCAAGAGGGATCGAGAGGGATGGGAAGCTGTGGTGGGCCACGAGGCTGCGGTAGCGACGTGGCCATGTGGGCTATCGGGCGTTGTTTGATCCAGCGGGATCGTGCGACTCGCACTCGACCGGCCCAGCGTTCGGCCGGCCTGCCGGACGTAAACATTTCCCTTTAAGAAAATCTATCATAAAGTTTGTACGCATGTTTGTGCAACGAATAACATCAAATGCCTACACAACCATGTATCCAAATGAGTCATCATGTTTGCAATCGTTCACAAATTTAATTTATGAGGAGAATATCGGTCATTGTCGCTTTTTGGTTTATTTTGCAGGAAAAACTTCCGATCTAGGAGTATTTATCAACTGTTAGTTGTACAAAGAAAATCAGAAGTAAAAAATAACATTCAGGTCCGTAGACCACCTAGGGACGACTACAAGCACCGGAGCGAGCCGAAGGTGCACCGCCGTCATCGCCCCTCCCTCACGGAGCCGGGCATTGATAGTGTCGTATTGTTGTAGGAGTTTTGTTATCACCTTTTATCTGTATCTAATGGTTTGTTCTGCCAATGCTGGCCACATCATATGCTCCATTCAAATAAATTGTCGTTGTATCAATTTATTTTGCAAAGCTTAAAGATATTGTTCCTGAAAGAACAAATTTTACAAGACCTAAGAAATTGTGTCCCCTTTTTCGTGTGGCCTTAGTAGTAGTATACAATTTTCTTTGGCATACTATAGATGGATTGAAAGCAAGAATTTAAGGCTTGGAACGGATTCTCTTCCTATAATTTCTTTTGATTTCTACTTTCTGTTCTACACCGTAATCGCCTTTCCTTTTTCTAGATTGTTTCGACGAGTTGGCTGACTCCCGTCCTATTTGTTTCCTTTGATCCAAAGCGTCAGTTCTCCATCTCTGCACGGTCGAGTTGATATGGCTTGAAAAGTTATGCTTTCCATCCTCAATTTGCAAGACATCGAGCACCATACAATTTTCTGCAAAGAACTTGGCGAGCTGAACCTCGAAGCTATTCAACTCCTTCAACTCAAACCGTAAGGTCACTTTTTTCAGATGATTCTCCAAGCAACTGAACCGGCAACCGGTCAAACCAGGGAGCTGCGCAACTCGCGAGGAGCCATGGTCATCTCGGTCGAGCATGGGAGGGACCATCTCCTTGGAGAAGCGCCTCCGGAACAACTCCATGGACACATCAAAGTCCGGTGAGAATACCAAGCTACTCTCGCCGGTGTAAGAAGTTTGATAGGGCGTAAGAATCCGAATCCGCAAGTCACGGATCACCGGGCAACAATGCAGCAAGTTGGCAATGGCGGTAGCTGCGTCGCCCTTGCGGTCCGGGTCGTCCCTGCGGCCCGGGTCGGCAAACCCTTCTAGCTCTAACCGTTCTAGAGCAGGCAGCATGAAGAGGTGCTCATGTTGTACACCCTCTTCCACGGCAATGCACCGAATGTTTTGCACCTTCAATCGGATGACCTTGGCGTGCCGAAAGTGGCCAAGGAATTTCCACACCTGGGCAAAGCGTGGCAAGACCAGATCATTGCCGTTATCACCGTACGTCCATCCGAGGGTTAAGTCTGCTCGAGCCAACTTGATCGGCTGCGATTTCATCCAGAGCTCCGTAAGGATGAAACTGCTGTAATTGAAGGTGCGCAAGCATGGCGTGTCGAGCTCCGTGCCTTCTAGACGGGTGTTACCGGAGCTGTCCACAAGCGTGAGGTCGGTGAGGCTTGAGGAGTGGAGCGCAAAACGGTCACTATCGGTGTCACCTGAGCCGTAGAAGTTGTGGTCTTGGATGTGCATGATGCGGAGGCTCGGCGCCGCACGGACCAAACCCTCCAGATCCTGCGTCGACGACGAGCACATGTAAAGCCGCAGCACGGAGAGGCAAGGGAAGGAGAGGCTGCCGCCGCCGCCCTCCCACGGCTCTGACTCGAGCCTACAGAAGACAAGCTCCAGCACGCAGAGGGTGTGTCCCGGCAGCACGGCAGGGTCCAGCTTGTATATCCAGCAGGAAAGCCTGTCGTCCGGCCGCATATTCTTCATGACCTCGAACCTGACGCGTAGCTCCTCGACGTGCCCCAGCGGCGGGGCGTCGAGAAGGGAGACCATCAGGTCGCAGTTATTCCGGTTGCGGCTCGGCCACCACCTGGAGTTTCCCATGACATCCTCGAAGTACTGCTTGTCCTCCGGTCCCTCCACGGTCAGAGAGAGCTTCCTAATGCGGCCGCACCGGCCGGCTGCGCCGAGGAAGTCACAGGCATCGGAGAAAAGCCGGTTGTTCACCTGAATGCCGTCCCGGCCGTGGTCGGCGTAGTATTCGCCCGGCTTGCGGTACGACCTGGAGTCCAGGTTGAGAGAGTCGGTGCGTAACCAGAGCGGGCGCCATTGCCGGGAGAGAGCGGATGTGCGGGCAGCGTCCCTGGCGGGGAGGAACGAGACAATGGATTGGAGCAAGTCTTCGGACAGGTCGGAGAGACGATCGGCGCCGGACATCGTCTCGCGTCCTTTTGAAAGGCAAAAGGTCGTCAAGTCATACATATAGAACCAACCTGTATATGTCGAGGTCGGTTCTGACTTGTGAGTCAAACCGACTAGGTACCGGTTTATCCGAATTCAAATCCAATCCCGATCCTCCGACCATCTTGAATCCTTCGTGATCGATGCACATCTTGCAAAGAACCGAACCTTAGTTGAGGTGGCAGGTAGGAAGCAATTAAATACTTTTTCGTATGGTCCCGTCACATCTTTAGCTCTCGCACACCTAGCCCGTTGCAGAGTAATAGGTTTCTTTTTCTTTCTTTTTCGGAAAAACTTTCAACCTTTTCATCTTCAATAATGGTAATACAACGAAGATTAGAAATAATAAAATTATATCTAGATCCGTAGACCCCCTAACGACGACTACAAGCGCTGAAGCGGGCCAAAGGCGCACCGCTGTAATCGCCCCTTCCTCGCCGGAGCCGTGCAAAACTTATTGTAGTAGACAGTTGGAAGTCGTCGTGCTAAAGTCCCATAGAACCAACGCACTAGAACTGCAACCGTCGCAATGAAGAGTGTAGATCAGAAGGATCCAACCTGAAGACACAAGAACATAGACGAACAACGACCAGATCCGAGCAAATCCATCAAAGACAGATCTACCGGAGATACACCTCTACATGCCCATCGACAATGCTAGACACATCAACGGAACGGAGACTAGACGGGGAGACCTTTATTTCATTTTCAGGGAGCCGCCGTCGTCTCGCCTTCCTGAGCAAAACACAAAACCTAACAAGACTCGAAAAAAGATCTAAAAAGGGAGCCGTCCCACCGGCGAGGGCCAGGATCCACTCCGCCTTCATGACCCTAAGGCCACCGGAGACGGGGCGGACCGGCACATGCACTGGCGGGAGGCAGAGAAACCCTAACTTTTTGGAGAGGCGGCGGCTGGCTAGGTCGTACACGGGTCTGGTGGCACTTGTACGGGGAGGCGGACGCCACAGAGTAATAGGTTTCGTTTGATGGAGTGGGCCCCTTTGTTTTATTAGACAATGACCCTCTTTATTTTTTAATTATTTTGTGTGAGAAAACTTCATCTATTCTTCAACAGTCAACATTAGTAAAAAACACTAGAAGGCCGGGACCCAGCACGCTTCCATGGGCCTAAGGCTAGAGGAGACAAGACACACTAACGACGAGACGAGTGGGAGGCCGAGAAAACCCTATGGTCTGGCCCTCGTCAAAGAGCAAAGGGGAACGCCTAATGCCACTCTTTATTGACCATGAAACATCATCACAAAGAGTTTTTCAGATGCAATCCAAAGTTATATTCCATTGAGAGTCACCGGAAGAAACGCACAATTATGATATCAACCACTACATTTGACAAACAGTCGATATGACTACCGCGGGCCCAGAAAAGCTGAGGCACCTACTGACATAATAGTTGTGTATAATAATCACCACAATACTATAATTATTTATTATCGGAAGAACTTACTGAATACATAGAAAAAAATATACATGAAAAACAATAGATCTTGTTTATCGTAGCAAGTCGACGATATAAACAAATATTGTGCACCACACAGAAACAATTCAATTTGATCGATTGATGATGACTCTCTCCGTCGACGATATAAACTTTAGATCTATAGTTACCGGAAATTTAAGGCTTGGAACACGTCGCTTTAGAAGTGTAGGGAGCGAACATTTGCTTCCATTAATTTCGTTTGATTTTTACTTTGCGTTTCACATCGACACCATAATCGCCTTTCCTTTTTCTAGATTGTTTCGACGAGTCAGCTGACCCCCATTCTATTATTTGTTTCCCTTTTTCCAAAGTGTCGGTTCTCCATCTCTGCACCATCCAATTGATATGACTTAAAAAGTTATGCTTTCCATCATCGATTTGCAAGGCCTCAAGCCCCATACAATTCTGCGCAAAGAATTTGGCGAGGCGAACCTCGAAGCTATCCAACTCCTTCAACTCAAACTGCAGCGTCACTTTTTTCAAATGATTCCCCAAGCAATTAAACCGGCAACCGGTCAAACTAGGGAGCTCGGCAACTCGCGAGGAACCATCATCATCCCGGTCGAGCATGAGAGGGGCCATCTCCTTGGAGAAGCGCCTCCGAAACAAGTCCATGGACACATCAAAGTCCGATGACGGCCTCTCACCCCCGCGTCGCCTCTCCCGGGCGTCACGGGGGGAACCCCCTCCGTCGCCGCCGCCTGACCCACCTCCTCCTCACCCTCACCTCGCTGCCGCCTGAGGAGCCCGCCGGCGAAGCCCGGTCAGGCTCCAGGGAGGGTGGCGGCGGGGCATCTCTCTGGACGGCGCTAGGGCGGATCTGGCGTGAGGTCTCGTCGGCTCTGGCGAGCGCGCGGACGCGGCTCCGGCTCCGGCTGGCGCGGATCCGGTGGCCCGGGCTTAGGGGCGGCGCGGCCTTGGGCTCGCGGAGGCCTGGGGGCGCGGGCGCGCGGCGAGGCACGCGTCGGGCGCGAGCAGGTGGGGCGCTGCAGCTCGGGCGTGGGTCGGGCGGTGGGGGCGAGGAGCAGGCGGCGATTTGGCCGTGAGGGGCGCGGCGGTCGCGTGGGTCGGCGCAGATCGGAAGTGGCAAGGAGACCTCCGGTGGTGTTGGCGACGTCTTGGCGTCACGAGGCTACCTGGGATGGAGCCGCCTTGGATCTGCTAGGGTGCACGCGGGCGTGCAGAGGGCCCGGGCAGCGCTTTCGGCGCGGCTCGGAGGCCCGTGGGCGGCGCGGAGGAGATCTGGTCTCGGGCGGATGCTGTGGCGCGTGCGTGGTGCGCGTGACGCGCGTCTGATGCTGGGCTGCGGCCGGGGATCATGGTGATTCGTGGCCTTGGGCGTGGTTGTGCCGCGTCCGGTGGCTCTGCTCTCGGTTGGCCATTGTTGGATCTGGCTGCTCGCGTTGGTGTTTGGCCGCTGTTGGTCTCCACGAGGTGCGGTTGCGTGCGGCGGCTGCGGTCTTTGTCCACGGGCTGGTCTGTTGGTGGTGCCGGTGGTCTTGCCGAAGCCGATGCAGAAATGATGTGCGACCGAGGTGGTGTGGGGCTTAGGTGAAGACCTTGTCTCGGCCTTGTGCCGTGACCAGCTATGGCGGCGGCCGTGGCCGTCGTTGACCTCCCTGGAGGCATAGCTGCTTTGCAGCCACACCCTGCTCGCACGGATCCGGCCATCTAGGCCTCTCCAGGGGAAACCCATGGATCTTTGGAACGGACGATGGCGAAACTTTGGTGTGTTGTTTCCCTCTTGGGGGCTTCATCTCGGAGCTCGGCATCGGCAAGCGGGAGCAGTGGTTTGCAGCGGTTGTGGCGTCCAGGCGTTTGTGGCAACGATGATGATGGGAGCGATGTCGGCGACGCGGCAATGGTTGCGGTAGTCGGCTCTTGTCCGGCGTGTCCGTGGTTTTGCCTCGGTCCGTTTGTTGTTGTGGAGTCGAAGCTACGGTGGCGGGGCCCTGTGGTATACGATGACTGGCTGCAGGTGGCCCGTTCGGTGATCTTCCGTTGCGCCAGTCGTGCCTGGTTCTGTCTTTCGGAGTTCTCCGTCAGAGTCAGAGCTGCGCTGTCTGGCCGCAGGTGGCTGAGTTTGGCGCAGACCTTCATGTAGCTTCCCGCGTCTGCTTCAGTTCGGGTTGAGTCGACGATCGCCTACGGCGAAGTCGGAGTCGTTTGCTCAGAGTGTAGGGATGGCGATGACGCCTCTAGGGGAGGAGTGATGACGATGACGCCTGCGTGCTGTCTCGCCGAGGCCCTCTTTGGAGTGGTGTGCGTGGGGTTTCTTATGTGTGCCGCTGAGCGGTTGTGATGGTTTTCGCCCGGTTCTTCATAATTAACTGGGCAATCTGGTTTTCGCTCGGTTTTCCTTAATTAACCGAGCAACTCTTTTCTTCTTAATGAATGCAGGATAACTGCCATTTCGAAAAAAAAAATCCGATGACCAGGATACTACACTACTCTCGTCGTCATGAAGTTTGGTAGGGGTCTCTAAGAATTCGAATCCGCAAGTCGCGGATCACTGGGCAGCAGTGCAGCAAGTTGGCCATGGCGGTAGCATGACGAGGGTCTGGGTCAGCGAACCCTTCTAGCTCTAGCCGTTCTAGACCGGGTAGCATGACGAGGTGCTCATGCTGCGCGTCCTCGTTCATGGCGATGCACCAGATTTTTTGCACCTTGAACCGGATGGCCTTGACGTGCTGAAAGTGTCCAAGGAATTGCCAGACTTGGGCAGAGCGTGGCAGGACTAGCTGACTTCTATTATCAGCGTACGTCCTAATAATCCATTGGAGGGTCAAGTCGACGTGCCAGCTTGGTCGGCTGCGACTTCATCCAGAGCCCCGTAAAGATGAAGGTGTTGTACTTGAAGGTGCGCAGGCATGGCGTGTCGAGCTCTGTGCCTTGTAGACAGATGCTGCCAGAGGTGTCCACTAGCGTGAGGTCGGTGAGGCTTGCGGAGTGGACCTTGAAGCGGGTGGCGCTGGAGCCGGACAGGCAATAGAAGTTGTGGTCTTGGATGTGCATGCTGCGGACCAAGCCCTCGAGATCCTGCATCAGCGACGAGCACCTATAAAGCCGCAGCGCGGTGAGGCAAGGGAAGGAAACGCCGGCGGAAGGTGTGTCTCGGCTGCACGGCAGGGTCGAGCTTGTATATACAACGCGTAAGCTTCTCCTGCCTGGCTACCAACCACCCACGACTCCAAACGATCCATCGTGCGCCACCAAACACGCCGCCCACCAACATGCGCCCACCACGGCCGTGCAGTCCCCATCGCCGTCTCCCCGTGGCAAATGAAGCGAGACCGGCAGGAACAGAGAAGGCAACTGGGAACAAGGGGCGGCAGCAACAGCAGCCACGCGGGGGGACAACCTCCACCGCCCGTGGCGGGAACCGGCCGGACATAGCAACATGGGCAAATGAGGCAACCGCGACCAAATCGACCGGGAGAAAGGGGAGGCGGAGAAGTGGCCCATGGCCACGACCGGCGCTGTGCCGACTCCAGCTCCCGGCAAAACCATGTTACGCCCCCGCGCCGAAGGCCCAGATAGGCTTGGCCGAGCCCGAGACGGGCTCGTGAAGCCCCGGTCGCCGCGCTGGAGTACAATAGCCGCCGTCGCTGTAATTTGGGATGTTATACATTAGATCATCATGCATATCATATTTCTTGCATTTTTGATCGATCCTAGAAATTTCACGCAACTCAAGGACCCTCGGAGAGAGTTGGAGATTTCGTTATTTTCATTTTTGAGTTTTCTCAAATTTTGAAAGAAAGGGATCATTGGTTTTGTCGGAGTTTGTTGGCCTTTTATTTGGATAGGAAAAAATGCGTATTTTTCAAACAATTGCATTTTAGGCCCGGAGAAAAGTTCATTTTGTTCGACTCGTTTTTAGGAGTCGGGAAGAATTTACTTTATTAGTTTTGGAGTCCGGTAGATTTTCTTTTTTTGTGTTTTTCCGCGCGCGAAACCGTTTAAAAAAAAATCCCGCGCGCGCCTTGGGCCAAAGGCCCAGCCGGCCGGCCAGGAGGCCAAGCCCCGCGCGCCGCGCGCCAGGCGCAGGAGGCCGCCGCCGCCGCCCTCTTTTGGAAGTCCTAGTAGGACTTTTGTCCTATTTCCGTTATTCCGTTTTTGTTTCTAGATCTTTCCTACTCCTATTCTTATTCCTTGATCCCTCCTCCAAGTAAACCCCTCCCTTCGCCAATATAAATACCCCCACACCCCCCCTCTAAATCATCAAATCCAAAGCCACCGCGCCCCACCCCGCGCCCCTCACCCGCGCCGCCGCCCTAGTGCCGCCGCCGCACCCCGCCGCCGCCGCCGTTCGCCGCCGCCGCCGCACCACCGCCGCCCGCCGAGGTAGCCGCGCCGCGTCTCTTTTTCTTCCCTCGGTTCGGTTTTTCTTATAAACTGTTCCGATTCTTTTCTTCTCTTCCGATTCGTTTTCTTTCCGGTTCTTTTCTAAACCGTTCCGGTTTTCTAGATCGGTTTTTCGTTCGGTTTTCTTTTCCGAAACCCTAGATCGGATTCGTTTTCTTTTCCGATTTAGTTGCCTCGAGACCGTTCGCCGGACCGTTCGTTCTAACGAACGTGATCATCGGATTCTTCTAGGTTAACGAACGTCCGTTCGTTCAACCGTTCTTATTTTTCTTTTCGTCGGATTTATTCCGCGATTGCAATCTCAGATCCGATCTTCGTTCTAGTTTATCTTCTCGCTCGTTTATCGGAATCAGGTGATTCAAGCGCCTGGAGTTTCGTTTCGAAACTGTCGTTCCGTCTAATCAACTTAAACAAGTTTTTGCCATGGTAAAATTTGACCTAGCTTCACTTTGCTAGAACCGAGTTGTTTTCTTTCTCCGTTTGTTTTCCGTTGCTTTGACCGATTCGATTCTTTTTGCAACCGGAGTTCTTAAGTTGAACTTTCTGGTTAGATCTTTTATTCGAGTTTTACTTGTGCATTAGATGAGTACTTATTGTATGCTTGTTGTTTGTCTGTGATAGATCACCCGGAGTGTGCCGCCTGTTATTTCGAAGCTCTAGGTTTCGCGGATCCTCAGCAAGTCAAGTAACACTTTGATCATACCTTCTCATTGCCCAGTTTTTATTGCATTAGATCAATCCTCAAACACTGCATGATTAGGATCTAATTAACTTGTGGGATGGGAAGTAGTTGAGGTAGTACCTATCACCTGTTTTACTTATGAAACCTTTGGGAGTTACTTCTACGTTTGCTTATTATGCCATGCTATGCTAGTAGACGTGGATTGGGTGAGTGATATCCATGACAGATGTGAGTATTGTTAATTAATGGTTTATCTAAGGTGGCAACTTAAATACACATCTGGGTGGATTGAGGCACCTGGTTTCTATCAGGAGTTGCCAGTTTTTCTTCGGACCACCACCTAGGCTCAAAGGGATCATAAGATCATTCATACTAGTAACTTCCGTGTGCAGCCACAAGCCAGTATGGGCTCTGGCATAGCTGACTAAGTCGTGCGAACTCTTACAGTGGTAGACTAGCAGATGTAGGGGATGTAGGTTGGTACGGTCTATCACAACGTAAGGTGTGAGCGCTTCTGAAAGACTATGTCTCGGTCATCCGTCTCTCAAACACCATGTAGTGCGAGAAACCAACGGAGGCGATCGAGTCTTGTGGGGAAAAGTGCGCAAACCTCTGCAGAGTGTACAATCTGATCATGATTAGCCGTGTCCCCGGTTATGGACATCTTGAGTATCTAGTACTTGAATATCATGTGAATCTCATCATGTTACTTTAATTAATATTGTGGATTTATAATTGTTCACTTAAATTGGGATCAGAATGCTGTCAACCATTCTCGATGTTTCAACCACCATGATAGTTAAATAAAATCTATTCCTTTGCAGTAGGGAAAAATTGGCTTTACGCAAAACTGTAACCATAGAGCTTTCCACCAGCCATATATGCATGTAGTATAGGCTTATCATTCATTACTCTTTATGTGTTACATTGCCAGCATATTCCATGTGCTGACCCGTTTTCGGGCTGCAACTTTCATATTGCAGACTTTTCAGACGACGAGTAAGGTGCTTTTAGGTCATGGTTCTATACTCAGTGATGCCGTTGGAGTTGATGGACTCACTTATCTTCCAAGCCTTCCGCTGTTATCATTATTAGATGGCCTTAAGCCATATTTATTGTAATAAGTTCTCTTTGAGACATCGATGTAATAAGTGTGTGATTGCTACTCTGCTATAAATCCTTCGAAGTACTGTGTGGTGTCAGCATTACTGATCCAGGGATGACACCGGAGCACAGAGACTTGACCATCTGAGGTCGGGTCGCTACAGTCGCCCCCCCCCCCCCCCCCCCCCCGCACGAGTCGCCCTGCCGTCCGCCGGAGACGCCGCAGAGGAGCTCCAGCCAGGCCCGCCCATACCCAGATGGGGCCCAAAAGGGCCCAGATCTGGGCTGGGAGGGCACCGCCGCCAGCCACCACGACGCCCCGCCGCCAAGCAGCGACGCCGCCACCACCTCGCCACCCGACACCGCACCACCCAAGGTGCCATGCCGCCGCCGGATCCGCTGCCGCCGATGTACGCCGCCGCTAGCCGCCCGAGCCGTGGCGCTGCGTGGGGGGAAGGACGGGGCCGCCGCCGCCGACACCACACGAGGAAGGCCCAGTGGTCCAGGCTGGCGGCAGCGGGAGGGGGAGAAGGGGAGGGGAGGCGCTGGGGAGGGCGGGGAGGAATCCCCCGGCCACCTCGCTCGGGAAGGCGACGCGGGGGTACGGTGGAGGAAGGAGGGAGGAGGGGGAAGGGAGGGGGTCGGGGGAGGAGAGGGCTAGTGGTGGCGGGCGCCGGCCGCGGCTACCCGCGACGGGGGAGCCGGCGGCGGCGCGGGCGAAACCCTAGGGAGGGGGAGCCGCCCCTCTCCGGCCACCACTTATATGTACACTTAGGGAAGTGAACCATTGTTATTAATCAGATCATATTTGTTAATAGCCTAGTTTCCTCTCAGTTTGGCTTATTGATATCTTTATGGTTTTCCAAGATGGTTTTCACTTCTTTGTGGTAAAGACATGCAAGTGCCATGTAAAATGGTTTTTAGGAACAACAACAACAACAATAAAGCCTTTAGTCCCAAACAAGTCGGGGTAGGCTAGAGGTGAAACCCATAAGATCTCGCAACCAACTCATGGCTCTGGCACATGGATAGCAAGCTTCCACGCACCCCTGTTGTAGTATCGAAAGTATGTCTAGAGGGGGGTGATTAGACTACTTGACTTAATAAAAATCTATCCTTTTCCCAATTTTATTTCTTGGTAGATTTTAGCAACTTTGGACTAGTCATGCAATCTTAACACAATTCAAGCAAGCATGCAAAGAGTATATGAGCAGCAGAAAGTAAAGCATGCAACTTGCAAGAATGTAGAGGGAAGGGTTTGGAGAATTCAAACGCAATTGGAGACACAGATGTTTTTGTCGTGGTTCCGATAGGTGGTGCTATCGTACATCCACGTTGATGGAGACTTCAACCCACGAAGGGAAACGGTTGCGCGAGTCCACGGATGGCTCCACCCACGAAGGGTCCACGAAGAAGCAACCTTGTCTATCCCACCATGGCCGTCGCCCACGAAGGACTTGCCTCACTAGCGGTAGATCTTCACGAAGTAGGCGATCTCCTTGCCCTTACAAACTCCTTGGTTCAACTCCACAATCTTGTCGGAGGCTCCCAAGCGACACCTAGCCAATCTAGGAGACACCTAAGGGAGTCCTGGATTAGGGGGTGTCCGGATAGCCGGATCTAACCTTTGGCCGGACTGTTGGACTATGAAGATACAAGATTGAAGACTTCGTCCCGTATCCGGATAGGACTTTCCTTGGCGTGGAAGGCAAGCTTGGAAATATGGATATGTAGATCTCCTCCCATTGTAACCGACTCTGTGTAACCCTAGCCCCCTCCGGTGTCTATATAAACCGGAGGGTTTAGTCCGTAGGACACAACAACAACAATCATACCGTAGGCTAGCTTCTAGGGTTTAGCCTCTCTGATCTCGTGGTAGATCTACTCTTGTACTACCCATATCATCAATATTAATCAAGCAGGAGTAGGGTTTTACCTCCATCGAGAGGGCCCAAACCTGGGTAAAAACATTGTGTCCCTTGTCTCCTGTTACCATCCGCCTAGACGCACAGTTCGGGACCTCCTACCCGAGATCCGCCGGTTTTGACACCGACATTGGTGCTTTCATTGAGAGTCCCTCTATGTCGTCATCTTTAGGCCCGATGGCTCCTTCGGTCATCGTTGGCGATGCAGCCCAGGGTGAGACTTTTCTCCAAGGACAGATCTTTGTATTCGGCAGCTTTGCACTGCGGGCCAATTCGTTTGGCCATCTGGAGCAGATTGAAAGCTACGCCCCTGGCCATCAGGTCAGATTTGGAAGTTTGAACTACACGGCTGACATCCGCGGAGACTTGATCGTCAACGGATTCGAGCCACAGCCGAGCGCGCCGCACTGTCACGATGGACATGATTTAGCTCTGCCGCCGAACAGTGCCCTGGAGGCCCACCCGCATCCGCTCCGACCCTTAGCTCAGAGCCAACTGCGCCGATCGAGGACAGGTGGCTAGACCCCGCCGCGGGGGCTGCAGTCTCAACGACGATCGAGCTGAACACCAACCTTATCCTCTGCGAAGCCCGTGACTCCAAAGTGTCGGACTCTTCTCCGGACTCCGAACCCTCCGCGCCCCTGCCAATCGAATCCGATTGGGCGCCGATCATGGAATTCACCGCCGCGGATATCTTTCAGCACTCGCCCTTCGGCAACATTCTGAATTCACTAAGGTCTCTCTCGTTGTCAGGAGAGTCCTGGCCGGATTATGACCGGAAGGATTGGGATGCGGACGACGAAGAAATTCGACGCCCACCCACCACCCACTTCGTAGCCACTGTCGATGATTTAACCGACATGCTAGACTTCGACTCCGAAGACATCGACGGTATGGACGACGATGTAGGAGACGAACAGGAACCAACGCCTATAGGGCACTAGAAAGCCACCTCGTCATATGACATATATATGGTGGATACACCCAAAGAAGGCAATGGCGACGGAACAGCGGGGGATGACCCCTCCAAGAAGCAACCTAAGCGTCGGCGTCAGCAACGCCGCTCTAAGTCCCGCCAAAGCTAAACCGGTGATACCGGCACGGGAGATAATAACACCCTGGACAGTGCCGAAGACAACTCCCCCCAGCAAGATTCAGCGCAGGAGGATGGAGAAGCCAGCCCCCCTAAGAGAGCGGCAGACAGAGAGGAAGAGGATGGTAATTACATGCCTCCCTCCGAAGACGAGGCAAGCCTCGGCGACGACGAATTTGTCGTGCCTGAGGATCCCGTCGAACAAGAGCGCTTTAAGCGCAGGCTTATGGACACGACGAATAGCCTTAAGAAAAAACAACAATAGCTTAGAGCTGATCAAGACTTGCTAGCCGACAGATGGACTGAAGTCCTTGCGGCCGAGGAATACGAACTCGAACGCCCCTACAAGAGCTACCCAAAGCGCAGGTTGCTACCCCAATTAGAGGAGGAAGCACCTAAACCTACATCACCAGCGCATGATGCGGCTGACCGGCCACCTCGCGGTCGCGACGGAGAGGCCTCTCGGCCCTCCACTCAAGCCGCACCCCGGCGTTGCTCAAAAAATACCAAGGCATGGGGAAATGCGCTAGACCTGCGGGATATGTTGGAGGACAAGGCAAGGTAAACAAGATCGATCTACGGATCGCGCGGGCGCCCCACGACACAAGACGATAACCGTCACGCCGTATACAGTAAATCCAGCCGGGCCGAACACAGCAGACAAAGCTCATTTGAGCTACATCGTGATATAGCCCACTACAGAGGCGCCGCACACCCACTATGCTTCACAGATGAAGTAATGGATCATCAAATCCCAGAGGGTTTCAAACCCGTAAAAATTGAATCATATAATGGCACAACAGATCCTGCGGTATGGATCGAGGACTATCTCCTTCATATTCACATGGCCCGTGGCGATGATCTACACGCCATCAAATACCTCCCACTCAAGCTTAAAGGACCAGCTCAGCATTGGCTTAACAGTCTGCCAGCAGAATCAATTGGTTGTTGGGAGGACCTGGAAGCCGCATCCCTTGACAATTTCTAGGGCACCTATGTGCGACCACCAGATGCTGATGACCCGAGCCACATAATTCAGTAGCCAGAAGAATCTGCCAGACAATTCTGGACACGGTTCCTAACCAAGAAAAATCAAATCGTCGACTGTCCGGACGCAGAGGCCCTAGCAGCCTTCAAGCATAACATCCGTGACGAGTGGCTTGCCCGGCACCTTGGACAGGAAAAGCCAAAATCCATGGCAGCCCTCATGACACTCATGACCCGCTTTTGCGCAGGAGAAGACAGCTGGCTGGCTCGTAGCAATAACATGACCAAGAGCCCTGGTAATTCGGATACCAAGGACGGTAATGGCAGGTCGCGTCGCAACAAGCATAAGCACCGCATTAACAGCGACTATGCTGAAGATATGACAGTTAATGCCGGATTCAGAGGCTCCAAACCCGGTCAGCGGAAAAAGCCATTCAAAAGAAACACTCCGGGCCCATCCAGTTTGGACCGTATACTCGATCGCTCGTGCCAGATACATGGCACCCCCGAAAAACCAGCCAATCACACCAACAGGGATTGTTGGGTGTTCAAGCAGGCCGGCAAGTTAAATGCCGAAAACAGAGACAAGGGGCTACATAGCGGCGACGAGGAGGAGCCCCGACCACCTAACAATAGTGGACAGAAGGGCTTCCCCCGCAAGTGCGGACGGTGAACATGATATACGCAACCCACATCCCCAAGAGGGAACGGAAGCATGCGCTAAGGGACGTACCAGTCGCCCCAAAGTTCAACCCGTGGTTCTCCTGCCTGATCACTTTCGATCGAAGGGACCACCCCACTAGCATCCGCCATGGCGGATTCGCTGCATTGGTTCTAGACCCAATCATTGACGGATTTCACCTCACTCGAGTCCTTATGGACGGCGGCAGCAGCCTGAATCAGGACACAGTGCGCAAAATGGGCATAGATACCTCAAGGATCAAACCCACAAAGGCGACCTTTAAGGGTGTCATAGCAGGTGTAGAGGCCCATTGCACGGGCTCAGTCACACTTGGAGTGGTCTTCGGATCCCCGAATAATTTCCGAAGCGAGATGTTAATCTTCGATATAGTCCCGTTCCGTAGTGGCTATCACGCATTGCTCGGGCGAACCGCATTTGCAAAGTTCAATGCGGTGCCGCACTACGCATACCTCAAGCTCAAGATGCCAGGAGCTCGAGGAGTCATTACGGTCAATGGAAACACCGAACGCTCTCTCCAAACAGAGGAGCATATGGCGGCACTCGCAGCAGAAGTACAAAGCAGCCTCTCAAGGCAATTCTCCAGTCCGGCAATAAAACGTCAGGACACCGTCAAGCGCGCTAGGAGTAACTTACAACAAGACCGCCTGGCATATGCCGAGCAAGCGTAGCAATGCGGCCCCAACCCCAGCCCTAGCAAAATGGCGAAATCTGTGCTACGCGTACATAACTACGCTCTGCCAATACCATGGGCACAGGGGGAGGGGAATGACCACGGCACGCCCCCATACACGGCTCAACCGCACTAGGGGCTGCCGATTCTATCATTTTTCTTACTTTCAGGACCTTACTCTCTGGAAGACTTGCTTGGCAGTACAAATGCCGAACACACGATACAACACCCAGGGAGGCGGAAAGTTACGTCGCATTATGGAATTCCCAGGTGGTCTCTATAAAAAGCAAAATACCTGCTTTAAATACCTTTCCGCAGCTCGCCCCTGGAGGGGACATGTCAGATAGTCCCATCTCTTGCCTATCGCACCATTTGTATCGTTCTGCTTTAATGCACCTTTTCGAAATAAAAATGCATACTCCAGTCTATTATTGCATTCTCTATTCCTTTATCTTTTATGTATATATGTTCATTCGTGACATTCAGCACCCGTACACTTTGGTACGGCTAATACGCCAGGGGCTTAAGCACCCCATAATACGGCGTGACAAGTCCGAACACTTTCACAAGTGCGGCACCCCGAACTTATAGCATTATATGCATCAGCTCCGAATCATGTCTTGGGTCAATAGTTGGGTTTGCCCGGCTCCCATGTTTTGGTACCTTACGTTCCATTATATCGGCTAAGGTAGCGCTGGGAGAACTACTGCGATTGTGCCCGGTTCAGCTGGGCTAAGCACCTCGGTAGAGAAAGCTAAAACTGACTGTCATGATAGGGCGAGAGCTGGTCGCTGTTCGAGAGGTTTCGAGTCGTTAAAGACTTATGCCGCTTAGAGCGAGGAGTTGGCTTTGTGCAGCCTAAGGCGTGTATAGCGCCCCGAACTCGGTCTTCCGAACACTAGGGGCTTCACCGAAATTTAAAATTATAGAATTCTCTGGCTAAGTGAGAGTGATAACGCACTATAGTTCGATTGCCTTGTTCGTCATGCTGAGCACCTCCCTCGAAGGACCCAAGAATGGGAAAAAGAGTGATCAGGTTTTATCCCGAACACCCCGGCACTCGTGGCATGGGGGCAGAAGCCGACGACTCGCCATCTCTCAGGTTTAATAAACGGCCGCATAAAAGGTAATATTTTAAATTAAAACAAGCGTTGCATAGCGCATATGAACAAGTTTTCAGAGCACATGATAAAACAAACAAGTTTACTCAAATATTACATCCTTGGAACATTCATCCGCCACAAGGCGGGAACCCTTCAGGACGCCCTCGTAATACATCTCGGACCTTCTCCATCACAGGGTGTCCGGCCTCAGCATACTGAGACCAGAACACCTTCTCCGTCGAGCTTCCCTCTTCAGCCTGATAGAAGGCGGCGGCATCTGACACGCTACGGGGCAAATCTGTGAATGCTCCTGCAGAGCTCCGGACTCGGGTAAGTAACAAGTAATTCACTTTCACGTGCTTGCTTTGCATAAAGAATGCCTTACCCGCCACTATCTTCTTCATCGCCTCAACTTCCTAGAGGGCTTTCTAGGCTTCGGCCTTGGCAGACTTGGCGCTTTCAAGGGCCGCTGCGAGCTTGTACTCTCGCGTCTTTGAGTCAAGCTCCAAACTCTCGTGTTTTTTCACGAGAGCCTGGAGCTCTTGCTGTACCTTGCCAACTCGCGCCTCATGTTTCTCCCGCTCGGCGCGCTCCGTGGCCGCCTTCTCTTCGACCTCGGAAAGTGCTTGCTTCAGGGTCGCCACCTCAGTCGTGGCCCCTAGGACACCAATAACGATCCTGTCATTTTTTGCAACTACGTCTTTTTAACATATACTCCACAAGTTATTACTTACCTTCTTTTTCCTCGAGCTTCTTCTTGGCAACGCCGAGCTCCTGCTCGGACCGCTCGAGGTTCTGCTTCAGCGCGTCAACCTCCGCAGTCAGTGCGGCAGAGGCCAACAGCGAAGCCTGCATACGCATATCGACATAGTTATGTTAAACTCCTGCGAATATTATTAGATCCTCTATTCGGTTTTTCTTTGTGAACACCAAACAGAGCATCAGGGGCTACTGTCTATGCGGTAATATTTTCATATATTTTCTACGTACCTCAAAGCCTGTCAACAGGCTGGCACAGACTTAAGTCAGCCCGCTCTTGGCGGACTGAACCTTCTGGATCACCGTACTCATAATAGTGTGATGCTCCTTGTCGATGGAGGCGCCATTAAGCACCTCTAGCAAGTTATCCGGTGCCTCCGGTTGGACGGAGGTCACCGGCGCAGTAGGCTTGCCCTTCTTAGCGAGGGGCCGCCTGCCGGACTCCGGGACCGATGAAGGTTCCTGTGCGGTGTTCAGCCTAGGGCCGGACTTGAAGCCCCTGGGGGTCTATCCCCCCTTGCGCCTGGAGTCCGGGACGTCACCTTGAGGCTCCCCCAGGACTGCCTCCCCTCGATTTGGAACCCCTTGGGACAATACCTCGGCATTGTCCGCAGGGCGATGGGAGGAGGCGGCCGAAAGTCAAAGGCTATTCACATCCGACGAATTCAACGAGTCGCTCGACGACACGTCGATCCGGGCTCGGGGCAGACTGCATGATTATATCCGGCCTCCCCAGTTGGGGCGGCCTTCCTTTTATTTTCTTCCCCTGCTGGGGAAGAAACCTCTCTTTCCTTTTCCCCGTCTTCATGGGAGGAGTGCGCCTCGGAGTCATTGGACGATGAGTCCGACTCCACCGGATGTCGGGAACTCTTCCGGGTTCCTATGGCCTTCTTCTTGGCCTTCTTCTCCGGCACCACGTAAGGTGCCGGAACCAGCAGTTTCGTCAAGCGGGCATCTGCTGGGCCTTCGGGCAAAGGAGCCGGACAGTCGATCTGTCCGGCCTTCTCCTGCCAGTTCTGTCAAAGGCATGGGGACTTAGATCCCGCATAGAGTCAAACTATGAAAGATAAATATCCTGTAAGAGGTAAAACAGCTTACCGCGTTGGCTTGACGCTGCGCGCAGAATCCGCGATCCTTGGTAGCGGAAGCAGGAGCCTCGGCGCCCTTTAATAGCACCTTCCAGGCATCTTCGTACGTTGTGTCGAAGAGCCTGTTCAGAGTTCGGTGCTGGGCCGGGTCGAACTCCCACAAGCTGAAAGCCCGTTGTTGGCACGGGAGGATTCGACGGATGAGCATGACCTGGACTACGTTGACGAGTTTGACCTTCTTGTCCACCAGGTTTTGGACGCGGGTTTGGAGTCCGGTCAGCTCTCCCGAATTACCCCAGGACAGGCCCTTCTCTTGCCAGGAGGTGAGCCGCGTGGGGATGCCAGATCGGAACTCGGGGGCCGCTGCCCATTCAAGGTCACGCGGCTCGGTGATGTAGAACCACCCCGATTGCTACCCCTTTATGGTCTCCACGAAGGAGCCCTCGAGCCATATAACGTTGGGCATCTTTCCCACCATGGTGCCTCCGCACTCCGCCTTGCGGCCGCCCACTACCTTCGGCTTGACATTGAAGGTTTTCAGCCGTAAGCCGAAGTGGGGCTTGATGCGGAGGAAGGCCTCGCACACGACGATAAACGCCGAGATGTTGAGGATGAAGTTCGGGGCCAGATCGTGGAAGTCTAGGACGTAGTAGAACATGAGCCCCCGGACGAATGGGTGGAGTGGGAAGCCCAGTCCGCGGAGGAAATGGGTGAGGAACACCACCCTCTCATGGGGCCAGGGGGTGGGGATGAGTTGCCCCTCATCTCGGAGCCGGTGCGCGATGTCGTCGGGCAGGTATCCGGCTCTCCTCAGCTTCTTGATGTGTCCCTGGAGATCATCCACCTACCTCCCGCTCCGGACATGGCTGGAGAAGGTTGAGGTGGGGAATGCGGGCTTGGGCGCTGGAGCTCGAGTGTGCGAAAATGGATGAGCAAAGGAGGAAGAAGGCGTGGATGAAAAGGTGGGTCCTTATCCCCTTATATGGGCGGACGAAATTATGCGTCCCCACCAGCCTGGTAAAACTCGCTTATCCCCCAAGCGCCGTAATCAATGGCACGGTTGGGTTACCCACGCCCGTATTGATGAGAATCCCGGGATAAGGGGGCACGATCTCTGCTTTGACAAGACGTGCCAAGGAAACCGCCTCGCAAAACGCGCTGAGGTGGGACAGTAAAAACGATTCGAATAAAGGCTTGGTTGTGGTGTGATGTCACGCTACAGGATACGTCAGCAGATTAGATTTGTGAAAAAGTTATTCTCTCTCTACGGTGGTATGTGGAACTTGTTTTGCAGAGCCGGACACGATCCTTGTGTTCAAAATCTTCTATGAAGTATTCAGAGGAGGAACCCGCCCTGCAATGCCGAAGACAATCTATGCGCCGGACTCGTCGTCATTGAAGCCTGGTTCAGGGGCTACTGAGGGTGTCCTGGATTAGGGGGTGTCCGGATAGACGGACTATAACCTTTGGCCCGACTGTTGGACTATGAAGATACAAGATTGAAGACTTCAGCCCGTATCCGGATAGGACTTTCCTCAGCGTGGAAGGCAAGCTTGGCAATATGGATATGTAGATCTCCTCCTATTGTAACTGACTCTGTGTAACCCTAGCCCCCTCTGGTGTCTATATAAACCGGAGGGTTTAGTCCGTAGGACACAACAACAACAATCATATCGTAGGCTAGCTTCTAGGGTTTAGCCTCTCTGATCTCGTGGTAGATCTACTCTTGTACTACCCATATCATCAATATTAATCAAGCAGGAGTAGGGTTTTACCTCCATCGAGAGGGCCTGAACCTGGGTAAAAACATTGTGTCCCTTGTCTCCTGTTACCATCCGCCTAGACGCACAGTTCGGGACCCCCTACCCGAGATCCGCCGGTTTTGACACCGACAACACCACTCTCCAAGAAGTAACAAATGGTGAGTTGATGATGAATTCCTTGCTCTTGTGCTTCAAATGATAGTCTCCCCAACACTCAACTCTGTCTCACAGGATTTGCATTTGGTGGAAAGAAGATCTGAGTGGAAAGCAACTTGGGGAAGGCTAGAGATCAATATTCATATGGTAGGAATGGAATATCTTGGCCTCAACACAAGTGTAGGTGGTTCTCTCTCAGAAAATGTGTATTGGAAGTGTAGGTTTGTTATGATGGCTCTCTCCATGAATGAAGAGGAGGTGGAGGGGTATTTATAGCCTCCACACAAAATCTAACCGTTACACACAACTTGCCAAACTCGGTGGGACCTAATTGATAAACTCGGTCGGAACAATTCAGCAAATCTAGTGACCGTTAGGATTTTCGGTGGGACCGACATGCAACTCGGTAGGACCGATATGGTTAGGGCTAGGGCATAAGTAATCTCGGTGAGACCGATTACACAAACTCGGAGAGACCGATTTTGGTAATAAGCTAACCAAAGAGTTGGTCAAGTAAACTCAGTGGGACTGATTCGCTCATTTCGGTGAGACCGAAATGTTACAAAAGGGAAACAGAGAGTTTACATTGCGATCTCGGTGGGACCGATCACTCATATCGGTGGGACCAAAATGTTACTAAGGGAAACAGAGATATTACAATCCCATCTCGGCAAGACCGAGATCCCTATCGATGAGACCGATTTGCCTAGGGTTTGTGGCAGTGGCTATGATATCTGAATTCGGTGGCGTCGGATAGAAAGAATCGGTGGGGCAGAGTTTGACTTTTGGTTTAGGTCATATGTGGATGTGAGGAAGTAGTTGAGGGCTTTGGAGCATATCACTAAGCATTTTGAGCAAGAGCCTCATTAAGCAACACCTCATCCCTCCTTAATAGTATTGGCTTTTCCTATAGACTCAATGTGATCTTGGATCACTAAAATAGAAAATGTAGATTCTTGAACTTTGAGCTTGAGCCAATCCTTTTGTCCTTAGCATTTTGAGGGGTCCACTTTTCTCACCCATGCCATGCCAATCATTGATCTTTCCTAAAATATTAATCTTGAAATAGCATTAGCTCAATGAGCTATATGTCGTTAGGAATTACCAAAACCACCTAGGGATAGTTGCACTTTCAATCTCCCCCCTTTTGGTAATTGATGACAACATATAGATCAAAGCTTCGACAAATGATAGCAAGAGTGAAAGACATCGTCGCTTTGAGAAGTAAGTGATAAGCAAGAGCTCCCCCTAAATTTGTGCATAGTTTAAGATTTGCTTTGGACTGCAAGTGCACAATGAGTTAGGATAATGGGTTACTCTTCCATGTCACATACATCTTGGTGGAGCGCTCAAAATGATAATAATTAAATACATGCACTCATCACCAAGTAAAGTGAATGGTCATAAAAGGATAATGTCATCCAACAAGCATTAAGGTAGCGTAATGATCAAACACATGATCATCTAAGTATCACACACAAGCGTAAAGTATCTCAAACAAGCAAATGACAAAGTTCAACCACCAAAAAAGCAAGAGAGAATAAAAAGCAACACTCTCTATCGAAGCATATGATCTATACATTTTCTCCCCCTTTGGCAACAAGTTACCAAAAAGTTCATAAAAAATGCATAGTGCTCGATCGACTCTCAGGCTTGGTCTTCAGGTGGTGGTGTAGATAAGTCTCCAAGGACGAAGGCATCAGTTGATGTAGATGGAGCTGGTGGAGTGGGTGCTGGAGCTGGTGGCACTGAAACTGTAGCCGGTGCAGATGAAATTGCTCTGGTGTCTGTAACAAGCATAGCAGCAGATCTCTGACCTCTGGGCACTCTAGCAAAAGCATCAGTGGTTGTCTTTCCCTTCTTATCTTGCACTTCCTCCTGAAGTTGCTCAACAACAGACTGTATCTTAGTGACCTCTAAATCATAGAACTTCTGCTCCATGATCCTCTCCAAGCTCTCCGGGTTTCGAGTCAGGGTGGCCAATCCCTTCTCAATCCTCGGAGTGGAGGCATTCAAGTAGCCAAGCTGATCTTGCTTGTTCTTCAGAAGATACTGAGATGCCTCATCCATGGTTGGCATCTTTGCAGCCTTTTCAGTCCTTGCCTTCTCTCTCTTTGCTTGTGCTTGCACAGAAGATGGTTCATTTTCATCCATGACCACAGTGTTGTCCTCGAAGTCTGGGTAGATGGGCAAGTGCTCCTTGTCCAAGAGATATGTGCCAGTGCCCATATTGGAGTTGATCAGCTCCTGGATCTGTGGGGCATACCCACAACTTCTCTTCTGATCTTCAGCTGTTCTCTTAATGGTTTCCACAATTAGGCTCATGACTTTGAAATTCTGTGGGACATCAAATATGTGCAGCAAGTTGATGGAGTGTCCTATGATCATTCTGTGATCACCTGACTTGGGAAGAAGTGTGTGCCTAAGGATCCAGTTGATTGTAGGCAGACCTGACAGCAAGTGTTTCACAGATCCAAACTGGTGAGTCTCAAGATCTGCATCAGGAATCTCCTTGTACATGCTAGCCATTGAGTTGTGATCCTTCTTCTTCTTGGCATAGACATCCAAGTCATCTTCTTGTTGTTCTGGGTTTGTTCTGGGTCATTGATCAACTGAGCCCATTCTTCAATAGTTGACTCGTACCTAGTACCTTCAGACATCCATACAATTCTTCCATCTGGGTAGAAATGAGCTGTGGAGTAGAATTGCTTAATAAGCTCATCATTCCACTTTGTGAGCTTCTGAGCCACAAACTTATCAACCCCATAAGCCTTGAAACTATCAGACTCCAGGATAGTGTTCTTCATTCTCCTTGATGTATTCTCAGTCCACCCATCTCATGTCACGGACTATAGGCTTCTTGTCAAGCAGAATTGTCTCATAGAAGTCGTGTTGTTCCTTAGTGTGGAATCTATAGTCCACAGCAGTCCTTCTTCTGGTGGCATATGGATTAGACTCTCTCCATAGCCTCAATCCTGAATCCTTTCTGACTTTCATGTTCTTAGCTACTAGATGAGCATCGTTGTGATCTAGAATTTTGGGCTTCAACTTCCTCAAGACATGTGACTCATCATCTTCTTCTTCCATTGCAGCTTCAGGCACTGGGGCCTTATTCTTCTCTGCTGTTGGGATGTTCCTGGTGCTCCTCTTGGGTGCAGTTTTGGGTTTTGGAGCTGGAGCAGCAGTCTTGGGAGCAGCTTTGGGCTTAGATGGAGCAGCCCCTGATTTGATAGCATCCCCCATAAGATTCTGAGCTTTAGGAGCTGGTGCAGCATCCTCTTCCTCTTCCTCTTCAGAGTCTCTCATCATGGAGGGCTTGCCAAGAACTCTGGCAGTGGTCTTCTTGACTCTTTCTTTCCTCTTCTTGCCATCTCTAGTTTCCTTGGGTTCAAGAGTGAACACCATTGTTTCTCCTGTGGCAACCTTCCTTGGCTTAGACATTGGCTGTCTTCTTGCTGGAGCCTTTGTCTTCATTCCTGGCTTAGTTGCAGCAGCTGTGCCATACTCCTTTTTCAGCACATTCTTCTTTGAAGTGGCCTCTTCCTCATCAGCCACATAGTCCTCATCCTCAGAATTTGAGGTTCTCTTCTTTTTGGCCCTGGTGGCTGCCTTAGGCAAGTTGCTGGGTGAACCTGCTTCCATCATCTGAGCTGCTAGAGGGACTAGTGCCCTCACTCATGTGAACCTGCTCCTCAGACTTGTTCTGACTGTCACTCTGATCTGACATGATGCAAACAATGACAGCTGACCCTGTGAATAGATTATAGATGAGGTAGATTGGATGAGCATCACAAAGTGCAGAGTTTTTTGCAAAAGAATGAATCAAAAATTTAGTTTTAGTTTTCCACAGAAAGCATCTCGGATCTACCGATTTGAAATCTCGGTGATACCAAAGAAGTATTTGGAACCTAAACTGATGAACTCGGTCAGACCGAGTCACAGTTCGGTGGCACCGAGACTACTAGGGTTTCACAAAGACTTGAACACGGCCACACCGATTTGCAATTCTCGATCAGACCAAAAATCACATGTGCAATCGCCTGAGCCAAATCGGTGGAACCGATTTCAACAACTCGGTCGGTCAGAGATGGTTTCGGCGGAAACCTAACCCTAAGTTTTCAATCCACAACTAAACTACAGAGTGATTTCATTGGATAGAGTGATCTCAATCGTGGCAAGATACATGGCAAAACAATGTGCTAGGAATCAGAGTGAGATTAGCACAAAGATCAAGTCCATACCCTAATGCGGCGATGGACCTGCTACAGCGGCAACGGCGGAGACGATCCCGTTGACTGCGGCGGAGACCAGCGGCGGGAGCCAGCTGGCGATGAGGAGGATGATCCGGAGACCCAGGGAGGCAGAGCAGGCTGAGCACAGGCGAAGGGGTTCGGAAAATTTTCCAAATTTTGGCTTGTAGATATATATAGCCTGACCCTGTTGGTGTGACCGAGTGGAACAACTCGGTGGCACCGAGATGCATAACTACAAGCAGTTACTGCTATTGGGGAACGTAGTAATTTCAAAAAAAATCCTACGCACACGCAAGACCATGGTGATGCATAGCAACGAGTGGGGAGAGTGTTGTCCACGTACCCTCGTAGACCGAAAGCGGAAGCGTTAGCACAACACGGTTGATGTAGTCATACGTCTTCACGATCGGATCGATCAAGTACCAAACGCACGGCACCTCCGAGTTCAGCACACGTTCAACCCGATGACGTCCCTCGAACTCCGATCCAGCCGAGTGTTGAGGGAGAGAGTCCTCAGCACGACGGCGTGGTGACGATGATGATATTCTACCGATGCAGGGCTTCACCTAAGCACCGCTACAGTATTATCGAGGTGGAATATGGTGGAGGGGGGCACCGCACATGGCTAAAAGATCAAACAGTCAATTGTTGTGTCTCTAGGGTGCCCCTTGCCCCCGTATATAAAGGAGCAAGGGGGGAGGTGCGGCCGGCCTAGAGGGGGGGCGCCAGGAGGAGTCCTACTCCCACTGGGAGTAGGACTCCCCCCTTTTCCTAGTTGGATTAGGACTTGGGGGAAAGAGGAGGGAGAGAGGAAGGAAAGGGGGGCGTCGCCCCCCCTCTCCTTGTCCTATTCGGACTAGGGGAGGGGCGTGCGGCCCAACACTGGCCGCCTCTCCTCTTGTCCGCAAAGGCCCACTAAGGCCAATTAACCCCCGGGGGGTTCCGGTAATCCCTCCGGTACTCCGGTAAAATCCCGATTTCACCCAGAACACTTCCGATATCCAAACATAGGCTTCCAATATATCAATCTTCATGTCTCGACCATTTTGAGAGTCCTCTTCATGTCTGTGATCACATCTGGGACTCCGAACAACCTTCGGTACATCAAAACATTTAAACTCATAATATAACCGTCATCGAAACGTTAAGCGTGCGGACCCTACGGGTTCGAGAACTATGTAGACATGACCGAGACACGTCTCTGGTCAATAACCAATAGCGGAACCTGGATGCTCATATTGGCTCCCACATATTCTACGAAGATCTTTATTGGTCAGACCGCATAACAACATACTTTGTTCCCTTTGTCATCGGTATGTTACTTGCCCGAGATTCGATCGTCGGTATCTCAATACCTAGTTCAATCTCGTTACCGGCAAGTCTCTTTACTCGTTCTGTATACATCATACCGCAACTAACTCATTAGTTACAATGCTTGCAAGGCTTAAGTGATGTGCATTACCCAGAGGGCCCAGAGATACCTATCCGACAATCGGAGTGACAAATCCTAATCTCGAAATACACCAACCCAACAAGTACCTTCGGAGACACCTGTAGAGCAACTTTATAATCACCCAGTTACGTTGTGACGTTTGGTAGCACACAAAGTGTTCCTCCGGTAAACGAGAGTTGCATAATCTCATAGTCATAGGAACATGTATAAGTCATGAAGAAAGCAATAGCAACATACTAAACGATCGTGTGCTAAGCTAACGGAATGGGTCATGTCATTCACATCATTCTCCTAATGATGTGATCCCGTTAATAAAATGACAACTCATGTCTATGGCTAGGAAACATAACCATCTTTGATCAACGAGCTAGTCAAGTAGAGGCATACTAGTGATACTCTGTTTGTCTATGTATTCACACAAGTATTATGTTTCCGGTTAATACAATTCTAGCATGAATAATAAACATTTATCATGAAATAAGGAAATAAATAATAACTTTATTATTGCCTCTAGGGCATATTTCCTTCAGTCTCCCACATGCACTAGAGTCAATAATCTAGATCACATCGCCATGTGATTTAACATCAATAGTTCACATCACCATGTGATTAACACCCATAGTTCACATCATCATGTGACCAACACCCAAAGGTTTACTAGAGTCAATAATCTAGTTCACATCGCTATGTGATTAACACCCAAAGAGTACTAAGGTGTGATCATGTTTTGCTTGTGAGAGAATTTTAGTCAACATGTCTGCCATATTCAGATACGTATGTATTTTGCAAATTTCTATGTCTACAATGCTCTGTACGGAGCTACTTTAGATAATTGCTCCCACCTTCAATATGTATCCAGATGAAGACTTAGAGTCATCTGGATCAGTGCCAAAACTTGTATCGACGTAACCCTTTTACGACGAACCATTTGTCACCTCCATAATCGAGAAACATATCCTTATTCCACTAAGGATAATTTTGACCGCTGTCCAGTGATCTACTCCTAGATCACTATTGTACTCCCTTGCCAAAATCAGTGTAGGGTATACAATAGATCTTGTACATAGCATGGCATACTTTATAAAACCTATGGATGAGGCACAGGGAATGACTTTCATTCTCTTTCTATCTTCTGCCATGCTCGGGCTTTGAGTCTTACTCAATTTCACACCTTGTAACACAGGCAAGAACTCTTTCTTTGACTGCTCCATTTGGAACTACATCAAAATCTTGTCAAGGTATGTACTCATTGAAAAAACTTATCAAGCGTTTTGATATATCTCTATAGATCTTGATGCTCAATATGTAAGCAGCTTCACCGAGGTCATTCTTTGAGAAACTCCTTTCAAACACTCCTTTATGCTTTGCAGAATAATTCTACATTATTTCCGGTCAATAATATGTCATTCACATATACTTATCAGAAATGTTGTAGTGCTCCCACTCACTTTCTTGTAAATACAGGCTTCACCGCAAGTCTGTATAAAACTATATGCTTTGATCAACTCATCAAAGCGTATATTCCAACTCCGAGATTCTTGCACTAATCCATAGATGGATCGTTGGAGCTTGCACATTTTGTTAACACCTTTAGGATCGACAAAACCTTCTGGTTGAATCATATACAACTCTTATTTAATAAATCCATTAAGGAATGCAGTTTTGTTTATGCATTTGCAATATTTCATAAAATGCGGCAATTGCTAACCTGATTCAGACAGACTTAAGCATAGATACGAGTGAGAAACTCGCATCGTAGTCAACACCTTGAACTTGTCGAAAAGCTTTTGTGACAATTCTAGCTTTGTAGATAGTAACACTACTATCAGCGTCTGTCTTCCTCTTGAAGATCCATTTAATCTCAATGGCTCACCGATCATTTGGGCAAGTCAATCGAAGTCCATACTTTGTTCTCATACATGGATCCCATCTTAGATTTCATGGCCTCAAACCATTTCGCGGAATCTGGGCTCATCATCGCTTCCTCATAGTTCGTAGGTTCGTCATGCTCAAGTAACATGACCTCCAGAATAGGATTACCGTACCACTCTGGTGCGGATCTCACTCTGGTTGACCTACGAGGTTCGGTAGTAACTTGATCTGAAGTTACATGATCATCATCATTAGCTTCCTCACTAATTGGTGTGGGAGTCACAGGAACAGATTTCTGTGATGAACTACTTTCCAATAAGGGAGCAGGTACAGTTACCTCATCAAGTTCTACTTTCCTCCCACTCACTTCTTTCGAGAGAAACTCCTTCTCTAGAAAGGATCCATTCTTAGCAACGAATATCTTGCCTTCGGAGCTGTGATAGAAGGTGTACCCAACAGTCTCCTTTGGGTATCGTATGAAGACACATTTCTCCGATTTGGGTTCGAGCTTATCAGGTTGAAGATTTTTCACATAAGCATCGCAGCCCCAAACTTTAAGAAATGAGAACTTTGGTTTCTTGCCAAACCACAGTTCATACGGTGTCGTCTCAACGGATTAGACGGTGCTCTATTTAATGTGAATGCAGCTATCTCTAATGCATAACCCCAGAACGATAGTGGTAAATCGGTAAGAGACATCATAGATTGCACTATATCCAATAAAGTATGGTTATGACGTTCGGACACACCATTATGCTGTGGTGTTCCAGGTGGCACGAATTTGTGAAACTATTCCACATTGTTTTAATTGAACACCAAACTCGTAACTCAAATATTTGTCTGCGCGATCAGATCGTAGAAACTTTATTTTCTTGTCACGATGATTTTCCACTTCACTATGAAATTCCTTGAACTTTTCAAATGTTTCAGACTTATTTTTCATCAAGTAGATATACCCATATCTGCTCAAATCATCTGTGAAGGTCAGAAAATAACGATACCCGTCGCGAGCCTCAACACTCTTCGGATTGCATACATCAGTATGTATTATTTCCAATAAGCCAGTTGCTTGCTCCATCGTTCCGGAGAATGGAGTTTTAGTCATCTTGCCCATAAGGCATGGTTCGCAAGCATCAGGTGATTCATAATCAAGTGATTCCAAAATCCCATCAGCATGGAGTTTCTTCATGTGCTTTACACCAATATAACCTAAACGGCAGTGCCACAAATAAGTTGCACTATCATTATTAACTTTGCATCTTTTGGCTTCAATATTATGAATATGTGTATCACTACGATCGAGATCCAACAAACCATTTTTGTTGGTGTGTATGACCATAGAAGGTTTTTATTCATGTAAACAGAACAACAATTGTTCTCTAACTCAATGAATAACTGTATTGCAATAAACATGATCAAATCATATTCATGCTCAACGCAAACACCAAATAACACTTATTTAGGTTCAATGCTAATCCCGAAAGTATAGGGAGTCTGCGATGATGATCATATCAATCTTGGAACCACTTCCAATACACATCGTCACTTCATCCTTAACTAGTTTCTGTTCATTACGCAACTCCCATTTCGAGTTACTACTCATTAGCAACTGAACCTGTATCAAGTACCGAGGGGTTGCTATAAACACTAGTAAAGTACACATCAATAACATGTATATCAAATATACTTTTGTTCACTTTGCCATCCTTCTTATCCGCCAATTATTTGGGGTAGTTCCGCTTCCAGTGACCAGTCCTTTTTGCAGTAGAAGCACTCAGTATCAGGCTTAGGTCCAAACTTGGGCTTCTTCACTTGAGCAGCAACTTGCTTGCCGTTCTTCTTGAAGTTCCCCTTCTTTCCATTTGCCCTTTTCTTGAAACTAGTGATCTTGTTAACCATCAACACTTGATGCTCTTTTCTTGATTTCTACCTTCGCCGATCTCAGCATCGCGAAGTGCTAGGGAATTACTTTCGTCATCCCTTGCATATTATAGTTCATCCCGAAGTTCTATTAACTTGGTGATAGTGACTAGAGAACTTTGTCAATTACTATCTTATCTGGAAGATTAACTCCCGCTTGATTCAAGTAATTGTAGTACTCAGACAATCTGAGCACATGCTCACTGGTTGAGCTATTCTCCTCCATCTTATGGGCAAAGTACTGTTAGAGGTCTCATACCTCTCGACATGGGCACGAGTATGAAATACCAATTTCAACTTTTGGAACATCTTATATTCTCCATGGCGTTCAAAACATTTTTGAAGTCCCAATACTAAGCCGTAAAGCATGGTGCACTAAACTATCAAGTAGTCATCATACCGAGCTTTTGTCAAAACGTTCATAACGTCTGCATCTGCTCCTGCAATAGGTCTATCACCTAGCGGTGCATCAAGGACATAATACTTCTGTGCAGCAATGAGGTTAATCCTCAGATCACGGACCAAGTCTGCATCATTGCTACTAACATCTTTCAACTTAGTTTTCTCTAGGAACATATCAACAAAAAACAAGGGAGCGAAACGCGAGCTATTGATCTACAACATAGATATGCTAATACTACCAGGACTAAGTTCATGATAAATTTAAGTTCAATTAATCATATTACTTAAGAACTCCCACTTAGATAGACATCCCTGTAATCCTCTAAGTGATCACATGATCCAAATTAACTAAACCATAACCGATCATCACGTGAAATGCAGTAGCTTTCAATGGTGAACATCATTATGTTGATCATATCTACTATATGATTCACACTCGACCTTTCGGTCTTAGTGTTCCGAAGCCATATCTGCATATGCTAGGCTCGTCAAGTTTAACCTGAGTATTCTGCGTGTGCAAAACTGGCTTGCACCCGTTGTAGATGGACGTAGAGCTTATCACACCCGATCATCACGTGGTGTCTGGGCACGACGAACTTTCGTAACGGTGCATACTCAGGGAGAACACTTTTATCTTGAAATTTAGTGAGAGATCATCTTATAATGCTACCGTCAATCTAATCAAGATAAGATGCATAAAACATAAACATCACATGCAATCAATATAAGTGATATGATATGGCCATCATCATCTCGTGCTTGTGATCTCCATCTCCGAAGCACCATCATAATCACCATCGTCAACGGCGCAACACCTTGATCTCCATCGTAGCATCGTTGTCGTCTCGCCAATCTTATGCTTCTACGACTATCGCTACCGCTTAGTGATAAAGTAAAGCATTACAGGGCGATTGCATTGCATACAATAAAGCGACAACCATATGGCTCCTGCTAGTTGCCGATAACTGGTTACAAGACATTATCATCTCATACAATAAAATTTAGCGTCATGTCTTGACCATATCACATCACAACATGCCCTGCAAAAACAAGTTAGACGTCATCTACTTTGTTGTTGCAAGGTTTACGTGGCTGCTACGGGCTTAGCAAAAACCGTTCTTAACTACGCATCAAAACCACAACGATAGTTTGTCAAGTTGGTGTTGTTTTAACCTTCGCAAGGACCGGACGTAGCCACACTTGGTTCAACTAAAGTTGGAGAAACTGACACCCGCCAGCCACCTATGTGCAAAGCACGTCGGTAGAACCACTCTCGCGTAAGCGTACGCGTAATGTCGGTCCGGGCCGCTTCATCCAACAATACCGCCGAACCAAAGTATGACATGCTGGTACCAGTATGACCTATATCGCCCACAACTCACTTGTGTTCTACTTGTGCATATGGCTTCTACGCATAAAACCTGGCTCGGATACCACTGTTGGGGAACGTAGTAATTTCAAAAAAATTCCTACGCACACGCAAGATCATGGTGATGCATAGCAACGAGAGGGGAGAGTATTGTCCACGTACCCTCATAGACCGAAAGCGGAAGCGTTAGCACAACGCGGTTGATGTAGTCGTACGTCTTCATGTTCCGACCGATCAACTACCGAATGCACGGCACCTCCGAGTTCAGCACACATTCAGCCCGATGACGTCCCTCGAACTCCGATCCACCCGAGTGTTGAGGGAGAGTTTCGTCAGCACGACGGCGTGGTGACGATGATGATGTTCTACCGACGCAGGGCTTCGCCTAAGCACCGCCACAGTATTATCGAGGTGGAATATGGTGGAGGGGGGCACCGCACACGGCTAAAAGATCAAACGATCAATTGTTGTGTCTCTAGGGTGCCCCTGCCCCCGTATATAAAGGAGCAAGGGGGGAGGTGCGGCCGTCCTAGAGGGGGCATGCCAGGAGGAGTCCTACTCCCACTGGGAGTAGGACTCCCCCCTTTTCCTAGTTGGACTAGGACTTGGGGGGAAAGAGGAGGGAGAGAGGAAGGAAGGGGGGGCGCCGCCCCCCCCCCTCTCCTTGTCCTATTCGGACTAGGGGGAGGGGCACGCAGCCCAGCCCTAGCCACCTCTCCTCTTCTCCGCAAAGGCCCACTAACCCCCAGGGGGTTCCGGTAACCCCTCCGATACTCCGATAAAATCCCGATTTCACCCGGAACACTTCTGATATCCAAACATAGGCTTCCAATATATCAATCTTCATGTCTCGACCATTTCGAGACTCCTCGTCATGTGCATGATCACATCCGGGACTCCGAACAACCTTCGGTACATCAAAACATATAGGCTCGTAATATAACTGTCATCGAAACGTTAAGCGTGCGGACCCTACGGGTTCGAGAACTATGTAGACATGACCGAGACACGTCTCCGGTCAATAACCAATAGCGGAACCTGGATGCTCATATTGGCTCCCACATATTCTATGAAGATCTTTATCGGTCAGACCGCATAACAACATAGTTTGTTCCCTTTGTCATCGGTATGTTACTTGCCCGAGATTCGATCGTCGGTATCTCAATACCTAGTCCAATCTCGTTACCGGCAAGTCTCTTTACTCATTCCGTAATACATCATCCCGCAACTAACTCATTAGTTGCAATGCTTGCAAGGCTTAAGTGATGTGCATTACCGAGAGGGCCCAGAGATACCTCTCCGACAATCGGAGTGACAAATCCTAGTCTCGAAGTATGCCAACCCAACAAGTACCTTCGGAGACACCTGTACACTACTAGGGAAAAGGCTAGCAGCAGCGCGGGTTTTAGGTCTATCAGCACCGCGGGTGCCCGCGCTACCAATAAGGTGCTACAGCTAACTCTTAGTAGTAGCGCTGCATGTACCCGCGCTACCACTATTGACTGTAGCAGCAGCGCTTTTCAGGAACGCGCTGCTACTACTTAGCTGTAGCGATTTCCTGGTCCCGCGCTACTGTTATATATTCCACCAATTCCCCATTCCAGCTTCGATAAACTGCAATTTCCAGATACTAGGTACTACTAGATATCAATTTCATAAAGCATTATAGGTACTAGGTAGTACTCCCTCGGTTCAAAATTACTCGTCGTGGTTTGAGTTCAAATTTGTACTCAAACCACGACGAGTAATTTGGAACCGAGGGAGTACCAGATAACAATTTCATATATACTCAACATGCATCCTCAAGCAGTACAAGGTGACATCGACGACAATCATCATATTTGGTTCAAGATGATATCGACGACGATCATCATATGTAGTTCTACATGATATCGACGACGATCATCATATGTAGTTCTAGATGATATAGCCACACACACATATGTAGTTCTAGATGATATCGACGACGATCATCATCCTCAAGCCTGGGCGGTGGGTGTTCCTGATAGTAATTAGGATGTCCTGTCCAGCACGAAGATTCTTGCCAACGAGGAATCTCTTCCACCCAACCGAGTTCAACTGTGTGCGACCATCTGTGCCCATGCGGTAAGTACATGTGGTGACGGAGCCCCTTGCGGTAAGGCGTAGTCCAACTGAGCCTTCTTCATCAGGATCGATACCACAACTCACAGATAGGTTCTTTGGCAATCTCTGAATAAGAAAAACATATCAATTAATAAATAGCCTCACACATACTCTTGCAAATATATTTCTATTAAGTCTAGATTTCTACACTATCAAAAGACACGGTACTATGCATTTGTACTAAAGTATATCACTAATAAGCATGTGATCAGACTCTACACTAAAGTATATCATCGACTAGATTCCACAAATCATATCATTGGACTCTACACTAAGCATATCATCGGATTCACTAAGCATATACGTATAACATACCATTTCATGCCGATCGACCATGGTACTTGTCAGGCCGGTCACGAATGGCACCCCGACAAAGTCATCACGTGGCGGAATTATGTCCCATAGGTTCCACACCTCCTCCTCGCTCAGCCGCATTCTTTGAGCTATGATGGCTTCATGAAGTGGGTTCTCATCATCTTCATTGAGTGGGTCCTCATTATCTTCATCATCTTCGTCATCTTCATCATCTTCCACCAGGTTGATATAAATGACAACCAGCTTGGATCTTTCTGCTCTGAAGGAGAATCTGATCAACTCATCACCAGTAAGACGCATGCGAGCGAGGAAACGGGCCCATCCATGTCCTCCAATCTGCGACATATTGCGTCTTTTCTCGACCTCCATAGTGTACGGCCGCCCAGGAGCCTCAAATGTCACATTGTCTCCTGTCAGCTTGTTGAATTTCAACCTCACATTGCATGGGACGATCTGTGTAAGAAAAGCAAAATGACACAATGCAGTAATGCCAACACTAAAAATAAAATAGTTGTTACATTTCATCTAATTTCTTACCGCCGCATGACGAAAACTCGGATGGAAGTAGATGCCGAACAGCTTGCCAGTTGCAAGGCTGCTGGCGCACATTGACTTGCACAGTCGACATAGTGGTGCTGGTGGTGGCGCCATTTTCCTAAAGCAATATGAGCAAAGGATTAACGATTCACTTCACAGGAAACAAGTGGCAAATTTAACTACATTGGCACCTACATTTTGCCAAAAAATAACATATTACAAAAAAACTAAATCGAGCATACTCAATCAACTAAATCAACTAGCATACTAAATCCACTAGCATACTGAATCCACTGGCATACTAAATCAACTACATCAAAATGTTCTAAATCAACTAGCCTACTAAATCAACTAAATAAACTAGCCTACTAAATAAACTAAATCAAAATGTTCTAAATCAACTAAATCAACTAGCCTACTAAATCAACTGAATCATATCAACTAAATCAAAATGTTACATATGAAAGCCTACTAAATCAAAATGTATCAGGGAGGAGGGACAAGGAGGGGCGAGTCAAGGAGGGAGAAGATAGTAGGATGGAGGAGGGAGGCGGAGCGAGGAGGGGCCGGCCGGCGGCGAGTGGAGGGAGGACGGATCGAGGAGAAAGGCGGACCGAGGAGGGGGCGGCCAGCGGCGAGTGGAGGAAGGACGGAGGAGGAGGCCGGTACCGAGTCCAGCCAGGAGGATGAAGCGACAGCGGCGTAGATCGGGGGAGGGGCGACGGGGGAGGACCGGCGGCGCGGGGGGTGGAGGAGACCGTGATCGAGTGTGTGTGAGTGTGATCTGTGGATGAGGCTAGCTAGGAGAAGACTAAATTTTTGAAGTTAATTTAGTAGTAGCGATTATTGCCTGAATGCGTTGCTGCTACGTTACGTAGCAGTAGAGCTGCTTATTTCAAAGCGCTACTGCTATAACTGGCCTCGCGGCGGCGTCGTGGGAATTTTAGCAGTAGCTCTTCTTGGAGTGCACGCGCTGCTGATAAACTTGTTTCAGCAGCGAGTTTCTATGGAACCGCTGTTGCTAGTTAGCAGCAGCGCCTGATTTTAAAGTGCGCTGCTGGTAAGATTTTGTGTATAGGCTTTTCCTTAGTAGTGGTAGAGCACCTTTATAATCACCCAGTTACGTTGTGACGTTTGGTAGCACACAAAGTGTTCCTCCGGTAAACGGGAGTTGCATAATCTCATAGTCATAGGAACATGTATAAGTCATGAAGAAAGCAATAGCAACATACTAAACGATCGTGTGCTAAGCTAACGGAATGGGTCATGTCAATCACATCATTCTCCTAATGATGTGATCCCGTTAATCAAATGACAACTCATGTCTATGGCTAGGAAACATAACCATCTTTGATCAACGAGCTAGTCAAGTAGAGGCATACTAGTGACACTCTGTTTGTCTATGTATTCACACAAGTATTATGTTTCAGGTTAATACAATTCTAGCATGAATAATAAACATTTATCATGAAATAAGGAAATAAATAATAACTTTATTATTGCCTCTAGGGCATATTTCCTTCAACTGCAACTTGGTGTGACCGAAATGTTCAAATCGGTTGCACCGAGACTGAAAACCTAGATCGACTTAGTGATCTCGGTATGACCGAAATGGATTAAGCGGTCTGACCGAAGCACACAAAGAAGTTTTCGAAGTTTAAGTCTATGACGAATCGGGGACTCCGAGTGCTCCTCACACAGAGTGGTTCGAATCTGACTTGATCAAACTTTGTGATGTAGCATGAATAGAGTTTGAGACAAGAAAAGCATAGATAGCTAGAGAAGGGTTCTTAGGCATTCTTGTCCATCCACTTGGCAAAAAGAAAAAGAAACCAAACAATCAAAACAACAAGTGGATGTTCTCGAATGAGTAAAGTATGCAATCAACATGCTCACACAATAAAATGGCAATAGAAATATGTGGCAAAGCATGCACAACCAATTCTAGCATCTATCAAGCAATTTGGCGATGACTAGGTCATCTATATATGAGTAAATTGACTTAGGAGTCAAATGAGAACATTTGATCATAGGTCATACTCATCGTTTAAGCACAAGTGGGGTTGCCACTTTTACATAAAGCATTGTTGTGTTCACATCATTAGAGTTGCTTTAGCTCAATTCTTAGAGTAAAGCTCCACCTAGATGTGAGATCCCCCCTAAGAGGGATGAACTAACCTTGGGTTTTATCGATGATGACTTCATGTAGGTGTTGAAGATGTGGATGCTCAATGTTGATGTAGATCATTTGGAGAAATCCTTTGGAGTGAGTTGCACTTTCAATGCCTACACGGGTTAGTCCCACAAGGAACAAACAAGGATATCCATAGACATAGAGTGATGCACACACAAGATGATGTCTATGAAAGCATTAAGTTACCCTGTCCCTTGTCTTACCAACAAGAGGGTTTGTGACTCCTTGAACTAGTGCAAGATGTGGAAGTTGATTGCACTTGTTCTTACCAAAATGATAAGAGTGAAGTATGTTGGCGGAGTCACCCTCAAGAACTCTCTAGTTCTTCTTCTTCTGGATCCACACCATCTTGATGGGAATCCTCAGAGTTGTATTTGTACTTGATGAAGTAGAACTTGATGTAGTCTTGGGAACCCACTTGACCAAGGCCTTAGGTGCTTCTTCAAATGCATTTGTTTCCTCTTGAAGCTTATCCTTGCCTTTTTGCTTGTGGTCTTGTGGTGGAAGATCATCTTGAGATTGCGTCCCTTTGAAGGAAGTAGGATCATACTTCTCTTGTTGAGGAACAAACTTCGTCTTGGGGTATTGATCTTCTTCCCACTCAACTCCACTAGCATTGAACTTTCGTTCAAAACCAACACCTTGGTTCTTCCGGTGCCTTCCTTGTTTGCGTACAATTTCCTCGAATTGCTTACTCCCGACAAGACTCTTGTAAACACCTTTCTCTATAATTCCCTTCAATAAGCTATTTTCTTGCTCAAGTGTAACTTGGCTAAGAGAATCATTAGTGGAATCAAGAGAACTACTAGAAGCAACAACATTGGATTTAGCATGATTATTGTTACTACTCGAGGAAGAATTTTTCTTGTTCTTGTTATTAGACTTGACTTGAGGCATGTAAGTGGATAAGAGTAAACGCTTGGCAATGTAAGAAGTACTTTTCTTGCGAAGATCATCATTGATTGCCTTTAAGAACTCATGCTCTTGCTCAAGGTTGAGCTTTTCAAAACGTAGCTTCTCATGAGTCCTTAAAAGTTCTCGATGATCTCCTAAGATAGTTTCATGAGCTAACTTAAGGGTGTTTAGTTCTTTAGTTAGAGACTCAATCTTCTCCTTATCATTGTCATTCGTTTCATCTTGATTAGCATGATTAATTGATGTTTCATCATAGTATCCATCACTAGAGTTGTCAAAAAGAAAATCATCATCACCTAACAAGTCATCTTCATCACTATTGAAATCAACATACTCGGGGTGTGTTACCTTTGGACCTTTGGCCATGAAGCATCTTCCAGTTCCTTCATTTGGTGAATCAAATATGTCGTAGGAGTTGGTTGACACAAGTGCTAGACCGGCAACACCTTCATCTTGAGTATATTCAGAGTCGGAGTGATAGCTTCTCTCGGAGTGATAGTCAGAGTCGGAGCCGGATACCCACTCACCAACATGAGCTTGATGTCTTCTTTTTGTGTAGCTCCTTGATGACTTTTATTTTCTTTCCGAATCCTTGCTTCTCCGAGAGGGTCTTCGTTCATAACGATCATCTCTACTCCTTCTCTCTCTTGATGGTGATTCTTCTCTTATATTTCTTCTTTTGGGAGAATATTTTCTTCTTTTGTAGGGGGTCGTACACTCATTGGAGCAGTGTCCAGGTCTTCCACAATTGTAGCAATTACGCTCTCGACTAGAAGATCTTTTGTCATTGTAGGACCTTGACTTGGAACTTTTGTCTTTGCTTCTACTCTTGTAGAACTTGTTGAAGTTCTTCACCATTAGGCTCAATTCTTCATTGAAGGTTTTTTTCTCACTTGATGATGTGGGAGCTTCACATGAGGCTTTGTAAGCACCACATGACTTGTTATGGAGCTCCTCCTTATCCTTGAGTGACATCTCATGAGCAACAATTCTTCCAATGACTTCTGTTGGCTTGAAATCTTTGTAATTGGGCATCATTTGGATCAATGTGCATACGCTATCATATTTTCCGTCCAAAGCTCTTAGGATCTTATTAATGATGAATTTGTCGGTCATTTATTCACTTCCTAAGCCGGCAATCTCATTTGTGCTAAGAGAAACCCTAGAGTACATTTCAGCGACACCTTCACCATCCTTCATTCTGAAATTGTCAAGTTGACTTTGAAGCACATCCAACTTAGATTCCTTGACGGAGTCGGTACCTTCGTGCATATCAATCAAAGTATTCCAAATTTCCTTGCATTCTCAAGACGGTTGATTTTGTTGAATTCTTCGGGGCACAATCCGTTGAAGAGGATATCACAAGCTTGAGCATTGTATTGCAGCATCTTCAACTCTTCCGCGGTAGCTTCACGGTTTGGTTCTCTCCCATCAAAGAATTCACCTTGCAAGCCAATACATACAATAGCCCAAACGGCGGGATTATGTCCAAGAATATGCATTTTCATCTTATTCTTCCAACTAGCAAAATTAGTACCATCAAAGTAAGGACCTCTACGGTGGTAATTTCCCTCGCTAGACGCCATACTCTCCTAGGTTGTGAAACCAAGGCTATGACTACCAAAAGCTACGGAGATCAAAGCAAATAGAGACCAAAGCTCTGATACCACTTGTAGGATCGAAAGTATGTCTAGAGGGGGGTGATTAGACTAGTTGACTTAATAAAAATCTAGCCTTTTCCCAATTTTATTTCTTCCCAGATTTTAGCAACTTTGGACTAGTCAAGCAATCTTAACACAATTCAAGCAAGCATGCAAAGAGTATATGAGCAGCGGAAAGTAAAGCATGCAACTTGCAAGAATGTAAAGGGAAGGGTTTGGAGAATTCAAACGCAATTGGAGACACGGATGTTTTTGTCGTGGTTCCGATAGGTGGTGCTATCGTACATCCACGTTGATGGAGACTTCAACCCACGAAGGGTAATGGTTGCGCGAGTCCACGGAGGGCTCCACCCACGAAGGGTCCATGAAGAAGCAACTTTGTCTATCCCACCAAGGCCGTAACCCACGAAGGACTTGCCTCACTAGCGGTCGATCTTCACGAAGTAGGCGATCTCCTTGCCCTTACAAACTCCTTGGTTCAACTCCACAATCTTGTCGGAGGCTCCCAAGTGACACCTAGCCAATCTAGGAGACACCACTCTCCAAGAAGTAACAAATGGTGTGTTGATGATGAACTCCTTGCTCTTGTGCTTCAAATGATAGTCTCCCCAACACTCAACTCTCTCTCACGGGATTTGGATTTGGTGGAAAGAAGATTTGAGTGGAAAGCAACTTGGGGAAGGCTAGAGATCAAGACTCATATGGTAGGAATGGAATATCTTGGCCTCAACACAAGTGTAGGTGGTTCTCTCTCAGAAAATATGTATTGGAAGTGTAGGTTTGTTCTGATGGCTCTCTCCACGAATGAAGAGGAGGTGGAGGGGTATTTATAGCCTCCACACAAAATCTAACCATTACACACAACTTGCCAAACTTGGTGGGGCCGAATTGATAAACTCGGTAGGACCAATTCAGCAAATCTAGTGACCGTTAGGATTTTCGGTGGGACCGACATGCAACTCGGTAGGACCGATACGGTTAGGGTTAGGGAATAATGTAATCTCGGTGAGACCGATTACACAAACTCGGAGAGACCGATTTTGGTAATAAGCTAACCAGAGAGTTGGTCAGGTAAACTCGGTGGGACCAATCGTTCATCTCGGTGGGACCGAAATGTTATGAAGGGAAACAGAGAGATTACAATCCCATCTCGGTGAGACTGAGATCCCTATCGGTGAGACCAATTTGCCTAGGGTTTGTGGCAGTGGCTATGATATCTGCACTCGGTGGCGCCGGATAGAAAGAATCGGTGGGGCCGAGTTTGACTTTTGGTTTAGGTCATATGTGGATGTGAGAAAGTAGTTGAGGGCTTTGGAGCATTTCACTAAGCATTTTGAGCAAGAGCCTCATTAAGCAACACCTCATCCCTCCTTGATAGTATTGGCTTTTCCTATAGACTCAATGTGATCTTGGATCACTAAAATAGAAAATGTAGAGTCTTGAACTTTGAGCTTGAGCCAATCTTTTTGTCCTTAGCATTTTGAGGGGTCCACTTTTCTCACCCATGCCATGCCAATCATTGAGCTTTCCTGAAATATTAATCTTGAAATAGCATTAGCTCAATGAGCTATAAGTTGTTAGGAATTACCAAAACCACCTAGGGATAGTTGCACTTTCACCTGTCCATAGCTAGCTCTTTGGTGATACTCCAATCCTTCAGGTCTCTCTTAACGGACTCCTCCCATGACAAATTCGGTCTACCCCGCCCTCTCTTGACATTCTCCGCACGCTTTAGTCGTCCGCTATGCACTCGAGCTTCTGGAGGCCTGCGCTGAATATGCCCAAACCACCTCAGACGATGTTGGACAAGCTTCTCTTAAATTGGTGCTACCCCAACTCTATCTCGTATATCATCATTCCGGACTTGGTCCTTCCTCGTGTGGCCACACATCCATCTCAACATACGTATCTCCGCCACACCTAACTGTTGAACATGTTGCCTTTTAGTCGGCCAACACTCAGTGCCATACAACATTGCGGGTCGAACCGTCGTCCTATAGAACTTGCATTTTACCTTTTGTGGCACTCTCTTGTCACAGAGAATGCCAGAAGCTTGGCGCCACTTCATCCATCCGGCTTTGATTTGATGGTTCACATCTTCATCAATACCCCATCCCCGTGCAGCATTGACCCCAAATACCGAAAGGTGTCCTTCTGGGGAACCACCTGGCCATCAAGGCTAACCTCCTCCTCCTCACACCTAGTAACACTGAAACCGCGCATCATGTACTCGGTTTTAGTTCTACTAAGCCTAAACCCTTTCGATTCCAAGGTTTGTCTCCATAACTCTAACTTCCTATTTGCCCCTGTCCGACTATCATCAACTAGCACCACATCATCCGCAAAGAGCATACACCATGGGATATCTCCTTGTATATCCCTTGTGACCTTATCCATCACCAATGCAAAAAGATAAGGGCTCAAAGCTGACCCCTGATGCAGTCCTATCTTAATCGGGAAGTAGTCAGTGTCGACATCACTTGTTCGAACACTTGTCACAACATTATCGTACATGTCCTTGATGAGGGTAATGTACTTTGCTGGGACTTTGTATTTTTCCAAGGCCCACCACATGACATTCCGTGGTATCTTATCATAGGCCTTCTCCAAGTCAGTGAACACCATATGCAAGTCCTTCTTTTGCTCCATATATCTCTCCATAAGTTGTCGTACCAAGAAAATGGCTTCCATGGTCGACCTCCCAGGCATGAAACCAAACTGATTTTTGGTCACGCTTGTCATTCTTCTTAAGCGATGCTCAATGACTCTCTCCCATAGCTTCATCGTATGGCTCATCAGCTTAATTTCACGGTAATTAGTACAACTCTAAACATCCCCCTTGTTCTTGAAGATTGGTACTAATATACTCCGTCTCCATTCTTCTGGCATTTTGTTTGCCCGAAAAATAAGGTTGAAAAGCTTGGTTAGCCATACTATCGCTATGTCCCCGAGACCTTTCCACACTTCAATGGGGATACAATCAGGGCCCATCGCCTTGCCTCCTTTCATCCTTTTTAAAGCCTCCTTGACCTCAGACTCCTGGATTCGCCGCACAAGAGTCGTCCAGTTCAACGATAGAACTATCATTCTCCCCATTGAACAGCTTGTCGAAGTACTCCCGCCATCTATGCTTAATCTCCTCGTCCTTCACCAAGAGTTGGCCTGCTCCGTCCTTGATGCATTTGCCTTGGCCAATGTCCCTCGTCTTCCTCTCTCGGATCTTGGCCATCTTATAGATGTCCCTTTCGCCTTCCTTCATGCCTAACCGTTGGTAGAGGTCCTCATATTCCCGACCCCTTGCTTCACCAACAGCTCGCTTTGCAGCCTTCTTCGCCATCTTGTACTTCTCTATGTTGTCTGCACTCCTATCCAGGTATAGGCGTCTGAAGCAATCTTTCTTCTCTTTAATCGCCTTCTGGACATCATCATTCCACCACCAGGTATCCTTATCTTTGCTCCTCCTTCCCCTGGACACTCCAAACTCCTCCGAGGCCACCTTACGAATGCAAGTCGCCATCTTCATCCACACATTGTCCGCATCCCCTCCTTCCTCCCAATGGCCCTCCTTAATGACCCTCTCCTTGAACGCCTGAGGTACCTCCCCCTTGAGCTTCCACCACTTCGTTCTAGCGACTTTGGCACGCTTATCCCGCTGGACACCAATCCAAAAGCGGAAGTCAGTAACCACCAGCTTATGCTGGGGTACAACACTCTCTCCAGGTATCACCTTACAGTCTAGGCATGCACGCCTATCTTCTCTTCTCGAGAGGATGAAATCAATCTGGCTAGAGTGTTGGCCACTACTAAAAGTCACCAGATGTGATTTTCTCTTTCTAAAGAGGGTGTTAGCTACAATCATGTTGTAGGCTAGAGCAAAGCTTAAGACATCTTCTCCTTCTTGATTCCTGATGCCATAGCCAAAGCCCCCATGCGCGCCTTCGAAACCTGTGTTAGATGTACCCACGTGGCCATTGAGGTCTCACCAATAGTTACACTCCTAACCATGTCTTCCAGGCCTTCCCAGAACTCCCTCTTGGTGTTCTCATTCTGGCCTACTTGCGGGGCATACGCGTTGATAACATTGAGAAACAAGTCCTCAACTACCAGCTTGACCAGGATAATCCGGTCCCCACATCTTTGACGTCTACCACTCCATAATTGAGGCTCTTGTTGCTCAAGATGCCTACGCCATTTCTGTTTGCAGCCGTCCCCATGTACCACAGCTTGAAGCCGGTATCCTCCACCTCCTTTGCCTTCTGTCCTCTCCATTTGGTTTCTTGGACGCAAAGGATATCAACACCTCTCCTCACTGCTGCATCAACTAGCTCCCGAAGACCCTACGTTCCAGCTACCTAAGCGAATCCTCCTAGGCTCGGCTAGCTTCCTTACCCTTCGCACTCGTCAAGTCAAATGCGAAGACCCTTGCTCATTTTTCACTACATCCGGGCGCCGATGTAGCGCGCCACTAAGGATGCGACGACCCGATGCTCGCTCACTTGCCACCGTATTCGGATCAAGATACGGCGCACCACCTGGGGGACGATGGCCCGACCCTTGCTCATTTTCCACCACACCCGGGTTCCGATGTGGCGTGTCGCTAAGAGGGTTACGCCCCAAAGAAAATCTTTTGGGTTTCATCTCCATAAGAGTGGCTGAGTTTTTATGTTGGTTCGCCAAGCCTATCACAACCCTCCTCCTTTAACTGGGTTTGGGACCGGCTCGCGAAGCCATCTATTGGCACTATCAGCAAAAAAACTCAACCAACGGGCAATAACATGTCTGGGCAAACTGAGACAACCAAATAATCTGGCAACCGTAAGTTACAATCTCGCTACCTGAGTAATCTCAAGAGACCAGATATGGATAATAAAATATACGAGTTGAAAATTAAAACAGATATAGCATATCAGCAAACCTTGAGCTCTACACAAGAAATCCATCAGTTCATCCCCAGAACACAACCACCAGGACTATCCTCAAACGAAAAAGAAAAATCCAGAGCTGCTCAGCCACACTTTCCAACACCAAGCTACTCCCTTCTAATTTGTACAGAAAGATCGATGACATACGCTATTCGAATGGCATCCACCCGTTGCTTCCAGGCCGTAGTATAGTTAGTTGTGCTAAGATGTGTCCCAGTTTGGTCACAAAAAGGGATTGGGTTGCGCAAAAAGCCCGGGTCTTGTTTCACAAACTAGGATCTTTGTATTTTGTAGACCGCCAACCAAAGGCTCGCGATACCGGACGGCACACGAGCAAACCAGCACAAGAAAGCCAATGGCGGTAGCGTCATGAAGCTTGCACAGTGATTTCCGGGGCAAGATCTGAGATCATTGTCAAGGAGAACCGTGATGGCTGCCAATCCACATGCTGCACTGAAGTTCAGTGTTCCTGTGACCTATTGACAAAACACTAGGGTCAAAAGCAGATTGGTTTTAGGAGAAAGAAGAATGCACATGACCGGTAAATGATTCATTGCCTACTAAAAAAGAGTCTATCACTACTAGGGAAAATCCTAGTAGTAGCGCGGGTTTTGAGGCTAGCAGCAGCGCGGGTGGGCGCGCTACTAATAAGGCGCTATAGCTAACTTATAGTAGTAGCGCGGTCCGTACCCGCGCTACTACTGTTGACGATATCAGCAGCGCTTTTTATGAACGCGCTACTATTACTTAGCTGTAGCGATTTCGTAGTCCCTCGCTACTGCTATATCTTTCATCATTTTCCCCCCGTACCCCTTTCCCTTTCAGTTTCCCTTTCAGATACTAGATACTAGGTACTGCTAGTAGATATCAAATTCATAAACCATTACTGGGTAGTACTCCCTTCGTTCCAAATTACTTGTCGTGGTTTTAGTTCAAACCATGACGAGTAATTTGAAACGAAGGGAGTACTAGATAACAATTTCATGCATAGTCAACATGCATCCTCAAGCAGTACAAGGTCATATCAACGGCGATCATCGTATGTAGTTCTAGATGATATCGACGACGATCATCATATGTAGTTCTAGATGATATAGCCACACACACATATGTAGTTCTAGATGATATAGCCACACACACATATGCAGTTCTAGATGATATCGAAGACAATCATCATCCTCAAGCCTGGGCGGTTGGTTTTCCTGATAGTAATTAGGATGGCCTGCCCAACACGAAATTCTTGCCATCGAGAAATTTCTTCCACCCAACCGAGTTTAAGTGTGTGCGACCGTCCGTGTCCACGCTGTAAGTACAGGTTGTGACGGAGCCCCTTGTAGTAAGGCGTAGTCCAGCTGAGCCTTCTTCATCAGGCTCGATACCATAACTCACAGATATGCTCTTTGCCAATTTCTGAATAAGAAAAACATTTCAATTAATAAATAGCCTCGCAAATAAGTACATATGGATTATCTACACTATTAATAGTTTCCTTAGATTCTACACTAATAAGCATGTGATCGAACTCTACATAAAACATATCATTGACTAGATTCCACACAACATACCATATCATTGGACTGCTGTAGGATCGGAAGTATGTCTAGAGGGGGGTGATTAGACTACTTGACCAAATAGAAATCTAGCCTTTTCCCAATTTTAGTTCTTGGCAAATTTTCGCTATCTTAGCACAAGTCAAGCAATCTCCACACAATTCAAGCAAGCATGCAAAAGAGTATATGAGCAGCGGAAAGTAAAGCATGCAACTTGCAAGAATGTAAAGGGAAGGGTTTGGAGGATTCAAACGCAATTGGAGACACGGATGTTCTTGTCGTGGTTCCGATAGGTGGTGCTATCGTACATCCACGTTGATGGAGACTTCAACCCACGAAGGGTAACGGTTGCGTGAGTCCACGGAGGGCTCCACCCACGAAGGGTCCACGAAGAAGCAACCTTGTCTATTCCATCACGGCCGTCGCCCACGAAGGACTTGCCTCACTAGCGGTAGATCTTCATGAAGTAGGCGATCTCCTTGCCCTTACAAACTCCTTGGTTCAACTCCACAATCTTGTCGGAGGCTCCCAAGTGACACCTAGCCAATCTAGGAGACACCACTCTCCAAGAAGTAACAATTGGTGTGTTGATGATGAACTCCTTGCTCTTGTGCTTCAAATGATAGTCTCCCCAACACTCAACTCTCTCTTACAGGATTTGGATTTGGTGGAAAGAAGATTTGAGTGGAAAGCAACTTGGGGAAGGCTAGAGAACAAGATTCATATGGTAGGAATGGAATATCTTGACCTCAACACAAGTGTAGGTGGTTCTCTCTCAGAAAATGTGTATTGGAAGTGTAGGTATGTTCTGATGGCTTTCTCCATGAATGAAGAGTGGGTGGAGGGGTATATATAGCCTCCACACAAAATCTAACCGTTACACACAATTTGCCAAACTTGGTGGGACCAAATGGTTAAACTCGGTCGGACCGATTCAGCAAACCTAGTGACCGTTAGGATTTTCGGTGGGACTGAGATGCAACTCAGTAGGACCGATATGATTAGGGTTAGGGCATAACGTAATCTTGGTGAGACCGATTACACAAACTCGGTGAGACCGACTTTGGTAATAAGCTAACCAGAGAGTTGGTCAGGTAAACTCGGTGGGACCGATTCACTCATCTCGGTGAGACCGAAATGTACAAAAGGGAAACAGAGAGTTTACATTGCAATCACTACAAGAAATATATCAACTTGTGACCACCACAATTGGTCACTGAAAGGTCACAAATTTTCATTTGTGACCTTTTTGTGACCAAAAACAGAAGGTCAAAAGCTGGCGCTCGTAAACTGACTATAGCGACCTTCTCTGTGAGAAGGTCGTGGACATTTACAACCAAAATATTCCTACTATGGCGTTTTGGTCACTAGCAACCTCCCCAGGCCACGTAGGCATCCAGCGTGGCAATCTGATGTGGCACAAGAATCAGCCCGGTCCAATTCGGTGTTTTACATGGGCCGAGCCCATTAATTCAGGCCATTTATATATTTTTTCCTATGAATTTTTTGTCAGCTAAATGGACCAAGCCCAACATTGCAGCCTTTTTATTTTTGGGCCATGGCCTTTTTCTCAACAATTACATTTTTTTATTTTTTTCTAAATTGGGTTCACTAGTCAGGTGGGTCCCCATTGTCAGGTTCTAGTACTAGGTCCTAGCCATCAGGGCAATATTCTTCATTTTTTATTTCACGCAAATAAATACCTGGTATTTAAATTGGCACACAGAAAACGCACGAAATACTTCAAATATTATCAACCATCAAAGTGCTACATCATATAACACACATACAATGTGATCAGCATCAAGTTTACAGTCATATAACAAGCTCCACAAGTGTACAATCACATGAGCCAGGTTCTGCTATATCATACACACATACAAATAGGAGCAGCATAAAGGGCTTCACTAATGCGAAACTTGACACTTGACAGCAATGTTAGAACTATGCTTCCTCCGACTTCTTTGTCCTTATGCTCACAAAGAAACATGAAAGCCCAGCATCTGCATGTTACAGAACAAAATGTTTAGGAACAAAATAGAAGTAAATCTAACAGCATATTTAACAATAAATAATAGAATAATGAAGTTAATGAGACATTTTAAAATCAACTTGACAGTTGACAACAATGTTTGCATTGGACACATCCAAAACTAAAATTATACATAAATGCCTAAATTCCAATGCCCAATGCCTCAGTTTAGTGAACACTAAGCATGGTACATAGTAAAGATTGGACACAACCAAAACTAAAATCATTTACTCTATCAAGCAACAATGATGCAACACACAAGAAAAGAGAGATGCACAACGGAGCAGCATCATATATCACACAATATGATCACTGCCAGCTCACCGAAGAACTTGTGGTCGCCGCCGTACACAGCCACCATAACGCCGGTCACCTCGCTGATCTTGTCCTTCAAGTTCTCTAACTCCAGGTTGTTCCACTGCAGCTCGGTATTTTCTCAACCGTATGTGTACATGCATCATGTCATACATAAAATATTCTAGTCAATATTCTCAGCTAACTTTGATGTAATGAAAATAATTACTTAAGGACTTGGGGTAAAAATTGATATTAGACAGCAAAATTAGCAGCGCTCATTTCAACCATGTTCAGATTAACTTGAGGTAAATTAGCAGTAATGATATTAGTTACAAGCTAGGTGTGTAACTGCTGTCAGCACCACCACCACCAGAGACACGCAAGATAAGCATCAACACCACCATGATTTTGATATCAGCCACTCCATATCACCAGAGCATCACAGGGGCACATATGTAAAGCAAGTACACGTGGGCAGCTACTGACAGACCCTAGAACCACATGAATTTATCACTAGAGAGCTCTAGTAGGAGTTGATGCTTGGTTACAGCATCTAGCAGCAACTAGTATAGCCCCACATCCAACGCAAATCATGAACAAGGCCATGCAGGAGCTACATCAGAGAAGAAGGAATGGGGAGTAGCTCACCAGAGGGACATTGTAGCCGTAGCAGAGGCTCAGACACACCACGGCTGTGGTGTGACCATCACCACTTCTAGGAGAGGGTCTGGAAGCTGGCGAAGCACCACCGCGGTGACCAGGGCAAGCGTCGGGCATAGTGGCGCCACCCCAGGGACATCACCGCACGGACATCACCGGCCTCGCCCTGTTTCAAGAAATGTTCAGAACAACTTTGTCAGACTCGATCAATTCTGAAGAAACCAACTTCGTCGTCAGACACATACATACATACAGGAAGCAAAAGAAGAAGAAACAGAGCTCTACATAATGTTTATATTAAATGAGCAAGACAAAGGAAGCAAGACACAGAAGAATTTTAGCTTTACATAATGTTTACAAGAACAGGACCCCAATACAGGATTTAACTTGTCCTCAACACTGTTAACAAGGTACTGAAAGTAGCTATGTGCATCAGCCTCACCAAGTCTTATCATGAATTGGTTGCTTTTACAAACTGTAATATATTTTTGGACAGCAAACTAAATAGATGGCTGCTCTCAAACCGTACATCCAAATGAAGCAAACAAGTACTCTATGGAAACCTTAGAACATGCTTTACAACTCATATGTATAGGCCAACTTGAAATTATGAGCATAACGAACTCATTTTTAGTTAGAAGCTCGCTGCCCAAAACAGTCACGTAGTGCAGTTTTTAGCTGAACCAAAATCAGTTTACACAGAGGTAAGGAACTACTTCAAAAAGAGAGGTAAGTAAGGAACTACTTCAAAAATAGAGGTGCTAACTATGTTTACACAGAAAAACGAGTACGGTGTCTATTTGCTAAACTTGCAGGAGCTAAGAATTCATTCCCCACAGAGAAAATGAACTAACTAAGACTATGATATGTTTGTCGACAGCCTATGTTTACGGTATCCTATTAACACAGCATAAATAAAAGAGATCATGTCCCATCGTCATTAGATTAAATTTCTACTAGTACAAAGTGCTAGAATCATACGACCTAAATCCACACGACCTAAATAAATCCCAATCAAACCAAATCCCGCAACCGAACCAATCATGGCGGGGGCTCACAGCATCAAAACAGAAAACATAGAATCCCAGCCACCGGAGCATTGGAGCTGCAGAATTAACATGTATGTGCCCATGGCCATCTCTACGGCGCGTTTGTTGACGGCCGTCTCGAAGCGTTCAAGCTCGTCCACAAGAAACGCGTGCCTGAAGCATACTGCCAGGCAATGCTTGTGTGGCCTCAAGCTCGGAGGAAACCCATCTCAGATACTTCCTTGTTAACTTCACTCACCGGATTTTGATCTGCAGAATCAAGATACCAGACTTGTCAAGCAATGTTGCTTCTATTCAAAGAAACAGTGGTGACTGGCACTTGCAGATTATTAACAGGCATAGGCCCATGCTTAGTTTACAGGGCCTATTTATTCAGCTAATTTATAGATCAGTTGTGTACTGTCTACAAAAATAAACATTTTGGTACCCCAAAGTTGCAGATCGTGTATGATTGCCAAGTTTAAGAGCAGAATTCCAATGGAGACAATGCACACGTAGCAGGTACGTAAAGGACATTTTCAGGAAATTTATGAATGAGAATATTAGCCTAGTAGTAGCAGCAGCTGTTGACAACATCTCTGAAATCAAAGGTGAACAAAACCGTGGGGAAGGAGCAATATTCAGCAGCAAACGCTCATTCATTCTGACAGCCGTGCTCCGGTTGGTGGGCGCACGCGTGTCACAGCCGATGGAGGAGGCGAGAGGGGGAGGAGAGGATGATGCACTTACCCACGCGGGCGGGGCGGCGTAGGAGAAGCGGGTGGTGAGTGAAGCGCACGCCGTCGACCTCCTCAACGTCGCCGGAGCGGGTGGGGGAGAGGAATTGGTGCATCCGCGCCTGACTGCCTGCGCGTGGCTGAGGCGTTAGCGAGGGGAGGGAGAAGGAACCGGGGGGAGTGCACGAGCAAGGCGGGACTGACCTACGACGCAGCAGCCGCCGCCGATGGTCGTTGGCGGGAGTAGTGGCGCCGCGTCCGTGGGTCTTCCTCCACGGCACCGCGACGCGAAGCAAGCGGAAAGAGAAGCCCGCAGCTGGAAAGCGTGCACGCGCTCAGAAGGAGTGGTGGTGGTGGCGGCGCGAGGGAGGGGAAGGGAGAGAGGAGGGCGTGGGGGAGGCCATGGATGGCGGGGAGCTCCACCGGAGGGAGGTGGCGGCCGCGATCTGGAAGGGAGGAGGTGGCGGCTGCGATTTGGAAGGGGCGAGCGCGGATCCGACCGCGGCCGTGGGAGAGAAGGGGAGGGGAGGGGAATCGCCGCGGCGCTTCCCACCAACGAGATCGAGGGAAGGATCGGTGGAGCTGGCGGGGAGGAAGGGGACGGGATCAAGAGGAGCTAGGGTTTGCGCTGGTGAGGAAGGGGACGGAATCGAGAGGAGCGAGGGAAAGAAAGGAGGCGGGAGGGTGGATGGAAATTGACCTGGAGGACATAGCTAGGGTTTCGGGGTTGGTGTGGATGGGTCGAGGACAGTCGTTGGATGCCCGAGCATCCGACGGTGTTGGATGCACAATCCGCGTGATATGTCCACGGACCAATCAGAATGCAGTACGATTTTATGACCATCTAAATTGGTCGTAGTTGACTTAAAATAATGTGTTAAAATTATTTAAGCTACTTTATGATCTGAGAAATTCTAAAACAAATGGAAAACCTTCTCATTGTGTCACCAAAATTTGAACAAGTTTTCAAAAAAATAACAACATGGAATAAGATAAATATCTTTAAAAAGGTGTCATGAGAAATGAGTTTTTTGCAAAAAAAACATTTTCCCTTTTTAGAGTGCCCAAAATGAGTTTTTTTTGTGAAGGACCTACAATATATTTATTGCAAAATTGGATGAAATCAATTTTATAAACTATTAGGCCATATTTAATGCATAAATGACCAAATAGTTGGGTGTCAAAAGATTGTATCTACCTCTGGTAAAAAAGACAAATTTCCGCTGATCCAGCTGGAAGCGGGTCAAATTTGAACTGTAGCTGCCTCATAGTTTGCTATTTATTTTTTACAAAAATCTTTTCTAGGTACATAAGTATCTATTTAATAAGAGAAACATCAAATGTTTTCCAAGATTCAACCACTAGCTAGGAACGGTCAAGCCCGCTGTTTTGACCGCATTTTGAAATGGGCATAAAAAATTCAAAAAAGATCAAAAAATTGGAAAACCTTCGCATTGTGTCATTATATGTGACCAAGTTTCCAGGAAAAATAATAAACTTGTAATACGGAAATTATTTTTAAAAAGTGTTCTCAGAAATGAGCTGTCATGCGTGAAGATTCATGGCTTTCAAGCCAAATGATCAATCTTATGGCCACATTCATGGCATAGTTTGTTCAAATGATCTCATATTGTGCACAAGGGTGCATCTTGGAATTCCAAACAATGTTGATCTGGGAGGTTTTCATTTTCTTTGCTCAAAAGAACCATTTTTCATTTTCTAAGTGACCAAAATGTGTTTTTTGTGAAGGACCTACCATATGTTTATTACAAAATTGGACCAAATCATTTTTCTAAAATACTAGGCCATATTTAATGCACAATTTACAAAATGGTTGGGTGTAAAAAGTTTTGATCCACCTCTGGTGAAAAAGACAAATTCCCGCCGATTCAGCTGGAAGCGGGTCAAATTTGAACTGCAGGTGCCTCATAGTTCGCTATTTATTTTTTCCAAAAACCATTTCTAGGTACATAAGTACCTATTTAATCAGAGAAACACCAAAAAAATCCAAGATTCAACCACTAGCTAGGAACGGTCATTCCCGCCGTTTTGACCGCATTTCGAAACGGGCATAAAAAATTCAAAATAAAATCAAACAATTGGGAAACCTTCGCATTGTGTCATTATATGTGGCCAAGTTCCCAGGAAAAATAACAAACTTGTAATACGGAAATTATTTTTAAAAAGTGTTCTCAGAAACGAGCTATCACGTGTGAAGATCATTGGCTTTCAAGCCAAATGATCAATCTTATGGCCACATCCATGGCATAGTTTGTTCAAAGGATCTCATATTGTGCACAAGGATGCATTTTGGAATGGCAAACAATGTTGCCTAAGGAAGTTTTCATTTTCTTTGGACGAAAAAACCATTTTCCATTTTTCGAGTGCCCGAAAGGAGGTTTTTTTTAAGGACCTCCCAAATAATTGTTGCAAAATTGGACCAAATCATTTTTCTAAAATACTAGGCCATATTTAATGCACAATTGACAAAATGGTTGGGTGTCAAAAGATTTGATCCACCTCTGGTGAAAAAGACAAATTCCCGCTGATTCAGCTAGAAGCGGGTCAAATTTGAACTGTAGCTACCTCGTAGTATGCTCTTCATTTTTTACAAAAATCATTTCTAGGTACATAAGTATCTATTTAATCAGAGAAACACCAAATAAAATTCCAAGATTCAACCACTAGCTAGGAACGGTCATTCCCGCCGTTTTGACCGCATTTTGAAACGGGCATAAAAAATTCAAAAAAATCAAAAAAAAATGGGAAACCTTCACATTGTGTCATTATATGTGGCCAAGTTCCTAGGAAAAATAACAAACTTGTAATACGGCAATTATTTTAAAAAAGTGTTCTCAGTAATGAGCTATCATGCGTGAAGATTCATGGCTTTCAAGCCAAATGATCAATCTTATGGCCACATTCTTGGCATAGTTTGTTCAAATGATCTCATACTATGCACAAGGATGCATCTTGGAATTCCGAACAATGTTGCCTAAGGGATTTTTCATTTTATTTGCACGGAAAATACATTTTCCATTTTCCGAGTGCCCGAAAGGAGGTTTTTTGTGAAGGAACTACCAAATAATTGTTTCAAAATTGGACCAAATTATTTTTATAAAATACTAGGCCATATTTAATGCACAATTGACAAAATGGTTGGGTGTAAATGTTTTTGATCCACCTCTCGTGAAAAAGACAAATTTCCGCCGATTCGGTTGGAAGCGGGGCAAATTTGAACTATAGCTGCCTCATAGTTTGCTATTTATTTTTTCCAAAAATCATTTCTAGTTACATAAGTACCTATTTAATCATAAATACATGGTTTGGTGGCGATACGTCGAGGTTTGGGCGGTGGCCGAGGGCCCAACTCTAGAGCGCGTAAACTCGCATGCCCGCTTCATGGTCACCTCGTGACTGTGGCGTCGCCATGTGTTCTGGGAGGCCTAGGCATGTCTTGTGGGTTGGGAACTCCCCGGGTAGGTGTTAGGAATAAAATTACAACATAAGATTCTCACGAGGAGACCCATCGATGCTCAAACATGAATTAGCAGCCAAGTGTTTGATTAGCAGTACGGCAAATGTACATGGCTAATGGGAGTGAGTTTTGGTTGAGGATGATCAGTTACTAAGAAGACCATCTTCAAAAGATTTCAGCTCAAAAGGAGGAGCCTAGGTGGTACTTTCTTTGCAAACCTCCACATTGGACATAAATACGAATGTTGAAGCTTGGCTCAAAATAATGAATGGATTGAGCTGGCATTTGGTGGAGGATGGTTATTTGAGCATAGGAAAGCACTGTAGAAAATGGATACTATTTGGACATGCCAAAGTGGTACTTCCTTCACAAACTGTTACTCTGAACAGAATAGGAAAATGAATATTTTTGAATTATTTTTGAACTAGGAAAGGAAGGTTTTTACATATTTGACGAAGATATGATCCAAAGAATTTATGAGATTTTTTTGGGAATTTTGGAAATGACAGAAATATAGGTTGCTTCACAACCTAGGGCAAAAACTGCCACATGGACATGACACATAGGCAAAACTGATGAGGTGGCGCCTAGTCATAGCAACCCACCACAATTTAAAAGGCTATGACCATCTATATTGGTCGTTAACAACTAGAAATAAGGCAGCGGACTAGCGCTGTTTGCTTTATGACCATTTCGTGTAAGGAAATTACGACCTTTCTAACCAAAATGGTCGCAATGGTTTAGGGTTTGGAGCCCCCCAGACAGCTTTTGACCAATTGGTCTAAAATGGTCATAAATTTATGACCAATTCTTCGAGGGTCACTGACAGAAGGTCATAAGTTGACATATTTCTTGTAGTGAATCTCAGTGGGACCGATCGCTCATCTCGGCAAGACCGAAACGTTACGAAGGGAAACAGAGAGATTACAATCCCATCTCAGTGAGACCGAGATCCCTATCGGTGAGACCGATTTGCCTAGGGTTTGTGGCAGGGGCTATGACATTTGAAACTCGATGGTGCCGGATAGAAAGAATCGGTGGGGCCGAGTTTGACTTTTGGTTTAGGTCATATGTGGATGTGGGAAGGTAGTTGAGGATTTTGGAGCATATCACTAAGCACTTTGATCAAGTAAGCCATTAAGCAACACCTCATCCCTCCTTGATAGTATTGGCTTTTCCTATAGACTCAATATGATCTTGGATCACTAAAATATAAAATGTAGAGTCTTGAGCTTCAAGCTTGAGCCAAACTTTTGTCCTTAGAATTTTGAGGGATCCACTTTACTCATCCATGCCATGCCATTCATTGAGCTTTTCCTGAAATATTAATCTTGGAATAATGTTAGCTCAGTGAGCTATATGTTGTTAGGAATTACCAAAACCACCCAGGGATAGTTGCACTTTCAACTGTACTCTAAGTATTTCATCGGATAATTTGCATTTGTAAGTATAACATACCATATCATCTCATCAACCATGGTATTTGTCAGGCGGGTCACGAATGGCACCCCGATAAAGTCAGCACGTGGCGGAATTATGTCCCACGGGTTTGACACCTCCTCCTCGCTCAGCCTTGTTCTTTGAGCTATGATGGCTTCATGAAGTGGGTCCTCATCATCTTCGTCGAGTGGGTCCTCATTATATTCATCATCTTCGTCATCTTCATCATCTTCCACCAGGTTGAGATAAATGACAGTCAGCTTGGGTCTTTCTGCTTTGAAGGAGAAGCTGATCAACTCACCACCAGTAAGACGCATGCGAGCGACGAAACGGCCCATCCATCTCCTCCAATCTGCGACATATTGCGTCCTTTCTCGACCTCCATAGTGTACGGCCCCCCTGGAGCCTCAAATGTCATAGTGTCTCCTGTCAGCTTGTTGAATTTCAACCTCACATTGCATGGGACGATCTGTGTAAAATAAACAAAATGACACAATGCAGTAATGCCAACACTAAAAATAAAATAGTTATTACATTTCATCTGATTCCTTACCGCCGCATGACGAAAACTCGGCTGGAAGTAGATGCCGAACAGCTTGCCAGTTGCAAGGCTGCTAGTGCACCTTGACTTGCACAGTCGACATAGTGGTGGTGGTGGTGGCGCCATTTTTCCTAAAGCAATATGAGCAAAGGATTAACGATCCACTTCACAGGAAAGAAAAACAGTAGCATGTGATATTTTTGGTTCTTCCGTGAGAAGCAATTTGATGGACAATTATAATCCTAAGATCTAGTAACATATTAGATGACAAGGTACCACCTACATTTTGCCAAAAAGTAACTTATTAAAAAAACAAAAGCAACTACGTACCTATTCATGTACAAAAAAATAACAATAAAATGGTGCATACTAAATCAACTAAATGAACTAGCCTACTAAATCAACTAAATCAAAATGTTCTAAATCAACTAAATGAACTAGCCTACTAAATCAACTAAATCAAAATGTTCTAAATCAACTAAATCAACTAGCCTACTAAATCAACTAAATCAACTAAATCAAAATGTTCTAAATCAACTAAATCAACTAGCCTACTAAATCAACTAAATCATATCAACTAAATCAAAATTTTGCATATGAACTAGCCTACTAAATCAAAATATAGCAGGCAGGAGGGAGAAGGAGGGGCGACTCGAGGAGGGAGAAGAGAGTAGGACGGAGGAGGAAGGCGGAGCGAGGAGGGGCCGGCCGGCGGCCAGTGGAGGGAGGACGAAGGAGGAAGGCGGAGCGAGGAGGGGCCGGCCAGCGGCGAGTGGAGAGGGAGGACGGAGGAGGAGGCCGGTACCAAGTCCAGCAAGGAGGAGGAGGTGACGGCTGCGCAGAGGGAGGAGGGGCGACGGGGAGGACCAGCGAAAGGGATTGAGAGGGGATCCAGTGAGTGTGTGACGGTGAGTGGATCGCATAGAGGAAATGGGGGTGGGATATGGAATGGCTTAGCAGTAGCGCGCTATAGAGAAAGACGCTACTGCTAAACTACCTAGCAGCAGCGCCTTTCACAAAGATACGGCGCGCCACCTGAGGGGTGATGGCCCGACCCTTGCTCATTTTCCACCACACCCGGGTTCCGATGTGGCGTGTCGCTAAGAGGGTTACGCCCCAAAGAAAATCTTTTGGGTTTCATCTCCATAAGAGTGGCTGAGTTTTTACGTTGGCTCACCAAGCCTATCACAACCCTCCTCCTTTACCAGGGTTTGGGACCGGCTCGCGAAGCCATCTATTGGCACTATCAGTAAAAAAACTCAACCAACGGGCAATAACATGTGTGGGCAAACTGAGACAACCAAATAATCTGGCAACCGTAAGTTACAATCACGCTACCTGAGTAATCTCAGGACACCGGATATCGATAATAAAATATATGAGTTGAAAATTAAAACAGATATAGCATATCAGCAAACCTTGAGCTCTACACAAGAAATCCATCAGTTCATCCCCAGAACACAACCACCAGGACTATCCTCAAACGAAAAAGAAAAATCCAGAGCTGCTCAGCCACACTTTCCAACACCAAGCTACTCCCTTCTAATTTTTACAGAAAGATTGATGACATACGCTATTCGAAGGACATCCACCCGTTGCTTCCAGGCCGTAGTATAGTTAGCTGTGCTAAGATGTGTCCCAGTTTGGTCACAAAAAGGGATTGGGTTGCGCAAACAGCCCGGGTCTTGTTTCACAAACTAGGATCTTTGTATTTTGTAGACCGCCAACCAAAGGCTCGCGATACCGGATGGCACACGAGCAAACCAGCACAAGAAAGCCAATGGCGGTAGCGTCATGAAGCTTGCACAGTGATTTCCGGGGCAAGATCTGAGATCATTGTCAAGGAGAACCGTGATGGCTGCCAATCCACATGCTGCACTGAAGTTCAGTGTTCCTGTGACCTATTGACAAAACACCAGGGTCAAAAGCAGATTGGTTTTAGGAGAAAGAAGAATGCACATGACCGGTAAATGATTCATTGCCTACTAAAAAAGAGTCTATAAGTCCACAGTGAATGAATTACCCAGTCCCCAAGGGAGAATATGATGGCAGCCCGGGCATTTCAGAAGGAATGTTTGACAAGAATTGCATAGACATCCATAATGGCCACCGCAAGGCTCCACAGGCATTGCACAGTTGCTGCTACTACGAGGTAGCTGCTCAAAAGAACAATAAGTTCATCTATAGAAAGGGCAACAACAACAAAATCCCCCCTATTTTGATTTCTAACAGAAGCATCCTAAGTGAAAAATCATCGATTAACGGCATCTAATAGGGTCACAGAAATAAGATGTTGTACCATGCATACTAGTACTTGTTTCGCGCAAATACTACCCCCAACACTGAATGTAGATCTTCAAACGTTTTCCTCAAGGAAGGAAATGTATGCACAAGATTGTCCATTAAAATTACACTATCCTGAATTCTGGTAGCCAAAATTTGAAAAATACATGTCAGCGTACACTACAAAATGCTTTTCTACTGAATGTGAAGATCGAACTCCTGGTTTTTGCAGAAAATGCTTATGATTATGGATTTACGGTCAGCAAAAAAAGAATCTCAAGCTAAACAAATACAAACATGCCCGCTCACACCCAACTTCAGGTCTAACTGGGAATAAAACGACAGAGCCAGTACTCAGCTATATTGCTAGTAGAAGATCACAGTAGCACCATGGCCTAAACTCTTTGACAGTCCTCCTAACAACCAGCCAAGGAAGCACCATCTTGTACCTCCGTACAAATTCTTATCAGGTTGTAAGTGTTGTCTTCAGCATCACCACCCCTTGCTCTAGTGCAGTCTGATCCTCAGTCTTCTGTAGCCCTGCCCAAAACAACAAGGAAGCGCAGGCCACAAAAAACAACTTCAGAAGGGGTCTTAGCCTCTTAGGAACAAACATTTCACCAGCTAATGCAATAAGAGCAATGATAAGTTCCTCTTCAGGTTTAGGGTTTAGGGTTACTTGAGGACTGTGAATCCTCCAGCCGGTTAGGCGTCGCATTCTGAGCATCCAAGAGCCATTGTGGATCGCCGGTGAACGAAGTCTGTGAAGGTTTGGAAGTCTACCTTGAAGACTTACCAGAGTGATTGGGCGAGGACTGTGTGTCCTTAGCTCAAGGGGAATAAGGTGAAGACGCGGTCTTCTGAGTTGAATCTCAGCCTCCCTAACCAGATGTACAATTGTCACAGCAACTAGAACTGGTCAAACAAATCCTGTGTCTTCATCGAGTGACTGGATCTATTCTCTCTTCCCTTTACTTACAGTTTGTCTTCGTGAAGTCATTGCCTGCTTGCCATACCTGTTTGACTTCGTTGCTTGACTACTATTGTTGTTTGGCTTCATACTATCTTCCACCTTGATCCTTACTACCTAGTTGCCATTAGTCATTGTACACTCACATTATTGCATACTTGACTATGGCTTGCCTTGTGTAGTTTATCTTCCGCTGGATATCAATAGGTTCATTTCTAATGTTTGTCTTCGAAACTTTTATGTTTTGAAGACTTTCATAAAAATCGCCTATTCACCCCCCTCTAGTCGATAACAAGCACTTTCAATTGGTATCAGAGCAAGGTACTCCCTTGTTCTGTGTGATTCGGTTTAACCACCTGGAGTTTTAGCTATGTTGACTGCAGGGATAATCAAAGTCTCCGCTGCTTGCCCCGTGTTCGATGGAACTGAATATCCCTACTGGAAGAATAAGATGCGCATGCATCTTGAAGCCATTGATGTCGACCTCTGGTATGTCGTCAAGAACGGCGTTCCCAAGACTGGTGAAGGTGTCACCCCTGCTGATGTCAAGAAGTTCATTCAACTGGACTCTACAGCCAAGAACATCATCTGTGGTCATCTGACCAAAGGACAGTATGGCCGTGTGAGTGCTCTGGAGACGTCAAAGCTAGTCTGGGACTGGCTATCCAAGGTCAACGAAGGCGTCTCAACCCAGATAGATCAAAGGATCAGTGTTCTTCGCAACCTCTTCAACCGCTTCAAGAGAAACGACAATGAGAATGTCCAGCTCATGTTTGATCGCCTCACTGACATCACAAATGAGATTCGTGCTCTCGGCGCCACTGAGATTACCAAGCATGAAATCGTCAAGACGCTACTGAGATCACTTGACAGCTCCTTTGACACCCTTGCGCTCATGATACAAGAACGTCCTGACTTCAAGACACTCGATCCGTCTGATATACTTGAGAGGCTCAACACACATGAGTTCCAGCTATCTGAGAAAAAAGATATCTATGGTCCCAACTATGGCCGAACTCGCGCTTTGAAGGCAAAAGTTGTTTCCTCATCTGAAGAAGAATCTGACTGCAGTTCTGATGATCCTGAAGACATTGGAAAGGAACTTGCTATGCTTGTGAAGAAGTTCCAGAAGTTCACTAAGAAGAAAGGCTTCAGAAAGTCTTCACGATCCAGCTCAAGAAATGATGAAGCTTCTACTCATGACTACAAGAAGAGAACATGTCACAAGTGCAAGAAACCTGGACACTACATCTCTGAGTGTCCACTATGGGACAACGAGAAGAAGAAGAAGAAGAGCAAGGAATATGATTCTGATGACAAGAAAAAGAAGAAATCTTCAAACTCTTCTTCCAAGTCCTCATCAAAGTCTTCATCTCACAAGAAGAGCTCATCTGGCAAGGCTCGTGCTTTTGTTGGGAAGGAAATGGATTCAGAGGAGGAGTATGCTTCTGAGGAGGCGGAGGTAGAGTCTGAGGAGGAGTCCGACCCTGGTGTTGCAAGTCTGGCTCTAGCCACTGCCTATGTTGCCAAGTCCATCTTCAACACTGAAGACAATGACTTAAACGCCAACGCTGAAGCTGATGATAAGGATGACCCTACTCCCACCTACTGCTTCATGGCACGTGGTGCCAAGGTAAAATCACGCGATGCTTACTTTCAAACATCTAGTGAAGATGACTCTGATTGTGAATCCAAGCCTAGCTACAAAACACTTGCTAAAATTGCAACTGAACAACAAAAGGCTATGGAACATACTCAAAAACTGTTAGACAAAAGCGATGACCTGTTGGACGCGGAAATGACTCGTTCACAGTCCTTAGTTGAAGACATAAAAAATCTTCATGCTAAGTACCAAGAACTTGAAAGTCGTCATGATACGCTCACAACCACTCATGAAAAGCTCTCCTATGATTATCTTCAAAGGAAGCAAGAGCTTGAGAAGTTGAGAGCGGCTCATGAAGATCTTCAAAAAGAGAATGAGTCACTACGCGCTCAACAGATCAGTCCCGCTCAGGATGGATTTGAACCACCATGTCTAAAATGCCTTGAGCGTGATAACGCTACCTCTGTTGCTGGATGTTCCACTACTGCTGCTGTTGCATTGTCTTCAACTACTGATGTGGTAAATAACCCCTCTGCGGAGGATACCACTACTATTGCTGATGAAAATGCTAGGTTGAAGACATTACTTGAAACAGGGATGTATAAAAGCCTGAAAGGGCATCAGACACTTTGTGATGTCCTCAAAAAGCAGATTCTGAACCGAAACCCTAGGAAAGAGGGTGTTGGATTCGAGAGGAAAATGAATGTTGATGGTTCCTACTGGAAGCCTGAGCAGTATCCCAAAACCACATGGGTTGCTGCAAAGGGACCTTCAGTGGATCCATCCACCTTATCTGGCTTTACCTGTGCTAACCCTGTCATCATTGATGAATCCTTTGATGCAAACTATAAACTGTTCAAGAATTAGAATAGTGAAGTGTTTGCCAGATATATTGGTACTAACTGCAGGAATAGGCCACCTATGAAGAAGATCTGGGTACCCAAAAGCTGTCTTGAGAAGCTTCAAGTGAATGTCATTATGACACCACCTGGGAAGAAGACAAATCCTAGACCTAAGGCTTCATATGGTCCAAAGGCTTCATACAGACAGAGGACTCACCTGAGTCACCCTAACGCCAATGTTTTGCAGGGAAACCGTACTCAAACCTATGAATATGAGCGTGTATCTTCAAACCGCTATGTTCATAAAACTAAGAACTTTTCTACTTATTCATATGAGTATCATTCATCTCCTGCAAGGCTATTTGCTAGGGCTCCAAAGCCGAAGTTCTCAGATGCTGCACTTAGACTCATTGCTTCTAAGCCACCCTTGAAGATGTGGGTGGTTAAGAAGAATTAACTTTCTTTTGCAGGGAAAGGTCTCCAGCCGAAAATCAAAGGCGTCTAATGCTATTGCTGGGGACCTAAAATATCTTGTAGGGCGCAAGATCAAATGCCCAAATGGTCTCACTATGTATTTTGTTCCTGAATCGCTTGCCATTCATCCTATCAGTCCTAATCTTGATCTGAGCTTCCATAATCCTCTTGCCCGTCAAATGTTTATGCTTCACAATATTCTTGGTGAAGCCTATCCTCCTAACTGTAATGCAGAGTATGACACCTCGTGCTTCAGAATGGATTATGGACAACGGATGCACTAATCATATGACTGGTGATCAAAGTCTTCTCATGGACTCAACCTTACGTCCATCTGATAAGAGTCACATGACATTTGCTGACACTGGTAAAAGCAAGGTATTGGGTCTAGGTAGAGTTGCAATCTCAAGGGATCAGCACATGGATAAAGTGATGCTTGTTGAATCCCTTGGCTTTAAATTAATGTCTGTCTCAATGCTTTGCGACCTGAACATGGTTGTAATATTTGGAAAGTATCGTTGCCTTGTACTAATGGAATCTGACAAATCTCTAGTCTTTGAAGGGTACAGGAAAGATGATCTGTACATGGTAGATTTCTCAGCAGGTCCACAGCTTGCAAGATGTCTTCTTACAAAAGCTTCAGAATGCTGGCTATGGCATCGGAGGCTGGGGCATGCTGGGATGAGGAACTTACATACGCTCGTCAAGAAGAAGCATGTCATTGGCATTGAAGATGTCAAGTTCAAGAAAGATCATTTGTGCGTTGCCTGCGAAGCTGGAAAGATGACTAGGGCCAAGCATCCCTCGAAGACAATCATGACTATGTCTCAACCCTTCGAGCTGCTACACATGGACTTATTTGGCCCTACTCACTACTCTACCCTCACTACGACTGCCTGTCTCTATGGATTCGTCATTGTTGATGATTACTCAAGATACACATGGGTGCACATAATTCTCTACAAGACCGAAGTGCAAGATGTTTTCAGACGCTTTGCCAATCGAGCCATGAACAATTATGGAGTCAAGATCAAGCATATCAGAAGTGACAACGACACTGAGTTCAAGAACACCGGACTTGATCTTTATCTGGATACAATGGGAATCACTCATGAGTTTTCTGCTCCTTACACACCTCAGCAAAATGGCATCGTAGAGCGCAAGAACAGAACCCTCATTGAGCTGGCTCGGACGATGCTGGACGAATACAAAACACCAAGAAAGTTCTGGCCTGAAGCTATTGATACAGCATGCCACGTCATCAACCGTGTTTATATCCATAAGCTTCTGAACAAAACATCCTATGAGCTCCTCACTAGCAAGAAGCCAAATGTAAGCTACTTCAGAGTATTTGGAGCACGGTGCTGGATCAAGGATCCCCATCACAAGTCAAAATTTGCACCAAAAGCTCACGAAGGCTTCATGCTCGGTTACGGAAAGGATTCACACTCTTACAGAGTCTTCAACCTCTATCTCTATAAAATCGTCAAAACTGTAGATGTGCGGTTTGATGAAACCAATGGTTCACAAAGAGAGCTCCTGCCAAGTAATCTTGAAGAAGCTCCACCCAGCGAGTCTATCAAGCTAATGGGAACTGGTGAAATCATGCCTGCTGAAGCACAGCCTGAAGAGGAACTTATCATTTCTGCACCCAACCAATCTGAAGACAGTGCTCAGCCTGAAGACAATCCTCCCAATGATGACAATGATCAGCAAGAACAAATTCTTCGCCCAGCTCATCCTCGTGTTGCAAGTGAAGTGCAAATTGAGAAGATAATTGATAGCATCAATGCACCTGGTCCACTTACTCGTTCCAGAGCAACGCAGTTAGCAAATTTCTGTGGGCACTTTTCTTTTGTGTCAATATCAGAACCCAAGAAAGTTGCTGAAGCCTTTATGGAACCTGAATCTGTCAGCAATGCAATAAGACTTAGAACAGAAGATACTATCATACGGTCTTACCCCCCAAGGACCAGCTGATACTATCAGGAACAGAAGAAAGGTTCAAACCACCAACTATATTTAATACATTATTCCACTGATTTAGCAGCTCAGGAGACATTCTTCTTCTGATGAAAATATTGATATTTATATCAGAACATTCATTGACTGTATACTCTTGGTAATTACAGACACTAAAGAGCTGAGGAAATGTTTCACATAAGGGGGCATCGTCAGAGTTGATTACTATTTTTCTGCCAGCCATATAATGTTCTTTTACTCTCAATAATAGCTTTCCAACAAGCAGAGTCATTGAATTTCTCCTGACGACTGCATGTAGCTAGCTAAGACTACCCATATCTTCTATATCTAAATAGCTGGCCCCCACTACCTGATTTCTCTCGCTTCTCGTGCGGCCACGTCATCCCCGATCCTACCGTTAGCACTCGCACGGTTTTGCTGCCCCGCCCGCGCGTTTAACTGGGCAGGCTTCACGGTTTTCCTGCAACGTCCGCACGGTTTGGTTTACTTCAAAGAGAAAAGGCCGGAGTACTCGGTGGTGTGTCAACAACCGGGCTATGTTTTGCAAGCCCATGTAACTAACGCGACCTGTTAGCCCATGCAATCGCAGTGGATCGGTTACGCTTTGTCTTCCCCATGGCGATACAATCGCAGTGGATCGCTTACGCTTCGCCTTCCCCATGGCGAGTCATATCGCCGCCGCCCCACCCGCACGCTCCATTCATCGCCATGAAACGGCAGCCATAAATCCACATGAAACGGCAGTATTCATCGCCCTCCATTATATTGCAAACGGGAACTTCGTCTTTAAAAAGGCATCCTCCATCACGCACGGCTGCTCGCGTCCCCGCGTTCTACTCTCCGACCAACCTCCAGCCCTCCACTGTGGTACATGGATCATGGATGCTCCCTACTTTCAGCCACCTCCCTTTTTTCTCCTATCCTGCGCTACCCAATACGGGTGGCGGTGTGTTCAAGTAGAACGCGTCCTCGCCGTCCGACGCACAAGACGTTGATACCTACCTATGGGACAACTTGCTCGGCTGCACAATAATGGACGGCAGCTTGCCGTCGGGGACTGTATATGTCGGCCTGACAGTGTTGTTTGGCGTGGTGGTGGTGCTGCTGCTAGAAGGCGCGGCAGGCCGACGAATTCATCGGCGCGGACACATTCGTGTAGCATGTGCGGCTGCTGCTAGAAGGCGCGGCCAATTACAGCCGGATCATGCTGTGGAGGCACTCCTATATATGACATGGAATCTGACTTTAGTGTCAGGCTGCGCAAAAGAAACCAAAAAAGAACAGGTAAGAGTTTGGGTTCAGGTTGATTTTATCAGCAGTCGCATCTTTCAACAGGCTATAATGTTTTGTTTGACAAAATTACAGGGACGAGCGCATCCTTATATTGCAAAAATGGAATGGTGCGTAAAAGATCAGTCTTTTGTCGTTTCTGATTTTTTTTCCTTGCACATGATATATTTGTATAGTTCAACCAGCGTCTAATTAACTTAGTCCATACAGTGATGGTGCATACAGAACCTAACTCAAGAATCTGCTGCTCCTACTTCTTACCACCCGGCACATTCAGGCAAACCCGATCAAGGTTCTGGCAAAATCCATATACGCCCGTGCCTTTGCCCTTTGCAGTCCATATCACCGAAGAGCAACGAGTATCATCCTGGTGCCGCCACCAATAGGTTTTGTGAGTTATGTCACCTCCAATCTCAGTGGAGTGGTCTCTCGGCGTCTGTCAAATTTTACTCTTTCAACTTTCTTATGCATTCAACCAAAGTGGAGATCAATATCTAGCTTAGTTGCTTGCTTATTAGTATTCGCAACAGAATTCAGTTTTGCAGGGTATGGACAAATCCATGAATTATGCTGGACCCGTTGGATATTCTTTTTATTTATTTTTCCTAAGTTGTTGACTGGATTTAAATTTTGCCTAATTCATCATGTAGGAAAGACTGTAGTAAATCTCTACCGGTTGTCGCCGTCAATATTTCTCAACTACCTTTAGCGGCATTCTAAAATATCATATGTGCTCACTAATGAGGTCACAAGAATATGGTTATATAATAATGTTTTTCTACTCAAATGTCACATGCCAGAATTAGTTGCTTATTTTCGTTTATGTTTGTGCCTGCTTGCAAGAATACTTTTTAAAGCAATGTTAAGGAGCTAGAACACTGCTGAAAACTAATTTCATTTGCATGCTGTATCGGCAATTTTGAACTATTTATTGAATGCAAACTCCACTCATGTGTTACACCGATCTTGAGCTTGCGAAATTAAATCACATCTCCAACAACCGATCTGGCACATAATAATGTTTATCAAGTCATCATTAGTATTAGTGTATATGAGTACCGATGCTTGGCAATGTGACTCATCTTCAAATACTGTTTGCAAAGCATGTCTTTTTTGATGCGTACTTAACCACATGCTAATTTCATGCCGACAATCCCCCAATATGCCAACTTTCTAATGACTGACGAAATCAATCCGTTTAGCATTAGAAGTCTACTACATGTCCCGCAGCAACGCGCGGGGTACCCATCTAGTAGTAGTAGTTATGAGCATACGAAAAGTAAATATCTCTAAATCTTCAGGGCAGGACAAGGCAAGTCGAATCCAAGATAGAACAGAAACAAAAAACACAAATGGGCTGCTAACTTGGGGCGGCAGCCTTAAATTTGCACCTAAGTTGCTTGACAATATGCTCTACTTTAAATGCTTATCGGCATCACTCAATAACAACTAGCTCAATACTGCAAGAAAAGATCTGCAATGGGAACATGAGCTTAAAGCTCAGGCTCCCAGCTGAATAAATACATTTAGAAGTGTTCCAGTATGCTTGAAAAAGTATTAGAAATAACTCAGTCTGTTCCATTTTCATACGCATACATCCTGTCATGTAGCCTCTCTCTGAGCTCAGCAGCAACGGATGGGAACTTGACAAGCAACAACCCATAACTCTCAGTGAATATGGCTTCTTTCAAATTTTTCCCCAGCACGATGAAGTCGATGCACTTGCTCTTCAACTCTGCACAGTTGTAGGTTTCGGCGCAAGCTAAGATAGTTGCGGCTGTTTCTACGGACACCTCCTCCCATAACTTGTGCGCGCAAATAATCTTTAGCCTGTCAAGTGCATACCGGTCGGCCGCAGCAAGCAGATCCTGAAGCATGTCAATGGGAAAGCCCCCGGGCATGTCGTCTGCAGGCAAGGCATCCGTGTACATGTACCTAAGCATAACTTCAAATGTCGCAGGGGTGATGTCCTGCAGCGTGATGGATGGCATTGTAGCCTCGGACATGGAGCCGAAGAGCTCGGCTCTGAAGACCGGCGAACGAGCCGCTAGCACCGCTCGGTGAGCACGGAACATCTGGCCCTCGACGGTGAATGACACATCTGTCCCCTCAGCGTGATCTAGCAGTTGGCCGAGATGGGCCCCTATGTCTGAAGGCGGCACAGGAGTGGAGCTTTCATCGATGACCATGATGGAGCACAAAAATGTAATGTGTCCATCAGTCGTTGTGTAATTTCTCTCCGCCAAACTTCCTGCGATGAACTGAGCCCATCCCCAGGTGCGGCCGTTCCCGTCCTCCGCCATGGTCTCACAGTCACGAATAGTGGTCTTTCTTTGGCGCGTTGAAGGCCTGCCGCTCCTGTCCATCAAGCAGACCTCGAAGACAGGCATGACGCTTGTGGATTCGCCCATGTGCCTGAGGAAGACTGAAATGTACTTGCCCCCGTCCGCGACCTTCTCCCCGCGGAGGAAGCACTCCACCCTCCAGAGGCTGTCCTTCCCGACGGAGACGGTGTCGGAGTAGACGGCCTTGCCGATGGGAAGCTCATGGTTTTGCTCGTAGTCCACGCTCAGCTTGAGGACGGTGGAAGCCACCATGGTGGTTCGCGCCTCCGGCCCGGATGTCCTCGCTCGCTTGTTCACTACGCACGCCAACTCAGTCGGTCAGTCAGAAATCTACGCTTGAGAAACCGGAAAGGAAGAGCAGAGTTAAGAGGGCACTCACTCGCCGGATTTGCTAAGCCGCCGGAGGTGGCGATCTGCGCTCAGGCGCCGCCGGTCGCGCCTACGAACTCTCGTCGCAGGTCCTCCTCTGGTCCGCCGTGCGCCCTTCCTCCGACTCCGCTGCGGCTCCGCTGCTCGTTGCCTGCTCTGGTTGGCGTCGTCGCCACCGCCGCCACAGCCGCCGCCGAGGGGGAACAATGGGTGAAGGTCGAAGCTAGGTGCGAACCCCCGTTTACTCGGAACACTTCCGCCGGTTCTTCTTTGCGGGGCCTCGGCCCAAACAGGGCGTAATGGGCCACGCTCGAGCCTTCTCTGTGTGGACACGACGTAGCTTTTGTTTTGTTAGCCAAAAAAAATCACATGGTAGTAATAAATTAGAAGAAGAAACATCCGTCCTGGTTTTTGCTCCCCTGTTAGGGTTTTTGCTCCTCTCGTCGCCGGCGGCGACGTAGAGAAACATCCGTCCTGGGTTTTCTCCAGCTACCTTCAGGATCTCTTCTCTGGCTAAGCGAATGGCAACGGGGTGCTGCTACCCGGCCTTGACAGCCGTGAAGGATCTGGGGCATTGGCAGATTGGTTTTCTCCCCGTCGAGGGCACGGCCGTTTTCGTCCTGTTCGTAGCCATGGTGAACAGCAATAATACCTCTGCATCAGGCAAGGGGAAAGGCAAGATTGAGAATATGATGAAGGAGTTGGCTCTAGAAGAGGGCGATCTGGATGATGTAGTCTTCGATGAAGAAGACGAGCCGGCGGAGGAGGACCTCCGTTGGATGATCCTGGCTCGCGTTCATATGGACAAAGATTTCAGTAACTATTGGTTCTTCCGCACCATGCGTGCGGCGTGGGATTTAGCCAGAGACGTAAAAATCAAAACACTGGAGGATAACTTGTTCATCATGAAGTTTGATTGCCTTGGCGACTGGGAGACAGTGACGCAGGGCGGTTCGTGGCACTACAAGGGTAACCCCTTGATCATAGCTCCTTATGATGGATTCACCAAACCGTCGACTGTTGAGCTGTTCACGTTTGATGTTTGGGCTTGGATCATTGATCTTCCACCAGCGTATCATGGCAAGGTCAAAGCCCTGGCCTCAAAGCTCGGAGAATTTGTTGATTCAGAACCCCCTTCATTTGATTTTGGGAGGAATTTCTTCAGGGTCAGAGTTAAGCTTGATGTTCGTAACCCTCTGAAGAAGGTAACCTCCATCATTCGTGCAGGGGAACGCGAGATTTTTGCTGTGAGGTATGAAAGCCTCCCGGATTGGTGTCAAGTGTGTGGCATGATGGGTCATCAGTTCAAGGAACACGGCGACGGAGTCCACCCTCCATCGGCCCTAGTCTACAAGAACCTGCGTGCACCGGCGACGACCAGCTGGGCGACCAAGAGGTGAAACAACTGGAAGCAACAGCCAAAGAGTTTAGAGACAACAACATCAGGGGGCGATCTTGCTACAGAGGATGATAAGCAGGAGGAGATAGAAGCTGATATGGCAGACGCGGATGCAAACCGCAAGCGCTCATCTGATGAGGTTATGGGACAGACCAACCCAAAGCAGTACCGGGTCTTGAGTTGGCCCTGGTTGAAAAGACAAAGGTGGAGCGGTGGTGGTGCCACTCAGCCCTCCACCAAAACAGGACCCGAAGAGATCCAAGCTGATGCAGGTGACTGAGAAGAATGTCAGTGCTGGAGGGAAGAAGGCCCATGTTGGCCTGAAGATCAATGATGCAAGATCGGCGGCCTCCTCGGCGGAGGACCGCTGGGCACAATGAATCTCCTATGCTGGAACTATCGTGGGATTGGCAACGCCCCGATAGTTCAAGAGATGCGCGAACTCGCGATAAAGTATGCTCCTAGAGTACTTTGCATTGTTGAAACTCAGATTAGTGGAGGTAGGGCAGAAAGTCTATCAAGTACGATAGGATATGATAATTCTTTTGCTGTTGATTCCTCCAGTAGGAGTGGAGGTTTGGCCATCTTTTGGAACAATGAAATAAAGATTGAGATTTTTGGTTACTCGCGTTACCATATTGATGTAAAAGTGAGCGATCTTGGGGGTGATCCATGGAGATTATCTTGCTTCTATGGAGAGGCCCAGACTCACTTGCGCCATCACATATGGGACACAATGAAGAATTTATCAACTCTCCATAACATTCCATGGGTCTGTATTGGAGACTTCAATGAAGTTTTGAGGCATGATGAACACGATGGAATTGGTACTAGGAACCAATCACAAATACAAGGGTCTAGAGATGCAGTTGACATTTGTGGGCTTGTAGACCTTGGGTACAAGGGAACAAGATGGACGTACGGGAGAAAAGTTATTGGTGGAACATTTACTCGAGTACGTTTGGACAGGGCTCTTGGCTCGGTAGGATGGTGTGAACAATTCCCCGATGCAGTGGTCCAACACCTCACGGTAGCCACATCAGACCACACCCCACTACTGCTGCAGCTATCAGGTATACCAAGTAGGAGGGGGAAGAAAAAATTTCGTTACGAGGTAATGTGGGACACACATGCAGAATTAAAACCTAATGTCCGATCGTCCTGGGAGCTGAACGGCCCGAATCTGACGGCAACTGGGGTCCGTGCGAAGCTTGCAGCTCTTGCAAATAATTTGGGTGATTGGTCGAAGGCAACGTTTGGCAGTGTTCGGGGTGAAATCAGGAGCTTAAATAAAGAATTGGAGAGGCTGCGCAGTGGCGTCCGGCGAACAACCCCTTCTAGTGTAGAAATAAAAATCAATGATCGTCTGATTGAGTTATACATGCGCGAGGAGATAATTGTTGGGGAATGTAGCAGAAATTCAAAATTTTCCTACGTATCACCAAGATCTATCTATGGAGAAACCAGCAACGAGGGGAAGGAGAGTGCATCTACATACCCTTGTAGATCGCTAAGCGGAAGCGTTCAAGTGGACGGGGTTGATGGAGTCGTACTCGTCGTGATCCAAATCACCGATGACCAAGTGCCGAACGGACGGCACCTCCGCGTTCAACACACGTGCAGCCCGGTGACGTCTCCCATGCCTTGATCCAGCAAGGAGAGAGGGAGAGGTTGAGGAAGACTCCACCCAGCAGCAGCACAACGGCGTGGTGGTGGTGGAGGAGCGTGGCAATCCTGCAGGGCTTCGCCAAGCACCGCGGGAGAGGAGGAGGGAGAGGAGCAGGGTTGCGCCATGGAGAGATCGGAACTCTTGTCTTGGCAGCCCCAAAACCCTCAAGTATATATAGGGGAGAGGGAAGGGGGTGCGCCCCCTTTAGGGTTTCCACCCCAAGGGGTGCGGCTGCCCCAAACCCATCTAGGGTGGCGGCCAAGGGGGTGGAGAGGGGAAACTTGCCCCCCAAGCTAGGTGGGGCGCCCCCTCCCCAAACCCTAGGCGCCTTGGGCCCTTGTGGGGGGGCGCACCAGCCCACATGGGGCTGGTCCCCTCCCACGTGTGGCCCATGCAGCCCTCCGGGGCCGGTGGTCCCACTTGGTGGACCCCCGGGACCCTCCTGGTGGTCCCGGTACGTTACCGATAAAACCCGAAACTCTTTCGGTGACCAAAACAGGACTTCCCATATATAAATCTTTACCTCCGGACCATTCCGGAACTCCTCGTGACGTCCAGGATCTCATCCAGGACTCCGAACAACATTCGGTAATCACATACAAACTTCCTTTATAACCCTAGCGTCATTGAACCTTAAGTGTGTAGACCCTACGGGTTCGGGAGACACGCAGACATGACCGAGACATTCTCCGGTCAATAGCCAATAGCGGGATCTGGATACCCATGTTGGCTCCCACATGCTCCACGATGATCTCATCGGATGAACCACGATGTCAAGGACTTAATCAATCCCGTATACAATTCCCTTTGTCTATCGGTACGATACTTGCCCGAGATTCGATCGTCAGTATCCCAATACCTTGTTCAATCTCGTTACCGGCAAGTCTCTTTTACTCGTTCCGCAACACATCATCCCGTGATCAACTCCTTGATCACATTGTGCACATTATGATGATGTCCTACCGAGTGGGCCCAGAGATACCTCTCCGTCACACGGAGTGACAAATCCCAGTCTCGATTCGTGCCAACCCAACAGACACTTTCGGAGATACCTGTAGTGTACCTTTATAGCCACCCAGTTACATTGTGACGTTTGGCACACCCAAAGCACTCCTACGGTATCCGGGAGTTGCACAATCTCATGGTCTAAGGAAACGATACTTGACATTAGAAAAGCTTTAGCATACGAACTACATGATCCTGTGCTAGGCTTAGGATTGGGTCTTGTCCATCACATCATTCTCCTAATGATGTGATCCCGTTATCAACGACATCCAATGTCCATGGTCAGGAAACTGTAACCATCTATTGATCAACGAGCTAGTCAACTAGAGGCTTACTAGGGACATGGTGTTGTCTATGTATCCACACATGTATCTGAGTTTCCTATCAATACAATTCTAGCATGGATAATAAACGATTATCATGAACAAGGAAATATAATAATAATCAATTTATTATTGCCTCCAGGGCATATTTCCAACAGTCTCCCACTTGCACTAGAGTCAATAATCCAGTTCACATCGATATGTGATTAACACTCAAAGTCACATCCCTATGTGACTAACACCCAAGAGTTCTGGGTTTGATCATGTTATGCTTGTGAGAGAGGTTATAGTCAACGGGTCTGAAACATTCAGATCCGTATGTACTTCGCAAATTTCTAAGTCATCTTGTAGATGCAACTACTACGCTACCTTTGGAGCTATTCCAAATAACTGTTCTACTATACGAATCCAGTTTACTACTCAGAATAATCTGGATTAGTGTCAAAGTTTGCATCGGCGTAACCCTTTACGACGAACTCTTTTACCACCTCCATAATCGAGAAAATTCCTTAGTCCACTAGTTACTAAGGATAACTTTGACCGCTGTCTTGTGATCCATTTCTAGATCACACTTGTACCCCTTGACTGACTCATGGTTTGGCACACTTCAGGTGCGGTACACAACATAGCATACTTTAGAGCCTACGACTAAAGCATAGGGGACGACCTTCGTCCTTTCTCTCTATTCTGCCGTGGTCATGTCTTGAGTCTTGCTCAATACTCACACCTTGTAACACAGCCGAGAACTCCTTCTTTGCTGATCTATTTTGAACTCCTTCAAAATCTTGTCGTGGTATGTGTTTGTTTGAAAGTACTATTAAGCGATTTTGATCTATCCTTATAGATCTTGATGCTCAATGTTCAAGTAGCTTAATCCAGGTTTTCATTGAAAAACACTTTTCAAACAACCCTATATGCCTTCCAGAAATTCTACATCATTTCCGATAAACAATATGTCAACAACATATACTCATCAGAAATTCTATAGTGCTCCCACCTACTTCTTTGGAAATACAAGTTTCTCATAAACTTTGTATAAACCCAAATCTTTGATCATCTCATCAAAGCGTACATTCCAACTCCGAGATGCTTACTCCAGTCCTTAGAAGGATTGCTGGAGCTTTGCATACTTGTTAGCATCTTTCAGGATTGACAAAAATCTTCTGGTTGTATCACATACAACCTTTCCTCAAGAAAATCGTCGAGGAAACAATGTTTTGACATCCTATCTGCACGATTTCATAAATAATGCAGTAGTCGCTCACATAATTCCAACAGACTCTTAGCATCGCTACGAGTGAGAAAGTCTCATCGCAGTCAACTCCTTGAACTTGTCGGAAAACATCTTAATGACAACTCGAGCGTTCTTAATGGTGATACTTACCATCATTGTCCATCTTCCTTTTAAAATCCATCTGTACTCAACAGCCTCACGACCATCAAGTAGTTCTTCCAAAGTCTACACTTTGTTTTCATATATGGATTCTCTCTTGGATTTTATGGCCTCGAGCCATTCTTGGAATCCGGGCCCACCATCGCTTCTCCATAGCTCGTAGATTCATTGTTGTCTAGCAACATGACTTCCAAGACAGGATTATGTGCCACTTTGAAACAGCACACATCCTTGTCGTCCTACGAGGTTTGGTAGTGACTTGATTCGAAGTTTCATGATCACTATCATAAGCTTCTACTTCAATTGATGTAGGTGCCACAGGAACAACTTCCCGTGCCCTGCTACACACTAGTTGAAGTGACGGTTCAACAACCTCATCAAGTCTCCATCATCCTCCCACTCAATTCTTTCGAGAGAAACTTTTCCTCGAGAAAGGACCCGGTTTGATAAACAATCCCTATTGCTTTCGGATCTGAGACAGGAGGTATACCCAACTATGAAGATGCATTTATCCGCTTTGGGTTCGAGCTTATCAGCCTGAAACTTTTTTTCACATAAGCGTCGCAGCCCCAAACTTATAAGAAATAACAACTTAGGTTTCTCTAAACCATAGTTCATAAGGTGTCATCTTATCGGAATTACGTGGTGCCCTATTTAAAGTGAGTGCGGTTGTCTCTAATGCCTAACCCATGAACGATAGTGGTAATTCGATAAGAGACATCATGGTATGCATCATATCCAATAGGGTGCAGTTATGATGTTCGGACACACCATCACACTATGGTGTTCCAGGCGGTACTAGTCGTGAAACAATTTCCACAATGTCTCAATTGTGTACCAAACTCGCAACTCAGATATTCATCTCTATGATCATATCATAGATATTTTATCCTCTTGTCACGACGATATTCAACTTCATTCTGAAATTACTTGAACCATTCAATAATTCAGATTTGTGTTTCATCAAGTAAATATGCTCAGTATCTACTCAAATCATCTGTGAAGTTAGAGCATAATGATATCCACTGCGTGCCTCAGCACTCATTGGACTACACACATCAAAATGTGTTACTTCCAACAAGTTGCTTTCTTGTTCCATTTTACTGAAACCGAAGCTTTCAGTCATCTTGCCCATGTGGTATGATTTGCATGTCTCAAGCGATTCAAAATCAAGTGAGTCCAAACGGTCCATCTACATGGAGTTTCTTCATGCGTATATACCAATAGACATGGTTCACATGTCTCAATCTTTTTCAAAAATGAGTGAGTCCAAAGATCCATCAACATGGAGCTTCTTCATGCGTTTTATACCAATATGACTTACATGGCAGTGCCACAAGTAGGTGGTACTATCATTACTATCTTATATCTTTTGGCATGAACATGTGTATCACTATGATCGAGATTCAATAAACCATTCATTTTAGGTGCAAGACCATTAAAGGTATTATTCAAACAAATAGAGTAACCATTATTCTCCTTAAATGAATAACCGTATTGCGATAGACATAATCCAATCATGTCTATGCTCAACGCAAACACCAAATAACAATTATTTAGGTTTAACACCAATCTCGATGGTAGAGGGAGCGTGCGATGCTTGATCACATCAACCTTGGAAACACTTCCAACACATCTCGTCAGCTCACCTTTAGCTAGTCTCCGTTTATTCCGTAGCTTTTATTTCGAGTTAGTAACACTTAGCAACCGAACCGGTATCTAATACCCTGATGCTACCAGGAGTACTAGTAAAGTACACATTCACATAATGTATATCCAATATACTTCTATCGACAGCCTTCTCATCTACCAAGTATCTAAGGTAATTCTGCTCCAGTGGTTGTTCCCCTTATTACAGAAGCACTCAGTCTCGGGTTTGGGTTCAACATTGGGTTTCTCCACTAGAGCAGCAGCTGATTTGCCGTTTCATGAAGTATCCCTTCTTGCCCTTGCCCTTTTTTTTGAAACTAGTGGTTTCACTAACCATCAACAATTGATGCTCCTTCTTGATTTCTACTTTCGCGGTGTCAAACATCGCGAATATTTCAAGGATCATCATATCTATCCCTGATATGTTATAGTCCATCACGAAGCTCTAGTAGCTTGGTGGCAATAACTTTGGAAAAACATCACTATCTTATCTGGAAGATTAACTCCCACTCAATTCAAGTGATTGTTGTACTCAGACATTCTGAGCACAAGCTCAACGGTTCAGCTTTTCTTCCTTAGTTTGCAGGCTAAGAAAATCGTCGGAGGTCTTATACCTCTTGACATGGGCACGAGCCTGAAATCCCAATTTCAGCCCTCGAAACATCTCATACGTTCCGCGACATTTCAAAAATGTCTTCGGTGCCTCAATTCTAAACCATTTAACATTACCGAACTATCATGTAGTCATCAAATCGTGTATGTCAGATGTTCGCAACATCCACAGACCACGTTCGAGGTCCAGCACACCGAGTGTTGCATTAAGGACATAAGCCTTCTATTGTCCGCATAATTGCTACTATCAAGTTTCAACTATATTTTCTCTAGGAACATATCTAAAACTAAAGCGCGAGCTTACGACATAATTTGCAAAGATCTTTTGACTATGTTCAGGATAATTAAGTTCATCTTATGAACTCCCACTCAGATAGACATCCCTCTAGTCATCCAAGTGATTACATGATCCGAGTCAACTAGGCCGTGTCCGATCATCACGTGAGACGGACTAGTCATCATCGGTGAACATCTTCATGTTGATCGTATCTACCATACGACTCATGCTCGACCTTTCGGTCTCTTGTGTTCGCGTGTCTGTACATGCTAGGCTCGTCAAGTCAACCTAAGTGTTTCGCGTGTGTAAATCTGGCTTACACCCGTTGTATGTGAACGTAAGAATCTATCACACCCGATCATCATGTGGTGCTTCGAAACGACGAACTTTCGCAATGGTGCATAGTTAGGGGGAACACTTTGTTGAAATTTTAATGAGGGATCATCTTATTTACTACCGTCGTTCTAAGCAAATAAGATGCAAAAACATGATAAACATCACATGCAATCAAATAGTGACATGATATGGCCATCATCACTTTGCTCCTTTTGATCTCCATCTTCGGGGCTCCATGATCATCGTCGTCACCGGCATGACACCATGATCTCCATCATCATGATCTCCATCATCGTGTCTTCATGAAGTTGTCATGTCAAATATTACTTCTACTACTATGGCTAACGCTTTAGCAATAAAGTAAAGTAATTACATGACGTTTATGTTGACACGCAAGTCATAAATAAATTAAAGACAACTCCTATGGCTCCTGCCGGTTGTCATACTCATCGACATGCAAGTCGTGATTCCTATTACAAGAACATGATCAATCTCATACATCACATATATCATTCATCACATCCTTTTGGCCATATCACATCACATGGCATACCCTGCAAAAACAAGTTAGACATCCTCTAATTGTTGTTTGCATGTTTTATGTGGCTGCTATGGGTTTCTAGCAAGAACGTTTGTTACCTACGCAAAACCACAACGTGATATGTCAATTGCTATTTACCCTTCATAAGGACCCTTTTCATCGAATCCGATCCGACTAAAGTGGGAGAGACTGGCACCCGCTAGCCACCTTATGCAACTAGTGCATGTCAGTCGGTGGAACCTGTCTCACGTAAGTGTACGTGTAAGGTCGGTCCGGGCCGCTTCATCCCACAATGCCGCTGAATCAGGATTGACTAGTAACGGTAAGCATATTGAACAAAATCAACGCCCACAACTACTTTGTGTTCTACTCGTGCAAAGAATCTACGCAATAGACCTAGCTCATGATGCCACTGTTAGGGAACGTAGCAGAAATTCAAAATTTTCCTACGTATCACCAAGATCTATCTATGGAGAAACCAGCAACGAGGGGAAGGAGAGTGCATCTACATACCCTTGTAGATCGCTAAGCGGAAGCGTTCAAGTGAACGGGGTTGATGGAGTCGTACTCGTCGTGATCCAAATCACCGATGACCAAGTGCCGAACGGACGGCACCTCCGCGTTCAACACACGTGCAGCCCAGTGACGTCTCCCATGCCTTGATCCAGCAAGGAGAGAGGGAGAGGTTGAGGAAGACTCCATCCAGCAGCAGCACAACGGCGTGGTGGTGGTGGAGGAGCGTGGCAATCCTGCAGGGCTTCGCCAAGCACCGCGGGAGAGGAGGAGGGAGAGAAGCAGGGCTGCGCCATGGAGAGATCGGAACTCTTGTCTTGGCAGCCCCAAAACCCTCAAGTATATATAGGGGAGAGGGAAGGGGGTGCGCCCCCTTTAGGGTTTCCACCCCAAGGGGTGCGGCTGCCCCAAACCCATCTAGGGTGGCGGCCAAGGGGGTGGAGAGGGGAAACTTGCCCCCCAAGCTAGGTGGGGCGCCCCCTCCCCAAACCCTAGGCGCCTTGGGCCCTTGTGGGGGGGCGCACCAGCCCACCTGGGGCTGGTACCCTCCCACATGTGGCCCATGCAGCCCTCCGGGGCCGGTGGTCCCACTTGGTGGACCCCAGGGACCCTCCTGGTGGTCCCGGTATGTTACCGATAAAACCCGAAACTCTTTCGGTGACCAAAACAGGACTTCCCATATATAAATCTTTACCTCCGGACCATTCTGGAACTCCTCGTGACGTCCAGGATCTCATCCGGGACTCCGAACAACATTCGGTAACCACATACAAACTTCCTTTATAACCCTAGCGTCATCGAACCTTAAGTGTGTAGACCATACGGGTTCGGGAGACACGCAGACATGACCGAGACGTTCTCCGGTCAATAGCCAACAGCGGGATCTGGATACCCATGTTGGCTCCCACATGCTCCACGATGATCTCATCGGATGAACCACGATGTCAAGGACTTAATCAATCCCGTATACAATTCCCTTTGTCTATCGGTACGATACTTGCCCGAGATTCGATCGTCGGTATCCCGATACCTTGTTCAATCTCGTTACCGGCAAGTCTCTTTTACTCGTTCCGCAACACATCATCCCGTGATCAACTCCTTGATCACATTGTGCACATTATGATGATGTCCTACCGAGTGGGCCCAGAGATACCTCTCCGTCACACGGAGTAACAAATCCCAGTCTCGATTCATGCCAACCCAACAGACACTTTCGGAGATACCTGTAGTGTACCTTTATAGCCACCCAGTTACGTTGTGACGTTTGGCACACCCAAAGCACTCCTACGGTATCCGGGAGTTGCACAATCTCATGGTCTAAGGAAACGATACTTGACATTAGAAAAGCTTTAGCATACGAACTACATCATCCTGTGCTAGGCTTAGGATTGGGTCTTGTCCATCACATCATTCTCCTAATGATGTGATCCCGTTATCAACGACATCCAATGTCCATGGTCAGGAAACTGTAACCATCTATTGATCAACGAGCTAGTCAACTAGAGGCTTACTAGGGACATGGTGTTGTCTATGTATCCACACATGTATCTGAGTTTCCTATCAATACAATTCTAGCATGGATAATAAACGATTATCATGAACAAGGAAATATAATAATAATCAATTTATTATTGCCTCTAGGGCATATTTCCAACAATAATGTGGCGCCAACGTTCTTGAGTGCAATGGTTATCAGAAGGTGACCGGAACACACATTTTTTCCATCTTCGAGCATCCATGAGAAGGAGGAAAAATCTAATCAAGGCATTACAGAGGGCAGATGGCCAACTCACGGCCGATCCATCAGAGATGCAACAACTTTCCTTACAATTCTACAAAAACCTGTACACTTCTGAGGGTGTGCAGGGGTTAGAAGAAGTGCTCCAACATGTAGCGAGCAAGGTCACTCCAGAGATGAAAGATGTTTCAATGGCTCCCTATGATGACATGGAGGTGAAAAAGGCAGTTTTTCAAATGTTTCCCACTAAGGCACCAGGCTGCGATGGTTTCCCCGCACACTTTTTTCAGCGGCACTGGGATATATGTTGGGAGGCAGTGACTAAGGCGGTGTTGAGTGATACGTCCATTTTGCATCATGCTTTTATATCGATATTTATTGCATTATGGGTTGTTATTTAACAATATGTCACAATACTTATGGCTATTCTCTCTTATTTTACAAGGTTTACATAAGGAGGGAGAATGCCGGCAGCTGGAATTCTGGGCTGGAAAAGGAGCAAATATTAGAGACCTATTCTGCGCAACTCCAAAAGTCCTGAAACTCCACGGAATATCTTAAAATAAATAAAGAAAAATCCTTGCCAAAGATGAAGTTCAGGGGGCCCACACCCTGCTCATGAGGGTGGGGGCGCGCCCCCTACTAGGGCGCGCCCCCTGCCTCGTGGGCCCCCTGGTGGGTCTCCGACGTCCATCTTCTGCTATATGAAGTCTTTCGATGAGAAAAAATCAGAAGCAACCTTTCGGGACGAGACTCCGCCGCCACGAGGCGGAACCAATCTAGAGCTCCGGCAGAGCTGTTCTGCTGGGGACACTTCCCTCCGGGAGGGGGAAATCATCACCATCATCATCACGAACGCTCCTCTCATCGGGAGAGGGCAATCTCGATCAACATCTTCACCAGCACCATCTCATCTCCAAACCCTAGTTCATCTCTTGTATCCAATTCTTGTCTCAAAGTCCGGGATTGGTGCTAGTAGGTTGCTAGTAGTGTTGATTACTCCTTGTAGTTGATGCTAGTTGGTTTATTTGGTGGAAGATCATATGTTCAGATCCTATATGCATATTATGACCCCTCTGATTATGAACATGAATGTGCTTTGTGAGTAGCTAGTTACGTTTGTTCCTGAGGACAAGGGAGAAATCTTGCTATTAGTAGTCATGTGAATTTGGTATTCGTTTGATATTTTGATAAGATGTATGCTGTCTAGCCTCTAGTGGTGTTATGTGAACGTCGACTACATAACACTTCACCATTATTTGGGCCTAGAGGAAGGCATTGGGAAGTAATAAGTAGATGATGGGTTGCTAGAGTGACAGAAGCTTAAACCCTAGTTTATGCGTTGCTTCGTAAGGGGCTGATTTGGATCCATATGTTTCATGCTATGGTTAGGTTTACCTTAATACTTTTGTTATAGTTGAAGGAAATATGCCCTAGAGGCAATAATAAAGTTATTATTTATTTCCTTATATCATGATAAATGTTTATTATTCATGCTAGAATTGTATTAACCGGAAACATAATACATGTGTGAATACATAGACAAACAGAGCGTCACTAGTATGCCTCTACTTGACTAGCTCATTAATCAAAGATGGTTATGTTTCTTGACCATGAACAAAAGAGTTGTTATTTGATTAACGGGATCACATCATTAGGAGAATGATGTGATTGACATGACCCATTCCTTTAGCTTAGCACCCGATCGTTTAGTATGTTGCTATTGCTTTCTTCATGAGTTATACATGTTCCTATGACTATGAGATTATGCAACTCCCGTTTGTAGGAGGAACACTTTGTGTGCTACCAAACGTCACAACGTAACTGGGTGATTATAAAGGAGCTCTACAGGTGTCTCCGAAGGTACATGTTGGGTTGGCGTATTTTGAGATTAGGATTTGTCACTCCGATTGTCGGAGAGGTATGTCTGGGCCCTCTCGGTAATGCACATCACTTAAGCCTTGCAAGCAATGCAACTAATGAGTTAGTTGTGAGATGATGTATTACGGAACGAGTAAACAGACTTTCCGGTAACGAGATTGAACTAGGTATAGAGATACCGACGGTCGAATCTCGGGCAAGTAACATACCGATGACAAAGGGAACAACGTATGTTGTTATGCGGTCTGACCGATAAAGATCTTCGTAGAATATGTGGGAGCCAATATGAGCATCCAGGTTCCGCTATTAGTTATTGACCCGAGACGTGTCTCGGTCATGTCTACATTGTTCTCGAACCCGTAGGGTCCGCACGCTTAACATTACGATGACAGTTTCATTATGAGTTTATATGTTTTGATGTACCGAAGGTTGTTGTAAGTGCATCTAGTGCCCCTTAGTGATTTTGGTGTATTGAAGACTTATAGGTTAAGTATCTAATGCGTTTATGAGTGTACACAGATCTATAAGTCTATGAGGAGTTTGATATTTACAGAGAAAGTCGACCCCTAAAAATGAAGTTCTTCGGCTGAAGACTTTGATATACTGAAGACTTTCTGAAGACTTTGAAAGTGAAGAAATTGGTGTGACCTTGAAGGCTTGGTATTCATTCGAGGAACATGAAGCATGAAGACTTTTGTTTTCGTAGTTTCATTTTCTCTTTCTTGAGTCATAGGAAACACCGTACTGTTAAAGGGGGTCGAGGAAATACTAAGGAGAAAATTTCCATGTGATGCTCAACTCAAATCCTACACCTACCAATCCCTTCGAGTGAAGCCGTTGGAAATCTCATATAGTTCAGTCAATTTCTTCAGTGAGAGAGACGCAGTTCTTCTGGTCACTGAGGACTTTGCTCTGACTGAGGAGTTAGGAATTCGCCAGTGCGAATTGCCTACACAGTGAGGAACATGATAGCCCTGAGGAATTTGTACCTCAAATTTCCGACCGTTGCTGTGCTGCGCGCCAGTTGTCCTAAAATATCTTGTCCACCTAACGGTCATATCATTGAAGGGCATTTATGTCTTATCATGTCGGGCTGCTCCCTAGGCTATAAATAGCCGCCCCCTACAACCACTAGCTGGTTGGCTGCTCCGCGAGAACTTGACACTTGTCATTTGAGAGCAACCCATCCTCCGAGGACTTTGAGCGAAAATCATCAAGTGAGGAAAATCCAAACCCCAAACCCAAAACACCTACAAAACCAAAGTGATTGAGCATCACTGAAGAGATTGATCCTGCATGGATCCGACGCTTGTTACCTTCGAATACTGTGCTTCTTCCAGACGGTTAGGCGTCAAGGTCTAGAGCATCCAAGAGGAATTGTGGATCGCCGAGTGACCAAGTCTGTGAAGGTTTGGAAGTCACCTGAAGACTTACCACGAGTGATTGGGCGAGGACTGTGTGTTCTTAGCTCAAGGAGAATACGGTGAGGACTGTGTGTCCGGGACTGGGTGTCCTCGAGTTTAAATACTCAGCCGCTCCAACCAGATGTACAACTGAGACAGAAGTTGGAACTGGTCTACCAAATCATTGTCTTCACCAAGCTTACTGGTTCTATTTCCTCAACTCTTTCATTTCCTCAGTAGTGTGCTGTTTGTGTATCATATCTGTGCTTGAAGACTTTGACTGAAGAATTTCTCAATTTCCTCAGTTCAATTTCTTCAGTCTGTTTGTCTTCAACTTGTGTTATCCTGTGTTTACGCTTTCTGTACTCTGTGTGTGTCTTCATTTCATCATGACGACCATGCTAGGATTCTGTTATGTTTTCATCTGAGTACTTATTCCGCTGCTAGTAGTTCTTCGCTAAGGAATTTCCTCACGAGCAAATTCCTCAGTGAAGAATTTCATAAAAATCGCCTATTCACCCCCCCCCTCTAGTCGATATAACGCACTTTCAATTGGTATCAAAGCGAGGTACTCCCTTGTTCTGTGTGATTTTGGTTTAACCGCCTGGAGTTTTAGTTATGTCGACCGCAGGTATGATCAAGGTCTCTGCTGGGTATCCTACCTTCGATGGGACGGACTACCCCTACTGGAAGAATAAGATGCGAATGCATCTTGAGGCAATTGATAACAATCTCTGGTACGTTGTGGAAAATGGTGTTCCCTCCGTCACTCCCTCACTGAATGCTACCGATGTGAAGAGATTCAAGCAACTCGACTCCCAAGCGAAGAATATCATATGTGGCCATCTGAGTAAGGGTCAGTATGGTAGAGTGAGTGCTTTGGAAACTGCAAAGCTTATCTGGGATAGGCTATCCAAGGTCAATGAAGGAGTTTCAACTCAGCGTGACTCTCGAGTTGATGTTCTTCGCAATCTCTTCAATCGCTTCAAAAGACTCGACAATGAAAATGTGCAGCAAACCTTCGATCGCCTCACTGACATCTCAAATGAGCTTCAAGCACTTGGTGCCACTGACATCACCGACCATGAGGTGGTGAAGAAATTGCTGAGATCGCTTGATTCCTCATTTGACACTCTGGCACTGATGATACAAGAGCGTGGTGATTACAAGTCACTTGACCCCGTTGATATCCTCGAGAGGCTAAACACTCATGAGTTCCAGCTTGCTGAGAAGAGAGATCTCTACGGTACAAGCTATAGCAGATCACGTGCACTGAAGGCCAAGGGAGTATCTGAGTCCGAAGATGAAGACTCTGGTAGCAGCCCTGGTGATCCTGAAGAACTGAGTCGTGATCTAGCACTGCTTGTGAAGAAATTCCAGAAGTTCTCAAGACGTGGTCGCTTTGGAAAACCCTCAAGGAGCAATGATTCCTCATCCAGTGACTATAAGAAGAGGCTCTGTCACAAGTGTAAGAAACCAGGACATTACATCCAAGACTGTCCTCAGTGGGAAAAGGAATCAAAGAAGAAGAAATACAAGGATTACAGTTCTGATGATGCAAAGAAAAAGAAGAAGTCCTCAAAATCTTCATCATCAAAATCCTCAAAGTCTTCGTCTCACAAGAAGAGCAGCTCCAAGAAGGCTCGGGCATTCATTGGCAAGGAAATGGACTTTGATGCTGAATCTGAAGAAAATGAGGAAGAGGAACAATCTGAAGATTCTGAGTCTGGTGTGGCAAGCCTAGCCCTCGCTACTGCATTCGTCAGCAAATCCATCTTCAACACTGAAGAAAGTGAACTCACCAACAAGGCCGATGAAAGCAGTGATGACTATGCTCCCACCTATTGCTTCATGGCAAAGGGTGCCAAGGTACTCAAATACGCCTCCTCTGAATCTAGCGATGATGAATCTGATGAAAATCTTAAGCCTAGCTACTCTAAACTTGCTAAGATTGCTGTGCAACAACAAAAGGCTTTTGAAAAGGTTCAAAACATGCTAGACAAAAGTGATGATATGTTGGGTGAAGAATTGGATCGCACTAAGGCCTTAACTGAAAATCTTCAGAGACTTCAGACCAGGTTTGACAACCTTGAAAATCATCATAACACTCTCTTATCTGATCATGAGAAGCTTTCTTATGAATATCTTCAAAAGAAGCAAGATCTTGAGAAGCTGAGAGTGAGTTATGAAGATCTTCAGAAGGAGCGCGATTCATTACTTGCTCAACAAATCAGCGCTGCTCAGGAAGAATTTATTCCTCCATGTTTAAAATGCATTGAACGAGAATCTGCTAATTCCTCACCTGAATGTTCAAATGCTTCAAATATTACAAATTATTCACCTGCCTCTGCTATCACTAATTCCTCATCTGAGGACATTGCTAGTATTACTGACGATGCAGGACTGAAGGAATTGTACATAACAGGCATGTACAAAAGCCTCAAAGGGCATCAGACTCTTTGTGATGTGCTTAAAAGGCAGATCCTCAACAGGAACCCTAGGAAAGAGGGTATTGCCTTTGAGAGGAAACTCAATGCTGATGGTACATATTGGAAGCCTGAGCAGTACCCCAAAACCTCATGGGTTGCTGCAAAGGGACCTCCAGTTGATCCATCTAATTTATCTGGCTATACATGTGAATCTTCTCATTCTTTTGATGAGTCTTCTGACTCCAACTATAAACTATTCAAAAAACAGAATGGTGAAGTATTTGCTAGATATGTTGGCACTAACTGCAGGAACGGTTCCCCTGTGAAGAAAATCTGGGTTCCCAAAAGGCTCCTTGAAAGTCTTCAGGTGAATATCCTCATGACACCACCTGTGAAGAAAAGGAACCTCAGATCAAATTCTTCATATGGACCAAATTCTTCATATGGATCCAAGTCCTCATACGGACCAAATTCCTGAAGGGGATCAAATTCCTCACATGGATCAAAGTCCTCATATGAACATCATCGTGCTAACAACTCTATTTCGCAGGGAAGAGTCAAGGGATATGAATATGAGCATTATTCTTCAAATTATTATGTTCATAAGTCCTCGAAGAATTTCTCTGCTTATGCATATGCTTACCCTAACCCCTCTTATGTGAAACGAAATGGTTTGGCTGCTTTGCCACCATTCTCATATGGAGCTCGCAGAGTGATGAACTCTTTGCCACCCCTTCAGATGTGGGTGGTGAAGAAAAAGAACTAATCCCTTCTGCAGGGTCAGGTCTCCAGACGTGCAATAACGTCTGAAGAATTTGCTGGTGATCTGACAAAAATGCCTGAAAGGACGCAGGCTAACCATGATGAAATGAACTTTCATTTCACACGTCCTCCCTCTGTTTTATCTGTCTACTACTTGATGAAATTGATCTGATGAATTGTGATATCATATTCTTCACTCCTGAAGTATATGAGGTCGTAAGTTGCACTAATTCATCTGCAGGATGATCAACCCAAAGCCACTGAATGGGTACTTGAAAATGGATGTGAAAAGTGCATTCCTCAATGGTAAGCTTGAGGAAGAAGTATATGTTGCTCAACCACCAGGTTTTGAAGATCCAAAGCATCCTGACAAAGTCTTCAGACTTAACAAGGCCCTCTATGGCCTCAAGCAGGCCCCACGGGCGTGGTATGATACATTGAAGAAATTCTTCATGAAGAAAGGCTTCACACCCGGTTCACTCGATCCCACTCTCTTTACTAAATCATATGATGGTGAACTGTTTGTGTGCCAAATATATGTTGATGATATTATCTTTGGATGTACTGACCAACGTTATAGTGATGAATTTGCCTATATGATGAGAGAAGAATATCAAATGTCTATGATGGGAGAGTTGAAATTCTTCTTAGGTCTTCAAATTCGTCAACAGTGCAATGGCATATTCATATCTCAGGAGAAATACCTCAAGGATGTCCTGAAGAAATTCGGCATGCAAGATTGCAAAGGCATCAAAATTCCTATGCCCACAAATGGTCAACTATGCACTGATGAAAATGGTACTGACTTCGATCATAAGGTATACCGCTCCATGATTGGTTCTTTATTGTACTTATGTGCATCTAGGCCAGATATAATGCTTAGTGTTTGCATGTGTGCACGATTTCAAGCTGCACCGAAGGAATCACACCATAAGGCTGTGAAGCATATTCTTCGATATCTAGCTCACACACCAACACTAGGATTATGGTATCCCAAGGGCTCGGATTTTGATCTCATTGGATATTCAGACTCTGACTATGCTGGTGACCGTGTGGATCGCAAGTCAACATCTGGTACTTGTCATTTCCTCGGACGATCCTTGGTCTGTTGGTCCTCGAAGAAACAGAACTGCGTATCACTGTCTACTGCTGAAGCTGAGTACATTGCTGCTGGTTCTTGCTGTGCTCAACTGCTATGGATGAAGCAAACGCTCAAGGACTATGGCATCAACGTGAAGAATGTGCCTCTCCTCTGTGACAATGAGAGTGTCATCAAGATTGCTCACAACCCAGTTCAGCACTCGAAGACAAAGCACATTCAGATTCGTCATCATTTTCTTCGTGATCATGTGTTGAAGGGCGACATTTCTATTGAGCATGTGAAGACTGAAGAACAGCTAGCCGATATCTTCACTAAGCCCTTGGATGAGAAGAGATTTTGCAAGTTGCGGTGTGAGCTAAATATCTTAGAATCTTCGAATGTACTTTGAAAAGGCACTCATCCTAACATTTATGCAAAATTGATGACTTAGATGTGCAACACATGAAGAAACGTTTTTCTTAAATCAATGAAGAATAACACTCTAAGTGTGAAGAAATTAATGAAGAATTTGATTCTCAAAACCCTACGACAATTGTACGCGGTGTCTGAAATCATCATTCTTACACGGTGGGACACGCCACCACAAAAGTTGAAAATCTTCAATTTGAGTTTTTCCTCAACTTTTGAAATTCTTCAGTTTTCAAATTCTTCAAACTTTACAAAGTCTTCACTTGTGCCGTCGTTTTTCTTCATTGGCTATATATATATATATATATATATATATATACTTTAGGTTCTCATCAACTTAACTCGTTTGCAGCGTTCCTCGAAGAAAAGTTGCATACTTCTTCAGAGAATTCAATTGTTCAAATTCCTCATCTGAAAAAAATGGCTGAAGGTAAAAGGCCACAGAAAGGAGGAAAGAAGCCTGAGGTTATGACAGCTTTTGAAATACCTGAGGACATTTATGATGAGTACTGCACGCCTGATGAATCCAAGTTTGGCAAAGAAGATAAAAATCAGCGCAAGGTGCGAATCCAGAGGATTGAACGGAGATGGGCATGTGAATGGAGGGAGTACAGATATGTAACTCCAAAGTACATGAAGAAATTCGCAGTAAACCCTCCATGCCAAAGACCTCCATTGGCACCTGGCCAATTGGCTGATCCCACCAGCATCAAGCGTGGTGAGGAATTTCCTAAAGAATGGGCCAAGCGCCAAGCTAAACTGGCAAGGCAAGCCAGAGAAGTGGTGAGGAAATTCAATGAAGACTCTACTGCTGCTGCTACTGCCACTAAGGCCTCGGTCAAGCCGAAGAAAGCGATGCTAAAGAAGCCCGCTCGCAAGCCAAGTGCTTCATCTTCAATGCCCTCACGGCCAAGTTCCTCAGCTGCGCCCTCACGGCCAGAATCTTCAAATCTTCAAAGCAAATTCCTCATGCTGCTCCTGCTCCACCAAAGTCCTCAGTTGTCCCGACAAAGTCCTCAACACCTGTGCATCTAGCCTCATGCCAAAGGACGACTGGCATCTCTATTGCCTCTGGTGTCTCAGCTAGTTCTTCAGCTGCACGAAATTCCTCAGCAAGACCCTCACTGCTGAAGAAAAAGGCTACTGTTGGACGCGTCACTCGCACAAGTCCTCAGAAGAAGCAGGTAGTCTTCACTGTGCCATCTGATGATGATGAAGCTGATGAGGAAGAACTTACTGAAATCATCAGGGACCGACAAGAACGGGCTGCTAAAGCCAAAGGCACACTTGTGCCCCTGCTCTTGGATCCAAAGGCGATCCTAGATTATATTGATCTCTGGCACAAGGATCCTCACGCACCTATGCCTGATTTCAAGCTGACACCTGGTCAAAGTCACATGTTGACTCACTTCATCCAAGAGAAGTGGAAATATGATAAGGCCAGAGAGATCAAGAAATCGCAGTACCGCAAAGCGAAGCTACTGAAGAAAAATGTTCTCAAAATGAAGCCTGAGGAACTTGTCAAGATGCAGGCTGAGATCAAAGCCCTTAGCGACAACTTTGACTCGTATTATGCTGATTGGCAAGGAGCCAAGGTCAGATTTGTGAGGCTGACTGATACCTTCACCCAGGGTGCAGCCTCAACGCCACAAATTCCTCATGCTGAAGCATCTATTCAGCAAACTGAAGAACATGCCAGCACCGCTGATGAAGTTCAGGCTGCTGAAGAAAATGCTAGTTCCAAGGCTGATGACTCTGCTCCAGCCGTTGATGAAATTGCCAGGGCATCCACTAGTGGTGCGCCTGAAGAAATTGCAGAAACCAGGGCAACTGCATCATTTGCGCCTGAGGAAAATCAACCAGATTTCTCAGCTCCACCTGCGCCTACGCCAACTCCAATTCTTCCATCTGCACTGGATGTGAGGAAAACAAAGGCTGCAGAACGAGCTGCTGTGAAGAAAAGGAAGGCATCCAATGCTTAAGAATCTTCAGCTCCCAAGAAGATGAAGCCGATGACAAGCTCTTTTGCAAATCTCATTGATGCCGTTCCTATCTCCTCCGTGCCATCAAAGGACCTTGTTCCTTTTGGTGAAGATTATGAGATCCCTAGTGGATCAGATGAAGAAACTCAATCTGCTGCTTCGTCAGAGCAGATTGATGAAGAAATTGAAGCGGATGCAATCCCTTCAACCCCAATGGTCTCATCACCAATGCCTCAGTTTGATGCTGAAGAGGCTGGTGTTGAAGAAATTGATGAAGATGTGGATATTGGAAGCACCACTCCAGTGATGAATGACGACTTTTGGGAAAGTCAGCATCCCAATTCCCACTCTTCACTCCCCTGCAGCAAATTCCTCACTCTCCTTCACCAACAGTACAATTGGGCTCTGAAGAAACTCATCCCACTGCATCTGTGAATGAAGAAATTCCAGCCACTAGTGCTGAAGAAACTGCTGCTGATACAGACAAGGTGACTGCACCTGAGGAAATCCAGAAATTCCTCAGCCTGAAGAACCTGAGATCGTAATTCCTGAGGTCGTGATGCAACTCACTAACACTCCTCTGCCAAGGCCAAAGGATCCGTTCTCACGAAAACAAAAATTCAAGGCTAAAGACTTCTATAGCGAGCACGTGTTCTTCACTGAATACAACCCATATGACTCTGCTCGCATAAGGAAGAGGCGTTTCTGGACTGCCAGCCAAGCAAATTTCTATTCCTCAGTGCTTTACAACAAAGACAAAGTCTTCGACCATGCTCATATTCCTCACGTGGATATGGAGTCTTTGTCGTGCTTCACGCCTGTGCTCAGTGTTCTTCACGATGCTGGGCTGCTCAATTTCTGCACAGATATATGCAATTGGAATGAAGAGCTTATTCTTCAATTCTATGCAACGTTGCACATCACCGGCAACTCTAAAGATATCAATTCATGGGTTTTGGACTGGATGACTGACAACACCCACATAAGGCCCCTGCATCTGAATTGCTTCGGGTCCTTCCTCTGAGTCCACCCACTGAAGATGCTCGCTGTGTGTACAATGAACCTGAGCTTTCAAATCATTATATGCAAGTGCTGATGAAGCCTTTGAAGCCAGGGCAAGCTCCTAGAACTAATTTCCTCGTCAAGGAATTGATGTATGTGCCAAGGACTGTCTATCGCATTCTGACGAAGACAATGAGTCCTATCAAAGGCCACGACTCGTCTGATGAAGAAGTTGTTGGCATCATGAAGAATCTGCTTTTCAACATCATCCATGGCGTTCCCGTCAACTTCCATGATTTCTTCATGAGGACTCTGGCCAACATTGCTATGTCACTTTCGGTGTCAAAACCGGCGGATCTCGGGTAGGGGGTCCCGATCTGTGCGTCAAGGTCGGATGGTAACAGGAGACAAGGGACACTTTATTTTACCCAGGTTCGGGCCCTCTCGATGGAGGTAAAACCCTACTCCTGCTAGATTAATATTGATGATATGGGTAGTACAAGAGTAGATCTACCACGAGATCAAGGAGGCTAAACCCTAGAAGCTAGCCTATGGGTATGATGATGGTTATGATGTGTTCGTCCTACAGACTACAACCCTCCGGTTTATATAGGCACCGGATAGGGTTAGGGTTACACTGAGTCGGTTACATTGGTAGGAGATCTTGAATATCCGCACGCCTAGCTTGCCTTCCACGCCAAGGAAAGAACCTTCCGGACACGGGACGAAGTCTTCAATCTTGTATCTTCATAGTCCTGGAGTCCGGCTGAAGATATAGTTCGGCTATCCGAACACCCCCTAATCCAGGACTCCCTCAGTAGCCCCTGAACCAGGCTTCAATGACGACGAGTCCGGCGCGCAAATTGTCTTCGGCATTGCAAGGCGGGTTCCTCCTCCAAATTCTTCAAGAAGATAATAAACACCAAAAAATAGTGTCCGGCTCTGCAAAACAAGTTTCCACGTATTGCCATATAGAGAATAATACAAACACAAATCAAATCTGCTGACGTATTCCGCAGTGCGTCATAACATTGCGACCAAGCCTTCTGTATGGATTATTTTTCGTTGTTCCACCGCAGCACGTTCAACGAGGCGGTTTCCTGGCATGTCTTGTCGAAGCAGAGATCGTGTGCCCCTTTTAACGGGATTCTCATTAATACGGACGTGGGTAACCCAACCGCGCCATTTACCACGGCGTGTGAGCGGCAAGCGAGTTTTATTAGGTAGGTGGGGACGCATAACGGCATCAGCCTATATAAGGGGATAAAGATCCACCTCTTTCACCTACGCCTTCTTCCTCCTTTGCCCATCCATCTCCTGCGCACTCAAGCTCCAACGCCCAAGTTCGCTCTTTCTTCCCCAACCTGCTGCAGCGATGTCTGGAGCGGGTGGCAAGTGGATGGCTTCCTCCGTTACGGAGGGTCAAATCAAAAAGCTTAGGAAGGCCGGATATCTGTCCAAGGACATCCCGCACCGGCTTCCCGTGGCGGGGCAACTTCTTCCCACCCCAAGGCCCCATGAGAGGGTAGTTTTTCTCCCCCATTTCCTCCGCGGACTGGGTTTTCCACTACACCCTTTTGTCCGGGGGCTCATGTTCTACTACGGCCTGGACTTCCACGATCTGGCCCCGAACTTTATCCTCAATATCTCGGCGTTTATCATCGTGTGTGAGGCCTTTCTCCGCATCCGCCCCCACTTCGGCCTCTGGCTCCAGACCTTCAACGTCAAGCCCAAGGTGGTGTCCGGCACCCAGGCGGAGTGCGGAGGTGCTATGGCCGGCAAAATGGCCAACGCACTCTGGTTCGATGGCTCCTTTGTGGAGTCCTTAAAGGGGTGGCAGGCAGGGTGGTTTTACATCACCGAGCCACGCGACTCGAAATGGGTCGCGGCCCCTGAGTTCCGATCCGGACCCCCTACGCGGCTCATGTCCTGGAAAGAGACGGGCCTATCGTGGGGCAACGAAGAAGAAGTGACCGGACTGCAAACTTGCATCCGGTCCCTGGTGAACAAGCCCATCCGGCATGTCAACATCATCCAGGTCATGCTCGTTCGCCGGATCCTCCCGTGCCAAGAACAGGAGTTCACTTTGTGGGAATTCGACCCGGCGCAACACCAAACCCTCAATAGGCTCTTCGACACGACGTATGAAGATGTCTGGAAGGTGCTAACCAAAGGTGCCGAGTGCCCCACATCCGCTTCCGAGGACCGCGGATACAGCTCGCAGCGCAACGCTGGCGAGGTAGGCTATTTATACCTTTCACAGGTTCGTTAAGCTTCTCTACATAGATTAACTCTATGTGGGATCTAAAAACTCCCTTTGCCTTTGACAGGCGTGGCTGAAGATAGCCAGACCAATCAACTGTCCGGCTCCTCTGCCCGAAGACCCAGCCCCAGCTCTCTTAGAGAAGCTGCTGGCTCCGGCGCCCTATGTGGTGCCGGAGAAGAAGGTCAAGAAGAAGAAGACCACTGGGACCCGAAAGAGTGCCCGCAATGTGGTGGTGTCGAGCTCGTCATCTGGCGAGTCTGCGACGCCCTCCTCTCGTGAAAACGAGGAGGAGGAACAAGGAAGCTCTCCCCCTCCAGCGAGGGGAGCGAAAAAGAAGAAGGCCGCCCCAACAGGGGAGGCCGAGGGGTCGAGGAAAAGGAAGACCCCTCCGCCGGACTACTCCCCCAACGCCGAAGAGGGCGGAAATGAGTGGCCGGACAGAACCAAGCGTCCGGCGACATCGTAAGTATTCACACATGTATTATGTTTCCGGTTAATACAATTCTAGCATGAATAATAAACATTTATCATGATATAAGGAAATAAATAATAACTTTATTATTGCCTCCAGGGCATATTTTCTTCAACAAGTCCCTTTGATCTCGAGTGCCTCCCTCTCTCTAGTTTGGATCTAGACTTTTTCTAGTTCTAGTTTTATCTCTAGTTCCTCATAATAGAGAAGCCCCGTGAGGTTCTCTTCTTCCCCCTCTAGTTCTCCAGCGACACAAAGCTCTAGACGATGAAGGGATGTCGGATCGTGAAGCCCATACACGTGCAATCCATAGAGAGGTCCTTCTTTCGGTCTTCGGTTCGAAGGATCGTATGTGAATGGTACTAGGGAGTTCATCAACGATCTACGCGAACTCTTCTTCAGCTGCAACTCGAAGTTGGTAATGATCCGATCTAACCTTGTTTTTGCATATTCATAGTGATCCGGTAGTTTGATGCGTAGGGTAATTTTTTTTGTTTCTACTAATCCCATATTGTCCACCTCCGCCTATCTGTTGCCACCGGAGGTCACCTTTACGCGCCCATGGCTCAACATCATCCACAACAACGCCATGGCCGAGACCATCCCCAACCCACCGACAACGAGTGGGTATGTTTTGTCTGGTTCTTCATCCGTGGGCTCTGGTTTTCGAGTCATCACTTCTTCAGGGTCCTATCCACTTCTACTAACTTCAACTCCACCACCTTTTCCAAATTCCATCATTCACATCTTGTGCTTTGTCACACTTTGTGAAAGCCTTCTTGTGTTGCCAGCCGCATCTTGGTCTGTGGCACAAGTTCTTTTTGTGTCAAGCTCCAAATCAACGCAAATGAGAAGTGTGAGTGTGGCGGCGCCAACATCAACAAGGTGGCCGGCCCCAAGTACTTGACCGGGACTTCATGGATACCGACGAGAACAGGAAAGAGGAGTGGTTTTACATTGCAAATGTAATATTAGATTATCTTCCTCGGGCCGGCATCTTTATGCCCTTCACTCTGACTCCCCTGACCAGGCGCTACTCCTAGAAGCCGTAGTGCAGCTCAGATGAGTTCGACGTGGTCAAGAAGTCGTGCCAGAAGACCTCGAAGCTGGTAGACGAGGGATTGGCACTCGAGCCGGTCATGCATGTTGCCCTTAGCCAAGGAATCTAGTCATTCCAAGCCGGGTTTTTTTTTTTTAGAAAAGGAGAAGGATCCTCGGCCTCTGCATCTGGACGATGCATACGGCCACTTTATTAATTATTCTCACAAGACCTTATAAAGTCATACAACGGTAAGACTAAAGCCACCGTCTAATCAACAACTGTCGCTACTCCTATCCAATTGATGAAGGGGCGCTGATAGTCTGGGCCTAATACCAAACAGACATCGCAGCCAAACCAAAACATTTAAGACCTGAGGTCCCAACCAGGACGCCTGCCGGGTATGGGGCACCTACTAGTCCGGCGCACTCCTCAACCAGGACGCCTGCCGGGTATGAGGCCGCCGCAGCCACCTGTCACCAATCCATCTTCAGTGTTGTACTGCTACACCACCTTGCCCGGCCTCTCTGTCATCGACGCCACCACGACGCCTGATAACGTCACCCTCCTGCGCGAGTCCCTCGCCACACATCGGGCGCCGAGTCTCCACTGCGCCACGCCGCCGAGAAACGCCACCATTAATGTGCAGGATGAATCACCGCTCCACCAATTATTCCGTCCACTGGTCCCTCGAGCCCGTGTACACCTTCAAGAATGACGCCACAAGAGGAAAACGACACAATAATGCCGCCGTCATCCGATCTACTGATCTAGGGTTTCCCCCGGAGGTAGCAGATAGTGGCCTGAAACTTCTCAACAACGATGCCTTCAACAAGGAAACGACACCGAATAGTGCCGCCATCACCGGCCTCGGCAGCAGCCGCAAGCAGGTCTTCACCCAGATCTGTTCCAATGGCCTCTATCAAGCGTCTTGTGCACGGATCGTCCACCACCGCGGCCGCCGAATCGCCCGTCGCGAGTCCACAGCCGCCGACACATCCTCCGCCATCCGGGGCCGCCGCCCCGGGATCCAGCCCTCGCTGGCCGCCGGAACGAAGCCACCGAGCCCCATCGAGGGCGGCCAACGGGGGCGGAGAAGCTAGATCCGGCCAAGCCCGGCCAGGATCCGGCCTCTCCCCGCGCTGTAGCCGAGGTTGCGCCCGCAGGGCCAGATCCGAGCCGGATCCGAGCCCGCGCTGCCGCCCCTGCGCCAACCCCGATCTGCCGCCGCACCATGGTCTTGCACCGTGCAGCCACCACGGCCTGGACGCCCGCCCGCACCGCACGGCCGAGAGCCCCGCCGCCGCCACGCCCCGCACCAGCGTCACGCCCCCGCCGCGCCGCCGCATCTCGCGCTGCCGCCACACACCGGGAGGGGAAGAGAACCCCGCCGCCGCCGACGCCCACGGGCTTCGCCCGGCGGCGGCAGGGGAAGGGAGGTTAGCGGAGGCGGCCGCGGAGTTGAGTCTAGGGTTCGCCCGACGCTGCTCGCGAGAGCGACGCGGGGCGTGCGGGCACTAATCGGGATAGGTATGATGAAGTGGTGTGTTTGTGTTTATGCATATTAGGAGCTACCCCTGGAGGATGAGCGTAAAACTGTTCCGGGGTGCACCCGATGTGGGAGTACAACGGGGTGGACGACTCTACTCGGGCCATCTGAGGTGGCTTCTATGAGGGCAAACATTGGGGAAATGCTCTCGCTCATGTTTAAGGTCAAGGCAATCAATTTCCTCAACGGTGCCACTGATGGTGGATTCTCTGCCATAGCGCTAATAGTGGAGGTAAAGACGTGCCCTATATATCCTTCTAGTTGATGATCAGTTTTGGTTATATGTCTTGATAGTCTGCTTGTTGTCGCAGCCATGGCACACTTGGGAGGCCAACATCAGCTTCCCGACTCTACAACCCGAGGACACTCAACCCAAAGGGCAGATTTGGCATTGATCCGAGGACACCACCAGGACCACCACAGTGTCACGTGTGCCAAGTCCCTTGCGATCACGGTCGACCTCAACGGTGACAATGACACATGGCACGTCCACCTCGGGCGCGGCTGGGCAGGATCCGCCTGAGGAGACATGACGGGAGAAGCGCCAAAAGGTCCTTCAGACCAGGCGCCTCAAACGACCACCCTACCTATCTCCACCGCCTCGGTTCCGTGCCTGTTGGGGGTGCTGCGGAGCTACTACCCGCAACTTTTGGTTCTGTGTTGTGGCACTAACACGCTCAAATCCTCTATCTACAACATGGTGGTTTTTTAACAAAGTTCGGGCCGCTGGGAAGCGTAATACCCTACGTACCGCTAGCTTTTATTAACTGAAAGTGAGGAACTGGATGTACAACGATGAACATTCCTTGTTGGGGTTTGCCGGGCCAAGGAAAGTGCACTCGCGCGTACGAAAATAAACTCTGAGGGAGTCAAACCCCTATCTACGTAGCGTGGGCTTTCTTTTATAGTCACAAGGGGTCACTATAGTGGCTACAAGGTAGCGGGTACAATATATGTACAGTGGAATACCTATCACATTAAATGCGGGGGCATGTATCTTCATATCCAGTTGCCCGGGTTGAACGCATGTCTTGTCATAATGTAGTAGACTTTTACTGGCACAACACTTTTACCGCGACACGCTGCAGATGAAGTGTCCCCCGCACGGTAAAAGGGGGTGGTGAATCATCTTGGGTGCCACCTAACCCTGTGGAGGCGTGTACTCTGCTTGACAACTCGCCATGTGCACCATCGTAGACCGCAACATACCTGTTCTTAGCCCCGCCGCTGTATCCCTGCGCCTGACAGCCTCTGACTGGTCGTTCATGGTGCGGAAGCCGATGGCAGGGCCATAGCGGATGAGGGAGCTGTCGCCGGGGGCAGAACTCTTCTAGGGTAATCTTGGCCTTGACATTGTTAGTGGTGCCAGAGGACTCTTCCTCAAGTGTGATGGTCTTGTTGGTGAGTGTCTTGACAAAAACCTGCATACCACCATATTGCCACGGGGCAGTGTGGAAGTATGGATTCCTTGTGGATATTGTAGCCAGCAAGGGTGCGATCATCCTTGACCTGCGTGCCAGCAACGAGGCAATCATCACTTCCTTTGAGGTAGGCTTCCTCTCTCTTGTATCTTGACGGAGATCTCCATACCAAAACCCGAGCCAAACCGGCGGCAACCACGTAAGTAATTCAGAAGTGTAAACCACCATCAGCTCCCCTCCTTCCCAGAAGTTCGCCGCTGTCTTCGCGGCAACGGCCGAGGAAGGTAACACCAAGGAGGCCGCCAAGCCGACCGAAGACAACCTACCCGTGCTCAATCTTGGTATGCGCGTCCGAACGCCCACATATCCGCCCAATCGTGTGGATGCTCTAGACGTTCTTCTGAAAATTAAACTAGCATCGGTTGTTAGTAGATGAGTGCACATATGGACGAGAAATACCTAACGTTTTGGTCATGTGCTGCTTTACCTCGGAGGCGTTATACACGTGCCCTTCACAGTCAGCACACCAGTCCCATATCACTTTGTCGAGCAGATCAGATGAGACCAACAGCTCAGCGCTCATGTAGCAGACAGACGGAGCTGGCAGTGGCAGTTGCACTGCCCCGCACTCCTCTTCCTCCTCCTCCGCTCCCTACTTCCAACTATCCGTCCACTCCATCAATGGTCGCAAGCCCCCACGCAGCAGCCGCAGTCCTGTCTCCGCACTCAGCCCGCCGGTAGCCCTCCTCCCGCAGACACATGGCCTGGAGGCGGCTCGCCTCCCGCTCCCGCCGCTGCCCCCTCCCCGCCGCCCCGCGGCCCGCGGCGCCGCGCCCGCGCCCGCCGGCGGGACCCGCCGCGGCCCCGCCGCCGCTGCGCCGCCTCCTCCTCCCCCTCTCCCCGCCCCGCTTCGCAGCCGCCGCAGCCTCCTCGTCCGCGCGGCTGCTCCACGCCGCCGCGGCGCGAGGGAGGAGCTGCAGGTGGCTCGCCAGCGACGCCTCCGCCTCCGCGGCGAGGGAGCCCTCCGCGGAGCTGGTGGAGGTGCCCCTGGCGCAGACGGGGGAGGGGATCGCCGAGTGCGAGCTGCTGCGCTGGTTCGTCAGCGAGGTGCGCCTCATCTCATCTACGCCGCCTCCTTCCTCTGTCACTGCCTGCTTCCACTTCAAACTCTGCTTCGGGAAATTTTTGGGGGAATTCTACTGTCAGTTGCGTTGCACACTAGCAATTAGGAATACTATGTAGTTTGAGCATGGTGAGGTTCGACCGCTTGTTGATTGCCCGATTGGGATGGTGTTTGCCTGCTTATAATCTGACCTATAAGATACTGCTGCTGCCTATAATCTGAAGACTGTGCTACTCGATTCGAACTCAGTCTCGTCTGTTTTGTGTTTATTTCTTTACTTACATCTCAATTTGGGGGTTGATCTTTGACTTGCTCATTTGGCAGGGTGACCAAGTAGATGAATTCCAGCAGCTCTGTGAGGTACAGAGCGACAAAGCAACCATTGAAATTACAAGTCGTTTCAAGGGAACAGTACATCAGATTCAGCTTGCCCCTGGTGACATAGTAAAGGTAGCTTTGGATTGGTACTCCCTCCGTCCCATAATGTAAGACGTTTTTTGACACTACACTAGAGTGAAAAAGCGTCTTACATTATGAGATGGAGGGAGTAGTTATAAACGTTTCCATTTTCCTAGATGCCTGACGGCTGGTATTCCTTTTTAATTATTAGATCCTGGAATGCTGCTAACATTATTATTCCTCTGGGAGTCCTTTGAGCCTGAATAGATTTATTTGACCGTCTCCTTAATTTTCTGAAGTCAATGTGTGCTTCTTAGGTCGGTGAAACTTTACTTAAGATGATTGTCAGCGGTAGTCAAGTTGTACCTCATGATAGCCTAGCTTCATCCCCTGACATTCCACTTGGAGTGGATACATCTACAAGTCCTTCAAGGGAAGGCAATGCTCCTCGTGGATCTCTCTCCACTCCAGCCGTCAGGCAACTAGTGAAGCAGTATGGGCTCAACATAGATGATATTCAGGGTACAGGAAGAGATGGTAGAGTTTTGAAAGAAGATGTACTGAATCACGCTGCCAGCAAGGGTCTTCTCCAGGAGCCGCCATCAGCTTCGGATGAGAATGTTGGTCAAGTTGAGTTACCTGAGGGAGGAAAACCACTACTTGATCCACACTTTTACGAAGATAAGAGAGTTCCTCTCAGGTATTACAACATTTCTTTTCTTTATAACCTGCTTTGATATGGTTGGTCATATACATAAGCACTGCAGTCCATAACGGGCACATGTCTTTCTTCAGGGGATACCAGAGAGCAATGGTGAAATCAATGACCCTGGCTGCAAAAGTACCACATTTTCATTATCTGGAGGAAATAAACTGTGATGCTCTTGTAAAACTGAAGGCATCATTTCAAAAGGAGAATAAAGATCATGATGTCAAGCACACCTTCCTTCCATTCCTCATTAAATCTCTTTCTGTGGCACTGAGTAAATATCCATTGTTGAACAGCTCTTTCGTTGAAGAAACAAATGAAGTTATTCTCAAAGGTATGCAATCTCTGAGTTTCCACTCTTGTCGCCATCATCCTGGAAAATGATCTTAAAACAATTCAGGGCGGTCACTCAGGGGTAGGAGTTTGGAAGCAGAGGATATATCGCATCCTTGGTTTTCTTTGTGTGTGCCTATAAGTAAACCAGGAAGTTCCACCTGTCAAACTGTGTAGCTCTCCTTATGAACCAACCTCTAACAAAAAAAACATGCACCGCTTCTGTTGGTCTCCAATTACCGTGTCTTATAGGCTAGATTTTGTTTTATTTGTTTGCCAATTTGCAATAAGCAAAAAAGAAAAATCTCCGCAAAAAGGAGTTTTCAATGAGATAGGAAACGTGATTTCTAAATAATACTGTTAGATTTTTTCTTCTTCCAAAGTGAGCCATATAAAGACATTTATGTCATTATTTCTCTACAAACTACCTTTTGTGCTGAAGGTATCATGACATTGGTTTGTTATTTGTGTATTAGGATTCCATAACATCGGAGTAGCTATGGCTACAGAACAGGGATTAGTGGTGCCAAGCATCAAGAAAGTCCAGTCACTTTCTATATTGGAGGTCAGCAACAATTCTTTTCTCCCTTAATTCATGATAAATTTGTATGCTAAAAAGTAATAATGTATTCAGATGACAACCTAGACAAATTTCGGAAAGATTTGCAGTTAGGCTCCCTATTATACTGAATATTTCCGTAAACGATTGACTATAAACCTGTAGTCCATTTTTTTTTGCGGGAAATTACTTGTATTAACCTGTAGTCCATTCAATCACATCTTCATTGGGACATAGTTTCTTTTGTGACTTGCCTGCCCAATATTTTTTCCATGATTACACCAGATCACAAAGGAATTGTCAAGATTACATGAGATGGCACTGCAAAACAGACTAAGCACCAACGATATCACTGGTGGAACCATTACACTGAGCAACATAGGCGCCATCGGTGGCAAGTTTGGCTCTCCTGTTCTCAACCTGCCTGAAGTTGCGATCATTGCGCTCGGCCGCATTCAGAAGCTCCCTCGCTTTGATGATGAAGAAAACGTTTACCCGTCCTCGACAATCAATGTACGATCACTGCCGTACATACATACCTAGCGCTGGGCTTACATTGCTTTGCACTTGCACTTACTCGGACATCCTGTTGTATGCCATGCAGGTGACCGTTGGAGCCGACCACAGAGTCGTCGATGGTGCCACGGTTGCAAGGTTTTGCAACGAGTGGAAAAGCCTGGTGGAAAAGCCAGAGCTGCTCTTGCTGCACATGCAATGATCCAGCAAGTTACCTGGATGCAGAGGGCCGCTCGGTCGAATTCGAAAGATGCTGAAATTCAGGCACTCTGCCATCTGAAGTTCAGATGCAAACGTATGGAAAGCCAGGTTGGTAGATAGGGCCATAAGGAGTCAATCAACTCAAGTATATGTAACTAATAATTGATTGACGTGACCTGTTTTATGCAAGCTATGTGATCACCCTGTGAATATTTGTATATTACATTGGAAATAAAGCTACAGAAGAAAAATTCATGTGGAAGTGTCAAGTAAATGTGGGAGCCAAAGTGTCGTTCTAGTCTCCGAGCTCATATACACCTGCAATGAACAAAAAAATAGGAAAACAAAATCAAAAATATTTTGAATTTTTGCAAGAAACATTGCTTTGTTTTCTGCCTGCGTATAATTTCGTGATGATATGGCATTCATGAATGTGTGGGAAAATAATCTGTGTTTTAAACTGCTTTTAAGAAAAGTATTTTTGGAGGCTTAAATTTTTTTTGATAAGGCTTCCACGAATGTCATACACACTTCTGTAACATTCATCCATGTTTATAAAAAATGTTTTTTATTTTTTTACTACTGCCTTCGTCCCTAATTACTTGTCGCGGACATGGATAAAAATAGATGTATCTCGAACTAAAAATGCGTATAGATACATCCATTTATGCGAAAATTAATTCGGGACTGAGGCTGTACCTTTTTATATTTTATTGTTCATCCAGTTGCATCTACACCTGTGAACAGAAACTCCATGCCTGGGAGTATACCTGGCCATCCCTCGGGTCGGGCCTAACCAAGCCCGACGTAGAAAACCCAGGCCCGGGCCGGGCGTCAGGCCTAGAAATCAGGCCCAAGCCTAGCCCATTAGTGTAAAAGCCCGTCGGGCCTTGGGCCGGGCCTTTTTATTAAATCGCAAATATGGAGGGTCTAGACCTGGCCCGGGCTTCAGGCTCCAAATCAAGGCTGAGGCCGGGCCTGTGAGCACTATCGGGCCGGGCCGGGTCGGGTCAGGCTGCCCATGGCCAGGTATACCCGGGAGATTTTTCCTCTCTTTTTTTAGGACCGGGAGTGGATTTTGTTAGTAGGTTGAGTAAGGTTGGATACAGTTGGACCGGGCTTAGTTGGAGATGACCGTCAATAAAAGGTCAAAATTGGATACATTTTTGGACCTCGAAATTGGATAGCCCAGTACAGTGCATTGTGGGCGCATCTTTGTCTCGCTGTATGCGAGACAAAAGAATCTATCACCCTACATGGCCTGGCCCATCACGGGAGGAGCGCTGGCTTCCTATCACAGTTTCTTTTCTCTTTTTCTGTTTTATTACTTTTATGTATCTTTATGAAATGGAACCATATTTTCTAAAAAAGATTAAAAATGGTCATCGCACATTTAAAACAAATTGATATTGTATAAAATAATGTTGATAGCATTCAAAGGCGTTTGTGATATTTAAAAATTGTTTACAAGTTTGATAAAAATGTTTGTGACCTTTTCTAAAATTTTATACAATGTAAAACAATGTTAAAATATTTCATAAAAATGTGGTATACCATTAAAAAATATATTTTAAAGAAATGTGTACTTGTTTCAAAAAATATTTGTGACATTTCTTTGAAAGTATGTAAATGTAAGAAAATGTTTGCGTAGTATAAAAATATTGTGTGCCATTAAATAAAATGTTCAATGTGTATTTGAATTTTTTGCTAACATGTGTTCATAAAAAGTTTCAAAACATTTATTTCAAAAAATCTACATCATGTATTTAAATAATGTTCCATGTTGATCAAAAAAATATTCCACGTATATACTAAAAATATGTATCAAGGAATTATGGAACCAAGGGAGTGCAATGTGTATTGTAAAAAAATAAAAATGTAAAAGAAAAAGGGGAAAAGGAAAAAATCCAAAAGAAAACAAGTTAATAAAAAGCCCAGTAAAAACCAAAGAAAACCGATGGAAAGGAAACCCAAAAAACAATCAGGTAAATGTTACTAAAGTCGATCCTAAATAAAGGTACTAAAGCCAGTCTAAACTTGTAAATCTATACATGACTAGTAGAACACCCGTGCGTTGCTACGGGCTACAATGCTTATAAATGAATCAAACAAATGATAAAGGTCAAAGAGCAATATAACGAAACCTCAAAGAGCAAGACTCAATTCATCACAAGAAGGTAGAGGGGGAGAAACACCATATGATCCAACTATAATAGCAAAGCTCGCGGTACATCAAGATCGTGCCAAATCAAGAAGACGAGAGAGAAATCAAACACATAGCTACTGGTACATACCCTCAGCCCCGAGAGTGAACTACTCCCTCCTCGTCATGGAGACCGCCTGGATGATGAAGATGGCCTCCAGCGATGGTTTCCCCCTCCAGCAAGGTGCCGGAATGGGCTCTTGATTAAGGTTTTTCGTGGCTACAGAGGCTTACGGCGGCACAACTTCCAATCTATGTTTCTTTTCGGAGGTTATATATTTATAGGAATTTTTTTACGTCGGACTCAAGTCAGGGGGGTTCTCGAGGAGCCCACAAGCCAGGGGGCGCGCCCTAGGGGGGCCCTAGGCTTGTGGTCGCCGCAGGACTCTTCTGGCCCAACTCCGATGCTCCGTGGGCTTCTTCTGGTCCATAAAAGATCACCGTAAATTTTCAGCTCGTTTGGACTCCGTTTGATATTCCTTTTCTCTAAAACTCAAAAACAAGGAAAAAACATAAACTGACACTGGGCTCTAAGTTCATAAGATAGTCCTAAAAATAATATAAAATAGCATATTAATGCATATAAAACATCCAAAATAGATAATATAATAGCATGGAACAATAAAAAAAATAGATACGTTGGAGACGTATCAAGCATTCCCAAGCTTAATTCCTGCTCATCCTCGAGTAGATAAATGATAAAAACATAATTTTTGATGTGAAATGTTGACTAACATATTTATCCATGTAATCTTAATTATTATGGCATCAATGTTCAGATCCATAAGATTCAAAACAAAAGTTTAATATTGATATAAAAACAATAATTCTTCAAGCATACTAATGAAGCAATCATGTCTTCTCAAAATAACATGGCCAAAAAAAGTTATCCCTACAAAATCATATAGTCTGGCTATGCCCCATCTTCATTACACGAAGTGTTAAATCATGCACAACCCCGATGACAAGTCAAACAATTGTTTCATACTTTTGATGTTCTTAAACTTTTTCAATTTTCACGCAATACATGAGCGTGAGTCATGGATATAGCATTATGGATGGAATAGAATATGGTGATTGTGGAGAAGACAAAAGGAAGGAGATAGTCTCACATCAACTAGGCAAATTAATGGGCTATGGAGATGCCCATCAATCGATATCGGTGCAAGTGAGTAGGGATTGCCATGCAACAGATGCACTACAGCTATAAATGTATGAAAGCTCAGAAAGAAACTAAGCGGGTGTGCATCCAACTTGCTTGCTCATGAAGACCTAGGGAAATTTGAGGAAGTCCATCAATGGAATATATAAACCAAGTTCTATAATGAAAAATTCCCACTAGTATATGAAAGTGACAACATAGGAGACTCTCTATCATGAAGATCATGATGCTACTTTGAAGCACAAGTGTGGTAAAAGGATAGTAACATTGTCCCTTCTCTCTCATTCATTTTTTGGAATCTTTGGCCTATTATTATTATTATTATTATTATTATTATTATTATTATTATTATTATTATTATTATTATTATTATTATTATTATTATTATTATTATTATTATTATTATTATTATTAATAATAATAATAATAATAATAATAATAATAATAATAATAATAATAATCTCTTTTTTATTTTTCGTCTGGAGTCTCATGCCGACTTATGAGGGAATCATAGTCTCCATCATCATTTTCCTCACATGGGTGCTCTAATAATGCATGGGACAGTGCTCTAATAATGATGATCAGCGAGAAAGGAATGGGCTCTTTTATTGAGCCAGCCGGACGCCCACAGAGAGCGCATCGTCAACTCCCGCCAGCCAGTCAGACGCAACAACGAGCCGGCTGCAGGAGGCAGCGGGAACAACAACGATGGGGGCAACCGGGGCAATCATCCGGCCCCACGAATAGCCGCCTCCCAAGCGAACTCCCGTGACAACGTTCATGACCGTCTGGGGCCTTTGGGCCCCGGAGTCGGCGAAGACGCCCGCTCCTGCCTCGACGCGATAGAAATCTCCCGCAAGATGGAGGAGGAAGACATCCAGTGACATCCGTGTATCGGGCCCCACATCGCGAAGGAGTCGTTCCCACCCGGCTTCACCCTTCCCCGGAGCACGCCTAAGTACGACAGCGGCACCAAGAAGACTGGCTTGCCGACTACGTGACGGCCGTCGCCATCATAGGCTGCAACAGGCGAGTTGCGGTGCACTACGTACAGCTGATGCTACAAGAATTGGTGCGCACCTAGCTGAACATCCTGCCCAAGATCAGCGTCAACTCCTGGCTGGACTGCGAGGAAGTTTTTGTCAGGAACTTCTCCGGCACCTACAAGCGCCCTGGCCGGCCACAACAACTATTGGGGAACGTAGCATGCAATTTCAAAAAAATTCCTACGATCACACAAGATCTATCTAGAAGATGCATAGCAACGAGAGGGGGAGAGTGTGTCCATGTACCCTCGTAGACCGAAGCGGAAGCGTTAGCTTAACGCGGTTGATGTAGTCGAACGTCTTCTCGATCGAACCTATCAAGCACCGAATGTACGACACCTCTGAGTTCTGGACATGTTCATCTCGATGACGTCCCTCAAACTCTCGATCCAGCAAAGTGTCGAGGGAGAGTTTCGTCAGCACGACGGCATGGTGACGATGATGGTGAAGTGATCCGCGCAGGGCTTCGCCTAAGCACTACGACAATATGACCGGAGGAGTAAATAGTGGAGGGGGGCACCGCACACGGCTAAGAAACAATTGATGTGCTTTGGGGTGTCCCCTGCCCCCGTATATAAAGGAGGAGAGGGAGGAGGCCGACCCTAGGGGCGTGCCATGGGGGGGGAACCGACTTGGACTCCTAGTCCTAGTCGCCCCCCTTCCTTCTTTCGGAGGGGGAAGGGGGGAGGAGAGGGAGAAGGAGAAGGAAAGGGGGGCCACGCCCGCTCCCCTTGTCCAATTTGGACTGTCCATGGTGGTGGTGGGGGGGGGGGCGTGCCACCCCATGTGGGCTGCCCTCTCTCTCCCCTATGGCCCATGTTGGCCCATTACTTTCCCCAGGGGGTTCCGGTAACCCCTCGGTACTCCGATAAATATCCGAAACACTCTGAAACCATTCCGGTGCGCGAATACTATCGTCCAGTATGTCAATCTTGACCTCTCGACCATTTCGAGACTCCTTGTCATGTCCGTGATCTCATCCGGGACTCCGAACAATCTTCGGTCACCAAAACACATAACTCATAATACAAATCGTCATCGAACGTTAAGCGTGTGGACCCTATGGGTTCGAGAACTATGTAGACATGATCGAGACTCCTCTCTGCTCAATAACCAACAACGGAACCTGGACGCTCATATTGGTTAGCACATATTCTACGATGATCTTTATCAGTCGAACCGTTATGACAACATACGTTATTCCCTTTGTCATTGGTATGTTACTTGCCCGAGATTCGATCATCGGTATCCTCATACCTAGTTCAATCCGTTACCGGCAAGTCTCTTTACTCGTTCCATAATGCATCATCATGTAACTAACTCATTAGTCACATTGCTTGCAAGGCTTATTCTGATGTGCATTACCGAGGGGGCCCAGAGATACCTCTCCGATACTCGGAGTGACAAATCCTAATCTCGCTCTATGCCAACCCAACAAAATACCTTCGGAGATACCTGTAGAGCACCTTTATAATCACCCATTTACGTTGTGACATTTGATAGCACACAAGGTATTCGTCCGGTATTCGGGAGTTGCATAATCTCATAGTCAAAGGAATATGTATAAGTCATGAAGAAAGCAGTAGCAATGAAACTTAATGATCATTATGCTAAGCTAACGGGTGAGTATTGTCTATCACATCATTCTCCTAATGATGTGATCCCGTTCATCAAATGACAACACATGTCTATGGTAAGGAAACTTAACCATCTTTGATTAACGAGCTAGTCTAGTAGAGGCATACTAGGGACACTTTGTTTTGTCTATGTATTCACACATGTATCAAGTTTCCAGTTAATACAATTCTAGCATGAATAATAGATATTTATCATGACATAAGGAAATTTAAATAACAACTTTATTATTGCCTTTAGGGCATATTTCCTTCAAGAGCTAGCCACCCGCGTCCAGGGCAGGGGCGAGTCGGATCGCGACTACCTCACAAGGTGGTCCAGCCTGCGCAACTCCCGCGAAGGGGTGGCGGACGTACAAGCCATCCTGTCCTTCCGTGATGGCTGCCGAGACGGCACGATGCTAAAGCACAAGCTCAACAGATCGAACCTGACGACCCTGACAGCCCTCATGACCGTCGCGAACAAGTACGCCATGGCCGACTCGGCCATGAAGACGTCGATCCGGCTGGATCCAGCTGGCAAGATACTCCTCGAGGAGCCGCTAAGGGACCAAGCTGGCCCCAGGAACAACCAGAACAACCGTGACAACCGGAACCGGGACAACTGCGACGACCATGGCTACTATGACAACCAGGATAACCGGAAGAGACCCGGCGCGGTGGCCAAAGAAAGATACGAGAACTGGCTGGTTGGTGCAGCTGACGACCAGTCGACCGGAGCAGGCGAAAACTGCTACCCCCCGCAAGTGAGATGCCCGTCCATGGACCAAGACGAAGTACAAGCTCGAGCAGATGCTCGATTCCCCGTGCAAGTACAACAGACTAGGCGGCAAGCTCGCCAACCACACCACCCTCCAGTGCAGCTGGACGCAACGCCTCATAAGAGGCAAAGGAGTACCACCTCCACCACCACCTCCTCCACCGCAGAACGACAACAACTGCGAGGAACCAGCAAGACAACTGGCTGCTCTAGCCGGCAGACAGCGCAAAGACTATCCCAGGCGAGATGACGGCGTCATGTCTGTCGGCCCAGTGGATACCAGGGTACAAGAACAATTCGATTCTCAGTACCACATAATGATTACACAAATAACAGTAGCTAGACAAATAATAGTTACTCCCTCCGTACCAAAATAAGTGTCTTAGATTTTGCCCAAATGTGGATGTATCTAGACTTGTTTCAAGTCAACATACATCAATATTTGGACAAATCAAAAATGTCGTTGCCGGATCGAGCTTGAGGGAGAGAGGAAGAAGAACTCGCGCGAGAGAGAGAGTATTGCGCTGTCAAACCTCACAGCTTTTCTGTTATTTCTCTTCCTTCCTATATGCTAGATACAACAGCCTAGCTAACCAACTCCCAGTGAAAATGCCATGATCCGAGCCGGCCGCGCCATCCCACGACCACGAACCAAAGCACCAAGTCCACCGGGAGATAAAGTAGGAAGGAGTTGGGGAGTGGGCGAGCACGCCACACTCTGCCATCTACGTGCATGCGCATGTCATGTCCATGCACACACATTATTACAACAAAACAGAGAAGCAAAATGACCCTAAACTACACAGCCCAACAGTGGATGAGCTTAACCCAACATTTCTCCCCCCTAAGCTCAGACCTTGTCGCCGAGCTCCCTGACTCCAAGCTTCTGTCGCAGCTCCACAAAGCGAACGCGTCCAAGAGCCTTTGTCAGTGCATCTGCTAGCTGGTAGTTGGTCCGAACATGATCGACTTCTACTTGACCTTCCTCAATGCATTCTCTGATGAAGTGGTATTTAACATCAATATGCTTGCTGCGGTCATGATGAACTGGGTCTTTGCCAAAGCAATTGCTGACTTGTTGTCGATCAAGAGTTTGAACTTTGTTGGCTCTTGGCCTCTCATCTCACTGACCAGCCTGTTCAACCAGAGACCCTGACAGGTTGCTGCCGTGGCTGCCACATATTCAGCCTCACAAGAGCTGATCGCCACTACCTTCTGCTTCTAGGAGGTCCAGGAGATGGGGTTCTCTCCGAGGAAAAACACATTCCCAGAAGTGCTCTTACGATCACCAGTGTCACCAGCATGATCACTGTCACTATAGCCCAACAGTCTCCCTTCACCACCACGCACATAGCAGCAACCATAGTTTAGTGTTCCCTGAATATACCTGAGTATCTGCTTGATTGCTTTCCAATGTGTCGTGGTCGGCTTCTCCATGAACCTACTGACAATGGCCACAGCATGTGTGATGTCCGGCCTGGTATGAACCAAGTACCTCAGGCTTCCAACCACGCTGCGGTAGAGAGAGGGATCAACAGCTTTCCCTTCATCTTCTTTCCTTAACTTCAGTCTGCATTCCATGGGAGTGCGAGACAGATTACATTCACTCATACCGGCCATCTCCAGTATTTTTTCAGCATACCCACGCTGGCTCAAAGTGATCGCCTCCTTGAATTGGGACACTTCAATACCCAGGTAGTAACTCAGCAAGCCAAGATCTGTCATCTTGAAAACGTTCTGCATCTGGGTCTTGAATTCCAATATGTGTGCTGTGTCAGTGCCTGTAATGATCAAATTGTCGACATAGACGCCCACAAGCAAGTAGGAAACTGCATCGCCTCGCCTGTACACAGCATGCTCCAACGGGCTTCTTCTGAAATCGAGCGAGCAAAGGGATTCATCCAATTTGGCATACCATGCTCTCGGTGCCTGACGGAGACCGTAGAGTGCTTTCTTCAGTTTCAGCACCTGGTCCTCCTTCCCGGTCACGACGTAACCCGGTGGTTGTGCCACATACACCTCCTTAGCGAGCTCTCCATTCAGAAAGGTTGTCTTCATATCCATATGATGTACTTCCCAGTTAGAGTGCGCCGCGAGAGCAAGGAACAGACGCACTGTCTCCATGCGTGCAACTGGTGCAAAAACCTCTTCAAAGTCTATCCCTTCTCGCTGTGCATAGCCCTTTGCAACCAACCGGGCCTTGTACTTGAGGATCTTGCCATCGGGATCGCGTTTAACCTTGTACACCCACTTGAGTCCAATAGCCTTGTGCCCTCGAGGAAGAGAGGACAGCTCCCAGGTGCAGTTTTCTGTGATTGAGTCCATTTCAGTGTCCATGGCATTCTTCCACGCTGCATCCTCAAGAGCTTCAGAAACATTTGCTGGCTCCTCGGCGCTTAGCAGGCAGTGCTCCATCGCCTCGCGCACGGCCTCCCCCTCGGTCTCATCCATGATGCAGGAGACGCGGCGATATCTGATGTCGCCGGTGTCCACATCTCGGCGATTCTCATCATGGCTCAGCAGCGTAGCCCAGCGGATGTCTCTGATAGGTGTGCTGGGCGAGACCATTGTGGGCGTGTTCACCGCGGCCGTGCTCGCCGCGGCCGTGCTTGCTGAGGGCGTGCCGCCTGCCGCAGAGGACGGAGACCCTGGTGACGATGAGTGAGGCCTCGCCGGAGTCCATGGCGTCAGGGGCGACGCGTCCAACCCGGTGTCGCGCTCCTGGATGCCATGTTCCGTGGTGTACACCACGGTGAACGTCGCCGGTGCTGGAACATCAGTGGCCGCGCCCGGAGTTCGCAACGCCCAGGGCCTGTTCTCCTCAAAAATCACATCACGCGTCACCCGTACCTTTTTGCTTTCAGGATCGTAGACGCGATAGGCCTTGGAGCCTTCTTCGTAGCCGACGAACACCATCTGCGTCGAGCGGTCACTCAGCTTAGTGATGCCGAGCCCGACGCTCTTGACATGAACCGTGCACCCGAACGTGCGCAGGTGATGCACCGCGGGTTTACGGCCGTGCCACGCCTTGTAAGGGGTGACACCATCCAGGCTCCTCGTCGGTGCGCGATTCAGGAGATATACCGCCGTTCGCCCTGCTTCTCCCCAGAACAACGCTGGCATGGACATGATATTTATCATGCAGCGTGCCATCTCCACCACCGTTTGGTTTCTTCTCTCGACCACCCCGTTCTGCTGTGGGGAGTACGGCGCGGTGGTGAAGTGTTGGATGCCGCGCTGCTCACAGTAGCCTCTGAATTCGGCGGAGTTGAACTCGCCGCCGCGGTCCGACCTGAAAGCAAGTAGCTTGCACTGGCCCTTTGCCTCCACCGCAGCCTGGATCTTCCTGAAGCGCTCGTACGCCTCGTCTTTGGATTTCAGAAGATCGAGCCACATGTGTCGACTAAAATCATCGACCACCAGCAGAAAGTACCTGTTACCTCCCGGCGTCGTCGGCTCGATGGGGCCGCAGAGGTCGGTGTGAACGAGCTCCAGGCCGCGCTCTGCCCGGTGCGCGCTGGCCTGCGGGAACGGCACGCGGTGCTGCTTCCCCAGGGCGCAACCATCGCAATACTCCTCCACACGATCGATCACGGGCATGCCCCGCACCATCTCCTTGGTCTCCATGGCCTGGAGCGCACGAAAATGGAGGTGCCCCATGCACGTGTGCCACCGCCAAGCCTCGTCGTCCCCGATCGCCATAAGACACGTTGGCGCGTCCACAGCGAGTGCTCCTGTATACAGACGGTTGGAGGAGCGCCTGATGCGCGCTAGCACGCGCCGCGATGGGTCGAGGACCACCATGACGCCGTCCCTGATGTCGATGATGCAGCTGGCCTCGTCAAGTTGCCCGACGGAAACGATGTTGGTGCGCAGGCTTGGGATGAAGAAGACGCCGGTGAGCGCGCGCTGGCCTCCGCTCGGACAACGGAAGACCACATATCCTCGTCCAAGTATCGCCACCACGGATCCGTCGCCGAACCGCACCGTGCCATGCACAGTCGCGTCCAGCGCCGCGAACACGCGCCTATCGCCCGTCATGTGACTGCTGGCTCCGGTGTCGAAGAACCACACGCCGTCAGGAGACAGCACGGGCAGGACCTTTTCCTCCGTTAGATACACCTGCTGGGGCGCGACGAGCTGTGATGTGTCGACTGTGGTGACCACGGCCATGTAGAGGCCGTGATCGTGCTCGGCGTCAGCTTGTGCCAAGTTTGCCTGCTCCGGCTTGCCCTTCTGCTCCTGCTCGCGGAGCCATGTACGGCACTCTTTCTTCCAGTGCCCTGGGATGCCACAATGATGACACTTGCCCTTCTTATTCTTGCCACTAGATCTGCCTGAGCCACCTGCCCCGGCGTTCCCGAGCGCGCCCTTGCCGCCGCCCTGAGATTTAGGCTTCGCGGGTGACTTGTTCTTGCCGCCGCTGCCGCCGCCACCAGACGACGACCCACCACCACCGCCCAGCTTCTCACGGGCCAGCCATTCCTCGTGCGTGAGCAGCAGACGCCCGGTGTCCTGCGAGCCGTCATCTAGGTCGTAGTGATCCTCGCAGGCGGAGAGACGACCGACCAGTTCTTCCACTGACATGGTCTTGAGATCGATCAGTGATTCAATCGCCATCGCCATTGGGCGGTAGCGACGCGGCACCACACGGAGAAACTTCTGCACCGCCTTGTGCTCGGTGACCGGATCGCTGTATAGCTCCAGGTCGGCGACGAGGGCGGAGAGCCGCAGCCCGAAGTCCTCGATGGATTCCCCGTCCTTGAAACGGAGATCCTCGAACTCCCGCCGGCGCACTTGCGCCTTGGCTTCGCGTGCGCGCTCGCTCCCCATCCGCATGGTTTTGATTGTCTCCCACGCGATCTTCGCCGTGTCCTTGGCGGCCAGCACGCGCAGCAACTCCGGCGGAACACCGGTGAGTATAATGCTCAGCGCGCGCCGGTCGTCATTTTCGTCGGCGTCGTCGTCGGTCACCGCGGACCAGACTCGGGCAACCTGCAACTTGACCTGCATCACCAACGCCCACTCCTGATAATTCGTGCGTGTGAGCATCATGGAAGCCCCTGACTCTTCTCGCACGACGCGCTCCACCACCCAATACTCACCGCTGCCGTCGCCGGTGAGGCAAGCGAGCGGTGCCTTGGATGAAGGCGTCCTCGGCGAGGACTTGTCGCCGCCCTTGTTCTTCCCGTCCGACTCGTCACCGGACATCACCACGACGGATCAAACACCGCCGCCGCGCCAAGGATCAAACACCCGGGGCTCTGATGCCAATTGTCGTTGCCGGATCGAGCTTGAGGGAGAGAGGAAGGAGAACTCACGCGCGCGCGAGAGAGAGAGTATTGCGCTGTCAAACCTCACAGCTTTTCTGTTATTTCTCTTCCTTCCTATATGCTAGATACAAAAGCCTAGCTAACCAGCTCCCAGTGGAAATGCCATGATCCGAGCCGGCTGCGCCATCCCACGACCACGAACCAAAGCACCAAGTCCACCGGGAGAGAAAGTAGGAAGGAGTTGGGGAGTGGGCGAGCACGCCAAACTCTGCCATCTACGTGCATGCGCATGTCATGTCCATGCACACACATTATTACAACAAAATAAGAAAAGCAAAATGACTCTAAACTACACAGCCCAACAGTGGATGAGCTTAACCCAACACACTTATTTTGGAATTTTGCATACATATGGTTGCAGCAATTCCAAGTTGTGAGCCATTCTTACAAAACATAAACATCTTTGTTGAGATAATCTACTGCTATGAATCTTGTGTCACCAGCCTGCATGCCCACACTCCGTGATTTATATCGAATCATAGGAGCCAAGAGCTGAGAAGGTTTATTGCTAGATAGAGCTGAAGCAGTAAGATGTTCATAGTGGAGTCATTTTTGGCAATGATCCCGAGCTAGCCGAGCTAACGTATGATGCACTGTTGACAGGTCAGGATCTCGAGCTTTCTTGACAGCACTATATATACGTGAATAGTCAACTCTTATGTGCAATCATCAACAGACTAAATATAGTAGCGAATAATGGCAACATGGTCTCCGTCAACAAAAATATATAAGTAGTCCTACTACATCATGCATGTCGTAGAAGTAATCATGCATGCAGTGCACTTATCGATAGGAATCAAAGCTTAATCATAATGACTTAACTCGGCATGCAACCCTGATAGGTCCGAAGGGACGTACACTACATCATTTTGTGCAAGTTGCCAAGTAGAGTAGGTCGATTCTTGCTGTTGTTCACAGAGACTTGGTATATATTCTGATCCTTGGTTGATCCCAAGGGGTGAGGCTTGTACAGAAACGGAACTTCCTAATACTAGTACTATTTTAGATTCAACGCTCCCTCAAGTCTTAAACTAGAATCAAAGCCACGATCCATCTCTGAGCTGAGCTGTTTCCGTGGGATCGATCATGAATGAAGCTAGCACTCGACAAGATGTCAACGCTTGCCTGCAATGCCGGCCGGTGCTATAACTAGCAAACAGAAGTGGGATCCAAAGCACAGACCACCATAGCAGTAGCAGAGCTCGAGATCGAGAGCGAGAGAAGAAACAGATGGAGAAAATGGAGACGGAGATGGCCAAGATGTTCCCGCTGCCTGTGGACTCTGAGCACAAGGCCAAGTCCTTCAGGCTCCTCTCCTTCGCCGCCCCGCACATGCGCGCCTTCCACCTCTCCTGGATGGCCTTCTTCGTCTGCTTCGTCTCCACCTTCGCCGCGGCGCCGCTCGTCCCCATCATCCGCGACAACCTTAACCTCACCAAGCGCGACATCAGCAACGCCAGCGTCGCCTCCGTGTCCGGCTCCATCTTCTCGAGGGTCGCCATGGGCGTGGTGTGCGACCTCCTCGGCCCCCGCTACGGCTGCGCCTTCCTCGTCCTGCTCACGGCGCCCGCCGTGTTCTGCATGTCCCTCGTCCACGGCCCGGCGGGCTACATCATGGTGCGCTTCCTCATCGGCTTCTCGCTCGCCACGCTCATCTCCTGCCAGTACTGGATGAGCACCATGTTCAGCGGCAACATCATTGGCGCCGTCAACGGGCTTGCCGCCGGCTGGGGCAACGTCGGCGGCGGCGCCACGCAGCTCGTAATGCCGCTCGTCTACGAGGCCATCCGCAGGTACTGCGGCGCCACGCCCTTCTCGGCCTGGCGCGTCGCCTACTTCGGCCCCGGTACGCTGCACGTTGCCGTCGGCATCATGGTGCTCACGCTGGGGCAGGACCTCCCCGACGGCAACCTCTGGAGCCTGCAGAACAAGGGCCAAGTCGCCAAGGACAACTTCGCCAAGGTGGCCTGGGGTGCCATAACCAACTACCGTAGCTGGATTTTCGTGCTCCTCTACGGATACTCCGCTGGCGTGGAGCTCTGCACCGACAACGTCATCGCCGAGTACTACTACGACCACTTCCACCTAGGCCTCCGCACCGCGGGCACCATCGCCGCCAGCTTTGGACTCGCCAACATTTTTGTGCGCTCCATGGGCGGCTACTTCTCCGACGTCGGCGCGCGCTACTTTGGGATGCGCGCCCGTCTCTGGAACATTTGGATCCTCCAGACCGCCGGCGGCGCCTTCTGCTTCTGGCTCGGCCGCGCCTCGAGCCTGCCCGCCTCCGTCACCGCCATGGTCCTCTTCTCCATCTGTGCCCAGGCCGCGGAGGGCGCCATCTTCGCGGTCATACCCTTCGTCTCCCGCCGCTCCCTCGGCATCGTCTCGGGGATGACCGGCGCCGGCGGGACCTTCGGCGCGGCCTTCAACCAGCTGCTCTTCTTCACTTCGTCCAAGTACGGCACTGGGCAGGGGCTCCAGTACATGGGCATAGTGACAATGGCATGCACGCTGCCAGTCATGCTTGTGCACTTCCCGCAGTGGGGCTCCATGTTCTTCCCAGCCAACGTCGGCGCTGACGAGGAGGAGTACTACGGCGCGGAGTGGTCGGAGGAGGAGAAGAGCAAGGGACTCAACGCCCGCACCGTCAAGTTCGCCCAGAACTGCCGATCAGAGCGCGGCAGGCACCGCAACGCCGCCATCCTCGCCAACGACTCCAACCAGCATGCATGAGTATTTTGGTTGGACTGAAATGTACCCAAAAAGAAGGATGACACGTCTTGATCAACTAGCAATGGCAGTATTATATATCTTCGTCATCAAGATCCTTTCTTTTATCATTAAACGCCAAAACTATCTTCAATGGAATAAGGATTGCATGTGGGTGAATTTCAGGTCCTTGTTTAACACTTGACATAAATTAAAGAGGTTTGACATGGCAGTCGATGATGTGGGAAGTCTAAGAAGCACATACAACTATGAATTGAGATAAAAATGCAATATTTTCTAGTATTGTCTATCTTGAGATAACAATCCTCATGATATTATGTGAAGTCGACCGCACCAATATTTGCCTACGGGACATGAATGGTTGTTAACGTTGGTGGGAGGCTGGGGTTATTGATCGGATCATACGGTGACAGTAAGTAGGTTCACGACAATGATCCTTTCGCAGGTTCACCTACGGAAACCTTGTTACGACTTCTTCTTTCTCTAAATGATAAGGTTCAATGGACTTCTCGCGACGTCGGGGCGGTGAACCGCCCCAATCGCCGCAATCCGAACACTTCACCGGACCATTCAATCGGTAGGAGCGACGAGCGGTGTGTACAAAGGGCAGGGACGTAGTCAAGACGAGCCTTGTCCGTTTCACGTTTAGACGAAGTCGGCCCGACGTCGCCCCGGTTCCACGTTTTCCCATGTTCCCATGTTTTGGCCACCGTATACCCACGTTCTAACCGTTTCCTGGCACGACGGACGTCCGGGGCACATTTCCACAACGTCCGACGAAAATGGCCCCGTTTCACCGTTTTCCCACGTTTCGGTCGTTTCGACCACCGTATACCTATGTTCTGGCTGCTTCCTGGCACGGCGGACGTCCGGGACACGTTCTCACGACGGCGGATGACCTCGCCCCGTTTCACCGTTTTCCCACGTTTTGGCCGTTTAGGCCACCGCATACCCACGTTCTGGCCGTTTCCTGGCATGATGGACGTCCGGGACACATTTTCGCGACGTTGGACGAAATCGCCCCGTTTCACCGTTTTCGCATGTTTTGGCCATCTCGGCCACCGTATACCCACGTTCTGCCCGTTTCCTGGCCCTACGGACGTCCGTTTCACGTTTAGATGATGCCAGCCGAAATCGTCCTGTTTCATCGTTTCCCCACGTTTTGGCTGTTTTGGCCACCGTGTACCCACGTTGTGGCAGACTACCACCCGTTAAACCTTTGTTCACGACATCGGAGCTTAACGTGTACGTCCAAACTAGGATATATGTCTTCAAATGGTTCCCTGACTTAACCATTTTTTACGTTGAGACATTTGCTCTCCGACAGCTTGTTGGCCGTTTATCACCGGTAAATATTTTCTCACAACTTGGTCATTTTGATCGTTCTGGGCAAAGCTTTCCAACGACTTGGTCGGTGACACATGGTTACTCTTTTCCATTGCCGAGACTACCATTGTCATATCCTTCCGCCCATGAGACATCGTGAGCTTGTAACCGAAGAATCTATGTTCATTTCCGAGATGCATTTGCACTAAGGAGCATTATAGAAACCAAAAACTTGAAACTGGGCTTTGGCGGTAAATGCATGAACACCATTGTGTGGACCAAAATATCTTGAGGGCATCCGCATGACTTGACGCTATCGGGATTTACTCGAAATACCTTGTTTAGCACCAATGACTTATTAGTTGAGAAGACGATTGTAGCAGAAATTTTGTATGAAGCCAAAGTGCATAGCCGGTTTGCTAAGTGCTTTCCGGTTGCCTTCCCTACACTGTTCCATAACTTGGTCATGTCATCGAACCACTTAGCATTTTCTAGAGGCATACCGGGTACTACAGAAACCGATTTCGAACCTTCTTTACACTTAGAAGACTTGGTGGGAGGGACGAATCCTTTTGGCTTATGTTCGGATCACCACTTGAGCATCAATGCATCCACCCATAAATGTCATGAAATCAGATCTACAACTGGACACATTTCTAGAATACAAGCGGGCATAGTGCCCCTGCAATGTATGTGATCCAACAACGCTCAATCGGCACCACTCGCACGGTGTGGCGCTTCTTGGGGTGCCTCGGTATGTGCGCTAGGAGGTCCGCCGCAAGCACCCCTAGGCCTTCCTGTCGATCCACCGATCCTCCCAGAAGAGGGAGGACGTTTTGTCGCAGGACACCATCTTAGTAGATGGGTGGAACACTTGTCGTTCCTCCTTGGTGAACAACATATCGATCCCGTGCTAGGGTCGCAAGGGGTCGGTACACATCCTTCAAAGCCACCGGACCCGGAGGTTTATCATCGTGCGAGAGCAGGGTCAGTATACTCAAGCCTCCAAACTGCAGAGGGCGACAAAACATGGTCCAGTTGACATGGAAGTGGCCACCCTTGGCTGCCTCCCTGCCCACTTAAAGGAACCCGTAAAATATCTTCTCCACTCGTTTTAGGACGTTCTTGCTCGGCACCATGAGCTCGTGATGAGGGACTACCGCGAGCACCGATTTAACTAGTGACAACCGACCCACCTTAGCATCATGGATGCCTTCCAAGTAGGAAGTTGGTCCGCCAAACAATCCATAAGAGGCTGGAACACCTCACTCAAAAGCCTCCTGATCGCAAGAGTAGGGCTCCAGTTGGCACTCCATAACCGTCACCTCTCCAATGGCCTCCTTGTCCGAATAGGCAATGGGGGATACCAAGCATTTCTTGAAGTTGGTACGCAGCCTCGATGCATGCCCACAAAGCATAAGAATGCTACAAACTGGACGCAGTTCCATCTCATTTTGGTGGCAAAATATAATCACGTGATCAGTGCAGAGTGAGACCGATATAGTCAACACCTCGTGAGCCAGGCGTTGGAGGATCCCCCACTCAGCGACCTTAGCCAACAAACTATTGAGCATGTTAATAACCAACAGGGACAACAACGACAAAAAGGGGTCACCGTGTATCAGGCCTCTCCTGTGCCAGATGTGTGGGTGTGTGTGGGGGGTACCTGGCTTTCCATTGAGCATCACCCTGATGATGGCCGTGTACAGAAGAAGTCCACCCATTCGCAAAATCGTGGGCCAAATCACATATTCCGGAGGACCTAAAAAAGGAGTCCCCAAAATACAGAGTCGAAGGTGCATGCGATGTCCAACTTGAGCATCAGCCTGGGCTCCTTGAGCTTCTCTCTTGGACCAACATGATGTTGTCCAAAAGAAAGCACACTGGTTCCTATATATCCACGGCGACTCTAACCTAAGGCCCAGCCGTGTCGCCAACGTCTTTGCCACAAGCTTGCCATAACCTTTGAATACGCAGTAAAACATTAGTCCCTTAATCATTCTCCATATATCTCCAAATCCCGCTTAAAGGGCACTAGATGGACTTTTAGCATCCACCTCATCGATAGCAAACGCCCCTCTAATCATGAGACTAACGACCGCCGAATTGAGAAAATCATTTTATCCCGAGGTCCTGCGTGGAACCCAAGCTGACAAGTCTCATCTGCTGGCATTATGTTCGATGGCGTGTGCAGACGTGTAATAGATGATGTGACAACACACTGCAGATTCCGTAGAAATCGGCCAACAGTCACGACCCTGTGCTAATTCTGCAGAGATTTCGACGCAAGTTGACTTCTCTATTTGAAAATAACCATATTCTACCTCGGCAATTTCTTTGACTACAAGAGCTTATCAGGTCTTCATGGTTGGCAATCTCACGTTAATCCTCCAAAGGCAGGACCAAGTCCCAACAAACCAGATAGTCCTAAGCTCATGGAAAGACCTAGGAAGCCCAAAGAGGACCAATGCAAGTATATGGCCTAAGAGGCCCATGTGAAGTACAAGGTTGCCACCTACACTCCAGCTATAAAGTCATCCACTTGGTTTGCGCCTATACGCCACTACAACAGGTTTGGTTATCTACGACGGATTCCCGGTCCGAATTTCCACGCCACGTCCACGTGCTTCGCGCCACCGCCGCCCGATCCTCTCAACACGTCTCCCGCGCTCCCCTCCCTCCGTTCCTCCTCACGCGGATCGGTTACAACCACCGCTACTTCACCATGCGAACCCATTCCACTCCCACCCGGGGAGGGAAGGACAACAATGCCTCACCGCGCGGTGGTCCCCGGCGCCCACGGGGCCCCGCGCGCCAACGTGCCACATGTCCCACCACCCACCCACCGCGCATCATTTCTCTCATTTCCTGTCCCCGTCCCCTCGCTGCCAAGCTGCTACCCCGAGAGAGCGAGAGCGAGGCAACGCCACTTGAATCCAGCTCGTTCCTTCCCCATCCTTCCATCCTTGGCTTGCGCATCGCATCACGTCACCGGTGTAGAAGTGCATGCTCTAGCCAATGCAACCAAAAGACCGATCTGATGGAAGAGAATAGGCAATACATTTATACGTCAATAGTTTCCCTCACGTGTGGCTTCCTCAGGCCTAAACGTGGATCGAAAATGGGCTGCAATTAAATTGCGCTAGCCGGGTCTTCAACTAAATATCTCTTGGCTCCGATACGATGTAGAAGTGTATCCTCTAGCCAATGCAAACAAAAGATCGATCTGATGGAAGAGACTAGCCAATACATTTATACGTCAACAACCGGAGCCAGCTACGAGCGCGTCAGATAGCATCCGGGAGCCCGGGACAGCATGGCGGGGGCGGCGAGGGGAAGGGCCGGGCGGCGCCGGCGGGGGGGGGGGGGGGGGGGGAGGCTTCGGCAGGTACGAGTCCGCCGGGGACCACAAGTGGTGGCCCTGGCTCGTGCCCACCGTCATCATCGCCGTCTTCATCATCGAGATGTGGGTTAACGACTGCCCCAGGCACGGCAGCGCGCTCGGCGGCGGCTGCGTCGCCGGATTCCTCTGCCGCTTCTCCTTCCAGCTGCTCCGCGAGAACCCGCTCCTCATGCCCTCCTCCACCACGTACGCCTCACTTCCCCCCGCTCTATATGCTCTCTCCCTTCTAATTTGCTCGAATTGGGCTCTGCTTCTGTTCTGAGCGCGCCCGATGCGAAATTCAGCATATGCATGGATTTGGGCCTTCAATTAGCTTTTTGCCAGCTTACAAAGCATAGCGGCAGCTCCGACTTGGCAATGTGGGCTAATTACCAGGGCTGGTGCTTAGTCCTTGTCATTTCAGGTCTACTAGTAGCATGGCCAACTCACCATCTGCTTATTACCGAGGCATCAAAATGGGTTCTACCACAACAATTGGTGAAGTGGATCAGAGTTTTTCTGGTCTGGAACGGAAGAGGTTCAATGAGGGAAATAGCTTGTTGCCCAGAGGAATGTTCGCAAACCTAGACGAGAACTGTCTCTGTGGTAGATGGGAATGGATGCCGTGGCGAGGATTGCCTTTGATGAGCGGTACGTAACATATACTGCAAGCTCGGTATACAAGGTCATGTGTCAAGGTGTTGTACATTTCAGTGGAGCTAGTTAATTACAAATGGAAGATCTGAGCTCCATTGAACTGCAAAATCTTCATCTAGATTGGCCGATGGTACATTATTTAGACCCCGGATCGTCGTGTGAGACTGTTATTCAGGATAATATGATGCCTTCTTGCTTATGCTTGTAGGAGAAGGGCATTGCAAACCACATCCACATTCAATGTGTGTATGGGCGACAAACATGGTGGCATGCATGGACTCACCACAATGTTCCTATCTGCTAGTACTCCAACGTCGTCGATTGAAAGCGAAAACCTGCAAGGTTGGTGATTGTTAGCTAGGAGGGTCCAAAGCATAGAGCAAAAGGTCTTTGATTCTATTATTAAGTTGATTTTTTGTAGCCTTTCGAAGCAACAAAATCTGCCAGCATTCACTGGTACAAATCTGCATGTCAATGGAAGCACCCTGGTGGCTCAAAGGATGGATGACTTCAAACTTTGGAAGGAAGCTGAGCCAAAGGAGAATGAGCTTGTAGAGAGTAGTTAGTGCAGAGTTGTATGGTGTTGAGTAAACACTGCCTTATCTCCAGTGATACGGCATGGGTATCCTATGAACCTTTTGTTTCATTCGATAAAGATAAGGTACACCAATTGCGTACTCTAAAAATATAAGAATCTGAAAAAAATAGACAAGCTCTTGTTTTAGTACACGGTGAAACATTATGATACATTCTGCAAGAAGAAAAAAACTCAATGAAACATTATACAATAATTCAGGACATGAGTAACAAGACAGTTTTGACAAAACTGGAAAATGTTGCACGAATCTCCAATTGGCGATAGATGATGGCTGCATGCACACTGTATAACAAGCACACACGGTACATGTAGAGAACCATTTCTGGCGGTGTGATCGTCTAGCGGCGACACCAACAGAAACGACCTTGCAGAGGACTTGCTTGCTTAATTAGCCGGTGCCGCCGAGCACGGACTTGAGCTTCTTGACCTGCACGTCATCCAGGAAGTGATAAGGATAGCTAAGAACTAAGCATATTGAGGTTGATTATAATTATGTGTGTGAAAGGGTAGCTAAGAGACTACTCGACATTCGGTTTATCTCTACAGATGTCCACGTTGCAGGATTTTTTTTTTGAAAAGAGGAAAGACCGCGGCCTCTACATGATCATGACACACACAGCCAAAATAAAAGCTCCAAGTTGCAGATGGTTTTACCAAGGCCTTATTATGCTGAAAATTGGAAGACTTCAAGAGTAATCTCAACTTAGTGAAGCTTCTATTGAGGGGGCGTGTTAGAAAGTATTGTACACATGTGTGGTCCGTATATAATAAATCGTATATGTTCTGGTAGGGTTATGTGCGTGCGTGTTTGTTGTAATCTGGTGTTAGGTTGTTTAGATCGATCATTTTCTCTATACAATTCCTAGTTCGAGGATCAATCCAATAACAACCTAAACCACCGAATCTTGTAACATATGTGCAGCTATAAAAGCACAGAATGCGTCCTTGCTAAGGCATACACTTCACACCATCTTTTAGTAGGGACTAGAGAGTAGTTGGTGTAGAGTTGTATGGTGTTGAGTAAATCCCGCCTTATCGCGCTAGCAATATGACATCAGTATCCTATAAAGCTTTGGTTCATTCGATAAAGATTGGGTGCCCCAATGGCGTAATCTACAAATATAAGAAGAAACTGACAAAATAAAATAGACATACACCTGTGAAACATTATGATACATTTTGAAAGAAGAAGAAAAAATCTCAATCAAACATTATACAATAATTTAGGACAAGACAGTTTTGACAAAACTAGAAAAAGTTGCACGAATCTCCAATTGGCGATAGACGATGGATGCATGCACACTGTATAACATGCATGGTAGAGATGAAATCCACTTCTGGCGGTGTTATCATCTAGGTAATCCCACACGGTGACACCACGACGACCTTGCAGAGAACTGCCTGCTTGCTTGATTAACCGCTGCCGCCGAGCACGGACTTGAGCTTCTTGACCTGCGCGTCATCGAGGAAGGTGACGGTCTCGACGACGGCGGACGGCAGGTTGTTGGCGAAGAGCGCGTAGTCCGTGATCTGCAGGCCGGGGTTGGGGCCGCTGAAGGCGACGAGGGCGACGGCCGGGGAGCTGCCGCCGTTGTACTGGTAGTGGAGCAGGCCCTGAGGGAACACCATGATGTCGTCCTTGTAGAGCGTCTTGGTGTAGACGGTGTTGGAAGAGGAGCTGATGAAGCCGGCGAGGATGGTGCCCTCGGTGACGAGGAGCAGCTCGGAGGCGGCCGGGTGGGTGTGCAGCGGCACGATATGCCGAGCCCGTTGACGCCGGGGAACTGGCCCACGAACGCCGGCGTGACGGCCGCCTTGATGAGGTTGTTGGTGTTGCCAGCCTTGGCCAGGCCGTGGTAGTAGAAGTCGCCCGGGCCGACGCCCTTCTTGCACGGGTACCCCGCCGGCGTGTCGGGGCAGGCCAGGTCGGCCACGCAGAAGTCCTGGGTCAGGGCCAGGGCGGAGAAGGGCAGGACGAGGAAGGAGACGAGCACTGCAGCGAGCAACATTGCGTTGGCCATTCTGGGCTAGCGTGCTCTGCTGAATGTTGGGTACGTACTGTGTGTGCTCATTTGGTGTTTATATAGGCCATAAGGTGATAAGGTAGGAGGCGCATATAGACGGTAGAGGCGTACAGCTGGTACGTACAGTGACGGAACTAGCAGCAGGTTAAGACTGGGCCTATGCTATGCTAAGCTCTTTCCAAACCATCCTTCGACAACTGCATGCTATCCTTTCTTCCGAGTAACCAGGTTGATACTAAACACTATACCCGAACTTGTGGTTATTCTGCCATGTCACCATGAAGATCTGATGCTTAATTACCACGAGTGGCTCAAGTATCTCAAGCTGTCCCATCTTCTTCAGATCTTCATGCAGAATATATAAATTAGCAGGAGTGAATGCGACGGCAACATGCTCCTCAATAGCCTTATATTCAGTATCTGGCGGCGGTAGTGACTGATTAGTAGTGCAGTCATCGCGCACCTCGTTCTAACGGAGACGAACTATATAGTTCTCATTATGCACTACCAAATCAACTATGGTCAAACCATAGTGAGGTGAAGGTGAAGGCAGGAGTTGAGGCTTTCACTCATCTGGTTACTTTGCATACCAAGAATAAATCCATCTGAAAGATATGGCGCTACCCAAAGTCTCCTCTTCCTATACATTCTGTTAAGCCACTCTTCAGTTTTATCCGCCTTCCATTTATTGACAAAAGTGGTCCATCTCTCCTCAAAGTTGGCATGAGAGGTGACATAGTACAACAGCGATCTGAACTCCATCAGGGACTTGTGATAAAGGTGCCTCTGCATATTTTTCTTCACATGCCATGAACAGAGACGATCGAAGACATTCGGAAGGACACTCTAAATCGCTTGGATCATTGCAGTGTCTCCGTCTGTGGTTACTGACTTTGGGTTCTGCTGACAATTTGCTTCCATAAATGTCTGGAGCAGCCACACATATGTGCCTTTGATCTCGTCAGTAGCAATGGCGCAACCAAAAATGGTGGTGCAACGGTGTTTATTAACACTGACAAAGGCGATGAATGGCATACCCTATCTATATATAATCTGTTCATCTTATATGTATTGTCAAACATGACCACGTCTTCGTAGTCCTGATAGTCCCTCCGTGACTGTGCATCACACTAAGAATATGCTCTTTAACCGCCCTTCCTTACCAAGCATGTACAGAAAGAAGAAGTCAGGGTCCTTCGCCTTGCTGCTCCTCATAATGTCCACTGCCGTCTCAGCATCACCCTTTGCAATGAGCTTCATTTTCTCTCAGCAGCACAGGTTGTAAACGGGCCGCCTAATAAGTCCGCACTTATCGTACGAACCATACCCGTTGATGAAGTTGTAGACCATTATATGATTTCTGATCCTAGCCCCTTGTAGCGCTAATATCTCTGTCCTCTGGTGATCTTGTATCCGTTTATGTGACCATAAAAATGCGACCTCATCGGGTCAAGCTAGCACCTGGTTGTGATCGTCCGCGAATGTCGCGACGAACCAAACTCCACGTGATATGTCCAACTTCACCACCAACTTCACACCACACTCGCAACAAGTCTCAGGTCTTATCCTGTGGGAGCAACCCTCCATGGTTATGAATTTGCTCTGCCGTTTCACCGCCAAGGATCAAACGAACCCCTTGAATTGTATAATACCTGAAAGATCTGTCCCTCATTTCACCTTCTCTTTCATGATGTTGCACCCACACTCTTTGGCGTGCTTGTTGTAGAACATGTATGCATCCCCCTGGGAACGAAAATCGTAGCCATAACCTTCCAATGTGTCTCTTGGCATCTGTTGCTGGTATTGAGCCTGCTCAATGTCCATCTCAGCTTCGTCGTCATCACCACTACAAGCATCTACGCACTCCGAAAAAATTACACATAAAACCATGTAAGTTATCATCACTTAGTTCATACCACGGCATGCCTTACGAAATGTTTGAACGAACCAGGCTCGAGTTATCCATGAAAGATACCTGGAAATCATTTTGCTCATTCTGAATGTCCACATCTTCCTGTACATTTAAAACATAGACAAATAAGTAGCCACACGGTAGTTTGCCAATTAAAAAATGGAATCAAACTACACGTCACTTACATTTTCACTGCATGCACCGTCCTCATACTTTTGATTTGAATGTCCTCTGAAGGTAACTTATCATATAACGACCACGATTCATTGTCGCTACTATAATCATTTTCATTAGTAGAATCGTTATCTCGTTCCTAGTGGAATTATTATCTCGTTCCTAGTGTTCATCGCCTGTATATCTAGTTTCTTCCTCCATTTAAACACATCCCACTATGAACACTGCACAAACATTGATAAAGAAATCAGATATCAGTTTAAATTCAAACTTGATGTAGTGGGGTCATGCTGATGAATAATTAACAAGATCAAAATTGTTTCAAATTATTTTTTTGCAAAAACTAAATCATTTTGATATGTCTTAGATGGTTTAGATGGCAAACCTAGGGTGGCGGGGTTGATGCCGTGCGGAAAGGTTGACGGGGCATTCGGGTAGGGGCCTCCGGTATGGTTGCGGACGGCGGCGACGTTGAATACGAGGACGGCGACTTTTGTCACCGGTGGGATAATCGGGCGGAGCCACGGCATGGGATGGGGTGGTGAACGACGTTCGTAGCCGGTGACGGCGATCGTCCAGTCGGGCGGCGATCGGCCAGTTGGGCAACGCTGGATCAGGGGGGGGGGGGGAGGGGTGGCGTGATCGGCGGGCGGGCGGGTCGGTGCTTATAGGCTGGGGCCGGCGGCTCGGCTGTACACATCTACAATATGGAGAAGGGTATACGTTTTGTTGAAATGACCCTACTGCCCTTCTACGGTTTATAGGGGGTGTACCGAAACCGGCATCTTATTTATTTGGCAGCGAAATAAGGTGTAGTATTAATTGAATTACAGTCAGTTTGACATTGTTTGACGGCCCCTTCCAGTCCTGAACCTAGCCAAAAGACTTGTGCACTTATGACGTCCACCAAAATTTGCCAATGAGTGGCTAACAGTGTTCTGAGTCCGACCCACATGAATAATACAAGTATTTCGTTCTTCCAATCCTATCTTTGATTTCATCAACCAATGATTCATTAACCAGCTGCATGCATGTGATGTGCACGCAAATTAGCTGTCCCTAATTGGCTAGTTTACTGAACAAACTTAGCATATTTTGCGTGGACAAGTACTTCCATAAGAAAAACGTATATTTTTGGCCCCTCAACTACAAGAACTGCGGGATTCGACGCTCAGCTCTACAACGGACAGAATACTTCGTAGATAGCGCCCGCAATGCATGCCGCCTGCAGAAAGCAGATACGAGGGGGGGGGAAATGGTACTTTGTCGAGACGTATACTCTATCTGATTCCACTAACATACAAATTTGCACAGATCTAGAGAGGAATTACATGTGCTAATGTCGGCATAGTCCCCTCTCGATGGCAGCTATTCCATGGCAACCGCACTAGCAATGAAGAAACTAATACTCCTTCTATTTCATATTAGTTGTCGCTCAAATGGATGTATATAGCACTGAAATATGTCTGGATACATCTATTTCTTCGACGACTAATATGAAACAGAAGTAGTAGTTTGCATATTAACCTAGTAGGCCGGCCTGTACCAACCGCACCCCCGGCCATGTGAAACTTTGCCTCTCCGTCAGTCTAATCGACACGGTAGAAGAATATAAAACTAATGAAACCTGTAATTTGCACATACATAATAGTGTGTCTGTCAGTGAGTTAGGGTGCCCATTTGGAGATGGAAACTATACGGGGCAAGTGGATCATGTCACCGGCCTAAGTATTTAGGGACTTTGGAGTGACGCGCCCTGCCCCTACTGCGTCTAAGTAGACACTCGTGAGGGATAAGATGTACTCCTCGGAGAGTATGTCAGTAAGTTAGGGTACTGGGTACCCACTCGGAGATGGAATCTTTACGGGCACAACTGGATCATATCACCGGCCTGAGTGCTTAGGGATTTCGGAGTCCCGCGCCCTGCTATGCCCGAGTGGACTCCATGTCAGTGAGTTAGGGTATCCACTCGGAGATGGAATCTTTACGGGTGCAACTGGATCATAACACTGGCCGGTCTGAGTGTTTAGGGATTTCGGATCCCACACCCAGCTACGCCAGGTAGACACTGGTAAGGGATAAGAACAATTGTGATATTACGGGGTTTCTATGGCTTCGGAAGATTTGTACCCTGACCACCCGGTTTTATTGTATCCCTCGAAGATACTTCCTCTGTCTCATAATGTAAAATATTTTTTGATACTATTCCATAACGTAAGACATATAACGGAAACATGTTTCCACAACAAAGGGAAAACAGATGGGAAAAGATGCATCTAACCTATCCCTCGGTAGATGGGGAAAGTACATTGTAGTTCTCTCGGACTGCATGCTCGAGATCTGTTGCAACGACGACGACGTGAGAGGCTAGACGACGATCGGAGGGGCGAGATGGTGGGCTGAGCTGGTGGTTGTCCATGTCGGGATGGGCTTGATGATGCCAGGGTCGTGTGGTGGAGAGAGAGATGGAGGAGGAGCAAAAAAGAGTATCCCACTGACAAGTGGGTCCCACAAGGAAAAAAATTGGAGGCTACAGATTCAGAGAATTTGACATTGCATGAGTGCTCTAAAGTCTCTAAAGAATTATGGAGGCCTCTCAGAAATAGTTTCGGAGGCTGCCGTTGGAGAATTTCGTGTAGTTCTCTGAGCGCCTGCTTTGAAGAATAGCTATGATGTAGCATAATCAGAAACTAATCATGTTTTCAAAATTAAAAAAAATGGTTGTGCTCACGAAAGCAGTTTCACTTATACTCCCTCTATTCCTAAATGTAAGTGTTTCTAGAGCTTTTAATATGGACTACATACAGATGTATACGGACGTAGTTTAGAGTGCAGATTCATTCATTTTGCTTGATATGTAGTCCATATTGGAATCTCTAAAAAGACTTATATTTAAAAACGAAGGGAGTATTTAGAAACAGGGTAAACAAATATACAACAGAAAACTGAATTTGTTTATTCAGTTTCCGGTTATTTTTTGGCTCCTGGTTTTTATGAGCCAAGCTACAAGCTTTACGAGAACTAGGTTTGCTCGGGAGTCCTCACCTAATAAAGTGTATATTCAACGCGGGTTAAAGATAGATAATCTGAGCGAACTAAGAATAACTTAGCTGGTTACATTCCTTGTGGCTAAATTATCCCACCTGGGTTTATGTCCTAGAATCGGCACGTGTTTCAGTGTTATTCTTTCAGTGGTATGGCGTGCTCATCAACAACATGGCATCTGTGGCGAGATCATCAATCTTAAGATTTGCCAACTCAATCTCTTGAAGGTGCTTATAGGGGTAGGGAGTGCGTGCATATGTTCATAGGGGTGTATGTGCATGTATGTGAGCATCTGCATTTGTATTGTATTTTAAAAATAGCCGACAATCTGATAAAATATACTATTTAAGTCTGAAATTTGTTATAAAATAGCTAAATGTATGAAGATAGGGCATAAGGTTTGCTTGAAACAAAAGCCACAAAATACGAAACATAGGACCCCCCCCCCCCCCCCTCTCTAGATGTAGTTCCAGCGTCTTCAGGGCATCTCCGATATTGACCCGTAAATTTCCTCCCGCATCCATCCGCAGACAGGGGGACCATCTTACGGATATGGAAGCCAGTCATCCAATGCTATCATGTATATGTCCGTCAGTAAATGGCAATTTAAAATTCAAATAAAGCATGATTCATAGCGCGCGCTAGATCACACTAGCGCCGGATCACATTGCCCAATCACAAGCGAAAAGAGGCAAGTATGCCTAGTTTTTATATGCCTGATCATAAAAGAGTATCAATCCGGTAGTCCTAGCAAAAAAAAATTGATTTTCTGCCCTGTCAGACCGGTAATATGAGCCTCCGCGTTCAAGGTGTCGCCGCCGCCACATAGGCAACCTCCGCCTCTGCCTCCTTGTCCGCCTCCTCCTCCTCCTCCTCCTTGTCCACCGCCTCCAACTCATCTTTCTGCTGCTCCAACATCTTGTACCGTATGGACTTGCACGATCATTCTTGTGTCAGCATCCAAAGACTCCAAATTCAAGGACAACATCTTGGCGTCCTCCACATCGGGTGTGATCTTCTGCTTCTTTTCTTCGAGCATTGCCCTCTTCTCCTCGAGCATGGCCTTCTTCTTTTCGATCACGGCTCTCTTCTCTTCAAGTTTGAGCTTCTTCTTGGTCCCCTCCATCAACAGTTTGAAACTCTTCGCCTTTTTTCCTCCTTGATGTCCGTGAGCTTGACGTATGCCTCCTTCTTCGACAAGATGTCCTTGAACCTCTCCGCCACCTTGGCCGCTGCACTTTCTCATCACTTTGCCCTCTCCTCCTCCCACATATCTCCCAAGAACCCTCTTCTAACCTTCTTGGGTGGTTCTTTTCTTGGGTCGGTTGGGTTACCAATTTCTTCCCCGGTGGCTTGTGTGGTGGTCTTGGCTATGTATAGGTTCCACTTCTGTTTCGCATTCAACTTCAGCTAACAAAGCATGATGGTGAAGTTTTTTTATCCAACTCCTTGAACGTTGTACATGCGCGAGGCTCAAAATAAATCATTGTCAACAATGCGTATCCGGCTAGTGACCAACAGAACTATACATATCCTACTAGAGATCAACAAAACTATGCATATCCGGTCAAATGAACTTACTTGCTCGGTGATTTTCGCATCACTAGGCCACCGTGCGATGAGATGCGCCCAGTGGCCGCAATACTTCGACACGGCTTCTTGGATTACCATTGATTGTTTAGGGACTTTGATTCACGGGTGTAGATGACCGCGTCGGAGTAGAGCGTGAAATGCTTGTGTTCATGAAACCATGTATGACTGTTAGCCCAAAAAGTTGTGTCCTTTTGCTATGTGTGTCATGGATTGGATCGAGACTAGTGGCCAACCATGCGTCACACAACAACTCGTCCCCCTGCATGTTGAAGCTTTCTCCTGTACCCCTCTTCTTTGGATCGCTGAAAAAATCATACGGATCATCTCCTCCTCCTCATCGACGTCGCCGTCCTCCTCCTCCTCCTCCTGCTGTTCGGGGCCCCAATGCTGCTGTTGTGTGCCCGTGTTGATCTGGGTGTAGGACTGTTGCGTGCCTGGCTGGGTGTAGCCCTGCTGCGTGTGGGTATAGTTGCCGAACAAGGTGGGATCTGAGTCTTCCACCTGCCCGTCCTCATAGTCACCTCCTCCTCCGCCTCCGTCGTGGATGATGTCGAACATCTCCCTCTCCCCGTCTTCATACGCCTTCTCCCCCGCTATAGGTATAGCACTGAACAACGTGCAGGCACCCATCTGCTCCCGCCTTGTGATACTCTGGCCATGGCGGCGTCTGTATGGTGGGCTACACCATAGGGGCACCGCAGCCCAAGCTGCGACCTCCACCACGACCGCCACCATCACGCCCTCCGTCGGCTTTCTGCTTCTTGAGTGTTTCCTCTTTGTGACCTTCGCTCTGACGTGGCGTTTTTGCCGTGTCGCGAGTTCATCTTCCGGGCGAGTGTGATGCTCGGATCCTCCACCACCTCCATCTCCAGTAGGTTCTCCTCTGGTTTCATGCGTATGTGGTGGGAGGGAAGAAGAGAGTGGGAGAAAAGGATGGGAATTGGGTGGTGTCGGTGTCAAAACCGGCGGATCTCGGGTAGGGGGTCCCGAACTGTGCGTCAAGGTCGGATGATAATAGGAGTCAAGGGACACTTTATTTTACCCAGGTTCGGGCCCTCTCGATGGAGGTAAAACCCTACTCCTGCTAGATTAATATTGATGATATGGGTAGTACAAGAGTAGATCTACCATGAGATCAAGGAGGCTAAACCCTAGAAGCTAGCCTATGGTATGATTGTGTATGATGATGGTTGTCCTACGGACTACAACCCTCCGGTTTATATAGACACCGGATAGGGTTAGGGTTACACAGAGTCGGTTACAATGGTAGGAGATCTTGAATATCCGCACGCCTAGCTTGCCTTCCACGCCAAGAAAAGATCCTTCCGGACACGGGACGAAGTCTTCAATCTTGTATCTTCATAGTCCTGGAGTCCGGTTGAAGGTATAGTCCGGCTATCCGAACACCCCCTAATCCAGGACTCCCTCAGTAGCCCCTGAACCAGGCTTCAATGACGACGAGTCCGGCGCGCAGATTGTCTTCGGCATTGCAAGGCGGGTTCCTCCTCCAAGTTCTTCAAGAAGATTACAAACACCAAAAATAGTGTCCGGCTCTGCAAAATAAGTTTCCACATATTGCCATATAGAGAATAATATTAGCACAAATCAAATCTGCTGACGTATTTCGCAGTGCGTCATAACACTGTGACCAAGCTCTTTATATAAATCGTTTTCATTGTTCCACCTCAGCGTGTTTAGCGAGGCGGTTTCCTTGGCACGTCTTGTCAAAGCAGAGATCGTGTGCCCCTTTTAACGGGATTCTCATCAATACGGACGTGGGTAACCCAGTCGTGCCCGTTAGCACGTTTTGCCTTAATTAAAGGCTAGTCCAAGACGGTTACGCGGAGGGCTCTTGGTATTTTGCCTCTTATAAAGAGACCAAGAACCCGTTCCCCTCTTCTATTCTCAAAACGAGCCCGTTGCCTCGAGTTCCAACACCCTAGGCTTCCAGATTTCAGGCACACCGGACCTTCGACAATGTCCGGCTCCGACCTCCAAGGCCGATGGATGCCCTCCTCCGTTACGGAGGAGGACGTATTAATGTTGAGGGAAGCTAAATTCCTGACCAGCAAGATTTCGCACAGGTTGCCTGTTCAAGGACAGGTGATCCCTAGCCCTCAGCCCGGCGAGAGTGTGGTATTCATATCCCACTTCCTTCGGGGATTAGGCTTCCCAATGGACCCCTTTGTAAGGGGGCTGATGTTTTATTATGGGCTGGAATTCCATGACTTAGCTCCGGAGTCCATCCTCCATATTTCCTCGTTCGTTATTTGTGTGCAAAGCGTTCCTCCGTGTTACCCCTCACTTCGGATTATGGCTCAAGACCTTCAAAGTAGAACCAAAGATGATCATGGGGCGCCACGCAGAGTGCGGAGGCGCTGCTATAAAAAGAAATGCCGATGCTCCATGGCCCGAGGGCGCTTTTCAAGAGGATCTTGGCTTATGGCAACAGGAGTGGTTCTATATCACCGCTCCTCGGGGCACCACATGGGTGGCGCCTCCTGCCTTTCGCTCGGGTCCCCCATCGCGGTTAGCGTCGTGGATCAACACAGGGTTAGATCGGGGCTTGCCCAAAGACGTACCTCTGCTGCAGGGCCGCATTAAGGATCTCTTGGAAGGAGACCTCAACCTGGTCAAGGTGACACAAGTCATGCTGATTCGCTGGACACTGCCCGGCCAACATCGTCCCCTTCGCCTGTGGAAGTTCAATCCAGAGGGACCGCGAGTTCTTCGGGATTTTATGGGCGCGACGCCCGCGGAGATGTATAAACTGTTCTTCGGATCACAAGAAGTGAGTCCGGATTTGACCGAGGATGTGGGTTTAAGCCGCAATCGCCCGGATACTCAGGTAAGTGACCTTGTGCCCGGACCTTCTATCCGCATAATTGACTCGCTCTTAACAGCGCTTCTCCTTTCAAGCAGGAATGGATAGCGAAGGCGAAGCTGATCAGGTGTCCGGCTCCTCTTCCCGAAACCAGGCTGGATCCCGTGCTAGTCAGGATGCTGGAGGTAGTGCCTTTGGAGGGAAATAAGGGGGAGAACAAGGAAACCATGGCCTCCTTGAAAGAGGCGATTCCGAAGGGGGGAATCGATAATTCCTCTCCTAAGGGAAAGAAAAGGGCCGCCTCTGACGACCCGGAGACCGTAGCCTCGAAGCGGGGGAAAGATTCCTTGTCAGAGGGCCCGACGCCAGGGAGCCCCTCGGCCGAACTAAACCCTCAAAGGGACCAGCTCTCCAGCGAGCCGTAAGTAGAAGAAGAGTTTTTCTTTTAAGAGAAATCCTTGATTTATATCTGAGAAGTTTTAACCGAAACCTTATTTTGTAGTTCGGACCTCAGCCCTTCTCAGCAAAACTCGTCCTCGGGGGATCTTCTTCTGGAGATGATGGAGAGCGGGTCGCCTCCTCCTTCTGTATCGCCTAGCAAGGCGGGCGACGCTGAAGTGTCATCGCGGAGGGTTTCTCCGGATCCGACAGGGGCGGAAGGTGGCCATGTGGCCCCCCGAGGTTCTCCGCGTCCTGCCTTTGAGGGAGGCCATGGGACGAGTCCGGCACCATCTGGTGTTCGGCCGGAGGAGCTAAAGATTCTGCTGGGGCGAGCCTCTGTCTTAGAGGAGCATCGTGTGTTGATGAACTCGGTGATTGAAAAGATGTCATCCGCAGAAAGCGGATTGCACGAGGCCGTCAAAAGTTTACTGGCAGGCCTTGAGGTACGTTTTAAATAATGTACACTTGTGTTAGTTGCGCATAAATAAAGTGCGTCCTGTGTAGATAGCAGCCCCTGAGACTCTGTGCATCGTTAAAATTGACGGCGCGCAGAGGATCTTAATCCCAGGTCCTTTAAGTGGCACCTTTATATGTAGGTGGCGGATTGTCCGGAGTCAAGCCGGACTCGTGAATTTGCCGAACTGAAGCGACAACTTGATGAGGCAGAAGCCGACATCGCGCTTGTTAACAAGCGGCTTGATGATGCTCAAGGTATTGAAATCATCGGGCGATGGTTAGTAAGAGGAGCTTTATGTCAATATCTTACCGTGTGTATGCTTGACGCAGATGGTGCGGCCGCCGTGGAGGATCTTAGGGTCGAACTCGCCCGAGCAAAGGAACAAGCCAGAAAAAGCGATGCGGGTGCCATGAAAGCCTTTGAAGAGCTGAAAGCCGAACAGGCTGCCCATTGCCGAAGCAAGGAGGAGATGGCCGATATGGCCGTAAAGTTAAAGAGTGCTACTGACCGTTGCAAGCTTCTTGAAGAAGAGGGTCGGGCGAGGCAAACGAGCTTAGAGACGGCTGTTGCTGACGTCAAGGACGCTCGCTCTATAATGAGAGCGGCAAAGGAAGAGCTGCGTCAAGCCGGACAAATTGCGGATGGAAAGCCCTTCTCGCTGCGGAGAAAATTTTGTGATCCGAAGTTTGCCCCGTTAAACCCGATGTGGAGTGTAGAGGACAACTATCTGGATTTGGCGGCTAGTGCTGCTGATGCGACCGAACACTTTCGAGATAAAAATTATCATGAAGTGGAGAAGCTCTTTTGGTCGCAATTCATCAATCCAGAGCGTCCACTAGCAGTGGACGATCGCCTGGCCCAATGGGCCGAACTGAATAGGTTGTCCGGACTCGCCATGAAGTACGTCATGGATCATCTGTGTCCGGGGAGATCGAAGCCGAAGAGTTATTTCAGCTTGGTGCAACAATTGCTAGACGTGGTGCCACGTGTCGATGCTATGAAGAAGAGGTCAGCGTGCATAGAGGGCGCTCGGCTGGCTCTTGCCCGTGTCAAGACATACTGGGCATATATGGAGCCCACCATTGTTGCGGCCCGGGATTCGGATAAAAGCCGAATACCTTCCGAGCACTATTTTAAGGAAGTCCTCGAAGGCGCTCGCGTAATAGAGGCGCAGTGCTCGAAGGATGCTATATTATGATAGCATATGTAATCATAAAACAGTATTTTGATAAATTGTAGTAGCATTTTTTAGACTTGTGCCTTCAAGTATTAAGAACACCTCCTGTGCGGCCGTTTTAATATATAAATTCTGAAAGATTGCAGTCGTTGGCTTCAGCCCCCACGCACATAGTGCGGGGGTGCGCGGGGGTACGCGCAGAAGACACATTTTCACACTTAACCCAACGTATTGGTCCTACAAAGGAGGTGATAGCGCAGCGGGCTAGGCAACTGGACTATAATGTTTTAACACTTTCACTTAGCCATAGGAGCTTGACAGTGGGACTCTTTAGGTAGCCCCTTAGTGGCGACTGCGCTTGTCCGAATTCGGGCCGCATACGTGCCTGACCGGGAAACGGCCCTTCGTCAAAGCGGAGGAATCCGATAAATTCCTATAAGTCATCAAGTGGCGACCAGTCTTGCGCTACATCATGACAATCAGTTTTCGGCTTTCTCTACTGAGGTGCTCACCCGGCCGAACCGGGGCACAATTGCAGTAGTTCTCCTGGTGCTACCTTAGCCGATAGAGCGGAACGTAAGGTAGCCGAACTCAGGAGCCGGGCAACCCAACATTTGACCAAAGTACAATGGCTTGGTCAGAAAGGGCAGCCCCGAGCGTCGTTCGGGGACCCCAAGTACAATGGCTCCTACCCTCCCACCCACCCTAGGCGACTCCCATGGCGACGGTGACTCCCTGCCCTAGTCATCCTCCCCGGCGACCCCAATGGAGGGCCTCCTTCATTGGGATTTCTCCCCCGGCCTCAAGGTCGAGGGCCAGGTGCGTGCTCGCTTTGGATCCACGGTCCACTTCATCCCCCACCCCAACTCCAAGGAGTTCTTCCTTGAAGTTTCTTTCTCCTCGGCCTCTTTTCCTCTCTCGGTGGAATCTGTGGGATTGGCTCTACAGTCTTGCATCGGTGGCATCAGTGCGGGTTTCAACGTGTTGCGTCTGGGTGATCGACGTTTCCGGTTTTCTGTGGCATCCAATCGTGTTGGCCATTTTATTTATGGCCTTCGCGATCGTATTTGGCCGGATTTCGTTTGTCATTTTCACCTTCACCGTGTCTCTCGAGTTCCTGGTAATTCATTTGGATGGAGTGCGGATTCTGAGCTTAATGATCTAGCCTCTTCACCCGGCCCGGCTATCAAGTCCAAATGGCTAACATCAAACTCTGTGACAGCCCCCGATCCAGCTTCAATCTCTGTTTTTGAGAAGTTTGGGTTGATCACCTCGCCGACGGCAAGACATTCCGGCGACGATGCACCGGACCTCACTTTTGGAAGGTTATCTTTTCCGGTTTCTCGGGATGACCAGCGCTCTTTTCGTATTGGTACGGTCAGCTTGCCTATCCGGCCGGATTCGCCAGATAAGTTGCCATCTTTTCAGGGCCTGCGGTTTACGCAGGGTTTATGGGACTCCATTCCAAATGAAAAGCTCCATCACATCTTGGATGGTTGGCAGGCCGGATATGATGATGATAGTGTGATGCTCATGGTCCAAATTCCTTCGGTCCCAACAAAGGACTATATATATGAGCGGCTTCAACATTGTACAAAATGTGATCGATTTGGGCATTTACAATCATTGTGCACGGATATTTTCTGTCAACGATGTGGAGATTACACAGGGAAATGTTCTTGTTCTGCTCCAAGAATAGATATGTCTCTGCCAGCCTCTTCACGTCATGCGCCATGCACTCTGGGCCCGCCTACTAAGGTTTTTTGCTCTGCATCTATGACCTCGGGCCACCGGTCTGTGAGTTGCCCAGGTCTTATTAGATGTGGCTTTTGTCAAAACATTGGGCATAGGGCCCACAAGCCCTCTAGGTGTCGATATTTACCCAAGCTATGCTGGGCACCGACCACAATACACGAGTCCAAATCTAATGAGATCTTACTCAACAGTGCGCCCGGATCTTCTATGGTCGATAACCCTTTGTTGGCTCATGCAACCCGTAGAAAACGGGATACGAAGGCTAATCTCGTTTGGATTCGGAAGCATATAATCCCGCATGCCTCGGACGTGGCTTCCCCCCGTGGCTCGCCGATACGCCTCCCTTATGCAGGTGTAGTCAAGTCCGCCTGCCAAAAACCCCAATCGGGTGTAGAGCCTTCCTCCTCGAGTCTGCCACCACTGCGCCCCTGCCGCCGCACAAGACCGCAGTTTGCTCTTCCTCACCGTCCGCTCCACTTCCAATCTGCAGTTCCTCCAAGACAGCAGCCATGGCGAACTTTGCGGTGCACCCTTTCGCCTTTGCTCCTGAGGGATCTTCTTTCGATCGAGGGCCTGCTCATCGCATCCAGCGTCAGGTCATGGTGGTCGACGACCCACCACGCAACCATGATAGGTACGCCATCGTCACCATTGACCCCCAGTACCAGATCATTTGAAGGAGTATTGGCTTGCTGAGGTCTGCCGGATTATTACAGTCGATCTTGAATATGAGCTGCTAGATGATTTTATTTATCCTCTCGGCATTGGTTGTGTGGTGTTTTCTGACATGGAGAGTAGGGACAATGCGATTAGGGAAGGCCCTCATGCTTTGACAGATGATTCTCACTTCTCTTTGGTGCCGCATGACGAAGGACCAAACATGCGCATGCCTGCCTTTGAGTATGAAGTGTGGATTATGCTGCTAGCCTTTCCTATGGATTATCAGACGGAGCATTATGTGCATAAGGCCATATCCAATTTCGGTAAACTTCTGGTGTGGCCTAGACCTGGGCAAAACAAGGCCAGAGTGCTTGTTAAGTGTCACATCAAGGATGTTGCCGAAGTCCCTCACAGTTTGCTTGTTACCAGAGTTGGGATGCTGCCAGGATTAGGCCGCTCATGGTTTGTACCTGTGTATGTTCTCAATGGCCGCAACACCATTCCAGGTCTGGTGGGGACTGAGGAGCCACCTCCACTACTGAATGCTTCGCCGCACCCGTACCAACTCCCTTTCTATACCCTCATGCAGCAAGCTCACTTGGATGACCTGGCTGCCCAGCAAGTTCAGAATGAGGAGGCTTGGAATGCCCCTGCCCCTGCACCAGAGCAACTGCAGGACAATGGTTGGAGGGTCTGGCCAGTTGTTCCTCCTCCATACACGGGATTTAGTTTTAGATCCTTCTTCCAGTATGATGGCCCTTCCCTGATGGATGGAGTGGACCCCGAACACAATGTGCATGACAATCTTTCTGATGTTTGGGCCTCTGAAGATGAAATTGCTGCAGTTGAAAGTCTGGCTGATGGATTTATCAATGGGAACCTGGCTACTAGAGGTGCGTTTGCTCGTGCTGGGGGTGAATCGGCTTATGTCACCATTGCTTTGGATCATGAGCTGTTGCTGTGGATGGGTTCTATGTTGAAACGCATTTACACACGGGCCATCACTCAGGATCAAGCTGGGACTGTTATGCTTCCTACCAACCCTTTCAAGCTTATCCAGAAGCACCTGGAGCTGTTGCATGCTATGCTGCTGCAGAACCTCGAACCTGAACCTGATTACATGACCAAGATTTTCAGTGCTCGCTTCCACCCGGGTGTTTGCGTGGGTCCTCTGCACTTCCCTGCACATTTAGGTGACACCCCACATGCGACTCCGGTGGATAGTGGTTTTCTGTCTGAACAGGAGTATGTGCCCTCTGCTTCCTCGACGCCACCCAGCAGTGTAGATCAGGCGTATCCGACTGCCCAAGCTCCTGGTAATGCTCTTCAACTACTGGCATCCTCCTCCTCTTTTAATGTTGCTGCATCACACACTATCAAGGCTCCTCTTGATACCACTGCAGTTCGGAGGAGTACTCGCTCGAACAAATACGATGGTTTCAAGGTCCATAACATCTCTGATGTCAAACCCAATCGCTCGCGGGTGAGGGCCAGGATCGTTCCATCAGTCACTGCGGTCTCATTGGCTGCTGCTCCAGCTGAGACGAACCCTCCACCAACATCCATCCAAGAACTTCAGAAGGTGGGCGACAGATGCGGCATTGCTCCTGAAGACATATCTGAAGAAAAGCTGTTGGCTACCCAGCAGACAGCCCCGGAGGAGGCTGTTTAATTTCATTTCTGTTCATGAATAAATCGTGGAACGTTCTGTCGTGGAATATCAGAGGGATTAACTCTGATAGTAAACTTTTGGCACTTAGGAATGCCATAGACTCTAGTGGATGCTCTGTTTTATGCATTCAGGAAACCAAGCGGGAATCTTTTGATTTAGCGTTTATTAAATCTTTCTGTCCCAAGCGTTTTCATAAATTTGCTTTTGCGCCATCGATTGGGGCCTCTGGAGGTATTATTACTATCTGGAGTAGCTCTGTTTTTGTTGGAACACCATGGCATGTGGAATCCTTTGCGGTGGGGGTTTCCTTTGTGGCCACCCAGTCGAATGATTCTTGGAACCTGGTGAATGTCTATGGGCCTTGCACGGGCCAGAGGCGAGCAGATTTCACCTCCTGGTTATTTGATCTTCATATACCAGACGATGAAAATTGGATAATATTGGGGGACTTCAACTTCATACGATCAACTGACAACAGGAATAAACCGGGAGGAGATGCTTCTGATATGCTGTTATTCAATGAGCTTATACGTGCACAATCATTAATGGAAATCCCAGTCAAGGGAAGGGCTTTCACGTGGAGCAATATGCAGGATGACCCGCTACTGGAGCAACTTGATTGGGTCTTCTCCTCTTCAAACTGGACCACCTGTTTTCCTAACACAATGGTTCTGCCTTTGGGCAAACCGGTCTCAGACCATATCCCATGCATGCTCTCAATTGAGTCTAAAATCCCTAAATCAAACCTCTTTCGGTTTGAAAACTTCTGGGTTAACCACTCTGGTTTCTCTGAGGTTGTGGCAAGATCTTGGAGTAAACCCTGTCATGCCTCCAACTCGGCTGCGATAATATGCAAGAACCTAAAAACGCTACGTTACGATCTCAAACGTTGGAGCAGAGGGGTCTCCAACTTAAAAATTATGATCCAGAACAGTAACGATGCACTCGCCAATCTCGATGCCCTCGAAGACAAGAGGGGCTTGTTTGTCCAAGAGGCAAACTTCAGACGTATTTTGAAGGGACACCTTAACTGTCTTCTCAAATATCAAAACGAGTATTGGAGGAAAAGATGCACTGTCAGATATTTCAGATTCGTTGACGAGAATACTAAGCTCTTCCAATCACTTGCCACTGAAAGGTTCAGGCATAACTCAATTGCCACGCTGCGGGAAGGAGATATTGAAATCTCTGATCATACAGGCAAAGCTGGGTTATTGTTCAATACTTACAAAGAACGTTTGGGGACCTCTAAGCCCACAAACATGCGTTTTGATCTTAACCGTATCATTAAAAAGTTGGACGGTCTGGAGGTACTTTCGGTTCCATTTTCCACAGATGAAATTGACGCTGTAATCAAAGAGATGCCTAGTGACAGGGCTCCCGGTACAGATGGTTTCAATGGATGTTTCCTCAAGAGTTGCTGGCACATTATCAAGGAGGATTTCTACAAAATGTGTGGTGATTTCCACGAAGGTAACCTTGATATAACCAGTATCAGTGAAGGTTACATTACACTCATCCCAAAAATCCCTTCTCCTGTGACGGCAAATGACTTCAGACCCATAACGCTGCTCAATTGTTGTCTGAAAATCATCACGAAAATCCTAGATAACCGCCTACAGAAAGTCATCCTTCAGATCATCCACAAGAACCAGTATGGTTTCCTCAAAGGGCGTACCATCCTAGACTGCTTGGCCTGGTCTTTTGAGTACATCCACCAATGCCAAGCATCATCGAGGGAAATTATACTCCTCAAACTTGACTTTGCCAAAGCCTTTGATACAATAGAACATGAACCGATGTTGTAGATTATGAAACACATGGGCTTTGACGATAAGTGGCTTGGCTGGATGAAGTCTATCTTTGCCTCAGGAGTTTCCTCGGTTCTCCTGAATGGGGCCCCGGGCCAAAAGTTTCTATGCAAATGTGGAGTAAGGCAGGGGGATCCACTGTCTCCGCTCATCTTCGTTTTAGCTGCAGATCTTCTTCAGGCGGCGATTAATGATGCCTACGACCAAGGATTAATTGATCTACCTCTTCCATGCAATCGGAGAGGGGACTACCCGGTGATCCAGTATGCTGACGATACGATCTTGGTCATGCCTGCCTGCCCAGATCAAGCAGTACGGATGAGGTCCATTTTGGTTGCCTACGCTGAGTCTGTGGGTCTGAAGATAAATTTCCACAAGTCCACTTTGATCCCTATCAACCTGGGCACACAGCAAGCTTCGGCCATGGCGCAAATCTTTGGCTGCACTGTTGGATCGCTTCCGTTTGCTTACCTGGGACTTCCCATGGGAACGACAAAACCAACACTGCTCGAATTGATGCCGATGGTGTGTGGCATTGAGAGGAAACTATCCACTGCGCTATCCTTGCTCTCAGCTGGCGCCAAACTCACGTTGGTCAATTCCACCATCACGTCCATGCTGATATATGCCATGTGCACACTCAAGCTGCATCCAAAAGTGATAGAACATATTGACAAACTGCGCAGGTACTGCTTATGGGCCAAGAACACTGACGATGGTGTAAAAAACACCTCCTTGGCGGCTTGGGAGTTAGTGTGTAGGCCGAAGAACAAAGGTGGGCTCGGGGTTATTGACATCAAAACCCAAAATGTGGCTTTGATCCTCAAACACCTCTATAAATTCTATAACCGCGCGGATGTGCCATGGGTGACACTGATCTGGGACACATATTATGCAAACACGGTACCGCATGCAGTTGATCCGATTGGGTCTTTCTGGTGGCGAGATATCATGCAGCTCAGTCATGTCTTTCGAGGGGTTTCTAAGGCTGTAATTGGGGATGGAACTTCCGTCCTGTTCTAGAAGGATGTGTGGTTTACGCACGACCAGGAAACACATCTTTCTGAACTCTACCCCAGGGCCTTCTCGTTTGCCACAAATGAAGATGTGTCCGTCGGTGATGCCCTGCAAGCAACGAACCCTGCCATACTTTTCCACTTGCCACTCTCTGTGCAAGCGCGAGATGAAATCAGAGAGATCCAAAGAGGCTCCGCGCATGCCATTCTGGAGAGGGGGACTGCAGACGGGTGGGTCAGTACCCTTGGTGGAAACTTCTCGGCCAAAAATTACTACAACCACTGCTTCAGAGAGACGATCGCTGACGATGCTTTCATCTGGCTTTGGAAGTCCAAGAGCCCTATCAAATTCAAGATGTTTGGCTGGCTACTGCTTGTCGATCGCCTGAACACGCGAAACATGCTGAAACGCAGGCACTATGTTGTGGTGGATAACAATTACACGTGTATGCTCTGCCAGAACCCTCCTGAGGAAACACTGGAACACCTGTTCTTCTGGTGCCCCTTTAGCCAGCGATACTGGGATAAAGTTGGCCTGAGATGGTCGCTTAATGGAAACAGGATCTCCCTACTGCATCATGCTAAAACCCAATGGAGGCAGCCATTATTCATGGATGTCTTCTTGATGGCCGCTTGGAGCATATGGAAGGAGAGAAACAATGAGCACTCTAGAGGAGTACCGCACTCCTTCGCCTCATGGCTGGATAGATTCAAACTGAAGGAAATATGCCCTAGAGGCAATAATAAAGTTATTATTTATTTCCTTACAAATCATGATAAATGTTTATTATTCATGCTAGAATTGTATTAACCGGAAACATAATACATGTGTGGATACATAGACAAACAGAGTGTCACTAGTATGCCTCTACTTGACTAGCTTGCTAATCAAAGATGGTTAAGTTTCCTAACCATAGACAAAAGGAGTTGTCATTTGATTAACAAGGTCACATCATTAGTTGAATGATCTGATTGACATGACCCATTCCATTAGCATAGCACCCGATCGTTTACTATGTTGCTATTGCTTTTATCCATGACTTATACATGTTCCTATGACTATGAGATTATGCAACTCCCGTTTGCCGGAGGAACACTTTGGGTGCTACCAAACGTCACAACGTAACTGGGTGATTATAAAGGAGTACTACAGGTGTCACCAAAGGTAGATGTTGGGTTGGCGTATTTTGAGATTAGGATTTGTCACTCCGATTGTCGGAGAGGTATCTCTGGGCCCTCTCGGTAATGCACATCACTTAAGCCTTGCAAGCATTGCAACTAATGAGTTAGTTGCGAGATGATGTATTATGGAACGAGTAAAGAGACTTGCCGGTAACAAGATTGAACTAGGTATTGGATACCGACGATCGAATCTCGGGAAAGTAACATACCGATGACAAAGGGAACAACGTATGTTGTTATGCGGTCTGACCGATAAAGATCTTCGTAGAATATGTAGGAGCCAATATGGGCATCCAGGTCCCGCTATTGGTTATTGACCGGAGACGTGTCTCAGTCATGTCTACATTGTTCTCGAACCGTAGGGTCCGCACGCTTAAGGTTACAATGACAGTTATTATGAGTTTATGCATTTTCATGTACCGAAGGAGTTCGGAGTCCTGGATGTGATCACGGACATGACGAGGAGTCTCGGAATGGTCGAGACATAAAGATTGATATATTGGATGGCTATCTTCGGACATCGGAATGGTTCCGAGAGGTTTCGGATATTACCGGAGTGCCGGAGGGGTTACCGGAACCCCCCGGGGGAAGTATGGGCCTTATTGGGCCACGAGGGGAGAGAGAGGGCTGCGGCAGGTGGTGGCGCGCGCCCCCCCATGAGGAGTCCGAATTGGACAAGGAGGGGGGGCGCGGCCCCCCTTTCCCTCTCCCTCTCCCTCTCCTTCCTTTCCCCCTTCCCCCTCCTAGTTGGACTAGGAAAGGGGAGTCCTACTCCCACTTGGAGGAGGACTCCCCCTCCCTTGGCGCGCCCCTAGGGCCGGCCGGCCCTCCCCCTTGCTCCTTTATATACGGGGGCAGGGGGGCACCCCAAGACACACAAGTTGATCCTTGAGATCGTTCCCTAGCCGTGTGCGGTGCCCCCCTCCACTATATTCCACCTCGGTCATATTGTAGCGGTGCTTAGGCGAAGCCCTGCGACAGTAGAATATCAAGATCGTCACCACGCCGTCGTGCTGGCAGAACTCTTCCCCAAAGCTTTGCTGGATCGGAGCCCGGGGAACGTCATCGAGCTGAACGTGTGCCAAGAACTCGGAGGTGCCGGAGTAACGGTGCTTGGATCGGTCGGATCGTGAAGACGTACGACTAGATCAACCGCGTTGATATAACGCTTCCGCTTTCGGTCTACGAGGGTACGTAGACAACACTCTCCCCTCTCGTTGCTATGCATCACCATGATCTTGCGTGTGCGTAGGAATTTTTTTGAAATTACTACGTTCCCCAACAGTGGCATCCGAGCCTAGGTTTTCATGGTTTGATGTTATTTGCACGAGTAGAACACAAGTGAGTTGTGGACGATACAAGTCATACTGCCTACCAGCATGTCATACTTTGGCTCAGCGGTATTGTTGGATGAGACGACCCGGACCAACCTTACGCGTACGCTTACGCGAGACCGGTTCCCTCGACGTGCTTTGCACACAGATGGCTTGCGGGAGACTGTCTCACCAACTTTAGTTGAACCAAGTGTGGCTACGCCCGGTCCTTGAGAAGGTTAAAACGGAGTCTATTTGACAAACTATCGTTGTGGTTTTGATGCGTAGGTAAGATGAGTTCTTGCTTAGGCCCGTAGCAGCCACGTAAAACTTGCAACAAACAAAGTAGAGGACGTCTAACTTGTTTTTGCAGGGCATGTTGTGATGTGATATGGTCAAGACATGACGCTATATTTTATTGTATGAGATGATCATGTTTTGTAACCGAGTTTTCGGCAACCGGCAGGAGCCGTATGGTTGTCGCTTTATTGTATGCAATGCAATCGCCCTGTAATGCTTTACTTTATCACTAAGCGGTAGCGATAGTCGTAGAAGCATAAGATAGGCGAGACGACAACGATGCTACGATGGAGATCAAGGTGTCGCGCCGGTGACGATGGTGATCATGATGGTGCTGCAGAGATGGAGATCACGAAGCACAAGATGATGATGACCATATCATATCACTTATATTGATTTGCATGTGATGTTTATCTTTTATGCATCTTATCTTGCTTTGATTGACGGTAGCATTATAAGATGATCTCTCACTAAATTATCAAGAAGTGTTCTCCCCGAGTATGCACCGTTGCCAAAGTTCGTCGTGCCCAGACACCACGTGATGATCGGGTGTGATAAGCTCTACGTCCATCTACAATGGGTGCAAGCCAGTTTTGCACACGCGGAATACTCGGGTTATACTTGACGAGCCTAGCATATGCAGATATGGCCTCGGAACACGGAGACCGAAAGGTCGAGCGTGAATCATATAGTAGATATGATCAACATAATGATGTTCACCATTGAAGACTAATCCATTTCACGTGATGATCGGTTATGGTTTAGTTGATTTGGATCACGTGATCACTTAGAAGATTAGAGGGATGTCTTTCTAAGTGGGAGTTCTTAAGTAATATGATTAATTGAACTTTAATTTATCATGAACTTAGTCCTGGTAGTATTAGCATATCTATGTTGTAGATCAATAGCTCGCGTTGTTGCTTCCCTGTGTTTATTTTGATATGTTCCTAGAGAAAATTGTGTTGAAAAATGTTAGTAGCAATGATGCGGATTGGATCCATGATTTAAGGTTTATCCTCATTGCTGCACAGAAGAATTATGTCCTTGATGCACCGCTAGGTAACGGACCTATTGCAGGAGCAGATGCAGACGTTATGAACGTTTGGCTAGCTCAATGTGATGACTACTTGATAGTTTAGTGCACCATGCTTAACAGCTTAGAATCGGGACTTCAAAGACGTTTTGAACGTCATGGACCATATGAGATGTTCCACGAGTTGAAGTTAATATTTCAAGAAAATATCCGAGTTGAGAGATATGAAGTCTCCAACAAGTTCTATAGCTAAAAGATGGAGAAGAATCACTCAACTAGTGAGCATGTGCTCAGATTGTCTGAGTACTACAATCGCTTGAATCAAGTGGGAGTTAATCTTCCAGATAAGATAGTGATTGACAGAATTCTCTAGTCACCATCACCAAGTTAGTAGAACTTCGTGATGAACTATAATATGCAAGGGATAACGAAAAATATTCCCAAGCTCTTCGCGATGCTAAAATCGGCGAAGGTAGAAATCAAAGAAAAACATCAAGTGTTGATGGTTGACAAGATCACTAGTTTCAAGAAAAGGGCAAAGGGAAAGAAGGGGAACTTCAAGAAGAACGGCAAGCAAGTTGCTGCTCAAGTGAAAAAGCCCAAGTCTGGTCCTAAGCCTGAGACTAAGTGCTTCTACTACAAAGGGACTAGTCACTGGAAGCGGAACTACCCCAAGTGATTGGCGGATAAGAAGGATGGCAAAGTGAACATAAGTATATTTGATATACATGTTATTGATGTGTACTTTACTAGTGTTCATAGCAACCCCTCAGTATTTGGTACTAGTTCAGTTGCTAAGATTAGTAACTCGAAACGGGAGTTGCAGAATGAACAAAGACTAGTTAAAGGGCAAGGTGACGATGTGTGTTGGAAGTGGTTCCAAGATTGATATGATCATCATCACACACTCCCTATACTTTCGGGATTAGTGTTGAAACTAAATAAGTGTTATTTGGTGTTTGCGTTGAGCATGAATATGATTTGATCATGTTAATTGCAATACAGTTATTCATTTAAGTTAGAGAACAATTGTTGTTCTGTTTACATGAATAAAACCTTCTATGGTCATACACACCAACGAAAATGGTTTGTTGGATCTCGATCATAGTGATACACATATTCATAATATTGAAGCCAAAAGATGCGAAGTTAATAATGATAGTGCAACTTATTTGTGGCACTGCCGTTTAGGTCATATTGGTGTAAAGCGCATGAAGAAACTCCATGCTGATGGAATTTTGGAATCTCTTGATTATGAATCACTTGATGCTTACGATCCCTGCCCTAGGGCAAGATGACTAAAAACGCCGTTCTCCGGAACAATGAAGCAAGCAACAGATTTATTGGAAATCATACATACTGATGTATGTGGTCCGATGAATATTAAGGCTTGCAGCAGGTATCATTATTTTCTGACCTTCACAGATGATTTGAGAAGATATGGGTATATCTACTTGATGAAACATAAGTCTGAAACGTTTGAAAAGTTCAAAGAATTTCAGAGTGAAGTGGAGAATCATCGTAACAAGAAAATAAAGGTTTCTACGATATGATCGCAGAGGTAAAATATTTGAGTTACGAGTTTGGCCTTAAGTTAAAACCATGTGGAATAGTTTCACAAATTCATGCCACCTGGAACACCACAGCATAATGGTGTGTCCGAACGTCATAACCGTACTTTATGGGATATAGTACAATCTATGGTGTTTCTTACCGATTTACCATTATCATTTTGGGGTTATGCATTAGAGACAGCTGCATTCACGTTAAATAGGGCACCGTCTAAATCCGTTAAGACGACACTATATGAACTGTGGTTTAGCAAGAAACCAAAGTTGTCGTTTCTTAAAGTGTGGGGTTGCGATGCTTATATGAAAAAGTTTCATCCTGATAAGCTCAAACCCAAATCGGAGAAATATGTCTTCATAGGATACCCAAAGGAGACAGTTGGGTACACCTTCTATCACAGATCCGAAGGCAAGACATTCGTTGCTGAGAATGGATACTTTCTAGAGAAGGAGTTTCTCTCGAAAGAAGTGAGTGGGAGGAAAGTAGAACTTGATAAGGTATCTGTACCTACTCCCTTATTGGAAAGTAGTTCATCATAGAAATCTGTTCCTGTGACCACTACACCAATTAGTGAGGAAGCTAATGATGATGATCATGTAACTTCAGATCAAGTAACTACCGAATCTCGTAGGTGAACCAGAGTAAGATTCGCACAAGAGTGGTACGGTAATCCTGTTCTGGAAGTCATGTTACTAGACCATGACGAACTTGCGAACTATGAGGAAGCGATGATGAGCCCAGATTCCGCAAAGTGGCTTGAGGCCATGAAATCTGAGATATGATCCATGTATGAGAACAAAGTATGGACTTTGATGGATTTGCCCGGTGATCGACAAGCCATTGAGATTAAATGGATCTTCAAGAGGAAGACGGACACTGATAGTAGTGTTACTACAAAGCTAGAATTGTCGCAAAAGGTTTTCGACAAGTTCAAAGTGTTGACTACGATGAGAGTTTCTCACTCGTATCTATGCTTAAGTCTGTCCGAATCATGTTAGCAATTGCCGCATTTTATGAAATCTGGCAAATGGATAAACAAAACTGCATTCCTTAATGGATTTATTAAAGAAGAGTTGTATATGATGCAACCAGAAGTTTTTGTCAATCCTAAAAATGCTAAACAAAATATGCAAACTCCAGCGATCCATCTATGGACTGGTACAAGCATCTCGGAGTTGGAATACACGCTTTGATAAGTTGATCAAAGCATATAGTTTTATACAGACTTACGGTGAAGCCTGTATTTACAAGAAAGTGAGTGGGAGCACTACAGCATTTCTGATAAATATATGTGAATGACATATTGTTGATTGGAAATAATGTAGAATTATTCTGTAAAGCATAAAGGAGTGTTTGAAAGGATTATTTTCAAAGGAAAGACCTCGGTGAAGCTGCTTACATATTGAGTATCAAAATCTATAGAGATAGATCGAGACGCTTGATAAGTTTTTTCAATGAGTACATACCTTGACAAGATTTTGAAGTAGTTCAAAATGGAACAATAAGAAAGAGTTCTTTCCTGTGTTACAAGGTGTGAAATTGAGTAAGACTCAAAACCCGACCACGACAGAAGATAGAAAGAGAATGAAAGTCATTCCCTATGCCTCGGCCATAGGTTCTATAAAGTATGCCATGCTGTTTACCAGATCTATTGTATACCCTACACTGAGTTAAGCAAGGGAGTACAATAGTGATCTAGGAGTAGATCACTAGACAGCGGTCAAAATTATCCTTAGTGGAATAAGGATATGTTTCTCGATTATGGAAGTGACAAAAGGTTCGTCATAAAGGGTTACGTCGATGCAAGTTTTGACACCGATCTGGATGACTCTAAGTCTCGATCTAGATACATATTTAAAGTGGGAGCAATTAGCTAGAGTAGAGCATTGTAGACATAGAAAATTGCAAAATACATAACGGATCTGAATGTGGCAGACCCGTTGACTAAACTTCTCTCACAAGCAAAACATGATCACACCTTAGTACCCTTTGGGTGTTAATCACATAGCGATGTGAACTAGATTACTGAATCTAGCAAACCCTTTGGGTGTTGGTCACATGGCGATGTGAACTATTGGTGTTAATCACATGATGATGTGAACTATCGAAGTTAATCACATGGTGATGTGAGTTAATCACATGGTGATGTAACCTAGATTATTGACTCTAGTGCAAGTGGGAGACTGAAGGAAATATGCCCCAGAGGCAATAATAAAGTTATTATTTATTTCCTTACAAATCATGATAAATGTTTATTATTCATGCTAGAATTGTATTAACCGGAAACATAATACATGTGTGGATACATAGACAAACAGAGTGTCACTAGTATGCCTCTACTTGACTAGCTTGTTAATCAAAGATGGTTAAGTTTCCTAACCATAGACAAAAGGAGTTGTCATTTGATTAAGAAGGTCACATCATTAGTTGAATGATCTGATTGACATGACCCATTCCATTAGCATAGCACCCGATCGTTTACTATGTTGCTATTACTTTTATCCATGACTTATACATGTTCCTATGACTATGAGATTATGCAACTCCCGTTTGCCGGAGGAACACTTTGGGTGCTACCAAACGTCACAACGTAACTGGGTGATTATAAAGGAGTACTACAGGTGTCACCAAAGGTAGATGTTGGGTTGGCGTATTTCGAGATTAGGATTTGTCACTCCGATTGTCGGAGAGGTATCTCTGGGCCCTCTCGGTAATGCACATCACTTAAGCCTTGCAAGCATTGCAACTAATGAGTTAGTTGCGAGATGATGTATTATGGAACGAGTAAAGAGACTTGCCGGTAACGAGATTGAACTAGGTATTGGATACCGACGATCGAATCTCGGGCAAGTAACATACCGATGACAAAGGGAACAACGTATGTTGTTATGCGGTCTGACCGATACAGATCTTCGTAGAATATGTAGGAGCCAATATGGGCATCCAGGTCCCGCTATTGGTTATTGACCAGAGACGTGTCTCAGTCATGTCTACATTGTTCTCGAACCGTAGGGTCCGCACGCTTAAGGTTACGATGACAGTTATTATGAGTTTATGCATTTTGATGTAACGAAGGAGTTCGGAGTCCTGGATGTGATCACGGACATGACGAGGAGTCTCGGAATGGTCGAGACATAAAGATTGATATATTGGACGGCTATGTTCGGACATCGGAATGGTTCCGAGAGGTTTCGGATATTACCGGAGTGCCGGAGGGGTTACCGGAACCCCCCGGGGGAAGTATGGGCCTTATTGGGCCACGAGGGGAGAGAGAGGGCTGCGCCAGGTGGTGGCGCGCGCCACCCCCATGAGGAGTCCGAATTGGACAAGGAGGGGGGGGCGCGGCCCCCCTTTCCCTCTCCCTCTCCCTCTCCTTCCTTTCCCCCTTCCCCCTCCTAGTTGGACTAGGAAAGGGGAGTCCTACTCCCACTAGGAGGAGGACTCCCCCTCCCTTGGCGCGCCCCTAGGGCCGGCCGGCCCTCCCCCCTTGCTCCTTTATATACGGGGGCAGGGGGGCACCCCAAGACACACAAGTTGATCCTTGAGATCGTTCCCTAGCCGTGTGCGGTGCCCCCCTCCACTATATTCCACCTCGGTCATATTGTAGCGGTGCTTAGGCGAAGCCCTGCGACAGTAGAATATCAAGATCGTCACCACGCCGTCGTGCTGACAGAACTCTTCCCCGAAGCTTTGCTGGATCGGAGCCCGGGGAACGTCATCGAGCTGAACGTGTGCCAAGAACTCGGAGGTGCCGGAGTAACGGTGCTTGGATCGGTCGGATCGTGAAGACGTACGACTACATCAACCGCGTTGATATAACGCTTCCGCTTTCGGTCTACGAGGGTACGTAGACAACACTCTCCCCTCTCGTTGCTATGCATCACCATGATCTTGCGTGTGCGTAGGAATTTTTTTGAAATTACTACGTTCCCCAACACAAACATCTTTTGGGCCTGCTCGCCCATAGCTGTAAAGAAGAGCTTCGTCCCTTCTTAGATTCTTATATTCAAAACTTGTAAACATCAAAACCTCTTTCTTTTGCCCCTAAAGGGTTGAGGGAACCCTCCAAAACCCCCATATGTAATTATGTAATATCGGTTGGTGTTAATATACAAGTCAGTGGGAGCCTCTCCCACTGTCACTCAGTTTAAAAAAAACATTTGACCAAAGACATGATTCGGAGCTGATGCATATAGTGCCAAAACTCGCGACGCTGAACACTCCCTAAGGTGTTCGGTCTTTATGAATGCGGGTGAAACAACACCCTAAAAAAAAGAGCCCCTAGTGTCCAGTTACGAGCAAAAATTCTAACGTGGCCACATGCCAAAACGCCAGCCTCCTCCTTGGTTATAGTAGAAAAAACCAGGGGATGTGTAGCAGCAAGAGACAGTAAAAAAGGTTTACGCAGGGTCTTAATCTAAAAAGAATCCTTAGGACGGGTCCCTACTGCACGTCTGCGCCTGTGTCTCCGCTGTGCCGTGTCCTGGACGGGCGCCGCACGACGTTCATGTGTAAAAGAGAGGAACTGAATTGAAAATGGGTCGTGCGGAACAAAAAGATAATAAACAAAATATAAAGTAAAAAATACATAAAGTTGAGCTTTATTGTCTCTGCGTATAGCCCCTGGTGCGGGGGTATATGGCGTTTTAAGCCTGCGTTGATGATGGACTTGTGCCGAACTCATTTAGTCCGGGTCCGTGGCCTTTAATGACTTATATCGAAAGAGTCTTTTGTCTGGCGAGGCCACTTTATTGTGCGGCTGTTTAAGCGGCCGCGCAATCCTCCGTTTGGAGGAGGCGTATTTTAGTGCGCTCCCATTAAAGAGATGATGCCTCGTGGACCGGGCATCTTAAGCGTGAGAGATGCATAGTGCGGTATTGCGTTAAAGCGAGCGAAAGCTCCGCGTCCCATTAGTGCTTGATAGCGACTTGAAAACGGGACGACATGGAAGGTCAGCTTTTCGCGACGGAAGTTATTGGCAGAGCCAAATATGACTGCGAGCCGGAGAAAACCCATACAATGGGTGTCCGGGCCCGGTGCTACCCCTTGAAAGGAGGTTTTGCTGTGGCGGATTCTTACTGGGTTTATACCCATGCGGTGGATTGTATCCTGATATATTAGGTTTAGTCCACTGCCGCCGTCCATAAGGACATTGTTAAACTGGAATCCGTCGATTATTGGATCGAGTATCAGGGCAGTCCGGCCTGCGTTTTTGATATTTCTAGAATAATCTAGCTGATCAAAAAATGATTGGTTTTAATAACCAGTGGCGGGACCCCTGAGGGATAGGTTTTATTGTGCGTACCTTTATGGGTGACACACGTTTTGTTACGTGAAGTGAGTTCACTGTTTTAACTTCTTGTGGGAAGTTCTTTTGTTTCCTGGTGTTCTGCTTCTGGGGATCGTCCTCGTCTTCGCTTGGTGTACGAGCCCCTAGTGTTCGGCGTTAAGCCTTCCGAATTGTTTAAAAACCCAACAGTCTCTGTGGGTGTGATTGGCCGGCTTCCCAGGAGTACCGTGTATCTGACATATTCTGTCCAGGATTCTGTTTAAGCTGGACGGATCGTCCCTATTATCCTGAAGGGGTGGTTTTGTCTGATTTTGCCGTGAGCTTTTGAATCCGGCATTGACTGCCGTGTTCTTCGGACATTTTTCTTTGGTTCGGCGACGGTCCTTATTTCGTCGCGGTTTTCCGTTTCCATCCCTGATTTCGGATGTACTTGGGTCGCTGGGGCTGCATCGTGCCAACCAGCTGTCCTCTCCTGCGCAAAAGCGGGTCATGAGGCTTGTGAGTGCGGCCATTGTTCTTGGCTTTTCCTGGCCGAGGTGTCTGGCGAGCCATTCGTCTCGGACATTATGCCTGAAAGCTGCTAAGGCTTCGGCGTCCGGACAATCCACTATCTGATTCTTTTTAGTAAGGAATCTGTTCGAGAACTGCCGAGCTGATTCTCCAGGCTGTTGAGTAGTATGTGACTGAGATCGTCTGCGTCCGGGGGGCGGACATAGGTCCCTTGAAAATTTGCTCGGAAAGCATCCTCGAGCTCTTCCCAACTTCCAATTGTGTTTTCGGGAAGGCTTTTAAGCCAGTGCCGGGCTGGCCCTTTAAGCTTAAGGGGTAAATATTTGATGGCGTGGAGATCATCTCCTCTAGCCATATGTATGTGGAGGATATAATCCTCGATCCAGACTCCGGGGTCTGTTGTTCCATCGTACGCCTCTATGTTGCCGGGTTTGAATCCCTCTGGAAATTCATATTCCAGGACCTCATCGGTGAAACATAGGGGGTGTGCGGCGCCCCTGTATTTGGGTGTGCCGGATTCTGATGATGGCTTTTTTGCGTTGCTTGCGAGGGCTTGCTTTCTTGGCCCGTAAATGGACCTGGCTGGGCCATGATGCGAGTCTTTAATTGGGTCGCATGCCGCATTGAGTGCGGCGCCGCTTGCCGTTTTATGGTGGTCGTGGGGTCGTCTATCCGACCGTGTGGCTTTATTTTTTGAATACGAGGGCTCTAGGGCCTCTTGGTCGAATTCGGGCAGTAGTTTTCTCTTCGGATAGCTTTTAGTGCGGCGGCTGCCGCCGTATTTGTCTGCGGTCTTGATTACCTTGCTCCATCTTTTCCTGAGTGCATCTTCCGCCGTCTTTAGCTTCCGCTTCTGCTTTTTCAGGCTGCGTGCTGTGGCAACGAGCCTTTCATGGAGATTCTTCTGCTCCGTGGTTTTATCCAGCGTGAGATCGTCCGGAGTTCTGTTATGGCTGGGGGAGGGTTGTCTGTCTTCTCTATCCGCGTTGCCCTGTTCGGACGGTTGCTCTGAGGCATGCTCGTCGTCTACCGGCTCATCCTGCTCTATGGCTGGGTCTTGATCGAGGAGGGGCTTGGCTCGGCGTTTTCGTCGCTGCTTTGATTGCTTTTTGGAGGGTTTATCCCTTTTTCCGTCCCCTTTTTCCTCGTTGTCGTTTCCTTTAGGGGTATCCACCATGAATACATTGTTAGGTGGGGTGGCGGTCCAGCGCCCTATAGGTGCTGGTTCCTGTTCGTCTCCATCTTCGCCGTCCATACCATCGAAGTCTTCGGATCCGAAGTCCAATATGTCGGTTAAATCATCGACATTGGCTATTAAGTGGGTGGTGGGTGGGCTTTGAATTTCTTCGTCGTCCGAATCCCAACCTCGCAGACCATAGTCCGGCCTGGGCTCTCCTGATAGAGCGAGAGACTTGAGAGAATTCAGGATATCACCGAAAGGTGAGTACTGAAAGATGTCCGCGGCGGTGAACTCCATTATAGGCGCCCAATCGGATTCGATCGGCAGGGGCACGGGAGGCCCGGAGTTTGGAGAAGAATCCGACTCCTTGGAGTCATGGGCCGTGCGGAGTGCGGGGCTGGCGTTCGGCTCGATCGCCTTCAAGATCGCAGCCCCCGAGGTGACGTCCAACCGTTCATCCTCAAAGAACGCAGCGGGCTCCGAGTCGAGGATCGGGGCCGGTGCTTGTGCGGCCTCCAAGGCACTATTCCGAGGCAGAGCTATATCCTGCCCCTCGAGGTAGTGCGGCGCGCTTGGCTGTGGCTCGAACCCGTCGAAGATCAAGTCTCCGCGGATATCTGCCATGTAGTTTAAGCTTCCAAACCTGACTTGATGGCCAGGGGCGTAGCTTTCGATCTGCTCCAGACGACCAAGCGAATTGGCCCGCAGAGCGAAGCCGCCGAAGACGAAGATTTGTCCGGGGAGGAAAGTCTCACCCTGGACCTCATCATTGTTGATGATCAAAGGAGCCATCGGGCCTAAAAGCGACGACACAGAGGAACTCTCAATGAAAGCACCAATGTCGGTGTCAAAACCGGTGGATCTCGGGTAGGGGGTCCCGAACTGTGCGTCAAGGTCGGATGGTAACAGGAGACAAGGGACACTTTATTTTACCCAGGTTCGGGCCCTCTCGATGGAGGTAAAACCCTACTCCTGCTAGATTAATATTGATGATATGGGTAGTACAAGAGTAGATCTACCACGAGATCAAGGAGGCTAAACCCTAGAAGCTAGCCTATAGTATGATTGTGTATGATGATGGTTGTCCTACGGACTACAACCCTCCGGTTTATATAGACACCGGATAGGGTTAGGGTTACACAGAGTCGGTTACAATGGTAGGAGATCTTGAATATCCGCACGCCTAGCTTGCCTTCCACGCCAAGAAAAGATCCTTCCGGACACGGGACGAAGTCTTTAATCTTGTATCTTCATAGTCCTGGAGTCCGGCTGAAGGTATAGTCCGGCTATCCGAACACCCTAATCCAGGACTCCCTCAGGTGGAGAGCGGAGGGCTGGAAAAAGAGAGTGGGGATTTTGGTGAGAAAACAATGTGGGCGGGTACAAAAGCACGGGCTCGGCCTTCCTTCTTGGTGGGACATGGGTGTCATCGTCCGACGTGTCTCGTGTCCGGATTCAAATAAAGCCCCCAACTTTGGTTTCGATTTGCGGAAAAATCGTGGTCCGACTGTTCCGCGGACGGATGAAACTCGGTGTTGGATGAATTATAAGGTCCAGACAGATACTTCCAGACGGATACTATCGGGTTGAGTGTCGCCGTTGAAGATTCCCTCATGCACTAGGACACCTTTTTTGTTTTGAGGGCGATGCACTAGGACACCTACAATCCTACACTCCCTCACTCAGCACAACTTTCCACCCAACTAGACCACGTGAAGGAGAAGCCTTGTTCGTTAGCGAAAAAGCCAATTGACCTTGTTTGGCTTTTTAGAATCAACTTTTTTTAGGAATAAAGCATAAGCCATTTTAAAATCAACTTCGGAAATGGCTTCTTCCTATATGCATCTCATGGATCATCTTATGAAGGATGGTTTAGTACACCATCCATAATGTATCTGCCGTTTTGCCATGGTGTAGTACCAACGTACCTTTGAGCTAGGGATGCAAGTGTATGCCCTAAAACAAGCAAATTAGTTCATTCCGGCTGTAAGATTAATTCTAAATATATACTACTCCTATGATATTGCCTGCAAACCCGCCCGTCCTGCATCCCTACTTTGAGCCAGTCATGTAATCCGATTTGTGATGAACTTTCAAAAATTTAAAATCAACATATACTGGTAAGCTCATGTAGTGTCGTTGTACTTATCTTTGTTGCATCCGCTGCGTTGGGCAAGAGTGTGATTATCCTAAAGTTGAGGCCCACACATGTCTGCTGCTCCTACTATATATACGTACACCCATACATGGTCCACTGATCTATCGATCGTGCAATAATTAATCAATCCGACACAGCATCAAAATCAGGAGCTAGCTACAGTAGCTACCATGGCGGCGGCTGCTCTCCCCGCGCTCTGCACTGCTCCCAAACCCCTGGTCTTATCGTTGCCTCGCTCCACACCGATCAACCTCCGCCGCTCAAAGATGGTAGGCAGCCCCGCCCGTTCCGTGAAGGCAGCGACCACCACGTCGACGCCAGTCGAGGAGGAAGCAGCTGCTGGGGACGGCGGCGGCACAAAGCTGTCTGCTTGGACAAGCGTCCGGCAGGAGCGGTGGGAAGGCGAGTTGGCCGTCGAGGGAGATCTCCCACTCTGGCTGGTACGTACGTATAGCACTACGTTAATTACCTATATATATGCATATCTGCCTGAATCATCCATTAGTTGCTCAAAAATGTACTGTATGTATGTCTGCTGTGTGGGCTAGAACGGCACGTACCTGAGGAACGGCCCAGGGCTGTGGGACGCCGGCGACGTCGCGTTCCACCACCTGTTCGACGGCTACGCGACACTCGTCCGCGTCTCCTTCTCGCATGGCCATGCCACCGGCGCGCACCGGCAGATCGAGTCGGACGCGTACATGGCCGCCAGGAAGCATGGCCGGCCAGTGCTGCGCGAGTTTTCCCAGTGCCCCGAGCCCGGGACCCTGCTCGACCGCGTGCGCGACGCCGTGGGGCTCCTCAGCGGCGCGGCCCTCACCGACAACCCCAACAGCGCCGTGCTGCCGCTCGGCGACGGCCGGGTCATGTGCCTCACCGAGACCACCAAGAGCTCCGTCCTGATAGACCCGCACACGCTCGACACGGTCGGCAAGTTCGAGTTCACGGGAAAAGTCGGCGCCAATGCCATGATACAGTCGGCGCACCCGATTGTGACCGAGTCCGAGTTCTTGACGCTGCTCCCTGACCTTGTCCGGCCAGGCCACCTTTTGGTGAGGATGGAGGCTGGGAGCAACGAGAGGAAGGTCGTAGGGAGGGTGGACTGCCGGGGTGGGCCGACGCCGGGGTGGATGCACTCCTTTGCCGTGACGGAGAAGTATGTCGTGGTGCCCGAGATGCAGCTCCGGTACTCGTCGACCAGCCTGCTCAAGTCCGAACTCGCCCAGTTCTACGCCTTCGACTGGCTTCCTGCGTCCGGGAGCTACATGCACGTCATCTGCAGGTCCACCGGCAAGACTGTAAGTAAACCCACATATACCCGGCGGCAGGTGGCCGGGCCGGCCGGGTACGTGTAGGACCGATGTTCATATACAGTACATACATACCGTTGCTCTACTTATGTTTGTTGATTTTCATAGCCCGGTCGGCCGCTGCGTTTGTTCTTGTCCATGCATGCAGGTGGCGAGCGTTGAGGTGCCACCTTTCATGGCAATCCACTTCATCAATGCGTACGAGGAGGTAGGCGAGGAAGGCCAAGCAGCTCAAGTCATCGTCGATTGCTGCGAGCACTACGGTGACCCTGCAATCATCGAGACGCTTGTCCTCCAGGGACTGAGGTCGTTCAGGGGCACGGACACGCTGCCTGACGCCAGAGTCGGCCGGTTCAGGATACCGCTGGACGGCAGCCCGTCCGGCGAGCTCCAGACGGCGCTGGACCCTGAGGAGCATGGCCGTGGGATAGACATGTGCAACATCAACAGGGCGCGCCTCGGGAAGAAGTACCGCTATGCTTACGCCTGCGGCGCGCGCCGGCCGTGCAACTTCCCCAACACGCTCACCAAGATCGACCTGGTGCTGCGGAAGGCCATGAGGTGGCACGAGGAGGGCGCCGTGCCATCAGAGCCCTTCTTCGTGGCAAGGCCCGGGGCAACCGACGAAGACGACGGAGTGGCCATGTCTATCGTCAGCGCCGAGGATGGTGGAGGTTTCATGGTGGTGCTCGACGCGGCGACGTTCAAAGAGATTGCGCGCGTCAGGTTCCCATATGGGCTGCCCTACGGTTTCCACGGATGCTGGATTCCAGCCAAGAACTGAAGGCAACACAACAAATTCATCCTGCCGATGTGTTTCCCGTTTCTGTTTTTCTTTTTTCTTTCAACCAGGCATCGGTCCGTTCCTATCAAGGGAAACACTTGCCATCGTCCGGCTGATTTCGTTCACTCACGTCGCCTGAAAAAAGTCTTATGCGACCGTGTCGCATGTGCGAGACCCTTTTCCGCGTGCGAAACCTAGCAGACCGAATATTCTTTGGCTCCCCTTGTGTTGAATCAATAAATTTGGATTGCATATTCTTTTTTTGCGGGGAATCTGGGTTGCATATTCTGCCCTCAAAAACTGTTGTGATACTTTATACTTGTGGATTATCAGCATCACCATTTGCAATGAGCTTCATTTTCTCTCTGCAGCACAGATTGTAAACGGCCCGCCTAATAAGTCCGCACTTATCGTACGAACCGTACCTATTATGAAGTTGTCGACCATTATATGCTTTTTGATCCCCGCCCCTTGCAGCGCTAATATCTCTATCCTCTAGTGATCTTGTATCCATCTACCTAACCATATAAATGCGACCTCGTCGAGTTGAGCCAGCACGTGGTTGTGATCGTCCACGAATTTCGAGACGAACCAAACTCCACGTGATCTGTCCAACTTCACCACCAACTGAACACCGCACTCGCAACAAGTCTCGGGTCTTAGCCTGCTGGTGTGGCCCTCCATGGTTATGAATTTGCTCTGATATTTCCATGCCCTGGAGCAAATGAACCGTCTGAATTGTATAATCCTTGAAAGACCATTCTCTTGTTTCACCTTCTTTTTCCTGATGCTAAATCCACGCTCTTTGGCGCGCTTGTTGTGGAACATACATGCATCCTCCTTGACCAAAAAATCATAGCCATAGCCTTCGTATGTGTCTCCAGCATCTATTGCTGGTATTGAGCCGCCTCAATGTCCATCTCAGCTTCGTCGTCATCTCCTCTACAAGCATCTACGCACTCCTACGAAATTACACATAAAACCATGTAAGTTATGATGACTTAGTTCATACTACTGCGTGCCATACGAAATGTTTGGACGAACCTGGCTCAAGTTATCCACGAAACATTCCAGAAAATCATTTTGCTCATTCTGAACATCCACATCTTCCTGTACATTAAAAACATAGACAACTAAGTAGCCCAGTGTCCATTGGATTGGTGTGTCTTCTACTGTGCATTGTGGGCGCATCTTTGTCACGCTTTATGCGAGATGAAAGAATCGATCGCCCTACATGTGCCGGCCCATCACAGAAGGAGCGCTGGCTCCCTATCGCAGTTTTTTTTTCTGTTTTATTACTTTTATGTATCTTTATTTATGAAATGGAACCATGTTTTCTTAAATTTATAAAAATGTTCGCCGCCCATTTGAAAAATGTTCATGTTGTGTAAAATAATGTTCACGACTTTAAGAACCATGTTTCTGATATTATTAAATTGTTCACGACTTTAAGAAAAATATTCGTGATATTTTTAAAAGGTTTACACAAGGTAAAAATGTGTCCACGTAATTCCAAAAAAAAAATTATGCCACTAAAAAAGTTTCATATATTTTGAAGAAATATGCACTTGTTTAAAAAAATTTGTGAAATCTCTAAAAAAGTACAATGTAAGAAAATGTTTACGTAGTTTGAAAAATGGTTCATGCCACTAAATAAAATGTCCAATGTGTATTTGAATTTTTCTAACATCTATTCATAAAAATGTCCAAAACATTTATCCGAATAAATGTACATCATGTATTAAAAAATCTGCAATGTGTATCAAAAGAATATTCCACGTGTATACTAAAAATCTGTATCAAAGAATTATGGAACAAAGGGAGTGCAGCGTGTACTGAAAAAAAAAACATGTAAAAGAAAAAGGGAAAAAGGGGAAAATCAAAGCAAAACCAAAGAAAACAGCTAATAAAAAGCTCAGTAAAAATCAAAGGAAACCGATAGAAAAGAAAAAAAAATTGTAAACCAGAGAAAATTGTGAACCAGATATTTGTTGACCTTAGGGGCAACCGTGTCGGGTCTTATCTAGGTTTAGGTGATGTTAGCGCCAACCGGTCAGCGTTCATTAAAAGACACAATCTTCATGAAAACTTCCTTGTGGCCAAGCAAGTTGCAAGGAAGCTGATTTGCGTGAAAAAGAAATGTGTACACCTCAAACTTGATATTTCGTGCGTGATTGACTCCCTTTCTTGGCCCTTCCTTTTCGAAGTTCTTAGCCACAAGACTTTTAGCACCATATGGCTTCGTTGGGTTGCCCTTCTACTCTCCACGGCGAGCACCAAGTTGGTAGTGAATGGAGTTCCAAAAAGAGGATCATGTACTCGCAGGGTCGGAGATAGGACTCAGGTACGCCAGCCTAGTCATGATGACGAATTCTTCATACCTACTTCCTCCGTTCCTAAATAATTGTCTTTCTAGCCATATCAAATGGTTGAAGCAAGGTGTTGTACATTTCAGTGGAGCTAGTTAATTGCAAATGGAAGATAGCTCCATTAAACAACAAAATCTTCATCTAGATTGGCCTATGACATAATTTAGACCCTGGAGCGTCGTGTGAGTAGGAGAAGGGCATTGCAAACTACATCCGCATTCAACGTGTGTATGGGCAACAAACCCGGTGGCATGCATTGCCTCACCACAATGTTCCTATCTGCCAGCACTCCAACGGCGACTGAGAGCGAAAATCTACAACGTTGGTGACGAGTAATGCTACATTCATGGATCATTACGGAGGGTTTATAGGGCCATTATGACTGAGAGGCCCCGCCCACCTGAAAATGAAAATGAAAATTGGGGGGCAGGGGGCGGGGGATGGAGAGAATTAGATGAAGGAGCCCCTGAACCTCCTGTAACCCATCCGTGGGTTTAGCAAAAGGTCTTTGATTCTCTTGTTAAGTTGATCACTTGTAGCCTCTGGAAGCAACAAAATGTGCGAGCATTCGCTGGTACACATCTGCATATCAATGGAAGCACCCTGGTGGCTCAAATAATGGATGAGTTCAAGCTTTGGAAGAAAGCTGGGGCAAAGGAGATTGACCTTGTAGAGAGTAGTTAGTGCAGAGTTGTATGGTGTTGAGTAAACCCTCCCTTATCGCCAGCGATATGGCATGAGGATCCTATAAACCTTTTGCTTCATTCAATAAAGATAAGGTACGCCAATGCATACTCTAAAAATATAAGAAGAAATTGACAGAAATAAAGTATACAAGCTCTCTTACTTAGTACACGGTAAACCATTATAATACATTTTGAAGGAAGAAAAAAAATCTCAATGAAACACTATACAATAACTTAGGACAAGACAATTTTGACAAAAACTAGAAAATGTTGCACGAATCTCCAATTGGCGATATATAGATGATGGATGCATGCACACTATTATATATAACATGCATGCATGTGGTTGCGGTAGAAAACCATTTCTCGCGGTGTTATCGTCTAGGCACGTAATCCGACATGGTGTGACACGACGAGAAACGACGACCTTGCATAGAGAGCTGCTTGCTTGATTAATGATTAGCCGGTGCCGCCGAGCACGGACTTGAGCTTCTTGACCTGCGCGTCGTCGAGGAAGGTGACAGTCTCGACGACGGCGGACGGCAGGTTGTTGGCGAAGAGCGCGTAGTCGGTGATCTGCAGGCCGGGGTTGGGGCCGCTGAAGGCGACGAGGGCGACGGCCGGGGAGCTGCCGCCGTTGTACTGGTAGTGGAGCAGGCCCTGAGGGAACACCATGATGTCGCCCTTGTAGAGCGTCTTGGTGTAGACGGTGTTGGAGGAGGAGCTGATGAAGCCGGCGAGGATGGTGCCCTCGGTGACGAAGAGCAGCTCAGAGGCAGCCGGGTGGGTGTGGAGCGGCACGACGCCGCCGACGGCGATGTCGAGCCTGGCGGCGGAGATGCCAAGCCCGTTGACGCCGGGGAACTGGCCCACGAAGGCCGGCGTGACGGCCGCCTTGATGAGGTTGTTGGTGTTGCCGGCGGTGGCCAGGCCGTGGTAGTAGAAGTCGCCCGCGCCGACGCCCGGCTTGCACGGGTACCCCGCCGGCGTGTCGGGGCAGGCCAGGTCGGCCACGCAGAAGTCCTGGGTCAGGGCCAGGGCGGAGAAGGGCAGGAGGAGGAAGGAGACGAGCACTGCAGCGAGCAACATTGCGTTGGCCATTCTTCTGGGCTAGGCGTGCTTGCTGCTGCTTCGTGTGTGCTACTGTGTGTGCTCTGGTGGCGTTTATATAGGAGACGGCCAGATGTAGGAGTACGGTAAATAAGCTCGTACGTACGCAGCAGGTAGAACAATGTAATGTGAGTGATACGTACTAGTGCATTTGTGGGAGCAAGTCTAGCTCAACGGTTCAGGAAGTGGATATACAAACTTAACACCTGGTTTAAATCCTCACAAAGACAAATTTAGGTTCGTATTTATTCTTACTCGCACATATATCCTTGAGGACTATGCTTGGTGCTTAGTCAAGATTTAAAAAATCTTAATACTCATGCTTAAAAGACTGTGTACCAATCGAGACCTGTTCCTGGGCGGATGATCTCGGGGACGATGCGTCTTCTCGGCTAGGCGCGGCCGATTTGGGGCTTATCGGACGGCGCACGCTCCTGGCGGCGACGCGCTACTAGGTGCAGGCCTCAAACAGATCAGCACCACATGCGCCCATAGATCGACGATGTCCTCGTGCCGAAGCCAGGCATAGAAAGCGGTCGCACATGGCGACCGACGGCGTGTGCACTGAGTACGTGGAGTTCTTTTTCGGTTGGAGCATGAGGACTTCCGACCGGCTTCACGGGAGGCTTGATTGGCCAAAGATGTGCTCCTCTACGCATTGCAGAACTACCATGACATTGGCGAATCTGCCTATGCGGATTTGAGGAGGCACGTCACGAGGACCCACTTTTGTCGGCATGGTCGGGTGGCATCTTTAGCTCCGATTACCATGGTGCTGACAATGAAGGAAAAAATCAAGATGGGTGCGCCCAGAAGATCAGTGGATTTCGATGGCTCATGTCGAGTTCAGGATTTCAAGTGGTAACAATGGCGAGGTTTTGGATGTGGTGAAGACCGTGAGTCGAACAATTGGTGTTCTGCAGCAGGCTCAGCAAGCGGGGACAAAAGAGGACATCATTCTTTTTTTTTTAAACGAAGGCTCAAGGGGAGCCCAGCTTTGAATTAACGAAGCCATCAACCGGTCAGGATTACACAAGGCCACCAAGCGATAGCGACCGAAAGATAAAATGGAGCTTAGTGAACAGCTAACAATACAACACACACTAGAGCTGAAAGAAAATACAAGAAGAGCCCTGCTAGTAGTGTCGAAGCCTACTGCACATAGTCAACAGAGAGGGGAGCAGCAGAGAAGCCTCGATGATCAGCCGAAGGCCAGAGAAAGGTGTGCACTGTCTGAACCCAAGGGCAAGGGAAGAACATCGCTCCCAACGCCGAAGAGGAACCCTTTCCTCTCGCCTAGGCTCGAAAGCGCCGATCGTTGGTGCTCACCCGAGAGCTAGAGCAGACGCCAGCCGAATCCCCATCGCAGACAAGATGCACAACCCTCGCCACGCCGCAGGCACACACCACAGCTGCACTGCCACCACTCCTGAACAACCAAGAGCAGAACGATAGCCGTCGGGAGGTCGCCGAAGAAGAAAGCTGCCGAGGCCAAGAGGCGGAGTAGGGGAGCACCGGGTCCCGTTCCATGGCCGCAAGAAGGACTCCTGCAGGAACGAGCACCCTCCACAGAAAAACGCAAACTTGGTCTCGCAGCCGACGGACGCCCACCAACCACCTCATCCCTCTCCCGGAGAACCAGACACCCAAGACGGCGCCTCCAACAAGGACGCGACGCACTAGGCGCCGCCGCCGGCCAACCCGAGACGAGTTTTGGGTTTTCACCCGGGGTCTGGGACGGGAGTGAAGAGGAGAGCCCTCGACGGCGCCTCCAGCGAAGAACATGACGCACACACGCGTCGTCGCCGTCATGACCGGAGGACCGGCCAAGGGTTTCCCCCGGGCTTGAACCTGAGCACCCGCACCCCACCAGCACCGGATCTGGCGACCAGAGTCCCAGAAGGGTACGACCGGCGGGGAGGAGAAGAGCAGGGGAGGAGGGCGCCTGACCTTCAGATCTGGGGCAGAGGGACTCCGCGCCACGACCGCCCGCTGTATCCTCGCTGCCCGGGAAGCCGAGGATGCCGGCCACCTCTTCCTGCGCGCGCCGCCAGTCGCGGAGGCAGCGCCGCCTCGCCGTCCGGGGCCGCCGCCCCGGCTTCCAGGTCCTTCGCGGGGGCACGAAGCAACGCAGCACCTCACCGCCACCTTCATCGACGACCCAGCAGGCTTGCCTGTCGATCCCCTCAGGTGGCGGCGAGGAGGGGGTGGCGGTGCGGGGGAAACCCTAGTCGCCCCCGAGTCGCCCTCGGGAGGACGAGCGAGGGCCGGGGGGGATGTCTTGGTACTTGAGGACATCATTCTTGGTGGTATTCTTTGGGCAACAAGTCTCGATTTCTGGGGTAAAAACCCTTGGTCTGACCTTTACTAGTTGTATCTGCCAATGGCGGATCTCTATTCGTCTCTTTGTTGAAGGCATTGTCTAGAGGTTATCAGGACTTCTTCGGGGGTGAAAACCCATGATCTTATCAGGCGATGACGGTGTTTGTGCACTATTTCCTTCCTGAAGGCGTCGCTCTTCGAGGACCTTTTTGTAGTCCGGATGTGGCCATCGGTGGTGGTAGTTCCGGCTGCTTCACTGATTAGTTTGATGGGCTTTCTTTTGGTTGTGTGCATCCTTGATGTCTTTCTTGACAGCATGTTGTTGCAGAGGCCGGGTATAATTGATATCTTCTTGGTATTAATATATTTTCATTATCAAAAACGTAGTGCATTTGTCATCTGCCCGTGCATCCATGGCACGCTGCCCGGCGGGGTACCCGTGCATGCATGGCACTGTCAGGATTTGTGGGGATATCAACAAGACGTAGAGGATCGAGCCAGTGGACAAACGTTTATAGCTGTGCATGGTCCTCAAAATAGGACCGCTTTGATGAAGGAAAGCTCTTGCAATGCTGCATTATTAGGGAATTACAGGACATGGTGAGCTGTTTTCCCAATGAGATGGATATATATACATGAGCTCATTGCATTAATTCCCAGTTTCTCATGCAAGGTACGTAGCTTAGTGTGAGAGGGTCGAATGCATGCACACGTAAAGACGAACTTGGTACGGTAACTTTGTTACTTGTTAGTCATCTCTGGCTTAGCAAGTTTGTGGAGACAAAAACTGCAGCCTTCTTTTGTTGCTTTGATAAGCAAAGATATCAGTGACCTGGTGCGTAATTAATCATGTGAAATTTTAACTGCTAGTCTAAGACCTACACGCTTGTAGATTTTGTGATTCATGGACAGGATATTATGTGGTGCTACATATACTTTTGGGACCAGCAGCAGCAGGCAAGCACAACTTGCGAATTTGTTTTGTTTTCTTGCTTGGCTGTCCAGACGTACACTTTGTTCCGTTATGTTATACAGACAAAACCTGCTTTATAATCTTGACAATTATGTCTCTTATGGCGCTGCTGGAATGAGAGAAACAGTAGGGATCATGGTGGCCAACCAGAGTCTGTGGATGAGATGCGATAACATACCTGATCCAGATGCATGCAAACGAATGGGAGGGTTTTGGGGGAAATCTGCTGTCAACCGGAGACCTGATGTTGGATGGACACTGCCCCCAGCTGCAGAATATGTTCAGATAAGTTCTCATGGGGCCTTTGCCACTGGTTCAGGTAATGGCGGGTGGGACTGTACCGCATATTGGTAATGCTTTGCATGCTCACGCAGTGGCACTAATCAACGTCATTAGTCTATCTCGAGAGTTTGGTTGGGGCATGTCATGTCTTAAACCGGCACTGATTCAGGCGGTGACTTCTTCCGACTTTGACCTCTCACCGATGGGGAACCTGTTTAGTGAAGCAAAACTCCTTAGACTTAAAAGTGAGAATTTTGTGAGGTGTAGTCCAAGGGCATGTAACAAGGCAGCATAATACTTGCCTCTTTAGGACTAGACCGCATAAAGGCGGGTGTTTCAGGATCAGAAGAGCGAGAGGTTCTGGAGACCCGTTCTTCAACTTGCCGGTGCATGCCGGCGTTCAGGATGAAGTAGGCTACAATGGCGGCACAAATTGCGAGACAAGACAAAAATCCTAACTCAATTTTATTTATATTCGGCGATGGCCAATAGGTCATATATACAAGGCAACCAAACGGTCTCGTGGTGCGATCGTGATCTAAACGGACTAGGTTTACCGAAATATGTGCCTAGAGAGATGCTGACATGACAGCTTATAGGTGGGCGGGGTGACGTGCCTGCTTACATGTGGGTCCATACGCCGGTGACAGCATGCATTACCGTCACAGTTTGTAGACGCCATCAATTTGTTTTGTATTGCAATTTGCAACCAAAATTAAATAAAAGATAGAACACAAATGTGACAATTATCACATGAACTGTATGAGACATTACAATAATGAACCATGGGCCAGTTTCATGATGATTAAACAACGCACCAGTATGATGGTGATATTTTTTCCGAGGTTGATGTTATGATATCCCATAGCACATGACACAGTTTCATGACGATCGAACAATGCACCAGTATGACCAAATCCTAGTTTGTAGAGTTTGCACGGGTGGATTAGATTTCGACCGTAAGTTTCTGGTGTGCTCAAAAGAGGTTCGAAATAAAATCTAATTCTTTTCTATGGGATTTGGTCACCAGTTATGTCACATATTCTCCATTTTCTCATGTCCTAGGGGTATGAGATATGTGTACGTTTGAAGTGGTCGGCGAAGAATGGAAGGGGAGAGTGAGGACCATGATCCACAAGCTCGCTGATGAAAAGTTGATGCTACAGAATCACTGATGGACAAGGACAAGCAGGATAGCTTGTATGAAAGAAGAGAGGAAGGCAGTGAACGTCAATTTCAGGCAGGCAATTAAGAGCAAGGTAGAAGGGATTTAGTTCTACTGTTAATGATAGGTGGATGTGTAGTTATGTATGCTCTCATGCAATTGTTCATCATGTGATTCATGTGAAATGTTATGATCACTTTCATGAATATTTGGAAACACTTTCATAAATACATTGGATAGCTTTCAAAAATAATTGAGAGCACTTACAGAAATATATGATAACAAATTTAGAAATATGTGCGATCAGTTAAACAATAGTTTCAATTAATACAATATTACAACAGTGACATCAACAAGCCAAGCAATGTGCTAATAACACAACTTTTAATCAGGATAACTATCATAGTTATCTGGATTTAATTCCTCGTCATCAATTCATTCATCGTCACTGCTATCGATGTATTCAAGACACGCTAGTTCTTTAACAACTGAGCTTTCTTCTTCATGTGTTAGCTTGGGATGCCACTATGGACGGGGATTACATACATGTGTTAGCTTGGGATGCCACTATGGACGGGGCTTCCTTGTACCAAAAGGTTGGCGTATTTGCGCTTAGAAAGAATCCATCTGACATCATCTTCATGTTTCTCTTGCTAGCAAGGTCAAAACAAAATTACTGATTTATGCTGATATCCCACCTCAAGAAATTCCGTCAAAATCCCGCATAATTCAACTTCTTCTTTATCATCAACACATACCTTCATCATGACGCTGGAATTTTGAGTCCCTCGATTCTTTTCAAGATCCACGATACGAAACCTAGCACCATTGACATTGCAGGAAGACCACGCATTTATAAGAGTGTTTGGCCCTCATGATAGTTCTCTCAAAGCTCGTGATACATTTTTAAATTTCTCACATGATCGTCAAACCATCCTCTGAACTCATTGTGCTTCTCATCGATGTTCCTCTCACTTTTTTTTCTTTAACTTTTCCTTGTGAACCCTATAAAAAACTTATTATGAACCTAGTTAAAATAGTTGTTATATCGTAGTACAAGTTAATAAGGTGATTGAAACTTACTCCATATACCTTGTGCTTTTGGAAAAATTTCAAGTATATACCAATGCATTTTTGGCAAATCCACTTTGAAACATTGTTTACGGCTCCCCCAACGCCGCATGCACTATCTAAAAAAAATACCTAACCCACCTCTACGAGCTTTATGATTTTTATCCTTCTTATCCTTGTTTCTTTGTGTTCAATTAAATCCTGTGTATATATCATCGTTGAAAAATCTAGAGCAAAATATCAAGCACTCATCATCGATATAGGCCCGGGCAAATGAACCTTCAAGCCTTGCTTTGTTACACACAATTGAATTGAGGTACCCAAGTCTTCTCTCAACTGGAAACATCCAACTATATTGAACAGGGCCCCTTAGAAGTGCTTTCCCTGGATGAACAACTAGGTGAAGCATTATATCGAGTAGGTGGGAAGATCTTCTCAAGCTTGCAAAGAATTTTTGGGAATTTCATGTTCCAATTGTTTCAGGACTTCTTAATGTCTTGGCACACAAGTCCTTCAAAAATCTTCCTAGTTGAGTGATAGTCGTATACATCTATTAAACAAATCCGGCTCGTCAAACACCCGCGGACACACCTGGGCGCGTCCGCGAGCAGTGATCAGCCAACCCTCAAATTTTCTTCTCTGCATCCGAATACCTCATACTTAAACCCTTAAAACTATACAAACCATGCAAAGTAAACATCTACATAGTACGTGGGTCAACTAAACCTACACTACACTACTCGGTGTCGTCGGAGATGTCCACTATCTCCGTTTCGGGCTCCGGGTACATGGGCGGCAGACGCAACTCCGGTTCCGCGGTGGCCTCCGCCTCCATCTCCGCTTCCACCTCGTCGAAAAGTGTGTCGGTGCCCGCATGCTCTTGCCGGTTGGACTGCACGTATGCCTCATTTTGGAGGGACTTCAGGATGGCGGTCAGCTCTGCCATCTACGCCGCTTGGGCGACCTCGAACTCTACCATAGTGTCCTCCATGGTGAAGCCCGCAATCCGCGCCGGCTCCTCCATTTCCTCCTCCTCCGGATATACCCCATCCATGGGCTCCGGTTTCTGCTTCCCCTCCTCCTCCTCCTCCTCCGACTCCTCCGACTCCAGCGATTTCGGAGATAGGCCGGCTGCGATCCGAGCGGTGCACCTCACCTGGATCTCCTCCTAAATCTTGAACTAGCGCTCTGGCGTTAGCATATCGTATGTGATCTTCTTATGTCGGGCCATGGCGGAGGCGGATGGCGAGGGAAGAGGGATACGAAGACAGAGAGATATGGATGGGCTCGGGCTAGTGGCACGAAGATGGAAAAAGAGCATGTGGCTAGGGCTGGGGGACGCCGCTCGGCTCAAATAGCTAGACTTCCGCCTCGGGCGGCGAGCCGGTGCAGCGCCACGTGACGTTCACACCCCCACCGGAGGAGATGCCCATCAGACCGTCGGGTTTTCGGGTGATTTTGTGTGGGACCCGGCCGTCAGTCTGACATGGCAAACGCACCCGGGCCTCCGCATATCCGCCCCAGATTTGGGCTGGATAAGAGGGATGTCGGTCAGCCCGGGCATTTGAGGCCGGTTTGAGACGCCATTTGGGTCTGGTTTTTTTTGTCCGGTCAGTGACTTGACGGCCCGCCCTAACATTTACGATCAGTTTGAGACGACCGGTTGTAGATGCTCTAAGATAATTTGCACAAGTATGTGGTAATCATGAGTCTTTAGACCGTGTAATTTGCCAGTTTTGGCATCCACATATGTTGCCAAGTTTGCACCGTTACCATCTAGAAATTTGACGTTAGCCAGAAATTTGCACAGCCTTATCTTACGTACCTTCCTTATTAAGCGTCAAGGGTGCATGATACTTCTTGTAAGAAGCCTCATTTTTTAGATCTTGTTGCAACCAATGCTTCTTACTGATGTCCATACTCCGTAAATCTACTCTTGCATTGACGACGGTATCCTTATTCTTACCAATCAAGTTCAAGAAGTGTACCAATGATACATTCACATATGTTCTAAATGTGCATGACATCCAAGTTATGAGGAAACTTGAGATCCTTCCAGTATAGCAAAGCATATAAGCTCGCCTTCATGTGCCATAGGATGATTCACATGCTTTCTCTTCATACTTGATTTTCCTGGATGTTTACCTGGTTTGTACTCCTTCTTAGCCTGCTCTGACACTACTAGAAAACTGCTTATAGGGCAATAAATGTTCCTGGATGCTTTTTTTTAGTAACTGCACCCTTTATCTATCTATATCTATATACCCCTACTAATAAAGCAAGGTGCGTTTCTCCAATTTTTTCATCCGTTCAGCAGCGAAAAGATTTTTTTTTTACTATCCGAGGTGGTACTAATATTTTGTGCATCCATGTGCTGGAAAAAGAAGTACGGTTTGTCCTGAATTTCGTACATGGGCCGCGCGCTATAGCCTAGTAAAGTCAGCCCACTTATTTCCCTGCCCATGCAGCTAGGAAAATTCTATTTGCCGCCCGCGGCGCTAGATAGTTGGAGCTTCGCACAGATAGCCCTGGACTGGGCCGTCCGTTTTCCTTTATTCTGTGTTCTTTTTCTATTTAACATTCTATGTTCCATTCTCTTTTTTTTCTCTTTATTTTTTATTTTTTAGTTTATTTTTGCTTTTTCACTTTCTTATCACTTACATTTCTCCTAAAATGTTAAAAAAAAAATTGTTCAAATTTTTGAAGAATGTTCAGAATTCCAAAATGCTATTCCCGTTTTTAAAATGTTCGGATATTAACAAAAAATCTCGTTCCTAAATTTGTACAAAACACAAAAAATGTTATTGTTTAATCAAATTGTTCGAGATTTTAAAAAAAAATTATAGTTTCAAAAATGTTCCAAATTCGAAAATATTCTTATTATAGTGAAATTTCCATGAATTGAACGTAAAAATATTTTAAATAGCACCATATTGCTCTTTACAACAGTCGTGCCAATTTATAAATGTTTGTGAAACTACATGTACTAATAAGATGTATGAAGTATGGATCTACTATGCCAGACGAAGGACGGATAAATTGGCACGTGAGCTAGCTGGAAAGGACACTGGAATTTTTAAATGAACAGTAATGTTCCCATTTTTCAAAAAAATTGTATTTTACAAAATTGTTCAAGATTCTTAAAAAAGTCATTTTAAAAACTGCTCCAAATTTGAAATTTTTCTTGTAAAGTAAGGTGCGTTTCTCACATTTTTTTCATCCGTTCACCCTCGAGTTTTTTTTTTCTTATCCGAGGTGGTACTAAAAAAATTGTCCGTTCGTCTATTAAAAAGAGAAAAACGACTAAATTTCGAACGTAGGCCACACTCACTGTGGCCCAGCAAAGCCACAGCCAATTAATTTTACTCCAAAAGCAATAGGACAAACACTATATCTCGCACGAGCGACAAATAGCCGGAGTTTTATACAGGGCGCTGAAGCTGGCCTGACATGTTTTCGTTTTTTTCTGTATTTTCCTACCATTTTTCTTTTTATATTCCTTTCTCTTTTTCTTTCCTGTGTCTTTTTTCTTTCCTTTCAAGATTATTTTATTTTTCCTTTTTGGCGTAAATTCCAAATTTTCAAAAACTATCATAATTTGCAAAAACTGATAATATTTTGTAAAAATGCTCAGAATTCGAAAAAAATGTTATTTCAAAAAATGCTCCGTACTTTAAATCTTTGTTTTTGTTACAAAATTGGTTCAAATTTAAAAAACCAAAATTTTCTTTGTGTTTTCCGTAGCTGTTCTAGATTTTCCAAAAAGTACATTTTAGAAAATGTTCCGAATGGGAAAAATAGTATTATTTTCGTCAAATATTCCTAATTCAAAATAATGTCTGAGTTTAAAGAAACACATTTCGTAAAAAAATCTGAATGTTCGAAACATGTTTAATTTTCAAAAAAATCACAAATTAAAAAATGTTCATATTTTTAGAAAGATTCATGTTTTCAAATAAAGTTGTGAACTTTAAATTTTTCAATTTTTGGTCTGTATTTCAAAAAATGTACAGAATTTAGAAATATTGTTCGGGATTCCCAACATTATTCATGTTTCCCAGAATATTCAGATATTTATATTTTTTGAAAAGTAAAAAAACAAAATTTTAGTCTAATCTAACACTGCAGTATGTTCTTAAATATTTGTGCTAGCCAGTGGTTAGCAGGAGTTGTTTGTTCAAGTGGTAGTAGCACGTGGTCAGGTCTTTGAGGGCATGAATTCAATCCTTCTACTCATATTTATTTTTGGATTTTTACTGGCGTCTTACAAACACAGGGCGTACTTATGCCTGCCAGTGCGCTGGCCCGTACACGAAAGGATGTGTGTCCCACTCACTAGCATCATATAGTAGCTCCCATGTAGTTGGCCCAAGAAAAAGTGAAAATAAATGCTCCATCGCACATGCTGTATTAGACCTCAGTCGCACTGCCCTGCTGAGCCGTCCGCATCCGGCCAATCGATTCTCCCCGAGGAAGCCAAAAATATTTGGGGGCCGTAAGGAGTAGAACTTGCGACGTTGCATCCAGTTCCTCGGGCGGGTGCAACTGAGCTAGAGCGGCATTTTTACATAAAAATTATTGGTCCTCCTATTAAATGTACATATAGATTTTATTCTGCCCGCACATAGTTCTTAAAAAAAATATTTAAGCTCCCATGGGGTTGAACTATTGACCTTCTCAATTGTGCCGATGGACAAAACCAACTCCGCTATCTTGCAATTATGATGAGAATAGTATGACCTTGGAACTTTATACTAAATCCCATCAGTTTTTATATGTCCATAGGTTGTCTACAAATAAGAAGGTTGTACTAAAATAAGGAAGTTATCTCGAGAATCATGAGTAGAAGGAGGGGCTCCATAAATTATTGCCGGTGGTAACTTGAAAGTGCCAATTAAAGAGAATATGTTGGTTTGGCTCGAATAAAAAGGTTGTGCGCATGTGAGCGCTAAAACAATCAGAAAGAATAAACCTTAATAAAGAAGGGATGTTGATGCCTGGTTATGCACTAAATATGCTAATGAAATAGGATTTATGCTCTATAATTAGTAATCCACCCGGTTACACCATCGTAGGAGAGAGTGGTCGAAGCAACCCTGCCCCAATGTTACTGCATAGCTACCAAATGAGGAGGTAGCCACAACCCCGAGATGGAGGCTGACCCCGAGAAAAAAAAGGCACGAGTTGGGTGATCACCGTCATGCCAACCAACCTCACCACTATTAGGATCTCGCGGGACAAACATGGCCCGTGAGAAGACCGCAACTTCTTACTCTGGCGCACCGCTGCAGAGATCGTTTTTTGTGGACACATGAATTATCTCTCCCATTGCTTTTAATAAAAAATATCTCTTCTGTTGCAATGCACGGGCACATGTGCTAGTTCAAAGTAAATGTTTGTGGGCATACACATAGTATCGGACATAAGAAAAAAAGATAGTATCCCACAAAACTGCAAGCCACGTATGTTGACATTTCTCGTGGATGAACTTAAGGTCCCGAAAAGAGCTCCGCTGAAACTTGATCCCCCGCAGAATAGTGACATAGCGACAGGGAGCACCGGATATTTGCCACCACTTCAGTGCAATCCGAAGCAACACAGATAGAATCGATGTGTAGGTCCATTGCTATTATGTGCCAAAGCATCATTGCAAAGGTGGTGAGGCTGGAACCTGGACCGTTTATATATAGACCGCCAACGCTTTGTGCTTCCCAGTAAAACTCCAGGCCTTTCTCCAGGCTGCTGTGGGGGGCTGGTCTCGCCTACGGGCAGCCGTCGTTTCGCTCGGGTCCTTCCTTCGCATCAAGTTCCCGCCCGGACAGCACCACATGCATGTGTCAACGAGAGCATGGCGCATGTTTTGCATTTGACACACCTGTACTACGACGGAAAGACCTACTGAACCCAGCGCCTGTGTCAAATTTAATTCCTCCTCTGATCCATATCAATTGACGCACACTTAGGCTGGCCATAGTGGGGTAACATAAGTATTGTTGAATTGAATGGTGAGGTTCTTGTTCTCTTTGCATGATATTCTGAGGGCCGGGTGCTTGGTTGCTATTTCTGTGATCTTGGTCTGCTAATATACAGCTAGTATGAATGCTTGGTTTTGCAACTTCTCACGCAGGATCTTAGTCTGCTTCTGATCTTGTTATTTTGTTGTTGGGATATCCAGGGCTGTTTCGTAGCATAGTTCATTTTCTAAGTGATAATGGGTCAAATGTGGATGGAAAAACACAGTTTGTTTTTTTCTTAGAAAAGGAGGATGATCCCCGACCTCTGCATCTGGGCGATGCATACGGCCACTTTATTAATTATTCTCACAAGACCTTACAAAGTCATACAACAGTAATACTGAAGCCGCCGTCTAAGTAACAAATGTCGCTACACCTATCCAGTTGATGAAGGGGCGCAGATAGCCTGGGCCTAATACCAAACAGACATCGCAGCCAAGCCTAACATCTAAGACCTGAGACCCCAACCTAGCCACTTGCCGGGTCTGGGGCACACACTGGTCCGGCGTGCTCTCATAGGCCGCCGCCGCCAACTGTCACCGCTCCATCTTCAGAACTGTACTGATGCATCAACCTTGCTTGGTCTAGCTATCGTCGACGCCACCACGGCGCCCAACGGCACATCCTCCCTGCGCGCAAACAGCTGAGCACGTCGCGGTCGCCACTGATACACCTCAGCACCATGCTACCAAGTATCATCAGTCGACACAACTTGAAGTCCTTGGAAGATTTATCGTGCGTAGCACCTGCCGACCAGGCATGACAAAAGCGTAGCACCTGTCAGTCAGGCATGACTTGACATCTTCACCGAAGCTCCGTGCAAGACGAAGCCGCTCCAGCTCCTGCCTCTAACTTCCAGCGCTGCTCCACAAACGATGCTCCCAAGAGAGGAACGACACTGCAGTGCTGCCATCGTCCGATTTGGAACACCCGATCCTAGGGTTTCCCCCGGAGCAACACGAGCAGGTCGACAGTAGTTACACAACGATGCCTTCATCAAGGTAACGGCGTAGAACGCCGCCATCGCCTGCCGTCGGCTTGGTTTTCACCGGCAACCATGTCTCCCCGACTCGCAGCCGGGACTAGATGATGGATCACGAGATCTGATCACCAAGCTTCTGGCCGGCCACCGCCGACGAAGAAGATGACCACCACCACTGGCTACACCGGCCAGAACAAATCTGCCATGGGTGCCGCCAAGCAGTCCACCAGGCCCTCGACGTCGCTGCCGATCTAAAGCCAGATGACATGCCGCCGAAGACCGCATCGCGCCGCCGCCCGTGGCCCGAGGTAGGGCCGACCGCCACCAGCGTCGAAGCCAACGCCATCGCTTCTAGATCGGCCGCACCTCCATGCATGTTGGGGCCCCGCCACCCCTGAGACGCGGGAGGGAGGAAGAGCCCCCGCCACCCCTGAGACGCGGGAGGGAGGAAGAGCCCCCGCCACCGCCGTCGGCCTCCGGGCGCAAGCCGGCGGCATCCTCCGGCGGCGGCGGGAGGAGGGGAGGAGGATGGGCTAGGCCGAGCGGGGGGCGACACGGGGGGTCAGGAGAGTTTGTACTTAAGTTGCTTTGTTTGTTGACATCTTACTGTTTAAAATGCTGCCGTCAGTGTGCATAAAATAAGGTATTGTGCTTTTGCCATTCCGGGCTTTTGTAGCGTCCATCATCACATTACAACGGATTTTCACTGTATTCGCAGCCTTCTGTTGCATCAAAGGCGTACTGCCTGACGAAGAACCATATCACTCATTGCTCTGCATGACCCCAGAAAATTGCTTCACCACCAGCATTTTAGTGAATGGAGAGCTCTCTGACAAGGTTCTTCATCAACGTGGGTTGGGTGACCCCTTGTTACCTCTGCTGTTCGCCATCGTTATGGACGCCCTTGCTGCCTGCTTCGCTTCTGCTGGTCTGATCACCCCCTTCAACCGCCAATTGATGAACTTCAACGTGTCTCTATGACTCTATGTGCTGACGTTGTTTTTATGCTCCTTGGACCTCATCTGATGAAGGCGACAGTGGCTAAATAGGTGCTGCAACTTTTAAGCATGGCCTCTGGACTTCAGACCACAACCTTGCCAAGTATTCCGGTCAGATGTGAAGATTTGGACCTTGCCGCTGTCATGACAAGCTTCAGTTGCCCGTTGAGCACCTTCCCCTGCACTTACTTAAGCATGCCGCTGTCTGACTCACGACTAAAGAGAAGCCACTATCAACCTATTTTTGACAAGTTCTCAAAGACGCTTTCCGGATGGAAATTCCCAATGTCGATAGCTGGAAGATTAACTCTGGGGAAATCTGTGATCAGCGCCTTGTCCACCACCTTCCATATGATTGCCTTGCACCTCCCCAAATAGTTTGCGCAGAAAATCATCAAGATTGAAAGAGATTTCCAATGGGCGGGAAAAGACAAGACTAATGTAATGGAGGCAAAATGCTTGGTTAACTAGATGGATGTCTGCTCCCCTCGCAACCTCGGAGGTCTTGGAATCCATAATCTGAAGTTCCACAACAATCCCTTGAGGGTGTGATGGCTCTGGCAACAATGAACTGACGTCTCTAAGCCCTGGAATGACCTGCTGCTACCTGTTGATGATCAAGTCTGGGAGCTGTTTGAAGCTTCCATCTCGATCCAGATCGATGACGGACATAACACCAACTTTTGACACGACCCTTGGCTCTTCCCCACGTCACTCCGGTCAGTGGTGCCTCAGCCCTTTGCTCATTGCACTAAGTGCAACTTATCCGTCGAGCTAGCCTTGCAAGAAAACCGCTGGATCCTGCACCTTAAGCAATCTCTCCTGCGGCAGTTCATCTTGGAGCAAAGTTCAGCCTATCCACTTATGTGCCCTAATAATAGAGGTAAGAGTTTTGCTTCGGTACACCCCCCTAGATAAGTTTACAGATAAAATTACCTGGAAATGGACTACTGATGGCTTTTATTCCGTCAATTCTGCACACAACCTTGCCCAGTGAGTTCACTCTGACCTGAACCTGCTGGTCTGGAACTCTAATGCCCCTCTCAAATGCCAGTTCTTCACCTGGTTAGTGATTCTCAACAAATTCCTCACTGAGGACAGCCTATAGAAAAGAGGATGGCCCAATAACCCTATTTGTCAGCTCTCTACTTGCATCCGGAGACCTCCATACACCTTCTGGCTCACTGCTCTTATGCGCAGCGTGTGTTATTTGTGAGAAGCCAGAAAGGCAGACAGTGTCATCTGCCCCCTCTTTACCTGGAACGGTAGCGAGTCAATACGACAACGCTGGACAAGAATGCTGTACCCAAATGGAACTCCAGTGTCTCTGATTTGGTGGATTAAGCCTGGGAATAGTTTGGACTCAAACCTAAGTTTTAGTTCGGTTTTCCTGGTGGGTTGTTTTGGGTTGGTTTAAATGGTCTGAGGCCCTAATATAATCTGGTCTGGTTTGGGCTTTATCATTTATTGGACTGGATTGGTTTGGTCTGGACGCAGACTAATCGATCTCAAATCAGCCACCTGTTTAGGGGCGTACGAGACCAGCTGTCCCAAAACAAGCGTACGAGACCAGCGCATCATAAGCCATCTTCCATGCTCTAGCCGCTGGGGTGTTGCTGGGCTGCCTTTGCCGCCGCCGGAGATCCGACGGCCGTGTTTCCCTCCCTCTGCCTTAATCCAATCGTGTTGATCATGACGCTGTTTCTCTCCATGAAGGGCACGACCGGCGACTAGCAGCGTGTTTCTCTCCATGAAGCGCACGACCGGTGACTAGCAGCGTGTCTCTCTCCATTAAGCGCACGGACGGCCACGCAGATGATCAATAGCTTCACGTCACGTACCAACACCAGCTTGTCCATGGTTTCAAACTATGGATTAAATCCAAAAGGATGAAACGGTCTGGATTGGTTTGGATGGAAACTACACCTAGTTTGGTTCAGTTTAGATTCCAGACCTCAATAATTGAATTGGATTGGATTGGTGGCTGGAAGGGAAGTCGAGTGGTTTGGCCTGGTTTCAATCTGGATTTGAAACTATTCCCAGGGTTAGGTGGATGCTCTGGAAGGAAAGAAATGACCGTATCTTCAACAACTGTGCCATCATCAAGCGCATCCTGTACCTTGCCGGCGGCTGGGATGCTGCTGGCCACACTCTTCTCAAATGCCTGAAGCAAAGACCACGCGAGCCGGATTATCTGTGCTGCCGGAGCACCATCCTGTAGCTGTAACTCTCTCTTCTTCCTTAGTCCGTTGTTTAGACCCCCCATGAGCCAGACCCTGGCTCTGTTCTTTCCTTTAGTTCAGTTTTGTACTTTCCCTCCTATTGAAGTGAAAGCAGCGGTGACTGCATTCGTAAAAAAAAAGAAGGATAGGAACGAGTAACGGTTCGAAAAAGATAAATATAACTACAGTGGTCTCTCATTCTAAAAGATCAGAATGACCAAAGTATCTGAAACCATGGAATGCATCCATTTTGCTCACTTAGTTTCCAGCTCGGCACAAAGTTGACCTCATGTCGACTTCCAGAATTTTGGCCATTACTATGGTCTTGTCAGACATTTCGGACAAGATTGCATATCATAATTGACATATGTCTACAGTGTAGGTGTTATGAGATTGGCAGCATTCGTATTCATATGCTCAAGCACTTGGTGAAGACTTCCTGAAATGTGCGTATGTATTTCGATGGCAAATGCTGTTGTATTGCAGGGCATGTACCGGGACGACAACGGGAAGCCCATTGTGCTCGCGTGCGTGAGGTGGGCAGCGCATCGCCAGACACACAAACACATGGTACTCAAAAAAAAAAAGACACACAAACGCACAAGTTCTCCGCGATATCGAGCTATGATTAGTCTTATATCTGCGTTTTTTTACGTAGTCCTCCCTCTGCCCTTGTTTGGTGAGGTTGGAAACTTCCAACTGCACAAAGTGCAAATCATGCATGTTTGGTTTCAGGAAAATTGTTAAACTTCCGGCTGTACATTTTAAATATGGATTAGTTCTTTGTATTTTCCTCAAACTAGAAACAAGTGTCAAGACTGGGATGTGTGCAGGTACCAGCTTGGCCATTATCAAAATTTTCAGTGCCATCGCTAAACGGTGCGCAAGTCTGTGAAAGTATTCCATCTACCAGTGAATCTAGAACTGCCCATAGTTGTGGATGAGGTTGCATCTGTGGACTACATGGCGAACTGCAACGTCCCAGTTTCATAGTAAAAAAAAACGTTTCAGTTTTTATTGTGTCCATTTTCAGGTAATTTTATCTGTAAACTTAGCTGTATATTAGCACATTTTAAAAAACAAGAACATGACTGGAATTTTATAGCACTAGGAAACATGGATCAACTGTCCTCTCATCTGTAGCACCCGTGATACAGTCTATTTCCATTGGAACTGAAGATTTTGCTAAAGCAACGTAAGCACAAGATGCCTCTCTGACACCTAGGCTAAATCCATCCTCGTCTACAAGACCAACAACCCTCAAGAATCCACGAAGAGAACTTTACCAGCAACAAATCTACCTATGGTAACTAAGGCAAAAATAAATACTAGTACTACATGAAGAAAAGGAGGAAGATGAAACCGGTGCACATAAACCATTTCTCAACAGTCAGCTAAGTTGCACTGTAAACTGGCAGCCATTCCTAAATTCGTTCTAACCCAAGCAAGCACGAAGTCAAGTAATGGCGGTGCACTTGAGCGACATAATTAACAACCAAGGAGACATACACATAGTAACAGCAACAAAACAAAGGAAGACAGGCGAGGCACAGCTTTAAGTTTACCTGATGGGCCGGCACGAACACGAAACAAAGGATCCTCGAACTAACACACTCCTCCGTCAGCAACCCTGAAGAACCATGCCGAAGCAGTAAGCGGACGACGCGGGACAGAACCGAGCGATGAGCACAGAGGAGCTGAAGGACGTCGGGATGAACTCACCGCGCGCACAAGGACCACCCTTGGCAGTGCCCGCGTCGGCCACAGACTCGCAGCCAAGGTAGAAGCGGAGCTTGCAGGCCAGAACAGAAGGAACACAGGAACATGCACTGAAGGGATCGAGTGGATGGGTGAGTGCAGAGGCACGCAGGCACATTACCTCCACAAACATCCACCTGGGCACACGAACGGCACCATCACAGCAGCCAAAGTGCCAGACGAAGGGGAACTCTGTGTGTGGCACGCGAACGGCACCATCACAACATCCTCTCTTCTTTAGGGAGTTATTTTCTCCTATTAACAGTGCTATGTAGAATTTCCATTTTCCTCAAAGGAAAAACGGCTAGTGAACTGGAATGAGGTGACGGAATATTTATCTTCTTCACACTGGGCATTTCCTCGAACAGCTGCCGGGCGGCGGCGTGGCTCCGTCCGCGAGCTCGCTGCACTCGTCCCCGAGCTGCGCGCCGGCCTGCGCGTCGACGAGGATCGCGCCGGCGAGCGCGATGCACTTCACTAGCCTCCTGCTCTGCCTTGTCCCTCTCGGCACCACCCCGAGCATGTGCTCATGGTGGCTGCCGGCAGAGGCGGGCGGAAACAGAAATACGAGCCAGAGCAGAGGCCCGCAACCGGGAGCGCCGCCGCTTCATTTTCATCCGCCGTTTAGAAGTGGGACCGCACCTCGGCATGCCCTGGCGGCCCGAGGAAGGACCCCGTCCTTACGAAGAGCGCGCTGCTGGCGATGCGCGCCGAGCGAGCACGCACCAGCTGTCAGCAGTCGCCCATGGAGCGCGCTGCTGGCGATGTGCGCCGAGCGAGCACGCACGCACCAGCTGCCCATGGTGCAGAGCAGGAGGCTCTGCACGCGCACCAGCTTGCAGGCTATGGAGGCGATCGCAGGAGGCTCTGCAAGCATCTGCGGCCGCCGCCGGCCGGAGGACGGACGCGCGGACGAAAGCATTGTGCTCCTGCCCGTTGTGGTCGTGGACGGCGTGCACGCGGCCTGTAGCCCGGCCGGCAGCCTGGGTGCTCCCGTAGTCCCGTTGTGGCAGGGCCGGCTGTGGAGCGGGGACAAGGACGACGGGTGGGAGAGAGAGACGAGGGAGAAGGAAAGAGGGGAAAAGATGTGAGACTGACAGGTGAGACCCTTGCCCATGTCAGCAGGTCAATGTTGACTTGGACTAGTCTTGGCCATATCAAACTCTTGCAACCCTGGTCTATCAGCAAGTCAGTTCAAATATTGACTTGGATTAGTCTTCATCATATGTTATCATGGTTTAATTAATATTGATTTGTAAATGAGAAAATAATAGCTGCCCATATGACGATCAACTATTGGGTGAATGGCAAACTGATCCAGTGGGTTCTTCAAAAGATTCTGATTCGGATCAACTCCAAGAGCCTCACCATTCAGATTCTTGAGAAAAATGCTCAAACCCTCCACAAGCCTCGACATCCTCGAAGTTGCTTTGCCTTTATTGACCGTATTTTATGTTGCAAACATTGCTATTTGAGAAGGTGTCTCGGAACGATATCATTCTAATTCTTAATTTTAGAAGTTACAAGTTGCATCTATGATCCTAAACATTATACTTGTAATGGTTGTTGATTTTGAACGAAGACAATATCATCCTCAAAAGAAAAGAGAAAAATTGGGACCAGACGATCAATAAACATTTAGACATTCTGACCCTAACTCGATTAATAACCTTGCGCCAAACTTTCCCATTTAGATAATAAAAGCTTACCCGCTAGAAAATATAAGAAAAACCTTTAAAATCCATATTGGCACCGTTTTCATCCTAAGTTCAGTCGAATAAGAGGAACCCGTGCGGAGTCGCCAAATTCATAAGCTCTATAATGCGTATTGAGCGCACTTCATAATATTTTGAAGGTTGCCGAGGCAATGTGTAAACTTAGGGTCGGCATAATAGAGCTGCCATATTATTATTATTTTGGCTAGATCCACCCAATAGTCAAACAGTGAATTTGAGGGATTCACCATTTAAATTCGGATAACATTGCATTACAAGTTCCTATATAGGAGAAGAAATGTCGATTAGCAATATTTCATACATAATTATTAGTATAGGTGTTCAGAATTTGTTGCTTTCACACATATGTAGCGACTATAGCCTGCATTTTGAGCCTGAGTCGATGGTGAATGCTATGCACCGGGCACATGCATACGTGACGAGTCACCTAGAACTCTAGGACCGGTTGCGTGATGCCCCTGCGCGGTCATAGCGATCGTCAAGGTCGGGGACATCTTGACCAGCTAGGGGAAGCCCAAGATGGCACGATTTGTGGCCACGAGCGTCACCGTTGCCGCATCGAATTTGCGCCAGGAGGCATGCCCTATCTCTGTCGTGGATGTCGCTCATGCCTCCTCGAACACGCGCCAGACAGCGCGTCCCCTCTTTGTCGCCCACCAGACGGTCTCTTCGAAGATTTCGTCTACGCGGATGACCAAGGCATTGATGACGTATCGCTCATCCCATGCCTCCTTAAAAATGAGGCTGCGCAGGGGAGGGGGCATGGGATGTGGAGGGGGGGAGGGCTCTCCTCCATGAGCGGGATCCTGTCATGTTGTACTAGGGATCCCAATCCAGCCCCTCTTTCTGGGGATTCCACTCTTCCTTAGCAAGGAAGGTGTGATCCTCCTACATAGCATCCTACGTCACGATGATCCCACTCCTCCTCGTCAGCAATGAGGGCGGCCTCCCTCCTCGTCCATCATTTGTTGCTCCTCCTTTGAGAGCGGCAACCAATTTGGCCACGGGGAAGCGACATGGTGAGCACGATAAAAGTGGAGGCGAAGATATCTTTAATTGGCAGGGAGAGAAGATAGGCCGCATGTGACTATGAGCGGAGATGTCCAATTTCCCTCCGCTGCGGGCAGCTAGCAATGGAGCGTGCTCCAATGCAGCGGCTCACAACCTCAACAAAAGTATGAGAATGGTCTTTTTGATCAAAATCGCCATAGACAGTTAATGGACGATAGTGACTATGCTAGAGTTGCTCCAAGGGCTTCTTCCATGCACGAATGAAAGACTTGCTTTCAAAAGTGATTCAGAGAAGAAAAGTGCAATTCATTTGTGATAAAGATTGTCCCAAGGCAGCTGATATATCACACCAGGTGGTCGCATTGAATAGTTGGTCTAAGAAATATCCAAGCAGAAATGGTGTATAAAGAAGAAGAAGAAAAGGTGAGGTGGTTAATTGAAGTAAGCAAATAATCTGAACGGGTGGCGCCGGGTGTTAGCCTGCGACGTGGCATTAACACGCGAGCTTCACGGCTGGTTCGATAGTGTACGTTCTTAGGACAGGGAGGAGATGGCAACGACAACCGTCGCAACTCGCCGAGACGACGCGACGGCGTTCCCTTGAGCGACCCGTACGTACCTGACCTAGTACCTATGTCGAGGTCAACTAGCTCCGCAGCTGGGAACCGGCGGGGTACGTACCTCGACACGGACACGCCCAGGTCGGCATGCTGCTCCGCTTTTGTGTCTCTGCCTTTCCACGCCGCGTGCATTTACAGCATCTACAACCACGATTTACGAATTTGGCTTCCCAAACGTCCGCGACACGCCCGGAAAGTGACAGGGCACGTCCGATTTTAACCCCTACTTTTTCTCTCAAATAACCATGAGCCCAAAGTATGATCTCCACTTTGAAGCATTTCAACAAGCATGTAGTGTGCGGCCTCGTCAGAGCGCGCAGAGCACACAGCAGATGGATGCTGATGGCGGCCGGCCCTCCAGCTCGCAAGCTCCGGCGGTGGCAGTGGTGTTGGCGAGCTCCGCGGAAGCGGGCGCGAGCTCCTCGGCCAGCACACGCGGCGGCGCTGGGCCAGCACGCGCGCAGCAGCCAGTTCGCGGCCAGGCCGAGCGGCGGCAACAGGTAGCACGCGCGGGCGCGGTAGCAGCGGCCAGTCCAAGCAGCAGCAAGCGGCCGTGCACGCACGGCAGCAGCGGCCAGGCCGGCAGCGGTGCGCACGGCTGCGTTCACGCACGGCAGCGACCAGTACGCGGCGGCGGCTAGCTAGCAAGCACACATGCGGCGTCCGGCCTCAGATGCGGACGCGGGCGCATGGGCGGGCGAGCTCCGGCCACGGCCTCGGATGCGGACGCGCTCGCGAGGTACGGCCTGAGACGATGGCGCGGGAGCTCCTGTCCTGCATCGCGGCTGCACGCGGCGGTGGCGGCCACCACGCACGAGGCTGCGGCCAGTGCGCACAGCGCACGCACGCGCTTCTGTCGTGGGCTCGTGGCGGGCGGTGGGCGGGGCGAGGGCCGTAGTCATGGAAGCTTCGGGCGCGCGAGCTCGGTGGCCGTGGCCATGGGAGCCGACGCGTGCGAGCTCGGGGATGGCCTCTGACGCGGGCGTGCAAGCTCCGCGCTCAGCCTCGGACGCCGGCGCGAGGGGAGCTCTGGCCTTGGGCGTGGGTCAGGCTGGACGGCTTTTTGGTATGTCAACTTGTACAATTGAACTTTGGATATAAACTTGTCAACTTCTCATCCTCGAACTACTTTGTCAACTTGTGTCGTATTAGATAACTATAGGAGTTCGCTAAAACCGGCTATGGTGGAGGCATTAGTTTGTGGTGCAAGTTATATCATGGATGCGCACGTCGACTTGAAACTATTTTTTGGTGTTGTTGTATGTGATGTGAGCATTTGTAACTTCCACACTTGTAGCCGAAGGAATGGGAAGGAAGAGGATGATGTTGTGACCATCAAGTTACCCATTGTGGAGGAGATCAACGATTGATAACTATTCTTCCTACATGTTTCACTTGTCATACAATACCCAACATTATTTATGCGAATGTTGCTTATCTTGTAGACATTCATCATATGGATGTTGATCTTGCTATTTGGGGGGTGGATGTCAAAGTGATCTTTCTCATGTGAAGGCTACCTTTGAATTTGTGTTATGTTGGAACTTGTCAAGTCATGAACTATGAATTGTCATTGCAAATTTGGAGATGTCATGAACTATGTTGGAACTTGTCAAGTCATGAACCACTTATTTGTGTTATGTTGAACTTGTCAATTGACACGAACTTGGAATTGTCATTGCAAGTTTGTAATCATGCCGTTCAATTATGATAAGACCTTATGTTTGTGGATGTGATATTTGTGCTATTGTTGCTGTCAAAATCAATTGTTTTGATGTCCAAAATTCAAATGAAATGTTGTCCAATTTAGTTATGCTTGTTGTCCAAATTTAGTTATGCTTGTTGTCCAAATGAAATGTTTGTGGATGTGATATTTATGCTATTGTTCATGTCAGAATCAATTGTTTTGATGTCCAAAATTCAAATGAAATGTTGTCCAATTTAGTTATGCTTGTTGTCCAAATTTAGTTATGCTTGCTGTCCAAATGAAATGTTTGTGGATGTGATATTTGTGCTATTGTTCATGTCAAAATCAATTGTTTTGATGTCCAAGATTCAAATGAAATGTTGTCTATCCTCTTTATTGTCGATTCTATCCTCCTTTGAAACAAAGATTCTAAATGTTCAAAATTTATCTCGTATATGTTGTAGGGTTTAGGGTACCTAGGAGGACTATATATGTTGTATTTTTGGTCCATTTTTGCTTGTTGTCCATCCTCATATATGTTTCTGTCCATCCTCATATATGCTTGCTTTCCATCCTCATATATGTTTCTGTCCATCCTCATATATGCTTGCTTTCCATCCTCATATATGTAGTGACCTGAAGTTAATTCTAGAACATCTCCTTATCAGGACCATGCATCACTAAACCTGAACTTAATTGAAGAACTTATTTGGTTCCAATCACTCTTCCTCTATAGTGTTCAAACAGAGGCAAAAACAGTCAAATATTAGCTCAGAGTGGCCAAAAAAGAGGGAATTTTTTTGCATAAACAGAGGGGTTTTTGTCCATTTGCTTTACAATATCGAAAGATGCCTACACAGTGGCTAAATAGAGGCTAAAACAATAACTAAATCACTCCCAGCAACCGGTCCAGTCAGTCCTGCCTAACTGAGCCTGGCACTAGTTGGCCTTGTCCTGGGAAAGAGGCTCGCTGGCCACCTCGGTCCGGTCCGGTCCGGACCGGTCGCGGCCGGTACAAAACAAGGCTCGGTCAAGGACCAGATTGCGTCCAGCCTGAGGCATTGGTGTGCGTGGCCTCCGACGCTGATGGATTTGGACGGGGTTGTGTGGCTGTACGTAGGTGGGGTTGGATGGATTTGGCTGACGGGGTGGAGTTGTCCGAGCGTGTTCGGGCACTCCCCATACGCATACGCAAAGCAAATATGGGTTGTATTTGGGGAGTGCCGGTAAGTCAAGTCATATCGAAGAAATGAGGAGGTTGGCTGGATTGCACTTTTTCCTTCTCTCTCTTGTCTGGACAGTGTCCGGATAGTTCGATGGGACGTTTGAGGGGGTACGGTTGTAGATGCTCTTAGCGGCCACATCCAAAGGCTAGCGAATCCAACCTCGTCAACATCAAAAGACAGTATGCATATTTCAAAATTACTAAAATGCACTTAAAGAAACAGTGAAATAATGCATTCCAAAATTAGTGAAACGTGTTCCAAAATGTTTTAGCACATATACATGCAACCTGAAATTCATCAGGTGCATAGTTAAAACAACGGAAAGATAATGTGGAGGTGTACATATGAGCATGCATACGTGGCCACCAATTTGACGACCATGGAAAGGTAAGTTTTCCTCGGTGACCCGGGAAAAAGCCCAGGCATATTGCCGTCGTCCGTCCGGCTCACCCGGCGTTGCACGCCCCTTTGGCCCTTACTACCTTTTTTTTTTTGCCGCTGCCGCAGAGGCGGTGGGATGATTCGCATGCCTTTGGTTGTCGCCGCGTACGCGGAGAAGCATTTCTAACGGGACTTCGTCGGCCAACCACACGCTGCCAGATACGCCGGGTCCCACCCTAGAATCCAACTGCCTCCACGGCGCTGCGTGTGTGTTGACATGCCTTTATTTGGTGGTGGGTCCCACCCAAGTACGTAGTACTGCATGCAACGTGCAAACACGGGATGACGCTTCCTATTCTCTCTCGTCTCTCTCTCTGTCCAAACAAACCCATTCCATTTAGTAATTTAGATCATCAATATCTTTTGAACTGAAATTCCGATTTTAGTTTTATTTTTCATATTTGACCTCCTTTCGACAAGGTCTTCGAAACAAGACCAATCATGGGTATATTTGAATCTCAGTTATGTCCCGTTGCTTTAGCCATATATATTTCAATTAACTGGAGTATATAGTAGTGTGGATATGCCTCATATCCACACTACTACTCCCTCCGTCCGGAAATACTTGTCATCAAAATGAATAAAAGGGGATGTATCTAGATGTATTTTAGTTTTAGATACATCCCTTTTTATTCATTTTGAAGACAAGTATTTTCGGACAGAGGCAAGCAACCTGAAATTCATCCACGCGCATAGATAAAACCAAAGATAATATATACTTGTCACCTGCTCCACCCTCAATACCCCTCTGGAGAGTTCGAAGGCAAGCCTGCCGCAATGCAAGCGGCACGTCGTGCCTGGACGGCCTCCATCTTCGCCTGGTGAGCTCCCGCTGGAGCCCCATTTCTGCGTGTGCCCCGCCCGTCCGACGTGGCGAGCACATTAGGGCCTCCCTGTATCCGCACTAGGTATGGGTTCTGTATAGACGGGTGCCGGATAGCCCGGACGTATAGGACCGGTTTAAGGGGTCCAATTGGATGGCATTTTCATGACCGGTCACTGACCTGTCCGCCTGGCCGGACGTAGAGGGGATTTGAGGGATTCAATTGTAGATACTCTTATCTATGTTGTAGTGTTGCCAAACGTTTCGTCCTGGGTGACATCATGGCCAAAAAATGCGGAGAACATTTCAGTTTTGAGAATTTTGTTCTATCCCTTTCCTTGTTTCACTTTAGCCATCCATGATATCAACTTCGGCATTTCTTATAGCGTGACCATGCTTAATTTTGCAAGCCAAGAGCACAACATCTTTTCTTTTGCCACCAATTAGGATGGAGATACTTGAAAAGTGGTGACATTCTTCAATCCAAATATACGTCGACTGTGATGAATGAGCCGACATTCTAATCCCAAAGGAAACTATCTGTGGAGGTGATGAAAAACGAGCAACCACATTCGAAATTAGTAGGGTGGAAAAGGAATTCAAAATTCGAAAGGAGAGTAGCAGCAATGAAGGGGAAAGGAGGAAAGAAAAGAAAAGAAAACACATGGGAGAGAAGCTTCAAGCCTCCAACCAGCCAAGTGCTTTGTCGCCACCTGCTCCAAGCCTCGCAAGCGAAACCATCCTCCACGCCCACGTCGTCGCCGCGGCAACCAAACCAACCACCAAGCCCCGAACCCTCTTCCTATTCTCTTGTCTCTCCGTCCAAACAATCCGCCCAATCCAACCCCTCAAAACTACTGAGACGCGTTCCATAATCACTGAAACGCGTTTCAAAATGTTTTAGCACACATATAGTATACTCTAGTTAATTGAAATATGGCTGAAGCAACGTGCCCTAACTGAGATTCAATATATATATATATATATATATATATATATATATATATATATATATATATATATATATATATATATATATATATATATATATATATATATATATATATGATTGACTATTCATCACCCTGGGTGAGGAATAGTTATTCTTCACCCCCTCTATTTTACCATCAATGCACCGTAATTTTACGTTTCGTAAGTTTTATCTTATTTCTGACGTAAAAGGAGACCGTAAGAAAATATATAATCATCGTAAAAAATATTTTATGTTATGTAAAATTACAAACGTAAAAACATAGTGTAAAATACACATAAACTGCAAATTTTCTTGTCTTATGCCCTATATTTTTATTTTTTATACCAAATTTTACATAGTAAATAAATAAGAATGTAACTATTTGAATTTCAAATGTAATTTGATTATGAAATGATCGTAAGATTACCTCGGGTGAAGAATAACTTATTCTGCACCCTGGGTGATGAATAATAACACTATATATATATATATATATATATATATATATATATATATATATATATATATATATCCAAGATTGGTCTTGTTTCGAAGATCTTGTCGAAAGGAGTTCAAATATGAAAAAAAATACTGAAAACGGAATTTCAGTTCAGAAGATATCAACGATTTAAATAAATTATCAAATGGAACGGGTTTGTTTGGACAGAGAGATGAGAGAATAGGAAGCGTCATCCCGTCTTTGCACGCTGCATGTAGTACCACGCACCTGGGTGGGACCCATCACCAATTAAGGAATGTCAACACACAAGCAACAACCTGGAGGCAGTAGGATTCTACGGTGGGACCCAGCATAGCTGGCAGCGTGTGATTGGCCGAGGAGTCCCGTTAGAAATGCTTTTCGGCGTACGTGGCGACAACAACCAAAGGCATGCGAATCCCACGGCCTCTGCGGCAGCGAGAGAGAGCGCCGTTGGCCCCGCCCAAAGATGCTGCGCCTCCAGAACCAGATCAGTTGCTATTATCTAATTTGTGTTTTTAACTATGTACGTGGATGAAATTCATGTTGCCTGTACTAGTATTAATATGAGGATCAAGAAATGAGGACTAATAATTTCAAAAAAAGAAAGAAAAAAAAGAAATGAGGACTAATTTCTTAGACAATGCAACATATCCTGCTACTACATGCGCCATGAAATTCATCCACGTGCATAGTTAAAAAAAAGATAATATATACTTGTCACCTGCTCCACCCTCAACCCCTCTGGAGAGTTCGGAGGCAAGGCTGCTGCAATGCAAGCGGCACGTCGTGCTTGGACGGCCCCCATCTCCGCATGGTGAGCTCCGCCTCGGACCGTTGGGTTTTTGTGTTCGTCCGACATGGCGGACGCGGCCGGGCCTCATTGTATCCGCCCCATATATGAGCTGGGGGGTATAGGAGGGTGGCGGATGGCCCGGATGTATAGGGCCGGTTTGGGGGGTCCAATTGGATTGCATTATTTTTGTGACCGGTTGTCGATACTCTTATCTATGTTGCAGTGTCGCCAAATGTATGGTTCTGGGTGGCATTATGGCCAAAAATGCGGAAAACATTTCAGTTTTGAGAAAGTTCTTCTGTTCCATTCCTCATTGCACTTTAGCCACCATGGTTCCAACTTCCGCATTTCCTATCGCGTGATATGCTTAAATTCGCAAACCGGGAGCATAACACCCTTTTTTTCCCCTCCAAACTTGATGTAGATTTTTTTTTTTTTGCGGTTGACTTGATGTAGAAATTTGAAAAGTGGTGACATTCTTCAATCCAAATATATGTCGACTGTGATGAACGAGCTGACACTTTTAATTCCAAGGAGGTGACGAAAAACGAGCAACCATATTCAAAATTAGCAGGGTGGAAAAGGAATTTCAAATTCGAAATGGGTGCAGCAGCAATGAAGGGGAAAGGAGAAAAGAAAATGGATGCGGATGGGAGAGAAGCTTGAACCCTCCAACCAGGCCAGCGCTTTGTCGCCACCTGCTCCAAGCCTCGCAAGCTAAACCACCCTCCACGCCCACGCCGTCACCGCGGCAACCAAACCAACCACCCAAAGCCCCGAACCCTCTTCCAATTCGCCTCTCTCCCCCCCACCGCCTCGAATCCGCCCTCCCCACCGGCGCCGCGCCGCCCGAAGCCGACGCCCTCCCCGCGCCGCGCCTCCGCGTCGACGGGCCCAACCTCTCCCCCTCCGGCATTCCGAAGCGGGCCGCGGCTTCTTCCCCGCTCCGCTCCCGTACGTCCTCCCTCCTCCCTCCCACCATGAGCAACGCTGGCTCGGCCGCGAGCGGGCGTCGTCCGAGCGACGACACGGACGAGGCGCCCGCTCGGGGCGAGGTGCTCGCGGACGCGCCGGGCTCACCGTCGGCGACCGCGGTCGGCGTCAACGATCCAGGAGCGGCCGCGCGGGCTCTTCGTCGAGACGAGGACGCGGGGGAGGCTCTGGCCCTCGACCAGGTGCTCGCGAACGCGCCGCCCTCGCGGTCCGCAGCCCTGGTCGCCGTGAGGAACCCAGGAGCGGCTGGGAGTCGTCGTCGTCAAAACGGCGCCGCCGCGGACGACGAGGTGCTCGCCGAGGCGCACCCTACCATGGAGAACGCGCAGGCTTCGTCGTCTGAGACCCAGATCGTCCTCAACAGCCAAGCGGGCGCCGCGAAGACGCTGGCGCGTGAGCACGACGAGGTGCTCGCCGAGGCGCAGCTCACCAAGGCTGACGCGCTCGCCGAGGCATCGGCGACCAAGGGCACCACGAGGAAGCAGCGCGCCAAGATCCGCCAAGAGGGCGAGGCGACCGCCATCAGGAATGAGTGCCGAGAGATCGCCAAGCTCCTGTGGGGCAACGGGGGCATGACCGAGGCGCTGCCACTCGCCGAGGCGCTCGTCGCCGCCCACCCGCGGTCCACGGTGGCGCTCAATTTGGCAGGCGATCTTCATAGCCAGATGAGTTCAGAGCTGTTCGAGACGGGGTCCAAGACTGAAGACAAGGATGTGCTGCGCCAGTCGCGCGATCATTCAGTTCTGGCCCTGGCCTACTTCACCGAAGCCAAGCGGTTTGCCCCACGCTGTATCGTGACTCCTGTCTTCAGAGGGAACGAGCTGATGTGCCTTGCAAAGCTCGGTGAGCTTGAGAAGGAAGTCCTTCCTGAGATCAAGCTTCCCTTCGACACAGATGTTGCGTCCGTTGTGTCTCTTCATGCCAATGGGTTCACTGACCGTATTGCTGACATCCAATCTGAGTTCATCCATGCCAGTACCATGATTGACCCGGACGACCCAGCCAGGCATAACATCTGGTATGATATTCGTCGGCGCACCCGCACCCAACACGGGAACAAACGGCGAACCAAGCACGCCAGCCACAGGCTTGAAGGGCTCGAACAGGGCTACGAGCTCATCCACTCGTCGCCCAAGGACAACATTACCAAAGCAAGAGCAGAAGCTTCAGATAAGCTACACAAGATAATGGGATTTGTGTGTGATCAGTTTGTGCCTACTAAAGTGGAGGAGATCTTGCGTAAGGATGTTGCTGGTGATGTTGCTGCTGCAAGAGAGGAGGCAAAGAACTTGGCTGCAACTTATGGCTACTGTGCCCGAGCACGCATGCTAGAAGGTTATGTGGAGCTGAAGCACACTACAGCAGTGGGTGGACCACAGTTTAAGGCAATGTTAAGAGAGCTGATCCAGATGGTCCATGAAGCAGCGGCTGCTTTCAAAGGTTCTATCATCATTGCAAAGTTCCTGGCTGAGCTCTACTCTGCACTTGACCAAGACGAGTACGCAATGAGCATTGTGCAAAGAGCCCTTCTAGTCCATAACCCTGACGACCCGGGCAGACATGATGTGCCTGTTGGTTGCACCACAGGGGACTGCTCTCAAGATAGGATTGCCACTGTCCAAGACCAACTTCGTCAGATGCTTGCCAAGATTGAAGCAAATATAAAATCAAGAAGCCATCCAACAGGTAATTTCCTTTCCTCTTCTCTAAAACAGTGTACTGCTCTTGCTAACTAGATGAATTGAACTTATTGACAATTGATTGCCTGTTTCCTCAGATCTTTTAGGAAGCGAAGAAGACGTTGCTGAAGTTGACAATGGAAGTCCGGTCAACGGAAAGGGGAAGAAGAAGAAGAAGAAGAAGAAGACAGAGAAAAAGCCTGCAGTGCATCAGGCATTTAGGTATTCACAGAAGAAAAAGGCGCCCAACCCGAGCAGGATACCTGTATGGGAGGACTGGCTTCGAAAGAACAGAACAACACCTACACCGGCATCTATTCCTCCCATACATGTAAGGCCATCTCTCGCTGATTCCTTAAAATTTAGTCCCTTATATGCCTTCTTTATACTTGAGTTCTTATAACTTGGTTAGTTAAACGGTGGTCTGAACTAGCCGGACCTGCTAACATTTAGTTAAACGATGGACTGAACAACTAAACTTTCTCTGATGCAATGTTTCTGTCCTTAGTAATTACAACCAATTTTGAACCTTCAGAACAGTTGTTCCTGTCTCCAGGTAGAATTGACGTTTGCCAAGGTGTGTTCAGTGCAATAACACTCTTCCCTTTGAGATTTCATTTTGTGTGACAACCAATGATACACTTTGAAACAAAGTAGAATGACTGTTTCTTTCTACGAGCAGAGTGTTATTACAGCCAAATAAGGAAGACCAAAGAGCTAATACAATTGTTTCACTAAACCAAAACTGCATTGATTTTAGTTTCAACAGAAATACTGATCGCAACATTGAAACTAAAATCTGGTGCATGTTGTTCAGTATTACCATTGAAACTAAAATCAATACAGTTTCTGTGACACTGTTCAGATCATAGCTAACATGTCATCAATTTTTCTGACACTGTTCAGTTATGATTTGCCAACATACGAGTATCCAACACCTTGTCTTAGACGACACCTTGCTGAAAACAAATGAAACATAAACAACTTGAAATATTTTCCAACATTAATTATAACGATGATTAACCCTAGCAGTTAGAGTCTGGCAGTGTGACCGATAAATCAGGGTACTCCCAACCAATCCAATATTGCCATTCAGCTCAGCAAAAGCAGCTAGGGGGATTTGATTGGTTCTTGTGAAGGGTGGAACTGAGAGATAAGGCCAAACAATTCAATTCTGATTCAAGGCCACATAAAACAGGAACTAGAAATCCTGATCAGGATAACAACGTCTTTGCAAATTTTCGAAGAATAGATTATTATCTGCCCATCTCGAATAACAAATACGTGGAAGACTTCTAGCTTTAACTAGAGTACCTCTTCCTCTTTTACCTTCAGATTATTCTGCTAGTATGTTTTAAATGGTTGGTTCTTCACAGATGGTTCAACAGCAGCTTGTGCCAGAGTCTGAGGTGAACCTGTATGTCGAGTACTGCCAAGCACTTGCACAGTGTTCAAAGAAGAATTTTGTATGTCACCTATGCTGTTTCGAGGGACTTTACTGCTCTCGAGTGAAGATAAATGATGTAAGCATCTTCATAATTTTAATTGGTGCATATATTAATTTGATTTTCTGACTTCTAGCTTTGGTTGAACAGATCGATAAACACTATCGGGGCGAGCACAGCTTGAGCCTGGGACAAACTTTCAAGTGCCCCGAGAAACCCTGCAACATCAGGCTTCGCAGCTACACTGACTTCCGGAGGCACCATTACTTCGTTCATCGGTTAACACCTGGCTGGTGGAAACCGGAGAGTTAGTTCAATTTCAAGGTTACAGGGGAGGGTGGTGTTGGTTTCAAAGATCTATCTGTTTTCAGCCCATGTTTTTGTGCCAGTGTAATAAGCATAGTTGTTTGCTGGTGGTGGTCATCCAATTCCAGGGATGAAACATAAAAACTGGAAAATCTTTGACAATGTGCCAAGATGAGGTGCTAGTGCTACCTTCTTAGCAATGCGTATGTAGAAGTGGATCGTTGTGTGATGTCCTTGTTTTGCTTTCTTATCTTTTGATCTTTTTCCAGTTTATACTCTGCTGGCTACGGCTGTAAGACTACTTGTTAAATAGAAAACTGGAACTTCTTTTTTGTTTTTTTCCAGATTGCATATGTAGAAGTAAAAAAATGTCATATCTCCTGACCACCTGCAATATCTTTTGAATACCTGTAACATTAACGTGATGCTAAGCACTTGAATTGTGATTTCACACAGCCGCAAGCTACAGGTTGATAACTGAGAGAGAGCGCAATTCATGACTTATAACTTTTATTTAGCAAAGTTATACCATCATATCTTTCTGGGATGAATTTTCACAAAATTATGTTTGCTGACTGTCCAATACAAATATCGTGTTAACTTCTCTAAATTGGAATAGTCTAGCCTCAGATGCTGAACTTGTAGGATAAATATCGAGTATGGGGTGTCAGCTGGAAGGCCAGACAGATGTGTCTCTGCCTTCCTGAGTGCACCTTGGAGTCGCAGGGTACTGACTACTGAGACTGCGAATTCTGTCGTCCAACATAATGGTCTGAAGAAAGAAAGAAAATATTACATGCTCATCGTGATTAAACAGCAGGTGTAACAGTTCAGTTCAAACTTTGTAGATTGGATCATCAGGCTTTTGCACTTAGTTAAAGAATTTGTTCTAAAACATTTTTTACTTAACAAATGCACAAATCATCAGGGCAAATCCCGAACACATTAAGTAAGATCGTGTCTATATTTTCTTATAGGCTGACTATGCTCATATGCTGCTTTTAGATATATATCTAAGAGATTGACATGCCATTAACAAATGATGTAAGCCTGTCAGTTTTCAACAACAAAGATATAGTTTTTCTAGAGAACCTTCAGCAAAGATATATATAGTCGAATGATCCGATGTACAAAGCCAAATGATCCAATCTACAAAGCGAGACACTGGAGAGTGTAACCTACCATCCCCTTGTAGTTGTGCGCGCGAAGGAAGTAAAGCAATGGGTACATGCTCTCCTTGTCATGGAACAGCTCCGACAACAAGTGCCTGTTCAGAAACTGCACACCGTTGCCAGTGCACTTCGACAGCGATGGGCGCGGGAAGGAGGCGTTGAATGGCTCAAAGTCCAGCTCAAGCACAAATTTGATATCGGCGCTGCAATTTGAACGGAAGAAGCGTTATATGGTAAAACTAAGGTATAAGCTGGACTCTTGGAGCTTAATAATTTCACAAAATCACAGATACCTTCCACTCGCCAGTTCTTCCTTGAGCTGCAAATACTCAGGGACACTTAACTCCTCAACACCAAGCTCGCTCACATTTACCCTCACATACTCTCCAGACACCGGGCCTTAGCCTGATGGTGAGAGCAACCCATGGAGGGATGACAATTGCCTCTTGTATGAGAAACCAACAGATCAAGAGCTGATGGTTATTAGTGACAGAGTTGTTGCTTCGCCGGCCATCATCTCTTCCTTGGCGCCGATGGGTCCACCTCCTCCCTGGTGTGACCATGAGGAATCGCTGCCTCCTGTTGTTGCTTGCGGTAAGGATATCAGTGATGCGGGTGTGGCCGGTTGCCCATCCGAGGTACTGGCTACTGTGGCTCTACCTGTAGATGTTCCTCCTCCTTTGGATCTAGCTCTGCACAGGATGGTGACTCAAGGTGAGGAGGCGCAAGCTAAGGTTGCTGAGAAAGTCAGAGGGACCGATGATATGGAGCGGACTGAGGTGTCCTTACCTGTTGGCTTGGTTGGAGAGGTGCCGCCCTTGGTCTCCTCTCCAGGGATGACTGCCTCAGAGGGCAATACCTATATGATGTCTTCCGGGTCCGAGGAGCTACTCGGTGACATTGGAGTGCCTTCAACCACCTTATTGGATGAGCTCCTAAGCAGTTTCAGTTGCACAGCGCCACGGTCCTTGCTCGTAGAACCGATTCATTTGCAGATTGAAGGGGCATCTACTTGTTCCGGAAGGCGTAGTGACCGTTTGGATAAAAAGAACAAAAACTGCAACATTCCTACTGCCAAACGCGCTGAATATAGGTTGGCGGAGGCTTATGGGGAACTACCGAAGGGAATGACGTCTAAGAAAGCCACCGAGGAGGAGGTGCAAGAGAAGATGAAGCCTTATCTACAGATGTATAAGAAACCGCTTACGCCAACAGCGGTCCAGGCAATCCGTGCCTTGGTGGAAGTCAATGTTTGATCTCATTTTTCAGAAGGTTAGGCCCAAGTACACAGCTAGTTGTAGGCGTGTTCTTGAGGTTGCAGAGGTTGACTTGGTTGGGTATGTTGTGTTGTCGGTGGTCTTGGGCTTAGGCACCCTTGTATCTGGCTCGGACGACGTCCCTTGAGTGCTAGCCCGGTCTTTGTGGTCTTCGCCGGTTTCCCTTATGTAACCGTGCCATGTATGGTTTTTGGGTCCGGTTTCCCCTATTAACTGGACCAATTCTCTTCTTCTTAATGCAATGCGGGAGCTCCCCGCCCTCTGACGAGGTTCCGTCAAAAAAAAAAAACATCACTGGAATGACAGTGCAGTGAGTTTTGATGGTGCAAACATGTGCGCCCCTTAGTAGATCCTCAAAGGACGTGTCCTTCAGCTTCTCGCGCTCGGCCTCAGGGATTGCGGCATTGTACTCAACAGTGATCTGATGGGGCTGCAGCATCCACTTTTCTTCGTTAACAAGCCTGAATAATTTATCGCATAACAGCAGGTGGGTCAGATCTATCAACAAACGTTACTCAAACAAAGCGTGGTCACAATTGTAGCACCAAGACAAATGTAAGGAGCGGTAATAAAATGTTCATCTTCTTTATTATAGTATAAATACAACTATCAGTAAGAAGTTATTAAAAGACAAATAGAAGGAGCAGAATATAGAAATACAGGAACAATTTTTGAAACTTCATCATTTGTTCTTTTAAATTTTTAATGGATCTATCAGTTTTTTGTTCTCTTTACTCGTTCTCATGTTCCGGCATTCCCGTGATCATTTCACGCTTTGTATGGCCAAACGATGATGGAGGCCGTCACACCAAGAGAGCCGAGCCGGGGAAGGGAGCAGAGACGGAGGAGGAGAGGGGGAACCACCACGTCGGTGGAGGGGGGGAGGCGACGGGGAATAGGAGGATAGCTATTCCCACAAGTAGAGGTGGCTGGGCAGCTGCGCCTGATAGTATCCCTACATTTGTTCTTTCTTCAGTAAACACATTGTTTCGTCTGTTTTGTACCTTTTGCTCTGCCATTAGATAGATCCCGGAAGTACTACAATCACTTATTGTTTAATACTTTGTTATGATTTAATTTGATCATAATTTCATTTTAAATTCAGTGGTTATGGCAGCTATGTATCAATATTTATTTATGTAGGTCCTTTGGGGCAGGGCTTTGCAAACGCTGTTGGACTAGCACTTGCTGAGAAACACCTAGCTGCTCGTTTCAACAAGCCCGATTTAACTGTCGTGGACCACTACACGTAAATTAGTAAGATCCTCTGGGGCAAGGCTTTTGATCAATTAATTGAATTGATAAATAACATCTCTTTTGTTCTCAAGTTGTTGAAATTTCCATGCACAAAATTTCAGTCACACATTTTTCTTTGTGATAAATTGCAGTCACACATGATAAGGACAAAGGGAAGAAGAGGAAGAGGAAGAAGTACAAGATCAAATTATGTCAGGCTATTGAGCATCTACACATCAAGCTACAAGATACGGTGAATTGTGGCACATCACTATGTGGCTAGTAGCAAAGCATAGCTCCTCGACAATGACAATAACATCTACACTGACCTCACGCATGACTATCTCGACCATGACTACCGTGCCTTGCTTTTAATAACCTCTCCAAAGGCTATGAGGACTATCACCTTGCCTCAGCTCCTCATGGGCTTCTTTTACAATAATTGCATACGCAATGTACTACTTGTCCCTGCCGCTTCTACTGACACTGTGGGGGATGTCAGTTTTGTTGGATAATGAACAACTGCATTCACAGGAGGGCCAACGGCCAATACATATACATGTGTATGGTAAAGTGCAAGAGACCCTTTATACAATGGGGATAAACCAAAAAGGGCTATACACATCTAACACCCCCCTCAAACTCATGGTGGATCGACAACACTGAGTTCGGAGGGAAGAAAACTATGCTGCGCTCGAGTCTGTGCCTTCGTGAAGAAGTCCGCCAACTCAGAGGGCACATAGTGAAGAGCGAGAGTCTATCCTGCACAGCAGCACACACAAAGTGGGCATCCACACCGATGTGTTTGGTGAGCTCATGCTTCACCGGGTCAGGCGCAATACTGATAGCACCAGTACTGTCTGACAATAAGGGAGTCGAGGTAGTAGCAGACACACCAAAATCCTCAAGTAGCCACCGTAACCAGATCACCTCAGCCGTCAGCGTAGCCATGGGTCGCAACTCAGCCTCTGTACTCGAGCGAGAAACTGCAGTCTGTTTCTTTGTCTTCCAGGCAATAAGAGAGCCACCAAGAAAGACACAATATGCAGACAACGAGCGTCGATCAGAGGGATCACTAGCCCAGGTAGCATCAGAGTAGGACTGGAGCTCAAGAGAGCTGGAGCGGGGAAAGAAAAGGCGCTGAGAGATCGTGCCACGAAGATATCGTAGTACACGGAGGAGATGACTATAGTGGACAGAGGTGGGGGCTGAAATGAACTGACTCAGAATGTGGACAGGATAGGAGATGTCAGGACGCATAACAGCAAGATAGACAAGACTGCCAACAAGGTGACGATAGCGAGTGGGATTAGGAAGAGGGTCACCATCAGAGGCACAAAGCTGAACGTTGAGCTCCATGGGAGTCACAACTGTGCGCTCATCACTGAGAGCAGCACGAGCAAGAAGATCCTGAATATATTTTTCTTGGGAGATGTAGAAGCCATCAGAGGTGGAGGAGATCTCAATCCCAAGAAAATAGCGAAGTGGACCAAGATCAGTCATGAGAAACGGGTCGCGAAGGCGAGCCTTAACAAAGGTAATGTAATCAGAGTCGTCACTAGTGATGATCATGTCATCAACATAGAAAAGGAGAAGAGTCCGACCACGGGAAGACGTGTGAACAAACAACGCGGGATCATGATCACTGGGCAAGAAACCAACGGCAGTCACCACAGAGACGAAGCGCTCAAACCAGGCGCGAGGGGCCTGTTTGAGACCATAGAGGGAGCGGCGAAGTCTACAGACCATACCATCAGGAGCATAGTACCCCGGTGGTGGCTGCATATATAAACCTCCTCACGCAACTCGCCATTGAGAAAAGCGTTCTGAATATCAAGTTGAGAGATAGACCACTGACGAACAGAAGCCACAACAAGAAGAGTGCGGACCGTGGTCATGTGGGCCACAGGAGCAAATGTCTCATCATAATCGCGCCCCTGCTCCTGCTGAAAACCACGGGCCACAAGATGAGCTTTGTAGAGCTCAAGAGAACCATCAGAGCGAGTCTTAATCTTGTAGACCCACTTGCAAGTGATGGGATGGACACCGGAAAGAAGGGGAACCAGATCCCATGTGCCAGAGCGCTCAAGAGCAGCAAGCTCTTCGGCCATCGCAAGCTGCCATTCAGGCTGAGTCATGGCAGTTCGATAGGAAGTGGGATCAGCAGTAACAGAGAGACCGTACTGATCAGGGGAGTAGCGATCAGGCGGGGGGCGAGGTCGAGCACGGAGGTTGTGAACGGGGGGAGGCGTGAGAGGAGGCGCACCAGAGGTGGAAGGCTCGTCAGAGGATACATCCTCAGTACGAGATCGACGAGTGTAGTGGAGAGGAAACGGTGAGAGAGGGCGACAGACTAGAGATGATGGTGGAGAGGTGGAGGAGGAGGATGAAGAAGACGGGGTCGGTGGTGAATGAGAAGGAGTGAGAGGTGACAGAGGAAGAGGTGACACATGAGGCACATAGTAGGGTGTATCGGGAAGGAGAAGGAAAGAAAGGTCGTCCACAGAGAAACTCGAGGAAGAAGAACATGGGTAGTAAGAACGAGACTCGTCAAAATTCACATCGCGCGAGATGCGCAAGCGACGACCCACAGGATCCCAACATCGATAGCCCTTGTGCTCATCACCGTAGCCAAGGAAAACACACTCAACCGACTGAGCAGTCAGTTTGGTGCGTTCTCGGGGGCCAAGAAGAACATAGCACACGCATCCAAACATACGAAGAGCTGAGTAGTCTGGAGAGCGACCAGTGAGACACTCCATAGGAATACCACCCTGCAGAGCAGTCGATGGCTGAACGTTGATGAGATAGGTGGATGCGAAAACAGCCTCAGCCCAAAAATAGGGTGGAAGGGAAGCAGCAATCATCAGCGCATGAGCCGTCTCAAGCAAATGACAATGATTTCCTTCGGCAAAGCCATTCTGAGCATGAGCACCAGGACAAGAGAACTGGGCAAGAGTACCCTGTTCCACGAGAAAACCACGCAACAACTGAGAGATATACTCTCCAGCGGAGTCGGCATGAAAAGTACGAATGGGCGTGGCAAACTGGGTGTGAACCATGGCAGCAAAACGTTTGTATATAGGGAGAACCTTGCTACGAGATTTCATGAAGTCGAGCCAAGTGTAGCGAGAGAAATCATCAATAAACAAAACATAGTAGCGATGACCACCTTTCGAATCAAAGGGAGCAAGACCCCAGACATCAGAATGAACTAAGTCAAAAGGACGCTGAGATACAGACTCACTAGTAGGATAAGGTAACTGAGTCTGTTTTACAAGTCTGCAACCATTACAATGTAAGGAGACATCTCCAGATACAGACCCTAAGAGGCCCTGACGAACTAAAGAAGACAAGCGAGAGCCACTGATACGTCTATTTTGCATCATGCTTTTATATCGATATTTATTGCATTATGGGTTGTTATTACACGTTATGTCACAATACTTATGCCTATTCTCTCTTATTTTACAAGGTTTACATAAGGAGGGAGAATGCCGACAGCTGGAATTCTGGGCTGGAAAAAGAGCAAATATTAGAGACCTATTCTGCACAACTCCAAAAGTCCTGAAACTCCACGAAAGTTATTTTTGGAAATAATAAAAAATACTGAGCGGAAGAAATACGTCAGGGGGTCCACCACCTGCCCACGAGGGTGGGGGGCGCGCCCTACCCCCCAGGGCGCGCCCCCTGCATCGTGGGTCCCCTGTTGGCTCTCCGTGGCCATCTTCTGCTATATGAAGTCTTTCGTCGAGGAAAAAATCATAGGCAACCTTTCGGGACGAGACTCCGCCGCCACGAGGCGGAACCTTGGCGGAACCAATCTAGGGCTCCGGCAGAGCTGTTCTACCGGGGACACTTCCCTCCGGGAGGGGGAAATCATTGCCATCATCATCACCAACGCTCCTCTTATCGAGAGAGGGCAATCTCGATCAACAACTTCACCAGCACCATCTCCTCTCAAAACCCTAGTTCATCTCTTGTATCCAATTCTTGTCTCCACGTCCGGGATTGGTACTAGTAGGTTGCTAGTAGTGTTGATTACTCCTTGTAGTTGATGCTAGTTGGTTTATTTGGTGGAAGATCATATGTTCAGATCCTATATGCATATTAATACCCCTCTGATTATGAACATGAATATGCTTTGTGAGTAGTTACGTTTGTTCCTGAGGACATGGGAGAAGTCTTGCTATTAGTAGTCATGTGAATTTGGTATTCGTTCGATATTTTGATGAGATGTATGTTATCTAGCCTCTAGTAGTGTTATGTGAACGTCGACTACATAACACTTCACCATTATTTGGGCCTAGAGGAAGGCATTGGGAAGTAATAAGTAGATGATGGGTTGCTAGAGTGACAGAAGCTTAAACCCTAGTTTATGCGTTGCTTCGTAAGGGGCTGATTTGGATCCATATGTTTCATGCTATGGTTAGGTTTACCTTAATGCTTTTGTTGTAGTTGCGGATGCTTGCAATAGAGGTTAATCATAAGTGGGATGCTTGTTCAAGTAAGAACAGCAGCCAAGCACCGGTCCACCCACATATCAAATTATCAAAGTACCGAACGCGAATCATATGAATGTGATGAAAACTAGCTTGACGATAATTCCCATGTGTCCTCGGGAGCGCTTTTCTCTATATAAGAGTTTGTCCAGGCTTGTCCTTTGCTACAAAAAGGATTGGGCCACCTTGCTGCACTTTATTTACTTTTTTTACTTGTTGCTCGTTACAAATTATCCTATCACAAAACTATCTGTTACCACTTATCTCAGTATTTGCAGAGAATACCTTGCTGAAAACCGCTTATCATCTCCTTCTGCTCCTCGTTGAGTTCGACACTCTTACTTATCGAAAGGACTACGATAGATCCCCTATACTTGTGGGTCATCAAGACTCTTTTCTGGCGCCGTTGCCGGGGAGTGTAGCGCCTTTGGTAGGTGGAATTTGGTAAGGAAAAATTTATATAGTGTGCTGAAATTTACTGTCACTTGTTACTATGGAAAGTAATCCTCCGAGGGGCTTGTTCGGGGTATCTTCACCCCGACCAGTAGAGCAAAGAGTTGCTCCTCAACCTACTGAACCTACTGAAAATGAAAATGTTCCCTTTGAAGTTCCTTCGGGTATGTTAGAAAAACTGCTAGCTAATCCTTTTGCAGGAGATGGAACAAAGCATCCTGATGAGCACCTAATATATGTGGATGAAGTTTGTGGATTATTTAAGCTTGCAGGTGTGCCCGATGATGTTGTTAAGAGGAAGGTCTTCCCTTTATCTTTGAAGGGAGACACATCGATATGGTATAGGCTATGTGATGATACGGGGTCATGGAACTACAAACGATTGAAATTGGAATTTCATCAGAAGTTTTATCCTATGCATCTTGTTCATCGTGATCGCAATTATATATATAATTTTTGGCCTCGCGAAGGAGAAAGTATCACTCATGCTTGGGGGAGGATTAAATCAATGTTATATTCATGCCCCAATCATGAGCTCTCAAGAGAAATAACTATTCAAAGTTTTTATGCTCGGCTTTCTGATAACAATCGCACCATGCTCGATACTTCTTGTGCTGGCTCTTTTATGACGAAGACTATTGAATTAAAATGGAATTTATTGGATAGAATTAAACGCAACTCTGAAGATTGGGATCTCGACGAAGGTAAGGAGTCAGGTATGACACCTAAGTTTGATTATGTTAAATATTTTATGGATACCGATGTTTTCCGTATTTAGCACTAAATATGGACTTGACTCTGAGATAGTAGCTTCTTTCTGTGAATCTTTTGCTACTTATGTTGATCTCCCCAAGGAGAAGTGGTTTAAATATCATCCTCCCATAGAAGTAAAAGTAGCTGCACCTATTAAAGTTGAAGAAAAAACTATCACTTATAATGATCCTGTTGCTCCTACTTCTTATGTTGAGAAACCACCTTTCCCTGTTAGGATAAAGGATCATGATAAAGCTTCAACTGTGGTTCGTAAAAGCAATATTAGAACTTATACACCTCCTGAGCAGATTAAAGTTGAACCTAATATTTCTATTGTTAAAGATCTCTTGGCTGATAATATTGATGGGCATGTTATTTATTTCTACGGTGAAACTGCTAGAATTGCCAAACCTTGTGCTAAAGATAAACATAGACCTGTGGTAGGCATGCCTGTTATTTCTGTTAAAATAGGAGATCATTGTTATCATGGCTTATGTGATATGGGTGCTAGTGCTAGTGCTATACCTCATGACTTATACAAAGAAATTATGCATAAAATTGCACCTGCTGAGATAGAAGGTATTGATGTTACCATCAAATTTGCCAATAGAGATACAATATCACCCATTGGAATTGTTAGAGATGTTGAAGTCTTGTGTGGGAAAACTAAATACCCTACTGATTTTCTTGTTCTTGGTTCCCCACAAGATAGCTTTTGTCCCATTATATTTGGTAGACCCTTCTTGAACACAGTTAATGCTAGGATAGACTGCGAAAAGAGTGTTGTTACTATTGGCTTGGGTGATATGTCTCATGAGTTTAATTTCTCTAAATTTAGTAGACAACACCGTGAAGAGGAATTACCTAGTAAGGATGAAATTATTGGTCTTGCTTCTATTCCCGTACCTCCTAGTGATCCTTTAGAACAATATTTGCTAGACCATGAAAATGATATGTTTATGAATGAAAGAAGGGAAATAGATGAAGTATTCTTTAAACAGGAACCTATCCTGAAACATAATTTGCCTGTTGAAATCCTAGGGGATCCTCCTCCACCCAAGGGTGATCCGGTGTTTGAGCTTAAACCGTTGCCTGATACTCTTAAATATGCTTATCTTGATGAACAGAAGATATATCCTGTTATTATTAGTGCTAACCTTTCAGAGAATGAAGAAGAGAGATTATTGAAAACTCTGAAGAAGCACCGTGCTGCTATTGGATATACTCTTGATGATCTTAAGGGCATTAGTCCCACTCTATGTCAGCATAAAATAAATTTGGAAGAAGATGCCAAACCAGTTCGTGATCATCAACGACGGCTGAATCCTAAGATGAAAGAAGTGGTAAGAAAAGAAATACTAAAGCTCCTGGAGGCAGGTATAATTTATCCCGTTGCTGATAGTTAGTGGGTAAGTCCTGTCCATTGTGTCCCTAAGAAGGGAGGTATTACTGTCGTTCCTAATGATAAAGATGAATTGATTCCGCAAAGAATTATTACAGGTTATAGGATGGTAATTGATTTCCGCAAATTAAATAAGGCAAGTGGCCAGATCATTACCCCTTAACTTTTATCGATCAAATGCTAGAAAGATTATCCAAACATACACATTTTTGCTTTCTAGATGGTTATTCTGGTTTCTCTCAAATACCTGTATCAGCCAATGATCAATCAAAGACTACTTTTACTTGCCCTTTTGGTACTTTTGCTTATAGACATATGCCTTTTGGTTTATGTAATGCACCTGCTACCTTTCAAAGATGCATGATGGCTATATTCTCTGACTTTTGTGAAAAGATTTGTGAGGTTTTCATGGATGATTTTTCCGTCTATGGATCCTCTTTTGATGATTGCTTGAGCAATCTTGATCGAGTTTTGCAGAGATGTGAAGAAACTAATCTTGTCTTGAATTGGGAAAAGTGCCATTTTATGGTTAATGAAGGTATTGTCTTGGGGCATAAAGTCTCAGAAAGAGGTATAGAAGTTGATAAAGCCAAGGTTGATGCTATTGAAAAGATGCCATGTCCCAAGGATATTAAAGGTATAAGAAGTTTCCTTGGCCATGCCGGATTTTATAGGAGGTTCATTAAGGACTTCTCAAAAATTTCTCGGCCTCTGACTAATTTATTACAAAAAGACATACCATTTGTCTTTGATGATGATTGTGTAGAAGCATTTGAAATACTTAAGAAAGCATTGATCTCTACACCTATCGTTCAGCCACTTGATTGGAATTTACCCTTTGAAGTTATGTGTGATGCTAGTGATTATGCTGTAGGTGCTGTTCTAGGGCAAAGAGTTGATAAGAAATTAAATGTTATTCAATATGCTAGTAAAACTCTAGACAATGCTCAGAGAAACTATGCTACTATGGAAAAAGAATTCTTAGCAGTTGTATTTGCTTGTGATAAGTTTAGGCCCTATATTGTTGATTCCAAAGTAACTATTCACACTGATCATGCTACTATTAAATATCTCATGGAAAAGAAAGATGCTAAGCCTAGACTTATTAGATGGGTTCTCTTGCTACAATAATTTGATTTGCATATTGTTGATAGAAAAGGAGTTGAGAACCCCGTTGCAGACAACTTGTCTAGGTTAGAAAATGTTCTTGATGACCCACTACCTATTGATGATAGCTTTCCTGATGAGCAATTAAATGTCATAAATACTTCTCGTACCGCTTCATGGTATGCTGACTATGCTAATTATATTGTGGCTAAATTTATACCACCTAGTTTCTCATACCAGCAAAAGAAAAAGTTTTTCTATGATTTGAGACATTACTTTTGGGATGACCCGCATCTTTATAAAGAAGGAGTAGATGGTTTTATTAGACGTTGTGTACCTGAGCATGAACATGAACAGATCCTACGCAAGTGTCACTCCGAAACTTATGGAGGACACCACGCTGGAGATAGAACTGCACATAAGGTATTGCAATCTGGTTTTTATTGGCCTACTCTCTTCAAGGATGCCCGTATGTTTGTCTTATCTTGTGATGAATGTCAAAGAATTGGTAATATTAGTAGACGTCAAGAAATGCCTATGAATTATTCACTTGTTATTGAACCATTTGACGTTTGGGGATTTGACTATATGGGACCTTTTCCTGCCTCTAATGGTTACACACATATTTTAGTTGCTGTTGATTATGTTACTAAGTGGGTAGAAGCTGTTCCAACTAGTAGTGCTGATCATAACACCTCTATTAAGATGTTTAAAGAAGTTATTTTTCTGAGGCTTGGAGTCCCTAGATATTTAATGACTGATGGTGGTTCACATTTTATTCATGGTGCTTTCCGAAAAATGCTTGCTAAGTATGATGTTAATCATAGAATTGCATCTCCTTATCACCCATAGTCTAGTGGTCAAGTAGAATTGAGTAATAGAGAGCTCAAATTAATTTTGCAAAAGACTGTCAATATATCTAGAAAGAATTGGTCCAAGAAACTTGATGATTCATTATGGGCCTATAGAACTGCATATAAAAATCCTATGGGTATGTCTCCGTATAAAATGGTTTATGGAAAAGCATGTCACTTACCTCTCGAACTAGAACATAAGGCATATTGGGCTATTAAAGAGCTCAAATATGATTTCAAACTTGCCGGTGAGAAGAGGTTATTTGATATTAGCTCACTTGATGAATGGAGAACCCAAGCTTATGAAAATGCCAAGTTGTTTAAAGAAAAAGTTAAAAGATGGCATGACAAAAGAATACAAAAGCGTGAGTTTAATGTAGGTGATTATGTATTGCTATACAACTCTCGTTTAAGATTTTTTGTAGGAAAACTTCTCTTTAAATGGGAAGGCCCTTACATTATCGAGGAGGTCTATCGTTCCTGTGCCATAAAAATCAACAACTTCGAAGGCACAAAACCGAAGGTGGTGAACGGTCAAAGAATTAAACATTATATCTCAGGTAATCCTATAAATGTTGAAACCAATGTTATTGAAACCGAAACCCCAGAGGAATACATAAGGGACACTTTCCGGAATGTTCCAGACTCCGAAAAGGAATAGGTATGTGGTACGGTAAGTAAACCGACTCCAAAACAGTTTTAAGGCAATATTTCTCCGTTTTGGAATATTTAGAACAATAGAAAAATAAGAGGCAGTCCGGGAAGGACACGAGGCCTCCACGAGGGTGGAGGGCGCACCCCCTACCTTGTGGGCACCTCGTGTGCTCTCCGGACTCCGTTTTCTTGCACGATACGTATTTTTGTCGGTAAAAATTCATTATATAATCTCCCGAAGGTTTTGAATCCTGTATGACGCAAATATCCTCTGTTCTTGTTTCGAGCTGTCCTGCTGCAGATTAGACCAACATGTCGTCCCAGGATTCGGAAGGAGAAAGCTATGTGGATGATTACCTTGCAGATCCTAAGGTCTATGGAGATGTGGAGCATTGTGGTTGGACTCTGCTACCTCTTGAGCACTGCGTTGGATTTCCCCGAAGAGGAGAGGATGATGCAGCAAAGTAGCGTAAGTATTCCCCTCACTTTTTGAGAACCAAGGTATCAATCCAGTAGGAGGCTACACGCAAGTCCCTTGTACCTACACAAAACAATAGCTCAACGCAACTAACGCGATTAGGGGTTGTCAATCCCTTCACGATCACTTACGGGAGTGAGATCTGATAGATTATATTTTTGGTATTTTTGGTATAGAGATGCAAAGTGAAAAGTAAAAGGCAAAGTAAAAAAGCAAAGCAATAATAAAGTGATGGAGATTGATATGATGAGAATAGACCCGGGGGCCATAGGTTTCACTAGTGGCTTCTCTCAAGAGCATAAGTATTCTACGGTGGGTGAACAAGTTACTGTTGAGCAATTGATAGAATTGAGCATAGTTATGAGAATATCTAGGTATGATCATGTATATAGGCATCACGTCCGAGACAAATTGACCGACTCCTGCCTGCATCTACTACTATTACTCCACTCATCGACCGCTATCCAGGATGCATCTAGAGTATTAAGTTAAAAACAGAGTAACGCCTTAAGCAAGATGACATGATGTAGAGGGATAGTTTCATGCAATATGATAAAAACCCCGTCTTGTTATCCTCGATGGCAACAATACAATACGTGCCTTGCTGCCCCTTCTGTCACTAGGAAAGGACACCGCAAGATTGAACCCAAAGCTAAGCACTTCTCCCATGGCAAGAAAAACCAATCTAGTAGGCCAAACCAAACTGATAATTCAAAGAGACTTGCAAAGATAACCAATCATACATAAAAGAATTCAGAGAAGATTCAAAAATTATTCATAGATAGACTTGATCATAAACCCACAATTCATCGGTCTCAACAAACACACCGCAAAAAGAAGATTACATCGAATAGATCTCCACAAGAGAAGGGGAGAACATTGTATTGAGATCCAAAAAGAGAGAAGAAGCCATCTAGCTAATAATTATGGACCCGAAGGTCTGAGGTAAACTACTCGCACTTCATCGGAGAGGCTATGATGATGTAGAAGACCTCCGTGATGATGGCCCTCTCCGGCGGAGCTCCGGAACAGGCCCCAAGATGGGATCTCGTGGATACAGAAAGTTGCGGCGGTGGAATTAGGTTTTTGGCTCCGTATCTGATTGTTTGTGGGTACGTAGGTATATATAGGAGGAAGGAGTACGTTGGTGGAGCAACAGAGGGCCCACGAGGCAGGGGGGCGCGCCCTAGGGGGGGGGGGGCGCCCCCACCCTCGTGACCGCCTCTTTTGTTCCTTGGAGTAGGGTCCAAGTCTCCTGGATCACGTTTGGTGAGAAAATCACGTTCCCGAAGGTTTCATTCCATTTGGACTCCGTTTGATATTCTGTTTCTCCGAAACACCGAAATAGGCAAAAAACAGCAATTTTGGGCTGGGCCTCTGGTTAATAGGTTAGTCCCAAAAATAATATAAAAGTGGAAAATAAAGCCCAATATAGTCCAAAACAGTAGATAATATAGCATGGAGCAATCAAAAATTATAGATACGTTGGAGACGTATCAGGCATCCCCAAGCTTAATTCCTGCTCGTCCTTGAGTAGGTAAATGATAAAAAGAATTTTTTTGATGCGGAGTGCTACTTGGCATAATTTCAATGCAAATCTTCTAATTGTGGTATGAATATTCAGATTCGAAAGATTAAAGACAAAAGTTCATATTGACATTAAAATAATAATACTTCAAGCATACTAACAAAGCAATTATGTCTTCTCAAAATAACATGGCCAAAGAAAGTTATCCCTACAAAATCATATAGTCTGGCTATGCTCTATCTTCACCACACAAAGTATTTAAATCATGCACAACCCCGATGACAAGTCAAGCAATTGTTTCATACTTTAACATTTTCAAAACTTTTTTGATCTTCACGCAATACATGAGCGTGAGCCATGGATATATCACTATATGTGGAATAGAATGGTGGTTGTGGAGAAGACAAAAAGAGGGAAGATAGTCTCACATCAACTAGGCGTATCAACGGGCTAAAGAGATGCCCATCAATAGATATCGATGTGAGTGAGTAGGGATTGCCATGCAATGGATGCACTAGAGCTATAAGTATATGAAAGCTCAATGATACGTCTCAACGTATCTATAATTTTTGATTGCTCCATGCTATATTATCTACTGTTTTGGGCAACATTGGGCTTTATTATCCACTTTTATATTATTTTTGGGACTAACCTATTAACCGGAGGCCCAGCCCAGATTTGCTGTTTTTTTTCCTATTTCAGTGTTTCGAAGAAAAGGAATATCAAACGGAGTCGAAACGGAACGAAATCAACTGGAGAAGTTATTTTTGGAAGAAAAGCTACCGGATGGACTTGGACCCCACGTAAGGAGCGAAGGGAGGTGATCACGAGGGTGGGGGGCGCGCCCACCCCCTAGGGCGCTCCCCCTGCATCGTGGGGCCCCCGCAGCTCCACCGACGTACTCCCTGCACCCATATATACGTACGTACCCCAAAACTTCCAGAACGGAGATTAGATCGGGAGTTCCGCCGCCGCAAGCCTCTGTAGCCACCAAAAACCTATCGGGACCCTGTTTCGGCACCCTGCCGGAGGGGGGAACCCTCACCAGTGGCCATCTTCATCATCCCGGCGCTCTCCATGATGAGGAGGGAGTAGTTCACCCTCGGGGCTGAGGGTATGTACCAGTAGCTATGTGTTTGATCTCTCTCTCATGTTCTTGATTTGGCATGATCTTGATGTATTGCGAGCTTTGCTATTATAGTTGGAACTTATGTTTCTTCTCCCCCTCTACTCTCTTGTAATGGATTGAGTTTTCCCTTTGAAGTTATCTTATCGGATTGAGTCTTCAAAGATTTGAGAACACTTGATGTATGTCTTGCCGTGCGCATCTGTGGTGACAATGGGATATCACGTGATTCACTTGATGTATGTTTTGGTGATCAACTTGCGGGTTCCGCCCATGAACCTATGCATAGGGGTTGGCACACGTTTTCGTCGTGATTCTCCGGTAGAAACTTTGGGGCACTCTTTGAGGTTCTATGTGTTGGTTGAATAGATGAATCTGAGATTTCGTGATGCATATCGTATAATCATACCCACGGATACTCGAGGTGATATTGGAGTATCTAGGTGACATTAGGGTTTTGGTTGATTTGTGTCTTAAGGTGTTATTCTAGTATGAACTCTAGGGCTGTTTGTGACACTTATAGGAATAGCCCAACAGATTGATTGGAAAGAATAACTTTGAGGTGGTTTCGTACCCTACCATAATCTCTTCGTCTGTTCTCCGCTATTAGTGACTTTGGAGTGACTCTTTGTTGCATGTTGAGGGATAGTTATATGATCCAATTATGTTATTATTGTTGAGAGAACTTGCAGTAGTGAAAGTATGAACCCTAGGCCTTGTTTCGTAGCATTGCAATACCGTTTACGCTCACTTTTATCATTAGGTACCTTGCTGTTTTTATATTTTCAGATTACAAAAACCTATATCTACCATCCATATTGCACTTTTATCACCATCTCTTCGCCGAACTAGTGCACCCATACAATTTTTGTGGAGTGCATTAGGTTTGCAAGGACACACCAAATAGGAAAGATAGATATTGCAAGAGGCATAAGTACTTAGAAACTAAATGGTTGCAAGAAAGGCTAGATGCATGTGCTGAAAAATTATTTTTTCTTAGCCATACTTGTGAACTTTGCTATGAACGTGATCATTTTAGTACCCAATGCAAATTGTTTCATGATCGTATCGTGTCCAAAAATTGTGATGACTTGATTTCCCTTGCACATCATAATGAACTTAGTTTGCTCTTGGGTTATGAAGAAATAAAACGTATAACTAGGGTTATTCCAAAATTTGCCCTTGATAGAGTTCTTCAATTTGATCTAGAAGAAATTTATATGTATTGTGCGGTGAATTGTATTGAAAATCTTTATATTGCCAATTACGTAAAGAAAAGAAAACAAACATAAGATGAAGAGAATGCTAACGAAAGGGAAGAGACTTCCCAATATTCTCCTATTATTTCTTATGATGAATCAGGTAACGAGGAGGAGCCTTCTATTCAACCAATATCATTAATAAGGAGCTCCAAAAAGAGGATTGAACCCACACATGATGTGGTGAAGAAGAAGAAAAGAAAAAGGAAGAGAGGTAAAAAGGCATCTCTCCCAAATAAAGTTGCTCCTATTATTGCTGTGGCTCATGAAAATGAAGATGATACACTTGATGATGATCTCGTTATGCCTATTGCTTGTTGTAATGATTATGATTGGGAAGATAATGATACTTCTTATGATCTTGAAAATCTTTTTGGCACTTGCTTGGAAGAATATAATAATTACTATACTATTGGTGCTATCCATATTATTAATGATGAGAGTGATTATGCTTATGATATGAAAAGGCCCAAGCTTGGGGAAGCTATGTTTGATGAGGATGAAATATTTGAGAATATATTTGCTGCAATTAATGTTTGTCCCAACCTTGGGGATGCTATGTTTAATAATGAAGATATTTTTAGCCTCTCAAGTTTTGATATGCAAAGTTGTTAAGATGATAGCATGCCTTCTACCTATGATGATTATATTTATGAAAGTGGGTTTGGAAGAGTGTCAACTTTAGGAAGTAATGATCCCACTATTTTGGAGTATGTTGAATCTTATAATATTTATGAAAGTGGATTTGGAGAGGTCATGACTTTCTTTAGTGATGATTCCACTATTTTGGAAGAGGTTTCAATTGATTATGATGAGAACAAAGTTGCTACTTATGATGATTATTGTGATAAAACTTATGCTATAAAGAGTAGTGATGATTATATTTATAAAAATTGTCATGATTATGAGTACCCTTTCTCTGAACATTACTCTTTTAATGTGGAAACAATTTATAGTATTCAAGTCTCTTTCGATACTCCCACTATTTCGAATGAGAAGAATTTTGCTTATATGGAGAGTAGTAAATTTTCTATGCTAGTAGATCATGAAAAGAATGATTTAGATGCCGGTTATATTGTTGAATTCATTCATGATGCTACTGAAAATTATTATGAGGGAGGAAAATATTCTTGTAGGAATTGCAATAATATCAAGTTTCCTCTCTATGTGCTTAAAGTTTTGAAGTTATGCTTGTTTTGCCTTCCTATGCTAGTTGATTATTGTTCCCATAAGTTGTTTGCTCACAAAATCCCTATGCATAGGAAGTGGGTTAGACTTAAATGTTCTAGTCATATTCTTCATGATGCTCTCTTTATGTTTCAATTCTTATCTTTATGCGAGCATCATTGAAATCATCATGCCTAGCTAGGGGCATTAAACGATAGCGCTTGTTGGGAGGCAACCCAATTTTATTTTAGTTTTCTGCTTTTTGGTTCTGTTTAGGTATAAATATTCCATCTAGCTTATGTTAATATGTGGTTTTATGTTTTAATTAGTGTTTGTGCCAAGTAGAACCTTTGGGAAGACTTGGGTGAAGTCTTTATGATCATGCTGTAAAAAACAGAAACTTTAGCGCTCATGAGATTAGCTTCAACTTTTTACTGGAGAGTACTATTTAGTTGATTCTTTTTGCAGATGATTACGAGACAAATTCCTCAGGTCCACCAATTTATTTTAGAATTTTTGGAGTTCCAGAAGTTTGCGTTAGTTACATATTACTACAGACTGTTCTGTTTTTGACAGATTCTGTTTTTCGTGTGTTGTTTGCTTATTTTGATGAATCTATGGCTAGTAAAATAGTTTATAAACCATAGAGAAGTTGGAACACAGTAGGTTTAACACCAATATAAATAAATAATGAGTTCATTACAGTACCTTGAAGTGGTGTTTTATTTTCTTTCGCTAACGGAGCTCACGAGATTTTCGTTTAAGTTTTGTGTTGTGAAGTTTTCAAGTTTTGGGTAAAGATTCGATGGACTATGGAATAAGGAGTGGCAAGAGCCTAATATTGGGGATGCACAAGGAACCCCAAGGTAATATTCAAGGATAACCAAGCATCTAAGCTTGGGGATGCCCCGGATGGCATCCCCTCTTTCGTCTTCGTTCATCGATAACTTTACTTGGAGCTATATTTTTATTCACCACATGATATGTGTTTTGCTTGGAGCGTCATGTCATTTTATTTTGTTTTGTTTGCTGTTTGAATAAAGTATCAAGATCTGATATTATTAAAATGGGAGAGTCTTCACATAGTTGCATAATTATTCAGCTACTCATTGATCTTCACTTATATCTTTCGGAGTAGTTTGTCGTTTGCTCTAGTGCTTCACTTATATCTTTTAGAGCACGTTGGTGGTTTTATTTTGAAGAAATAGATGAACTCTCATGCTTCACTTATATTATTTTGAGAGTCTTAAATAGCATGGTAATTTGCATAAATAATCATAATATGCTAAGCATACAAGATTTGTAAGAATTCTTATGAGTGTGTTGAATACTGTCGGTGTCAAAACCGGCGGATCTCGGGTAGGGGGTTCTGAACTATGCATCTAGGCGGATGGTAACAGGAGACAAGGGACACGATGTTTTTACCCAGGTTCGGGCCCTCTCGATGGAGGTAAAACCCTACTCCTGCTTGATTAATATTGATGATATGGGTAGTACAAGAGTAGATCTACCACGAGATCAGAGAGGCTAAACCCTAGAAGCTAGCCTATGGTATGATTGTTGTTGTTGTCCTACGGACTAAACCCTCCGGTTTATATGGACACCGGAGGGGGTTAGGGTTACACAGAGTCGGTTACAATGGGAGGAGATCTACATATCCGTATTGCCAAGCTTGCCTTCCACGCCAAGGAAAGTCCCATCCGGACACGGGACGAAGTCTTCAATCTTGTATCTCCATAGTCCAAGAGTCCGGCCAAAGGTTATAGTCCGGCTATCCGGACGCCCCCTAATCCAGGACTCCCTCAGTAGCCCCTGAACCAGGCTTCAATGACGACGAGTCCGGCGCGCAGATTGTCTTCGACATTGCAAGGCGGGTTCCTCCTCCGAATACTTCATAGAAGATTTTGAACACGAGGATCGTGTCCGGCTCTGCAAAACAAGTTCCACATACTACCATAGAGAGAATAATATTTACACAAATCTAATCTGTTGACGTATTCCGTAGCATGACATCACACCACAGCCAAGCCTTTATCCGAATCGTTTTTCTGTCCCACCTCAGCGCGTTTCGCGAGGCGGTTTCCTTGGCACGTCTTGTCGAAGCAGAGATCATGTCCCCTTATCACGGGATTCTCATCAATACGGGCGTGGGTAACCTAGCCGTGCCATTGATTACGGTGCTTGGGGGATAAGCGAGTTTTACCAGGCTGGTGGGGACGCATAGTTTCATCCGCCCATATAAGAGGATAAGGATTCACCCTTTCATCCACGCCTTCTTCCTCCTTTGCTCATCCATCTTCGCACACTCGAGCTCTAGCGCCCAAGTCCGCATTTCCCACCTCGACCTTCCCCAACCATGTCCGGAGCGGGAGGCAGGTGGATGGTCTCCTCCGTCACTGAGGGGCACATCAAGAAGCCGAGGAGAGCCGGATACTTGCCCGACGAAATCGCGCACTGGCTCCCAGATGAGGGGAAGCTCATCCCAACCCCCAGGCCCCATGAGAGGGTAGTGTTCCTCACCCATTTCCTCCGCGGACTGGGCTTCCCTCTCCACCCATTCGTCCGGGGGCTCATGTTCTACTACGGCCTGGACTTCCACGATTTGGCCCCGAACTTCATCCTGGACATCTCGGCGTTTATCGTCGTGTGCGAGGCCTTCCTCTGCATCCGGCCCCACTTCGGCTTATGGCTGAAGACCTTCAATGTCAAGCCGAAGGTAGTGAGCGGCCGCCAGGCGGAGTGTGGAGGCGCCATGGTGGGCAAGATGCCTAAACATGGCTCGAGGGCTCCTTCATGGAGACCATGAAGGGGTGGCAATTGGGGTGGTTCTACATCACCAAGCCGCGTGACCCTTAATGGGTAGCGGCCCCCGAGTTCCGATCCGGCATCCCCACGCGGCTCACCTCCTGGCAAGAGAAGGGCCTGTCCTGGGGTAGTTCGGGAGAGCTGACCGGACTCCAAACATGTGTCCAAAACCTGGTGAGCAAGAAGCTCAAACTCGTCAACATAGTCCAAGTCATGCTCATCCGCCGGATCCTCCCGTGTCAACAACGGGCTTTCAACTTGTGGGAGTTCGACCCGGCCCAGCACCAAACTCTAAACAGGTTCTTCGACACAACGCACGAAGATGCTTGGAAGGTGCTATTCAAGGGCGCCGAGGTTTCTCCTCCCACTACCGAGGATCGCGGGTTCTGCGCGAAGCGCCAAGCCAGCGCGGTAAGCTATTTTACTTCTTACAGGATATTTGTCTTTCATAGTTTGACTCTTTGTAGGATCTAAGCTCCCATACCTTTGACAGGACTGGCAGAAGACGGCCGAACAGATCAACTGTCTGGCTCCTTTGCCCGAAGGCCCAGCAGCGCTGAAAACTTGTTCATATGCGCTATGCAACGCTTGTTATAATTTAAAATATTACCTTCTATGCGGCCATTTGTGAAATCTAAGAGATGGCTGATGTCTACTACACAACCTTCTTCTTGTAGACGTTGTTGGGCATGCAAGTGTAGAAGTTTGTAGGACAGTAGCAAATTTCCCTCAAGTGGATGACCTAAGGTTTATCAATCCGTAGGAGGCATAGGATGAAGATGGTCTCTCTCAAACAACCCTGCAACCAAATAACAAAGAGTCTCTTGTGTCCCCAACACACCCAGTACAATGGTAAATTGTATAGGTGCACTAGTTCAGCGAAGAGATGGTGATACAAGTGCAATATGGATGGTAGATATAGGTTTTTGTAAACTGAAAATATAAAAACAGCAAGGTAACAAGTGGTAAAAGTGAGCGTAAACGGTATTGCAATGATAGGAAACAAGGCCCAGGGTTCATACTTTCACTAGCGCAAGTTCTCTCAACAATAATAACATAATTGGATCATATAACTATCCCTCAACATGCAACAAAGAGTCACTCCAAAGTCACTAATAGCGGAGAACGAACGAAGAGATTATGGTAGGGTACGAAACCACCTCAAAGTTATTCTTTCCAATCAATCTATTGGGCTATTCCTATAAGTGTCACAAACAGCCCTAGAGTTCGTACTAGAATAACACCTTAAGACACAAATCAACCAAAACCCTAATGTCACCTAGATACTCCAATGTCACCTCAAGTATCCGTGGGCATGATTATACGATATGCATCACACAATCTCAATTCATCTACTCAATCCAACACATAGAACCTCAAAGAGTGCCAAAAGTTTCTACTGGAGAATCACGACAAAAACGTGTGCCAACCCCTATGCATAGGTTCATGGGCGGAACCCGCAAGTTGATCACCAAAACATACATCAAGTGGCACGTGATATCCCATTGTCACCACAGATAAGCACGACAAGACATACATCAAGTGTTCTCAAATCTTTAAAGACTCAATCCGATAAGATTTCTTCGAAGGGAAAACTCAATCCATTACAAGAGAGAAGAGGGGGAGAAGAAACATAGGATCCAACTATAATAGCAAAGCTCGCGATACATCAAGATCGTGCCAAATCAAGAACACGAGAAAGAGAGGTCAAACACATAGCTACTGGTACATACCCTCAGCCCCGAGGGTGAACTACTCCCTCCTCGTCATGGGGAGCGCCAGGATGATGAAGATGGCCACCGGTGAGGGTTCCCCCCCTCCGGCAGGGTGCCGAAACAGGGTCCCGAGAGGTTTTTGGTGCCTATAGAGGCTTGCGGCGGCGGAACTCCCGATCTAATCTCTGTTCTGGAAGTTTTAGGGTATGTGGATATATATGAGAGCCGGAAGTACGTCGGAGGAGCCACGGGGGCCCCACGAGGCAGAGGGTTGCGCCCCCACCCTCGTGGGCAGCTCCCTATCTTCTGACGTTGGGTCCAAGTCCATCATGTGTGTTTCTTTCCAAAAATAACTTCTCCAGTTGATTTCGGTCCGTTTCGACTCGGTTTGATACTCCTTTTCTTCGAAACACTAAAATAGGCATAAAACAACAAATCTGGGCTGGGCCTCCGGTTAATAGGTTAGTCCCAAAAATAATATAAAAGTGGAGAATAAAGCCCAATATTGCCTAAAACAGTAGATAATATAGCATGGAGCAATAAAAAATTATAGATACGTTGGAGACGTATCAAGCATCCCCAAGCTTAATTCCTGCTCGTCCTCGAGTAGGTAAATGATAAAAAAGATAATTTTTGATGTGGAATGCTAGTTGGCATAATTTCATTGTAATTCTTCTTACTTGTGATATGAATATTCAGATCCAAAAGATTCAAGACAAAAGTTCATATTGACATAAAAATAATAATACTTCAAGCATACTAACAAAGCAATCATGTCTTCTCAAAATAACATGGCCAAAGAAAGTTATCCCTACAAAATCATATAGTCTGGCTATGCTCTATCTTCACCACACAAAGTATTTAAATCATGCACAACCCCGATGACAAGCCAAGCAATTGTTTCATACTTTTGACATTCTCAAACTTTTTCAATCTTCACGCAATACATGAGCGTGAGCCATGGATATAGCACTATAGGTGGAATAGAATGGTGGTTGTGGAGAAGAAAAAAAGAGGGGAAGATAGTCTCACATCAACTAGGCGTATCAACGGGCTATGGAGATGCCCATCAATAGATATCAATGTGAGTGAGTAGGGATTGCCATGCAACGGATGCACTAGAGCTATAAGTATATGAAAGCTCAACAAAAGAAACTAAGTGGGTGTGCATCCAACTCGCTTGCTCACGAAGACCTAGGCCAATTTTGAGGAAGCCCATCACTGGAATATACAAGCCAAGTTCTATAATGTAAAATTCCCACTAGTATATGAAAGTGATATCATAGGAGACTCTCTATCATGAAGATCATGGTGCTACTTTAAAGCACAATTGTGGTAAAAGGATAGTAGCATTGCCCCTTCTCTCTTTTTCTCTCATTCTATTATTTTATTATTTTATTTTTTTGTTTGGGCCTTTTCTCTTTTTTTGGCCTCTTTTTTTTCTTTTTTTTCGTCTGGAGTCTCATCCTGACTTGTGGGGGAATCATAGTCTCCATCATCCTTTCCTCACTGGGACAATGCTCTAATAATGATGATTATCACACTTTTATTTACTTACAACTCAAGAATTACAACTCGATACTTAGAACAAGACATGACTCTATATGAATGCCTCCGGCGGTGTAACGGGATATGCAATGACTCATGAGTGACATGTATGAAAGAATTATGAACGGTGGCTTTGCCACAAATACAATGTCAACTACATGATCATGCTAGTAAATGATGGAGTGTGCCATAATTAACGGAAGGGTGGAAAGTTGCATGGCAATATATCTCGGAATGGCTATGGAAATGCCATGATAGGTAGGTATGGTGGCTGTTTTGAGGAAGGTTTATGGTTGGTGTATGATACCGGCGAAAAGTGCGCAATATTAGAGAGGCTAGCAATGGTGGAAGGAAGGAAAAAATACGTATAATCCATGGACTCAACATTAGTCATAAAGAAATCATATACTTATTGCAAAAATCTAGAAGTTATCAAAGCAAAGTATTACGCGCATGCTCCTAGGGGGATAGATTGGTAGGAAAAGACCATCGCTCGTCCCCGACCGCCACTCATAAGGAAGACAATCAATAAATAAATCATGCTCCGACATCATCACATAACGGTTCACCATACGTGCATGCTACGGGAATCACAAACTTAACACAAGTATTTCTCAAATTCATAACCACTCAACTAGTATGACTCTAATATCACCATCTTCATATCTCAAAACAATTATCAAGTATCAAACTTTTCTTAGTATTCAACACACTCATAAGAATTCTTACAAATCTTGTATGCTTAGCATATTAAGATTATTTAAGCGAATTACCATGCTATTTAAGACTCTCAAATTAATATAAGTGAAGCATGAGAGTTCATCTATTTCTTCAAAATAAAACTACCACCATGCTCTAAAAGATATAAGTGAAGCACTAGAGCAAACAACAAACTACTCCGGAAGATATAAGTGAAGATCAATGAGTAGTCAAATAATTATGCAACTATGTGAAGATTCTCCAATTTAAGAATTTAAGATCTTTTTATTTTATTCAAACAGCAAGCAAAGCTAAAGAAAATAAAATGACGCTCCAAGCAAAACACATATCATGTGGTGAATACAAATATAGCTCCAAGTAAAGTTACCGATGAACGAAGACGAAAGAGGGGATGCCACCCGGGGCATCCCCAAGCTTAGACACTTGGTTATCCTTGAATATTACCTTGGGGTGCCTTGGTCATCCCCAATCTTAGTATGTTGCCACTCCTTATTCCGTAGTCCATCGAATCTTTACCCAAAACTTGAAAACTTCACAACACAAAACTTAACAGAAAACTCATGAGCTCCGTTAGCGAAAGAAAACAAAACACCACTTCAAGGTACTGTAATGAACTCATTATTTATTTATATTGGTGTTAAAACTACTGTATTCCAACTTATCTATGTTTTATAAACTATTTTACTAGCCATAGAGTCATCAAAATAAGCAAACAACACACGAAAAACAGAATCTGTCAAAAACAGAACAGTGTTTAGTAATCTGTAACTAACGCAAACTTCTGGAACTCCAAAAATTCTAAAATAAATTGGTGGACCTGAGGAATTTGTCTAGTAATCATCTGAAAAAATAATCAACTAAATATCACTCTCCCGTAAAAATTTCTAGCTAATCTCGTGAGCGCTAAAGTTTCTGTTTTTTACAGCATGATCATAAAGACTTCACCCAAGTCTTCCCAAAGGTTCTACTTGGCACAAACACTAATTAAAACATAAAACCACATCTAAACAGAAGCTAGATGGATTATTTATTCCTAAGCATAACCAAAAAGCAAGAAACAAAAATAAAATTGGGTTGCCTTCCAACAAGCGCTATCATTTAACGCCCCTGGCTAGGCATGATGATTTTAATGATGCTCGCATAAAAGATAAGAATTGAAACATAAAGAGAGCATCATGAAGAATATGACTAGCACATTTAAGTCTAACCCACTCCCTATGCATAGGGATTTTGTGAGCAAATAACTTATGGGAACAATAATCAACTTGCATAGGAAGGTAAAACAAGCATAACTTCAAGATTTTAAGCACATAGAGAGGAAACTTAATATTATTGCAATTCCTACAAGCATATGTTCCTCCCTCATAACAATTTTCAGTAGCATCATGAATGAATTCAACAATATAACCAGCACCTAAAGCATTCTTTTCATGATCTACAAGCATAGAGAATTTACTACTCTCCACACAAGCAAAATTCTTCTCATTCGGAATAGTGGGAGTATCATAAGAGACTTGAATACTATAAATTGCTTCCACATTAAAAGAGTAATGTTCAGAGAAAGGGTACTCATAATCATGACTAGTTGTATAAATATAATCATCACTACTTTTTATAGCATAAGTTTTATCACAATAATCATCATAAGTAGCAACTTTGTTCTCATCATAATCACTTTGCATATCAAAACATGGAAGACTAAAAATATCATCATTATTAAACATAGCATCACCAAGCTTGGGACAAACATTAATTGCAGCAAATATATTCTCAAATATGTCATCCTCATCAAACATAGCTTCCCCAAGCTTGGGCCTTTTAGTATCATTAGCATAATCACTCTCATCATTAATAGTATATGGATAGCACCAATAGTATAGCAAACATTATTATCATATTCTTCCAAGCAAGTGCCAAAAAGAATTTTAAGATCATAAGGAGTATCATTATCTTCCCAATCATAATCATCACAACAAGCAATAGGCATAACAAGATCATCATCAAGTGTATCATCTTCATTTTCATGAGGCAAAGCAATAATAGGAGCAACTTTATTTGGGAGAGATACCTTTTTACCTCTCTTCCTTTTTCTTTTCTTCTTCTTTACCACATCATGTGTTGGTTTAATCCTCTTTTTGGAGCTCCTTATTAGTGAGATTGGTTGAATAGAAGGCTCCTCCTCGTTACCTGATTCGTCATAAGAAATAATAGGATGATATTGGGAAGTCTCTTCCCTTTCATTAGTATTCTCTTCATCCTCTATTTGTTTTCTTTTCTTTATGTAATTGGCAATATAAGGATTTTCAATGCAATTTACCGCACAATACATATAAATTTCTTCTAGATCAAAGCCAAGAAGTTTGTAACGAGCAAATTCTGGAAGATCATTGGTTAAACGTTTCATTTCTTCGCAACCCATAAGCAAGCTAAGTTCATTATAATGTGCAAAGGAAATCAACTCATCACAATTTTTGGACACGATTAGATCATGAAACAATTTGCATTGGATAGCTAAATGTCCACTTTCATTGCAAAGTCCACAAGTACGGCCAAGAAAATTTATATTTTCAGCACATTCATCTAGCTCTTCTTGCAACAATTTGGTTTCTAAGTACTTATGCCTCTTGCAATATCTATCTTCCCTATTTGGTGTGTACTTACAAACCCAATGCACTCCACAAAAATTGACATGTTTATAGGAGACATTTTCATCATAACTAGTGCAATCATCATTAGCATCATGGATATTCAAAGAATTCGTACTAACAACATTGCAATCATGCTCATCATTCAAATATTTAGTGCCAAACATTTTAGAGATTTCTTCTTCTAGTACTTGAGCACAATTTTCCTTCCCATCATACTCACGAAAGATATTAAAAAGGTGAAGCGTGTGAGACAAACTCAATTCCATTTTTTTGTAGTTTTCTTTAATAAACTAGACTAGTGCTAAAACAAGAAACAAAAAGATTCGAATGCAAGATCTAAAGATATACCTTCACTTACCTAGCCTCCCTGGCAACGACGCCAGAAAAGAGCTTGATGTCTACTACACAATCTTCTTCTTGTAGACGTTGTTGGGCCTCCAAGTGCAGAGGTTTGTAGGACAGTAGCAAATTTCCCTCAAGTGGATGACCTAAGGTTTATCAATCCGTAGGAGGCGTAGGATGAAGATGGTCTCTCTCAAACAACCCTGCAACCAAATAACAAAGAGTCTCTTGTGTCCCCAACACACCCAATACAATGGTAAATTGTATAGGTGCACTAGTTCGGCGAAGAGATGGTGATACAAGTGCAATATGGATGGTAGATATAGGTTTTTGTAAACTGAAAATATAAAAACAGCAAGGTAAGAAGTGGTAAAAGTGAGCGTAAACGGTATTGCAATGATAGGAAACAAGGCCTAGGGTTCATACTTTCACTAGTGCAAGTTCTCTCAACAATAATAACATAATTGGATCATATAACTATCCCTCAACATGCAACAAAGAGTCACTCCAAAGTCACTAATAGCGGAGAACGAACGAAGAGATTATGGTAGGGTACGAAACCACCTCAAAGTTATTCTTTCCAATCAATCTGTCGGGCTATTCCTATAAGTGTCACAAACAGCCCTAGAGTTCGTACTAGAATAACACCTTAAGACACAAATCAACCAAAACCCTAATGTCACCTAGATACTCCAATGTCACCTCAAGTATCCGTGGGCCTGATTATACGATATGCATCACACAATCTCAATTCATCTACTCAATCCAACACATAGAACCTCAAAGAGTGCCCAAAGTTTCTACCGGAGAATCACGACGAAAATGTGTGCCAACCCCTATGCATAGGTTCATGGGCGGAACCCGCAAGTTGATCACAAAAACATACATCAAGTGGCACGTGATATCCCTCACCACAGATAAGCACGGCAAGACATACATCAAGTGTTCTCAAATCTTTAAAGACTCAATCTGATAAGATTACTTCAAAGGGAAAAATCAATCCATTACAAGAGAGAAGAGGGGGAGAAGAAACATAGGATCCAACTATAATAGCAAAGCTCGCGATACATCAAGATCGTGCCAAATCAAGAACACGAGAGAGAGAGAGAGAGAGAGAGAGAGAGAGAGAGAGAGAGAGGGAGAGAGAGAGAGAGGTCAAATACATAGCTACTGGTATATACCCTCAGCCCCGAGGGTGAAATACTCCCTCCTCGTCATGGAGAGCGCCGGGATGATGAAGATGGTCACCGATGAGGGTTCCCCCCCTCCGGCAGGGTGCCGGAACAGGGTCTTGAGAGGTTTTTGGTGCCTATAGAGGCTTGCGGCGGTGGAACTCCCGATCTAATCTCTGTTCTGGAAGTTTAGGGTACGTGGATATATATGGGAGCCGGAAGTACGCCGGAGGAGCCACGGGGGCCCCACGACGTAGGGGGTCGCGCCCCCACCCTCGTGGGCAGCTCCCGTATATTCTGACGTGGGGTCCAAGTCCATCAGGTGTGTTTCCTTCTAAAAATAACTTCTCCAGTTGATTTCGTTCCGTTTCGACTCCGTTTGATATTCCTTTTCTTCGAACCACTGAAATAGGCATAAAATAGCAAATATGGGATGAGCCTCCGGTTAATAGGTTAGGCCCAAAACTAATATAAAAGTGGATAATAAAGCCCAATATTGCCTAAAACAGTAGATAATATAGCATGGAGCAATCAAAAATTATAGATACGTTGGAGACGTATAAATGGCGAGTCATCGGCTTCTGCCCCCGTGCCACGAGTGCTGGGGTGTTCGGGATAAACCTGAGTACTCTTTTTCCCATTCTTGGGTCCTTCGAGGGAGGTGCTCAGCACAACGAACAAGGCAATTAGACTATAGTGCGTTATCACTCTCACTTAGCGAGAGAATTCTATAATTTTAAATTTCGGCGAAGCCCCTAGTGTTCGGAAGACCGAGTTCGGTGTGCTATACACGCCTAGACCGGACAAAGCCGACTCCTCGCTCTAAGCGGCATAAGTCTTTAGGGACTCGAAACCTCTTGAACAGCGACCAGCTCTCGCCCTATCATGACAGTCAGTTTTAGCTTTCTCTACTGAGGTGCTTAGCCCAGCTGAACCGGGGCACAATCGCAGTAGTTCTCCTAGCGCTACCTTAGCCGATATAGCGGAACGTAAGGTACCAAAACATGGGAGTCGGGCAAACCCAACTGTTGACCAAAGACATGATTCGGAGCTCATGCATATTATGCTATAAGTTCGGAGTGCCGCACTTATGAAAGTGTCCGGACTTCTCATGCCGTATTATGGGGTGCTTCAGCCCCTGGCGTATTGGCCGTACCAAAGTGTACGGGTGCTTATTGTCATGAGTGAACATGCATACATAAAAAGGGATGAATAGAGAATGCAATAATAGTCTAAGGGTAAGCATTGTTTATTCGAGAAAAGTGCATTACAAGCAGAACGATACAAATAGTGCGGTAAGAAGGAGATGAGACTATTTAACATGTCCCCTCTGGGGTGAGCTACGGAATGGCATGTAAAACAGGTATTTTGCTTGTTAGAGAGACCACCTGGGAATTCCATAGTGCGGCATAGCTTTCTGTCTCCCTAGTTGTTTTATCGTTTGTTCGGCAATTGTACTGCCGATCAGGTCTTCCGGAGAGTGGAGTCCTGAAAGTAAGAAAAAATGACAAAATCGGCAGCCCCTAGTGCGGTTGAGCCGCATTTTGGGCGTGCCGTGATTGTGCCCCTCCCCATGTGCCCATGGTATTTCCAGAGCGTAATTATGTACGCATAGCACGGATTTCGCTGTTTCGCGAGGGCTGGGGTTGGGGCCACATTGCTACGCTTGCTCGGAACGTGCCAGGCGGTCTTGTTGTAGGTTACTCCGGGCGCGCTTGACGGTGTCCGGACGTTTTATCGCCGGACTAGAGAATTGCCTTGAGAGGCTGCTTTGTACTTCCGCTACGAGAGCCGCCGTGTGCTCCTCCGTTCGGAGAGAGCGTTCGGTGTTTCCGTTGACCGTAATGACTCCCCGAGGTCCTGGCATCTTGAGCTTGAGGTATGCGTAGTGCGGCACCGCGTTTAACTTTGCAAATGCGGTTCGCCCGAGCAGTGCGTGATAGCCACTGCGGAACGGGACTATGTCGAAGATTAACTCCTCGCTTCGGCAATTATCCGGGGAGCCGAAGACCACTTCGAGTGTAATAGAGCCTGTGCAGTTGGCCTCTACACCTGGTATGACGCCCTTAAAGGTCGTTTTTGTGGGTTTAATCCTTGAGGGATCTATGCCCATTTTCCGCACTGTGTCCTGATAAAGCAGGTTCAGGCTGCTCCCGCCGTCCATAAGGACTCGAGTGAGGAGAAATCCGTTAATGATTGGGTCTAGAACCAATGTGGCAAATCCGCCATGGCGGATACTAGTGGGGTGGTCCCTTCGATCGAAAGTAATCGGGCAGGAGGACCATGGGTTGAACTTTGGGGCGACTGGCTCCAACGCGTATACGTCCCTTAACGCACGCTTCCGCTCCCTCCTGGGGATGTGGGCTGCGTATATCATGTTCACCGTCCGCACTTGTGGGGGGAAACCCTTCTGTCCTCTATTTTTCGGCGGCCGGGGCTCCTCCTCGTCGTCACTATGTAGCCCCTTGTCTCTGTTTTCGGCATTTAACTTGCCGGCCTGCTTGAACACCCAACAATCCCTGTTGGTGTGATTGGCTAGCTTTTCGGGGGTGCCATGTATCTGACACGAGCGATCGAGTATACGGTCCAAACTGGACGGGCCCGGAGTGTTTCTCATGAATGGCTTTTTCCGCTGACCGGGTTTGGAGCCTCTGAATTCGGCATTAACTGTCGTATCCTTAGCATTGTCGCTGTTAATGCGGCGCTTGTGCTTGTTGTGACGCGACCTGCCATTGCTGTCCTTGGTATCCGAATTACCAGGGTTCTTTGACATGTTATTGCTGTGAGCCAGCCAGCTGTCTTCTCCCGCGCAAAAGCGGGTCATGAGTGTCGTGAGGGCTGCCATAGGTTTCGGCTTTTCCTGTCCAAGGTGTCAGGCTAGCCATTCATCGTGGATATTATGCTTGAAAGCCGCTAGGGCCTCTGCGTCCGGACAGTCGACGATTTGGTTTTTCTTGGTTAGGAAACGTGTCCAGAATTGTCTGGCCGATTCTTCTGGCTGCTGAATTATGTGGCTCAGGTCATCGGCGTCTGGTGGTCGCACATAGGTGCCCTAGAAATTGTCGAGGAATGCGGCTTCCTGGTCTTCCCAACAACCAATGGATTCTGCTGGCAAGCTGTTAAGCCAATGCCGAGCTGGTCCTTTAAGCTTGAGTGGGAGGTATTTGATGGTGTGTAGATCATCGCCATGGGCCAGGTGGATATGAAGGAGATAGTCCTCAATCCATACCGCAGGATCCGTCGTGCCATCGTATGATTCGATATTTACGGGGTTGAAACCCTCTAGGATTTGATGATCCATTACTTCATCTGTGAAGCATAGCGGGTGTGCGGCACCTCTGTACTGGGCTATATCACGACATAGGTCGAATGCGGTTTGTCTGCTGTGTTCGGCCCGGCCGGAGTTACTTTTACTGTACCCGGCGTGACGATTATCGTCTTGTGTCGTGGGGCGCCCACGTGATCCGTAGATCGATCTTGTTTGTCTTGCTTTGTCCTCCAACATATCTTGCAGGTCTAGCGCATTTCCCCGTGCCTTGGTATTTTTTGAGCGGCGCCGGGGTGCGGCTAGAGTTGTGGGCCGAGAGACCTCTCTGTCGCGGCCACGAGGTGGCCGGTCAGCCGCGTCATGCGTTCGAGATATAGGTTTAGATGCTTCCTCCTCTAATCCGGGTAGCAACTTGCGCTTTGGGTAGCTCTTGGAGGGGCGTTCGAGTTCTTATTCCTCGGCCGCAAGGACTTCAGTCCATCTGTCGGCTAGCAAGTCTTGATCAGCTCTAAGCTGTTGCTGTTTTTTCTTAAGGCTACTTGCCGTTGCCATAAGCCTGCGCTTAAAGCGCTCTTGCTCGACGGGATACTCAGGCACGACAAATTCGTCGTCACCGAGGCTTGCCTCGTCTTCGGAGGGAGGCATGTAATTATCATCCTCTTCCTCTCTGTCTGCCGCTCTCTCAGGGGGGCTGGCTTCTCCATCCTCCTGTGCTGAATCTTGCTAGAGGGAGTTGTCTTCGGCACTGTCCGGGGTGTTATTATCTCCCGTGCCGGTATCACCGTTTTTGCTTTGGCGGGACTTAGAGCGGCGCCGCTGATGCCGACGCTTAGGTTGCTTCTTGGAGGGGTCATCCCCTGCTGTTCCGTCGCCATTGCCTTCTTTGGGTGTATCCACCATGTATATGTCATATGACGAGGTGGCTTTCCAATGCCCTATAGGCGCTGGTTCCTGTTCGTCTCCTACATCGTCGTCCATACCGTCGATGTCTTCAGAGTCGAAGTCTAGCATGTCGGTTAAATCATCAACAGTGGCTATGAAGTGGGTGGTGGATGGGCGTCGAATTTCTTTGTCGTCCGCATCCCAATCCTGCGGGGTGTTATTATCTCCCGTGCCGGTATCACCGTTTTTGCTTTGGTGGGATTTAGAGCGGCGCCGCTGACGCCGGCGCTTAGGTTGCTTCTTGGAGGGGTCATCCCCTACTGTTCCGTCGCCATTGCCTTCTTTGGGTGTATCCACCATGTATATGTCATATGACGAGGTGGCTTTCCAATGCCCTATAGGGGCTGGTTCCTGTTCGTCTCCTACATCGTCGTCCATACCGTCGATGTCTTCGGAGTCGAAGTCTAGCATGTCGGTTAAATCATCAATAGTGGCTATGAAGTGGCTGGTGGGTGGGCGTCGAATTTCTTCGTCGTCCGCATCCCAATCCTGCCGGTCATAATTCGGCCAGGACTCTCCTGACAGAGAGAGAGACCTTAGTGAATTCAGAATGTTGCCAAAGGGCGAGTGCTGAAAGATATCTGTGGTAGTGAACTCCATGATCGGTGCCCTATCGGATTTGCTTGGCAGGGACGCGGAGGGTTCGGAGTCCGGACAAGAGTCCGACAACGTGGAGTCACGGGCCTCGCGAAGGATAAGGCTGGTGTTCGGCTCGATCACCGTTGAGACTGCAGCCCCCGCGGCGGGGTCTAGCCACCCGCCCTCGGTCGGCGCAGTTGGCTCTGAGCTAAAGGTCGGAGCGGATGCAGGTGCGGCCTCCAGGGCACTATTCGGCGGCAGAGCTAAATCATGCCCATCGTGACAGTGCGGCGTGCTCGGCTGTGGCTCGAATCCGTCAAATATCAAGTCTCCGCGGATGTCGGCCGTGTAGTCCAAACTTCCAAATCTGACCTGATGGCCAGGGGCGTAGCTTTCAATCTGCTCCAGATGGCCAAGCAAATTAGCCCGCAGTGCAAAGCCGCCGAACACGAAGATCTGTCCGGGGAGAAAAGTGTCACCCTGGACTGCATCGCTGTTGATGATCGGAGGAGCCATCGGGCCTAAAGATGACGACACAGAGGAACTCTCAATGAAAGCACCAATGTCGGTGTCAAAACCGGCGGATCTCGGGTAGTGGGTACCGAACTGTGCGTCTCGGCGGATGGTAACAGGAGACAAGGGACACGATGTTTTTACCCAGGTTTGGGCCCTCTCGATGGAGGTAAAACCCTACTCCTGCTTGATTAATATTGATGATATGGGTAGTACAAGAGTAGATCTACCACGAGATCAGAGAGGCTAAACCCTAGAAGCTAGCCTATGGTATGATTGTAGTTGTTGTCCTACGGACTAAACCCTCCGGTTTATATAGACACCGGAGGGGGTTAGGGTTACACAGAGTCGGTTACAATGGGAGGAGATCTACATATCCGTATTGCCAAACTTGCCTTCAACGCCAAGGAAAGTCCCATCCGGACAGGGGACGAAGTCTTCAATCTTGTATCTCCATAGTCCAAGAGTCCGGCCAAAGGTTATAGTCCGGCTATCCGGACACCCCCTAATCCAGGACTCCCTCAGTAGCCCCTGAACCAGGCTTCAATGACGACGAGTCCGGCGCGTAGATTGTCTTCGACATTGCAAGGCGGGCTCCTCCTCCGAATACTTCATAGAAGATTTTGAACACGAGGATCGTGTCCGGCTCTGCAAAACAAGTTCCACATACTACCATAGAGAGAATAATATTTACACAAATCTAATCTATTGACGTATTCCGTAGCATGACATCACACCACAGCCAAGCCTTTATCCAAATCGTTTTTTCTGTCCCACCTTAGCGCGTTTCGCGAGGCGGTTTCCTTGGCACGTCTTGTCGAAGCAGAGTCGTGTCCCCTTATCACGAGATTCTCATCAATACGGGCGTGGGTAACCCAGCCGTGCCATTGATTACGACGCTTGGGGGATAAGCGAGTTTTACCAAGCTGGTGGGGATGCATAGTTTCGTCCGCCCATATAAGAGGATGAGGATTCACCCTTTCATCCACGCCTTCTTCCTCCTTTGCTCATCCATCTTCGCACACTCGAGCTCTAGCGCCCAAGTCCGCATTTCCCACCTCGACCTTCTCCAACCATGTCCGGAGCAGGAGGCAGGTGGATGGTCTCCTCCGTCACGGAGGGGCACATCAAGAAGCTGAGGAGAGCCGGATACTTGCCCGACGACATCGCGCACCGGCTCCCAGATGAGGGGCAGCTCATCCCCACCCCCAGGCCCCATGAGAGGGTAGTGTTCCTCACCCATTTCCTTCGCGGACTTGGCTTCCCTCTCACCCATTCGTCCGGGGGCTCATGTTCTACTACGGCCTGGACTTCCACGATCTGGCCCCGAACTTCATCCTCGACATCTCGGCATTTATCGTCGTGTGCGAGGCCTTCCTCTGCATCCGGCCCCACTTCGGCTTATGGCTGAAGACCTTCAATGTCAAGCCGAAGGTAGTGAGCGGCCGCCAGGTGGAGTGTAGAGGCGCCATGGTGGGCAAGATGCCCAACGTCACATGGCTCGAGGGCTCCTTCGTGGAGACCATAAAGGGGTGGCAATTGGGGTGGTTCTACATCACTGAGCCGCGTGACCCTGAATGGGTTGCGTCCCCGAGTTCCGATCCGGCATCGCCACGCGGCTCACCTCCTGGAAAGAGAAGGGCCTGTCCTGGGGTAGTTCGGGAGAGCTGACCGGACTCCAAACATGTGTCCAAAACCTGGTGAGCGAGAAGCTCAAACTTGTCAACGTAGTCCAGGTCATGCTCATCCGCCGGATCCTCCCGTGTCAACAGCGGGCTTTCAACTTGTGGGAGTTCGACCCGGCCCAGCACTGAACTCTGAACAGGCTCTTCGACACAACACACGAAGATGCTTGGAAGGTGCTATTCAAGGGCGCCGAGGTTCCTCCTCCCACTACCGAGGATCGCGGGTTCTGCGTGAAGCGCCAAGCCAGCGCAGTAAGCTATTTTACTTCTTACAGGATATTTGTCTTTCATAGTTTGACTCTATGCGGGATCTAAGCTCCCATACCTTTGACAGGACAGGCAGAAGACGGCCGGACAGATCAACTGTCCGGCTCCATTGCCCGAAGACCCAGTAGACACCCGCTTGGCGGAGCTGCTGGTTCCGTCACCTTACGTGGTGCCGGAGAAGAAGGCCAAGAAGAAGGCCACGGGAACCCGGAAGAGTTCCCGGCGCCCGGTGGTGTCGGATTCATCGTCCGATGATTCCGAGGCGCACTCCTCCAACAAAGACGAGAAGGAGGAAAGAGAGGTTTCTTCCCCAGCAGGGGGAGAGAAGAAAAGGAAAGCTGCCCCAACTGGGGAGGCCGGTGGGTCCAAGAAGGGAAGGACCCTTCCTCCGGACTACTCCACCAACGCCACCGACAGCGAAGAGGAGTGGCCGCCCAGGGCCAAGCCCCTGGCAAAGTCGTAAGTATTCAGACACCAGAGTGACTCATAGTGTTCCTTTATTGCACAGCTTCTCCTGACGCCGAATAAAATTATGCAGTTCGCCCAAAGACCGACTCGACGTGTCGTCGAGCGGTTCCTTGGGTTCGTCGGATGTGAACAGTACTTCACTTCCGGCCGCCTCCTCCCCTCATCCTACGGACAATGCCGAGGTATTGTCTCAGGGGGTTCCCAACTAAGGGGAGGTAGTCTTGGAGGCGCCGCAAGGCGACGTCCCGGACTCCAGGCGCAAAGGGGGTAAGACTCCCAAGGGCTCCAAGCCGGCCCTGGGCCGGACACCGCACCGGAACCTTTAGCGGTTCCGGAGTCCGGCAGGCGGTCCCCTGCTAGGAAGGGCAAGCCTATCGTGCCGTTGGCCTCCGTCAACCGGAGGCACCGGATAACTTGCTGGAGGTGCTTAACGGCGCCTCCATCGACGAGGAGCACCGCACTATCATGAGTGCGGTGATCCAGAAAGTTCAGTCCGCCATGAGCGGGCTGACTGAAGCTTGTGCCAGCCTGCTAACAGGCTTTGAGGTATGTAAAAAATATATGAAAATATTACCGCATAGACAGTAGCCCCTGATGCTCTGTTTGGCGTTCACAAAGAAAAGCTGAATAGAGGATCTAATAATATTCGTAGGAGTCTAACATAATTATGTCGATATGCGTATGCAGGCTTCGCTGATGGCCTCTACCGCACTAACTGCGGAGGTTGACGCGCTGAAGCAGAACCTCGAGCGGTCCGAGCAAGAGCTCGGCCTTGCGAAGAAGCAGCTCGAGGAGAACCAAGGTTCGTAATGCCTTGTTTATTTGTGTATAAAAAGATGCAGTTGCAGAAAATGATAGGATCGTTATTGATGTGCTAGGGGCCTCGACCGAGGTGGCGACCCTGAGGCAAGCGCTTTCCGAGGCCGAAAAGAAGGCGGCCACGGAGCACACCGAGCGGGAGAAACATGAGGCACGGGTTGGCGACGTGCAACAAGAGCTCCATGCTCTCGTGAAAAAGCATGAGACTTTCGAGCTGGACTCGAAGACTCGAGAGTCCGAGCTCGCGGCGACCCTCGAAAGCGCCAAGTCTGCCAAGGCCGAAGCCCAGAAAGCCCTCCAGGAAGTTGAGGTGATGAAGAAGATAGCGGCGGGTAAGGCATTCTTTATGCAAAGCAAGCACGTGAAAGTGAATTACTTGTTACTTACCCGAGTCCGGAGCTCTCTAGGAGCATTCGCAGATTTGCCCCGTAGTGTGTCAGATGCCGCCGCCTTCTACCGAGCCGAGGAGGGGAGCTCGACGGAGAAGGTGTTCTTGTTGAGCTCCATAAGGTGGCCGAACAGGCCATGAAGGGTCTCATAGTCCGGCTGTGGCCTGGAGAGGCCATGCCTGGGAGCTACTTTGGGCTGGTGAGGTGGCTGGTGGATGCCTGTCCGTGGCTTGAAGTCATCAAGCGCTCCGTCTGCATCGAGGGTGCCCGCAGGGCGCTTGCCCGTGCTAAAGTGCATTGGGGCAAGATGGATGCTGAGAAGCTTGTGAAGGACGGGCCACCACCGGGCAAGGAGCATCGCCGCCCCGAGATGTATTATGAGGGCGTCCTGAAGGGTGCCCGCCTTGTGGCGGATGAATGTTCCAAGGATGTAATATTTGAGTAAACTCGCTTGTGTTATCCTGTACGCTGAAAACTTGTTCATATGCGCTATGCAACGCTTGTTTTAATTTAAAATATTACCTTCTATGCAGCCGTTTGTTAAATCTGAGAGATGCCGAGTCGTCGGCTTCTGCCCCCGTGCCACGAGTGCTGGGGTATTCGGGATAAACCTGAGCACTCTTTTCCCATTCTTGGGTCCTTCGAGGGAGGTGCTCAGCACAACGAACAAGGCAATCAGACTAGAGTGCGTTATCACTCTCACTTAGCCAGAGAATTCTATAATTTTAAATTTCGGCGAAGCCCCTAGTGTTCGGAAGACCGAGTTCAGGGCGCTATACACGCCTAGGCCGGACAAAGCCGACTCCTCGCTCTAAGCGGCATAAGTCTTTAGGGACTCAAAACCTCTTGAACAGCGACCAGCTCTTGCCCTATCATGACAGTCAGTTTTAGCTTTCTCTACTGAGGTGCTTAGCCCAGCTGAACCGGAGCACAATCGCAGTAGTTCTCCCAGCGCTACCTTAGCCGATATAGCGGAACGTAAGGTACCAAAACATGGGAGCCGGGCAAACCCAACTATTGACCAAAGACATGATTCGAAGCTGATGCATATAATGCTATAAGTTTGGAGTGCCGCACTTATGAAAGTGTTTGGACTTCTCATGCCGTATTATGGGTTGCTTCAGCCCCTAGCGTATTGGCCGTACCGAAGTGTACGGGTGCTTATTGTCATGAGTGAACATGCATACATAAAAAGGGATGAATAGAGAATGCAATAATAGTCTAAGGCTAAGCATTGTTTATTCGAGAAAAGTGCATTAAAAGCAGAATGATACAAATAGTGCGGTAAGCAGGAGATGAGACTATTTAACATGTCCCCTCCGGGGGTGAGCTACGGAATGGCATGTAAAACAGGTATTTTGCTCGTTATAGAGACCACCTGGGAGTTCCATAGTGCGGCATAGATTTCTATCTCCCTGGTTGTTGTATCGTTTGTTCGGCAATTGTACTGCCGATCAGGTCTTCCGGAGAGTGGAGTCCTGAAAGTAAGAAAAAATGACAAAATCGGCAGCCCCTAGTGCGGTTGAGCCGCATTTTGGGCGTGCCGTGATCGTGCCCCTGCCCCTGTGCCCATGGTATTTTCAGAGCGTAATTATGTACACGTAGGACAGATTTCGTCATTTCACGAGGGCTGGGGTTGGGGCCGCATTGCTACGCTTGCTCGGAACGTGCCAGGCGGTCTTGTTGTAGGTTACTCTGTGCGCTCTTGACGGTGTCCGGACGTTTTATCGCCGGACTGGATAATTGCCTTGAGAGGCTGCTTTGTACTTCCGCTGCAAGAGCTGCCGTGTGCTCCTTCGTTCAGAGAGAGCGTTAGGTGTTTCCGTTGACCGTAATGAATCCTCGAGGTCCTGGCATCTTGAGCCTGAGGTATGCGTAGTGTGGCACCGCGTTTAACTTTGCAAATGCGGTTCGCCCGAGCAGTGCGTGATAGCCACCGCGGAACGGGACTATGTCGAAGATTAACTCCTCGCTTCGGAAATTATCCGGGGATCCGAAGACCACTTCGAGTGTAACTGAGCCTGTGCAGTTGGCCTCTACACCTGGTATGACGCCCTTAAAGGTCGTTTTTGTGGGTTTAATCACTGAGGGATTTATGCCCATTTTCCGCACTGTGTCCTGATAAAGCAGGTTCAGGTTGCTCCCGCCGTCCGTAAGGACTCGAGTGAGGTGAAATCCGTCAATGATTGGGTCTAGAACCAATGCAGCAAATCCGCCATGGCGTATACTAGTGGGGTGGTCCCTTCGATCGAAAGTGATCGGGCAGGAGGACCATGGGTTGAACTTTGGGGCGACTGGCTCCAACGTGTATACGTCCCTTAACGCACGCTTCCGCTCCCTCCTGGGATGTGGGTTGCGTATATCATGTTCACCGTCCGCACTTGTGGGGGGAAACCCTTCTGTCCTCTATTGTTCGGCGGCCGGGGCTCCTCCTCATCGTCACTATGTAGCCCCTTGTCTATGTTTTTGGCATTTAACTTGCCGGCCTGCTTGAACACCCAACAATCCCTGTTGGTGTGATTGGCTGGCTTTTCGGGGGTGCCATGTATCTGACACGAGCGATCGAGTATACGGTCCACACTGGACGGGCCCGGAGTGTTTCTCTTGAATGGCTTTTTCCGCTGACCGGGTTTGGAGCCTCTGAATCCGGCATTAACTGCCGTATCCTCAGCATTGTCGCTGTTAATGCGGCGCTTGTGCTTGTTGCGACGCGACCTGCCATTGCTGTCCTTGGTATCCAAATTACCAGGGTTCTTTGACATGTTATTGCTGCGAGCCAGCCAACTTTCTTCTCCCGCGCAAAAGCGGGTCATGAGTGTCGTGAGGGCTGCCATAGATTTCGGCTTTTCCTGTCCAAGGTGCCGGGCTAGCCATTCATCGCGGATATTATGCTTGAAAGCCGCTAGGGCCTCTGCGTCCGGACAGTCGACGATTTGGTTTTTATTGGTTAGGAATCGTGTCCAGAATTGTCTGGACGATTCCTCTGGCTGCTGAATTACGTGGCTCAGGTCATCGGCGTCTGGTGGTCGCACATAGGTGCCCTAGAAATAGTCGAGGAATGTGGCTTCCAGGTCTTCCCAACAACCAATGGATTCTGTTGGCAAGCTGTTAAGACAATGCCGAGCTGGTCCTTTAAGCTTGAGTGGGAGGTATTTGATGGCGTGTAGATCATCGCCACGGGCCATGTGGATATGAAGGAGATAGTCCTCAATCCATACCGCAGGATCTGTCGTGCCATCGTATGATTCGATATTTATGGGTTTGAAACCCTCTAGGATCTGATGATACATTACTTCATCTGTGAAGCATAGCGGGTGTGCGGCACCTCTGTACTGGGCTATATCACGACGTAGGTCGAATGAGTTTTGTCTGCTGTGTTCGGCCCAACCGGAGTTACTTTTACTGTACCCGGCGTGACGGTTATCGTCTTGTGTCGTGGGGCGCCCATGTGATCCATAGATCGAACTTGTTTGTCTTGCTTTGTCCTCCAACATATCTCGCAGGTCTAGTTCGTTTCCCTATGCCTTGGTATTTTTTGAGCGGCGCCGGGGTGCGGCTTGAGTTGTGGGCCGAGAGGCCTTTCTGTCGCGGCCACGAGGTGGCCGGTCAGCCGCGTCATGCGTTGGAGATATAAGTTTAGATGCTTCCTCCTCTAATCGGGGTAGCAACTTGCGCTTTGGGTAGCTCTTGGAGGGGCGTTTGAGTTCGTATTCCTCGGCCGCAAGGACTTCAGTCCATCTGTCGGCTAGCAAGTCTTGATCAGCTCTAAGCTATTGCTGTTTTTTCTTAAGGCTACTTGCCGTTGCCATAAGCCTGCGCTTAAAGCGCTCTTGCTCGACGGGATCCTCAGGCACGACAAATTCATCGTCGCTGAGGCTTGCCTCGTCTTTGGAGGGAGGCATGTAATTATCATCCTCTTCCTCTCTATCTGCCGCTCTCTCAGGGGGGCTGGCTTCTCCATCCTCATGTGCTGAATCTTGCTAGAGGGAGTTGTCTTCGGCACTATCCGGGGTGTTATTATCTCCCGTGCCGGTATCACCGTTTTTGCTTTGGCGGGACTTAGAGCGGCGCCACTGACGCCGACGCTTAGGTTGCTTCTTGGAGGGGTCATCCCCTGCTATTCCGTCGCCATTGCCTTCTTTGGGTGTATCCACCATGTATATGTCATATGATGAGGTGGCTTTCCAGTGCCCTATAGGCGCTGGTTCCTGTTCGTCTCCTACATCGTCGTCCATACCGTCGATGTCTTCGGAGTCGAAGTCTAGCATGTCGGTTAAATCATCAACAGTGGCTATGAAGTAGGTGGTGGGTGGGCGTCGAATTTCTTCGTCGTCCGCATGCCAATCCTGCCGGTCATAATCCACCCAGGACTCTCCTGACAGAGAGAGAGACCTTAGTGAATTCAGAATGTCGCCAAAGGGCGAGTGCTGAAAGATATCTGCGGCGGTGAACTCCATGATCGGCGCCCAATAGGATTTGATTGGCAGGGACGCGGAGGGTTCGGAGTCCGGACAAGAGTCCGGCAACATGGAGTCACGGGCCTCGCGAAGGAGAAGGCTGGTGTTCGGCTCTATCGCCGTTGAGACTGCAGCCTCCGCGGCGGGGTCTAGCCACCCGCCCTCGGTCGGCACAGTTGGCGCCAAGCTAAAGGTCGGAGCGGATGCAGGTGCGGCCTCCAGGGCACTGTTCGACGGCAGAGCTAAATCATGCCCATCGTGACAGTGCGGCGCGCTCGTCTGTGGCTCGAATCCGCCGATAATCAAGTCTCCGCGGATGTCGGCCGTGTAGTTCAAACTTCCAAATCTGACCTGATGGCCAGGGGCGTAGCTTTCAATCTGCTCCAGATGGCCAAGTGAATTAGCCCGCAGTGCAAAGCCGCTGAACACGAAGATCTAGCCGGGGAGAAAAGTCTCACCCTGGACTGCAACGCTGTTGATGATCGGAGGAGCCATCGGGCCTAAAGATGACGACACAGAGGAACTCTCAATGAAAGCACCAATATCGGTGTCAAAACCGGCGGATCTCGGGTAGGGGGTCCCGAACTGTGCGTCTAGGCGGATGGTAACAGGAGACAAGGGACTTGATGTTTTTACCCAGGTTCGGGCCCTCTCGATGGAGGTAAAACCCTACTCCTACTTGATTAATATTGATGATATGGGTAGTACAAGAGTAGATCTACCATGAGATCAGAGAGGCTAAACCCTAGAGGCTAGCCTATGGTATGATTGTTGTTGTTGTTGTTGTCCTACGGACTAAACCCTCCGGTTTATATAGACACCGGAGGGGGTTAGGGTTACACAGAGTTGGTTACAATGGGAGGATATCTACATATCCGTATTGCCAAGCTTGCCTTCCACGCCAAGGAAAGTCCCATCCGGACACGGGACGAAGTCTTCAATCTTGTATCTTCATAGTCCAAGAGTCCGGCCAAAGGTTATAGTCTGGCTATCCGGACACCCCCTAATCCAGGACTCCCTCAAATACTAAGAGAAGTTTGATGCTTGATAATTGTTTTGAGATATGGAGGTAATAATATCAAAGTCGTGCTAGTTGAGTAGTTGTGAATTTGAGAAATGCTTGTGTTAAAGTTTGCAAGTCCCGTAGCATGCACGTATGGTAAACGTTATGTAACAAATTTGAAACATGAGGTGTTATTTGATTGTCCTCCTTATGAGTGGCGGTCGGGGACGAGCGATGGTCTTTTCCTACCAATCTATCCCCCTAGGAGCATGCGCGTAGTGCTTTGGTTTTTGATGGCTTGTAGATATTTGCAATAAGTATATGAGTTCTTTATGACTAATGTTGAGTCCATGGATTATATGCACTCTCACCCTTCCATCATTGCTAGCCTCTTCGGTACCGTGCATTGCCCTTTCTCACATTGAGAGTTGGTGCAAACTTCGCCGGTGCATCCAAACCCCGTGATATGATACACTCTTTCACACATAAACCTCCTTATATCTTCCTCAAAACAGCCACCATACCTACCTATTATGGCATTTCCATAGCCATTCCGAGATATATTGCCATGCAACTTTCCACCATTCCGTTTATCATGACACATCCATCATTGTCATATTGCTTAGCATGATCATGTAGTTGACATAGTATTCGTGGTAAAGCCACCGTTCATAATTCTTTCATACATGTCACTCTTGATTCATTGCATATCCCGGTACACCGCCGGAGGCATTCATATAGAGTCATACTTTGTTCTAGTATCGAGTTGTAATCGTTGAGTTGTAAATAAATAGAAGCGTGATGATCATCATTCAATAGAGCATTGTCCCCAAAAAGAAAGAAAGGCCAAAGCAAAAAAAGAAGGCCCAAAAAAAGGAGAAAAAATAAAATTAAAAAGAAAATAAAAGGGGCAATGCTACTATCCTTTTACCACACTTGTGCTTCAAAGTAGCACCGTAATCTTCATGATAGAGAGTCTCTTGTTTTGTCACTTTCATATGCTAGTGGGAACTTTTCATTATAGAACTTGGCTTGTATATTCCAACGATGGGCCTCCTCAAGTGCCTTAGGTCTTCGTGAGCAAGCAAGTTGGATGCACACCCACTTAGTTTCTTTTGATGAGCTTTCATACATTTATAGCTCTAGTGCATCCGTTGCATGGCAATCCCTACTCCTCGCATTAACATCAATCGATGGGCATCTCCATAGCTCATTGATTAGCCTCGTTGATGTGAGAATTTCTCCTTTTTTGTCTTCTCCACATAACCCCCATCATCAAATTCTATTCCACCCATAGTGCTATATCCATGGCTCGCGCTCATGTATTGCTTGAAGGTTTATAAGTTTGAGATTACTAGAGTATGAAACAATTACTTGGCTTGTCATCATGGTTGTGCATGATGAGAGCATTCTTGTGTGACGAAAATGGAGCATGATAAACTATATGATTTTGTAGGGATGAACTTTCTTTGGCCATGTTATTTTGAGAAGACATAATTGCTTTGTTAGTATGCTTGAAGTATTATTTTTTTTTGTCAATATGAACTTTTATATTGAATCTTCCGGATCTGAATATTCATACCACAATTAAGAAGAATTACATTGAAAATATGCCAAGTAGCACTCCACATCAAAAATTATCTTTTTACCATTTACCTACTCGAGGACGAGTACGAATTAAGCTTGGGGATGCTTGATACGTCCCCAACGTATCTATAATTTTTGATTGCTCCATGCTATATTATCTACTGTTTTGGGAAATATTGGGCTTTATTATCCACTTTTATATTATTTTTGGGACTAACCTATTAACCAGAGGCCCAGCCCAGATTTGCTGTTTTTTTGCCTATTTCAGTGTTTCGAAGAAAAGGAATATCAAACGGAGTCGAAACGGAACGAAATCAACTGGAGAAGTTATTTTTGGAAGGAAAGCTACCGGATGGACTTGGACCCCATGTCAAGAGCGAAGAGAGGTGCTCACGAGGGTGGGGGGCGCGCCCCTGCCTCGTGGGGCCCCCGCAGCTCCACCGACATACTCCTTGCACCCATATATACGTACGTACCTCAAAACTTCCAGAAAGGAGATTAGATCGGGAGTTCCGCCGCCGCAAGCCTCTATAGCCACCAAAAACCTCTCGGGACCCTGTTCCGGCACCCTGCCGGAGGGGGGGAACCCTCACCAGTGGCCATCTTCATCATCCCGACGCTCTCCATGACGAGGAGGGAGTAGTTCACCCTCGGGGCTGAGGGTATGTACCCGTAGCTATGTGTTTGATCTCTCTCTCTCTCTCTCTCTCTCTCGTGTTCTCGATTTGGCACGATCTTGAAGTATCGCGAGCTTTGCTATTATAGTTGGATCTTATGTTTCTTCTCCCCCTCTACTCTCTTGTAATAGATTGAGTCTTCCCTTTGAAGTTATCTTATCGGATTGAGTCTTCAAAGATTTGAGAACACTTGATGTATGTCTTGTCGTGCGTATCTGTGGTGACAATGGGATATCACGTGGTTCACTTGATGTATGTTTTGGTGATCAACTTGCGGGTTCCGCCCATGAACCTATGCATAGGGGTTGGCACACGTTTTCATCGTGATTCACCGATAGAAACTTTGGGGCCCTCTTTGAGGTTCTATGTGTTGGTTGAATAGATGAATCTGAGATTTTGTGATGCATATCGTATAATCATACCCACGGATACTTGAGGTGACATTGGAGTATCTAGGTGACATTAGGGTTTTGGTTGATTTGTGTCTTAAGGTGTTATTCTAGTACGAACTCTAGGGCTGTTTGTGACACTTATTGGAATAGCCCAACGGATTGATTGGAAAGAATAACTTTAAGGTGGTTTCGTACCCAACCATAATCTCTTCGTTTGTTCTCCGCTATTAGTGACTTTGGAGTGACTCTTTGTTGCATGTTGAGGGATAGTTATATGATCCAATTATGTTATTATTGCTGAGAGAACTTGCACTAGTGAAAGTATGAACCCTAGGCCTTGTTTCCCAGCATTGCAATACAGTTTATGCTCACTTTTATCATTAGTTACCTTGCTGTTTTTATATTTTCAGATTACAAAAACCTATATCTACCATCCATATTGCACTTTTATCACCATCTCTTCGCCGAACTAGTGCACCTATACAATTTACCATTGTATTGGGTGTGTTGGGGACACAAGAGAATTTTTGTTATTTGGTTGCAGGGTTGTTTGAGAGAGACCATCTTCATCCTATGCCTCCCACGGATAGATAAACCTTAGGTCATCCACTTGAGGGGAATTTTCTACTGTCCTACAAACCTCTGCACTTGGAGGCCCAACAACGTCTACAAGAAGAAGGTTGCGTAGTAGGCATCACTCAACAAAAGAAACTAAGTGGGTGTGCATCCAACTCGCTTGCTCACGAAGACCTAGGGCAATTTGAGGAAGCCCATCATTGGAATATACAAGCCAAGTTCTATAATGAAAATTCCCACTAGTATATGAAAGTGACAAAATGAGAGACTCTCTATCATGAAGATCATGGTGCTACTTTGAAGCACAAGTGTGGTAAAAAGGATAGTAACATTGTCCCTTCTCTCTTTTTCTCTCATTTTTTTATTTGGGCCTTTTTTTATGGCCTCTTTTTTTTCTCTTTTCTTTTTTTATTTTTCATCCGGAGTCTCATCTCGACTTGTGGGGGAATCATAGTCTCCATCATCCTTTCCTCACTTGGGGCAATGCTCTAAAAATGATGATTATCACACTTTTATTTTTCTTACAACTCAACAATTACGACTCAATACTTAGAACAAAATATGACTCTATATGAATGCCTCCGGCGATGTACCGGGATATGCAATGAATCAAGAGTGACATGTATGAAAGAATTATGAACGGTGGCTTTGCCACAAATACAGTGTCAACTACATGATCATGCTAGCAATATGACAATGATGGTGCGTGTCATAATAAACGGAACGGTGGAAAGTTGCATGGAAATATATCTCGGAATGGCTATGGAAATGCCATGATAGGTATGTATGGTGGTTGTTTTGAGGAAGCTATATGGTGGGTGTATGATACCGGCGAAAGGTGCGCGATATTAGAGAGGCTAGCAATGGTGGAAGGATGGGAAAAGTGCGTATAATCCATGGACTCAACATTAGTTATAAAGAACTCATATACTTATTGCAAAAATCTAGAAGTTATCAAAGCAAAGTATTACGCGCATGCTCCTAGGGGGATAGATTGGTAGGAAAAGACCATCACTCGTCCCCGACCGCCACTCATAAGGAAGATAATCAATAAATAAATCATGATCAGACTTCATCACATAACGGTTCACCATACGTGCATGCTACGGGAATCACAAACTTTAACACAAGTATTTCTCAAATTCACAACTACTCAACTAGCATGACTCTAATATCACCATCTTCACATCTCAAATCAATTATCAAGCATCAACCTTTTCTTAGTATTCAACGCACTCAAAAGAAAGTTCTACAAATCTTGAATACCAAGCATATTATTATTATTATTATTATTATTATTATTATTATTATTATTATTATTATTATTATTATTATTATTATGCAAATTACCATGCTATTAGAGACTCTCAAAATAATCTAAGTGAAGCATGAGAGATCAATAGTTTCTATAAAACAAATCACCACCGTGCTCTAAAAGATCTAAGTGAAGCACATAGAGCAAAATTATAACGCTCAAAAGATATAAGTGAAGCACATAGAGCAAAACTACATAGCTCAAAAGATATAAGTGAAGCACATAGAGTATTCTATCAAATTCCAATTCATGTATGGCTCTCTCAAAAGGTGTGTACAGAAAGGATGATTATGGCACACTAAGAAACAAAAACACAAATAATACAAAACGCTCCAAGCAAAACACATATCATGTGGTGAATAAAAATATAGCTCCAAGTAAAATTACCGATGGAAGTAGACGAAAGAGGGGATGCCTTCCGGGGCATCCCCAAGCTTTGACTTTTTGGTGTCCTTGGATTATCTTGGGGGTGCCATGGGCATCCCCAAGCTTAGGCTCTTGCCACTCCTTGTTCCATAATCCATCAAAAGATTTCACCCAAAACTTGAAAACTTCACAACACAAAACTCAATAGAAATCTCGTGAGCTCCGTTTGAGAAAGAAAACAAAAGACCACTTCAAGGTACTGTAATGAACTCATTCTTTATTTATATTGGTGTTAAACCTACTATATTCCAACTTCTCTATGGATTATAAACTATTTTACTAGCCATAGATTCATCAAAATAAGCAAACAACACACGAAAAACAGAATCTGTCAAAAACAGAACAGTCTGTAGTAATCTCTAACAAACGCAAACTTTTGGAACTCCAAAACATCTACCAAAATAGGGCGACCTAGAAAATTTGTTTATTGATCAGCAGAAATTGGAATCAGTATTTTATCACATTCTGGTGATTTTTAACAATTGTTTTCGTGAACAGAAAGTTTCTGGAAATTACAGCAAGATCAAGTAACTATCATCCAAGAAGATCCTATAGGTCTAACTTGGCACAAACACTAATTAAAACACAAAAACACATCTAAACGGAAGGTAGATGGATTATTTATTCCTAAACAGAAGAAAAAACAAAAAACTAAAAATAAAATTGGGTTGCCTCCCAACAAGCGCTATCGTTTAACGCCCCTAGCTAGGCATAAAAGCAAGGATAGATCTAGGTATTGCCATCTTTGGTAGGCAATCCATAAGTGGCTCTCATTATAGTTTCATATAGAAATTTTATTTTCTTTCTAGGAAATTGTTCCTGCACTTTTTTAATTTTAGCGACCCGACCCGAATGGATCAAGTCTCTGTGCTTAAGTGTCATCCCTGGATCGGTATGCTGACACACACAGTACTCGAAGGATTTATAACAGAGGTAAATCACATGTAAAAAGTAACGTAAATACTATTACCTCAATCCATATAGCGGAAGGAACAAGGTTGTGGATTCCCATCAACACCAACGGCAAAGTTGAGTGTAGAAATCGTAACCCTAACGTATCACTTACTCGTCGTAAGAAACCTGCAACATGAGACGTTGCAGCCCGAAACGGATCAGTACATTGAATGTACTGGCAAATTCACACCATAGAGAAAATGATGAACAATGGCTATCACTACATGCATATATGCTGGTGGAAAAGCTCTATGGTTATAAGGTTTTGCGAAAAGCCAATTTTTCCCTACTGCAAAGGAATACATTTTATTTAACTATCATGGTGGTTGTTAAACATTGAGAATGGTTGACAGCATTCTCAATCCCAATTAAAAATAATCATTAAAACCTAACAAATTAATTAAAGTAACATGATGAGATCAACAAGATAATCCAAGAACTAGATACTCAAAATGTCCATAACCGGGAACACGGCGAATCATGATTAGTTTGTACACTCTGCAGAGGTTTGCGCACTTTTCCCCACAAGACTTGATCGCCTCTGTTGGGATTCTCGCACTACATGGTGTTTGAGGAACGGATGACCGAGACATAGTCTTTCAGAAGCGCTAGCACCTTACGACGTGATAGACCGTACCAACCTACATCCCCTACATCTGCTAGTCTACCACTATAAGAGTTCGCACGACTTAGTCAACTATGCCAGAGCCCATAATGGCTTGTGGCTGCACACGGAAGTTTCTAGCATGAATAATTTTATGATCGCTTTGAGCCTGGGTGGCGGTCCAAAAGAAAAACAGGCAAGTCCTGGAATACCCAGGTGCCTCAATCCACCCAGATGTGTGTTTAAGTTGCCACCTTAAGTAAACCATTAATTAACAATCTCACATCTGTCATGAAATACTCTTAAAGACCAATCCACGTCTACGAGCATAGCATGGCAATGCAAGCATAACGTAATAGTAACTCCCAAGGGTTTGATAATAAACAGGTAATAGGTACTACCTCAACTACTTCCCATCCCACAATTTAATTAGATCCTAATCATGCAATGTTTGAGGATTGATCTAATGCAATAAAAACTGGGTATGAAAGGGATATGATCAAAGTGTGAACTTGCCTGCAATGTTGATGAAGATGATTCACACTCATAACTCTTGATAGTTCTAGTCGTCACACTCCGCAATAGTAACCACACATAAGCAATCACTCAAAAGATCAGAAGGATCGAAGAAAACAATTCGGAAAACATCAGAAACAAGCGAATAACTCTTGCACATAAAAAAATTTCTAACAGTAACAAAATTATGTGAATTTGGCCTTATCAGAAAGTTTAGGTCAAGAGCTTCGATTTGCAAAAAGAATCAACTCAAACGGAGTTACGGAACTCAAGTTATGATCAAACGAAGTTCAAATTCAAATCTGATCTAATTCAAATTTTAAACTTTCAAAAACATATTTAAGTTGGATTACTGAAAAGAGGGGTTCATAACGAAGAAGTGGGTGTTGGTTTCATGTAATTTGAATGAACGAGTAAAAAGTTATGGCTATTTGAAAAATCAGGGCCAAGCTGTTTTACGGAAGAAAAATAGCTACAGCTAAAAGAAATTTAGGTCTAATGTATAAATACGTAGACTAATTGATAATCTAATTATTCTATCATATTAGTCTAGAAAAACAATAAACTACGGAGGTATAAGAAGAAGAAAAAACAAAGAAAGATACCTTTATAAGGCAGAGAAAAGATGACTTCAGGGAGAGAAGACAATTCCCAAAAGTCGCGCCGGAGAGGAGAAAAATATTTTTCTATAAAGAATCTTGTCAAACAAAAATATTGATTTAACCCGAATCGGATGACTTTTGGAGGCTCTATGGGTCTATATTTATTAATGGAAAAGGGGCTTAGAGGTCAAAGGCTAGGCAATGTGGGACTAAACGTAGATGAAAATATACGAAAGAGAGAAGAAAAGAGGTGACCGGCTCGCATGGGCCTAAAGGCCTTCGGCCGGCCGTGTGCACGCTGCGGCTGCATTTTTTTATTTTACAAAATTCGGCCTAAGAAAAGAAAAAAAAAGGCTGCCTGGGCCTGACCTATTTAAGAGAAAAAAAAACAATGGGGCACCAGAAGCTACTATACTGCGCATGTAGGCGATAAATAAATATGGGCCGCATGTACAGTTTTTAAAAAAAAATAGAAACAGAAGGAAAACCGAATAACAAAAATAAAACAAAATTATTATATAGGCACATTATATATCAAAATTTTCAAAAAAAGATTTTCTACGACATGAACATTTTCCTAGCATTAAATAAAGTACACACAAATTCTAATAATTCCAAAAGCGCTCCTGCTCTAATAAGATCCAACAAAATCATTTTAAAAATACCAAAATGAAATCAAATTTATTTCTCTCCAATTTTCTGTTGTAGGGAATCATGTTACCATAATTTCTGTATATTTTATTTTTGGAGAAAAATAATTTGAATAAAACTCATATAACTCCAAATTGAAATTAATTTTCAAAAGGACTTTAAATTTGATTTCTTTGAAACTTCCAACTCATATTTCATGTGTTTTGAAGAAGTCATTTTATCTTCTCTCGTGAAAATCATTGAGTTGCTTAAAGTTTCAGAATTGGAAGTATTTTTCCAAATGAAATTCAAATATTTTCAACACCCCTTTTCATTTAAATAAATGGAAGAAGTCATGTCATCTTCTCTCCAGGGTATGTGGTGAAAATAATTTGAATTCACGGAGATCATAAAAAAAATGAAAGTTTAGGAAAGTCCTTTTATTCCCTCTCATTTAACTTTCAAGAAGTTTCGAATTCACTCACTCAATCACACAACAATCAAACAATCAGTCAAATCTATCTATTTATTATAACATTCCAAAATTTAGAATTTTGGGATGTTACAAACCTACCTACCCTTAAAATGAATCTCGTCCTCGAGATTCGGAGAGGCTAGAAAGAAAATAGGTTAGGGTTTGGGGGTCTTCTAAAATCCATCGATCATTAGAGGGGGTCTAGGGTGCTACCACCCTTAGAAACATTGTTACGGTTCCATCAAAAACTCATATACTCCATCCTTATTCTTGACAGTGTCGGTCTCCTCAAATTCTCAGGAAAATTCCGTCTCTGGGCTCTTCCGATAGTGGCATAACCTTTTCGTCAATTCTTTTGTCCTTTCCTCTAGGTAAGGTTATTCTGAGATTGGGTCTTCTTAGCTGACGGGTCTGGCGCCAAAACTAAATAACTATCGATATCTCATGGTGGTCAACAATTTATGGTTTCTCCTGCAGGAAATGGGTCTGGTTGATCCTCACCGTATAACCTACGGTTGGCAAAAGCTGCCTTGTACAAGGGAAAAATACTTACACCATCCTAAGGTTTAAACAAGGTTTAATATCGTCGTCGCTCTACTATGGGTAAGTCACTCAGATTTACCATCCCACATAGCAAGGCGAATAATAAGAGTAAGTCGGTATGGTGATCAATCCATCCCGCAGCCAAATCATTACCTTGTATATAGTTTAGTGAATCTCGCTTTCTAACACTCGGTCATCCTCACAAGCATTGCAGAATTTCTCTTGTCGACGAAACAAGTTCGGATAAATCCATAGATTCTGCAAGCCAAACAACCATCTATCGTTCCTTCACAACTCTCAAGTTTTGTGTTACTCCTATAAGATCGTCTATCGATAAAAATTGTAACTCCTTCCAGGGTTTTTCCTTCAGCAAGAATGTGTTTGCTTCTTGGCAGGTCCTGGGGCATGTGGGTTATGGCCCATCTCATCACTTGCTAACCTTGAACTCATCATCGGGGCAACTGATCTTTAATCCATCATCCAACTTCCTAGTATTCTTAAACCCATCCAATTGTACTGTCTATCTTCCTTCTGTTGGTACCAAACTAAAATGTGATTACTCAAACTCATCATGGAGTTTCCATTGATCCATATTTCCAACATCATACCTCATTTATATCCAATAGTAATTCATCTCTTCATCCTCGTGGAATATCCCACATACCAAGATAAAACTTATACTTATGAAGTCCATATTCCACTTCGTGGAATATCATTATCCTTTCCAAGGTCAAGCTCCTTACAGGGGAATATTGGCCACCTCTGCATGTCACTTCTTCAACTGGGAAACGTGAAACACATCATGAACTCCTGACAGTCCTTCGGGTGACTTCCAATTTGTAGGCCACTTCTCCCATACGCTCCAAAACTTCGTATGGTCCTACAAATCTCAAGGCTAACTTTCCCTTAACTCCAAATCGTTTAACTCCTCGCAGAAGGGACACACGAAGACATGCTCTGTCTCCAAATTTCATAGACTGCCTCCTTGCGTTTTTGAGTCTGCATAACTCTTCCTGCCAGGACTGAGCTACCTTCAGTCTATCTCGAATCAACTTAACATTCTCTTCTGACTCCTTGATCACATTTGGTCTAAACAATTGACGGTCTCCAACTTCATCCCACACACTCTTGGGGTATCAAACATATCGATACAAAACTCGTATTCATTTTGTCCAAAATCCACTCAGTGGAGTATCCTTATCTTTTCCAGGGGTCAACGGTTCTTACAGGGTACTACCACCCTTAAAATGCTCCAATATTCCATAGACCATATTTCTCATATCCTCGAAAATGGTCAACATCTTTCCTCATAGAGTAACTCATAAAATCCAAATCAGTACCAACACTGCTAACTTTATTGATTCTCAAATTATTACAATCTCCTATTTTTCCATTACATGCCTCAACTCAACACCTCAATATAAAGGAAAATGTTCTCACTACTACTACTATATTTCTTCTATTACAAACTCAACTATTTATCACAAGTCTTCTTCTCCTTTGGACAATCTCTGGCAAAGTGCCCTGCTTCATTACAACGGAAACATATTACTTCTGGCAAGTTTCGAGGTTCCCTTGTGATTATATAGCCTACTTGGGTCCTTGGCTTCCTTTTTGGGCAATTGCTGAGGTAGTGCCCTGACTCCTTGCACCTATAACAGGTGACATGACTCAGATCCTTCCTGGAATCCAATCTTCTTCTCTTTCTGGACTTTTCCATTCCAATCAGAGCTTCTATTTCCAGTGGGTCATATTCTACTTCATCCGTCGGGAATTCTACTAGATCCCCCTTCATACAATTCTGGGAGATGTGTCCTTCTTCTCCACATGAATAGCAAGACTTGGTGTAGGGTTTAATTGGTTCGTCTTTGGGTGTGTCCTCCACCTCTTCCTTCATCGCAGGTTCTTTTAAAATTCCCATTAGGGCTCCTTTCATTGCTTCTTTTTTCTGCTGGATGGTTCTTTGTACCATGGGGTTAATGTGACACTGTGCAGGGTAGTGGGTAGTCCCTTCACACAAGAAACAAGTGATCTGCCTAGTTGGGCATTCTTCAGCTGGGTGACTTCCTTCACAATTAGGGCATTCATCCTTGTGTTCTTTACGGTTGTGTCCTATTTCTCGACAAAGCTTGCACGCACAAGTTTTCTTCATATTCTTTCCATAAGGCTTCAATTTCTGGAACACAAACTAAGACTTTAGCAAAGTCAACTTAAATTCTTTCCAAGTGGTTACTCCTTGCCATCCATTGATGGTTTGGTACATCCTCCACCAAGTAGCAGCACCTCTTTCAAAGCATTGAAGAGCATGCTGGGCCATATCTTTTCCGACTATAGGGTTGTTCTCCATATGATCCTCCATGTTCTGAATCCATCGGTCTGTCTCCAATTGACTCATTGATCTCGAAAATACAAGCTCATCTCCATTCATCATCTATTGGGTCCATGGGTTTTGGGGTGAGATAAGAGAGATAGAGAGGGATGCACACAATGCAAACAAAGGTTTTGAAAAGACAAATTTTATTGTGGCTGTCGGAAAAACATCAAACAAATGACAGCTCACAAACGTCGCATCTAACGTAGGTGTATAATAGGGTTTGGTCTTCTAAGGTCAACGTCGCCAAACTCTTCAAGTCCTGTTCATGCCTCCAATGGCTTCTTCTGATCATGCTTGTCTTTCTCCAGTTCTTTTGCCAAATCAACTCTATTAACGCGAAGTCTCTCCTGACGTCCTTTAATATTTTGGAGTTGCATTCCAAACTTCTGGGTTTCAACATCCTTGGTATGAACCATGTCCTTATGTCCTTCGGTCCCTGACAAATCTCCTGTATCTGGAGGTTTTGCTCCTCCAGCTTGGCTACTCTCATCTTCAGGGTCCCGAGTTCCTCATGAAATACTTCCTTATCAAATACTGCTTCCTACAGGTCCATCTTAACTTCTTGATGTAACACTACAGATCCTGGTGATACACCAGCTAAGGTTAAAACTGCATCCTTTGCTGATAGATGCTCCATCAGCCTTCTACCATTCAATCCTTCCATGCATATGTATGCTTAACTCAGCACTATGTCAATAGCATAAGCGGGCGATAACATCATGGATAGCTGTGTTTCTGCTCTTGTCATTTCCATGAGCTATCTCTCTGTAGTTGATATCTCCTGCCTTAGGGTTTTCCTTGACAAAATCTTTGAGTTCTGATGCTCCATGTTCCAGTCTTTCTCCAATACACCTTGATCTCGGGTATTGACAACTTCCATAGTCTGCCAAGTTCCATAAGGGTAGCCTTCCTAGGTCATACAAATCTGGGAATTCTTCAGAGCCTTCAAATTCTCCTAGTCTTCGGAATTCTTCAACTGTTGTAGTTTCCCTTATTTAGATGTACGGTAAAATCTCCTTCATTCCATAATGGTCATGGTTGTCTGATATCTTGTACTTCTTGGAGTGGTCTCATCAGTCGAATCTTCGAGTGGTCAAAAGGGAAAAGGGGTATGGTCTCACTAAAAGGGAGTATTTGAATAAGCTCAGAAGAGAAGAGAGGTAAAAGATCTTTCGAAAAGAAAGTTGTAGAGAAAATCTTTCCTATGGGCTTGCCAGTTTCGAGGGTCGCGTCCTACAGTCAACATGTGCTCTGATACCATCTTGTAGCGACCCGACCCGAATGGATCAAGTCTCTGTGCTTAAGTGTCATCCCTGGATCGGTATGCTGACACACACAGTACTCGAAGGATTTATAACAGAGGTAAATCACATGTAAAAAGTAACGTAAATACTATTACCTCAATCCATATAGCGGAAGCAACAAGGTTGTGGATTCCCATTAACACCAACGACAAAGTTGAGTGTAGAAATCATAACCCTAACGTATCACTTACTCGTCGTAAGAAACCTGCAACATGAGACGTTGCAGCCCGAAACGGGTCAGTACATTGAATGTACTGGCAAATTCACACCATAGAGAAAATGATGAACAATGGCTATCGCTACATGCATATATGGCTGGTGGAAAAGCTCTATGGTTATAAGGTTTTGCGAAAAGCCAATTTTTCCCTACTTCAAAGGAATAAATTTTATTTAACTATCATGGTGGTTGTTAAACATTGAGAATGGTTGACAGCATTCTCAATCCCAATTAAAAATAATCATTAAAACCCAACAAATTAATTAAAGTAACATGATGAGATCAACAGGATAATCCAAGAACTAGATACTCAAAACGTACCGGGGACACGGCTAATCATGATTAGTTTGTACACTCTGCAGAGGTTTGCGCACTTTTCCCCACAAGACTCGATCGCCTCCGTTGGGATTCTCGCACTACATGGTGTTTGAGAAACGGATGACCGAGACATAGTCTTTCATAAGCGCTAGCACCTTACGACGTGATAGACCGTACCAACCTACATCCCCTACATCTGCTAGTCTACCACTATAAGAGTTCGCACGACTTAGTCAACTATGCCAGAGCCCATAATGGCTTGTGGCTGCACACGGAAGTTTCTAGCATGAATAATCTTATGATCCCTTTGAGCCTGGGTGGCGGTCCAAAAGAAAAACAGGCAAGTCCTGGAATACCCAGGTGCCTCAATCCACCCAGATGTGTGTTTAAGTTGCCACCTTAAGTAAACCATTAATTAACAATCTCACATCTGTCATGAAATACTCTCAAAACCCAATCCACGTCTACGAGCATAGCATGGCAATGTAAGCATAACGTAATAGTAACTCCCAAGGGTTTGATAATAAACAGGTAATAGGTACTACCTCAACTACTTTCCATCCCACAATTTAATTAGATCCTAATCATGCAATGTTTGAGGATTGATCTAATGCAATAAAAACTAGGTATGAAAGGGATATGATCAAACTGTGAACTTGCCTGCAATGTTGATGAAGATGATTCGCACTCATAACTCTTAATAGTTCTAGTCGTCACACTCCGTTAAATCTATCGTAGGCAAGCAATAGTAACCACACATAACCAATCACTCAAAAGATCAGAAGGATCGAAGAAGACAATTCGGAAAACATCAGAAACAAGCGAATAACTCTTACAACATAAAACAATTTCTAACAGTACCAAAATTATGTGAATTTGGCCTTATTAGAAAGTTTAGGTCAAGAGCTTCGATTTGCAAAAAGAATCAACTCAAACGGAGTTACGAAACTCAAGTTATGATCAAACGAAGTTCAAATTCAAATCTGATCTAATTCAAATTTTAAACTTTCAAAAACATATTTAAGTTGTACTGAAAAGAGGGGTTCATAACGAAGAAGTGGGTGTTGGTTTCATCTAATTTGAATGAACGAGTAAAAAGTAATGGCTATTTGAAAAATCAGGGCCAAGCTGTTTTACGGAAGAAAAATAGCTACGGCTAAAAGAATTTTAGGTCTAATGTATAAATACGTAGACTAATTGATAATCTAATTATTCTATCGTATTAGTCTAGAAAAAAACAATAAACTACGGAGGTATAAGAAGAAGAAAAAAACAAAGAAAGATACCTTTATAAGCCAGAGAAAAGATGACTTCAGGGAGAGAAGACAATTCCCAAAAGTCGCGCCGGAGAGGAGAAAAATATTTTTCTTTAAAGAATCTAGTCAAACCAAAATATTGATTTAACCTGAATCGGATGATTTTTGGAGGCTCTACGGGTCTATATTTATTAATGGAAAAGGGGCTTAGAGGTCAAAAGCTAGGCAATGTGGGACTAAACGTAGATGAAAATATACGAAAGAGAGAAGAAAAGAGGTGACCGGCTCGTATGGGCCTAAAGGCCTTCGGCCGGCCGCGTGCACGCCGCGGCTACAGTTTTTTTTTTCTTACAAAATTTGGCCTAAGAAAAGAAATACAAAAAATAAAAAGGCTGCCTGGGCCTGACCTATTTAAGAGAGAAAAAAAACAATGGGGCACCAGAAGCTACTATACTGCGCATGTAGGCGATAAATAAATATGGGCCGCATGTACAATTTTTTTTAAAAGTAGAAACAGAAGGAAAACCGAATAACAAAAATAAAACAAAATTTTTATATAGGCACATTATATATCAAAATTTTCAGAAAAAGATTTTCTACGACATGAACATTTTTCTAGCATTAAATAAAATACACACAAATTCTAATAATTCCAACAGCGCTCCTGCTCTAATAAGATCCAACAAAATCATTTTAAAAATACCAAAATGAAATCAAATTTATTTATCTCCAATTTTCTGTTGTAGGGAATCATGTTACCCTAATTTCTATAGATTTTATTTTTGGAGAAAAATAATTTAAAGAAAACTCATATAACTCCAAATTGAAATTAATTTTCAAAAGGACTTTAAGTTTGATTTCTTTGAAACTTCCAACTCATATTTCATGTGTTTTGAAGAAGTCATTTTATCTTCTCTCATGAAAATCATTGAGTTGCTTAAAGTTTCAGAATTGGAAATATTTTTCCAAATGAAATTCAAATATTTTCAACACCCCTTTTCATTTAAATAAATGGAAGAAGTCATGTCATCTTCTCTCCAGGGTTTGTGGTGAAAATAATTTGAATTCACGGAGATCATAAAAAAAATGAAAGTTTGGGAAAGTCCTTTTATTCCCTCTCATTTAACTTTCAAGAAGTTTCGAATTCACTCACTCAATCACACAACAATCAAACAATCAGTCAAATCTATCTATTTATTATAACATTCCAAAATTTAGAATTTTGGGATGTTACATTAATGAAAATTCAAATCTAATATTCCCTTCCTTCATATCAATAATCGCAGCAATCGTTCTAAGGAAAGGTCTACCAAGAATAATAGGGCAAGAAGGATTGCAATATATATCAAGAACGATAAAATCTATGGGCACATAATTCCTATTCGCAACAATAAGAACATCATTAATTCTTCCCATAGGTTTCTCAATAGTGGAATCCGCAAGATGCAAGTTTAGAGAGCAATCATCAAAATCACGGAAATCTAGCAAATCACACAAAGTTTTGGGAATAGTGGAGACACTAGCACCCAAATCACACAAAGCATAAAACTCATGATCTTTTATTTTAATTTTAATAGTTGGTTCCCACTCATCATATAGTTTTCTAGGGATAGAAACTTTCAACTCAAGTTTTTCTTCATAAGATTGCATCAAGGCATCAACGATATGTTCGGTAAAGGCTTTATTTTGACTATAAGCATGATGAGAATTTAGCACGGATTGCAACAAGGAAATACAATCAATTAAAGAGCAACTTTCATAATTAAATTCCTTGAAATCCAATATAGTGGGTTTAGCAACATCTAGGGTTTTATTTCTTTCAATCCCACTTTTATCAATTTCATCATCAAGATCTAAATACTCCGAATTTTTGGAACGCCTTCTAGGTAAAGCAAGATCATATTCAGTTTCATCAAGATTCATATTGCAAAACAAAGATTTAATTGGAAGAACACACTTTAATAAAGGCATCTTTCGTAGCACGCATCCTAGTGGTTCTTTCCTTGTTCTCATCAATGGAAATTCTCATGGCTTTGAGAGACTCATTGATATCATGCTTAGGAGGACTAGATCTAAGCTTTAAAGAATCAACCTCAAGAGAAATTCTATCAACGTTCCTAGCCAAATCATCAACTTTAAGCAATTTCTCTTCAAGCAAAGCATTAAAATTCTTTTGTGAATTCATAAACTCTTTAACACTATTCTCAAATTCAGAGGGCATCTTATTAAAATTTACATAAGAGTTGTTGTAGGAATTTCCATAATTATTAGAAGGATTACTAGGATAAGGCCTAGGATTAAAATTCCCTCTATACGCGTTGTTACCAAAATTATTCCTACCAACAAAATTCACAACCATAGATTCATTATTATTCTCAATCAAAGTAGACAAAGGCATATCATTAGGATCAGAAGAAACCTCTTACTAGCAAATAATTTCATAAGTTCATCCATCTTTCCACTCAAAACATTGATTTCTTCTATCACATGCACTTTTTTATTAGTAGATCTTTCAGTATGCCATTGAGAATAATTAACCATAATATTACCTAGGAGTTTAGTAGCATCTCCTAAAGTGATTTCCATAAAAGTGCCTCCCGCGGCCGAGTCTAAAAGATTTCTGGAAGCAAAATTCAATCCGGCATAAAATTTTTGTATAATCATCCACAAATTCAAACCATGAGTAGGGAAATTACGTATCATTAGTTTCATTCTCTCCCAAGCTTGTGCAACATGTTCATGATCAAGTTGCTTAAAATTCATAATGTCGTTTCTAAGAGAGATGATCTTAGCGGGAGGAAAATACTTAGAGATAAAAGCATCTTTGCACTTGTTCCAAGAATCAATACTATTTTTAGGCAAAGACGAAAACCAAGCTTTAGCACGATCTCTAAGCGAAAAAGGAAATAGCTTCAATTTAACAACATCATTATCGACATCTTTCTTCTTTTGCATATCACATAAATCAACGAAGCTATTCAGATGAGTAGCGGCATCTTCACTAGGAAGGCCGGCGAATTGATCTTTCATAACAAGATTCAACAAAGCAGTATTGATTTCATAAGATTCAGTATTGGCAAGAGGAGCAATCGGAGTGCTAAGGAAGTCATTATTGTTGGTATTGGTGAAGTCACACAATTTGGTAGTATCTTGAGCCATCGCGACAAACAATCAATCCAACACACGAGCAAACAAAAGGCAAGCGAGAAAAATGGCAAACGAAAAATAGAGGGCGAATAAAACGGCAAGGGTGAAGTGAGGGAGAGGAAAACGAGAGGCAAATGGCAACTAATGTAATGCGGGAGATAGGGATTGTGATGGGTACTTGGTATGTTGACTTTTGCGTAGACTCCCCGGCAACGGCGCCATAAATTCTTCTTGCTACCTCTTGAGCACTGCGTTGGATTTCCCCGAAGAGGAGAGGATGATGCAGCAAAGTAGCATAAGTATTTCCCTCAGTTTTTGAGAACCAAGGTATCAATCCAGTAGGAGGCTACACGCAAGTCCCTTGTACCTACACAAAACAATAGCTCAACGCAACCAACGCGATTAGGGGTTGTCAATCCCTTCACGGTCACTTACGGGAGTGAGATCTGATAGAGATGATAGATCCTATTTTTGGTACATTTGGTATAGAGATGCAAAGTGAAAAGTAAAAGGCAAAGTAAAAAAAGCAATGCAATAATAAAGTGATGGAGATTGATATGATGAGAATAGACCCAGGGGCCATACGTTTCACTAGTGGCTTCTCTCAAGAGCATAAGTATTCTACGATGGGTGAACAAATTACTGTTGAGCAATTGACTGAATTGAGCATACTTATGAGAATATCTAGGTATGATCATGTATATAGGCATCACGTCCGAGACAAATAGACCGACTCCTGCCTGCATCTACTACTATTACTCCACTCACCGACCGCTATCCAGCATGCATCTAGAGTATTAAGTTAAAAACAGAGTAATGCCATAAGCAAGATGACATGATGTAGAGGGATATTTTCATGCAATATGATAAAAACCCCATCTTGTTATCCTCGATGGAAACAATACAATACGTGCCTTGCTGCCCCTTCTGTAACTGGGAAAGGACACCGCAAGATTGAACCCAAAGCTAAGCACTTCTCCCATGGCAAGAAAAACCAATCTAGTAGGCCAAACCAAACTGATAATTCGAAGAGACTTGCAAAGATAACCAATCATACATAAAAGAATTTAGAGAAGATTCTAATATTATTCATAGATAGACTTGATCATAAACCCACAATTCATCGGTCTCAACAAACACACCGCAAAAAGAAGATTACATCGAATAGATCTCCACAAGAGAGGGGGAGAACATTGTATTGAGATCCAAAAAGAGAGAAGAAGCCATCTAGCTAATAACTATGGACCCGAAGGTCTTAGGTAAACTACTCACACTTCATCGGAGAGGCTATGATGATGTAGAAGCCCTCCGTGATGACGGCCCTCTCCGGCGGAGCTCCGGAACAGGCCCCAAGATGGGATCTCGTGGATACAGAAAGTTGCGGCGGTGGAATTAGGTTTTTGGCTCCGTATCTGATCGTTTGGGGGTACGTAGGTATATATAGGAGGAAGGAGTACGTCGGTGGAGCAACAAGGGGCCCACGAGGCAGGGGGCACACCCTAGGGTGGGGGGCGCCCCCCACCCTCGTGACCGCCTCTTTTATTCCTTGGAGTAGGGTCCAAGTCTCCTGGATCATGTTTGGTGAGAAAATCACGTTCCCGAAGGTTTCATTCCGTTTGGACTCCGTTTGACATTCTGTTTCTCCGAAACACTGAAATAGGCAAAAAAACATCAATTCTAGGCTGGGCCTCCGGTTGATAGGTTAGTCCCAAAAATAATATAGAAGTGGAAAATAAAGCCCAATATAGTCTAAAACAGTAGATAATATAGCATGGAGAAATCAAAAATTATAGATACGTTGGAGACGTATCAGACTACTGAGGAAGAAGAGGACTACGAACCCAAGGGAAAGGAGGAGACGAGCTCAGATGAAGATGAAGTCCCATTACCTCAACCTAGGGACATGCATGTGGAGTTCAAAAAGTCAAGCCTCCCTGAGAGGGCAAAGAGACTAAAGATCGTGTTTATCCCTTTTCGTCTCTTGCAGGAAAACAAGCAGGAGCTATGCAAAAAGATATTAACCCTGGAGCAGAAGATTGATGACTTGAGGGATCAAAATTCTGTCCTCAAGCGCAAATTACGGGAGAAGCCTATGCCATCAATTAAACCATCACCCCCACCTTCTTCATCAACAAAGGAGACATAATCACATGGGTATGGGCACTCCCCTTGGCAACTGCCAAGCTTGGGGGAGATGCCCCGGTATCGTATCACAACCACATCTCCTATCTTTACCGTTTTTCTTAGTTCGATCCTTTTAGTAGTATCTTGATCTAGTAGAATAAAGTTTATGGCATGATCTAGTTTTGAGTTTTGCTTTATGATGTCTCTATGTAATTGAGTCCGTGAGCTATATATAATAAAGATTAGTGTTGAGTCAAGGGCTTGATTATTTTGCTATGATCTTGAGTGAATAAGAGAAAAAGAATAAAAAGAAATAAAGAGATCATATTGATCTTATTGAGAGTAATGACTTCACATAGAAAGAGTATGATGATTAAAAATTGTTGGGAGTTGACAAACATAGCTTTGGTCATCGTTGCAATTAATAGGAAGTAATAAGGAAAGAGAGGTTTCACATATAAATATATTATCATGGACATCTTTTATGATTGGGAGCACTCATTAAAATATGACATGCTAAAGAGTGGATGTTGGACAAGGAAGACAACGTAATGGGTTATGTTTTCTTATATCTGAGATAAAGTATATTGTCATGGATCATCCACCATGTTGATCTTGCCTTTGCCCCTCATGCTAGCCAAATCCTTAGCACCAAGTAGAGATACTACTTGTGCTTCCAAAAATCCTTAAACCAGTTTTGCCATGAGAGTCCACCATATCTACCTATGTATTGAGTAAGACCCTTCAAGTAAGTTGTCATCGGTGCAAGCAATAAAAATTGCTCTCTAAATATGTATGATTGATTACTGTGGAGGAAATAAGCTTTATACGATCTTGTGATGTGGAAGAAATAAAAGCGACGGACTTCATAATAAAGGTTCATATCACAAGTGGCAATATAAAGTGACGTTCTCGCATTAAGATTTTGTGCATCCAACCCTGAAAGCGCATGGCAACCTCTGCTTCCCTCTGCGAAGGGCCTATCTTTTACTATTATCTTCTACCTTATGCAAGAGTCATGGTAATCTTCACCTTTCCTTTTTACATTTTATCTTTTAGCAAGCACAGTATGTTGGAAAGATCCTGATAGATATACCTAATTGGATATAGGGGAGCATGAGTTATTATTGTTGACATTACCCTTGAGGTAAAAGGTTGGGAGGCGAAACTATAAGCCCCTATCTTTCTCCGTGTCCGGTTAAAACTCCATAACCACAAGTATTGCGTGAGTGTTAGCAATTATGAAAGACTAGATGATAGTTGAGTATGTGGACTTGCTAGAGAGCTCTGACATAGACTCTTTCTGATGTTATGATAAATTGAAATTGCTTCAATGACTGAGATTATAGTTTGTTAGTTCTCAATAAAGTTTCTGATTCATACTTTTGCATTGTGAATAGATTATTACTTGAGCATAAGAAATCATATGACAATATCCATATATGTTGCTGTTATGAGAATAATCATGATGCCCTCATGTACGTATTTTATTTTATCGACACCTCTACCTCTAAACATGTGGACATATTTATCGTTGTCGGCTTCCGCTTAGGACAAGCGAGGTCTAAGCTTGGGGGAGTTGATACATCCATTTTGCATCATGCTTTTATATCGATATTTATTGCATTATGGGTTGTTATTACACGTTATGTCACAATACTTATGCCTATTCTCTCTTATTTTACAAGGTTTACATAAGGAGGGAGAATGCCGGCAAACTCCACAACTCCAAAAGTCCTGAAACTCCACGAAAGTTATTTTTGGAAATAATAAAAAATACTGAGCGGAAGAAATACGTCAGGGGGGCCACCACCTGCCCACGAGGGTGGGGGCGCGCCCCCCTGCCTCATGGGCCCCCTGTTGGCTCTCCGGTGGCCATCTTCTGCTATATGAAGTCTTTCGACGAGGAAAAAAAATCATAGGCAACCTTTCGGGATGAGACTCCGCTGCCACGAGGCGGAACCAATCTAGGGCTCCGGCAGAGCTGTTCTGCCGGGGACACTTCCCTCCGGGAGGGGGAAATCATCGCCATCATCATCACCAACACTCCTCTCATCGGGAGAGGGCAATCTCCATCAACATCTTCACCAGCACCATCTCCTCTCAAAACCTAGTTCATCTCTTGTATCCAATTCTTGTCTCCAAGTCCGGGATTGGTACTAGTAGGTTGCTAGTAGTGTTGATTACTCCTTGTAGTTGATGCTAGTTGGTTTATTTGGTGGAAGATCATATGTTCAGATCCTATATGCATATTAATACCCCTCTGATTATGAACATGAATATGCTTTGTGAGTAGTTATGTTTGTTCCTGAGGACATGGGAGAATTCTTGCTATTAGTAGTCATGTGAATTTGGTATTCGTTTGATATTTTGATGAGATGTATCTTGTCTAGCCTCTAGTGGTGTTATGTGAACATCGACTACATAACACTTCACCATTATTTGGGCCTAGAGGAAGTGTCGTGGTTTTGTCACGACAGATGTCCTAGGGAAAGGACTTAGTCGTGGAGCCATCGCGACGGGTTAGCTTGAAGGGGTTAAAGCGGACACAAGGACGCATGGATTTTTATACTAGTTCGGCCCCTTCGATGAAGGTAAAAGCCTACCTCTAGTTTTGATGGAATTGATGGGGTTCCGAGAATTAGGGAGCAAACAAGCTTCGCCTAAGTCTCAAGTTGTTGTTGTCTGTCTTTGAACCGCCGTCGGGTCGTCCCCTTATATACACGGGTGACGCCCGTCGGTTCACAGAGTCCCAATCACTGGTTCATACTCGTATCCGGGTTGGTCTCTTATTATTCCTAACGTACAGTACAAGTTTACATACAAGGCCGGTTTACGGCTATAGGTCTTAAACCGACTACGGGCCTTGGGCCCTCTTCTGTCTTCTTGGGCTTTAACATTCTTGGACTACTGATGAAGTTAACCCGGCCCTGACTGGCCGGTTTACGCCCAGTAGTAATATCCCCAACATTAGGCCCCAGATTGATTTGAATGAGTTCATGTCAATCCTTAGCAAAAATCTTGATCTTCAACATCTTCTTGTAATTGTTGAACCGCCGTGATGTCACCCTCTCCGATTGTTGTTAAACCGGAGTGACGTCATCTGTCATAAAGAAAGTATTCATGATATCTCTTCATTTAATAAATCTATGAAAATCGAGGCGACAGCTCCGTTCCGTGGCCCCTGGTCTGTCGCACCTGACACGTGTCCTTTTTGACTTATAAATAAGACCGAAGGGTCATTTCCTTTCTTCCCTTCGTGCCTTCTCTTCTTTGTCTTCCTCGTGTCGCCAGCTTCAGAGCTCCGCCGCCGCCGTCGTCTCCAGCACCAACCTTGGCCGCTGCATCGTCCTGAACGTACCAGAAAACTGTGGTGATCTTTCGCATCCTTCTCAGCTCCGGTAAGCCCTCTGTTCTTCTCAACCTAGATCTGTTCTAGGTTTTCCCGTTCTTGCGGTGTTCATCGACTGCTCCTATTCATGTATTAATCCCTGGCTGGATCTGTGAAACCCTGCTCTGAATAACAGTAGTTTTTCGCACCCACTTGTAGCTTCATGTTCAAATCCATAGATCTCATCTATATATATCTGCCCATTGTTTCACTTCCGCTCTACTTTAAGCCTTTGATTATTTTTCTGTTTTTCTGAACTTGCCTCAGATCCATTGCTGTAAGAGAACTTTATGAAACCTGTTTCTGCACACTTAGCCATCCGCAGCTTCAACTGCTTTCAATGCTTAGATCAGGCGGTTTAACTTAGTATAGAAAGATTTCATAAACCGGCATATACCATTAGCCCCCTTATTGAACCGCCGGAACTCGTTAGTTATATAATGCTGCTTCATAGTACTCCGGTTTAGACATAATTACCTCCGGTTTAACATTGCTTCACACCGGATTATACTTTTCCCCAACACGGTCTTGAACCGGAATCACTTATTTTGTAGACTTCACCATGGCTAAACAAGTATATGAGTGCAACTGGGCTCCTTCTCGCATCACAGAAACGCAGCTGAACAAATTAGTCCTGACGGGCGCTTTAAGCAGTAAAAACACCATCCATTGGAGGGTCCCTGGCAAAGAATGTCCTCCCACGCCACATGAAGGAGAAGTTGTCGTTTTCGCAGACCACTTAGCCCGAGGTTTTAATCCGCCCGGTTCAAAATTCTACTGGGATGTCTTGGCCAATTTCCAACTCCGTCCGCAAGATACTGGCCCCAATTCTGTCACCAATATATGCCATTTCCAAGTACTTTGTGAAGTGTTCTTTCAAGAGGAACCCACAGTCGAGTTATTCCGAGACTGTTTTCATCTAAATCGCCGCACAGAGTTTACTGACGGTTCCAATATGGAATTGGGTGGCATGGCTATTCAGAAAAGGAAAGAGGTCACTTACCCTCACGCAAAATTGCACAGCCATCCCCAAGAATGGAATCAATCATGGTTCTATTGCAAAGACACCTCTCCTGCTAATGAAAATCCCTTGCCTGGCTTTCGTCCAGAGCGGCTTAGCAACACACACCCTTTTCCACAAAGGTTAACTGCCAAGGAGAGGAGTAAATATGCTCCTCAACTGTCCAAGCTTAGAGCCTTTATGGCCAACGGGTTAACAGGAGTGGATCTCGCTCGTTGTTGGATATCATGGAGCATACTCCCCCTCAGTCAACGCTCCGGTTTGATGTGCGAATATACGGGCAGTGTTGACGATCCACTGCGACACATGAACATCCATCTCACCGATGAAGAAGTCACAGAAGCTGTGAAGAAAATTTGGAACGAACCGGAATACATCTGTGCCCGAACCGGCCTGCTTCCTTTCTGCGCCATCAACAAACCGCCAGCTGTAAGTTTTTAACTTCACCTTTTACTGAACATGTCATTGCTATTTCTGTATATATTTTTTAACATCCACTGTTGTTTTAAACGGGGTGATGATCCATTTTGGAGCAAGAAACTTCCTCAGGAGAAAGCAGACAAACCGGAAAGACCAACCCGGCCAAAAACCAAAGTCCTTAAGAAGCCTGCTCATAAGAGGAAAACCACTGCATCCTCTGATCTGCCTACTGATGACGATGTGGGCAATCCAGACCTTGAGGTAGAACTTGATCCACTTGGCTTACTGTTTACATGCTTTATTGATGATAATCTTTGTCAGGAGGATGCCGAAGCTAGCTATGCCGATGCTGCAGAGGTAATCTCTCTTTCTTCTGATTCAAATCTTTTGCCTTCACTAAAAATCCGTCAGGCAAACCGGAAAGTTAAATTTCCTCATCCTCTTGCTTACTTGGACCCCAAATTTCTTATGTAGACCCAACAACATGAAGCTCGCCGCACAACTCGGCACAGCGGCCAGGTAGTTACCTCCGCCGGTTTACCGAACAGCCCGGTTCGGAAACGCCGATCAGAGGTCTCTAATTTGCTTATCAGTAATCATCCTAAAGCGGGCTGTTTTCATCAACCGCTTAATCCGTCTGATTCCGATTATCAGGTTACTTCCCATTCATCCTCTGGTGAGTCATCAGCTACTCAGGTGCCACCACTCAAAACCGTGCTTGGGTATGTTTATACTTGTCATAATTTTCTGGTATGGTTCTTTGTAATATACACTGTTTTTGACTTTGTTACTCCTTTCAGGGCCAAGCCTAGGCCGAGCAAGAAGGCTCGCCTGGATAAAGCGGCCGGATAAGAAACTACCCCTGAACCGGGCAACACCCCAGATGTTGAAGGGGCCATCCGTGAAGACGTGCCCAATGACCCGCCAGTGCAAGATGAGGTATTTATTGCTGAAGAAAGGCCTGTTGATGCCTCCGGTCCTGCCAACCAGCCTAAAAGTCCCGTCCGGATTGAAAAATCCACCAGCCCATCCAAGACTACCGGTAAACCGACAGCCCCAGCTCAAACCGGTGACGCCCAGGATGATGAAGTTGTTATCACTGGTGTTGGCCATACCGAACCAAGCAATCCTGTCGCTTTGTCTAAGCATACTGCCAAGGAGGAATTTGCCGCAATGAGCAAGGGCAAATGGAATGTCGATTTGGCAACTTATACTGCTCTGAATGCCCAAGATCTTCATTCTAGCTACCTGAACCGGCTGTATACCAGTCATGATTTTGAAGCTGGCCTAGTAAATATGATGAAAGAGAAATTTGAGGTAACTTCCCTATGCCTCTTCCTGGTTTTTTATCTTTTTGTTGATTCTCCTAGCCCCCAAGGGCTGGTTTGTAATCTTCTTTCCAAACCGGGACTTGTAAAATATAAAGCTGAACGCTTCAGAATTTGCTAATGTAGCCCCCAAGGGCTGGTTCAACTTAGCCTAGTTAAACTGGGACTTTAAGTAAGCCAGATTATAGTATCAAAACTTCATTTGAGCAAATAGCCATTAGCCCCCAACTGCCAAGTTGAATACTTGTATTGAGCTTGGGACTTTGTAATCAACTGATAGATGAAGATCAAATGTGCATTAGCCCCCAAGTGCCAAGTTGAATACTTATATTGAGCTTGGGACTTCAATTCTTATACCGTTTATTAAATCATATAACCACCTGTATGCAGGCTGAGCTGAAGACCAAAGAAAACCAACTCGCCGATCTTCAGGAAAACTTGAAATCCCAACAAGCTGAAACCTCAAAGGCGAAAGAGGAGCTGACCAGCGCTTTAAACAGCATGGAACAGCTGAAGGAGGGCTTCAACAAAGAGCGGACGGATTGGGCCACTAAAAAGGCCGCTTTAACCAAAAAAATTGAAACTGCTGAAGCTGCCCTTAAACCGGTGGTAGATGAGCTAACCAACGTAAAGCGGCAAGTCCATGCCATTTCTAGAGCCATCTTTGGTAAGCTTTGTTTGACCTCTGTAATAATTTGACCTTCCTATGATCAGTCCGGTTTGTGAATTCATTGTAATGTTGAAGGTACACACATCGGTCGCTTGGGGTCAGACGTTCGGATGAAACTGAAGGCCGCATATACCTTAATTGAACAGCTGTATACTGGAGCGCAGCGGATTATCTCTACTGCATCACATAATAATCCGGCGCCTTCTTTAATTCAAGATACTCTAAAGAGGTTGTCAATGCTTCCCGCTCGTATTGTAGAGCTGAAGAAATCTGCTGCTCGAACCGGTGCCATCGATGCCTTAATCCGGGCCAAGGCATGGGTGCCGGATTTCGACCCTGTTGAAGCAGCTCAGGGCTATCCCAGTTTGAAGGAAGACGGCTCAGATTTCAATGAAGGGGATCTGAGGACGATAAACCGGGCGGTGCGCCCTCTGGCTTGCCAATTGGTGGAAGAAGCAGACTTGACACATTATCAAGCTCAATACAATGACCAGAATAAACGAGTGGCTGCACCGATTCCTGAAGCGGAGAACCTCGTCCCTCCAATCCGTAAGCATACTTACGCTCCTGATATTGAACCGTCGTCCCTGATCCATGAGGAAGATGTCTTTCAAGCCTTAATGTGAATCGACTGGACCACTGTTGATTTCCAGCCACTAGGTAGGGAAGAAGAAGCTGAAGCGGCACAGGAGGACCCACAACCATCAGATCAGGGCGGCGATCAAGCTTGAACCGGAAGCCGGTTTAAACGGCTGCTTTGTTACATTCTGCCAAGAAAACAATGATCTTTATTTGGGCACCATGTTGCCTTGTAATAAGATAGCCAATACTCTTGCTTCTGAGATGCCTTCGTGCATCAGTTCTGATACTTTTGTTTGAGTGGTCAAAACTTTCAATCTATATTTCCTGCAATCACAAAATCTTAAACTGCCATGGTGATTGTGCCACCAGCCGGTTTATGACGTTTATATATATATGCAAAGAAATTGAGGTATATGATCAAATTTTGTGATACAAAATACCTGCCATCATTGGGCATGAAGTTGGCTTAGCCAATTTTGAAGCGGAGGTTTACAAACCTATACCGTCGAAGGAGAAAACAACTCTTGTTCATACAATGCCGGTTTACAATGTAAACCGTGCCTGGAGATAATAAATATCTTGTTACTCCATAATAGGATGTTAACAGAAAAAAGTTAAACCGGGCAAATAATCTCCGGATTAAAAATGAACCGTGTTCCATCAACTGACAGTTTAAACCGGTGTAAAACGTTTGTCGTTTTAAGAAACGCAATCAAGATAAATCAACAGTTATTAAGAAAAATATGGAAGCAAAGGAAATGATAAAACCGTTTGCAAAAAGAAGGCTTTACTAAGCCGATCAGATGGTGTTACCATGGTCGGACACGACCAAGCTCCCGATAGGTGTAGCTATGGTTCAAGTCCGCCAGGTCCCCAAATGAAACCGTGGCATTATATGCCGATCAAGAGGCGTGGCAATGGTTCGGGTTCGACCAAGCCCCCAAGTGAATCTATGACCTTAGGCCGATCAAGAGGCGTGACTGGTTCAGATTTGACCACGCCCCCAAGTGATCCGGTGGCTTTCGCCTATCAAAAGGTGTTGCATTGGTTCGGACACGACCAAACCCCCAAGTGATGTTTATAAATTTTTTCAAGGGGTAAACCGGAGGCCGCTTTAAGACAGAACTACTCCATGTAACCATGCATGATGTAAAAGAACAGATACCCCGCTTTAGCTGAGGCTCCGGTTTATTATATTAGTAATATATATACTGTCATAATATGTACATAAGTAGAGCCAATGGCTCAAGTATAGTAAGGCCGAAGATGAGCTATGTTCCATGGCCTGTTGGTCTCCACCTCTGATTTGCGTGAGTCTTTACGTTCTCGAATATCGATCAGATAGTATGACCCGTTGTGCAGATTCTTGCTGACCACAAAAGGTCCCTCCCAAGGTGGGGATAACTTATGCATATCAGTCTGATCTTGGATGAGCCGAAGCACCAAATCCCCTTCTTGAAAGGTTCTGGTTCTGACTCGATGGCTGTGTTAACGACGAAGATCCTGTTGGTAAATCGCTGAGCGGGCAGCTGCTATGTCACGTTCTTCATCCAACCGGTCCAAAGCGTCTTGCCGTGCCGTCTCGTTGTCCGCTTCAACATAAGCCGCCACACGAGGTGAATCGTGACGGATATCACTAGGGAGAACCGCCTCCGCTCCATAGACCATGAAGAACGGCGTGTATCCTGTTGATCTGTTGGGTGTGGTATTGATGCTCCATAACATAGATGACAACTCTTCTACCCAACAACCCGGTGTTCTTTGCAAAGGAACCATAAGCCGGGGCTTGATGCCTCTCAAGATCTCCTGATTAGCTCTTTCTGCTTGCCCATTGGACTGTGGGTGCGCCACTGATGAAACGTCAAGTCGGATGTGCTCACGTTCGCAGAATTACTTCATAGCCCCCTTGGACAAATTGGTACCATTATCTGTAATGATACTGTGTGGAAAGCCAAACCGGAAAATCACCTTTTTGATGAACTGAACCGCCGTGGCCGCATCACACTTGCTAACAGGTTCTGCCTCCACCCACTTTGTAAACTTGTCAACCGCCACCAGGAGGTGGGTCTTCTTATCCTTGGACCTTTTGAAAGGCCCAACCATATCCAGCCCCCAAGTTGCAAACGGCCAAGTGATTGGAATCATCCTCAATTCTTGAGCCGGCACATGAGCGCGTCTTGAAAACTTTTGGCAACCGTCACACCGTCTGACCAGATCCTCCGCATCAACATGAGCAGTTAACCAATAAAAACCATGGCGGAACGCTTTAGCCACCAAGGAGTTTGAACCGGCGTGGTGACCACAATCTCCTTCATGGATCTCCCGGAAAATTTCACAGCCTTCCTCAGGAGACACATAACGTTGAAACACCCCTGATACACTGCAATGATGCAATTCACCATCAACAATAGTCATGGACTTAGATCGCCGGACTATCTGTCGGGCCAAGGTTTCATCTTCTGGTAGCTCGCCCCGGTTGATGTACGCAAGATAAGGAAGCGTCCAATCCGGAATGACGTGAAGCGCCGCCACCAATTGATTCTCCGGATCAGGAATAGCCAAATCCGCTTCACCAGGGAGCTGAACCGACGGTTTGTGCAGCTCATCAAGAAAAACATTAGGCGGGACCGGTTTACACTGAGAGCCCAGCCGGCTTAAAGCGTCCGCCGCCTCATTCTTCCGACGGTCCACGTGGTCCACCTGAAAGCCCTTGAAGTGACCTGCAACGATATCCACCTCATGACGATATGCAGCCATGAATGGGTGTTTAGAATCCCTTGTGCCAGACACCTGTTGAGCCACTAGATCCGAGTCACCGAAGCACTTAACCCGGCTTAGATTCATCTCCTTAGCCATCCAGAGACCATGGAGCAAGGCTTCATACTCAGCTGCATTGTTAGTACAAGGGAACATTAAGCGGAGAACTTAACAGAACTTGTCACCTCATGGGGAAGTTAACACGACTCCAACCCCCGAGCCCTCCAATTGCCGTGATCCGTCAAAATGGATGGTCCAATATGTCTGATCCGGCTTCTCTTCAGGGGCCTGCAGCTCCGTCCAATCGTTGATGAAATCAACAAGTGCTTGAGACTTCACCGCCGTCCGAGGCACGTATTTCAACCCGTGGGCCCAAGCTCTATAGCCCACTTGGCGATCCGGCCAGTCGCCTCCCGGTTCTGGATGAAAGGATCAATACGGGGGAGGGCAAAATGATCTGCTGGACAAGCCTTATTAAGGTCCGTGTAGTCCACACACATACGCCAGGTGCCGTTTTTATTAAGAACCAGCACCGGATTAGCAAGCCACTTAGGGTGGAAAACTTCAACAATAAAACCAGCTGCCAAGTGCCTGGCTACCTCTTCTCCAATAGCCTTGCGTCTTTCTTCGTTAAACCGACGGAGGAACTGTTTCACCGGTTTGTATTTAGGATCCACATTAAGAGTGTGCTCAGCGAGTCGCCTTGGTACACCTGGCATGTCAGAAGGCTTCCATGCAAAAATGTCCCGATTCTCACGGATGAACTCGATGAGCGCGCTTTCCTATTTCGGATCCAAATTGGCACTGATGCTGAACTGCTTGGACGAATCGCCAGGCACGAAGCCAACAAGCTTAGTCTCAGCCGCTGATGTGAATTTTAAGGCCGGATCATGCTCCGTAGTGGGCTTCTTCAAGGGTGTCATATCAGCCGGATCAACATTGTCCTTGTAGAACTTCAGCTCCTCGGTGGCACAAACCGACTCTGCGTAGGCCGCATCTCCTTCCTCGCACTCCAAAGCAACTCGACGGCTTCCATGAACCGTAATTGTCCCCTTGTGACCCGGCATCTTGAGCTGCAGATACACATAGCAAGGCCGTGCCATGAACTTGGCGTAGGCCGGTCGCCCAAACAGGGCATGATACGGACTCTGGATTTTTACCACCTCAAACGTCAGCGTCTCCGTCCTGGAGTCATGATCATCTCCAAAAGCCACTTCCAGTGCTATCTTACCAACAAGATATGCTGATTTGCCAGGTACCACACCATGAAACACCGTATTGGATGGTTTAAGATTTTTATCTGTCAACCCCATACGACGGAAGGTCTCATAGTACAGGATATTAATACTGCTCCCTCCATCCATGAGTACCTTGGTGAACTTATAACCTCCCACCTGAGGTGCCACCACCAACGCTAACTGACCCGGATTATCAACCCGGGGTGGGTGATCCTCTCTGCTCCATATGGATGTGTCCATCAACGTCGGTACTTCCGGTTCTGGGATCGATCCTTGTGGCGTCCATATGATTGGCTGCTCGGACCAGCGTAAGTAACGGGGCACAGCCGGTTCAACAGAGTTGACTGCCCGCTTCTGAATGTTTCGGTCTCGCTTATCCAAGCTAGTGGTGAAGACATGGTACTGCCCACTATTCAACTGCTTTGGGTTGCTCTGGTAACCCGATTGTTGCTGCTGCTCGTTGTAACCACCCTGGTTACTCTGATTATTCTGATTACTATGTCCGCCCGGATTACCATTAAATCCTGAACCGGAATTTCCTCCGCCATAACCCGGCCCGGATCCTGAGCCACCGCCAAAGCCGTGATCATACTGGAAAGCATTAGAGCTTTTGAACTCCTGCATAATGTAACAATCCTTCCAAAGGTGGTTTCCTGGCACCTCCTTCGTCCCATGCTTTGGGCAGGGCTGGTTTAATAGATAGTTTAGGCGGTCCGAGTTAGGGTTAGGCGCTCCACTACGATTCTGCGGTTTACCCTTACGCCATTGGCCCTTGTCCTGTGCGTTGGTATTAGCCACAAAGTCCATGTTGCCATCCGCTTTGCGCTTGCCTCTGCCACCATTACCTGTCGGGTGATGTTGCTGACCTTTGGAGTTGCCATTCTTCTTTCCCTTCCATGTCTTCTCATCATCAGACTCGGGATCCTTGGTACTATCAGAATCAGCATACTTTACCAAAGCGCCCATAAGAGTCCCTATATCAGTGCAACGGTGCTTCATCCGCCCTAATTTCAACTTTAGGGGTCCAAACTGGCAATTGCCTTCCAGGGTTATAACCGCGGTGTCAGTGTTGATGCGGTCTGACGAATGCAGAACTTGCGAGACCCGGCGCACCCAATGCGTCGTTGACTCTCCTTCCTCCTGGACACAGGCAACTAGATCCACTATCGACATCAGCTGCTTACACGTATCCTTGAAATTGCTGATAAAACGGGCTCGCAACTGGGCCCATGAACTGATGGAATTGGCCGGTAAGCTTTTTAACCATGTACGGGCCGTTCCTTCGAGCATCATGGTGAAATACTTTGCACAAGCCGCCTCATCCACGTCAAGCATCTCCATGGCCATCTCATAGCTTTCCACCCACGTCTTGGGAGGTTGATCCGCCGTATAATTTGGTACCTTGCGTGGGCCCTTGAAATCCTTGGGCAGGCGCACATTGCGTAAAGCGGGAATAAGGCAAGGCACCCCCAAAGCACTAGAAGCAACTCCAGGCTCGACCATGGTGGTTGGACGAACCGGTGTAAGCTGACGATCTTGATACTGCGCTGCCAACTCGGCCTCCCTGCGTGCTCGGGCTCGATCCACCACCTCCTGGGCATACACCACCGGCCGGGTTGTTGCCACGGGGCGCTCCCCGCCGCGCATTGCTTGACACGTCCGGTTCATCCATATGCCTGCTATAGCTCCCGCTCGGGCGAGGGGTTGAGTGGATTCGATCACGGCTGTACGAATACGCTTCCTGTTGGACCAAAGCTGTCCTAAGGAGCTCCTTGACCCGACGTGTCTCTACCGCCTGTGGTGAATCACCTTCAATTGGAATGGCCTCCAGTCGTGCAGCAGCCACAACAAGGTTGTCCATCGGGTTGGAGTAGTGACCCGGGGGCGTTGAAACAGCCTGAGGTGCGACAATGTTATGGCGAGGTAGATCTATCACACGGGGCTGAACCTGTGCGCCCGTCCTAGGTGCTTCCGTCCGGTTCACCACCGGCGGATTACTGGTTCCTGCCCCTAGGGTATTGAAGAGATCTCTAGCCTCGAAGACCGAAGGCAAACGGGATCTGTATTTCCTCTTCATGACCTCATGCGATGCGTTCTGATCCAACATGAGCCTGTAGGCTTGTGCATCTAAAGCGGCTCGCTCCGCAGTCATCCTGGCATCCTCAGCTGCTAGGTCTGCTTTAGCCTGATTGATCTTCTCCCTCACCTTTGCAATCTCCGCATTGTGAGCGTCCTGATCCGTCGGGTTAGCCTCTTCCATGAGCACAGCCAACGCATCGAACAGATCTGATAACACTTGAGCCGGCGGGCGCACAGGGCCTCCTGCCCCGGCAGCCGTCGCTGCTACTAAACCGGAGACCATTGCCGCAGTGGTCGAAGAGTGGGGCGCGGCCTGCGTATCGGCCATGAATATTCCAATCCGATGGGGCAGGTCAGATGGGTCCGGAATACTGTCGCCATCGGAACCGCCTCCAATCCGGCCATCTTGCAGTTGATACAGAGATTCGGTTTCTCCGGTTGATGACTCGTCGCCGGAGTAAACGACGGTCTCGCCACCAGATTCTGATCCGTTATCATAACTTCCTCAATGGATGACTCCCACGAAGGCACGTTTCACGTCCGGTTTAACCCGGGCAGACTGCGCACGCTGAGCCGTCTCGACGAGGTCGGTGCAGATGTCCGGCTCAGGGCCCGGTTCACCGATCTTGCCGATGAAGACGTGTATGCCACCAAAGGGGACCCGGTACCCGTACTCAATTGAGCCGGCCTCGGGGCCCCAGCCTGCATCGTCGATGTAGAGCTTGCCGCGACGACTCTTAGTCATCCGGCCCACAGCGTAGCCCTCGAGTCCTTCATAGAGGCCCTCCAAGAACTTGAAACCATCGTGCGATAGCCCCACGGTGGGCGCCAACTGTCGTGGTTTTGTCACGGCAGATGTCCTAGGGAAAGGACTTAGTCGTGGAGCCATCGCGACGGGTTAGCTTGAAGGGGTTAAAGCGGACACAAGGACGCATGGATTTTTATACTAGTTCGGCCCCTTCGATGAAGGTAAAAGCCTACCTCTAGTTGTGATGGAATTGATGGGGTTTCGAGGATTAGGGAGCAAACAAGCTTCGCCTAAGTCTCGAGTTGTTGTTGTCTGTCTTTGAACCGCCGCCGGGTCGTCCCCTTATATACACGGGTGACGCCCGTCGGTTCACAGAGTCCCAATCACCGGTTCATACTCGTATCCGGGTTGGTCTCTTATTATTCCTAACGTATAGTACAAGTTTACATACAAGGCCGGTTTACGGCTATAGGTCTTAAACCGACTACGGGCCTTGGGCCCTCTTCTGTCTTCTTGGGCTTTAACATTCTTGGACTACTGATGAAGTTAACCCGGCCCTGACTGGATGGTTTACGCCCAGTAGTAATATCCCCAAAGGAAGGCATTGGGAAGTAATAAGTAGATGATGGGTTGCTTGAGTGACAGAAGCTTAAACCCTAGTTTATGCATTGCTTCGTAAGGGGCTGATTTGGATCCATATGTTTCATGCTATGGTTAGGTTTACCTTAATACTTTTGTTGTAGTTGCAGATGCTTGCAATAGAGGTTAATCATAAGTGGGATGCTTGTTCAAGTAAGAACAACACCCAAGCACCGGTCCACCCATATATCAAATTATCAAAGTACCGAACGCAAATCATATGAATGTGATGAAAACTAGCTTCACGATAATTCCCATGTGTCCTCGGGAGCGCTTTTCTCTATATAAGAGTTTGTCCAGGCTTGTCCTTTGCTACAAAAAGGATTGGGCCACCTTGCTGCACTTTATTTACTTTTGTTACTTGTTGCTCGTTACAAATTATCCTATCACAAAACTATCTGTTACCACTTATTTCAGTACTTGCAGAGAATACCTTGCTGAAAACCGCTTATCATTTCCTTATGCTCCTCGTTAGGTTCGACATTCTTATCAAAAGGACTACGATAGATCCCCTATACTTGTGGGTCATCAGCCACAGATGTGACCAAGGCGATGATGCCACTGCTGGAAGGATGCAGACGAAGAGGCAGCAAGAGCATGAGAGCTGGCAGAAGTGGTGGCAGCGGAAGGAACACAAAGCTAGTCAACCTCCCAAAGGCCCTCTGACTCACGGTTCCGGGGGCCAGCACCAACCAAAGCCTTGGTGCGACGATCCTGAATGGAGCAAGAGTCGGTGTCAAGAATGACACGACAACCAGAATCAGTAAGTTGGGCAGCGGAAAAAAGATTCATGGTAAGGCGAGGAACATGTGAAACACTCGGAACAGAAAAAGATGGAGTGGAAAGAATACCACGACTAGCAACAGGAAGAGATGTGCCATCGACAGTAAGAACATTAACAGGCGAAACAAGAGGTCGGAGAGAGGACAACGCAGAACAATCAGAAGACATATGAAAGGAGGCTCCAGAATCCAGAACCCACGAAGATGTACCTGACTGTGTAGATGCCTGTGGTGGTGAGGAAGGGGATGCAGTCACAGCAGCAGCAGTCGATGAGGAGCCCGAGGAAGCAAGAAGACGCTTGAGGTGAACAATGTCCTGTTCAGTGAGTGATGGAGTCTAGGAAGACACAAGAGTCCCGCTGGAGGAGGAGCACCTCTAATCTCGCTTCTTTTGGCGACAATAAGACTCTAGGTGACCTGGCCAGGAGCAATAACCACAGACAGTGTCACGGCGCGATGTGCCCTTCTCAGCATAAGGAGGACGGCTCACCCCCTGGAGGAGTAGGCAGGAGCGGTGGAGCAGTGAGGCGAGCAGACGACACAGGAGCCCGGGCGGCCAAAACTGACGGAATCAGAAGCAACCCAACAGAGCGAAGGCGGGTTTCCTCAGCACGAAGCTCAACAAGTATCTCTGAGATAGGAACGCGACCACGAGCAAGCAAGCGAGCACATCGAGGCTCAAACTCAGACCAGAGACGAGATAAGAACTCATGGACCCGCTGAAACTCTAGATCAGACCGAGTAGTCTGACAGCAATGACAGGTTCCACAAACAACTGTCCGAAGAGAGCCAAGATGGCGCCAGATGGCAGAGCACTGTGAATAGAACTCATCAATAGAAGAATCACCTTGCTGGAGGGCGTGCTCCCGGCACACCACAGATATATAGGTAGAGAGCATCACTGACAGAGATAAGACCACATCACTGCAACTGTGCCAAGTCCCATGAACTCCGAAGCAAACCGAGGGAAGACACTCGCAGTGAGAACAGCAGCACCTCGAGCATCATCATTGCGCCACCGAGTGTAAGCTGACAGATCATCCCAGTACACAGAGAGAGCATCATAATAAGCGGATACCTGCTGATCATTGCTACGTCTCGAGCTAGCGTTGGTTTTCCCCGAAGAGGAGGGGGTGATGCAGCATAGTAGCGTAAGTATTTCCCTTAGTTTTTGTGAACTAAGGTATCAATCAAGTAGGAGGTCACACGCAAGTCCCTCATACCTGCACAAAACGGTAGCAACTCGCAACCAACGCTTAGGGGTTGTCAATCCCTTCACGGTCACTTACGAGAGTGAGATCTGATAGAGATAATATTTTTGGTATTTTTGGTATAAAGATGCAAAGTGAAAAGTAAAAGCAAAACAAGTAAAATAAAGTAATGGAGATTGATATGATGAGAATAGACCCAGGGTCCATAGGTTTCACTAGTGGCTTCTCTCAAGAGCATAGATATTCTACGGTGGGTGAACAAATTACTGTTGAGCAATTGATAGATTGAGCATAGTTATGAGGTTATCTAGGTATGATCATGTATATAGGCATCACGTCCGTGACAAGTAGACCGACTCCTGCCTGCATCTACTACTATTACTCCACTCATCGACCGGTATCCAGCATGCATCTAGAGTATTAAGTTAAAAACAGAGTAACGCCTTAAGCAAGATGACATGATGTAGAGGAATAAATTCATGCAATATGATAAATACCCCATCTTGTTATCCTCGATGGCAAAAATACAATACGTGCCTTGCAACTCTTTCTGTCACTGAGTAAGGACACTTCAAGATTGAACCCAAAGCTAAGCACTTCTCCCGTTGCAAGAACTACCAATCTACTTGGCCAAACCAAACGGATAATTCGAAGAGACTTGCAAAGATAACTCAATCATACATAAAAGAATTCAGAGAAGATTCAAATATTATTCATAGATAAGTTGGATCATAAACCCACAATTCATCGGTCTCGACAAACACACCGCAAAAAGAAGATTACATCGAATAGATCTCCAAGAGAGAGGGGGAGAACATTGTATTGAGATCCAAAAAGAGAGAAGAAGCCATCTAGCTACTAGCTATGGACCAGAAGGTCTGAAGTAAACTACTCACACTTCATCGGAAGGGCTATGGTGTTGATGTATAAGCCCTCCGTGATGGATGCCCTCTACGGCGGAGCTCCGGAACAGGCCCCATGATGGGATCTCGTGGATACAGGAAGTTGCGACGGTGGAATTAGGTTTTTGGCTCCCGCTCTGGTCTAATGGGGGTACGTAGGTATATATAGGAGGAAGGAGCACATCGGTGGAGCTACGAGGGGCCCACGAGACACGGGGGCGCGCCCTCCACCCTCATGACCTCCCTGGAAACTTCTTGGAGTAGGGTCCAAGTCTCCTGGATCACGTTTGGTGAGAAGATCACGTTCCCGAAGGTTTCATTCCGTTTGGACTCCGTTTGATATTCGGTTTCCTCGAAATACTGAAATAGGCAAAAAAAATAGCAATTCTGGGCTGGGCCTCCGGTTAATAGGTTAGTCCCAAAAATAATATAAAAGTGGAAAATAAAGCCCAATATAATCCAAAATAGTAGATAAAGTAGCATGGAGCAATCAAAAATTATAGATACGTTGGAGACGTATCAGGCTTCCCCAAGCTTAATTGCTGCTCGTCCTCGAGTAGGTAAATGATAAAAAGAGAATTTTTGATGCGGAGTGATACTTTGGCATAATTTCAATGTAAATCTTCTTAATCATGGTATGAATATTCAGACCCGAAAGGTTCAAGACAAAAGTCCATATTGACATAAAAATGATAATACTTCAAGCATACTAATCAAACAATTATGTCATCTCAAAATAACATGGCCAAAGGAAGTTCATCCCTACAAAATCATATAGTTAGGCTATGCTTCATTTTCGTCACACAAAGATGTTCCCAACTTCTATACCCCCGAGGACAAGCCAAGCAATTGTTTCATACTCAAATAATCTCCAACTTTTTCAACCTTCGCGCAATACATGAGCGCGAGTCATGGACATAGCACTATGGGTGGTATAGAATATGATGATGGGGATTGTGTGGAGAAGACAAAAAGGAGAAAGTCTCACATCAACGAGGCTAATCAATGAGCTATGGAGATGCCCATCAATTGATGTTAATGCAAGGAGTAGGGATTGCCATGCAACAGATGCATAAGAGCTAAGAATGCTCAACAAAATAAAACTAGTGGGTGTGCATCCAACTTGCTTGCTCATGAAGACCTAGGGCATTTTTGAGGAAGCCCATCGTTGGAATATACAAGCCAAGTTCTGTAATGAAAAATTCCCACTAGTATGAACAAGACAACTTATGAGACTCACTATACGAAAATCATGGTGCTACTTTGAAGCACAATATATGAGACTCACTACATGAAGAACAAGGTGCTATTTTGAAGCACAAGTGTGGAAAAAGAGATAGTAGCCTTGCCCTTTTTATTTTCTCTTTTTTTTGGGCCTTTCTTTTTCTTGGCCTTTCTCTTTTTTTTATTGGACAATGCTCTAATAATGATGATCATCACACTTCTATTGATTACAACATAATGATTACAACTCGATACTAGAATAAGATATGACTCTATATGAATGCCTCCGGCGGTGTACCGGGATGGTGCAATGAATCAAGAGTGACATGTATGGAAAATAATGCATGGTGGCTTTGCCACAAATACGATGTCAACTACAATATCATGCAATGGCAATATGACAAAAGTAAAACATGTCATGATGATGATGATGATGATGATGGTAGAAGTTGCATGGCAATATATCTCGGAATGGCTATGGAAATGCCATGATAGGTAGGTATGGTGGCTGTTTTGAGGAAGATATAGGGAGGTTTATGTGTGAAAGAGCGTATCATATCACGGGATTTGGATGCACCGGCAAAGTTTGTACCGACTCTCAATGTGAGAAAGGGCAATGCACGGTACCGAAGAGGCTAGCAAATGGCGGAAAGGTAAAAGTGCATATAATCCATGGACTCAACATTAGTCAAAAGAACTCATATACTTATTGCAAAATTTTAGAAGTCATCAAAAATCAAGTACTACGCGCATGCTCCTAGGGGGATAGATTGGTAGGAAAAGACCATCGCTCGTCCCCGACCGCCACTCATAAGGATGCACAAGCCAGGTACACTTCATGCTTCAAATTTGTTACACAACTTTAACCATACGTGCATGCTACGGGACTTGCTAACTTCAACACTAGTATTTCTCAAATTCACAACTACTCAACTAGCAGGACTATGATATTATCACCTCCATATCTCAAAACAATTATCAAGCATCAAACTTATCTTAGTATTCAACCCACTAAAAAGAAAGTTTCACATATCTTGAATACCAAGTATATTAACATTAACCAAATTACCATGCTATTAACGACTCTCAAAATAATCTAAGTGAAGGATGAGAGGTCAAGTTTCTTTAAAACAATCCACCACCATGCTCTAAAAGATCTAAGTGAAGCACTAGAGCAAAAATTATCACGCTTAAAAAGATATAAGTGAAGCACATAGAGTAAACTATCAAGCTCAAAAGATATGAGTGAAGCACATAGAGTATTCTAACAAATTTCAATTCATGCATGGCTCTGTCAAAAGGTGTGTACAGCAAGGATGATTGTGGTAGACTAACAAGCAAAGACACAAATAATACAAGACACTCCAAGCAAAACACATATCATGTGGTGAATAAAAATATAGCTCCAAGTAAATTACCGATGGAAGTGGACGAAAGAGGGGATGCCTTCCGGGGCATCCCCAAGCTTTGAATTTTTGGTGTCCTTGGATTATATTGGGGGTGCCATGGGCATCCCCAAGCTTAGGCTCTTGCCACTCCTTGTTCCATAATCCATCAAAAGAATTCACCCAAAACTTGAAAACTTCACAACACAAAACTCAATAGAAATCTCTGAGCTCCGTTAGAGAAACAAAACAAAAGACTACTTTAAGGTACTGTAGTGAACTCATTCTTTATTTGTATTGGTGTTAAACCTACTGTATTCCAACTTCTCTATGGTTTATAAACTATTTTACTAGCCATAGATTCATCAAAATAAGCAAACAACACACGCAAAACAGAATCTGTCAAAAACAGAACAGTCTATAGTAATCTGTTACTAACGCTGACTTCTGGAACCCGAAAAATTCTACAAAAATTAGACAACCTGGGAAATTTGTTTATTGATCAGAAGAAATTGGAATCACTATTTTATCATGTTCTGGTGATTTTTAACAATTCGGGCACTGAGCGCAAAGATTCTTGAAATTACAGCAAGATCAAATAACTATCTTCCAAGTAGATCTAATAGGTTTAACTTGGCACAAACACTAGTTAAAAGATAAAACCACATCTAAACAGAATCTAGATGTATTATTTATTCCTAAACAGAACCAAAAACAAAAAACACAAAATAAAATTGGGTTGCCTCCCAACAAGCGCTATCGTTTAACGCCCCTAGCTAGGCATAAAAGCAAGGATAGATCTATGTATTGCCATCTTTGGTAGGCAATCTGTCGGGGATATACCCCGCGGTGTAAACCGGCCGGAAGTTAAACCGGCCGGACTTGGCGGTTTACCTGAAGACCTGCCCTGACCTTGGCGGGTTACAAGATACCGCTTGGACATTGTAACTCAATGGTAACCCGACGGACGGGTCAGAGGAGTGACAAGACCAGGTGGCCCGTCTGGCGGTTCATGAAGGCCGGTTCAAACTATTGTGGGCCGGTTCCAGAGGAAAGGAATATTTACCTTACAAGGAGTCAAGACCGAGACTTGTACACGGTTTGTACTAGAGATAGACTAGTCCTAATAGGACTCCACATGTAAACCGCCCCTTCAACATATATAAGGAGGGGCGGGGCTCCCCAAAGGGGGACAGGTTAGAAGTTAGAAGCTACAGGCTACATGCAATCAATAATCTCTAGGGCTAGACACAAGAGCCGGTTTACGGCATCTCCCTCGGGATGATAATGAGATCTAGCCTCAAACAGCACGTAGGGTTGTTACCGGATGATGTTCCCCGGGGCCCGAAGCTGTCTAAATCCTTGTCTTGCGTGTTGATCCGCCCTGCGTCTCTTGTCCCCCTCAACCCCTCTCAAGCTACCACGTAGATGCGTTGGCCTCGCGACTAAGTCCTGACACTAGGACATCTGCCGTGACAAATCCACGACAGTTGGCGCCCACCGTGGGGCCTGCGCATGGTGGTGTTGAGTTCTTGGAGGGATCTTAACTAGGGTTTCTAGAAGCTTACAATCCGTCGGATCGGCAAAAGGACGGAGCGGAAGGATTTGCGTCGGTACTAGCCTCGTCTGCTGAGATCAAGGAAATATTATCGTCAAATCGCCATGGACGATCGCTGCAATTTCGATCCGATCTATGTTGGCTGTCAACTCGCCATAGATCCAACCCGTACGTATCTACTAAGGGAACTTCAGTTGTCGGTTCAAATCCGATCTGCAGCGAAGCCGAGTGGAGGTAAAAGGAACCAAGGGTTTTGACCTCAGCTTGGCCATCGTACGATACTTCCCAACCGGGACTCGGGAGATATTCTTGGCTATGACCCGGATTTGCCATCGCCGAGTGGCAGCAGTTTTTCCCGAGCCATTGCCATGACCCACTCGGCCGTGGACCTTCTTGTCCGACCGCAGCGTCAAATCCCCACTGCGATAAATCAGCCAGGAAGTGTCTCCTCTTGCTCCAGCTGCCCTGCGACTCCGGCCTGCATCCGCTGACCCGCCGCTTTGTGCCCAGTCAAAGCGCGCCACTATGAACCGACCGCCGCTTCAGAGCCAGGCTTCCTCGAAGCGCCTGCACATCTGAAGCGCCGAGCCGTTCCGTTTGATGTCGGTTCAGCCCGCGCCTCCATCGGGATTGGCCTACCTTGTGATTCAACCCGTCGCCGCGGCCTCGAGCCTGGACTCGCGTCAAACCGGTCGGCCGCCTGACCCGCTTTCATCATCCGCGCCTACGGTCGCCTTCGTCGCGCGTCGAGCTGCCACCACAATGACCTCGGCCTGCCGCCGCCTCAGACTGCCATCGTCTCCACAAACCGGCTTCGTTGCTTAAAACCGGCGCCCCCTCTGCTTTGAGGCTGAGTGACCCGCCTCCGTCGCCTCCGGTAAACCCGCCAGCTGTTGTGCTCGGACGCCGGTTCATCTACCGCCCCTGGCTTGTGTCTGATTAAATCGATGTTCAAACCACTGCATGGCCGAGCTGCCAAAGTCACCAAGACGGATGGAATTTTTATAAAGTACAGCCTCGTCCAATCGGTTCAAGGACTAGTCAAATTTGCTTGTATGGCCCCAGCGACATCGCCGATGTCAACCTGCGACCCGACTTGTCTCTGCTGCTGCGGTTACGGCCGCACGCTGAGCCACCCGTTTACGGCCGATGACTGCTGTTCAGAAAGATGGGCACGTACAGAGCATAGGCATATGAAGAATCATCACATCATGAACAAGACAAAGAAAAGGATCCATCGGATCGGATAAGATTGATTAGAACATGCATGATATAAACGAGTGGCTAAATTACCGTTGCATGCACTGGAAGTTATTCATGTAACGGCTCGTCTATCGTACAAGCAAATCAGGTGACATCCATCCAAAGTTTATTTTATTAACACATATTGTTTTTATCAAGGAACAATTACTTGGTCTGGTAGTATCTTCACAGGATCATTACAAAAAGGTGTCGCCTAAGGGGGTGCGTCAACATCACTTTGGCATTGGTGTTTGTCCGTGCTAGGATGCTTGACGGATATACGTGCAAGTCGCCGCCTCGATGTTCGGATTACATCCGTCCGCACCTGCTGCTGATTCATGCATCTACAACATCACGTTCGATTCGCCGCTCGCGCCGCTTTACAAGCGCGGTGGACGGTTTGTCCATCTGCCCTCACGACGGTTCACGCGTCCGCACTGGTTCACGCGTCCGCACTGGTTCACGCGTCCGCACTGGCTTACAGTGCCACGGCCGGCTCATCTGTTGTTCGGGCAAATCAGGACCATTATTTATTACAAATGTGGTTTATACTACGGATTTGGAGCACGGGTTGATAATATCCCGCCTGGTGACAAACCGGATCAGGTCACATGATGAATAGACGCACACAAGTTGCTGCCCTGGTGGTCCAGTCCGCATCGGCTTGCTGGGATTGTGTCAGCTCGTTTTCAACGGATACACGTGCAAATCGCCGCCCCGATGTTCGGATTACATCCGTCCGCACCACCTTACAACGCCACGGACGATTCGCCCGTCCGCCCTCGCCGCCGATTCATGCGTCCGCGCCGGTTTACAACACGGAGGGCAACTTGATCATCCGCACCGGTTTACTACACTGCGGCCGGTTCACCCGTGATTGATTTCAGCTTCATACAGTTATCATCAACTTCATGGCGGGTTATTTCCGGCCCAAATGAATCAGGTGACATCCATCTAAATCTATTTTTTGACATATATTGTTTTTGTAAAAAGAACAATTACGTTGGTTTTGCATATTTTTTATATGCAGGACAATTATGCGCCACAACATTGATGTTACACCATGCATATGGAGCGTGCACCGGCGTCATTGTATATTGGCTTTTGACCTGTTCCACACTGCTTAACGGACGCGCGTAAACCGCCGGTGGTCCGGTTTACATCAACACGGGACCGGTTCTCCGTCTGCACCGGCTTACAACACCCGTATAGGCCGACTCTCCGTTTGCGCCGGTTTATAATGCCCGCAGGCGACTCTCCGTTTGCGCCGGTTTACAACTCATGAGGCCGACATGGTGATCATCAACTCTACGGTGGATAACCCCTGGCGTGATATATCAAGTGAAATCCATCCGGACAAATTGTCTATTGCAAAAAGGAATTATGATATCGCTGACCTATTGGACAACCCGTGCTGGTTTATATCGCGATCCAGTCCGTGTCAACTCGTCAGGGCCATGCGAATTACCCAATAGCACGTGCACAAGCTGCCATTCCCCGCAGTCCGGTCTGCATCAGCATACCGGGCCGCACCTGTCTGCATGAGCCATTTATTGAGTATGAACAAGTCACAGCTTGGGTAGCCCGGTTTTCTTTCAAATTGAAGGCAAATTATCATCAACCGCCGTCTGTACTCGGTGGATCAATGGGCAGACGCACGAGTCGCCGCCGCTACAGTTTGGTTAACTTGAAATCGCCAGTTGGAAGGAACAATTGGCCGAGTTGCTGACACGGTTCATACGGGATCATTTACGACCCGCAGCAGTCACCTCAACCTTTTGTGTGTTCACATCGTGTTATCACGGTCAAGTATGGAGAATCTCAAGCCAACTCCTCGAGTCACCTTGAGACTTGGGGGCTACAATGATATGACGCAGTAAGTCTTGCCAGTTTCAGCCGGTTTAAGAACCCGAGGACGATGGAGGGAAAGATGTATCCCACAAAGCTTTGAAGCTCTCAATATCCGGTTCAAGATCCCGGTTCAAAAAGAATTCATCTCCTGCAAAAAGGTTAAAAATTACTGAAGAAGACCTGCTGCCATGATGCGCGGTTCAAACATGGGCTCCCTGTTCAAACATAGGTCGTATTCGAACCAAAGAGAACATAGCTATTCAAACATGAGGCTTCCTGTTCAAACATAGGTCGTATTCGAACCAAAGAGAACATAGCTATTCAAACATGAGGCTTCCTGTTCAAACATAGGTCGTATTCGAACCAAAGAGAACATAGCTATTCAAACATGAGGCTTCCTGTTCAAACATAGGTCGTATTCGAACCAAAGAGAACATAGCTATTCAAACATGAGGCTTCCTGTTCAAACATAGGTCGTATTCGAACCAAAGAGAACATAGCTATTCAAACATGAGGCTTCCTGTTCAAACATAGGTCGTATTCGAACCAAAGAGAACATAGCTATTCAAACATGAGGCTTCCTGTTCAAACATAGGTCGTATTCGAACCAAAGAGAACATAGCTATTCAAACATGAGGCTTCCTGTTCAAACATAGGTCGTATTCGAACCAAAGAGAACATAGCTATTCAAACATGGGGCTTCCTGTTCAAACATAGGTCGTATTCGAACCAAAGAGAACATAGCTATCCTTACAAAGTCAGTTGTGGACCTAGTCGACCTGAACCGTAGCTACACCTCCGGGGAGCTTGGTCATGTCTTGACGACGGTAATGCCTTCTGGCTGGCATATTTGCCACTGAATCAGTTGGGGACCTAATCGACTTGAACCGTAGTTACACCTTATGGGAGCTCGGTCATGTCTTGATGATGGTAATGCCTTCTGGTCGGCTTTTTAGCCAATGAATCATTTGGGGGCTTGGTCGTGTCCGAACCAACGCAATGCCACTTGATCGGCCCTAGGCCACTGAGTCACTTGGGGGCTTGGTCGAATCCGAACCAATGCAATGCCACTTGGCCGGCGTAACGCCACGAGTCATTTTGGGGTCCTGGCTGACTGACACCATTGCTACGCCTTCGGGGGGCTTGGTTGCGTCTGACCATGGTAATTCCATCTGACCAAGCTCAGTAGAGCTCTTCTTTGCAAAAAATTGTTGCCATTGCTTTTGCTTTAATAGCCTTTCTTGAGAAGTTGCTATTTTATTTGCACTTTTAAACCGACAGTATTTTGTACCGGTTCAAACAGTTAAAACTGGCGGAACACGGTCCATTTTTAGACCGGAGATTATCTGCCCGGTTTAATTTCCTGTTACCATCTTATTATGGAGTAAACCGGGGTTTATCAACCCGGCTCGGCTTTCAACTACAAGTTGTGAGTACATGATCAAGTTATAATCCGGAGATTATCAGCCCGGTCTGGTTTGACTGCAAGTCACCAGTATTATATATTGTTAAACCGGTGTTTATCACAGCCCGGTACGGTTTTATCATAAACCGGCGCAATATGGAAGAAGTTATCGTTACTCAAAATTCCCCTACTATGGAAAGTTGGTAAACCGACTATATCACAGGTATGATATATTTCATATTTGATTATTCTTAAATGTTGGGCATTATGACCCGTCCGGCGGTAAACCGCCAGGACACTTTAAACTTGTTGTAGGCAGAAACAGGTTGAATAACGCATGGTTATAAATTATCCGGTGTTTGTTAAACCGGCCTGGCTTTAAGACGATAAGTCGCCAGTATGATGATAACTTATCCGGTGTTTGTTAAACCGGCCTGGCTTTGAAGACGATAAAATTGCCAGTATATGATGAGAAATTATCCAGTGTTTATTAAACCGGACTGGCTTTGGACTATAAGTCGCCAGTATATATTTGGATTGCGCCATTGGAATCATGCGCTTATATATTATTGGATTACATTATTCAAATAGCCAAACTTGGCTGAATTTTCATTATGATATCGGATGAATAAGGTTTTCATACCAGATTATGTTATCTTGAATAGCCAACATGGCTGGATTTTTATTATGGTTATTAATGTTATGATTAAGGTTTTCAAAGTCGCTTTAGCGCAATGGTCATCATTTTCTACAATTGAAGGAATAGTCCCGAGTTGCTGCAGGCTTACAACCCGGCACTTGGGGGCTACATTATTCAAAATTGAGATTACATCAAATATGCAAGGGTCTACGGCTCAGTTGGTAAAGCACAAAGCTCTTAACCTTGTGGACGTGGATTCAAGCCCCATGATGGGGGGTTACATCATATGATGTTATTTTCATAGAAGTATATATCAAAGTCCCAGCTCAATATTATCTTACTGAGCCGGCCCTTGGGGGCTACACATTGCTGTTCAAAGTTTACAAGATTATATTTACAAAGTCCCTGCTGATTATTACATAATGACCCGGCCCTTGGTGGCTACATTGGTTGAAGTTTTATGGGCATCAGTCAATTACAAGTCCCAGGTTGCTGCAAGCATGACAACCCGGCACTTGGAGGCTACAGGTATTATATTATTATCGAAGAAAGATTTTCAAATTCTCTGTTGAGCAAGTCAGGTTGACCCGGTGTCGCCAATCATAAACCGATGTTGGCAACAATCATGAACCGGTGCATGCAACAATCATAGTCCGGGGTCATCAGTTTTATAACCCGGCCATTTGGTAATGTTAAACCGGCAAGTTTTCAAGACCGGGATCATCTTCAAACCGGCTGAATATCAGATGAATATTTCAAGACCGATATTTCTTAAACCGGCGTTTTGGAAGCCGACTCAAGTGGATTATTTCTTCACAATATTTTTCTGTGACAAACTAATGTCAGCAAATTGAGTATGACGCTGGCTTATTGACCTGGATTTTCTAGAAGGAGGAAATGACAAAGACTGAGGATAATCAGATGCCGGTGTACGAGAATTCTTAATCCGGAACACAACCTGTCAAAATTGTTTTGGTGTTTATTTGCAGCTTAAGTTTACCATGGATAAATCCAAGCTAAACTTGGGGGCTAATGTCGGGGATATACCCCGCGGTGTAAACCGGCCGGAAGTTAAACCGGCCGGACTTGGCGGTTTACCTGAAGACCTGCCCTGACCTTGGCGGGTTACAAGATACCGCTTGGACATTGTAACTCAATGGTAACCCGACGGACGGGTCAGAGGAGTGACAAGACCAGGTGGCCCGTCTGGCGGTTCATGAAGGCCGGTTCAAACTATTGTGGGCCGGTTCCAGAGGAAAGGAATATTTACCTTACAAGGAGTCAAGACCGAGACTTGTACACGGTTTGTACTAGAGATAGACTAGTCCTAATAGGACTCCACATGTAAACCGCCCCTTCAACATATATAAGGAGGGGCGGGGCTCCCCAAAGGGGGACAGGTTAGAAGTTAGAAGCTACAGGCTACAAGCAATCAATAATCTCTAGGGCTAGACACAAGAGCCGGTTTACGGCATCTCCCTCGGGATGATAATGAGATCTAGCCTCAAACAGCACGTAGGGTTGTTACCGGATGATGTTCCCCGGGGCCCGAAGCTGTCCAAATCCTTGTCTTGCGTGTTGATCCGCCCTGCGTCTCTCGTCCCCCTCAACCCCTCTCAAGCTACCACGTAGATGCGTTGGCCTCGCGACTAAGTCCTGACACTAGGACATCTGCCGTGACAAATCCACGACACAATCCATAAGTGGCTCTCATGATAGATTCATATGGTAATTTTATTTTCTTTCTAGGAAAGTGTTCCATGCCCTTCTTTAAGGGAAATTGGAATTTAATATTCCCTTCCTTCATATCAATAATTGCACCAATCGTTCTAAGGAAAGGTCTACCAAGAATAATAGTACATGAAGGATTGCAATCTATATCAAGAACGATAAAATCTACGGGCACATAATTCCTATTTGCAACAATAAGAACATCATTAATTCTTCCCATAGGCTTTTTAATAGTGGAATCCGCAAGATGCAAGTTTAGAGAGCAATCATTAAAGTCACGGAAATCTAGCAAATCACACAAAGCTTTGGGGATAGTAGAGACACTAGCACCAAAATCACACAAAGCATGAAACTCATAATTTTTAATTTTAATCTTAATTGGAGGTTCCCACTCATCATGGAGTTTTCTAGGGATAGAAACTTTCAACTCAAGCTTTTCTTCATAAGATTGCATTAAGGCGTCAACAATGTGTTCGGTAAAGACCTTACTTCGACTATAAGCATGAGGAGAATTTAACACGGATTGCAACAAGGAAATACAATCAATTAAAGAGCAATTTTCATAGTTAAATTCCTTGAGATCCAAAATAGTGTGTTTAGCAATATCTAGATTTTTATTTCTTTCAATCCCTTTTTTATCAATTTCATCATCAGGATCTAAAAACTCAGAATTCTTAGAACGCCTTCTAGGTAAGGGAAGATCATAATCAGATTCATCAAGATTCATATTGCAAAACAAAGATTTAATAGGGGACACATCAATAACTTTTAGATCTTCATCTTGATTTTCATAGGAATTAGAAGAACACGCTTTAATAAAGGCATCTTTGTAAGCACGCATCCTAGCGGTTCTTTCTTTGCACTCATCAATGGAAATTCTCATGGCTTTGAGAGACTGATTGATATCATGCTTCGGAGGAATAGATCTAAGCTTTAAAGAATCAACCTCAAGATAAATTCTATCAACGTTCCTAGCCAAACCATGAACTTTAAGCAATTTCTCTTCAAGCAAAGCATTGAAATTCTTTTGCGAATTCATAAACTCTTTAACACTACTCTCAAATTCAGAGGGCATCTTATTAAAATTTCCATAAGAGTTGTTGTAGGAATTTCCATAATTATTAGAAGGATTACTAGGATATGGCCTAGAATTAAAATTCCCTCTATACAAGTTGTTACCAAAACTATTCCTACCAAAAAAATTCACATCCATAGATTCAATATTATTCTCAAGCAAAGTAGATAAAGGCATATTATTGGTATCAGAAGAAACACTCTTAACAAATAAATTCCTAAGTTCATCCATCTTTTCACTCAAAACATTGATTTCTTCTATAGCATGCACTTTTTTATTAGTAGATCTTTCAGTATGCCATTGAGAATAATTGACCATAATATTATCTAGGAGTTTAGTAGCATCTCCTAAAGTGATTTCCATAAAAGTGCCTCCCGCGGCCGAATCTAAAAGATTTCTAGAAGCAAAATTCAATCCAGCATAAATTTTTGGTATAATCATCCATAAGTTCAAACCATGAGTAGGACAATTACGTAGCATTAATTTCATTCTCTCCCAAGCTTGTGCAACATGTTCATGATCAAGTTGCTTAAAATTCATAATATCGTTCCTAAGAGAGATAATCTTAGCGGGAGGAAAATAATTAGAGATAAAAGCATCTTTGCACTTGTTCCAAGAATCAATACTATTTTTAGGCAAAGATGAAAACCACGCTTTAGCACGATCTCTAAGCGAAAAAGGAAATAGCTTCATTTTAACGACATCATTATCGACATCCTTTTTCTTTTGCATATCACATAAATCAACAAAGCCATTTAGATGAGTAGCGGCATCTTCACTAGGAAGGCCGGCGAATTGATCTTTCATAACAAGATTCAACAAAGCAGTATTGATTTCACAAGATTCAGTATTGGCAAGAGGAGCAATCGGAGTGCTAAGGAAATCATTGTTATTGGTATTCGTGAAGTCACACAATTTGGTAGCATCTTGGGCCATCACGACAAGCAAGCAAACTAACACACGAGCAAACAAAAGGCAAAGGGAAAAAGAGGAGGAGATTGGGAAAGAGAGGGCGCATAAAATGGCAAGGGTGAAGTGGGGGAGAGGAAAACGAGAGGCAAATGGCAAATAATGTAATGCGAGAGATAGAGATTGTGATGGGTACTTGGTATGTTGACTTTTGCGTAGGCCTCCCAGGCAACGGCGCCAGAAATCCTTCTTGCTACGTCTCGAGCTAGCACTGGTTTTCCCCGGAGAGGAGGGGGTGATGCAGCATAGTAGCGTAAGTATTTCCCTCGGTTTTTGAGAACCAAGGTATCAATCCAGTAGGAGGTCACGCGCAAGTCCCTCATACCTGCACAAAACGGTAGCAACTCGCAACCAACGCTTAGGGGTTGTCAATCCCTTCACGGTCACTTACGAGAGTGAGATCTGATAGAGATAATATTTTTGGTATTTTTGGTATAAAGATGCAAAGTGAAAAGTAAAAGCAAAACAAGTAAAATAAAGTAATGGAGATTGATATGATGAGAATAGACCCGGGGGCCATAGGTTTCACTAGTGGCTTCTCTCAAGAGCATAGATATTCTATGATGGGTGAACAAATTACTGTTGAGCAATTGATAGAATTGAGCATAGTTATGAAGTTATCTAGGTATGATCATGTATATAGGCATCATGTCCGTGACAAGTAGACCGACTCCTGCCTGCATCTACTACTATTACTCCACTCATCGACCGCTATCCAGCATGCATCTAGAGTATTAAGTTAAAAACAGAGTAACGCCTTAAGCAAGATGACATGATGTAGAGGAATAAATTCATGCAATATGATAAATACCCCATCTTGTTATCCTCGATGGCAACAATACAATACATGCCTTGCAACTCTTTCTGTCACTGAGTAAGGACACCGCAAGATTGAACCCAAAGCTAAGCACTTCTCCCGTTGCAAGAACTACCAATCTAGTTGGCCAAACCAAACGGATAATTCGAAGAGACTTGCAAAGATAACTCAATCATACATAAAAGAATTCGGAGAAGATTCAAATATTATTCATAGATAAGTTGGATCATAAACCCACAATTCATCGGTCTCAACAAACACACCGCAAAAAGAAGATTACATCGAATAGATCTCCATGAGAGAGGGGGAGAACATTGTATTGAGATCCAAAAAGAGAGAAGAAGCCATCTAGCTACTAGCTATGGACCCGAAGGTCTGAAGTAAACTACTCACACTTCATCGGAAGGGCTATGGTGTTGATGTAGAAGCCCTCCGTGATGGATGCCCTCTCCGGCGGAGCTCCGGAACAGGCCCCAAGATGGGATCTCATGGATACAGGAAGTGTTGGAAATATGCCCTAGAGACAATAATAAATTGGTTATTATTATATTTCCTTGTTCATGATAATCGTTTATTATCCATGCTATAATTGTATTGATAGAAAACTCATATACATGTGTGGATACATAGACAACACCTTGTCCCTAGTAAGCCTCTAGTTGACTAGCTCGTTGATCAATAGATGGTTACGGTTTCCTGACCATGGACATTGGATGTCATTGATAACGGGATCACATCATTAGGAGAATGATGTGATGGACAAGACCCAATCCTAAGCCTAGCACAAAGATCGTGTAATTCATATGCTAGAGCTTTTCCAATGTCAAGTATCATTTCCTTAGACCATGAGGTTGTGCAACTCCCGGATACCGTAGGAATGCTTTGGGTGTACCAAACGTCACAACGTAACAGGGTGGCTATAAAGGTGCACTACGGGTATCTCCGAAAGTGTCTGTTGGGTTGGCACAAATCAAGACTGGGATTTGTCACTCCGTGTAACGGAGAGGTATCTCTGGGCCCACTCGATAGGACATCATCATATGCGCAATGTGACCAAGGAGTTGATCACGGGATGATGTGTTACGGAACGAGTAAAGAGACTTGCCGGTAACGAGATTGAACAAGGTATCGGATACCGATGATCGAATCTCGGGCAAGTACAATACCGCTGGACAAAGGGAATTGTATACGGGATTGATTGAATCCTCGACATCGTGGTTCATCCAATGAGATCATCGTGGAACATGTGGGAGCCAACATGGGTATCAAGATCCCGCTGTTGGTTATTGGCCGGAGAGGTGTCTCGGTCATGTCTACATGGTTCCCGAACCCGTAGGGTCTACACACTTAAGGTTCGATGACGCTAGGGTTATAGGGAAAGTTTGTACGCGGTTACCGAATGTTGTTCGGAGTCCCGGATGAGATCTCGGACGTTACGAGGAGTTCTGGAATGGTCCGGAGGTAAAGATTGATATATTGGACGAAGGGTTTTGGAGTCCGGGAGTGTTCCGGAGGTACCGGGTGATGACCAGCATGACCGAAAGGTGTTTCGGGAGCCCCGGCAAGTGTTGGGGGGCTTCATGGGCCAAGGGAAGGGGGAAAACCAGCCCACTAAGGGGATGTGCGCCCCCCTCACCTATTCCCACGTGACCAAGGGGTTTGGGGCGCCCCATCTAGGGTTCCCACCTCCTGGCTTGGGGGCCAAGTCACACAAGGGGGAGATCCCATCTGCCCTGGCCGCCGCCCCCCCCCCCTAGGGGAAACCCTAGGGCGCCTCCCCCTCCCCCTTGCCCCTATATATAGTGGAGGTTTTGGGGCTGCCCAAGACACGAGATGAACTCTCCCAAGGCGCAGCCCTACCTCTCTCACTCCTCGTCTCTCGTAGTGCTTGGCGAAGCCCTGCTAGAGTTCCGCGCTCCTCCACCACCACCACGCCATCGTGCTGCTGCTGGACGGAGTCTTCCTCAACCTCTCCTTCTCCCCTTCCTGGATCAAGGCGTGGGAGACGTCACCGGGCTGCATGTGTGTTGAACACGGAGGTGCCGTCCGTTCGGCACTTGGATCATCGGTGATTTGGATCACGACGAGTACGACTCCATCAACCCCGTTCACTTGAACGCTTCCGCTTAGCGATCTACAAGGGTATGTAGATGCACTCTCCTTCCCCTCGTTGCTGGATTACTCCATAGATTGATCTTGCTGATGCGTAGAAAATTTTGAATTTCTGCTACGATCCCCAACAGCGGCATCATGAGCTAGGTCTATGCGTAGTTTCTATGCACGAGTAGAACACAAACTAGTTGTGGGCGTCGATTTTATCAATTTACTTGCCGTTACTAGTCTTATCTTGATTCGGCGGCATTGTGGGATGAAGCGGCCCGGACCAACCTTACACGTACGCTTACGTGAGACCGGTTCCACCGACTGACATGCACTTGTTGCATAAGGTGGCTGGCGGGTGTCTGTCTCTCCCACTTTAGTCGGATCGGATTCGATGAACATGGTCCTTATGAAGGGTAAATAGAAATTGGCAATTCACGTTGTGGTTTTGGCGTAGGTAAGAAACGTTCTTGCTAGCAACCTATAGCAGCCACGTAAAAACTTGCAACAACAATTAGAGGACGTCTAACTTGTTTTTGCAGCAAGTGTTTTGTGATGTGATATGGCCAAAGGATGTGATGTATGATATATGTGATGTATGAGATGATCATGTTCTTGTAATAGGAATCACGACTTGCATGTCGATGAATATGACAACCGGCAGGAGCCATAGGAGTTGTCTTAATTTATTTATGACATGCGTGTCAACATAAACGTCATGTAATTACTTTACTTTATTGCTAACCGTTAGCTGTAGTAGTAGAAGTAATAGTTGGCGAGACAAATTCATGAAGACACGATGATGGAGATCATGATGACGAGATCATGGTGTCATGCCGGTGACGATGATGATCATGGAGCCCCGAAGATGGAGATCAAAAGGAGCAAAGTGATGGTGGCCATATCATGTCACTATTTGATTGCATGTGATGTTTATCATGTTATTACATCTTATTTTCTTAGAACGACGGTAGCTTAAATAAGATGATCCCTCACTAAAATTTCAAGAAAAGTGTTCTCCCTAACTATGCACCGTTGCGAAGGTTCGTCGTTTTGAAGCACCACGTGATGATCGGGTGTGATAGATTCTTACGTTCGAATACAACGGGTGTTGACGAGCCTAGCATGTACAGACATGGCCTCGGAACACATGCGAAACACTTAGGTTGACTTGACGAGCCTAGCATGTACATACATGGCCTCGGAACACGGAGGACCGAAAGGTCAAACATGAGTCGTATAGAAGATGCGATCAACATGAGATGTTCACCGATGATGACTAGTCCGTCTCACGTGATGATCGGACACGGCCTAGTTGATTCGGATCATGTATCACTTAGATGACTAGAGGGATGTCTATCTAAGTGGGAGTTCATGAAATAATCAGATGAACTCAATTATCATGAACATAGTCAAAAGGAATTTGCAAATTATGTCGTAGCTCACGCTTTAGTTCTACTATTTTTAGATATGTTCCTAGAGAAAATTTAGTTGAAAGTTGATGGTAGCAATTATGCGGACTGGGTCCGTATACTGAGGATTGTCCTCATTGCTTCATAGAAGGATTATGTCCTTAATGCACCGCTCAGTGAGCTGAACCTCAAGCGTCGGTTGTGGATGTTGCGAACATCTGACATACACGTTTTGATGACTACCTGATAGTTCAGTGCGTAATGCTAAATGGTTTAGAATTAAGGCACCAAAGACGTTTTTGAAACATCACAGAACATATGAGATGTTCCAAGGACTGAAATTGGGATTTCAGGCTAGTGCCCATGCCAAAGGTATGAGACCTTTGACAAGTTTCTTAAGCCTGCAAACTAAGGAGAAAAGCTCAATCGTTGAGCATGTGCTTAGATTGTACGAGTACAGCAATCGCTTGAATCGAGTGGGAGTTAATCTTCCAGATGAGATAGTGATGGTTCTCCAAAGTCACTGTCACCAAGCTACTAGAGCTTCGTGATGAACTATAATATATCAGGGATAGATATGATGATCCTTGAGCTATTCGCGACACCGCGAAAGTAGAAATCAAAAGGGAGCATCAATTGTTGATGGTTAGTAAAACCACTAGTTTCAAGAAAGGCAAGGGCAAGAAAGGGATACTTCATGAATGGACAAATCAGTTGCCGTTCTAGTAAAGAAACCCAAAGTTGAACCCAAGCCCAAGACTAAGTGCTTCTGTAATAAGGGGAACGGTCACTGAAGCGGAACCACCCTAGATGCTTGGTAGATGAGAAGGCTGGCAAGGTTGACAGAAGTATGTATTAGACATACATTATATTAAATGTGTACTTAACTAGTACTCCTAGTAGCAGTAGGGTATTAGATACCGGTTCAGTTGCTAAGTGTTAGTAACTCGAAATAAAAGGCTACAGAATAAACGGAGACTAGCTAAAGGTGAGATGACGATGTGTGTTGGAAGAGTTTCCAAGGTTGATGTGATCAAACATCGCACACTCCGTCTACCATCGGGATTGGTGTTAAACCTAAATAATTGTTATTTGGTGTTTGCGTTGAGCATAGACATGATTGGATTATGTCTATCGCAATACGGTTATTCATTTAAGGAGAATAATGGTTACTCTGTTTATTTGAATAATACCTTCAGTGGTCTTACACCTAAAATAAATGGTTTATTGAATCCCGATCGTAGTGATGCACATGTTCATGCCAAAAGATATAAGATAGTAATGATAGTACCACATACTTGTGGCACTGCAATTTTAGTCACAATGGTATAAAACGCATGAAGAAGCTCCATGTTGATGGATCTTTGGACTCGCTTGATTTTGAATCATTTGAGACATGCAAATCATACCGCATGGGCAAGATGACTGAAAGGCCTCGTTTTTCAGTAAGATGGAACAAGAATGCAACTTGTTGGAAGTAATACATTTTGATGTGTGCAGTCCAATGAGTGCTGAGGCACGCAGTGGATATCATTATGTTCTTACTTCACAGATGATTTGAGTAGATGCTGAGTATATTTACTTGATGAAACACAAGTCTGAATTATTGAAATGTTCAAGTAATTTCAGAGTGAAGTTGAAGATCGTCGTGACAAGAGGATAAAATGTCTATGATATGATCATAGAGATTTATATATGAGTTACGAGTTTGGCACACAATTAAGACATTGTGGAAATTGTTTCACGACTAATACCGCCGGGAACACCATAGTGTGATGGTGTGTCCGAACATCATAACCGCACCCTATTAGATATGGTGCATGTCATGATGTTTCTTATCGAATTACCACTATCGTTTATGGGTTAGGCATTAGAGAAAACCGCATTCACTTTAAATAGGGAACCACACAAATCTGTTGAAACGACACCGTATGAACTATGGTTTGAAGAAACCTAAGCTGTTGTCCCTTAAATGTTTGGAGCTACGACGCTTATGAGAAAAAGTTTTGGGCTGATAAGCTCGAACCCAAAGCAGTTAAATGCATCTTTGTAGGACACCCAAAAACAGTTGGGTATACCTCCTGTCTCAGATCCGAAAGCAATAGGGATTGTTTCTGAAATCGGGTCCTTTCTCGAGGAAAAGTTTCTCTCGAAAGAATTGAGTGGGAGGATGGTGGAGACTTGATGAGGTTATTGAACTGTCACTTCAACTAGTGTATAGCAGGGCACAAAGAGTTGTTCCTGTGGCACCTACACCAATTGAAGTGGAAGCTTATGATATTGATCATTAGACTTCGGATCAAGTCACTCCCAAACCTCGTAGGATGACAAGGATGCGTACTACTTCAGAGTGGTACGTAATCCTGTCTTGGAAGTCATGTTTCTAGACAACAATGAACCTGCGAGCTATGGAGAAGCGATGGTGGGCCCGGATTCCGATGAATGGCTCGAGGACATAAAATCCGAGAGCGGATCCATGTATGAAAACAAAGTGTAGACTTTGGCAGAACGGCTCGATGGTCGTGAGGCTGTTGAGTACAGTTGGATTTTAAAAGGAAGACGAACAATGATGGTAAATGTCACCATTAAAAAGCTCGACTTGTCGTTAAGATGTTTCCCGACAAGTTCAAGGAGATGACTACGGTGAGACTTTGTCACTCATAGCGATGCTAAGAGTCTGTTGGAATTATATTAGCAGTCACTGCATTATTTGTGAAATCTTGCAGATAGGATGTCAAAACATTGTTTCCTCACAATTTTCTTGAGGAAAGGTTGTATGTGATACAACCAGCAGGTTTTAACAATCCTGAAAGATGCTAACAAGCATGCGAAGCTCCAGCAATCCTTCTAAGGAATGGAGTAAGCATCTCGGAGTTGGAATATACGCCTTGATGATGATCAAAGATTTTGGGTTTATACAAAGTTTATGAGAAACTTGTATTTCCAAAGAAGTGAGTGGGAGCACTCTAGAATTTCTGATGAGTATATGTTGTTGACATATTGTTGATCAGAAATGATGTAGAATTTCTGGAAAGCATGCAGGGTTATTTGAAAAGTGTTTTTCAATGGAAAACCTGGATTAAGCTACTTGAACATTGAGCATCAAGATCTATAAGGATAGATCAAAATCGCTTAATAGTACTTTCAAACGAACACATACCATGACAAGATTTTGAAGGAGTTCAAAATAGATCGGCAAAGAAGGTGTTCTTGGTTGTGTTATAAGGTATGAGTGTTGAGTAAGACTCAAGACCTGTCCACGGCAGAATAGAGAGAAAGGACGAAGGTCATCCCCTATGCTTCAGACGTAGGCTCTAAAGTATGCTATGTTGTGTACCGCACCTAAAGTGTGCCAAGCCATGAGTCAGTCAAGGGGCACAAGTGTGATCTAGGAATGGATCACAGGACAACGGTCAAGGTTACCCTTAGTAGCTTGTGGACTAAGGAATTTTCTCGATTATGGAGGTGGTAAAAGAGTTCTTGTAAAGGGTTACGCCGATGCAATCTTTGACACTAATCTGGATGATTCTGAGTAATAAACCAGATTCATATAGTAGAACAGTTATTTGGAATATCTCCAATTAGAGTGTGGTAGTTGCATCTATTCGTAAAGCACACACGGATCTGAAAGGTTCAGACCCATTGACCATAACATCTCTCACAAGCATAACATGATCAAACCCAAAACTCTGTGGGTGTTAGTCACATGGGGATGTGACCTTAAGTGTTAATCACATAGTGATGTGAACTGGATTATTGACTCTAGTGCAAGTGGGAGACTGTTGGAAATATGCCCTAGAGACAATAATAAATTGGTTATTATTATATTTCCTTGTTCATGATAATCGTTTATTATCCATACTATAATTGTATTGATAGGAAACTCAAATACATGTGTGGATACATAGACAACACCTTGTCCCTAGTAAGCCTCTAGTTGACTAGCTCGTTGATCAATAGATGGTTACGGTTTCCTGACCATGGACCACTACTAGGAAAAGGCCTACTAATGGCGCACTGGTTTTGCCTACTAATGGCGCATTACCAGTGCGCCATTAGTAGCACGCCACCAGTATATCTTACTAATGGCGCACCACTTGTGCGCCATTAGTATCTGGTATACTAATGGCGCACCAGGTAGTGCGCCATTAGTTTTGCCCACGGTGCGCCACTAGTGTTTGCTATACTAATGGCGCACCACACAGTAATGCGCCATTAGTAACAATTTTTTTAATTTTTTTTCTTAATCTCAGGTCACTATTTCACCTATGAGATATACAACAAGCATCCATATAACAATCATAGCCAACACACAAGTTCCATCATATATACATAGATAGCCAACACACAAGTTCCATCATATATACATACATAGCCAACACATAGTTCCATCGTTACATATTACAAAAGTTTCACATTGTTCATCCAACACCGTTCAGTTCTCATGCATTGTTCTTCTCCTTCTCCTTCCTCAGCCTGATGCGGCAAGAGCGGCGAGGCGGTGGAGGCAGTGGGATGTAGTCTTCTACCTGAATTGGCGTGGTCATGTCGCCCAGCTGTGGGATCGCCGGCGCCACCACCGGTGCATGGTCATTGTCAGGCACCACCACCATCGCGAGGCCACCTTCAGGCACGACCATCGCTAGGTCATCCTCAGCCACCTCCATCTCTTGCCCTTGGTCAGCCACCACCAGCGCTAGGTCATCCTGCAACTCCTCATCCCCACTCTGCTCCTCTTCTCCCACACTCCAGTCCGGATCATCCTTCTTGTTGTCTATGCTGCTGCCAGAATCGCTGCTGATTTCGCTACAGCCATGGTCGCTGCTGCTTTCGCTACAGCCATGGTCGCTGCTGCTTTGGCTGTAGCCATTGTCGCTGCTGCTGCTCCCATTACCTGTCCAAATGCAACAATGACCGTTAACAATCAATGTGAGACAAAGCCAAATGTAGTGGAATAAGAAGAGGCAGAACGTACCGGCATCATAATCTTCAGCGTAGCGCATGCGACACATAGTCGCGTTGAACACCTTCATGATGAGCGTGGTGGCGTCGTCGTCGTACCTGAAGAGAAGGAAGTACCACAGCCGCAGGTCGTAGGCACGGTAGAACTTCTCCCACCCACGAGACAAGTACATGTGGCCCTCCTTGATCATCAGCTCCACATCCCACAGCCTGCGAAACCCGCTGCCGGCCTATCGCACCTTCACATTATTTGGTGGATCTTCACCCATCAGCATGTTCTTAAAACTGTCAAGCAGCCTCTGCAGTTTGGGACAATGAGTGATGTAGGCAAACAACATATATCATAATGAGATGAGTGAAGCTAGGGGGGAGATCTCTCATTTTATATACCTGCGTCATGGATGATACTGAAGTCCCAAGTATCATAGTGAAGAACTCGGAAGCATCCAACTCGTACTGCGGTGTCGCAGAGCGGCGGTGGCTGCTTCCCGCCATCTCTGATAAGCAGCAGAAGAGATATTTTTATGATACAAGAAGAAAGCAGCCACAACTACAGTAAAAACAAGCAACTACACACTCACAGGAATTTCAGCATGACCTTTGCTGAATATAGGACATATGGAGTACCCGAATTTGCCGGAACGGAAGTTAATCGACATTCCGGCAATCTCGGGGTACCGACCGGCGAGCGGGCGGGGCAGGAGGCAGCGGGTGACGGCGAAGACGGCCAAGCAGAGGCAACGGGTGACGGTGGAGGCGTCGGTGTCGTAGAGGCGCCGAAGACCTTGTCCTGCGAGATAGAGAAGGGGTCGTCAGCCCCGGCGCAGGTGGGAGGCAAGGGGAGGAGGAGGAGGGGCAAGGGGAGGAGGGTCGGGGGGGCGTACGGTGTTGCGTCGCTGCTCGGCGCCGACGACGAGGAGGAAGGCGAAGACGTTGAGGAAGATGAGGAAGCTGTAGAGCGCGAGGGAGGCCGGGCACGAGGGAGGCGGGGGTGGAGTCCGGCGTGGGTCGGGGCGGTGGGGGTGGGGGCGCGGGGGTGCGGTGTCGGCGGGGGTGGAGTCCGGCGGGGGTCGGGGCGGCGGCGTCGTGGGCAGCGCGCGGGTGGATCTGGCGAGAGAGAGAGGGACGAAGGGGATCTGGCAAGGGAGAGGGAGGAATTATCTAGGGGGGAAACTTACTAATGGCGCACCCCGCGGCGGTGCACCATTAGAAATCTTTTTTTAGATAGCAATGGCGCAGCCCCCGTCGGTGCGCCATTAGTATGTTTTATTATTATTTTTTAAATGAATATGAATATGAAACAGTAATATTTTTTTATAAAAATAGTAATAAGTGTTGTTTAACAACAATTGTAGTCTACACTTTATTATTATTATTTTTTAGAAAATGAATATGAATATGAAGCAGTAATAATTTTTTATAAAAACAATAAATAATTTTTTAAAAAATATCATCAAATTTGTTACTTGAAAATATCATCGGCGGCGGCGGTGGAGCCGGGGAGGGTGTGGTTGGGTCGTCGGCGGCGGTGGAGCGGGGGAGGGTGCGGTGGGTCGTCGGCGGCGGTGGAGCTAGCGGGAGAGGGTGCGGGAGGGTGCTCGTCGGCCGTGGTGGAGCGGGGGAGGGTGCGGGGGGTGCTCGTCGGCGGCGGTGGAGCGGGGGAGGGTGCGGTGGGTCGTCGGCGGCGGTAGAGCTAGCGAGAGAGGGTGCGGGTGGGATCGAGATCGAGATGAAGGGGGATAGCGATCAAGATATGGAGGGGGATCGAGACCGAGATGGAGGGGGGAATCGAGATCGAGATGGAGGGGGGAATCCTCATGTAAAGGGTACGACAGTAATGGCGCACTGTGAAACGATGCGCCATTAGTAGTTTTGCAAAAAAAAGAATATTTTTTTTACAGTAATGGCGCACTGTCTGTCTGGTGCGCCATTACTAGTTAGAACTAGTAATGGCGCACTTCGACCTGATGCGCCATTAGTGTGTATGGAAAAATGGAAAAAATATTTAACACTAGTGGCGCACCCTTTTCTGGTGCGCCATTAGTGTCTTCCACATTAATGGCGTATCACCAGCAGGTGCGCCATTAGTATATACTAGTGGCGCACTGCTTCCCTGGTGCGCCATTAGTATAAATCCTATCTATAGCCCTTTTCCTAGTAGTGGACATTGGATGTCATCGATAACGGGATCACATCATGAGGAGAATGATGTGATGGACAAGACCCAATCCTAAGCCTAGCACAAAGATTGTGTAATTCGTATGCTAGAGCTTTTCCAATGTCAAGTATCATTTCCTTAGACCATGAGGTTGTGCAACTCCCGGATACCATAGGAATGCTTTGGGTGTACCAAACGTCACAACGTAACTAGGTGGCTATAAAGGTGCACTACGGGTATCTCTGAAAGTGTCTGTTGGGTTGGCATGAATCGAGACTGGGATTTGTCACTCCGTGTAACGGAGAGGTATCTCTGGGCCCACTCGGTAGGACATCATCATATGCGCAATGTGACCAAGGAGTTGATCACGGGATGATGTGTTACGGAACGAGTAAAGAGACTTGCCGGTAACGAGATTGAACAAGGTATCGGATACCGACGATTGAATCTCGGGCAAGTACAATACCGCTGGACAAAGGGAATTGTATACGGGATTGATTGAATCCTCGACATTGTGGTTCATCCGATGAGATCATCGTGGAACATGTGGGAGCCAACATGGGTATCCAGATCCCGCTATTGGTTATTGGCCGGAGAGGTGTCTCGGTCATGTCTACATGGTTCCCGAACCCGTAGGGTCTACACACTTAAGGTTCGATGACACTAGGGTTATAGGGAAAGTATGTACGCGGTTACCGAATGTTGTTCGGAGTACCGGATAAGATCACAGACGTTACGAGGAGTTCTTGAATGGTCCGGAGGTAAAGATTGATATATTGGACGAAGGCTTTTGGAGTCCGGGAGTGTTCCGGAGGTATCGGGTGATGACCAGCATGACCGAAAGGTGTTTCGGCAGCCCCGGCAAGTGTTGGGGGGCTTCATGGACCAAGGGAAGGGGGCAAACCAGCCCACTAAGGGGCTGTGCGCCCCCCTCACCTGTTCCCACGTGACCAAGGGGTTTGGGGCGCCCCATCTAGGGTTCCTACCTCCTGGCTTGGGGGCCAATTCACCCAAGGGCGAGATCCCATCTGCCCTGGCCGCCGCCCCCCCTAGTGGAAACCCTAGGGCGCCTCCCCCTCCCCCTTGCCCCTATATATAGTGGAGGTTTTGGGGCTGCCCAAGACACGAGATGAACTCTCCCAAGGCGCAGCCCTACCTCTCTCCCTCCTCGTCTCTCGTAGTGCTTGGCGAAGCCCTGCTAGAGTTCCGCGCTCCTCCACCACCACCACGCCGTCGTGCTGCTGCTGGACGGAGTCTTCCTCAACCTCTCCTTCTCCCCTTGCTGGATCAAGGCGTGGGAGACGTCACCGGGCTGCATGTGTGTTGAACACGGAGGTGCCGTCCGTTCGGCACTTGGATCATCGGTGATTTGGATCACGACGAGTACGACTCCATCAACCCCGTTCACTTGAACGCTTCCGCTTAGCGATCTACAAGGGTATGTAGATGCACTCTCCTTCCCCTCGTTGCTGGATTACTCCATAGATTGATCTTGGTGACACGTAGAAAATTTTGAATTTCTGCTACGATCCCCAACAGGAAGTTGCGGCGGTGGAATTAGGTTTTTGGCTCCCGCTCTGGTCTAATGGGGGTACGTAGGTATATATAGGAGGAAGGAGCACGTCGGTGGAGCTCCGAGGGGCCCACGAGGCAGGGGGGCGCGCCCTCCACCCTCATGACCTCCCTGGAAACTTCTTGGAGTAGGGTCCAAGTCTCCTGGATCACGTTTGGTGAGAAGATCACGTTCCCGAAGGTTTCATTCCGTTTGGACTCCGTTTGATATTTTGTTTCCGCGAAATACTGAAATAGGCAAAAAACAGCAATTCTGGGCTGGGCCTCCGGTTAATAGGTTAGTCCCAAAAATAATATAAAAGTGGAAAATAAAGCCCAATATAGTCCAAAACAGTAGATAAAGTAGCATGGAGCAATGTATCAATCATAAGCATCAACCGCAACATCATCCAGAGCCTTTGCAGCATCCCAGTCAGCCTGAGAAGCATCAGCAGCAAGGACCGGCGGCACTAGTGGGGTTGGGGCCACTGGCGCAACCGGGCATGGCAGACAGGGGACCTCGCCAGAGAGAACACCCCACAGAAGGAGTCCACGCATATGGATGCGCATGAAGCCCATAAACTCGGCATAGTTGGTGCCATCAAAGATCACCGAGCACCGAGGGACCGCGACATAGCCCAAATAGGACATGAGGAAGTCACTCTGCAGCTGTTTTTTTGGAAGTCAACGGACCCAGAAGAACTCGATCTGGATCGGGATTAAGCAGGATCGAGGGGATCGAACACCCACTCGATGGTTCGAGCGCCTGCTCGTGGGAAAGTCCCACGCGCTCGCGGGAGGAGCTGGAGAGAGCGCTCGCTCGCGGGAGGGGGATCGATCCAAAGGGGATCGAGAGCCCGCAGCTCCTGCAGCGGCCGGGCGAGCAGCAGCCAAGCGGGCAGCGCCCGCAGCACGGAGGAGGCGAGAAGGGCAGCACCCGCAGCAGCCAGAGGAGCCGAGTGAGGCGGGCCGGACAAAGCTGGAGCGGCCGGACGAGACGGCGCAGAGCAGCGGCCAAGCAGGGCAGCAGCTGGCCAGGAGCAGTGGGAAACGGCAGCATCAGCGACAACCGGATAGAGCAGCGGCCGGACGGGAACTGGACGGAGAGGCAGCGGCCAGATGGCCGGAGACAGCCTGCGGCGGCCAGAGGCAAGTAGGCTAGGATCGAGATGCACGGAGTTGGAACGTGCGGGAGGAGGGAGCTAACCTAGCAACTGATACCATGTTGAATAATGAACAACTTCATTCACAGAAGGGCCAAAGGCCAATACATATACATGTGTATGGTAAAGTGCAAGAAACCCCTTATACAATGGGGATAAACCGAAAAGGGCTATACACATCTAACAAGTTTCGCGCCTTCGACTTCCTCTTCGAAATCACTGGCCACGAGGCCACGACACTCTTGTCGTTTGTGACTCTAGCACTATGAGCCTATGACTGTAGGGATGTTTGAGTATAGTGTCTACCTTATCTCTACGAGACAACCACCAAAAAAAAAACCATTGTATATAGTGTCTTAGATTCGTCTAGATACGGATGTATCTAATACTAAAACACGACTTGATACATCGGTATTTAGACAAATCTAAGACAAGAATTTTGGGCGGAGGGAGTATAAGGCAGGGAAATGATCAAACCACGAAGTAATAGGTGACAAATTTAATTATCCTCCAAATTCTGCTATATTCACCTTCCCATACTTTGTCATGCCTACCTATTTAGCAGACAAGTTTATGATGTCATGGAAGAACATAGGATTCTGCTACCCACCAACGATTCCATGTGTAGGCTTTGAGTCAGCTGCCCTCATAACCTTTTGGATTACATCCTTAGATTAGTTAATATTTGTGTTAATAATTAGGACATATTGAATTGTTTAGTATGTTTGAACCCGCAACATTTTCACACTGATGCCGTCACTGCTGCTACCCGGGATGAATAAATTCATATCAGTAATTCCACCCGACAAGGGTGATGTGTTGATTGTGCACTAACTGGCCGTGTATGACGACTGTAATTCGGGTACATGAGAAATACCACGTGCAGTCTAATAAAAAAAAACCTTTCAGCATTTTAGTTTTGCGATGCGAAATTCATCAAAACTTGAATGCTGAAAGATCGCCGAAGCGAAACTGAAACTGAAACTGAAACTGAAAGGGCTGGATTCGGGTGGTAATTCTCTCGGGTCTGTGTTGCGACTCGCAGAAGCTAGCGGGAGGTTGATGATAATTATTCCAATGCAGCTTTGCCCAATCATTCCCACGTGCTTAATTAGCTACTCCCAGACTACTAATTGATGAGTGGCTGCAGCTAACAAATTTTTTACTCCCTCCTTCTCATAATATAAGAGCGTTTTTCACACTGTATTTTATTGATAGTGATCAGAGCACATACATACTAATTTAGATGACAACGTATATCTCGGCCGGGCCTTTTATCGTTACCATAGATGTGGTCTAATTTATAGCATGTGTGCATGGGATCCGGTATTCCGATCCATGCAACAGCGATCTTCTAACAGAAACTGGGGCGTCAAGCCCGCCGTGCTCCGAAACCAATCCACATTTTTGTCCGCATGGAACCTGCTGTGCTTAATTTGGTGATTTAGCCAGTCATAAAGATTTAAAAAGTCAGCAGAAGATTTGTATCAATCAAGAAACACGTGTTTGGAACTGGGTGGTGAAGGATCACATGGGCACAAAGGGTATCACAAGATCACATGATTCCAGTAGAAATACCACATGATAGAAAAAATATATGCACTAACAGATTTGACTTTTCTGCCACGTCAACCATGACGGGTGTACCATGCCTATCAAAATCGTGAATAATTTTGTCCCAACCGCCAACTAATAGAAAGCGGTAGGTTTTTTTTAACATATTATGTGTAAAGTGGTAGTTTTTTTGTCCAAATTTGAAAATTGGTAGTTTTTGGGATCCTAACCTGAATTGTGGTAGTTTTATGTTATTTACTCTTCCTACCGGTGATGAACCAGGACTGCTTCGTCGATAATGCTGTTGATCTTGGTTGTGAAGCCAGAGATTTTCTTTCCTTTAGGTTTGCATTCCCAACAGTTAAATAGTCTACAGTATTAAGACGGTAGGAAGTTTAAGTGGCCTAGAATTTATTTGTTTGTTTCTTTTTTCAAATTTGAGGGGTTGGAACACCCGGTTTCATAATTCAGAGCATCTCTGGTCCTTTCTCTAGATCTTTAACTCCCTGAAATCTAAACTTTCAGCTAGTTCCCACCTAACCATTTCCTCAGAAGTTTAGTTCTAAAAATTTGAGGGGTTACTCCTCAAACTTCTCCCAACCTCCTTAAATTTGAGCAGTGTAGATCCTCCTCCATGACGACAGGCACAGGGAAGACTTGAACCTGCGATGAACAAGGCCCCAACGACGACGTTGGCTATAGGCATGCTGACGAAGCATGACAAGACAACGTATGCAATAATTCCCTCGTCGACAGCCACGACGACAACCTCGGTGATGGCAACAATGACGACAGTGTCAATGACCTCCGATTGCTCTGGTACTAGAGGTGGTAAGGACGGCACATGTCATTGTGTGTAAGAAGATTTAGTTAAATTAGAGTACAAGGACCACTACTGTAAAAGGACCATTAAGAAATGTCTACTACTGCAAGCCGCACAAATCACCTCTTAAGTTTAATCATCAGATTTTTCGCACGACATGTTTGCATTATACTTCTCTGGCCTATTATGAGTGTTGGGCTGTTGGCTAAGAAGAAAGACTGGCATAAAACGATCAAACACGGGGATTATCTCCATACAAGAGTACTAATAATGAAATATATACCTAAGATCCAAGACCAAGACCTCTCGGACAATTGAATCGGCTTGTGTTTGAAACAAAAGGAAGTACCAAAAAGAAAAACAAAGAACTACAAGAAGAAAAACAGATAATTACACAAGAAGTAGAATAAACTTGCAGCATTCTCTTTGAAATTTCGGGAGTGTACATATAGTAAAAACCAGATGAGGAACCATCACCATTACTAACGAACTAGATGATTTTTTTTCTTACAAAAGGAAGTACTCCACACTAATTATCCAAATTAAAGTTTATCAACCTGAGATTTGGTGTAATCCATATGGGGGCTGGACGGTTGGACCAAAGGTGAGGAGACACAAGTTCCTCGCTGTTGTTATCATCCAAGTTGAGAATTCCCATATCACGGCGATTATTCTGAAGTCCCATTGTCCAATATCTGCAATCGTCGGTGAAGTAGGCATGGTTCGCCTTAAGAGCCGGGTATTCTTCGGTACTAAGACAAAGCGACTGATTATGCCCAAGGAACAACGCATGGCCGCGCAAGCAACTGGTTCTCTCGAGTTCGTTCGCCGTGGCATCAACTTTGTATACTCTAATTTTGCCGGTAGTCCAAAACACAGATGACCGGGGCGTATCTCCTAAATCACGATCCCCAAATTTTCTCCAAACCTGCAGAAGGTCACCCCATGGGGCTTGTATGATGTACATACTAAGATATCTATAAGTCATTGGTCCCTCCATAATGATCTTCATGGTGGCCACAGGGGCAGGGCTGGCAAGATCGAATCCATGGATTTCTCCCTTGGAAGTCACCGCATGCATGAGGCCATTCTTATACATGCAGTCGTCATAGGAGGTGTGTGGTGGCAACCAGGTCCAGCTCTCGGCCCCTACCCTTGCAAAGGAGAGCTGGCAAGACGGGTTGTGGATCAGCACCACAATGTGTCCTCCTCCTCCTCTTCCTGCTGCTGCTGCCGAGGAATAGGATGCATCATCATCGGAAAGAGAAAACACAAAAGCCTTGTGATGGAGCTGGTGGCGCAGCTCGCTAAGAGCAAGGTTGGCTGGCAGCGCGAGAACGGTATGCCTAGTGTGGGCCGAGTATCTGTACATGCGGAGGACGCCGGAGTCGTCGTAGATGGGGCTCACCTGCCGGATGGTGATCACCGACGGGAGGGCGATCTGTTGACCGGTGATGGGGTTGAGAAGATGCATCTCGGACCTGTCATCGGCTGTAACCAGCAAACCTTGAGGCGAGGACCCGATGAGAGACCTGGTGCGGATGGGCGGGTCCGGGAGGGTCAGCCTGTAGGCCTTCTTCTCCACGAGGCTGTAGAGACGCGCGGTGCTCTCCCCGTCGGACTCGGAGGTGTAGAGCAGGCATGGCGTCTGGGACTGGTTGTACAGCCCGTGGTTGCGCAGGGTTTCGTAGGCGGAGCGCCAGGAGGAGCATACGGAGCCAGCACGCAGGAGGTCGGGGATTTCAAACGCGGCGAAGATGGCCATCAAGATGTCCTGCGGCAGATTCGGCGTCGTCTGGATCCTCCCGTCCTCCATCTCCATGGGAAGACGTACGTACGTACGAATTGCTTGCTAATAAAGCTTTGATTGACGGAGAAGATCACGCAGATTATCAGCAGCTAGCCGAGGGTGACGCAGCAAATAGATCTGAATCCAGCAGAAACCACGCCTCGAATTGTGGATCGCTGGGAACTCGCGTACTCAAATAGATCTGAACACGATCCCGGCGGAGTCCTCCTGTTCAGCGCTAAGCCCTGAGTTTTTTTCTTTTTTTTTTGTTGAGAACCCGATGAGGTATTTCATGTTTGCAGCTTATTATGCATAAAAGTCCCTGTCGTTCTGCTCATTTTATGAAGATTTTTTTGAAAACACATACGATTTTCAAATATATGACTCTTATAAAAAAAACAGCAACAATTTATAAAATTCTGAATAAATTTTCAAAAACAAGAACATTTTATGAAAGTACCGATATATTTTTAAATTTGAAATTTGTTGGAGTTAATGAACAAATTTGAAACCTTGTCGAAAATTCCAGAAAATTATCCAACAATATGAACAATTTTTGAATTTTATTTTGAAAAGGACCACATTTATCAAAATCACAAATATTTTTCGAAATTTCTGCCAAAAGGATGAATAAAAACAAAAACTAAACAAAGGGAAAAATGAACAAAAATTTGAAAACAGGGATATTTTTGAAATTCAGAACGAAACATGGAAAACACAAACATTTTGTCAAAACTGGCAATGTTTGAACATTTTTGACAATGCCGAACAATTTTTGGAAATTCTTATTTTTCCTTTATATTTTATGGAAAGAAACAAAAAGGGAAAATCAGAAAAACCAATAAGTAATGAAAAATGAAAAAGAAACAGAAAGAAAAAAGAAGGAAAAAAACAGGATAGAGTTTAACATTTTAAAAATATGAGTTTTTAAATGTTTTATTTTTAAAAATACGAGTTTAAGATTTTTTGAATACATGGTCAACATTTTTCTCTATACACATTTAACATTTTAAAAATAAAGTTTACCATTGTTATAATACATGGTCACCATTTTTTCTATACACATGTGAAAAAGTTAGAAACAAGTTTAACATTTTCTGAATGCATGGTCAACATTTTATCTATACACATTTAACATTTTACAAATAAAAGATAATCATTTTCTGAAAACATGGTGAACATTTTTCCTACAAACATTTAAAAAAATAAATAAAAGTTTAACATGTGACATGATATGGCCATCATCATCTTGTGCCTTTGATCTCCATCTCCAAAGCATCGTCATGATCTCCATCGTCACCGGCATGAAACCATGATCTCCATCATCGTGATCTATATCAATGTGTCGTCACATGGTCGTCTCGCCAACTATTGCTATCGCATAGCGATAAAGTAAAGCAATTATTTGGCGCTTGCATCTTATGCAATAAGGAGACAACCATAAGGCTTCTGCCAGTAGCCGATAACTTCAACAAAACATGATCATCTCATACAACAACTTATATCTCATCACGTCTTGACCATATCACATCACAACATGCCCTGCAAAAACAAGTTAGACGTCCTCCACTTTTTTCTTGCAAGTTTTACGTGACTGCTACGGGCTGAGCAAGAACCGTTCTTATCTACGCATCAAAACCACAATGATAGTTCGTCAAGTTAGTGATGTTTTAACCTTCTCAAGGACCGGGCGTAGCCACACTCGGTTCAACTAAAGTTGGAGAAACTAACATCCGCCAGCCACCTGTGTGCAAAGGACGCCGATAGAACTAGTCTCGTGTAAGCGTACGCGTAATGTCGGTCCGGGCCGCTTTATCCAACAATACCGCCAAACCAAAGTATGACATGCTGGTAAGCAGTATGACTTGTTTCGCCCACAACTCACTTGTGTTCTACTCGTGCAAATAACGTCTACGCATAAAACCTGGCTCGGATGCCACTGTTGATGAACATAGTAATTTAAAAAAAATTCCTACGCACACGCAGGATCATGGTGATGCATAGCAACAAGAGGGAAGAGTGTGTCCACGTACCCTCATAGACCGAAAGCGGAAGCGTTAGAACAACGCGATTGATGTAGTCGTACGTCTTGACGATATGGCCGATCCAAGTACCGAACGCACGACACCTCCGAGTTCAGCACATGTTCAACTCGATGACGTCCCGCAAGCTCCGATCCAGCAGAGCTTCGCCGGAGAGTTTCGTCAGCACGACGGCGTGATGACGGTGATGATGATGCTACTGACGCAGGGCTTCGCCTAAGCACTACTACGATATTATCGAGGTGGATTATGGTGGAGGGGGGCACCGCACACGGCTAAGAGATCAATGATCAATTGTTGTGTCTCGGGGGTGCCCCCCTGCCCCCGTCTATAAAGGAGCTAGGGGGAGGCGGCCGGCCAGGAGGAGGGCGCGCCAAGGGGGGAGTCCTACTCCCATCGGGAGTAGGACTCCCTCTTTTCCTGGTTGGAGTAGGAGGGGAAAAGGAAGGGAGAGAGGAAGAGAAGGAAAGGGGGGCGCCGCCCCCCCCCTCCTTGTCCAATTCGGACTAGAGGGGGAGGGGGGCGCGGCTGCCTTTGGCCGCCACTCCTCTTCTCCCACTACGGCCCATGAGGCCCAATTAACTCCCCGGGGGGTTCCGGTAACCCCCGGTACTCCGGTATATGTCCGAAACCTTCCTGGTGTCCGACCATAGTCGTACAATATATCGATCTTTACGTATCGACCATTTCGAGACTCCTCGTCATGTCCATGATCATATCCGGGACTCCGAACTACCTTCGGTACATCAAAACACGAAAACTCATAATACCGACTGTCACCGAACTTTAAGAGTGCGGACCCTACGGGTTCGAGAACTATGTAGACATGACCGAGACATGTCTTCGGTCAATAACCAACAGCGGAACCTGGATGCTCATATTGGCTCCTACATACTCTACGAAGATCTTTATCGGTCAAACCGCATAACAACATACGTTGCTCCCTTTGTCATCGGTATGTTACTTGCCCGAGATTCGATCGTCGGTATCTCAATACCTAGTTCAATCTTGTTATCGGCAAGTCTTTTTACTCGTTCCGTAATACATCATCCCGCAACTAACTCATTAGTTACAATGCTTGCAAGGCTTATAGTGATGGGTATTACCGAGTGGGCCCAGAGATACCTCTTCGACAATCGGAGTGACAAATCCTAATCTCGATATACGCCAACTCAACAAGTACCTTTGGAGACACCTGTAGAGCACCTTTATAATCACTCATTTACGTTGTGACGTTTGGTAGCACAAAGTGTTCCTCCGGTAAACAGGAGTTGCATAATCTCATAGTCATAGGAACATGTATAAGTCATGAAGAAAGCAATAGCAACAAACTAAACGATCAATTGCTAAGCTAACGGAATGGGTCAAGTCAATCACATCATTCTCCTAATGATGTTGTTGGGGAGCGTAGTAATTTAAAAAAAATTCCTACGCACACGCAAGATCATGGTGATGCATAGCAACGAGAGGGGAGAGTGTTGTCTACGTACCCTCGTAGACCGAAGCGGAAGCGTTGACACAACGTAGAGGAATTAGTCGTATGTCCTCCTCACGATCCGACCGATCCAAGCGCCGTTACTCCGGCGCCTCCGAGTTCTTGACACACGTACAGCTCGATGACGTCCCCGGGTCTCGATCCAGCAAAACCTCCGGGGATGAGTTCTGTCAGCACGACGGCGTGGTGACGATCTTGATGAACTATCGACGCAGGGCTTCGCCTAAGCACCGCAACGATATGACCAAGGTGGAATATGGTAGAGGGGGGGCACCGCACACGGCTAAGAAACGATCTCAAGGATCAACTTGTGTGTCCTAGGGTGCCCCCCTGCCCCCGTATATAAAGGAGCAAGGGGGGAGGGCCGACCGGCCCTAGAGGCGCGCCAAGGGAGGGGGAGTCCTCCTCCTAGTTGGAGTAGGACTCCCCTTTCCTAGTCCAACTAGGAGGGAGGAAGGGGGAAGGAAAGAGAGGGAGAGGGAGAGGGAAAGGGGGGCCGCGCCCCCCCTCCTTGTCCAATTCAGACTACCCATGGGGGGGCGCGCGCCACCTCCTGGCGCGGCCCTCTCTCTCCCCTCGCGGCCCAATAAGGCCCATACTTCCCCCGGGGGGTTCCGGTAACCCCTCCGGCACTCCGGTATTATCCGAAACCACTCGGAACCATTCCGATGTCCGAACATAGCCGTCCAATATATCAATCTTTACGTCTCGACCATTCTGAGACTCCTCATCATGTCCGTGATCACATCCGGGACTCCGAACTCCTTCGGTACATCAAAATGCATAAACTCATAATAACTGTCATCGTAACCTTAAGCGTGCGGACCCTACTGTTCAAGAACAATGTAGACATGACCGAGACACCTCTCCGGTCAATAACCAATAGCGGGACCTGGATGCCCATATTGGCTCCTACATATTCTACGAAGATCTTTATCGGTCAGACCGCATAACAACATACGTTGTTCCCTTTGTCCATCGGTATGTTACTTGCCCGAGATTCGATCGTCGGTATCCAATACCTAGTTCAATCTCGTTACCGGCAAGTCTCTTTACTCGTTCCGTAATACATCATCCCGCAATTAACTCATTAGTTGCAATGCTTGCAAGGCTTATGTGATGTGCATTACCGAGAAGGCCGTGAGATACCTCTCCGACATTCGGAGTGACAAATCCCAATCTTGAAATACGCCAACCCAACAAATACTTTCGGAGACACCTGTAGAGCACCTTTATAATCACCCAGTTACGTTGTGACGTTTGGTAGCACACAAAGTGTTCCTACGGTAAACGGGAGTTGCATAATCTCATAGTCATGGGAACATGTATAAGTCATGGATAAAAGCAATAGCAGCATACTAAACGATCGGGTGCTAAGCTAATGGAATGGGTCATGTCAATCAGATCATTCAACTAATGATGTGACCTTGTTAATCATATGACAACTCCTTTGTCTATGGTTAGGAAACTTAACCATCTTTGATTAACAAGCTAGTCAAGTAGAGGCATACTAGTGACACTCTGTTTGTCTATGTATCCACACATGTATTATGTTTCCGGTTAATACAATTCTATCATGAATAATAAACATTTATCATGATATGTAAGGAAATAAATAATAACTTTATTATTGCCTCTAGGGCATATTTCCTTCAGTCTCCCACTTGCACTAGAGTCAATAATCTAGATTACATAGTAATGATTCTAACACCCATGGAGTCTTGGTGCTGATCATGTTTTGCCCGTGGAAGAGGCTTAGTCAACGGGTCTGCTACATTCAGATCCGTATGTATCTTGCAATTCTCTATGTCTCCCACTTGGACCAAGTCCCGGATGGAATTGAAGCGTCTCTTGGTGTGCTTTTTTCTTTTGTGAAATCTGGATTCCTTCGCCAAGGCAATTGCTCCAGTATTGTCACAAAAGATTTTCATTGGACCCGATGCACTAGGTATGACACCTAGATCGGATATGAACTCCTTCATCCAGACTCCTTCATTTGCTGCTTCCGAAGCAGCTATGTACTCCGCTTCACATGTAGATCCCGCTACGACGCTTTGTTTAGGACTGCACCAACTGACAGCTCCTCCGTTTAATGTAAATACGTATCCGGTTTGCGACTTAGAATCGTCCGGATCAGTGTCAAAGCTTGCAACAACGTAACCCTTTACGACAAGCTCTTTGTCACCTCCATATACGAGAAACATTTCCTTAGTCCTTTTCAGGTACTTCAGGATATTCTTGACCGCTGTCCAGTGATCCACTACTGGATTACTTTGGTACCTCCCTGCTAAACTTATAGCAAGGAACACATCAGGTCTGGTACACAGCATTGCATACATGATAGAGCCTATGGCTGAAGCATAGGGAACATCTTTCATCTTCTCTCTATCTTCTGAAGTGGTCGGGCATTGAGTCTTACTCAACTTCACACCTTGCAAAACAGGCAAGAACCCCTTCTTCGCTTGATCCATTTTGAACTTCTTCAAAATCTTGTCAAGGTATGTGCTTTGTGAAAGTCCAATTATGCGTCTTTATCTATCTCTATAGATCTTAATTCCCAATCTGTAAGCACCTTCACCGAGGTCTTTCATTGAAAAACTCTTATTCAAGTATCCTTTTATGCTATCCAGAAATTCTACATCATTTCCAATCAGTAATATGTCATCTACATATAATATCAGAAATGCTATAGAGCTCCCACTCACTTTCTTGTAAATACAGGCTTCTCCAAAAGTCTGTACAAACCCAAATGCTTTGATCACACTATCAAAGCGTTTATTCCAACTCCGAGATGCTTGCACCAGTCCATAAATGGATCGCTGGAGCTTGCATACTTTGTTAGCTCCCTTTGGATTGATAAAACCTTCTGGTTGCATCATATACAACTCTTCTTCCAGAAAACCATTCAGGAATGCAGTCTTTACATCCATTTGCCAAATTTCATAATCATAAAATGCGTCAATTGCTAACATGATTCGGACAGACTTAAGCATCGCTACGGGTGAGAAGGTCTCATCGTAGTCAATCCCTTGAACTTGTCGAAACCCCTTCGCAACAAGTCGAGCTTTGTAGACAGTAACATTACCGTCGGCGTCAGTCTTCTTCTTATAGATCCACTTGTTCTCTATTGCTTGCTGACCCTCGGGCAAGTCAACCAAAGTCCACACTTTGTTTTCATACATGGATCCCATCTCAGATTTCATGGCTTCCAGCCATTTTGCGGAATCTGGGCTCACCATCGCTTCTTCATAGTTCGTAGGTTCGTCATGATCTAGTAGCATGATTTCCAGAATAGGATTGCCGTACCACTCTGGTGCGGATCTCACTCTGGTTGATCTACGAGGTTCTGTAGTAACTTGATCTGAAGTTTCATGATCCTCATCATTAACTTCTTCTCTGATTGGTGTAGACGTCACAGAAACCGGTTCCTGTGATGAACTACTTTCCAATAAGGAAGCAGGTACAGTTACCTCATCAAGTTCTACTTTCCTCCCACTCACTTCTTTCGAGAGAAACTCCTTCTCTAGAAAGGATCCATTTTTAGCAACAAATGTCTTGCCTTCGGATCTGTGATAGAAGGCGTACCCAACTGTTTCCTTTGGGTATCCTACGAAGACACATTTCTCCGATTTGGGTTCTAGCTTATCAGGTTGAAGCTTTTTCACATAAGCATCGCAGCCCCAAACTTTAAGAAACGACAACTTTGGTTTCTTGCTAAACCACAGTTCATAAGGTGTCGTCTCAACGGATTTTGACGATGTCCTATTCAACGTGAATGCGGCCGTCTCTAGAGCATAACCCCAAAACGATAGCGGTAAATCTGTAAGAGACATCATAGATCGCACCATATCTAGTAAAGTGCGATTACGACGTTCGGACACACCATTGCGCTGTGGTGTTCCGGGCGGTGTGAGTTGCAAAACTATTCCGCATTGTTTCAAATGTAGACCAAACTCATAACTCAAATATTCTCCTCCACGATCAGATCGTAGAAACTTTATTTTCTTGTTACGATGATTTTCAACTTCACTCTGAAATTCTTTGAACTTTTCAAATGTTTCAGACTTGTGTTTCATTAAGTAGATATACCCATATCTGCTTAAATCATCTGTGAAGGTGAGAAAATAACGATATCCGCCACGAGCCTCAACATTCATCGGACCACATACATCTGTATGTATGACTTCCAACAAATCTGTTGCTCTCTCCATAGTACCGGAGGACGGTGTTTTAGTCATCTTGCCCATGAGGCACGGTTCGCAAGTGCCAAGTGATTCATAATCAAGTGACTCCAAAAGTCCATCAGTATGGAGTTTCTTCATGCGCTTTATACCGATATGACCTAAACGGCAGTGCCACAAATAAGTTGCACTATCATTATCAACTCTGCATCTTTTGGCTTCAACATTATGAATATGTGTATCACTACTATCGAGATTCATCAAAAATAGACCACTCTTCAAGGGTGCATGACCATAAAAGATGTTACTCATATAAATAGAACAACCATTATTCTCTGATTTAAATGAATAACCGTCTCGCATCAAACAAGATCCAGATATAATGTTCATGCTCAACGCTGGCACCAAATAACAATTATTTAGGTCTAATACTAATCCCGAAGGTAGATGTAGAGGTAGCGTGCCGACCGCGATCATATCGACTTTGGAACCGTTTCCCACGCGCATCGTCACCTCGTCCTTTGCCAGTGTTCGCTTAATCCGTAGTCCCTGTTTCGAGTTGCAAATATTAGCAACAGAACCAGTATCAAATACCCAGGTGCTACTGCGAGCTCTAGTAAGGTACACATCAATAACATGTATATCACATATACCTTTGTTCACCTTGCCATCCTTCTTGTCCGCCAGATACTTGGGGCAGTTCCGCTTCCAGTGACCAGTCTGCTTGCAGTAGAAGCACTCAGTTTCAGGCTTAGGTCCAGACTTGGGTTTCTTCTCTTGAGCAGCAACTTGTTTGCTGTTCTTTTTGAAGTTCCCCTTCTTCTTCCCTTTGCCCTTTTTTTTGAAACTAGTGGTCTTATTGACCATCATCACTTGATGCTCCTTCTTGATTTCTACCTCCGCAGCCTTTAGCATTGCGAAGAGCTCGGTGATAGACTTATCTATCCCTTGCATATTATAGTTCATCACGAAGCCTTTGTAGCTTAGTGGCAGTGATTGGAGAATTCTGTCAATGACACAATCATCCTGAAGATTGACTCCCAGCTGATTCAAGTGATTATAATACCCGGACATCTTGAGTATATGCTCACTGACAGAACCATTCTCTTCCATCTTGCAGCTATAGAACTTATTGGAGACCTCATATCTCTCAATCCGGGCATTTTGTTTGAATATCAACTTCAACTCCTGGAACATCTCATATGCTCCATGGTTTTCAAACCGACGTTGAAGTCCCGGTTCTAAGCCGTAAAGCATGGCACACTGAACTATCGAGTAGTCATCAGCTTTGCTCTGCCAGACGTTCATAACATCTGGTGTTGCTCCAGCAGCAGGCCTGGCACCTAGCGGTGCATCCAGGACGTAACTCTTCTGTGCAGCAATGAGGATAATCCTCAAGTTACGAACCCAGTCCGTGTAATTGCTACCATCATCTTTCAACTTTGCTTTCTCAAGGAACGCATTAAAATTCAACGGAACAACAGCACGAGCCATCTATCTACAATTAACATAAACAAGCAAGATACTATCAGGGACTATGTTCATGATAAGTTTAAGTTCAATTAATCATATTACTTAAGAACTCCCACTTAGATAGATATCCCTCTAATCTTCTAAGTGATCACGTGATCCAAATCAAAACTAATCCATAACCGATCATCACGTGAAATGGATTATTTCTCAATGGTGAACATCATCATGTTGATCATATCTACTATATGATTCACGCTCGACCTTTCGATCTCCGTGTTCCGAGGCCATATCTGCATATGCTAGGCTCGTCAAGTATAACCCGAGTATTCTGCGTGTGCAAAACTGGCTTGCACCCGTTGTAGATGGACGTAGAGCTTATCACACCCGATCATCACGTGGTGTCTGGGCACGACGAACTTTGGCAACGGTGCATACTCGGGGAGAACACTTCTTGATAATTTAGTGAGAGATCATCTTATAATGCTATCCTCAATCAAAGCAAGATAAGATGCATAAAAAGATAAACATCACATGCAATCAATATAAGTGATATGATATGGTCATCATCATCTTGTGCTTGTGATCTCCATCTCCGCAGCACCATCATGATCACCATCGTCACCGGCGCGACACCTTGATCTCCATCGTAGCATCGTTGTTGTCTCGCCAATCTTATGCTTGTACGACTATCGCTACCGCTTAGTGATAAAGTAAAGCATTACAGGGCGATTGCATTGCATACAATAAAGCGACAACCATACGGCTCCTGCCGGTTGCCGATAACTTGGTTACAAAACATAATCATCTCATACAATAAAATATAGCATCATGTCTTGACCATATCACATCACAACATGCCCTGCAAAAACAAGTTAGACGTCCTCTACTTTGTTTGTTGCAAATTTTACGTGGCTGCTACGGGCTTAAGCAAGAACCAATCTCACCTACGCATCAAAACCACAACGATAGTTTGTCAAATAGATTCTGTTTTAACCTTCTCAAGGACCGGGCGTAGCCATACTCGGTTCAACTAAAGTTGGAGAAACTGACACCCGCCAGCCACCTGTGTGCAAAGCACGGTGGTAGAACCAGTCTCGCGTAAGCGTACGCGTAATGTCGGTCCGGGCCGCTTCATCCAACAATACCGCCGAACCAAAGTATGACATGCTGGTAGGCAGTATGACTTGTATCGTCCACAACTCACTTGTGTTCTACTCGTGCAAAACATCAAACCATAAAAACCTAGGCTCGGATGCCACTGTTGGGGAACGTAGTAATTTCAAAAAAATTCCTACGCACACGCAAGATCATGGTGATGCATAGCAACGAGAGGGGAGAGTGTTGTCTACGTACCCTCATAGACCGAAGCGGAAGCGTTGACACAACGTAGAGGAAGTAGTCGTACGTCCTCCTCACGATCCGAGCGATCCAAGCGCCGTTACTCCGGCGCCTCCGAGTTCTTGACACACGTACAGCTCAATGACGTCCCTGGGTCTTGATCCAGCAAAACCTCCGGGGATGAGTTCTGTCAGCACGACGGTGTGGTGACGATCTTGATGAACTACCGACGCAGGGCTTCGCCTAAGCACCGCAACGATATGACCGAGGTGGAATATGGTGGAGGGGGGCACCGCACACGGCTAAGGAACGATCTCAAGGATCAACTTGTGTGTCCTAGGGTGCCCCCCTGCCCCCGTATATAAAGGAGCAAGGGGGGAGGGCCGGCCGGCCCTAGAGGCGCGCCAAGGGAGGGGGAGTCCTCCTCCTAGTAGGAGTAGGACTCCCCTTTCCTAGTCCAACTAGGAGGGAGGAAGGGGGAAGGAAAGAGAGGGAGAGGGAGAGGGAAAGGGGGGCCGCGCCCCCCTCAATTCGGACCGCCCATGGGCGGTGCGCGCCACCTCCTGGCGCGGCCCTCTCTCTCCCCTCGCGGCCCAATAAGGCCCATACTTCCCCCGGGGGGTTCCGGTAACCCCTCCGGCACTCCTGTATTATCCGAAACCACTCGGAACCATTCCGATGTCCGAACATAGCCGTCCAATATATCAATCTTTACGTCTCGACCATTCCGAGACTCCTTGTCATGTCCGTGATCACATCCGGGACTCCGAACTCCTTCGGTACATTAAAATGCATAAACTCATAATAACTGTCATCGTAACCTTAAGCGTGCGGACCCTACGGTTCGAGAACAATGTAGACATGACCGAGACACCTCTCCGGTCAATAACCAATAGTGGGACCTGGATGCCCATATTGGCTCCTACATATTCTATGAAGATCTTTATCGATCAGACCGCATAACAACATACGTTGTTCCCTTTGTCCATCGGTATGTTACTTGCCCGAGATTCGATCGTCGGTATCCAATACCTAGTTCAATCTCGTTACCAGCAAGTCTCTTTACTCGTTCCGTAATACATCATCCCGCAATTAACTCATTAGTTGCAATGCTTGCAAGGCTTATGTGATGTGCATTACCGAGAAGGCCCTAAGATACCTCTCCGACATTTGGAGTGACAAATCCCAATCTTGAAATACGCCAACCCAACAAATACTTTCGGAGACACCTGTAGAGCACCTTTATAATCACCCAGTTACGTTGTGATGTTTGGTAGCACACAAAGTGTTCCTACGGTAAACGGGAGTTGCATAATCTCAGAGTCATAGGAACATGTATAAGTCATGGATAAAAGCAATAGCAGCATACTAAACGATCGGGTGCTAAGCTAATGGAATGGGTCATGTCAATCAGATCATTCAACTAATGATGTGACCTTGTTAATCATATGACAACTCCTTTGTCTATGGTTAGGAAACTTAACCATCTTTGATTAACAAGCTAGTCAAGTAGAGGCATACTAGTGATACTCTGTTTGTCTATGTATCCACACATGTATTATGTTTCCGGTTAATACAATTCTAGCATGAATAATAAACATTTATCATGATATGTAAGGAAATAAATAATAACTTTATTATTGCCTCTAGGGCACATTTCCTTCAGATGTGATCCCGTTAATCAAATGACAACTCATGTCTATGGCTAGGAAAATCAACCATCTTTGATCAACGAGCTAGTCAAGTAAAGACATACTAGTGACACTATGTTTGTCTATGTATTCACACGTGTATTATGTTTCCGGTTAATACAATTCTAGCTTGAATAATAAACATTTATCATGAAATAAGGAAATAAATAATAACTTTATTATTGCCTCTAGGGCATATTTCCTTCATTGACTGATTTGCCAGAGGGGCACAAGGCCATTGGATTGAAGTGGGTCTATAAAGTGAAGAAGGACTCCGGAGTGCTGTGGTGAAGCACAAAGCACGACTTGTTGCGAAAGGATACGTTCAGCGACAAGGTATTGACTTTGATGAAGTGTTCGCGCCGGTAGCTCGCATTGAGACCGTGCGTTTGCTTGTGGCCTTGGCAGCTCAAATAGGGTGGGAAGTTCATTATATGGATGTGAAGTCAGCTTTTCTAAACGGAGTTTTGGAAGAGACCGTGTATGTTGAGCAACCTTCTGGTTTTGTCCAGAAAGGAAGTGAAAGCAAAGTTCTGAAACTAAGAAAAGCATTGTATGGTCTGCATCAAGCACCCCGGGCATGGAATGCCAAATTGGACAAGACCTTGACAGATTTGGGTTTTGAAAAATGTCCATAGGAGCATGCTGTGTACAAGAGGAAGAAGGATGGTGCAAGTCTGCTTGTGGGAGTGTACGTGGATGACTTGATCATCACCAGGGAGAACACAACAGAGATAGAAAACTTCAAGAACCAGATGAAGAATATGTTCAGCATGAGTGACTTGGGCCTACTCAGTTATTATCTTGGAATTGAAGTGAAGCAAACCCGACAAGGCATCTCGTTGTGTCAATCAGCTTATGCAGCAAAAATCTGGACAAGTGTGGCATGGGAGATTGCAAAGCAACTCAAACTCCTATGGAGCAAAGACTGAAATTGAGGAAAGTAAGTGATTCTCCGCTAGTTGATTCAACTTCCTATCGAAGCATAGTGGGAAGCTTGAGATACCTCACTACTAGGAAAAGGGCTATAGATAGGATTGGTACTAATGGCGCACCATGAAAGTAGTGCGCCACTACTATATACTAATGGCGCACCTGTTTGTGATACGCCATTAGTGTGGAAGACACTAATGGCGCACCGGAAACAGGGTACGCCACTAGTAAGAATTTTTTTCCATTTTTCCATACATACTAATGGCGCATCAGGTCCATAATGCTCCATTACTAGTTATAACTACTAATGGCGCACCAAGCAGACAGTGCGCCATTACTGCAAAAAAATTATTCTTTTTTTTGCAAAACTACTAATGGCGCATCTTCTCACAGTGCGCCATTACTAGTTTAAACTAGTAATGGCGCACTGTGAGAAGATGTGCCATTAGTATATATATATTTATTTATTTTTACTTTATTGCAAAACTACTAATGGCGCACCACCTGCTGGTGCGCCATTAGTAACCAGGGTTATTAATGGCGCATTTGCTTGTGGTGCGCCATTAGTAACCTGGGACCCCAACAAGATATTTTGGACAGCCCCACACCTACCCACTCACTTTCCCCACTTCATTCCATCCACCTCCTTCTCCAAGCTTTCGGCCATCTCCTCCTCCTCACCTCATTTCTACCATAGATTCATCAAAATTAAGTGGTGAAATTACCTTTTTTTATAGGTAAGTAAGGGAAAGCTATCTTCATGATGCAGATCTACTTTTTTTCTCCCTAGCTCGCTCCAACAACGTCCACATGCACTTTTTGTGGCCTAGCTAGATCTATGTATGTTTGTGGTGTTGCATGTGTTTGTGGTGTTGCATATATGTTTGTGTTTGAAGGTACCGGTATTTGAAATGCGATAGTTGCCAATATTTTGCCGGAATGTTTTGATTCATTTCCGTTTCGGCGAGAATTTTGGCACTATGCATTCTTTTTGGTCCTATTTTTAGAGAAGGTCATGCCAAATTTTTTCTTGGTTCTAAAATATCGTTTGCTCTACCCCGCAGGCGACCATGGTCCGCACGATGACTGAAGGCATCATGAATAGGTTTTTGAGCTCTGCGAAGGCCGAGATGCTTCAAAAGAACGAGACGGAGATAAGATGTCCGTGTCGAAGATGCAAGCTGAAGAGCCTTATTGCGGACCCGGATTCCGGGCAGGTGCCGGACCACCTGCTCTGCGTGGTTTCATGGATGGCTATCGGTGGCAAGGTGATGAAGATGACTATGAAGTCGTCCATGGCCGGTGCCGGGCAAGAAATGAGGAAGGGAAACAAGACAAGTACCACTGCGGCAAGGGCGGGCGAGAAGACGAAGAACCTCCAGGACATGATCACGATGGTGATGCTGTACACAGTCATCATGTAGAAGATGTCGTACATGATGATGAGGAAGATCAAGACGAAGGGCATGATCATGAAGATGAAGATGCCGGAGCAGACTACGATGGAGGCTGGGTGCAGGACCCTCATATTCAAGAGCTGCTTCTCAAGCAGACGGATAACGCAAGAGCTGCCGCCCGAGAGAAAGCCAAGCTGGATCAACTGGAGATAGACGCAGTTACTCCATTGTATGAAGGATGCAGGCCCGAGGATACCCGCCTGAAAGTAACGCTCATGGCTCTGGAGATGAAGGTAAAATACAAAATGACCGACGCATGCTTCGACGAGAACATGTCTTTCTGGCACGAACGTCTTCCCAAGGGGAACATGTGCCCGACCAGTTTCGAGGAGGCGAAGAAAATCATGTGTCCTATGGATTTACCGCACGTGAAATACCATGTGTGCATGAACAATTGTATCATTTATCGGGACGAGCACGCGGAGTCTACCATATGTCCGGTGTGCGGCGTCACTCGATACAAGAAGAGGAAGAAAGCTCCTCGAAAATCGGTGTGGTACTTTCCGATCACTCCTCGTCTGTAGTGGTATTTCACGGACCCTAAGGTAGCAAAGCTCCTGCGTTGGCACGTGGATAGGGAGGAGAAGAAGCGGGAAGATGACGGAAATGATCCGGAGATAAATAAAAAGACAAGATGCTGAGTCACCCTAAGGATGCGAGCCAATGGCAAGCCTTGAACTTCGAATACCCAGAATTTGGGAAGGATCCAAGGAACATCGTGCTGGGCGCGAGCACCGATGGAGTCAATCCGTTTGGCAGCCAGAGAAGCACACATAGCACCTGGCCTGTGTTTGTGTGGATGTACAACCTTCCCCCCTGGTTGTGCATGAAGAGGAAGTACATTCACATGAGTATGCTAATTGAAGGGCCGAAACAACAAGGGAACGATATCAATCTCTATCTGGGGTTGCTGAAGGAGGAGCTAGACACGCTGTGGAAAACGCCAGCCAATACGTGGGATGCCGCAGAGAAAGAATATTTCCCTATGAGAGCCGCACTGCTCCCGACGGTGCACGACTATCTCGGTTATGGATATCTCGCGGGGCAGGAAGTCCATGGATTTTCTGGATGTGTAAGGTGCATGGATGACACAATGTATCGCCAGCTAGATAGAGATCCCGGGTCTTCGAAAACCGTGTTCATGGGACATCGAAGGTGGCTTCGCGACGATGACCCGTGGAGGAAACGCAAGGATCTGTTCGATGGTGAAACCGAACCCCGAAAACGCCCGTGTACGAGGAGCGGCGAGGAAATAGACAAGCTATTGAAAAATTGGAAAGACTGCCCACTGCCGGGAAAGAAGCAAAAGGCGCCAGAGCCGGGAAAGAAGCGAAAGGCGCCAGAGCCGCTGCTGAAGGTATGGAAAACGAGGTCTGTTTTCTGGGACTTGCCGTACTGGAAGATCCACCGTGTGCCTCACAGCCTTGATGTCATGCATATCATGAAGAACGTGTGCGAGAGTCTGCTTGGTACCCTGCTCAACATGCCAGAGAGGACCAAAGATGGGCCGAAAGCAAGGGGAGACTTGAAATCAATGGGCATCAGGCAGGAGCTTCACGCTAATGATGATGATGATGATGATGATGATGATGATGATGATGATGATGATGATGATGATGAGGCGAAGCAGGACACAGAAAGTCGTCGCAAAGGCAAAATGGCCAAGAAGACCGGAAATGACTACCCTCCCGCGTGCTTCACTCTCAGTCAGGAGGAGATCGAGCAGTTTTTCACCTGCCTCCTAGGAGTAAAACTTCCTTACGGATACACGGGGAAGATAAGTAGATACCTAGACCCAGCGAAGCAGAAGTTCAGCGGGATGAAGTCTCACGACTGTCACGTGCTGATGACGCAGATACTTCCAGTTGCAATCCGTGGGATCATGCGCACGTCCGTGAAACGCTATTTGGCCTATGCAACTTTTTCGACGTCATCTCTCGGAATTCGATTGGCGTGAGGCAACTCAGAAGGCTACAAGAAGAGATCGTGGTGATACTATGCGAGCTTGAGATGTACTTCCCGCCCGCATTCTTCGACGTTATGGTGCATCTGCTGGTCCATATCGTGGAGGATATCATCCAACTCGGGCCGACGTTCCTGCACAACATGATGTCGTTCGAAAGGATGAATGGTGTCATCAAAGGATACGTTCGCAACATGTCATGTCCATAGGGAAGTATAGCCAGGGGCTTTCTGACTGAAGAGTGCATCTCCTACTGCACGAATTATCTAGGCATCGAGAACCCCGTTGGTCTGCCCGTCAACAGGCACCTCGGCAGGCTCGCTGGATGGGGTCACCGTGAGGGTCGCCGCGAAATGCATGTCGACTTCGAGGGTCGACTCGCCGACTTTGAAAGAGCAAACCTAGTCGCGCTACAACACATAGACGTGGTCGATCCTTGGGTGGTAGAGCACAAAACCTTTATTGAGAAGATGTACAATGACCGAGGCCAACAGAGGACGGACGGAGATATACTCAAAGAGCACAACTCATGTTTCACGCGCTGGTTCAAGCAGAAGCTTCTGTCGTACCCTTTACATGAGGATTCTTCTGCGGAAGAACAACTCATATTCGCCTTGTCACAGGGCGCCGAGCACAACCTGATGACCTATGAGGCGTACGATATCAACGGCTACACATTCTACACCGAGGACAAGGACATGAAGAGCGATGGTTATCAGAACTCCGAGGTAATGATGGAATCCTACACCAGCAACGACATGGACAGATACTATGGAAGGATCGAGGAGATCTGGGAGCTGAGCTACGCTGGAGAGAAGGTCCCGATGTTCCCTGTCAGATGGGCCAAGAGAGTCCTAAAAGAAGACCGGTATTTCACCACCATGGTTATACCCGAAGCCAAATCCAAGACCGCGGGCGCAAACGTCACCGCGAAAAATGAGCCATGGGTACTGGCTTCCCAAGTGGACCAATGCTTCTTCATTACCGACCCGCCAAAGTCCAGTCGTGTTGTCGTGAGGAGAGGCAAAAGGAAGATCATCGGAATGGATGGAGTAGCCAATGAGCAAGACTTCAACAAGTACGGCGACCCGAAGATCGAACATGACGACGATGATGAAGTAGCAGCACACACCACAAGAAGAAGCAGGACCACCCTACCTAAAGGACGTCCGTTCCACAGAAGAACTCCATTCGCGAAAAAGAAGGGCAAGAAGATTGTGAACAGATAGCTAGCTAAGATCGATTGTATTTAAATCGTAGTCTTCATTTCTCGATTGTATTTCATGGGCACTTTTTGATATCATGAATATTTTTAAATTTCACGGGCACTTTTTGAATTCATGAGGACACTCGATCTCGATCCCCCTCCACCGCCGCCGACGAGCACCCGGCCCCCCGCACCCTCCCCCGCTCCACCGCCGCCAACGGGCACCTCCCCCGCACCCTCCCCCGCTCCACCGCCGCCGCCGATGATATTTTCAAGTAACAAATTTGAACATATTTTTTAAAAAATTATTACAGTTTTTATAAAAAAATATTACTGTTATGAGTTAAACAAGTTTGAACATATTTAAACACAAATAAATATCAAACAGCATTTAAAAAGCAAAAAAAATATTGCGGAGCCTGGGAATCGAACCCAGGACCTCCTGGTGTGTGTGCTACGTGTTGACCAGTCAAGCTAGTGGGCGGGTTCTGATGTGGATTGGGTTAGGTGCAATATAACCTGTGCTGCAACTGTAATAAAACTAATGGCGCATCAGAGGTGGGTGTGCCTTTGCTATAAGAAAAAAACTACTAATGGCGCACCACGAGGTGGTGCGCCATTGCTATAGGATACCCCTTCGCCCGATCCCCCCTTCCCTCTCCCCCTCGCCAGTTCCCTCTCCCTCGATCCACCGCGCCGCTCCTTCCCTCGTCCCTCCCTCCACCGCGCTGCCGCCGCCGCTGCCCCGACCCACTGCGCCGCAGCCGCCCACGCGTCCCCGCCGCCTCCCTCTCCCCTTCCTCCCCCTCGATCCCGCGACCTCCTCGGACGGACGGCGGCGCGAGCCTCCCCGTGCTCCTCGACGGACGGGCTCCTCGACGGACGGACAGACGGCGGCTAGCCTCGTCGGACGCGCTCCTCGACGGCGGCGCGAGCCTCCCCGCGCGGCTGCTGCTCATCGACGACGGTTAGTCTCTGTCCCTCCCTCCCTCTCTCCCCCGCTCATCCCCATGCCCCCACGGGGCGGCGACCTAGGGTTAGGAGCAGGAGCTCGCCGCTTCCGCCCCGTCGTGCCGCCGTCGGGCTGTTGTAACATAAGATTCCCTGATACCTCTTTTCCCTAGATGTATGTGTTGCGGAGTAAGGGCTCTAGCAAGGAACTGCAATGAGGAAAGAGCCATGTGTGCTACGTGATTCATGAGCTCAGAGTAACAGAGGAACTGCTGTAGGAAGCATCTTGCAAATTCATGCCAAATTGTCAAATTGTTAAATCCTAATAGTTTTGCATGGAAATTTTATAGCTAGCCAGAGCTAGCCATATATTAATATTCAACCAAACAAAGTACACTCATAGTACACTAAAAGTATTGCCAATGAACCGGCCTGGAATCCAACTCATTAACACTGCAAAAGCCCTCGATTTTCCGTTGGGAACTTGAAACTAACTTGACTAGCTTCTTCTCTTCCTGAATCCAGAAGAAAAGAGCAAGACAAGTCTTACCAAATTGTTTGAATTTAGGGGAACTATATAAAAACATGGATCCTTCAGAACTCTACACAAGTGAATCTAGTCAACAAAGAGCAATATATGATCAGTCCTACTAAATCTCAGTTGAGTGAGACTTGGTTACTATTTTTTATGTAAGAATATGCAGGCTATATCATTGTACAAGCCAGGAATATTGTATAAAGAGGGCCAATGAAGGGATAAAAGATTAAAGGGGGGCAAACATATAAATGTAGATCATTTTGAACTAACTAACAAAAGGGTCTGTGTGTTGTATCCGGAGAAAAAAAATTGTGCTATTTCTGTTATGGTTTTGTGGACATTATTTGACCTTATGGTAACTAGTTGGGGTCAGGTTTTGGGGTTTTGATTATTGGTATGAAGTACTGACAGAGGATCTTATTCACACCAAGTTTTAGTTAAACACTAGTACTTGAATGATTTTGTGCTACTTCTGTTAACAGAGAATGGCATGTTAATACCATATAGGTACCCAAATATGTAGGTGTAGTTTGTGTTTTTATTTGTTCACACTGTCGCTGTATTGCTCAATTAGACAATTAGTCTTTATGAAGAAGAAGAATAAAGCTACTGCTGCTGCTGTTATGCCTGTATTCACTGCTGCTGCTGTTGTACTTGTGATGATGTTGTACTTGTGATGATGCTACTTGTGATCTTCTGAAATGACCCATTGGGGACTTCATTGCGCGGGGATAATGAATTCGCAGGTACCCCGAGAGGCCCTTGAGTTTGCCGGAATGTCGATTAACTTCCGTTCCGGCAAATTCGGGTACTCCATATGTCCTATTTTTAGCAAAGGGCATGCTGAAATTTTCCGTGAATTTTAGCCTGACTTTGCTAAAAATCGGACATATGAGGTACTTGCTACTAATGCATGGGCCGGGGTATCTTAGTACTTAATTAAGTAGGATCAACTACCCCTTTATTCTTGTTGTATTAAACCATAGGTGGCAATAGAGCCAAGTGATTAGTGCCAAGTGATTAGGCCCAACCTAGGGTGCCTCGGCATCGATAAACCCTAAATGATGAAAACTTAACTTGGCTGCCCCGGATGCCTTGGTGTCGATGAGAACCTAAATGATGTACGCTTAGGCTTTTAGGGTGTCGCATCGGCGTCGACAAACCCTAAATGATGAAAGCTTAGGCTTTTAGGGTGCCTCTATGTCGACAAACCCTAAATGATGAGACCATGATCTTGTTCCTTGACAATAACCAACTTTTTGACCAAACTTTTTTCCTATTTAGAGCGAAACATGGCCCACAACGATGACGCCGGTGGTTCGGGCGGCAAGCCATTCTGGGAGTTGTCCCAGGAGATGGAGGAACAACCTCACCGCTATGAGGACGCCGCGGAAGACACCGATCCATATTACACAACCCCTAGTGGCGTCGGGGATGACACCACTGATGGTGCCGCCGAGGATGCCACCACTGATGATGGCGGCGCACACACAGATGGCAGCCAACCGAAGAAGCAAAAGAAGGACCGGCGCCCGAATGCGCTCCGCGCCCTCAAGGAGGAATTCACTCAAGTGGACTCCGACGGGAATCCAACGGAGCCCAAACATATAGTCAAGGGGTACTCGCTTCAGCTCGGGTGCATTCTCCGGAGCACCGTCTCGATCAACACCGAGAACCTTAGGCATAAGGACCGAGGGAATTTGCGCAACCTCCTCTTCACGAAGCTGCACGAACGATACAAGTTCCCCGCCGAATTTGAAAACACACGCCTCTCAGGGAATAAAGTGAACAATGCCGCCCTCACGAAGATGAGCACGGCCCTGTCTAATTGGAAAAGCGCGGTGAAGAGAATAATTGATAAAGGTGATAGTTATGACAAGATCAAGGCGAAATATCCTTTGATGAGCGAAGATGACTACAAGGAGTTCAAGATCAAGTGCGAGAGCCCCGCAACCTCCAAATCAAGTCAGTGGGGGAAAGAAATGCGGGAGTTGAACTTAGGGGAACACAAACTCGGTCCCGGCGGTTACAGAGTGGCGGAGCCTATATGGGACAAGGAGGACGCGGAGCGTGCCGAGCAAGGCCTACCGCCCCGCTTCGAGAAATACAGCGGTGACAAGCAGACCAGGAACTATGTCAGGGCCCGGTACAAGGAGGACCCGATAACAAAGGAGCTTACCACGGATCCGAAGACCAGGGCGCTTGAGCTTCTTCTGGTAAGGAATACACCCCCGCGTAATTAGCTCCATATGGTTGCACTCTAGTTAATCCCCAATATTTCTAAATGGTTCACGTTCCTTTCGCAGGACACTGAAAGCAGTAGCGCGGGGTCGTCTAAGAGCTCCCCTTTCGACACCCCTTTAAATAGGGCGTTGAACGTAATGAAAAACAAGGATAAGCTCAATAAGCCGACGTCAGCTGGTCGTGTGGCCGGCAAAGTCTTGTCCACAAAATGGGGGTCATACTATACCGCTGGTGTGCGGAAGGACAAAAAGACCAGCTCGGAAAGTCAGACGCGCGAGGTTGAAGAACTCAAGGCACTAGTGGCGCGGATTCCGGAGCTTGTCCAAGAGCAAGTGCAACAACAACTTGGAACGACGCTCAACGCCATGGTGCCTACGTTGATTCATGGACTGACGACGTGGATTGCGGGCGGCCAACAGGGGCCTCCCCCGGTTCCCAGCTTCATGGCCAGCAACTCGCACAGCGCGCAGGCAGCGCCATTGGTGTCTCCGGCGGCGCCATTGGTGTCTACGGCGGCGGCGCCATTGGTGTCTCCGGCGGAGGCAGTATTCGTGTCTCCGGCGCCGGCACGGGCATTGGAGCTTAATGCACCCGGGTAAATCATTCAGGGACCGCTCGCCCGTGCCGCACTCGCGGGCGGCAGGGCGAACCCTAGCCGCCGCCGGCCAGCGGCCCTCCCCCAACCCTTCCTCCCCCCTGCCGCCGCCCGAGGGCGCCGCTAGGCGAAGCCCGGCTGGCATCGGCGGCGGTGGGGCCTTCTTCCCTTCTTCCTTGGCTTCCGGCGGCGCGAGACGCAGGGCCACGGTGAGGAGCGCGTCATTCGCGCGGGACGGTGCGACGGCGACCCAGGCGGCGCGCAGGTGGTGTGGCCGTGCGGCGGAGCGGCGACGGCTGCGTGGATCTAGTGGCGCGGGCTTGTGCGTGGGGAGGGCGAGGTGCTGGCTTCTTCGGAGCTTCCTCGTCAGATCCAGGCGCAAGGGCCGCGGGCCACGGTGGCGCGGGCTGGGGACGGTGTCCAGCTAGGCTGGGCCGGCCTCCAGCATGGTGCGGCGTGCCGGCTGGTGCGCTCGTGGCGGGGCATGGTTGTACGGGCGGGGGGGCTGCAGATCTGGTGGTGGCTGCGGTGGCGCCCGTGCGGTCGACGCGGGTGGTGGTGGCGGTGTCTCCGGGAGGGGACGGCAAGGCGCGTGGCTCCGGTGGTGCGTGCCCGGCGACTCCGGCGCTTGGAGCTCGCCGGGCGACGCGGATGGGCAGCGGCCGGGCGTGGCTGCTGCTCCGGCCGTGGGCGGCGGCATGGGTAGGCCTCGGTGGCCTACCGGTGTCGTGGCGGCTTCACAGTGGCTCGATGGATCTGTCCGCGGCAATGGCCGATTTCTCCGGCGTCGGTTTGTCTGCGTTCGGGCCGTCTCGGCCTTCACCCCATCTCCTCATTGCCCGGGCACTTCTCCCATCAAAGGGCTGGTCCTCTCCCAGCTGCGGTCCACCGCTCGTCTCGCGCCCGATGCCGCAGGACAGAGCTCGTCTCGCGCACGATGCAGCAGGACCAAGCTCGTCTCGCGCACGATGCAGCAGGACTGACCTCGTTCCCCTCTCGTTGCTGCAGGACCGAGCTCAGCTTGCGCTTGGGGCAGCAGGATGGGACGGTGGATGCTAGTTCTGGCCGACCTATTGGGTCTTGATGTTGGGGGTCACCCAGGGGCGCGAATGGTGGGACCTTTCCGCTCGTCTCTTTCGTTGGGATGCGGCGGGTCACGGGTGAGGTGGTGTCATGGTCTTGGATGCTGGGGTGGCGGCCCTGGTGGTGGTGGTTGCGCGGTGCTCTTGGACAAAGCCCGTGCCTTGGTGCTGCCCGGTCACCATGGTCGTGTGGGCAGCGTGGTTGCCAGGGTGTGGCGTTCGGTGGCAGTGATTGTTGGCCGAGGTGAAAACCTGCTCTATCTTCGGACGGACCGGCGGCGGCGAAGATCGTTCCCTTCTTGAAGGCGTCGTCGCGGCTTTCATTGCCCGTCATGTGGCTCTGGGGGAAACTCTGATCCTTGGATCGGGCGGTGGCGGCGCTCTGGCGTCGTATCCTTCCTGAAGGCGCCGCCTTGGAGCGCATGGTTCGTCATATGTAGCTTCATTCTTCGGAGCGGTAGTGCTAGGAGTGGTGTTGCTGCGCTCAGCGCCTATGTATCCTGTCTTGGGTGTGTGCGTGTGTTGCGGTGGCGTGGCGTGTGGTTGTACTGGATGCTTGTGGTTTGATGCTTTATATATAAAGCGGGGCGAAAGCCTTTTTCGGTAATGCACCCGGGTGTACGCTGGCAGCACCTCGCCAGCAAGCGCCCCCCTCCGTCAGCTGCACGCCCGCCGTTGGCGGTGCCTCGACATTAGCCGAGCTCGACGGCATCACGGTAACTAAGCCTCTCGGCCGATGACTTCATCTCCTTGCCTTTGACTGGGCATCCCTGACGCCCTGTACATGTTTTCGCAGGGCACCGCCGAAGTTCCTTGCACTCTTCTGCACTTCGTGGGCGCCGAGTTGGTCGATGTCGCCAAGGGCAGAATCGTTCAACCGGGCAACCCCATGTTCCACGGTAATCCGATGCCACCCACAATGTATAAGGTTGAAGTGGTTCGGGTGCTGCCAGGCTGCGACGAGCTGTTACCTCCGATTCGACCCGTTGGGGCCGACGAAGAAGATGAGATGACCCTCAGCACCTGCGTAAACTGGCCCCTGCTTTGGCCGAAGAGCCAGATTCGTTTGGGGGCGGGGGACACCACCCCACAGACAAGACCGCTAGTTGTGCCGGCGCCAAGCCATGGCAAGAACGCCGCAACGCTACGGACCTATCGGACATCCATATGGCACAGGATCTGGACAGCCCTATGGCACAGGATCCGGACGGCGACGACAACGACGACGGTACATTTACCAAAGTTGATAAGTACTTTGCCGAACATGGGTACGCTGACGAGTTCTGCGGGCCTCTTTCTCAAGAACCCAACCAAGACGACCGCGATCTAGCTGGTACGGCGGAGAAATCCAATTGCAACAGGCGTCGTCTGGCGTTCAGTTCTCAGGACACGCCTCCAGCTCCCGCCTTCACCGAGCCTCAGATAGCTGAGGTGCGAAATATTATCAGCCCCAACACGCTCAAGAAGGCGGTCTGTGAGCAGAACTCGGTCCCATTACAGGAGATCAAGAAGAAGGGACGGAAACGAAAGACTAACAAGGGCGCCGGTGCGAGCTAGCCGGCACCGAGTTCGATCCGTGCTCAGGACGGGCCACCTTCACCTAAGGATATCTCGAGGAGGGTGCATGTGGCGGGTAGGGTGATGCTACCGCCAAATATGCTGAATGCTGCAACCGGTGCTATGCGGAGTCTGCACGACAGTGTTCTTTCTTTGGAGAAGCGGCGTCTCAGAGAGAAGGATGTGGCATACCCGGTTTTTGTGGCCAAGGTGCTAGAGATCAAGGGCTTTGTGGATGGCGACATCGGGGGTACGATCGTCCTGCGGTTTGATGACATCTTTGCTATGTTTAACCTTCATCCGCTGCACTACACCTTTGTTCGGCTGTTTTTGCTGAGCATGCAGATGCGGATCATTAGAGACAAGACCCCGGACATCGTGATAGTCGACCCCTTCTACATGCGTGCCAAGCACTTGAGGACCGCCAAGTTGCTAGTTCACACCTCGAAGGCGTCATTCTGGCAAACGCAGATAAGGATAACTTCCTTGTGGCTTACTTTCCCGAGTAAGTCATCCCTTAACCGCCCCGTAACATATGATTTCTTAGATTTCAATCGTTCTTTTTTTTCTAACATTCCATGTTCTGTGCAGTGACACACATTGCACACTCATCCTCTTAAGCCCGAAATATTCCATGGCCACGTATTTAGACCCGAACCGTAACTCCAACATAGACTACACAAATGTCAAGAAAGTTCTTGATGATGTTCTCCCGGGCTACGCCAAATCTGGAGGCACCTTCACCAGGCCAGTTCGTAAGTACGGCAAGCACATGTTCTCACACAATACGAAGTTCTGCTGCGTCAAGCAGCCACCTGGCGGTCAGAAGGATGCCTACTACGCCCTCCATCACATGCGGGCGATCGTAAGGGACCATCATCAACTTCTGCTACCAGATAATCTCAAAGATTGGGCTGCGAGCTTGTCGGCAGTCCAGGACGCGGACCTCAGACAAGAATTCTTTCGCATCCAGTCGCAGTTTGCGGACATCATCCATCAAGATGTCCTTCATACCGCGGGGCAGTTCTTCCTCAGATATCAACCGTCCAACAGTGAGATAGATGAAACGCTACGAATGCAGGGTGACAACGACCGTGATTTCATGACCATCACGACAGACGGCGGCTTCACCCACGCTCCTGTCCGATGAGTCGAGTCGAAAGTAGTGATGTGTAGTTCTGAAACATTGATTGGCTCATGTTGTAATTAAACTTTAATGAATTCGTATGTCTCTTTGGTTTGGACAGTTGTTCAACTTAGATGTAATTGATGCTATTTATTAGTAGGACTATGAATCGTGCTATTAATGTCTTGCTTTTCTCTTCCCATCCTTTTGTTGCATACTTACATATTGCTTATGTATTGTCTGTTGTTTGGCTTGTGCATAGAGATGCCGTCGTATGTCGTGTACAAGGGTAAGGTTCCCGGAGTCTACGATGACTGAGAGGAGTGTCGGAGACAGGTTCACCGATTCAGCGGTAACAATTACAAAGGGTACACCACTAGGGCGGAGGTCGAATCTAGATACGCACGCTATCTAGTGGGAGAGAGGAGGGAGCGTTGGAGGAACCGGATGAAGACCAGTTTGATCGCGATGATGCTCATCGTGATGACCACAACTCTCTTCTATGTGATGGTAGTTTAGATGATCGATAACGACTTGTAATGTGAAGACAAACTCGATACTCGCGGTCTTGAGACTTGTAATGTTTTATCTTTGTTCGGTCTTTTGAATTCGGAGACTAATATGATGAATTGTATTCGGAGACTAATCTTCTATTGTATTCGATGAAACTGATGTTGCTGTGTGCTGCTGTCTATATTCTGTCTAATAATATATTTTATATTCTGTCTAATAATATATTTTGTAACCTGCGCAAAAATCAGAAAAGGAAAAAAATAAACCAAATATTCATACTAATGGCGCATCACAACCAGGTGCGCCATTAGTATGCCAAAGGATACTAATGGCGCATCAGCGGAGAATGCGCCATTAGTATGACAAAGCCATGCTTACGTATGGCCCCTCCGGAGGCACACTAATGGCGCATGCTGTTACATACTAATGGCGCACTAGTGGGTGCGCCATTAGTATACCAGATACTAATGGCGCATCTGTGGTGCACCATTAGTAAGATATACTAGTGGCGTGCTACTATTGGCGCACTGGTAATGCGCCATTAGTAGGCAAAACCAGTGCGCCATTAGTAGGCCCTTTCTTAGTAGTGCCTAGTGCACACTTGTCCGAATATATGCTATGCCGTTGGTTATGTCAGCCGGTACATGGAGCAGCCGTTTGAAGAACACATGACAGCGGTAAGACATATTTTGAGGTATGTGTGAGGCACTCTGAATCATGGGTGTTTCTATAAGAGAGAGGGGAGGAACCAGCTGAAGTTTGTTGGGTTCAGTGATAGTGATCATGCGGGTGACATCAATGACAGAAAGAGTACCTCGGGTGCCATCTTCTATGTTGGTTCAAACCCAATCAACTGGGTATCACATAAGCAAAAAATTGTGGCCATCTCCTCATGTGAAGCTGAGTATATCGCAGCAGCATCGGCAGCATGTCAGGGCATATGGCTGGGGCATTTAGTTGCTGATTTACTTGGCGAAGATTCAGTTCAAGTTGTGCTCAAGGTGGACAACCAATCTGCGATCTTGTTGAGTAAGAATCATGTCCACCATGATAGAAGTAAACACATAGATCTTCACTATCATTTCATATGGGATTGTGTTGAATCTGGCAAGATCAATGTTGAGTATGTGAGAACTGAGGACCAGTTGGCTGACATCCTCACAAATTCTCTTGGGAGACTATAGTTTCAGGAGATGATGGAGAAGATTGGGATGAAGGCGCTGGATGATGGGCAATGAGCTTAAGGGAGAGAATGTTATCATTAATCTCGTTGCTTTGTTGTTTCCTAGTTTTTTCTGTCACGTTGGATATGTTGGGTCTGTAGGAGTGCACGTTGCAGGGTGTTGCATGTGCCTTAGATTTCCAGTTTATAATTAGCTTGTTGCAAATAAAATAGGGCTTGTCACGTGTGTATGTGCACGCACAGGATTAGTTTGAGCCGTAGTTGTCCTGGTCAGCTTCCGAGCGATCTTCCGTGGGATGGCACGGGCAAATAGGATCGAGCGGAAACTTAGCGATGGAATAGGCCACGATATGTTGTACGTGCTGCCTAAGAGAATAAGGAAAGTGGAAACAGAAAAGACGCAATTAGTGCGCGTCGCCAAAACCTGTGTGCTCGCCTTCTATGTCTCGCGTGCGTTCGTGTTCTTCGTGTCCACAAATCGCGTGCGTTTGAGTGATCCAGGGGCTGAATTCCCTGACAGCGGCTCCGTGCTGACCCACGGCCGCTCCGGGTCGGTCCATGAGATCCAGAGCCACCGCAATCTAAGGGCACGGCTAAAGCGCTCGAGGTCGAGGATCCCTAGTCATCTATGCGTTGTGGGAGTGCACACCGCTGACCAATTAACCTTGCAGCTGCCACCTGTGATCTCCTCATCTTATTTCCAGAGGAATCTACGCCGGCATTTGTCAATCTCCTTGAGTAGTTTCTTTAGCACTCGAAGGACAGACAATGCGAAGGTTGGCATAGCGCTCAGGACACATCTAACCAGGACTTGCCTGCTAGCTATGGGCAACAGTTTTCCTTTCCAGCCCGCGAGTCAAGCTTTGATCCTATCTATGATGAACTGCAAGTTTGCTAATCTAAGTCTGGAGAGGGTGAGCGGCAAACCAAGGTAGGTCGATGGGAACTGCCCCTCGGTTCCTCCAAAATTTTGTAGCACGTCCGCAAGGTCGATACTCTCACATCTAATGGGTAGTGCCACCGACTTTGAGGGGTTGATGTGTAGGCCTGTGGCTGCTCCAAACTCATGAAGAGTACCCATAATTAGATGCATGGCTATCTAACTATGCGCAACCCTGACCTCCTCAAAAAATGGGGATGTCGGCCCGACAATTTGGCGCCTTGGGCTTCCGCTCTAGGTTGTCTCCTCCGCAACACTCCTGTTGTCCAAAAGAGGCCTCTTAGAGAAAAAAAATACCGTGCTATGACAAAATAGCGAGTCTTTTAAAATAGGCTATAGCGTGCTATTTTGTCTCACTGCTTCCTACCCATCAAGCCATGCACTCTAAACACCGTTCAAGAGACTCAATACAATTATCCACCGAATTCCGCTATATTCATCTTTCGATACTTTGTCATGGCAACCTACTTAGTGGATAAAATACTCATTTAAGAGGGGCGGCCTTCTGTTGACTGTACTGTCAATGCACCTGCAATCTTTGCTATCTCGGATGAATAAACTCCTATCCGTAAGTTCAGCCGTCAAGAGTTATGTGTTGATTGTACCATAAGTTGCAGCAGCTAGCGGGGGGTTGATGATAATTAATCGAATGGAGCTTTGTCCAATCATTCCCACCTGCTTAATTAGCTACTCTCAGACTAATTAAACAACATCTAATGAGTGGCTGTAGCTAACACTTGTTTTAAAATTGTATTTGTTGTCATTAGAACACATTTAGTTGACAACGTTTATCTCGATCGTCTCTTTTGGCATTACTATGTGGTGAAATCTATAGCCTATAAACGGTGCGCACGGTGTCCGATATTCCGATCCGTGTAACAGCGACTTCCTAACAGCAATTGGGGCCTCAAGCCTGATATATATGCTCCAAATCTCCCGAAACCAGTCCACAATTCTGTCCTCATGGAACATGCTGTCTTAATTAAGTGATTTAGCCAGTCATAAAGATCGAAAATAATCAACGAAAGATTTGTATAAATCAAGGAGTACATCAGTTGGAACTGGGCGGTGAAGGATCACATGGCCACAAAGGGTATCCCAGGAGCTAGCGGCAGTTCCACGTGCTGTCCACTCAGAAGAGTTCAATACTACCAAGTACCAACATGCAGGATAGCATCGTACACAATTGTGATTTTTTTTTCTTTTTTGAAAAAAAAAACTAAATGGGTCGATACAAGATGTGTCCACATTCCTACAAAATTCAGATTCAAGTTTGGTCTAAGCAGATAAGCAAACAAGATAAATCCAGACAAAGATAAGCAAACAAGACAAGTATTTGGTAATTAACATTATAATCATGGTGTTCATGGGTGATGAACTGATCTTACGCGGATCTTACGATTGTGCTGTGAGTCGCTGAAGACAAAGGATCATGGGGTAGGAGCCCGAGAAGATCTCATTGTGACTACAACGATATGGTATCTACCTAGGTTCAAACCATCGAGATGAGTAATAGCTGCACGTCCTACTGTGAGTGTATGTTCATATGATGGTTTACATAGTACAAGAACAATATTGCATCTACAAATCTGAGTCCTATGAGAATGCCAACCGAAATGACTTGAGTCTTTGGTCTCCGAGCTTTTACATTATGCATCTTAATCGACAAGAAGTCTTTAGTTCTCAGTGTGATATACGGCCCGAGCTCCAACCGAACTAGGTAAGGTTCTTATAGTTATGATAGAATGATGGAGTCAACGCATCCAACCTTATCTTCTTTGAGTACCTACATTTGTATGACTACATACGGGTGTACCCTAAGCACACGTTGGTTGACGCGGTATGTTTTATGCCTTTGATAGTTCAACATAATCTACCAGCAGTGGTAGTGTATGTGCGAGACGACATGGTAATTTTTACCAGTTTGGTATGATAACCGGTGTATTACCGTATGGTAACAAAACCGTCTTTAAAGTTTTGTCCTAACTTATCCAGTGGGATTTAGTACCATAGCTCTTGCCATAAATGGTAAAACAGGTCGTTAATTGGATGGACAGTTTGAACAAAAACATCATTTTTTTTTCAATTTCCTGAAATTAACCTTTAATGTGCTAATTTCCCTCCTCCTGACTTTTTCGGTTGGAACTGGTTGTATTTCCGTTCTTTGCATTAAGTACTATTTTCTCAGTATGTTGGGAGTGTCCATACTATATGCCTTGGAAAATGCCCACCTCACCATGCTTGGAAGAAAGGTCCACCTCAGTAATTATATAAAATAAATCATATATATATTTCTTGCGCCAGTCCTCATATTAATAATTCAATTATTCAATTTTCAAACTATCAAATTTCATCAAAATATATTGCAATCAGTTCCTGCAGCAACGCGCAGGGTATCATCTAGTTTCTAAAACAAATCATATGTGATATTCAACAACAGACTTTGCTATGTTTTGTTAAATGTATGCTGATAGTGCAACTATGATCAAATAAAATCATTAATTTTTTAAGAAAGCGAGGTTAAACTAAGGGTGGACACGGTCCGGGCCAGTGCGGTCCCTGACGGAGCCTCGCTTTGGACTGACCCAGACCAGATTGGACCATGCTTACGTACAATCTCTGGAACAGACCTACTGCACCTCAGCTCAGTGAGGACCGAGGGCGCCGGCTGGACTAACTTTGCATGCGCTGGGAGGTTTTAGAATTTTTGACAGAAAATTAAAAAATGTAGGTGCTAAAATTTGAACATATAAATCATTAGGTTGCAGAAGAGGTTCAAATGGACGAAGAATAAGCAAGTTCGCCAAAGAAAAAAAAGCACATGGATCATTGTACAAATTTGAACAAGGCCATGAAGGTGTCCATTTGCAGCACTCCCAGATTACTAAGTGATGAAAGCTTAAAACATGTGAACAATTACCAATTGACGGTGTAGGCATGTAGGTGCAGGTGCAACCGCCCCATCCCCTACGTCCTCCAGCTTCGCAATAGATGGCGGCCAACCAACAAGGTGGTGGTTGAGGACAGGCATGTGGAGACAGAAATGGTCAACGACGGCCGGATAGGTGCAGCCGTGCAGACATGATGCTCCCTCCTTGGCTCATCCACTCCTTCTTTTGCCGCGTGCATGAGGAGACGAGGAGGTGGTGGTCGACGAGATGACATCTACAGGAGGAGGTGCTGGTGGTCGACGTCGGTAACGACAGCTGATGGAGGTGGCGCTCCCCCCCCCCTTCGGTCGTTTGGGTGGGCAGTTGCACAGGGGGAGGGGGAGGGGGCTGAGGACTTGCCATAGCTTGGCCAAAATCAGACCGGCACTAATGTGCTTCACCTTTTACCCTTTTTCTACTAGTGCCAGCATGCATCTAGAGTATTAAGTTCAAGAAAACAGAGTAACGCCTTAAGCAAGATGACATGATGTAGAGGGATAAATTCATGCAATATGATAAAAACCCCATCTTGTTATCCTCGATGGCAAAAATACAATACGTGCCTTGCTGCCCCTACTGTCACTGGGAAAGGACACCGCAAGATTGAACCCAAAGCTAAGCACTTCTCCCATTGCAAGAAAAACCAATCTAGTACCCCAAACCAAACTGATAATTCGAAGAGACTTGCAAAGATAGCCAATCATACATAAAAGAATTCAGAGAAGATTCAAATATTTTCATAGATAATCTTGATCATAAACCCATAATTCATCGGTCTCAACAAACACACCGCAAAAATAAGATTACATCGAATAGATCTCCACGAGAGATGGGGAGAACATTGTATTGAGATCCAAAAAGAGAGAAGAAGCCATCTAGCTACTAACTATGGACCCGAAGGTCTGAGGTAAACTACTCACACTTCATCGGAGGGGCTATGGTGATGATGTAGAAGCCCTCCGTGGTGGATGCCCCCTCCGGCGGAGCTCCGAAACAGGCCCTAAGATGGGATCTCGTGGGTACAGAAGGTTGCGGCGGTGGAATTAGGTTTTTGGCTCCGTATCTAATCGTTTGGGGGTACGTAGGTTTATATAGGAGGAAGAAGTACGTCGGTGGAGCAAGGTGGGGCCCACGAGGGTGGAGGGCGCGCCCTGGTGGGGTGTGCGTGCCCCCCTACCTCATGCTCACCTCCTTTCTTTCTTGACGTAGGGTCCAAGTCTCCTGGATCACGTTCGGTGAGAAAATCACGTTCCTGAAGGTTCCATTCCGTTTGGACTCCATTTGATATTCCGTTTCTTCGAAACTCTGAAATAGGCAAAAAACAACAATTCTAGGCCGGGCCTCCGGTTAATAGGTTAGTCCCAAAAATAATATAAAAGTGGAAAATAAAGCCCAATAATATCCAAAACAGTAGATAATATAGCATGAAGCAATCAAAAATTATAGATACGTTGGAGACGTATCATGTACATGTACTAAAACCCAAATAGGGGACGACCACCAATATTGATAAAGAATTTGATTATTCTTTATTTAAAATCAAAACCATTTGGATGAAGCAATTTTACCTCTCTAAGATTTGGTGTAATCATATGTTCATCCCTCCTATTATTATCCAACTGGAGAATTCCCTTAAGGAAATATGCCCTAGAGGCAATAATAAAGTTGTTATTAATACTTCCTTATATCATGATAAATATCTATTATTCATGTTAGAATTGTATTAACCGGAAACTTGATACATGTGTGGATACATAGACAAAACGGTGTTCCTAGTAAGCCTCTACTAGACTAGCTCGTTAATCAAAGATGGTTAAGTTTTCTAACCATAGACATGTGTTGTCATTTGATGAACGGGATCACATTATTAGAGAGTGATGTGATGGACAAGACCCATTCGTTAGCTTAGCATAATGATCGTTTAGTTTTATTTCTATTGCTTTATTCATGACTTATACATGTTCCTCTGGCTATGAGATTATGCAACTCCCGAATACTGGAGGAACACCTTGTGTGCTATCAAACGTCACAACGTAACTGAGTGATTATAAAGATGCTCTACATGTGTCTCCAAAGGTGTTTGTTGGGTTGGCATAGATTAAGATTAGGATTTGTCACTCCGTGTATCGGAGAGGTATCTCTGGGCCCTCTCAGGTAATGCACATTAGTATAAGCCTTGCAATCAATGTGACTAATGAGTTAGTTGCGGGATAATGCATTACAGAACGAGTAAAGAGACTTGCCGGTAACGAGATTGAACTAGGTATGATGATACTGACGATCGAATCTCGAGCAAGTAACATACCGATGACAAAGGGAACAACGTATGTTGTTATGCGGTTTGAATGATAAAGATCTTCGTAGAATATGTAGGAGCCAATATGAGCATCCAGGTTCTGCTATTGGTTATTGACCGGAGATGTGTCTTGGTCATGTCTACATAGTTCTCGAACCTGTAGGGTCCACATGCTTAACGTTCGATGACGATTTGTATTATGAGTTATATGTTTTGGTGACCGAAGTTTGTTCGGAGTCCCAGATGAGATCACGGACATGACTAGGAGTCTCGAAATGGTCGAGATGTAAAGATTCATATATTGGAAGGTTGTATTCGGACATCGGAATGCTTCAGTGCTTCGTGTATTTTTTCGGAGTACCGGGAGGTTACCGGAACCCCCCGGGGAAGTGTTGGGCCAACATGGGCCTAAAGGGAGAGAGAGGAGGGAAGCCCGCAAGGGTGGCCGTGCGCCCCCCTCCTAGGGAGTCCGAATAGGACAAGGAGGAGGTGGCAGCGCCCCCCTTCCTATTCCCTCCGGTGGAGAAAGGAAATGAGGGGGGACCGAATCCTACTTGGACTAGGAGTCCAAGTAGGACTCCCCCTTGGCGTGCCCCTCCTGGCCGCCTGCCTCCTCCCCCCTCCTTTATATACGGGGGCGGGGGGCACCCCAAAGGCACACCAAGATTTCTCTTAACTGTGTGCGATGCCCCCTCCACAGTGTACGCCTCCGGTCATAGCGTCGTAGTGCTTAGGCGAAGACCTGCGCGGATCACATCACCAACACCGTCGCCATGCCGTCGTGCTGACGGAACTCTCCCTCGACCCTCTACTAGATCAAGAGTTCGTGGGACATCATCGAGCTGAACGTGTGCTGAACACGGAGGTGTCGTATGTTCGGCACTTGGATCGGTTGGATCATGATGAAGTTCGACTACATCAACCGCGGTAACATAACGCTTCCGCTTTCGATATAGGAGGGTATGTGGACACACTCTCCCCCTCTCGTTGCTATGCATCTCCTAGATAGATCTTGCGTGATCTTAGGAATTTTTTTGAAATTACATGCTACGTTCCCCAATAGTGGCATCCGAGCCAGGTCTATGCGTTGATCATATGCACGAGTAGAACACAAAGAGTTGTGGGCGATAATAGTCATACTGCCTACCACCAACGTCTAACTTTGATTCGGCGGTATTGTTGGATGCAGCGGCCCGGACCGACATTACATGACCGCGTTCATGAGACTGGTTCTACCGACGTGCTTTGCACACAGGTGGCTGTCAGGTGTCTGTTTTTCCAACTTTAGTTGAATCGAGTTTGACTATGGCCGGTCCTTGTTGAAGGTTAAAACATCACACTTGACGAAAAATCGTTGTGGTTTTGATGTGTAGGTAACAACGGTTCTTGCTAGAAGCCCGTAGCAGCCACGTAAAATTTGCAACAACAAAGTACAGGACGTCTAACTTGTTTTGCAGGGCTTGCTGTGATGTGATATGGTCAAGACATGATGTGATATAAGTTTTTGTATGAAATGATCATGTTTTGTAGAAGTTATCGGCAACTGGCAGGAGCCTTATGGTTGTCGCTTTATTGTATGAAATGCAATCGCCATGTAATTGCTTTACTTTATCACTAAGCGGTAGCGATAGTCGGAAAAGCAATAGTTAGCGAGACGACAATGATGCTACGATGGAGATCAAGGTGTCAAGCCTGTGACGATGGAGATCATGTCGGTGCTTTGGAGATGGAGATCAGAGGGCACAAGATGATGATGGCCATATCATGTCACATATTTTGATTGCATGTGATGTTTATCTTTTATGCATCTTATTTTGCTTAGTACGGCGGTAGCATTATAAGATGATCCCTCACTAAATTTCAAGGTATAAGTGTTCTCCCTGAGTATGCACCGTTGCTACAGTTCGTCGTGACGAGACACCACATGATGATCGGGTGTGATAAGCTCTACAATCATATACAACGGGTGCAAGCCAGTTTTGCACGTGCAGAATACTCGGGTTAAACTTGACGAGCCTAGCATATGCAGATATGGCCTCGGAACACTGAGACCGAAAGGTCGGACGTGAATCATATAGTAGATATGATCAACATAGAGATGTTCACCATTGAAACTACTCCATCTCACGTGATGATCGGACATGGTTTAGTTGATATGGATCACGTGATCATTTAGAAGACTAGAGGGATGTCTATCTAAGTGGGAGTTCTTAAGTTATTTGATTAAATTTAACTTTAATTTATCATGAACTTAGTCCTGATAGTATTTGCAAATAATGTTGTAGATCAATAGCTCGCGTTATAGCTCCCCTATGTTTTTTGATATGTTCGTAGAGAAAAATAAGTTGAAAGATGACAGTAGCAATGATTCGGACTAGGTCCGTGATCAGAGGATTATCCTCATTGCTCCACAAAATAATTATGTCCTTGATACACCGCTAGGTGACGGACCTATTGCAGGAGCAGATGCAGACATTATGAACGTTCGGCAAGCTCGGTATGACGACTACTTGATAGTTTAGTGCGCCATGCTTCACGGCTTAGAACCGGGACTTTAAAAACTTTTTGAGCGCCACAGAGCATATAAGATGTTCCAAGAGCTGAAATTGGTATTTCAGACTCATGCCCGAGTCGAGAGGTATGAGACCTCTGACAAGTACTTTGCCTACAAGATGGAGGAGAATAGCTCAACCAGTGAGCATGTACTCAGAATGTCTGAGTACTACAATCGCTTGAATCAATTGGGTGTTAACTTTCCAGATAAGGTAGTGATCGACAAAGTTCTCTAGTCACTATCACCAAGTTACTAGAACTTCGTGATGAACTAGAATATGCAAGGGATGAAAAAAACGATTCCCGAGCTCTTCGCGATGCTAAAATCAGGGAAGGTAGAAATCAAGAAAGAGCAACAAATGTTGATGGTTAACAAGACCACTAGTTTCAAGAAAAAGGGCAAAGGAGAGAAAGGGAACTTCAAAAAGAATGGCAAGCAAGTTGCCACTCCCATGAAGAAGCCCAAAGCTAGACCTAAGCCTAAAACTAACTGCTTCTACTGCAAAGGAATGGTCACTGGAGGCGGAACTACCCCAAATAATTGGCGGATAAGAAGGATGGCAAAGTGAACAAAGGTATATTTGATATACATGTTATTGATGTGTAGTTTACTAGTGTTCATAGTAACCCCAAGGTATTTGATACCAGTTTAGTTGGTAAGATTAGTAACTCGAAACAGGAGTTGCAAAATGAACAGAGAGTAGTTAAGGGTGAGGTGACGATGTGTGTTGGAAGTGATTCCAAGGTTGATAAGATCACCATCGCATACTCCATCTACGTACCTTTGGGATTAGTGTTGAACCTATGTTATTAGATGTTTGCGTTGAGCATGAATATGACTGGATCATGTTTATTGCAATACGGTTATTCCTTTAAGTCAGAGAATAATTGTTGTTCTGTTTACATGAATAAAACCTTCAATGGTCATACACCCAATGTAAACGGTTTATTGAATCTCGGTCGTACTAATACACATATTCATAATATTGATGCCAAAAGATGCAAAGTTGATAATGATAGTGCAACATATTTGTGGCACTGCCATTTAGGTCATATTGGTGTAAAGCGCATGAAGAAACTCCATGTAGATCGACTTTTGGAATCACTTGATTATGAATCATTTGATACTTGCGAACCATGCCTCATGGGCAATATGACTAAAACTCCGTTCTCGGGAACAATGGAGCAAGCCACTGACTTATTGGAAACAACACATACCGATGTATGCGGTCCATTGTGTGTAGAGGCTCGCGGAGGATATCATTATTTTCTGACCTTCACAGATGATTTGAGCAGATATGAGTATATCTACTTAATTAAACACAAGTCTAAAACATTTGAGAAGTTCAAAGAATTTCAGAGTGAAGTGGAGAATCATCATAACAAAAAAAATAAAGTTTCTACGATCTGATCGCGGAGGCGAATATTTGAGTTATGAGTTTGGCTTTCATTTAAAACAATGTGGAATAGTTTCACAACTCACGCCACCTGGGACACCACGGCGTGATGCTGTGTCCGAACGTCGTAACCGTACTTTATTAGATATGGTGCGATCTATGATGTCTCTTACCGATTTACCACTATCGTTTCGGGGTTATGCATTAGAGACAGCTGCATTCACTTTAAATAGTGCACCATCTAAATCCGTTGAGACGACACCATATGAACAGTGCTTTGGCAAGAAACCTAAGTTGCCGTTTTTTAAAGTTCGGGGCTACGATGCTTATGTGAAAAAGCTTCAACCTGATAAGCTCGAACCCAAATAGAATAAATGTGTCTTCATAGGATACCCAAAGGAAACTGTTGGGTACACCTTCTATCAATCCAAAGGCAAGATATTCGTTGCTAAGAATGGATCCTTTCTAGAGAAGGAGTTTCTCTCAAAAGAAGTGAGTGGGAGAAAAGTAGAACTTGATGAGGTAACTGTACCTTCTCTTGAATTGGAAAGTAGTTCATCACAGAAATCAGTTCCAGTGATGCCTACACCAATTAGTGAGGAAGCTAATGATAATGATCATGAAACTTCAGATCAAGTTACTACAGAACCTCGTTGGTCAACTAGAGCACCTTCTGCACCAGAATGGTACGGTAATCCTGTTCTGGAAGTCATATTACTAGACCATGATGAACCTACAAACTATGAGGAAGCGATGATGAGCCTAGATTCCGCAAAATGGCTTGAAGCCATAAAATCTGAGATGGGATCCATGTATGAGAACAAAGTGTGGACTTTGGTGGACTTGCCCGACGATCGGCACATAAAGAATAAATGAATATTTAAGAAGAAAACTGGCGCTGATGGTAATGTTACTGTCTACAAAGCTCGACTTGTCACGAAAGGTTTTCGATAAGTTCAAGGAGTTGACTACGATGAGACCTTCTCACCCGTAGCTATGCTTAAGTCTGTCTGAATCATGTTAGCAAATGCCGCATTTTATGATTTTGAAATCTGGCAAATGGATGTCAAAACTGCATTCCTGAATGGATTTCTTAGAGAAGAGTTGTATATGATGCAACCGGAAGGTATTTTCGATCCTAAAGGCGCTGACAAAGTGTGCAAGCTCCAGCGATCCATTTATGGACTGGTGCAAGCCTCTCGGAGTTGGAATATACGCTTTGATGAAGTGATCAAAGCATATGGTTTTATACAGACTTTTGGAGAAGCTTGTATTTACAAGAAAGTGAGTGGGAGCTCTGTAGCATTTCTAATATTATATGTGGATGACATATTGTTGATTGGAAATGATATAGAATTTCTGGATAGCATAAAAGGATACTTAAGAGTTTTTCAATGAAAGACCTTGGTGAAGCTGCTTATATATTGGGCATCAAGATCTATAGAGATAGATCAAGACGCTTAATTGGAGTTTCACAATGTATATACCTTGGCAAAATTTTGAAGAAGTTCAAAATAGATCAGTAGAAAGGGTTCTTGTCTGTGTTGCAAGGTGTGAAGTTGAGTAAGAATCAAAACCCGACCACGGCAAAAAATAGGAAGAGAATGAAAGTCATTCCCTATGCCTGAGCCATAGGTTCTATAAAGTATGCTATGCTATGTACCAGACCTATTGTGTACCTTGCAATGAGTTTGGCAAGGGGGTATGATAGTGATCCAGGAGTGGATCACTGGACAGCGGTCAAAGTTATCTTAGTTACCTAAGAGGACTAAGGAAATATTTCTCGGTTATGGAGGTGATAAAGAGTTTGTTGTAAAGAGTTACGTCGATGCAAGCTTTTACACTGATTCGGATGACTCTGAGTCTCAATCTAGATACATACTAAAAGTGGGAGCAATTAGCTAGAGTAGCTCCATGCAGAGCATTGTAGACATAGAAAATTTGCAAAATACAGACGGCTCTGAATATGGCAGACCCGTTGACTAAACTTCTCTCACAAGCAAAACATGATCACACCTTAGTACTCTTTGTGTTTTAATCACATAGCGATGTGAACTAGATTATTGACTCTAGTAAACCCTTTGGGTGTTGGTCACATGTCGATGTGAACTATTGATGTTAAATCACATGACGATGTGAACTAGATTATTGACTCTAGTGCATGTGGGAGACTGAAGGAAAAATGTCCTAGAGACAATAATAAAGTTGTTATTAATATTTTCTTATATCATGATAAATATCTGTTATTCATGCTAGAATTGTATTAACCGAAAACTTGATACATATGTGGATACATAGACAAAACTTTGTCCCTAGTAAGCCTCTACTAGATTAGCTTGTTAATCAAAGACAGTTAAGTTTCCTAACCATAGACATGTGTTGTCATTTGATGAATGGGATCACATCGTTAGAGAATGATGTGATGGACAATACCCATTCGTTAGCTTAGCATAATGATCGTTTAGTTTTATTTCTATTGCTTTCTTCATGACTTATACATGTTCCTCCGACTATGAGATTATGCAACTCCCGAATACCGGAGGAACACCTTGTGTGCTATCAAACGTAAAAGCGTAACAGGGTGATTATAAAGATGCTCTACAGGTGTCTCCGAAGTAGTTTGTTGGGATGGCATAGATCAAGATTAGGATTTTGCCACTCCGTGTATCGAAGAGGTATCTCTGGGCCCTCTTAGGTAATGCACATCACTATAAGCCTTGCAAGCAATATGACTAATGAGTTAGTTATGGGATGATGCATTACGGAACGAGTAAAGATACTTGCTGGTAACGAGATTGAACTAGGTATGATGATACCGACGATCGAATCTCGAGCAAGTAACATACCGATGACAAAGGGAACAATGTATGTTATTATGCGGTTTGACCGATAAAGATCTTCGTAGAATATGTAGGAGCCAATATGAGCATCCAGGTTCCGCTATTCGTTATTGACAGGAGATGGGTCTCGGTCATGTCTACATAGTTCTCGAACCCGTAGGGTCCGCACGCTTAACGTTCGATGACAATTTGTATTATGAGTTATGTGTTTTGGTGACCGAAGTTTGTTCAGAGTCCCGGATGAGATCACAAACATGACGAGGCGTCTCGAAATGGTCGAGAGGTAAAGATTCATATATTGAAAGGCTATATTTGGACATCGTTATGATTCTGAGTGATTCGGGTATTTTTCCAGAGTACCGGGAGGTTACCGAAACCCCCCGGGGAAGTGTTGGGCCAACATGGGCCTAAAGGTAGAGAGAGGGAAGCCCGCGGGGGTGGCCGCGTGCCCCCCTCCTAGGGAGTCCGAATAGGACAAGGAGGAGGGGGCGGCGCCCCACTTCCCTTTCCCTCTCCCTCTCCTTCCTATTCCCTCCGGTGGAGAAAGGAAAAGAGGGGGAGCCGAATCCTACTTGGACAAGGAGTCCAAGTAGGACTGCCCCCTTGGCGCGCCCCTCCTGGCCGCTCGCCTCCTCCCTCCTCCTATATATACGGGGCGGGGGGCATCCCAAAGGAGCACCAAGATTTCCCTTAGCCGTGTGCGGTGCCCCCTCCACAGTTTACGCCTCCGGTCATAGCGTTGTAGTACTTAGGCGAAGCCCTGCGCGGATCACATCACCAACACCGCCGTCACGCCGTCGTGCTGACGGAACTCTCCCTCGACCCTCTACTGGATCAAGAGTTCGAGGGACGTCATCGAGCTGAACGTGTGCTGAACATGGAGGTGCCGTACGTTCGGTACTTGGATCGGTTGGATCGTGAAGACGTTCGACTCCATCAACCGCGTTAACATAACACTTCCGCTTTCGGTCTACGAGGGTACGTGGACACACTCTCCCCCTCTCGTTGCTATGTATCTTCTAGATAGATCTTGTCTGATCGTAGGAATTTTTTTAAAATTGCATGCTATGTTCCCAACATTCCCATATCACGACAATTATTTGGAAGTGTTATTGTCCAGCATATGCTACTACCGGTAAAGTAGCCATGCATGGTTCGCCTTGAGAGCCGGATATTCTTGGATACTTGGAAAAGGTGATTGATTAAGAAAAAATACATGGACATGAGCAGTTCTAACATGCTTTCTCTTACCTTTTCTTTTCACGTGAGAGGTATGAGTATATATTAGATATGAGTCGTTGATATCATTAATTAGTGGTCTAATTAACTCTTACCTTCTTACCTCACATGTAAAAAGAAGAGGTAAGTGGGAGCATGTTAAAATTTGCCCATGGACATACAAGCAACTAATTTTCCGAAGTTCATTCACTGGAGCATTAACATTATGTACTTTAATTTCCCGGTGATCCAAAACGCATATGCGCCGTGCATATATCATAAATCACAATCCTGAAATTTTCTCCAGCCCTTGTATGACGTTAGTGTACATACTAAGACATCCCTCCATAATCATCTTCATGGTGGCCACAGGGCTACCAAGATCCAAGCCATGGATTTCTCCGCTTGTACATCCAAATGTTAACGAAGGTGTGTGGTGGCAACCAGGTCTAGCTCCCACCCCCTACCCTTCCAAATGAGAGCTGCCAAAACGGGTTGTGGATTAGCACCACAATGTATCCGCCTGAGGATGCTTCATCAGAAAACACAAAAGCCTTCTGATGGAGTTGGTGCCACAACTTGGTGGCGAAGTTTGATGGCAGTGCATGAAGGGTTCTTCCAGTGTTATACATGTGGATAAGGCCGGAGTCATCGTAGATGGGATTCACCTGCTCGCAGAAGGGAGGGAAATCTGTTGACCGGTGACCGGATTGAGAAAGTGCCGTCTCGGATCTGTCATCAACTATAACCGGAGGCCTTACAGAGAGGACCCAATCAGAGACCTGTCGCCGATGCGTGGGGCGTTGGACGGCATGGGCGCCTCCTTGTCGCTGTCGTCGAGGATGACGACGCCGTCCTCCTCGCGTCCGCGGCGCGGAGCAGCGATCTCATCGAGGGCGTGGCGCTGGTGCGCCATCTCCTCGCGGTCTCGTTGGCGGCGGCCATGGCCTTGTGCTCCTTTTTCACGGGGAGCAGCCCCGGCTCGGTATTTGGCCTGATGAGGCGGGAAGAGGGAGGAGAGGGGCCATGGCCGCCCTCGTTGATGACGAGGGCGCCGCCGCGGGTGCGGTGCCTGAGCGGCGTCTCCTATGGCTCCGGCTTGACGGGGCGTAGAGCCGGCGATCCGGAGGAGAGGGAGCCCAGCGACGAGGAGGTCGCCGTCTCCATTCGCCGCGACGTCCAGGAGCTGCCGCGGCGGCGAGAGAAGGAGGGGCGCCAGATAATCCAGGCACGGCGTGTTGCCGGCCTCGATGTACTCCGGACTCGAGGGTGCGGCCGGGGACACCCCACTACAGGCGCCGCCTGTCGGAGTTGAGGCGGCCGCGGGGCTTCTCGACGCCGTTGGTGGAGGCGAGCTGCTCCTCGTGGCGCCAGTCGAAGTACACCATCCACAGCGTGCTGTCGGGGGCGTACCTCGGCTTTCCGCGCCTACTCCGGCATTGAGGACCGGATGCGTGCGATTTCAGCGCGCCAATCAGCTCCGGTGGGCGCTGGAGGCACCGCGACACCGCCGACGCTAAGCCTACAGGAGCCTGGCACCCGCATGTCCGGCGGCGCCGGGTAGTCGGCCTCGTAGAGGAGGCGTGCCTCATCTTCATGCAGGGTGCGGCGGTCGAAGCCGTTGGCCGCCGCACCATCGTCTGGGTAGCGCTCAGCCATGCTCATCATCGGGGGGAGAGAGGAGAGGCACGCGTCGGCGGTGAGAGGCCGAGAGGGGGGAGAAGGTTCTGTGGTGATGGAGTGTGCGCTCACCGGCGATGGAGTGTGCGCTCACCGGCGAGGGAGGGGCAGCTTTTATAGCTGTGCGTGGACGGCGAGAGGGCGGCCGCCGTGTGTATGTGTGGCAGAAGCGGACGAGACACGCATCGCCGCGCCTTCACTGCGCCGCCCATGAGGCATCAATGGCAGGCTTACCGGCGCGGCAACCTTGGCATTGATTCTTCGCGGGGAACCGAGGCGATGAGGACGACGAACGCGCCCGGTCGCTGACTCGGCGGGCCTGCCAGGATTTCACGCCATAACTGTTTCCCCAGCGCCCCGGGGCGCCTCGGGTTCAGCCTGAGTCCGTCGGCATCAAATTCGGCCCTAACCGACGAAAAGTGGGCTTCTGAGGACGCGACCGGATCGATTTTTAGGCGCCGGCAATATAAAAAAATGCCTTGGGGGGCTTGTTGGGGGCACGGCTAGAGATGCTCTTAAGCATTTAGTCGGGCGGAACAACCACTTTGTATTTTGAGGATGAGACTACACTTTCCTAGTTTTTTCCTTGCTAAAAGCCCAACAATTCAAACAGGCCGCGCATGGTTGGTTCCGTAGGCGGAACGCCAAGAACATACCGATCCAGCACGCACGAGGTAAGGGATTTCAAACGTGGCGAAGATAGCCTTCAAGACGTCCTGCGGCACCTTCGGCGTCGGCGACGTTCTCTGGATCCTAACCGTCCTCCATGTGAAGAAGTACGGATTGCTTAGTTAGCCTTGACTGGAGAAATAGATCTGGATTCAACATGACTAATCTCTCTCTGCTATGGAGGGAGAGGAATTTCGCTTGGTCGCTTTCTTCTTCGGTTTCTCCGTGAAGCGAGAATCGATCGCCAACATTACTAATTTACCAAGCCTGAGAGGAGTGGTGCGAGAACAAGAAGAGAAAAAGAACATCAAGGCGAAACAAAGGGCACATATCTCCTGGCTTAAAGATGGGAACAGAAACACCCGCTACTTTATGGCGTTTGCATCAGCAAGAAAGAATGTAAATAGAGTAAAGGAGCTTAGAAGGGAGGATGGATCGGTGGTGAAGGAGGGAGAGGAGATGACTAATTATGTTTGTTCTTTTTTTCAGGAACTCTTCACAAAAAAGAATGGGTTTCGGATACCCGAGCTCACTGCTAAAGTTGAACCGCGTGTCACCAATGCCATGCTAGATGCCCTCAATGCTGAGTTTACCCGTGAGGAAATCAAGGCTGCTCTTGATCATATCGGTGACCTCAAAGCACCAGGCCCCGATGGTATGCCGTCCATCGTCTACAAAAAACATTGGCACTTCATGGGGGACAAAATCATGGAGGAGGTGCTCGCGGTGCTGAATGGGGGTGATATACCGGCAGGATGGAATGATACAGTTGTCCTGCTTATTCCAAAGACTAAGAACCCAAACAAAATTAAAGACCTCAGGCCAATCTCACTATGCAATGTTTTGTATAAATTGATCTCGAAGGTGCTTGCCAACCACCTAAAGATTATCATGCCTTCGATCATATCTGAAAATCAGAGTGTGTTCGTGCCGGGGAGGCTAATAACGGACAACGTCCTGGTGGCGTACGAGCTATCACATTTCCTAATGAACAAGGAGAAGGGAAAGGAGGGGTACACTGCGGTCAAGGCGGACATGAGTAAAGCCTATGACCATGTAGAATGGAGTTTTGTACAAACTATGCTAGTAAAGCTTGGGTTTAGCAGGAAGTGAGTGGAACTCATTATGAAGTGCGTGACGTTGGTCCGGTATCAAATCAAGGTAAATGGTAAATTAACGAAACAATTCTGTCCTTCGAGGGGGCTGAGGCAAGGTGATCCACTATCACCGTATTTGTTTGTGATATGTGCTGAAGGGCAGTTAGAGAAGGGAAAGTAAGTGGTGTTAAAATCTGTCCCGCTACGCCCGTGGTGTCACACCTGTTTTTCGCCGATGACTCGGTAATATTGCTGAAATCAAACCAAGGAGAGGCAGCTGCATTGAGGGAGATCCTGGACCTATATGAGTCGTGCTCTGGGCAATGTATCAACGTGGACAAGTCTGCCCTGATGTTCAGTCCAAATACATCGGAGTAGGCAAGAAGTTCAGTGAAAACGCTCTGTTGATACATAGCGAGAATTGGTCGGCCAAGTACCTAGGGCTGCCGGTCCATGTGGGAAGATCAAGGAAAAGAGCTTTTGCATATATAAAAGGAGCAATAGCGGGGCGTATTTATGGGTGGAAGGAGAAACTGGTAGCGAAGGTTGGCAAAGAAACGTTGGTGACGGCCGTGGCGCAAGCTATTCCCACTTTTGCTATGTCCTGCTTTGACCTGACAAAGAGGATTTGCCAAGAGTTGAACGCCCTGATCGGTAACTATTGGTGGAGCCAACAAGATAAAGAGAATATTGTCCACTGGATTGGATGGTAGAAATAGAGCATGCCTAAGGCGAAGGGTGGTCTAGGCTTTCGAGATATGTACAGTTTCAACATGGAAATGCTATCAAGACAGGCCTGGAGGCTTATACAAAACCCGGACACGCTATGTGATAGGGTCCTCAGGGCTCGTTACTTCCCCCATAACCATAATGTACTAGAGGCCGAGGCGAGAGATGGTATCTCATATGCATGGAGGAGCTTGCTGAAAGGACTTGACCTTGTCCACGAGGGATACATCTGGCGTATTGGGGATGGGCTCAGTGTCAAAATCTGGACCGACCCCTGGATTCCGAGGCCGTGGTCAAGGAGGGTCATTACCCCGAGAGGCAACAACCTAATGCAGTATGTCAGCGAGCTAATAGACCCAACCACAGGACAGTGGGATGAGCGCCTAGTGCGCGACACCTTCTGTGGGGAGGATGCACGATACATAATGCAGATACCGTTGCGGGAGGGGGTGCAGGACTTTATGGCTTGGCAGTTTGATAGCAAAGGTCTCCACTCAGTTAAAAGTGCGTGCAAGTTGCATGTGGAGTTGAAGGCTCTAAGGAATAACGGAGGAGTGGGAATGAGCTCTGGAGGTGTTTGGTTCGACGTTTTTTGCCCGTTATCTGATTACACCGGTATCTGATAACGTTAACTGTGTTTGGAAGGGACAGCACGTAATCAGATCCCGTGTAAACAGATCCCGCCGCTGTTTATGGTCGATTCCACCCACCCCCCAGCGTAAACGCATTACGTTTCCTTTTGTCCCCTGATCCCTTCGTACCTCGAGTCACCGATCCCCTCTGCCTCCGCCTCCTCCCATCCCCTTCCGCCGCCACTCGCTATCTGCGTGCACTGATCAAGCCGACGTCAACGGCGCCGGCGCCGGCGCCGACGGCGGAAGCGCTGGTTCACCGCTAGCAGTGCGAGGAGGCCGGCCGGAAGCTGGTGCTGGACTGCGCCGGACAGGGCATGTCGTTCGTGGAACTGACGCAGACATCGCCGTCGACAAGCTCGACGACGTGAGGTGCTTGCTGCGTCAGCGATGTCCGCCGGCGTGGCGCAGTACAAGTACGACGGGGAGAGCATTTCTGGTGGGCGTGCCATAGGTCAGCCCGTCTCGGCCAAGGAGATACGTTTTCTTGGAAGGAATTGATTGACGTTACAGGCTGCAACCAAACAAGTTTGTATTTTCTTCGATTACGTTAACAGTACCAGTGTCATTTCATTACGTTTACGTTTACGTTACCTCTGACGAACCAAACACCTCCATGGTGCTGGTAACCTGAATAGTTGCAGGGATGATTCTTGGAAAAGAATTTTGAAGCTTCCTTGCCCGCGGAATGTCCAGATGTTCACTTGGAGAATGCGGCATGAATCGCTAGCCCTTCTGATGAATATGCACAAGCAGGGGATTAAGGTGGAGAGCACGAGATGTTTCTTCTGTCACCATGCTGATGAAGATGGTGGGCACCTGTTTATCAAATGCAGGTCTGTTAAGGAGGTTTGGAGGGAGCTCACCTTGGAGAATGAAAGAAGAGAGTTGGAAACAATTTCTTTCGTACATGCGATGATAGACTACATATGGGCACTAGATGTTAAAAAGCGTATGGAAATCCTCACCTTCTGGTGGATGTGGTGGAGAATTAGAAATAAAGTGAGAAAGGGGAACTTGCTACGTCAGACGGTGAAGTCGTGAGGCGCACGCGCAGCTGCGTGCTGGACTATATGCAGGTCTATTTCCCGTCGCCCAAAAAACCGTGTGACCAAAAGTGGCGGCCACTTGATGAAGGAATGGTGAAGTTCAACGTTGATGGTGCTTTCGTTCCAAGGGAGAACCATGTTGGGTGGGGCGTCGTCGCACAAGCTGGAAGGAAGGAGCATGTCCAGGATGCCTTTGCTGCGGAAGTACAAACTATGTCAAACGCTGTGTCGTTTGCGGCAGAGAGGGCATCATACGGGCAGAGTTTGAAACCGACTCACAATTGTTGGCAGAAGCCCTGGACATCCGTACAGCTGATTCATCACCCTATGCTGCCGTCATCGAGGATACAAAATACCAGCTCAAACTTTGGTTTTCCAAACATGTAATAAAATTCTGTCGTTGTAGTGCTAATTCGGTTGCTCATGAGTTAGCAAGTCTGGGACCTATGTACCCTGAAAACAATGGTGTCGAGTGGGAGTCTGATGTACCAGCGCAAGTGGTTGTTTGTGTGGCGGGTGATATGCCCGAGCACCGTTAAGTTATAAAGCGTTGCTTTGCTTTCAAAAAAAATTAAAAAATTATCACCGATTACGGTGTTCGCTCGCGTGTGCTGGGCTACGCGCATTAGACCGCGAGCCAAGGCAAGGCCCATAAGATCCAGGCTCGCCCGATAACGGGCGCTGGTATGCATCAGTTTAAGCGACTGCTAGCGCAGGCGTCGCTCGCGTGCCACCCTTCAGTAGGCCTGTCCCGCCTACCGGAGCAACCGTGGCACTAGCGGCCTAGCGGGCGACCGCCAGCTAGCTTCGGTGGTTCTTCTAATAAAGGAATAATTTTCTTATAATGTTTGCAAATTCGAAATTCTGAACATTTATGGCAACGATGATTTTTTGAAGAAAAAAACCCGAATATTTTTCGGAAATGTGAATATTTTTTGAAAACACAAACAAATTTTGAAAATGGGAACATTTTTACAAATCCCAAGCAAAAAATAATGCCAACTACACAAATTCAAAACTTTGAGTAATTTTTGAAAATTGAACAATATTTTAAATAAAATGAACATTTTTACAAAATGCACACTGAACAATTATTTAATATAAGATGAATTCTTTTTAATATATGTTGAACAATTATACAAAATACACACTGACCAATTAATATACGATGGACATTTATTTGTATACAATGAGTTTTTTTATACATGGTGAACAATTTTCAGTTACACACTAAACAGGTTTTTTATATACGGTGAATAGTTTTTGAAAATTATGAACAATTTCGGCATCCCGATCCCAATTATGAACAATTTAGGCATCCCGATCCCTAATGTTTTTTGAAATTTGTGAACGAATGAATATCAAAATTCCATACATTTTTGTATAAAACACAAACAAATTTTGAAAGTTTGAACATTTTGTGAAATTTGTGAAAATTTAGAAAAAATTGTGAGAATAAATGAAGAAAAGGAAAATGAAACAGAAAAAATAATAATAACTAATAAAACCAAACTTGTTTTTAAAAATAGACTTTAATTTAAAAAAATAAAAAAAACTCTAAAGGGAAAGAAAAACGGAAATGAAAAACCCGGGTAGAATAACCAGAAAACTGATGAAAGATAGCGAAAGAAAAAACATCCGAAAGCTTTCAGAAACCGCTGGGAATGCTTCAGCCCAATGGAATGGCCAGCTAAATGCACGTGTAGGCAATCGACGCCGTAATGGTCGCAAAGAGCGACATATATCTTTTCCGCCCAATAACTGACTAAGAACAACTTCAGCATCGTGCATCGAAACGCTCCTAAATATCCGGACTACTCGATCTGGACACATTTTGTCATCCTACACCATGCATTAAATACTTGTGGACCGGTCAGGACGTCTGAAATCCCATAAATTATAAGAAAATTTAAGGGAGGTTTGCAGACGTCCACTCACGTAGGCCTCCGACACTCCTGACCCACCCAAAATCTCCACTTGGGGCCCCAATATTCTCACTCCAGCCCTTCCCCTTGCTCTGTATCCCCGTAGCCTAAGACCGAAGCCGTCGTTGTACCACACACTCCGCCACCCATGCCTTGCTAGACCTCCGCCAGCCTAGACTCTGTCAGACCACCGCCGATCCACCCAGCTGCTAGCCCCGATTTGTCTATACATCCCTTCCACCCCTGGTAAGGCCACTAGTCATGTGCCCTCTGCCCGTGCATGCACATTGTCACTAGTAGAAAACCGGTCTTTTGTTCCGGTTCGTAAGGGCCTTTAGTCCCGGTTCCCGAACCGGGACTAAAGGGTCGTTACTAATACCCTCACCCTTTAGTCCCGGTTCAAACCAGAACCGGAACAGATGGGCCTCCACGTGGCCTGCGCGCCGAGCCCAGGCAGGAGGTCCTTTGGTCCCGGTTGGTGGCACCAACCGGGACCAATAGACCTCCACGCGTCAGCATTTCTGTGGCTGGGGTTTTTGGTTTTTTTAAAGGGGGGGGGGGGGTTGGGGGGGTTAATTTAGGTATTTCATATATTGTGTTAGATAGCTAATTAATAGAGAGAAGTGTCATCTCTTATGTCCGTGCTTGGTCGACGCTACGTACTATACATACGTATAGAGAGGACTAGGCACGCTAACTAGCTAGTAAGCAAACGAAGAAAACAAAAGATCGTCATGAACATATATGCATACAGAGAGAAGTGATATCGACCACCTCTCCTTCTCCGAGAGATTGGTCGAACAACAAGTTCTCGTATATCTATCGTCCGACACTACCGGCTACATATAAACAAATAATTATCTTTTACAAATATAATCTCTTAAATTATGGATGCATGGTCCACATAGTATTCTCCGTCTTCAGCGATCACGTGGTCAAGAAAGAATGCCGCCAATTCCTCTTAAATTGCTCGCATGCGATCTGGTTCTAGGAGTTCATCCCGCTGCCGAAACATCTAATTTGAAGAAGGGGGTCAATACACACACACACACACACACACACACACACACACACACACACACACACATATATATATATATATATATATATATATATATATATATATATATATATATAAATGAATGAAACTCAACACAAATGATGGTAATAAACAAAAATTGTGAATAATATTTCTTACGCACTTCATATTGTTTCTCAGAGTACCCGCCCCGCTCACAGGTCGTGTGGCGGATGGACTCGCAGACGTAGTATCCACATAAATCATTCTCTTGGTCCTGCCACAACCACTTTACAAGAAATAGAGGTCAATCAAACTGATAAGCAAGAATGCCAAATGGTATTGATGAAACTAGCGCTTGAATCAATAGCTAGGAGACGCGCGGAACATGGTACTATAGTACGTACTTTCGGGTATCTAAATTCCAGCTCCTTCGGGAGTCCCGGGGATTTTGTGCTGAATTTTCTCCAAACACTGCCAGACAAAAGAAAACAATTACTTGATATCAGGAAATGAACAAATTTACTGATATGGTGGATAATGATCGATTTAACTTACTTCTTGAGGATTTCAGTCATGTCCGCATACTCCTGGGGATCTTTTCGTCTCGAGTCCAAGACATTTACTAATCCCTTCTCAAGCCTAATCTCCAGGAGAATATAGTGTAAACTGCGAACGCATGCATAACTCATCAATTACATTACTATAACCTGGACTAATATATAAGGGAGACCAAATATGCACAAGACAACACTCACTTGAAGTTGTAAGGAAAGAGTATTATATCTTTGTGTTCATTTATTTTGAATGATCGTAGCAAGTTGGCCTCGGTATCTGCGGCATGATCTTTAACCTGAACTGCATCTATGAGATTTGTGTTAATGAACCCAATATCACCGATTTTTCTTTTCTTCAATTCGGCGATCTTCAATCTGCATAATATAGTGAGGATAATTATAAATACATGCAATGAAAGAGCTGAGCTATATAGAGAGACTTAATGACAGAAGTAGTAGTACTTACAGACAGTAGCAGGTGAGCGTTGCTTTATCGAGGGCCAATTGATTGAAAAACTGATAGAACTCCTCAAATGGAACATGCAACAGTTCAATTCCAACGAGGTCATGCTCCGGTTTAACTCTCATATACAAAGTATTCCTCCCCCCAGACTCTCTGCAGGTTTTCATGTACCAATCATGCAACCTTCGCATCATCGTTGTTAGAGATCTTTCATCTTTGACGAGAGGCTTCCCGTACTCGTATCTGTGTATCTGCACGTCCAGGAAATCATAATCTACATCGTCGGGCAGGTAATCGTCAGGATTGTTATAACCGGGCGCCATCCTCGGATCGACGCTAGGCACCTTGAGCGGGGGGCACGATTGCTTTGCTTGTTCGCCGAGCTGGGCAATTTGTTTCCCAGCTACTCGTCGTTCTTTCAGCCTTTGATCACTGACTGTACTTCCCGACCGCGATGCTTCGGCCCATGTCTTTGCAATAATGCGCTCATAGTTTCCTTTCGGCGGAGACTTGGGTGGTTTTGCCAGGGCAGCCAGAGTGCGCTTCACTTTCACCGAATCTACCTTCTCCTTCGGAGGTGGATGTCTCCGTGCTTTCAACCCTTGAAACCAGTCATCCTTCTCGGTTCGCGCGATCCTCGTGTTCTCCTCCGGGGTCATCTCGTATGGTAACTTCTCTGGAGTCTTCAGAGAAGGACCGAATCTGTATTTTCTCCCGCCTCTGGTTGTACTGCTAGACGCCGGCAGAGCAGACGGAGCGGCAGTCTTCTTGACTTGCTTACGAGGCGGAGGAGAAGGACTACGACGCGCCGGAGCAGCTGCCGGAGCGGCGGCGGGTCTCTTCCGCCCTTGCTGACGAGGCGGAGAAGGAGTAGGCTGGCTGCTCGGGCGCGCCGGCGCAGGCGGAGAAGGAGGCGGAGTGCCACCACGCGCCGGAGAAGGAGCCGGCCGAGGGCCCTGATCGTCACTCGCCGGAGGAGGAGGCGGAGTGCCCTAACTCGCCGGAGGAGGAGGAGGAGGCGGAGGCGTCCAGTTTGGAAGCTTGATGAGCTCCTTCCGCCATAGGCATGGAGTCTTCAGAGCAGAACCCAGCTGAGTCTCCCCTTCTCTGGTAGGGTGGTCAAGCGGGAGGTCCTCAAATCCCTCCGTTATTTCATCCACCATCACGTTAGCATATCCTTCTGGAATCGGCTGGCAGTGAAAAGTTGCGTCGGGTTCATTAGGAAAAACAGAGCCAACAGCCGCCTTGACCTTCATATTCATCCATTGCGTCATAAGGTGGCAAATTTGAGCCTCCGTAATAGCATCCACGGGATAGCTGGCAGGAGCCGTCAAGACAAGCTCCGGCTGAAGCAGCTCGGTGGAAGCCACGCTGCTTCTCCGCTGAGATGGCGGGGTAGCTTCAGGGGAAGCTTCGGCAGTTCGTTTGCTGCGATTTGCTTCTTGTTCCTCTATCCCGAGTACCCTTTCTTTAAGCGCCTGCAGTTCGGACTGCTGCACTTTCTTCCTCCTCTCCTGGCTTTTGTAACCGCCTGCGTCCGGAAACCCAGCCTTCCATGGAATGGAGCCTGGCGTGCCTCGTGTCCGTCCAGGGTGCTCAGGATTTCCGAGGGCTTTTGTGAGCTCGTCGTTCTCTCTATCGGGAAGGAACGTCCCTTTCTGTGCTGCAGCGATATAGTACCGAAGCTTCTTCAAGGGTATGTCAAGTTGCTCATCCGTCCAAATGCACTTCCCTATTACAGGGTCCAAGGTTCCGCCAGCCCCGAAGAACCAAGTCCGGCAACGGTCTGGCCAGCTCATTGTCTCTGGTTCGATCCCTTCTGCAAGAATATCATTCTCAGCCTTGGCCCACTTAGGCTGGGCTACGAGGTAGCCACCTGACCCCGTGCGATGGTGAAGCTTCTTCTTCGCAGCATTTTTCTTGTTTGTCGCCGACATCTGCTTACTCTTTTCCGATGTCTTGTAGGCCACAAATGCAGGCCAGTCATCTATGATCTTCTCATATATGCCCTTGAATTCTGGTGTCTCTTTTTTCTCGACAAACCTATTCAGGTCATTCTTCCACCTCCTGAATAGGTCTGCCATCTTCTTAAGAGCAAAAGACTTGATTAATTGCTCAACTGGCTTCTCCGGATCATCCTCTGGCGGTAGGGTGAAATTTGTCTTCAGCTCAGTCCAAAGATCATTTTTCTGCATATCATTGACGTAAGACACCTCAGGGTCTTCTGTAGCCGGCTTGAACCATTGTTGGATGCTGATCGGGATCTTGTCCCTAACCAGAACCCCGCACTGAGCAACAAATGCCTTCTTTGTTCGGATGGGTTCAATAGGTTGGCCGTCGGGCGCGATTGTTGTGATCTCAAACCTTTCATCCGAGCTCAACTTTTTCTTCGGGCCTCATCTCTTTACCTTAGTTGTGCTCGATCCGGAGGGCTAGAAAAAAGAGCAAAGACTTAATTAATATGTGTACATACCGAAACAATGAATGCATCAATTAGCTAGTCAGCACAGGCTTAACTAATATATATACCTGGCCGGACTCGTTTCGGTCACCGGAGCCGTCATCACGGTCTCCTTCTTGCACCAGCATTGGGTCACCGGAGCCGTCCTCACGTTCTTCTTCTTGCACCGACATTAGGTCACCAGAGCCAGCTTCTTCACCCTCTCCTTCCAGAGTACCATCGGTGTCGTTGAGATACAACGAGACGGCATCACTTCCTTCTGCGATTATGTCCCTCAACATCGCTTCGTTTGCTTCGTCTCGGGTAGTGTCCATAGTTTCTACAAATATTTACAACATAGCAATTATTATTCAAACATGAGAAATGGATATATTAGTGGCAAACGTAGAACTAGCTAGCTAATCATAGTAAGGAATCATATATATTAATTAGTGGCCTCGACGCTGCTTCTCTAGGGTTTGGGGTGGCCTCGACAACGCTTCAAGGGTTTGGGGTGGCCTCGAGAGAGTTTGTCGGGTAGGGGCGCGGCGGGAAGGGGTAGGAGACCGACATCGTTTTTTTCTAGGGTTTGGGTGTCCTCAAGAGTTTTGGTCGAGCGAGAGGGTCGGGGGGTGCTCCCACGGTATAAGTTATTATCACAGTCGAGAGGGGGTATATATATCGACCGCCCCTCATGTCGAAGTTATCCGAGGGGTATATCGACCCCCCCTCGTGTTGAAATTATCGGGAGAGGGAATAGAGAGGAGAAGAAGAAAGGAATAGAGGAGAAGATCGAAGAAAAAAAAGAAGAAAAAAAAGAGGAGAAGAAGAAAGAAATAGAGGAGAAGAAGAAAAAAAATAGAAATTTCTATTGTTTCTTCTTCTCCTCTATTCCTTTCTTCTTCTCCTCTTCTTTTTCTTCTTTTTTCCTCTTCTTATTTATTTATCCTCTTTTTCCTCTCCTCTTCTTCTTTCTTCCCCGTCTTATTTTCTTCTTTCCTATCCTTCTTTTTCTTCTAAATTTTAGCATATTCTAAATTTTCTTCTAACTTTCTATATATGAACAAAAAACTTTCTATGAACAAAACACTTTATATATATATATATATGAACAAAATTTCTGTGAACAAAAAAATTAAACTAACCACATACAATAGTCGGTGAGGCCAGCATTCTCAATCAATGAATAGAAATCCTCATAAATCCCAGCCTCTCTCAAGAAATTATCAGAAGGCCATTCACACGGCCGGATCTCCGCGGTACGAGGCAAATTATATTTGGGCCTCTGAGCTTCTTCATTTTGTTTTTCTTTCGAGCCTCGGCTAGATGAGCCCCTCAAAAGTCTCTTCATTATTTTCTGAAATAATCTGAAATGTTTAGTAACTTCAAACAAAAGCGAACCAACTTCAATAAAACTGATAGCAACTACTCCTACAAGTGCTTAGAGCCTATATCAAGCATTATAACTACTTGGAACGATATAAATTTGACATGCAAGCTCAAGAACATGGTCACCTATGTAGCACAAATTTGCAAAGAATAAAGCACTAGAACAAAAACTAATTGGACCAATGGAGGAGTCACATACCAAGGAACAATCTCCCCAAGCAGTTTTGCGAGAGGTGCTTTGAGCAAGGAGATCGAAAATCATAGCAAAGGTGGCTGGAACTCGTGCTTGAGTTGGTTTTTCGGGTTTGTGGGAGGAAGAAGAAGAAGATGGGTGCAGGAATAAGTGGAGGAGGGCCACCGTGGGCCCACGAGGCAAGGGGCGCGCCCTCCACCCTCGTGGCCAGGTGGCAGCTCCGCCCACGATAATTTTTGCATAGTAAATCTTTAAATATTCCCGAAAAAATCATATTAAATTGGCATGTCATTCTGAGGACTTTTATTTCCGGGATATTTTTATATTGCACGGACAAACCAGGAAACAGACCGAAAAATACTATTTTTACTTTATTTCTACTAAGTAACAAAAAGTATAAAGAGGGTACAGAAGGATGTGCTTCTAGTTTCATCCATCTCATGCTCATCAAAAGTAATCCACTAACAAGGTTGATCAAGTCTTGTTAACAAACTCATTCCGATAATCATGAAACCGGAGAAATTTAGAATAACACTATGTTACCTCAACGGGAATATGCACATCCCCAATAATAAGTATATCATATTTATTTTTGACAGTAGGAAGAGGAAATTCAAAACCTCCAAATATAATCGATGGAATTTTTCCAATAGAGTTGATACTATGAACTTGAGGTTATTTCCTCGGAAAGTGTACCGTATGTTCATTACCATTAACATGAAAAGTGACATTGCATTTGTTGCAATCAATAACAGCCCCTGCATTATTAAGAAAAGGTCTTCCAAGAATAATAGACATACTATCATCCTCGGGAATATCAAGAATAACAAAGTCCGTTAAAATAGTAACGTTTGCAACCACAACAGGCATATCCTCACAAATACCAATAGGTATAGCAGTTGATTTATCAGTCATTTGCAAAGATATTTCAGTAGGTGTCAAATTATTCAAGTCAAGTCTACGATAAGAGAGAGGCATAACACTAACACCGGATCCAAGATCACATAAAGCAGTTTTAACATAATTTATTTTAATGGAGCATGGTATAGTAGGGACTCCTGGATCTCCAAGTTTCTTTGGTATTCCACCCTTAAAAGTATAATTAGCAAGCATGGTGGAAATTTCAGCTTCCGGTATCTTCCTTTTATTTGTAACAATATCTTTCATGTACTTAGCATAAGGATTCATTTTGAGCATATCAGTCAAACGCATACGCAAAAAGATAGGTCTAATCATTTCAGCAAAGCGCTCAAAATCCTCATCATCCTTTTTCTTGGATGGTTCGGGAGGAAAAGGCATGGGTTTCTGAACCCATGGTTCTCTTTCTTTACCATATTTCCTAGCAACAAAGTCTCTTTTATCATAACGTTGATTCTTTGATTGTGGGTTATCAAGATCAATAGCGGGTTCAACTTCTACATCATTATCATTACTAGGTTGAGCATCGTTATGAACAACCTCATTGCCATTTTCACTAGGTTCATGTTCATTACCAGATTGTGTTTCAGCATCAGACATAGAGATATCATTTGGATTATCAGGTGGTTCAGCAATAGGTTCACTAGAAGTTTGCACAGTTCTATCATTTTTCTTTTTCTTCTTTTTAGAAGAACTAGGAACATCAATATTATTTCTCTGAGAATCTTGCTCGATTCTCTTAGGGTGGCCTTCAGGATACAAAGGTTCCTGAGTCATTCTACCAGTTCTAGTAGCCACTCTAACAGCATAGTCATTTTTCTTACTATTCATTTCATCAAGCACTTCTTTTTGAGCTTTAAGTACTTGTTCTACTTGAGTGGTAACCATAGAAGCATGTTTACTAACAAGTTTAAGTTCACCTCTAATATTAGTCATATAATCACCCAAGTATTTAATCATATTGGCATTTTGTTTTAATTGTCTACCAAAATAAGCATTGAAATCGTCTTGCTTAAACATAAAGTTATCAAACTCATCCAAGCACTAACTAGCAATTTTAATAGGAGGGACTTCAGCTTTATCATATCTATAGAGAGAATTTACCTTTACTACCTGTGTCGGGATATCGGGATCAGGAGGTTCTTCAATAAATAAAGGATTAAGATCATATGTTTCTTCAACAGGCGGTAAATTAAGACCTTGTATTTCTTCAATAGGAGGTAAATTCTTAACATCTTCAGCTTTAATACCTTTTTCTTTCATAGATTTCTTTGCCTCTTGCATATCTTCGGGACTGAGAAATAGAACACCTCTCTTCTTTGGAGTTGGTTTAGGAATAGGCTCAGTAATTGGAGCAAGAGCTGGCTTAGGAGGTGCCCAATTATTTTCATTTGTCAACATATTATTCAATAGAATTTCAGCTTCATCCGGTGTTCTTTCCCTGAAAAGAGAACCAACACAACTATCCAGGTAATCTCTGGAAGCATTGGTTAGTACATTATAGAAGATATCAAGTATTTCAGGTTTCTTAAGAGGATGATCAGGCAAGGCATTAAGTAACTTGAGAAGCCTCCCCCAAGCTTGTGGGATACTCTTCTTTAATTTGCACAAAGTTGTATATTTCCTTTAAAGCAGCTTGTTTCTTATGAGCAAGGAAATATTCAGCAGAGAAGTAATAAATCATATCATGGGGACTACGCACACAACCAGGATGAAGAGAATTAAACCATATCTTAGCATGATCCTTTAATGAGAAGGGAAATATTTTGAGTATATAAAAGTAGCGCGATCTCTTATCATTAGTAAACAGGGTGGCTATATCATTTAATTTAGTAAGATGTGCCACAACAGTTTCAGATTCATAGCCATGAAAAGGATCAGATTCAACCAAAGTAATTATATCAGGATCAACAGAGAATTCATAGTCCTTGTCAGGAACACAGATAGGTGAAGTAGCAAAAGCAGGGTCGGGTTTCATTTTATCTCTAAGTGATTCTTTATTCCATTTAGCTAATAACCTCTTGAGCTCATATCTATCTTTGCAAGCTAAAATAGCGGCAGAAGATTCCATATCAAAAACATAACCCTCAGGAATAACAGGCATATCTTCATCATCACTTTCATCATTATAATCAGATTCAATAATTTCTTTCTCTCTAGCCCTGGCAATTTGTTCATCAAGAAATTCACTAAGGGGCACAGTAGTATCAGGCATGGAAGTAGTTTCATCATAATGATGAAACTACTCATCAATAACATGCAAGAATGAATAGCAGAAGCAGGTTTAGGTGTCACTAGCTTACTCATAACAAAAGGTGAATCAAGTGCAGAGGTAGATGGCAGTTCCTTACCTCCCCTCATAGTTGAGGGATAAATTGTTGTCTTAGCGTCTTTCAAGTTCTTCATAGTGTCCAGCAGATATAAATCCCAAGTGACTCAAAGAATAAAGCTATGCTCCATGGCAACGGCGCCAGAAAAAGGTTCTTCATACCCACAAGTATAGGGGATCGCAACAGTTTTCGAGGGTAGAGTATTCAACCCAAATTTATTGATTCGACACAAGGGGAGCCAAAGAATATTCTCAAGTATTAGCAGCTGGGTTGTCAATTCAACCACACCTGGAAACTTTGTATCTGCAGCAAAGTGTTTAGTAGCAAAGTAATATGATAGTGGTGGTAATGGTAACAAAAGAGTAGTGCAAGCAATAGTAAATATTTTTGGTATTTTGTAGTGATTGTAACAGTAGCAGCGGGAAAATAAATAAGTGAGAACCAGTATATGGAAAACTCGTAGGCATCGGATCAGTGATGGATAATTATGCCGGATGCGGTTCATCATGTAACAGTCATATCATAGGGTGACACAGAACTAGCTCCAATTCATCAATGTAATGTAGGCATGTATTCCGAATATAGTCATACGTGCTTATGGAAAATAATTTTCATGACATCTTTTGTCCTACCCTCCCGTGGCAGCGGGGTCCTAATGGAAACTAAGGGACATTAAGGCCTCCTTTTAATAGAGAACCGGAACGAAGCATTAGCACATAGTGAATACATGAACTCCTCAAACTACGGTCATCACCGCGAGTGGTCCCGATTATTGTCACTTCGGGGTTGCCGGATCATAACACATAGTAGGTGACTATAGACTTGCAAGATAGGATCAAGAACTCACATATATTCATGAAACATAATAGGTTCAGATCTGAAATCATGGCACTCAGGCCCTAGTGACAAGCATTAAGCATATCAAAGTCATAGCAACATCAATCTCAGAACATAGTGGATACTAGGGATCAAACCCTAACAAAACTAACTCGATTACATGATAAATCTCATCCAACCCATCACCGTCCAGCAAGCCTACGATGGAATTACTCACGCACGGCGGCGAGCATCATGAAATTGGTGATGAAGGATGGTTGATGATGACGACGGCGACGAATCCCCCTCTCCGGAGCCCCGAACGGACTCCAGATCAGCCCTCCCGAGAGGTTTTAGGGCTTGGCGGCGGCTCCGTATCGTAAAACGCGATGATTTCTTCTTTCCTATTTTTTTTCTCCCCGAACGCCAATATATATAGTTGGAGTCGGCATTGGAAGGTGTCTAGGGGGCCCACGAGGTAGGGGGCGCGCCCTAAGGGGGGGCGCCCCCACCCTCGTGGACAGGGTGTGGGCCCTCTGGTCTTCATCTTTGGCAAGGATTTTTTATTATCTTTTATAAGACATCCCGTGGAGTTTCAGGTCATTCCGAGAACTTTTGTTTTCTGCACATAAAACAACATCATGGCAATTCTGCTGAAAACAGCGTCAGTCCGGGTTAGTTCCATTCAAATCATACAAGTTAGGGTCCAAAACAAGGGCAAAAGTGTTTGGAAAAGTAGATACGACGGAGACGTATCAATTGTCCATTTTGTACACAAAGTGCATCCAGTTTTTGCTGTAACCCTCTCTATTTTTTTGCACATGCTATGTGGGTGAAATTATGATACCATACCAACTTTCAACCTTTTCGGAGTTCATTTGAAGTGTTTTTAAATTTAGCTGAAAAAATCAGTAAATGCATGAAAGAATTTGTTTGCACATAAAATTTCTTCGCGTTTCAAATGCCAAAACACATAACTACCCTAACTATTACAGAGATTCCCTCCTGGGTGTGAAACACAGAAGAAAGTGATGATAGTGAAGCCGATCACATCCCATATCTTTGGGTGTGAAACTTTTTCTTCGCGTGTGTCCCTTTGCGCCGTAACCATGGAAAATCTTCATCATTTAACGGGATGCTCGGGTCAATATTCACTGTGAATGGAGCAATTTCATCAAACTTTTCATAATCTCCTGACATGTCTGTCTTGTCATCCACTCCCACGATGTTTCTCTTTCCAGAAAGAACAATGTGCCGCTTTGGCTCATCGTATGATGCATTCGCTTCTTATCTTTTCTTTTTCTCGGCTTGGTAGACATGTCCTTCACATAGAAAACCTGTGACACATCATTGGCTAGGACGAATGATTCGTCTGCATACGCAAGATTGTTGAGATCCACTATTGTTATTCCGTACTGAGGGTCTTCCGTTACCCCGCCTCGTGTCATATTGATCCATTTGCACTGAAACAAAGGGACCTTCAAACCACTTCCATAGTCAAGTTCCCATATGTCCTCTATGTAACCATAATATGTTTCCTTTCCCGTCTTGGTTTGTGCATCAAAGCGGACACCACTGTTTTGGTTGGTGCTCTTCTTATCTTGGGCGATCGTGTAAAATGTATTACCATTTATCTCGTACCCTATGTAAGTCATTATATTCGAAGATGGTAACTGGGACAGCAAGTACAGGTCATCTTCAATAGAGGCGTCATGCATGGTACGTGTCTGCAACCAGCCGGCGAAACTCCTGGTTTGTTCACGTGTAATCCAGTCATCAGACCGCTCCGGGTGTTTGGAGCGTAGAAAATTCTTGTGTTCAACCATATGCGGAGCCACTAAGGCGGAATTCTGTAGAACTGTGTAGTGTGCTTCAGTGAGAGAATGTCCGTCCATACATATTATTTGATCCCCTCCTAGCATGCCTTTTCCATCCAGTCTGCCCTTATGCTGCGAATCAGGAACACCAGTCGGCTTAAGGTCAGGAATAAAGTCAAAACAAAACTCCATGACCTCCTCATTTTCATGGCCCTTGGAGATGGTTCCTTCTAGCCTAGCACGGTTATGAACATATTTCTTTAAGACTCCCATGAACCTCTCAAAGGGGAACATATTGTGAAGAAATACAGGACCCAAAACGTTAATCTCTTCGCATAAGTGAACTAGGACGTGCGTCATGATGTTGAAGAACGATGGTGGGAACACCAACTTGAAACTGACAAGACATTGCACCAAATCATTCTCTAACCTTGGTATGATTTCTGGATCGATTACCTTCTGAGAGATTGCATTGAGGAATGCACATAGCTTCACAATGACTAATCGAACGTTTTCCGGTAGAAGCCCCCTCAATGCAACCGGAAGCAGTTGCGTCATAATCACGTGGCAGTCATGAGACTTTAGGTTCTGGAACTTTTTCTCTGCCATGTTTATTATTTCCTTTATATTCGACGAGAAGCCAGACGGTACCTTAATACTGAGCAAACATTCAAAGAAGATTTCCTTCTCTTCTTTGGTAAGAGCGTAACTTGCATGACCCTGATGTATGCCGTCTTTTCCGTGCATACGTTGCTGGTCCTCCCGTGCCTCAGGTGTATCTTTTGTCTTCGTCACGTGCATCACGTAGATTGCGGAGCGGACCTCTAGGTCTTTCCAATAGGGCAGGTCCCAAAATATAGATTTCTTCTTCCACATGGGTGCGCGTCCGTCAGCGTCATCCGAAACAGGTTGTCCACCAGGACCCTTTCCAAAGACCACCTTCAAATCCTTGACCATATCATGTACATCAGCACCAGTACGGTGGCGAGGCTTCGTCCGATGATCCGCCTCACCTTTGAAATGCTTGCCTTTCTCTCTCACGGCATGCCTGCTCGGAAGAAATCGACGATGTCCCAGGTACACATTCTTCTTACAATAAGCCAAATATATACTGTCGGTATCGTCCAAACAGTGCGTGCATGCGCGGTATCCCTTGTTTGTGTGTCCTGAAAAGTTACTGAGAGCAGGCCAATCATTGATGGTCACGAACAACAACGCCTTTAGGTCAAATTCTTCCTGTTTGTGCTCATCTCACGCACGTACACCTGTTCCATTCCATAGTTGTAAGAGTTCTTCAACTAATGGCCTTAGGTACACATCAATGTCGTTGCTGGGTTGCTTAGGGCCTTGGATGAGCACTGACATCATAATGAACTTCCGCTTCATGCACAACCAAGGAGTAAGGTTATACAAACATAGAGTCACAGGCCAGGTGCTATGGTTGCTGCTCTGCTCCCCAAAAGGATTAATGCCATCTGCGCTTAGACCAAACCATACGTTCCTTGCGTCATCTGCAAACTCCTTCCCGTACTTTCTTTCGATTTTTCTCCACTGCGACCCGTCAGCGGGTACTCTCAACTTTCCGTCTTTCTTACGGTCTTCTCTGTGCCATCGCATCGCCTTGGCATGCTCTTTGTTTTGGAACAAACATTTACACCGTGGTCTTATAGGAGCATACCACATCACCTTGGCAGGAATCTTCTTCCTAGGGCGCTCGCCCTCGACATCACCAGGGTCATCACGGCTGATCTTTTAGCACAATGCACCGCATACCGGGCAAACATTCAAATCCTCGTACTCACCACGGTAGAGGATGCAATCATTAGGGCATGCATGTATCTTCTGCACCTCTAACCCTAGAGGGCAGACAGCCTTCTTTGCTTCGTACGTACTCTCGGGCAATTCGTTGTCCTTTGGAAGCATATTCTTTATCATTACCAGCAACTTTCCAAATCCCTTGTCAGATACACCATCCTCTGCCTTCCATTGCAGCAATTCCAGTGTGGTGCCCAGCTTTTTCTTGTCACCTACGCAATTCGGGTACAACAATTTTTTTTGATCCTCTAACATGCGCTGCAACTTCTTCTTCTCCAAATCACTTGCGCAATTTCTCTTTGCATCGGCAATGGCCCGACCTAGATCATCAACGGGCTCATCTGATGCCTCTTCTTCAGCTTCTTCCCGCATTGCCGGCTCAGCTTCTTCCCGCATTACCGGCTCAGCTTCTTTCCCCATTTTTGTATCATCGTATTCAGGGAACCCATGGCCAGGATATCTGTCATCGTCCTCTTCTTCTTCATTGTCTTCCATCATAACCCCTCTTTCTCCGTGCTTGGTCCAAACATTATAGTGAGGCACGAAACCAGACTTAAACAGGTGGACGTGAATGGTTCTTGACTTAGAGTAATTTAATTCATTCTTACAGCCAGCACATGGACAAGGCATAAAACCATCCGCCCGCTTGTTTGCCTCAGCCGCAAGCAGAAAAGTTTGCACGCCATTAATGAACTCGGGAGAGCATCGGTCATCGTACATCCATTGCCGGCTCATCTTCAATACACAGCACCGAAAACACCAAATTAATACAATACATAAAGTTCATACAACACTTAAATGCAACAAACAAATAACTCTCTAGCTAAAGCAGTTAAATGCAACAACAAATGCGATCAAGATCGCAACTAAGGTAACAATTGATCCAACAGCATAATGATACCAAGCCTCACTATCAATGGCATATTTTCTAATCTTTCTAATCTTCAAGCGCATTTTCTCCATCTTGATCTTGTGATCATTGACGACATCGGCAACATGCAACTCCAATCCCATCTTCTCCCCCTCAATTCTTTTCAATTTTTCTTTCAAATACTCGTTTTCTCTTTCAACTACATTTAACCTCTCGACAATAGGGTCGGTTGGAATTTCCGGTTCACATACCTCCTAGATAAAAATATCTATGTCAACTTGATGGCCATAATTTGTCATAAACACGAAATGCAACAAATAGTTTTAAAAGAGAATATACTACATCCAAATCATAACAAGGACGAGGGCCGACGGGGACGGATATCAAAACCATGGCACTATGTATAACAAACAACGTACGAGTAAGATAATTATATGAGTAACTATATATCCAAATCACACAAACATCAATTCTTTATATAAAATTTCATGAACAAGAGGCTCACCACAAGGTGGTGCCGGCGACGGGACGGTGCGGGCAATCGACGGTAGTTACGACGGAGATTTAGAAGGCACTAAGTAAACCACACCTACATATGCAAACTAAGTGTTATTTTGACCTCAAATTGCATATAAATGAAATACTACCACATATAATTCCTCCCAAATTACTAAAACCCACAATTAATCACTATATAAACCAATGCAAGAGCTAATCTAGCAATGAGAGATGAAAGGACAAAGTTGCTAACCTTTGTGATCATTTGAATGGATGGGGGCCGGCAAATCTTGACAAATTTTGGGCAAAATTTGTGATGAACTCGAGATGAAGAAGGGAAGAACAGAGGAGAGGGAGAGGGGAAAGGGGGAAGAACAGAGTGCGGGTGGACGAAGGGTTTATATAGGACGACCTTTAGTACCGGTTCGTGCCACGAACTAGTACTAAAGGTGCTGGAGGGGCCCCACTCTGACAACATCCTGCCACCACTTTCTTTAGTACCGGTTCATGGCACGAACCGGTGCTAAAGGTTCGCCACGAACCGGTACTAAAGAGCTCCTCCCGCCTAGCTGTTGGAATCGGCACTAATGGACACATTAGTGCCGGTTCTGTTACAAACTGGGACTAATGTGTCTCACTTTGACCCTTTTTCTACTGGTGGTCTCATCTAGCGTCTAAGTTGCTTTCTGAAAGAAAGAAAAATCATCAAAACGTATTCATGTGGGTATAGTTTTGAAGAGCTCGTCAGGACCTGGCTAGCCAACATCCGTGTGCTTAATAGCGTTGGCGGGCAGACTCCCCTAGAAAAGGAAAACACACAGATCGCATACCACCCATCCCCACATAGTTCAAAATTTGAAATCATGATAGATGACTTAGATCCCACAAAAACTTTTCGATATTGTAGGCAACTTAGGTCACTTGATGGACAACTTTCATAGTATTGTAAGAAATCGAGGATCACTCATAGGCAACTCCGTAGTGAAAGGGCAACCTGGTTTCTACGGTAGACAACTTATAAGCCATGTTAGAGTTTTCACTCTACGGTAAGAAATTTTCACAGTATGATAGGCAACTAAACAATCCACAACTTATTTTTCAATGTATGCAACATAGAAATCATGGTGACCCCCCCCCCCTATTACACTGTTGCACACAACTAACTAGGTGGTTACTTGGCGAAGTTAGTCATACACACGGTGCAATTCATCTAGCATCAGAGTTGCTCATGTTTAACACTAGTGTTGCTTCATATAGCATCAAAGTTGCTTTCAAAAAAAATCATCAAAACATATTCATATGGGATCTAGTTTTGAAGAGCGCTCGGTTGCGAGGAACCCTGCAGTGAAAACGGTTCTGTGTTCTGACACTCGGTTCAAAAGTTGTAGCTTTTTGAAAATTTGAAACAGAATAAATAGATGACGTTGGCACATGCATGCGCTTTACACTACCCAGTGAATAACGCGTTTATTACAGACAGTAAACTAGTTTTGTCATCTAGCGCGTGCGTGCTCGCCGCGTCCATCCGTCCATCCGACGCAGCTGCACTGTGAAGTATTTAGGTTATAAAAATGACAAAACACAGCCCATCCATGTAGCTAGCATGACGTATGTGGATTATATATTGAAATAATAACTCGCGGAAATTACCCGCCACTAACACGTGGAAACTTAGAATGAAATTAGCTAGACCAGATCAGCCTATAAATTGGCATGACCTACACAAGCCAAACCATCCCCAGAGAACAGTACTACTCTCCTACTCTATCTTCTTTCTGCAACGTACGTGTGTCGCATCTTGAATTCTTGATCATGGAAAATGGTATCGGATCGGTGGACGGGCGCAAGGCGGTGTCGAATGGCGTAGTGGCGTGTCCGGCGGCATTCAGCACATCGTCATCTCCGGCGGCCATGATCACCTCCGCTGAGGCCACGCTGGGCCGCCACCTTGCGCGGCGCCTGGTGGAGGTGGGCGTGAGCGACGTGTTCGCCGTGCCCGGGGACTTCAACCTGGCCCTCCTCGACCACCTAATCGCCGAGCCCGGCCTGCGCCTCGTCGGCTGCTGCAACGAGCTCAACGCCGGCTACGCCGCCGATGGGTACGCGCGCGCCAAGGGCGTGGGCGCCTGCGCGGTTACCTTCACCGTCGGCGGCCTGAGCGTGCTCAACGCCATCGCCGGTGCCTACAGCGAGAACCTTCCCGTGATCTGCATCGTCGGCGGACCCAACTCCAACGACCATGGCACCAACCGCATCCTGCACCACACCATCGGCCTTCCGGACTTCTCCCAGGAGCTCCGCTGCTTCCAGCCCGTCACCTGTCACCAGGTCGTCATCAACAACCTCGACGACGCCCACGAGCAGGTCGACAAGGCCATCGCCACGGCTCTCAGGGAGAGCAAGCCCGTCTACATCAGCATCGCCTGCAACCTCCCCGGCGTCTCCCACCCCACCTTCTTCCGCGATCCTATCCCCTACTGCCTCGCCCCGCGGCAGAGCAACCAGATGGGACTCCAGGCGGCGCTGGATGCCACGGTGGAGTTCCTCAACAAGGCGGTGAAGCCGGTGATGGTGGCGGGGCCAAAGCTCCGGGTGGCCAAAGCGGGCGCGGCGTTCGCGGAGCTGGCGGACGCGAGCGGCTACGTGGTGGCGACAATGCCGTCGGCGAAGGGGCTGGTGCCGGAGACGCTGCCGCGGTTCACCGGCACCTACTGGGGCGCGGTGAGCACGTCCTTCTGCGCCGAGATCGTGGAGTCGGCGGACGCCTACCTCTTCGCCGGCCCCATCTTCAACGACTACAGCTCGGTGGGGTACTCGTTCCTGCTCAAGAAGGAGAAGATGGTGCTCGTGCAGCCCGACCGAGTCACCGTCGGCAACGGCCCGACGTTCTCGGGTGCGTCATGATGAAGGACTTCCTGTCGGAGCTGGCCAAACGCTTGATGAACAAGAAGAGGAACACCACGGCGCACGACAACTACCGTAGGATCTTCGTGCCGCAGGGGCAGCCGCCGGAGAGCGGGCCCGGCGAGCCGCTGCGCGTCAACGTGCTCTTCAAGCACATACAGAGGATGCATGCTGACCGGCGACAGCGCCGTCATCGCCGAGACCGGCGACTCATGGTTCAACTGCCAGAAGCTCAAGCTGCCCGACGGCTGCGGGTACGAGTTCCAGATGCAGTACGGGTCCATCGGGTGGTCGGTGGGGGCGCTGCTCGGGTACGCGCAGGGCGCCACGGACAAGCGCGTCATCGCCTGCATCGGCGACGGCAGCTTCCAGGTGACGGCGCAGGACGTGTCCACGATGCTGCGGTGCCGGCAGAGGAGCATCATCTTCCTCATCAACAACGGTGGGTACACCATCGAGGTGGAGATCCACGACGGGCCCTACAACGTTATCAAGAACTGGAACTACACCGGTCTCGTCGACGCCATTCACAACGGCCGGCGAGGGCAACTGCTGGACTGCAAAGGTACACACTTATTCCCTCCGTAAAGAAAATACTCCCTCCGTCAACGCTCTCATATATATTTTTACATGAGAAACAAGCTTAGCTTTGGTTGACTGATAATGCATGCAATGCAGGTGAGTTGCGAGGAGGAGCTGACGGCGGTGATAGAGACCGTGACGGGAGAGAAGAAGGACTGCCTGTGCTTCATCGAGGTGGTGGTGCACAAGGACGACACTAGCAAGGAGCTCCTGGAATGGGGATCCAGGGTCAGCGCCGCCAACTCCAGGCCACCCAATCCGCAGTAGGTAGATGTTGAGACTAATAATTCATTTGCCAAACTTCACGTGTATTTCTTGAGTTAATAAATTAATAAAGTTGGAACATATAACCATGTTTTCCATGCACCATCGACAAATAAAATTGTTGGACGAAAAGTCCCCTATGTACTATGTGAATAGAAGTTTGAGTACAAGTTTGGAAACGGATGGTAAATCATAATACTTCTTTGTGTGCATTAACGTTACATATAGTTCGTGACCATTTTATTCTCGAAAAATAATCTGAATGGAAAATTGTTATCATTATTTAAAACCATTTCGTTGTTGTATAGTAGTATATTCCAGTTCTGTTTCAGAAAAAAAAGAAAACTATTGTGTAACTAAATTATTTTGGCAATATTATGGCCTTGATATTTTCAAGATTTTTTATGGTCGACTCTGAATTTGCATGAACACTAAAGCTAGATGTACTCCCTTCATTCCACAAGATACTGCGTGCATGTTTTTTTTATAAGTCAAACTTTTGCAAACTTTGATCAAGTTTATAAAGAAAACCATTTATATCTATAATACAAAATATATGAATATGAAACTACGTCTTATGATGAATCTAATGATATGTGTATACCATTCTAGATGTACATATTTTTTCCACAAATTTGGTCAGGTTTGACTTTTAAAAAAAATGTGCACTACATTATGGAACGAAGGGAGTGTCATTTTTGGTAGTTATTGCAAATTAATATTTCTGATTGATTTAATAAACGGGTGTGTCTAGATCTTAGTCGACTGAGATTTAACCAAGTCTCAGTGAAGTAACACAACATATAAAAGAGAGATTTAAAAAAATCGCACGGATCTCCACGTAAGATGTCACGAATATAACATCGACTAAGACTTGGTTATGTCTTAGATTTAGCAATCCCGTTAATAAACAACAAAATTCGTATATATCCACATGGCAACGACAGTGTTCGTTGACTCTAGATATGTGCTAAGGGGATGTGCTCTCGTAGTTCTCTTACTTATGTGCATGTGGTGCACGTGGATGATTTGGATAATAATACATGTGGCGCACATGGATAATCGTACAACTATACATATGACACATGTGGCTAATTGTTTATGTACGCATGTGAGTTGTTTGTGTTTGTTGACTCTAGACATGCGTAAATGGATTCTGATTTGTATACGCGCCTACGTGTGAGTATATGTTCACTATAGATATACTCAAAGGGTTGTACGCTTCTGACTTGTCTAATATTTTTCTTCAAAGATGAGGTACCCCAGCCTAATTTATGTATTTGTGTTAGTTATGTGTATTGTGACGTGTGAATGGTTGTATGCTCTTTACATGTTTTTTTAGAACCGCCTCACGGATTTCATTCATTCAAGCAAAACATCTCAATCAGGTTATCAGGGGTAGCATCCATCAGGAAATCAGGGGTAGCATCCAAATTACAGAAATTAGCTACAGATACAGCATGCCTAGCACATTGGTGAGCCACTAGCCTCCCGTCGTACATAGGTTAAAGAAAATCCTGAAAGTTTGAGAGATAAGAACGCATGTCCCTAAACACTTGACATCCCACAGACAGATCATCTCCTTGTGACCACACGGTGCAAATCCTTGGCCAGGCAATCTATCTCCATGATCACATACGATAAAGATTTCTCCATAGCTATTTTCATAGCAGCACGGTAGGCTAGAGCTACAACGATAAAAGGGTTCTCCTTGCTCGGGTACTTGGAGCACCTTGCAAACAAAAAGGCTCCCTGCTCATCCCTAGCAACCACACCTGCTCCAGCATCACCCATAGCCGGGTCTAGCACACCATCACAATTCAGTTTAATCCAACCCTACGCTGGTGCTATCCATTTTTATTCACCGTTACCTTCCCTGACCTATTATGAGTGTTGGCTAAGAAGAAAGACTGGCATAAAACGATCAAACACGTTGATTACCTCCATACAAGAGTACTAATATTGAAATATAAACCTAAGATCCAAGACCAATACTTCTCTCACAATTGAATTGGCTTGTCTTTTGAACACAAAGAATTCCAAAAGGAAAAACAGAGAATTACAAGAAGTAGAATAAACTCTCAGCATTCTCTTTGGAAATTTCTGGCGTGTATACATATAGTAAAACCCAAATGAGGAACCACCACCATTACTAACGAACTACAAGAAGAAAAACAGATAATTACACAAGAAGTAGAATAAACTTGCAGCATTCTCTTTGAAATTTCGGGAGTGTACATATAGTAAAAACCAGATGAGGAACCATCACCATTACTAACGAACTAGATGATTTTTTTTCTTACAAAAGGAAGTACTCCACACTAATTATCCAAATTAAAGTTTATCAACCTGAGATTTGGTGTAATCCATATGGGGGCTGGACGGTTGGACCAAAGGTGAGGAGACACAAGTTCCTCGCTGTTGTTATCATCCAAGTTGAGAATTCCCATATCACGGCGATTATTCTGAAGTCCCATTGTCCAATATCTGCAATCGTCGGTGAAGTAGGCATGGTTCACCTTAAGAGCCAGGTATTCTTCGGTACTAAGACAAAGCGACTGATTATGCCCAAGGAACAACGCATGGCCGCGCAAGCAACTGGTTCTCTCGAGTTCGTTCGCCGTGGCATCAACTTTGTATACTCTAATTTTGCCGGTAGTCCAAAACACAGATGACCGGGGCGTATCTCCTAAATCACGATCCCCAAATTTTCTCCAAACCTGCAGAAGGTCACCCCATGGGGCTTGTATGATGTACATACTAAGATATCTATAAGTCATTGGTCCCTCCATAATGATCTTCATGGTGGCCACAGGGGCAGGGCTGGCAAGATCGAATCCATGGATTTCTCCCTTGGAAGTCACCGCATGCATGAGGCCATTCTTATACATGCAGTCGTCATAGGAGGTGTGTGGTGGCAACCAGGTCCAGCTCTCGGCCCCTACCCTTGCAAAGGAGAGCTGGCAAGACGGGTTGTGGATCAGCACCACAATGTGTCCTCCTCCTCCTCTTCCTGCTGCTGCTGCCGAGGAATAGGATGCATCATCATCGGAAAGAGAAAACACAAAAGCCTTGTGATGGAGCTGGTGGCGCAGCTCGCTAAGAGCAAGGTTGGCTGGCAGCGCGAGAACGGTATGCCTAGTGTGGGCCGAGTATCTGTACATGCGGAGGACGCCGGAGTCGTCGTAGATGGGGCTCACCTGCCGGATGGTGATCACCGACGGGAGGGCGATCTGTTGACCGGTGATGGGGTTGAGAAGATGCATCTCGGACCTGTCATCGGCTGTAACCAGCAAACCTTGAGGCGAGGACCCGATGAGAGACCTGGTGCGGATGGGCGGGTCCGGGAGGGTCAGCCTGTAGGCCTTCTTCTCCACGAGGCTGTAGAGACGCGCGGTGCTCTCCCCGTCGGACTCGGAGGTGTAGAGCAGGCATGGCGTCTGGGACTGGTTGTACAGCCCGTGGTTGCGCAGGGTTTCGTAGGCGGAGCGCCAGGAGGAGCATACGGAGCCAGCACGCAGGAGGTCGGGGATTTCAAACGCGGCGAAGATGGCCATCAAGATGTCCTGCGGCAGATGCGGCGTCGTCTGGATCCTCCCGTCCTCCATCTCCATGGGAAGACGTACGTACGTACGAATTCAGCAGATTATCAGCACGAATTGCTAATAAAGCTTTGATTGACGGAGAAGATCACGCAGATTATCAGCAGCTAGCCGAGGGTGACGCAGCAAATAGATCTGAATCCAGCAGAAACCACGCCTCGAATTGTGGATCGCTGGGAACTCGCGTACGCTGCAACAAACATGCATGAACACGATCCCCGCGGAGGAGTCCTCCTGTTCAGCGCTAAGCCCTGAGTTTTTTTCTTCTTCTTTTTTTTTTGTTGAGAACCCGATGAGGTATTTCATGTTTGCAGCTTATTATGCATAAAAGTCCCTGTTGTTCTGCTCATTTTATGAAAAGTCCCTGTTGTTCTGCCCATTTTATGAAGATTTTTTTGAAAACACAAACGATTTTCAAATATAAGACTCTTACCAGAAAAACAGCAACATTTTATAAAATTCTGAATAAATTTTCAAAAACAAGAACATTTTAAGAAAGTACCGATATTTTTATAAATGTGAAATTTGTTGGAATTAATGAACAAATTTGAAACCTTGTCAAAAATTCCAGAAAATTATCCAACAATATGAATACTTTTTTGAATTTTATTTTGAAAATTACCACATTTATCAAATCGCAAATATTTTTCGAAATTTCTGACCACATTTATCAAATTACAAATATTTTTCGAAATTTCTGACCACATTTATCAAATCATAAATATTTTTCGAAATTTCTGACAAAAAGTTGAATAAGAAAAAAAACAAAGGGAAAAACGAACAAAAATTTGAAAACAGGGATATTTTTTGAAATTCAGAACGAAACATGGAAAACACAAACATTTTGTTAAAATACGAACAAAATTGGCAATGTTTGAACATTTTTAGACAATGCCGAACAATTTTTGGAAATTCTTTTTTTTCCTTTATATTTCATGGAAAGAAACAAAAAGGGAAAATCAGAAAAACCAACAAATAATGAAAAATGAAAAAGAAACAGAAAGAAGAAAGAAGAAAAAAAAGGATAAAGTCAAAATACGAGTTTTTAAATGCTTTATTTTTAAAATACGAGTTTAAGATTTTTTGAATACATGGTCAACATTCTCTCTATACACACTAACATTTTAAAAATAAAGTTTACCATTGTTATAATACATGGTCACCATTTTTTCTATACACATGTAAAAAAATCAGAAACAAGTTTAACATTTTCTGAATACATGGTCAACATTTTATCTATACACATTTAACATTTTACAAATAAAAGTTTATCATTTTCAAAAAACATGGTGAACGTTTTTTGTACACACATTTAACATTTTTTAAATAAAAGTTTAATATTTTTTTAATACATCGTCAACATTTTTGCGATACACATTTAACATTTTGCAAATTCAAGTTTAACATTTTTTGAATAATGGTCAACATTTTTCCTATACGCATTTAACATTTTCAAAGGGAAACGTTTACTGCCGGCTGACCGGCCAACTCCTCGCGCCGGTCGAACGCGCACTCGCCACGTCATGCCCACGTGTGTGGAGCCACGTCCCCGAACGTGGGGCTCTTGCACCGACGCGTCGGTCTTATCCAGCCAGGGACGATCTCCTTTTCTCCCCCAATTCCTCAACGCACATGGCACACCATCCCACTCGTTCCTCTGCTCACCAACGCCATGGCTGCCCCTCTCCTCTTTTTTTTTTTTTTTTTTTTTTTTGCGGTTGAAAGAGCTTTCATTAATCAAGGTGGATCAAGATGATCCAAAGCACACAAGTTTACAACTTCCTCCGGTCCCGAGCGCAGCCATACAGCTGTTTTAACACATGTCCGAGCAATTCGAGCTAACTCATGACTCACACAATTACTACCTCGCCCTACAGCCATCACCTTCACTTCCCGCTCATCATGGATAATTGCTTTTATCTCCTGTACCAGTCCAGCATGGATAGACCGATTAATACCAGTTTGCAAGATCATGGCCGCCGCCTCCGAACTATCCGTCTCGAGGATAAATGGTTGTGCACTCCACTCCATTACAAGGGCGGACCCTTCTCTACATGCTTCAAGCTCCGCTGAGAGAGCATTATTACATGTAAATAGATGGCGGCAGGAGGAGAAAATGATTTGGCCATTCGCATCTCTAAGGACCATCCCTATGCCACCATTCCCAGCTAGTTCCTTGTGTGAACCATCAACATTGAGTTTCAGCCAACCTGGGGGAGGCGCAACCCACGGTTTACCTGATTGCTTGCCCGTCGTCCTGTTCCCAGCCACTTGATAGTGTTCTCGTACATATGCATGTGGTGCAGGAGCATCAAGTACCATTTTCCCTTTCACCAGATCACTCTTTGGGTGCTGCTGGATACATAAAAGGGAGGTGATGTAGCTGTGCAGAAATCTGCGAGAGGGCTCAGTCGGCGGTGCCTCTTTACCATGAGTGATCTCATTGCGCACATGCCATGAGCGCCACATAGTCATCAGCAGTACCATTCGCGACGTATCGGTTAGTGGCTCCAGCAGCTGAAACAACCACTCCGGTCCCGTGTTGCGTATAGAGCCAACATCGGGAAGTGGCCAATCCTTTGCCATCGCGCACCATAGGTCCACTGCTCGAGGGCATCTGCACATGGCATGGAAAACATCCTCGCATTCCATACCACAAAGAGGACATATATTAGAGGGTTCCAATGGCGAGAAAATTTGTTCGACCACGTGGCCAGAGAGTTATTCACGATCCTCCATGCGAAGACGCGTACCTTTGGGGGAGCAGGGCACCCCCATATAGTCTTCCAGATGGCGCGACGACCATCCGGTGCCCTGCTCGATGAATTTGCCGATGGACGCTCGTGCTCGTCCATGGCTAGGCGGTACGCCGACCGAACGGTGAAGATACCGTTCTTCTCCGGTGACCATGCAAGGATGTCGTCAAGGTGGCGTGGTGATGTCCTGATGCTGGAGATGCAGTCGACGTCAACTGGGAGGAAATGACGCCGAAGCAAATCCATCCGCCAAGAACCACGATCATCTATGAGGTCCGAGACCCGTCGCAGCCTGCATGTGCCTTGTGGTGATATGGGTTTGCCATCATGCTCCCTTGGCAGCCATCTATCCCGCCAGATACGAATACTCATACCATTGCCCACCCGCCATACGAGCCCTTTTTTAGAAGTTCTAAGCCGTGCTGAATACCTTGCCAGGTTGCCGAAGCACTGCCCGAGAAAACAGTGTCTTCGAGTCGCCTCTCTGGGAAGTAACGAGCTTTTAAAACCTGTGCACACAAGCTATCAAGTTTAGTTAACAGGCGCCAAGCCTGCCGGGCCAACAGGGCTTGGTTAAAAATCCTGAAGTCCTTGAAGCCTAATCCACCTTGCATTTTATGCTTCATAATGCAAGGTCAAGACTGCCAATGTGTTTTTGGTTTCCCTTCTGCTGAGCCCCACCAAAAGTTTCTGACCATTATGTTCAGATCATCACACACAGACATAGGTAGCTTGAAAACACTCATCATATATGTGGGTATAGCCTGGGCCACCGCCTTGATCATCATCTCCTTCCCTGCAAGAGAAAGTGTGTCTCCCCATGCAATAATTCTTTTTGTCAACCGAGCTTGGAGTTTTTGAAATTTACCCTTAGACATGCGCCCCTCTGGCGTCGGAAGTCCAAGGTATTTTTCCTCAAAGGTCGACAATTGGACCTGTAGGGCCATACGCACATCCTCTTGGCTGCTCTCCAGACAAGCATTTCCAAACATAATACTGCACTTAGCAGGATTTATTAGTTGCCCCGTGGCACTCTCATAGGTGGTGATAATGCTCCGAACCTCTTTTGCTTGTTGGTCATCCGCCTTAAAAAACAGCAACGTATCATCTGCGAACAATAGGTGAGATATGCCAGGGGCTCTCTGACACACCTTTAGAGGGGTAAAACTCCCTTTCAGTTCGCCATCCTTCAACAGAGCAGAGAGACCATCAGCAATAAACAGGAACAAAAATGGGGAGAGGGGGTCACCTTGTCGTAGCCCACGCGACGGTGCAAATGAATCCAAGATGGAGCCATTAAATTTGACACTATATCTGACCGAAGTGACACACGACATTATCCAGTCAACCCATCGGTCAGCAAACCCCATCTTTTGCATCATTCGCTTCAAGAACACCTAATCCACTCGATCATATGCTTTGGAGAGGTCCAATTTGTATGCACAAAAACATTTTGTTGGGTCTTTCTCCCGCTGAATAGAGTGAATGCATTCAAATGCAATAAGTACATTATCAGTAATCATTCTACCTGGCACAAAAGCACTCTGTTCCGGGGAAATAATATCCTCAAGTATAGGCCTCAACCGGTTTACCAAACATTTTGCCACCACCTTGTATAATACATTACACAAGCTAATTGGCCTGAAATCAGAGAGTTTTACCGGTTTATCAATTTTTGGGATCAGAACAATCGCAGTGTTATTAACTCCCTCTGGCATCACCCCCGTCCGGAAAAATTCCTTAACACCAGCGATAACTTGGTCTTTCATAACCCCCCAATTTCTCTGAAACATGCGAGCCGGAAAGCCATCCGGTCCCGGTGCTTTAAGGGGTCCAATCTGGAACAGTGAATCAGCTATCTTTTTATCAGAAAAATCTGCACATAGGCCCTCATTCATCAGATCAGTAACACGAGTATCAATAAGATCAATAATTGGATCAGCACATAGCGAAGCATCAGCAGTGAACATATTTTGAAAGTACTCTGTGGCCATGGCAGCCATAGTGGCATGATCATTCTGCTCTACCCCCTCATTGTCCACCAATGTTTTAATACGATTTTTCCTCACTCGCCAAACTGCCTTGCGATGAAAAAACTTCGTGTTTCTATCACCCTCACGCAGCCAATCAATCCTAGAGCGCTGCATACAAAGCATTTCTTCCCTGTATAAAAGCTCATTCATATGATCAGTAGCTTCCCGTATAGTATGCTGATCTGCATTCATAGACATTAGTTCCTCAAGGAGTGAACGAGATTTATTAATTTCCTTTACGACATTACCAAACTTCGCCCTGCTCCAACTCTGAAGTGTGTGCATAAGATCCCTGAGAGCAGCCGCCACATCACCAAGTGTAGCCATGGCACCCGCTTGGATCCAAGCATTCATGATCACCTCCGGCAAAGCAGGGTCACGCTCCCATGCCACTTCATAATGACGACACTTCCTGCCAACATCTTGCGGTGGCGGTTCGGCCTCACACCTAAGGAGAATGGGTGCATGGTCTGACGTTGGTGCTACCAAGTGCTTCACATTAGCCTCTGCAAAAATATCTCGCCATTGGTTATTAGCCACTGCCCGGTCAAGCCGGACCTTCACATTTGCACGACCATGGCGCCGGTTATCATAAGTATATGGTAGACCTGAAAAACCAAGATCACCGAGGCCGCAAAGTTCCAACACATCACGGAAATCAATCATCTGACCTGCTGACCGTGGAGTTTCAGAGAAGTGTTCGAAGCCCCACATAGCCTCGTTGAAATCTCCGAGCACTACCCACGGCATGTCCGCTTGTTGGTGCAGATCGCGAAGAAGGGACCACATGCGGTGTCGGTCCTCCGTCCGTGGCTCGCCGTAGACGCAAGTGAGCCTTCAAGGGGACTCACCCGCAGTAGAATACACATAAGCATCAATGTATCGTTCGTTCTTATCTTTTACATCGAGATGCACAGACTCATGCCAATACAGAGCTAGACCTCCGCTAAGACCAGTACTATCGACTGCCTCGAAACCACTTAAGCCTAAACGAGATCGAAATCTTTTCATCTTAACTTCTGACTGCCTAGTTTCACATAAAAAGACTATACAAGGGGAATGAGCCTGTACCAAGCTCACGAGATCACGAACTGTCCGAGAGTTCCCACCCCCTCGGCAGTTCCAACTAAGGATATTCATTGCTCCTGACGGGGCGCCGCCTTTGGCCCCGTCAGTTTACCGGCGGCCCCATGGCCGGTTGCCTCCGTAGCTTCGGTCCCCTTGTCCCCCTCCACCATGGTGGAGTCATCCACATTGCTTGATTCATTGGTACACACGTATTCTGCACCAGTTTTGATTTTCTTTGGTGTAGCTGAAAATACATCTGCTGCTGCAGCAGCGTTAGAATGGAACACCAACGCCGATGAAGTGGCACCCGTCCAGGTGCCAATGACGAGCTGCTCTCCTGCGTTCCGCTTCTCAAGCGTAGACTGCTCATCAGACATGTCCCGGACCTCCCGGTCCTCCTCTTGCGCAACAAAGCTATGTGGAGTCTCCCTTGCAGCTGCCACGACGATGGCGCGTGCTTCTGGATGTGTCGCCGCTAGGCCCTCGGTTCCTCCGTCAGCTGGCTTCGGGCGGGCAGCGTCCACAAAGGGAGCCCCGTGATCGCCCCCACCGGCCTCCGGGATCTCCTTGGCAACTTCCGGCGGCCTACCAAGGTCCTGCGCAGCCGACGACATCGAACTAGCAGTTTTGCACACCGGCGTACGAGGAACTGGTTGCATAGACCGATCGGGAGGATCACAAGGTTTCTGGTGCTTTTCCGTGCCAACCCTAGATTTTTCTCCATACTTCGCCCTAGGAGGTTTCCTGACCTGGGGGTCAGGTATTGCACCGATCACAAACACTCGACAACGTGCTTCTGCCGGACTCCCGATGGGATCCTTCCGAAGGCGGCGAACAGCGGGATCGCTGCACCCCCGAGGGGCCAGCGATACGAGGGCGGACATAGCCGCAACATGGCCACCAGGGCGCCGAGGCGCGCGTGCGGCAAGGGGGCCAGCGGCCACAGGGACGGAGCCCCGCGGCGGCGGCGGCAGGGGCGACGCCCAAGAGTCGCCATAACCGAACCCTAACATGGCTCTTCACGTATGCCCCTCTCCTCCTCCGCTTACCAAAGCCATGGTTGCCCCTCTCCTCCTCCGCTCACCTGTGCGGCTACCCCTCTCCTCCTCCTCCCTTGCGGCCGGCAGTAGCATGCCCGTCGTTCGCTGCCGCAATTTTTCTCGCTTGGGATCCCTGTGTGCTGGCGCCGCCGCCGACATGATGTTGGAACCAGCGGTGGCGGATGCGACAACCGTTGGTCGCCGGAGCTGCAACGACCTCGACCGACGACACGGCGGTGGCACCACCGGTGTTGAAGAAGATGCGCGGACACTGCGGTGCTACATTAGGCACCAGCAGATGCTGGAACGACGGCCCCGATTTGTTGGAACCGGCCATGTAGGGTGCTGGGACGGGCGGTGGCGGGTTGCTACATGCGACCATGGCTGATGCTGGAACCGGCCACGACAATGCTAGAACCGGCATTTGTGGATGCTACAACCGGCCATCGAGTTGCTGGTCCCATCTACGACAAGATGCTGGAACAGGCGATGGCGGATCCTACAACCATTGGTCGCCGAAGCTACAACCGGCGCCGCATGATGCTGCGTCTGTGACGCCGCGGTGCTACATCCACGCCGGCGATTTTGCTGGAACCATCAGGCATTTTTCTTTTTGCTTCAACCAGCCATTGTTTTTGCTGGAACCATCAGCCATTTTTGCTGGAACATGCGATTTCCATGGATGTGAGTACGGAAACATTTTTTCTTCGTTGGGATCGACAAGCAATTTTTTGTACAACCGGCAAGCAGTTTTGCTTCAACCAGCATATTTTTTTGCTGGAGCCCGTGTGTTTCCACATATGTTAGCATTTTTTCCTTTTTTACTGGCATCGGTTGGTCAATTTTTTATGCAGCCGGCGAGAAATTTTGCTTCAAACAGCATCTTGTTTTGCTGGTTGGAACCAGCATTTCCAAAGCTGCGACAACGGAATGTTTCTTTAGAGCCGTCACCGGTCACCACTGCAGCAGCAACGGCCACGGCGGCGAGACACGCTGCAAGGTCATCGGGGTTGCTGGAACAGCGGTCCCGAGGGAAGGGGGAGGGGGTGGGGAGGAGGTTTGATGCAACCCGGTAGCAAGCCGGCGAGCAGTGACGACCCGGCCAGCGATGGCGACCATGGCGACCGCGAGCTGGAGGCGCCGCGAGGAGCGGCGTCGCGGCGGGGACTGATCCATAGTTTTGGTCAACGGCCGTGAGATTCAAGAGGTACAGGAAGGGCGCAGGATGGGCAGGATGAGCTGGACGAATCATTTTTCAGGTGAAATCTAACAGCCGCGCAGCTTTGTATCGTAGGGCTGGGATGCGACCGGCCCAAAGTCTGGGCCGGCGCGCCGGCGCCTAACATCCCCAAATGCTTGATTAACCTTTTTCAAATACTTGTTTAACATCTCTTCTCAAATGTTTAGACTAACGTTTTTAAATACATGGTCAACGTTTTTCAAGCACATTGTATATTTTTTCTATACATTTTATATATACATGAGAAACATTTTCTGTATACATTTTAAACATTTTTTAAATGCCTGGTCAAGATTTTTTCAGTGTTTTATGGAAAGTTCTTTTTGTAATATATTCATTTAGAATATTTGGAAGTATAAATCAAAATAAAAAATAAATTATAATAAAAAATAAAAACAGAATACATGCGGCGCCCTTCCCATGCGACCAGGAAGGTGAATCGCGCAAATTTCGGAGGGGGCCAATCTTTTTCGCGCTGAGCCGGCTCAACAAACCTAAAACTAGTCACAGCGGCGGCGCGGCCGCACCCATCATCGCGACATCTCAGCTGATCATCGCACAAGAAGATGGCAACCTACCGGGGAGCGCTCTCCCGGACGCGGCGCTGGAGCGGATCCTCTCCCACCTCCCTTCCGACGAGGCCACACGCACTCACTGTCCCGCCGGTGGCGCCGCGGCGGCGACGGCGTGCCGGTCGTGGACCTCGTCGACCGCAAAACAGATCGTCAGGGGCGGGGAATCAACCTCCCCGTGTGCTTCGACAGCAAGGTGACGGGCGCCATCTTCTCCAAGGGCCCCACCACGCCGATCCGTGTCCTCCGGCTGCACGCGCGCCAGCCGCCGGACGACCTGCTCGACGGCTGGATCGCCACCGCCGCCTCCTCCGGCGCCGAGGAGATCGACCTCGCGCTGCAGTACCGGCACTACTCCCGCCCCCCTGGCAGCTGGTTCGGGAAGGCCGACTTCGGGGAAGACGTCAGGGGCAGCTACACCAGGACGCCGCGCCAGCTCTTCCGGTGCGCCACGCTGCGCCGCCTGCGCCTGGCCAACTGGACGCTCGACCTGCCCTGGGGCGTCGTCGTCGCTGCATCGCTCGAGACGCTCTGCCTGAAGCGGATCATGGCGCGTGCCGCGGTGCTGCAGCAGCTGGTCTCGAGCTGCCCGCACTGCCGCACCTCGCCGACGCCGACCTGACGCTCGAGGAGTGCCCGACCGCCACCACGATCACCGTGTCCAGCGACCGCCTCCCGAGCTTCGCCATGGTCTGCTGCCACAATGCCTGCGGCGTCGTGCTGCGCACCCAGCACCTGCGGTCCCTACGCTACAAGGGCGGTCTCCCTTCGGACACGTTCCTAGACGTTCCCAACTACGGCGAGGTCGCGGCGCTGACCATCGATATCTGCGAGGACAAGGCAAAGCACCAATGGAGGTTGCTCCAGTCTTGGAGCTCATCAGCCGGTGCAAGAAGCTGAGCGTACCTTCGCCTCGAGCTGCGCCCCTCAATGGCCTACTACAGCAGCGAGATCACAGCCATAGCCCGCGACCACTTACCCCAGCTCCGGCACCTAGTACTCAAGGGGTTCTTGGCCGCCGATCACGTCGTCCGGTCCGTCGCCGTCCTCGTCGCCAGCACCCTACACCTGGAAGCGTTGTCGTTGTTTCCTCTGGGTGCCGACACATCAAAGAGGAACACGTACTACCCCGAAGATGACTACGAAGACTCGGATTCAGACCACGAGCTGGAGATCTGCGACGACGACGATGAGATCTATGATGATGAGTGGATGTTCAGGAGCATGTGGCGATGGGGCATCCCTTGCTCCCGCCATAGCCTCAAAAGGATCAACATCGCAAAGTACACTGGGAATGGCTTCGACAGAATACTTGCAAATTTCCTCTTGTCCAATGGTGTAGCTCTGGAGGAATTCTCAGTGACCTTAGCGGCTCCACTGTCGCCACGCAGGGAGGAAATTGCAATGATGTTCAGATGCTGGCGACATAATCCCAGGACTATAGAAATATATCCGACTAGCTCGGATATTTCTCCGATTTCCTTGCACTTTGTTTTTCAGAAACCAACTAGCTAGGCAATATGGCCGGAATCTATATGGCACAGAAAGAGGATCAACCGTCTTCCTGAGATTTCATCCTAACTTAAGATGCCATACCCAACATTTTTGTCATGTGTATGCAAACATCATGTAGAAAACACAGCAAGATGATAAGGCTTAGCTTGCACTAAGCACTGTCCACTAAGACGATTTTAGAGGTGGCTCTCATCTTTCACCACACACACAAAGCAAGTGCCAGCAGAACGAAGTAGAGAACCAGAGCATTTGGTGTAGTAGAGAAAAATAGATAGAGGAGAACAAAGGGGGATTCTTCGACCCATGTAAAAAAAATACAAGAAATAAAGCACATAGACTTTCTTGACGACAGCAATGGAGTTCAGATCCTGGCAATTTAATCGCCGTACCACAGTAACTTGCAATTTGACGACAGCAAAATATATATGAGTTTCTTATTTTTTTGCGGGGACATGGGACTATATGAATATTTTATTTCCCGTGCAACAGTAATTCTATATGAGTTGCAGTGGGCATTCCCGAAATTATCTATTACTAAGCAGAGTTGGAAAAATAAACTGGCTTAATTACTAGGCCTATTAGGCAGACATTGTTATTATTTACACCTCAATAAGCCCCCCGAGCTGCAACAAACCAACCTCGAGACTGCCATTTATTGATTATTAAGATAGCATATATGATATAGGAGCAAACCTTCAGGAGATTTGGCTGTTGAGCAATGCAATGATCCCTTTACAGTGATTTAGCTGTTGCAATCAGATTTTCCACCGTCAGACCAAGCTCCTTGTATATTCTTCCAGCAGGAGCACTTGAACCAAAGCGGTCAATGCCGATTGCTTTGCCCTTCTGTCCGATATACTTCTCCCATCCCAGTGTGACACCAGCCTCGATGCTAATCCTGGAAGTAACATCGCTTGGTAGGACACTCTCCTTGTACTCCTCAGACTGCTCCTCAAACAATTCCCAGCAAACAAGCGAGACAACCCGCACAGATCTCCCCTCCTTCCTCAGCTGATCTGCAGCTTTTTCGGCAATCTCGAGCTCAGAGCCTGTGCTGATGAGAACGAGGTCCGGTTTATTGCCCGAGGAATTGTCAGAAATGATATATCCTCCCTTAGCAACGCCTTCAACCGAAGTTCCTTCCAGCTGTGGGAGCTTCTGCCGAGAGAGTGCAAGGATTGATGGCCTCTTCCTGTTGATAACCGCAATCCTGTACGCCGCAGAGGTCTCGGTTCCATCGGCTGGCCGGAGCATTAATATGCCCGGCATCGCTCGGAGGCTGAATAACTGCTCAACTGGTTGATGTGTTGGCCCATCTTCTCCAAGCCCAATGGAATCATGAGTCATCACAAAGATCACTCCTGATTCAGATAAGGCCGAAAGGCGTATAGGAGCTCTCATGTAGTCGGTGAACACGAAGAATGTCGAACAGTAAGGTATGAGGCCAGGGCTGTGTACAGCAATGCCATTGCATATGGCGCCCATCGCGTGCTCTCTGACACCAAAACGGATGTTTCGCTCTTCAGGGGTGTCCTTCTGGAAATCACCAAACATCTTTAACAATGTCATGTTTGATGATGCAAGATCCGCACTGCCTCCAAGAAATCCAGGTATTACTTTAGCAAGAGCATTCAAGCACTGTTGGGATAAGTTCCTCGTAGCATCAGCAGGACTTTCAGGGGTATATTTCTGCAGAACAAATAAGGGAACAAAGTCAGACTTATAACCCATTCTGACACTTGATGAATATTACATAGACAGGACATTTAAGTTTCAGAGGAGAACTCACCGGAAGAGCATCTTCCCACCCAGCCGGAAGCTTCCCTGATATTATGCTATTTAGCTCGCCAGCCTCCTGGTGGTATTTCTTTTCATATTCTGCAAACTTTGCATTCCATTCAGCTTCAAGAGAAGCACCCTCGTCAATATGGTGAGCCCAATGCCTGGAAGGAGTGATTATTTAATCAAACTTCAGTGCACAACAAACTAAGCTCAATTCAATACCATATTACTATGCGATAATTTGAGAACTGAAATGTAGAGCCTCCGTTCCAAACGAAAGTTAAGTCTCCACTGCAGAATAACTGTCAACAAGGTTCAGAACTGAGATTTTGCATCGGGATTCGCCAACAGTAGTATGCTATCTTGTCAAGACTGTTTCCTCAGAAACAGACACCACTATACCATAAAATTTGTATGTACCATTTTGAATGTATGTACAATGGAAATGAAAAACCTATGTTCAATATTGTACTCCCTCCGTCCGGAAATACTTGTCGGAGAAATGGATGAATCTAGACGTATTTTAGTTATAGATACATCCAATTTTATCCATTTCTCCGACAAGTATTTTGGGACGGAGGGAGTATGAAGAATACAACATCCAGAAGAACTGCCTAAGAAACAACTACATGTTTTGATAACAGAATAATTTGTTTGCGAGTACTGTGATGCTCTGCAGCTTGAGTTCTACAAGAACGAGACTGTACCTTTTCACCTCATCAGGCACATGGAAAGGCTCATGAGCCCAGGAAAGATTTTTTCTGGTTGCCTCTACTTCTTTGGAACCTAAAGCACTCCCATGCACACTGTGCGTGCTCGCCTTGTTTGGTGATCCATAACCAATTGTAGTAGCCACCTACATATACAAGACCAGTCCCAGTTGTCACTTGTCTGATGAAACCATATCAAACTGACAAACAAAAAAAAATATTACTGCCAGTCTGATGATCACCTTGATAAGAGTTGGCTTATCTTTGACCTCCTTTGCTTCTTTTATTGCTGCACGGATGTCATCATAGCCAGTGTTGCCATTCTGCACCCAGATAGTATGCCATCCTAGGGCTTCGTATCGGGCAAGCACATCTTCAGTGAAAGCAATAGCCGTACTTCCATCGATTGATATATGATTGTCATCATAGAAGGCAATCAACTTTCCGAGACCCCAGTGGCCAGCAAGGGAGGCGGCCTCATTCGCAACACCTTCCATTTGACAACCATCCCCAAGTATAACATACCTATAAGACCATGAAGAAGAGTAAATTGCATTGCCCCTGTCCCTATGCACATTAGGTTGGTAATTACATTTTATAGAGCAGGTATTAACTTACGTGTAATGGTCCACGACAGTTAAATCGGGCTTGTTGAAACGAGCAGCCAGGTGTTTCTCAGCAAGTGCTAGTCCAACAGCGTTTGCAAAGCCCTGCCCCAGAGGACCTACATAAATATCAGAACAGTTCAGGCAAACGTAGTTTTTTTTTTAGAAGCTTCAAAATGTTCACTACTGTAGATGTTCAAGAAGCAAACCGGTGGTGACTTCAACACCATCTGTCTCGAAATTTTCTGGATGACCAGGAGTTCTGCTCCCCCACTGCCGGAAAGCTTTCAGATCATCTATCTGCATCAACAAACAATTTCAGAGTTCAGATTTTTTTTTTGTCTTTGTCAGTGTTCAGGCAAATCCATCGTGCACCACCCATCATTTTCCTAACATGCTCACTCAATAGAATCTGCTCCCAGTTACTAAAAGAAAAGAGTAACTAGATTCTCTCATAACATGATTTCCAACGGATCAAACAATTGTCTGTTACCCTGACGGACATATCACAAATACAGATTTCTGAATTTACTTCAGAATTCGACATCTACATGTATACTGAAATGCTGTGATTGCAGATTACAGTAATCTCTTTTCAGATTTGATTCACCAATTTACACCTGAAATTTCAACTTTTATGTTACTTATGAAGCAAGGTCTGAACCTCCTATCAAAACTTTGATCAAAAATTAGTCAAACAGAACGTTGGTCGTGTGATATGAAACAACTTCAGTTAGTTCAGACTTTTGACATAGCACAAGTAGTACAGAGTTCTTTCTGAAAGTCGACCAAAATGTGTACCGTGACGCCTTGGTATCCGGCGAGGTGGAGCAACGCGTAGTGGAGCATGCAGCCGTGGCCGGCGGAGAGCACGAAGCGGTCGCGGTCGAACCAGGCGTGGTTGGCCGGGTTGAAGCGGAGGAACTCGTCGAAGAGGACGTGGCCCAGCGGCGCGCACCCCATGGGCAGCCCCGGGTGGCCGGACTTGGCCTTCTCCACGGCGTCCACGGCCAGGAACCGGATGGTGTTCACCGACCGCTCCACCAGCTCGGCCGCCGCCGGCTGCGCGCGGACCGCCCATCGGCCGCCAGCGCCAGGGGCGACCCGGGGACGAGCGAGGAGGAAGCCGCCACGGCCGCCGGACGCCAAGGCAGCCGCCGTGGAGGCGGGCGAGGTGGGAGTCGGAGTCGGCGTCGCCATGGCTGGGTCTGCGAGCTGCCGAGCTGAGCACGGACGCGTGGCTTGCTGGGGCTGCGATGAGTGTCCGCGGCGGTGGCAGCTGGTCGAGGGAGTGTTGAACTGGGCTGGTGCTGCTGCCACGTGCGACCTCCACGTCGCCGGCCGATCCTTCCTGAAGCAATCCACGTCTCCGGGAGACGAGAATTAACAAGTCCACCGCGATCGTGTGCGTGTACACTTTTGCGCCTACTTTAAATCTTGTAGTCCGTGCCGCATCGCGATGGAATCCTTTTTAGTATTTCGAATTATATGTCTCGGGAAGCATCATTTTCAGTCAATAGAAATGCAAATGATTCTTTTCTATTTTTTTTGATTTATTCATCTTCTGCCCTGACATAGTTAGTACAAGAAGCATCATAAGTAACAAAAATTACATCATGATCAATAGACCATGTAGCGACGATTACATGAGCCAAAGACATCTCACCGTCATCCCTCCTCTTTATTCACCAACAGCGCCAATAATTTTTTCTACATGAAAGACAGGCAAGCTTATTGTAATAGATGCCCCAGGGATCTAACACACTACAATAACAACCATCGCCAATGAAAAGAGATTTAGATCGAAAAATTCCACACGAACAAAGATTAGATCCATTAAGATTCATCAAATACCAAAACCGACCGAATCGCACAAGATTCATCGGAAACACACCCCACACGCATTCCGTCGAAGTTAGACAATACAAATGCAATTGATTCCTCCGTATGTTCATGGTTTTGCTTATGTTTCTGTTTATTACATATACTTTTTTGTGGATTTTTAATGGTCTAACATTTAGGGCGAATCTTAACAAAAAGCAGTATGTTCATTCCACTAGTTTTTTTCGAGGATAAAGAATGTTATTCCATAGATGCAGAGTTATAGTCAGTTGGCAAAAGCTCGGCGATTCAAGATGGGCAATCCTGTAGCCCACAAGTCGTGCCACACTCTATTCTACCATAGATGTTTATGCTATATGACCGTGGATGTTTTTTAACCAATAAAAGCACTTAGATCTATGAAGTAAATTACAACTTGAGAGAATAAATAAAATTACATCACAATCCGTAGGCCGGTCTTTTTCTTCCTCCCAAACGAGTCGGTAGCATGCCGCTGCATCATTGAAGCCAACCTAAAGTTTATGCATATAGGAAGTCATCAAGGTTACAGTCCTCCATGAAAAATAAGTCATCATAACTGGGAGAGCCACAAATTCAAGAGCTAGACTTTCGTTATAACTCACGGGCATATGTATTGCTGGCATCCGAGGAGGGAACAACATGAGAGGATGCACGTCCGGAGGATCAAATTGCAATGGAAAATTATTGGCGCAGGTGCGTCGACATACCATGGAAACACTAGCCTCATCGTCTAGAAAAGGACAACAAGAATGTACGCCCGTGAGCCATGGATGCCACCATCAAAATGAGAAAGCTCAAGATAAACTTATTCCTCCCTGTTTCCATTTTTCACAATGTGATATAAAACAAATTATGAAAATACAGTAGTACAATAACATAACTCACGACTCAAATGCAAACAATGTGATATAGTACTTCGGGCAGCGTCATTTGGCAATAGCAAAGTATAGATGCATAATTATTATTTCCTCCGACATATATCATAGGCAAAATGGCAATTTATTTTTTTCATAGTATAAAATTTATTTAAAGATATTTATAAGGTAAGTAATAAAAATTTGATTAGGCCACGGTGATGTTGACGGGCCTATCAAAGATCCAGCTAAATGGGATGGGTGTCGTGGGCTGGGCCTTGTGGCGGCTACGTTCGTGGGCCTTCTCCTCCAACCTTCGGATTTTATGTGGGAGCGCGCACACATAGTCCCGCGCACGCCTCCCCTCGTCGGAGAGCCCGGCGGCCACCAGCTCCTCCACTCCCCACTGCTTTATCAGGTGCTCCAGAATGCCACGGTAGTCGGAGGCCGTGTAAATGCCGGCCTGGTGCGCCACAGCTCCGTAGTGTGCGAAGAGGTCACCGTCGCGGCCGTCGGTCATGAGGGAGGCCGGCATGACGATCCGACGGCGCATCATGTAGGCCAGCGCGCGCACGGCGCCGTCGGGGTCGATCTCGAACAGCTTTGCCACGATGCGCGTGTAGGCCAGCTCGTGGCGCTTCTCGTCGGCGGCGATGGCGCCGCATATGCGCGCGAGCGCCAGGTCGCCGTGCTCCTTAGCGCGCAGCGCGGTGTTGCCGTGGGAGATGAAGGTGGCGCGCTCCTGGAAGGCGACGTAGATGAAGCCATGGTAGGGGCTCCGCGCGGCGTTGAGGACCATGCCGGACCGGATGAGGTTGTGGATGGTGCTCTCGACCTGCCGCATGTCGACGCGGCCGGAGAGGTAGAGGTATCTGTTGAGCACGTCGCCGTGGCGGTTCTCCTCGGCGGACCAGCCGCGGGTCCAGCGCGCCCAGGCGGTGCCGCTGGAGCCGGTGAGGTCGTGGACAGCCTCGAAGCGGTTCGCCATGCTCTGGTAACTCGGCAGCGCCTCCTCCGTCACCATGTTGCCCACGAGGCACACGAGGTGCGCGTCCGGCAGGCCGGCCACGCGCTCCCGGATGTCGCGGCATGCGGCGTGGAAGCCGTCGGCGCCCAGCGACGCCGGGTCCGGCAGCAAGTCCGTCGGCTGCCACGCCACCTCCGAGGGCTTAAGGAGCGGCACCACGTTCGCCTCCGCCCAAGGCTCCAGCTGGTCGAACACCTCTAGCTTCGCCGGCTCCAGGTACGCCAGCCACTCGTCGTCGGTGCCCTCCTCCTCGTGCTTAACAGCGATGGCGGCGCTCCGGCCAGTGCGCGTGCTTCGTTTGTGTAAAATTCAGAGATCACGAGATACATTGAATTCATATATTCGCCTATAAAGTGCATATACGTACGTACCGGTAGGTGATGCTGGTGACTCGGAGACCTATATGGTTCCTTGTTCTCGTCCATGGCCTCGTTATTGGACAAGCATGTTTGAGGAGCCATGAAGCCGCCATATCGCACTCTGTCCTATCGATCGAGATGAAAGCGGACTAGCGGAGTATATCTTCTTTTGCGTGGCTGGTACATATTTATAGAGAACAGCTGCTAGCTTCTGTTGGAATTTGATCCTCATGCATGATCACATCAAAACATGTCAAACACGCGCACACAAAAATTTGTAGCCAAGGTTCTTGCCGTGCCCTTCTTTTTCCCTCTTTATTTCTTTTCTTGTTTTCTTCACAACCCACGGTTATAATTAGGACCGGTCTAGCTGGCGGCCAGGCGCTCGCTGCCGCTCGCGAGCGGCCGGCCCGGGTCTCAGACGTCTAGTCACTGCCACATATTAGATCCCGCGTGGGGATGTTTCGAAGAACTAGTCTTTCTGCCAACTAAACATTAATATGTATGCAACTAGACTACATTGCCGCGCCAACTGAGCATATATATGTGCCAATAGTCCTGACAACTAAATATTAATGTGTGTGCAAACTAGACTACATTGCCGTGTCAACTGAGCATATGTGTGTGCCAATACTCATGCCAACTAAACATCAATGTGTGTACAACTAGACTAAATTACAAGCCAACTGAGCATATGTGTGTGCAACTAGTCTTCTCTACCAACTAAACATCAATGTGTGTGCAACTAGACTACATTACAAGTCAACTAAACATCAATATGTGTGTAACTAGACTAAATTACAAGCCAACTGAGCATATATGTGTGCAACTAGTCTTCTCTGCCAACTAAACATCGATGTGTGTGCAACTAGACTACATTACAAGTCAACTAAACATCAATATGTGTGCAACTAGACTAAATTACAAGCCAACTGAGCATATGTGTGTGCAACTAGTCTTCTCTGCCAACTAAACATTGATGTGTCTGTAACTAGACTACATTACAAGCCAACTAAACATCAATGTGTGTGCAACTAGACTACATTACAAGCCATCTGAACATATGTGTGTGCAACTAGTCTTCACTGCCAACTAAACATTAATGTGTGTGCAAATAGACTACATTACAAGCCAACTGAGCATATGTGTGCAACTAGTATTCTCTGCCAACTAAATATCAAATGTGTGTGCAACTAGACTATATTACAAGCCAACTAAATATTAATATGTGTACAACTAGACTAAGTTACAAGCCAACTGAGCATATATGTGTGCAACTAGTCTTCTCTATCAACTAAACATCAATGTATGTGCCCACTAAACATCACTGCATCGATTCGGTTAGCTGCACTGTCGTCTTTAGATCACTAGCACGTCCCCCAAAATTGATGTTGAGATCTGCTAGCTTGTCTTCCTCGTGGCACAACTCCAGCTCCAAAATGTTTGAATCTAGGCGAGCATGTATCAAAGAAGCTGAATAAGGCGAGGCCAAATCGGTGTAGCTAACAGCAACGAGCAGGATCCAAAAGAGAAGTACAACTAGGAGCGGGATCCAAAGAGTAGTACAGTGTTACGCTCGATCCCCGCTGACGCTCGATCGCCATGGCAGCTGCCGCCGCTGCTGCTTACAGGCGACCCCCAACATGAGGTAGCAGGTACCTTGACGACCACCACGAAACCGCCATCCACAACGACGACGCCGACGACATCTCTCTCTGGCTCTGAGAAAAAAGGGAGAGGGCGGCGGCGCTGCTGCTGCTCCGGCCCCACGGCCGACCTGCTCGCCGCACTCCGTCGCTCCGCCGAACAGAGCGTCGGTGAGGATCTCCGTGCCCTCAGGATTCGATGCCGGTGTGGACCTCCGTGCCCGGCACCGAACAGAAACGAGGAAAGTGGATCGAGAAGAGGAACGGGAGAGATGGCAGAGTGGATAAGGCGAAGAGAGAGATAGAGAGATATGGAGTGGTCGTTTCTAACAGCGACCTGTCGTCTAGCGCGGCCGCTCGGTTCGACTAAATCATGCACGGCCACTTTTTAGATTTTGGGTTATAATTAACGCTGCCTTCTCGTGTATACACACACACACGAACATGACAAGCTACCAAACCGAACAACCTAATCCTACTTGGACACAATGACTAGCTATAGAGAGTGGCGTTTTGGCACATGGGAACGTGCACTCCTGGTTTCTTAAATGTGTTTTAAACATATTTTGAAATGTAAAAAATTTCCAAACAAAATTTTGACGTGCACATCTTGATATTGTACATGCTCGCAAAGTCGTTTCACGAAAAACCGACAACTTATGTTTGGCGTGTGAAAAGACAAAATCCGATGTTACAAAATTCTTTTCACAAGACATTGTTTTGTCTTTTTTACACAAGCCACAAAAGATATTAGTTTTCTCCGAAACTTGACGTGCACCACAGATAATGTCGAGATGTATGCCTGAAATTTTTGTTTCAACTTTTTTTATACTTTAAAATATTTTTTCGCGTACAGGAGCAGGAGCACGCGCTCCCTGAAGCACCAACAGATTTCAGTAGCTATAGACTCCTACTGTACTTATAGACTTCAACACAGCTAGCATAGACTCCTACCACTACTACAACTCGCGGCAGCCACAACACCTAACTCCAGTAGCACAACGCCATGTTAGAGCTAGCTTATAGACTAGGAGTAATAAGTAATAATTAACCTAATCACCGTCCACCTAGTTAACCCGTGTCCTAACAAGACACGTACTTGGCCCAAGACCTATATGAACTACACGCCCTAGCACAACTTGTGCATGCACGTGTTAGTACTCCACTAACACATGCATGACAAACTCAAGATTACTACTAACAATCACTCTCTGATATTGACGCTATGCCTTTTGTGCTTATCCGGACTCTGCTCGCCGTAGATCATTCATTGTCAACTCATTTGCCGGCAACACGGCAAATCAAATTGCCGGCTAGATCATCAAAATAATCTTTTTCCAATTTAAATTTGATGAATTTACAAACCACCTCAAATATGCTTTCGACCACCCGACCACACTAGAAACCTTGTGGAATACAATATCCTATGGACTTCAGTCCCTAGCGAGATACATACCAGTTCCTTGTAGATCACACCCCCTTGCCCTACACCATGCACTCCAACCACCATATATGAAGATATGGCCGCATTAAAGAGACTCACTTTTACTGGTTTACCACACCCAGACACTTGAACTTGAGCCTTTCATCGAGCCACGCAGATGATGTGGGTGCGCTTCATCTTGAAAAGTCGTCAAAGAGACGAGCACTTAGACTGACAACAATCAGCCACCAAAATGTGAGAGAGCTCACCGTGACGCCTTGGTATCCGGCGAGGTGGAGCAGCGCGTAGTGGAGCATGAAGCCGTGGCCGGCGGAGAGCACGAAGCGGTCGCGGTCAAACCAGGCGTGGTTGGCGGGGTTGAAGCGGAGGAACTCGTCGAAGAGGATGTGGCCCAGGGGCGCGCACCCCATGGGGAGCCCCGGGTGGCCGGACTTGGCCTTCTCCACGGCGTCCACGGCCAGGAACCGGATGGTGTTCACCGACCGCTCCACCAGCTCGGCCGCCGCCGGCTGGGCGCGGACCGCCCATCGGCCGCCAGCGCCAGGGGCGACCCGGGCGCGAGCGAGGAGGAAGCCGCCACGGCCGCCGGACGCCGTGATGGAGGAGGGCGAGGTGGGAGTGGGAGTCGGCCTCGCCATGGCTGTGGCTGGGTCTGCGAGCTGAGCAGTGAGCAAGCACGCGTGGCTTGCTGGGGAGGCGAGGAGTGTCCGCACGGTGGCGGTGTGGCGGCTGGTCAAGGGAGGAGGTGTTGAACTGGGTTGGTGGTGCTGCCACGTGCGACCTCCACGTCGTCAGCCGATCCTTCCTGAAGCAATCCACGTATCAGAGAGATGAGGAATATGGCTGTTTGGTTTATGACTAACTTTGCCAAAGGTTGCCACACTTAAGGTTAGGCAAGTTTGACTAACTTAGTTGAGTGTTTGGTTCAACCCATAACTTAGGCAAGCCACACTTGAGCCCCACATGGCATACACACAAAAAGTGTGGCAAGATCCCCTTAGACTTGCCAACTTGTGGCTTTCATTTTAATGAACTAAGCTTAGTCAAGGTTGGCAAAAATGTGTGGCAAAATGTGGCGATGCTACGCCTATAACCAAACAGCCCCAAGTCCACCGCGATCGTGTGCGCGTACACTTTTTGCGCCTACTTTAAATTTTGTAGTCCGTGCCGCATCACAATGGAATACTTTTTTATTTCGAATTATATATGTCGTCAGTGAAGCATCATTTTCAGGCAATACAAATGCAAGTGATTCTTTTTCAAGCTAAACTTCATGACAGCACAAGAAACAAGAAATCAGATTTACTTCAAAATTCATACCATGATGAGTCCTTAGGTGAATTTTCTTTGTTTTGAAATTTTCATGGCCTTCAAAATCCATCCTCTCCAAGACATAGCGTCTTGCATGGCATGGGATAAGCTACTCAAATTATAAAAGATGAAAATTACACGTTGAAATAGTTGAAGTCATATTTAATTATGAAAAAAACACTTGTCGTTGTTGTGTACCGTTTCAACATCGAAGGTCTCCTCGAGCTTAATGCTGAAGCACCGATCTTCGTCCAGGTGAGGCCTATTGCACAGAACTCGATCGTCGTGGCACCAACTGCACTCCCCCGGGAAACTTTCGTCGTCCAATGACGACATTTCCTACGTTCATAATTCAAAGATTAAACTTGTACAATTAAATATATTTTTCGAGAAATGTCGTTTAATTATTTTCTGAGAAAATCCAGGCCACTCGGTATTTTCTACATATTCTAGCACAAGTCATGCCAGAATTCACCAAAAAATACGGCATGACCTTTGCTAAAAAGGGACATATCGAGCGCCTGAAATTTGCGGAACAGAAATTAATCAACACTCCGGCAAAACATAGTCCACTCGAAGGTGTAACCTGAACATGACAGGCCACTTGAGCAACCATGTATCCTATTTGAGCAACACAAGATATACATGTTTTTATCTACATCATATCTTATAGGACTCACATTGACATGGAGATTTGGCTGGTCTCACCTCGAGGTCGGAGGGGGTCGGTGACGGGGACGACGGCGGGGATGATGGAGGGGCTCCTTGATTTCTGCAAAAACAAAAACCCTATAAGTTATCACTAATACGTCCCGAATAGTATCATACATATAACATCACTAATACAACTAAAACCCTAGCAAACGATGGGTATCGACGACAAGGATGCGGGATAGGCATCGTCGATGTCGATGCGGGAATAATTGTTTAAACTAAAAAAATAACAACAAATGTGACATGTTCAACTAGTTCTTACTAAATATAAAATTACTATAAATAGAAATAAACTAGTTCTTTCTAAAAATAAACTAGTTCGACTAGTTATATTAATTTTCTTACTAAAAATACATTAGTTCTATTAATTCAACCAGTTCTTACTAAAACTAAACTAGTTCAACTAGTTTATTAATTTACTTACTAATTATTTTAAGCACTTACTAAAAAAGTAAAAAAAAACTACATTATACAATAGTAAAAAACTACAGTGAAAAACAGAAAAAAAAGAGATGGAGGGAGGAGGGGAAGGGAGGAGGAAGGAGAGAGGAGGAGGGGGAGGAGGCCGGTCGGAGGAGGAGGGGGAGAGGGGGCAGCCGGAGGAGGAGAAGGGAGGGGCGAGGGGTGGAGGGGGAGGGGGCGACCGGAGGAGGAGGGAGGGGGCGGGGGGTGGAGGGGGAGGGGGCGGCCGGAGGAGGAGGAGGGAGGGGGCGGCCGGAGAAGGAGGAGGGCGGCCGGAGGAGGAAGGAGGGAGTACCTTGGCGAGGAGCAGCGCGGCGGCGGCGGACGAAGTACAGGTTCGGCGCGGGCGAGAGCGAGTGAGAGGGAGTGCGTGTGTGAGGGTGAACGGCTCCAGGATAAGGTAATTAAGTAGTAGCGCATTTCAGGGAAACACGCTACTGTTACTGGCCATAGCAATAGCGCTGGTCAGTGATACGCACTACTGCTAAGTGGGGCTAGCCATCTGCGCCCAGTACAAATATAGCACCAGCGCGGTTCATTTAAAAACGCTACTACTAAATAGCAGTAGTGCCCTATTTTATCCAGCGCTACTGCTATACCTCTGTGTATAGGTTTTTCCCTAGTAGTGTATAGTGGATGACCACTGAGGGCACCTATTGTGTTCGAGTTTTTGGCAGGGTGACCGACCTCCCGGCCGGTGACTACTTCCCGGACACAATGGGCAACGATGAAGGGGAGGAAGTCAACCACGCTTCCAGCTATTTTGACGACTTGAGCATGTTCTATCACGTGCGTGCATTCGTGAGAATTACCTAAGATGTTCTCACAAATCTGGTACATATGATCAGCCGGTGGATATTCAGTACAGAATTTTTTTTCCGTGTGTTGAAGTAGCATGCCACAAAGAGCGCACAAGTGCATAAGAGGACCTGGCTTGTTATCCAAAGAGTGAAATCCAATTTGAATCTCCCAATATTTCGGTGCTTCAAAGAGCTTGGTCGTTTGTGCTGCTCCTCCCATTGGCTGCTGCTTTTACAATGGTTATTTTAGTAGCAGATCAGTATATACCTGTACATAGATTTTGTTACATTAATATAAGTTTAACACAGTATGCTTTTGTTCTTTTGATTTGAAGCGAGATTAAATAAGGAAGCTATCTGTATTTGGAGCAAAATGTTGTGATGCATGAACCACAACCCTTCGACCTCGGTTTAATACACTTGTTCAATATAATCTACCCTTCTCTTATTTTCATAATCGATGATGATTGGTTTGTGGAACTAAATTAACATGGCCCAGAATTAATGTTTTTTTTTCTTGCCCAGGTGGTCCATTTTTGCTGCCATGACATATTTCTCTTCCATGGTAGTATTTATTTTTTTGCCACGACAACCAATTTTTACTGTTATGTTTTTTAATAGTGCATCTCTGTTGCAACACTGGCAATTTCCTAGATCCTGGATTCTAGCCTTGCCTCAATTCAGCTCCATTTATGCGGCAACCACCGACCACTAGATTTAGAAGAATCAGAATGGAATGTGAATCCGAGAAAGGAAAACTGTGTAGATCAGAAAAACAAGATGGAGGGCCATTACTATGCTCCCATCCATGACCAAAAATCGTCCAAACGTTCTACATTTCTAATGGCCTACTAATTGATTGCATAAAAATAACAGCCAATACATTTCAAATAAGTTACTAATAGGGATATTCTCTCACATGAATAAGAAAAACGTTGAGAAAAAAATCATGGACCGTAAATGAGATCGAAGGCCCCAAATATTGGTGCACTCAAGAACCTCCCAGATGCCTGAGTATCAAGTGTTTGTAACATCAATATTGATCTCACATGCGTGGTGTTAACACGAGAAATTTTCTTTTTAGACAATACAATATGGATGAAGGTCTACACTGGTAGACTATGATTTTGCAGGAGATTGGGCGGTTGGAGGCCATGGCATGGCACTGTGAGCCTTTATGTGCAAGTGCAAAAGACCTCTACTAAAACGAGATTTCTTATGTCGGAACGAAGATTCATCCCCTGTAGTCATTAATGCAAAAATCGTTTGAAACCTAGCCCTGAATCTAGGGGTGGAAAGTGGCAGTGGATAATCCGAAATATCCGATATTCGTATTCGAGAAAATGCCTATTCGTATCCGAAACATCCGCATCCGAACCAAAATGGAAATGAAAATTATCCGTATCCGAATTTATTAAACAAATAAAATATAAAAAATGGTAGGAGATTTTGACACAAATATGGATATGGAAGTGGATATATCCGTATCCGAATAAGATTATGAAAGGTAATTTTCAAAATTCTAGCCCCAATATTCCAATTATCCAACATAAAAGTCAAATAAGTGGTCAAATTTTACTCTTTATATGATTAAACTTACAAATTATTACGCATTACAATAGTATTTATTCATTAACCTATTTATCACTGACTTATTGTATGTCACGAGTTGATTATTTCATGTCAGATAGCTATTAACTAATTTACTTAAGCAATATGTTCATATTATTCGTATCCGTTCCAAACCAAGAAAACATCCGATACGTATCCGTATTCGAATAGTATCCGATCCACATCCGTATCCGATAACATCCGCATTCGGATTCATATTCGTTTTGAAAATATGAAAATGGAAGTGGTAAGAGCACTATCCAATCCGCATCCGATCCGTTCCCACCCCTACCTGAATCAATTCAAGAACAAAGCCTTTAATAAAATTAATTTGCCAAACAATTTTTAGACATGCAGTTAATTAGATTCATTTGAATATGGATTTTTGTGCCGAATCAATTTGGAAACCGAGCCATTAATGCAATTAATTAACCAGATACTCCCTCCGTCCGGAATTTCGCATAAATGGATGTATTTAGATGTATTTTAGTTCTAGATACATCCATATTTATCCATTGTGTGACGGAATTAAGTTTTCCATCTAAAGAATCAACAAATCGAGCAACAACGACAGTTCCTACTTTAGGGCCTCTACGCCGCCACCCCATCTCCCTCTACTCTGTGGCTGGCTCCGACGACATTGTGTTGATTGCTCGGCAATCACAAACACAAAGGTGACTCATCATGACATCTATGCATGATGTTCCAGCTACCTGCATCAATGGCCGTGCTAGGTCTCATGACTGCACTAATTATCTGTCAATGAGGCCACAACATGACACACTAGCCAACCCATCTGTTGTTGTCTTGCGACAGAGCCCAGACCTACATGGTTTGGTCGGACGATAACCGTCTTGGATTGCATCTAAAACCATAACTCACCTCTCATTTCACCGCACTTTCCCGGGCAGCAGCTGGTAGCCACCAATGTTGTCCCGGCATAGTTGACGCCATCGTGGCTGAGGATAATCGGTCAAGCCACCACTTTGAGATATTGTTCCAACCCGTAGCAATGCACGGATATTTAGCTAGTATTAACTGAAATCAGACGCTAATTTTTGGACAAATTAAATAGAACATGCAAAGAGGAGTCGCACCATAATTAAATGGGAACCTGCATGGGCCTTCAGCGATGAGATAGTTGAAGGAATGCGGACCTTTATTTACAAACAAAATATCTTAAAGGTGAGTAGATCATTTATCGTATTTTTTATTGGATGTCACTGCTTCCCTAGGTCTCAAAATAAACTGGAGTATCATTTTTTTAGTGCAGAAGCTTCAGATAATGCATGGATTAAATTGTTTGTGTAACAACACCTACCATAATATTACCCCCCTCATGCGCCCATGTCCAAACTCCTCTTTCACGTGGTCTCCTTCAGTCCCGATGGCGATGCCCGTCACATTAGCAACACGAATCGCTGCTTTTGAACGGCCCAGCTTGCCACCGGGTGAGTGCTCAACGTGACGGTGGAGAAACGTCAGACCGACGTCCTCTGACAAGCACTATCATGTCTCATAAGTCCCGTCCCGAAAAACCCTGTTTATCACGTTCCTCACCCGGGCAATCCCGATTCATGACAACTAGCATTTATTTAGTACGTATTGAAGCATGGGTGATTCAACATACTCCCATTACATGCTTCTAATTCTCCCATTACAACGCATACGCATATGTGCTAGTAAATATCATAGTAGAGAGGGGCGAAAGAAAAGCTAACGGGAAACCAGCGGGCATCAAACCATAACGACCAAAACAACCACGCATGCTATAAGAACCATCACAGAAAAAGCCCTAACGACCAAGACTGATTAGACATTTTTTTGTTTTTTTAGGGGACTGATCAGGCAGATTTTTTTTTGAGCGGTAAGAAATTGCTTTATTGATCAAAGGGGATGCTCAAAGGAATACAAATGGGATCATGCCGGTACCCTGGCCACAAATGGCGACCCGTACTAAGCAAAACTGAAAATTTTACCAAACTATGAGCTTCTTTGTTCGTGTCTCTACCTTCATATATAATATTACAAGCCTGAAAAAGCAATTTGTTCTCCCTGATCTCACGAATGATAGTGTCGTTCATGCCACGAGCATCATTTTTTATGTCGTGCACTACCCCTTTGCTCTCGCATGAAATAATGACTTTGCCTAGATTCAAATCCAAGGCTAGTGCTAGAGCTTCTCGACATGCTAAGGCCTCCAAACAGGCAGGGTCTGTAACTCCAGGAAACACCATTGACGAGGATCCTAGGAACCGGCCTTCGTCATCCCTGCAAACAGCGGCAGAAGCACCAGTGGCGCCATCACGGGATAGCTCTCCGTCGACATTGATTTTGACCATACCTGCTACCGGAGGTTTCCACCTCTGGGGGTGCCTAGCTGGCGCCACACAAACAGTGCTATTCGGAACTTTTTTGATCGCCTCCAACTCTGATATGAACCGCTGCACAAAGGTATAAGTGGCATGTGGACTCTGGAAGTTTGATTCGTGGATCACCTTCTGCCTGGTTGTTCATGTAGCCGAAAGAGTAACTCTCAACAGCACAAATTTATCGTGTGAGAGTGACTCAATCATCGCAAACAGCCACTGCTTCGCCGATGGTTCTGTAGTGGCAATGAGGTGTTCAGCAGGATCCCCATCGGTCAGAGCCCATATACTGATCAGGCAGATTAGCCCGTGGTAATGTTGACGGGCCTATCCATGATCCAGCTGAATGCGACTGATGTAATGGACTGGGCCTTCTGGGCCTTTTCTTCCAACCTGCAGATTTGTTTTGGCAGGGCTGACACGTAGTCCCGCGCACGCCTTCCCTTGTCTGAGAGTCTGGCGGCCGCACCTCTACTTCCCACTGCTCTGTGAGATGCTCCAAAATGTTATGGTAGTCGGAGGCAGTGTAAATGCCGGCCTGCTGCGCCATGGCCCCGTAGTGCGCGAAGAGGTCGCTATAGCGGCCGTCAGTCATGAGGGAAGCCGGCATGCAGATCCGACGACGCATCATGTACGGCAGCATGCACGGCGCCATCCGGGTCGATCTCGAACAGCTTTCCCATGATGCGCGTGTAGGCCAGCTCGTGACGCTTCTCGTCGTCGGTGATGGCACCACATATGCGCGTGAGCGCCACGGCACCGTGCTCCTTGGCGCGGCGCACTGTGTTGCCATGGGAAATGGAGGTGGCGCGCTCCTGGAAGGCGACGTAGATGAAGCCGTGGTACCACTGGAGCCTGTGAGGTCGCGCACTTCCTCGAGGCAGTTGGGTATACTCTGGTACGTTGGCAGCGCCTCCTCTGTTACCATGTTCCCAACGAGGCACACGAGGTCGGCGTTAGGCAGGCCGGCCGCGCGCGCTTGGTTGTCAGAACACACCGCGTGGAAGCCGTCCGCACCCAGCGACGCCGGGTCCGGCAGCAGGTCCATCGGCTGCCACGCCACCCATGCAGGCTTAAGGAGCGGTACCACGTTCGCCTCCGCCCAAGGCTCCAGATAGTGGAACACCTCTAGCTTCGCTTGAAGGAAATATGCCCTAGAGGCAATAATAAAGATGTTATTTTATATTTTCTTATATAATGATAAATGTTTATTATTCATGTTAGAATTGTATTACCCGGAAACTGCTGAAATTTGGATGGGCTTTAGGCGCATATAACAATTTCTGAAAAATCTCTAAGGGGCCCATGTGGGTGTATTGGCACTAGGTGGAGTGGGAAGTTTAGTCCCACAACGGAAGTGGAAGAGGAGTTGGACCTCCTTATAAGCATTTCTCTTCTACATGCTACTGGAGCTTGAGAAGAGCTGAGGCCCTCGCGCACTCCTCCTCCGCCCGCCTCGCCAGATTGAGCCGAGCCGAGCTCACACCTACGCGCTTATTTTTTCCCGTCACTAACAGAGAATTCTCTGACAGCTGGGCCACGATCTGAGACGTCGGATCGTGGGCTGTCACGAACTCGGACGTGGGTCGAGCCCACGTCTCTCCACGCGGCTGCGCGTATATAAGTGTGCGGTGTCTCCTAACCCTAGCCGCCACATTCGGATGCATCTGCTCATGCGCACTGCCCAGCCCACCGTCGTTCCTTTGCTGCTGCTGCCGCCGGTGACTCCATCCCGTCCGCCGCGTACACGGTCGATGGGAGAGTAGGTCTCTGAAACCCCGTCCCTCCGGTTCCTGTACGGAAGAGGGGCGAATAGGTTTTTGGGAAGCAACTGTTCGCTGTTCGTCTACTTCCTCTACGTCCGCGTCACCCTCATCATCACCATGTCCACCGCCGCCGAACCCCGCCCCCGAGAAAGCTGAAGCCGACAAGAAGGCCGCCGAGGACGCTGCTGCCGCCACTGTTGAAAGTGATCATACATTTCTGACAAAAATTAAATGCTATGGTAAGGAAAGAGCTCTAGCTAGCGGCCTAGAACTTTACAGAGGCAACAGAAGATATCAAGCACATGGATGGTACTGTCTAAGATGTTTGTTTAATAAAAATAATGCTTGATGCTTTTAAGCATAGAATTAACTAGGATTTACGCAACACTAACCAAACAACAACAGTTATTTTTCTTTTGTTGCCTGCCACTCAAAATTGATCATATACTGTATAAAGTACAGTGGATAAAACCTCTATATTTTCATTCATTTGTCTGAATTGTTGCTCTTCCTACTCTCATTTCAATAGCTTCTGTTACGGAGTTGCAAATATGCTAGCTTATACATCTAGGTGTCCATGGTAGAAATAGAGTTGCATATGTGTATTTTTTTTCTTTCAACAAACAGAACTGCAAATAGGCGAACTTGCTTCAGAACTATCTATTCTTCACTGACATTTGCACTGTCAAATCATGCAATTACTGTTCCTAGTATCTTGAATAAATAAATCAGTATGATAAAAATTATGTGCTTGAGTCAGTTGTAGTGTGGCAAATTAGTAACACATCACCGCTGTTGGATAAATGAGCAACTGGCTTTATTGAGGGCCAAAGGCCAAAACATATACATGTGTGGTATAGTGCATAAAAGCCCCTTATACAGTGGCGATGTACAAAAAGGGACTATACACATCTAACCCCGCCCCCCTCAAACTCATGGTGGATGAACAACACTGAGTTTGGAGAGAAGAAAGCTATGCTGCGCTCGAGTTTGTGCCTTCGTGAAGAAGTCCGCCAACTGTAACTCAGAGGGCACATAGTGAAGAGCGAGAGTCTGATCCTGCACAGTAGCACGCACAAAGTGGGCATCCACACCGGTGTGCCTTGGTGAGCTCATGCTTCACCGGGTCACGCGCAATACTGATAGCACCGGTACTGTCTGACAGTAAGGGAGTCGAGCTAGTAGCAGCCACACCAAAATCCTCAAGTAGCCATCGTAACTAGATCACCTTAGCCGTCAACATAGCCATTGCTCGCAACTCAACCTCTATGCTCGAGCGAGAAACTGTAGTCTGTTTTTTTGTCTTCTAGGCAATAAGAGAGCCACCAAGAAAGACACAGTAAGCAGACAACAAGCGTCGATATGAGGGATCACTAGCTTAGGTAGCATCGGAGTAGGCCTGGAGCTCGAGAGAGCTGGAGCGGGGAAAGAAAAGACAATGAGAGATCGTGCCACGAAGATATCGTAAAACACGGAGGAGATGACTATAGTGGAGAGAGGTGGGGGCTGAAACAAACTAACTCGGCATGTGAACAGGATAGGAGATGTCAGGACATGTAACAGCAAGATAGACAAAGCTGCCAACGAGCTGACGATAGCGAGCAGGATTAGAAAGAGGGTCACCATCAGAGGCACGAAGCTGAATGTTGAGCTCCATAGGAGTCAAAACAGTGCGCTCATCACCGAGAGCGGCGCGAGCATGTAGATCCTGAATATATTTTCCTGGAAGATGTAGAAGCCATCAGAGATCGAGGAGATCTCAATCCCAAGGAAATAGCGAAGTGGACCAAGATCAGACATGAGGAACTAGTCGTGAAGGCGAGCCTTAACAAAGGCAATGTAGTCAGAATCGTCACCAGTGGTGATCATGTCATCAACATAGAGAAGGAGGAGAGTCCGACCACGAGGAGACGTATGGACAAACAACGCGGGATCATGATCACTAGGTAAGAAGCTGGCAGCAGTCACCACAGAGGTGAAACACTCGAACCAGGCGCGAGGGGCCTGTTTAAGGCCATAGAGGGAGCGGCAAAGTCTATAGACCATACCATTAGGAGCATAGTACCCCGGTCGTGGCTGCATATAAACCTCCTCACGCAACTTGCCATTGAGAAAAGCGTTCTGGACATCAAGTTGAGAGATACACCAATGAAGAAAAGAAGCCACATCAAGGAGAGTGCGGCCAGTGGTCATGAGAGCCACATGAGCGAATGCCTCATCATAATCGCGTCCCTGCTCCTGCTGGAAGCCATGGGCCGCAAGTCGAGCTTTGTAGCGCTCAAGAGAACCATCAGAGCGAGTCTTAATCTTGTAGACCTACTTGAAGGTGATGGGACGAACACCGGAAGGAAGGGAAGCCAGATCCCACGTGCCAGAGCGCTTAAGAGCAGCAAGCTCTTCGTCCATCGCAAGCTGCCATTCAGGCTGAGTCATGGCAGGTCGATAGGAAGTGGGTTCAACAATAAGAGAGAGACCGTACAGATTAGGAGAATACCGATCAGGCGGGGGGCGAGGCCGAGCACGGAGGTTATGAACCGGGGTAGGCGTGAAGGGAGGCACACTGGAGGTGGAAGGCGTGTCAGGGGAATCATCCTCAGGACGAGGGCACCGGGTATAGTTGAGAGGAAACGGTGAGAGAGGGCGACGAGATGGAGATGATGGTGGAGACGTGGAGGAGGAGGATGGGGAGGCTGATGAGAAAGATGGTGTCGGGGGTGACTGAGAAGATTAGAGATGCCAGAGGGAGAGGTGGAACATTGCAGGGTGTATCGGGAAGGAGAAGAAAAGAAATATCGTCCATAGAGAAGCGTGAGGAAGAAGGACATGGGTAGTAAGAACGAGACTCGTCAAAGGTCACATCACACGAGATGCGCAAGCGATGGCCAACAGGATCCCAATAGCGATAGCCCTTGTGCTCATCACTGTAGCCAAGGAAAACACACTGAACCGACTGAGCAGTCAGTTTGGTTCGTTCTCGCGGGGCAAGAATGACATAGCGCACACATCCAAACATACGAAGAGCCGAGTAGTCAGGAGAATGAGCAGTGAGACACTCCATAGGAATACCACCCTGCAGGGCAGTCAATGGTTGAACGTTGATGAGGTAGGTGGATGCCGAAACAGCTTCAGCCCAAAAGTGGGGTGGAAAGAAAGCGGCAATCATCAGTGCACGAGCCATCTCAAGGAGATGACGATGCTTACGTTCTGCAACGCATTCTGAGCATGAGCACCAGGACAAGAGAACTGGGCAAGAGTACCCTGTTCCGCGAGAAAACCACGCAACATCTGGGAGATATACTCTCGAGCGGAGTCAGCACGAAAAGTACGAATAGGCGTGGAAAACTGGGTGTGAACCATGGCAGCAAATCGTTTGTATATAGAGAGAACCTCGCTATGAGATTTCATGAAGTAGAGCCAAGTGTAGCGAGAGAAATCATCAATAAACAAAACATAGTAGCGATGACCACCTTTCGAATTAAAGGGAGCAGGAATCCAGACATCTGAAAGGACTAAGTCAAAAGAATGCTGAGATACCGACTCACTGGTAGGATAAGGTAAATGGGTGTGTTTGCCAAGTCTACAACCATTACAATGTAAAGAAAAATCTCCAGATACACACCCTAAGAGGCCCTGACGCACTAATGATGACAAGCGAGAGCCACAAATGTGACCAAGGTGATGATGCCACTTCTGGAAGGAAGGAGATGAGGAGGCAGCAAGAGAGCATGATAGCTGGTAGAAGTGGTGGTAGCGGAAGGAACACAAAGCCAGTCAACCTCCCAAAGGCCCTCTGACTCACGGCGCAGGGGGCTAGCACCACCCAAAACCTTGGTGCGACGATCCTGAATGGAGCAAGAGTCGGTATCAAGAATGACACGACAACCAGAATCAGTAAGTTCGGCAGCGGAAAAAAGATTCATGCTAAGGCGAGGAACATGTGAAACACTAGGAACCAAAAAGGATGGAGTGGAAAGAATACCATGACTAGCAACAGGAAGAGATGTGCCATCGGCAATAAGAACATTAATAGGAGAATCAAGAGGGCGAAGAGAAGAAAACGCTGGACATATGAAAGGAAGCTCCAGAGTATAGAACCCATGAAGATGTACCTGACGGTGTAGATGCTGGCGGTGATGAAGTGGTGAAAGCAGTCACAGCAGCAGCAGAACCCGTCGATGAAGAACCGGAGGAAGCCAGAAGGCGCTCGAGAGCTGCCTCATGCTAGTTCTTTCCCTTCGCCTGCTAGGGTTTTGCAGTTTGGGACTCCAGGTGTTTCATCGATTGGTGTTGGTCGGGCCGTCCGGTAAAGGAGAGACAGCTCCTCCACTCCGATAATGGCTGGCCGCGGTGGTCCAAAGCCAGGGCCGCCTCCGCCAAACGCAGCGCCGCCCGCAGCAGTGCCGCCTGCCACTGAGCCGCCGGTAAGAGCAGCCGCAACCCAGGCCCCGGGTCGGGGTAGCAACAGGCAGCACGAGGCGCTGCGGGACGCGCGGCCACCAGGTGTTTCTCCTGATGGGCGTTAAAATACTGGGCGCGGCCGTGGTGGTTTCTTTGGCGGTGACCGGCAGAACTACGGAGACGTCGGAACTCGCTACCCGCATCGCGGCCAGTGGGGCGACGACGGCTACGACATGTATGGTGAGAGCCAGCACCGCGGATCGTCGTCTACTGGAGGTGGCACCGGGTACGCTTGGTACAATGGTGGAGGCCCGGGTCACGGCTTCCAAGGTCTTCTGGGAAATTTCGTCGAGGGGGTTGCAGGCCCCAATAACCGATATAACCGGGCAGGACACCGAGGATTCCGCGGTGGGAGGGGTGGAGGTCAACTCCCGCCTCCACCGCGACAAGACCCACCGCCGGTCGCCACGACTCATGTGGCCGAGCCAACTACTGTGGCGGTGGCCTCGCAGACTCTGCCCGAAGTGGCTGTAGACACAGTCCGGGCTCTGGCGGCGATCAACATCCCGGTGGTTGGTACTGGGGCTGCCAAGACAGGTGACGGAGGTTCTGACAAGGGGTTGGACAAAACTGACGGTGAAAAACTATCTAAGTGGGATATTAAGAAGAAAAAGCTGCCGTGTAATAGATGTGGCGAGCTGGGGAACTTTGTCGCAGACTGTAGTACAGGGCTTTGTGATTACTGTTACAGATCGCAGCATGTGTCCGGTGTGTGCCCTCTCCTTTCTGGCCCCAAGCCGGTGGTCAATATTTACGGAGTTTGCTGTCAGGGGTTCATGTTCTTTGAGTCACCTGATGTGGCATATGTGGCGCATGTGATGTGGAGCTCCTTCCCCGCAGTTGTCAAAGTGACTAATGGGATCATGACAGAGGCACAGATTGTGCGGCAGTTGCGGGAGTTGGTACCAGGTAACTTCCAATGGAACCTTGTCAAGTTGGAGAACCATACTTACAAGGTCAATTTCCGTACTAAAGAGGATCAGTTGCATATTCTTAAGTTTGGCATGTGTAGAGTACCGAGTATGAACATTATCATGGATTTTGACGAATGGAAGCAAAAAGAGCCTGAGGGCACACCTTTAGAGCAGGTCTGGGTTCGGTTCTACGGTGCACCACCCAAACCGTTGAATAACTTTTTGATAGCCTGGAGCTTGGGATCTCTTATTGGCAAGACGGAAAAAGTAGATATGCCATTCATTTGTGCACATGGAGCTGTGAGGTTACTTGTCAGCGTAGTCAGTGTTGAATTCGTGCCGGATGTGGTCAAGTGGACTCATGCCAAGGTCACGTACATGCTAGAGATTGAGATTGAGGATACCCCGATACCTCAGGAGGGGGATCAGCTTCAGGATATGGATACGACAGTGGGGGATGGAGCCCCCGGAAATCAGGATAAGGGGTCGGATATCACACCACGTGAGTCGGCTAAGGGGCCGAATTCGCAGTTCGATAAGGCGGATAAGTCTGCCAACGGGATAGCACCTTTGACGGCTCCGATGAATACACTTCGTTTTGGTTCTTTTGTGTCGCAGTCTGCTCCCAGTCAGTTTTGGAGCAAGAGAGTTGAGACGGATGATCCGACGGAACTTGAGTTACCGCTGGTGATACTCCCTGATTGCATCTCGCTGATGGTGCCCACTCCATCAAGGGAGGTCTCCGGGCCGAGGGGAGGCTCGCCGATTCCTGAGGAGGTAGCCAGAGGACCGCCCAGCCAGGCAGCTTGCACTGGCGCTCCAGTCCTTCTTTCTCCGGGCATCGGGCCAGGGGGAGAGAGGAAGGACACCCTGGTGGTCACCGCGGCTACTGCTTCTCCGGCTGACTGTTCGCACGGCGCGAGTGGGGGACCGTGGGCAGGAGGCCCGCACCACCCTTCCAAGTTTGGTGACCCCGAGCAGCATGGGGGCGGGACGCAGGCAGGAGGCCCGCGCCTCTCCCTCGCCACGGATCAGCTCCAGGCGGAGTGAGGAGGGGCACGGGCAGGAGGCCCGTAACACCCCTTCTACTGTGATGCGTCCATGACGTGCTGACGATATGGTGGGGAGTGGGACTGCCGAGCAGGAGGCTGCGCGGTCTCGTTCTCCCGTTGTTGCTGCTAGCGGTGCTCGTTCAACCGCGTCATATCCCTCTCCACCAGCAACGATAGATGGGTGTGGGAGCATGGTGCCGACACCTCGGCAGCGATCTACGGAGGAGCTTATTGCTTTTGGTGGGATCATGGATCCGGTGACGGTAGGCAGGCGTGTCAGCAACCAGATCCAGGAGCAAGCAGATGTGGATGACCTGCAGTTAGGGCATGCCATGAGGGCGGCCAAGCTTCGAGATGTCGAGGCATCTACAGGTATGTCTGTTGATAAGAGTTGTTCAATTTTGCATTTCACCGAGCATGAAATTATCGATAAGGCGAATGACTTAGGACTATCTTTGGGGTCGTATGAGAAGGAAGTTGCAAAATTTGTGAATGATCCAGAGTGGGCGGCTGAAATTATTCGGAACCTCGCGGCCGTTAGACCCATGAATGACGATGATATAAATTTTTTAGGGATATCCGCTCTTGAAAACATTTGTAACAATCTAATGCCTAGTGCGGAGGCGGAAGGGGACGAGGGGTCAGAGACTGGGGACATTGTCGAGCCTTTAAGTGTGGAAGGTAATGTCTTGAGTTTTTCTGGTAATGTAGTCTCAAAGGGTGATGGGGAGAAGCCCAAGAGAACCTGGAAGAGGAAAGTATATCCTACTTCAGCTGTTCGTAGAAGTGCTAGGGTTAAGCTTAAGAAAAATAATCCATGATGATATAAGGAATCTTTTGGAATAGCAGAGGTATAGCTGACTTGGCTAAAAGAAGGTTCCTAGCAGAAACAACGATAGAGCAAAACCTAGATTTCATTGCACTTCTCGAAACAGGGCACGGTAATTTCGCCTCATAGTTCCTTGGAAGTTTATCTGGCGGAACGGATTTTGATTGGCATTGTTTACCTCCTAGGGGAAGATCCTGCGAGATATTGCCTGGGGTTAGTTGTGAATCACTTGAGGTAATTAATGTGGTTTGGGGAGACTTTGCAGTCAAGTTCCGGGTGAGATCGAAGTTGGATGGCTTCCGATGGTCTCTGATTGTTGTATATGGAGCAGCACAACCCGAACTTAAACAAGATTTTCTAGCGGACTTGGTGCGGATTTGTGGGAATGAAACACTTGCAATCCTAGTCAGAGGGGATTTTAATATAATTCGAAGAAGAGATGAAATGAACAACGACAACTTTGATGAACGTCTGTCCATGATGTTTAATATGATTATCGAAAGCCTTAGTTTGAGAGAAATTGAATTCACAGGTAGACAATATACATGGGCTAATTCTCCACCCAATCCAACGTATGAGAAGCTGAATAGGGTGCTCGCTAGTGTGAAATGGGTATAATAATACCCATTAGCGTCGGTTCATGCGATGAAGAGGGCGATCACATACCACACACCATTACTAGTTGACTCGGGAGACGCAACACATATTGGGAATAAGAATGCTTGCTCTTTCAAACTGGGATGGTTCGAGAAAGAGAACTTCATGGAGATCATTGCACGAGAATGGGCGAAGCCTGTTAGTGGACAATCAAGTATTGAGAGATGGCAAAACAAAATTAGACATCTCTAAGACAATTTTTATCGAGGTTGGGCCAGAAACGAGAGTGGGATATACAAATAGGAAAAAGAGCGACTCACCTAGTTAATAGATGCTCTGGATATAAAAGCAGAAGTTAACATTCTTAATGTAACCGAGCAGAGATCGAAATCCAAAGCCGAGCAACGCTTGCGAGCTCTTCTTAGAGAAGAGGAGCTCAAATGGGCATTGCGTGCTAAGGTGCTTAAGGTTTGTCCAAGGCGATGACAATACACAATTCTTTCATATGATTGCAAATGGGAAACATAGGAAGAAGAAAATAATACAGTTGGAACAGGACGAAGGGACAATAGTGGGTCATGAGAATTTGAAAGCTTATATTTCTGTAAGTGCATCTAGTGCCCCTTAGTGATTTTGGTGTATTGAAGACTTATAGGTTAAGGGACTGATGCGTTTGTGAGTGTACACAGGTCTATAGAACCCTGTTCCCACGCTGGCCCGCCTGTACGGCCTGGAGACGGCGGGCCCTGCCGGTCAGCGGGAGAGATAGAAGACGGCGAGAGCGCCCGAAGACGGCCCCCGTGGGAGTCGGCCGCCGAGAGTCGGCCAGCTCCTCCCACGGGTCCCACACGCCATTAACCAGATAAGACGGGGAGTGGCGACAGTGATCGCCCGCCAGGCGGCAGCACTGTTGCCACGCCCCCACGACCCAGCCAACGTCATCAGAGGCGCGGCTACAGTGGCCAGGTCAGTCGACGGGGCCCACCAGAGGTGGCCCCCAGGAGTCGGCGGAGAAGACGGCGGCCTAAGAGACAGACGGCTGGGACCCGCACCCAGTCATATTACCATTGTATCCCCGGAGGGTAGGAATGAGGAGTTCTTCGACTGAAAACTTTGGATTTCTGAAGACTTCCTGAATACTTTGAAAGTGAAGAAATTGGTATGACCTTGAAGACTTGGTATTCATTCGAGGAACATGAAGCGTGAAGACTTTTGTTCTCGTAGTTTCATTTTCTCTTTCTTGAGTCATAGGAAACACCGTACTATTAAAGGGGGTCTAGGAAATACTAAGGAAAAATTTCCAAGTGATGCTCAACTCAAAATCCTACACCTACCAATCCTTCGAGTGAAGCCATTGGAAGTCTCATACAGTTCAGTCAATTTCTTCAGTGACAGAGACGAAGCTCTTTTGGTCTCTGAAGAATTTGTTCTGACTGAGGAGTTAGGAATTCGCCAGTGCGGATTGCCTACAAGTGAGGAACATGATAGCCCTGAGGAATTTGATAGTCAAATTTCTGACTGTTGCTGTGCTATGCGCCAGCTGTCCCAAAATATCTACCCACCTAACGGTCATATCATTGAAGGGTATCTATGTCTTATCATGTCGGGCTGCTCCCTAGTCTATAAATAGCTGCCCCCTACAACCACTAGCTGGTTGGCTGCTCCGAGAGAAACTAACACTTGTCATTTGAGAGCATCCCATCCTCCGAGGATTTTGAGCAAAAATCATCAAGTGAGGAAAACCCAAACCCAAACACCTACAAACCCAAAGTGATTGAGCATCACTGAAGAGATTGATCCTGCGTGGATCCAAAGCTTGTTACCTTTGAAGACTGTGCATCTTCCAGACGGTTAGGCATCATGGTCTAGAGCATCCAAGAGGAAATTGTGGATCGCAGAGTGACCGAGTTTGTGAAGGTTTGTAAGTCACCTGAAGACTTACGCCGAGTGATTGGGCGAGGTCTATGTGACCTTAGCTCAAGGAGAATACGGTGAGGGCTGTGTGTCCGGGACTGTGTGTCCTCAGGTTTAAATACCTAGCCGCTCCAACCAGACGTACAACTGTCACATCAGTTGGAACTGGTCTACCAAATCATTGTCTTCACCAAGCCTACTGGTTCTATTTCCTCAACTCTTCCATTTCCTCATTACTGTGGTGTGCGTTTGTTCATATCTGTTTGAAGACTGTGACTGAAGACTTTCTCAATTTTCTCAGTTCAATTTCTTCAATCTGTTTGTCTTCATCCTGTTTATCATGCTTGCGCTTCCTGTACTCTGTGTCTGTTTTCATTTCATCATGATGTCCATGTTTATGTTATGTCATGTATGCATCTGAGTACTTATTCTGTTGCAAGTAGTTCTTCGCTTAGGAATTTCCTCACCCTGAAATTCCTCAGTGAAGAATTCACAAAAATCGCCTATTCACCCCCCTCTAGTCGACTTAACGCAGTTTCAATTTCTAATTATTATAAACAACTTTTCGGACCTCCAGAAGCGAGCAAGGTGTCCCTTAATGAATCCGTTATTGGAGATATCCCTCAGCTTCGGTCGGAGGAGAATGATATTCTCTCTGCACTGTTTACTGAGAAAGAGGTTCTAGAGGCAATTTCACAAATGAAACCGAATAAAGCATAGGGACCAGATGGGTTTCCCGCGGAATTCTATAAAAGATGTTGGCATATTATTAAGAATGATCTTATGCCTATGTTTCAGGGATTTTTTTAACGGTCATTTGGAACTGTTCCATCTTAACTTTGGTATGATTATGTTCTTACCAAAGAAAGAAGAGGCAGTTCGGATCGAGCAGTTCAGGCAAATATGTCTTCTCAATGTGAGTTTCAAAATATTTACAAAAGTGGGCGCCAATAGGTTGACACGGATTGCCCACTCGGTGGTGCAACCGAGCCAAACAACTTTCATGCCTGGGAGACACATTCTTGAAGGGGTAGTCGTCCTGCATGAAACGCTACATGAAATCCACTCAGAAGAAGCTAGATGGGGTTATCTTCAAAGTGGATTTCGAGAAGGCATATGATTAAGTTAAATGGCTTCTCCTTTAGCAGGCAATGCGCATGAAAGGATTTAATGAGGCTTGGTGGAACCAAGTGGGTTCTCTAGTCCAAAAATGTAGTGTCGGACTTAAGGTTAACGATGATATCAGTCACTACTTTCAGACACACAAGGGATTGAGACAAGGGGATTCAATGTCTCCTCCCCTATTTAATATAGTGGCCGATATGTTGACCGTTCTTATAGGTCGGGCTAAGGAAAATGGTCAAGTGGATGGACTTGTCCCTCATCTGGTCGATGGGGGAGTCTCCATTTTACAGTACGCTGACGACACTATCCTGTTTATGGAACATGTCATTGCAAAAGCGCGGAATATGAAACTCATATTATGTCTCTTCAAACAATTGTCTGGATTAAAAATAAACTTCCACAAGAGAGAGTTGTTCTTCTTTGGTAATGTCAAAGAAGAGCAAGACACATATAGACAATTGTTTGGGTGTGAATTAGTTCTTTGCCTTTCTGTTATTTGGGCATACCGATTCATCATCGTAAGCTTTCTAATAAGACTGGAAGTGCATCCAAGATCGAATTGAAAAAAAAAGCTTAGTTGTTGGAAGGGCAAACTAATTTCTTATGGAGGTCGATTAGTGTTAATCAACTCAGTACTTACTAGTATGCCGATGTTCCTACTATCTTTCTTCGAGGTACCAAAAGGGGTGCGGAAGAGACTTGATTTCTTTCGATCTCGATTCTTCTGGCAGTCAGATGAGGCCAAGAAGAAGTACCGTCTTGCACGATGGGATATTCTATGCCGACCCAAAGACCAGGGGGATCTCGGTATTGAAACCTGGAAATTAAGAATAAATGCCTTATGAGTAAATGGCTCTATAGGTTAGAGACAGAGCCGGAGGGTATGTTGGCACAGATATTAAGCAATAAGTATCTACAATCGAAAACGCTAGCCCAGGTCACAGCGAGACCAACTGACTCACCATTCTGGAAGGGACTCATGCGAATGAAAGATTTTTTCCGGCGTAGGGTCAAATTCTTGGTTGGCAATGGGATGTCAACAAGATTTTGGGAGGATACGTGGTTAGGCGAGACGCCACTAGCCATACAATACCCCCACCTTATGTAATATTGTGCATTGTAAGGAGGATTACGTAGGCACAACATTTCAATCGACTCCCTTGAATATTCAGTTCAGACGTGCATTAGTTGGGGAGCAATGGAATGCCTGGATGCACTTGATTCGGAGATTGATAGATGTTTAATTATCCGACCAATTAGATTCGATGCGCTGGAAGTTAACTAAAAAAGGGGTGTTCACAGTGAAATCTTTTTACATGTATCTAATTAATTCTGGCTCAATCTCAAGATCGTTGCATATTTCGAAGGTTAAGGTTCTCTTGCGTATTAAAATATTTATGTGGTTCGTACACAAGCAAGTGATCCTCATCAAAGATAACTTAGTAAAGAGGCGATGGATAGGTAGTTCCCGTTGTTGTTTTTGTGATCATGTTGAAACAATACAACACTTGTTCATAGAATGCCCACTCGCGAAATTGCTTTGGAGAACGATCCATATAGCCTTTAATATTACTCTTCCAGTTAACATTGAATCGTTATTTGGGACGTGGTTAGCTGGGGTTGATCATACTACTGTGGCTTGTATTTGGATTGGAATATGTGCGCTTATATGGGCTATATGAAATTACAGGAATGATATGATTTTTAATAGACAACATACTTTAACTTTCTTGCAGGTCATATTCAGGGCTACCACATGGATCCGTACGTGGTCCTTACTCACTCCTATGGACTCCAGGGAGCCTTTGGTTACTGGGTGCAACTAGTGGGAGATGGTAGCACGTGCTATATTCAAGCTGTTCGGATGGCAGTCGCATAACAGGATAGGAGTCTAGGGAGCCTGTCCTTTACATTGTCATACCGATTGCGATATTGAGCATACACCTTTTTTTTTTCTTTTTGCTCTTCTTGCGAGCTGTAATACTTTTATGACTTTGTGATATTTTGAGACCTTTTAATAAGATGGACGCATGCATCGTTCTAATGCAGAGGCCGGGGGCAAGCCTCCTATTTCAGAAAAAAAAACTCTTTCTGATAAGATTCTGGAGCAACAATACTACCATTTTGTAGATGTTATTACTTGCACACGAAAAAGATACACGAGCACATATTTATGCATCGTCTGCAGGTTTATTACTTGCACACGAAATGGGTGACTTCGTATGAATGTACTGCCCGTACAAACCAAACATTGAACCAGTAAAACAACACAAATAAAACCACTTTTAGGCCGACGGGAGCCGAGATGCGGCTAACAACCTTGGAAGAACTGACTTATTAAGAAAAGCGCTTGATACACATAGCCTGGCAGCTGACTGAAGAGGATCAAGGATCAGTTCTCAAGCCAGGGCCAGCTTATTGTTGCCCGGATGAGAAAACACAACCTGCATGAAGTAGATACACATAGGGAATGCGACATCCCGGTGAATACAGAGTAAAAAAATATGAAGTCATCTACATATACGCACATATACGCAAAATATAATAGGTCCACACACCTGGTAATCTCCAAGAATTCGTGTTCTGAAACCCGCCGCACAGTATATGAAGTAGTACTCCCATACACGGATGAACTTGTCATCAAAGCCCAGTGCCAAAATTTCACTGCAGAGGGAGGGGCAGAAATTAGGAGTAATACTACGACAACACTATGCATGTGTATATGTACTTTGCTACGAATTTACAAGGTCAATGAATTCATAGTGGTACTTACTCTTTGTTGGCCATTAGGTTGTCCCTCCAGCTCCTCAGAGTCAAGTAATACTGGTCACCATTAATATTTTCAAGGTGCTCTATGCTGCACTCATTGTGTATCCAGTGTCAATGGAGATTTATCCACGCAAGTATAGAATTAAGTATTGACCTGACTGATGTTAAACATACCAGAGCCTAGCAGAGGTGGACACAGATGTTATCCGGGATAAAGAAGGAAGTGAACCCCCAGGGAAGATGTATTCTTTTATAAAGTCTGAGCTTCTAATGTACTCCTCATAGAGTTCGTCCGGCATTGTGATGGCCTGAATGGACCCATACGTGTACATATGGAGATGAAAGTTAGTTCAAGAGTGCATAATATTTGCATTGAATTTTTCTGCCTTAGTGTTGTTAATCAATTAAGATTAGCGTCGGACCTGTAGGACAAAAATGCCATCTTGAGCCAAGTGAGACTCGCAGCAGGTAAAAAATGCGTCCAAGTATTCATGGCCAACATGTTCAATCATCTCGCTGATGTACAGAAGAGGGATACATAATTTGCTACCACCCGCACATACACGCATGGCCATATATACGAGATCATATCAGTAGTATACTTACCAGCTTATGATTCTGTCATATTTGCGATCTGGTATTTGACGATAGTCGCACAGCAGAAAAGTTATGTGATCCTGAGAATAGTGGGGAAAAAATAGTAGAGTTGTCAGGTAAAATCTGAGTGCTGTGATGTATAATGTGCAACTCACATACCTACCAGGCCCAAAACTATAACAAAAGTTGAGTTGATAAACAATGCTCTGTTGGATAGAAATTCAAGACTAAAGGGAGTAAGTATAATCAAAATAATAGTGCAATTACATTTGCAAAAAGAACTGGTTAAAGGGGGATGTTCCCTCCCTAAACTGCATGTTGTTTAGGTAGAAGTGGTGCAGAGACTGTGCCACGAACATGGCTTTGCGAGCTCATATGCGAGTGCTAGAGCTAACAGAGCACCGCTCGGTTCTCAATGACATTTGCATGTTATACAAAGAAAAGCAAAGGGGAGGGTAAAATATCAACATTAGATGTATGCATTTCTTTCTTTCTTATACGTCTCAGGTTTTGGATCAAGATTCATTTTGACACTTTCTCCCAAAATGTTCTTATGGTTATTTTTACTAAACAATATTAAAACATGGAACTGTACCTTTTGAAATACATGAAAATGCTTGTTGACTAATTCAAACATAGATACCTTTTCTCAAATGATATGAATTTAATGAACTATACTACTTCAAATGTAAATTTGCTAATACGCTACGTCGAAAGGATTCTTGATCTTTCTCTGTTCAGACTCCATGCCTCTAGAGTCCACAACAGGTATCAAATTGGATACCTTGTAACGGAAGGAATAGCACATGACTAACCTCTAAGCCAGCTTCTTCAACTTTTCCCTGAGCATATTTAAGCTGCTCCTCCGACAAAGTTATTCCAGTGTATTTGCAGCCAGTTTGCTTGACCACTTGTATTGCTAAGCTGCCCCAGCCGCTGCCGATGTCAAGGACATGATGATCCGTCTCAACTTTAGCCTTTGATTAAATGAAGTTACAAGATTGAAACACCATCAGATCAGGGAAACACCTTTTAACTAACTAGTAATTACTCTCTCTGTATCATAATATGAGACGTTTTTTGACACTGCATAGTATTAAAAAAAAGTCTTATATTATGATACTGAGGGAGTACTGAATTAAATGTTCCTGACATTATCTCTAGAGGTATGATTGTATTACCTTGTCAATTAGAAGGTTCAGTTTACGTATCTGGGATGCTTCTAAGCTTTCGTCCTCCCCCTACAAAATTAAATGTATCTCTTGTGTTAATAACATTACTGAACTTACATTATAAACTGCAAATCCAAACAACATGATTGACAAACCTTGAAAATTCCACAAGAGTATGTCATCGTTTTGTCCAGAAAAAGCGAGAAGAAATCATTACTCTGAACACACATATACGACAGGAAAATACTTTTTATTACTCATTGGTGAGTGAATAATGATTTACAACAATGCATGAAGGATCACAGAAATATATACATAAATGATTCGGTACAGACATATAGAGCTTAAGATTCAAAAAAATCAATAGCATCTGCAGTAACTCTCGTATTACCAATTGGGCCGAGGAAACTGGTTACACTAGTGTATAATGACAAAAAGGAAGGAACACATGTACTGACCAGATCATAGTGTTGTGAGATGTTTCGACGAGTTTGTGTTACAGAGTTCTTCCTTGAGGTGTGGCGCAAAAAATATTTAGCAGAAGCTAGCCCAGCGGATAGAAACATAGGTGTCCACCAACCCCTGCCAACAATATAGTTACATACATGATTAGTTACTGTTTAGTACAGGTCTTCACTTCGATCAAACAAGCATAGTGGAGAATTGAAGGTTTTGAAACCTTTTGCTGACAACGCTACTACTGCTCTTTGGTGCATCTCTGTTGGCTATAAAAATCTGTAGACAAATGAATCCCAGATTTAATCCGAGAAAAAAAGATGAGGAGATTATTACAACCTGGAGTATGATATAGTTTTACCAGGAAAAGATTCAGAAGGCCTTCTTTCTTATCAACAAAAGAGCACCAGCCATTAATGTAGGCATCTGCCAAACCAAGGTCAGATTCTGTTGCGACCTGAGATTGTTTCCAGATGAGAAAATTGTATCAAGCAATTGGAATGGAGCACAATAGCAATAAAAGGCCGCGTAAAAATATAGCTATAAAAGGTATGCACGTATCATAAATCCAAAAATGCATGTGTAGGTACAGACCTTCCAATAGAACATTGGGTCATGAACTCGCAGGATGGATTTTACATGTTGTTTGCCACTAGCATCACCGAAACTCAGCATGCTGCCTCCGTCTTCGAGCAATCTGAAAAACAACTATAAATGTAAGAAATCAAGATAATTAGATGTGGCATAACTAGCATAGTGCTTGATGCAAGAACTGACATCAGGTTACCGACGGATATTGATCGGTTAAGAAATCTTGCTACCAGAAGGCGTGCCCCAGCCTCAGTCCATGATGGGACCATCTGCTTTGGGCTCACCAGAAGGTCAACTTTCTTTCCAAGCACACCCTGTGCTGCTGCTTTACCAGCCTGCACCAAATAGACATGTCCCACACGAACAGACCTTACATAACTATTCAATGAAAAAATCCGGCTAGTTATGCAACTGAAACTAAAATATACATGACGGGTTGGTGACCTAGCCACGAGTCAAGTAGTCCCGACCTTAAGCTGATTAATGCTAACGAAAGACTGGATTAGTTACCGGTAGACTGAGGTATCATTACATATGTTTGAAACAGATTTCTATGAGTTAAGGAGGTCATCAACTTGGCATGTACATTAGCGTTAAGCAATACTGCAATCGGAATCTAATCAAAGCCCCTCCTTCTGTCCCTCTCATCCCTCAGCCTCTAGCGCCTAGAACTTTAGCACAGAACAGTGTAGGGCTCACAACACAAGACAGGTGACTTCGAAAGGTGCAGAAAGACCGGCTACGCATGAAAATACCTTGAGCCCGTGTTCGTGGAAACCATGACCTGTGATTCAAGGCAGATGAGACAATTAAGACATAATTTTCTTTTGGCTCATTTCGACCCTAACTGAAAATAGTTTTAGAACAAATGTGTTCTTATTTACACACTAAGAAGTTACCTTGATATGCCCCAGAGAACCATATTCCTCTCTTTCCCTGGATCTGATCAAGCTGGATAGATGCCTTCACAGCAGTCACAGAAGGAACAGGTTGGCTCGCACCCCATTTAAGCAGTACGTGATCCGGAACACGAGGGGGGTTGATTGTCACAAGGAAAGGCCCATACGATTCAATGTTCTACAAGGCCAGATAAAGTAAATATGCCTAAAATTAGCTAGTAACCCAGCTATGTATATCAGTATATGCCATCATATAAGTTTATGTACTCCGTATTATAAATTTATTATGCATATGAAAATCAAAGCATTTACCTGGATCAGGTTTAGCCAGTAGGTAAGAAACACAACCCTGCTTGTTTCCCCCAGAAAGTTCCAGGCGCGCCATGCTGATAAATTTTGTGGCATCAAACTTTTATCACAGTGGAGGTATATATCACTGCAATATAAGTTCTTCCGGCTGTTAATCGATATTCATCACACTAAGATCTGCTATTCATTATCCAATGCAAGGTAGGCACTACCTGTAGACATACTGAAAAGCACCCAGAATTCTCAATTCCTCGTGTGTAGCTTCGGTTCCTAGAATTTTGAGAGCAGCTGGTGGATGAATCGCCAGTATGACCTTGTCGTAAATTTCTTCTGAACCATCCCCTTCTTGGACTTTGTAACCAGCTGCGAGCAATGCAACAATGTGTCATCTAGTGCATAAATAATGCTCCCTCTGTATCAAAATATAAGACACTTTTGACACTATCATAATGCTAAAAGGCGTCTTATATTTTGATACGGAGGGAGTAATTAATAAGATAGAAATCATTTGTCTAGTCAAGTATAAACATAAACACGTCGTCAAAGTGCAAAAGTAAATCAGACGGAACGCCACTACACAAGAACCACACACCCTGTAACTGGTTTGATCACCATCCATACGAAACAAAAACATTATACCTGAGTCATGACATAAAACAGATTTCACTGCACAGCTGGTTTTAATTCGACAGCCCATGCTTTCCAATTCCACTCTTACCTGCGAGTGTGCAATGGTTGCATTGTTCAATCACCGGATTAAAAGTTGTCAATAATACCATGTAACAATTATCTATTCCAACTAATACAGAGATGCGAACTCTTTTGAGGCTGACGGATCACCGTACCTTGTCTACAAATGACTGCAAACGACCCTTGACAGTGAAGGACTCGGGGCGCCCAAACAACTGAACAAAGTAAATTAATTAGTCTTCCAATGCACAACCATGATAGCAATGTTAAGGTAAAATATGTATCATAAGAAAGTTCACCTGAAAAAGGTCATGGTTACGGAAAAATGATAGCACGGAGAAAGCAGAGAGCCCAAAAACTCCTTGTGATGGACAGGACCAAACCGATGCGCATATAGGAATCTACGGAACATATATATAGATTAGACATCTCCCAAAAACCGATGCGCATATAGCAATCCCGTCTCTTGTCCAGTTCTTCCATCAGACCGGTAGAGACCTTATGGAGCATTGAGATGCGAAGGAGGGGCCCACTACTAGACCTAGCCGGGCCGAATATTGCGTGTGGGCCCGGTAGCGCGTGTGCACGACACGTAATGGGCCCAACTAATCATGGGAGATTTGAAATTCAATAATAAGGTTCAATTCAAAACATTTTAAAATATAATTAGGAAAAATATGTGTTGTAAGTAATTGCAAGTTAATACAAACAAGAAGTAAGTCGGTTCAAAATATTACAAGATAAGATTCTTGGAAAAGGTGTGAATATTCTTGCGACTGAATGAACTGCCCCAAAGTTTCATTTCGGTCAAGATCATGGTTATTTTCATGATACTCCAGGTACCTTCAATTCCAAAGAACAAATTAAATTAATCAATAATTGTACATGGGATGGCACAAAGATATGTAGAGTAAGTTGAAACATTGTGGAAAGATTTCTAGCGCAATCAAGAGAACCAATTGACTAGATTGCTTACCTGACCACATCACTCTTGAACTTGAATATCTCACGGATCATCCACCAAAAGCTAGGCCTCAATGCATTGCTCTTTTGTGCCAAAAGGCTCGAGATACCATTGCTAGTCCTCCAGTCGCATTGTCTGCCGTTATCGAATTTTGTGTTCACTGAGAAAGATAATTCTGATCTTTCAATCTCCACCCCAAGCAATTCAAACCATTGCATCATGTTGGGGCATGTTGCCTGGTTCAATGCATAACATAACACTATATAAGTTTAACACATGTTTAAGAATGTTCTAACAATGCTTGAAAGAGCTTTTGTAATCATTAAAGGTTAGACATTTTATTCTCAATTGTATTTGCTAAGATGATTGGTTAACTAAATATCATTATGTATATACAAGGAGAAGTTGTTTCTGAGCTTGATTGTACCTATACTCACTATCTCGGCCGTTGGTTTATCTCGAGACATGTGTGCATACCATTACCAAAAATAACATTTTGTTGTAATATAAGCATTGGATTATGTAAACTAAATAAAAAAATTATCCTTTTTTACGTTACTATATTTATTTTATTTTATAATTGTGTACATTTCACATTTTTTTATTTCAGTGTGAAAACTATTCATACATGCATGAACAACTCTTTCCAAATAGGTGAACCTTCTATTCAAATACAAAAACTCTACTTTCAAATACAAAAAATATAAACATGGACATTTTTCATACATGAGATGAATATTTCATCTTAAACATATGGAATTTTTTATTTCTAGACTATATGGATATTTTCAACCTTTAAGCCCTTTAAAAATATTTTAATTAAACCATGTTGTATAATAATGTTTTTAAGCAATATAATTTCATGTTACTTCGATTAAATTACATTTGGGGTGCATTAACATTTTTTTGTAATATATGAATATTTTCCATTAGTTAAAACTACTTTTGTCTGTATTTTTTAATTCTGTTAACTAGGAATTTCTTTTAGTACATAAATTTAGAAAAATATATAAAAAATGGATAATGCAAGGAACTATGCACTCGTAGAAAACAGGGCATTGGTTGAAGCTCAATCTACACATTAGTCCCGGTTGCATTACGAAGCGGGACTAATGTGAGCATTAGTCCCGGTTCGAGCAGCTAGGGCGTCGGGCAGGCGTTAGTCCCGGTTCAAATGGGACCTTTAGTCCCGGTTTGAGACACCAACTGGGACTAAAGGGTGTGATGCCCTTTAGTCCCTGTTGGTGTAAAGATTAGAACTTTAGTCCCGGTTCGAGTCACCAACCGGGACTAAAGGGGTTGAGGATTTAGTCCCGGTTAGTGGCTCCAACCGGGACTAAAAGTTCTGAATTTTTTGTTTGTTTTTTCATTTGTTTTTTGTTTTTAGTTTGTTTTTTAAATTGCTTATATCTTTTAGGATATTTGATGTTTTTGAGTGATATTTTTTGCATTAGATTCAAAATTTCGTCTAGTTTCTGTTTGTGCCATTAGTTTTCAAATTTGAATGATTTAAATATGTTTTTTTATTTTCTTCAAACCCTAGATTGTGAATAATTTGATTTTAAAAAAAGTTTTTAATTTAATTCTTTTTGCTCCTAGTCACAGTAAGATTTATTTGCTTATTTTAGAATAATTTTAATTAGGATTTTAATTAAAACTGTATGGTTTTTCTTATATAGTTGTTTTAGTCCTTTAATTGTTGTTTTCAATTATTTTTAGTTAGTTCTTTGTGTAGATTTGAACATGTTGTAGTACGCTTTTGTTAGACAGCAGTAGATAAATTTTTATAATTAATTAACATTAATTTTGCTACTTTTGGTATTAATAGTTGTTTAGTCTTTAATAATAGTTGATAGAATTAGTTTTGCTATATTAAAAATTAATTCTTTTTGCCACTTAAATATAACGTGACTTTGGCTTGGTTAACCTTAGTTGTGACTCTGGCTGGGACAGTGCTAGTAGATGTAGTCAACGGTAGGATTGGATGGACACCATCCCGGACTAAAGGGGTTCTGCAATTTTTAAACTCTACCCCCTGTATTGCCATTTCAATTTTGAAAAAAAAACAAAAGAAAATGATAAAAAGTTCAAAAATTAAAATCCTTCGAGATGTAGTTATGTTACTATATTTACTAGTTAGGAAAATTAAAAAACATAAATTTCGACATGTTTTGCAAAAAAGTGTTATGAAAAAGTAAAATGGGTATAACTTTTGCATACTATGTCGAAAAAACCCGTATAATATATCAAAATGTTCAGCACGAAAACCCGGCTCCGATTTCGACGGCCATAGGCGGTTCTGCTATGGTCAAAGTACTTATTCAAGAAATATTAGTGTTACTATTTTTTTTGAATTTTTGGCCAAACTATGGTCAAAGTACTTATTCAAGAAATATTAGTGTTACTAAATATTTTTTTTTAAATAATAGTTTCAAACTCAAACGGTGCTTCATGCTCAAGTTCAACTCCTAAGGGTTTATACGATTGACAGCTTACTATTATCAGGAAAATAACAAATGCAGACTTGAAAACTAGGGGGAATAGAACTCGGAAGTTAAGCATGCTTAGTCTAGGGTAATGAGAGGATGGGTGACCAGCCGGGAAGTTAGACGATTTGGAATGAGTGCTCCACACTTGAGCATTGATGAGGGGTGATTAGAGATTAAATTGTCAAATAATTTAGAACTTTGAAAATCTAAAAAAATAAAAAAAAGTTCAATTTTTTTCAAAAAAATTCCTTTAGTCCCGTTCGGTGTTACGGGACTAAAGGTGGAGCTCCAGACAGGGGCCGCGTGGAGCTCCTTTAGTCCCAGTTCGTAAGCCAACTGGGACTAAAGGTTTTGAGCATTAGTCCCATTTGTCTTGTCCCGGTTCCAGAACCGGGACTAAAGGCCCTCTGAAAACGGGACTAAAGGCCCATTTTCTACAAGTGATGCCTTGAAACAATTTGCCTCATATCCTTTGCTAAGGGTTAATAATAGGAACACTTTCCGCCAATGCGCCATTTCTTTTACCTGGCATTATAGGCATATTGATTTTCAAATGTCCTTCAATTTCACTTTTTTTTTACTAATTTGTAAGATTAAGTTGGTCAATAACTCACCCAAACCTCTTTGGTTCACAAAACTGAAGAAAAAAACATGAATAAGAAAAATGCATGATTGGAGTGGCATGTCCTCCTGAATCGGATGGATTAGAAAACAAATGGAAAGGCGCTACATAAGGATTGTATAGAAAGTTTTAGTGAACGCAAATGTTTCACTAAAATTAATTGGAAAGCAATCCTACATAAATAGTTCCTACATAAATAGTTTGATTTCTAAAATTAGAAACAATCAAAAATCTCGGAAAATGATATGAAGTTCCTTCAAGTCGAAGGAGCTCTATCCTCGCTGGTGCAACGGATGTGCTTTGCCTTGGTAGGAATGATAACATGGCATTTGACAAAACAAGATTATCATATCCTCGTCCATTTATTTCCTTTCACGAATATGCATTAATTGGTTGTGTCCTATATATGAATTAAAGTATGTCAAGTTACTTAAACTAGATGATTCCCCATGAGTTACCACGAGAATAAGTTGTGAATGGGATTTGATTTTATGAAATATGAATATTGTGATTAAGAATATATGAAGTAAAACTAAAATTAGATACCATATATTGCCGTCGATTATTGTATAGTTAAAAAGTATGTACTGAATATACGCCGCATAATATAATGAATTTTTTAACACATGTTGGCATGAGCCTTTGGTGAGGTGACACATATGATGAGGTGAAAAGGGTGCAAGCTGAGATAAATAACAGTAGTGGAATCAACAATAACGAAAAACCTCATACCATGCATGTTGAGATAGACCTGGAATCTAAGTACTAGGGTACCAAGCTTCAATACATCGGTAAAAATTTAGAAAACTTATAGTAAAATGATATAATTTAGCAGAAATAGTCTGAAGTAACACTATGTTGTTACACAATTAATATTAAATATAGTATACATATAGTACTATTTTGCATTTTTGTAGGCGGTGACACTAGATCCGTCAACGTTGAGGAAAACCTTTGATAAAAGTATGTGATGAGATGGCATTTTTGTAGGGGTACATGTTAACTGCTTCTTTTATAAAGAAATATAAGAGCGTTCAGATCACTAACGTATTTCTTTATGGATGAAGTACTTAGCTTTTTTTTGCAAGATATACTTGATACAATTAGCGGATCATCGAATTGAGAAACAGTATAACGGGGCGAGCTAGGAGCCTCCACAGCGATTCGCGTCTCTCAGCCGTTGGATCACTCAAACATACGATGCAGATGAACTCGGCCATCCCACGTCGTCCACAGACGTTCGACGAACCGTCTCGAGGGATGCTGCTCCGTAGAACGAGCTCCTGTTTCTCTCCTTAAACGGGCCGTCCAAGGCCCAGGTCTTTCATTCGCACGCCAAATAGGCCAGGTCGTCCAAGTTCCAGGGCTATTCCCCTGAACGAACAATTTCTTCCTACGCGAGGCGCCACCGTTTGGCCGAAATCACTATTCTAACCCTTTGAACGAACTTTGTCATAAAATGAACTCGACGTGAATGTATTTCACGATCTGACCCTTTTAGCAACGCCATAGCCCGCGGCGTTTCTGCCCAACATAGAAACGCCGAGGTAGCTAGCGTTGCGGACCAGGTTAGAAACGCCGAAGACGCTGGCGTTTCTGGCCATCATAGAAACACCAAGGAATCATGGCGTTGCTGCCCTCTTTGGTCATAATTAATTAGCCTTATTAATTAGGCTATTCATCCACATTTCACATGCACATGAAAAAGAGCAGCAACGCCATGGTCATTGGCGTTTCAATGATGGGCAGCAACGCCAGCGCCTTCGGCGTTTCTTACCTGGTCCGCAACGCTAGCTACCTCGGTGTTTCTTCTTTGATCAAAAACGCTAGCTACCTCGGCGTTTTTATGTTGGGCAAAAACGCCGCGGGCTGTGGCGTTGCTAAAAGGGTCAGATCGTGAAATACTTTCACGCCGAGTTCATTTTGTGACAAAGTTCGTTCAAAGGGTCAGAATAGTGAAAAAGGCCCCGCCGTTTCATCCTCCGCGATGCGCCGTCTCCATGGGGAAGCTTCTGCTGCACGACTTAGTCCGCGTCGGTGCTGTTCACGCTCCTGTACTCTTCCTCCGGAGCCCCTTCTTTACTGTTTTTTAATTTCATCTTAAACGCTCTTCCATGGCAGCATGGCGCTCGCCCCCGTCATCGTCATCCATCGCCGGCTGTCCTTCTCCTGCATCCGCCCCCACGCGTTGCAGCTGTAAAACGCATCAGTTCCCATTCCATAACTGAAGCTGACATGTGTCGTCACTAATTTCAGCTTCATAGGTAAACACATCTCTCCATACACTTTGCTTGGATTCCTGTGGAATCACATACTGTTTGGTTTGAGTCCTCGTTTTGCAGTCCATTGAGAAGAAATCTTGCACCGTTTTCATTTTTTCTTTTGTGAGTTCCATGCTTATATCGGTTTTCTTGGATCATGTTTATTTTTCTGGAGAATTGGGAAATAAATCAATGAATTCTATTATAAATTGATACGGAAGTTAGGGGGCTGGAATACCATTTGCCTTTCATCATGATGCTGTTAAAGCATGTGATCTTGAGTAGAGAGAGAGAGAGAGAGAGAGAGAGAGAGAGAGAGAGAGAGAGAGAGAGAGAGAGAGAGAGAGAGATTTGCTATGTTCAATTCTATAACCTAGCAAGTATCTGGCAGATGCTGATTGCTTGCCGGCTTCCACGTTGCTTATCGCGTCAGCCACTATTGGTGCATAATGGTTAGGCTCACGCCGCATTGCTCATCTCCAGGTGAATTATGTAATGCCTGCATTGTAGGCAATGTCTGAAGGTATTCTCCTACATCCTGATAATTCCATGTGTGATATTGTAGTAGTTGAAAATATTCCCTTCTATTGCCAATTTTCATTTGCCAGTTGTGCTCTTGTTTGGTTAATTTCTCCTTCTAGACATTGCAGATTAATCAAGAACTTGCAGTTGTGGGTATTTCCTGAGTGACAAAAAGGAAGTAAGCATGGAAATTAAGGGACAATTACACGACGTGAGCTACGCCCCTCCACAACATTTTGACATCCTCTGTTTGATCTATAGAAGCATGGTCTTGATTTCTTTTGGGTTTTATTAGTATGACTCTCCTCCCCTTGTAGTATTGATTAGCCGACACTGATTATTATTTTAAAATATGGTTCAAACCATTTTAGCCTACTAAGGTTGAATCAGGGAAAGCTTGTGAAGGCATATTTATCAACAATTTCAAAGCCTGCATCTATATTTCCATTAAGGGACGGGCGCGGCAAAGCGCGCCTTTATGATCTAGTTAATGCAGGATGACAGAGCTACCCACCTGGTTGAAGACCATGGGGCAAAGGTCGAGGCAGACTAAACCGGGGCCGTCACCGACGGCCACGGTCCTGGCACACCCTCCAAGCCTGTCCTCCTTCTCGTACACGGTGACACGCGCGCCACCGCTCGCCGCGAGCTCCTGGGCCGCCGCCAGCCCGCTCACCCCGCCACCTACCACAGCAACTCTCATCTCGCTAGCTAGCAAGCTTTCTGTTGACTGGTCTGGGCCGGTGCGATGTGCTACTACAACCTACTGCCGGTGATATATATACTGAAAGCATCATCCATGGAATAAGGCGCGTTCATAGTGAAGTTCCGTGGCGATTACTACAACATAATTGTTTAACATTACCCGGAAAAAAAACATGATTGTTTCAATCATCTCTGTACTGCGACTTGGCGTGCGTGCCTTTTTTTTAAATGACCGCCCGGTTTCTGCATCAGAGTGATACATACTGTCGTATTATTAAGTAAACTATGAAACCGAGTCTGAGTTTCAAATCTGGCTCACAAACGAAGTACAAAAAAAAGGAAAATAAAAGATGCCACAGCCGGCCAAAATATCAACAGGCTACGGTGCGTATACCCTTAGCCTATTATTATCTCGTCATCCAAATCGATTGAAGATAACCCGTGCTACCATCTCCCAGCGGTTGCACCCAATAACCAAAAGCTCCCTAAAGTCCGCAGGAGTGAGTAACAACCACGTACAGATCCAAGCAAGGGCTCTGTAGATAACCCGCAAATGTTTTTTCGGTTAAAAATCATATCATTCCTATTGTTCCATATAGCCTAAGGTAAAGCACATATGGCTATCCGAATATGTCTTGCTATATTTGATTCCACTTCATTTAGCACGTCTCAAACAACGTATTAATGCAAGATGGACGAGTAACATTGAAGGCTATATGTATCGTGCCCCATAGTAGCTTTGCCAACGAGCAATCGAGAAAGAGGTGTTGTATAGTTTCATCCAGGTCATAGAAACAACATCTAGAACTGCCGACCAATCTTCGCTTAACCAAATTATCTTTCGTCAAGATCACTCTCTTGTGGACAGACCATATGAACATTCTAATTCTAAGTGGAATTTTAATCTTCCAGATATATGAAGGGATCTTGGAATTAGCCCAGAATCAATTAGATGCTAATATATATAGACCTCACTAAGAAACTACCATTCTTAGCTAGTTTTCAGTAAATGGTGTCTGACTGGTGAGGGAGTTGAACTTCCATCAACCTACAACCGAATGCAGCCACCAGTTTCATCGTCCCCCTACCAGAGACCTCCTGAATTGTATATTAAGGGAGACTGACTATAGCGACATAAACTTTCTTAGGATGTATAATATTATATAAAGTGAGATATTGTAAGGCTAGGGGCGTCTCCCCTAACCATGCATCTTCCCAAAATCTAGTCATGTTAATATTGCCAATTATATGAAATTTACCCTCTTAAAAAAAGGACTTTCATCCTCATTAATCCTTTCCAGAAAGACGAGTCGTTAGGCCTAGCGATAACCTGGGCCAAAATCTTGGAGTAGAGATAATTATTACGCAAGATTTGTATCCACATAGCCGTAGTCTAGTAAATAGACTGAAGAATCATTTAGAGAGGAGGCATATATTCTTAACTTCTAAGTTCTCAGTCCCTAACCCGCTTGGTCTTGGCCTCTATTTGGTTTGATCCGATCCAATCCGATCCGATCCAGGAGTCACATGCTGACATGCATGCGACTGTGCTGTGTCGCCGTCCAAGCGGCGTGCTACTGGCCGGCAGCTCGATGAAGCACGTGGAGACGCGCACATCGTTCGACACGCGGATTTCTAGCTTTCTAGAGGCGGCACCGCCTTGCGTTTCACGTCCGCATCTCCTCCCCGGCCGGCTACATCGTCGACCGGTGCACGGTACAGTTTGGTATAGCTGCAGGACATGGCTTGCTGGCTGGCCAGCGCGCCGATGCCTACAGCTCAGTGATCCATTAATTCCGTTTCGTTCCCTGGTTGTATACGTTTCTCCCTGTTCTACGCGGCAGTGAATAATGCATGGGCAGTGTTTACGTTGCACGTTTGCGCGCACACGAAACATGATCTCTTTCACGTTTGCCTTTTAGCAAAACGACAACATATATGTGGTACCCCTTATTTAATGGCTGGGAGATCGACACGCGGGAAGGTCTTTGACAGGCTGAGCCAAGAGGAAATCTCGAAATAATCGTCACTAGTTACTCCATTCGTTCCAAAAACAAGTATCTCAATTTTATATACTAATTTTAATATAAAATTATACTAAGGTCAAGACATTTATTTTGAAATGATGAGAGTATTAAGTAAGTTATCATGTCATGTCAGACAGTAATGCTTCCCGCCCTTGAGTTTCCTACTAGAATAGCTTGATTATTAGTTTGTCTTTCAAAATGAAGGCTGATTATTAACTGCCGCGAGTGACCGTTGTCGTCCCACGCCGCGGATCCGACCAAAAATCCCGTACCTTCCTCGTCCTCCACGTCGCCGCCGGCTAGAATCAAGCTGGAGCCCCCCTGCCTGAAGGCACCGTCGTTCTAGACCGGCAAAGTATACACCGCGGCCCAAGGTTTGGCATCTAAGCCTAACATGATGGATGGAAGTGATTTAGTTCATGTAGTTATCGTGAAAATTTATTTGAAATTGTATTAGTGTTGCAATTTATTCTTGGGGATGATCCACTGCACGTATTTTAACTGAAGATAAATTATCAATGCTGTGCAGTTTTGGGGGTTAGGTGTGCTGATATGGATGAAGAAATCGCATTTACGGGGGATGAGAATGATACTGATAAGGTGACTCAGACTGATAATTGTGACGCCCTTGATTCAATCATACACTACTCATGCACACAAATCTGTACGATCAAGATCAAGGACTCACGAGAAGATATCACAACATAACTCTAGACACCAATAAAATAATACAAGTTTTATATTACAAGCCAGGGGCCTCGGGGGTTCGAATACATAAGCTCATAATATACGAGTCAGCGAAAGCAACAATATCTGAGTACAGACATAAGTTAAACAAGTTGCCATAAGATGGCTAGCACAAACAGAGATACAAATCGAAGAGGTGCAGGCCTCCTGCCTCGGATCCTCCTAACACTAGTGCAGAACCTGGCTTTAGCGCCGGTTCGTAAGGGTCTTTAGTGCTGGTTCTACAACCGACACTAAAGAGTGGAAACTAACACTGGTAGAAAAAGGGGCTTCCATACGCCGCCATTAGTCCCCAACAGAACCGAACCGCGACCAAAGGGCTCTTTAGTCGCGGTTCGGGAGAAGGCCCGCGACCAACTACCTGGGCCCCCGCGTTCGGTCGACAGCTGGCCGACGGGAGGGTCTTTAGTCCCGGTTGGCCAGGCCAACCGGGACTAAAGGTCCCCGAAGGCCTTTAGTCCCGGTTGGCCAGGCCAACCGGGACTAAAGGCCCATCCAGCTGGCGGACGGGAGGGCTTTAGTCTCGGTTGGCCTGGCCAACCGCGACTGAAGGCCCATCCCTATATATACTCAGCTCACTCCACTTCACTCAGCTCATCACACTTCACAATTTTCAGAAGGTGGTGGTGGGGTGGTGATGGTTTGCTTTTGGTTTCTCCTATGCACACAAGGTGTTTGATGAAATGCCCGAGAGCCTGAAACAAGCCACACTTGAGCTTTCTCATTTATTTTTCCTCCGCGATCGCGGTTAGCAACTCGAACCTTTCATGTGTCATTGATAAAATACGCATGTGTGTAGTTCATTGTTTAATTAGTATTATTTCTAGCTACTTAGTTTAACAAATGCATGATGGTTAATTATATACTTTATATAATAATAATGCAGATGAATCGGCAATGGATGTACGGTTCCCGACTCTCCGGCGAGTTCACTACGGGTTTGAAAGATTTCCTCGTAGTGGCAAATGCGAACAGGCAGCAAGGTTTTATTATTTGTCCATGTGCTGTCTGTAAGAATGATAAGGGTTACTCCTCGCCAAGAAGAGTTCACATGGACCTGCTTATGCATGGTTTCATGCCAAGCTATTATTGTTGGACCAAGCATGGAGAAAGAGGGGTCAGAATGGAAGACGATGAAGAAGGGGATGATATCGATGACAACTATCGTGATCATTTCGGTGATACTTTCATGGAGGATGATGCTGAAGGTGGGGAAGGGTTAGGTGAAGGTGAAGAATAGGCACATGATGAGCCCGCTGATGATCTTGGTCGGACCATTGCTGATGCACGGAGACGCTGCGAAACTGATAAGGAGAGGGAGAATTTGGATCGCATGTTAGAGGATCACAAAAAGTCGTTGTATCCAGGATGCGATAATAGTCTGAAAAAGCTGGGCTGCACACTGGATTTGCTAAAATGGAAGGCACAGGAAGGTGTAGGTGACTCATCATTTGAAAATTTGCTGAAAATGTTGAAGAATATGTTGCCGAAGAATAACGAGTTGCCCGCCAGTACGTACGAAGCAAAGAAGGTTGTCTGCCCTCTAGGTTTAGAGGTTCAGAAGATACATGCATGCATTAATGACCGCATCCTCTACCGCGGTGAATACGAGAATTTGAATGAATGCCCTGTATGCACTGCATTGCGTTATAAGATCAGAGGCGATGACCCTGGTGACGATGTTGAGGGCGAGAAACCCAGGAAGAGGGTTCCCGCCAAGGTGATGTGGTATGCTCCTATAATACCACGGTTGAAACGTCTGTTCATGAACAAAAAGAATGCCAAGTTGTTGCGATGGCACAAAGAGGACCGTAAGTCCGACGGGCAGTCGAGACACACCGCTGATGGAACGCAATGGAGAAAGATCGACAGAGTTTTCAAAGATTTTGCAGCTGACGCAAGGAACTTAAGATTTGGTCTAAATACTGATGGCATTAATCCTTTTGGCGAGCAGAGCTCCAGCCATAGCACCTGGCCCGTGACTCTATGCATCTACAACCTTCCTCCTTGGTTGTGCATGAAGCGGAAGTTCATTATGATGCCAATTCTCATCCAAGGCCCTAAGCAACCCGGTAACGACATCGATGTGTACCTAAGGCCATTAGTTGAAGAACTTTTACAGTTGTGGGCGAAACCTGGTGTACGTGTCTGGGATGAGCACAAAGGAGAGGAATTTGATCTACGAGCGTTGCTTTTTGTAACCATCAACGATTGGCCTGCTCTCAGTAACCTTTCGGGACAGACAAATAAGGGATACAATGCATGCACGCACTGCTTACATGAGACTGAAAGTGTACGTTTGGTTAATTGTAAGAAGAACGTGTACCTGGGTCATCGTCGATTTCTTCCCCGAAATCATAACGTAAGAAAGAAAGGCAAGCATTTCAACGGGAAGGCAGATCACCGGCCGAAGCCTGCGGAACGTACTGGTGCTGAGATATTTGATATGGTCAAGGATTTGAAAGTCATCTTTGGAAAGGGTCCTGGCGGACAATCAGTTCCGCGGGGAGTTGACGGGCACGCACCCATGTGGAAGAAGAAATCTATATTTTGGGAGCTAGAATATTGGAAAGTCCTAGAGGTCCGCTCTGCAATCGACGTGATGCATGTTACGAAGAATGTTTGCGTGAACCTGCTAAGCTTCTTGGGCGTGTATGGGAAGACAAATGATACAAAGGAAGCACGGCAGGACCAGCAACTTTTGAAAGACCCAGATGACTGGCATCCGGAATGGTTTCAAGGTCGTGCCAGCTACGCTCTTACCAAAGAAGAGAAGGTCATTTTTTTTGAATGCCTGAGCAGTATGAAGGCCCCGTCTGGCTTCTCGTCGAATATAAAGGGAATAATAAACATGCCGGAGAAAAAGTTCCAAAACCTGAAGTCTCACGACTGCCACGTGATTATGACGCAATTGCTTCCGATTGCTTTGAGGGGGCTCCTACCGGAAAATGTTCGAGTAGCCATTGTGAAGCTATGTGCATTCCTCAATGCAATCTCTCAGAAGGTAATCAATCCAGAAGATCTACCACGGTTACAGAACGATGTGGTCCAATGCCTTGTCAGTTTCGAGTTGGTGTTCCCACCATCCTTCTTCGATATTATGACGCACCTCCTGGTCCACCTAGTCGAAGAGATTTCCATTCTCGGTCCTGTATTTCTACACAATATGTTCCCCTTTGAGAGGTTCATGGGAGTATTAAAGAAATATGTTCGTAACCGTGCTAGGCCAGAAGGAAGCATCGTCAAGGGCTATGGAAATGAGGAGGTAATTGAGTTCTGTATTGACTATGTTCCTGACCTTAAACCGATTGGTATTCCTCAATCGCGGCACGAGGGGAGACTAAGTGGAAAAGGCAAGATCGGAAGGGATACCACGATATGTATGGACGGTCATTCTATGACTGAAGCACACCACACAGTCCTGCAAAATTCCAGCTTGGTGGCTCCGTACTTCGAGCAATACAAGAATATTTTACGCTCGGACAACCCGGGGAAGCCTGAATCCTGGATTAGAAAGGCCCACATGGAGACTTTCGGCAGTTGGTTGCGAAAACATTTCATGAATGACAATGATGTTGGAGATCAGCTGTACATGTTGGCCAAGAAACCATCTTCGACTATAACGACTTTTCACGGGTACGAGATAAATGGGAATACATTTTACACCATCGCCCAAGATAAAAAGAGCACCAACCAAAACAGTGGTGTCCGCTTTGATGCAGTAACCGAGAATGGGCAAAAGGTCACATATTATGGTTACATAGAGGAGATATGGGAACTTGACTATGGACCCTCCTTTAAGGTCCCTTTGTTCCGGTGCAAATGGTTCAAGCTAACAGGAGGTGGGGTAAAGGTGGACGAGCAATACGGAATGACAATGGTGGATTTCAACAATCTTGGTTACCTTGACGAACCATTCGTCTTTGCCAAAGATGTCGCTCAGGTTTTTTATTTGAAGGACATGAGTAGCAAACCGAGGAAACGGAAAGATAAGAAAACGATCAGTACATCATGCGATGATCCAAAGCGCCACATTGTTCTTTCAGGGAAAAGAAACATCGTGGGAGTGGATGACAAGACAGACATGTCAGAAGATTATAATATGTTTGGTGAAATTCCGCCCTTCAAAGTGAACACTGACCCAAGCATTAAGTTAAATGATGAGGATGCTCCATGGATACGGCACAATCGTAAGCAAGCAGGGACGTCCAAGGGAAGAATTGATGTGTAATAATGTATAATTGTACCAAACTTTGTATTTGGTCGATGAATTGAATGATGTATCAAACCTTTTGTCAAACCTTCAAGGGATTTTAAGATTTTAAAATGAATTAGTTTTATTTTTCTGATTTTTTTGATATATAATTGTATTTTTAAGATTTTAAAATGAATTAGTTTTATTTTTCTGATTTTTTTGATATATAATTGTATTTTTAAGATTTTAAAATGAATTAGTTTTATTTTTCTGATTTTTTTGATATATAATTGTATTTTTAAGATTTTAAAATGAATTAGTTTTATTTTTCTGATTTTTTTGATATATAATTGTATTTTTAAGATTTTAAAATGAATTAGTTTTATTTTTCTGATTTTTTTGATATATAATTGTATTTTTAAGATTTTAAAATGAATTAGTTTTATTTTTCTGATTTTTTTGATATATAATTGTATTTTTAAGATTTTAAAATGAATTAGTTTTATTTTTCTGATTTTTTTGATATATAATTGTACTTTTAAGATTTTAAAACTAAAAATATGCCACCACGGACCTTTAGTCCCGGTTGGGGAGGCGGACCGGGACTAAAGGGCACCCTTTAGTCCCGGTCCGCCTCCCCAACCGGGACTAAAGGGTCGGTCTGCGCGGGAACGAAAAAACCTTTAGTCCCGGTTGGGGAGGCGCACCGGGACTAAAGGTACCCTTTAGTCCCGGTCCGCCTCCCCAACCGGGACTAAAGGTCCTACTACATATATAGCACTTAGCAGTTCGCCTCCCATTCTCCTCATTCTCTCTCTCGATCGACGCCGAAGCGCCGCCCGACGCCGACGCCCCGCCTCGCCGTCGCCGCGCCGTCCCCGCGTCCCCGCGCCGTCCCCGCGTCCCCGCGCCGCCGTGAGCTCCTCCTCCTCCCTTCCCCCTCTGTCGTCGGCGCCGTCGTCGCCCCGCCTCGCCGTCGCCTCGCCGTCGCCGCCCCGACGCCGACGCCCCGCCTCGCCGTCGCCGTCGCTGCATGCCCTGTTCGCTGCCGCTGCCTCTGCCGGCCCCCTGCATCCCCACCTCGCCGTCGCCGTGCACGGACCCGCCGTCATCCTCGTTGCGCAGCGCGGTCATCCTCGTTCTTGGCCGCCTCTGCCTCTGCCGAACGCCTGCAGCTTCTCGTCGCCGGCGGCAGACCCGCCGTCTTGCTGCCTCTTGGCCTGGGGCGCTGCTGCAGCGGCGCCGACGAAGGCCCGCCGCCGGAATTAAAGAAGAAGACACAGAAGAAAAAGAAAAAGAAGAAGAAAAACAAAGAAAAAGAAAAATAAAGCAAAGAAATAAAGCAAATTGAAGAAGAAAATAAAGCAAATAAAGAAATAAAGAAAATAAAGAAAAATAAAGCAAAGAAAAAGAAAAAGAAGCAAAGAAAAAGAAATAAAGAAATAAAGCAAATAAAGCAAATAAAGAAATAAAGAAGAAGAAAGGAAGAAGAAAGGAAGAAGAAGAAAGAAAGAAAAATGAAAAAGGAAAGAAGAAGAAAGAAAGAATAGAAAGGAATAAGAAGAAAAGGAAGAAGAAGAAAGAAAGAAAAAAGAAAAAGGAAGAAGAAAGAAAGAAGAAGAAAGAAAGAAGAAGAAAGAAAGAAAAAAGAAAAAGGAAGAAGAAGAAAGAGGAAGAAGAAAGGAAAGAAGAAGAAAGGAAAGAAGAAAGAAAGAAGAAGAAAGGAAGAAGAAGAAAGAAAGAAGAAGAAAGGAAAAAGGAAGAAGAAGAAAGGAAGAAGAAGAAAGAGGAAGAAGAAAGGAAGAAGAAGAAAAAAAGATTTTTTACTTAAAAAATCTTATTTTTTAATTCCTCCTCCTCTATGTCCCCTTAATCTTATTTTTTAATTCCTTTACACTTAAAGAATTTTTACTACATGCAGGAGTGACATATGGCGGACGACAGAACTGAGCCGCTTAGGGATCCGGAGGCTGAACGTTATTTAATGGGCATCATCAACAACGAGATTCCTTATGTGCCGGGCTCAGAAGATGAGCAACAAGAGGATGATGTAGTCTCTTCTTATCTGAACCTTGCCGGTGACGATGATCAAGAAGGTGAAGGAACGGACATTGTCGACGGAGGTCAACCGTCAACAACCGACGATCTCCAATTGCAAGTAGCAACAACCACCTCCGGCGAGGTATTTATATACATTGAGAGCCTCTCGTGATACAAACTTACTGAAATGTGAATACATATGTATTAACGCGCGCGACTCTCTTTCTTTTTTTAGCCCTCCGGATCCGGATCGAGTACGACAAAGCATCGTGGCAAATCCAAGGCGATGAGAACAGGAGAAACATATGCCATTGAGTCTGTCAGTGAAACCGGCAAGCCCCTACAGCACACCTCAAAGTTTGTCAACCAATGCAGAGTCGTTGTTAGAGACAACGTCTCGATCACCGTCCAGGAATGGAATGAGCCAAAGAAGGCACGTCTTGGTTTCAGTTTTGTCGACAAGAGAACGAAAAAGGATTGCTGGAGACAGCTTATGGAACATTTCATTCTACCTCCGGAATACAACAAAGTCGATGAATTCGGTAACGAGGTTCCGGGTGGACGTCAGAGGAGGAGGCTAGTTAAAGAGTTCGCTCTTCAGAAGATGGCCGATGCATTCCGGAACTTCAAGAAAAATTTAACCCGTGACTATGTCAACAAGGGCAAGACTCCGGATTTCAATGGACAACATGAGAAACTGAAAGATGATTGGCCAGAATTTGTGAGGCAAAAGCAATCGGACCATTTCAAGGAAATATCGAAAAAAATAAGGATAATGCGGGTAAGAAAAAGTACCATCATGTTATGGGGCCAGGAGGATACCGCATTGCGGACCCTAGGTGGCAGAAGATGGAGGAGGACCTGAGGGTGCGAGGAATCCCTCTAGGTACAGAGGGATGGGACCCAAGGGCCAAAAGCTGGTGGTACGGGCATGGGGGGTCGCTAGACCCGGAGACAGGGGAGTGTGTTCACCGGCATCGACACTTTGCTCCGACCCAAGCCCTTATTGACGCAATGACCCAAGCTCAAGCGGGCTTGATCAAGTTCAACAAAGAGAAAGACGCACTGACTTTAGCCCTCGATAATGATGAACACGGAGGACGTGTACGAGGCAAAGGCAAAGTTCCGTGGAAAGTAGGGTTTTCCCAGGACAATGACCCGTACGGTTACAGAAGCCGTAAGAGAAAGACGGACCGGGATGCAGATCTTATGACGAAGTTTGCATCGGAACTCCATGAGTTGAAGCAGACCGTGCATGTACTAATGAAAGAAAAATCGGCTGCAGGGCCGCATGAAGATCATGAAGCGGATCGCGAAAGCCAGCAGCGGAGAAGCAGCGTGGCTTCCACGGATGCCCCGCCTTGTGCTAGTGCACCGATGATCGAGATTCGTGCACCGGAGCCTCACTACCCCGTGGATGATGTAAAGGAGATGAAAGACTGTGATCTGCATTATCCCGTGGGGAACATTTCCATGAAGGTAGCTAGCGGCAGTGCTTTACCCTGTACACCTGGAGCACTCCACCACAACAACCCCATTGCATATGGCTATGCTCGTGTCACGGTGGAAGACATAGTCCAAGGGTTTGAGGACCTCGAGATTGACAAACCTACACCCGAAGGGGAGAGAAGACTTGGAGATGTCAAGCGCCAGTACATTCTATGGAAAAAGAAGTACATAGTGTTTCCAGGCGAGGCGCCAAGGCCAGCAAGTCCACCCCCCTCCGATGGTGGTGGTGGTGGTGGTGGCGGTGGTGGCGGTGGTGGTGGTCGTGGTGGTTCACCTACACCTCCTTCACGCCATTCGACGCCGTCCCCCGATCCACAACATCCGGCGGGTACGACGCCCCCCAATCCTCCTCTGGCGGGTACGACACCCCCCAATCCACCTCCGGCGGGTAAGCAGACGCCCCCCAATCCACCTCCGGCGAAGAAGCAGAAGCAGGCGGACAGCAAGGAAACCCGCTCCTGGACTATTAACCCGGACCCTTATGTACCTAAGACCACAAGGGTACCGGAGCCATCACTGAAGCCTCTCCTCCCAAGGCCTGGGGAACTTAGTGAAGCTGACCTCACATTGGCCGCGGCTGCTGATTATGAGAAATGGAAGGCGGATATGAAGGCCAAAAAACAGCCTGAGCCCAAGCAAGTATTCACTGAGAAGCAAAAGAAGTGGGCTAAGGATTTTTTGACGACACCGTCCCAAGCCGAGCTGAATATGCCTGACGACTATGGACATGAACTTCGTAAGCAAGCAAAAATGTTGAAGGAGGAAGAAAGTCGTAAAAAAAGCGGGAAACAAGTTGACCAGCTCGGGATGCAGAAGAAACAATCGATCCCCCCGCTCATAGTGAAAGCCGGTCCGGAAGAGGACCCCGAGATCATAGCAGCTGCAGCAGCACTTGGATTGACTGTAGCGGGTGCCATGCAACAAGCGTCCGAGATGGGTTTGACTCTTCGTGCCTGCTTAGACCTTGAGGATGCGCCTGTAGGTGAGATAGCATTCCAATATGTGCGGAAGGGGCCTCTCGTCGAGCCTGAGCAGGAAAATAGTCTACCACAACAAATGCGAAATCTGCTACGTTGGTACAAGCAATTCATATCATGGGCCGACAAAGAATATGTTTATGCGGATGTTACAGAACAGCATCACACCAAACGGTACTCTGTAGAAATTCATATGAGTGAGTTGTTCCAGCTGTTCAATCTGCGCGCCCTCGACAAATCTATGCTGAGTTGCTACGTTCTGTAAGTGATTTATTTCTACCTCATCTCGTTCTTCATTATTGCCTGCACTATATATATATATATATTGTCCTAACTATATTGTTTGGTACGCTATTATGCAGAATGAAGATTTGGGAATGCAAAATAAGAAACATCCATGATGTTGGGTTCATTGACCCACATATCGTTAATGAACATGTGTTAAAACATCACCCCAACGACGTGGAGAAAGACCTGTACAACTTTCTTACAAAGCATCAACTCAAAAGTCATATTCTATTTCCTTACCATTTTGGGTGAGTGTTTTCTCTCTTGTGCCCATTCTCTTTTGTTTACTCCATGCATGGTATGTCTAATCGATGAGTTATGCATGACTGTGCATGTAACGTGTCCGCAGGTTCCACTGGATTCTGCTAAATATTGAACTTCACACCTCCACAGTTCTAATCAGCGACTCTAAGGATTCGGATCCAAAGCATTGGGCCGACATGAGAAAAATGCTGAAAAAGTAATTATTTTCAATCATTTGAGCTCTATATCGATCGGTCTCTTTCGTTCATTTCCTAATATCAACTAACTAATATAACTCCCTTATTCATTTGATTTTCTTTGCCCTGTAGGGTTTGGAGACGGTTTTCAGAAGAAATTGTCGGTGAATTCAAACATGAGCTAGATTTCAGAAAGTTAGTTAATGTGGATCAGCAGCCACCGGCGACCGATCTATGTGGATACTATGTTTGTGAGAACATCCGGAGAGAAACCACTGAGCGGAAGGAATCAGCTAGCGTGCGGAACGCGAGGGATAACTTGCGGAGGAGGCTTAGTCCAGAAGCTCGCTTCCGACCAATTCAAGAAGAATTAGCAGGATTTTTAATGAGGGAAGTCATCGATCCTAAAGGACAACACTATACCGAGGACGTAGAAATTTATATGCATACCCGAGATTGAAACTTGTTCGAAGTTGTATATGGTCATCCATCGTAATTGTGTATGGAAACTTGTTCAAAGTTGTATATATATATTATATATTCCTCTTGAATTCTTCTTGTTTGAAATTTCATATGCATGTATATATATAGTAGCGTAGAATATGTGTACTGAAACTTCATCAAAAATAAAATAAAACACAAAATAAAATATAAAACAAATAAAACAATACAAATTAAAAAGAAACCAGGTTTAGGGGGGCTAAAACCCTAAACCTGCGGAGGAGGCCTTTAGTCCCGGCTGGCCACGAGAGCCGGGACTAAAGGTCCTCGGCCCCGACGGACCACGGGCGCCCACGTGGCGGGCCTTTAGTCCCGGTCAGCCACAAGAACCGGGACTAAAGCCTTTTGTCGCGGTCCGGAAGAGCCGCGGCTAAAGAGGGGGGGGGCTTTAGTCGCGACCCTTTAGTCTCGGTTGCACAGCTGGGGCTAAAGGCTGTTGCGAACCGGGACTAGAGGGCTTTTTTCTACCAGTGTAAAGCCCCCCCTTTACTACCGGTTCGGCACGAACCGGGGCTAAAGTGCCACCACGTGGCACGAGTCATGCCCGGGTGCTGGTAGACCATTAGTACCAGTTGGTAGCACCAACCATTAGTAAATGTTTTGGGGGGTTTTGGTTTTAATTTTTATTTTTCCATTAATTTTGTGTTTTCCATTTAATTCTTTTTTGTTTGCTGGTATTTTACGATACTACATATTGTACACGTTATGCATATTGTACACGTTATATATATATATATATATATATATATATATATATATATATATATATATATATATGCACATATATATAGAACATGGATTTGCTATCAACACTTGTTGTGGAGGTGCCTATCGGAACCGTTTGTATGCATCGTGATTCGCACCCTTAAGTGGATAAGGTTCCGAATTATTGATTTGCTGATTTTCGCCATGACCAAATTGGATATGTCAGATGAACCTTTACTCATAGAGCCTCCTGAAATGGCAGCCTAGTGCCTGCGTTTTCAGGCTTGGTCAGAGCAAGGTTGCAGAAAACTTTTGAAGGTGATGGGCATGGCTAGTAGCTACTTCGGGCAACCATTAAAGTATATGCTGGGGTGTCATCTACTAAAGGTTTCATCAACAAGCTTGCTAGTCTGGGTATGTAAAATCTAGCACTTCCATCTTGCATTAGATACGGTTCAGCACTGTTTGCCATCCGATGCATTAACTATAACTTGGCCCCCGAACCAACAGTTTTGAATTAACTGTCGTCGTTTATTAGGATGCTTGAATCCAAGTACATTCAGGCAATGTGCCAATTCGTACAGTCGGGTAAGTGGTGTTGTAGCAGCTATGTTCATTTGTTTGCATTACCCTGAATCAAAATCACTTCAAAACACACTAGCGATGTTGACTAGTACTCCCTCTGTCCCGAAAATACTTGTCATCAAATGGACAAAAAGGGATCTAGTGAATGGCTCTATACAGAGGCAGAATTCTTTCATGCGAACTGCGTCGGTAGAACTAAAACATGCTACCATGTCTTGTCTTTGCAGTATTGTGACAAACTACAACGACATCACTCACTCTTTTCTCTAGTGAATATATATGCGACAAGCTTGGACCTTCAGAAGAAAGCAAGAGTTGTACATTTTGTTGGGTATTAACAATAACCATGCCATGTTTTTTTATTGACCCCGACCACAAATGGCGACATTACAAGGCAACGCAAACGACGATGCATCGGAGAAACCTGGCTGTAGACGCCCACGATAGCTTAGTTTCAGTGCAAACTGGCACCAACATTTTGTCTGATAATGTGCTGTAGACGTCCACCATCCAGAAATTGTGTGAGTGTCAGGTTCCAAAAAAAATAGTTTGATGAATTAGATGTCGGTTGTCAGTTAAACCTTGAATCAGTAGCTAGCTCGGATCGGTTTCCCCAGTCCATTTTTTCTTTCCGTAAGAAATAAGGCGCGAGGCCGCGACTTGTGCGTGCCCGAGCGCAACTAGTTCAGGCGGTGGCCACGGTGAGCACGCCCTATCCGCGAACGTGGAATGACACTTTCGATCTGTGCGGGGTAATGGCGTGCGCATCGGCCGGCCCGTTTCGATCCAACAAACTAAGAGAACGAGAAAAAGAGAAAAGCAGCCAGGCATAATTGATCATTTGATATACTGTGCATATTACATAAATGAAGATGGTCCGTAGAGAGGTTTCTCTCATGAGCATTCACTTTATGCCACATGAGTGGGATCACGGACCGCCCTTGCTGTATGCCGAACAAGTTCATGGGAGTGCAGACAAAAAACGTCAGGCAATCTCTCATCCCCATATTCAAGGAGCCATGACTCAGGCGTTTTGTTTCGGGGGATGAGCATTGACTTTTCTCTAGTAAAATCCATGGTACTATAGCGCAGTAAGATCATGCTATAGCGCAGTAGTGCACTGCCCACGAACAGAGTCACGGATTCATATCGATGTGTTTTGAAAAGGGACACGACAACATATAAGAGCACTCAATGCGCGTCGGCAGCACAACCCGCTAGATAATTTTTTCACATAAAATAAAGGAAAACGCTTATGACCGGTGCGCCGGTCGAATTTTCAGCTGGACGCGAGCCACGCTGCCCCCCCCAAGCCCATTGAATCCACACCCCGCGCGAGATGCATTTTTTCTTGGGCCCACGTGGACCACCCATCTTCCCTTATCTTTTTCCCCAACCGCATCTCTCCCCGTGGCCATGTTTCTTCTTCCTTTTGCCCCGCCGCTGCTGGCCGTGTGCTCTGCCAAGCCTGGGGACTGCCCGACTGCTGCCGGCCGGTGGCTGCTTGCTAGTTGCGCGATGGCTAGGACGCGGTGGTCGCAAATGCTGCATCGGGGGGGGGGGGGGGTAGGGGAGTCTTGGAACCGATGGTCGGCAATAGAATTTGCAATGGGCGGCCATGGGTTCTGCCGCCGACGTCCTTCACTGCTATGGAGATGTCCGGGCAGACGACCCAATCGACGTTGGTGTAGGCGACGAGCTTGGTTGGCGAGGAGGCAGCAATGAAGATGTCGTGGGAAGTAGTGTTGTGGTCATAGCGCAATATGCGATTGACCACGACAAGAGGACTTAGCGCAATATGCGGTCCCCACAATTTGGTGTGGGTGAGATTCCGACAAATATAAAAGGAGGGTTTTCACTCTTCGAGATGGCGGGGACTGCCGAGGGGTATGGGAATGCATATAGGAGGTCCAATGTTATATACATATGGTTTCGACCGTGAGAAGAGGAAGTCTCACCTATCATGTCGATGTTGTGATGAGTGATGAGTTTACAAATCTATTGGTGGGACCATATGCGTGCCGATTTGTTTCGTCGTTATATACATATGGTCATGTAAAGTTCCTCGCGCGCCACAAAGGGTTCCCCAAACGGTTCCATGAATGTGGGACACCAGTTCTTCACATAGTCTATATTCGGTTCTATTCCCATCAAAGACGGTTCTTCCCTCGTAGTTTTTGCGGTTCTTTATAGCGACCTGCGAACCCATTATCGTGACATGTGTTTTTGAGTGGGTTCAACAATGGGTCCATGAATGTGGGACACCAAATCCTCACAAAAGTCTATTTTCGGTTCCCTTCTCAACATAGACGGTTCTTCCCTCGTAGTTTGGGCGGTTCTTCTTGGTAACCCGTGAACCCATAATCCCGTCGGGCGTTTTTAGTGGGTTGATCAACAGTTCCATGATTGTGGGACACTGGTTCCTCATAAATTCTATTTTCGGTTCCCTTTCGATCAGAGACGGTTCTTCCATTGTAGTTTTGGCGGTTCTTCATGGTGACCTGAGGATCCATTATCGTGTCATGCGTTTTGAGTGAGTTGAACAACGGTTCCATGAATGTGGGACATCGGTTCTTAACAAAGTATATTTTCGGTTCCCTTCCCATCAAAGATGGTTCTGCCCTCGTAGTTTTCATGGTTCTTCATGGTAACCCGCGAGCCCATTATCGCGACGTGTGTTTTTAGCGGGTTGAACAATGGTTCATGAATGTTGGACACCAGATCCTCACAAAGTCTATGTTCGTTCCCTTCCCATAAAAGACGGTTCTTCCCTCCTAGTTTTGGTGGTTCTTCATTTCGACCCGCGAACCCATTATCTCATTGTGCGTTTTTTAGTGAGTTGAATAACGGTTCCAGCAATGTGAAACACCGGTTCTTCGCATAGTCTTTATCCGGTTCCCTTCCCATCAAAAACGGTTCTTCCCACGTAGTTTTTGCGGTTCTTCATAGCGACCCGCGAACCCATTATCGTGACGTGTGTTTTTTGAGTGGGTTCATGAATATGGGACACGGATCCTCAAAAAAAGTCTATTTTCGGTTCCCTTCCAGTCAAAAGTCGAAACTCAGGAGAGATCACTAGCTCTCCCGCTTCTAGTTGATGTCAGATATGACGTTAAGCTACGAGTGTGATTTTTCGAAAGGATCGCGATTTAGGATACATAGAAGTGGGTCACTGTGTGCATTGTGGAACCCACTATCGCGTCATGCATTTTTGAGTGCATTTAACAACAGTTCCATGAATGTTGGACACTGGTTCCTCACAAAGCCTAGTTTCGGTTCCCTTTACATCAAAGACGGTTCTTCCCTCTTAGTTTTGGTGGCTCTTCATGGTGACCCGTGAACCCATTATCCCGTCGTGCATTTTTTAGTGGGTTGATCAACGGTTCCATGAATGTGTGACACTGGTTCCTCACAAAGTCTATTCCAGTTTCCTTCCAATCAAAGATGGCTCTTCCCTCGTAGTTTTTGCAGTTCTTCATGGTGAGCTGAGAACCCATTATCGCATCGTCCATTTTGAATGAGTTGAACAACGGTTCCATGAATGTGGGACACTGGTTCCTCACAAAGTCTATTTTCAGTTCCCTTTACATCAAAGAAGGTTCTTCCCTCGTAGTTTTTGCGGTTCTTCATGGCGACCCGTGAACCCATTATCCCCTCGTGCATTTTTTAGTCGGTTGATCGACTGTTCCATGAATGTGGGACATTGGTTCCTCACAAAGTCTATTTCGATTCCATGAATGTCGGTTGATCGACTGTTCCATGAATGTGGGACATCCCGAGAGCCGTCGTCGACGTGTCTATCATCTCAGTAAAATCCTTCCTCGTTCGTTTCACTGATGATGGGTGGCGCGATCGAGTTGCATCTGTGAGGGTGTTCCACGACGACCGGTCCACACCATTCCGCGCCCAGGATTGGACTCCCGACTTCGACGTTGAGCTCGTTCGTCCATGTTACCGCGTGCGCGTTCTCCTTGAGCGAGTCCCTAAGCAGACAGGGCCTAGGAGGAGGGCGTTGGTGCATGTGCGACGACCGTAGGGGACGTAAAGGCTGCTCGACTAGCTCTGTGACAAGCAGTGCAACAACGTGTGGGTGGACACCATGTTTTTTGGTATACTAGTTTGAGGGATGGCGGAGCTTGGTTTGGCATGTTATCGTCATGGTTTCGGTCCTACGCGAAATCCTCAAAACCAACACTCATACGTAGTTCATTAAATTCACGCAGGTTCATCAAAAAGCATGCCTTGGTTTATTAGGTTGGGTTGCTTAATAATAGGGAGTGAAACAAAAAGAAATTTCTTGCTATAAAAAATAATTATTAGATGGTCGGTGTTGTAATTGTATATATCATTCTCTCCTGTTCCTCTCCACGGGTAAAAAAAAGAAGAGATAATCATCACACGGAAAAAGAAAAAAACATTTCACTCGGGTTGCATTTACTCTTGAGAAGAAGAAAAAGCATTTTCGGAAAAACGTAAATGACGGAATAAAAAAAATACGTAGCACGACCAAAATTTTCTTTTTTTTTTGCATTGGCATAAAAAAGAATAATAGTTTAACATGGTACATCACAGCGAAAAAGGTTGTTTGCTTCGGACGTACCAACATTAGGTGGCAGGATCTAGGATAATTATGCGAATTATAACAAGTCTCTAACATCAAACACTGCGGTACAGCGAAAATGTTACACGCTGGTTACCCGTGAGAAAAGAGGTTGGAGATGAATATCAAGCTTGGGCTGCCAGCTTGCTGTGATAGGCAAGACTTTGGTCACCACTTGGTTGTCGTTTCTGTGGAACATGTTTGATGAGTGATGACTAGCGTCTCTGTGTCGATGGTGTATGCACGAGTCATGAAGCCGAAGCTCACGGAAACGTGCCGCGCACCCTCATCCGCTGACAAAACATTTATTGAGTAGAAGGAAGTGCCTTTCTAGGAGTGGATTTTGTGACGTGGCAGGGAATGACCCGGTTTGCTGACTAAGCTTGGATTTGAGGACAGACATGCATGAATTATTTTTTGATTTGCATGGATCGATGGATGTATATAAGCACGTGGGCAACGAGCTAGGTGCCGGGAAGGCGCGGCGGGCGTGGATAGCGGCAACAGTGGCGCTGCGGACCTGCGGTCGTGGCCGGCGTGGGCGCCAACCTTACTAGCCGATGGTGACCCGGACCGTTCGCTTGCTCGAGCGCCGCTGCCGTTGCCATGATGCCATCTCGAATCCAAGTGCAAGACAGCAGGTCGTGTCCTCAGGAACAGCATGGCGGTGCGCTGTCCTTAGCCTGGCCGACAGATGGTGCTGGAGATGTGGTGCATTGAGCCGGTCGTTGGTAGGAGCAAGGTGCACGCCACGCCGGGTGCAATTGGAGCATGTGACGAGGGACGAGCAAGGGATCCGCGCTCGTGTTCTCGCGCTCTGTCGTCTTCGAACAGGGAAACGTCGTGCTTCAGGTTGAGAAGAAAGAGGAAACAGCGCCGCACATGGTCGCCGAGCACCATCTCGACGGGGCAGCTTTCGTCCATCTCATGTTTCTCTTCGTGTTGTGCAAAATTTGTCTTCAGAGGGTGTGGGCAAGGTGATAATGGAGATGTGGGTGTGGCCTGTGGATGAAAGGCTTTTAGAAAACTCACGGCCTCTTCCTTTTGTGCCACGAGCTGTGGATTCTCAATCCATCCTAGACGTAGCAGCGCATTAGACGGCGTGCTAAAAAGGACATCCTGCTCCCGAGGCGGAGCGGCCAAGGGGGTTGCTTGCCCACCAGGTCGTTCTATTATTTTTTACCTCCAGGAAACATGGAGGGGAGCTTGTGTGTCATGTGAAGAAAAAGATGTATTGAAAAAAAAAGGTTCAAACCTTCAAAGAAAAGTTCTACAAGGCCTTCCTACAACCGCTCGGGGCGAAGGCCCGTGGTCCAAGCCTGCTAGGACTGCGCGCTTGGCAGCCTAGTGCTGGCATCCTGTAGCCGGCTTGGTCCACTTACTCTAAAAGAGGAAATAACCATCAAATGAACTATAAAGTGAAAATGCAAATGAGGTAAGAGGAGGGACCGGATCCCCACGCGCATGAGCGCTTGTGATTGCAGCCACGCCAGCGAAACTTTATATCTTTGCTTTTTCCTATATATATATATATATATATATATATATATATATATATATAAAATTGAATGTCTCACAACCACCATTAATTATTCACACATACACATGTATATAAAATTCTCCTACATGTTGCCTTGGTGCCTTCGGAGCACGATGACAAGTGGTTCATGGGGGCGGTAGCGGGTAATAGTATTCTCCTTTGGGATCTATGACCCAGTCGAACAAAAATTCCACTATTTCCTCTTGAAGGTTGTGAGGAGCTGCTCCCGCACCTCTCTGAACTGTTAAGAAGGAGATCAATATGCATGTGTATTAGTTGTGTAACTAGATATTGATAATGGTGTAAAAATTGTGAATAGTGTTCTGACAAACGTACGCAGTCCTGTCTTTGAGATCTGCTCCTTTCGGACACCATCATGCGAATGTTCTCGCAAACGTAGAATGCACACAGATCAGTCCCTGGCGCTTGTTTCAGGACCTTTACGTGAATTGAATTTAATCAGGTAATAATTAATCAAGCATAACAATTAATTAATGGTATTGAAACAAGAATTAAAGAGATGGTAGCTAGCTAGCTACGTAGTACTACTTAATTACTTACCTTGGGTCGATACCAAAACAACTTTTCTGGCCATTTTCCTGGAGCCACCTTGATGAACTTTGCCCAAGCCCTGCCCGCCGGCAAAGAAAATTAATAAAAGGGTTATTAAATAGTTCATATCAGGAAATGACGAACTAAATAGGCCAAGATATAGTTAATAATGATTGAAATTACTTGTTGACTATCCCCTTCACGATGTTGTAGTCACTTTCTTTTTTAAGTAGTGAGTCGAGTACTTCAAATTTTCCTTCTTCCACTTTAATGTCTAATAAGATCCAGTGGTACCTGCATGCGCATATGTTTGCATGTATAAATTAAGCGAGGGCGGCATGTGCATAACACTAATCAACTAACCCTAAACCCTATACACTTATTTACATCTAGCTAGTAAGCAAAAACATAATTTGTAGTACAAGACAGTGTGACTCACTCGAAGTTTTAGGAAGTAGTATATCTTCATTGGTATTGAGGCGCTTTAAAAACTCTAGCATTTTATTCTCTACATCTTGTCTATACCATTCCAATTTCCATGTGTATTCATTAACGGTACTTGGGTCAATGAATCCAATGCCATAGCGTCCAACTTTTTTCATTTCATAGATCTTCATCCTGCATAATACCACAGAAAAGAATATAGTGAGGATAATTACAGGTAATGATCGATCAATGAGCACTAAAAATAGCTTGAAACTTAAATTACAGAAAGAAATCACTTACAGACAATAGCAACTAACGAGAGATTTTTCGAGTGCATCTTGATTGAACAACTGAAATAGTTCTGAATACTCAACGGACACAGCTAGCTTATGGAAGTAATGATCTTCCTCGACTTTTACCATGAGGGACTCTCGATTGAAAATCTTGGTAATGTTCATGTACCATTGATGCAATTCATACATTCTCGTTGGGAGGTTCTTGACCTCGTCTGGCTTGACCAAAGGTTGGCCCCGGACATATTTCCGTTTTGTTTCCTCCTCTCTAAGCGGAGACATGGGATCGATATCGAGGAGTTGCCCAACAGTGATCTTGAGCATTTCAGCCTGCATTATATGATCCTCGATTATTACCACATTGCCCAGCTGGGGAACGTAAACGGTTTGCCCACAACAATATTGGGCGCGCGTACTCTCATGTGTTGTTGGCACAACAAGCGGGGGGATCGATTGTGCCACCTGTTCTCCCAGCTCGGGAACGGTTTTCCCGCATTTTTTGACAGCTGCTTGTTGGCTCGAGCTCGAGCTCGCTTCTTTCTGTAGTCGTGCTCGATGTGCCTTCCTGTTTTGGCGCTCATAGTCTGAGTCAACAGGCTTGGGAGCTGGTGGTCTAGCCATACGAATGAAGTGGTCAATCTTTTCCTCAGGCACTTTCTCCCTCGGCGGCGGTGCCGGTTTCGGTCCAAAATGGGCGTCCACTTGGGCCTTCACTATGGCATCGTTTTGCTCCTCGGTCATGTCATAAGGCCTCTGAGGAAGAGGAGCGAGGCTTGGACCATATTTATATCGCTTGTCTCCGCCTGTACTTCCTGTACTACCTCGACTCGTACCGCTACGCACCATAGCTGCGGCGTGTCTCTTCTGCAATTGCTGAGGCGGCGGAGACGGCTAACGTGGCTGAGTTGGAGCAGGAGGAGTGGCCTGACGCTGTGCCGGACTTGAAGCAGGAGGTGTGGCCTGACACGGTGTCGGACTTGAAACAGGAGGAGTGGCCTGATGCTGTGCCGTACTTGAAGCAGGAGTCTGCTCACGCATTCGTGGACTTGGAGGAGCGGGAGTCTGCTGACACGGTGGCGGACTTCGAGGAGGAGTCGGCTCATGCGTTCGTGGACTTGGAGGAGCGGAGTTTGCTGACGCGGTGGCGAACTTCGAGGAGGAGTCGGTAGACACGGTGTCGGTGGATTTCGAAAGACGATGCAATCCTTTCTCCATAGGATGATACGATGTATGGCCTCTCCCAGTGTGTGCTCTTCGTCACCTCCAGGAATGTCAAGCTGTAGCCCCAAATATGGGTCCACCACCTCATCAACCAAGACACGAGCATAGCCTGCTGGAATCGCAATGGACGGTTGCTTCTGGGGTAATTGTAAAAGCAACGACGTCCGCCACCTTCATGGATATGTTCTTCATTTTGAAGTGTAGCTCACAGTTAGTGTTCTCTATGATGTCATCCACAGGGTATGTATCCAGCAGTGCGTCGCCCGGGGCGGAACCAACGCTGCTTCTCGGCATGGATGGGACGGTGCTATCCAATGCTGGACGATCATCCGCTTGCTGCTGCCGCTGCTGAGACCCCCTTTCCTAGCTAAGTGAGTCGATCTGCTGCTGCTGCTGCTGGAATTTGAGTGCCAAGTCCGCGTGCCTTACTTCTAGGCCTTGAAGGCGTTCTGCGTCCTACTTCCTCCGCTCCTCCTCCAGCTTCCTCTTCTTATCCTCCTCCATCTTCTTTCTTGCACGGGTCATGTAGTCGTCGTTCCATTCCGAAAAGCCCTCATACCATGGAATAACGCCCTTGCCTCGTGTTCTCTCTGTTGGGCGTGAACACCCCCTTTCGAGCATCTTCTATTGCGTCAAGTAACTTTTGTTCGACTCCTTTTAGACTTGCCTTCTTCGAAACCAGGCCTGTCTTTGGGTCCAACGCCCCCCATGCGCATAGAACCAAGTTCTGCACTTGGGGGGCCAGCTCCTAGTAACCGGAGTGACCCCTGCACCCTCCATCTCTTGCTCAGACTTATCCCACTTAGGCATTGCCACCGCGTAGCCATCTGGCCCCAGCCTATGGAACTGCGTCTTTTTTGCGGCATTGGCCTTGTTTTTTCTCGACCGTTCCTTAGATAATTCTGATTCCTTGAATTTCACGAAAGCGGGCCAGTGTTCTCTTTGCTTCTCTAGTGTTCCCTTGAATTCTGGAGTCTTCCTTTCTGCAGCGAGGTAGTTGGCCCATACAGTTTTCTTGTGGGTGTTGAATGCAATTGCCATCTTCTTAAGAGCAGCGTCCTTGACTTTCTGCACATCTGCATCAGTGAAATAATCTGGTAGGGTGAAATGTTCCATCAGAGATTCCCAAAGATTTTGTTTTGCTCTGTCGTCGACCCAAGTAACATCTGGACGTTTAGTTTTTGGCTCTTTCCATTCTTGAATGGAGATCGGGAGTTGGTCCTTCACAAGAAATCCACACTGATGAGTCCACTTGTTCGCAATGTTCTTAGGCATGAGGGGTTCGCCATTAGCTTTGATGGAGTCGATGTTGTACTTTACACCCTCCTTGAACTTTTTGCCCGGGCCTCGCTTTGTCCTGTTGTCTGTAGAAGCAAATTTGCTCGATCCGGAGGGATGAAAGAAGAAAGATCGATTCGTTAATATATCTTCAAATAAAAAAACATGTGATGATCACCAGATGCCTGCTTATATAAATATACCTCACCGGTAGTCTTTGTTATTTCAAGATCAACATTGTCTGTGTCATCATAAACATTGTCTGCATCATCATAATCATAATCATAGTTCATGACTTCATCAGCTCGGTCATCGAGATCAAATATCTTATCATCACCCTCCCCGGTATTGTTCAAATATTGGGAACCGTCATCTGCTTCATTCAGATCATCTAGCCTGCGATGATTGCGTATGATCTCGAACAATTCCTCTTCTCGTTCTCTGCCGGTATTGTCCGCCATAGCTTTTACTTAACTAAACAATTTAGTATTCAAATTAGAATGCATGGATGCAATTAATAAGGACAAACTTAATCATATAGTACATAATATGCATCGTCTCGAATGATATATAATCTCGAGTACATCGTCTCGAATAATATATATAATCTCGAATACATCATCTCGAATATTATATATCGAATACATCACTGGCTAGGTAGCTAATAAAGATCGAATACTACAGAAGAATCTAGGCCACTCGCGATTCCTGGGGCGCGGGCGGTGGACACCCAAAGAGAAGGAACCATCACAGGATCATATCTCCGGTCATCTGCCCAAAGAACCTGCCAGGTATTGGAGAACCTGACGTCCATAGCAGCCATGTAGCGATAGACGTGCTCGTCCTCCTCCCTAACATGGCGACGCACCACCTCTGGCGGGGCCTGCTCCCTCTGCACTGAATGTGGACCACACGAACGCCACAAAAGGAGATCAGGGTCGACGACGGGACCCGAGGCCGGATTCCTCACCAAGCGGCGCGCCCCTCCAGGTAGCACCTCCCAGTGCCAGCCCGGTGGAGCCCAGTCCCGGAAATGGGTCAACCGGATGTCGTCGCGAACGGGTCGACGGCGAGGATGCGGGCCGGGCACCGTCGAGAACAAATACTATATTCCCGTAAAAAGTAACATTTTTTAAATGATTGGATTGTGATAACTAAAATTCTATATGCAAATTATAACAATTTGACATTAATCTAATTCATCTAGCTAAAACTAATTCTAAAATTTGTAACATTTCTATATATATAACTAACATTTCTATAACATTACTAATATTTCTATAACTAAAAAACAGAAAAATTGCTAACATTTTTATAAATATTTCTATAACTAAAAAACAGAAAAATTATAACATTTCTGTATAACTAACATTTCTATAACATTTTTAATATTCCTATAACTGAAAAACAGAAAAATTTCTAACATTTCTATAGATATTTCTATAACTAAAAAACAGAAAAATTTCTATAACTAAAATTTATAACTAAAAAACTAAAAAACAATATGTGTGTGTGTGTGTGGACATGGCGGCCGGTGCAGGAGCTCACCGGCGAGGCGCGACGACGGGGGGCGGCGACGGGGACGGAGACGGGCGGTAACGACAGGGATGAGGACGGGGCGGCGACGACGGGGAAGGGGACGGGCCGGGCGGGGACGACGGGATGATGGGGCGCGGCGCGGCGACGGGGACGACGGGGACGGGGACAGCCGGGGCGGCGACGGCGACGGGGACGACGACGGGGATGGCGACGAGGACGACGACGGACGACGACGGGGGCGGCGACGAGGGGCGACGGCGACGGGGCAGAGGAAAAGGAAGAAGAGGGAGGGATGAGAAACTGAATTTATTTTGAAGTGTTTTCTTATATAGAACACCCCTTTAGTACTGGTTGAAGCCACCAACGGTACTAAAGGTCTGTTTTGGCCAGACCAAGCGGCGGGAAGCGCCCCCCTTTAGTACCGGGTGGTGGCACCAACCGGTACTAAAGACCTCCCCTTTAGTACCTGTTGGAGCCAGGACCCGGTACTAAAGGGGGTGCGCTGCCAGGCGAGGGGTGCAGAAGTTTAGTCCCACCTCGCTAGTTGAGGAGCGCCAAGACCAGTTTATAAGCCCCGGCGCGGGCACTGCATTGAGCTGCTCTCAAAAGCAGGCCTTCTGGGCCTACCTCTCCTACTCTGCCTGTGGTCCTACTAGGCTTGAGGGCCTGCATCCTGGCCCAACTACAGGTTGGGTTTCTAGTCGTATGCAGGCCGCTCTGGCCCAGTAGTTGGGCTTTTTTATTTTCTTATTTTTTTGCTTTATTTATTTTTGGTTAATTTATTTTTGAGTTGTTTTTTGCTGTATTTAGAGTTTCTTTGTGAATATTTTTGTTTTAGGTACAAAAAATTACAAAACTTTCTGTTAGTGCCGGTAGTTTTCAAATTTGAACAGTTTAAATTTTGAATTATTTGGAATTTGTGTGAATCACTAGTTTGTGAATAAGTTAACTTTGAAAATAGATTTTCCAGTGGTTCTTTTTTCTTATGTTTAATATCAGTGTGTTTTATCATTATATTCAATTTGGTAATGCTTAGGTTATTTAAAAAATGAAATGCCTTTGTAACAGATGAGTTTTCGTCCGAAACCCTAATACTTCGAAAGAGATTGTCCATTTTGTACACGAAGTGCATCCAGTTTTTGCGGTAACCCTCTCTACTTTTTTTGCACATGCTATGTGGGTGAAATTATGATACCATGCCAACTTTCAACCTTTTTGAGTTGAGTTGAAATGCTTTTCAATTTCAGGGTAATTTAGATGAAAATAATCAATAAATGCATGAAAGAATTTGTTTGCACAGAAAATTTCTTCGCGTTTCAAATGCCAAAACACATAATTACCCTAACTATTACAGAGATTCTCTCCTAGGTGTGAAACACAGAAGAAAGTGATGATAGTGAAGGCGATCACATCCCAGATCTTTGGGTGTGAAACTTTTTCTTCGTGTGTGTCCCTTCGCGCCATAGCCATGGAAAATCTTCATCATTTAACTGGATGCTCGGGTCAATATTCACTCTGAATGGAGCAATTTCATCAAACTTTTCATAATCTTCTGACATGTCTATCTAGTCATCCACTCCCACGATGTTTCTCTTCCTAGAAAGAACTATGTGGCGCTTTGGCTCATCGTATGATGCATTCGCTTCCTTATCTTTTCTTTTTCTCGGCTTGGTAGACATGTCCTTCACATAGAAAACCTGTGCCACCTCATTGGCTAGGACGAATGGTTTGTCTGCATACGAAAGATTGTCGAGATCCACTGTTGTCATTCCGTACTGCGGGTCTTCCGTTACACCGCCTCGTGTCATATTGACCCATTTGCACCGAAACAAAGGGACTGTCAAACCACGTCCATAGTCAAGTTCTCATAGGTCCTCTATGTAACCATAATATGTTTCCTTTCCCGTCTTGGTTCTTGCATCAAAGCGGACACCACTGTTTTGGTTGGTGCTTTTCTTATCTTGGGCGATCGTGTAAAATGTATTACCATTTATCTCGTACCCTTTGAAAGTCATTATATTCGAAGATGGTAACTAGGATAGCGAGTACAGGTCATCTTCAATAGATGCGTCATGCATGGTATGTGTCTGCAACCAGCGGGCGAAACTCCTGGTTTGTTCATGTGTAATCCAGTCATCAAACCGCTCCGGGTGTTTGGAGCGTACAAAATTCTTGTGTTCATCCATATATGGAGCCACCAAGGCGGAATTCTATAGAACTGTGTAGTGTGCTTCAGTGAAAGAATGTCTGTCCATACATATTACTTGATTCCCTCCTAGCATGCCTTTTCCATCCAGTCTGCCCTTATGTCGCGATTCAGGAACACCAATCGACTTAAGGTCAGGAATAAAGTCAATACAAAACTCAATGACCTCCTCATTCTCATGGCCCTTGGAGATGCTTCCTTCTGGCCTAGCACGGTTATGAACATATTTCTTTAAGACTCCCATGAACCTCTCAAAGGGGAACATATTGTGTAGAAATACATGACCCAAAACGTTAATCTCTTCGGATTGGTGAACTAGGACGTGCGTCATGATGTTGAAGAAGGATGGTGGAAACACCAACTCGAAACTGACAAGACATTGCACCAAATCATTCTCTAACCTTGGTATGATTTCTGGATCGATTACCTTCTGAGAGATTGCATTGAGGAATGCACATAGCTTCACAATGGCTAATTGAACGTTATCCGGTAGAAGCCCCCTCAATGCAACCGGAAGCAGTTGCGTCATATCATGTGGCAGTCATGAGACTTTAGGTTCTGGAACTTTTTCTCTGGCATGTTTATTATTCCCTTTATATTCGACGAGAAGCCAGACGGTACCACTACACCACAACACTCGATTCGGGGCAATTAACTGCCGAGAGAAATACCGGATTAAGGGCAAATCTTCTACCGGGAATCTTATAACTGCCAGGAGAAGTACTAAAGGGCAGTGAAACTGCCGGCAAAAGTTGAGTAAAGAGGGCACACAAACTGCCGGAAATGACGCACACATGCCAAGTCAGTGTATCTGCCGAGAGAACCAAGTCACGGCCCGTTAACTACCGGCGAATGTGTGGCGCGCGACATTGGGCCCAAACACGCTCTAGCGCGGGAGATACCGAAAGTTTCGGCTCCAAAGAAAATAAAGCCGCCGGCCCGAGCAGTTCTTCCCCAAATCGACCATCCCTCCAACAACCTTACCACCGCCCCTTCCAAACCCTAGATATGGGCAGTCCGTTCTTCCCCTTCCCCGTGCGCCGCCGCCACTACATCTCTTCCTCTCCCTCTCCGATCCACACATTCCCTGCTACGGCCTCACCTCGCTGGCCTGCCTTTGGATGGAACCGTCCTAGCCTAGTACTAGCCAGATCTAGCCACACCGGTCGTCGGTGCTGTTGGATATGGTCGCTCCGGGCCTCATCACCACCACCCCGAGTATGAAGCTCTCCACCCCCACTTCCCCGTCGTCTTCACATCCGCCTCGCCCAGTTCCAGAGTAGTCGCGTGTCTCCCAAGGAGCCCGACCCCGGCGGCCTCTCCATGGACTCCCGCCACCATAGCTAAGGCAGCGCCACTGCGTCCAGAACATGGTTCAACCTCCAGAACACTTGTGGCAAGCACCAGATCGTGCGTTCAAGCAAGTCAATCGTGAGTTGCATCTACATCGACATGTTCTCTTCTTCTTTGTGGGCCTGCACCTTCCGCCTGAGCTGTGGAGGACGGATGGCGCTGTGCTGTTCGGGCTGCAACATGACGGAGAGCGGTTCTACATCCCCTCTCAGAGCAGATCTTTCATGTGTTGGGGAACGTAGCAGAAATTCAAAATTTTCCTACGTGTCACCAAGATCTATCTATGGAGAAACCAGCAACGAGGGGAAGGAGAGTGCATCTACATACCCTTGTAGATCGCTAAGCGGAAGCGTTCAAGTGAACGGGGTTGATGGAGTCGTACTCGCCGTGATCCAAATCACCGATGACCAAGTGTCGAACGGACGGCACCTCCGCGTTCAACACACGTATAGCCCGGTGACGTCTCCCATGCCTTGATCCAGCAAGGAGAGAGGGAGAGGTTGAGCAAGACTCCGTCCAGCAGCAACACAACGGCGTGGTGGTGGTGGAGGAGCGTGGCAATCCTGCAGGGCTTCGCCAAGCACCGCGGGAGAGGAGAAGGACTTGGGAGAGGGGGAGGGCTGCGCCAGAGCATTGGTGCGGCTGCCCTCCCACCCCCCACATATATATAGGGGCAAGGGAGAGGGGGGTCCGGCCCCCTCAGATCCAATCTGAGGAGGGGGCGGCGGCCAGGGGGGTTGCCTTGCCCCCCAAGGCAAGGGGGCGCCCCCCTTTAGGGTTCCCCCAAAACCCTAGGCGCATGGGCCCTAGGGGGGGAGGCGCCCAGCCCACTAAGGGGCTGGTCCCTCACCACATACAGCCCATAGGGCCCTCCGGGGTAGGTGGACCCTCCCGGTGGACCCCCGGAACCCCTTCGGTGGTCTCGGTACAATACCGGCATCCCCCCGAATTATTCCGGTGACTGTATGATGACTTTCCATATATAAATCTTTACCTCCGGACCATTCCGGAACTCCTCGTGACGTCCAGGATCTCATCTGGGACTCCGAACAACATTCGGTATCCACATACAAACTTCCTTTATAACCCTAGCGTCATCGAACCTTAAGTGTGTAGACCCTACGGGTTAGGGAACCATGCAGACATGACCGAGACATTCTCGAGTCAATAACCAACAGCGGGATCTAGATACCCATGTTGGTTCCCACATGTTCCACGATGATCTCATTGGATGAACCACGATGTCGAGGATTCAATCAATCCCGTATACAATTCCCTTTGTCTAGCGGCATTGTACTTGCCCGAGATTCGTTCGTCGGTATCCCGATACCTTGTTCAATCTCGTTACCGGCAAGTCTCTTTAGTCATTCCGTAACACATCATCCCGTGATCAACTCCTTGGTCACATTGTGCACATTATGATGATGTCCTACCGAGTGGGCCCAGAGATACCTCTCCGTCACACGGAGTGACAAATCCCAGTCTCGATTCGTGCCAACCCAACAGACACTTTCGGAGATACCCGTAGTGCACCTTTATAGCCACCCAGTTATGTTGTGACGTTTGGCACACCCAAAGTATTCCTACGGTATCCGTGAGTTGCACAATCTCATGGTCTAAGGAAATGATACTTGACATTAGAAAAGCTTTAGCATACAAACTACACGATCTTTGTGCTAGGCTTAGGATTGGGTCTTGTCCATCACATCATTCTCCTAATGATGTGATCCCGTTATCAACGACATCCAATGTCCATGGTCAGGAAATCGTAACCATCTATTGATCAACGAGCTAGTCAACTAGAGGCTTACTAGGGGCATGGTGTTGTCTATGTATCCACACATGTATCTGAGTTTCCTATCAATACAATTCTAGCATGGATAATAAACGATTATCATGAACAAGGAAATATAATAATAACCTATTTATTATTGCCTCTAGGGCATATTTCCAACAGTCTCCCACTTGCACTAGAGTCAATAATCTACTTCACATCGCTATGTGATTAACACTCACATGTCACATCTCCATGTGACCAACAGCCAAAGAGTTTACTAGAGTCAATAATCTAGTTCACATCACTATGTGATTAACACTCAATGAGTTCTTGGTTTGATCATGTTATGTCTGTGAGAGAGGTTTTAGTCAACGGGTCTGCAACATTCAGATCCGTATGTACTTTGCAAATCTCTATGTCATATTGTAGATGTCACTACTACGCTATATTTCAAACAACTGTTCTACTATACGAATCCGGTTTACTCTACTCAGAGCTATCCGGATAGGTGTTAAGCTTGCATCGATGTAACTCTTTACGTCGAACTCTTTATCACCTCCATAACCGAGAAACATATCCTTATTCCTCTAAGGATAATTTTGACCGCTATCTGGTGACCTACTCCTAGATCACCTTTGTACCCTCTTGCCAGACATGTAGCAAGGCACACATCAGGTGCGGTACTCAGCATGGCATACTGTATAGAGCCTATGACAAAAGCATAGGGGACGACCTTCATCCTTCCTCTTTCTTCTGTCATGGTCGAGCTTTAAGTCTTAACTTCATACCTTACAATTCAGGCAAGAACTCCTTTGACTGACCCATCTTGAACACCTTCAAGATCATGTTAAGGTATGTGCTCATTTGAAAAGTACCATTAAGCCTTTTGATCTATCCTTATAGATCTTGATGCTCAATGTTCAAGTAGCTTAATCCAGGTTTTCCATTGAAAAACACTTTTCAAATAACCCTATATGCTTTCCAGAAATTCTACATCATTTTTGATCAATAATATGTCAACAACATATACTCATCAGAAATTCTATATTGCTCCCACTCACTTCTTTGGAAATACAAGTTTCTCATAAACTTTGTATAAACCCAAAATCTTTGATCATCTCATCAAAGTGTACATTCCAACTCCGAGATGCTTACTCCAGTCCTTAGAAGGATTGCTGGGGCTTTGCATACTTGTTAGCATCTTTCAGGATCGACAAAATCTTCTGGTTGTATCACATACAACCTTTCCTTAAGAATAAGGAAACAATATTTTGACATCCTATCTGCAAGATTTCATAAATAATGCAGTGCCTGCTAATTCCAACAGACTCTTAGCATCGCTACGAGTGAGAAAGTCTCATCGTAGTCAACTCCTTGAACTTGTCGGGAAACATCTTAACGACAAGTCGAGCTTTCTTAATGGTAACATTTACCATCATTGTCCGTCTTCCTTTTAAAATTCATCTGTACTCAATAGCCTCACGACCATCGAGCCGTTCTGCCAAAGTCTACACTTTGTTTTCATACATGGATCCTCTCTCGGATTTTATGGCCTCGAGCCATTCATCGGAATCCGGGCCCACCATCGCTTCTCCATAGCTCGTAGGTTCATTGTTGTCTAGCAACATGACTTCCAAGACAGGATTACGTACCACTTTGAAGTAGCACGCATCCTTGTCGTCCTACGAGGTTTGATAGTGACTTGATCCGCAGTTTCATGATCACTATCATAAACTTCCACTTCAATTGGTGTAGGTGCCACAGGAACATCTTCTTGTGCCCTGCTACACAGTAGTTGAAGTGACGGTTCAATAACCTCATCAAGTCTCCACCATCCTCCCACTCAATTCTTTCGAGAGAAACTTTTCCTCGAGAAAGGACCAGATTTGAGAAACAATCCCTATTGCTTTTGGATCTGAGACAGGAGGTATACCCAACTGTTTTGGGTGTCCTATGAAGATGCATTTATCCGCTTTGGGTTCGAGCTTATCAGCCTGAAACTTTTTCACATAAGCGTCGCAGCCGCAAACTTTTAAGAAATGACAGCTTAGGTTTCTCTAAACCATAGTTCATACGGTGTCATCTCATCGGAATTACGTGGTGCCCTATTTAAAGTGAGTGCGGCTGTCTCTAATGCCTAACCCATGAACGATAGTGGTAATTCGATAAGAGACATCATGGTATGCATCATATCCAATAGGGTGCAGTTATGATGTTCGGACACACCATCACACTATGGTGTTCCCGGCGGTATTAGTCGTGAAACAATTTCCACAATGTTTCAATTGTGTACCAAACTCGCAACTCAGATATTCATCTCTATGATCATATCATAGATATTTTATCCTCTTGTCACGACGATCTTCAACTTCATTCTGAAATTACTTGAACCATTCAATAATTCAGACTTGTGTTTCATCAAGTAAATATGCTCAGTATCTAATCAAATCATCTGTGAAGTAAGAGCATAACGATATCCACTGCGTGCCTCAGCACTCATTGGACCGCACACATCAAAATGTGTTACTTCCAATAAGTTGCTTTCTTGTTCCATTTTACTGAAACCGAAGCTTTCAGTCATCTTGCCCATGTGGTATGATTTGCATGTCTCAAGCGATTCAAAATCAAGTGAGTCCAAAAGGTCCATCTGCATGGAGTTTCTTCATGCGTATATACCAATAGACATGGTTCACATGTCTCAATCCTTTTAAAAAATGAGTGAGTCCAAAGATCCATCAACATGGAGCTTCTTCATGCGTTTTATACCAATATGACTTACATGGCAGTGCCACAAGTAGGTGGTACTATCATTACTATCTTATATCTTTTGGCATGAACATGTGTATCACTATGATCGAGATTCAATAAACCATTCATTTTTAGGTGCAAGACCATTGAAGGTATTATTCAAATAAATAGGGTAACCATTATTCTCCTTAAATGAATAACCGTATTGCGATAGACATAATCCAATCATGTCTATGCTTAACGCAAACACCAAATAACAATTATTTAGGTTTAACACCAATCTCGATGGTAGAGGGAGCGTGCGATGCTTGATCATATCAACCTTGAAAACACTTCCAACACATCTCGTCAGCTCACCTTTAGCTAGTCTCCGTTTATTCCGTAGCTTTTATTTCGAGTTACTAACACTTAGCAACCGAACCGGTATCTAATACCCTGATGCTACTAGGAGTACTAGTAAAGTACACGTTCACATAATGTATATCCAATATACTTCTATCGACAACCTTCTCATCTACCAAGTATCTAGGGTAATTCTGCTCCAGTGGCTGTTCCCCTTATTACAGAAGCACTCAGTCTCGGGTTTGGGTTCAACCTTGGGTTTCTCCACTAGAGCAGCAGCTGATTTGCCGTTTCATGAAGTATCCCTTCTTGCCCTTGCCCTTCTTGAAACTAGTGGTTTCACTAACCATCAACAATCGATGCTCCTTCTTGATTTCTACTTTCGCGGTGTCAAACATCGCGAATATTTCAAGGATCATCATATCTATCCCTGATATGTTATAGTTCATTACGAAGCTCTAGCAGCTTGATGGCAATGACTTTAGAGAAACATCACTATCTTATCTGGAAGATCAACTCCCACTCGATTCAAGTGATTGTTGTACTCAGACAATCTGAGCACAAGCTCAACGATTGAGCTTTTCTCCCTTAGTTTGCAGGCTAAGAAAAATCGTCGGAGGTCTTATACCTCTTGACGTGGGCACGAGCCTGAAATCCCAATTTCAGCCCTTGAAACATCTCATATGTTCCGCGACATTTCAAAAATGTCTTCGGTGCCTCAATTCTAAACCATTTAACATTACTGAACTATCATGTAGTCATCAAAACGTGTATGTCAGATGTTCGCAACATCCACAGACCACATTCGAGGTCCAGCACACCGAGCGTTGCATTAAGGACACTAGTCGTCAACCCGTGCAGTTGCACGGGCTAGCAGTATTCAGTAAGAAAAATGAGTAGATTTCTCTTCGTATTATTTCTGTGACATGAGAATACGTGGCAATTCGAAAAATTGGAAAAATAGTAGAGTTGTCATATAATAATATCTTAGGTTCCTTAAATGACCCTACATCCATGTACTGAAAATTTCCGTGCATTGATGTTGTCGTATTATACTTGCATTGGAATTTTATTTAACCTGAAATATGGAAAAATACACAAATCTATTAAGAATTAAGATCATCAGGATAACATGTACTAAAAAAGGAAAAATCGTTTAGAAAGTCAAAGAATTAATACAACATCCACTTCAGACTTCCCTCACATGCATATTGACTGAAGCTAATGAGATAACAAACTTTTTTAATACAGGGAAATCACTGAACTAATGTACAGGAATTGATTCACTTTATATGCATGTGCTATCTTATTTCTAATCATATTCTAAGCCTAATGCGGTTGTTGACTTGCTTTTTCCCAACCACACAAACCATTTAAGTTACAAAACAACGTTGCAGATTATATGTAGTCATGGATCACACTTTTATGCCTCCTTGCTTTGCTTTTCCAAATTAAATTAAGCAAAAGAGCTTGCAAAACCTAATTGCAGGACAACACAGCAAAATCTATGATGAAATAACTCAACATACAGGGTTTTAGATGACATAATCAAGAAAAAATATGTTTGTGATTTTCTAGGTGTTAAAAGCACAAAAGGCTAATTTGTTTGTATAGGTTGTAACGGTGTTACCAAATGCACAAACAGAATATATAATCTGTAGTATGGAAGTAAAATGCACATATATGCACCGATCATACATATCATTACATTTCACTCCATATTGTATAACTCTATGTTTGCACTAAAAAAGGGAAAGGTGTCAAAAATTGTAACCTTAGAGGTCATACCATCATAGATAAATTAAATGATACACATTTTCAGTCTATTGTTACATAACTTTATCCATGAAACTATACTCTCGTATATGAAGATAAAAAGTATATAATCTTGGAAAAACATTCAGTAATTACATTTCACTTAAAATACTCAAACAACCTCCAATTGTATATGTGAACTTCAGTTAGCTATTGTGTAGTAGATTACAATTTTTTACTTATATAAGTGTAGAACCCTCCGAATAATTTTGTCGCAAATATATCTATAAATAAATAAAATAGAGAAAAACTTGAACCATAAGAAGAAGAAAAATGTGGTACTACGCACTGATTTTGTGTAGAGGCATCATAAGAAAAAAATCTAGATCATGTGGCGTCTGATACTAAACTAGCTAAACATAGCACCTTATGTTTTGGGTCACTGAAAAGGGAATAACTTTACCGGCCTAGAAACTGAACTATATGTGACGCTAAATTTATTTTTGACTATACAACTAAACGAGGCGTTAGCCCACATTCTGTAGATCCTTGATCTCCTACCTAAACTTTTTCTCATCCCATAAGTTAGACCCTAATATTAATTACGAAATTCATATTTTATCAAAGCTTATAATTAAGATATGGGAAAGACATACGTGTTTTTGGGGCCACCATACCAATTGCCTATGAGTGTAGAGGACATACCTGAAACCAATCAAAGTAAAGAAGTAATGCCAAAATGATTAATTGCCTCAGCAATAGTACACAATATTCCATCAGCGTCTGGTTTCCTTGGTCTGCATCTGAAATTTCCCATTGTACTTCCACAATAAGTAAAAGTATACGCAATGGGATGAATGCTACTCAAGAATTGACTTGAAACAGAAGATGAACTGCTCATAAAAATATCCAATACCAAAAGGCCCCATGATGATCTTTATGTGCAGTGCAACCAAATGCTCGAATGAGCAGTGCACCTGTCTGCGTTTGCCCTTTTGCAAGGGAACTGTGGCAGCTGAGCTGCCCCGAGCACTCCAGTCTGACGCCCAGGATTTCATTCTTCATAGGTACCATCCTGGTGGAGCCATTTTGGCTTCTGGTCTGTAATAGCGCAGTACACAACTTGCCATATCTGGAATGAATGCAAAGGATATTCTCCAATCAAGGCCTTATCTGCTCCAGGTTGCTCAATGAAGAAAACATCTGGTTGTGCAATCGGTTGAGTTATGTTATATCCCTTGTGCAGTCATGCTCTTCCTTGCGACTGGTCTATTTTTTCTGACACACGGAAAGAATGTGAATGTCCAAAAAAACCTTTGAAATCTTGAAGCAAATACAAACTAAAACATCTTCTGAACTGTTTTTCTCATTTGTCTAACAAAACATGCAGCCGCCACATTTTAATAGTACAGACATATATAGCAATACGTACCATATTCTTGCCATCTCTCACACTTGATCAACATATCGTGTTACATCTCACATAGTCTCTACCTCAAACAATTCGTCACTACTAATCAGTGCAACCTCATGGAATTCAACACTGGTGCATAAAATCTACCTCCAACAGAATCTATCCTGCATCCATGATAGAACAAAAAAAATCATTTTTTGACAATTTCGTCAAGAAACGAATAGAAAATAGCAAACGTGAAAACACGACACCATGAGGTCAACTCCTACAGAGATGCAAGAAAAAAAATTAACTCTTATATAGACAAAAAACAGTACAACGTCAGGCTATTCAAATTGAATAAGATTCAGCAGACACTGGTTAATGAAATCCACAGCGATGAGAATCAAAAAATTAGGATTTCGTTGCTGTAGACAAACCAGTTGAGTAATAATCTCAAAATTAATCAGATAGCTAGCAGATATTGGAGAGAATATAAGAACGCAGGCAGTACGTCTCCCTTTGGAAGAAAGATAGGAAAACGGCGTTGTCTGCTGCAAGAGCACCAGTGCGGCTCCTCCATGGGAATAGGAAGAACGCTAGTGCTCCATGCTTGATCGCACATCATGAATCACCTTTGATGGAATTGATCTTAGCATATTAGGAAATAACATGAATTGAATCTTGCATTGCCATGTATATTGTGCGGTCTGAATCCCCACTGATGCAATCATCAAAGTATATTCAACAGAAGAAAGAATCCGCCACTTCTTGGTCGAGGGACCATCAACCCAGAAAGAGACGTGGATGGATCTGTAATTCGTAATAGGAGATCAAGGGGGAGTGCGTGAGGAAGATGAAGGGGTTAAGCCACAGAACAAATTGGCGATCAGGAAAGACAAATTGTCCACATCGAATCCACATCAATTATAGGGTAGAGGAAGAGACCTAGTAGATTTGGTTTCCATGGGGTAAGGAAGAGTCCAGGGGGAAAGGGAGAGTCCACGGCAAAAGATAGAAATTGATGTTCGTTTTTTTTTTCAGTTTCCTTTTGGTTTCTACGGGGAAGAGAGAGTCCACGTACGGGAAGAGATAGAGATTGATGTTTGGATGTTTTTTTTCTCAAATTCTTTTTAGACAGATTGTTAAGACCGGAGTTTCTTTTTCTTATAAGAGTTGATCTAGACCATAATAATTCGGTCCCACCAGATGAACGGCCGGTAATTTCTAATTAACGTGGTAATTTCTAAGGAGTCGCTAATTAGTATAGGTATAGATACAAATAGATAAGCCTTCTATTGTCCGCATAATTGCTACTATCAACTTTTAACTATATTTTCTCTAGGAACATATTTAAAACAGTGGAACTAAAGCGCGAGCTTACGACATAATTTGCAAATATCTTTTGACTATGTTCAGGATAATTAAGTTCATCTTATGAACTCCCACTCAGATAGACATCCCTCTAGTTATCTAAGTGATTACATGATCCGAGTCAACTAGGCCGTGTCCAATCATCACGTGAGACGGACTAGTCATCATCGGTGAACATCTCATGTTGATCGCATCTTCTATACGACTCTTGTTCGACCTTTCGGTCCTCCGTGTTCCGAGGCCATGTCTGTACATGCTAGGCTCATCAAGTTAACCTAAGTGTTTCACATGTGTTCCGAGGCCATGTCTGTACATGCTAGGCTCTCAACACCCGTTGTATTCGAACGAAAGAATCTATCACACCCGATCATCACGTGGTGCTTCGAAACGACGAACCTTCGCAACGGTGCACAGTTAGGGAGAACACTTTCTTGAAATTTTAGTGAGGGATCATCTTATTTACTACCGTCTTTCTAAGCAAATAAGATGCAAAAAGATGATAAACATCACATGCAATCAAATAGTGACATGATATGGCCATCATCACTTTGCTCCTTTTGATCTCCATCTTCGGGGCTCCATGATCATCATCGTCACCGGCATGACAGCATGATCTCCATCATCATGATCTCCATCATCATGTCTTCATGAAGTTGTCTCGCCAACTGTTACTTCTACTACTACAGCTAACGGTTAGCAACAAAGTAAAGCAATTACATGACGTTTATGTTGACACGCAGGTCATAAATAAATTAAGACAACTCCTATGGCTCCTGCCGGTTGTCACTCTCATCGACATGCAAGTCGTGATTCCTATTACAAGAACATGATCAATCTCATACATCACATATATCATTCATCACATCCTTTTGGCCATATCACATCACAAGGCATACCCTGCAAAAACAAGTTAGACGTCCTCTAATTGTTGTTTGCATGTTTTACGTGATGGCTATGGGTTTCTAGCAAGAACGTTTCTTACCTACGCAAAACCACAACGTGATATGCCAATTGCTATGTACCCTTCATAAGGACCCTTTTCATCGAATCCGTTCCGACTAAAGTGGGAGAGACTGGCACCCGTTAGCCACCTTATGCAACTAGTGCATGTCAGTCGGTGGAACCTGTCTCACGTAAGAGTACGTGTAAGGTCGGTCCGGGCCGCTTCATCCCACAATACCGTCGAAACAGGATTGGACTAGTAACGGTAAGCATATTGAAAAAAATCAACGCCCACAACTACCTTGTGTTCTACTCGTGCATGGAATCTACGCAATAGACCTAGCTCATGATGCCACTGTTGGGGAACGTAGCAGAAATTCAAAATTTTCCTACGTGTCACCAAGATCTATCTATGGAGAAACCAGCAACGAGGGGAAGGAGAGTGCATCTACATACCCTTGTAGATCGCTAAGCGGAAGCGTTCAAGTGAACGGGGTTGATGGAGTCGTACTCGCCGTGATCCAAATCACCGATGACCAAGTGCCGAACGGACGACACCTCCGCGTTCAACACACGTACAGCCCGGTGACGTCTCCCATGACTTGATCCAGCAAGGAGAGAGGGATAGGTTGAGGAAGACTCCATCAAGCAGCAGCACAACGGCGTGGTGGTGGTGGAGGAGCGTGGCAATCCTGCAGGGCTTCGCCAAGCACCGCAGGAGAGGAGAAGGACTTGGGAGAGGGCGAGGGCTGCGCCAGAGCATTGGTGCGGCTGCCCTCCCACCCCCCACATATATATAGGGGCAAGGGACAGGGGGGCCGGCCCCCTCAGATCCAATCTAAGGAGGGGGCGGCGGCCAGGGGGGTTGCCTTGCCCCCCAAGGCAAGGGGGGTGCCCCCCTTTAGGGTTCCCCCAAAACCCTAGGCGCATGGGCCCTAGGGGGGGAGGCGCCCAGCCCACTAAGGGGCTGGTCCCTCACCACATACAGCCCATAGGGCCCTCCGGGGCAGGTGGACCCTCCCGGTGGACCCCCGGAACCCCTTTGGTGGTCCCGGTACAATACCGGCATCCCCCTGAATTATTCTGGTGACCGTATGATGACTTCCCATATATAAATCTTTACCTTCGGACCATTCCGAAACTCCTCGTGACGTCCGGGATCTCATCCGGGACTCCGAACAACATTCGGTATCCACATACAAACTTCCTTTATAACCCTAGCGTCATCGAACCTTAAGTGTGTAGACCCTACGGGTTCGGGAACCATGCAGACATGACCGAGATATTCTCCAGTCAATAACCAACAGCGGGATCTGGATATCCATGTTGGTTCCCACATGTTCCACGATGATCTCATCGGATGAACCACGATGTCGAGGATTCGATCAGTCCCGTATACAATTCCCTTTGTCTAGCGGCATTGTACTTGCCCGAGATTCGATCGTCGGTATCCCGATACCTTGTTCAATCTCGTTACCGGCAAGCTGTCTCTTTACTTGTTCCGTAACACATCATCCCGTGATCAACTCCTTGGTCACATTGTGCACATTATGATGATGTCCTACCGAGTGGGCGCAGAGATACCTCTCCGTCACACGGAGTGACAAATCCCAGTCTTGATTCGTGCCAACCCAACAGACACTTTCGGAGATACCCGTAGTGCACCTTTATAGCCACCCAGTTACGTTGTGACGTTTGGCACACCCAAAGTATTCCTACGGTATCCGGGAGTTGCACAATCTCATGGTCTAAGTAAATGATACTTCACATTAGAAAAGCTTTAGCATACGAACTACACGATCTTTGTGCTAGGCTTAGGATTGGGTCTTGTCCATCACATCATTCTCCTAATGATGTGATCCCGTTATCAACGACATCCAATGTCCATGGTCAGGAAATCGTAACCATCTATTGATCAACGAGCTAGTCAACTAGAGGCTTACTAGGGACATGGTGTTGTCTATGTATCCACACATGTATCTGAGTTTCCTATCAATACAATTCTAGCATGGATAATAAACGATTATCAAGAACAAGGAAATATAATAATAACCTATTTATTATTGCCTCTAGGGCATATTTCCAACATCATGGTACTAGTTCCTCGGAGCCATCCTTATATATCATGTATATCTTAATTACTTCCTATTTACAACTAGGTATTTGGCTTGTAGAACGCGCTGTATACGCATAATTTCTGGGTAAAGCAGCGGAAGCATGTCGATACTCACCGACGAACTTAATTAGCAAAGTAAAAATTTTGTTCAAAATTCAGAACATATACAATTTATTGTACATGCTTTTACATATACTGGAACTAAGAATTTGCATGACTTGTGTATTCTGAAGCTTAGTCTTTTGTTATTGAGAAGTTCATGAAACAGAGTTGTTGGTCTGCCTGCCATAGAGCAATTTGTGAATAGCATAGTTGCTGCCTTCTTTTGTATTCCTATACAAAGTCCAGTACTTATTTTTCATGTGTAAAAAGTGGTTGACTTGACATTACAGTGTTTAATATTTTGTACACAACATGAATCTTGCCATCGATACACACTGAAAGTCAAAAATTATGCTTGTAGAAATAGTTGTTCTGTCAGCTATTTATCTATTTTAAATCATGGTATGACTACTTGCTTTGGAACAGTTATTTTTTGATACTATCTGATTTTGTATCTCATGTATATTTTAGTTATTCCAAGAAACAAGCGTTACAAACCGAACTGAGTTCACTAGAACTCGAAGTCTTGTGCGTGGAAGAGAATTGAGATATTTGCTCATTCTATACTACTCAAAATGTATGTGTAGATATTCTTCTCATTCTGGTTCATGATGCTCCTTAATTAAGGTCTCTTTTATGAGGTTCTGCCTTTTGCAAATAATATGATTATGTAGCAACTTGGTTTCACGGCTTTGGATCTCATATCAATAGACTATATGTTGAAATGTTTGCTGTTTTTTGCTTAATAATGATAGCAACTTTGCAAATAACAAGAACTTCAAGTATTTTGGAATGGAGGAAGTAGTACTTATTATGGATTAGATTCCAGTTGCAATGTTTTTATCTTGTGTGAGCATGCTTTTCGTGTCCAGAAAATTGTTGGTGAAAGTGACTTGAAGTTGACACAACTTTGCCAATTTGAATATTATACCGTCATGTTTTTCAGGACCGCAAGCAATTACAAACTTATATTACAATGTATCCTTATTGTCTCTGTCACATTCTTTGTATAGTTTATTTATTGTTAAAGTTGTAAAGCAGTGCTTCCACAATTAGTAAAATTTACTAGAGAAAAGACAATTGTTTAGTCAACCACATATTCTGACTTGTAGACAGAAGTATTGCTTGTTTTACTTACTACAGAAGGGCACATGTTGTCTCACGTGACTGGATCGTCTTAATCTTATAGGTTGTCTGCATAGGCCTCGTGGCACCATTGTCCAGGGCTTGTTTGCTGTTGCCCACTTGTACCTCATGGAAGCCTCAAGCATGGAAGCCAGCACACATGTACACACTCATTCAAGCTCAGGCATGAACCAAGGAAAAGTTCACAGCAGAAAACTGAAGCTCTAGCACGCATGCCAGCCGATGAAGCTCACCTTAACTCCATCGCTCATCGCTAAGGTACCGGCACATGCTACTCTATCTGTTGTATGTTGAGCCAGAATATATTTGCCTGACTGATCATAATCCTTCTCTGGTAGGAAACTTATGGCATCCAGTACAAAGATGCCAAAGTTTCGATATAAATTTTGCTAATTTATAATGGTGGTTTCTAATTATAGTGAACTATATAGGCGGTAGGCGCTCACATCCTATTGGCCTTTGGTGACATTTTGAGCTCTTATCTGCTGTCTTTAATTGTTAGTGTGTACCATCCAACAAAATTAGCTCTAGTGCTTGGTGTGAATTTTTTATGGTTATTTAGTTTATTTCATTGTACACTGCATGGTGCTATGTTTCATAAGTATACACATGCTATGCTTGGCATGTAGTTTTGGTGGAAAAAGGAAGCATATCATGCTTACAAATTGTTTGACCTTGCATTTTATTGCTTACTGTTTACTATACATCAGTATTTGTACTTGGAAGTGTAAAAAATCTGTCATTATAATCCGATGTAGTAATATTGCTATAGATATACACACACTGAAAGTCTGAAAGATTTCTTGTAAAAGTACATGTCAGCTGCCATATCCTTTCCTATGTCCTGTTCAGTTTTTTTAATATTCTCTTGGTTTGATGTTATGATTTTTGTTATATAGTTCATAGATGTTGCTGGTTTGTACTTTGAAATTATTTAAAGTTACTTTTTTCTCTCTTGTTCAAAATGTTCTGTATCAAGCTTGTAAGTTTTGTCGCAAGGATGAGATTGTTGAATGCTACAAAATTTCATACCTTTGATTTCATAATTCTATAAATTCAACCATTCTAAACTAAACCAACCAGATCATATCCTTAATTAATGGGTTTGTAGGTTAAGGGTGGATACTCAGAAGTATTTCGGTTGTGTAAGTTCTCGACATGTTAATTCGTTCTAGAGTCTCCCTTTTCCTTTCTTTTTACAATTGTCATGATTTTATATGGCCTTAGTCAATCTATTGTGTCTGGTCTGATTTGTTAGACAACTACAATGTATGATGAATTCTTCAATTGATTAGGAAGGCTAGATGTGTAAAACTTTGTTTATGGAGCTTGCACATGATCATATCCATTTCACCAAATGAAGATGAAAGACTTATGTTCTTGATATTTGAACTGGGGATCCCATGGAATTTTTTCTGTAACATGGTTCTCATCTCTGAACATGCACACATGTTGTTTTCATGTTAAGATATTTTTAAAACAAAATACAGTAATTGACATCTGTCTCATTAGCTTTTTATACTAATGTTTTACTTCTTTGAACTAAATTCTTGCAAATCACATTGATCTAGTTGCAGGTCTTCTATATACATCCACAATCATGTGGAGGTGTGCTTAAGCTGCAATCTTTAAAGCATTGCAAGTATGGTGACTCTTAGAATGTTGCTGTTTCACAGGATGTTGGCAAGTTTGGTATTTACTATTTTGAAGACATCACAGGAAGTTATTCAACAAACGGTTGCGACCAAGCAATTTGTCTTCCTGGACATGGCTCCTTCTGTGCATCAAAGCTCAAACCATTTCTCTAGCTTAGTTCGAAGAAAAATAAAATCTTAGTCTTATGTAAATTCTGTTTATTGATGTAGCTTGATGCAACTCTACGCACATATGTGTTTTGTCAGTTCTGTTTATTGATGTAGCTGGATGTTACTGAACGCATGTAGGTCTTGTGTAAATTCTGTTTATTGATGTAGCTGGATGCTACTGAACGCTTGAATGAATGTTGAAGTATTGAGATATAGTCATTATGTGTATGAGATCTGCTATTGAATCTTGAGTGAATTCTTCTGGATAGAAATTAGAAGAAATATACATGTGCTACCCAGATCAGGAAAACTGCCGGGGTAAGTACAAGTAAAGGGCAGACCGTCTGCCTGGCATTATTATAACTACCGACAATTGAATTACCGACATACACTTTTATCTGCCGGGAGAACAGGCCTTCCTGGCAGTGGAACTGCCGGGAGATCTGTATCTGCCGGGAAATATGATTCCCGGCAGCCGTTGCTGTGGCAGTTCTATCTGCCGGGAGAAACTCTGTCCCGACAGTTTTTTTGCCCTCTTAAGGGTCTTCCTGACAGATTACATGCCGTCGCATTGGTGTTGTGGTGTAGTGTACCTTAATACTGAGCAGGTATTCAAAGAAGATTTCCTTCTCTTCTTTGGTAAGAGCATAGCTGGCATGACCCTGATGTATGCCGTCTTTTCCGTGCGTACGTTGCTAGTCCTCCCGTGCCTCAGGTGTATCTTTTGTCTTCCCATACACGCCCAAGAAGCCAAGCACGGTCACGCAAAGATTCTTCGTCACGTGCATCACGTCGATTGCGGAGCGAACCTCTTGGTATTTCCAATAGGGCAGGTCCCAAAAAATATATTTCTTCTTCCACATGGGTGCGCGTCCGTCAGCGTCATTCGGAACAGGTTGTCCGCCAGGACCCTTTCCAAAGACTACCTTCAAATCCTTGACCATATCATGTACATCAGTGATGTCTACTACGCAACCTTCTTCTTGTAGATGTTGTTGGGCCTCCAAGTGCAGAGGTTTGTAGGACAACAACAAATTTCCCTCAAGTGGATGACCTAAGGTTTATCAATCCGTGGGAGGCGTATGATGAAGATGGTCTCTCTCAAACAACAATGCAACCAAATAACAAAGAGTCTCTTGTGTCCCCAACACACCCAATACAATGGTAAATTGTATAGGTGCACAAGTTCGGTGAAGAGATGGTGATACAAGTGCAATATGGATGGTAGATATAGGTTTTTGTAATCTGAAAATATAAAAACAGCAAGGTAACTAATGATAAAAGTGAGCATAAACGGTATAGCAATGCTAGGAAACAAGGCCTAGGGTTCATACTTCCGCTAGTGCAAGTTCTCTCAAAAATAATAACATAATTGGATCATATAACTATCCCTCATCATGCAACAAAGATTCACTCCAAAGTCACTAATAGTATAGAACAAATGAAGAGATTATGGTAGGGTATGAAACCACCTCAAAGTTATTCTTTCCGATCAATCCATTGGGCTATTCCTATAGGTTTCACAAACAGCCCTAGAGTTCGTAGTAAAATAATACCTTAAGACACACATCAACCAAAATCCTAATGTCACCTAGATACTCCATTGTCACCTCAAGTATCACTGGGTATGATTATATGATATGCATCACACAATCTCAGATTCATCTATTCAACCAACACATAGAACCTCAAAGAGTGCCCCAAAGTTTCTACCGGAGAGTCAAGGCAAAAACGTGTGCCAACCCCTATGGATAGGTTCATGGGCGGAACCCGCAAGTTGATCACCAAAACATACATCAGGTGAATCAATAGAATAACCCATTGTCACCACGGTTATCCCACGCAAGACATACATCAAGTGTTCTCAAATAATTAAAGACTCAATCCGATAAGATAACTTTAAAGGGAAGACTCAATCCATTACAAGAGAGTAGAGGGGGAGAAACATCATAAGATCCAACTAAAATAGCAAAGCTCGCGATACATCAATATCGTATCACCTCAAGAACACGAGAGAGAGGGATCAAACACATAACTACTGGTACATACCCTCAGCCCCGAGGGTGAACTACTCCCTCTCGTCATGGAGAGCGCAGGGATGATGAAGATGACCACCAGTGAGGGTTCCCCCCTCCGGCAGGGTGCCGACATAGGGTCCCAATTGGTTTTTGGTGGCTACAGAGGCTTGCGGTGGCGGAACTCCAGATCTATTCTGTTCCCCGATGGTTTTAGGGTATATCGGTATATATAGGAGGAAGAAATACATCAGGGGAGCCACGAGGGGCCCACGAGGGTGGAGGGCGCGCCCAGGAGGGGTGGGCGCGCCGCCCTGCCTCGTGCCTTCCTCGTTGATCCCCTGACGTGCAATCCAAGTCTCCCGGATTGCTTTCTTTCCAAAAATAACTTTCCCGAAGGTTTCATTCCATTTGGACTACGTTTGATATTCCTTTTCTGCGAAACACTGAAACAAGGGGAAAACAGAAACTGGCACTGGGCTCTGGGTCAATAGGTTAGTCCCAAAAGTAATATAAAAGTGCATAGTAAAGCCCAAAAAACATCCAAGATGGATAATATAATACCATGAATAGTTTGTAAATTATAGATACGTTGGAGATGTATCAGCATCCCCAAGCTTAATTCCTGCTCATCCTCGAGTAGGTAAATGATAAAACAAAGAATTTATGAAGTGTGAATGCTAGCAGGTGCACAAGTTTGATCAATGATAGTTTCAATCACCTTTTCTAGCATCATTATATGTCATAACAGTAGTTCAACTCATAAAGCTTCTCATGATCAAGTAACAAACTATTCACAAATTAAAGTATATATCATAAACTTTCTTGAAAACTAACAAACCGTGTTATCAGTCATCAAACAATTACAATTCATCTTATTTTCAGGAAGAGTCTATGTCAGAGCTTTGATTCAGCAAAATTCACATACTCAACTATCATTTAGTCTTCCATGATTGCTACCACTCCAAGCATATTTTTAGAACAAATAGTATTCATCGAACACAGAGAAATATAGGGGCTTAATGTTTCGTCTCCCAACCTTTTACCTCAAGGGTAATGTCAACAGTAATAATTCATGCTCAAATATATTTGAATGGCCATATATGCTTAGATCTTTCCATCACATGATGCTTGCCAACTAAAGAGCAGGTTGGAATGAGAAGGAATACTACTGACTCTTGCATAAATGTAAAAGATAGGTCCTTCGCAGAGGGAAGCAGGGATTTGCAGAGGTGCCAGAGCTCGGAGCAAAAACAAGGATGAAAATAATTTTGAGAGGTATGCTTTCATTGTCAACATAACGACCAAGAGTTCCCTATATCTTCCATACTACATATACATTATAGGCGGTTCCCAAACAGAAAGGTAAATATTTTTACTCCCCCTCCACCAACAATCATCAATCCATGGCTTGGCCGAAACAACGAGTGCCTCCAACTAACATCAAACCTGGGGGAGTTTTGTTTGCAATTATTTTTGATTTGGTTTCGATCTTTCGGTCATGGGACTGGGCATCCCAGTTACCAACCATTTTCTCGTGAATGATGAGCGGAGTCCACTCATCGTGAGAATAACCCACCTAGCATGGAAGATACTGCTAACCCCTAGTCGCTACATGAGCAATTCAGGCATACAAAACAGATTATTATTTGAAGGTTTAGAGTTTGGCACATGCAAATTTACTTGGAACGACAGGTAAATACCGCATATAGGTAGATATGGTGGACACTCATGGAAGAAACTTGGTTCAAGGAATTTGGATGCACAAGCAATATTCCCTCTTAGTACAGATATTTTGGCTAGCAAAGGATTCTAAATAGTAAGCACCACATGTTAGAGGATCCATAACAATATAACTTCTATACAAATATACCCAAGCATAACTCATTATGTTGTCTTCCTTGTCCAACTTCAACTAATTTGCTCAGGTTTGAAAATAATTAATGGGGCTCACAATCATAGAAGATGTCCAAGATAGTATATTTATATGTGAAATCTCTCTTCCTTCAATATTCTTTCATGAATTGTTCAAGTGACCAATACAATGTTTGCTAACCTTCAATAAATTTACCACCTCTACTTCTTATATGTAAAGTCATTACTCCCCATGGGATAAGCATATAAAACATATATAATTTCAGATTTATGACATTCAAATCATTCATCCATTTACTCATAGGGTATAAGTGAAGCACACGAGTAAATGACAAACTACTCCAAAAAGATATAAGTGAAGATCAATGAGTAGTTAAATAATTATATCGCTATGTGAAGACTCTCTCCCATTTAAGAATTTCAGATCTTGGTATTTTATTCAAACAGCAAGCAAAGCTAAAGAAAATAAAATGACGCTCCAAGCAAAACACATATCATGTGGTGCATAAAAAAAAAGCTCCAAGTAAAGTTACCGATGAACGAAGACGAAAGAGGGGATGCCATCCGGGGCATCCCCAAGCTTAGGCTCTTGTTTGTCCTTATTCCGTAGTCCATCGAATCTTTACCAAATACTTGAAAACTTCACAACACAAAACTTGACAAAAAATCTCATGAGCTCCGTTAGCGAAACAAAACAAAACACCACTTCAAGGTACTGTAATGAACTCATTATTTATTTGTATTGTTGTTAAATCTACTTTATTCCAACTTCTCTATGGTTTATAAACTATTTTACTACCCATACATTCATCAAAATAAGCAAACAACACACGAAAACAGAATCTGTCAAAAACAGAACAGTCTGTAGTAATCTGTAACTAACGCAAACTTCTGGAACTCAAACAATTCTACAATAAATTGGTAGACCTGAGGAATTTGTCTAGTAATCATATGCAAAAATAATCAACTAAATAGCACTCTCTAGTAAAAAGTTATGGCTAATCTCGTGAGCGCTAAAGTTTCTGTTTTTTACAGCATGATCATAAAGACTTCACCCAAGTCTTCCCAAAGGTTCTACTTGGCACAAACACTAATTAAAACACAAAACCACATCTAAACATAAGCTGGATGGATTATTTATTACTAAACAGAACCAAAAAGCAAAAAACTAAAATAAAATTGGGTTGCCTCCCAACAAGCGCTAACATTTAACGCCCCTAGCTAGGCATGATGATTTCAATGATGCTCACATAAGAGATAAGAATTGAAACATAAAGAGAGCATCATGAAGAATATGACTAGCACATTTAAGTCTAACCCACTCCCTATGCATAGGGATTTTGTGAGCAAACAACTTATGGGAACAAGAATCAACTTGCATAGGAAGGTAAAACAAGCAAAACTTCAAGATTTTAAGCACATAGAGAGGAACCTTGATATTATTGCAATATGTAGAAGCATATGATCCTCTCTCATAATAATTGTCAGTAGCATCATGAATGAATTCAACAATATAACCATCACATAAAGCATTCTTTTCATGATTCATAAGCATAGAATTTTTATTACTCTCCACATAAGCAAATCTATTCTCATCAATAGTAGTGGGAGCAAACTCAACAAAATAACTATCATGTGGTTGAAAATTAAAATCAAGATGACAAGTTTCATGGTTATCATTATTCTTTATAGCATACGTGTCATCACAATAATCATCATAGATAGGAGGCATGCTTTCATCATAATAAATTTTCTCATCAAAGCTTGGGGGACAAAAAATATCATCTTCATCAAACATAGCTTCCCCAAGCTTGTGGCTTTGCATATCATTAGCATCACGGGTATTCAAAGAATTCATACTAACAACATTGCAATCATGCTCATCATTCACATATTTTATGCAAAGGATTCTATGTAATTCTTCTTCTAGTACTTAGACACAATTTTCCTTTCCATCATACTCACGAAAGATATTAAAAAGATGAAGCGTATGAGACAAACTCAATTCCATTTTTTTGTAGTTTTATTTTATAAACTAAACTAGTGATAAAACAAGAAACTAAAAGATTCGCTTGCAAGATCTAAAGATATACCTTCAAGCACTCACCTCCCTGGCAACGGCGCCAGAAACTGCTTGATGTGTACTACGCAACCTTCTTCTTGTAGACGTTGTTGGGCCTCCAAGTGCAGAGGTTTGTCGGACAGGAGCAAATTTCCCTCAAGTGGATGACCTACGGTTTATTAATCCGTGGGAGGCGTAGGATGAAGATGGTCTCTCTCAAGCAACCCTGAAACCAAATAACAAAGAGTTTCTTGTGTCCCCAACACACCCAATACAATGGTAAATTGTATAGGTGCACTAGTTCGGTGAAGAGATGGTGATACAAGTGCAATATGGATGGTAGATATAGGTTTTTGTAATCTGAAAATATAAAAACAGCAAGGTAACTAATGATAAAAGTGAGCACAAACGGTATTGCAATGCTAGGAAACAAGGCCTAGGGTTCATACTTTCACTAGGGCAAGTTCTCTCAAGAATAATAACATAATTGGATCAGATAACTATCCCTCAACATGCAACAAAGAGTAACTCCAAAGTCACTAATAGCGGAGAACAAACGTAGAGATTATAGTAGGGTACGAAACCACCTCAAAGTTATGCTTTCCGATCAATCCATTGGGCTATTCCTACAAGTGTCACAAACAGCCCTAGAGTTTGTAGTAAAATAACACCTTAAGACACGCATCAACAAAAACCCTATTGTCACCTAGATACTCCAATGTCACCTCAAGTATCCGTGGGTATGATTATACGATATGCATCACACTATCTCAGATTCATCTATTCAACCAACACATAGAACGTCAAAGAGTGCCCCAAAGTTTCTAGCGGAGAGTCAAGACGTAAACGTGTGCCAACCCCTATGCATAGGTTCATGGGCGGAACCCGCAAGTTGATCACCAAAACATACATCAAGTGAATCAATAGAATAACCCATTGCCACCACGGTTATCGCACGCAAGACATACATCAAGTGTTCTCAAATCTTTAAAGAGTCAATCCGTTAACATATTCAAAGGGAAATCTCAATCCATTACTAGAGAGTAGAGGGGGAGAAACATCATAAGATCCAACTACAATAGCAAAGCTCGCGATACATCAAGATCGTATCACCTCAAGAACACGAGAGAGAGAGAGAGAGAGAGAGAGAGAGAGCTAAAACACATAGCTACTGGTACATACCCTCGGCCCCGAGGGTGAACTACTCCCCTCTCGTCATGGAGAGCGCCGGGATGATGAAGATGGCCACCGGTGAGGGTTCCCTCCTCCGAAAAGGTGCCGGCATAGGGTCCCGATTGGTTTTTGGTGGCTACAGAGGCTTGCGGCGGCGGAACTCCTGATCTATTTTGTTCCCCGGCGGAGTAAGAAATACGTCAGGGGAGCCACGAGGGGCCCACAAGGGTGGAGGGCGTGCCCAAGGGGTGGGCGCGCCCCCCTGCCTCGTTCCTTCCTCGTTGATCCCCTGACGTGCACTCCAAGTCTCGCGGATTGCTTTCTTTCCAAAAATAACTTTCCCAAAGCATTCCGTTTGGACTACGTTTGATACTCCTTTTCCGCGGAACACCGAAACATGGAAAAAAACAGAAACTGGCAATGGGCTCTGGGTCAATAGGTTAGTCCCAAAAGTAATATAAAAGTGTATAGTGAAGCCCATAAAACATCCAAGATGGATAATATAATAGCATGAATACTTCATAAATTATAGATACGTTGGAGACGTATCAGTGATACGTCTCCAACGTATCTATAATTTTTGATTGCTCCATGCTATGTTATCTACTGTTTTGGGCAATATTGGGCTTTATTATCCACTTTTATATTATTTTTGGGACTAACCTATTAACCGGAGGCCCAGCCCAGATTTGCTGTTTTATGCCTATTTCAGTGTTTCGAAGAAAAGGAATATCAGACGGAGTCGAAACGGAACGAAATCAACTGGAGAAGTTATTTTTGGAAGGAAACCTACCAGATAGACTTGGACCCTACGTCAGAAGATGAAGGAGGTGCCCACGGGGGTAGGGGCATGCTCACCCCCCTGGGGCGCGCCCCCCTGCCTCGTGTCCCCCCTTAGGTCCACCGACGTACTCCTTTAACCCATATATACCCACGTATCCTAAAACTTCCAGAACAGAGATTAGATCGGGAGTTCCGCCGCCGCAAGCCTCTGTAGCCACCAAAAACCTCTCGGGACCCTGTTCCGGTACCCTGCCGGAGGGGGGAACCCTAACCGGTGGCCGTTTTCATCATCCCGACGCTCTCCGTGACGAGGAGGGAGAAGTTCACCCTCGGGGCTGAGGGCATGTACTAGTAGCTATGTGTTTGATCTCTCTCTCTCTCTCTCGTGTTCTTGATTTGGCACGATCTTGATGTATCGCGAGCTTTGCTATTATAGTTGGATATTATGTTTCTTCTCCCCCTCTTCTCTTTTGTAATGGATTGAGTTTTCCCCTTGAAGTAATTTTATCGGATTGAGTCTTTAAAGACTTGAGAGCACTTGATGTATGTCTTGCCGTGCGTATCTGTGGTGACAATGGGATATCACGTGCCATTTGATGTATGTTTTGGTGACCAACTTGCGTGTTCCGCCCATGAACCTATGCATAGGGGTTGGCACACGTTTTCGTCGTGATTCTCCGGTAGAAACTTTGGGCACTCTTTGAAGTAGTTTGTGTTGGATTGAGTAGATGAATCTAAGATTGTGTGATGCATATCGCATAATCATACCCGCGGATACTTGAGGTGACATTGAAGTATCTAGGTGACATTAGGGTTTTGGTTGATTTGTATCTTAAGGTGTTATTCTTGTACGAACTCTAGGGATGTTTGTGACCCTTATAGGAATAGCCCAATGGATTGATTGGAAAGAATAACTTTGAGGTGGTTTCGTACCCTACCATAATCTCTTCGTTTGTCCTCCGCTATTAGTGACTTTGGAGTGACTCTTTGTTGCATGTTGAGGGATAGTTATACGATCCAACTATGTTATTATTGTTGAGAGAACTTGCATTAGTGAAAGTATGAACCCTAGGCCTTGTTTCCTAGCATTGCAATACCGTTTTACGCTCACTTTTACCACTTGTTACCTTGCTGTTTTTATATTTTCAGTTTACAAAAACCTATATCTACCATCCATATTGCACTTGTATCACCATCTCTTCGCCAAACTAGTGCACCTATACAATTTACCATTGTATTGGGTGTGTTGGGGACACAAGATACTCTTTGTTATTTGGTTGCAGGGTTGCTTGAGAGAGACCATCTTCATCCTATGCCTCCCACGGATTGATAAACCTTAGGTCATCCACTTGAGGGAAATAAGCTACTGTCCTACAAACCTCTGCACTTGTAGGCCCAACAACGTCTACAAGAAGAAGGTTGTGTAGTAGACATCAAGCTCTTTTCTAGCGCCGTTGCCGGGGAGGCTAGGTAAGTGAAGGTATATGTTTAGATCTTGCAATCAAATCTTTTTGTTTCTTGTTTTATCACTAGTTAGTTTATAAAACAAAGTTACAAAAAAATGGAATTGAGTTTGTCTCATATGCTTCACCTTTTTAATATCTTTCGTGAGTATGATGGAAAGGAACATTGTGCCAAAGTGTTAGAAGAAGAATGCATTAGAATGTTTGGCACTAAATCTTTGAATGATGAGCATGATTGCAATGTTGTTAGTATGAATTCCTTGAATATCCACGATTCTAATGATATGCAAAGCCTCAATCTTGGGGATGCTATGTTTGATGAAGATGATATTTTTTGTCCCCCAAGCTTTGATGAGAAAATTTACTATGATGAAAGCATGCCTCCTATCTATGATGACTATTGTGATGACACCTATGCTATAAAGAATAATGATAACCATGAAACTTGTCATGTTGATCTTAATTTTCAATCACATGACTATTGTGATGACACTACTACGAAAAGGCCTACTAATGGCACACCGGTTTTGCCTACTAATGGCGCACTATCATTGCGCCATTAGTATCACGCCACTAGAGTTTTTTACTAATGGCGCACCACTGGTGCGCCATTAGTATCTGGTATGCTAATGGCGTACCAGGAAGTGCGCCATTAGTATGTAACACCATGCGCCATTAGTACGCCTCCCGGGGGGCCATATGTAACCATATGCTTTGTCATACTAATGGCGCACTCTGCCCTGATGCGTCATTAGTATCCTTTGGCATACTAGTGGCGCACCTTGTTGTGATGCGCCATTAGTATGAATATTAGTTTTTTTACTTTTCTGATTTTTGCACAGGTTACAAAATATATTATCTGACAGAATATAGACAATAGCACACAGCAACAGCAGATTCATCGAATATAATAGAAGATTAGTCTCCTAATACAATTCATCATATTAGTCTCCGAATTCAAAAGACCGAACAAAGATAGAACATTACAAGTCTCGAGACCGCGAGTATCGAGTTTGTCTTCACATTACAAGTCGATATCGATCATCTAAACTACCATCACATAGAAGAGAGCTGCGGTCATCACGATGAGAATCATTGCGATGAAACTGGTCTTCATCCGGTTCCTCCAACGCTCCCTCCTCTCTCCCGCTAGGTAGCGGGCGTATCTAGATTCCGCCTCCGCCCTAGTGGTGTACCCTTTGTAACTGTTACCGCTGAAACGGTGAACCTGTCTCCGACACTCCTCCCAGTCGTCGTAGACTCCAGGAACCTTACCCTTGTACACGACATACGACATCATCTCTATGCACAAGCCAAACAACAGACAATACATACATAAGCAATATGTAAGTATGCAACAAAAGGATCGGAAGAGAAAAGCAAGACATTAATAGCACGATTCATGGTCCTACTAATAAATAGCATCGATTACATCTAAGTTGAACAACTGTCCAAACCAAAGAGACATATGAATTCATTAAAGTTTAATTACAACATGAGCCAATCAATATTTCAGAACTACACATCACTACTTTCGACTCGACTCATCGGACAGGAGCGTGGATGAAGCCGTCGTCTGTCGTGATGGTCATGAAATCGCGGGCGTTGTCACCCTGCATTTGTAGCGTTTCATCTATCTCACGGTTGGACAGTTGATATCTGAGGAAGAACTGCCCCGATGTATGAAGGACATCTTGATGGATGATGTCCGCAAACTCCGACTGGATGCGAAAGAATTCTTGTCTGAGGTCCGCGTCCTGGATTGCCGACAAGCTCGCGGCCCAATCTTTGAGATTATCTGGTAGCAGAAGGTGATGATGGTCCCTTACGATCGCCCGCATGTGATGGAGGGCGTAGTAGGCATCCTTCTGACCGTCAGGCGGCTTCTTGACGCAGCAGAACTTCGTATTGTGTGAGAACATGTGCTTGTTGTACTTAAGAACTGCCCTGGTGAAGGTGCCTCCAGATTTGGCGTAGCCGGGGAGAACATCATCAAGAACTTTCTTGACATTTGTGTAGTCTATCTTGGAGTTAGGTTCGGGTCTAAATACGTGGCCATGGAATATTTCGGGCTTAAGAGGATGAGTGTGCAATGTGTGTCACTGCACAGAACACGGAATGTTAGAAAAAAAAGAACGATCAAAATATAAGAAATCATATGTTACGGGGCGGTTAAGGGATGACTTACTCGGGAAAGTAAGGCACAAGGAAGTTATCCTTATCTGCGTTTGCCAGAATGACGCCTTCGAGGTGTGAACTCGCAACTTGGCGGTCCCCAGCGCTGCTCAAGTGCTTGCACTAGTAGAAAAGGGGGCAACGGTCCAGGCCGGGTCAGCACATTAGTCCCGGTTCAATCTAGAACCGGGACAAATGGGGGCATTGGTCCCGGTTCGTGAGCCCAGGGGGCCGGCCGGGCCACGTGGGCCATTGGTCCCGGTTCGTCTGGACATTTTGGTCCCGGTTGGTGGGACGAACCGGGACCAATGGGCCTGGCTCATGGCCCACCACCAGTGGTCCCAGTTCATGGCATGAACCGGGACCAAAGGCTCCCATTTAGTCCCGGTTCATGCCACGAACCGGGACCAGTGGTGCTGCCTATATATACCCCTCGCGCTAGAGCAGAGCACTCCAGTGCTCTGTTTTTCTGGGCCGGCGAGGGGAGGGGTTTGTGGTGCTCTAGCTCACCTCCTATGCACACTAGTTAAGCTTTCTCCTCTCGAATCTCGACCTCAAAGCTCCATTTTCCTCGAGATTTGTCTAGATTTAGTGGTCCGTCCTGCCCCACCCCCGTCTTCACCGCCGTCGATCACCCGCGCCAATCTCATCACCGACACCACCGTGGTGAGCCTCTTGTTCTTATCTTCTTTTTGAAAGGAAAAATATTCTTACTTGTATGTTTAGATAGATACTTGTATCATCTTCTTACTTTTATTATTGCATCTTATATAGTGCGATGGTTTTAGTATCCGCCCCCGTCGGCCCTCGTCCTGTCTATGATTCGGATGTGGTATATATATTAATCTTTATAACTATTGGTTCATTTATTGTTTATGAAAATTATGCGGACCAACGTGACATAGATTTTATTTATCTAGGATGTATGTGAACCGGAAATTCCAACCGACCCTATTGTCGAGAGGTTAAATTTAGTTGAAGAAGAAAACAATTTCTTGAATGAAAAAATTAAAAAAAATGAGGAGGACAAGATGATATTGGAGTTGCATGTTGCAGATGTCGTCGATGATCACAAGATCAAGATGGATGCAATGCGCTTGAAGATAAGAAAGATTAGAAAATATGCCATTCATACCGAGGCTTGGTATCATTATGCCGTTGGATCAATTGTTACCTTGGTTGCGATTATGATCGCCTTTGTTTTCGCATTTAAATGTTTTACATAGTATCAATGTATGGTTTAATTAATTAGATGCTCTGGAGAGCTATATGTTAGATGAGAACTATGTATGTACTTTGGTTTTAATGTGATGATGAACTTCTATTAATTTGGACACTTAATTATATATAATGCGCGCAGATGAACCGGCAATGGATGTACAGTGACAGACACACCTCCGAGTACATTAAGGGCGTGCATGAGTTTCTCGACGCGGCTGAGGCAAACAAGCAGAATGGTTTTATGTGTTGTCCATGCCCTGATTGTGGGAATACGAAGTCTTACTCGGACGAAAAATCCTTCACACCCACCTGCTTTACAAGGGTTTCATGCCACACTATAATGTTTGGACGAGGCACGGAGAAATAGGGGTTATGATGGAAGACGACGAAGAAGAAGAGTACGATGACAACTATGTGCCCCCTGAATACCGTGATGCTGCAACGGGGGGAGCTGGTGAAGATCAAGAGGAACCAGACGATGTGCCCAATGATGCTGCAACGGGTGAAGCTGCTGAAGATCAAGACGAACCAGATGATGTGCCTGATGATGATGATCTCCGCCGGGTCATTGTCGATGCAAGGACGCAATGCGAAAGTCAAAAGGAGAAGCTGAAGTTCGATCGCATGTTAGAGGATCAAAAAAAGGGTTGTACCCGAATTGCGAAGATGGCAACACAAAGCTCGGTACCGTACTGGAATTGCTGCAGTGGAAGGCAGAGAATGTTGTGCCTGACAAAGGATTTGAGAAACTACTGAAAATATTGAAGAAGAAGCTTCCAAAGGATAACGAATTGCCCGACAGTACATACGCAGCAAAGAAGGTCGTATGCCCTCTAGGATTGGAGGTGGAGAAGATACATGCATGCCCTAATGACTGCATCCTATACCGCGGTGCATACAAGGATCTGAACGCATGCCCGGTATGCGGTGCATTGCGGTATAAGATCAGACGAGATGACCCTGGTGATGTTCACGGCGAGCCCCGCAGGAAGAGGGTTCCTGCAAAGGTGATATGGTATGCTCCTATAATACCACGGTTGAAATGTCTGTTCAGAAACGGAGAGCATTCCAACTCGATGCGATGGCACAGTGAGGACCGTAAGAAAGACGGGAAGTTGAGAGCACCCGCTGACGGGTCGCAGTGGAGAAAAATCATGAGAAAGTACTGGGATGAGTTTGCAAAGGACCCAAGGAACGTATGGTTTGCTTTAAGCAAGGATGACATTAATCCTTTCGGGGAGCAGAGTAGCAATCACAGCACCTGGCCGGTCACTCTATGTATGTATAACCTTCCTCCTTTGATGTGCATGAAGCGTAAGTTCATTATGATGCCAATTCTCATCCAAGGCCCTAAGCAACCCGGCAACGACATTGATGTGTACCTAAGGCCATTAGTTGAAGAACTTTTACAGCTGTGGAATGGAAATGGTGTACGTACGTGGGATGAGCACGGACAGGAAGAATTTAACCTAAAGGCGTTGCTGTTCGTGACCATCAACGATTGGCTCGCTCTCAGTAACCTTTTAGGACAGACAAACAAAGGATACCACGCATGCACACACTGTTTAGATGACACTGAAAGTATATACCTGGAAAATGCAGGAAGAATGTGTACCTGGGCCATCGTCGATTTCTTCCGACCAACCATCAATGTCGAAAGAAATGCAAGCATTTCAAAGGCGAGGTAGATCACCGGAAGAAGCCCGCCATGCGTACCGGTGATCACGTACTTGCTATTGACAATGATTTACACGTAATCTTTGGAAAGGGTCCCGGCGCACTAGCTGTTCCGAATGACGCTGAGGGACACGCACCCATGTGGAAGAAGAAATCTATATTTTGGGACCTACCCTACTGGAAAGACCTAGAGGTCCGCTCTTCAATCGACGTGATGCACGTGACGAAGAACCTTTGCATGAACCTGCTAGGCTTCTTGGGCGTGTATGGAAAGACAAAAGATACACCTAAGGCACGACATGCCTTAGAAGCAGTATGAAGGTCCTGCCAGCTATGCTCTTACGAAAGATGAGAAAGAAATCTTCTTTGAATGCCTGCTCAGTATGAAGGTCCCGACTGGCTTCTCGTCGAATATAAAGGTAATAATAAATATCCCAGAGAAAAAGTTCCAGAACCTAAAGTCTCATGACTTCCATGTGATTATGACGCAACTGCTTCCGGTTGCATTGAGGGGGCTTCTACCGGAAAACGTCCGATTAGCCATTGTGAAGCTATGTGCATTTCTCAATGCAATCTCTCAGAAGGTGATCGATCCAGAAATGGTACCAAGGCTAAGGAGTGATGTGGCGCAATATCTTGTCAGTTTCGAGCTGGTGTTCCCACCATCCTTCTTCAATATCATGACGCATGTCCTAGTTCATCTAGTCGACGAGATTGTCGTTCTGGGGCCCGTATTTCTACACAATATGTTCCCCTTTGAGAGGTTCATGGGAGTCCTAAAGAAATATGTCTGTAACCGCGCTAGGCCAGAAGGAAGCATTTCCATGGGCCATCAAACAGAGGATATCATCGGGTTTTGTATTGACTTCATTCCTGGCCTTAATAAGATAGGTCTCCCTAAATCGCGGTATGAGGGGAGACTGGCTGGAAAAGGCATGCTAGGAGCGGACTCAATAATATGCAGGAACGGGCATTCTTGGTCTCAAGCACACTACACAGTTCTAAAGAACTCTACCTTGGTGACCCCGTATGTCGATGAACACAAGAACAGTCTGCGCTCCAAACACCCCAAGCAGTGCGACAACTGGATTACATGTGAACACATTAGGACTTTCAGCAGTTGGTTGGAAGCTCGTCTCAGAGGTGACAACACTGTTTGTGATGAGTTGTACTTGTTGTCCAGGGGACCATCTTTGACTGTATTGATTTACAAAGGATACGAGATAAATGGGAATACATTTTACACGATTGACCAAGATCAAAAGAGCACCAACCAAAACAGCAGTGTCCGCTTTGATGCAACAACCGAGAAGGGAAAGGACACATATTATGGTTACATAGTGGACATATGGGAACTTGACTACGGAAAAGATTTTAAGGTCCCTTTGTTTAAGTGCAAATGGGTCAATCTGTCAGGAGGCGGGGTACATGTAGACCCACAGAACGGAATGACAACAGTCGATCTGAAGAATCTTGGGTACACTGACGCACCGTTCATCCTAGCCAATGATGTGGCACAGGTTATCTATGTGAAGGACATGTCTACCAGACCGAGAAAAAGAAAATATAAGGAAACGAATACATCATATGGTGAGCCAAAGCGCCACATAGTTCTTTCAGGAAAAAGGGACATCCTGGGAGTGGACGGCAAGGCAGACATGTCTGAAGATTATGAAAGGTTTCATGAAATTACTCCCTTCAATGTCAAGGCTGACCCAAGCATCCTGATAAACGATGAAGATTATCCATGGTTATGGCGCAATAAGCAAATGACACAAGCGAAGAAAAAGTAAAGACTTTCTCCCACAACTATTATGATGATACCATGCCAAATTTGTAATAGACAAGTATGCTATGCCAACTTTTTCAGAGTTCATTTGAAAACTATGAATTTAGGTCGAATTTTCTCTATAGGTGCATCTATGTTCAAATTTTAACTATTCAAATTTGAAAACTAATGGCACTAACACAAAGTTTATATTTTTTCTAAAACTAATGGCACTAACAAAAAGTTTATAATTTTGCCGACCTAAAAGAAAAAAGAATTAAAAATAAAGCAAGAAACAAAATAAAATAAATAAAGCAACAAAGAAAACAAGAAAACTATTTTTTTTTCAAATTTGAAAACTAATGGCACTAACAGAAAGTTTATAATTTTTCTAAAACTAAAAGCTAAAAGAATTAAAAAATAAAGCAAGATACAAAAGAAAATAAATAATGCAGAAAACAAAACAAAAAAACTGGAAAAAAAATTAAATATAGCAACAATAAGTATTTAGTTCTAAGTAGAAACAAAAAAACAAAAAACAAAAAAGTGCCACCTACTGGGCCCCCATGGCCTGAATACGACTAGAAACCGTACCATGGGCCAGGATTCAGGCCCGCGGGAGGCCTAGTAGGCCCACAGGCACAGATTGCAGTGTTAGGCCCGAAAGCCTGCTTTAGAGAGGAGCTCGAGAGGGATGGCGCACCGCACCTTATAAACAGGTGCGCCTCCCTCTGAACTAGCGAGGTGGAACTTAATATTTGGGTTCGGGGCAGCACATGCCTTTTGTCCCGGTTGTTGGCTCCAACCGGGGCTAAAGGGTGGCATTAGTCCCGGTTGATGCTATGACCCGGAACTAATGCCGCCCTTTAGTCCCAGTTGGTGGCACCATCCGGGACCAAAGGCCGCCGCTTCCCGCCCTTTGGGCTGCTGAAAAGGGACCTTTGGTCCCGGTTGGTGGCACCAACCGTGACTAAAGGGGGGCATTAGTCCCGGTTTGTGCCACGAACCGGGACCAAAGCCTTTTCTATATAAGCAAACACTTAGTAGTTTTCGACCAAATCACGCACTTCTCCCCCGACGCCCCCTGCTCCTCCTCGTCGCCGTCGCCGCCCGACGCCCCTGCTCGTCCTCGTCGCCGTCGCCGCCCGACGCCGTCAGGCTGCTCGCCGTCGCCGTCGCTACCGCCACCGACGCCGTCAGGCTGATCGCCTTCGCCGTCGCCGCCGCCCCCTGTGAGCACAGCCCCCTCCCGTCCCGCGCCCCTGCGCCCCTCTCCTGCACGGCCGCCGCGCCGCCGGCCCTGCCCTGCGCGGCTGCCGTGCGCCGCCCCCTGCCTTGCGCTGGCGCCGCGCGCCGCCCAGCCGCCCCTGCCCTGCCCCACCGGCGCCACCGCTGCCGCCATGCCCCTCTGCCCCGCTGGCGCCACCGCTGCCGCCATGCCCCTCTGCCCCGCCGGCACCACCACTGCCGCCATGCCCCTCTGCCCCGCCAGCGCCAACAATTTTTTATTAGTTTAATTTGTTTTCATATATATATAATGTATGTGTATGTATGTGGCTATATGTTTCTGTTCATTTGTTGCAATATGTTTTTTTATTTTTATTAGTTTATTTTTTTGTTCATATGTGATGTATATGTGTATGTGATGTATGTGGCTAGAATTTGCTAAATATATATGTTAAAAATGTTTTATATATAGAAAGTTACAATTTTAGAAAAGTTATATGTATGCAAAAGTTACAATTTTAGAAAAAGAAGGATAGGAAAGAAGAAAATAAGAAGAGGAAAGAAAGAAGAAGAGGAGAGGAAAAGAAGAGGAGAAATAAATAAGAAGAAGAGAAAGGAAGAAAAAGAAGAGGAGAAGAAGAAAGGAATGGTGGAGAGGAAGAGAAAATAGAATATTCTATTTTCTCTTCCTCTCCACTATTCCTTTCTTCTTCTCCTCTTCTTTTTCTTCTTTTTTTTCTTCGATCTTCTCCTCTTTTTTTTTCTTCTTCTTCTTAATTTTTATCGGGAACGAGGGTGTCGAGGATCGCCGAGGGGTCGAGGGTCGGGAATTAGGGTCAAGGGTTCGAGGGGTCGAGGATCGCTCGGCACTAGGCAACCTCCCGACCCCTCGGCGATCCTCTCGAACATGAGAGGACGAAGAGGATAAAAAAAGAAGAGGAAGAAGAAAAAAAAGAGGAGAAGAAAGAATAGAGGAGTTCTTCAAACCCTCTACGTTTGCCACTAATATATCCATCTGTCATGTTAGAATAATAATTGCCATGTTGTAAATATTTGTAGAAACTATGGACACCGACCGAGACGAAGCAAAAGAAGCGTTGTTGAGGGACATAATCGCAAATGGAAGTGATGTCGTCTTGTTGTTTCTCAATGACACCGATGGTCTGGAAGGAGAGGGTGAAGAAGCTGGCTCCGGTGACCTAATGCCGGTGCAAGAAGAAGAACATGAGGACGGCTCCGGTGACCCAATGCCGGTGCAAGAAGGAGACCGTGATGACGGCTCCGGTGACCGAACCGAGTCCAGCCAGGTATATATATTAGTTAAGCCTGTGTTGACTAGCTAATTGATGCATTCATTGTTTTGGTATGTACACATATTAATTAAGTCTTTGTTCTTTTTTCTAGCCCTCCTGATCGAGCACAACTGAGGTAAAGAGACGAGGCCCGAAGAAAAAGTTGAGCTCGGATGAAAGGTTTGAGATCATAGCAATCGCGCCCGACGGCCAACCTATTGAACCCATCCGAACAAAGAAGGCATTTGTTGCTCAGTGCGGGGTTCTGGTTAGGGACAAGATCCCGATCAGCATCCAGCAATGGTTGAAGCCGGCTACTGAAGACCCTGAGGTGTCTTACGTCAATGATATGCAGAAAAATGATCTTTGGACTAAGCTGAAGACAAATTTCGCCCTACCGCCAGAGGATGATCCGGAGAAGCCAGTTAAAGAGAAATTAATCAAGTCTTTTGCTATTAAGAGGATGGCAGGCCTATTCAGGAGGTGGAAGAAAGACCTGAATAGGTTTGTCGAGAAAAAAGAGACACCAGAATTCAAGGGCATATATGAGAAGATCAGAGATGACTGGCCTGCATTTGTGGCCCACAAGACATCGGAAAAGAGTAAGAAGATGTCGGCGACAAACAAGAAAAATGCTGCGAAGAAGAAGCTTCACCATCGCACAGGGTCAGGTGGCTACCTCGTAGCCCGGCCTAAGTGGGCCAAGGCTAAGAATGATCTGGTTGCAAAAGGGATCGAACCAGAGACAATGAGCTGGCCAGACCGTTGCCGGACTTGGTTCTTTGGGGCTGGCGGAACCTTGGACCGTGTAACAGGGAAGTGCATTTGGACGGACGAGCAACTTGACATACCCTTGAATAAGCTTCGGTACTATATGGCTGCAGCGCAGAAAGGGACGTTCCTTCCAGACAGAGAGAACGACGAGCTCACATCATCCCTTGGGAATCCTGAGCACCCTGGACGGACACGAGGCACGCCAGGCTCCATTCCGTGGAGGGCTGGGTTTCCGGACGCAGGCGGTTACAAAAGCCAGGAGAGGAGAAAGAAAGTGCAGCAGTCCGAACTGCAGGCGCTTAAAGCAAGGGTACTCGGGATAGAGGAACGAGACGCAAATCGCAGCAAACAAACTGCCGAAGCTTCCCCTGAATGTGCCCCGCCATCTCAGTGGAGAAGCAGCGTGGCTTCCACCGAGCTGCTTTATCCGGAGCTTGTCTTGACTGCTCCTGCCAGCTATCCCGTGGATGCTATCACGGAGGCTCAAAATTGCCACCTTATGACGCAATGGATGAATATGAAGGTCAAGGCGGCTGTTGGCTCTGTTTTTCCTAATGAACCCGACGCAACTTTTCACTGCCAGCCGATTCCAGAAGGATATGCTAAGGTGATGGTGGATGAAATAACGGAGGGATTTGAGGACCTCCCGCTTGACCACCCTACCGGAGAAGGGGAGACTCGGCTGGGTTCTGCTCTGAAGACTCCATGCCTATGGAGGAAGGAGCTCATCAACCTTCCAAACAGGACGACTCCGCCTCCTCCTCCTCCTCCTCCGGCGAGTCAGGGCATTCCGCCTCCTCCACCGCCTCCTCCTCCGGTGAGTGCCGATCAGGGCCCTCGTTCGGCTCCTTCTCCGGCGCGTGGCGGCACTCCGCCTCCTTCTCCGCCTGCGCTGGTGCGCCCGAGCAGCCAGCCTACTCCTTCTCCGCCTCGTCAGCAAGGGCGGAAGAGACCCGCCGCCACTCCGGCAGCTGCTCCGGCGCATCGTAGTACTTCTCCTCCGCCTCGTAAGGAAGTCAATAAGACTGCCGCTCTGTCTGCTCTGCCGGCGTCTAGTAGTACAGCCAGAGGCGGGAGGAAATACAGATTCGGTCCTTCTCTGAAGACTCCAGAGAAGTTACCATACGAGAGGACCCCGGAGGAGAACGCGAGGATCGCGCGAACCGAGAAGGATGACTGGTTTCAAGGGTTGAAAGCACAGAGACATCCACCTCCGAAGGAGAAGGTAGATCCGGTGAAAGTGAAGTGCACTCTGGCTGCCCTGGCAAAACCACCCAAGTCTCCGCCGAAAGGCAACTATGAGCGCATTATTGGAAAGGCATTTGCCGAAGCGGAGCGGTCGGGAAGTACTGTCAGTGATCAAAGGATGAAAGAACGACGAGCTGGGAAACAAATTGCCCAGCTCGGCGAACAAGCAAAGCAATCGTGCCCCCCTCTCAAGGTGCCTAGCGTCGATCCGAGGATGGTGCCCGGTTATAACAATCTTGACGATTACCTGCCCGACGAAGTACATTACGATTTCCTGGACGTGCAGGTACACAGATACGAGTACGGGAATCCTCTCGTCAAAGATGAGAAATCTCTAACAACGATGATGCGAAGATTGGATGATTGGTACATGGAAATGTGCAGAGAGTCTGGGGGGAGGAGTACTTTGTATGCGAGAGTTAAACCGGAGCATGACCTTGTTGGAATTGATCTGTTGCCTATTCCATTTGAGGAGTTCTATCAGTTTTTCAATCAATTGGCCCTCGATAAAGCAACCCTCACCTGCTACTGTCTGTAAGTACTACTACATCTGTCATTAAGTCTCTCTATATAGGTCAGCTCTTTCATTGCATGTATTTATAATTATCCTCACTATATTATGCAGATTGATCATCGCCGAATTGAAGAAAAGACAAATCAGTGATATTGGGTTCATTAACACAAATCTCATAGATGCAGTTCAGGTTAAAGATCATGTTGCAGAAACCGAGGCCAACTTGCTACGATCATTCAAAATAAATGAAAACAAAGATATAATACTCTTTCCTTACAACTTCAAGTGAGTGTTACTGTCTTGTGCATATTCGGTTTCCCTTATATATTAGTCCAGATTATAGTAATGTAATTGATGAGTTATGCATGCATGCGCAGGTACCACTATGTTCTCCTAGAGATTAGGCTTGAGCAGGGAGTAGTAACTGTCTTGGAGTCTAAACGAAAAGATCCCCAGGAGTATGCGGACATGACTGAAATCCTCGAGAAGTAAGTTAAATCGATCATTATCCACCATATTAGCAACTTTGTTCATTTCCTGATATCAAGTAATTGTTTTCTTTTGTCTGGCAGGGTTTGGAGAAAATTCACCACAAAATCCCCGGGACTGCCGAAGATGCTGCAATTTAGATACCCAAAAGTAAGTACTAGAGTAGCATGTTCCGCGCGTCTCCTAGCTATTGATTCAAGCGCTAGTTTCATCAATACCATTTGGCATTCTTGCTTATCTGTTTGATTGACCTCTATTTCTTGTAAAGTGGTTGTGGCAGGAACAAGCGAATGGTTTCTGTGGATACTACGTTCGCGAGTCCATCCGCGACACGACCTGTGAGCGGGGCGGGTACTCTGACGAACAATATGAAGTGCGTAAGAAATAATATTCACAATTTTTGTTTATTACCATCATTTGTGTTGAGTTTCATTCATTCATATATATATATATATATATATATATATATATGTATGTATGTATGTATGTATGTATTGACCCCCTTCTTCAAATTAGATGTTTCGGCAGCGGGGTGAACTCCTAGCACCAGATCGCATGCGAGCAATTCAAGAGGAATTGGCGGCATTCTTTCTTGACCACGTGATCGCTGAAGACGGAGAATACTATGTGGACCATGCGTCCATAATGTAGGAGATTATTTTGTAAGAGATAATTATTGTATATATGTAGCCGGTAGTGTCGGACGATAGATATACGAGAACTTGTTGTTCGACCAATCTCTCGGAGAAGGAGAGGTGGTCGATATTACTTCTCTCTGTATGCATATATGTTCATGACGATCTTCTGTTTCCTTCGTTTGCTTACTAGCTAGTTAGCCTGCCTAGTCCTCTCTATACGTATGTATAGTACATAGCGTCGACCAAGCACGGACATAAGAGAGGACACTTCTCTCTATTAATTAGCTATCTAACACAATATATGAAATACCTAAATTAACCCCCCAAAACCCCCAACCCCCCCCCCCTATAAAAAAAACAAAAAACCCAGCCACAGAGATGCTGACGCGTGGAGGTCTATTGGTCCCGGTTGGTGCCACCAACCGGGACCAAAGACCCTCCTGCCTGGGCTCGGCGCACAGGCCACCTGGAGGCCCATCTGTCCCGGTTCTAGTTTGAACCAGGACTAAAGGGTGAGGGTATTAGTAACGACCCTTTAGTCCCGGTTCAGGAACCGGGACTAAAGGCCCTTACGAACTAGGACAAAAGACCGGTTTTCTACTAGTGTTGGCACGCATGTAGAAGGGGTCGACTATCACGATGTCCGGGGTCTTGTCTCTCATGATCCGCATCTCCATACTCAGCGAAAACATCCCAACGAAGGTATAGTGCAGCGGATGAAGGTTAAACATTGCAAAGATGTCATCAAATCGCAGGATGATTGTACCCCCGATGTCGCCATCCACAAAGCCCTTGCCCTCTGGCACCTTGGCCACGAAAACCGGGTATGCCACATCCTTCTCTTTGAGACGTCGCTTCTCCAAATAAAGAAGTTTGTCGTGCAGACTCCGCATAGCACCGGTTGCAGCATTGAGCATATTTGGCGGTAGCATCTCCCTACCCGCCACATGCACCCTCCTCGGGATATCCTTAGGTGCAGGTGGCCCGTCCTGAGCATGGATCGCACTCGGTGCCGGCTGGCTCGCACCAGCGCCCTTGTTAGTATTTCGTTTCTATCCCTTCTTCTTGATCTCCTGTAATGGGACCGAGTTCTGCTCACAGACCGCCTTCTTGAGCGTGTTGGGGCTGATAATATTTCGCACCTCAGCTATCTGAGGCTCGGTGAAGGCGGGAGCGGGAGGCGTGTCCTGAGAACTGAACGCTAGAAGACGCCTGTTGCAATTGGATTTCTCCACCGTACCAGCTAGATCGCGGTCGTCTTGGTTGGGTTCTTGAGAAAGAGGCCCGCAGAACTCGTCAGCGTACCCATGTTCGGCAAAGTACTTATCAACTTTGGTAAATGTACCGTCGTCGTTGTCGTCGCCGTCCGGATCCTATGCCATAGGGCAGTCCGGATCCTGTGCCATAGGGATGTCCGGCAGATCCAGTAGCGTTGCGGCGTTCTTGCCATGGCTTGGCGCCGGCACGACTTGCGGTCTTGTCTGTGGGGTGGTGTCCCCCGCCCCCAAATGAATCTGGCTCTTCGGCCAAAGCAGGGGCCAGTTTACGCAGGCGCTGAGGGTCATCTCATCTTCTTCGTCTGCCCCAGCGGGTCGAATCGGAGGTAACAGCTCGTCGCAGCCTGGCAGCACCCAAACCACTTCAACCCTATACATTGTGGGTGGCATCGGATTACCGTGGAACACGGGGTTGCCCGGGTCGAACGATTCTGCCCTTGGCGACATCGACCAACTCGACGCCCACGAAGTGCAGAAGAGTGCAAGGAACGTCGGCGGCGACCTGCGAAAACATGTAGGGCGTCAAGTATGCCCAGTCAAAGGCAAGGAGATGAAGTCACCGGCCTAGAGGCTTAGTTACCGTGATGCCGTCGAGCTCGACTAATGTCGAGGCACCGCCAACGGCGGGCGTGCAATTGACGGAGGGGCCGATTGCTGGCGAGGTGCCGACCGGCGAACACCCGGGTGCATTAAGCTCCAATGGCCGTGCCGGCGCCGGAGACACGAATACCGCCTCCGCCGGAGACATCAATGGGGCCGCCGGAGACACCAATGGCGCCGCCTGCACGGTGTGCGAGTTGCTGGCCGTGAAGCTGGGAACCGGGGGAGGCCCCTATTGGCCGCCCGCAATCCACGTCGTCAGCCCATGAATCAACGTAGGCACCATGGCGTTGAGCGCCGTTCCAAGTTGTTGTTGCACTTGCTCTTGGACAAGCTCTGGAATCCGCGCCACTTGTGCCTTGAGTGCTTCAACCTCGCGCGACTGGCTTTCGGAGCTGGTCTTTTTCTCCTTTCGCCCACCAGCGGTATAGTATGACGAACATTTTGTGGACAAGCCTTTGCCGGCCACACGACCAGCTGACGTCGGCTTATCGAGCTTATCCCTGTTTTTCATTACGTTCAGCGCCCTATTCAAAGGGGTGTCGAAAGGGGAGCTATGAGACGATCCCGCGCTACTACTTTCTTTGTCCTACGGAAGGAACCTGAACCATTTAGAAATATTGGGGATTAATTAGAGTGCAACCATATGGAGCTAATTACGCGGGGTTGTATTCCTTACCAGAACAAGCTCAAGCTCCTTGGTCTTCGGATCCGTGGTAAGCTCCTTTGTTAGGGTTTGTCGACGCCGAGGTATGATAAAAGCTAAGCTTTTATCATTTAGGGTTTGTCGACGCCGAGGCACCCTAAAATCCTAAGCATACATCATTTAGGTTCTCATCGACAACGAGGCACCCTAAAAGCCAAGGTTTCATCATTTAGGGTTTGTCGACGCCGAGGCACCCTAAATGCTAAGTTTTCATCATTTAGGGTTTATCGATGCCGAGGCACCCTAGGTTGGGCCTAATCACTTGGCACTAATCAGTTGGCTCTATTGCCACCTATGTTGGGTTTATCATCTAGGGTTTATCGATGCCGAGGAGAATTTCTAAGTTGGGCCTAATCACTTGGCTCTATTGCCACCTATGGATTAATGCAGCAAGAATAAAGGGGCAGTTGATCCTACTAAATTAAGTACTAAGATACCCCGGCCCATACATTAGTAGCAAGTACCTCATATGTCCGATTTGTAGTAAAGTCATGCTAAAATTCACGGAAAATTTCAGCATGACCTTTGCTGAAAATAGGACATATGGAGTACCCGAATTTGCCGGAACGGAAGTTAATCGACATTCCGGCAAACTCAAGGGCCTCTCGGGGTACCTGAAAAACATCACGACACGAAGGGCCTCTCAAGGGCCTCAAGCAGCAGCGGCGTCTCCCAGGACCCCATTTTTTTGCTAAATTTCTTTGAGCAACAATCAGAGCAGAAAATTCAGCATATTTCTATACAACAGCACTGTAAAGATGAAGAACAGTTCTACAGCAGCCCATCTTTGATCATCATCTTTGCATCTCTTTCTCAATGTGATCAGTAATGTAGACATATTCATGATCTAGTTTAGCAGCAGGTTGCAAATACTTAACTGTCTAGAACATCACAGCATGCACATTAATAAGAATAATGTAAACATTTGGCTTAGTTATAAGCATAGTATAATTCTTATAAACTGAAAGTGGAACTACTCACAATGAAGAAGTATTAGCAGATAGTTTGTCAACTCATGAAATAACATTTTTTTCAGCACAAAATGGATGCCATTTTATAACAATGCGTAGCATTAGTCAGACAGAGCTGAGCCTTTCACCACTATATAATATTGCCATATAACAACACATGTTCACTGGGTGCCAATATGCCAAAATATAAAAAAGAGGCATACAAGAGACCCATCGAAGACAACACATGACTAATGTTGTACTAAGACCAGTGACATAAACAAAGCACAACTGATGTGGTGCTAAACTGGATACTGATAAAGTTGCGAGGATGTGATGCTACACTACATTCTAATAAAGTTGGCAAGAGCACATCACTTGTAAGTGATACCCTGCTTCATTCACTATGTAAGAAACAAGTACATTGTAAGCATTGTATCAAAGCAATAACCAGAAGATACCACTGATGTATTAGCATTGTAATTTGTAAGCCAACAAAGTTATATAGGAAGTACAAGTACACAGGGAACTAAATACAAGACTCTCCACAGGCAATGAATAGCATCCTAAAGCACAAACTAGAATGTAAAGCAGTGCCAGTTGTAGTGCAGTGAAATGGCCAGCATGAATAAGCTACACTCATTACTGTAAACAGACAAGCAAAATAGTCATAGAATGTCTACATTACTGATCACTAACAAACAAGGCCTAGGAGAATAAACAAGCAAGAACCAGAACACCACCAGAGCTAGATAGATTATACGAAAATCAGTACACTAGCTAGTCGACAGACAGACTAATAGAGATGCGTAATTCACCAACCCTAGAACACGGGGGAAGAGGGCTATGGTACTCGCGGGAGGTAGCCTAGGGGGGAGGAGGGGAAGGGGGGAGAGTTGAGGAATCACCTGTGGGATAACGACAGACTGCCGTAGGAGGGCGCCGGCGTCGAGGAGGCGGCGGGCGGCAGCGCGTCGAGGAGGAGGCGGCACGTCGAGGAGGAGGCGACGCGTCGAGGAGGAGGCAGCGCGTCGAGGAGGAGGCGGCACGTCGAGGAGGAGGCGGCGTGTCGACCTTGCCACCCACCTTGGAGTCGGAACCCTAGGGCGTGCAGGTGCGGTGGACGGAGGGGGCGGCGCTCGCGGGGGAAGCGGGGCTCGGGGGGAGGCGGTGCTCGAGGGGGAGGAAGGGGAGAGAGAGGCGGCGGAGGCGCGTGGGCGGCTGCGGCGGACGGAGGCGGCGGATGGCGGGGGCGCGTGGGCTGCTGCGGCGGCGGCGGATGGCGGTGGTCGATCGAGGGGAATCTGGCGAGGGAGGGAGGGAGGACACAGTCCGAGGGCAGTAGGCGGCGGCGGTGGAGCTAGCGGGGGAGGGTGCGGGTGGGATCGAGATGGAGGGGGATCGGGATCGAGATGGAGGGGGGAATCGAGATCGAGATGGACATCGAGATCAAGTGTCCTCATGAATTCAAGAGGTGCCCATGAAATTTAAAAATATTCATGATATCAAAAAGTGCCTATGAAATACAATCGAGAAATGAAGACTGCGATTTAAATACAATCGATCTTAGCTAGCTATCTGTTCACAATCTTCTTGCCCTTCTTTTTCGCAAATGGAGTTCTTCCGTGGAACGGACGTCCTTTAGGTAGGGTGGTCCTGCTTCTTCTTGTGGTGTGTGCTTCTACTTCATCATCCTCGTCATGTTCGATCTTCGAGTCGCCGTACTTGTCGAAGTCTTGCTCATTGGCTACTCCATCCATTCCGATGATCTTCCTTTTGCCTCTCCTCACGACAACACGATTGGGCTTTGTCGGGTCAGTAATGAAGAAGCATTGGTCCACTTGGGAAGCCAGTACCCATGACTCAATTTCTCGCGGTGACGTTTGCGCCCGCGGTCTTGGATTTGGCTTGGGGTATAACCATGGTGGTGAAATACCGGTCTTCTTTTAGGATGCTCTTGGCCCATCTGACACGGAACATCAGGACCTTCTCTCCAGCGTAGCTCAGCTCCTAGATCTCCTTGATCCTTCCGTAGTATCTGTCCTTGTCGTTACCGGTGTAGGATTCCATCGTTACCCCGGAGTTCGATAACCATCGCTCTTCATGTCCTTGTTCTCGGTGTAGAATTTGTAGCCGTTGATATCGTATGCCTCATAGGTCATCAGGTTGTGCTCGGCGCCCTGTGACAAGGCAAATATGAGTTGTTCTTCCGCGGAAGAATCCTCATGTAAAGGGTATGACAGAAGCTTCTGCTTGAACCAACGCGTGAAACATGAGTTGTGCTCTTTGACTATATATCCGTTCGTCATCTGTTGGCCTCGGTCATTATACGTCTTCTCAATAAAGGTTTTTTGCTCTACCACCCAAGGATCGACCACGTCTATGTGTTGTAGCGCGACTAGGTTTGCTCTTTCAAAGTCGGCGAGTCGACCCTCGAAGTCGACATGCATTTCGCGGCGACCCTCACGGTGACCCCATCCAGCGAGCCTGCCGAGGTGCCTGTTGACGGGCAGACCAACGGGGTTCTCGATGCCTAGATAATTCGTGCAGTAGGAGATGCACTCTTCAGTCAGAAAGCCCCTGGCTATACTTCCCTATGGACATGACATGTTGCGAACGTATCCTTTGATGACACCATTCATCCTTTCGAACGACATCATGTTGTGCAGGAACGTCGGCCCGAGTTGGATGATATCCTCCACGATATGGACCAGCAGATGCACCATAACGTCGAAGAATGCGGGCGGGAAGTACATCTCAAGCTCGCATAGTATCACCACGATCTCTTCCTGTAGCCTTCTGAGTTGCCTCACGCCAATCGACTTCCGAGAGATGACGTCGAAAAAGTTGCATAGGCCAAATAGCGTTTCACGGACGTGCGCGTCCATGATCCCACGGATTGCAACTGGAAGTATCTGCGTCATTAGCACATGACAGTCGTGAGACTTCATCCGGCTCAACTTCTGCTTCGCTGGGTCTAGGTATCTGCTTATCTTCCCCACGTAACCGTAAGGAAGTTTTACTCCTACGAGGCAGGTGAAAAACTGCTCGATCTCCTCCTGACTTAGAGTGAAGCACGCGGGAGGGTAGTCACTTCCGGTCTTCTTGGCCTTTTTGCCTTTGCGACGAGTTTATGTGTCCTGCTTCGCCTCATCATCATCATCATCATCATCATCATCATCATCATCATTAGCGTGAAGCTCCTGCCTGATGCCCATTGATTTCAAGTCTGCCCTTGCTTTCGGCCCATCTTTGGTCCTCTCTGACATGTTGAGCAGGGTACCAAGCAGACTCTCGCACACGTTTTTGGTGATATGCATGGCATCAAGGCTGTGAGGTACACGGTGGATCTTCCAGTACGGCAAGTCCCAGAAAATAGACCTCGTTTTCCATACCTTCAGCAGCGGCTCCGGCGCCTTTTGCTTCTTTCCTGGCTCTAGCGCCTTTTGCTTCTTTCCCGGCAGTGGGCAATCTTTCCAATTTTTCAACAGCTCTTCTATTTCCTCGCCGCTCCTCGTACGCGGGCGTATTCGGGGTTCGGTTTCACCATCGAACAGATCCTTGCATTTCCTCCACGGGTCATCGTCGCGAAGCCACCTTCGATGTCCCATGAACACGGTTTTTGAAGACCCGGGATCTCTATCTAGCTGGCGATACGTTGTGTCATCCATGCACCTTACGCATCCAGAAAATCCGTGGACTACCTGCCCCGCGAGATATCCGTAACCGAGATAGTCGTGCACCGTCGTGAGCAGTGCGGCTCTCATAGGGAAATATTCTTTCTCTGCGGCGTCCCACGTATTGGCTGGCGTTTTCCATAGTGTGTCTAGCTCCTCTTTCAGCAGCCCCAGATACAGATTGATGTCGTTCCCTGGTTGTTTCGGCCCTTCAATTAGCATACTCATGTGAATGTACTTCCTCTTCATGCACAACCAGGGGGGAAGGTTGTACATCCACACAAACACAGGCCAGGTGCTATGTGTGCTTCTCTGGCTGCCAAACGGATTGACTCCATCGGTGCTCGTGCCCATCATGATGTTCCTTGGATCCTTCCCAAATTCCGGGTATTCGAAGTTCAACGCTTGCCACTGGCTCACATCCTTAGGGTGACTCAGCATCTTGCCTTTTTTATTTATCTCCGGATCATTTCCGTCATCTTCCCGCTTCTTCTCCTCCCTATCCGCGTGCCAACGCAGGAGCTTTGCTACCTTAGGGTCCGCAAAATACCGCTGCAAACGAGGAGTGATCGGCAAGTACCACACCGATTTTCGAGGAGCTTTCTTCCTCTTGTTGTATCGAGAGACGCCGCACACCGGACATATGGTAGACTCCGCGTGCTCGTCCCGATAAATGATGCAATTGTTCATGCACACATGGTATTTCACGTGCGGTAAATCCAGAGGACACACGATTTTCTTCGCCTCCTCGAAACTGGTCGGGCACTTGTTCCCCTTGGGAAGACGTTCGTGCCAGAATGACATGTTCTCGTCGAAGCATGCGTAGGTCATTTTGTGTTTTACCTTCATCTCCACAGCCATGAGCGTTACTTTCAGGCGGGTATCCTTGGGCCTGCATCCTTCATACAATGGAGTAACCGTGTCTATCTCAAGTTGATCCAGCTTGGCTTTCTCTCGGGCGGCAGCTCTGGCATTATCCGTCTGCTTGAGAAGCAGCTCTTGAATATGAGGGTCCTGCACCCAGCCTCCATCGTCGTCTGCTCCGGCATCTTCATCTTCATGATCATGCCCTTCGTCTTGTTCTTCCTCATCATCATGTACGACATCTTCTACATGATGACTGTGTACAGCATCACCGTCGTGATCATGTCCTGGAGATTCTTCATCTTCTCGCCCGCCCTCGCCGCGGTGGTACTTGTCTTGTTGCCCTTCCTCATTTCTTGCCCGACCCCCATGGACGACTTCATAGTCATCTTCATCACCTTGCCACCGATAGCCATCCATGAAACCACGCAAGAGCAGGTGGTCCCGCACCTGCCCGGAATCCGGTTCCGCAATAAGGCTCTTTAGCTTGCATCTTCGACACGGACATCTTATCTCCATCTTGTTGTTTTGAAGCATCTCGGCCTTCGCGGAGCTCAAAACCCTATTCACGATGCCTTCGGTCATCATGCGGACCATGGTCGCCTGCGGGGTAGAGCAAAACGATATTTTAGAACCAAGAAAAAATTTGGCATGACCTTCCCTAAAAATAGGACCAAAAAGAATGCATAGTGCCAAAATTCTCGCCGAAACGGAAATGAATCAACATTCCGGCAAAATATTGGCAACTATCGCATTTCAAATACCGGTACCTGCAAACACAAACATATATGCAACACCACAAACACATGCAACACCACAAACATATATAGATCTAGCTAGGCCACAAAAAGTGCATGTGCACGTTGTTGGAGCGAGCTAGGGAGAAAAAAAGTAGATCTACATCATGAAGATAGCTTTCCCCTTAATTACCTATCAAAAAAGGTAATTTCACCACTTAATTTTGATGAATCTATGGTGGAAATGAGGTGAGGAGGAGGAGGCAGCCGAATGCTTGGAGAAGGAGGTGGAGGGAATGAAGTGGGGAAAGTGAGTGGGTAGGTGTGACTGTCCAAAATATCTTGTTGGGGTCCCAGGTTACTAATGGCGCACCACCTGCAAATGCGCCATTAGTAACCCTGGTTACTAATGGCGCACCTGCAGCTGGTGCGCCCTTAGTAGTTTTGCAGAAAAGTAAAAAAATAATTTTTATACTAATGGCGCACCGTGGCACAGTGCACCATTACTAGTTTAAACTAGTAATGGCGCACTGTACAACGGTGCGCCATTAGTAGTTTTGCCAAAAAGTAAAAAAAATTATTTACTGGCGCACTCGGTCACCGGTGCGCCATTAGTAGTTCTAACTACTAATGGCGCACTTTGCCCGGATGCGCCATTAGTATGTTTGAAAAAATGAAAAAAATTGGTTTACTAGTGGTGCACCTTTTGCCTGGTGCACCATTAGTGTCTTCCACACTAATGGCGTATCTCCACCTGGTGCGCCATTAGTATATAGTAGTGGCGCACCACTTCTCTGGTGCGCCATTAGTGTCAATCCTATCTTTAGCCCTTTTCCTAGCAGTGTGAGAAGAATTTTGCTTATGTGGAGAGTAATAAAATTTCTATGCAAGTAGATCATGAAAAGAATGATTTAGGTGCTGGTTATATTGTTGAATTCATTCATGATGCTACTGAAAATTATTATGAGGGAGGAATATATGCTTGTAGGAATTGCAATAATATCAAGTTTCCTCTCTATGTGCTTAAAGTTTTGAAAGTTATGCTTGTTTTACCTTCCTATGCAAGTTGATTATTGTTCCCATAAGTTGTTTGCTCACAAAATCCCTATGCATAGGAAGGTGGGTTAGACTTAAATGTTCTAGTCATATTTTTCATGATGCTCTCTTTATGTTTCAATTCCTATCTTTTATGTGAGCATCATTGAAATCATAATGCCTAGCTAGGGGCATTAAACGATAGCGCTTGTTGGGAGGCAACCCAATTTTATTTTAGTTTCTTGCTTTTTGTTTCTGTTTAGAAATAAATAATCCATCTAACTTATGTTTAGATGTGGTTTTATATTTTAATTAGTTTTTGTGCCAAGTAGAACCTTTGGGAAGACTTGGGTGAAGTCTTTATGATCATGCTGTAAAAAACAGAAACTTTAGCGCTCACGAGATTAGCTTCAACTTTTTACTGGAGAGCTCTATTTAGTTGATTCTTTTTGCATATGATTACTAGACAAATTCCTAAGGTCCACCAATTTATTTTAGAATTTTTGGAGTTCCAGAAGTTTGCGTTAGTTACAGATTACTACAGACTGTTCTGTTTTTGACAGATTCTGTTTTTTCGTGTGTTGTTTGCTTATTTTGATGACTCTATGGCTAGTAAAATAGTTTATAATCCATAGAGAAGTTGGAATACAGCAGGTTTAACAGAAATATAAACAAAGAATGAGTTCATTACAGTACCTTGAAGTGGTGTTTTGTTTTCTTTCACTAACGGAGCTCGCGAGTTTTCTGTTAAGTTTTGTGTTGTGAAGTTTTCAAGTTTTGGGTAAAGATTCGATGGACTATGGAATAAGGAGTGGCAAGAGCCTAATATTGGGGATGCCTAAGGCACCCCAAGGTAATATTCAAGGATAACCAAGCGTCTAAGCTTGGGGATTCCCCGGAAGGCATCCCCTCTTTCGTCTCCGTTCATCGGTAACTTTACTTGGAGCTATATTTTTATTCACCACATGATATGTGTTTTGCTTGGAGCATCATTTACTTTTGATTAGTTTTTGCTTTATGTATTTTAGAATAGTGTTTTGCATCTCTAGTTTCAATAAAAGTGTCAAGGATAGCTTTTTCCATGATATCTGTGTTGCTGTTTGAAAATAGAAAGTTTACCGCTGTTGCAAAAATTCCCTAGAAAAGTCAGAATGTGATAAAATGTTGAAACCTTTTGCATAATAAGCTCTGATAAATTTAATACAGTGGGAAGTTGCTTTTATAATTTTTGGAGTTAGGGAAGTATGATGAATCTTTCATTCTTTACAGACTGTACTGTTTTGGCAGATTGCTGTTATGTTTGCATTGTTTGCATATGTTTGCTTGTTTAAGGATTCTATTTGATTATAGGAGTATTAAATATGCAGAGGCATTTAGTATGCAATGTTGAATAATAATTTTAGTGATTTTTTACAGTAGAAAATGATAAGGTTTTGCATTGGTTTATACTAACCTATCTCACGAGTTCTTGTTGAGTTTGGTGTGGAGGAAGCTTTGGAGATTTAGGAAACCATGATATGAGAGGAATTAAGGAGACACAAAAGCTCAATCTTGGGGATGCCCAAGGCACCCCAAGATAATATTTCAAGAAGTCTCAAGCATCTAAGCTTGGGGATGCCCCGGTAGGCATCCCACCTTTCTTCTTCAACAATTATCGGTTAGTATCGGTTGAACCTAAGTTTTTGCTTCTTCACATGATGTGTGCTATCCTTGAAATGTCGTTTTCTTTAGCTTTGATTGCTGTCTGAATGAAATACCAAGATCGGAAATTATTAAATGGGAGAGTCTTCACATAGTTGCATAATTATCCGACTACTCATTGATCTTCACTTATATCTTTCAGAGTAGTTTGTTACTGCTCTACTACTTCACTTATATATTTTAGAGCACAATGGTGGTTTTATTTTGAAGAAATAGATGAACTCTCATGCTTCACTTATATTATGTTGAGAGTCTTAAATAGCATGGTAATTTGCTTAAATAATCCTAATATGCTAAGCATATAAGATTTGTAAGAATTCTTATGAGTGTGTTGAATACTAAGAAAAGTTTGATGCTTGATAATTGTTTTGAGATATGAAGATGGTGATATTAGAGTCATGCTAGTTGATTAGTTGTGAATTTGAGAAATGCTTGTGATTCCCGTAGCATGCACGTATGGTGAATCGTTATGTGATGAAGTCGGAGCATGATTTATTTATTGATTGCCTTCCTTATGAGTGGCGGTCGGGGACGAGCGATGGTCTTTTCCTACCAATCTATCCCCCTAGGAGCATGCGCATAATACTTTGCTTTGATAACTTCTGGATTTTTTCAATAAGTATATGAGTTCTTTATGACTAATGTTTAGTCCAAGGATTATACGCACTTTTTCCCATCCTTCCACCGTTGCTAGCCTCTCTAATACCGCGCACTTTTCGCCGGTATCATACACCCACCATATACCTTCCTCAAAACAGCCACCATACCTACCTATCATGGCATTTCCATAGCCATTCCAAGATATATTGACATGCAACTTTCCACCGTTTCGTTTATTATGACACGCTCCATCATTGTCATATTGCTAGCATGATCATGTAGTTGACATCGTATTTGTGGAAAAGCCACCGTTCATAATTCTTTCATACATGTCACTCTTGATTCATTGCATATCTTGGTACACCGCCGGAGGCATTCACATAGAGTCATATTTTGCTCTAAGTATCGAGTTGTAATTGTTGAGTTGTAAGAAAAATAAAAGTGTGATGACCATCATTTTTAGAGCATTGTCCCAAGTGAGGAAAGGATGATGGAGACTATGATTCCCCCACAAGTCGGGATGAGACTCCGGACGAAAAATAAAAAAAGGAAAAAAAGAGGCCATAAAAACGAGAAAAGGCCCAAATAAAAAAATAAAAAAAATAAAAAAATGAGAGAAAAATAGAGAAGGGGCAATGCTACTATCCTTTTACCACACTTGTGCTTCAAAGTAGCACCATGATCTTCATGATAGAGAGTCTCTCATTTTGTCACTTTCATATACTAGTGGGAATTTTATGCCCTAGGTCTTCGTGAGCAAGCGAGTTGGATGCACACCCACTTAGTTTCTTTTGTTGAGCTTTCATATACTGATAGCTCTAGTGCATCCGTTGCATGGCAATCCCTGCTCACTAACATTAATATCTATTGATGGGCATCTCCATAGCCCGTTGAGACGCCTAGTTGATGTGAGACTATCTTCCCCTCTTTTTGTCTTCTCCACAACCACCATTCTTTTCCACATATAGTGTTATATCCATGGCTCACGCTCATGTATTGCGTGAAGATTGAAAAGGTTTTGAGAATGTCAAAAGTATGAAACAATTGCTTGGCTTGTCATCGGGGATGTGCATGATTTCAATACTTTGTGTGGTGAAGATAGAGCATAGCCAGACTATATGATTTTGTAGGGATAACTTTCTTTGGCCATGTTATTTTGAGAAGACATAATTGCTTTATTAGTATGCTTGAAGTATTATTATTTTATGTCAATATGAAATTTTGCCTTGAATCTTTCGGATCTGAATATTCATATCACAATTAATAAGAATTACATTGAAATTATGCCACCTAGCATTCCACATAAATTTTTTTATCATTTACCTACTCGAGGACGAGCAGGAATTAAGCTTGGGGATGCTTGATACGTCTCCAACGTATCTATAATGTTTTATTGCTCCATGCTATGTTATCTACTATTTTGGGCAATATTGGGCTTTATTATCCACTTTTATATTATTTTTGGGACTAACCTATTAACCGGAGGCCCAGCCCAGGTTTGCTATTTTATGCCTATTTTGGTGTTTCGAAGAAAAGGAATATCAGGCGGAGTCGAAATGGAACGAAATCAACTAGAGAAGTTATTTTTGGAAGGAAACCTACCGGATAGACTTCGACCCTACGTCAGAAGATGAAGGAGGTGCTCACGAGGGTAGGGGGCGCGCCCACCCCCCTGGGGCGCGCCTCCCTGCCTCGTGGCCCCCCCTTTGGTCCACCGACGTACTCCTTTAACCCATATATACCCACGTATCCTAAAACTTCCAGAACAGAGATTAGATCGGGAGTTCCACCGCCGAAAGCCTCTGTAGCCACCAAGAACCTCTCGGGACCCTGTTCCGGCACCCTGCCGGAGGGGGGAACCCTCACCGGTGGCCTTCTTCATCACCCCGATGCTCTCCATGACGAGAAGGGAGTAGTTCACCCTCGGGGCTGAGGGTATGTACCAGTAGCTATGTGTTTGATCTCTCTCTCTCTCTCTCTCTCTCTCTCTCTCGTGTTCTTGATTTGGCACAATCTTGATGTTTCGCGAGATTTGCTATTATAGTTGGATCTTATGTTTCTTCTCCCCCTATTCTCTTTTGTAATGGATTGAGTTTTCCCCTTGAAGTAATTTTATCGGATTGAGTCTTTAAAGACTTGAGAACACTTGATGTATGTCTTGTCATGTGTATCTGTGGTGACAATGGGATATCACATGCCACTTGATGTATGTTTTGGTGACCAAGTTGCGGGTTCCGCCCATGAACCTATGCATAGGGGTTGGCACACGTTTTCGTCATCATTCTCTGGTAGAAACATTGGGCACTCTTTGAAGTACTTTGTGTTGGATTGAGTAGATGAATCTGAGATTGTGTGATGCATATCGTATAATCATACCCGCGGATACTTGAGGTGACATTAGGGTTTTGGTTGATTTGTATCTTAAGGTGTTATTCTAGTACGAACTCTAGGGATGTTTGTGACACTTATAGGAACAGCCCAACGGATTGATTGGAAAGAATAACTTTGAGGTGGTTTCGTACCCTACGATAATCTCTTCGTTTGTCCTCTACTATTAGTGACTTTGGAGTGACTCTTTGTTGCATGTTGAGGGATAGTTATACGATCCAACTATGTTATTATTGTTGAGAGAACTTGCATTAGTGAAAGTATGAACCCTAGGCCTTGTTTCCTAGCATTGCAATACCGTTTTACGCTCACTTTTACCACTTGTTACCTTGCTGTTTTTATATTTTCAGTTTACAAAAACCTATATCTACCATCCATATTGCACTTGTATCACCATCTCTTCGCCAAACTAGTGCACCTATACAATTTACCATTGTATTGGGTGTGTTGGGGACACAAGATACTCTTTGTTATTTGGTTGCAGGGTTGCTTTAGAGAGACCATCTTCATCGTACGCCTCCCACGGATTGATAAACCTTAGGTCATCCACTTGAGGGAAATTTTCTACTGTCCTACAAACCTCTGCACTTGGAGGCCCAACAACGTCTACAAGAAGAAGGTTGTGTAGTAGACATCAATCAGACAGTAGCAGATTTCCCTCAAGTGGATGACCTAAGGTTTATCAATCTGTGGGAGGCGTAGGATGAAGATGGTCTCTCTCAAACAACCCTGCAACCAAATAATAAAGAGTCTCTTGTGTCCCCAACACACCCAATACAATGGTAAATTGTATAGGTGCACTAGTTCGGCGAAGAGATGGTGATACAAGTGCAATATGGATGGTAGATAAAGGTTTTTGTAATCTGAAAATATAAAAACAGCAAGGTAACTAATGATAAAAGTGAGCGTAAATGGTATTGGAATGCTAGGAGACAAGGCCTAGGGTTCATACTTTCACTAGTGCAAGTTCTCTCAACAATAATAACATAATTGGATCATATAACTATCCCTCAACATGCAACAAAGAGTCACTCCAAAGTCACTAACAGAGGAGACCAAATGAAGAGATTATGGTAGGGTACGAAACCACCTCAAAGTTATCATTTCTGATCGACCTATTCAAGAGTCCGTACTAAAATAACACGAAGCTATTCTTTTCGTTCAATCTATCATAGAGTTCTGTCAGGATCGGATTTTCGGGATATAATTTCCAGAAAATGGCCCTTGTGCTCACCAGCCCCAGGATTACTGTTAGCTGATGAGGCACCAACTTGATACAGAAATTCCAAGCAAAAATACATAATATGTAGTACAAGACCATTCTGGCCTGTGGGTACAACAATTGGTTTCTAGTGGTTGATGGCGGAAGCGGTTTGTGGTTCACCACGGTCTATGGGACTCCATTTCCCCACAGAAACAGCTGACCAGGTTAACTCCTATCTTCGCGAGGCTGCTATCTCCATTGCGTAGGTTCCGAGGATGTCATCGCAACACTCCTCTCCAAGCAAGCAATCTGGCCAAGAGAATAGCCAGGGACAGGCCAGTGAGTACTTTTGAATGTACTCGCAAACATTATGAACACAATTATAATATAGCAATCGATAATCATGCTCTGAAAACATTCTATAAACACAACGTCAGTCATGGCAATGAAATCCCTGATGCATGCACGCAAGTTATTCATATTGCAACATGAATAGGCAATAACAGAATAGTAATAAAATGCACCGATCGGATGTCTGAAGCGACGTCTCGAAAGGATTGGTAAATAACGAGCATGCCTTAGTCGGGCGTCTGAGCGACACCACATAAAGGGCTTATAAGGTAATTAAGTATCAGGCATGCCACAGTCGGGCGTCTCAGCGACACCACATAAAGGGCTTATAAAGTAAATAACAAGCATGCCACAGTCGGGCGTCTCAGCGACACCACATAAAGGGCTTATAAAGTAAATAAATAACAAGCATGCCACAGTCGGGCGTCTGAGCGACACCACATAAAGGGATTTATAAGGTAATTAAATAATAGGTATGCCACAGTCGGGCGTCTGAGCATAAAGGGCTTATAAAGTAAATAAATAATCACCGTGAATATCCGGGAGGTCGAACCGTCCCAGGGATATTCATTATTTCAAAAAATACAGTTGGTTAGTCCACAACAATAATAATCAGAACCATCATATATCACAAGTGAAAATCCATATGTTCTGGTTGAATAGTTTCTCCTCCGAAGAACGACACTAAGACCGACACTTGACCCATCCCAGACTGTAGTCCTTACCCATGGACACGGCTATTCGAATAGATTTAGTACCTCTGCAGAGGGTGTACTCTTTACCCACGAGTAACGGATTTCTTTAGTCCATCGGGACTAATTCCGTCTACGGTCTTTTAGTAAAAAACACACCTGACTTGCACACACCAGCTTAACTTTACTTGTGTCAGGAATCATCCGCGACACTTGTTAAGCAAAACACTAAGTGGGGAGGCTACAACCTCGCGTAGCATGTCATCAAATTTCTATCGCGCGCTCTAAGGGGTGCCCCCCTCTCGGTCCCAACCAGATACACCCATGCTCCCGTACCAGGTGGCATGTCTACCGGATGCAGCCGGTATCTTCCACCATGGCCTCTCTGTACGGTGTGTGCCAAGACAAGGGTTAACAACTTACTGAACCATAACCTACCTACGGCAGGGACTAGTGGCGTTACCGAACAAGACTCGATCTACGGCTGACTCAGGAGGCTTAGATATTCCCTGCATGATATGCATAGCAAAATTATTTCAACTAACATAATCACCACTCACTATACCTTACTATGCCATACAGGACATAACCGTCCCGACGAAGACCGGAGACAAGCTCACGCCTACCCAAGGCAGAGGCTTTCCCGGATTTCTTTCCGGCATGCATGCAAGGCATACGAGGTTGATTACCTTCACACGTATATTCACTTCCAACAGTAAGGAAGTCTCCAATAATGCACTTGTGCAAAAGATCGTATCACCACAAAATAAAGGGTCCTTTGTACCGAGGGGGGGGTGTTATAATCAATTTACTATCACACCCAAAATATTATGCCAGGGTTCAGAATGCTTGCCTTCAAAGTGTGGAGAGGTGGGGGTGCTCTCCAAAACTTTTTGGAAGTTTTCTTCTCTTCCAAAAATCCTATTTCAAAAATATTGGAATTAACTCACAACTTCAAAACAGCACAAAAAAGTTGTTTGAAATTTTTTTCAAATACATCTTAAAATAAACTAGACAGAATTTGAGAGATGTAGGAAAAAGAATCAATTCATTTGGAGTTATATTTAAGAAGTTATAGCCAGTCAAAGATTTGGTCAAAATCTGTTTTTAAATAAAGATATAAAAGAAAACGCTTCAGACAAGAATGCGTTTTTGGAGCGGAGGAAACATACTGGGGTGGTTTATGCTTTCACTTAAACACGTGGACCGGTGCGGGGGTCATTGACAGTGGGTCCACGGGGCCCACCGGTCAGGTTTGACAAGGCCCCTTTCCCTCTTCTTCCTTTGCCCGAGCGGGAGGCGGGACTCCGGCGACGCTCGCCGGTGAACGGTGGCACCTCTCGAGAAACGGAGGCCACCCGCGGGCTCAGGGGGTCGAGGCGGTCCCTCCGGTGGTCGTCACGGTCCCTGGGGTGGTCGAAGCTACCGGCGGCGAGCTCCGCAGCGGGTGGTGGCCGTCGGGCAAAGTGAGTTTTCGCCTGCGGTGAGTCCCGAACAAAATTGAGTAGGGGGTTGGACTCAAGAGAGGGAGAGGAAGCTCCTGGTGAAGAGAGTGGAGAGGGGGAGGCCCTGGTGGCGCCGGAATGGCCGGGGAAGTGGCGGCGGCAGGAGTTGCCGTAGAGGAAGAAGGCGACCCCCCTGGCTACAGGTGGGTCAGTGAGGGAGTGAGAGAGGCTGCGTGAGGCCTGGACGAGCTCGGGGGTACTATTTATAGCGCATCCATGGCGGTTCCGCGGTCGAGGATAAGGTCGCCGGCGAACCGCCTCTTTGTAGTGGTCAGTGCGACGTGGCGGTGACGAGCGCTTGCTGACGAGCGAGGGGATAAGCTTGCGCGGCTCCCAGGGGCAGGTGGCGAGCCGGGGTGGCTCGGGCGGCGCCGACCGGGGCAGGAGCCACTGTGGCCGGCCGCTAGCAGCCATGGCCGACCTGACGGTGGCCTTGTGCGGCCCCAAGGAAGAGCTTGGGCGTTTCCTGCGAGTGGATGAGGTCGGGGGCGGCTCTGCGGGCGAGCAGGGGTTGGTGGCGGGAAGTGGGCGCGACGCGGCGGCTCAGGTGCACGTGCGTGCAAAACGCACGCTCTGGGCGCGCCCAGAGCACGCCCGGGATGTGTTCGACGAATTGCCAGTGCATGCTAGAGGTCGCGGGTGAGGCTGGCAAGAAACAGGGCTAGGTTAGAGTTAGCAAGAAGGTAAATGGACATGGTGGTTAGGTTAGGTTTTCAAGTTTATAATGCAAATAAAAACTCATGCCAATTCTGTCCATGCTCTCAAGGTGTTTGACAAAATGCCACAGGCACCTAGCCATTTCTTAGTGTGGCCAATTCTTCCAGATTGAGGTCTCTTTGGATGCACAAGAGGGTGGTGAGGTTAGTTTGTAAAAATCACAAACTTGTTAGTGCAAGTTTTGCAAAACTTCAATTCTGGACAGGAGGTAAATGGTATCATCTCATGAACCAAAATTATTCCAATGGTTGCATGCTCTTGGACTTAGGGGTTTTGTAGGGTGGTCTATGAGAAGGAGAAAGAATCAAGGGCAAAAGAGCAAGCAAAAACTATGGTTGTTGTACAAACCATCAAGTTGGACCAGAATGCAAAAGAGGGTGATTCACTCAAATTTTTCAAAGGACATAACTGGGTTTTTGCATAAAGTTGGACTGCATGCTACCACTGACATCCCATAATTTTGGTGGAGGCTTTTAAGAAGTATTTAAATAGGTTGTAGTGCAAATCTGTCCACTTGACTAGAATTGAAAATATGGTGTAGAGCTCAAAATACTCAATGGACAGAAGATATTTTTGCATAAAAGTGGTTTAAAAACATCACATGACATCTCCAAATTTTGGTTGGAAATTTAAACAATTTTATCACAGGGTTGGAGTTCAAAATGGTACCCTAAAACCATGGGGGACCATTTTTAAAGAAATAAAGATCAGGTAAATGATTATATAATAAATTTCTCTCATGAAAAGAAAAGTTTTCTTGAGAGGGTACACAAGTCCAACAAAACATTTGGGAAGTTTCTTTCACTTGGGGTAAAAACTCCATAATAACCAAGAAAAGAAAGATTCTGAAATCAAGAAAACCAGAGAATGAAACGTTATATTTCCTCGCAAGATTTTTAATGAACAAAACATATTAAATTTTTTTGGGGTGTCACAAGTTCGTAATAGAATAACACCACAAGACACAAATCAACCAAAACCCTAATGTCACCTAGATACTCCAATGTCACCTCAAGTGTCCATGGGTATGATTATACGATATGCATCACACAATCTCAGATTCATCTATTCAACAAACACAAAGAACTTCAAAGAGTGCCCCAAAGTTTCTACCGGAGAGTCAAGACGAAAACGTGTGCCAACCCCTATGAATAGGTTCATGGGCGGAACCCGCAAGTTGATCACCAAAACATACATCAAGTGAATCAATAGAATAACCCATTGTCACCACGGTTATCCCACGCAAGACATACATCATGTGTTCTCAAATCATTAAAGACTCAATCCGATAAGATAACTTCAAAGGGAAAACTCAATCCATTACAAGAGAGTAGAGGGGGAGAAACATCATAAGATCCAACTACAATAGCAAAGCTCGCAATACATCAAGATCGTATCACCTCAAGAACACGAGAGAGACAGAGAGAGAGATCAAACACATAGCTACTGGTACATACCCTCAGCCCCGAGGGTGAACTACTCCCTCCTCGCCATGGAGAGCGCCGGGATGATGAACATGGCCACCGGTGTGGGATCCCCCCTCCGGCAGGGTGCCGGAACAGGGTCCCGATAGGTTTTTGGTGGCTACAGAGGCTTGCGGCGGCGGAACTCCTGATCTCTTCTGTTTCCCGAAGGTTTTAGGGTATATGGGAATATACAGGCGAAAGAAGTCGGTAAGGGGAGCCACGAGGGGCCCACGAGGGTGGAGGGCGTGCCCAGGGGGTGGGCGCCCCCCTGCCTCATGCTCTCCTCGTTGATTCCTTGATGTGTACTCAAAGTCCCCTGGATTGCTTCCTTTCCAAAAATAACTTTTCCGAAGGTTTCATTCCGTTTGGACTCAGTTTGATATTCCTTTTCTGCGAAACACTGAAACAAGGGAAAAAACAGAAACTGGCACCGGGCTCTGGGTCAATAGGTTAGTCCCAAAAGTAATATAAAAGTGCATAGTAAAGCCCATTAAACATCCAAGATGGATAATATAATAGCATGAATACTTCGTAAATTATAGATACGTTGGAGACGTATCAGAATCCCCAAGCTTAATTCCCGCTCGTCCTCGAGTAGGTAAATGATAAAAGAAAGAATCTATGAAGTGTGAATGCTAGCAGGTGCACAAGTTTGATCAATGATAATTCACCTTTTCGAACATCATTATATGTCATAACAGTAGCTTATCTCATAAAACTTTTCATGATCAAGTAATAAACTTTTCACATGTTAAAGTATAGATCATAAACCTTCTTGAAAACTAACAAACCGTGTTATTAGTCATCAAACAATTACAATTTATCTTATTTTCAAGAAGAGTCTCTGTCAGAGCTTTGATTTAGCAAACTCCACATACTCAACTATCATTTAGTCTTTCACAATTGCTAACATTCACGCGATATTTATGGGTTCAAAGTATTAATCAGACACAAAGAAAGATAGGGGCTTATAGATTCGCCTCCCAACCTTTTACCTCAAGGGTAATGTCAACAATAATAGCTCGTGATGCCTTACATCCAATTGGATATCTATATATCAAAATCTTTCCATCACGAGGTGCTTGCCAAAGGATAAAATGAAAAAAGGAAAGGTGAAGATCACCATGACTCTTGCATAAAAGTAAAAGATAGGCCCTTCGCAGAGGGAAGCAGAGGTTGCCATGCGCTTTTATAGTTCGATGCACAAAATCTTAATGCGAGGCAACGTCACTTTATATTGCCACTTGTGATAGGGACCTTTATTATGCCCTCCATCGGTTTTATTGCTTCCATATCACAAGATCGTATAAAGCTTATTTTCTCCACACTAAAAGATCATACATATTTAGAGAGCAATTTTTATTGCATGCACCGATGACAACTTACTTGAAGGATCTTACTCAATCCATAGGTAGGTATGGTGGACTCTCATGACAATACTGGTTTAAGGATGTTTCGAAGCACAAGGTATCTCTACTTTGTGCAAGGAATTTGGCTAGCATGAGGGGGAAAAGGCAAGCTCAACTTGTTGGGCGATCCATGACAATATAGTTTATTTCGGATATAAGAAAACATAACCCATTACGTTGTATTCCATGTCCAACATCAACCTTTTAGCATGTCATATTTTAATGAGTGCTCACAATTACGAAATATGTCCAAGATAGTATATTTATATGTGAAATCTCTCTTCCTTCAATATTCTTTCATGAATTGTTCAAGTGACCAATACAATGTTTGCTAACCTTCAAGAAATTTACCACATCTACTTCTTATATGTAAAGTCATTACTCCCCATGGGATAAGCATATGAAACATGTATAATTTTAGATTTATGACATTCAAATCATTCAACCATTTACTCATAGGATATAAGTGAAGCACACGAGTAAATGACAAACTACTCCAAAAAGATATAAGTGAAGATCAATGGGTAGTTAAATAATTATGCAGCTATGTGAAGACTCCCTCTCATTTAATAATTTCAGGTATTAATATTTTATTCAAACAGCAAGCAAAGCTAAATAAAATAAAATTATGCTCCAATCAAAACACATATCATGTGGTGAGTAAAAATATAGCTCCAAGTAAAGTTACCGATGAACAAAGACGAAAGAGGGGATGCCATCCGGGGCATCCCCAAGCTTAGGCTCTTGGTTGTCCTTGAATATTACCTTGGGGTGCCTTGGGCATCCCCAAGCTTAGGCTCTTGCCACTCCTTATTCCATAGTCCATCGAATCTTTAACCCAAAACTTGAAAACTTCACAACACAAAACTCAACAGAAAACTCGCGAGCTCCGTTAGCGAAAGAAAATAAAACACCACATCAAGGTACTATAATGAACTCATTATTTATTTGTATTGGTGTTAAATATACTTCATTCCAAGTTCTCTATGGTTTATAAACTATTTTACTAGCCATAGATTCATCAAAATTAGCAAACAACACACGAAAAGCAGAATCTGTCAAAAACAGAACAATCTGTAGTAATCTGTAACTAACGCAAACTTCTGGAACTTAAAATATTCTACCAAAATAGGAAGACCTATAAAATTTGATTATTGATCTTCTTCAATTGGAATCACTATTTTATCACGTTCCAGTGATTTTAAACAATTGTTTTCGTGAACAGTAAGTTTCTGGAATTTTCAGCAAGATCAAATAACTATCATCCAAGAAGATCCTATAGGTTTAACTTGGCACAAACACTAATAAAAACATAAAAGAACATCTAAAAAGAAGCTAGAAGAATTATTTATTACTAAACAGAACCAAAAAGCAAGAAACTAAAATAAAATTGGGTTGCCTCCCAACAAGCGCTAACGTTTAACGCCCCTAGCTAGGCATGATGATTTCAATGATGCTCACATAAAAAATAAGAATTGAAACGTAAAGAGAGCATCATGAAGAATATGACTAGCACATTTAAGTCTAACCCATTTCCTATGCATAGGGATTTTGTGAGCAAACAACTTATGGGAACAATAATCAACTAGCATAGGAAGGCAAAATAAGCATAACTTCAAAACTTTAAGCACATAGAGGGAAAATTTCCCTCAAGTGGATGACCTAAGGTTTATCAATCCGTGGGAGGCGTAGGATGAAGATGGTCTCTCTCAAACAACCCTACAACCAAATAACAAAGAGTCTCTTGTGTCCCCAACACACCCAATACAATGGTAAATTGTATAGGTGCATTAGTTTGGCGAAGAGATGGTGATACAAGTGAAATATGAATGGTAGATAAAGGTTTTTGTAATCTGAAAATATAAGAACAGCAAGGTAACTAATGATAAAAGTGAGAGTAAATGGTATTGCAATGCTAGGAAACAAGGCCTAGGGTTCATACTTTCACTAGTGCAAGTTCTCTCAACAATAATAACATAATTGGATCATATAACTATCCCTCAACATGCAACAAAGAGTCACTCCAAAGTCACTAATATAGGAGGACAAATGAAGAGATTATGGTAGGGTACGAAACCATCTCAAAGTTATCCTTTCTGATCGATCTATTCAAGAGTCCATAGTAAAATAACACGAAGCTATTCTTTCCGTTCAATCTATCATAGAGTTCGTACTAGAATAACACCTTAAGACACAAATCAACCAAAACCCTAATGTCACCTAGATGCTCCAATGTCACCTCAAGTATCCATGGGTATGATTATACGATATGCATCACACAATCTCAGATTCATCTATTCAACAACACAATGAACTTCAAAGAGTGCCCCAAAGTTTCTACCGGAGAGTCAAGACGAAAACATGTGCCAACCCCTATGCATAGGTTCATGGGCGGAACCCGCAAGTTGATCACCAAAACATACATCAAGTGAATCAATAGAATAACCCATTGTCACCACGGTTATCCCACGCAAGACATACATCAAGTGTTCTCAAATCATTAAAGACTCAATCCGATAAGATAACTTCAAAGGGAAAACTCAATCCATTACAAGAGAGCAGAGGGGGAGAAACATCATAAGATCCAACTACAATAGCAAAGCTCGCGCTACATCAAGATTGTATCACCTCGAGAACACGAGAGAGAGAGAGAGAGAGAGAGAGAGAGAGAGAGAGATCAAACACATATCTACTGGTACATACCCTCAGCCCTGAGGGTGAACTACTCCCTCCTCGTCATGGAGAGCGTCGGGATGATGAATATGGCCACCCGTGAGGGATCCCCCCTCCGGCAGGGTGCCGGAACAGGGTCCCGATTGGTTTTAGATGGCTACAGAGGCTTGCGGCGGCGGAACTCCCGATCTCTTCTGTTTCCGAAGGTGAGGGAGTCCTGGATTAGGGGGTATCCGGATAGCCGCACTATAACCCTTGGCCGGACTCTTGGACTATGAAGACACAAGATTGAAGACTTCGTCCCGTGTCAGGATAGGACTTTCCTTGGCATGGAAGGCAAGCTTGGCGATACGGATATGTAGAGCTCCTCCCATTGTAACCGACTCTGTGTAACCCTAACCCTCTCCGGTGTCTATATAAACCGAAGGCTTTTAGTCCATAGGACAGAACAACAATCATACCATAGGCTAGCTTCTAGGGTTTAGCCTCTCTGATCTCATGGTAGATCTACTCTTGTACTACCCACATGATAAATATTAATCAAGCAGGAGTGGGGTTTTACCTCCATCGAGAGGGCCCGAACCTGGGTAAAAACATCGTGTCCCTTGTCTCCTGTTACCATCCGCCTAGACGCACAGTTCGGGACCCCCTACCCGAGATCTGCCGGTTTTGACACCGACATTGGTGCTTGCATTGAGAGTTCCTCTGTGTCGTCACTTTTAGGCCCGATGGCTCCTCCAATCATCAACAGCGATGCGGTCCAGGGTGAGACTTTTCTCCCCGGACAGATCTTCGTATTCGGCGGCTTCGCACTACGGGCCAACTCGCTTGGCTATCTGGAGCAGATCAAAAGCTACGCCCCCGGCCATCAGGTCAGATTTGGAAGTTTGAACTACACAACTGATATCCATGGGGACTTGATCTTCGACGGATTCGAGCCACAGCCAAGCGCGCCGCATTTTCACGATGGGCATGATCTAGCTCTGCCACCGAACAGTGCCCTGGAGGCCGCACCCGTGTCCGCTCCGACCCTTAGTTCGGAGCCGACTGCGCCAATCGAGGACGGGTGGCTGGACACTGCCTCGGGGGCTGCAATCTCTACGGCGATCGAGCCAAACACCAGCCTTATCCTCTGCGAAGCCCATGACTCCAAGGTGTCGGACTCTTCTCCGGACTCTGAACCCTCCGCGCCCCTACCAATCGAATCCGATTGGGCGCCGATCATGGAATTCACCGCCGCGGATATCTTTTAGCACTCGCCCTTCGGCGATATTCTGAATTCACTAAGGTCTCTCTCTTTGTCAGGAGAGTCTTGGCCGGATTATGGCCAACAGGATTGGGATACGGACGGCGAATAAATTCGATGCCCACCCACCACCCACTTCATAGCCACTGTCGATGATATAACTGACAGGCTAGACTTCGACTCCGAAGACATCGACGGTATGGACGACGATGTAGGAGACGAACAGGGACCAGCGCCTATAGGGCACTGGAAAGCCACCTCGTCATATGACATATATATGGTGGATACACCCAAAGAAGGCAATGGCGACGGAACAACGGGGGATGACCCCTCCAAGAAGCAACCCAAGCGCCGGTGTCAGCGGCGCCGCTCTAAGTCCCGCCAAAGCAGAAACGGTGATTCCGGCATGGGAGATAACAACACCCCGGACAGTGCCGAAGACAACCCCCTCTAGCAGGATTCAACACAGGAGGATGGAGAAGCCAGCCCTCATGAGAGAGCGGCAGACAGATAGGTAGAGGACGATAATTACATGCCTCCCTCCGAAGACGAGGCAAGCCTCAGCGACGACGAATTTGTCGTGCCTGAGGATCCCGCCGAACAAGAGCGGTTTAAGCGCAGGCTTATGGCCACGACGAGCAGCCTTAAGAAAAAACAACAACAACTTAGAGCTGATCAAGATTTGCTAGCCGACAGATGGACTGAAGTCCTTGCGGTCGAGGAATATAAACTCAAACGCCCCTCCAAGAGCTACCCAAAGCGCAGGCTACTACCCCGATTAGAGGAGGAAGAACTTAAACCTACATCACCAGCGCATGATGCGGCTGACCGACCACCTCGTGGCCGCGACAGAGAGGCCTCACGGCCCTCCGCTCAAGCCGCACCCCGGCATCGCTCAAAAAATACCAAGGCATGGGGAAACGCGCTAGACCTGCGCGATATGTTGGAGGACAAGGCAAGGCAAACAAGATCGATCTACGGATCGCGTGGGCGCCCCACTACACGAGATGATAACCGTCACGCCGGATACAGCAAATCCGGCTGGGCCGAACACAGCAGACAAAGCTCATTGGAGCTACGTCGTGATATAGCCCAGTACAGAGGCGCTGCACACCCACTATGCTTCACAGATGAAGTAATGGATCATCAAATCCCCGAGGGTTTCAAACCCGTAAACATTGAATCATACGATGGCACAGATCCTGCGGTATGGATCGAGGATTATCTCCTTCATATCCACATGGCCCGTGGCGATGATCTACACGTCATCAAATACCTCCCACTCAAGCTTAAAGGACCAGCTCGGCATTGGCTTAATAGTCTGCCATCAGAATCAATTGGTTGTTGGGAGGACCTGGAAGCCGCATTCCTAGACAATTTCCAGGGCACCTATGTGCCACCACCAGACGCCGATGACCTAAGCCACATAATTCAGCAGCCAGAGGAATCGGCCAGACAATTCTGGACACGGTTCCTAACCAAGAAAAATCAAATGTCGAATGTCTGGACGCAGAGGCCCTCGCAACCTTAAAACATAACATCCGTGACGAGTGGCTTGCCCGGCACCTAGGACAGGAAAAGCCGAAATCCATGGCATCCCTCACGACACTCATGACCCGCTTTTGCGCGGGAGAAGACAGCTGGCTAGCTCGTAGGAATAACTTGACCAAGAGCCCTGGTAATTCGGATACCAAGGACAGCAATGGCAGGTCGCATCGCAACAAGCACAAGCACCACATTAACGGCGACAATGCTGAGGATACGGCAGTTAATGCCGGATTCAGAGTCTCTAAACCCGGGCAGCGGAAAAAGCCATTCAAGATAAATACTCCGGGCCCGTCCAGTTTGGACCGAATACTCGATCGCTCGTGCCAGATACACGGCACTCCCGAAAAACCAGCCAATCACACCAACAGGGATTGTTGGGTGTTCAAGCAGGCAGGCAAGTTACATGCCGAAAACCGAGACAAGGGGCTGCATAGCGATGACAAGGAGGAGCCCCGGTCGCTGAACAATAGTGGACATAAGTGTTTTCCCCCACAAGTGCGGACGGTGAACATGATATACGCAACCCACATCTTCAAGAAGGAGCGGAAGCGTGCGTTAAGGGACGTATACGCGTTGGAGCCAGTCGCCCCAAAGTTCAACCCATGGTCCTCCTGCCCAATCACTTTTGATCGAAGGGACCACCCCACTAGCATCCATCATGGCGGATTTGTCGCCTTGGTTCTAGACCCAATCATTGACGGATTTCACCTCACTAGAGTCTTTATGGATGGTGGAAGCAGCCTGGACCTGCTTTATCAGGATACAGTGCGGAAAATGGGAATAGATCCCTCAAGAATTAAACCCACAAAAACAACCTTTAAAGGTGTCATACCAGGTGTAGAGGCCAACTGTACAGGCTCAGTTACACTTGAAGTGGTCTTCGGATCCCCGGATAATTTCTAAAGCGAGGAGTTAATCTTCGACATAGTCCCGTTTCGCAGCGGCTATCACGCACTGCTCGGATGAACCGCATTTGCAAAGTTCAATGCGGTGCCGCACTACGCATACCTCAAGCTCAAGATGCCAGGCCCTCAAGGAGTCATCACGGTCAATGGAAACACCGAACGGTCTCTCCGAACGGAGGAGCATACGGCGACACTCGCAGCGGAAGTACAGAGCAGCCTCTCAAGGCAATTCTCCAGTCTGGCTTTTAAACGTCCGGACACCGTCAAGCGCGCCCGTATTAACCTACAACAAGACTGCTTGGCACGTTCTGAGCAAGCGTAGCAATACGGCCCCAACCCCAGCCCTCGCGAAACTGCGAAATCAGTACTACGCGTACATAACTACGCTCTGAAAATTCCGTGGGCACAGGGGAGGGGCATGGCCACGGCATGCCCTAAATGCAGCTCGACCGCACTAGGGGCTCCCGATTTTGTCATTTTTTCTTACTTTCAGGACTCCATCATCCGGAAGGCTTGTCCAGCAGTACAATCGCAGAACACACGATGCAACAACCAAGGAGGCAGGAAGTTGCGTCGAATTCCCAGGTGGTCTCTATAACGAGCAAAATACCTGTCTTACATATCGTCTCGGAGCTCGCCCCTGGAGGGTGACATGTCAAATAGTCCCATATCTTGCTTATCGCACTATTTGTATGGTCCTGCTTTTACAGCAGAATTTCAAAATAAACAATGCCTAGCTTCAGCTCATTATTGCATTTTCTATTCATTCCTTTTTTAAATACATATGTTCAATTATGACATGTAGCACCCGTACACTTTGGTACAGTCAATACGCCAGGGGCTCAAGCACCCCATAATACGGCTTGAGAAGTCCGAACACTTTCACAAGTGCGGCCCTCCGAACTTATAGCATTATATGCATCAGCTCTGAATCATGTCTTTGGTCAATAGTTGGGTTTGCCTGGCTCCCATGTTTTGGTACCTTATGTTCTGCTATATCGGCTAAGGTAGCGCTGAGAGAACTACTGCCATTGTGCCCCGGTTGAGCTGGGCTAAGCACCTCAGTAGAGAAAGCTAAAACTGACTATCATGATAGGGCGAGAGCTGGTCATTGTTCGGGAAGGTTTCGAGTCCCTAAAGACTCATGCCGCCTAGAGCGAGGAGCCGGCTTTGTCTGGCCTAGGCGTGTATAGCGCCCCGAACTCGGTCTTTCGAATACTAGGGGCTTCGCCGAAATTTAAAATTATAGAATTCTATGGCTAAGTGAAAGTGATAACGCATTATAGCCTGATTGCCTTGTTCGTTGCGCTGAGCACCTCCCTCGAAGGACCCAAGAATGGGAAAAAGAGTCCTCAGGATTATCTGGAACACCCCAGCACTCGTGGCATGGGGGCAAAAGCCGACGACTCGCCATCTCTCAGATTTTATAAACGACCGCATAGAAGGTAATATTTTAAATTAAACAAGCGTTGCATAGCGCATATGAACAAGTTTTCAGTGCACAGGATAAAACGAGCAAGTTTCACTCAAAAATTACATCTTTCGAACATCCGTCCACCACAAGGCGGGCGCCCTTCAGGACGCCCTCATAGTACATCTCAGGATGGCGATGCTCCTTGCCCGGCGGTGGCCCGTCCTTCACAAGCTTCTCCGCATCCATCTTGCCCCAGTGCACCTTAGCGCGGGCAAGCGCCCTACGGGCACCTTCGATGCAGATAGAGCACTTGATAATGTCGATGGGAAACGACACCTATGGGATAAGGAAAATCCTTTTCTGCGGTTGTGGGGCGCGGGGGCCGTGAGAAGAGCGGATCGAGCAGGCAGTACACGATTCCTTTACCCAGGTTCGGGCCGCGACGATGCGTAAAACCCTACTCCTGCTTTGGTGGATCATATGTTTGTGTTCTCTAGCTAGCTATGGGGCGTGAGGAGCTCCAAAAAGCTGAATCCTCTTCCTGGTCGCCTGGGGCCTCCTTTTATAGGGAAAGGGGCTGCCACAGTGGCACACAGGAGGTGGAAAGGGTACAGTGATGCGAGGTTATCCCTCGCATTACATGACAAGGTGCCTTTAATGCGCCCTGCTTTATCGGGGGCGGGGGAAAGCCCTGTCTTGTTCGTCGCCGCTCTCTTCCGCGTCGACACGCGCCCTGGCCAGCGGTGCCTGCGACGCCATGTAGGCGGGCAGGCAGCTGAGGTGGCGCAGCAGTGGGTCTCCACGAGGATCTGCATGCCGCCACGCAGGTGCCTGCCTAGCTGGTTGGGTCGGCAGCTGCATGCGAACGGTGGTGGAGGCGTGACTGGTGCGGGTCCGATGGTGTCCCCACGGGCGTCCTTGGCAAGGGCCTTGCCGCGGCCCCGGCAAGGGTCTTGTCGGGGTCCCGACAAGGGTCTTGCTGTGGCACCTGCTGCCATCCCCGGCAAGGCTCTTGTCGGGGGCCCTGTGGTTTCCCGTGGCTGGGATCCCGCCAAGGACCATCATGTTCTAAAGTGTGCATCTGATCTTGAATGTCTTCACAAAGATCTGCATACCACCACGGGGATGCCTCCCGAATCCTTGCCCCATGGGGGCAGTGGACTCAAGGGTGACCCGCTCCGTAGGTGTGGGGCGAGCTGCCATGGCAAGGGTCTTGCCGGGTTTGCAAAAACTGCCTCTCGGCAAGGATCTTGCCGGGGTGGGGGGGCGCTTTGCTCCCTTTGCTCTTTGTGGTCTTGGTCTTGGCATCGTTTTGCTCCTCTTTGGCTTCGGCCTTACCTTGGTTCTACCTCCCTTGCCGGGCTCGGTGCGGCGGCGCCCGTGGCTCAGACTGCCCGTGCACAGTCATAAGGGTACAAAAAGTGTACCCCTCTTTTTGTACAACGACAGGAGCCCCCGGGCCTGGGCCACACATAAGCGCTACGCGTTGTTGGGCCAGGCCCAAGAACGGTGCGCGAGCTGGCAGGGCGGTTTTTACCGCGGTAAGTTTCTTCGCGCGCTGCGCCTCCCATGCTTCCCGCGCGTGGCGCGTCATGGAGAGGCGTGCGTGACGCGGGCGGCATGCGTGAGGCTGGCCTTTGCACGCATGCGTCACGTGGTAGAGAAAAGGGGGCGGCTCGCGTCTTCCCCATAAACGGAGGGAGGCGTGGAGGCGCGGCCCATTTACTGGACGGGGCCGAGGCGTGGTCTTCCAAGGCGCCCACTCCCTTTAGTCACGGGGCGAGGAGAAGTCACCTCACCCGTCGCTTCGGTTCTGCACGTTCGCCGCGCGGCGCTCATGCGCCTGGAGTGGCAGTTGGTGGAGGCGGGAAGCAGGGCCGTCGCGGGCTGGGGCGGCGGATCGGCCCCGGTCTCCTGCGCCATTCACGTCCTTATAGGCGGAACGGGGCGGTCGAGCCCCCACCCTGCTCCTTTATAAAGAGCGGGGGGGGGGGTCGGGGCCCTGCATTCCTCCATCTCACTTCTTCAGCTTCTGCTCCCCTCCCTCTCATTCGCCATGGAGAAAAGGAACCCTGGTCCTTCGACGATGGCGACGAGGGTCACCGCTCGTCAATGCGGCCCTCCTTCTCTTGCACCTGCGGTGGCAGAGCCAGCCGCGAGGGGAAGGGGGACAGGGCGAGGCCGTGGGCGAGGCCGAGGCGCTTGGGGAAGAGGAGGACGGGGCGGCGCGCCAGCTTCGCTTCCGCCATTAGTTCCTATCCCCATGGAGGGCCACGTTGGGGACGACCCTTGTGAGTTCTTCGTCAGGCTGCGGCGGCCGCCTCGCCGTCGTCTTCGTCTCCCGACTCCATTCGCGAGTGAGATGGAGCTGGACCCGCCTGAGACACTAAGGCTGCACATGAGGGGCTGTGGAATCGGCGGTACGCGAGTCCGCGTCGACTTCCCAGCCCCTAATGTGATGTATCTTGGTCGAGGGTGGAAGACGTTCGCCCGTATCCACCGCCTGACGGAGGGGCTCACCCTCCATTTTAAGCTGATGGAGGGCGGTCTCCTGTCCGTCAAGGTCTTCGGGTGCTTCGGGACTCGGGCAAGGTGCTGCGTGGAGAGCTCCTCCGATAGCTAAGACTCGTCCTCGAGCGGGAGTGACGAGGAGGACAGCGACAGCGACGACGAGGGTAGCGGGCGGCAGGATGACGGGTCCGACTAGGTGTCGGGCGCCGCTCCGTGCGACACCGGCGACCCCATCATCCGTGTCGCCGGCTCCTTGAACTTCTCGGGGTCATCTCCTTGGGCGGCTGGCATTGGGAGGCTGCGGAAGAGGAAGAGGGCGGGCGGCAAGGCCGTCAACTCGGAGTACTTGGGCACGACGCCTTCGACGCGTGCTGACGTCCTGCCGCCTCGTCTTCGAGCTCTGCCTCCGGCGCTGCGATCAACATCCAGCCTTTGGACGACCATCAAGATGTTCTCTTGGTGTCTTCTGCCACCTGTAGGTCGTCTAGGCGCCCCTTTTGCCCTTTTCGCCTCCTTGACCTGCCTCCTGAAGAGAGGGACAAGAAAGGGATTACGGGCACCTTATCTTTTTTAGTTTGTAAGCCTTCGGGCCTTAACTGAATTTAAAGCTTGTAATCCCATCATTCATGTTTTTCATTCTCCATGAACTGTACCTGAGTGGAATGTTTTTAATGAAAAAGGGATGCTTGCCGGCTTACTTGTCTTGCGGGTGGAACCCACGTCAAGGGGTAAATCCTTGGTATCTTTAAGATAGACACTTCCTTGCCCGGCAGCAGGACCTGCCGTCTTCCCACGTCGCTCGACCTTTCTCACGCTTTCGGCGGAGGCAGGGATGAGGCGGGTTCAGGCTCCTCGTTTCGTCCCTTTGCTGCCGCGACTTCGACCAAACCTGGCCCCAGGAATGAGCCCTAGGGCCTATAGTTAGGGGAGCACGGTAGCTTTAGGAAGAAACGAGGTTTCGCATACCTCAGTCCATAAGAGAATGCATGATAAGGGATGAAGAACTTATCTGAAACTGCAGCCCCCGGCAACTCTGGTTCGCAGTGGGTGAATCTTTGTACTTGCAGCCCCCGGCAACACTGGCTTGTCGGGGTCCAGATGCTGGTCCATCCCTCTTCTCCCTTTTTTTCATCCTCAAGTGATCCGACAAGGATATCCGAGCCCTGCGAACCAAAGGAGACAAAAGAACGGCAAAGAGACGCACACTCGACCTCTAAGGTAGGGGTTAGCCGCCGCTAAGCACTATCAACCCTAACCAAGGACGAGACTCGACCTAGCATGCATGCTATAAATTAGGGCACCAGCGCTTCATTTATGCTCAGGGTCTGCGCCTGGCTTTGTACAAAGGGTTACATGCATCATCGGCAATGCTTGTACAAAAGGTGGCTTGCCGGGAGGCCCGACAAGCCGCGCCTTATGGGTAAAACTTGCGAAGATGCTCGATGTTCCAGGAGTTGCTCACTGGAACGGCATCTTCCGTCTCCAGGCGGACTCCGCCGGGCCTGGTGACTCGTATTACCCGATAAGGGCCTTCCCACTTCGGCGTCAACTTGTTGGAATTCTTGGCCGATTGAACGCGCCGAAGAACAAGGTCGCCTTCCTCAAGGGTCCGGGTGTAACACCCCGGATGTAACTTGCCATATTTGTAACTACAACTCTTGCCATTTTCGGCAATGTGATATGATATTCCCTCCGTGGTTGGGTTTCCCATAATTTTGCATTTTGTCCTTGTCATGCATTTCATATCATGCCATCATGTGCATCGCATTCGCATACGTGTTCATTTCATGCATCCGAGCTTTTTCCCCGTTGTCCGTTTTGCAATCTGGCGCTCCTATGTTCCACAATGTCCCCTTTTACCTTTTTCCGTGAGCGGGTATTAAACTTTCTCGGAATGGACCGAGGTTTGTCAAGCGGCCTTGGTATAGCACCGGTAGACCGCCTGTCAAGTTTCGGGTCATTCGGAGGTCGTTTGATACTCCAACGGTTAACCGGGTAACCGTGAAAGCCTCTTTTGGGTTGCAGCCCAAAAACCCTCCAAATCAGCTCAATAACCCATCTAAGTCACTCCCATGTCCATCGCCGTTCGATCACGATCGTGTGGCCGCAAACCATGCTCAATTTGGAGCCTCCTAGCCCCTCCTACCTATAAATACACCTCCCCCTCCGAAATTTCGGATCACTCCTACCCTAACCCTAGCTCCCTTCTTCCTCCGCGCGCCGGACGCGTCCGCCCGACGCCCCGCGGCCAATCCCCGCGTGCCACGTGGGCACCCGCGCCCACTTCACCGCTCCCCCCGCGCCGGCCCGCCCGAGCCCGGGTCGGGCCCCCGAGCCCATCCCGCCGTTGCCGTCACCCGCGGGCGCTGCCCCGCGTCCTCCGCCCGCCTCCGCCGTGGTGCGCATCCCCGCCGCCGCACCGGACTCCGCGCCGCCGCCGCCTGCCTCCTCCACCGCCCGTCGCGCTCCCGTCGCCCGTCCGGCCGCGCTCACCGCCGCCTCGCGCAGATCCGGTCCGGCCCGACCGGATCCGGCCTCCCTTCGACTCCGGCCGCCGTCCCCGTCCATCTCCGGCGAAACGTCGGCCAGATCCGCCGCCACCTCGGTTTCCGCGCCGACGAACCCTAGGTCAATTTCGTCCAAGTCATTTTCTCTTCATATATTTTAGCATTGTTCATCGCATCATAACTTGCTGCCTACGGCTCTGTTTCGTGCGCGTAATATGTCAAATTGTTCGCCTCGATGAGTACATCATTTCATCTCATTGTATCATTTTCATTTGAGCTCATCTTGATGCACGAAATGCTGTTGGAAGAGGGCTATGTGATGTTAGTTTCAGATCTGTTTCAGTAGATGCACTTTTGTCATTTTTGCCATGATCGATGTGTGTAACCTATGAACTTGAGTCCTACATGTGTTTTGTAATATGCCATGCTATCTTTCCAGGGGTGTATGCCATGTATTTTTGTGATCTCTGTGGTGACTAGCACAAGCATGCAAACTAGGGATCATAATGTTGCTGATTTCAGAGACTTAGTAATTTCACTAAGTTATTCCCTGCTGTTATTTTTATGCCATGTGTCCAGGTTGTTTCAGGGATATCTATGCCTCTTTTGAGCACGATCAGTAAGGGAGTTTTGAATATATGGAATTGCCCTATCCATCCATGCCTTTGTTTGTAATTATGGAGTGCCATAGCTTGAGTCAATCGAGCTCTACTTTGGCTACAAAATATTACTAGCAGATTGTTTACATGTTATTCGATTTTGCCAAGCTTGTTGTACTTGATCCTTGCATGCTATGATGTTGTTCTTGCCCTGATTAGCTTCTACGCCATGTCTTCTTGGTGGGTGTATGCTTACTTTATCATAAAATGCTCTGTAGTGAGTGCATCGAGCTCATAAACATGCCTACTTGCTATCTGTTTTTGACATGTCCAGTTTTCTGCAGTCTGAAAACTGTAACGAAACTTGCTTAATTGACATGGGTGCTATTATATTTTCTGGTCCTTTTTGGCTCATGGTAAGTAAGGAACTTTTGTTCTATTTTTTGAGTAGATTCATGTCAGGCCTTGTTTTGCTATATTGTGTTCCTTTAGCAGGTTGTTTCCTTGCTCTAAACATGTCTTCCTGATGTTAATTTCTGGCATGATAGTATTTTCACCAAGTCTGTGAAGCTGATATGTTTTGCACCTTTTCCATGCTTGTTTGAACCTGTTATGTTGTGATTTAGCCGTAGATCAGTGTTCATCTTTTGTCAAGCATCTTGAGTAGATCACTTCCATATGCTTTGCTGTTATGTTTGGGTGCAGTAACTTAATTACTTGTTGCTTGCTAAGTAGCATCATGCTGTTAAACGCAGAAATATGTCATTCTTGTTTTGCTTGCCATTTGCAAACCGTGCATCCGATTCCGGTGATTTTTATATCGGTTTCAACCGAAATCACCTCACCTTTCCAGTGGAATACTTGGTTTGCCAAGATTATGCCTTGTTCATCTTTTTCCTTCCGGAGCACGCATATGCATTGCATACAACATCTCGCATATCATGCCATGTTTTACATCATGTTGATTGCGCATTGCATCGTGGTTGATAGTTGTTCCTTTGCTTGTGTTCTTGTCTTGGGTAGAGCCGGGAGACGAGTACGTGAACGAGGAACCTGTTGAGAACACTTACGAGGATCAAGCCTTCCTGAGAACCTTGCAGGCAAGATGACCATACCCTCGAAATCACTTCTATCTTTGCTTGCTAGATGCTCGCTCTTTTGCTATGCCTATGCTGCGATACCTACCACTTGCTATATCATGTCACCCATATTGCCATGTCAAACCTCTAACCATCCTTTCCTAGCAAACCGTTGATTGGCTATGTTACCGCTTTGCTCAGCCCCTCTTATAGCGTTGCTAGTTGCAGGTGAAGATGAAGTTTGTTCCATGTTGGAACATGATTACTTTGGGATATCACAATATCTCTTATTTAATTAATGCACCTATATACTTGGTAAAGGTTGGAAGGCTCGGCCTTATGCCTGGTGTTTTGTTCGACTCTTGCCACCCTAGTTTCCGTCATACCGGTGTTATGTTCCTTGATTTTGCGTTCCTTACACGGTTGGGTGATTTATGGGACCCCCTTGACAGTTTGCTTTGAATAAGACTCCTCCTGCAAGGCCCAACCTTGGTTTTACCATTTGCCACCTAAGCCTTTTTTCCCCCGGGTTTTCGCGACCCCGAGGGTCATCTTTATTTTAACCCCCCCCCGGGCCAGTTCTCCTTCGATTGCTGGTCCAAACTAGAGCCCTTTGCAGCGCCACCTTGGGGCAACTTGAGGACTGGTTTCAGTTGTACGGACTGCTCATCCGGATGTGCCCTGAGACCGAGATATGTGCAGCTCCTATCAGGATTTGTCGGCACATTCGGGCGGCTTTGCTGGACTTGTTTTATTACTGCCGAAATGTCTTGTAGTCCGGGATTCCGAGACTGATCGGGTCTTCCCGGTAGAAGGAATATCCTTCGTTGGCTGTGAGAGCTTATAATGGGCTAAGTTGGGACACCCCTGCAGGGTATTATCTTTCGAAAGCCGTGCCCGCGGTTATGAGGCAGATGGGAATTTGTTGACGTCCGGTTGTAGAAAACACGAAGTTGACCTTAATTAAAACACATCAACCGCGTGTGTAACTGTGATGGTCTCTTCTCGGCGGAGTCCGGGAAGTGAACACGGTGTTGGAGTTATGTTTGACGTATGTTGTTCTAGGATCACTTCTTGATCACTTCTAGCTTCACGACCGTGCTTTACTTCTCTTCTCGCTCTCTTTTGCGTTGTTAGTCACCATATATGCTAGTCGCTTGCCGCAGCTCCACCTCACTACCCTATCCTACCTTTAAGCTTAAATAGTCTTGATCTCGCGGGTGTGAGATAGCTGAGTCCCCATGACTCACAGATTCTACCAAAACAGTTGCAGGTGCCAACGATGCCAGTGCAGATGCCGCAACCGAGCTCACGTGGGAGTTCGACGAGGAACGTGGTCGTTACTATGTGTCTTTTCCTGATGATCAGTAGTGGAGCCCAGTTGGGACGATCGGGGATCTGTGTAGCATTTGGGGTAGTCTTCTTTCATTTTGGTTCCGTAGTCGGACCTCGAGTGTAATCTGGATGATGGATGTTTATTTATGTATTGTGTGAAGTGGCGACTGTAATCCAACTATGTATCTCTGTCCCTTATGTATTAAATGGGTAGTGTGAAGATTACCTCACTTGCGACATTGCTTTCTATGCGGTTATGCCTCTAAGTCGTGCTTCGACACGTGGGAGATATAGCCGCATCGAGGGCGTTAGAAGTTGGTATCAGAGCCTTCCCCGACCTTAGGAGCCCCACTGATTGATCGTTTTTAGCGGCCGAGTTGTGTCTTGAAAAATGTTTTGAGTCAGTTAGGAATTATGTATCGGAGAGTTCAGGAATTCTTTTTACTTCCCAGTCTCCTCATCGCTCTGGTAAGGCATCCTGACGTAGAGTTTTGACTCTTCTCTTCTCAAATTTCAGTAAAAAAAATTTAGGATCACGCGGGTATCTTAGAATCGTTCCGATGGTTTTGTGATGACAACATTGTCTTGGTGCCTCCTGTCAGCAGGGGTTTAGTGGAAGTGTCCCGGGGATTTGAGCTCTGAGGTGTTGTCGTCATAATTTTATCGTTGCAGTTCTGGAATACCTGAGTTTAGTACGCCGACATCGAAAATCTCTTTTGTACAGTTGTTGGTGAGATAACCCTGATAGCCCAGTACTGAGGCGAGTGCGGGAGTATTGCCATAACTCGTATAACGGATGTTTTTTCGTAGGTTGAGGTAGACGATTTCCGAGGGTTTCTTGGTTATGTGTTGAAGGATGGATACAGCTGGATTTAGGTATTCTTAGTTTGGGTGATATATTTTGTGTCCCCTGTATACCCAACACCTGATTGCATAACCAGAAAGTTTCGGGAGTTTATATGTGGGAATTCAAGTAGCTCCTAGAATATCTTTCCAACAGACACATGATACGATATGGGATCTATCATATGTTTGTTCCGGCTTATTCTGCAAGCCAATCCTTTGTTTTGTTTTTAGTTGTGATATTCGAGTTGTTTCGAAGGCAGATGGTGATTCCATACCTTTTATCTAAATGGCTTCTCAGCTTATGGAAGTGTGATGCTTTACTTTGGAATTCATTCGTTCATTCTTGTTCGAATGTTTATTGTGAAGACTATATGTTGCAATTTCGATCCTTTGATTCAGCTTGAATATATGTCTTTCAAGATGCTAATGGATGTCACCCTCTTCAGGATGGCTCCGCGAACGCGTCAGAATCCGGAACGCAATGAAGGAAGTCAGGCTAACCCTCCGCCACCACCTCCGCCTCCGGAGGCATGGCAAGCCTTGATGACAGCCACCAATGCCAACGCTCAGATTCTGATTCAGCTCTTGCAAGATTGCAACCAAGGGCAAGGTAATCAGGGAAATCAAGGCCAAGGCAACAATCACCCACATTTTGCTACCCTCAATCAGTTCCTTGCAAATCAGCCAAATACTTTCAGCTACTGTGTCGAGGCCACAGACGCCGATGATTGGCTCGTGGACATCAACAAGCACTTCGAATGTAGCAATGTCAGACCTGAGGACTTTGTCAAGTTTGCCTCTTTTCAACTCAAGGATCAAGCTGCTGAGTGGTTCCAACAATACAAAGATTCCAGAGGAGGTCGTGTGATTACCTGGGATGATTTCCGCCGTGACTTCAAAGCTCATCACATTCCAGAAAGTGTTGTTGAGACTAAGCGTGAGGAGTTCCGCAATCTCAAGCAAGGCAACATGTCTGTGTATCAATACAACACTCAGTTCCAGAAACTCTCTCGTTGTGCAAAGCAAGACATCCCTGATGAGAAGAGCATGATTTACCAATTCAGGTGTGGCCTCAGAGAAGATCTGCAACTAGCTCTCGTGCTTTTTGAGCCGTTAAAGTATGATGAATTCTACAACATGGCACTAAAACAGGAAGCTGCTCAGCTCAAGTGTGAGGCATCTAAGAAGAGAGTCAGGGACGCAGTTCAGTCCTCTTCTTCCTCACTAGTGGCGGCCAAGCAACAGAAGTTCTGGTTGCCTCCTCCTCCTCCGTTCCGTCAGCCTTACCAGCAGAAGAACTAAGGTGGTCGTGGATCTTCCCACCCACCCAACCCTGGCTATCAGAACAAGTCTCAGAACCAAGCTCCAAGGCCAAATGCTCCTTATCACCATCCGCTCTCAGAGGTGACTTGCAACAAATGTCAGCAAAAGGGTCACGATGCGAACAAGTGCTTCAACCAAAGGCGCCTTCCGCCTCCTCCTCCTGTGAGATCTTCAAGCAATGCAGTGGTCAAGCATAATTCCCTGTCTGCAAAGGTGAACATGATGAATGCAGCTCAAGCGGAGGAATCTACTGAAGTGATAATGGGTAATTTCTCAGTTAATGATATTCCTGCAAAAGTCTTATTTGATACTGGCGCATCGCATTCTTTCATTTCGAGACCTTTTGTGGCTATGCATGATTTCGTTACTCAAGTTTTGCTGAGACCTTTGTCTATTGTTTCTCCGGCGCGACAGTTGTCTTCTCGATCTTATGTCCCGGATGTTTCCATCAAGATGGGCGACTATAGATTTCTGGCTAAACCAATTGTTCTTGGTGACTCTGATATTGATCTTATTCTCGGGATGGACTGGCTTTCTAAGCACAAGGCTCAGCTTGATTGTGCGGCCAGGGAAATTCAATTGACTCACTCTTGTGACGATGTGATCATCTATGCTGCTCGTGATGAAACCATTCGGTTGTTTTCTCTCAATGAGAAGGGCGAATTGGACGCTATCTCTCAGATTCCAGTTGTTTATGAGTACCAAGATGTCTTTCCAGAAGAGCTTCCGGGTATGCCTCCTCACCGGCCAGTTGAATTCGTTATTGATCTTGAGCCTGGCACGGAACCCGTTTGCAAGCGTCCTTACAAGCTTGGACCAAAAGAGTTGAAGGAATTGAAGAAACAACTCGATGAACAAGAGCGTCTGGGTCTGATCAGAGCGAGTTCACCTCCTTGGGGTAGTGGTGTTCTTTTTGTCCAGAAGAAGGATGGCACGGACCGACTTTGCGTCGATTACCGTCCATTGAACAAGAAGACTATCAAGAACAAGTACCCACTTCCCAACATCAATGAGCTATTCGAGCAACTTAAAGGTGCTAAAGTGTTCTCCAAGCTTGACCTTCGTATGGGTTATCATCAGATTCTCATTCGTGAAGAAGATATTCCCAAGATAGCATTCACAACAAGCTTTGGTTCTTATGAATATACTGTCATGTCTTTCGGCCTTGTCAATGCTCCTCCAACATTCTCTCGTATGATGAACTTCATCTTCAACCCCTACACCAATGAATTCGTCTTGGTCTATCTCGATGATATATTGGTCTTCTCCAAGAATAAGAAGAATTATGCCAAACATTTGCGATTGGTGCTCGACAAGCTCAGAGAGTATCAATTCTATGCGAACTTCTCCAAATGTGAATTCTGGCTTGATGAAGTTCTTTACCTTGGTCATATCATCTCTGCCAAGGGCATTGCTATTAATCCCGAGAGGGTGTCTGCAGTTTTGAATTGGGAACCTCCTCGGAATGTCTAGCAGCTTCGCAGTTTTCTTGGACTTGCAAGCTATTGCCGAAGATTCGTTGAGAATTTCTCAAAGATTGCAAAGCCTATTTCCAACCTCCTCCAGAAGCATGTGAAGTATGTCTGGTCTCCTGAGTGTGACGATGCTTTCAACGCTGTCAAAGAGAAACTCGTCACTGCTCCAGTTTTGACTCCTCCTAACGAATCCAAGCCTTATGAAGTTTTCTGTGATGCTTCTCTTCAAGGTGTCGGTGCTGTGTTAATGCAAGAGAAGAAGGTTGTGGCCTATACCTCTCGTCAGTTGAAGCCCAACGAAAAGAACTACCCCACTCACGATCTTGAGTTGGCGGCAGTTGTCCATGCATTGATAACATGGAGACATCTCTTGTTGGGAAGGAAAGTGGACATATTCACCGATCACAAGAGTCTCAAGTACATCTTCACTCAGCCCAACCTCAACCTCAGGCAGACTCGATGGGTCGAAATGATTCAAGAGTATAATCCGAGTACTGAATATACTCCAGGCAAGGCTAATGTGATTGCAGACGCTTTGAGCAGGAAGGCTTAATGCAACAGCTTAATCCTCAAGCCCTTTCAACCGGACCTTTGTGAAGCTTTCCACAACTTGAGTTGTTCCTCAAGGTTTTCTTGCCAACCTCATAGTCTCTTCTACTTTGGAAGATCAAATTCGTGAGGCACAACTGCTGGACACCATGGTGAAGAAGGTGAGACGTGGTATTGACAAGGGCATTTCCAAATACAAGTGCTATCGCGTTGATGACAGAGATACTCTTTACTTTAAGGACCGGATTGTGGTTCCAAAGTGTGATCTTCGTAAAGTCATTATGGACGAGGCGCACAATTCACTCCTATCCATTCATCCTAGAAGTACAAAGATGTACCATGCCCTCAAGCAGTCGTATTGGTGGACTCGAATGAAGCTAGAAATTGCTCAATTCGTGAATGAATGTGATGTCTGCAGAAGGGTGAAAGCAGAACACCAACGACCAGCTGGTCTACTCCAACCTCTTGCTATTCCAGAATGGAAGTTTGATCATATCGAAATGGAGTTCGTTACTGGTTTTCCTAAGTCCAAGCGTGGAAATGATGCTATCTTCGTCGTCATCGACAAGCTCACTAAAGTGGCTCATTTTCTTCGTATCAAAGAGTCTATCACAGCAGCGCAGCTGGCAGAGCTCTACACCTCCAGAATTGTCTCCTTGCATGGCATTCCACAATTGATTTCTTCAGACCGTGGCAGCATCTTTACCTCCAAGTTTTGGGATTCTTTTCAGAAGGCCATGGGCACAAACATTCGCTTCAGCACAGCTTTCCATCCTCAAACTAGTGGACAAGTCGAGCGTGTCAACCAAATTATTGAAGATATGCTCAGGGCTTGTGTTATCTCTTTCGGCATGAAGTGGGAGGATTGTCTTCCATATGCTGAGTTCTCTTACAACAACAGCTTTCAAGCGAGCTCGGGCAAAGCCCCATTCGAGATTCTCTATGGCAGAAAGTGTCGTACTCCTCTCAATTGGTCTGAGACGGGCGAACGCCAAATTCTTGGCAATGATTTGATCACAGAGGCTGAAGATATGTGTAAAGTCATTCGTGAGAATCTCAAAGCCGCTCAATCGCGCCAGAAGAGTTATTACGATAGCAAACACCATGATTTGGCTTTCGAGATTGGAGACCATGTCTACCTCCGCGTCTCTCCAATGAAAGGCACTCGTCGCTTCGGTATCAAAGGGAAACTTGCCCCTAGATACGTCGGTCCTTTCAAGATCATCGGCAAACACGGCGATCTCGCCTATCAACTTGAGCTTCCCCCCAACTTTGCAAATGTGCACGATGTGTTCCACGTGTCACAGCTTTGCAAGTGCTTCAAGACGCCTGAGCGCACCATCAACTTCGAAGAGATTGATCTTCAGGAAGATTTGTCTTATCATGAGCATCCCGTTGCTATTCTTGAAGAAACTGAGCGCAAGACTCGCAACAAGTCCATCAAATTCCTGAAAGTGAAGTGGTCACACCATTCAGACCGAGAAGCCACCTGGGAGCGCGAGGACCACCTCCGTTTCGAATATCCGGAGTTCTTTCAGTCCTAGATCTCGGGACGAGATCCTCTCGTAGTGGTGGAGTGTTGTAACACCCCGGATGTAACTTGCCATATTTGTAACTCCAACTCTTGCCATTTTCGGCAATGTGATATGATATTCCCTCCGTGGTTGGGTTTCCCGTCATTTTGCATTTTGTCCTTGTCATGCATTTCATATCATGCCATCATGTGCATCGCATTCGCATACGTGTTCGTTTCATGCATCCGAGCTTTTTCCCCGTTGTCCGTTTTGCAATCCGGCGCTCCTATGTTCCCCGGCGTCCCCTTTTACCTTTTTCCGTGAGCGGGTATTAAACTTTCTCGGAATGGACCGAGGTTTGTCAAGCGTCCTTGGTATAGCACCGATAGACCGCCTGTCAAGTTTCGGGTCATTCGAAGGTCGTTTGATACTCCAACGGTTAACCGGGTAACCGTGAAAGCCTCTTTTGGGTTGCAGCCCAAAACCCCTCCAAATCAGCCCAAAAACCCATCTAAGTCACTCCCGTGCACATCCCCGTTCGATCACGATCGTGTGGCCGCAAACCGTGCTCAATTTGGAGCCTCCTAGCCCCTCCTACCTATAAATACACCTCCCCCTCCGAAAATTTCGGATCACTCCTACCCTAACCCTAGCTCCCTTCTTCCTCCGCGCGCCGGACGCGTCCTTCCGGCGCCGGACACGTCCGCCAGCCGACCCGCGGCCAATCCCCGCGTGCCACGTGGGCACCCGCGCCCACTTCGCCGCTCCCCCCGCACCGGCCCGCCCGAGCCCGGGTCGGGCCCCCGAGCCCATCCTGCCGTCGCCGTCACCCGCGGGCGCTGCCCCGCGTCCTCCGCCCGCCTCCGCCGTGGTGCGCATCCCCGCCGCCGCATCGGACTCCGCGCCGCCGCCGCCTGCCTCCTCCACCGCCCGTCGCGCTCCCGTCGCCCGTCCGGCCGCGCTCGCCGCCGCCTCGCGCGGATCCGTTCCGGCCCGACCGGATCCGGCCTCCCTTCGACTCCGGCCCCCGTCCCCGTCCATCTCCGGCGAAACGTCGGCCAGATCCGCCGCCACCTCGGTTTCCGCGCCGACGAACCCTAGGTCAATTTCGTCCAAGTCATTTTCTCTGCATATATTTTAGCATTGTTCATCGCATCATAACTTGCTGCCTACGGCTCCGTTTCGTGCGCGTAATATGTCAAATTGTTCGCCTCGATGAGTACATCATTTCATCTCATTGTATCATTTTCATTTGAGCTCATCTTGATGCACGAAATGCTGTTGGAAGAGGGCTATGTGATGTTAGTTTCGGATCTGTTTCAGTAGATGCACTTTTGTCATTTTTGCCATGATCGATGTGTGCAACCTATGAACTTGAGTCCTACATGTGTTTTGTAATATGCCATGCTATCTTTCCAGGGGTGTATGCCATGTATTTTTGTGATCTCTGTGGTGACTAGCACAAGCATGCAAACAAGGGATCATAATGTTGCTGATTTCAGAGACTTAGTAATTTCACTAAGTTATTCCCTGCTGTTATTTTTATGCCATGTGTTCATGTTGTTTCAGAGATATCTATGCCTCTTTTGAGCATGATCAGTAAGGGTGTTTTGAATATATGGAATTGCCCTATCCATCCATGCCTTTGTTTGTAATTATGGAGTGTCATAGCTTGAGTCAATCGAGCTCTACTTTTGCTACAAAATATTACTGGCAGATTGTTTACATGTTATTCGATTTTGCCAAGCTTGTTGTACTTGATCCTTGCATGCTATGATGTTGTTCTTGCCATGATTAGCTTCTACGCCATGTCTTCTTGGTGGGTGTATGCTTACTTTATCATGAAATGCTCTGTAGTGAGTGCATCGAGCTCATAAACATGCCTACTTGCTATCTGTTTTTGACATGTCCAGTTTTCTGCAGTCTGAAAACTGTAACGAAACTTGCTTAATTGACATGGGTGCTATTATATTTTCTGGTCCTTTTTGGCTCATGGTCAGTAAGGAACTTTTGTTCTATGTTTTGAGTAGATTCATGTCAGGCCTTGTTTTGCTATATTGTGTTCCTTTAGCAGGTTGTTTCCTTGCTCTAAACATGTCTTCCTGATGTTAATTTCTGGCATGATAGTATTTTCACCAAGTCTGTGAAGCTGATATGTTTTGCACCTTTTCCATGCTTGTTTGAACCTGTTATGTTGTTATTTAGCCGTAGATCAGTGTTCATCTTTTGTCAAGCATCTTGAGTAGATCACTTCCATATGCTTTGCTGTTATGTTTGGGTGCAGTAACTTGATTACTTGTTGCTTGCTATGTAGCATCATGCTGTTAAACGCAGAAATATGTCATTCTTGTTTTGCTTGCCATTTGCAAACCGTGCATCCGATTCCGGTGATCTTTATATAGATTTCAACCGAAATCACCTCACCTTTCCAGTGGCATACTTGGTTTTCCAAGATTATGCATTTTTCATATTTTTCCTTCCGGAGCACGCATATGCATTGCATACAATATCTCGCATATCATGGCATGTTTTGCATCATGTTGATTGCGCATTGCATCGTGGTTGATAGTTGTTTCTTTTCTTGTGTTCTTGCCGTGGGTAGAGCCGGGAGACGAGTACGTGAACGAGGAACCTGTTGAGAACACTTACGAGCATCAAGCCTTCGACAACTCTGAGAAACTTGCACGCAAGATGACCATACCCTCGAAATCACTTCTATCTTTGCTTGCTAGATGCTCGCTCTTTTGCTATGCCTATGTTGCGATACCTACCACTTGCTATATCATGTCACCCATATTGCCATGTCAAACCTCTAACCATCCTTTCCTAGCAAACCGTTGATTGGCTATGTTACCGCTTTGCTCAGCCCCTCTTATAGCGTTGCTAGTTGCAGGTGAAGATGAAGTTTGGTCCATGTTGGAACATGATTATTTTGGGATATCACAATATCTCTTACTTAATTAATGCATCTATATACTTGGTAAAGGGTGGAAGGCTCGGCCTTATGCCTGGTGTTTTGTTCGACTCTTGCCACCCTAGTTTCCGTCATATCGGTGTTATGTTCCTTGATTTTGCGTTCCTTACACGGTTGGGTGATTTATGGGACCCCCTTGACAGTTTGCTTTGAATAAGACTCCTCCAGCAAGGCCCAACCTTGGTTTTACCATTTGCCACCTAAGCCTTTTTCCCCCGGGTTTTCGCGACCCCGAGGGTCATCTTTATTTTAACCCCCCCGGGCCAGTTCTCCTTCGATTGCTGGTCCAAACTAGAGCCCTTTGCAGCGCCACCTTGGGGCAACTTGAGGACTGGTTTTAGTTGTACGGACTGCTCAGCCGGATGTGCCCTCAGACCGAGATATGTGCAGCTCCTATCAGGATTTGTCGGCACATTCGGGCGGCTTTGCTGGACTTGTTTTATTACTGCCGAAATGTCTTGTAGTCCGGGATTCCGAGACTGATCGGGTCTTTCCGGTATAAGGAATATCCTTCGTTGACCGTGAGAGCTTATAATGGGCTATGTTGGGACACCCCTGCAGGGTATTATCTTTCGAAAGCCGTGCCCGCGGTTATAAGGCAGATGGGAATTTGTTGATGTCCGATTGTAGAAAACACGAAGTTGACCTTAATTAAAACACATCAACCGCGTGTGTAACCGTGATGGTCTCTTCTCGGCGGAGTCCGGGAAGTGAACACGGTGTTGGAGTTATGTTTGACGTAGGTTGTTCTAGAATCACTTCTTGATCACTTCTAGCTTCACGACCGTGCTTTGCTTCTCTTCTTGCTCTCTTTTGCGTTGTTAGTCACCATATATGCTAGTCGCTTGCTGCAGCTCCACCTCACTACCCTATCCTACCTTTAAGCTTAAATAGTCTTGATCTCGCGGGTGTGAGATTGCTGAGTCCCGGTGACTCACAGATTCTACCAAAACAGTTGCAGGTGCCAACGATGCCAGTGCAGATGCCGCAACCGAGCTCACGTAGGAGTTCGACGAGGAACGTGGTCGTTACTATGTGTCTTTTCCTGATGATCAGTAGTGGAGCCCAGTTGGGACGATCGGGGATCTGTGTAGCATTTGGGGTAGTCTTCTTTCATTTTGGTTCCGTAGTCGGACCTTCAGTGTAATCTGGATGATGGATGTTTATTTATGTATTGTGTGAAGTGGCTACTATAAGCCAATATGTATCTCTTTCCCTTATGTATTACATGGGTTGTGTGAAGATTACCTCACTTGCGACATTGCTTTCTATGCGGTTATGCCTCTAAGTCGTGCTTCGACACGTGGGAGATATAGCCGCATCGAGGGCGTTACAAGTTGGTATCAGAGCCTTCCCCGACCTTAGGAGCCCCCCACTGGTTGATCGTTTTTAGCGGCCGAGTTGTGTCTAGAAAAATGTTTTGAGTCATTTAGGAATTATGTATCGGAGAGTTTAGGAATTCCTTCTACTTCCCAGTCTCCTCATCGCTCTGGTAAGGCATCCTGACGTAGAGTTTTGACTCTGCTCTTCTCAAATTTCACTAAAATTTATTTTTAGGATCATGCGGGTATCTTAGAATCGTTCTGATGGTTTTGTAATGACAACATTGTCTTGGTGCCTCCTGTCAGCAGGGGTTTAGTGGAAGTGTCCCGGGGAGTTGAGCTCTGAGGTGTTTTCGTCATAATTTTATCGTTGCAGTTCTGGAATACCTGAGTTTAGTACGCCGACATCGAAAATCTCTTTTGTACAGTTGTTGGTGAGATAACCCTGATAGCCCAGTACTGAGGCGAGTGCGGGAGTATTGCCATAACTCGTATAACGGATGTTTTTTCGAAGGTTGAGGTAGACGATTTCCGAGGGTTTCTTGGTTATGTGTTGAAGGATGGATACAGCTGGATCTAGGTATTGTTAGTTTGGGTGATATATTTTGTGTCCCCTGTATACCCAACACCTGATTGCATAACCAGAAAGTTTCGGGAGTTTATATGTGGGAATTCAAGTAGCTCCTAGAATATCTTTACAACAGACACATGATACGATATGGGATCTATCATATGTTTGTTCCGGCTTATTCTGCAAGCCAATCCTTTGTTTTGTTTTTAGTTGTGATATTCGAGTTGTTTCGAAGGCAGATGGTGATTCCATACCTTTTATCTAAATGGCTTCTCAGCTTATGGAAGTGTGATGCTTTACTTTGGAATTCATTCGTTCATTCTTGTTCGAATGTTTATTGTGAAGACTATATGTTGCAATTTCGATCCTTTGATTCAGCTTGAATATATGTCTTTCAAGATGCTAATGGATGTCACCCTCTTCAGGATGGCTCCGCCAACGCGTCAGAATCCGGAACGCAATGAAGGAAGTCAGGCTAACCCTCCGCCACCACCTCCGCCTCCGGAGGCATGGCAAGCCTTGATGACAGCCACCAATGCCAACGCTCAGATTCTGATTCAGCTCTTGCAAGATCGCAACCAAGGGCAAGGTAATCAGGGAAATCAAGGCCAAGGCAACAATCAGCCGCATTTTGCTACCCTCAATCAGTTCCTTGCAAATCAGCCAAAGACTTTCAGCTACTGTGTCGAGGCCACAGACGCCGATGATTGGCTCGTGGACATCAACAAGCACTTTGAATGTAGCAATGTCAGACCTGAGGACTTTGTCAAGTTTGCCTCTTTTCAACTCAAGGATCAAGCTGCTGAGTGGTTCCAACAATACAAAGATTCCAGAGGAGGTCGTGTGATTACCTGGGATGATTTCCGCCGTGACTTCAAAGCTCATCACATTCCAGAAAGTGTTGTTGAGACTAAGCGTGAGGAGTTCCGCAATCTCAAGCAAGGCAACATGTCTGTGTATCAATACAACACTCAGTTCCAGAAACTCTCTCGTTTTGCGAAGCAAGACATCCCTGATGAGAAGAGCATGATTTACCAATTCAGGCGTGGCCTCAGAGAAGATATACAACTAGCTCTCGTGCTTTTTGAGCTGTTAAAGTATGATGAATTCTACAACATGGCACTGAAACAGGAAGCTGCTCAGCTCAAGTGTGAGGCATCTAAGAAGAGAGTCAGGGACGCAGTTCAGTCCTCTTCTTCCTCACTAGTGGCGGCCAAGCAACAGAAGTTCTGGTTGCCTCCTCCTCCTCCGTTCCGTCAGCCTTACCAGCAGAAGAACCCAGGTGGTCGTGGATCTTCCCACCCACCCAACCCTGGCTATCATAACAAGTCTCAGAACCAAGCTCCAAGGCCAAATGCTCCTTATCACCGTCCGCTCTCAGAGGTGACTTGCAACAAATGTCAGCAAAAGGGTCACTATGCGAACAAGCGCTTCAACCAAAGGCGCCTTCCGCCTCCTCCTCCTGTGAGATCTTCAAGCAATGCAGTGGTCAAGCATAATTCCCTGTCTGGAAAGGTGAACATGATGAATGCAGCTCAAGCGAAGGAATCTACTGAAGTGATAATGGGTAATCTCTCAGTTAATGATATTCCTGCAAAAGTCTTATTTGATACTGGCGCATCGCATTCTTTCATTTCAAGACCTTTTATGGCTATGCATGATTTGGTTACTCAAGTTTTGTCGAGACCTTTGTCTATCGTTTCTCCAGTGCGACAGTTGTCTTCTCGAGCTTATGTCCCGGATGTTTCCATCAAGATGGGCGACTATAGATTTCTGGCTAAACCAATTGTTCTTGGTGACTCTGATATTGATCTTATTCTCGGGATGGACTGGCTTTCTAAGAACAAGGCTCAGCTTGATTGTGCGGCCAGGGAAATTCAATTGACTCACTCTTCTGATGATGTGATCATCTATGCCGCTCGTGATGAAACCATTCGGTTGTTTTCTCTCAATGAGAAGGGGGAATTGGACGCTATCTCTCTGACTCCAGTCGTTTGTGAGTACCAAGATGTCTTTCCAGAAGAGCTTCCGGGTATGCCTCCTCACCGGCCAGTTGAATTCGTTATTGATCTTGAGCCTGGCACGGAACCCGTTTGCAAGCGTCCTTACAAGCTTGGACCAAAAGAGTTGAAGGAATTGAAGAAACAACGCGATGAACAAGAGCGTCTGGGTCTGATCAGACCGAGATCATCTCCTTGGGGTTGTGGTGTTCTTTTTGTCCAGAAGAAGGATGGCACGGACCGACTTTGCGTCGATTACCGTCCATTGAACAAGAAGACTATCAAGAACAAGTACCCACTTCCCAACATCAATGAGCTATTCGAGCAACTTAAAGGTGCTAAAGTGTTCTCCAAGCTTGACCTTCGTATGGGTTATCATCAGATTCGCATTCGTGAAGAAGATATTCCCAAGAGAGCATTCAGAACAAGCTTTGGTTCTTATGAATATACTGTCATGTCTTTCGGCCTTGTCAATGCTGCTCCAACGTTCTCTCGTATGATGAACTTCATCTTCAACCCCTACACCAATGAATTCGCCTTGGTCTATCTCGATGATATATTGGTCTTCTCCAAGAATAAGAAGGATCATGCCAAACATTTGCGATTGGTGCTCGACAAGCTCAGAGAGTATCAATTCTATGCGAACTTCTCCAAATGTGAATTCTGGCTTGATGAAGTTCTTTACCTTGGTCATATCATCTCTGCCAAGGGCATTGCTATTAATCCCGAGAGGGTGTCTGCAGTTTTGATTTGGGAACCTCCTCAGAATGTCAAGCAGCTTCGCAGTTTTCTTGGACTTGCAAGCTATTGCCGAAGATTTATTGAGAATTTCTCAAATATTGCAAAGCCTCTTCCAACCTCCTCCAGAAGCATGTGAAGTATGTCTGGTATCCTGAGTGTGACGTTGCTTTCAACGCTATTAAAGAGAAACTCGTCACTGCTCCATTTTTGACTCCTCCTGATGAATCCAAGCCTTATGAAGTTTTTTGTGATGCTTCTCTTCAAGGTCTCGGTGCTGTGTTAATGCAAGAGAAGAAGCTTGTGGCCTATACCTCTCGTCAGTTGAAGCCCAACGAAAAGAACTACCCCACTCACGATCTTGAGTTGGCGGCAGTTGTCCATGCATTGATAACATGGAGACATCTCTTGTTGGGAAGGAAAGTGGACATATTCACCGTTCACAAGAGTCTCAAGTACATCTTCACTCAGCCCAACCTCAGCCTCAGGCAGACTCGATGGGTCGAAATGATTCAAGAGTATAATCCGAGTACTGAATATACTACAGGCAAGGCTAATGTGATTGCAGACGCTTTGAGCAGGAAGGCTTATTGCAACAGCTTAATCCTCAAGCCCTTTCAACCGGACCTTTGTGAAGCTTTCCACAAGTTGAATCCCCAAGTTGTTCCTCAAGGTTTTCTTGCCAACCTCATAGGCTCTCCTACTTTGGAAGATCAAATTCGTGAGGCACAACTGCTGGATACCATGGTGAAGAAGGTGAAACGTGGTATTGACAAGGGCATTTCCAAATACAAGTGCTATCGCGTTGATGACAGAGATACTCTTTTCTTCGAGGACCGGATTGTGGTTCCAAAGGGTGATCTTCGTAAAGTCATTATGAACGAGGCGCACAATTCACTCCTATCCATTCATCCTGGAAGTACAAAGATGTACCATGCCCTCAAGCAGTCGTATTGGTGGACTCGAATGAAGCTAGAAATTGCTCAATTCGTGAATGAATGTGATGTCTGCAGAAGGGTGAAAGCAGAACACCAACGACCAGCTGGTCTACTCCAACCTCTTGCTATTCCAGAATGGAAGTTTGATCATATCGAAATGGAGTTCGTTACTGGTTTTCCTAAGTCCAAGCGTGGAAATGATGCTATCTTCGTCGTCATCGACAAGCTCACTAAAGTGGCTCATTTTCTTCGTATCAAAGAGTCTATCACAGCAGCGCAGCTGGCAGAGCTCTACACCTCCAGAATTGTCTCCTTGCATGGCATTCCACAATTGATTTCTTCAGACCGTGGCAGCATCTTTACCTCCAAGTTTTGGGATTCTTTTCAGAAGGCCATGGGCACAAACATTCGCTTCAGCACAGCTTTCCATCCTCAAACTAGTGGACAAGTCGAGCGTGTCAACCAAATTATTGAAGATATGCTCAGGGCTTGTGTTATCTCTTTCGGCATGAAGTGGGAGGATTGTCTTCCATATGCTGAGTTCTCTTACAACAACAGCTTTCAAGCGAGCTCGGGCAAAGCCCCATTCGAGATTCTCTATGGCAGAAAGTGTCGTACTCCTCTCAATTGGTCTGAGACGGGCGAACGCCAAATTCTTGGCAATGATTTGATCACAGAGGCTGAAGATATGTGTAAAGTCATTCGTGAGAATCTCAAAGCCGCTCAATCGCGCCAGAAGAGTTATTACGATAGCAAACACCATGATTTGGCTTTCGAGATTGGAGACCATGTCTACCTCCGCGTCTCTCCAATGAAAGGCACTCGTCGCTTCGGTATCAAAGGGAAACTTGCCCCTAGATACGTCGGTCCTTTCAAGATCATCGGCAAACACGGCGATCTCGCCTATCAACTTGAGCTTCCCCCCAACTTTGCAAATGTGCACGATGTGTTCCACGTGTCACAGCTTTGCAAGTGCTTCAAGACGCCTGAGCGCACCATCAACTTCGAAGAGATTGATCTTCAGGAAGATTTGTCTTATCATGAGCATCCCGTTGCTATTCTTGAAGAAACTGAGCGCAAGACTCGCAACAAGTCCATCAAATTCCTGAAAGTGAAGTGGTCACACCATTCAGACCGAGAAGCCACCTGGGAGCGCGAGGACCACCTCCGTTTCGAATATCCGGAGTTCTTTCAGTCCTAGATCTCGGGACGAGATCCTCTCGTAGTGGTGGAGTGTTGTAACACCCCGGATGTAACTTGCCATATTTGTAACTCCAACTCTTGCCATTTTCGGCAATGTGATATGATATTCCCTCCGTGGTTGGGTTTCCCGTCATTTTGCATTTTGTCCTTGTCATGCATTTCATATCATGCCATCATGTGCATTGCATTCGCATACGTGTTCGTTTCATGCATCCGAGCTTTTTCCCCGTTGTCCATTTTGCAATCCGGCGCTCCTATGTTCCCTGGCGTCCCCTTTTACCTTTTTTCCGTGAGCGGGTATTAAACTTTCTCGGAATGGACCGAGGTTTGTCAAGCGGCCTTGGTATAGCACCGGTAGACCGCCTGTCAAGTTTCGGGTCATTCGGAGGTCGTTTGATACTCCAACGGTTAACCGGGTAACCGTGAAAGCCTCTTTTGGGTTGCAGCCCAAAACCCCTCCAAATCAGCCCAATAACCCATCTAAGTCACTCCCATGTCCATCGCCGTTCAATCACGTTCGTGTGGCCGCAAACCGTGCTCAATTTGGAGCCTCCTAGCCCCTCCTACCTATAAATACACCTCCCCCTCCGAAATTTCGGATCACTCCTCCCCTAACCCTAGCTCCCTTCTTCCTCCGCGCGTCGGACGCGTCCGCCCGGCGCCGGACACGTCCGCCAGCCGCCCCGCGGCCAATCCCCGCGTGCCACGTGGGCACCCGTGCCCACTTCGCCGCTCCCTGCGCGCCGGCCCGCCCGAGCCCGGGTCGGGCCCCCGAGCCCATCCCGCCGTCGCCGTCACCCGCGGGCACTGCCCCGCGTCCGCCGCCCGCCTCCGCCGCTGTGCGCATCCCCGCCGCTGCATCGGACTCCGCGCCGCCGCCGCTTGCCTCCTCCACCGCCCGCCGCGCTGCCGTCGCCCGTCCGGCCGCGCTCGCCGCCGCCTCGCGCGGATCCGGTCTGGCCCGACCGGATCCGGCCTCCCTTCGACTCCGGCCGCCGTCCCCGTCCATCTCCGGTGAAACGCCGGCCAGATCTGCCGCCACCTCGGTTTCCGCGCCGACGAACCCTAGGTCAATTTCGTCTGTCATTTTCTCTGCATATATTTTAGCATTGTTCATCTCATCATAACTTGCTGCATACTGCTCCGTTTCGTGCGCGTAATATGTGAAATTGTTCGTCTCGATGAGTACATTATTTCATCTCATTGTATCGTTTTCATTTGAGCTCGTCTTGATGCCCGAAATGCTGTTGGAAGAGGGCTATGTGATGTTAGTTTCAGATCTGTTTCAGTAGATGCACTTTTGTCATTTTTGCCATGATCGATGTGGTCACCTTATGAAGTTGAGTCCTACATGTGTTTTGTAATATGACATGCTATCTTTCCAGGGGTGTATGCCATGTATGTTTGTGATCTATTGTGGTGACTAGCACAAGCATGCAAACTACGGATCATAATGTTGCTGATTTCAGAGACTTAGTAATTTCACCAAGTTATTCCCTGCTGTTATTTTTATGCCATGTGTTCATGTTGTTTCAGAGATATCTATGCCTCTTTTGAGCATGATCAGTAAGGGTGTTCTGAACATATGGATTTGCCCTATCCATCCATGCCTTTGTTTGTAATGATGGAGTGCCATAGCTTGAGTCAATCGAGCTCTACTTCTGCTACAAAATATTACTGGCAGATTGTTTACATGTTATTCGATTTTGCCAAGCTTGTTGTAGTTGATCCTTGCATGCTATGATGTTGTTCTTGCCATGATTAGCTTCTACGCCATGTCTTCCTGGAGGTTGTATGCTTACTTTATCATGAAATGCTTTCTAGTGAGTGCATCGAGCTCTTAAACATGCCTACTTGCTATCTATTTTTGACATGTCCAGTTTTCTGCCGTCTGAAAACTGTAACGAAACTTGCTTAATTGACATGGGTGCTATTATATTTTCTGGTCCTTTTTGGCTCATGGTCAGTAAGGAACTTTTGTTCTATGTTTTGAGTAGATTCATGTCATGCCTTGTTTTGCTATATTGTGTTCCTGTAGAAGGTAGTTTCCTTGCTCTAAACATGTCTTCCTGATGTTAATTTCTGGCATGATAGTATTTTCACCAAGTCTGTGAAGCTGATATGTTTTGCACCTTTTCCATGCTTGTTTGAACCTGTTATGTTGTTATTTAGCCGTAGATCAGTGTTCATCTTTTGTCAAGCATCTTGAGTAGATCACTTCCATATGCTTTGCTGTTATGTTTGGGTGCAGTAACTTAATTACTTGTTGCTTGCTAAGTAGCATCATGCTGTTAAACGCAGAAATATGTCATTCTTGTTTTGCTTGCCATTTGCAAACCGTGCATCCGATTCCGGTGATCTTTATATCGATTTCAACCGAAATCACCTCATCTTTCCAGTGGCATACTTGGTTTGCCAAGATTATGCCTTGTTCATCTTTTTCCTTCCGGAGCAAGCATATGCATTGCATACAACATCTCACATATCATGCCATGTTTTGCATCATGTTGATTGCGCATTGCATCGTGGTTGATAGTTGTTCCTTTGCTTGTGTTCTTGCCTTGGGTAGAGCCAGGAGATGAGTACGTGAACGAGGAACCTGTTGAGAACACTTACGAGGATCAAGCCTTCGACAACTCTGAGAACCTTGCAGGCAAGATGACCATACCCTCGAAATCACTTCTAAATTTGCTTGCTAGATGCTCGCTCTTTTTCTATGCCTATGCTGCGATACCTACCACTTGCTATATCATGTCACCCATATTGCCATGTCAAACTTCTAACCATCCTTTCCTAGCAAACCGTTGATTGGCTATGTTACCGCTTTGCTCAGCCCCTCTTATAGCGTTGCTAGTTGCAGGTGAAGATGAAGTTTGTTCCATGTTGGAACATGATTATTTTGGGATATCACAATATCTCTTATTTAATTAATGCATCTATATACTTGGTAAAGGGTGGAAGGCTCGGCCTTATGCCTGGTGTTTTGTTCCACTCTTGTCACCCTAGTTTCCGTCATACCGGTGTTATGTTCCTTGATTCTGTGTTCCTTACACGGTTGGGTGATTTATGTTACCCCCTTGACAGTTCGTTTTGAATAAGACTCCTCCAGCAAGGCCCAACCTTGGTTTTACCATTTGCCACCTAAGCCTTTTTCCCCCGGGTTTTCGCGACCCCGAGGGTCATCTTTATTTTAACCCCCCCCCCCCCCCCCCCCCGGGGCCAGTTCTCCTTCGATTGCTGGTCCAAACTAGAGCCCTTTGCAGCGCCACCTTGGGGCAACTTGAGGACTGGTTTTAGTTGTATGGACTGCTCATCTGGATGTGCCCTGAGACCGAGATATGTGCAGCTCCTATCAGGATTTGACGGCACATTCGGGCGGCTTTGCTGGACTTGTTTTATTACTGCCGAAATGTCTTGTAGTCCGGGATTCCGAGACTGATCGGGTCTTCCCGGTAGAAGAAATATCCTTTGTTGACCGTGAGAGCTTATAATGGGCTAAGTTGGGACACCCCTGCAGGGTATTATCTTTCGAAAGCCGTGCCAGCGGTTATGAGGCAGATGGGAATTTGTTGATGTCCGGTTGTAGAAAACACGAAGTTGACCTTAATTAAAACACATCAACCGTGTGTGTAACCGTGATGGTCTCTTCTCGGCGGAGTCCGGGAAGTGAACACGGTGTCGTGGGTTTGTCACGGCAGATGTCCTAGCAAAAGGACTTAGTCGTGGAGCCATCGCAACGGGTTAACTCGAAGGGGTTAAAGCGGATACAGGGACACAGAGGGTTTATACTAGTTCGGCCCCTTCGATGAAGGTAAAAGCCTACGTCTAGTTTGTGGTGGAATTGATGAAGTCTCGATGGCTAGGGAGCAGATAAGCTTCGCCTAGGCCTCGAGTTGTGGTTGTCTGTCCTTGAACCGATATCGGGTCGTCCCCTTATATACACGGGTGACGCCCGTCGGTTCATAGAGTCCCAATCTCCGGTTTATACTCGTACCCGGGTTGGTCTCTTCCTTATCCCTAACTTACAATACAAGTTGTACACAGGCCGGTTTACGGCTACAGATGTTAAACCGACTACGGCCTCGGGCCTTTACATAGCCTCCTGGGCTTTACCATTCTTGAACTACAGACGAAGTTAACCCAGCCCGTATAGGCCGGTTTACGCTCAGTAGTAACATCCCCAACACACGGTGTTGGAGTTATGTTTGACATAGGTTGTTCTAGGATCACTTCTTGATCACTTCTAGCTTCACGACCATGCTTTGCTTCTCATCTCGCTCTCTTTTGCGTTGTTAGTCACCATATATGCTAGTCGCTTGCCGCAGCTCCACCTCACTACTCTATCCTACCTTTAAGCTTAAATAGTCTTGATCTCGCGGGTGTGAGATTGCTGAGTCCCCGTGACTCACAGATTCTACCAAAACAGTTGCAGGTGCCAACGATGCTAGTGCAGATGCCGCAACCGAGCTCACGTGGGATTTCGACGAGGAAGGTGGTCATTACTATGTGTCTTTTCCTGATGATCAGTAGTGGAGCCCAGTTGGGATGATCGGGGATTTGTGTAGCATTTGGGGTAGTCTTCTTTCATTTTGGTTCCGTAGTCGGACCTTGAGTGTAATCTGGATGATGGATGTTTATTTATGTATTGTGTGAAGTGGCGACTGTAAGCCAACTATGTATCTCTTTCCCTTATGTATTACATGGGTTGTGTGAAGATTACCTCACTTGCGACATTGCTTTCTATGTGGTTATGCCTCTAAGTCGTGCTTCGACACGTGGGAGATATAGCCGCATCGAGGGCGTTACACCGGGCATGAACCTTGCGTCTATGGTAGCGGCGCAAGGCTTGCTGGTAGCGTGCTGCTCTCACAGCCGCCCGAAGACGATCTTCCTCAAGGAGCAGTGCGTCGTCTTGCCGCAGTTGCTCTTGCTCAAGCTCATCATAAGCGAGCACTCGAGGTGACCCGTATATGAGTTCAGTGGGGATAACTGCTTCTGCCCTGTATACCAGGGCAAAGGGTGTCTGGCCGGTGGCTCGATTTGGTGTCGTCCTGATTGACCAAAGAACCGTCAGCAACTCATCAATCCAGCGCCATCCACTCTTGTGCAGTCTTTCAAAGGTCTTGGTCCTTAAGCCGCGCAACACTTCAGCATTTTCCCTCTCAGCTTGCCCGTTGCTCCGCGGGTGAGCGACGGAAGCGAAACAGACTTTGCTGCCAAGGTCCTGAGTATATTGCATGAAGGTGCGGCTTGTGAACTGCGTACCATTGTCAGTGATGATCCAGTTGGGTACACCGTAACGGCACACTAGCCCCTTGAAGAACTTGACGGCTGACTGAGTTGTGACCTTCCTCACTGCCTCCACTTCTGGCCACTTTGTGAACTTGTCGATGGCTACGTACAAGTACTCAAAGCCCCCGACAGCGCGGGGGAAAGGGCCCAGTATGTCGAGCCCCCAGACCAAGAAGGGCCAGGAGAGAGGAATGGTTTGAAGGGCTTGAGCTGGTTGATGAAGCTTTCTTGAATGGAACTGACACACCTCACACCTGGTGACGAGTGTCGTTGCATCCTGGAGGGCGGTGGGCCAGAAGAAACCCTGCCGGAACGCCTTGCCAGCAAGGGCTCTCGACCCAATGTGGGATCCACATATGCCTCCATGTATCTCTGCCAACAGCCACAGTCCTTCCTCTCGAGGGATGCGCTTCAATTTCACATTGTTCGGTCTCTTCCTCTACAGGACGTCATCGACGAACTGGTACATGGCAGAGAGACGGGCTACTTTTTCCGCTTCTTCCTGCTCCTCGGGAAGCTCCCCTGTCTAGAGGAATCGGACGGTTTGTTGTGCCCACGCTGGAGCCTGAGGCTCGACGGCGAGGACTAAAGGCATTTCCTCCGCTATAGGGGCGGCTGTCTCGACGGCAAGAGCTTGGCGTCCTGCCGGAGCTAGCCGTCCCGTGGCGGGTTCAGTGTCCTCGGCTGCATCCTTGCCGGCGGCTCCGGGGAGCTCGGTGGGAAAGTACTTGCCGGGTCCTGATTTCCTTCTCTTGTTCAGCTCTGTTGATGGATCAACGGATGGCTGAGTTAGCTGAAGCACAAAGGTACCTGGTTCCACAGGTAGCTTTAGGGCAGCGCGCTTCAACAGGTAATCGGCGATATCGTTCTCCGTTCGGGGAACGTATTCAGTCTGGATACCGTCGGAATGCTCTTCCAGCTTTCTCACTTCATCAACGTAGGCCTTCATCAACGGGCTCTGGTAATCCTTATTGACTTGCTTGACGACAAGCTGCGAGTCGCCCCTGACGATGAGCTTTTTGATTCCAAGGTCCGCCGCAGTCCTAAGACCGGCAAGCAGCCCTTCGTATTCCGTCGTGTTGTTTGTTGACGCCTCCCTGGGGAAGTGCATCTAGATCACATACTTGATGTGCTCTCCGGTGGGGGCGACGAGCAGTACGCCAGCCCCGGCACCCTGGAGGGAGAAGGCCCCATCAAAGTACATAATCCAATCGCAACTTGCCTCCTTGCCGGGGAGAGCAGTCTCTTGGGCTTCTCCGTCAGGTGTGGCGGTCCATTCTGCAATGAACTCCGCCCCGACTCGGCTCTGGATCGTCGAACTACTTTCAAACTTGAGGCCAAAGCTGCATAGCTCCAGTGCCCATTCCACAATCCTCCCCGTTGCATCTGGGTTGTGCAATATCCGCTGCAGAGGGAGGCGAGTGACGACAGTGATCTCGTGTGCCTGGAAGTAGTGACGCAGCTTCCTTGAGGCCATGAGGAGGCCGAAGAGCAGTTTCTGCACACCGGAGTAGCTCAACCTAGCCCCTTGCAAGAGGGAGCTAACGAAGTAGACCGGGCGCTGCATCACTTTCTTCTTTGGCGGCACCTCTACCAACTGTGTCGCCTCCGCACTGGTGGCGTCGGGCTCTGTTGCTGCCATTACCTCGTCGTCGACCTACCTCTACGCCACTAGTGCGGCGCTGACCACCTGGTTCGTTGCCGCTAAGTATAGCAGCAATGGCTCCTGGGGCCTGGGCGCAACTAGTGTTGGTGTGGAGGAGAGGTACTTCTTCAAATCTTGCAATGCCGCTTCGGCTTCTGGTGTCCACTTCACCGGGCCCGCCTTTTTCAGGATCTTGAAAAAGGGAAGGGCGCGCTCGGCGGACGTGGATATGAACCTGCCTAGGGCAGCGACGCAACCAGCGAGCCGACCCACATCCTTGATTCGCTTGGGTGCTTCAATCTGCTCTATAGCTTTGAGCTTGTCCGGGTTGGCCTCTATCCCCCGTTGCGACACAAAGAACCCGAGAAGCTTGCCGGACGGAACGCCAAAGACGCACTTCTCAGGGTTCAGCTTGAGGTTGATCTTGTGCAGATTTGCAAATGTCTCCCGCAAATCTGATATGAGGGTGGCCCTGTCCTTGGTTTTGACCACTATGTCATCCATATAAGCCTCCATATTTCTATGGAGCTGGGGCTCAAAACCAATCTGGACCGCCTTCGCAAACATCGATCCAGCACTCGTCAACCCGAAAGGCATCCGTATGAAACAATACGTACCACATGGGGTGATGAATGTTGTTTTCTCTTCGTCTTCTTTCGTCATGAAGATCTGGTGGTAGCGGGAGTAGGCATCGAGGAATGACAACATATCACACCCAGCCGTGGAGTCAACAATCTGGTCGATGCGCGGCAACGGGAAGGGGTCTTTAGGACAAGCCTTATTGATATCTGTGTAATCAATACACAGCCTCCACTTCCCATTTGCCTTGCGCACTACGACCGGATTGGCCAACCACGTCGGATGGAGCACTCCTCTTACCAAACCCGCTGCCTCCAGTTTCCGGATTTCTTCTGTGATAAACTCTTGTCGTTCCAAAGCTTGCTTTCTGACCTTCTGCTTGACGGGACGTGCATGAGGACAGACAGCAAGGTGGTGCTCAATCACCTCCCTGGGAACGCCGGGGATGTCGGAAGCTTGCCATGCAAACACATCGACATTCGCCCGCAGGAAGGTGACGAGCGCGTCTTCCTATTTGTCGTCAAGGGTGGAGCTTATGGTGAAAGCTCCTCCCGTGTCGTCCTTGTTGACGGAAACCTTCTTGGTTCCCGGCGGCCTGGCCCTGGACTTCTTGCTTCCGCCGGCAGAGCTCTCTGGCACGTCCTCGATGGCAGCGCTACACTCCGAAGAGGTGCGCTTGCCGGAGTGGGTGTCCGAGGTCTCACCGGCCTTCTTCTTCTTTCTCCCCCTCAGGGTCCCGGCAGCAGGAGCGAGTGCCCCAGCGGCGGCAGCTGCTGCGACTGCTTGCTGGTACACTTGATCAGCGCAAACCAGCGCATCCTTCTTGTCGGAGGGGATGGTGATGATCGTCACGGGCCCTCGCATCTTCAGGGTATTGTAGGCGTAGTGCGACGCCGCCATGAACTTGGCCAACGCTGGGTGGCCAAGGATCCCGTTGCAGGGCAAGGGGATCTTGGCAACATCAAACACAATCCTCTCCGTCCTGAAGTTCAGGTCGCTCCCGAAAGTTACGGGCAACGTGACCTTTCCCTTGGGTTGGCTTCTCCCCGGGCTGACCCCTTGAAACGTGCTTGTTTCTTCGAGGTCTCCATCAGGGATCTGCAGCTTCTCGATCACGGGAGGTGAGATCAAGTTCAGACCGGCCCCGCCATCTACTAACATTTTTTTCACCTTGAGGTTGCGTATTGTTGGTGAAACCAACAACAGCAAGCACCCGACCGCAGTAGTGCGATCAAGGTGGTCCTTAGAGTAAAAAATGATAGGTGTGCTGGACCACTTCAGCGGCCTCTGGGCATCAAACGACGGATCTGCTGCTGTAACTTCTCGCGCCCACTGTTTAAGCCGGCGTCGAGAGGCATGCAACGAAGCGCCGCCGTCAACGCACATGGCCTCTGTAGCTTTCTGAAACTCTTGGTCGCCGGACTCGTCGTCCTCTTCGTGATCGTCATCTTCTGGCTTTCTGTCACGGCCCCGAGCGGGCCTCTCTTGTTGCTTATCCTTGCCGCGACGGCCCGCCTGGCCGTCGCGTTTCTTGCCGGATCCCTCAGCACCGTCTTGGCCCTTCTCCTTGTCCCGCCTCTCGTATTCAGCCCTCTGCTTCTCAGCGAGGAGCTCAACCTGCCGGCAGTCTTGGAGAGCATGGCCTTTGGTGCGATGGTTCTTGCAGTATCGCTTGTCGGAGTTGCCTGGCTTCTCGGCAATCGCCAAGGCCTGGCAGGCAACACATCCGGCAATTTCCTTGCCGGGGTCACCTGCCTTATTCTTCTTGGTGGAGCCGGTGTCGTCAAGCACAGCTTTCCCTTTGCGCTTCCTGTTGCGGTGCCGGCCTTTCTTCGCTGGGGCGGCGGTGTCCTCTTCAAAGGAGTCGGTTTCCACGCCGGCATCTTCGCCGGGGTACTTCCTCCCCTCTTCAGCCTGGGCACACTTGTCCGCGAGAACATAGAGCTCCGCGACATCTTTCACCTTGTTCATTGCTAGCTCTTCTCTCATCTTGCGGTTCCGAACGTTCTGATGGAACGCGCTGATGATGGCGGCGGGGTGAACATATGGGATATTGTACTGTACCCGACTGAACCTCTGTATGTACTTGTGGAGACTCTCGCCTCCCTTCTGGGGAATGACATGGAGATCACTCGCTTGGCCATGAGCTTGGTGAACGCCAGTGAAGGCGCCCACGAACTCATGGCACAAATCCGACCAGGAGGAAATGGAGTCTACCGGCAAGTGCATCAACCATGACATGGCGTTGGGTTTAAGAGCCAACGGGAAGTAATTTGCATGCACCTTATCGTCACGAGCTCCGGCAGCCTGCATCGCGATGGTGTAGATGCTGAGGAACTCGGATGGGTGGGTCTTGCCGCCGTACTTCTCCCCCAAGTCAGGTTTGAAAGTGCGGTGAGTGGGCCACTGGAACTGCCGCAGCTCACGGGTAAAAGCCGGGCAGCCTACCTCGTAAGTCAGGCCCTCAGGGCTCCCCGGTGCCGGGTGGTCCACAGCAGGCCCCGCTCGCCTATCTGACTGGTGGCGCTCCGCGCCAACGCTCGATGGTGGTCCGAGCGTCTTCATGTTACCGATCCCGCAGGACCTGGCGTTGGTCCTGGTGGGTCCGCGGGTCGGACGATGCTATGGAGATTTCGTCGCCCGCAACGTCACGACAGGCAGGTGTCCGTGGCACCGGGCGAGGAGGAGGCGAGTGCATCGTGGTCGCGGCCCCGCCAGCCTTCCTGCCACTGGTACGCGGGACTCCGTCGGAACGTCGACCCGGGGGCTCCGTCGGGGTTGGCTCATCTTTGTTGGCCACCGCAACAAGGCTTCGGATGATGGCTCTCCATTCGTCGAGTTTCCCCGTAGTGGGAGGAAAGTCGAGGAGCAACTGCGCGCGCCAGGGCTTCTGCTGGCATCGGTGGCAGCGAAACCTGCATGGATCGCGACGCGCTTCGACTTGTGACCACGTCAGAAGGAGCTCTATCACGATCGTGCGGCCGCACGACGTCTTCACCAGCGCCTCGGCGAGCGGGCAGGTCTTCTTCATACAGGGAGTGGCACTCGGGGCTTTTCCTGCGGCGACGCCCGGGGTCTTCGGGGCGATCACGCCGCTCGTCGCGCGCCGCTTGAGAGGAACACGCCATTGGCGCCGGAGTGGGAGTCCTGGAGGCCCTCGTGCCACCAGCAGGGGGGAAGGAGCGACCTCGGAAGGTCCCACGCCACCTGCGAAGGGCCCGGCTCCGTCTTTGGATTTGGCGGCGTGCGGCCCGTTACCGGGCGCACGAACATCGCCGCCTCCCAAACTCCGGCTGCTGGGTCGGTGTTGGTGTTCGCGAACAGCACCCCGGGTCCTTTCGGCGACCGGTCCGCTGCTCGCCTGCGTCGGGACGGGATGCCCGGCGTCCGACGGGCCAACCGCCACCGTCGTCTTCTTCTTGGGTGCCATGATGATGAAGAGGCGTCGAACTAACTACTAAAGCCGATTCTCACAACTGCGCCCCCCTACCTGGCGCACCAAAGATGTCGGTGGGAAACGACACCTATGGGATCACGAGAATCCCTTTCTGCGGTTGCGGGGCGCGGGGGCCGTGAGAAGAGCGGATCGAGCAGGCAGTACACGATTCCTTTACCCAGGTTTGGGCCGCGAAGATGCGTAAAACCCTACTCCTGCTTTGGTGGATTATATGTTTGTGTTCTTGAGCTAGCTATGGGGCGTGACGAGCTCCAAAAAGCCGAATCCTCTTCCTGGTCGCCTGGGGCCTCCTTTTACAGGGAAAGGGGCTGCCACAGTGGCACACAGGAGGTGGAACGGGTACAGTGATGCGAGGTTATCCCTCGCATTACATGACAAGGTGCCTTTAATGCGCCTTGCTTTATCGGGGGCGGGGGAGAGCCCTGTCTCGTCCGTCGCCGCTCTCTTCCGCGTCGACACGCGCCCTGGCCAGCGGTGCCTGCGACGCCATGTAGGTGGGCAGGCAGCTGAGGTGGCGCAGCAGTGGGTCTCCACGAGGATCTGCATGCCGCCACGCAGGTGCCTGCCCAGCTGGTTGGGTCGGCAGCTGCATGCGAACGGTGGTGGAGGCGTGACTGGTGCGGGTCCGATGGTGGCCCCGCGGGTGTCCTTGGAAAGGGCCTTGCCGCGGCCCCGGCAAGGGTCTTGTCGAGGTCCCAACAAGGGTCTTGCCGTGGCACCTGCTGCCATCCCCGGCAAGGCTCTTGCCGGGGGCCTTGTGGTTTTCCTTGGCTGGGATCCCGCCAAGGACCATCATCTTCTAAAGTGTGCATCTGATCTTGAATGTCTTCACAAAGATCTGCATACCACCACGGGGATGCCTCCCGAATCCTTGCCCCATGGGGGCAGTGGACTCAAGGGTGACCCGCTCCGTAGGTGTGGGGCGAGCTGCCACGGCAAGGGTCTTCCCGGGTTTGCAAAAACCGCCTCCCTGCAAGGATCTTGCTGGGGGGGCGCTTCGCCCCCTTTGCTCTTTGTGGTCTTGGTCTTGGCATCGTTCTGCTCCTCTTCCGCTTCGGCCTTACCTTGGTTCTACCTCCCTTGCCGGGCTCGGTGCGGCGGCGCCCGTGGCTCAGACTGCCCGTGCACTGTCATAGGGGTCCACCAGCCGCCTTACCAGCCCGAAATAGTTCCCAGGCAGGGCCTCTCCAGGCCATAGCCGAACTATAAAGCCCTTCATGGCCTGTTCGGCCACCTTGTGGAGCTCGACCAGTTACTTCATTTGGTCGCTCAAAGGCACCGGGTGTCCGGCCTCAGCGTACTGAGACCAGAACACCTTCTCCGTTGAGCTGCCCTCCTTGGCCTGGTAGAAGGCGGCGGCATCTGACACGCTACAGGGCAAATCTGCGAATGCTCCTGGAGAGCTCCGGACTCGGGTAAGTAACAAGTAATTCACCTTCATGTGCTTTCTTTGCATAAAGAATGCCTTACCCGCCACTATCTTCTTCATCGCCTCAACCTCCTGGAGGGCCTTCTAGGCTTCGGCCTTGGCAGCCTCGGCATCTTCAAGGGCCGCCGTGAGCTCGGACTCTCGTGTCTTTGAGTCAAGCTCCAAACTCTCATGTTTTTTCATGAGAGCCTGGAGCTCTTGCCGCACCTCGCCAACCTGCACCTCATGCTTCTCCCGCTCGGTGCGCTCCGTGGCCGCCCTCTTTTCGGCCTCGGACAGCGCTTGCTTTAGGGTCGCTACCTCCGTTGTGGCCCCTACAATAGCCACGTCGATCCTGTCATTTTTTGCAATTGCACCTTTTATATATTTAAATAAGGTATCTCTTACCTTCCTTGTCCTCGAGCTGCTTCTTGGCAAGGCCGAGCTCTTGCTCGGACCGCTCGAGGTTCTGCTTCAGCGTGTCAACCTCCGCATTCAGTGTGGCAGATGCCAGCAGCGAAGCCTGAATACGCATATTGACTTACTTTTGTTAGACTCCTGCGAATGATATTAGATCCTCTATTCGGCTTTTCTTTCCGAACGCCAAACAGAGCATCAGGGGTTACTGTCTATGCGGTAATATTTTCACATATTTTGTACATACCTCAAAGCCTGTTAACAGGCTGGTACAGGATTCAGTCAGCCCGCTTTTAGCGGACTGAACTTTCTGGATCACCGCACTCATTATAATGCGGTGTCCCTCGTCGTTGGAGGCGCCGTTAAGCACCTCCAGCAAATTATCCGGTGCCTCCGGTTGGGCGGAGGTCGCCGGCGTTGTAGGCTTGCCCTTCTTACTAGGGGTCGCCTGCCGGACTTCGGAACCTTTGAAGGTTTCGGTGCGGTGTCCGGCCTAGGGCCGGACTTGGAACCATTGGGGGTTTTATCCCCTTGGCACCTGGAGTCCGGGAGGTCGCCTTGCGGCGCCTCCAAGACCACCTCCTCCTGGCTTGGAACCTCCTGGGACAACACTTTGGTGTCGTCCGTAGGGCGGGGGGAGGTAGTGGTCGGAAGTGAGTTCACATCCGACGAGTCCAGGGAACCGCTCGACGACACATCGAGCCAGTCTTTGGTCGGACTGCATAAATATATTCGGCGTCAGGAAAAGCTATAAAGGACCACCATGAGTCATTCCGGTATCCGAACACTTACGATTTCGCCAGGGGCTTCGCCCTGTGCGGCCACTCCTCTTCGCCGTCGTCGGCGTTGGTGGAGTAGTCCGGAGGGAGGGTCCTTCCTTTCTTGGACCCTCCGGCCTCCTCAGTTGGGGCAACCTTCCTTTTCTTCTCTCCCCCCGCCGGGGGAGAGACCTCTCTTTCCTCCTCCTCGTCTTCGTGGGAGGAGTCCGCCTCGGAGTCATCGGACGATGAGTCCGACTCCACCGGGCGTCGGGAACTCTTTCGGGTACCCGTGGCCTTCTTCTTGGCCTTCTTCTCCGGCACCACATAGGGGTCCGGAACCAGCAGCTCCGCCAAGCGGGCGTCCGCTGGGTCTTCGGGCAAAGGAGCCGGCAGTTGATCTGTCCGGACGTCTCCTGCCAATCCTGTCAAAGGTAAGGGAGTTTAGATCCCGCATAGAGTCAACCTATGAAAGATAAATATCCTGTAAGAGGTAAAAACAGCTTACCGCGTTGGCTTGACGCTGCGCGTTGAATCCACGATCCTCGGTAGCGGATGCGGCGGATGAGCTTCTTGCTCACCAGGAGTACGTTGATGAGTTTGAGCTTCTTGCTCACCAGGCTTTGGATGCATGTTTGGAGTCCGGTCAGCTCTCCTTTTTTGAACAACGGCAGGCCCTTCTCTTTCCAGGAGGTGAGCCGCGTAGGAATTCCGGATCGGAACTCAGGGACTGCGACCCATGCAGGGTCGCACGGCTCGGTGATGTAGAACCATCCCGATTGCCACCCCTTTATGGTCTCCACGAAGGAGCCCTGGAGCCATAGGACGTTGGGCATCTTTCCCACCATGGCGCCTCCGCACTCCGCCTGGCGGCCGCCCACTACCTTCGGTTTAACATTGAAGGTCTTCAGCCATAAGCCGAAGTGGAGCTGGATGCAGAGGAAGGCCTCGCACACGACGATGAACGCCGTGATGTTGAGGATGTAGTTCGGGGCCAGATCGTGGAAATCCAGGCCGTAGTAGAACATGAGCCCCCAGACAAATGGGTGGAGAGGGAAGCCTAGTCCGCGGAGGAAATGGGTGAGGAACACCACCCTGGGGGTGGGGATGAGCTGCCCCTCTTCGGGGAGCCGGTGCACGATGTCGTCAGACAAGTGTCTGGCCTTCATCAGCTTTTTGATGTGTCCCTCCGTGACGGAGGAGACCATACACTTGCCTCCCGCTCCGGACATGACTGGAGAAAGTTGAGGTGGGGAATGCGGACTTGGGCGCTGGAGCTCGAGTGTGCGAAGATGGATGAGCAAAGGAGGAAGAAGGCGTAGGTGAAAAGGTGGATCCTTATCCCCTTATATGGGCGGACGAAACTGCGTGTCCCCACCCGCCTGGTAAAACTCGCTTATCTCCCAAGCACCGTAATCAATGGCGTGGTTGGGTTACCCACGTCCGTATTGATGTGAATTCCGGAATAAGCGGACACGATCTCTGCTTCGACAAGACATGCCAAGGAAAACGCCTCGCTAAACGCGCTAAGGTGGGACAGTAAAACGATTCAAATAAAGGCTTGGCAGTGGTGTGATGTCACGCTACGGAATACATGAGCAGGTTAGATTTTTGTAAATACTATTCTCTCTATGGAAATATGTGGAATTTATCTTGTAGAGCCGCACACTATCCTTGTGTTCAAAATCTTCTATGAAGTATTCGGAGGAGGAACCCGCCTTGCAATGCCGAAGACAATCTGCGGGCCAGACTCGTCGTCATTGAAGCCTGGTTCAGGGGCTACTGAGGGAGTCCTGGATTAGGAGGTGTCCGGATAGCCGGACTATAACCCTTGGCCGGACTCTTGGACTATGAAGACACAAGATTGAAGACTTCGTCCCGTGTCCGGATAGGATTTCGTTGGCGTGGAAGGCAAGCTTGGCGATACGGATATGTAGATCTCCTCCCATTGTAACCGACTCTGTGTAACCCTAACCCTCTCCGGTGTCTATATAAACCGGAGGGTTTTAGTCCTAGGACAGAACAGCAAACATACCATAGGCTAGCTTCTAGGGTTTAGCCTCTCTGATCTCGTGGTAGATCTACTCTTGTACTACCTGTCGGTATCAAAACAGACCGATCTCGGGTAAGGGGTCCCGAACTGTTCGTCTAGGCGGATGGTAACAGGAGGCAGGGGACACGATGTTTTACCCAGGTTCGGGCCCTCTTGATGGAGGTAAAACCATACGTCCTGCTTGATTAGTATTGATGATATGGGTAGTACAAGAGTAGGTCTACCACGAGATCAAGGAGGCTAAACCCTAGAAGCTAGCCTATGGTATGATTGTTGTTCTGTCCTACGGACTAAAACCCTCCGGTTTATATAGACACCAGAGAGGGTTAGGGTTACACAGAGTCGGTTACAAAGGTAGGAGATCTACATATCCGTATCGCCAAGCTTACCTTCCACGCCAAGGAAAGTCGCTTCCGGACACGGGACGAAGTCTTCAATCTTGTATCTTCATAGTCCAGGAGTCCGGCCGAAGGTATAGTCCGGCTATCCGGACACCCCCTAATCCAGGACTCCCTCAGTAGCCCCTGAACCAGGCTTCAATGACGACGAGTCCGGCGCGCAGATTGTCTTCGGCATTACAAGGCGGGTTCCTCCTCCAAGTACTTCATAGAAGATTTTGAACACAAAGGATAGTGTCCGGCTCTGCAAAATAAATTTCCACATATTGCCATAGAGAGAATAATATTTACACAAATCTAATCTACTGACGTATTCCGTAGCGTCACATCACACTACGGCCAAGCCTTTATTCGAATCGTTTTTACTCCCCCACCTCAGCGTGTTTCGCAAGGCGGTTTCCTTGGCACGTCTTGTCAAAGCAAAGATCGTGTCCCCTTTATTTACGGGATTCTCATCAATACGGACGTGGGTAACCCAACCACGCCATTGATTACGGCATTTGGGAGATAAGCGAGTTTTATCAAGCCTGTGGGGACGCATAGCCGCATCCGCCCATATAAGGGGATAAGGATCCACTTTTTTACCTATGCCTTCTTCCTCCTTTGCCTATCCATCTTCCGTGCACTCGAGCTCTAGCGCCCAAGCCCGCATTCCCCACCTCGACCTTCTCCAGTCATGTCCGGAGTGGGAGGCAAGTGGATGGTCTCCTCTATCACGGAGGGACACATCAAAAAACTGAGGAAGGCCGGATACTTGTCTAACGACATCGTGCACCGGCTTCCCGAAGAGGGACAGATCCTCCCCACCCCAAGGCCCCATGAGAGGGTAGTGTTCCTTCCCCACTTCCTCCACGGACTGGGCTTTCCTCTCCACCCATTCGTCCGGGGACTCATGTTCTACTACGTCCTGGATCTGCACGATCTGGCCCCGAACTTCATCCTCAACATCTCGGCGTTTATCGTCGTGTGCGAGGCTTTCCTCTGCATCCGCCCCCATTTCGGCCTATGGCTTAAGAGTTTCAATGTCAAGCCGAAGGTGGTGCGCGGCAACTAGGCGGAGTGCGGAGGCGCCATGGCGGGCAAGATGCGCAACGTTCTATGGCTCGAGGGCTCCTTTGTGGAGACCCTGAAGGGGTGGCAATCGGGGTGGTTTTACATCACCGAGCCGCGCGACCCTGAGTGTCGCAGCCCCCGAGTTCCGGTCCGGACCCCCTACGCGGCTCACGTCCTGGAAAGAGACGGGCCTGTCGTGGGGCAGCAAAGAACAGGTGACTGGACTACAAAAATGCATCCAAACCCTGGTGAACAAGCAGCTCAATCTTGTCAACGTAGTCCAGGTTATGCTCATCCACCGGATCCTCCCGTGTCAACAACGGGCCTTCAATCTGTGAGAGTTCGACCCAGCGCAGCACCGAACTCTGAGCAGGCTCTTCGACACGATGTACGAAGATGCCTGAGAGGTGCTTTTCAAGGGCGTCGAGGCACCCGCATCCGCTTCCGAGGATCGCGGATTCAGCACGCAGCCTCACGCTAGTGCGGTAAGATATTTGTACCTTTTACAGGGTATTAGTTTTTCATACTTTGACTCTATGCGGGATCTAAGCTCCCTTACCTTTGACAGGATTGGCAGGCGAAGTCCGGACAGATCGACTGTCCGGCTCCTTTGCCCGAAGGCCAAGAAGAAGGCCACAGGGACTCGAAAGAGTGCCCGGTGCCTGGAGGTGTCTGATTCATCATCCAACGACTCGGAGACGTACTCCTCCCGTGAAAACAAGGAGGAGGAAGAAGAAACCTCTCCCCCCCCAGCGGAGAGGGAGGAAAGAAGAGGAAGGCCGCCCCGACCGGGGAGGCCGAAGGGACCAAGAAGGGGAAGACACTTCCTTCGGACTACTCCACCGACGCCAACAACGGTGAAGAGGAGTGGCCGCACAGGGCCAAGCGCCCGGCGAGCTCGAAAGTGTTCGGAGACTAGAGTAACTCGTAGTGTTCCTTTATTGCACAGCTTTCCCTTATGTCGAACATATCTATGCAGTCCACCCAAGGACGGGCTCGACGAGTCGTCGAGCGGCTCCCTGGATTCGTCGGACTTGAATTCACTTCCGGCCGCTACCTTCCCCCGCCCTACGGACGATGCCAAGGTGGCGTCCCAACAGGTTCCAAACCAGGAGAGGGTAGTCCTGGAGGAGCTGCAAGGCGACCTCCTGGACTCCAGGAGTAAAGGGGATAGATCCCCCCAGGGCTCCAAGTCCGGCCCTAGGACGGACACCGCTCCGGAACCGTCAAAGGTTCCAGAGTCCGGCGGGCGACTTCCTTCCAAGAGGAGCAAGCCCACCGAGCCGGTGACCCCCGTCAAACCGGAGGCGCTGGACAATCTGTTGGAGGTGCTTAAAGGCGCCTCCATCGACGAGGAGCACCACAGCATTATGAGTGCGGTGGTCCAGAAGGTTCAGTCCGCTAAGAGCAGACTGACTGGAGCTTGTGCCAGCCTTTTAACAGGCTTTGAGGTAAGTAAAGAATGGGTAAAAATATTACCGCATAGATAGTAGCCCCTGATGCTCTGTTTGGCGTTCGGGAAGAAAAGCCGAATAGAGGATCAAATAAAATTCGCAGGAGTCTAACAAAAAGGAGTCAATATGCGTATGCAGGCTTCTCTGCTGGCGTCCGCCGCACTGACTACGAAAGTGGACAAGCTAAAGCAGAACCTCGAGCAGTCCGAGCAAGAGCTCGGGCTTGCCAAGAAGCAGCTCGAGGACAAGGAAGGTAAGAAATACCTTGTTTAAATATATAAAAAAGTGCAATTGCAAAAAATGACAGGATTATCGTGGCTATTGTAGGGGCCACGTCTGAGGTGGCGACCCTTAAGCAAGCATTGTCCGAGGCCGAGAAGAGGGCGGCCACGGAGCGCACCGAGCGGGGGAAGTATGAGGCCCAGGTTGGCGAGGTGCGGCAAGAGCTCTAGGCTCTCATGAAAAAACATGAGAATTTGGACCTTGACTCAAAGACGCGAGCGTCCGAGCTCGCGGCGGCTATTGAAAATGCCAAGTTTGCCAAGGCCGAATCCTAGAAGGCCCTCCAGGAGTTGGATGCGGAGAAAAAGATAGCGGCGGGTAAGGCATTCTTTATGCAAAGAAAACATATAAAAGTGAGTTACTTGTTACTTACCCGAATCCGGAGCTCTCCAGGAGCATTCGCAGATTTACCCCGTAGCGTGTCCGATGCCGCCGCATTCTACCAAGCCGAGGAGGGCAGCTCGACGGAGAAGGTGTTCTGGTCTCAGTATGCTGAGGCCGGACACCCTGTGCCCCTGAGCGACCGGCTGAAGCAACTTGTCGAGCTCCACAATGTGGCCGAACAGGCCATGAAGGGCCTCATAGTTCGGCTGTGGCCTGGAGAGGATCTACCTGGGAGCTAGTTCGTGCTGGTGCGGCGGCTGGTGGAGGCCTGTGCAAGGCTCGAAGTCATCAAGCGCTCCGTCTGCAACGAAGGTGCCCGTAGGGCCCTTGCCCGCGCTAAGGTGCACTGGGGCAAGCTGGATGCTAGCAAGCTTGTGAAGGACGGGCCACCGCCGGGGAAAGAGCATCGCATGCCCGAGAATTATTATAAGGATGTTCTGAAGGGTGCCCGCCTTATGGCGGATGAGTGTTCCAGGGATGTAATTTTTGAGTAAACTCGCTCGTTTTGTCCTGTGCGCTGAAAACTTGTTCATATGCGCTAAGCAATGCTTTTGGAATTTAAAATATTACCTTCTGTGCGGCCGTTTATTAATTTTGAGAGATGGCTAGTCGTCGGCCTCTGCCCCCGTGCCACCAGTGCTGGGGTGTTCGGGATAAACCTGAGCGCTCTTTTTCCCATGTTTTGGTCCTTCGAGGGAGGCGCTCAGCACAACGAACAAGGCAATCAGACTATAGTGCTTGAACACTCTCACTTAGCCATAGAATTCTATAATTTTAAATTTCGGCGAAGCCCCTAGTCTTTAGGGACAGAGCCGACTCCTCGCTCTAAGTGGCATAATGTAAGACATAAAGGCAAACGAGAGGGGAATGGTGAATAATGTAAGACATAAAGGCAAACGAAAAGACGAACTGAAGAAGGGCAAATGAAAAGGGAAAAAATTTCAAAAATCGTTTTAGAAGTGGGGAGAGGAAAACGAGAGGGGAATGGTGAATAATGTAATGCAAGATGTGAGAGTTTATGATGGGTACTTGGTATGTCTTGACTTGGCGTAGATCTCCCGGCAACGGTTGCAAAAATTCTTCCTGCTACTTCTTGAGCTTGTGTTGGTTTTTCCCTTGAAGAGGAAAGGGTAATGCAGCAAAATAGAGATTAGTATTTCCCTCAGTTTGAGAACCAAGGTATCAATACAGTAGGAGACAATGCACAAAACACCAATACATGTACAAACAATCAAACAACTTACACCCAACGCGATAAAGGGGTTGTCAATCCCTTCACGGTTACTTGCAAAAGTGAGATCTGATAAAGATAGATAAACAATAAAGTAAATATTTTTGGTATTTTTGGTTTATAGATCGGAAAGTAAAATATTTCAAAATAGTAGATCGGAAACTTATATGACCCGGGGGCCATAGGTTTCACTAGATGCTTCTCTCAAGATAGCAAATAATACGGTGGTGAATAGATTACTGTCGAGAAATTGATAGAAAAGCGCAAAGTTATGACGATATCTAAGGCAATGATCATGAGTATAGGCATCACGTCCGTGTCAAGTAGACCGAAACAATTCTGCATCTACTACTATTACTCCACACATCGACCGACTCATGCCTGCATCTAGAGTATTAAGTTCATGAAGAACCGAGTAATGCGTTAAGTAAGATGACATGATGTAGAGGAATAAAATCAAGTAATATGATGTAAGCCCCATATTTTTATCCTCAATGGCAACAAGACAATACGTGCCTTGTTGCCCCTATTGTCACTGGGAAAGGACACCATAAGATTGAACCCAAAGCTAAGAATTTCTCCCATTGCAAGAAAACCAATCTAGTTGGCCAAACCAAACCGATAATTCGAAGAGAGTTACAAAGATATCAAATTATGCATAAAAGAATTCAGATAATATTCAAATAATATTCATAGATAAGCTAATCATGAATCCGCAATTCATCGGATCTCGACAAACACAACGCAAAAGAAGATTACATCGGATAGATCTCCAAGAACATTGAGGAGAACATGGTATTGAGAATCAAAGAGAGAGAAGAAGCCATATAGCTACTAGTTATAGACCCGTAGGTCTGAGGTATACTACTCACCCTTCATCGGAAGGGTAATAAAGTTGATGTGGAAGCCCACCATGATCGAATCCCCCTCCGGCAAGATGCCAGAAAAGGCCCCTAGATGGGATTTCACGGGTACAGAAGGTTGCGGCGGTGGAAAAGTGTTTTCGTCGATACTTCTGGTGGTTTGGCAATATATGTGAATATATAGGCGAAGGAATTAGGTCAGGGGAGTCTCGGGGGCCCACAAGACAGGGGGCGCACCCTACCTCCCTGGGTGCTCCGTCCACCCTTGTCTCCGCCTTATGGCTCCTCTGACTTAATCTCCGAGTCTCCTGGGTGTCTTCTGGTCAAAGAAAAATCATCACGAAGGTTTTATTCCATTTGGAGTCCGTTTGGTATTCCTTTTCTGTGATACTCTAAAACAAGGAAAAAAACAGAAACTGGCACTGGGCTTGGTTAATAGGTTAGTCCAAAAAATAATATAAAACATCATATTTATGCATATAAAACATCCAAAACAGATAATATAATAGCATGGAACAATCAAAAATTATAGATACGTTGGAGACGTATAACCACCCGGTAATATTCCAACCAGGTTTCTGGCTTGGACTCTCTAGCGAACTTGCTGATCCTCGAGTCCAACCTGAAGTTACTGGGGATCTCTGTCGCCCGTATGTATCGGCTGAAACATTCGGGACCTGAGAGTACAGAACCACTCGAAACATCGGCATCTTGGCCTTCTCGCAAGACCCGGCCCCTGTCGACCAGGTTCTGAGCTGGAACGGATCTCGCGTTGAACTGCGGGTCTCGGGTGTCCCTCGTGTGACGTGATGGACTCAGCCTAAGACCACCGTCATGTGTCTGGCTGTCGTTGTAGGGCTAGCGCCCGTATGCGCCAGCCTGCGGTGGAGGCATCAGAGCGCGATCGTAATCGTCGTGGCACCGGGTGATGCAACTCAATCACACCTCCAATCTTCATAGTGATCTCTCGGGGAGGATGTGACTCGGCGCCTGCCGGATCCGAGTGGGTTGGGAGCTGACTGAATGGTCTCTGCACACACAGATGCGCTATGGATGTGTTCTCTAGACTGGGGCACCGCCACATTCTACGACAGTGCCGTCTTTAGGAGCGCCTGGATCTGCCGAATCCCTCCCCTGTCGTGGAGTCGGAGGGCTGGACGGAATCCACAATCCGAGTAGTGGCTGCCAGAGTTTGCAGTGGAGTACTGCGGACTTGATACTTACGAGGCTGGTCACTCGAGTAAAGCCGCCGCTTGTGCCGACTGGATCTAGGTTGACGGTACGCACAATCGTGCAACTCCCTCTGGAGTCGTTTGAGGCGATCACGCTCGGTCAAGATGGACAGGCGAGTCGACTCCATCATCGGCGCTTCAGAGGTTGTCCCGGTGATTGGGGTGTTCAAGAGCTGTTCGTTCTTGCAGCGAAGCTCACCACACTGCTCTCGAGTGAGACCCTGGGGCACGTACGGCTCATGGCCTGCACCGCTGCTGCTAGCGTTACAATGTGGCACACCCGCATGGCCGTCCTGGGCATCCATGTGCCCCAGGGCTGGCTCGTCAAATTCGAGAACCGCCACATGCTCGGACGCGGCCTAGAGGGCCACAACATACTTGATCCAGTGCTGCAGTCGTGAGCGTAAGGAACACTTGCGGCGGCGCGCGATGGGAGGGTGAGTGGCCACTCGGTACGGAGCCGAGGGATGCCGTAGAAGGACTCCATAGGAGGATGCGCAGAAGTGAGCCGAACCACAGACGGGCAGCACCTCCACGTCTAGCGGGGCCTCGCGAAGCCACGCTGAGCCGTCGGCGATGAAAGAGAGCGTCCCGAAAGGGATTTCGCCCCCGACTAACATGGCGATGAAGAATTCCACCTAAGCCATGAAACTTTGCTACCGCCTAGCCCCACGGTGTGTGCCAACTTTCGAGGTTACGATCCTGACAATGAGTACTAGGGGTACGAATAAGGGGCAGAACCTAGCTACGATGCAGGTGTAACACTCGTTGTTTAACGAGTTCAGGCCCCTCTCGACGAAGGTAACAACCCTACGTCTCATGCCCTGAGGCTTGGTTTTGATTTGATGGGTATGGGTACAAAGGTTGCTCGACCCTAGCTCGGGAGGTGGAGTGCGGATTATATAGAGTGCGCCGCAGCCCCATGTTCTGCACGTCGCCGGGCATTTAATGACATTGATGGTGTCAGTTACAGGTGTAAAGAGTCTCTACTACAACAGTTACAGGTAACAATAGTCTTGACTCCGCCTTAAGGGCGACTTAGGATTCCTCGGCCGTTGCAGCTCCCACGCCGTCCCTTCACCTCGTTAGTATGAGTGGTGATTGTCCAGCCGAGTGATGGGTGGTCGTCCGAGTGCCATCGAGCTATCCGAGTGGGCTTCCTGATATATGCATTTGAATGCTGGTATGGTCCAGGGACATACCCATGGTGGTGATGGGCCCCATGTGGGTCCCATATGATGGGTCCTTGACCCTACCTGTAATAGGTGACCTCATCACCACCGGAGAGGGAGAGAGGGCCCCTTCGCCACCCTTGTCGGACGATGTTTCGGCCATCGGCGGGCCTTCGAGGCAAAATGGGAGCGCAGGAACAGGAGTGTCGTGGGTCGGCGACAGTTGGGGTTGTCGCTCTTACTGTCTGGGAGAGCACCAGAGGTGGGCAAGGGCGAAACGTATTCTTTCTATCACTCATTGACTCTATTGTTTCAAATCTAACAAATCTTTTAAGCCCATAAGGTACATTCTAGTATTTTGTTTATTTATCTTGTTGCATATATATTACCGGGAAAGTAGTGTTATCTTGTTGTACTCTGGTGTCACCAGGGTCAACACTGGTGGAACTGAAATCTGACCAATCAACTTCAAACGAAAACTCAATGGAAAGAAATCAACATTGCCGAAAGAAAAACCATGGAGTTGCCATTAGTCGTTGGGAAGAGCTACATCTAGGGGGAGGACCTCCGGGACTGAGAAACCCCCACCCCCTCGCGTCGCCCCGCGTACGGGGAACACTACTCACCGCTGGCACCAGGACGCCCCCTCCACCTCTCCCTCCTCCCTCGCCTGCGCACAAGGGCGTGGCCGGGCGAAGCCCGGTCGCCGCCGCCAACGGTGGGATTCACTCGTCCCCTCGTTCGGCGGCCTCGGGGCGGATTTTGTCTGCTGGTTGGGGTGCTCGTTGGCCGACGGGCAGTATAGCGAGGTGGCACGCCGGTATTGTTGGGTGGCGGTGGGTGCCGGCCCCGTGCCGGACGCCCTGGTGTGAGGGCACTCCCGGTGGCCGGATTCGTTATCTATGGCTTGGGGCACTCAGATCTGGCCCTCACGAGGTGCGGGCCACGGGCGGCCTGGGTTGCAAGCGGCTGCCCCCTGTCGTGGCGGTTGGCTGTTAGGGGGTGGCAGCGTAGTGGTGGTGGTGGTTAGTGCTGATGGTGGCGCTGGCGCAATGTGGGCTGCGGCCGGCCCTTGCGTGCGGCGACCTTTGGCGGCGAGGGTGGTGGCGCTCCTGCTGCAGGACGGCTCGGTGCTGCCCCTCGGTGAGGTGGTGGCTCATAGCGGTTGTCTGGGTCGCTTTATGGAGGCGGTTGGACTTCTTCGGCGTCGGCCTTTTGGTGAGCGCCTGTGACGACCGTCGATTCCTCTCCTTGTCATTCGGGTCCTACCTTCATCGAAGGGTTGGCCCTCTCCCAGCTGCGGTCCATCGCTTGTCTCACGCCCAGCGGCAGGACCGAGCTCGTCTCGCGCCCGGTGGTAGGACGGGCCGATGGAGGCTAGTTTGGCCGGCCTATTGGGTCTTGGCGCTGGGGGCAGCTTAGGGGTAAAAACGGCGGGGCCTTTCCAGTCGTCTCTTTGGTTGGGGTAGCGGTGTGGCGGGTGAGGTGGCGTCGAGGTCTTGAATGCCGGGGCAGCGGCCCTGTTGGTGGTGTCGCTGTGCTCATGGCCTGAGCCCATGGCTTGGTGCTGCCCGGTGACCATGGTCGTGTGGCCGGTATGGCCGCCGTGGTGTACCGTTCGATAGCGGTGAGTATTGGCCGGGGTGAAAACCTGTTCTATCTACATTCAGATCGGCGGTGACGAAGTTGGTTCCCTTCTTGAAGGCATCGTCGCGGCCATCATTGCCCGTCATGTTACTCCAGGGGAATCTCTGACCCTCGGGTCGGGTAGTGGCATCGGCGGCGCACCCGTATCGTATCCTTTCTGAAGGCGCCGCCTTGGAGTACACGGTTCGTGATATGCGGCTTCATCTCTTTGCGGTGGCTGTTCACAGTCGAGAACCCCCGGCTGCTCTCGAAGTGCTTGGAGTGGTTTTGTTGAGCTTCGTGTCAATGTATCTTGCCTTGGGTGTGTGCGTGTGTTGTGGTAGCGTGTGTTTGTGCCGCGTTGTTGTTGGTCGTTGGTTTATACTAGAAAAAAAGCCCGTGCGTTGCAACGGGAAAGAAAATAACACACGCTCTTAACCCAACAATCATGACTCGAGACCTTAATAGGCCCGCGTCTTTTAGTTTCACATGCATCACATTTGTGTTGCCGACAATGACCTCAGTGCTCACACAATGAAAACATGTTTGAATGGATCAGTCCTAAAGTCTCTCTCTCTCTCTCTCTCTCTCTCTCTCTCTCTCTCTCTCTCTCTCTCTCTCTCTCGCGCGCGCGCGCGCGCGCACTCGCTCGAAATAAGATGAAAAATATGTTGTTTTCCCGCAAGATTTTTCATAGGTGTGCATGCCTGGTTCTTGATGTTTTTTTCTCTCACACTGATTTTAATAAATGTTTATTTGCATTAGAATCACCGACGATACGAAAGAAAAACGGATTGTGCACTATAGATTAAGTTTGCACCAAACATAATATTTTAGAAATACTTAACAGCTAAAATAATATCATATTTCGATTCTACATATTTTTCTAATCAAATTTTATATATAACATGTTAAAATCGAAGTTACGGTTTAAAATATATGGATAGTTTTGTTTTACATAAACTATGGATTGATTAACCGAAACGTCAAGGTTTTTTTTGTGAAAACAGAAAAAACTTTTCGGCTGACTTAAAACTGGATGGCGGGTTGATTATCTAAAACATCAGGGGGTTTTCTGAGAAAATGAAAAAATGGTTGGGTTATAACTTAAACATATACTGTGGGTTAATTTACAGAAAACTGAGGGGTTTATTTGTAAAATGGCATGACGGACGACCAGAAACAGTCCGTGCTTTATTAGTAGGTAAGATATAAAGCGGGGCGAAAGCCTTTTTGGATTAAATAAATCCATGGGAATAGAAAGCCGAAGAGAACCAAGAAGATGGGAAGCAGGTGGTGTATATCACTTGAACGGAAAATCTAATTCTTTTTGTTCTTATGTGGATGTGCGAAGTAACAAGCATTTCTTTTGTTATTTAAGGCAGAACTTCATGAGAAACTGATGTGGACCGTGAACTGAAACTATCCATGGTTAGTTCAGTCGAAGAAGACCCTTCTATTAATGGTAGTCGACCTCCCAAATGAAGTTACCACCTTGTGACATCAAGCTCAAAGGTGTGAAGTAGAGTGAATCCACCGGTCCATCCACCAATTGATCGGGTCATGTGACTTAATTACCGGAGCTGATGCAGAAAATTTACAAGTGTCACCGACTCTACTTTCACTACGAATACCCACATTTAGTGGTAATATTGTGATCTAAATTTTGAGCGATTGCTTCATAGACACAGTAGATATTTTAATTTTTGCTACTGTATCATCTTTTTCGACATCATGCCCCATGTGCAACCGAAGACAACATGTCTTCACATGGTTGCAAATTGGTACACATAGTTGTTGCAATATGTTGAATCAAACACATCAATCCTCCTATTTAAGAGCACACCGTTGGAACAAACATACTGCTCTCTTTTTTGAAGGGCCCAAAGAAATATCTGAGCGGACACACCTCTTGAGCGAGACAGGACCCTGCTCTATGAAACTATAGAAGTAGGCTACAAGGTTTTCCTCTAGCAATGCCACCGAAACACAAGAGGTATGTTAGGATTAGGAAGCGTCGGAACTCGTTTTAATCCTCAATCTGGGTCATGTAGAGAATCCCCCATTGGACAAGGTCCATCGTGGCATCTATCTATCTATCTATCTATCGATCTATCTATACCTATACTAATTAGCGACTCCTTAAAAATTACCACGTTAATTAGAAATTACCGGCCGTTCATCTGGTGGGACCGAATTATTATGGTCTAGATCAACTCTTATAAGAAAAAAAAAACTCCGGTCTTAACAATCTGTCTAAAAAGATTTTGAGAAAAAAAAAACATCCAAACATCAATCTCTATCTCTTCCCGTACGTGGACTCTCTCTTCCCCGTAGAAACCAAAAGGAAACTGAAAAAAAAAACGAACATCAATTTCTATCTTTTGCCGTGGACTCTCCCTTTCCCCCTGGACTCTTCCTTACCCCATGGAAACCAAATCTACTAGGTCTCTTCCTCTACCCTATAATTGATGTGGATTCGCTGTGGACAATTTGTCTTTCCTGATCGCCAATTTGTTCTGTGGCTTAACCCCTTCATCTTCCTCACGCACTCCCCCTTGATCTCCTATTACGAATTACAGATCCATCCACGTCTCTTTCTGGGTTGATGGTCCCTCGACCAAGAAGTGGCGGATTCTTTCTTCTGTTGAATATACTTTGATGATTGCATCAGTGGGGATTCAGACCGCACAATATACATGGCAAGGCAAGATTCAATTCATGTTATTTCCTAATATGCTAAGATCAATTCCATCAAAGGTGATTCATGATGTGCGATCAAGCATGGAGCACTAGCGTTCTTCCTATTCCCATGGAGGAGCCGCACTGGTGCTCTTGCAGCAGACAGCGCCGTTTTCCTATCTTTCTTCCAAAGGGAGACGTACTGCCTGCGTTCTTATATTCTCTCCAATATCTGCTAGCTATCTGATTAATTTTGAGATTATTACTCAACTGGTTTGTCTACAGCAACGAAATCCTAATTTTTTGATTCTCATCGCTGTGGCTTTCATTAACCAGTGTCTGCTGAATCTTATTCAATTTGAATAGCCTGACGTTGTACTGTTTTTTGTCTATATAAGAGTTAATTTTTTTCTTGCATCTCGTAGGAGTTGCCCTCATGGTGTCGTGTTTTCACGTTTGCTATTTTCTATTCGTTTCTTGACGAAATTGTCAAAAAATGTTTTTTTTTGTTCTATCATGGATGCAGGATAGATTCTGTTGGAGGTAGATTTTATGCACCAGTGTTGAATTCCATGAGGTTGCACTGATTAGTAGTGACGAATTGTTTGAGGTAGAGACTATGTGAGATGTAACACGGTATGTTGATCAAGTGTGAGAGATGGCAAGAATATGGTACGTATTGCTATATATGTCTGTACTATTAAAATGTGGCGGCTGCATGTTTTGTTAGACAAATGAGAAAAACAGTTCAGAAGATGTTTTAGTTTGTATTTGCTTCAAGATTTCAAAGGTTTTTTTGGACATTCACATTCTTTCCGTGTGTCAGAAAAAATAGACCAGTCGCAAGGAAGAGCATGACTGCACAAGGGATATAACATAACTCGACCGATTGCACAACCAGATGTTTTCTTCATTGAGCAACCTGGAGCAGATAAGGCCTTGATTGGAGAATATCCTTTGCATTCATTCCAGATATGGCAAGTTGTGTACTGCGCTATTACAGACCAGAAGCCAAAATGGCTCCACCAGGATGGTACCTATGAAGAATGAAATCCTGGGCGTCAGACTGGAGTGCTCGGGGCAGCTCAGCTGCCACAGTTCCCTTGCAAAAGGGCAAACGCAGACAGGTGCACTGCTGATTCGAGCATTTGGTTGCACTGCACATAAAGATCATCATGGGGCCTTTTGGTATTGGATATTTTTATGAGCAGTTCATCTTCTGTTTCAAGTCAATTCTTGAGTAGCATTCATCCCATTGCGTATACTTTTACTTATTGTGGAAGTACAATGGGAAATTTCAGATGCAGACCAAGGAAACCAGACGCTGATGGAATATTGTGTACTATTGCTGAGGCATTACTTTGATTGGTTTCAGGTATGTCCTCTACACTCATAGGCAATTGGTATGGTGGCCCCAAAAACACGTATGTCTTTCCCATATCTTAATTATAAGCTTTGATAAAATATGAATTTCGTAATTAATATTAGGGTCTAACTTATGGGATGAGAAAAAGTTTAGGTAGGAGATAATGGATCTACAGAATGTGGGCTAACATAGCATTTAGTTGTATAGTCAAAAATAAATTTAGCGTCACATATAGTTCAGTTTCTAGGCCGGTAAAGTTATTCCCTTTTCAGTGACCCAAAACATAAGGTGCTATGTTTAGCTAGTTTAGTATCAGACGCCACATGATCTAGATTTTTTTCTTATGACGCCTCTACACAAAATCAGTGCGTAGTACCACATTTTTCTTCTTCTTATGGTTCAAGTTTTTCTCTATTTTATTTATTTATAGATATATTTGCGACAAAATTATTCGGAGGGTTCTACACTTATATAAGTAAAAAATTGTAATCTACTACACAATAGCTAACTGAAGTTCACATATACAATTGGAGGTTGTTTGAGTATTTTAAGTGAAATGTAATTACTGAATGTTTTTCCAAGATTATATACTTTTTATCTTCATATACGAGAGTATAGTTTCATGGATAAAGTTATGTAACAATAGACTGAAAATGTGTATCATTTAATTTATCTGTGATGGTATGACCTCTAAGGTTACAATTTTTTGACACCTTTCCCTTTTTTAGTGCAAACATAGAGTTATACAATATGGAGTGAAATGTAATGATATGTATGATCGGTGCATATATGTGCATTTTACTTCCATACTACAGATTATATATTCTGTTTGTGCATTTGGTAACACCGTTACAACCTATACAAACAAATTAGCCTTTTGTGCTTTTAACACCTAGAAAATCACAAACATATTTTTTCTTGATTATGTCATCTAAAACCCTGTATGTTGAGTTATTTCATCATAGATTTTGCTGTGTTGTACTGCAATTAGGTTTTGCAAGCTCTTTTGCTTAATTTAATTTGGAAAAGCAAAGCAAGGAGGCATAAAAGTGTGATCCATGACTACATATAATCCGCAACGTTGTTTTGTAACTTAAATGGTTTGTGTGGGAACTGTTGGGAAAAAGCAAGTCAACAACCGCATTAGGCTTAGAATATGATTAGAAATAAGATAGCACATGCATATAAAGTGAATCAATTCCTGTACATTAGTTCAGTGATTTCCCTGTATTAAAAAAGTTTGTTATCTCATTAGCTTCAGTCAATATGCATGTGAGGGAAGTCTGAAGTGGATGTTGTATTAATTCTTTGACTTTCTAAACGATTTTTCCTTTTTTAGTACATGTTATCCTGATGATCTTAATTCTTAATAGATTTGTGTATTTTTCCATATTTCAGGTTAAATAAAATTCCAATGCAAGTATAATACGACAACATCAATGCGCGGAAATTTTCAGTACATGGATGTAGGGTCATTTAAGGAACCCAAGATATTATTATATGACAACTCTCCTATTTTTCCAATTTGTCGAATTGCCACGTATTCTCATGTCACAGAAATAATACGAAGAGAAATCTACTCATTTTTCTTACTGAATACTGCTAGCCCGTGCAACTGCACGGGTTGATGACTAGTAAAGCTAAAAGATGCAAAGAAGGCCGTCGTAACATGAAGCTAAAAGATGCAAAGAAGTCCAGTGTGTACACACTCACGGCCGGAACATGTACTTTCCTTGCATATGTCGGTCGTTAAAACTAGCAATAGAAACTGTTAGACTAGTATTAGCTAGCAATTTTATCAGTCAAGTGTGCGTGCATGTGCCACTCCACCACTCACCATACATCATGCTCTATGTGATTTGCACACGTCCCAGCCTTAGTTGTTGTGGCTGTAATCTTTCTACAAGTAGGCACCCGATCAATCGAAATGTTGTACTAAATCCATGTCCTCTCTTTCAGAAAATTGGGAAATGCATTATTGCAGATACCATATAAGAGTGTTTGCATGCGGATAACAACATATATATTGTCCATGGGCATGGCAGCGAGTACTTAGCGCAATTAATCAGCATTGGCTTCTTAAACATTGTTTTCGTTTCATATGCTTTCGATTCGGTGGTGTATACACGTTGGGATAATATCTGCATCTGCAGTTGGTTTATTTTTCTGAATATATTGTAATAGTTTAACATTTCGTTCAGATAAATAAACGAATTGCTGAGACGCTCTCAGTCACTTTAATCAAAAATTAGCTAAGATAGTTCTCACCAAAGCTCACCTCATCGAGGGTGATAGCAATACTATGTTTGTATTGGTGAAATCTCCGATCCACATCCACTCCACCCACCTCTAAGCTTCACTGCACCACTTATTTCTTGAACTCTATCTTTATGTAGAGTTTGATGTGAAAGATCTTGACACCTCACATAATATAGTAGAAGGTACAACACATGGAGATTATGCGGACACTTTGATATGAACCCAACAATTCCAGGATCACCACAATGGTAGTCCTGATGCAAACTTGGTGGCCAAAATTCTAATCCCTACACCAGTCGAGAATATAAGCCAACCATCGATACCACCACGGGAGGTCGTACCTGTCGTGGTTTTGTCACGGCAGATTTCCTCATGAAAGGACTTAGTCGTGGAGCGATCGCGATGGGTTAGCTTGAAGGGGTTAAAGCGGACACAGGGACGCAAGAGAGTTTATACTAGTTCGGCCCCTTCGATGAAGGTAAAAGCCTACGTCTAGTGGTGATAGAATTGATGGGGTTTCGATGACTAGGGAGCAAACAAGCTTCGCCTAGATCTCGAGTTGTTGTCTGTTGTCCTTGAACCGCCGCCGGGTCGTCTCCTTATATACATGGGTGACGCCTGTCGGTTTACAGAGTCCCAACACCGGCTCATAGACGTGTCCGGTTTGGTCTCCACTTACTCCTAACTTACAATACAAGTTTACATACCAATGCCGGTTTACGGCTACAGGCTTTAAACTGTCTGTGGGCCTTGAGCCCTGTTCTTCTTTTATGGGCTTCAACATACTTAACTACTGATTGCTGTAAACCCGGCCTATCCTGGCCGGGTTACGCCCAGTAGTAATATCCCCAACATTAGGCCCCAGATTGATTTGAACGGGTTCATGTAAATCCTTAGCAGAAACTTCATCTTCAACATCTTCTCATAAATTGGTGAACCTCCATGATATCATCTTCTCTGATTGCTGTAAACCGAGTGACGTCATCTGTCATAACGAGGCTATCCATGATGCTTCCTTGTTTAATAGATCTGCGATAATCGAGGCGACAGCTCCGTTTCGTGGCCCCTTGATTCTCGCGCCTGACACATATCCCTTTCATTATAAATAGGACCGAAGGGTCATTTCCTTTTTTTCCCCTTCGTGCCCTTCTGCTTCGTCTTCCTCGAGCCGTCCAGCTTCGGAGCTCCGCCGCCGCTGTCGACCTCTGCATCAACCCAGGCCGCTGCATCACCCTGAACGCCCCAGAGCACCGCGGCGATCTCTCACATTTCCACAGCTCTAGTAAGTCCTCTGTTATTTTCAATACAGATCTGTTCTTAGGGTTTCCATGTTCCTCTAGTGTTCATCGTCTGCTTCGTGCTCATACAGGATATATCTTTAGATGAATCTGTGAACCTTTGCTCTGCATAGCGGTAGTTTTTAGTATCCACCCTCACTTTGATAAGTTTGGACCGTAGATCTGATCCATAGCTTTGCTTCATTGATTCCACACTGCTCCTTCTAGGTCTTGAATATTTATCCCTTTTACGAACACGCTCCAGATCCAATGTTATAATAGAATCTTGTGAAATCTGTTTCTGCATACTTACTCATTCGCAATCTCGATTGTTTCAATGTTTAGACCAGGCGGTTTAACTTTGTAGAAAAATTACCAAACCGGTATATACCACTAGTCCCCTTGTTGAACCGCCAGGATTCCTTAGCCAGGCACTGCCGCTTCACAAACTCCGGTTTATAAGTAACTGCCTCCGGTTTAGCAATGTGCGCAACAGTGTATATTTGCCCAACATATTCTTGAACTGGAATTACCGCTTTTGTAGATCGCATCATGGCTAAGCAAGTGTATGAGTGCAGCTGGGTCCCCTCTCGCGTGACCGAGATTCAGTTGAATAATTTAGTCAAAACTGGCGCTTTGAGCAGTAAAGAGGTTATCCATTAGAGGGTCCCCGGTACAGAATGTCCTCCCACACCTCAAGAGGGAGAGGTTGTTGTTTTCACGGATCATCTAGCCCGGGGCTTCAATCCTCCCGGTTCAAAATTTTACCGGGATGTCTTAGCCAATTTCCAACTCCGCCCAGAAGACACTGGCCCAAACTCTATAACCAACACATGCCACTTCCAAGTGCTCTGTGAGGTATTCTTTCAAGAGGAACCCACAGTTGAATTGTTCAGAGACCGCTTCCATCTAAACCGCCGTACTGAATTTACTAACGGTGCCAACACGGAGTTAGGCGGTATGGCGATTCAAAAAAGAAAGGAGGTCACTTATCCTCAAGCCAAACTACACAGTGATCCCAAAGAGTGGAATCAAACATGGTTCTACTGTAAAGATACCTCTCCTTCTGACAAAAATCCTTTACCGGGTTACCGTCCAGAACGGCTTAGCAACACCCATCCTTTCCCCCAAAGATTGACTGCTAAGGAAAGAAGTAAACATGCTCCACAATTATCCAAACTCAGGGCCTTCATGGCTAACGGGCTGACAGGGGTTGATCTTGCCCGCTGCTGGATATCATGGAGTATACTACCTTTAAGTCAGCGCTCCGGTTTGATGTGCGAATACACCGGTAGTGAAAAAGACCCTCTTCGACATATTGACATCCAGCTCACAGACGACGAAGTCACAGAAGCTGTGAAGAAAATACTAAATGAACCGGAATCTGTTTGCGCCAAAACCGGTCTAGCTCCCTTCTGTGCCATCAACAAACCGCCAGCTGTAAGACTTATATCTTTTTCTTTTTGTTGTTCCTGCCTGCTCACTTTATCCATTTGCTAATATCCAAAATTTTCAAACAGGGCGATGATCCATTTTGGAGCAAAAAACCTTCGCAAGAAAAACCGGAGAAGCCAGGGAAACCAGAGAGGCCAAACCGGCCCAAGACCAGAGTTGTTAAGAGGCCAGCTAATAGGAAGAAAACCACCGCGTCTTCTGACCCAATAGCTGATGACGATGTGGGTAATCCGGACCTCGAAGTAGAACTTGATTCACTTGGATTATTTTTCACACGTCTTATTGATAATGAACATTGTCAGGATGATGCAGAAGGCAGTCAGGCTGATGCTGTAGAGGTAATCACTCTGTCCTCTGATTCAAGCCCTTTACCTTCACGAAAAATCCATCGGGCAAACCGGAAAATTAAATTTTCTCATCCTCTTGCTTATTTGGATCCAAACTTTCTTATGAAGACACAACAGTATGAAGCCCGTCGCACAACCCGGCACAGCGGCCAGGTAGTCACCTCCGCCGGTTTACCGAACGGTCCGGTTCGGAAACGCCGTTCAGAGGTCTCTAACTCTCTTGTCAATGCTTGTCCTAAAGCGGGCTGTTTTCGTCAACCTCTTAATCCATCTGACTCCGATTACCAGGGCACCTCCCATTCATCGTCTGGCGAGTCATCAGCCACCCAGCTGCCGCCACTTAAAACGGTGCTTGTATGAGTCATATTTCTTACAATGTTTCTGATATATTACATTATAACATATGCTGTATTGATCCTTTTCATTTCTTTCAGGGCCAAACCTAGGCCAAGCAAGAAGGCTCGCCTGGACAAAGCGGCCGAAGATGATAATGTTGCTGAACCGGACAAAACACCAGAGGCAGCTATTCGCGAGGATGTGCCAAACGACCCCCCACCGCAAGATGATGATTTCGTTGCTGAAGAACCACATGTTGACACATCAGGTCCTGTTGACCAGCCTGCAAGCCCGGTCTGGATTGATAGAACAACCAGCCCGTCGAAACAAGCTGATAAACCGGCGACTCTCGTGCAAACCGGTGAATCCAAAGATGATGATGTTATTATTACTGGCATTGGTCGTACCGAGCCCGGCAATCCTGTCGCTTTATCCAAACACACTGCCAAGGAAGAATTTGCTGCAATTGGTAAGGGCAAATGGAATGTTGACTTGTCAACCTATGCCGCTCTGTCTCCCTAGGATCTCCATTCCGGCTATCTGAACCGGTTATACACCAGCCGTGACTATGAAGCCGGTATGGTTAATATGATGAAGGACAAATATGAGGTAATTTCCATATACTCCTCTGTTTGTAATCTGTCAACTCCAATAACCCCCAAGTGACGGTTTAAGATATCAACTTAAACCGGGACTTTTCAATATGAGCTTCGATGTATCTGAATTTTGCTGATGTAGCCCCCAAGAGCCGGTTCAACTTAACATAGTTAAACCGGGACTTTAGGTAAAAAAGTATCAATAATTATTGAGCAAATAGCCATTAGCCCCCAAGTGCCAAGTGGAATACTTGTATTGAGCTTGGGACTTTCATAAATATTGTAAGATGAAGATCAAATAAGCATTAGCCCCCAAGTATCGAGGGCATAACTTGTTATGTGATTGGTGCTTCAATTCTGTACCCTCATCTGAATCATATTATTGTCTGTATGTAGGCTGAGACGAGCAAAAGAGAAAACCAAATCGCCGATCTGCAAGAAAATCTGAAGTCCCAGCAAGCTGAAACCTCCAGAGCCAAAGAGGAATTAACCAGCGCTTTAAGCACCATGGAACAGCTTAAGGAGGGCTTCAAGAAGGAGCGGGCGGATTGGGCCACCGAAAAATCCGCTTTAACCAAACGAGCAGAAGATGCTGAGGCTGCACTGAAACCGGTAGTGGACGAACTGACCAGCATAAAGCGGCAAGTGCATGCCATGACCGATGCTATCTTTGGTAAGCCGGCTTGATTTCTGGATTGACTCGGCCATCTTATAGAGCTGCCGGTTTGTTAACCCTTTGTAATATTTCAGGGACACGCAATGGTCACTTGGGGTCGGACGTGCGGATGAAATTGAAAGCCGCCTACACATTGATCGAACAATTGTATACTAGTGCGCAGCGGATCATCTCTACTGCATCCCACAATAATCCTGCGCCCACCTTGATCCAAGGCACCCTTGAAAGGTTCTCTATGCTTCCTGCCCGGGTTGAAGAGCTGAAAAAATCTGCTGCTCGAACCGGTGCTATAAATGCCTTGATCCGGGAAAAAGCGTGGGTGCCAGATTTCGACCCTGTTCAAGCAGCTCAGGGCTATCCCAGCTTGAAGGAAGACGGGTCACAGTTTAGTGAAGTGGATCTATGAGCAATAAACCAGGAGGTGTGTCCTCTAGCTTGTCAATTGGTTGAAGAGGCAGACTTGTCTCATTATCAAGCCCAATATGATGACCAAAACAAGCGAGTAGCTGAACCAATTCCTGAAGCGGAAAATCTTATCCCTCCAATCTGTAAGCATACTTACGCTCCTGATATTGAACCGTCGTTGCTGATCCATGAGGAAGTTGTCTTTCAAGCATTATTGGGAATCGACTGGACAACTGTTGATTTCCAGCCGCTGGGTAGAGAAGCAGAAGTTGAAGCGGCGCGGGATGACCCACAACCATCAGGCCAGGCTGGTGACCAAGCTTGAACCGGAAGCCGGTTTAAACTGCTGCGCGTTTGTCTTCTGCGAAAAAACAATGATCTTATTTGGGCACCGTGTTGCCTTGTAATAGGCTAGCGAACACTTTTGATTTCGATATGCCTTCGTGCATAATTACTGAAACTTGTGCTTCCTTTGGATGATCAATCTCCAAAGTGTTTTCTGCAATCAAAAAATCTTAAAGTGCCGCCGCGGTTGTACCGTCAGGCGGATTATGATGTTTGTATATCAAAATATCTGAAATTTAAGTATAGGATAAAATCTTTGTGACACATAATACCTGCCATCATTGGGCATGAAGTTGGCTTGGCCAATCTTGAAGCGGATGTTTATAAACCCACACTGTTGGAGGAGACAGCAGCTCCTGTATATATAATGCCAGTTTACCATGTAAACCGTGCCGGGTTATGATAAACACCGTGTTACTCCGTAATAGGATGTTAACAAAAAATCAAATCGGGCAAATAGTCTCCGGATTAAGAATGGACTGTGTTCCGTCAATCGACAGTTGAACCGGTTTAAGAAGTTGTTGGTTTAAAAACGCAAAAAAAAAGAAATATTTATCAAAAAAATTCCAAGCAAAGGCAATGATAAAACCATTTGCAAAAAGAGGCTATTGAGCCGATCAAGTGGCATTACCATGGTCGGACACGACCAAGCCCCCGATAGGCGTAGCTATGGTTCAAGTCAGCCAGGTCCCCAAATAATGCAGTGGCATTATGTCGATCAAGAGGTGTGGCGATGGTTCAGGTTCGACCAAGCCCCCAAGTGATTTTGTGGCCTTAGGCCGATCAAGAGGCGTGACTCGTTCAGACATGACCAAGTCCCCAAATGATCTCATGGCTTTCGCCTATCAAAAGGTGTTGCATTGGTTCAGATACGACCAAGCCCCCAAGTGATATAACATGAAGCTTTAAAAATCTAACTCAAGGGGTAAACCGGAGGCCGCTTTAGGACAGATAAAACTCCGTGTAACCACACACGATGTAAAAAGAACAGAGACCCCGCTTTAGCTGAGGCTGCGGTTTATTATATTGATCCTCATATATAAATTGTCATAGTATGTACATAAGTAGAGCTAATGGCCCAGGTATAGTAAGGCCGAAGATGAGCTATGTTCCACGGCCTGTTGGTCTCCTCCTCTGATGTACGTGAGTCTTTATGCTCTCGAATATCGATTAGATAGTATGACCCGTTGTGCAGATTCTTGCTGACCACGAAAGGTCCCTCCCAAGGTGGGGATAACTTGTGCATATCAGTCTGGTGTTGGATGAGCCGGAGTACCAAATCTCCCTCTTGAAAAGTTCTGGTTCTAACCCGGCGACTGTGATAGCGACGGAGATTGAGGGAGTCCTGGATTAGGGGGTGTCCGCATGGTCGGACTATACCTTCAGCCGGACTCCTGCACTATGAAGATACAAGATTGAAGACTTCGTCCCGTGTCCGGATGGGACTTTCCTTGGCGTGGGAGGCAAGCTTGGCGATGCGGATATTTAGATCTCCTACCACTATAACCGACATTGTGTAACCCTAACCCTCTCCGGTGTCTATATAAACCGGAGGGTTTTAGTCCGTAGGACAACACAACATACAACAATCATACCATAGGCTAGCTTCTAGGGTTTAGCCTCCTTGATCTCCTGGTAGATCTATTCTTGTACTACCCATATCATCAATATTAATCAAGCAGGACGTAGGGTTTTACCTCCATCGAGAGGGCCCGAACTTGGGTAAAACTTCGTGTCCCTTGTCTTCTGTTACCATCCGCCAAGACGCACAGTTCGGGACCCCCTACCCGAGATCCGCCGGTTTGACACTGACATTGGTCCTTTCATTGAGAGTTCCTCTATGTCGTCGTTTTTAGGCCCGATGGCTCCTTCGATCATCAACGACGATGCAGTCCAGGGTGAGTCCTTTCTCCCCGGACAGATCTTCGTCTTCGGCGGCTTCGCACTGCGGGCCAATTCGCTTGGCCATCTGGAGCAGATCGAAAGCTACGCCCCTGGCCATCAGGTCAGATTTGGAAGTTTAAACTACACGGCTCACTAGTAGAAAACCGGCCTTTTGTCCCGGTTCATAAGGGCCTTTAGTCCCAGTTCCTGAACCGGGACTAAAGGGTCATTACTAATACCCTCACCCTTTAGTCCCGGTTCAAACCAGAACCGGGACAGATGGGCCTCCACGTGGCCGCTGCCGGCAGCCCATGCAGGGGGGCCTTTGGTCCCGGTTGATGACATAAACCGGGACCAAAAGGCTTCCACGCATCAGCAGCTGGCTGGAGCTGAGGTTTTTGTTTTTTTTAAAGTGGCTCTTTTAGGGGTTTAGGGGGTTATTTTTAGGTTGTTATTAGCTAGCTAATAGAGAGAAGTATCCTCTCTTATATGTAGTCCTTGCAAGGACTACATATGTTCATTTCACCTGCAGATACATATATATATATATATATATATATATATATATATATATATATATATATATATATATAATAACTCATGCATGCTCGCATCATACATCATCATATATAATAACAAGTCCTACTAATTAATCAAGCATCATCATACAAATTCTACTCGTTATTAATAATAAGTCATACGATCATCATCCTCATAGTCATCGAACCCAACCCAACATAATTGTTCTTAGCACATGATCATCAGTATCAGGTAGGAACGGACCTAAACACACTTAAGGTAAAATAACATAAAGCAATATAGACCCTGACTCTCCATTATGAAGAATGGAGATCATCCTGTCTCCAATTCTTGCGCCTCGCTTCCTTTTGCTTCCAAGAAGCTCATTACGACTCTCCATACATTTTTTCCATCCTTTGATTGTCATGTCTCCACTTCTTTTTGAAATCCGGTATGGACAGTTGAGATTCGTAGGATGACCTGGATATATGTTCAAAACACGAAGGTTGCCGCCATTCTGATACATCAAATGAGGCACACAATCCTCTGGGATTCTCTGTTGAAAAACATAGTAATAACTTCGTAGTTAGCAATGATGTACTAGTTTTAGAAGTATGCAAAAAGATGCACGGATGTCGTAATAGTAAAAAATCTTACCAGGGTATCTCCATGGTAGTTACCGTAGTTCAACACGTGCACTAGTGGCACGTATTGACCATAATGTTCAGGACTTCGGTTGTAGATATTGTAATTCTCAAGATAATTACAAAATCCAACCAGATGAGTTTTCTCCTTGTAAGTTAACTCAGAGCCATCGGTGTAGTAAGTTCTATCGACCATCTTCTGCACATTCTTTGATACTTCAAAATAAGCTGTCAATGGAAATAAGCTGTCAACTATTTTGAAATGAACAATATAAGTTCTATTAATAATTAACTATGTTTGAGAAACTCACATAGCGGTAGAACTGGAGGAGTATCAACAAGGACCCAAATGTCCATATTGTCTTGCTCGATTTCAGGATCACCAAGATCCATGGTGACAAGCTTACCCTCATCAAAACCATAGAATTTGCAAAATGCTTCCCAATTTTTGCAACCAAAATGGGTTACGCTCTCAGCATTATACAACTTTACTTCAAAATCCACATCATGATGGGTCCTTAGATGAATTTTCTTTGTTTCAAAATTTTCATGGTCTTCAAAATCCATCCTCTCCAAGACATAGCGTCTTGCATGGCATGGGATCAACTATACTCGAATTGTAAAAGATGAAAATTACACGTTAACAATAGTTGAAGTCATGCTTAATGATGAAAAAAAACACTTGTCGTCGTTGCGTACTGTTTCAACTTCGAAGGTCTCCTCGAGCTTAATGCTGAAGCGCCGACCATCGTCCAGGGGAGGCCTGTCGCACTCACCTCGATCGTCGTGGCACCAGTCGCACTCCCCCGGGAGACTTTCGTTGTCCGATGATGACATTTCTTATACGTTCATAATTCAAAGACTAAATTAGATCATTATTATTCAACTAATCATATGCATATGCCTTGCATAGTGCTCTCCAATTTGAGCATTCAATAAGAAAAATCAAATCGCAAAATTAAGTAGTATTCAAATTAGGATGCCTTCAATTATAAGAAAAACTACATCATCTCCATTTGTCCGTACATCGAATATTATCACTAATACACGTCGAATACTATATATCATACATATCGCCGGTACAGCTAGAACAGTAGCGCCCGACGGGTATCGGCGCGAGCGGTGGACACCCAAAGGGAAAGAACCATCACAGGATCATAGCTCTAGTGAGATCCCTGAAGAACCTGCCAGGTATTCTCGAACCTGCCCTCCAACGCAACCATGTACCGACGGACGTGCTGGTCCTCCTCGCTGACACGGTGACGTACCACCTCCGCGGTGTGCGGAAGTCTCTGCACCGTCACTGGCCCACGGGACCGCCACCAAACAAGGATCGGGTCAACAACGGGCTGGCTCCTCACCAAGCTACGCCCCCGGAAGGTAGCGCCTCCCACTACCACCCCGGCGGAGCCCAGTCCCGGACATGGCCCATCTGGTCAAGCAGGTGTCGTCCGCCCCCGCCTCGACGACGAGGATGCGGGATAGGCATCGTCCACGTCGATGCGGGAATTATTTCTTTAACTAAAAAAATAAACTAGTTCTATTAATTTTCTTGCTAAAAATAAACTACTTCTATAGTAAAATAAACCAGTTTTATTAAATCAACTAGCTAGTTCAACTACTAAGCACTTACTATAAATAAAATAAAATAGTACGACTTACTAAAAATAAACTAGTTTAACTATAGTTCTATTATTTTTCTAACTAATTATATTTAACTATTGTTCTATTATTTTTCTAACATATTCATAAATGACATATATCATTCACAATTTTCCTATACATACACAATAAATTGACAAAGAAAATACTATGAACAAAAAATCATTAATAAATCTAAATTTCAACAGAAAAAATCATAAATAAATCTAACACAATATGAACAAATTAATTACACAATATGAAAAAAAAATCTAACAAAAAAATCTATGAACTACACATCTAAATTAATACACATCTAACAAAAAAATCTATGAACTACACATCTAAATTACTACACATATAACACATCTAAATTGCTCACGGTGACGGTGTCGGGGACGGCGACGGCGAGGTGCGGCGCGGGGCGGGGTGGGGCGGCTCGGCGACGGGCAGGGGCGGGGCGGGTCAGGGCAGGTCGGGGCGGCGTCGCGGGGCGGGGGGTGGCGACGGCGTCGATCGGGGCGGCGCGGGGCGACGACGGCGACGACGGGGCGGCGCGGGGCGACGACAGGGCGGCGCGGGGCGACGACGGCGACGACGAGGCGGATACGGCGGGCAGCCTGGCGGCGTCGGGAGTGCGGGGAAGAACGAACTGAACCAAAATTTCACGAGTGCTGCTTATATAGGCAGAGCATTGGTCCCGGTTCGTGACAGAAACCGGAACCAATGCCACATTTTAGTCTCGGTTGGTGCCACCAACCGGGACCAAAGGCCACTTTTCGGCAGCCCAAAGGGCGGGAAGCGGCGGCCTTTGGTCCCGGTTGGTGCCGCCAACCGGGACTAAAAGGTGGCATTGGTCCCGGTTTCTGTCACGAACCGGGACCAATGCCACCCTTTGGTCCCGGTTCGTGCCACCAACCGGGACCAATGGCCTTATGCTGGCGCAGTGATGGGAGTTTAGTCCCACCTCGCTAGTTGAGAGAGACAGGCACCTGTTTATAAGCTCCGCTGCCTCTTCCCTCTCGAACTCCTCTGAAATGCAGGCGTATGGGCCTAATTGGACACTGCAATGCCTGTGGGCCTACTGGGCCTACTGCGGGCCTGAATCCTGGCCCATGGTTGGGTTTCTAGTCGTATTCAGGCCGTGCTGGCCCAGCAGGTGGCATTTTTTCTTTTTTTCTATTTATTTTTTCGTTTCTACTTAGAACTAAATACTTATAGTTTTTTAGTGATTTCTTTTTTATTTCAGGTCACAAAAATTATAAACTTTCTGTTAGTACCATTAGTTTTCAAATTAGAATAGTTAAAATTTGAATTCTTTGAAATTTGTGTGAATCTCAATTTTGTGATTAACTTTACTAGTGCCATTATTTTTTCATTTCTACTTAGAACTAAATACTTATAGTTTTTTAGTGATTTCTTTTTTAATTTAGGTCACAAAAATTATAAACTTTCTGTTAGTGCCATTAGTTTTAAAATTTGAATAGTTTAAATTTCAATTTTTTAAAATTTGTGTGAATCACTAGTTTATGAATAACTTTACTATAAACTTTCTGTTAGTGCCATTATACTCAATTTGGTAATTTTAGTTAGTCATAACAAATATTATAGGCATTTTTTTCTTTGTTGCTATTTATTTTTTCATTTCTACTACTTAGTGTGAATCACTACTTAGTGCATATAGGCATTTTTTTCTTTTTCTTTTTTAGTCATTTCTATTTATACTAAATAGTAATAGTTTTTTAGTGATTTCTTTTTTCTTTTAGGTCAAAAAAATAAAAACTTCTCTGTTAGTGAACATAGATGCACTTATAGAGAAAATTAAACATAAATTCATAATCAATTTCTATTTATGAATTTATGTTCAATTTTCCTCTATAGGTGCATCTATTTTCACTTTGAGGGGAGCTCAACAATGCAGAGAGGGACGGGCTTATAAACAGGTGTCGGCGCCCTTCGGTTGGCGAGGTGGGACTAAACTGTGGGTGCAGCGAGGGCCGGCCCTTTAGTCCCGGTTCGTGGCACGAACCATGTCTAAAGGGGAGCCATTGGTCCCGGCTCATGCCACGAACCGGGACCAATGGTCGTGGGCCAGGAGCCAGGCCCATTGGTCCCGGTTCGTAACACCAACCGGGACCAAAAGGTCCAGACGAACCGGGACCAATGGCCCACGTGGCCCGGCCGGCCCCCTGGGCTCACGAACCAGTGCCAAAGCCCCCATTAGTCCCGGTTCTAGACTGAACCGGGACTAATGGGCTGCCCCGGCCTGGACCATAGCCCCCTTTTCTACTAGTGGCTGACATCCGCAGGGACTTGATCTTCGATAGATTCGAGCCACAGCCGAGTGCGCCGCTATGTCTTGATGGGCATGATCTAGCTCTGCCGCCGAACAGTGCCTTGGAGGCCGCACACGCTTCGGTTCCGACCCTTAATTCGGAGCCAGATGCGCCGATCGAGGATGAGCGGTTGGACGCCGCCTCGGGGGCTGCGATCTCAAAGGCGATTGAGCCGAACGCCATCCCCGCACTCCGCAAGGCCCGTGACTCCGAGGGGCCGGGTTCCTCTCCGGAATCCAAGCCCTCCGCACGCCTGCCGATCGAATCCGATTGGGCGACGATCATGGAATTCACCGCTGCGGACATCTTCCAGCACTCGCCCTTCGGCGACATCCTGAAGTCACTAAAGTCTCTCTCTTTATCAGGAGAGCCCTGGCCGGACTACGGTCAGCAAGGTTGGGATATGGACGATGAAGAAATTCAAAGCCCACCCACCACCCACTTCGTAGCCACTGTCGATGACTTAACCGGCATGCTCGACTTCGACTCTGAAGACATCGACGGTATGGACGACGATGCAGGAGACAACCAAGAACCAACACCTATAGGGCACTGGAAGGCCACCTCGTCGTACGACATATATATGGTGGACACTCCAAAAGATGGAGATGGCGATGGAACAACGGGGGATGACACCTCCAAGTAACAACCCAAGCGCCGACGTCAGCGGCGCCGCTCTAAATCCCGCCAAAGCAAAAATTGTGATTTCGACATGGGAGATAATAATACTCCGGATAGCGCCGAAGAACACCCCCTCCAGCAAGATTCAGCACAGGAGGATGGAGAAGCCAGCCCTCACGAGAGAGCGGCAGACAGAGAGGTTGAGGATGATAATTATATGCCTCCCTTCGAAGACGAGGCAAGCCTCGACGACGACGAATTCGTCGTGCCAGAGGATCCAGCCGAACAAGAGCGTTTTAAACACAGGCTTATGGCCACGGCAAGCAGCCTCAAGAAAAAGCAGCAACAGCTTAGAGCTGATCAAGATTTGCTAGCCGACAAATGGACTGAAGTCCTTGCGGCCGAAGAGTATGAACTTGAACGCCCCTCCAAGAGTTACCCAAAGCGCAGGCTGCTACCCCGATTAGAGGAGGAAGCACCTAAACCTACATCACCAGCGCATGACATGGCCAACCGGCCACCTCGTGGCCGTGACAGAGAGGCCTCTCGGCCCTCCACTCAAGCCGTGCCCCGACGCCGCTCAAAACATACTAAGGCACGGGAAAATGCGCCAGACCTGCAAGAGATACCGGAGGACAAGGCAATACAAACAAGATCGATCTGCGGATCGCGTGGGCGCCCCACGGCACGTGACGGGGATCGTCACTCCGGACATAATAAATCCGGCCGGGCCAAACACAATAGACAAAGCTCATTCAAGCTGCGTCGTGATATAGCCCAATCAGAGGCGCCGCACACCCACTATGCTTCACAGATGAAGTAATGGATCATAAAATCCCTGAGGGTTTCGAACCCGTGAACATCGAATCATATGATGGCACAACAGATCCTGCGGTATGGATGGAGGATTATCTCCTTCACATCCACATGGCTCGCGGCGATGATCTACACGCCATCAAATACCTCCCGCTCAAACTTAAGGGACCGGCCCGGCATTGGCTTAACAGCTTGGCAGCAGATTCAATCGGTTCTTGGGAGGACCTGGAAGCCGCATTCCTCGACAATTTCCAGGGTACCTATGTGCGACCACCAGACGCCGATGACCTAAGCCACATAATTCAGCAGCCAGAGGAATCGGCCAGGCAATTCTGGACACGGTTCCTAACAAAGAAAAATCAAATAGTCGACTGTCCGGACGCAAAGGCCCTAGCAGCCTTCAAGCATAATATCAGCAACGAGTGGCTTGCCCGGCACCTTGGACAGGAAAAGCCGAAATCTATGGCAGCCCTCACGACACTCATGACCTGCTTCTGCGCGGGATAAGACAGCTGGCTAGCTCGCAGCAATAACTTACCCAAGAACCTTGGTAATTCGGATACCAAGGACAAAAGTGGCAGGTCGCGTCGGAACAAGCAAAAGCGTCGCGTTAACAGCGACAGCAACGAGGATACGGTAGTCAATGCCGGATTCAGAGGCTACAAATCCGGTCAGCGGAAAAAGCCATTCAAAAGAAATACTCAGGGCCCGTCCAGTTTGGACCGAATACTCGATCGCTTGTGCCAGATACATGGCACCCCCGAAAAGGCAGCCAATCACACCAACAGGGATTGTTGGGTGTTCAACCAGGCAGGCAAGTTAAATGCCGAAAATAGAGACTAGGGGCCGCGTAGCGACGACGAAGAGGAGCCTAGGCCGCCGAACAATAGTGGATAGAAGGGTTTTGCCCCACAAGTGCGGACGGTGAACATGATATACGCAACCCACATCCCCAAGAGGGAACGGAAGCGTGCGTTACAGGACGTATACGCGATAGAGCCAGTCGCCCAAAGTTCAACCCATGGTCCTCCTGCCCGATCACTTTTGATCGAAGGGACCACCCCACTAGCATCCGTCATGGTGGGTTCGCCGCATTGGTTCTAGACCCAATTATCGACGGATTTCATCTCACCCTTATGGACGGCGGCAGCAGCCTGGACCTGCTTTACCAGGACACAGTGCGGAAAATGGGCATAGATCCCTCGAGGATTAAGCCCACCAAAACGACCTTTAAAGGCGTCATACCAGGCGTAGAGGCCAACTGCACAGGCTCAGTCACACTTGAAGTGGTCTTCGGATATCCGGATAATTTCCGAAGCGAAGAGTTAATTTTCAACATAGTCCCGTTCCGAAGTGGCTATCACGCACTGCTCGGGCGAACCGCATTCGCAAAGTTCAATGCGGTACCGCACTACGCGTACCTCAAGCTCAAGATGCCAGGCCCTCGAGGAGTAATCACGGTCAATGGAAACACCGAACGCTCCCTCCGAACGGAGGAGCACACGGCGGCCCTCGCAGCGGAAGTACAAAGCAGCCTCTCTAGGCAGTTCTCCAGTCCGGCCGTTAAAAGGCCGGACACTGTCAAGCGCGCCTTGAGTAACCTACAACAAGACCGCCTGGCACGTTCTGAGCAGGCATAGCAATGCGGCCCCAACCCCAGCCCTCGCGAAATAGCAAAGCCAGTGCTTCGCGTACATAACTACGCTCTCAAAATACCATGGGCGCAGGGGAAGGGGCACCATCACGGCACGCCCAAAACATGGCTTAAACCGTACTAGGGGCTGCCGAATTCTTTCTTTATCTTCTCTTACTTTCAGGACTCCATACTTCGGACGACCTGTTTGGCAATTCAACTGTCGCACAAACATGCAAGAACCGGGGAAGCAGACAAGCCATGCCGCATTATGGACTCTCAGATGGTCTCTATCACGAGCAGTATACCTGTTTTGCATATAAGTTCCGCGGCCCGCCCCTGGACCGGACATGTTAAATAGTCCAACTTTTTGCTTATCGCGCTATTTGTATCGTTCTACTTTGATCGCAGCCCTTTTAAACAATGCGTAGTCTTTATCTATTTTTTGCATCACCTTTTTTCCAAATATATGTTCATTAATGACATGTTGCACCCGTACACTGTGGTATGGCAAATACGCCAGGGGCTTCAGTACCCCCCAATATGGTGTGAGAAGTCCAAACACTTTCACAAGTGCGGCACCCCGAACTTATAGCATTATATGCATCGGCTCCGAATCATGTCTTGGGTCAATAGTTGGGTTTGCCCGGCTCCTATGTTTTGGTGCCTTACGTTCCGCTATATCGGGTAAGGTTGCACTAGGAGAACTACTGTGATTGTGCCCCAGTTGAGCTGGGCTGAGCACCTCAGTAGAGAAAGCTAAAACTGACTGTCATGATGAAGCGAGAGACCGGTCGCTGTTCGAGAGGTTTTTCGAGTCCTTAAAGACTTATGCCGCTTAGAGCGAGGACCGGCTTTATCCGGCCAAGGCGTGGATAGCGCCCCGAACTCGGTCTTCCGAATACTAGGGGCTTTGCCGAAATTTAACATTATAGAGTTCTATTGCTAAGTGAGAGTCTTCAAGCATTTTAGTCCGATTGCCTTGTTCGTTGTGCTGAGCGCCTCCCTTGAAGGACCCAAACATGGGAAAAAGAGCGCTCAGGTTTATCCCGAACACCCCAGCACTAGTGGCATGGGGGCAGAAGCCGACGACTGGCCATCTCTCAATTTTTGATAAACGGCCGCACAGAAAGTAATATTTTAAATTCAATAAGCATTGCTTAGCGCATATGAACAAGTTTTCAGCGCACAGGACAACACGAGCGAGTTCATTCAAAAATTACATCCTTGGTACATTCATCCGCCATAAAGCGGGCACCCTTCAGAACATCCTTACAATAGTTCTCGGGTTTGCGATGCTCCTTCACCGGCGATGGCCCGTCCTTCACAAGCTTCTCACCGTCCAGCTTGCCCCAGTGCACCTTAGCGCGGGCAAGCGCCCTACAGGCACCTTCGATGCAGACGGAGCGCTTGATGACTTCAAGCCTTGGACAGGCCGCCACCAGCCGTTGAACCAATCTGAAATAGCTCCCAGGCAGGGCCTCTCCAGGCCACAGCCGAACTATGAGGCCCTTCATGGCCTGTTCGGCCGCCTTGTGGAGCTCGACCAGCTGCTTCAGCTGGTCGCTCAAGGGCACAGGGTGTCCGGCCTCAGCATACTGAGACCAAAACACCTTCTCCATCGAGCAGCCCTCCTTGGCTTGGTAGAATGCGGCGGCATCGGATACGCTACGGGGAAGATCTGCGAATGCCCCTAGAGAGCTCCGGATTCGGGTAAGTAACAAGTAGATTACTTTTATATGTCTGCTTTGCATAAAGAGTGCCTTACCCGCCGCTATCTTTTTCACCGCATCCAACTCCTGGAGGGCCTTCTGGGATTCGGCCTTGGCAGACTTGGCAGTTTCTATGGCCGCCGCGAGCTTCGACGCTTGCGTCTTCGAGTCAAGCTCCAAACTCTCATGTTTTTTCATGAGAGCCTGAAGCTCCCGCCGCGCATCGCTGACCTACGCCTCAAATTTCTCTCGCTCGATGCGCTCCGAGGCCGCTCTCTTCTCGGCCTCGGACAGCGCCTGCTTGAGGGTAGCCACCTCAGTTGTGGCCCCTGCAATAAGCAGCACGATCCTGTCATTTTTGCAATTGCATCTTTTTATATATTTTTCTATAAGGTATCTCTTACCATCTTTCTCCTCGAGCTGCCGCTTGGCAAGGCCAAGCTCTTGCTCGAACCGCTCAAGACAATGCTTCAGGGTGCCTACCTCCACAGTCAGTGCGGCGGTCGCAAGCAGCGAAGCCTGCATACACATATTGACTCATTTTTTGTTAGACTCCTGCGAAATTTATTAGATCCTCTATTCGGCTTTTCTTTCCGAACGCCAAACAGAGCATCAAGGGCTACTGTCTATGCGGTAATACTTTTACATATTTTTTACTTCGTCGAAGCTTGTTAGAAGGCTGACACAAGCTTCAGTCAGTCCGCTCTTGGCGGACTGAACCTTCTGGATCACCGTACTCATAATAGTACGGTGCTCCTCGTCGATGGAGGCGCCGTTAAGCACCTTCAGCAGATTGTCCGGCACCTCCGGTTGGACGGGGGCCGCCGGCTCAGAAGGCTTGCTCCTCTTAGAAGGAGTTCGCCTACTGCAGTCCGGAACCGTTGAAGATTCCAGCGCGGTGTCCGGCTCAAGGCCGGACTTGGAGCCCTGGGGGGTCTTGTCCTCTTTACTCCCGGAGTCCGGGAGGTCGCCTCGCGGCTCCTCCAGGACCACCTCCTCTTGGCCCGGAGCTTGTCGTGACGCCACTTCGGCATCGTCTGCAGTGCGGGCAAAGGCAGCGGGCGGAACTAAATTCAAGTCCGATGAATCCAGGGAGCCGCTTGATGACTCGTCGAGCCCGGCCTTGGGCGGACTGCATAATTATATTCGACATAAGGAAAAGTTGTGCAACAAAGGAATGCTATGAGTTACTCTAGTGTCCGAATACTTACGATGCCGCCGGGCGACTGGCCCTGTGCGGCCACTCCTCTTCGCCCTCGTCGGTGTTGGTGGAGTATTCCGGAGGGAGGATCTTCCCCTTCTTGGACCCTTCGGCCTCCCCTGTTGGGGCGGCCTTCCTCTTCTTTCCTCCTCCTGCTGGAGGGGGAGAGGTTTCTTCTTCCTCATCCTCGTTTTCATGGGAGGAGCGCGTCTCGGATTCGTCGGATGAAGAATCCGACACCTCCTGGCGCCGGGAAATCTTTCGAGTCCCCGTGGCCCTCTTCTTGGCCTTCTTCTCCGGCACCACATAAGGTGCCGGAGCCAGCAGCTTCGCTAAGCGAGCGTCGGCTGGGTCTTCGGGCAAAGGGGTCGGACAGCCGATCTGTCCGGACTTCGCCAGCCAATCCTGTCAAAGGAAAGGGAGTTTAGATCCCGCATAGAGTCAAACTATGGAAAACCGACATCCTGTAAAAGGTAAAAATAGCTTACCGCACTAGCGGGAAGCTGCGTGCTGAATCCGCGGTCCTCGGAAGCGGATGCGAGAGCCTCGGCGCCTTTGAATAGCACCTTCCAGGCGTCTTCGTACGTTGTGTCGAAGAGCCTGCTCAGGGTTGGGTGCTGCGCCGGGTCGAACTCCCACAAATTGAAGCCCCGTTGCTGACACGGGAGGATCCGGCAGACGAGCATAACCTGGACTACGTTAACAAGCTTAAGCTGCTTATTCACCAAGGTTTGGATGCATTTTTGCAGTCCGGTTACCTATCCTTTATTGCCCCACGACAGGCCCGTCTCTTGCCAAGACGTGAGCCGCGTAGGGGGTCCGGACCGGAACTCAGGGGCTGCGACCCATCTGGGATCGCGCGGCTCAGTGATGTAAAACCACCCCGATTGCCACCCCTTCAGGGTCTCCACAAAGGAGCCCTCGAGCCATAGGACATTGGCTATCTTGCCCGCCATGGCACCTCCGCACTCCGCCTGGTTGCCGCGCACCACCTTGGGCTTGACATTGAAAGTCTTGAGCCATAGGCCGAAATGGGGGCGGATGCAGAGGAAAGCCTCACACACGACGATAAACGCCGAGATGTTGAGGACAAAGTTCGGGGCCAGATCGTGGAAATCTAGGCCATAGTAGAACATGAGCCCCCGGACGAATGGGTGGAGAGGAAAGCCCAATCCACGGAGGAAATTGGGAAGGAATACTACCCTCTCATGGGGCCTTGGGGTGGGGAGGAGCTGCCCCTCTTCGGGAAGCCGGTGCGCGATGTCGCTAGACAAGTATCCGGCCTTCCTCAGATTTTTGATATGGCCCTCCGTGACGGAGGAGACCATCCACTTGCCTCCCGCTCCGGACATGGCTGGAGAAGGTTGAGGTGGGAAGTGCGGGCTTGGGTGCTGGAGCTCGAGTGCGCGGAAGATGGATAGGCAAAGGAGGAAGAAGGCGTAGGTAAAAAGGTGGATCCTTATCCACTTATATGGGCGGATGCGACTATGCGCCCCCACCAGCCTGGTAAAACTCGCTTATCTCCCAAGCGCCGTGATAAATGGCGCGGTTGGGTTACCCACGTCCGTATTGATGAGAATCCCGTAAATAAAGGGGACACGATCTCTGCTTTGACAAGACGTGCCAAGGAAACCGCCTTGCAAAATGCGCCGAGGTGGGGAAGTGAAAATGATTCGAACAGAGGTTTGGTCGTAGTGTGGTGTCACGCTACGGAATACGTCAGCAGATTATATTTGTGTAAATATTTATTCTCTCTATGGCAGTATGTGGAAACTTATTTTGCAGAGCCAGACACTATCCTTAGTGATTAACAATCTTTTATGAAGTACTTGGAGGAGGAACCCACCTTGCAATGCCGAAGACAATCTGCGCACCGGACTCGTCGTCATTGAAGCCTGGTTCAGGGGCTACTGAGGGAGTCCTGGATTAGGGGGTGTCCGGATGGCCGGACTATACCTTCAGCCGGACTCCTGGACTATGAAGATATAAGATTGAAGACTTCGTCCCGTGTCCGGATGGGACTTTCCTTGGCATGGAAGGCAAGCTTGGCGATGCGGATATTTAGATCTCCTACCATTGTAACCGACTTTGCGTAACCCTAACCCTCTCCGGTGTCTATATAAACCGGAGGGTTTTAGTCCGTAGGACAACACAACATACAACAATCATACCATTGGCTAGCTTCTAGGGTTCACTACTAGAAAAAGGGCTATAGATGGGATTGACACTAATGGCGCACCAGACAAGCGGTGCGCCATTAGTATATACTAATGGCGCACCACCTTCTGATACGCCATTAGAGTTGAAACTACTAATGGCGCACCTGGCCCAGGGTGCGCCATTAGTATCAAAAAAAATTTGAACTAGTGCGCCTGTCCAAACATACTAATGGCGCATCCAGACACAGTGCGCCATTACTAGTTGTAACTAGTAATGGCGCACCTGTCGGAAAGTGCGCCACTAATGTTGTTTTTTTATTATATTTTTATTCCTTTTTTTGCAAAACTACTAATGACGCATTGTTCCACCGTGCGCCATTACTAGTTTAAACTAGTAATGGCGCACTGTGGAACAGTGCGCCATTAGTATGTTTTTTTTTGCAAAACTACTAATGGAGCACCACCAGAAGGTGCGCCATTAGTAACCTGGATTACTGATGGCGCATTTAGAGTTGGTGCGCCATTAGTAAGTGGGCAGAAACAAGATATTTTGGACAGCCTCTCCTACCCACACTCAGTTTCTCCCCACTTCATTCTCTCCACCTCCTCCTTGTCTCGGGTGCCTCCTCTTTTTCACCTCATTTCCACCATAGATTCATTCAAATTAAGTGGTTAAATTACCTTGTTTTGATAGGTAAGTAAGGGGGCAAGCTATATTTATGTTGTTCTCCCTACAACAATGTGCACATGCACTTTTTATGGCCTAGCTAGATCTATGTATGTTCATGGTGTTGCATATGTTTGTGGTGTTGCATATGTGTTTTTGTTCGGAGGTGTACCGGTATTTGAAATGCGATAGTTGCCAATATTTTGCCGAAATGTTGATTCATTTCCGTTTCGGCGAGAATTTTGGCATTAAGCATTCTTTTTGGTCCTATTTTTAGGAAAAGTCATGCCAAATTTTTTCTTGGTTCTAAAATATCATTTTGCTCTACCCCGCAGGCAACCATGGTCCCCATGATGACCGAAGGCATCGTGAATAGGTTTTTGACGTCCGCGAAGGCCGAGATGCTTCAAAAGAACGAGACAGAGATAAGATGTCCGTGTCAAAGATGCAAGCTGAAGAGCCTTATTGCGGACACGGATTCCGGGCAGGTGCGGGACCACCTGCTCTTGCGTGGTTTCATGGATGGCTATCGGTGGCAAGGTGATGAAGATGACTACGAAGTCGTCCATGGGGGCCGGGCAAGAAATGAGGAAGGGCAGCAAGACAACCACCGCGGCTTGGGCGGGCGAGAAGACGAAGAATCCCCAGGAGATGATCACGACGGTGATGCTGTACACAGTCATCATGTAGAAGATGCAGGACATGATGATGAGGAAGATGCCGGAGTAGACGACGGGCATGATCATGAAGATGATGATGCCGGCGGAGCAGACGACACTGGACCATCGATGGGCTGGGTGCAGGACCCTCATATTCAAGAGCTGCTTCTCAAGCAGACGGATAACGCAAGAGCTGCCGCCCGAGAGAAAGCCAAGATGGATCAACTTGAGTTAGACGCGGTTACTCCATTGTATGAAGGATGCAGGCCCGAGAGTACCCGCCTGAAAGTAACGCTCATGGCTCTGGAGATGAAAGTAAAACACAAAATGACCGACGCATGCTTCGACGAGAACATGTCATTCTGGCACGAACGTCTTCCCAAGGGGAACAAGTGCCCGACCAGTTTGGAGGAGGTGAAGAAAATTGTGTGTCCTCTGGATTTACCGCACGTGAAATACCATGTGTGCATGAAAAATTGCATCATTTATCGAGACGAGCACGCGGAGTCTACCATATGTCCGGTGTGCGGCGTCACTCGATACAAGAAGAGGAAGAAAGCTCCTCGAAAAGTGGTGTGGTACTTTTCGATCACTCCTCGTCTGCAGCAGTATTTCGCGGACCCTAAGGTAGCAAAGCTCCTGCGTTGGCACGCGGATAGGGAGGAGAAGAAGTGAGAAGATGACGCAAATGATCCGGAGATAGATAAAAAAGACAAGATGCTGAGTCACCCTAAGGATGCGAGCCAGTGGCAAGCGTTGAACTTCGAAGACCTAGAATTTGGGAATGATCCAAGGAACATCGTGCTGGGCGCGAGCACCAATGGAGTCAATCCGTTTGGCAGCCAGAGAAGCACACATAGCACCTGGCCTGTGTTTGTGTGGATGTACAACCTTCCCCCTGGTTGTGCATGAAGAGGAAGTACATTCACATGAGTATGCTAATTGAAGGGCCGAAACAACCAGGGAACGACATCAATCTGTATCTGGGGCTGCTAAAGGAGGAGCTAGACACGCTGTGGAAAACGCCAGCCAATACGTGGGACGCCGCAGAGAAAGAATATTTCCCTATGAGAGCCGCACTGCTCACGACGGTGCACGACTATCTTGGTTACGGATATCTCACGGGGCAGGTAGTCCACGGATTTTGTGGATGCGTAAGGTGCATGGATGACACAACGTATCGCCAGCTAGATAGAGATCCGGGTCTTCGAAAACCGTGTTCATGGGACATCGAAGGTGGCTTCGCGACGATGACCCGTGGAGGAAACGCAAGGATCTGTTCGATGGTGAAACCGAACCCCGAAAACGCCCGTGTACGAGGAGCGGCAAGGAAATAGACGAGCTGTTGAAAAATTGGAAAGACTGCCCACTGCCGGGAAAGAAGCAAAAGGCGCCAGAGCCGAGAAAGAAGCGAAAGGTGCCAGAGCCGCTGCTGAAGGTATGGAAAACGAGGTCTGTTTTCTGGGACTTGCCGTACTGGAAGATCCACCGTGTGCCTCACAGCCTTGATGTCATGCATATCACGAAGAACGTGTGCGAGAGTCTGCTTGGTACCCTGCTCAACATGCCAGAGAGGACCAAAGATGGGCCGAAAGCAAGGGCATACTTGATATCAATGGGCATCAGGCAGGAGCTTCACGCTAATGATGATGATGATGATGATGATGATGATGATGATGATGATGATGATGATGAGGCGAACCAGGACACAGAAAGTCGTCGCAAAGGCAAAAAGTCCAAGAAGACCGGAAATGACTACCCTCCCATGTGCTTCACTCTAAGTCAGGAGGAGATCGAGCAATTTTTCACCTGCCTCCTAGGAGTAAAACTTCCTTACGGTTACGTGGGGAAGATAAGCAGATACCTAGACCCAGCGAAGCAGAAGTTCAACGGGATGAAGTCTCACGACTGTCACGTGCTGATGACGCAGATACTTCCAGTTGCAATCCGTGGGATCATGGACGCGCACGTCCGTGAAACGCTATTTGGCCTATGCAAATTTTTCGACGTCATCTCTCGGAAGTCGATTGGCGTGAGGCAACTCAGAAGGCTACAGGAAGAGATCGTGGTGATACTATGCGAGCTTGAGATGTACTTCCCGCCCGCATTCTTCGACGTTATGGTGCATCTGCTGGTCCATATCGTGGACGATATCATCCAACTCGGGCTGACGTTCCTGCACAGCATGATGCCGTTCGAAAGGATGATGGTGTCATCAAAGGATACGTTCGCAACATGTCACGTCCAGAGGGAACCATAGCCAGGGGCTTTCTGACCGAAGAGTGCATCTCCTACTGCACGAATTATCTAGGCATCGAGAACCCCGTTGGTCTACCCGTCAACAGGCACCTCGGCAGGCTCGCTGGATGGGGTCACCGTGAGGGTCGCCGCGAAATGCATGTCGACTTCGAGGGTCGACTCGCCGACTTTGAAAGAGCAAACCTAGTCGCGCTACAACACATAGACGTGGTCGATCCTTGGGTGGTAGAGCACAAAACCTTTATTGAGAAGACGTACAATGACCGAGGCCAACAGAGGACGGACGGAGATATAATCAAAGAGCACAACTCATGTTTCACGCGTTGGTTCAAGCAGAAGCTTCTGTCGTACCCTTTACATGAGGATTCTTCCGCGGAAGAACAACTCATATTCGCCTTGTCACAGGGCGCCGAGCACAACCTGATGACCTATGAGGCGTACGATATCAACGGCTACACATTCTACACCGAGGCCAAGGACATGAAGAGCGATGGTTATCAGAACTCCAGGGTAACGATGGAATCCTACACCGGTAATGACAAGGACAGATAGTATGGAAGGATCGAGGAGATCTGGGAGCTGAGCTACGCTGGAGAGAAGGTCCCGATGTTCCGTGTCAGATGGGCGAAGAGCGTCCTAAAAGAAGACCGGTATTTCACCACCATGGTTATACCCGAAGCCAAATCCAAGACCGCGGGCGCAAACGTCACCGCGAAAAATGAGCCATGGGTACTGGCTTCCCAAGTTGACCAATGCTTCTTCATTACCGACCTATCAAAGCCCAGTCGTGTTGTCGTGAGGAGAGGCAAAAGGAAGATCATCGGAATGGATGGAGTAGCCAATGAGCAAGACTTCGACAAGTACGGCGACCCGAGGATCGAACATGACGGCAATGATGAAGTAGCAGCATACACCACAAGAAGAAGCATGACCACCATACCTAAAGGACGTCCGTTCCACAGAAGAACTCCATTTGCGAAAAAGAAGGGCAAGAAGATTGTGAACAGATAGCTAGCTAAGATTGGTTGTATTTAAATCGCAGCCTTCATTTCTCGATTGTATTTCATGGGCACTTTTTGAACTATCATGAATATTTTTAAATTTCATGGACACTCGATCTCGATTCCCCTCCATCTCGATCGCTATCCCACCTCGACAGATCCGGCCCCCCTCGCGGCCGAGCACCCCCCCGGTCCACCGGCCGCCACCGCCGACCCACCGCACCCTCGATTCCCCTACTCAACCGCCGCCGCCGACCCCCCGCACCCTCCCCCGCTCCACCGGCATTACTGTTTGATGATATTTTTAAAAAATTATTACTGTCTTATAAAAAAAATATTACTGTTATGATTTAAACAAGTTTGAACATATTTAAACACAAATAAGTATCAAACAGCATTTTAAATGCATAAAAAAAATTGTGGAGCCTGGGAATCGAACCCAGGACCTCCTGGTGTGAGAACTGGCTGCTGACCAGTCGAGCTAGTAAAGGGAACTTGATGTTGATCAGGTCAGGCGGAAGATAACCTGTTGGCTCGAGCAGAAATAAAAAAAATACTAATGGCGCACCAGGGTGAGCTGCGCCATTAGTATGGATGTACTTATGGCGCACCGAGGGGTGGTGCGCCATTAGTATTGTGCCGCCCCCATCCATATTTCCTCCCCGGCCCAAACCTATCCCCTCTCTCTCCCTCGCCCTCGCCCTCGACCCCTTCCCCTCTCCTCTCCCGACGCCGCTACCCTGCCGCCTCGACGCCGCCCCGACGCCGCCTCGACGCCTCGACGCCCCGACGCCGCCTCAACGCCCCGACGCCGCCTCGATGCCTCGACGCCTCGACGCCGCTGCCCCGCCGCCTCGACGCCACCTCGACGCCGCCTCGACGCCGCCCCGACGCCGCTGCCCCGCCTACTGTTTGGTATGGTATCTTAACTAGAACATGATATGTACCCAATTCTCCACCGTTAAGTTTGATGCCATCTTGTGTTGTGCAATGTGGATCTTAATTTCTGCAGTACATAAATGTCAGCTGAACCTTGTTTCCCCTTTTCTGAATTTAGCACTACTACTGAATAGTTGAATATATGCATATGTCGTGTCCTGTTGTTATCCTTAAGCTTTGTTAATTTTGCAACATCTCTGTTCTAGGCTAGAAACAGGTTTAGTTTTGCTTACTGGGGTATGTGGAACTACTGTATGCTGCAGCCGGACTTGTGAATGTTCATCTATGTTTTCTGAATGCAACCGGACTTTTGTAACTTGTTTGTTGTTCGATTTCTGGGCATTACTGCAGAATGGTCAAAATTTGTAGCTTGATTGTTGTAGTGAACAGAAGATGTGCTTGGTATTTTATATGTGCTCAGAACTTAAAGATGTGCTTTGTTTATAAAATAAAAATGCTGACACAATTTTTGGCTGCTGTTTCTAGATGGGTCTTGTACATTCAGTAGTTTTTTGCCTGGCACTTTAACATACATCATATGTTGTTTGGAGGATAAAGGTGTTGTTCATCGTTGGATTTCTGGGCATTACTTCACAATGGGTAATTAACAAAGCAGTAGATAGACTTTTATATATGGTACTGCTAGTAAATAGCTTCTTCTATATACTAATTTGCATCAAAGTGTAGAACAAAGCATCAGACTGAATAACTAACAGTGGGTAATTAACCTAACTATTCATTTTTCCGTAGGTTAATATTAAAATGTCCAGTGTATATATATTTGAAAATGATTGTTGCTAGATGTTAATTTGCTGGTACTAGCTAGAATTTGGCACTGAAAAGCAAAAGAAAAAGCTAATTAACTGCTGGGTAATAGCACTGGTACTAGGTAGCTAAAATATGTGTTCTGAAACACTGAGAGCAGAAACACTTACTACATACATATGCTCAAGAAACACTTACTAACCAGAAAAGGTTTTGACTTGAAATGTTAATAGCACAAAGAGCACCACAAGTTAAACACCTCAATGTGTTAGTATTTGTCTGCATTGTCTCACATTCTTCTTGCATCTGATCCAGTATTGCTTGTAGTGGTTTGTCCAAAATGTTGAATGATACTGCTTGGAGATGCATATATTGTTTCACCTCTTCACATGCCAATGTATTTTCCATGTTGTGATGGAGGCCTTTTTTGCCTTGTCCACCCGAGAGGCCCTTGAGTTTGCTGGAATGTCGATTAACTTCCGTTCTGGCAAATTCGGGTACTCCATATGTCCTATTTTCAGCAAAGGTCATGCTGAAATTTTCCGTGAATTTTAGCATGACTTTGCTAAAAATAGGACATATGGGGTACTTGTGACTAATGCATGGGCCGGGGTATCTTAGTAGTTAATTAAGTAGGATCAAGTGCCCCTTTATTCTAGTTGCATTAAACCATAGGCGGCAATAGAGCCAAGTGATTAGGCCCAACTTAGAATTCTCCTTCCCGGCTTAGCTTTTAGGATGCCTCGGTGTCGACAAACCATTAATTATACAACCTTGGCTTTTAGGGTGCCTCGGTGTCGATAAAAACCGAAATGATGAAAGCTTAGGCTTTTAGGGTGCCTCGGCGTCGAAAAACCCTCAATGATAAAAGCTTAGCTTTTAGGATGCCTCGGTGTCGACAAACCCTAAATGATGAGACCATGATCTTGTTCCTTGACAATAACCAACTTTTTGACCAAACTTTGTTCCTATTTAGAGAGAAACATGGCCAACAATGATGAGGTCGGGGGTTCAGGCGGCAAGGCATTCTGGGAGCTGTCCCAGGAGATGGAGGAACAACCTCACTTGTATGAGGACGCTGCCTTCCCCACGGATCCTGAGACCACTGATGGTGCCGCCGAGGATGACCCCACTGATGCCACCACTGATGGTGCCGCCGAGGATGCCACCACTGATGATGGCGGCGCACGCACAGATGGCAGCCAATCGAAGAGGCAACGGAAGGACCGGCGCCCGACCGTGCTCTGCACCCTCAAGGAGGAAGTTACTGAAGTGGACTCCGACGGGAATCCAACGGCGCCCGAACGAATAGTCAAGGGGTACTCACTTCAGCTCGGGTGCATTCTCCGGAGCACCATCTCGATCAACACCGAGAACCTGAGGCATCCTGACCGAGGGAATTTGCACAACCTCCTCTTCACGAAGCTGCACGAACGATACAAGTTCCCCACTGAATTTGAAAACACAAGCCTCAAAGGGAATAAAGTGAACAATGCTGCCCTCACGAAGATGAGCAAGGCCCTGTCTACTTGGAAAAGCAATATGAAGAGAATGATCGAGAAATGTGAGAGTTATGAGAAGAGCAAGGAGAAAAATCCTTCGATCACCGAAGATGACTACAACGAGTTCAAGATCAATTGCTCGAGCACCGCAAACTCCGAATCAAGTCAGTGGGGGAAAGAAATGCGGGAGCTGAACTTAGGGGAACACACACTCGGTCCCGGTAGTTATAGAGTGGCGGAGCCTATATGGGACAAGGAGGAGGCGGACCGTGCCGAGCAAGGCCTACCGCCCCTCTTCGATAAATACGGTGACAAGCAGACCAGGAACTTTGTCTGGGCCCGGTACAAAGGAGCTTACCACGGATCCGAAGACCAGGGCGCTTGAGCTTGTTCTGGTAAGGAATACACCCCCGCGTAATTAGCTCCATATGGTTGCATTCTAATTAATGAAGCCAAATTTCTAAATGGTTCACATTCCTTCTGTAGGCGACTGAAAGCAGTAGCGCGGGGTCGACTAAGAGCAACCCTTGGGACACCACTCTAAATAGGGCGTTGAATGTAATGAAGAACAAGGATAACCTCAGTAAGCCGACGTCAGCTGGTCGTGTGGCCAGCAAAGGCTTGTCGACAAAATGGTCGTCATACTATAACACTGATGGGCGAAAGGAGAAAAAGACCAGCTCGGAAAGCCAGGCGCGCGAGGTTCAAGAACTCAAGGCACAGGTGGCGCGGATTCCGGAGATTGTCCAAGAGCAAGTGCAACAACAACTCGGAGCGACGATCACCGCCATTGTGCCTACCTTGATGGAGGGGTTGAGTGCGTGGATTGCGGGCGGCCAATAGGGGCCGCCCCCGATTCCTAGCTTCACGGCCAGCAACTCGCAGAACGCGATGGCGGGGCCATTGGTGTCTCCGGCGGAGGCGGCATTGGTGTCTCCGACGCCGGCACGGGAGCTTAATGCACCCGGGTGTACGCCGGCCGGCACCTCTACCGCAAGCGGCCCCTCCGTCAACTGCATGCCCGCCGTTGGCGGTGCCTCGACATTAGCCGAGCTCGACGCCATCATCACGGTAACTAATTAAGCCTCTCTTGGCTGAGGACTTCATCTCCTTGACTTCGACTGGGCATCCCTGACGCCCTACATATTTTCGCAGGGCGCCGCCGACGTTCCGTGCACTCTCCTTTACTTCGTGAACAACGAGTTGGTCGATGACGCCAAGGGCGAAATCGTTCAACTGGGCAACCCCTTGTTCCACGGTACCCAGATGCCACTCAACTTGTTTAGGGTTCAACTGGTTCGGGTGCTGCCAGGCTGCGACGAGTTGTTACCTCTAATTAGACCTGTCGGGGCCGACGATGATGACGTGATGACCCTCAGCGCCTGCCTGAGCTGGCCCCTGCTTTGGCCGAAGAGCCAGATTCGTTTGGGGGCGGGGGACACTACCCCAAAGACAACACCGCCAGTCGTGCCGGTGCCAAGTTGGCCCCATGGCAAGACCGCCGCAACGGTGCCGGACATCCCTATGCCACTGGATCCAAACATGCATATGGCACAGGATCAGAACGACGACGACGACGATACATTTGGCAACGTCGATCAGTACTTTGCCGATCATGGGTACGATGGCGACTTCATAGGGCCTCCTTCTCAAGAACCCAACCCAACAAAAGACGTGCGCGATCTAGCTGGTACCACGGATAAGCCAAGTTGCAACAGGCGTCGTCTGCCGTTCAGCTCTCAAGAGACGCCTCTAGCTGCCGACTTCACCGAGCCTCAGATACGCGAGGTGCGAAATATTATCAACCCCAACACACTCAAGAAGGCGGTCTATGAGCAGAACTCGGTCCCATTACAGCTGAAGAAGAAGGCACGCAAAAGAAAGACTAACAAGGGTGCGAGCCAGCCAGCACCGAGTACGATCCGTGCTCAGGAAGGGCCACCTTCACCTGAGGATTTAATGAGGAGGGTGCATGTGGCGGGTAGGCCGATGCTACCGAGAAATATGCTTGATGCTGCAACCGGTGCTATGCGGAGTCTGCATGACAGTGTTCTTGCTTTGGAGAAGCGGCGTCTCGGAGAGAAGGATGTGGCATACCCGGTTTTCGCGGCCAAGGTGCCAGAGGGCAAGGGCTTTGTGGATAACTCCATCAGGGGTATAATCGTCCTGCGGTTTGATGACATCCACGCTATGTTGAACCTTCATCCGCTGCACTACACCTTCGTTCGGCTATTTTCGCTGAGTATGGAGATGCGGATCATTCGCGACAAGACCCCGGACATCGTGATAGTCGACCCCTTCTACATGCGTGCCAAGATCTTGGGCAGCGCTGGGGACCGGCAAGTCGTGAGTTCTTACCTCGAAGGCGTCATTCTGGCAAACCCAGATAAGGATAACTTCCTCGTGCCTTACTTTCCCGAATAAGTCCTCCCCTCAACCGCCCCGTAACATATGAATTATTAGATTTTGATCGTTTTTCTTTTAACATTCCGTGTTTTCTGTAGTGACACACATTGCATGCTCATCCTCCTAAGCCCCAAATATTCCATGGCCACGTATTTCGACCCGGACCGTCAGTCGAACGTAGACTACACAAATGTCAAGAAGGTTCTTGATGATGTTCTCCCCGGCTACGCCAGATCTGGAGGCACCTTCACCAGGTCTATTCGTAAGTACGGCAAGCACGTGTTCTCCCACAATACGATGTTCTGCTGCGTCAAGCAGCCGCCTGGCGGTCAGAAGGGTGCCTACTACGCCATCCATCACATGGGGGCGATCATACGGGACCATCATCAACTTCTGCTACCGAGTAAACTCAAAGATTGGGCCGCGAGTGTGTCGGCAATCCAGGACGCAGACATCAGACAAGAATTCTTTCGCATCCAGTCGGAGTTTGCGGAAATCATCCATCAAGATGTCCTTCGTACCTCGGGGCAGTTCTACCTCAGAAATCAACCGTCCAACAGTGACATCGACACAATGCTACAAATGCAGGCTGACAACGCCCGTAATTTCATGACTCCCAGGATAGACGGCGGCTACATCCATGCTTCGGTCCTTTGAGTCGAGTCGAAAGCAGTGATGTTGTGTCTAGTTCTAAAACATCGATTGGCTCATGTTGTAATTAAACTTTAATGAACTTGTAGTATTTCTCTTTGGTTTCGAGAGTCGTTCAACTTAGATGTAATCGATGCTATTGATGTCTTGCTTTTCTCTTCCGATCGTTCTGTTGCATACTTATATATTGCTTATGTATTGTCTGTGAATTGGTACTAACGTTTCGTTTGGCTAGTGCATAGCGATGCCGTCGTATGTCGTGTACAAGGGTAAGGTTCCCGGAGTCTACGACGACTGGGAGGAGTGTCGGAGACAGGTTCAGCGATTAAGCGGTAACAGTTACAAAGGGTACACCACCACTACAGGAATCGGCTAATTTGCCGTCAGCTTTTTTACGTGCCTGACGGCAAAGACAACTTTTGCCGTCAGCTGTTGACGGCAAAGAATGACTAACGGCAAATGGTACTTTGCCGTCTGCCAAAAGAAACACAGACGGCAAAGACCTTAGTTTGTTGTCTGCCAATAAAAACACAGACGGCAAAAAATCTTTGCCGTGTACGTTTTTATCCATAGACGGCAAAGAATCTTTGCCGTCTCTTTTTTATTAGCAGACGGCAAACTGGACCCTTTGCCGTCTGTGTTTTTTTGACAGACGGCAAAGAAGAAGCACATCACGCGGATTGATCTCCTGGATCGATGACATGGCAAAATCTCAGCCACACCAGCCCATAAAGCACGACCCCATCCCACCACACTATCAGACGCACTTATCCACCCACGATGCACGCACCCCCACGTCGCACGCGCCCTCCTCTCCTTCCCGTTCTCCCTCCTCTCTCCTCACTCGCTCTTCGTCCCAAGCAGCCGCACGGAGCCGGCCTCGGCCCTCCCCCATCGCCCCGAGCAGCTGCCGCCGGCCCCGGCCCTCCCTCGCCGCCCCGAGCAGCCGCAGGCGGCCGACAATGGCGCTGCCGGCCCCGGCCCTTCCTTGACGCACCGAACAGCCGGAGGCGGCCGGCCATGGCGCCGCTGGCCCCGGCCCTCCCTCTCCGTCCCAAGTAGCCGCAGGAGGCCCGCCATGGCGCCGCCGTCCCCGGCCCTCCCTCGCCGCCCCGAGCAGTAGCAGGAGGCCCGCCGTGGAACCGTCGGCCCCGGCCCTCCCTCGCCGCCCCGAGCATCCGCAGGCGGCCCGCCATGGCGCTGCTGGCCCCGGCACTCCCCCGAAGTCCGAGCAGCAGCATGCGGCCGGCCATGGCACCGCCGGCCCCGGCCCTCCCCCTTCGCGCTGTGCAGCCTCACGTGGCGGGCCCTGCTCCCCGGCGCTGCTGGCCTCGACCCCTTCCCCCCTTTGCCCCGGCCATCGACGCCCCGAGCAGCTGCACGCCGCCGTCCCCGTCCCCCGGCGCCGCAACCTTTTCCATCTCCCTCCAAGAATGCAATTGCCCCGACCACCGCACTTAATTTGTGGCTGTTAGTAATTGTTATTAATTGCTAGGTGCGTGTACCTGCAAAAATTTGATGCTCACTGTATTCGTGTAGTTGCATTGATGTTTCACGGGCTCCACTTTTTGTTTCTAATTTTTGTACATTGTGCCATGAATTTATGTGTGAACAGTGGGTCAGTTGTGCAAAACTACGGCTGTGATGGGTTTGCTAGCGCTGGTGCTTTAGTTTTTTTAATCATGAAAAAGCAATTTGCCGTCTGTGATGATTCCGGATGACGGCAAACATGGAGTTTGGCTCACGGCATAGACCCTGTTCTTTGCCGTCTGTTATTTGTTTTACTGACGGCAAAATCTCTTTGTTGTTTGCCCGATAAAAAGCTGACGGCAAAGTACTCTTTGCCGACTTTGGGTTTGCCGACTACGTTTGCCGTCTGTAGCTGACGGCAAAATCTTTGCCATCTGTATTCCTGCCTTTGCCGTATGTACTTGCCTAACGGCAAACTTACAGATTCCCACTAGGGCCGAGGCCGAATCTAGATACGCCCGCTATCTAGCGGGAGAGGGGAGGGAGCGTTGGAGGAACCGGATGAAGACGAGTTTCGTCGTGATGATGCTCATCGTGATGATGCTCATCATGATGACTGCAGCTCTCTTCTATGTGATGGTAGTTTAGATGATCGATATCGACTTGTAATGTGAAGACAAACTCGCTACTCGCGGTCTCGAGACTTGTAATATAATGTTCTATCTTTGTTCGGTCTTTTCAATTCAGAGACTAATATGATGAATTGTATTCAGAGACTAATCTTCTATTGTATTTGATGAATCTGTTGTTGATGTGTGCTGTCTATATTTTGTCCAATTATACATTTTGTAACCTGTGCAAAAAACAAAAAATTAAAAAAACCTAATATTCATACTAATGGCGCATCACATCACAGTGCGCCATTAGTATGCCAAAGGATACTAATGGTGCATCATTAAACAGTGCGCCATTAGTATGCCGAAGTTACTAATGGCGCATCTTATTGTTGTGCGCCATTAGTATGCCAAAGCACCTGGGTATACATGGCCCCCTGGGAGGCATACTAATGGCGCACTGTTGTATATACTAATGGCGCATCTGAGGTCCGCCATTAGTATACCAGATACTAATGGCGCACCAGTGGTGCGCCATTAGTAAAATATACTAATGGCATGGCACTAATGGCACACCACTAATGCGCCATTCATGGCCAAATTAGGTGCGCCATTAGTAGGCCTTTTCCTAGTAGTGGTTTAACCTCCTTGATCTCGTGGTAGATCTACTCTTGTACTACCCATATCATCAATATTAATCAAGCAGGACGTAGGGTTTTACCTCCATCGAGAGGGCCCGAACCTGGGTAAAACTTCGTGTCCCTTGTCTCCTGTTACCATCCGCCTAGACGCACAGTTCGGGACCTCCTACCCGAGATCCGCCGATTTTTACACCGACAGAGATCTTGCTCGTAAATCGCCGAACGGGCGGCCGCTATGTCTCGCTCTTCGTCCAACAAGTCCAAAGCATCTTGCCATGCTACCTCATTGTCCGCTTCAACATAAGCCGCTACACGAGGTGAGTCATGACGGATGTCACTGGGAGAACCGCCTCCGCTCCATAGACCATGAAGAACGGCGTATATCCTGTCGATCTGTTGGGCGTGGTGTTGATGCTCCATAATACAGATGGTAACTCTTCAACCGAACAACCCGGCGTTTGTTGCAAAGGAACCATAAGCCGGGGTTTGATGCCTCACAAGATCTCTTGATTAGCCCTCTCTGCTTGACCATTGGACTGGGGGTGAGCCACCGATGAAACGTCAAGCCGGATTTGCTCACGTTGACAGAACTCCTTCATAGCACCCTTGGACAAGTTGGTACCATTATCAGTGATGATGCTGTGTGGAAAACCAAACCGGAAAATCACCTTTTTGATGAATTGAACCGCCATGACCGCATCACACTTGCTAACAGGTTCTGCCTCCACCCACTTTGTAAACTTGTCAACCGCCACCAAAAGGTGGTTTTTCTTGTCTTTGGACCTTTTGAAAGGCCCAACCATATCCAGCCCCCAAGTCGCGAACGGCCAACTGATTGGAATCATCCTCAATTCTTGAGCCGGCACATGAGCACGTCTTGAGAACTTTTGGCAGCCGTCACATCGTCTGACCAAATCTTCCGCATTAGCATGAGCAGTCAACCAATAGAAGCCGTGACGAAACGCTTTCGCCACCAAAGATTTTGAACCGGCGTGGTGACCACAATCTCCTTCGTGGATCTCACGTAAGATTTCACAGCCTTCCTCAGGGGACACACAACATTGGAACGCCCGTTACACACTGCAATGATGCAACTCGCCATTGATAATAGTCATGGACTTGCATCGCCGGATTATCTGCCGGGCCAGAATCTCATCCTCTGGTAACTCACCCCGGTTCAAGTATGCAAGATAAGGAATCGTCCAATCCGGAATAACATGAAGACCTGCCACCAATTGAGCCTCCGAATCAGGAATGGCCAAATCCTCTTCACCAGGGAGCTTGACCGACGGGTTATGCAGCACATCCAAGAAAACGTTAGGCGGGACCGGTTTGCGTTGAGAGCCCAACCGGCTTAAAGTGTCTGCCGCTTCATTCTTCCTGCGGTCCACATGGTCCACCTGATAACCTTTGAAGTGATCTGCAACAACATCCACCTCACGACGATATGCTGCCATGAGTGGGTCCTTGGAATCCCAAGTGCCAGACACCTGCTGAGCCACTAGGTCCGAGTCACCGAAGCACTTAACTCGGCTTAGATTCATCTCCTTAGCCATCAGGAGACCATGGAGCAAGGCTTCATACTCAGCTGCATTGTTAGTACAAGGGAACATTAAGCGGAGAACGTAACAAAACTTATCACCTCGTGGGGAAGTTAATACGACTCCAGCCCCCAAGCCCTCCAATTGCCTGGACCCATCAAAATGGATAGTCCAATATGTGTGATCCGGCTTCTCTTCAGGTTCTTGCAGTTTTGTCCAGTCGTTGATGAAATCAGCAAGTGCTTGAGACTTGACCGCCGTCCGAGGCACGTATTTCAATCCGTGCGGCCCAAGCTCTACAGCCCACTTAGCAATCCGGCCAGTTGCTTCCCGGTTCTGGATTATATCCCCCAAGGGAGCAGAACTGACCACTGTGATGGGATGTCCCTGGAAGTACTGCTTAAGCTTCCGGCTTGCCATAAAAACTCCATATACCAGCTTCTGCCAATGCGGATACCTTTGCTTGGACTCAATGAGCACTTCGCTGATATAGTAAACCGGACGCTGAACCGGATGCTCCTTGCCTGCCTCCTTTCGCTCCACCACAATAGCCACACTGACTGCATGAGCATTAGCGGCGACATATAGCAGCAATGGCTCCTTGTCAATTGGAGCGGCGAGCACAGGCGGATTGGCCAACTGCCGCTTTAAATCCTCAAACGCTTCATCAGCAGCAGAACTCCAGACGAATTGATTCGTCTTCTTCAACATCTGATACAAAGGGATTGCCTTCTCACCAAGGAGGCTGATAAACCGGCTTAACGCGACAATCCGGCCTGCCAAGCGTTGAACATCATTGATACACTTTGGCTTAGCCAGGGAGGTGATTGCTGTGATCTTCTCCGGATTAGCCTCAATTCCCCTATTGGACACCAGTAAACCCAGTAACTTGCCTGCCGGTACACCGAAGACACATTTGGCCGGGTTGAGCATCATCTTGTATACCCTTAGGTTATCAAAGGTTTCCTTCTAATCGTCAACCATAGTCTCCTTCTCCCCTGATTTAACCACGATATCATCCACATAGGCATGTACATTACGACCAATCTGTTTATGAAGGCAATTCTGTACACACCGTTGATAAGTTGCCTGGGCACTCTTGAGCCCAAAGGGCATAGATACATAGCAGAAGGCTCCAAAGGGAGTTATGAACGCCGTCTTCTCCTGGTCCTTAACTGCCATCTTGATCTGATGATAACCAGAATATGCATCCAAAAAACTTAAACGCTCACAACCCCCCGTAGCATCAATAATTTGGTCAATACGGGGGAGGGCAAAAGGATTTGCTGGACAAGCTTTGTTAAGATCTGTGTAATCCACACACATGCGCCAGGTGCCATTTTTCTTAAGGACCAGCACCGGATTAGCCAGCCATTCAGGATGGAAGACTTCAACAATAAAGCTAGCTGCTAAGAGCCTGGCCACCTCTTCTCCAATAGCTTTGCTTCTTTCTTGATTGAACTGGCATAGGAACTGTTTCACTGGTTTGTACTTAGGATCCACATTAAGAGTGTGCTCAGCGAGTTGCCTCGGTACACCTGGCATGTCAGAAGGCTTCCATGCAAAAATGTCCCGATTCTCACGGATGAACTCGATGAGCGCGCTTTCCTATTTCAGATCCAAGTTGGCACTGATACTGAACTGCTTGGACGAATCGCCAGGTACGAAGTCAACAAGCTTAGTCTCAGCTGCCGATTTGAACTTCAGGGCCGGATCATGCTCCGTAGTTGGCTTCTTCAATGGAGTCATGTATGACGGATCAACATTATCCTTGTAATAATTCAGCTCCTCTGTGGCACAAACCGACTCTACATAAGCCGCATCACCTTCTTCACACTCCAAAGAAATTTTGTGGCTTCCGTGAACCGTTATTGTTCCCTTGTGACCCGGCATCTTAAGCTATAAATACACATAACAAGGTCGTGCCATAAACTTGGCGTAAGCCGGCCGCCCAAACAGGGCGTGATATGGACTCTGGATTTTTACCACCTCAAAGGTCAGTGTCTCCGACCTGGAATCATGATCATCTCCAAAGGCTACTTCCAAAGCTATCTTGCCAACAGGATATGCTGACTTACCAGGCACCACACCATGGAACACCGTATTGGACGGTTTAATATTTTTATCTGTTAACCCCATACGAACGGAAGGTCTCATAGTATAAGATATTAATGTTGCTTCCTCCATCCATGAGCACCTTGGTGAACTTATAACCTCCCACCTGAGGTGCCACCACCAACGCTAGCTGACCCGGATTATCAACCCGGGGAAGGTGATCCTCTCTGCTCCATAGGATTGACTGTTCAGACCAGCGTAGATAACGGGGCACGACCGGTTCAACAGAGTTTACTGCTCGCTTATGAAGCTTCTGATCTCGCTTGTCCAAGATAGTGGTGAAGACATGATATTGCCCACTATTCAACTGCTTCGGGTGACTCTGGTAACCCGACTGCTGCTGCTGCTGTTGCTGATTGTAACCACCTTGACTATTCTGATTACCTTGATTGTTATGTCCGCCCTGATTACCATTAAACCCTGAACCGGAATTTCCTCCGCCGTAACCCGGCCCGGATCCTGAGCAACCACCAGATCCGTGGTCATACCGGAAAGCATTAGAGTTCTTGAACCCCTGCATAATGTAACAATCCTTCCAAAGATGATTGGCTGGCACCTCCTTCGTCCCATGTTTTCGACAGGGCTGGTTCAACAGATAAGATAAGCGGTCCGGGTTAGGATTAGGCGCTCCACTGCGATTTGGCGTTTTACCTTTACGTCGCTGGCCCTTGTCCTGTGCGTTTGTATTAGCCACAAAGTCTATGCTGCCATCCGCCTTGCGCTTGCCTTCGTTTCCATGACCTGCCGGGTTATGCTGCTGTCCTTTGGAGTTGCCGTTCTTCTTTCCCTTCCCTGCCTTGTCGTCATCAGACTCGGAATCCTTGGTACTATCAGAATCAGCATACTTCACTAACGCAGCCATGAGGGTCCCTGTATCGTTGCAATGGCGCTTCATTCATCCCAATTTCAACTTTAGAGGCCCAAACCGGCAATTGCCTTCCAAGGTTATAACCGCGGTGTCGGCATTGATACGGTCTGAGGAATGCAAAATTTGTGAGACCCGGGGCACCCAACGAGTCGTTCATTCTCCTTCTTCCTGAACACAGGCTACTAAGTCCACTATGGACATGGGTTGTTTACATGTATCCTTGAAGTTCTGGATAAATCGGGCTCGCAATTGGGCCCATGAACTGATAGGGTTGGTCGGCAAACTTTTTAACCAAGTACGGGCCGTTCCTTCGAGCATCATGGTGAAGTACTTTGCACATGCCGCATCATCCACATCCAGCATCTCCATGGCCATCTCATAGCTCTCTACCCATGTCTCTGGAGGCTGATCAGCAGTGTAATTCGGCACCTTGCGTGGGCCCTTGAAATCTTTGGGCAGGCGCACGTTGTGTAAAGCGGGGACAAGACAAGGCACCACCAAAGAGCTAGAAGAAATGCCAGGCTCGGCCGAGGTAGTTGGACGAACTGGCGTAAGCTGGCGAGCCTCGTACTGTGCTGCTAACTCGGCCTCCCTGCGCGCTCGGGCCCGGTCCACCACTTCCTGAGCATCACCAACACCACCCGCCGGGTTGTTACCACGGGGTACCTCACGGTTTCGTGCATTACTTGACACAGCTGGTTCATCCATAAGCCTGCTATAGCTCCAGCTTGGACGAGGGGTGGAGTAGTGAATTCGGTCACGACTGTATGAGTATGCTTCCTGCTGGATCAAAGCTGTTCGAAGAAGCTCCTTAACCCGGCGCGTTTCTACCGCCTGCGGTTAATCACCTTCAGTTGGGATGGCCTCCAGCCGTGCAGCAGCGGCAACAAGGTTATCCATCGGGTTGGAATAGTGACCGGGAGGTGTTTGGGACAGCCTTAGGTACAATAGCATTTTGACGAGGCGGATCCACCAAGCGAGGGTGAACCGGCGCGCCCATCCCTGGCGCTTCCGCCCGGTTTACCACCGGCGGGTTGCTGGTTCCTGCTCCTGGGGTGTTGAAGAGATCCCTAGCTTCGAAAACCTGAGGCAAACGAGACCGGTATTTCCGCTTCAGGACCTCATGGGATGCATTCTGATCTAGCATAAGTCGGTAAGCTTGCGCATCCAAAGCAGCCCGCTCTGCGGTCATCCTGGCATTCTCAGCTGCTAGGTCGGCCTTGGCTTGAGTGATCTGATCCCTCACTTTCGCAATTTCCGCGTCATGGGCGTTCTGATCCGCCGGATTAGCCTCTGCCATGAGCGTAGCCAACACATCAAACAGATCAGATAAGACTTGAGCCGGCGGGTGCACCGGGCCTCCTGCCCCGGCTGCCGTCGTCGTTCCCGATCCGGAGATCATTGCTGCTGCGGTCGAAGAGTGGATCGCCGCTTGTGTACCGGCCATGAATATTCTGACCCGGTTTGGCAGATCAGAGGGATCCGGAATACTGTCCCATCGGAACAGCCCCCAATCCGGCCATCTTGTAGCTGATACAAAGATTCGGTTTCTCCGGTTGATGACTCGTCGCCGGAATAAACGACGGTCTCGCCACCATATTCCGATCCATCCTCATGACTTCCTCCATGGATGACTCCCACGAAGGCATGCTTCACGGCCGGTTTTACCTGGGGAGATCGCGCACGCTGAGCCGTCTCGACGAGGTCGGTGCAGATGTCCGGCTCAGGGCCTGGTTCACCGATCTTGCCGATGAAGACATGTATGCCACCAAAGGGGACCCGGTACCTGTACTCGATTGAGCCGGCTTCAGGGCCCCATCCTGCATCGTCGATGTAGAGCTTGCCGCGACGACTCTTGGTCATCCGGCCCACAGCGTAGCCCTTGAGTCCTTCGAAGTTGCCCTCTAAGAACTTGAAACCATCGTGCGATAGCTAACATGGGCGCAGAGAGGTGGTGTGACATCGTGCTAACCTAGTGAGGAGGTACTAGAATTGTGGCACCAACTATCTTGGGCATCACCATGAGGGATGGGAGAGTATGACTATAGGGAATCTGAGAGAAGTAGCGTGGTTCGAGTGAAATTGGCTAGGCAATATGTCTATAGGATACCTGATAACATTTGCGGGTCAATTCCACCAAATTCTAGGGGGCATGTCATAATTAGGAGGGCATGAGACTGAAGTGGACTTTGTGAAACATGGATTTCTTTCTCCAAGTAGATGAACTAGGGTCCACCACCTATTCCACTACACCAAAAGGTGGAGGACTCACTGTTTGGAACATCTTCACCTACTTCACTAGTAAAGCTAACATGTGGAACAATATGAAACACCCCCTTTCTTTCAACTCTCACCCAGCCAGCCTACTCTACTCACACCATCTATCCCATTCCATCTTTCCACAACCTCAAAATAAAAAACAAAATGGCCCTTGTCCATCAGTGACCTTACTCATGTCATCTCACTTTCATGTCGGCTCCCCCAAACTCCAGATCCAACAATCACAACTTTCGTTCTCCCTTGCCCCTCCTGATAAGGTGCCATCCTTCGTTCAGTCCTTCAAGATGTGGCAATGAGCGGGCTAAGATGATGGTTGTGCATGTAGCGGGAGCGGGAGAGACGGACAGTGGCGGTGGGTGGAACATGTTTTATCATTTGCTTACTTTTTGCAATTTCTTGGGTTTTAGCCCATGTTGAGAAAACTGACATTTCTTTAATGTATGTCTTAGTTGAATAGTTTTTAGCAAGGGTTGGACAAAAAATTATGTGGGTGAACGACATATTTAATTGTGGTGATGCGAGACCTGAGTGAACAATCTTCTACGAGAAATCACATCACCCTACCAATTATTTTCTATCATCTTGCATATTGGGTGATTATGTAAAAAAAATGTCACACGGCATGAATTATGTTTTTCTGGAAAAGCACTTGATTCCGCTGCAAGTTGTACCTTCATGAACAAAACAACTGGATAACATATTGAAGAATCATGCACAATGCCATAAGAAACGTCTCCTATAACCTCTACAAAAGAAGATACATGGTAGAATAAAATGAGAATAATTCTAAGAGTATGGTAAAGAAATGGTACCCGGAAACCGCTAAAATAAATGAACCAACTCTCTTTCAGAACATTGAATAAAATCAGGGAGGGAGATGGGGCGGAGTCCGCGACCGCCGGAGGCGCCGGACTGGCCGCATTCTTCGCCCCTGGCCGCCGCTGTTTTACCGCCGCAGCCGCCAATCGCCTCATCGCCGTCGTCCCTTGAGGCACCACCGGATCTCGATGGATCCACCTTGGATCAGATCGAGGCCGTGTGCGAGGAGGAGGCGCTTGCGGACGAGGGGTTGTGTTGGGCTGTGCATTTCAGAGATTATCGTTGACATGGGGAATGGATCGTCGGGCGTCTACATCATTCCCAGACATCCCAGTGGACAGCGGTGCTGGATATGGACAACGACGTCCTCGCCGGTGACTATATAGCGATTGACGACTAGATAAAGGTAGGATCTCGATTGTGTATTGGTATTTATGATATTTACAGAAGATTCGATCGAGCTAGTTGATTTGTCCTCGGAGTCAGATGAAGGGAAGCCGGATCCACGGTATGGTGGCCGCTTTTGGGTTTTCGCGGATAACGAAGAAGACGAGGAGAGCGAGAGTGATGAGGTCGCCGAGGACCATGACAATGCTGAGGTAAGAGCATCAGCACCGACGGTGACACCGGCGGCGGAGAAGTCGATTGCTCATCATCAACCGAATAAGGAGACTCGGACGAAACCTAGGCCACGGATCAAGCCATGGATCGGGCCGATTCCCAAGGTAACTCATACGCTTACAACTCTTTCAGATTTCATTCCGGATGAATGGACGTTGGTCTCTAAGAACCATGCATCTCTGCTGTAGAAAGTAAAGCACTAGTTCAATGTACTGTTGGGTAGCTCGAGTTCTGATTCAATGTTAAAAATCGATGATAATTTTACCATTGCTCTTGATAGACATCATGTCTTCTCTGTTTCATTGACTTAACTCTGAAACAACCGTAAGCCAACTCGTGCAATCTTACAGACCTATGTATCCTTTTTTGCAGGAAGAGCATGATGGGGCGCGTTAATCTTCAGCCAACGACAGAAGCAGTTGACCTAACCAAATCTCAAGACTCAGCTTGCTGTCAAAGGGGGCTAAACTGCAACATCGGTGGCTAGCTGATGGCCTGACTTAGAAAGTACAGTGAAGGTGGTTGGATCGACTCGTGTGAACTCAATAGAAGAAGGGGGGCCGAAGTGAAATAAGGCAGCTGGTTGTCATCAGGAAGATGAAGCAGAGACGTTTCTCTCTCCCTCTCTCTCTCTGAGCCAGCCAGGGGACGCCAGATCCAAGAGGAGAATAAGGCGAGAAGGGAAGCGATTGTGACGCCATGGACCTGCAACATCTCCGTCATTGAGGCCGGTAATGCACATCATCGACAACAAGTTCTTTCGAAGCTCTGCTTCTTGTCGTCTGCTTTGTCAGCTATGCAACCCTGCAGGGCTCGGCTGGGATTACTTCGTTGTTAAATTCTTGGGTGACAAAAACCCATTGCCTGTGGACTCCTGAAAATCTCTGTTGATAAGTGTTTGTGTTAATTCCCGTGAAAAGCTGGCGCATGCTTTGTGAGCACATTAGTTATTTTTATTCCTGATAGTAAGTTTGCTTTGCTCAGCAGTTTGTAGATCTATCATCTTGGTTGCCGGTCTAAAGAAAACAGCGGAAACTTCAGGGTTTAGTTCCTGGTTTGAATATTTGTTGTTGTGATTAGATTCAAAAATTATGTGGCAGTTGTGTTTTGAGCACTCAAAACTGAAGGTACGCTCACCTCATAACTGAAGGAGCGCTCACCCGTTTCCATCAAGTTGTTATTTATCCATATGTGTTTACAGCGAGGTGTTTCTCTTGATCAACTCAAAAGTAAACCAAGGTAAGCATTTTACACCATCTCTTTTTGCTCCGCAGCTTCTGCTTCACCAGACCACATCCGGCTGCATCAGCGAGCACTTGGGTGCTCTTCATCCCGGAGAAGGGGACTCGGTAGCAGAGAGGCTCATCTCGCCCAGCCGCTTCTGTGAAGGTCGCAATATGCCAATTAGATCCATTGTTGTTATAGTTGTTTCTGATGTGCTTTTGCCTTAGGCTCCTGCTACTCGTGTGTTGTATCTCTGCTGCTGCCTCTGGAACAACCATGTTTCATGTGTTTGCTATTCTTGGACCGATCGCGACTTTCATTTTATCATTCCCTTCAGATCGAATGGTGCTTCTATATAGTGCCCTCCATCTCTTCTGTCGGCTGTCAATCTGAAATTACTGTTTATTGATTTTTGCTTTCTCCGTTGCCATCAGGTGGTTCTTTACTTCCTCGAATTGCATGCCCGTCAGGATACATTCCAGGCAGCTGCATCTAAGTCAAAACAATTCAGAATATATTTGTACCATTGAAGCGAATCTGGGAGCTGAAGCACCTCCTGCTCTGTTTCCACTAGATCAACTCTGCCCACACTGAAAAACTTGGTCCATCTTGGATACGTCGTCATCGGTTCAAGATAACTGTAAGATAAACTGTGTGCATAGTATTAGAAAAGCCAGCATGGCAAAAGGAAGTAGCTTTGTAGCCAACGTGACAAATCCTGAAGATTTTTTTTAAAGTATCCTTTTGATTCATCTTGCTGATTGCTGAGCACTGCGAGCCAAGATCTCACAGGGTCATTTATTTCCAAAGAGAAGCATGGGAAGGCACCAACCCTGAGAATTACACACGGCCAAACAAACAAAACAAGAATGATAGGTTTCCCTTGACATCTCGGTGATCATAAAATAAGCCAAACAATATAATTGACATGAAAACAAATGTTGTAATGAGTAGTCGTATGTACTGTGTTTCTTTTCTCTCAGACATGGTATGACATGGGAACAGATCCAGTGTTCCTCCAAAGAAGTCCTCACTGGCTAGTTGCCTCCAAGTGAGGCGGGAGTTTTATTTCCAAATACTCTGTTTCATGGCACACCAGCTTGCAGATTATTATCAGACAAATCCAGACGGGTGAGCTGCTTTAAGCCGCCAAGCTCTATTGGGATGAAGCCCGACAAATTGTTTTGCTGAAGGTTTAGGTAATCTGACTTTCCAAGATTACCAAAAGAACTTGGAACTTGACCAACGAAATTGTTGAACGACATGTCCAACCAAAATATCCGTGAAATATTGCCGAGCGACGCTGGGAGATGGCCTTCAAAATTGTTTTCGTCCAAATCGAGTTCTTCGAGATTCAGGAGGGTATCACCAAAGTCAGACGGCAGTGTTTTCCCAAGCATATTGGAACCTAATAATAGATATCGGAGAGAAGACTGATTGTATTTGTACAGGGTTTCCGGGATTCCACCTGATAGCCTATTTGCATCAAGGCGTAAATCAGAAAGATTTGGGAGTTTTCCCAACTCATTAGGAATGGTTCCGGTGAGCTTATTATCAGCAAGTGAGATCTCTTCAAGCTGGCTGACGTTTTTTAGGCTTGGTGGGATTTCTCCGGTGAGATTATTTCCTCCAAGAAGTAACCACACTAGATTAGATAGGCGGCCTATACCGCTGGGAACTTCTCCTATTAGTACCTATCGAGTATCCATCCCGTCCCTCCCGAGTCGCCCCTATGCGGTGGCTGGGGGAGGCCCCCAGATCTCGTCGCCCCTGACTCCCCCTCTCGTCCTCGTCCTCCCTCGCCGCCACCCGAGGGCGCGGCCAGGCAAAGCCTTGCCGTCGCCGGCGGCGGCGGGGACTAGGTGTCCTCCCGCTCGTGAGAAGCTGTCGCGGGCCGGCGCCCCCGAGCCGGGGCGTGGCGTGCGGCCGGATGTCTCGACGGGGGCTGGCGGCGCTCCGGCGATCCCATTCCCCATGGCAAGCGGCTTCAAGATCGGGGGCGCCACAGTCGCCAGGGACGACGGCGGCGTGACCAAATCGGCGGCGGCGCGGCCGGATCTGGGCTCAGGCATGAGCTTGGTCTCCGGGTCACGGTCGGCGCGATAGCTAGTGCGACACGTCGGCATCTTTGTCTGGTCCTTGACAACCCAGGCAACTCCGGGGGAAACCCTAGATCTCCATGGGATCGAGCGATGGCGGTGCTCTTGCGCCATAGGCCCTCTTCAGGGCATCGTTTTGGAGTTTGCTACGGTCGAAGGAACCAGCGAGGCCGGCGCCGTACGCCCGGTGGCTCAACTGTCGATGAAAATCGCACCGACTACGGTCATGGCGAACGATGGCGGCGTCTTTGATGTCGTTTCCTTGTCGAGGCATCGTTGTTGCAGTTGGCGTCATCAGGCTCGGGATGCTCTAGGGGAAACCCTAGATCTGGGTCTCCCGGATCGGACAATGATGGCGTTCTTAGTAGCGCTTTCCCTCATGGGGGCATCGTTTTGGAGCAAATGATGGCTAGAGGTGACAAGAGGAGGAGCGGTGCTTCATCACACACATTGATGGTGTCGGATCTCGATGACATGGCGCTCTGGAGAGTTATTTACCCAAAACCACCACATTATGGGCTAGGGTAACAGATCGGTACCACAGTTGAGGCAGGGCACAAAAAACCACCAACAATGGGGCTAATCTGTAACGCGGAGCACTGATAGTCTGATAAGTTTGCGAAAACAACGAAACTGACAAGTTGGGCCCACATGTCAGGCTGACGTGGCGACGACTAAACGCTTTGACCAACTGATGTGGCAAATGAGATGCGGACTCCACCTGTCAATGACTAGACGGTCATCTTCTTCCCAAATCTCTCACTTTGAGGCATTCCATCAAACAGCTCTTAGGCGCCATTCATTTTCCTCTCGTGCCGGAGAGAGCGAGCAAAGAGCACGACCGCCTCTCCATGGAGCGTTGGCGGCCGCGTGCCCAGGCTGACGAGGAGCAGCGCCCAGCATCGCCGCGCCGGCCGATGAGCAGCGCCCCGCCCCGCCGCGCCCCCAGGCCGACGAGCAGCGCCCCGCCCCGCCGCGCGCCCAGGCCGACGAGGAGCACCCAGCCCGCCGCACGCCCAGCCTCGCCGCACCGGCCGACGAGCAGCACCCAGCCTGCCGCGGGCCCAGGCCGACGAGGAGCACCCAGCCCGCCGAGCGCCCAGACCGACGAGGAGCACCCAGCCCGCCGCGCGCCCAAGCCGACCAACAGGAGTCCGCTTCTCCATGGAGTGCCGACGACCACGTGCTCAGGCCGGCGCGCCAGTCAACGAGCAGCTCCCAGCCCCCGCCGCACACCATGCTGACGATCAGCACATGATTGGCCGTGGATGGCGGCGAGTGCACAGGCCAACGCCCCGCCCCACCGCGCGCCCAAGCCGACGAGCAGTATAGGCCCCCCAGACCCGCAGCTCGCACGAGCGCACACTTGTAGTCCCTTGTGACTATGGGGAGGAGGGCACGCATGAAGGCTCATGGCCGACGCCATGGCAGCGGCGCTCTGGCCTGCGGGGTGCCCACAGAATGTTTGTTGAAATGCCTATAAAAAAAGGAAGAAGTAGAAAAAAACAAATACTTGAGTCATTGACAGGTGGGACCTATTGTCTAAGTCAGCATATTGTCCACATACGCATGCCACGTCAGCCCGACATGCGGGTCCAACTTGTCAGTTTCGCTGTTTTCGCGACCAAATTCCACCGTCAGTGCTCCGCGTTACAGATTAGCCCCATTGTTGGTGGTTTTTTGTGCCCTGCCTCAAATGTGGTACCGATCTGTTACCCTACCCCATAATGTGGTGGTTTTGGGTAAATAACTCCGCTTTGGAGATTAGGCGTCTGATGTGCGATGATGGACTCGCGCAGGAGGTTGACGCTGTCTGGCGTCGTGGTGGTGTCGGCGGCAGGTAGACCGGGCAACACAGCTAGACCGGGCAACGTTAATGCAGCAGTACAACTCTGAAGATGGATTGGTGGCAGGTGTCCTGGTTGAGGAGCACGCCGGACTGGTGGGTGCCCATACCTGGCAGGCGTCCTGGTTGGGACCTCAGGTCTTAGATGTTAGGTTTGGCTGCGAGGTCTGTTTGGTATAGGCTCAGACTATCAGCATCCCTTTATCAATTGGATAGGAGTAGCGACACTTTTGTTGCCTAGACGGTGGATTCAGTCTTACTATTGTATGCCTTTATAAGGTTTTGTGTGAATAATTAATAAAGTGGTTGTATGCATCGTCCAGATGCAGAAACCGGGGTTCTCCTCCATTTAAAAAAGATATATGAGCAGCGTAATGACAGTAGCATTAGATCGAGGATGCTGCCGACTTCAGAAATGATGTGAAGAAAGAGTTTGCTGGAAGCAATGACAAAACCGAAGGCAAGACTAAAAATGGATGCTTGGAACTAAAACCACGACATTTATTTTGGATCAGAGGGAGTACTGTACTTCACTGGTAATGTGGAGAACAGAGTACGTATGGTATGACACCTTTGCTCGGCCGGATCGCTCGGAACGATGGCCTGCTTCCTTCCATGGTTTCGCTGCCGGCCGGGTGGTGAGGTGTGCCTGTGTGAGTTGGAACGCTGGATGCTTATCAGGCTGAGGCCCCAGGTGTTTAAAAACCCTCTTACAGCGTCGTCACGTCCACACACTTGCGTCTGAATTTTCTGTAGTTTTTCTGACGGCCTTATCTACAGCCTGCCCACTACTGGAGCAAAGATCTCAAGTCCGTCAAACTTGTCAGTGACCGTTCCAGTCCTGAATAAATACTCCAGTAGGATCAGTATATATACATTTTAGCCAGAATCGGACAGAGATATTTCCAGCATGCGTATGGTTTCTTTGTGACGGCCGTGCTTACCCGGATGTGGTGGCCGAGGTTTGAGGTTCTTCCGACGGTGCCCAACATACGGGCGCAGCGCTGCAATTCAGGGACTGTGTCCGAATCGTTGGAAAAGTATGCATACAGCATGAAAAGATCATGACGAGGATTAGCTTTGCTTGTAGACCATACAATAGGAGTGGTCGGTACTGGGCCAGCATCACAAATCCTGATGATTTTTTTCCGCGAATACGCAAAAGACTTGCGTATCATTGTATTGATAGAAGGAATAGTTTCTAGCAGTTACGGATTGGTGAGTACGTAAATTAATGGCTATTCATTTCGGGGGTTGGATCAAAATGATGTACATGTGCCAAACAAAGGGAAAGTTGCCAACGTTCAAAAATCCCTCAACCTTAAAGCTAGATGTGTGACCTGACTCACAATGTGCAGATATTATTGGTGTTATTGTGCGAATCCAGGATAGAAATTCTAGCTCCAATTTAGCTGCCGTGTTGTGCATGGTACTGTCTGAATCATGGAAAATTGTAGCCACACCTTAAGTGTAGGAGAAGTACGCATGACAAAGACCAAGATGTAGCTTGTAGTCTGTAGACCATACACGTATATTGTACGTAGTTCATTCTCCTTTCAACCACAACAACAACAACAAAGCCTTTAGTCCCAAACAAGTTGGGGTAGGCTAGAGGTGAAACCCATAAGATCTCGCAACCAACTCATGGCTCTGGCACATGGATAGCAATCTTCCACGCACCCCTGTCCATAGCTAGCTCTTTGGTGATACTTCAATCCTTCAAGTCTCTCTTAACGGACTCGTCCCATGTCAAATTCGGTCTACCCCGCCCTCTCTTGACATTCTCCGCACGCTTTAGCTGTCCGCTATGCACTGGAGCTTCTAGAGGCCTGCGCTGAATATGCCCAAACCATCTCAGACGATGTTGGACAAGCTTCTCTTTAATTGGTGCTACCCCAACTCTATCTCGTATATCATCATTCCGGACTCGATCCTTCCTCGTGTGGCCACACATCCATCTCAACATACGCATCTCCGCCACACCTAACTGTTGAAAATGTCGCCTTTTAGTCGGCCAACACTCCGCGCCATACAACATTGTGGGTCGAACCGTCGTCCTATAGAACTTGCCTTTTACCTTTTGTGGCACTCTCTTGTCACAGAGAATGCCAGAAGCTTGGCGCCACTTCATCCATCCGGCTTTGATTCGATGGTTCACATCTTCATCAATACCCCCATCCTCCTGCAACATTGACCCCAAATACCAAAACGTGTCCTTCCGAGGTACCACCTGGCCATCAAGGCTAACCTCCTCCTCCTCACACCTAGTAGTACTGAAACCGCACATCATGTACTCGGTTTTAATTCTACTAAGCCTAAACCCTTCCGATTCCAAGATTTGTCTCCATAACTCTAACTTCCTATTTACCCCCGTCCGACTATCGTCAACTAGCGCCACATCATCCGCAAAGAGCATACACCATGGGATATCTCCTTGTATATCCCTTGTGACCTCATCCATCACCAATGCAAAAAGATAAGGGCTCAAAGCTGACCCCTGATGCAGTCCTATCTTAATCGGGAAGTTCATTCTCCTTTCAATCATGACAAATTCTAGCCACATCATCTGTTTAACAAGGTCTCCAGCCTTGCACACTTCTTTTTCCTCATGATATCAAAAACAACAGACACACTCTGGTCAGTGCCTGTCTTTGCTCCCTCTGAAGAATCAGCAAGCCGCGTATTAAGGAGATGATATATATATGAATCCGTTGTTGGAAGTGTTCAAACATTTGACATTTCTGACGAAAATTAAATGCTATGGCAAGCAAAGAAGTCTAGCTAGCAGCCCATAACTAATAGAGGCGATAGAAGATATCAAGCACATGGATGGTACTGTGTTAGATGTTTGTTTAATAAAAAAAAGTCTAGCTGCCACATCATCTGTTTAACAAGGTCTCATGCCTTGCACTCTTCTTTGTTCCTCATAATATCAGACACACTCCGGTCAGTGTCTGTCTTTGCTGCCTCTGAAGAATCGAGAAGTTGCATATTAAGGAGATGATATATACGAATCCATTGTTGAAAGTGATCGTACATTTCTGACGAAAATTAAATGCTATGGTAAGGAGCGAGCTCTAGCTAGCGGCCTAGAATTTTACAGAGGCAACAGAAGATATCAAGCACATGGATGGTACTGTCTAAGATGTTTGTTTAATAAAAATAATGCTTGATGCTTTTAAGCATAGAATTAACTAGGATTTACGCAACACTAACCAAACAACAACAGTTATTTTTCTTTTGTTGCCTGCCACACAAAATTGATCATATACTGTATGAAGTATAGTGGATAGAACCTCTGTTTTTATACATTTGTCTGAATTGTTGCTCTTCCTACTCTCATTCCATTATCTTCTGTTACCGAGTTGCAAATATGCTAGCTTATACATCTAGGTGGCCATGGTAGAAATAGAGTTGCATATGTGTATTTTTTTCTTTCAACAAACAGAACTGCAAATAGGCGAACTTGCTTCAGAACTATCTATTCTTCACTGACATCTGGACTGTCAAATCATGCAATTACTGTTCCTATTATCTTGAATAAATAAATCAGTATGATAAAATTCTGTGCTTGAGTCAGTTGTAGTGTGGCAAATTAGTAACACATAGCCGCTGTTGGATAAATGAGCAACTGGCTTTACTGAGGGCCAAAGGCCAAAACATATACATGTGTGGTAAAGTGCAGAAAAGCCCCTTATACAGTGGGGATGTACAGAAAGGGACTATACACATCTAAGACCCCCCCCCCCCCTCAAACTCATGGTGGATCAACAACACTGAGTTTGGAGAGAAGAAAGCTATGCTGCGCTCGAGTTTGTGCCTTCGTGAAGAAGTCCGCCAACTGTAACTCAGAGGGCACATAGTGAAGAGCGAGAGTCTGATCCTGCACAGTAGCACGCACAAAGTGGGCATCCACACCAATGTGCCTTGGTGAGCTCATGCTTCATCGGGTCACGGCAATACTGATAGCACCGGTACTTTCTGACAGTAAGGGAGTCGAGGTAGTAGCAGCCACACCAAAATCCTCGAGTAGCCATCATAACTAGATCACCTCAGCCGTCAACATAGCCATTGCTCGCAACTCAGCCTCTGTGCTCGAGCGAGAAACTACAGTCTGTTTTTTTGTCTTCCAGGCAATAAGAGAGCCACCAAGAAAGACACAGTAAGCAGACAAGAAGCGTCGATATGAGCGATCACTAGCTCAGGTAGCATCGGAGTAGGCATGGAGCTCGAGAGAACTGAAGCGGGGAAAGAAAAGACAATGAGAGATCGTGCCACGAAGATATCGTAAAACACAGAGGAGATGACTATAGTGGACAGAGGCGGGGTCTGAAACAAACTGACTCAGGATGTGAACATGATAGGAGATGTCAGGACACGTAACAACAAGATAGACAAGGCTGCCAACGAGCTGACGATAGCGAGCGGGATTAGAAAGAGTGTCACCATCAGAGGCACGAAGCTGAATGTTGTGCTCCATAGGAGTCACAACAGTGCGCTCATCACCGAGAGCGGCGCGAGCAAGCAGATCCTAAATATATTTTTCCTGGGAGATGTAGAAGCTATCAGAGGTCGAGGAGATCTCAATCCCAAGGAAATAGCGAAGTGGACCAAGATCAGACATGAGGAACTGGTCGTGAAGGCGAGCCTTAACAAAGGCAATGTAGTAAGAATCGTCACCAGTGGTGATCATGTCATCAACATAGAGAACGAGGAGAGTCCGACCACGAGGAGGCGCGTGGACAAAAAACGCGGGATCATGATCACTAGGTAAGAAGCCGGCAGCAGTCACCACAGAGGTGAAACACTCGAACCAGGCGCGAGGGGCCTCTTTAAGGCCATAGAGGGAGCGGCAAAGTCTACGTACCATACCATCAGGAGCATAGTACCCCGGTCGTCGCTGCATATAAACCTCCTCACACAACTCGCCATTGAGAAAAGCGTTCTGGACATCAAGTTGAGAGATAGACCAATGACGAATAGAAGCCACATCAAGGAGAGTGCGGCCAGTGGTCATAAGAGCCACATGAGCGAATGTCTCATCATAATCGCGTCCCTGCTCCTGCTGAAAGCCACGGGCCGCAAGTCGAGCTTTGTAGCGCTCAAGAGAACCATCGGAGTGAGTCTTAATCTTGTAGACCCACTTGAAGGTGATGGGACGAACACCAGAAGGAAGGGAAACTAGATCCCATGTGCCAGAGTGCTCAAAAGCAGCAAGCTCTTCGTCCATCGCGAGCTGCCATTCAGGCTAAGTCATGGCAGTTTGATAGGAAGTGGGCTCAACAATAACAGAGAGACCGTACCGATCAGGAGAATACCGATCAGGCGGGAGGGGGGGCGAGGCCGAGCACGGAGGTTATGAACTGGGGTAGCTGTGAAGAGAGGCGCGCCTGAGGTGGAAGGCGTGTGAGGGGAATCATCCTTAGGACGAGGGCACCGGGTATAGTTGAGAGGAAACGGTGAGAGAGGGCGACGAGATGGAGATGATGGTGGAGACATGGAGGAGGAGGATGGGGAGGCTGATGAGAAAGATGGTGTCGGGGGTGACTGAGAAGGAATGAGAGGTGCCAGAGGGAGAGGTGGAACATTGCAGGGTGTATCGGGAAGGATAAGAAAAGAAATATCGTCCAGGTAGTAAGAACAAGACTCGTCAAAGGTCACATCACACGAGATGCGCAAGCGATGGCCAACAGGATCCCAACAACGATAGCCCTTGTGCTCATCACTGTAGCCAAGAAAAACACATTGAACCGACTGAGCAGTCAGTTTGGTGTGTTCTCGCGGGGCCAGAAGGACAAAGCACACACATCCAAACATACGAAGAGCTGAGTAGTCATGAGAATAAGCAGTGAGACACTCCATAGGAATACCACCCTGCAGGGCAGTCGATGGCTGAATGTTGATGAGGTAGGTGGATGCAGAAACAACCTCAGCCCAAAAGTGGGGTGGAAAGAAAGCGGCAATCATCAGCGCACGAGCCGTCTCAAGCAGATGACGATGCTTATGTTCTGCAACGCATTCTGAGCATGATTACCACGACAAGAGAACTGGGCAAGAGTACCCTGTTCCACGAGAAAAGCACGCAACATCTGGGAGATATACTCTCCAGCGGAGTCAGCATGAAAATTACGAATAGGCGTGGAAAACTGGGTGTGAAGCATGGCAGCAAATCGCTTGTATATAGAGAGAACCTCGCTGTGAGATTTCATGAAGTAGAGCCAAGTGTAGCAAGAGAAATCATCAATAAACAAAACATAGTTTGGATGTCTGGGGTCTGTTTGCCAAGTCTACAACCATTACAATGTAAAGAAACATCTCCAGATACATACCCTAAGAGGCCCTCACGCACTAATGATGACAAGAGAGAGCCACAGAGATGTGACCAAGGCGATGATGCCACTTCTGGAAGGAAGCAGGCAAGGAGGCAGCAAGAGCATGATAGCTGGTAGACGTGGTGGCAGCGGAAGGAACACAAAGCCGGTCAATCTCCCAAAGGCCCTCTGACTCACGGCGCCTTGGGCTAGCACCACCCAAAACCTTGGTGCGACGATCCTGAATGGAGCAAGAGTCGGTATCAAGAATGACACGACAACCAGAATAAGTAAGTTCGGTAGCGGAAAAAGATTCATGCTAAGGCGAGGAACATGTGAAACACTAGGAACCGAAAAGGACGGAGTGGAAAGAATACCTCAACTAGCAACAAGAAGAGATGTGCCATCAGCAGTATGAACATTAATAGGAGAATCAAGAGGGCGAAGAGAAGAAAACGCTGAAGAATCAGAGGACATATGAAAGGAAGCTCCAGAGTCTAGAACCCATGAAGATGTACCTGACGGTGTAGATGCTGGCGGTGATGAAGTGGTGAAAGCAGACACAGTACCAGCAGAACCCGTCGATGAAGAACTGGAGGAAGCCAGAAGGCGCTCGAGAGCCGCCTCATGCTAGTTCTTTCCCTTCGCCTGCTACGGTTTTGCGGTTTGGGACTCCAGGTTTTCCATCGATTGGTGTTGGTCGGGCCGTCCGATAGAAGAGAGACAACTCCTCCACTCCGATAATGGCTGGCCGCGGTGGTCCAAAGCTAGGGCCACCTCTGCCAAACGCAGAGCCGCCCGCAACAGTGCTGCTACCACTGAGCCACCGGTAAGAGCAGCCACAACCTAGGCCCCGTGTCGGGGTAGCAACAGGCAGCACGAGGCGCCGCGGGACGCGCGGCCACCAGGTACTGCTCCTGATGGACGTCACAATACTGGGCGCGGCCGTGGTGGTTTCTTTGGCGGTGGCCGGGAGAACTACGGAGACGCCGGAACTCGCTACCCGCATCGCGACCAGTGGGGCGACGACGGCTATGACGTGTATGGTGAGAGCCAGCACCGGGGATCATCGTCTACTGGAGGTGGCACCGAGTACGCTTGGTACAATGGTGGAGGCCCGGGTCACGGCTTCCAAGGTCCTCTAGGCAATTTTGTCGAGGGGGTTGGAGCCTCCAATAATCGATATAACCGGGCAGGACACCAAGGATTCCGCGGTGGGAGGGGTGGAAGTCAACTCCCGCCTCCACTGCGACAAGCCCCGCCGCCGGTCGCCGCGACTCATGTGGCTGAGCCAACTACTGTAGCGGCGGCCTCGCAGACTCTGCCCGAAGTAGCTGTAGACACAGTCTGGGCTCTGGCGGCGATCAACATCCCGGTGGTTGGTACTAGGGCTGCCAAGACAGGTGACGGAGGTTCTGACAAGGGGTCAGACAAAACTAATGGTGAAAAACTATCTAAGTGGGATATTAAGAAGAAAAAGTTGTCGTGTAATAGATGTGGTGAGCTGGGGAACTTTGTCGCAGGCTGTACTACAGAGCTTTGTGATTACTGTTGCAGATCACAACATGTGTCCGGTGAGTGCCCGCTCCTTTCTGGCCCCAAGACGGTGGTCAATATTTACGGAGTTTGCTGTCAGGGGTTAATGTTCCTTGAGTCACCTGATGTGGCATCTGTGGCGCATGTGATGGAGAGCTCCTTCCCCGCAGTTGTCAAAGTGACTAATGGGATCACGACAGAGGCACAAATTGTGCGGCAGTTGCGGGAGTTGGTACCAGGTAACTTCCAATGGAACCTTGTCAAGTTGGAGAACCATACTTACAAGGTCGATTTCCCTACTAAATAGGATCAGTTGCATATTCTTAAGTTTGGCATGTGGAGAGTACCGAGTACGAACATTATCATGGCTTTTGACGAATGGAAGCAGAAAGAGCCTGAGGGCACACCTTTAGAGCAGGTCTGGGTTCGGTTCTACGGTGCACCACCCAAACCGTTGAATAACTTTTTGATAGCCTGGAGCTTGGGATCTCTTATTGGCAAGATGGAAAAAGTAGACATGCCATTCATTTGTGCACATGGAGCTGCGAGGTTACTTGCCAACGTAGTCAGTGTTGAGTTCGTGCCGGATGTGGTCAAGTGGACTCATGCCAAGGTCACGTATGTGCTAGAGATTGAGATTGATGATACCCCAATACCTTAGGAGGGGGATCAGCTTCAGGATATGGATACGACAGAGGGGGTTGGAGCCCCCGGAAATCAGGATAAGGGGTCGGATAGCACACCACGTGAGTCGGGTAAGGGGCCGAATTCGCAGTTCGATAAGGCGGATAAGTCTGCCAACAGGACAGCACCTTCGACGGCTCTAATGAACACACTTCGTTTTTGTTCTTTTGGATCGCGGTCTGCTCCCAGTTAGTTTTGGAGAAACAGAGTTGAGACGGATGATCTGGCGGAACTTGAGTTACCGCTCGTGATACTCCCTGATTGCATCTCGCTGACGGTGCCCACTCCATCGAGGAAGGTCTCCGGGCCGAGGGGAGGCTCGCCGATTCCTGAGGAGTAAGCCAAAGGACCGGCCAGCCAGGCGGCTCGCACTGGCGCTCTAGTCCTTCTTTCTCCACGGATCGGGCCAGGGAGGAGAGAGGAAGGACACCCTGGTGGTCGCCGCGGCTACTGCTTCTCCGGCTGACTGTTCGCACGGTGCGAGTGGGGGACCGTGGGAAGGAGGCCAGCACCACCCTTCCAACTTTGGTGACCCCGAGCCGCATGGGGGCGGGACGCAGGCAGGAGCCTGCACCTCTCCCTCGCCACGGATCAGCTCTAGGCGGAGTAAGGAGGGGCACGGGCAGGAGGCCCATAACACCCCTTCTCCCGTGATGCGTGCAGGACGTGCTGACGATATGGTGGGGAGTGGAACTGCCGAGCAGGAGGCTTGCGTGGTCTCGTTCTCCCGTTGTTGTTCTAGCGGTGCCTGTTCAACCGCGTCATATCCCTCTCCACCAGCAACGATAGATGGGCGTGGGAGCATGGTGCCGACACCTCGACAGTGATCTACGGAGGAGCTTATTTCTTTTAGTGGGATCATCGATCCGATGACGGCAGGCAGGCGTGTCAGCAACAAGATCCAGGAGCAAGCAGATGCGGATGACCTGCAGTTAGGGCATGCCATGAGTGTCGTGGATTTGTCACGGCAGATGTCCTTAGTGTCAGGACTTAGTCGCGAGGCCAACGCATCTATGTGGTAGCTTGAGAGGGGTTGAGTGGGACGAGAGACGCAGGGCGGATCAATACGCAAGACAAGGTTTTAGACAGCTTCGGGCCCCGGGAAACATCATCTGGTAAAAACCCTACATGCTGTTTGAGGCTAGGTCTCATTATCATCACGAGGAAGACGCCGTAAACCGGCTCTTTGTGTCTAGCCCCAGAGATTATTGATTGTTGTTTCTAACTTGTCCCCCTTTGGGGAGCCCCTGCCCCTCCTTATATATGTTGAAGGAGCGGTTTACATGTGGAGTCCTATTAGGATTAGGACTAGTCTATCTCTTAATACAAACCGGATACAAGTCCTGGCCTTAACTCCTTGTAAGGCAAATTTTCCTTTCCTCTTAAATCGACCCACCATAGTTGAACCGGCCTTCTGGGCCTTGGGCCTTGTCACCCGTCTGATCCGCCCGCCGGGTTACCAGTGAGTCATAACGACCAAGCGGGTTGCTTGTAAACCGCCAAGGTCAGGGCGGGTCTTCAGATAAACCGCCAAGTCCGGCCGGTTTAACTTCCGGCCGGTTTACACCGCGGGGTATATCCCCGACATTAGCCCCCAAGTTTAGCTTGGATTTATCCATGGTAAACTTATGCTGCAAATAAACACCGGAACAAATTTGACAGGTTGTGCTCCGGATTAAGAATTCTTGTAGACCGGCACCTGATCGTCCTTAAGTCCTTGTCATTTCCTCCTTCTAGAAAATCCGGGTCAATAACCAGCCTCATACTTCAATTGCTGACGTTGGTTTCTCATAGGAAAATATTGTGAAGAATAATCCACTTGAGTCGGCTTCCAAAGCACCGGTTTAAGAAGTATAGGTCTCTAAATACTCATCTGATATTCAGCCGGTTTGAAAATGTAGACTTGCCGGTTTATCATTGCCAAAAACTGTCGGGTTATAAAAACTGATAATTCTGGGTCATGATTGTTGCAGACACCGGTTCATGATTGTTGCCAACACCGGTTTATGATTATTGATGACACCGGGTTGCAGCCACAGGGTCATAATGATTGGTGACGCCGGGTCAATCTAATTTGCTCAAACAGAGAATTTGAAAATATTTCTTCGATAATAATATAATACCTGTAGCCCCCAAGTGCCAGGTTGTCATGCTTGCAGCAACCTGGGATTTGTAATTGACTGATGCCCATAAAACTTCAACCAATGTAGCCCCCAAGGGCCGGGTCATTATGTAATAATCAGCAGGGACTTTGTAAATATAATCTTGTAAACTTTGAACAGCAACGTGTAGCCCCCAAGGGCCGGCTCGGTAAGATAATATTGAGCTGGGACTTTGATATATACTTCAATGAAAATAACACCATATGATGTAACCCCCATCATGGGGCTTGAATTCCTGTCCACAAGGTTAAGAGCCTTGTGCTTTACCAACTGAGCAGTGGACCCTTCAATATAATGGAAAAAAGCTTTGTACCTTGAATAGTTGATAGGAGCAATTGGTAGCCCCCAAGGGCCAGCTCATTACGATGTGATGAGTCGGGTCTTCAATAAGATGAGCAAAAATGACTTTGCATTAGCCCTCAAGTGTCATGGTGCATGTTTGCAGCGACATGAGACTTGCATATTTGATATAATCTCAACTTTGAACAATGTAGCCCCCAAGTGCCGGGTTGTAAGCCTGCAGCGACTCGGGACTATTCCTTCAATTATAGAAAATGATAACCATTGCGCTAAAGCGACTTTGAAAACCTTAATCATAATATTAATAACCATAATAAAAATCCAGCCATGTTGGCTATTTGAATATTATAATCCGGTATGAAAACCTTATTCATCCAATATCATAATGAAAATTCAGCCAAGTTTGGCTATTTGAATAATATAATCCAATAATTTATAAGCGCATGATTCCAATGGCGCAATCCAAATATATACTGGCGACTTATAGTCCAAAGCCAGACCGGTTTAATAAACACCGGACAATTTCTCATCATACTGGCGACTTATAGTCGAAAAGCCAGGCCGGTTTAATAAACACTGGACAATTTTTCATCATGCTTTATTCAACCTGTTCCTGCATACAACAAGCTTAAAGTGTCCTGGCGGTTTACCGCTGGACGGGTCATAATGCCCAACATATAACCAAGGTTTATAACCAAGGCTGCACTTAAGAATAATCAAATATGAAATATATCATACCTGTGACATTGAATCACATCGTTGGGTTACCAACTTTTTGTAGTAAGGGTGGCAACCCCAATCTTGAGTAACGATAACTCCTTGCATACTGTGCCGGTTTATAATAAAACCATACCGGGTTATGATAGACACCGGATTATCCATATATTACACTGGCGACTCGTAGTCAAACCAAACCGGGCTGATAGTCTCCGGATTATAATTTGATCATGTACTGACAACTTGTAGTTGAAAGCCGAGCCGGGTTGATAAACACCGGTTTACTCCATAATAGGATGGAAACAGAATATTAAACCGGGCAGACAACCTCCGGATTAAGATTTGATCGTGTTCCGTCAATTTGTAATTTGACAGTTGAACTGGTTTAAGAATTGTCGGTTTAAAAGAAACGCAATAAAATATCAACTCTTTTTAAAAAAGAATGAAGCAAAAGCGGTGACAAAGAATTTTTGCAAAAGAAGAGCTCTACTGAGCTTGGTCAGATGGAATTACCATGGTCAGACACAACCAAGCCCCCCGAAGGCGTAGCGATGGTGCCAGTCAGCCAGGACCCCAAAATGACGCGTGGCGTTACGCCGGCCAAGTGGCATTGCTATGGTTCGGGTTCGACCAAGCCCCCAAATGACTCTAAGGCCCGTAGGCCGACCAAGAGGCGTGACCGGTTCAGACGTGACCGTGTCCCCAAATGATTCTGGTGGCTTTCGCTGGCCAAGAGGTATTGCATCGGTTCGGACACAACCGAGCCCCCAAATGACTCTGGTGGCTTTCGCCGGCCAAGAGGTATTGCATCGGTTCAAAACATGACCGAGCCCCCAAATGACCTTATAAGGACAGCTATGTTCTCTTTGGTTCGAATACGACCTATGTTTGAACATGAAGCCCCAAGTGATCAATAATATGTCAGGCCAATAAGGCAGGATACCCATGTTTGAACCGTGCATCATGGCAGCAGGTCCTCTTTGGCATATTTTAACTATTTGCAAGAGATAAATCCTTCTTGAACCGGGATTTTGAACCGGATGTTAAGAGCTTCAAAGCTTTGTGGGAGACATCCTTCCCTTGAACCGGATCGTAAACCGGAATCTTCATTTTCAGTCGGAAATTTTCTGACGGTCTTTAAACTCGAATTTGCAAGAGGTTAATTCCTTTTTGAACCGGAAATTCTTAAACCGGATTTGAGCGCTTCAGAGCTTTGTGGGAGACATCCTTCCCTTGAACCGGATCGTAAACCGGAATCTTCATTTTCAGTCGGAAATTTTCTGACGGTCTTTAAACTCGAATTTGCAAGAGGTTAATTCCTTTTTGAACCGGAAATTCTTAAACCAGATTTGAGCGCTTCAGAGCTTTGTGGGAGAACAGATTTCCCTTGAACCGGATTGTAAACTGGATATTTGAGAGCTTCAATGAGACTGGCTTCCCTTGAGCTGGATTTTAAAACGGAATCCTTTCTGATGATCCGAAACTTCTTCATTAAGCCGGGATTTTGTAACTGTCATATACTTTCTAAGCCGAAAATTTTCTAACGGCCTTCAAATTTTCATCTATATACCAGTAGCCTCCGGGATCGGGCTATCCTTCCTTTCATCATCCTGGGGTTCTTAAACCAGTTGAAACTGGCAAGAATTGCTAAGTCATGTCATCGTAGCCCCCGAGTCTCAAAGGTGACTCGAGGAGTTGGCTTGAGACTCTTCATATTTGAGCGTGATATAAACCGGCATAACTTGTATATCATTGGCGTTGATAGCACGATGTGAATCCATAGAAGGTTGAGGTGACTGCGGCGGGTTGTAAATGATCCCATATGAGCCGTGTCAGCAACTCGGCCAATGGTTCCTCCCAACTGGCGATTTGAAGTTAATCAAAACTGTAGTGGCGGCGACTTGTGCGCCTGCCCATTGAACCATCCATTGCAAATGGCGGTTGATGATAATTTGTCTCCAATTTGAAAGAAAAACCGGGCTACCCAAGCTGTGACTTGCTCATACCCAATAAACAGCTCATCCAGACAGGTGCGGCCCAGTGTGTTGATGTAGACCAGGCCACGAGAGACGGACGGTAAAGACGTCCACAATATTAGAGGTGTCTCGGACAGATGAACCGGCCGCGGCGTTGTAAGCCGATGCGGACGGGTGAGTCAATCGCGGGCGTCATAAACCGGCGCGGGCGGAGGGTCGGCCGCGGGCGTCGTAAACCGAGAGTCGGCCGCAGGCGTCGTAAGCCGGCGTGGACGGAGAGTCAATCGCAGACGCAGTCCCGGCTAGTTGATGTAGACCAGGCCGCGATAGACGGACGACGAAAAACGGCCGCAAAATTCGGGCGCGGCAGCGGTAGTCGGTGAAGGTGCTAGAGTTCACCACGACATTTAAACCGGTGCGAGCCTCCTGTCCTTAGTACGATGCCACTTTTGTATTGGACTTTGCCCTGCATAAAATATATCGAAAGACAGAGTAACTGTTTTCAAACAAATTAATATGCGCTAATCAAATATAAAAAAGATAGCACCTGGCGACTTGTCAGACAAACACGGGCATGGACAGTGGATGATATAGTCGGACAAAAAGTATTCTCAGATATACTTTGAACTTTGTCCGATCTTTTGAAATCGCTGGACACGTTTGACAACCTCGTTGAGTAATGTTTCCTGGATTGCTTTTTGCATGCACACAGATTTTTTGTCCCGTCCCTTTCTCTGTGGATGTGCATGCGCCTGCATGCTGTTTTTTTTCAAACCGGCTCCCACTTCTTTTTACACAGGCCAGTGACCCGGCGTGGAATCACACATACGTTCGAGGCCTCTGAGACCGACGGCGGTTTAGCGCGCTGTGAGCGACTCAGCCAATTGCAGAGGCGGCGCTGATGCGGTGAACCAGAAGCCAACCCGGCGGGAGTAGCGCGGGCAGAAGGCGCAACGACGGTCTGGCGCGGCTGCGCTGAACCACAGGTGAGGCCAGAGGTGACTCGGAGAACGGCGGAGAGGCGCTGGCGGGTCGAACAAAACTGCCCACAAACAAACCGGCAAAGAATGACAGCGGCTTAACGTCAGGAGCTCCGGAACCGCTGTCTCACGGGTTGAGCATACGGTTGACTCGGGGCCGGTTTTTGCTCGGAGCGGCGCACGCGTCAGGCGTCAGAACACTGCAGCAGCGGAGGTGGCAGTTCAACACCTGCCCGGTAGCGCAAGGCGGAGGTGATCCGGCTGGGACAACTCAGCGGAGGTATAGGACTGTAGGTAAGGTGTTCTCAAGCGGCAGCACCGACCGCCCACCCACGGCTTGAGGCAGCAGAAGAGGCATAAAGCCGATCTGAAGATGAAGAAACAGCTCGCCGGCCACGGAGGTTGAAGCAGACAACGACTCGTAGGGCTTGGCGGCCGGCGACTCAGTATGGCCATGCGCCGGCTTGAACGCGGAGGCGACGACGACGGACGCCGCAGAAGCAGTCGTTGAGGCGGACAATGGTCTATGGCGACCGCGGCGACGGCGGAGGTCCGCGAGTTTGAGGCGCAAACCGGCGACATCGGAGGCGCAGTGGTCCGATGGAGCGAATCGCAAGAGGAGTCCAAGCCCGGAGGCATCTGCTTCCGAGTTGTGGCCGGTTCAATGAATCCACGACCGTGTTCCGAAGGAGGCTGCAGCGGACAACGGCGCGTCAGAACATCAGCTCAGAAGGAGGCCGCGGCAGAGGGCGGTTCAGATCAGGCTGGCTCCCTGGCCGTCGGCGGTTCACGGTGCGGTTGGCGGAAAAACACGAGGCCAAGGCGGTTTGGCATGAGCAGCCCAGAGTGCAGCGGAGGCGGAGCTGACAGGATAGAGAAGAGCAGAGGCAAAGGCCGGCGACAGTAGAAGAATCAGTCTGAGGCCTCGGGGGTGACCCGGCAAGGTGGCATAAACCGGCCGGAGCAGCTCGTGATGTCAAGTTGCCGCTGCAGAATCCCCGTTCGTGGCGGTATCTGCTCCGGGTCGTAGACCTTTTCTTCCTTTTCAACTCTGTATCCGACTGTTCATCCCTATATATCCTTTAATACATGAGCTCTCCACGCTTCAGCCCAATCTCATAATAATTGGCTCTATAATTTGTCTTCATGTCAGAAAACAGCAGCGACAGATCACGCTTCGCTTGGGTGATGCCTTATGGTAAACGATTGCAGCAGTTACCCGTTGATGCCCTCGGGACTTGAAAACGCATATGCGCAGCAGCAACGCAAACACGCCGGATCGGATCATCTGCAGACTTCAATCCAGACTGGTTTATATTTGGACTCGGCGGATTAAGACGTCGCGACGGCGGCGTACATAGACAGAATCCTAGTTTCTCTTTGACAGATGAACTTGTAGTTGATATGAATCCTTTAAAACTGGCATTTGCTGACCCGACAGGTCACGATCTTCTCAAAACCGTAGGAGAGATCCCTTCAAGAACTTATCACCACCGTGCGCAGGCCCCACGGTGGGCGCCAACTGTTGCGGATTTGTCACGGCAGATGTCCTTAGTGTCAGGACTTAGTCGCGAGGCCAACGCATCTATGTGGTAGCTTGAGAGGATTTGAGTGGGACGAGAGACGCAGGGCGGATCAATACGCAAGACAAGGTTTTAGACAGCTTCGGGCCCCGGGAAACATCATCCGGTAAAAACCCTACATGCTGTTTGAGGCTAGGTCTCATTATCATCACGAGGAAGACGCTGTAAACCGGCTCTTTGTGTCTAGCCCCAGAGATTATTGATTGTTGTTTCTAACTTGTCCCCCTTTGGGGAGCCCCTGCCCCTCCTTATATATGTTGAAGGGGCGGTTTACATGTGGAGTCCTATTAGGATTAGGACTAGTCTATCTCTTAATACAAACCGGATACAAGTCCTGACCTTAACTCCTTGTAAGGCAAATATTCCTTTCCTCTTAAATCGACCCACCATAGTTGAACCGGCCTTCTGGGCCTTGGGCCTTGTCACCCGTCTGATCCGCCCGCCGGGTTACCAGTGAGTCATGACGACCAAGCGGGTTGCTTGTAAACCGCCAAGGTCAGGGCGGGTCTTCAGATAAACCGCCAAGTCCGGCCGGTTTACACCGCGGGGTATATCCCCGACAATGAGGGCGGCCAAGCTTCGAGATGTCGAGGCATCTACAGGTATGTATGTTGATAAGAGTTGTTCAATTTTGCATTTCACCGAGCATGAAATTATCGATAAGGCGAATGACTTAGGACTATCTTTAGGGTCGTATGAGAAGGAAGTTAAAAATTTTGTGAATGATCTTTTAGACTTATAAGCAGAGTGGGCGGCTGAAATTATTCAGAACCTCGCGGCCGTTAGACCCATGAATGACGATGATATAAAAATTTAGGGATATCCGCTCTTGAAAACATTTGTAATAATCTAATGCCTAGTGCGGAGGCGGAAGGGGACGAGGGGTGAGAGACTGGGGACACTGTCGAGCCTTTATGTATGGAAGGTAATGTCTCAAGTTTTTCTGGTAATGTAGTCTCGAAGGGTGATGGGGAGAAGCCCAAGAGAACCCGGAAGAGGAAAGTATATCCTACTTCAGCTGTTCGTAGAAGTGCTAGGGTTAAGATTAAGAAAAAAATCCATGATGATATATGAAAGGAATCTTTTGGAATAGCAGAGGTATAGCTGACTTGGCTAAAAGAGGTTCCTAGTAGAAACAACGATACAGCAAAACCTAGATTTCATTGCACTTCTCGAAACAGGGCGCGATAGTTTTGCCTCACAGTTCCTTGGAACTTTATCTGGCGGAACGGATTTTGATTGGCATTGTTTAGCTCCTAGGGGAGGATCCGGTGAGATATTGCCTGGGGTTACGTGCGAATCACTTGAGGTAATTAATGTGGTTTGGGGAGACTCTGCAGTCAAGTTCTGGGTGAAATCGAAGTTGGATGGCTTCCGATGGTCTCTGATTGTTGTATATGGAGCAGCACAACCCGAACATAAACCAGATTTTCTAGCGGACTTGGTGCGGATTTGTGGGAACGAAAGACTTCCAATCCTAGTCAAAGGGGATTTTAATATAATTCGAAGAAGAGATGAAAAGAACAATGACAACTTTGATGAATGTTGGTCTGATGTCTACTACACAACCTTTTTCTTGTAGACGTTGTTTGGCATCCAAGTGCAGAGGTTTGTAGGACAGTAGCAAATTTCCCTCAAGTGGATGACCTAAGGTTTATCAATCTGTGGGAGGCGTAGGATGAACATGGTCTCTCTCAAGCAACCCTGCAACCAAATAACAAAGAGCCTCTTGTGTCCCCAACACACCCAATACAATGTTAAATTGTATAGGTGCACTAGTTTGGCGAAAAGATGGTGATACAAGTGCAATATGGATGGTAGATATAGGTTTTTGTAAACTGAAAATATAAAAACAGCAAGGTAACAAGCGGTAAAAGTGAGCGTAAGCGCTATTGCAATGATAGGAAACAAGGCCTAGGGTTCATACTTTCACTAGTGCAAATCCTCTCAACAATAATAACATACTTGGATCATATAACTATCCCTAAACATGCAACAAAGAGTCACTCCAAAGTCACTAATAGAAGAGAACAAACGAAGAGATTATGGTAGGGTACGAAACCATCTCAAAGTTATTCTTTCCAATCAATCCGTTGGGCTATTCCTATAAGTGTCACAAACAGCCCTAGAGTTCGTACTAGAATAACACCTTAAGATACAAATCAACCAAAACCCTAATGTCACCTAGATACTCCATTGTCACCTCAAGTATCCGTGGGTATGATTATACGATATGCATCACAAAATCTCAGATTCATCTATTCAACCAACACATAGAACCTCAAAGAGTGCCCCAAAGTTTCTACCGGAGAATCACGACGAAAACGTGTGCCAACCCCTATGCATAGGTTCATGGGCGGAACCCGCAAGTTGATCACCAAAACATACATCAAGTGGCACGTGATATCCCATTGTCACCACAGATACACACGGCAAGACATACATCAAGTATTCTCAAATCTCTAAAGACTCAATCCGAGAAGATTACTTCAAGGGGAAAACTCAATCCATGACAAGAGAGAAGAGGGGGAGAATAAACATAAGATCCAACTACAATAGAAAAGCTCACGATACATCAAGATCGTGCCACATCAAGAACACGAGAGAGAGAGAGAGATCAAACACATAGCTACTGGTACATACCCTCAGCCCCGAGGGTGAACTACTCACTCCTCGTCATGGAGAGCGTCGGGAGGATGAAGATGGCCACCGGTGAGGGATCCCCCTCCGGCAGGGTGCTGGAACAGGGTCCCGATTGACTTTTGGTGGCTACAGAGGCTTGCGGCGGCGGAACTCCAGATCTAATCTATGTTCTAGAAGTTTTAGGGTACGTGGAGTTATATAGGCGGAATAAGTACGCCAGGGGAGCCACGAGGGCCCCGCGAGGCAGGGGGGCGGGCCCTAGGGGGGTTGGCGTGCCCCCACCCTCGTGGCTTCCTTGTTCCTTCCTTTTCATGGGGTCCACGTCCATCGGGTGGCTTTCTTTCCAAAAATAACTTCTCCAGTTGATTTCGTTCCGTTTCGACTACGTTTGATATTCCTTTTCTTCGAAACACTGAAATAGGCATAAAACAGCAAGTCTGGGCTGGGCCTCCTTTTAATAGGTTAGTCCCAAAAATAATATAAAAGTGGATAATAAAGCCCAATATTGCCCAAAACAGTAGATAATACAGCATGGAGCAATCAAAAATTATAGGTACGTTGGAGACGTATCAAGCATCCCCAAGCTTAATTCCCGCTCGTCCTTGAGTAGGTAAATGAAAAAAAAGATAATTTTTGATGTGGAATGCTAGTTGGCATAATTTCAATGTAATTCTTCTGAATCGTGATATGAATATTCAGATCCGAAAGATTCAAGACAAAAGTTCATATTGACATAAAAATAATAATACTTCAAGCATACTAACAAAGCAATCATGTCTTCTCAAAATAACATGGCCAAAGAAAGTTATCCCTACAAAATCATATAGTCTGGCTATGCTCTATCTTCACCACACAAAGTATTTAAATCATGCACAACCCTGATGAAAAGCCAAGCAATTGTTTCATACTTTAACATTTTCAAAACTTTTTCGATCTTCACGCAATACATGAACGTGAGCCATGGATATAGCACTATATGTGGAATAGAATGGTGGTTGTGGAGAAGACAAAAAGAGGGGAAGATAGTCTCACATGAACTAGGCGTATCAACGGGCTATGGAGAAGCCCATCAATAGATATCAATGTGAGTGAGTAGGGATTGCCATGCAACGGATGCACTAGAGCTATAATAATATGAAAGCTCAACAAAATAAACTAAGTGGGTGTGCATCCAACTCGCTTGCTCACGAAGACCTAGGGCATTTTGAGGAAGCCCATCATTGGAATATACAAGCCAAGCTCTATAATGTAAAATTTTCACTAGTATATGAAAGTGACAACATATGAGACTCTCTATCCTGAAGATCATGGTGCTACTTTGAAGCACAAGTGTGGTAAATGGATAGTAGCATTGCCCCTTCTCTCTTTTTCTCTCATTTTTTTATTTGGGCTTTTTCTCTTTTTATGGCCTTTTTTTCTTTTTTTTTCTTTTTCGTCCGGAGTCTCATCCCGACTTATGGGGGAATCATAGTCTACATCATCCTTTCCTCACTTGGGACAATGCTCTAAAAATGATGATCATCACACTTTTATTTTTCTTACAACTCAACAATTGCAACTCACTACTTAGAACAAAATATGACTCTATATGAATGCCTCCGGCGGTGTACCGGGATATGCAATGAATCAAGAGTGACACATATGAAAGAATTATGAACGGTGGCTTTGCCACAAATACGATGTCAACTACATGATCATGCTAGCAATATGACAATGATGGAGCGTGTCATAATAAACGGAACGGTGGAAAGTTGCATGGCAATATATCTCGGAATGGCTATGGAAATGCCATGATAGGTAGGTATGGTGGCTGTTTTGAGGAAGGTATATTGTGGGTGTATGATACCGACGAAAAGTGCGTGGTATTAGAGAGGCTGGCAATGGTGGAAGGATGGGAAGAGTGCGTATAATCCATGGACTCAACATTAGTCATACATAACTCATATACTTATTCCAAAAATCTACAAGTTATCAAAGCAAAGTATTATGCGCATGCTCCTAGGGGGATAGATTGGTAGGAAAAGACCATCGCTCGTCCCCGAACGCCACTCATAAGGAAGACAATCAATAAATAAATCATGTTCCGACTTCATCACATAACGGTTCACCATACGTGCATGCTACGGGAATCACAAACCTTAACACAAGTATTTCTAAAATTCACAACTACTCAACTAGCATGACTCTAATATCACCATCTTCATATCTCAAAACAATTATCAAGCATCAAACTTTTCTTAGTATTCAACACACTCATAAGAATTCTCACAAATCTTTTATGCTTAGCATATTAGGATTATTTAAGCAAATTACCATGATATTTAAGACTCTCAAAATAATCTAAGTGAAGCATGAGAGTTCATCTATTTCTTCGAAATAAAACCATCATTGTGCTGTAAAAGATATAAGTGACGCACTAGAGCAAATGACAAACTACTCCAAAAAGATATAAGTGAAGATCAATGAGTAGTCGGATAATTATGCAACTATGTGAAGACTCTCTAACATTTAAGAATTTCAGATCTTGGTATTTTATTCATACAGCAAGCAAAACAAAAGAAAATAAAACTACGCTCCAAGCAAAACACATATCATGTGGTGAATAAAAATATAGCTCTGAGTAAAGTTATCGATGAACGAAGACGAAAGAGGGGATGCCTTCCGGGGCATCCCCAAGCTTAGTCTCTTGGTTATCATTGAATATTACCTTGGGGTGCCTTGGGCATCCCCAAGCTTAGGCTCTTGCCACTCCTTATTCCATAGTCCATCGAATCTTTACCCAAAACTTGAAAACTTCACAACACAAAACTTAATAGAAAACTCGTGAGATCCGTTAGTGAAAGAAAACAAAACACCACTTCATGGTACTGTAATGAACTCATTATTTATTTGTATTGGTGTTAAACCTACTGTATTCCAACTTATCTATGGTTTGTAAACTGATTTACTAGCCATAGAGACATCAAAATAAGCAAACAACACACGAAAAACACAATCTGTCAAAAACAGAACAGTCTGTAGTAATCTGTAACTAACGCAAACTTCTGGAACTCAAACAATTCTACAATAAATTGGTAGACCTGAGAAATTTGTCTATTAATCATCTGCAAAAATAATCAACTAAATAGCACTCTCGAGTAAAAAGTTATAGCTAATCTCGTGAGCGCTAAAGTTTCTGTTTTTTACAGCATGATCATAAAGACTTCACCCAAGTCTTCCCAAAGGTTCTACTTGGCACAAACACTAATTAAAACACAAAACCACATCTAAACAGAAGCTAGATGGATTATTTATTACTAAACATAACCAAGAAGCAAAAAACTAAAATAAAATTGGGTTGCCTGCCAACAAGCGCTAACATTTAATGCCCCTAGCTAGGCATTATGATTTCAATGATGCTCACATAAAAGATAAGAATTGAAACATAAAGAGAGCATCATGAAGAATATTACTAGCACATTTAAGTCTAACCCACTTCCTATGCATAAGGATTTTGTGAGCAAACAACTTATGGGAACAATAATCAACTTGCATAGGAAGGTAAAATAAGCATAACTTCAAAACTTTAAGCACATAGAGAGGAAACTTGATATTATTGCAATTCCTACAAGCATACATTCCTCCCTCATAATAATTTTCAGTAGCATCATAAATGAATTCAACAATATAACCAGCACCTAAAGCATTCTTTTCATGATCTACAAGCATAGAAAATTTACTACTCTCCACACAAGCAAAATTCTTCTAATGAATAATAGTGGGAGCAAACTCAACAAAATAACTAACATGTGATTGCAAATTAATATCAAGATGACAAATTTCATGGTTATTATTATTATGTAAAGCATATGTGTCATCACAATAATGATCATAGATAGGAGGCATGTTTTTATCATAGTAAATTTGCTCATCAAAGCTTGGGGAACAAAAAATACCATCTTCATCAAACATAGCTTCCCCAAGCTTGTGGCTTTGCATATCATTAGCATCATGGATATTCAAGGAATTCATACTAACAACATTACAATCATGCCCATCATTCAAAGATTTAGTGCCAAACAATTTAATGCATTCTTCTTCTAACACTTTGGCACAATTTTCCTTTCCATCATACTCACGAAAGATATTAAAAAGGTGAAGCGTATGAGACAAACTCAATTCCATTTTTTATTTTTCTTTTATAAACTAAACTAGTGCTAAAAACAAGAAACAAAAAGATTCGATTGCAATATCTAAAGATATACCTTCAAGCACTAACCTCCCCGGCAACGACGCCAGAAAAGAGCTTGATGTCTACTACACAACCTTCTTCTTGTAGACGTTGTTGGGCCTCCAAGTGCAGAGATTTGTAGGACAGTAGCAAATTTCCCTCAAGTGGATGACCTAAGGTTTATCAATCCGTGGGAGGCGTAGGATGAAGATGGTCTCTCTCAAGCAACCCTACAACCAAATAACAAAGAGTCTCTTGTGTCCCCAACACACCCAATACAATGGTAAATTGTATAGGTGCACTAGTTCGGTGAAGAGATGGTGATACAAGTTCAATATGGTTGGTAGATATAGGTTTTTGTAAACTAAAAATATAAAAACAGCAAGGTAACAAGCGGTAAAAGTGTGCGTAAACGGTATTGCAATGATAGGAAATAAGGCCTAGGGTTCATACTTTCACTAGTGCGAGTCCTCTCAACAATAATAACATACTTGGATCATATAACTATCCCTCAACATGCAACAAAGAGTCACTCCAAAGTCACTTATAGCGGAGAACAATCGAAGAGATTGTGGTAGGGTACGAAACCACCTCAAAGTTATTCTTTCCAACCAATCCGTTGGGCTATTCCTATAAGTGTCACAAACGGCCCTAGAGTTCGTATTAGAATAACACCTTAAGATACAAATCAACCAAAACCCTAATGTCACCTAGATACTCAATTGTCACCTTAAGTATCCGTGGGTATGATTATATGATATGCATCACACAATCTTAGATTCATCTATGCGACCAACACATAGAACCTCAAAGAGTGCCCCAAAGTTTCTACTGGAGAATCACGACGAAAACGTGTGCCAACCCCTATGCATAGGTTCATGGGCGGAACCCGCAAGTTGATCACCAAAACTTACATCAAGTGGCACGTGATATCCCATTGTCACCACAGATACGCACGGCAAGACATACATCAAGTGCTCACAAATCTTTAAAGAGTCAATCCGATAAGATTACTTCAAGGGGAAAACTCAATCCATTACAAGAGAGAAGAGGGGGAGAAGAAACATAAGATCCAACTATAATAGCAAAGCTCGCGATACATCAAGATCGTGCCAAATCAAGAACACGAGAGAGAGAGAGAGATCAAACACATAGCTACTGGTACATAACCTCCGCCCCGAGGGTGAACTACTCCCTCCTCGTCATGGAGAGCGCCGGGATGATGAAGATGGCCACCAGTGAGGGATCCCCCCTCTGGCAGGGTGCCGGAACAGGGTCCCGGTTGACTTTTGGTGGCTACAGAGGCTTGCGGTGGTGGAACTCCCGATCTAATCTCTGTGCTGGAAGTTTTAGGGTATGTGGAGTTATATAGGCGGAAGAAGTACGTCAGGGGAGCCACGAGGGCCCCACGAGGCAGGGGGCGTGCCCTAGGGGGAGTGGGCGCGCCCCCCTCCCTCATGGCTTCCTCATTCCTTCCTTGACGTGGGGTCCAAGTCCATCGGGTGGCTTTCGTGCCAAAAATAACTTCTCCAGTTGATTTCGTTCCGTTTCGACTCCATTTGATATTCCTTTTCTTCAAAACAGTGAAATAGGCATAAAACAACAAATCTGGGTTGGGCCTCCAGTTAATAGGTTAGTCCCAAAAATAATATAAAAGTGGATAATAAAGCCCAATATTGCCCAAAATAGTAGATAATATAGCATGGAGCAATCAAAAATTATAGATACGTTGGAGACGTATCATGGTCCATGATGTTTAATATGATTATCGAAATCCTTAGTTTGAGAGAAATTGAATTCACAGGTAGACAATATAGATGGGATAATTCTCCACCCAACCCAACTTATGAGAAGTTGGAAAGGTTGCTCGCTAGTGTGAAATGGGAACAATAATACCTATTAGCGTCGGTGCATGCGATGAAGAGGGCGGTCACAGACCACACACCATTACTAGTTGACTCGGGAGACGCAACACATATTGGGAATAAGAATGCTTTCTCTTTCGAACTGGGGTGGTTCGAGAAAGAGAACTTCATGGAGATCATTGCATGAGAATGGGCGAAGCCCATTAGTGGACGATCAAGTATTGAGAGATGGCAAAACAAAATTAGACATCTAAGACAATTTTTATCGAGGTTGGGCCAGAAACGAGAGTGGGATATACAAACAAGAAAAAGAGCGACTCACCTAGTTAATATATGCTCTGATATAAAAGCAAAAGTTAACATTCTTAATGTAATCGAGCAGAGATCAAAATCCGAAGCTGAGCAACGCTTGCGAGCTGTTCTTTGAGAAGAGGAGCTCAAATGGGCATTGCGTGCTAAGGTGCTTAAGGTTTGTCCAAGGCGATGATAATACACAATTCTTTCATATGATTGCAAATGGAAAACATAGGAAGAAGAAAATAATATAGTTGGAACAGGACGAAGGGACAATAGTGGGTCATGAGAATTTGAAAGCTTATATTTCTGTACATGCATCTAGTGCCCCTTACTGATTTTGGTGTATTGAAGACTTATAGGTTAAGGGAATGATGCGTATGTTAGTGTACACAGGTCTATAAGTCTATGAGGAGTTCTTCGACAGAAGACTTTGGATTTCCGAAGACTTCCCGAAGACTTTGAAAGTGAAGAAATTGGTGTGACCTTGAAGACTTGGTATTCATTCGAGGAACATGAAGCGTGAAGACTTTTGTTCTCGTAGTTTCATTTTCTCTTTCTTGAGTCATAGGAAACACCGTACTGTTAAAGGGGGTTAAGGAAATACTAAGGAAATATTTCCAAGTGATGCTCAACTCAAAATCCTACACCTACCAATCCCTTCGAGTGAAGCCATTGGAAATCTCATACAGTTCAGTCAATTTCTTCAGTGACAGAGACTGTCGGTGTACTAGAGTAGGGGTACCCTAGTATCCCGAACTTGTGCACGGGCAGTCGCAGCACCCCGCGGTAAGGCTTGCCGGGCGACCGCCAAGGCCCTCTGTGGCTCCTTCTGAGCCATTCAAGAACAAAGTATTTAAGCCAAGGAGACAAGTCCCCGGCAAGAGGAGCTTGCCGGGAAGGCCACTCAAGGCACAAGACCCCAGCAAGAGGAGCTTGCCGGGAAGGCCAACCAGGGCATCTCAAGGAACTTGCCGCGACGCGCCACGCGTCCCGGCAGGGTCCGGTGAGCGACAAGCTTCCGGACGCGACAAGACAACGGCCGTGGCAAGGCGCTTGCCGCGGCGAGCAACCACTCTGTACCCACGCTCCAGCGCATCCACCAACGTGTCGCTCTGGGACCCTTCCAGGCGTACGTGGCGGGAGGATGTGCAGCCAGGGGTACACTGTGGCAAGCGGCGCTGATAAGATCGCCATCATGGCGAGCGGTGGCGTCCCCGACGGTCCCTTTTCTGCACTGTTTGGGCGACGTAGATAGGCATTTAATGCCTTTGTCCCCTGCCGTCAGGGTTAGGTATGACACACTGTGCAGGTAGCTGTACCAACCGTAGCACCTTTTCCATTTTTGCCCTTGCCTACGTTGCCACCTGTCGGTGACCCCTTGAGCATATAAAAGGAGGCCCATGCGCAACGTAGGAGGTGAGAAGAGAAGAGAACACTCACGCTCGGTCTCGTTAGCTGCTGGTGCGTACTGTAGCACTCAGCGCTCCCGAGCAAGAACTCAATACAATCCACAAAGCAGCAATAGGAGTATTATCTCTCCGGAGAGCTCCGAAGCTGGGTAAACTGCTCGTGTGCTCCGCCTCGATCTGCTCTTCGTGCGACCTCCGCCCCCTGCCGAACCGAAAGGGGCTCCGTCCCCATAGGTGCTCGAGGATCAGTTTCCCCGACATCCTTGGCGTGCCAGGTAGGGGGCGTCAAGGTTGTGTGAACCTGATCCAGCGTTCACACGATCAGATCTTCAACATCTTCATCGACATGCCGCCGAAGAAGAAGGCTTCGGAGGCGGCTGCTCCGTCTGCGACAAACCCACCATCGCCAGAGCAAATGGCTGGTGGGGAAGAAGCCGGCGGAAGAACGGGCGTCGACGAGGGAGCCCACGGTGCCGCCAGGTCCAAGGACAAGGCTGCGCTGCCCGTCGGCGGCATAGCAGGCTCCCACGACGACCGGGCGTCCGTGGATGCTCCGCGCCCATCTCAGGAGGCGCGGGACCGGCAGCGTCATGGTACTCACAGTACCATACGCTTGCTGGACCCAAATCGAGCTGGCGGATCTCGGGATGCTCAAGGCCAGCATGCACGCCAACGTGCTGGCGCGAGCGAGGCACGGTCGCCTGGACGGAATACTGCTCCTTCTAACATCGTTGGAAGTCCGAGCATATCCCGCTCCTCACACCGTTCGCCACCGCTACCCGCCACTCCAGCAGAAGCTTTGGCGCGAGCTCAACTGCTCCTAGACTTCCCTCCAACGCCAAACAAGATCGACGACTGGAGGGCCACCATTCAGAGTCTCAACGGCTTCGCCAACGGCGACACTCCACGGCAGCCGACTACGTCGCAGCCGCGGCAAGTCAGCCAGGCGCGACCCGATGGCGACAAGACCGGTGGGGGTGCAACCACCGTGCACTCTCCTCCCCGAAGGCCAAGATCGCCGACTCGCCGGGTCCATCGTGACAGCGACTCCACTGCTTCATCAGATCCATGAGCTCGTCGCGATCAACGCCAAGTTCTTCACGAACGACAGCAAGAAGACGCTCGTACTCGCATCGAGCGTCGAAGAGTAGCCCGGCAGTCAAGTATGTACCAGTTTGTCGACAACGCACTGTACAGAAGAAGACTCAACGGTGTGAAATTGAAGTGTATTCATCGGGAAGATGGACAGAAGCTGTTGGCAGAGATACATGGAGGCATACGTGGTCACCACATTGGCGCAAGAGCGCTTGCCGGCAAAGCTTTCCGGCAAGGTTTCTTTTGGCCGACAGCCCTCCAGGATGCAACTGCACAAGTAACCAAGTTTGAAGCGTGCCAGTTTCATTCCAAGCAGATACACCAGCCAGCTCAAGCTCTCCAGACGATCCCTTTATCCTGGCCATTTTCGGTCTGGGGGCTCGACATCCTCGGCCCCTTCCCCCGAGTAGTCGGGGGCTTTGAGTACTTGTACGTCGCAATCGACAAGTTCACAAAGTGGCCGGAAGTGGAAGCAGTGAGGAAGGTGACAGCACAGTCAGCAGTCAAGTTCTTCAGGTCGATTGTTTGCCGCTTCGGGATCCCTAACAGGATCATCACCGACAATGGTACGCAATTCACGAGCCGCACCTTCATGCAGTACGTCCAAGATCTTGGCGCCAAGGTCTGCTTCGCTTCTGTTGCTCACCCCAGGTGCAACGGTCAAGCGGAGAGGGCAAATGCTGAAGTGCTGCGTAGACTCAAGACCAGGACTTTTGACAGGCTGCACAAGTGCGGAAGAAACTGGATTGAGGAGTTGCCGGTGGTTCTTTGGTCGATCAGGACGACGCCAAATTGAGCCACTGGCCAGACACCTTTCGCTCTAGTCTATGGAGCAGAGGCAGTTCTCCCCACGGAACTCGTATATGGGTCACCTCGAGTGCTCGCTTATGATGAGCTGGAGCAAGAGCAGCTGCGGGAAGATGACGCGCTGCTCCTTGAGGAGGACCGTCTTTAGGCTGCTATACGAGCTGCTCGCTACCAGCAAGCTTTGCGCCGCTACCATAGCCGCAAAGTTAACGCCAGAAGTCTCGAGGAAGGCGACCTTGTTCTTCGGCGTGTTCATTCCGCCAAGAATTCCAACAAGTTGACGCCGAAGTGGGAAGGCCCTTATCGGGTGAAACGAGTCACTAGGCCTGGCACTGTCCGCCTTGAGACCGAAGATGGCATTACGGTGAGCAACTCCTGGAACATCGAGCATCTTCGTAAGTTTTACCCGTAAGGCATGGTTGTCGGACCCTGTTCGGGCAACCACCTTTTGTACAAGTCATGCTGCTGTTGCATGTAATCCTTTGTACAAAGCCAGGCGCAGACCCTGTGCATAAATGAAGCTCATGTGCTTCGCACATCTTGTCAACTTCATGCTTTTTATTTTTTGCATGAGTTATCTGACACTTTGTGCAGCGAACACCCCCGGTAAGCAATAACGAGCCATAAGGCTCCATATCATTATTTTCTCTACTTCCTTTTTTCTCAAGGAAATGAAGGTTCCTTCGCCCACAAGTTTGCCGGGGGGGAAGGGGAAGATAATGGTATTGACCAGGCGTCGTTCAAGAAAGTTTCGCCTTGCCGGGAAGCAAACGACAGAAAAGCTAAGTTGCCAAAGTTTGAGCAATCAGATGTTTTTAAATTTTTTAAGTTATCTTCCTTGAACGACCATGCTTCGTATGGAAAACCTGTGCGCGAAGGAACCGGCTCGTGGCTAGTTGCGCCCTTACTTTGTTTCCAGTTCGCTCAACAGTTTAAGTGTGCTGCGACTAGAGTCGCGCCCTTACTTTGTTTCGAGTTCTCTCAACAAGTTAAGCGAGCTGCGGCTAGTTACGACAAGGTTTCTTGTCGGCAACCGCACTGCCAGCAGGCTGCTGATGTCCCGCACTCAGCGCTCGCGGCGAGAGTGCCTGTGCCGGCAAGTTCCCTAAAAGCGTAGGGCAAAAACATACAAAGGAAGGAATCAAGTAAAGGAAATAACATTGCAATCACTACCCAAAATAAAGTTATATATTACAAGATAGCTTGTCGCGGCTCTAATAGACTGTTTTTCGTAACATGATCAGCAACGACAAGAAAAGAAGAAAACGGGCGGCCTAGTCCACGCGATCTCCCTCAACCCTCTTGATCCCACTCACCTTGTCCACAATGGGTGCGACAAGGTCCTTGAGCGCCTCCAGATCAGCTTCCGCCGGCAGGGATCTGAGGACGTTGGTGAGGTTGAGACCCGGGTTGCGGAAGGCTACCTTCACCAACACCTTCTGAAGAGCTCCTGCGCAGATCTTGCGCGACTCGTCGGCCAGCTACTTTGGGATCCTCTCCCGGAGTCGCTGGAGGGCCGTCACCATGCCTTTGAAGGACAGAGTGAGCTTGGCGCTGGATGGGAGGGTCTCATCGGAGGGATACCCGAGATCCCCCATCCCCAGCTGCGCCAGCTCCTTGTCAATGTCTGCGGCAGCATTCACAAGACCCTCCGTCCACTGCTCCATAGTTTCTCTAAAATCGTTCTGGGTGGCGGCAATGCTCTCCAGCAGCGCCTTGTAGGCCTTGATCTCCTTCTTCAGGGCCGCCTCCTGCTCCCTGGCACCGTCCAGCGTCTTGGTCAAAGCAGCCAGCTTCAGCTCAAGATCGGCGTTGGAATCCTTGGCGACGCTAAGCTCCTTGATCTTCTCGGCGAGACGACCTTGCAGCTCGCCAAAGGTGTAGGCGTCCTTCTCGCGCTCATGCTTGAGCGCGGAAAGCTCTTCACCGCTCGCCTTGAGATCAGTCTCCAGCTGCGCCACCTTCGTCTCCAGCTCCTTCTTGGCGGCCTCGGCAGCTGCGGCAGCGTCCTTTGCTTCCTTGAGAGCTCCGCTGAGTGTTTGCTCGCGCGCAGCAAGCTCCTCTTCGTGGCTGTCCAGGCTGACCTTCAGCTGCGCCAACTCGCCCTCCCGCGCAGATAGCTCCTCGGCGGCAAGCCGTTGTTGCTCTGCAACTTCTGCCTTCTCGAGGATGAAGGCCTTCTGCGCCTCATCGAGCTGCACACGCTCCGCCGCCAGCGACCGGAGAGCTGCCTGGTTGAGACCTCGGAGCTCCTCCGCGCGCTTCTCCATGTCCACCCCCGCCTTCGCGACAAGCGCTTCGCGGGACTCTAGTTTGGCTTGTCGAGCGCGGTAGAGCCACACCAGCCTCCGGAGCAGCCGCTCCTCCTCAGACTTGCCGCTGCTAATGCTCGGAGCATCAACCAACGTCAGCCCAACGGAAGCGAGCACCTCTCCATCCAAGATTTCTCCTTTGACCGGCGCCCTGGAGCTTGACTCCCAGGGAAGCTTGATGAAGACACCATCGCTGGCCTTCAAGTATACACCTGGCTGGGGCTCTTCGGAGCCTGACGCCGCGGCAGCGGCGGGAGGATCGGCGGTCGGTGTAGCACCTGTCGCTCCTGCGGCCTCAGGGTCGTCAGTGCGATCGCCAGACCCCTCGTCAGCTGCTGCGGCGGCAGCCTTGGCGGCCTCTTCGCCGGCGGGATCATCAGCGTCGGCCGCTTCTTCGGTGGCGGCGGCATCGTCAACAGCAACCTCGGTCTCCATCGGCTCCGCAGTAGATGGATCTGACGGCTGAAAAAGGAAGAAAAGTCAAGCAGAGATCCAAAAAGAAGATCAAACGAAGAAGAACCCAAGGGAAGTTTAGAAGCAAGAAGTACCTGTACCAGGCTCGGCAGTTGGGATCTCCTCTGCCGGGGGGTCGCTGGTACTGTCCCTTGCCGGAGACTTCTCCCTTACCGGGGAGCTTTCCCTTGTCGGAGGATTCTCCCTTGCCGGGGAGCTCTCCCTTGTCGGAGAACTCTCCCTCGGCGGCGTAGTCGAAGCAGATAGCATGTCAGGGGCGGCATCCGGACGCTCCTGGTGGGGCTGCTCTGCTCCTACACAAGCCAACAGTCAGATATTAGCAAACAAAGAGTATCCATGCGCGCCTAATAGCGGGAAGCATACTTTATGCATACGCTGGGGGCTGCGCTGGGGGCTGCTCTGAAGAACAGCTGCCGGGTCCGACAAGTTTGTCTCGGGCGCACCCCCTGCTGGCACGGTGGGATCGTCCTCGATGACAATCACCGGGACCTTGGCTCTCTTTGCCTCTCTCTGGGCCAGAGTCCTAAAAAGGAATAAGTTCAGAGTAAAGCAAATGAGATACAAGACAAGACAACAAGTATTGAAGACGTACAAGCACAACAAGAATCTTACTCTTCTTCTTCCTCGTCGGAGCTGACCGCGGAGAAGTCAAGGAGGCGGGGCCCATAGGTGTTCATGACGTCACAGAAAAATTCAGAAAAGGGCGGGCAAAGCCCGCAGTAGAAGAACAAGGCGAAGAAAGGGCACCCAGTGGGATCCTTTTTCCAAGCAGCGGCTGGGAGTACCTTCGTGCGCGGATGCGCTCGCGTCCCCGTCGACCAGAAGAGGTAGTAGTACTCCTTCAGCTCTTCCACGCCAAGATTAGGAGGGAAGATTGCCCGCTCCTTTCGCAGCGCCTCGAGCCGCTGTGCCTCGGCCGACTTCACCTTCTCGGCTTTTGGAGCCATGGCGGGGGTGGTGAGGGAGGACGACGGCGTTGGTGGTGCTGGTGGCGATGGGGGCGGGGCGCTGCTCTCCTTCGGCTTTGGGAAGAAGGGGAGTGGCGGAGATTCTCAGGGAAGGAATAGCAACGGGCAGATGGGCGAACTGCCCCTGTTTCCCCTGCTTATAAGGAGGAAGGGAGCGGACGTTCCGCTTTTCCGAATAAAGAAACCACCCACGACCTCTCCCACGACGCCGCAATCGACGCGTGCCATTCGGGGAGAGCGCGGTGGATACGGAGTAAGATACGGCATGACCCAGGCCGCGTGTGCCCGTGCCCTGTTTTGGGCCTGGCCCAACAGCGCTTGGCACCGTGTATGGCCCAGGCCCGAGGGCTCCTGTCGGTGTACTAGAGTAGGGGTACCCTAGTATCCCGAACTTGTGCATGGGCAGTCGCAGCACCCCGCGGCAAGGCTTGCCGGGCGACCGCCAAGGCCCTCTGTGGCTCCTTCTCAGCCATTCAAGAACGAAGTATTTAAGCCAAGGAGACAAGTCCCCGGCAAGAGGAGCTTGCCGGGAAGGCCACTCAAGGCACAAGACCCCAGCAAGAGGAGCTTGCCGGGAAGGCCAACCAGGGCATCTCAAGGAACTTGCCGCGACGCGCCATGCGTCCCGGCAGGGTCCGGTGAGCGACAAGCTTCCGGACGCGACAAGACAACGGCCGCGGCAAGGCGCTTGCCGCGGCGAGCAACCACTCTGTACCCACGCTCCAGCGCATCCACCAACGTGTCGCTCTGGGACCCTGCCAGGCGTACGTGGCGGGAGGATGTGCAGCCAGGGGTACACTGTGGCAAGCGGCGCTGACAAGATCGCCATCATGGCGAGCGGTGGTGTCCCTGACGGTCACTTTTCTGCACTGTTTGGGTGACATAGATAGGCATTTAATGCCTTTGTCCCCTGCCGTCAGGGTTAGGTATGATACACTGTGCAGGTAGCTGTACCAACCGTAGCACCTTTTCCATTTTTGCCCTTGCCTACGTTGCCACCTGTCGGTGACCCCTTGAGCATATAAAAGGAGGCCCATGCGCAACGTAGGAGGGGAGAAGAGAAGAGAACACTCACGCTCGGTCTCGTTAGCTGCTGGTGCGTACTGTAGCACTCAGCGCTCCCGAGCAATAATTCTATACAATCCACAAAGCAGCAGTAGGAGTATTATCTCTCCGGAGAGCTTCGAAGCTGGGTAAACTGCTCGTGTGCTCCGCCTCGATCTGCTCTTCGTGCGACCTCCGCCCCCCACCGAACCGAAAGGGGCTCCGTCCCCATAGGTGCTCGAGGATCAGTTTCCCCGACAGAGACGAAGCTCTTCTGGTCTTTAAAGAATTTGTTCTGACTGAGGAGTTAGGAATTCGCCAGTGCGGATTGTCTTCAAGTGAGGAATATGATAGCCCTGAGGAATTTGATAGTCAAATTTTTGACCGTTGCTGTGCTATGCGCCAGCTGTCCCAAAATATCTACCCACCTAACAGTCATATCATTGAAGGGCATCTATGTCTTAGCATGTCAGGCTGCTCCCTAGTCTATAAATAGCCGCCCCCTACAACCACTAGCTGGTTGGCTGCTCCAAGACAAACTAACACTTGTCATTTGAGAGCATCCCATCCTCGGAGGACTTTGAGCGAAAATCATCAAGTGAGGAAAACCCAAACCCAAACACCTACAAACCCAAAGTGATTGAGCATCACTGAAGAGATTGATCCTGTGTGGATCCGACGCTTGTTACCTTTGAAGATTGTGCATCTTCCAGACGGTTAGGCATCATGGTCTAGAGCATCCAAGAGGAAATTTGAAGGAAATATGTCCTAGAGGCAATAATAAAGTTATTATTTATTTCCTTATATCATGATAAATGTTTATTATTCATGCTAGAATTGTATTAACAGGAAACATAATACATGTGTGAATACATAGACAAACTGAGTGTCACTAGTATGGCTCTACTTGACTAGCTCGTTAATCAAAGATGGTTATGTTTCCTAGTCATGGACAAAGAGTTGTCATTTGATTAACGGGATCACATCATTAGGAGAATAATGTGATTGACTTGACCTATTCCGTTAGCTTAGCACTTGATCGTTTAGTATGTTGCCATTGCTTTCTTCATGTCCTATACATGTTCCTATGACTATGAGATTATGCAACTCCCGTTTACCGGAGGAACACTTTGTGTGCTACCAAACGTCACAACGTAAATGGGTGATTATAAAGGTGCTCTACAGGTGTCTCCAAAGGTACTTGTTGGGTTGGCGTATTTCTAGATTAGGATTTGTCAATCCAATTGCCGGAGAGGTATCTCTAGGCCCACTCGGTAATGCACATCACTATAAGCCTTGCAAGCATTGCAACTAATAAGTTAGTTGCAGGATGATGTATTATGGAACGAGTAAAGAGACTTGCCGGTAATGAGATTGAACTAGGTATGGAGATACCGACGATTGAATCTCGGGCAAGTAACATACCGATGAAAAAGGGAACAACGTATGTTGTTATGCGGTTTGACCGATAAAGATCTTCGTAGAATATGTGGGAGCCAATATGAGCATCTAGGTTCCGCTATTGGTTATTGACCGGAGACGTGTCTCGGTCATGTCTACATAGTTCTCGAACCCGTAGGGTCCGCACGCCTAAAGTTTGATGGCGGTTATATTATGAGTTTATGTATTTTGATGTACTGAAGATAGTTCGGAGTCCCGGATGTGATCATGGACATGACGAGGAGTCTCTAAATGATCGAGACATGAAGATTGATATATTGGACGACCATATTCGGACACCAGAATGGTTCCAGGGGTTATCGAATATATACCGGAGTACCGGGGGGGTTACGGAACCTCCCGGAGGTTATTGGGCCTCATGGGCCCAATTGGTGGAAGAGGAGAGGCGGCCAAGGGGCAGCCGCGCACCCCTCCCCCCAAGTCCGAATTGGACAAGGAGTGGGGCGGCGTCCCCCTTTCCTTTCCCCCTCTCTCTCCTTCCCTCTCCTCTGCTAATCCAACAAGGAAGGGAGGGAGTCCTACTCCCGGTGGGAGTAGGACTCCTCCTGGCGCGCCCCTCCTAGCCGACCGCCTCTCCCCCCTTGCTCCTTTATATACAGGGGCAGGGGGCACCCTAGAGACACAAAAATTGATCATTCATCTCTTAGCCGTGTGCGGTGCCGACTCCACCATATTCCACCTCGATAATATCGTAGTGGTACTTAGGCAAAGCCCCGCATCGGTTGAACATCATCATCGTCACCACGCCGTCGTGCTGACGAAACTCTCCCTCAACACTCGGCTGGATCGGAGTTCGAGGGACGTCATTGCTACCTCTTGAGCACTGCGTTGGATTTCCTTGAAGAGGAAAGGATGATGCAGCAATGTAGCGTAAGTATTTCCCTCAGTTTTTCAGAACCAAGGTATCAATCCAGTAGGAGGCTACGCGCGAGTCCCTCGTACCTGCACAAAGCAAATAACTCCTCGCAACCAATGCGATAAGGGGTTGTCAATCCCTTCACAGTCACTTACGAGAGTGAGATCTGATAGATATGATAGGATAATATTTTTGGTATTTTTTTTGATAAAGATGCAAAGTAAAAAAGCAAAGGAAATAACTAAGTATTGGAAGATGGATGTGATGAAGATAGACCCGGGGGCCATAGATTTCACTAGTGGCTTCTCTCAAGAGCATAAGTATTTTACGGTGGGTGAACGAATTACTGTTGAGCAATTGACAGAACTAAGCATAGTTATAAGAGTATCTAGGTATGATCATGTATATAGGCGTCACGTCCGAGATAAGTAGACCGACTCCTGCCTGCATCTACTACTATTACTCCACTCATCGACCGCTATCCAGCATGCATCTAGAGTATTAAGTTCAAGAAAACAGAGTAACGCCTTAAGCAAGATGACATGATGTAGAGGGATAAATTCATGCAATAAGATAAAAAAAAACTCCATCTTGTTATCCTCGATCGCAACAATACAATACGTGCCTTGCTGCCCCTGCTGTCACTGGGAAAGGACACCACAAGATTGAACTCAAAGCTAAGTACTTCTCACATTGCAAGAAAGATCAATCTAGTAGGCCAAACCAAACTGATAATTCGAAGAGACTTGCAAAGATAACCAATCATATATAAAAGAATTCAGAGAAGATTCAAATATTGTTCATAGATAATCTTGATCATAAACCCTCAATTCATCGGTCTCAACAAACACATCGCAAAAAGAAGATTACATTGAATAGATCTCCATCAGAGAGGGGGATAACATTGTATTGAGATCCAAAAAGATAGAAGAAGCCATCTAGCTACTAACTATGGACCCGAAGGTCTGAGGTAAACTGCTCACAGTTCATCGGAGAGCCTATGGTGTTGATGTAGAAGCCCTCCATGATGGATGCCCCCTCCGACGGAGCTCCGGAACAGGCCCCAAGATGGGATCTCATGGGTACAGAAGGTTGCGGCGGTGGAATTGGGTTTTTGGCTCCGTATCTGATCGTTTGGGGGTACGTATGTATATATAGGAGGAAGGAGTACGTCGGTCGGGCAAGAGGGGGCCCACGAGGGTGGAGGGCACGCCCTGGGGGGGTGGGCACGCCCCATACCCCGTGGCTCCCTCCTTTCTTTCTTGACGTAGGGTCCAAGTCTCCTGGATCATGTTCGGTGTGAAAATCATGTTCCAGAAGGTTTCATTCCGTTTGGACTCCGTTTGATATTTCGTTTCTTCGAAGCTCTGAAATAGGCAAAAAAACAACAATTCTGGGATGCTCCTCCGGTTAATAGGTTAGTCCCAAAAATAATATAAAAGTGGATAATAAAGCCCAATAATGTCCAAAACATTAGATAATATAGCATGGAGCAATCAAAATTTATAGATATGTTGGAGACGTATCAGGCATCCCAAGCTTAATTCCTGCTCGTCCTCGAGTAGGTAAATGATAAAAAAGAATTTTTGATGCGGAGTACTACTTGGCATAATTTCAATGTAATTCTTCTTAATTGTGGTGTGAATATTCAGATCCGAAAGTTTCAAGACAAAAGTCTAATATTGACATAAAAATAATAATACTTCAAGCATGCTAATAAAGCAATCATGTCTTCTCAAAATAACATGGCCAAAGAAAGTTATCCCTACAAAATCGTATAGCCAGGCTATTCTCTATCTTCACCACACAAAGTATTTAAATCATGTACAACCTCGATGACAAGCCAAGCAATTGTTTCATACTTTTGACATTTTCAAAACTTTTTCAATCTTCACGCAATACATGAGCGTGAGCTATGGATATAGCACTATATGTGGAATAGAATGGTGGTTGCAGATAAGACAAAAAGGTAAGATAGTCTCACATCAACTAGCCGTATCAACGGGCTATGGAGATGCCCATCAATAGATATCAATGTGAGTGAGTAGAGATTTCCATGCAATGGATGCACTAGAGCTATAAGTATATGAAAGCTCAACGAAAGAAACTAAGTCGGTGTGCATCCAACTCGCTTTCTCACGAAGACCTAGGGCATTTTGAGGAAGCCCGTCATTGGAATATACAAGCCAAGTTCTATAATGAAAAATTCCCACTAGTATATGAAAGTGACAAAATGAGAGACTCTTTATCATGAAGATCATGGTGCTACTTTGAAGCACAAGTGTGGTAAAAGGATAGTAACATTGTCCCTTCTCTCTTTTTCTCTCATTTTTTCTTTTTTTTATTTGGGACTTTTCTCATTTTTTATGGCCTATTTTCCTTTTTTTTCGTCCGGAGTCTCATCCCGATTTGTGGGGGAATCATAGTCTCCATCATCCTTTTCCTCACTTGGGACAATAATCTAAAAATGAAGATCATCACACTTTTATTTTCTTACAACTCAACAATTACAACTCGATACTTAGAACAAGATATGACTCTATATGAATGCCTCCGGCAGTGTACCGGGATATTCAATGATTCAAGAGTGACATGTATGAAAGAATTATGAACGGTGGCTTTGCCACAAATACGATGTCAACTACATGATCATGCTAAGCAATATGACAATGATGGAGCGTGTCATAATAAACGGAACGGTGGAAAGTTGCATGGCAATATATCTCGGGATGGCTATGGAAATGCCATGATAGGTAGGTATGGTGGCAGTTTTGAGGAAGGTATATGGTGGGTGTATGATACCGGTGAAAAGTGCGCGGTATTCGAGAGGCTAGCAATGGTGGAAGGAAGAAAAGTGCATAAAATCCATGGACTCAACATTAGTCATAAAGAACTCATACAATTATTGCAAAAATCTATAAGTTATCAAAGCAAAGTATTACGTGCATGCTCCTAGGGGGATAGATTGGTAGGAAAAGACCATCGCTCGTCCCCGACCGCCACTCATAAGGAAGACAATCAATAAATAAATCATGCTCCGACTTCATCACATAACGGTTCACCATACGTGCATGCTACGGGAAGCACAAACTTTAACAAAAGTATTCCTCAAATTCACAACTACTCAACTAGCATGACTCTAATATCACCATCTTCATATCTCAAAACAATTATCAAGCATCAAACTTCTCATAGTATTCAACACACTCAAAAGAAAGTTTTACAAATCTTGAATACCAAGCATATTAGGATTGTTTAAGCAAATTACCATGCTATTTAAGGCTCTCAAAATAATCTAAGTGAGGCATGAGAGATCAATAGTTTCTATAAAAAAATCCACCACCGTGCTCTAAAAGATATAAGTGAAGCACTAGAGCAAAACTATATAGCTGAAAAGATATAAGTGAAGCACATAGAGTATTCTAACAAATTCCAAATAAAGTATGGCTCTCTCAAAAAGTGTGTGCAGCAAGGATGATTATGGTAAACTAAAAATAAAAGACTCAAATCATACAAGACGCTCCAAGCAAAACACATATCATGTGGTGAATAAAAATATAGCTCCAAGTAAAGTTACTGATGGAAGTAGACGAAAGAGGGGATGCCTTCCGGGGCATCCCCAAGCTTTGACTATTTGGTGTCCTTAGATTATATTTGGGGTGCCATGGGTATCCCCAAGCTTAGGCTCTTGCCACTCCTTGTTCCATAATCCATCAAACATCTTTCACCAAAAACTTGAAAACTTCACAACACAAACCTCAACAGAAATCTCGTGAGCCCCGTTAGCGAAAGCAAACAAAAGACCACTTCAAGGTATTGTAATGAACTCATTATTTATTTATATTTGTGTTAAACCTACTGTATTCCAACTTCTCTATGGTTTATAAACTATTTTACTAGCCATAGATTCATCAAAATAAGCGAACAACACACGAAAAACAGAATCTGTGAAAAACAGAACAGTCTGTAGTAATCTGTAACTAACGCAAACTTCTGGAACTCCAAAAAATCAGACAAAACAGGAAGACCTAAGCAATTTGTTTATTGATCATCATCAATTGGAATCACTATTTTATCACGTTCTGGTGATTTTTAACAATTGTTTTCGTGAAAAGAAAGTTTCTAGAAATTACAGCAAGATCAAATAACTATCATCCAAGAAGATCCTAAACAGAAGCAAAAGCAAAAAAAACTAAAAATAAAATTTGGTTGCCTCCCAACAAGCGCTATCGTTTAATGCCACTAGCTAGGCATAAAGGCAAGGATAGATCTAGGTATTGCCATCTTTGGTAGGCAATCCATATGTGGCTCTCATGACAGATTCATATGGTAATTTTATTTTCTTCCTAGGGAAGTGTTCCATGCCTTTCCTTAATGGAAATTGGAATCTAATATTCCCTTCCTTCATATCAATAATTGCACCAATCGTTCTAAGGAAAGGCCTACCAAGAATAATAGGACATGAAGGATTGCAATCTATATCAAGAACGATAAAATCTACGGGCACATAATTCCTATTTGCAATAATAAGAACATCATTAATTCTTCCCATAGGTTTCTTAATAGTGGAATCCGCAAGGTGCAAGTTTAGAGAGCAATCATCAAAATCACGGAAATCTAGCAAATCGTACAAAGTTTTGGGAATAGTGGAAACACTAGCACCCCAATCACATAAAGAATAAAATTGAGCATCCTTAATCTTAATTTTAATAGTTGGTTCCCACTCATCATAAAGTTTTCTAGGGATAGAGACTTCCAACTCAAGCTTTTCTTCATAAGATTGCATCAAGGCATCAATGATATGTTTAGCAAACGCTTTATTTTGACTATAAGCATGAGGAGAATTTAGCACAGATTGCAACAAGTAAATACAATCAATCAAAGAGCAACTTTCATAATTAAATTCCTTGAAATCCAAAATAGTGGGTTTAGCAACATCTAGGGTTTTGATTTCTTCAATCCCACTTTTATCAATTTTAGCATCAAGATCTATAAACTCCGAATTCTTGGAACGCCTTCTAGGTAAAGGTGGACCATATTCAGTCCCATCATTATCAAGATTCATATTGCAAAACAAAGATTTAATAGGGGAGACATCAATAACTTTTAGATCTTCATCTCTATTTTCATAGAAATCCGGTTTAGCGGCCATCTTGTTAACTAAGGTAGCCTGCTTATCCGATATTTCAGCAGTCAATTTCTTAAGACGAGCAATTTGGGATCTCAAACCATCAAATTCTTTAGACATATCATCGAGCTCTTTATTCATATAATTCATAGAACTTTTTCGTTCCTTAAGATCGTTTCTGAAGAAATTATTATGCTCAAATTGCAGAACCATAAAACTCCTGACGTTGCTTTCGATCTCTTCTAATCTTTTAAGGTGAAGATCACCAAATCTAGGTAGAGCCATCATGACAAGCAAGCAATCCAACACACGGGCAAACAAAAATCAAGCGAAGAAGAGGCAATAGGAAAAGAGAGGGCGAATAAAACGGCAAGGGTGAAGTGGGGGAGAGGAAAACGTGAGGCAAATGGCAAATAATGTAATGCGGGAGATAAGGGATTGTAATGGGTACTTGGTATGTTGACTTTTGCGTAGACTCCCCGGCAACGGCACCAAAAATTCTTCTTGCTATCTCTTGAGCACTGCATTGGATTTCCTTGAAGAGGAAAGGATGATGCAGCAAAGTAGCGTAAGTATTTCCCTCAGTTTTTGAGAACCAAGGTATCAATCCAGTAGGAGGCTACACGCGAGTCCCTCGTACGTGCACAAGGCAAATAACTCCTTGCAACCAACGCGATAAGGGGTTGTCAATCCCTTCACGGTCACTTACGAGAGTGAGATCTGATAGATATGATAGGATAATTTTTTTGGTATTTTTGTGATAAAGATGCAACGTAAAAAAGAAAAAAGCAAAGGAAATAACTAAGTATTGGAAGATTGATATGATGAAGATAGACCCGGGGGCCATAGATTTCACTAGTGGCTTCTCTCAAGAGCATAATTATTTTACGGTGGGTGAACGAATTACTGTTGAGCAATTGACAGAATTAAGCATAGTTATGAGAGTATCTAGGTATGATCATGTATATAGCATCACGTCCGGTACAACTAGACCGACTCCTTCTTGCATCTACTACTATTACTCCACTCATCGACCACTATCCAGTATGCATCTAGAGTATTTAGTTCAAGAAAACAGAGTAACGCCTTAAGCAAGATGACATGATGTAGAGGGATAAATTCATGCAATATGATAAAAACCCCATCTTGTTATCCTCGATGGCAACAATAAAATACGTGCCTTGCTGCCCCTGCTGTCCCTGGGAAAGGACACCACAAGATTGAACCCAAAGCTAAGCATTTCTCCATTGCAAGAAAGATCAATCTAGTAGGCCAAACCAAACTGATAATTCGAAGAGACTTGCAAAGATAACCAATCATACATAAAAGAATTCAGAGAAGATTCAAATATTGTTCATAGATAATCTTGATCATAAACCCACAATTCATCGGTCTCAACAAACACACTGCAAAAAGAAGATTACATCGAATAGATCTCCACGAGAGAGGGGGAGGACATTGTATTGAGATCCAAAAAGAGAGAAGAAGCCATCTAGCTACTAACTATAGACCCGAAGGTCTGAGGTAAACTACTCACACTTCATCGAAGAGGCTATTGTGTTGATGTAGAAGCCCTTCGTGATGGATGACCCCTCTGGCGGAGCTCCGGAACAGGCACCAAGATGGGATCTCATGGGTACAGAAGGTTGCGGCGGTGGAATTAGGTTTTTGGCTCCGTATCTGATCGTTTGGGGGTACATAGGTATATATAGGAGGAAGGAGTACGTCGGTGGAGCAAGAGGGGGCCCACGAGGGTGGAGGGCGCGACCCCTACCTCGTGGCTTCCTCCTTCTATTCTTGATGTAGGGTCCAAGTCTCCTGGATCATGTTCGGTGAGAAGATCATGTTCCCGAAGGTTTCATTCCATTTGGACTCCGTTTAATATTCCGTTTCTTCGAAACTCTGAAATTGGCAAAAAATAGCAATTCTGGGCTGGGCCTCCGGTTAATAGGTTAATCCCAAAAATAATTTAAAAGTGGATAATAAAGCCCAACAATGTCCAAAACAGTAGATAATATAGCATGGAGCAATGAAAAATTATAGATACGTTGGAGACGTATCATTCATCAGGCTGAACGTGTGCTGAACTCAGAGGTGTCATGCGTTCGGTACTTGATCGGTCGGAACGTGAAGACGTACGACTACATCAAACGCGTTGTGCTAACGCTTCCGCTTTCGGTCTACGAGGGTACATGGACAACACTCTCCCCTCTCGTTGCTATGCATCACCATCATCTTGTGTGTGAGTAGGAAAATTTTGAAATTACTACGTTCCCCAACAAAATTGTGGATCGCAGAGTGACCGAGTTTGTTAAGGTTTGGAAGTCACCTGAAGACTTACCAGGAGTGATTGGGCGAGGTCTGTGTGACCTTAGATCAAGGAGAATAAGGTGAGGACTATGTGTCCTCAGGTTTAAATACCTAGCCGCTCCAACCAGACGTACAACTGTCACAACAGTTGGAACTCGTCTACCAAACCATTGTCTTCACCAAGCCTACTGGTTCTATTTCCTCAACTCTTCCATTTCCTCATTACTGTGGTGTGCACTTGTTCATATTTGTTTGAAGACTTTGACTGAAGACTTTCTCAATTTCCTCAGTTCAATTTCTTCAGTCTGTTTGTCTTCATCCTGTTTATCCTCTGCTTACGCTTCCTGTACTCTGTGTCTATTTTCATTTCATCATGATATCCATAATTATGTTATGTCACGTATGCATCTGAGTACTTATTCCGCTGCAAGTAGTTCTTTGCTTAGGAATTTCCTCACCCTGCAATTCCTCTGTGAAGTATTCATAAAAATCGCCTATTCACCCCCTCTCTAGTCGACTTAACGCACTTTCAATTGGTATTAGAGCAAGGTACTCCCTTGTTTTGTGTGATTTTAGTTTAGCCGCCTGGAGTTTTAGTTATGTTGACCGCAGGTATGATCAAGTTCTCTGCTGGGTGTCCTACCTTCAATGGGACGGACTACCCCTACTAGAAGAATAAGATGCGAATGCATCTTGAGGCAATTGATAACGATCTCTGGTATGTTGTGGAAAATGGTGTTCCCTTAGTCACACCTTCTCTGAATGCTGCTGATGTGAAGAGATTCAAGCAACTCGATTCTCAAGCGAAGAACATCATATGTGGCCATCTAAGCAAAGGGCAGTATGGAAGAGTGAGTGCTTTGGAAACTGCTAAGCTTATATGGGATAGTTTGTCCAAGGTTAATCAAGGAGTCTCAACACAACATGACTCTCAAGTTGACATTCTTTGCAATCTCTTCATCCGCTTCAAAAGACTCGACAATGAAAATGTTCAGCAAACCTTCGATCGCCTCACTAACATCTCAAATGAGCTTCAAGCACTTGGTGCCACTGAAATCACCGACCATGAGGTGGTGAAGAAATTGCTGAGATCGCTTGATCCCTCATTTGATACTCTGGCACTGATGATACAAGAACGTGGAGATTACAAGTCACTTGATCCCGCTGATATCCTCGAGAGGCTAAACACTCATGAGTTTCAGCTTGCTGAGAAGAGAGATCTCTATGGTTCGAGCTATGGCAGATCACGTGCCCTGAAGGCCAAGGTAGTCTCTGAATATGAAGGTGAAGATTCTGGTAGTAGCCTTGGTGATCCTGAAGAACTGAGGCAGGAGCTAGCACTGCTCGTGAAGAAATTTCAGAAGTTCTCAAGACGTGGTCGCTTTGGAAAATCCTCAAGGAGTAATGATTCCTCATCGAGTGACTATAAGAAGAGACTATGCCACAAATGCAAGAAACCCGGTCACTACATTCAAGACTGTCCTCAGTGGGAATAGGAATTAAAGAAGAGGAAATACAATGATTATAGTTCTGATGACTCAAACAAGAAGAAGAAATCTTCAAAGTGTTCATCATCAAAATCCTCAAAGTCTTCATCTCACAAAAAGAGCAGGTCCAAGAAGGCTTGGGCATTCATTGGCAAGGAAATGGACTCTGAAGCTGAATCTGAGGAACATGAGGAAGAGGAGGCATATGACGAGTCAGAATCTAGTGTGGCGAGCCTAGCTCTCACTACTGCGTTCGTCAACAAGTCCATCTTCAACTCTGAAGAAAATGGCTTCACCAACAAGGCTGATGAAGGCGATGATGATTATGCTCCCACCTATTCCTTAATGGCAAAAGGTGCCAAGGTACTCAAATATCACTTGTCTGAATCAAGTGAGGATGAATATGATGAAAACCTCAAGCCTAGCTACTCTAAACTTGCTAAGATTGATGTGAAACAACAAAAGGCTTTTGAAAATGTTCAAAACATGCTAGACAAAAGTGATGATATGTTGGGTGAAGAAATGGATCGCACTAAAACCTTGATTGAAAATCTTCAGAGACTTCAGTCTAAGTTTGATAACCTTCAAAGTCATCATAACACTCTCTTATCTGATCATGAGAAGCTTTCTTATGAATTTCTTCAAAGAAAGCAAGATCTTGAAAAACTAAGGGTGAGTTATGAAGATCTTCAGAAGGAGCGCGACTCATTACTTGCTCAACAAATCAGCGCTGCTCAGGAAGAATTCATTCCTCCATGTTTAAAGTGCATTGAACGTGAATCTGCTAATTCTTCACCTGAATGTTCAAATGCTTCTAATGTTACAAATTCTTCACCTGTCTCTGCTATCACTAATTCCTCATCTGAGGACATTGCTAGTATCACTGATGATGCAGGACTGAAGGAATTGTACATGACATGCATGTACAAAAGCCTCAAAGGGCATCATCAAGCTCTATGTGATGTGCTTAAAAAGCAGATCCTCAACAGGAACCCTAGGAAAAGAGGATATTGCCTTTGAGAGGAAACTCAATGCCGATGGGACATACTGGAAGCCTGAGCAGTATCCCAAAACCTCATGGGTTGCTGCAAAGGGACCTCCAGTAGATCCATCTAGTCTACCTGGCTTTACATGTGAATCTCCTCATTCTTCTGATGAGTCATTTGACTCCAACTATAAACTATTCAAAAATTAGAATGGTGAAGTATTTGCTAGATATGTTGGCACTAACTACAGGAACGGTTCCCCTATGAAGAAAATCTAGGTTCTCAAAAGGTGCCTTGAAAATCTTCAGGTGAATGTCATCATGACACCACCTGTGAAGAATAGGAACCTCAGATCAAATTCTTAGTATGGACCAAATTCCTCACGTGGTCAAATTCCTCAAAAGGATCAAAGTCCTCATATGAACATCGTCGTGGTAACACCTCTGTTTCGCAGGGAAGATTTAAGGGCTACGAATATGAGCATTATTCTTCTAACCATTATGTTCATAAGTCCTCAAAGAATTTTTCTCCTTATTCATATGCTTACCCTAACTCACCTTATGTGAAACGAAGTGGACTGACATCAATGCCACCGTTCGCTTATGGAGCTCGCGGAATGATGAACTCTTTGCCACCCCTTCAGATGTGGGTGGTGAAGAAAGGGAACTAATCTCTTATGCAGGGTCAGGTCTCCAGACGAACTTAAATGTCTGAAGAATTTGCTGGAGACCTGTATATGCTTGAAAGGACACAAGCTAATCATGAAGAAATGAACTTTCATTTCTCACGTCCTCATTCTGTTTTATCTGTTCCATTGCTTGATGAAATTGGTATGATGAATTTGATGTCATATTCTTCATTGATGAAGTATATGAGTTCATAAGCTGTACTAATTCATATTCAGGATGATCAACCCAAAGCCAATGCATGGGTCCTCGAGAGTGGATGTACAAATCACATGACTGGTGACAAGAATCTATTGATGGATGTCCCCTTATCTCCATCGCATCTAAAGCATATCATCTTCGCTGACAAAGGAAAAAGCAAGGTATTGGGTCTAGGTAAGGTTGCGATCTCAAAGGATCGACACATGGACAAAGTCATGCTTGTCGAGTCCTTAGGATACAACCTCATGTCTGTCTCAATACTTTGTGATCTTGATATGGTTGTTATCTTTGGCAAGTATCGTTGTGTTGTGATCATGGAAGCTGACAATTCCAAAGTCTTTGAAGGCTTTAGGAGAGGAGATCTGTATATTGTTGATTTCTCTACAGGACCACAACCATCTATATGTCTACTTGCAAAATCTTCAGAAGGCTGGCTATGGCATCGACAACTAGGTCATGCTGGGATGAGGAACTTGCACACTCTCGCGAAGTAGAAGCATGTCATTGGAATTGAGAATGTCAAATTCCTCAAGGCTCACTTGTGCGGAGCCTATGAAGCTGGAAAGGTGACCAAGGCCAAGCATCCAACCAAGACTATCATGACTACCACTCAACCATTTGAATTGCTTCACATGGATCTCATTGGTCCTAATCACTATTCTGCATTTACAAATGAAGAATCTCTATATGGCTTTGTTATTGTTGATGATTACTCTCGTTACAAATGGGTGCATATTGTCACATAAAAAAGTGAAGTGCAGGAAGTCTTCAAACGATTTTCCTCGAGGGCTTCAACCAACTTTGGTGTGAAGATCAAGCACATCAGAAGTGATAATGGAACTAAGTTCAAGAATTCTGGTCTTGATGACTATCTTGATGAGCTTGGTATTGCTCGTGAGTTATCTGCTCCTTATACTCCTCAGCAGAATGGCGTCGTGGAGCGCAAGAACAGGACTCTTGTTGAGATGGCTCGCACTATGCTTGATGAATACAAGACACCTCGTTGATTCTGGACTGAGGCAATTGATACAGCGTGCCACATCATCAACATGGTATATCTTCACAAATTCTTCAAGAAGACCGCATACGAACTCCTCACTGACAAGAAACCCAATGTGAGTTATTTCAAAGTCTTCGGTGCTAAATGTTGGATTAGAGATCCTCATCACAACTCTAAATTTGCAACGAAAGCACATGAAGGTTTTATGCTTGGTTACGGAAAGGACTCGCACACCTACAGAGTCTCCAGCAATGTTCACCACAAGGTTGTTGAAACTGTAGATGTGCAGTTCGATGAAACTAATGGCTCACAAAGAGAGAACCTGCCTCTAGTGCTAGATGAAAAATCACCTTAGGAATCCATCAAGTTCAAGGCAACTGAGGATGTCATTCGTATTGAAGAATCTGCTGAAGAAGTCATTCCAGAACGTGAAGAATGTCATACTGATTTACCTGAAGAAAATGGTGCTAAAGAACATGCTGATCAAATTCCTCGACGACAACCCGCTCATCCTCGTGTTGCAAACGAAGTGCAGATTGAGAAAATCATCAGTGACATCAACATTCCAGGTCCTGTCACACGTTCAAGAGCTTCACATTTGTCTAACTTTTGTGGGCACTTTGCTTTCGTCTCTATCACAGAGCCCACTAAGGTAAATGAAGCTTTTCTGGAGCCTGAGTGGATTCAAGCTATGCAAGAGGAATTACATCATTTCGAGCTCAACAACGTCTGGGAACTGGTCAAACATCCAGATCCTCGCAATCACAATATCATTGGCACAAAGTGGATCTACCGCAACAAGCAAGATGAAAATGGCCTTGTCATGAGGAATAAGGCACGACTTGTAGCTCAAGGCTACACACAGGTTGAGGGAATTGATTTCGATGAAACTTTTGCACCTGTTGCTAGACTTGAGGCTATTTGCATATTACTTGCTTATGCTAACCATCATGATATCACTTTATATCAAATGGATGTGAAAAGTGCATTCCTCAATGGTAAGCTTGAGGAAGAAGTATATGTTGCTCAACCCCCAGGTTTTGGAGATCCAAAGCATCCTGACAAAGTCTTCAGACTCAATAAGGCCCTATATGGCCTCAAGCAGGCCCCTCGGGCATGGTATGATAGTTCGAAGGAATTCCTCATGAAGAAAGGCTTCAAACCCGGTTCACTTGACCCAACTCTTTTCACTAAATCTTATGATGGTGAATTATTTGTGTGCAAAATATATGTTGATGATATCATTTTTGGCTGTACTGACCAACGTTACACTAACGAATTTGGTTATATGATGAGGGAGGAATATGAAATGTCTATGATGGGAGAATTGAAATTCTTCTCAGGTCTTCAAATTCGTCAACAGCATAATGGCATATTCATATCTCAGAAGAAATACCTCAAGGACGTATTGAGGAAATTCGGCATGCAAGATTGCAAAGGGGTCAAAATCCCTATGCCCACAAATGGCCATCTATGCACTGATGAAAATGGTATTGACTTCGATCAAAAGGTATACCGCTCCATTATTGGTTCTTTATTGTATTTATGTGCATCTATGCCAGATATTATGCTTAGTGTTTGCATGTGTGCCCGATTTCAAGCTACACTGAAGGAATCACACCATAAGGCTGTGAAGCATATTCTTCGATATGTAGCTCACACACCAACACTTGGATTATGGTATCCCAAGGGCTTGACTTTTGATCTCATTGGATATTCAGACTCTGACTATGCTGGTGATCGTGTGGACCGGAAGTCAACATCAGGCACATGCCATTTCCTCGGACGATCCTTGATCTGTTGGTCCTCGAAGAAACAGAACTGCATATCACTATCTACTGCTGAAGCTGAGTACATTGTTGTTGGTTCTTGCTGTACTCAATTGCTATGCATAAAGCAAACTCTCAAGGACTACAACATCAACATGAAGAATGTGCCTCTCTACTGTGACAATGAGAGTACCATCAAGATTTCTCATAACCCAGTTCAGCACTCGAAGACAAAGCACATTCAGATTCGTCATCATTTTCTTCGTGATCATGTGTTGAAGGGCGACATTTCTATTGAGCATGTGAAGATTGAAGAACAGCTAGCCGATATCTTCACAAAGCCCTTGGATGAGAAGAGATTTAGCAAGTTGTGGTGTGAGCTAAATATCTTAGAATCTTCGAATGTCCTTTGAAAAGGACTCACATCCTAATACTTATGCAAAATTGACGACTTAGATGTGCAACATACGAAGAAAAGTTTTTCTTCAATCAATGAAGACTACTCTAAGTGTGAAGAAATTAACGAAGAATTTGATTCTCAGAACCCTACGACAATTGTATGCGGTGTCTGAAATCATCATTCTTATATGGTGGGTCACGCCACTACCAAAAGTTGAAAATCTTTAATTTGAGTTTTTCCTCATTTTTGAAATTCCTTAGTTGTTCATTTTCTTCTACTTTGCAATGTCTTCACTCTTTCCGCTGTTGTTCTTCATTGGCTATATATGAGTTTTTACTCACTCCCTCGCTCGAGCTTCCCAAAACCTAGCTCCACCGCTACTTCCATCGACGCCGGTGAGTAAGAGCTTCACTGCCTCGACCTCGTCGCCGTCGTACTTGCGCCGTCTGCGGATTTCTTCCCTCTACCGCCGCCGTAGCTGTCTTCCTCTACCAAGTTAGGGCGTGGAAGATCTGAACCGGCGAAATTCAAATATACACTTCCCAGTTCGTCGTGTTCTTCGTCAAGGGTAATTAAAAGTTACTTTGACTTCCCTTGTTGATGCTGATGTTTTCTATAAAATCTTCAAAAGGTGTTTATTCTTCATATCTTCACACACTAAACACCTCACACATCATCTGTTCTTGATCTGTTTCCCTAAGCATCATTTTTTTCTTCAAGATTCCTCAATTGTGTGGATTTTTAACCTGTACAACTCCGGAACCTATGACAAAGAACGCTTAGTGAAATTCCTCAAGACTCATCTGCTCAAATTCCTTAACTTGTCCTTTTTGCAAAAACTTTTGAGAACGCATATGACCTCTCCAAATTCTTCGCAACTATATTTTTTTCACAGGTACACATGTCCGCTGCTGAATCTCTAGGTTCTCATCAACTTAACTCATTTGCAGCGTTCCTCGAAGAAAAGTTGCAGGCCTCTTCAGAGAATTCTATTGTTCAAAATCCTCAGCTAAAGAAAATGGCTGGTGGCAAGAAGCCTTAGAAGGGAGGAAAGAGACCTGAGGACAACACTGTGTTTGAAATCCTGATGACATCTATGCAGGGTACTGCACACCCCCTGAGGAAACCAAGAATGAGCACAAGGTGCACATCTAGAAGATTGAGAGGAGATGGGCATGGGAGTGGAGGGAATATCGTTATGTTACACCTAAATACCTGAAGAAATTCGTCGTACACCCTCCATGCCCAAGACCTCCATTGGCACGCGGCCAAGTTACTGATCCCTCTAGCATCAGAAGAGGTGAAGAATTTCCCAAGGAATGGGCCATGCGTCAAGCTAAACTGGCCAAACTGGCAAAAGAAGCAGTGAAGAAATTCAACGAAGATCCTGCTGCTGTAACTGCTGAGGCCTCTGCTAGCAAGCCTAAAAAGGCTATGCCCAAGAAGCCTGCTCACAAGCCCAGTGCTTCAGCTGCTATGTCCTCATGGCCAAGCTCCTCAGCAATACCCTCACGGCCAAGTTCTTCAAAGCCCTCACGGCCAATTCCTCAAGCTGCACCAGCTCCTCCAAAGTCCTTAGCTCCTCCGTCAAAATCCTCAGCACCTGTGCATCTCGCCTTGTGCCAAAGGACAACATGCATCTTCATTGCCTCATGAGCCTCTGCTAGTTCTTCACCTCCTCCAAATTCCTCAACAGGCCCCACACTCCTAAAGACAAAGGCCACTGCTGGACGAGGCACTCGACCAAGTCCTCACCACAAGCAGGTCGCCTTTCAAGTACCGTCCGAAGACGACGAAGCTGATGATGAAGAACTCACTGAAATTATCAGAGACAGGCAGCATAGGGCCGCTAGAGCCAAAGGCAGCAATGTGTCATTAATACTGGATCCAAAGTTGATCCTAGACTTCATTGACTTATGGCACAAGGACCCCAACACACCACTTCTTGAGATGAACCTTACTCCTGGTCAAAGTCATGTATTGACTACCTTCATTGATGAAGAGAAATGGAAATATGAACAGGGGAGGAGGGTGAAGAAAGGGCAGTACAAGAAAGAGCGCTTTCTGAAGCAAAACGTCTTCAAGCTTTCAAATGAAGAACTTGTAGCTCTGCAATCAGAGATCAAGCAACTGAGTGATGGATTTGACCGCTGCTATGCTGACTGGCTTGGAGCCAAGGACAAATGAAGATAACTGAGAAGTTCACTACCAATGTTGCAGCCCCAATGCAACAGAAAAATTCCTCAAGCTGAGGCATCTGCTCACCCTACTGAAGAACATGCCAGCACTGCTGAGGAAAATTAGGTTGCTGATGAAACTGCTAGTGTCAGGGTTGATGACTGCATTCAAGCCTGTGATGACTTTGCCAGGGAAACCACTAGTGTTGCGCCTGAAGAAACTGTCAGGACAGCTGAAGCTTCAATGGCTGTGCCTGAAGAAACTAAAAAAGCCAGGGCAACTGCATCAGTTGTGTGACGCCCGGGTAATTAAGCTACAGTAACCCTCTGCTAAGGATGCCACGTCACCTCGGTTACTATTGATAAACTCGAGTTAGTTCAAAAACGATTCAAATTCAAATTTAAAATATAGGCAAACAGTTAAAGTTTTCAAACATTAAAAATAATTGTTCATCATGTGGCAAATAATCCCTAACTAATTGAGGTGAAGAAACCACATTCTTATAGAAAGTTTAGATGCATTTGAATAATTAAAACAGTAGGTAAAACAATGAAATAAATGTCTTTTTCATTTTATAAAATAATAAACTGTTTATTTAGTTGCCCCTAAGTTAATGGGACAGTAGCATAATTATTAACACTAAATTAGTGACTGCTTTTATAATTTATAAAACTAATACAAATGAGAAATTAAAAGAAAACAGAAAAGTAAATAAATAAAAGAAAAGAAAATACAAAAGCGAAAAACTAAACTAACAAAAAAAACAACGAGAAATCCCCCCCGCTGGGCCAAGTGGCCCAGCTGGCCTCCGCCGTCCGAACAGGCCGTCCCAACCGCGCCCATATCCCCCCCGATCCCGAAACCCTAATCCAATAGCACCCACGCCCCCCCACTCGCACCCCCACTCTTCCTCTCCCCCGATCCAATCGGGATCGGGCTCGACGCCTCCACCTCGACCTTGTCTGTCACCGCCCGGATCGGACGCGCCTGCCGCCGCTTGAGGACCTCGCAGGAGGCCACTATCGCCGGAGCTTCCCCGACGTCCTCTCCGTTGCTCGTCTCCGTCCTCCTCCCCAAGCCCGTTGCCGCGAACCCTATGGCTCCCTGTGAGCCGCTACCCCCTCTCCTCTCCTCTGCAACGTTCCCAGCCGACGCGCGCCCTCCCCTGCTCACCGCACGATGCGCCATCGTGCGCGCACGCGCCCGCCCTCACCTAGCGCCAACATGCCAATCGTACGCCCCCCTGCACGCTGCTCGGGGCGCGCCCTGCACGCGCCCACCCGCGCCCGCCGTGGCCTCGCCCCGCGCCGTCTCCTCTGACTCCTCGCACCTGCTCGCTCCGGCCTGCTCCTGCTTTCCCACGCCGCTGCCCGCCTGCCGCTGCGGCCTCGCCGTGCCCGCCGTCCCCGTCCGCGTGCGAGCGACGCCGCCGCCCAGCTCAATACCGTCGCCGCCCGGTCCTGGCTGCCTGCGCCCGCCACCGTCTCCGCTCCGCGGCGCCTGGACTCATCCGCCAGGGCCACTGCCGTCCGGGGCCTCACCCCACTCCCGCTGCGTTCGCCGCGGCGGCGCTCTCCGCTAGACCGAGCCGCCTTGCTCCGGCCGCGGCCATGGCCGCCGGAGCCAGGCCGTGCGCCCGCCCCTTCGCCCGCTGCCCCTCGGCGCCATGTCGGGCTGGCGCTCGTTACCCGTTCCGCCAGGCGACCAGCGCCCGTTAGGCCATTCGGGTCACTGGCATTCGGGCCCAATGCCCCCAGAACGAAAAAATAAATAAATAAATAAAAATATTAATTAATTAATTAACTAGATTAATTAACTTAATTAATTGTGTTTAATTAACCTAATTAACTAATTAACCTAGTTAACTACTGTTAGTTAACTAAAAAGTCTATGACAGCCGGGACCCACCTTTACTATTCACCCTTTGACCAGTCAGATGTTGACCGGGTCAACTCAGTCAACATGCCCCACATGTCAGCCTCTGTAGCCCCTGCTGTGTACACTTCAGTGTGTGCACATAGCATTTGACTATTAATTTCGAATTAATAATAATTCCAGAATTTGGGAAAATCTTTTAAAACTTTAAGTATTAATATAAAATATCTGTAACTCCGATGAAAAAACTTTGTACAAGAAAGTTGCTCAGAACGACGAGACGAATCCGAATACGCAGCCCGTTCGTAAGCCACACGTCCCTAGCATAGCGAACCTTCAACATTCCCCCTCCGGTTCCTTTGTCCGAAAACGCCAAACACCGAGGATACTTTACCGGATGTTTCCCCCCTTCGCCGGTATCTCCTCCCGCGTTAGAGCACACCTAACACCGCTGTTATCATGTCATGCATATGTTTGCATTATATTTATTGTTTCTTCCCCCTCTTCTCTCGCTAGACCTCGAGACCGACGCCGCTGCTACCCAGTACGACTACGGTGTTGACGACTCTTCCTTCTTGCCAGAGCAACCAGGCAAGCCCTCCCTCCCTTGATCACTAGATATCGCCTATTCTTCTCTATACTGCTTGCATTAGAGTAGTGTAGCATGTTACTGCTTTCAGTTAATCCTATACTGCTGCATAGCCTCTCCTTGCTATTACTGTTGTTACCTTTACCTGCTATCCTACTGCCTAGTATAGGATGCTAGTGTTCCATCAGTGGCTCTACACTCTTGTCCGTCTGCCATTCTATACTACTGGGCCGTGATCACTTCGGGAGGTGATCACGGGCATATACTATATACTTTACACTGTTACATTACCGGTGATACAGTTCGGAGATGGGGGCTGAAGGGGCAGGTGGTTCCACCCAGGTAGTGGTGGGCCTAGGTACCCGACGGCCCCCGACTGTTACTTTGTGGCGGAGCGACAGGGCAGGTTGAGACCACCTACGAGAGAGGTGGGCCTGGCCCTGGTCGGCGTTCGCGGATACTTAACACGCTTAACGAGATCTTGGTATTTGATCTGAGTATGGCTACTCACCTATACGCACTAACCAACTACGCGGGAAAGTTATGGGCACTCGACGTCATGGTATCAGCCGAAGCCTTCGTGACGTCAGCAACTGAGCGGCGCGCGCCAGATTGGACCGCGTAACATGACTTCCTTTGTAATGGAGGTTGCTAGGTCTGCTTCCGGCCGCCCACGCAACGTGCAGGTGTGCTAAAGGCGATGGGCCCAGACCCCTATGCACTTAGGTTTAGACCGGCGTGTTGACCTCTCTGTTGTGCCTAGGTAGGGCTGCGACATGTTGATCTTCCGAGGCCGGGCATGACCCAGAAAAGTGTGTCCGGCCAAATGGGATCAAGCGTGTTGGGTTATGTGGTGCACCCCTGCAGGGAAGTTAATCTATTCGAATAGCCGTGATCTTCGGTAACAGGATGACTTGGGGTTGTACCTTCACCTTATGACAACTAGAACCGGATACTTAATAAAACACATCCTTCCAAGTGCCAGATATAACCCGGTGATCGCTCTCTAACAGGGCAACGAGGAGAGGATCGTCGGGTAGGATTATGCTATGCGATGCTACTTGGAGGAGTTTAGTCTACTCCCTTCTACATGCTGCAAGATGGAGGTGGCCAGAAGCATAGTCTTCGACAAGATTAGCTATCCCCCTCTTATTCTGGCATTCTGCAGTTCAGTCCGCCGATATGACCCTTTACACATATCCCCATGCATGTAGTGTAGCTCCTTGCTTGCGAGTACTTTGGATGAGTAGTCACGGTTGCTGTTCTCCCTCTTTTCCCCCTTTCCCTTCTACCTGGTTGTCGCAACCAGATGTTGGAGCCCAGGATCCAGACGCCATCGTTGCCGACGACTCCTACTACACCGAAGGTGCCTACTACTACGCGCAGCCCGCTGACGGCGGCCAGGAGTAGTTAGGAGGATCCCAGGCAGGAGGCCTGCGCCTCTTTCTATCGGTATCCCAGTTTGTGCTAGCCTTCTTAAGGCAAACATGTTTAACTTATGTCTGTATTCAGATATTGTTCCTTCCGCTGACTCGTCTTTGATCGAGCACTTGTATTCCAGCCCTCGAGGCCCCTGGCTTGTATTATGATGCTTGTATGACTTATTTATGTTTTATACTTGTGTTGTGATATCTTCCCGTGAGTCCCTGATCTTGATCATACACATTTGCGTGCATGATTAGTGTACAATTGAATCGGGGGCGTCAACAGTTGGTACCAGAGCCGAAGTTGAGTCTAGTCGGTGAAAATTGTTTTACTAACTTGGCTGTGCGGCCCATGGGCCCACGTCGCCATTGGGTGGTAATAAGATCTTTCATTCCTCGTCTATATTCTTGGACTCTGAACTCTCTTTTATTCGGGTTAAATGATTTTGATAACTCTAAACTCTAGGTTCTCGTAATTACTTCCTCCTGGAGAGCCCCACACACCAGACGATTGCTTGCTACACCAGAAGATTCCGAAGATACTCTCCGAAGTTTTCCCGAGACCCTTGTGCCCATCGACTTTACATTCCCCTACCACCGATATACCCTTATGGATAACTACCTACAATTTTCGTTCATACCTTCATCCCCAGTTGCTCTTGTTATTACAAGATGCCCTAAATTGCTCTCCGTTGTTCCGAAAATCCTCAAAGCTTACTGCCTTGCAGTTCTTTACCACATGAATACCCCTACTAAAAATTCTTCGCACTTATTGAGTATCTGTTCATCCCAAGTTGTTCGTATGCTTCATAAGGTACTCCGAAATACTATCCGACCTTCTGAGCCTCCTCTTCAAACTATTGCTCTACAAATACTTGTATGCTTACATTATGGATGCTCCCATATCACTAGCAATATTCACTAGTATCGTTTGACACCGTCATTTTGCTCCTATTGATTCAACATGTGTGCGAATGCACACAATCATCAATCAACCCTTCTAAATTATCTTGCTGGCTCAGACGTCATTTTGAACATGAGCTGGTTCTCGACCAAACTATTTGTCGTCAATTGTGCCTCTGGTCTAGCCAACTTATCCGTCCTTGATCAGAGCGTCTGCTTCTGATCCTTTGTTTTGGAAATCATAATTCCTTGGTTATCTAAGCATCGAATTATTCAGATGTTCTATAATATGATGCCCGTGCATTCTTTCTTCCTCTGATTGATTACCGATACTCACATCAGCTCCGTTGTGGATCGCCCGATCCATTGTTGGATTTCATCCGACACCGTCCTTCATATTCAATAACCTTGTGAGCCTTTCCACGGGTAGATAATGCCTTTGGTAAATTGTATCCTTTGCCTTGACAACCATGCTCTACTTTCGAGCTGGTGATAATTACTCCTAAAGTTTGTGGTATATGTTTCTAAGATGCCCCGATGGGTTGAGCATATGCCTTTTTCTAATCTCTGTGAACCTGGAAACTACTACGGGTCATACTCTACTGGTGTTATGTCAGATAAAATTTCAACACCACAACTTCGTTGAAGGCGAGAAGTGAATGAAAGGTTATGCATTAAAGAAGTGGGAGTCGACCTTGAACGTTGTGTTCATGCCCATGGACCCGATGTGGAACTTATCATGGAAGCTTCTTGCAAAATATTTAATCATTTGGGTAATTCTTCCCGTGTCATTAAATTGGATCCCTTGCAGCTATGGTTCCGACCATATTGTTCTTCTTTGATTCCATTGCTCGGGCAAGTTTAAATATTTGTCTTCTACGGATCAATACCCCAGTCCAACCTTTAATTTGATATGTCGTCGAGTATTACCCCTAGGTATCTTGAGATTATCTTGGAACTGCATAACTTCTTATGAGTTCTTCATCAAGTACTACATTCTCATTGATTACAATTTTTCATGGGCTCTGACTTATTAAACACTCAAAGACACCGATAACTGAACTGAGTCTGCACTTCGGTTCAACGACTTTTAGTAATCTTATTTAAGTACGATTTCGTACCCGATCAAGTCATTCCTAGCCTGATCAACTATATCGTTATCGTGCTATAGTTTAACTGTGCCACCCGGTCCTTATTCTCGGAGCACAGCTTTCGATATAAGCTAAGCTTACGTCGATTTCCTCATCTTATCGTTTCACCTCGAACCACAAGCTTGATTCCGAGTTTGTGTCATACATGTGGTTCAAATAATCTTTCGTTGCATCAATCCTTTTGCTTGATGCAGTCGTTGTTCGATTGCTTCTCCGTGGAGCCTCTCGACAACAATTGTCGTGATCATCATCAACAAATTTTGGCTCCTCCTAGCATATCGATCGAATTCATGATTATAAGTGTCATCCTCGTCCCTTGGTATTTTTAGTTACCATCGCCAACATCCTTACCTTACTTTCATCACAAACTTGTTCATGTCATGGATGCAACTTGCTTTCGAGCTTGTATTATGTTCTACCTTGACGTATTGCCGTATTTTATGTCAAGGATGTTGTGGGGATTGCTCCACCTCTTAAGAATTCTTGTTATAGTGTTGCTTCTCGCCATCACCATTCTTTCTTGGGTCCTCGTGTTGATTCCAATAGGGGTACCAACAAGTGAGCGGTGCTGTTTGGATTCTGCCCTTCAAGCAACCCTCTTGCTTTGAAGTTAATGGTCGGTCGTTTATTCTTAGACTATTGATTATTAAATCACCCTTCTATCATTGATCTTGCTACCTAAGCCCGTAATTCGGGTGCACCATTCAACCAATGTTTAAATTGTGTATGTTTTCCTCGAGCATACATCATTATATCATTTGATCTGACAAATGTTATCTCCTTGTTCACATAATTGAGGGCACCCATCTTTTTGGAAATCTCAATGAATTGTCACCGAGTCCATCAACCACCTCCTCATCCTCTTCTCGGTTTTAATGATGGACTCTTGTTTCGGAACTTGCTTCCATAGTCCATTTCCCGAGAATCTTACAATGTCATCTTGTAAATTTGTGTTGCACCTTTTCTTTCCAGGAATCCCGTGTCTGAGTTATCTTGATACCAATCAGATCTGAATCTCGGTCAGATATGATGGTTGGAACATATTTTCAAGAGTTATAACATTGATCCTCATATGACCCGGTAAGGTGATGTCATGCACACCTAACCGGAGGATGATACGTGTCCAATGTATCTATAATTTTTGATTGCTCCATGCTACTTTATCTACTGTTTTAGGCAATATTGGGCTTTATTATCCACTTTTATATTATTTTTGGCACTAACCTATTAACCGGAGGCCCAGCCCAGATTTGCTGTTTTATGCCTATTTCAGTATTTCGAGGAAAAGGAATATCAGACGGAGTCAAAACGGAACAAAATCAACTAGAGAAGTTATTTTTGGAAGGAAACCCACCTAATGGACTTAGACCCCACGTCAGAAGAGCCACGAGGTGGTCACGAGGGTGCAGGGCGCGCCCTCCCCCCCTGGGCGTACCCCCCTGCCTCGTGGGGCCCCCGTAGCTCCACCGGCGTTCCCCCTTCACCCATATATACCGTCGTACCCTAAAACTTCCAGAACAGAAGATAGATCGGGAGTTCCGCCGCCGCAAGCCTCTAGAACCACCAAAAACCAATCGGGACCCCTTTCCAGGACCCTGCTGGAGGGGGGATCCATCTTCGGTGGCCATCTTCATCATCCCGGCGCTCTCCATGACGAGGAGGGAGTAGTTCACCCTTGGGGCTGAGGGTATGTACCAGTAGCTATGTGTTTGATCTCTCTCTCTCTCTCTCTCTCTCTCTCTCTCTCTCTCTCTCTCTCTTGTTCCTCTATGGCACGATCTTGATGTATCCCGAGCTTTGCTATTGTAGTTGGATCTTATGATGTTTCTCCACCTCTACTCCTTTGTGATGAATTGAGTTTCCCCTTTTGAAGTAATCTTATCAGATTGAGTCTTTATGAGAACACTTGATGTATGTCTTGGTGATCAACTTGCGGGTTTCGTGACATTGGGAACCTATGCATAGGGGTTGGCACACGTTCTTGATTCTCCGGTAGAAACTTTGGGGCGCTCTTTGAAGTACTTTTATGTTGGTTGGATAAATCTGAGATTGTGTGATGCATATCGTATAATCATGCCCACGGATACTTGAGGTGAAAATGGAGTATCTAGGTGACATTAGGGTTTTGGTTGATTTGTATCTTAAGGTGTTATTCTAGTAAAAACACCAGGGTTGTTTGTGACACTTATAGGAATAGCCCAACGGATTGATTTGAAAGAATAACTTTGTGGTGGTTTCGTACCCGACCATAATCTCTACGTTTGTTCTCCGCTATTAGTGGCTTTGGAGTGACTCTTTGTTGCATGTTGAGGGCTTGTCATATGTTCTATCTATGTTATTATTGTTGAGAGAACTTGCACTAGCGAAAGTATGAACCCTAGGCCTTGTTTTCTATCATTGCAATACCGTTTACGCTCACTTTTACCACTTGTTACCTTGCTGTTTTTATATTTTCAGTTTACAAAAACCTATATCTTCTATCCATATTGCACTTGTATCACCATCTCTTCGCCGAACTAGTGCACCTATACAATTTACCATTGTATTGGGTGTGTTGGGGACACAAGAGACTCTTTGTTATTTGGTTGCAGGGTTGGTTGAGAGAGACCATCTTCATCCTCACGCCTCCTACGGATTGATAAACCTTAGGTCATCCACTTGAGGGAAATTTGCTACTGTCCTACAAACCTGTGCACTTGCAGGCCCAACAACGTCTACAAGAAGAAGGTTGTGTAGTAGATATCAAGCTCTTTTCTGGCGCCGTTGCCGGGGAGGCTAGGTAAGTGAAGGTATATCTTTAGATCTTGCAATCAAATCTTTTTGTTTTTCTTGTTTTAGCACTAGTTTAGTTTATAAAAGAAAACTACAAAAAAATGGAATTGAGTTTGTCTCATACGCTTCACCTTTTTAATATCTTTCGTGAGTATGATGGAAAGGAAGATTGTGCCAAAGTGCTAGAAGAATAAATCTATAAAATGTTTGGCACTAAATATTGGAATGATGAGCATGATTGCAATGTTGTCAGTACGAATTCTTTGTATATCCATGATGCTAATGATGATTGCACTAGTTATGATGAAAATGTCTCCTATAAACATGTCAATTTTTGTGGAGTAGATTGGGTTTGTAAGTACACACCAAATAGGGAAGATAGATATTGCAAGAGGCATAAGTACTTAGAAACCAAATTGTTGCAAGAAGATCTAGATGAATGCACTGAAAGATTCAATATTTATAGTACCCCTTGTGAACTTTGCAATGAACATCGTCATTTAAAGCTCCAATGCTATTTGTTTCATGATCAAGTCGTGTCCAAATATTGTGATAATTTGATTACCCTTGAGCATCATAAAGAGCTTAGCCTTTTTTTGGGATACGAAGAAATGAAACGTATAACTGAGGGTATTCCAAAATTTAATCTTGATAAATTTCTTGATTTTGATCTAGAGAAGATTTATATGTATTGTGCGGTGAATTGTATTGAAAATCCTTATATTGCCAATTACATAAAGAAAAGAAAACAAATAGAATATGAAGAGAATACTAATGAAAGGGAAGAGACATCCCAATATCCTCCTATTATTTCTTATGATGAATCAGGTAACGAGGAGGAGCCTTCTAATCAACAAATCTCATTAATAAGGAGCTCCAAAAAGAGGATTGAACCCACACATGAGGTGAAGAAGAAGAAAAGAAAAAGGAAGAGAGGTAAAAAGGTATCTCCCCCAAATAAAGCTGCTCCTATTATTGTTGTGCCTCATGAAAATGAAGATGATACACTTGATGATGATCTCGTTATGCCTATTGCTTGTTGTGATGATTATGATTGGGAAGATAATGATACTCCTTATAATCTTGAAAATCTTTTTGTCTCTTGCTTGGAAGAATATGATAATAATGTTTGCTATACTATTGGTGCTATCCATACTATTAATGATGAGAGTGATTATGCTTATGACACGAAAAGGCCCAAGTTTGGGGAAGCTATGTTTGATGAGGATGACATATTTGAGAATATATTTGCTGCAATTAATGTTTGTCCCAAGCTTGGGGATTCTACGTTTAGTAATGATGATATTTTTAGCCTTCCATGTTTTGATATGCAAAGTGATTATGATGAGAACAAAGTTGCTACTTATGATGATTATTGTGATAAAAGTTATGCTATAAAAAGTAGTGATGATTATATTTATAAAACTTGTCATGATTATGAGTATCCTTTCTCCGAACATTACTCTTTTAATGTGGAAGCAATTTATAGTATTCAAGTCTCTTATGATACTCCCACTATTCCGAATGAGAAGAATTTTGCTTATGTGGAGAGTAATAAAATTTCTATGCTTGTAGATCATGAAAAGAATGCTTTAGATGCAGGTTATATTGTTGAATTAATTCATGATGCTACTGAAAATTATTATGAGGGAGGAATATATGCTTGTAGGAATAGCAATAATGTCAAGTTTCCTCTCTATGTGCTTAAAATCTTGAAGTTATGGTTGTTTTACCTTCCTATGCAAGTTGACTCTTGTTCCCATAAGTTGTTTGCTCACAAACTCCCTATGCATAGGAAGTGGGTTAGACTTAAATGTGCTAGTCATATTCTTCATGATGCTCTCTTTATGTTTCAATTCTTATCTTTTATGTGAGCATCATTGAAATCATCATGCCTAGCTATAGGGGCGTTAAACGATAGCGCTTGTTGGGAGGCAACCCAATTTTATTTTAGTTTCTTGATTTTTGGTTCTGTTTAGGAATAGATAATCCATCTATCCTCTGTTTAGATGTGGTTTTATGTTTTAATTAGTGTTTGTGCCAAGTAGAACCTTTGGGAAGACTTGGGTGAAGTCTTTATGATCATGCTGTAAAAAACAGAAACTTTAGCGCTCTCGAGATTAGCTAGAACTTTTTACTGCAGAGTGCTATTTAGTTGATTCTTTTTGCAGATGATTACTAGACAAATTCCTCAGGTCCACCAATTTATTTTAGAATTTTTGGAGTTCCAGAAGTTTGCGTTAGTTACAGATTACTACAGACTGTTCTGTTTTTGACAGATTCTGTTTTCATTGTGTTGTTTGCGTATTTTGATGAATCTATGGCTACTAAAATAGTTTATAAACCATAGAGAAGTTGGAATACAGTAGGTTTAAAACCAATATAAATAAATAATGAGTTAATTACAGTACCTTGAAGTGGTGTTTTGTTTTCTTTCGCTAACGGAGCTCACGAGTTTTCTGTTAAGTTTTGTGTTGTGAAGTTTTCAAGTTTTGGGGTAAGGCTCCGATGGACTATGGAATAAGGAGTGGAAAGATCCTAATCTTGGGGATGCCCAAGGCACCCCAATGTAATATTCAAGGACAACCAAGAGCCTAAGCTTGAAGATGCCCCGGATGGCATCCCCTCTTTCGTCTTCGTTCATCGGTAACTTTATTTGGAGCTATATGTTTATTCACCACATGATATGTGTTTTTCTTGGAGCGTCATTTTATTTTCTTTAGCTTTGCTTGCTGTTTGAATAAAATACCAAGATCTGAAATTTTTAAATGAGAGAGAGTCTTCACATAGTTGCATAATAATTATTTAGCTACTCATTGATCTTCACTTATATCTTGTTGGAGTAGTTTGTCATTTGCTCTAGTGCTTCACTTATATCTTTTAGAGCACAATGGTGGTTTTATTTTGAAGAAATAGATGAACTCTCAGGCTTCACTTATATTATTTTGAGAGTCGTTAATAACATGGTAATTTTCTTAATGTTAATATACTTAGTGTTCAAGATATGTGAAACTTTCTTTTGAGTGAATTGAATACTAAGATAAACTTAATGCTTGATAATTGTTTTGAGATATGGAGGTAATAATATCAAAGTCGTGCTAGTTGATAATTGTGAACTTGAGAAATACTTGTGTTGAAGTTTGCAAGTCCCGTAGCATGCACGTATGGGTAAAGTTGTGTAACAAATTTGAAGCATGAAGTGTACCTGGCTTGTGCATCCTTATGAGTGGCGGTTGGGGACGAGCGATGGTCTTTTCCTACCAATCTATCCCCCTAGGAGCATGCGCGTAGTACTTGATTTTTGATGACTTCTAAATTTTTGCAATAAGTATATGAGTTCTATTGACTAATGTTGAGTCCATGGATTATACGCACTTTTACCTTTCCGCCATTTGCTAGCCTCTTCGGTACCGTGCATTGCCCTTTCTCACATTGAGAGTTGGTGCAAACTTCGCCGGTGCATCCAAACCCCGTTATATGATACGCTCTTTCACACATAAACCTCCCTATATCTTCCTCAAAACAGCCACCATACCTACCTATCATGGCATTTCCATAGCCATTCCGAGATATATTACCATGTAACTTCCACCATCAACATCATCATCATGACATGCTTTACTTTTGTCATATTGCCATTGCATGATCTTGTAGTTGACATCGTATTTGTGGCAAAGCCACCATGCATTATTTTTCATACATGTCACTCTTGATTCATTGCACCATCCCGGTACACCGCCGGAGGCATTCATATAGAGTCATATCTTGTTCTAGTATCGAGTTGTAATCATTATGTTGTAATCAATAGAAGTGTGATGATCATCATTATTAGAGCATTGCCCAATAAAAAAAGAGAAAGGCCAAAAAAAGGCCAAAAAAATGCCAAAAAAAGAGAAAATAAAAAGGGCAATGCTACTATCTCTTTTTCCACACTTGTGCTTCAAAGTAGCACCTTGTTCTTCATGTAGTGAGTCTCATATATTGTGCTTCAAAGTAGCACCATGATTTTCATATAGTGAGTATCATAAGTTGTCTTGTTCATACCAGTGGGAATTTTTCATTATATAACTTGGCTTGTATATTCCAACGATGGGCTTCCTCAAAATGCCCTAGTTCTTCATGAGCAAGCAAGTTGGATGCACACCCACTAGTTTTCTTTTGTTGAGCATTCTTAGCTCTAGTGCATCCGTTGCATGGCAACCCCTACTCCTTGCACTAACATCAATTGATGGGCATCTGCATAGCTCATTGATTAGCCTCGTTGATGTGAGACTTTCTCCTTTTTTGTCTTCTCCACACAATCCCCATCATCATATTCTATACCACCCATAGTGCTATGTCCATGGCTCGCGCTCATGTATTGCGTGAAGGTTGAAAAAGTTTGAGATTATTTGAGTATGAAACAATTGCTTGGCTTGTCATCAGGGGTATAGAAGTTGGGAACATCTTTGTATGACGAAAATGAAGCATAGCCTAACTATATGATTTTGTAGGGATGAACTTCCTTTGGCCATGTTATTTTGAGATGACATATTTGGTTGATTAGTATGCTTGAAGTATTATCATTTTTATGTCAATATGAACTTTTGTCTTGAACCTTTCGGATCTGAATATTCATATCACAAGTAAGAAGAATTACATTGAAATTATGCCAAAGTATCACTCCACGTCAGAAATTCTTTTTTTATCATTTACCTACTCGAGGACGAGTAGGAATTAAGCTTGGGGATGCTTGATACGTCTCCAACGTATCAATAATTTTTTATTGCTCCATGCTACTTTGTCTACTGTTTTAGGCAATATTGGGCTTTATTATCCACTTTTATATTATTTTTGGGACTAACCTATTAACCGGAGGCCCAGCCCAGATTTGTTGTTTTATGCCTATTTCAGTATTTCGAGGAAAAGGAATATCAGACGGAGTCAAAACGGAACGAAATCAACTGGAGAAGTTATTTTTGGAAGGAAACCCACTTGATGGACTTGGACCCCACGTCAGAAGAGCCACGAGGGGGTCACGAGGGTGGAGGGCGTGCCCTCCCCCCTGGGCGCGCCCCCCTGCCTCGTGGGGCCCCCGTAGCTCCACCGACGTTCCCCCTTCACCCATATATACCGTCGTACCCTAAAACTTCCAGAACAGAAGATAGATCGGGAGTTCCGCCGCCGCAAGCCTCCAGAACCACCAAAAACAAAATCGGGACCCCTTTCTCGTACCCTGCCAGAGGGGGATCCATATCCGGTGGCCATCTTCATCATCCCGACGCTCTCCATGACGAGGAGGGAGTAGTTCACCCTCGGGGCTGAGGGTATGTACCAGTAGCTATGTGTTTGATCTCTCTCTCTCTCTCTCTCTCTCTCTCTCTCGTGTTCTCTCTCGTGTTCCTCTATGGCACGATCTTGATGTATCCCGAGCTTTGCTATTGTAGTTGGATCTTATGATGTTTCTCCCCCTCTACTCCTTTGTGATGAATTGAGCTTCCCCTTTTGAAGTAATCTTATCGGATTGAGTCTTTATGAGAACACTTGATATATGTCTTGGTGATCAACTTGCGGGTTTCGTGACATTGGGAACCTATGCATAGGGGTTGGCACACGTTCTTGATTCTCCGGTAGAAACTTTGGGGCACTCTTTGAAGTACTTTTATGTTGGTTGGATAAATCTGAGATTGTGTGATGCATATCGTATAATCATGCCCACGGATACTTGAGGTGATAATGGAGTATCTAGGTGACATTAGGGTTTTGGTTGATTTGTATCTTAAGGTGTTATTCTAGTAAAAACACCAGGGTTGTTTATGAAACTTATAGGAATAGCCCAACGGATTGATTTGAAAGAATAACTTTGTGGTGGTTTCGTACCCGACCATAATCTCTACCTTTGTTCTCCGCTATTAGTGGCTTTGGAGTGACTCTTTGTTGCATGTTGAGGGCTTGTCATATGTTCTATCTATGTTATTATTGTTGAGAGAACTTGCACTAGCGAAAGTATGAACCCTAGGCCTTGTTTCCTATCATTGCAATACCATTTACGCTCACTTTTACCACTTGTTACCTTGCTGTTTTTATATTTTCAGTTTACAAAAACATATATCTTCTATCCATATTGCACTTGTATCACCATATGTTCGCCGAACTAGTGCACCTATACAATTTACCATTGTATTGGGTGTGTTGGGGACACAAGAGACTCTTTGTAATTTGGTTGCAGGGTTGCTTGAGAGAGACCATCTTCATCCTCACGCCTCCTACGGATTGATAAACCTTAGGTCATCCACTTGAGGGAAATTTGCTACTGTCCTACAAACCTATGCACTTGCAGGCCCCACAACCTCTACAAGAAGAAGGTTGTGTACTAGACATCAGAGGACCAAGTGTTATAGTTTCCTTTTTAACAAGGTTAACCATTTTCCATGAGGAAATGGAATGCCTTGTTTAATAAGTTTATCCCGATGGATCCTTTGTGCATCCAAATTCTGAACCTTACTTGATGACCATGTCAATGCTATCTCGAAGCATGTCTGTGGTACTCTGATCATCGATAAGAACATTATAAGCACCATGCTAAATTTCCTTTATCAATTATTCAAACACCGTTGATTGGGTAATGTCATGAACTTCCTCTCCCGTTATCATGCTCTGCTTGTCCTTGTGAAGGATATACCCTTGAAAAATGTGTTTAAACACATTTTCCTCTCCATTCTTCTGTTTAATCTGATGATCACCTTTTCCTTTCCATTGTTTTGTTTAACCTTTCTGGTGATCTATATGATCTAAGCAGTAATATTCTCCTCCTTATGTAAACACCTCGGTGTAGAACTCTATCAGTAAGACCCTGTTACTATTTTTTATGACATTCCGGTAACCACCGATGGACGAGAACTTTGCCTATTGGTCTGCCTCGTCCTAACGAGCAGGAAAATGGTTCTCTTCGTCCTTGGCCCTTGGTACCAACGTTGTTGCCAACATAACTGACAGACTATCTTCTGCCATGCCTTGCTACCATGATCGTGCAATATGTCGGCGTCCTTCCTACTTTTGGACCACATGGTGGGCCCATAAACCACAGTTCCACAGGTTCGAAACCTGACTCTCCTGTACACCCCCTGTTCCCAAAGTTATTCCTCCCGCGTGGACGCGCATGTTATTCATGAGCCACCTTCGGATGAGATCATCAATTCTGGCATCGGAAACAATAATTATTCCGTTGCTTGAAACCCCTTTCACCTTCTGACTAGGCATTGAACGATTGCCTGGCTGCTTGAAACTTCTTGTTGGACCTTCCAACTTTACTCTCGATATGTTCTATTTGTTCAACTCGAGATGTACTCATATGCTCATTCATGGGTTAATCCCAGGTTATTACCCTTATAGCATTCTGTCGTTTCCGATCTACCCTGTTACCTATTCGTAAATACGATGAAGATCCCGAAGAAAGGATGCCGACTTCATCATGAGGACCTGAAGCAGAGAAATGAAGACATCAATGTATTGGACTGGTCTCTTCGGGAAGAGCAAGCCAGAATGAGAAGACCCGCTAGATTGGTAACCAAACCTTTCCCCCTTTCACTACCTCTTAAATCTCGGGACGAGATTTCTTGTAATGGAGGAGAATTGTGATGCCCGGGTAATTAAGCTACAGTAACCCTCTGCTAAGGATGCCATGTCACCTCGGTTACTGTTGATAAACTCGAGTTAGTTCAAAAACGATTCAAATACAAATTTAAAATATAGGCAAATAGTAAAAGTTTTCAAACATAAAAACTAAATTGTTCATCATGTGGCAAATAATCCCTAACTAATTGAGGTGAAGAAACCACATTCTTAAAGAAAGTTTAGATGCATTTGAATAATTAAAACAGTAGGTGAAACAATGAAATAAATGTCTTTTGCATTTTATAAAATAATAAACTGTTTATTTAGTTGCCCCTAAGTTAATGGGACAGTAGCATAATTATTAACACTAAATTAATGACTGCTTTTATAATTTATAAAACTAATACAAATGAGAAATTAAAAGAAAACAGAAAATTAAATAAATAAAATAAAAAAACAAAGAGAAAGCCCCCCCCCCCCCCCGCTGGGCCAAGTGGCCCAGCTGGCCTCCGCCGTCAGAACGGGCTGGCCCAACCGTGCCCATATCCCCCCATCCCGAAACCCTAATCCAACAACACCCACTCCCCCCCACTCGCGCCCCCACTATCCCTCTCCCCCAGTGCAATTGGGATCGGGCTCGACGCCTCCACCTCGCCCTTGTCTGTCACCGCCCGGATCAGACGCGCCTGCCGCCGCCTGAGGACCTCGCCGGAGGCCACTATCGCCGGAGCTTCCCCGCCGTCCTCTCTGTCGCTCGTCTCCGTCCTCCTTCCCAAGCCCGTTGCCGCGAACCCTACGCCCCCCTGTGAGCCGCAACCCCCTCTCCTCTCCTCTGCATCGTTCCCGGCCGACGCGCGCCCTCCCCTGCTCACCGCATGATGCGCCATCCTGCGCGCACGCGCCCGCCCTCACCTAGCGCCACCACGCCGCTCGCCCGCCTCCCTGCACGCTGCTCGGGGCGCGCCCTGCACGCGCCCACCCGCGGCCGCCGTGGCCTCGCCCCGCGCCGTCGCCTCTCACTCCTCGCAGCCGCTTGCTCCGGCCTTCTCCTGCTTTCCCCCGCCGATGCCCGCCTGCCGCTGGGGCCTCACCGTGCCCGCCATCCCCGTCCATGCGCGAGCGACGCCGCCACCCAGCTCAATACCGTCGCCGCCCGGTCCTGGCTGCCTGCGCCCACCGTCGTCTCCGCCCCGCGGCGCCTGGCCGCGTCCGCCAGGGCCGCTGCCGTCCAAGGACTCACCTCACTCCCGCTGCGTCCGCCGCGGCGGCCCTCTCCGCTAAACCGAGCCGCGTTGCTCCGGCCGCGGCCATGGCCACCGGAGCCAAGCCGCGCGCCCGCCCCTTCTCCCGCTGCCTCGCGGCGCCCTGTCGGGCTGGCGCTCGTCGCCCGTTCCGCCCGGTGCCCAGCGCCCGTTAGGCCATTCGGGTCACTGCCATTCGGGCCCCATGCCCCTAGAACGAAAACAAAAATAAAAAAATAAATAAATAAATAAAAATATTAATTAATTAATTAACTAGATTGATTAACTTAATTAATTATGCTTAATTAACCTAATTAACTAATTAACCTAGTTAACTACTGTTAGTTAACTAAATAGTCTATGATAGCTGGGACCCACCTTTACAATTCACCCTTTGACCAGTCAGATGTTGACCGGGTCAACTCAGTCAACATGCCCCACATGTCAGCCTCTGTAGCCCCTGCTGTGTACACTTCAGTGTGTGCACATAGCATTTGACTATTAATTTCGAATTAATAATAATTCCAGAAATTGGGAAAATCTTTTAAAAGTTTGAGAATTAATATAAAATAATCTGTACCTCCGATGAAAACACTTTGTACATGAAAGTTTCTCAGAACGACAAGACAAATCCGAATTCTTAGCCCGTTCGTCAGCCACGCGTCCCTAGCATAGCGAACCTGCAACATTCCCCTCCGGTTCCTTTGTCTGAAAATTCCAAACACCGGGGATACTTTCCCGGATATTTCCCCCCATCGCCGGTATCTCCTCCCGCGTTAGGGCACACCTAACACCGCTCGTTATCATGTCATGCATATATTTGCATTATATTTATTGTTTCTTCCCCCTCTTCTCTCGCTAGACCTCGAGACCGACGTCGCAGCTACCCAGTACGACTACGGTGTTGACAACTCTTCCTTCTTACTAGAGCAACCAGGCAAGTCCCACCTTGATCACCAGATATCGCCTATTTTTCTCTATACTGCTTGCATTAGAGTAGTGTAGCATGTTATTGCTTTCAGTTAATCCTATACTATTGCATAGCATGTCCTTGCTATTACTGTTGTTACCTTTACCTGCTATCCTACTGCTTAGTATAGGATGCTAGTGTTCCATCAGTGGCCCTACACTCTTTCCGTCTGCCATGCTATACTAGTGGGTCGTGATCACTTCGGGAGGTGATCACGGGCATATACTATATACTTTACACTGTTACATTACCTCTGATACTATTCGGAGATGGGGGCTGAAGGGGCAGGTGGTTCCACCCAGGTAGTGGTGGGCCTAGGTTCCCGACGGGTCCCGACGGTTACTTTGTGGCGGAGCGACAGGGCAGGTTGAGACCACCTAGAAGAGAGGTGGGCCTGGCCCTGGTCGGTGTTCACGCATACTTAACACGCTTAACGAGATCTTGGTATTTGATCTTAGTCTGGCTACTCGCCTATACGCACTAACCAACTACGCGGGAAAGTTATGGGCACTAGACGTCATGGTATCAGCCGAAGCCTTCGTGACGTCAGCGACTGAGCGGCGCGCGCCTGATTGGACCGCGTAACGTGACTTCCTTTGTAATGGAGGTTGCTAGGTCTGCTTCCGGCCGCCCACGCAACGTGCAGGTGTGCTAAGGGCGATGGGCCCAGACCCCTGTGCGCTTAGGTTAGACCGGCGTGCTGACCTCTCTGTTGTGCCTAGGTAGGGCTGCGATGTGTTGATCTTCCGAGGCCGGGCATGACCCAGAAAAGTGTGTTCGGCCAAATGGGATCAAGCGTGTTGGGTTATGTGGTGCACCCCTGCAGGGAAGTTAATCTATTCGAATAGCCGTGATCTTCGGTAACAGGACAACTTGGAGTTGTACCTTCACCTTATAACAACTAGAACCGGATACTTAATAAAACACATCCTTCCAAGTGCCAGATATAACCTGGTGATCGCTCTCTAACAGGGCAACGAAGAGAGGATCTTCGGGTAGGATTATGCTATGCGATGCTACTTGGAGGAGTTTAGTCTACTCTCTTCTACATGCTGCAAGATGGAGGTGGCCAGAAGCGTAGTCTTCGACAAGATTAGCTATCCCCCTCTTATTCTGGCATTCTGCAGTTCAGTCCGCCGATATGACCCTTTACACATATCCCCATGCATGTAGTGTAGCTCCTTGCTTGCGAGTACTTTGGATGAGTAGTCACGGTTGTTGTTCTCCCTCTTTTCCCCCTTTCCCTTCTACTTGGTTGTCGCAACCAGATGTTGGAGCCCAGGATCCAGACGCCATCGTTGCCGACGACTCCTACTACACCGAAGGTGCCTACTACTACGCGCAGCCCGCTGACGGCGGCCCAGAGTAGTTAGGAGGATCCCAGGCAAGAGGCATGCGCCTCTTTCGATCTGTATCCTAGTTTGTGCCAGCCTTCTTAAGGCAGACTTGTTTAACTTATGTTTGTATTCAGATATTGTTGCTTCCGCTGACTCGTCTTTGATCGAGCACTTGTATTCGAGCCCTCGAGGCCCCTGGCTTGTATTATGATGCTTGTATGGCGTATATATGTTTTAGAGTTGTGTTGTGATATCTTCCCGTGAGTCCCTGATCTTGATCGTACACATTTTGCGTGCATGATTAGTGTACGATTGAATCGGGGGCGTCATAAGTTGTTCCTGAAGTAAATGAGCCAATTCCCTCTGCTCGTCCTGCGCCTACCCCAAGTCCAATTCTTCCTTCTGCATCAGATGTGAAGAAGACCAAGGCTGCGGAGCATGCAACTGTGAAGAAAAGGAAAGCATCAACTTGATCAGATTCTTCAGCCCCGAAGAAGATGAAGACATTGACTAGCTCTTTTGAGAATCCAATTGATGTTGTTCCAGTCTCTAGCATGCCATCAAAGGAACTTGTTCCTTTTGATGAAGAATATATGATCCCAAGCGGATCCGATGATGATATTCCTTCTGCTGCTTCTTCAGAGCAGTTGGATTAATAAATTAAAGTGGGTGCAATCCCTTCAACTACAGTTGTCTCATCGCCCATGCCTCAATTCACCGCTGAAGAGGCCAGCGTTGAAGAAATGAGTGAAGAAGATGAGGATGTGGACATTGGGTGCACAACACCAGTGATGAATGATGACTTTTGGGAAAGTCAGCACCCCAATTCTCCTCGGTTCACACCTCTGCAACAAAATTCCTCAGTCCCCAGTGAATACTGAAGTTCAAATGGGATCTGAAGAACCTCGCACCACCCCGTCTGTCCATGAAGAGATTCCATCCACTAGTGCTGATGAAATTGTTGTTGAAGAATTGAAGACCCAGGCTGCCACTAAAGAAGAACCTGAAATTCCTCAGCCTGTGGATCCTGACATTGCGATTCCTGAGGTTGTAATGCATGACTGATACTCCTCAGCCCAAGCCAAAGGATCCCTTCTCGAAGAAGCAAAAATTCAAGGCTAATGACTTCTTCGGCGAGCATGTGTTCTTCACCGAGTATAACCCATATGACTCTGCTCGTCTTAGAAGGAAGCATTTCTGGACTGCCAGCCAAGCCAACTTCTATTCTTCACTACTTTTAAACAAAGAAAAAGTCTTCGACCATGAGCATATTCCTCATGTGGACATGGAATCACTGCCTTGCTTCGCCCCAGTCCTCGGTATGCTTCATGATGCAGGACTGGTCAACTTTTGCACTGACATTGTTGATTGGAATGAAGAGCTAATTCTTCAGTTCTATGCAATGTTGCACATCATAGGAAATGCTAATGATGTGAACTCTTGGGTGTTGGACTGGATGACAGAGAATACACACTACAAAGCACCAGCCTCTGAATTGCTTCATGCCCTGCCTGTCAGTCCTCCCCTTGAAGGCGCTCGTTGCCTATACCATGAACTTGAACTTACCACTCACTACATGCAAGTGTTGATGAATCCGCTGAAGCCCGGTCAACAGCCCCAAGGACCAAAGTTCTCATGAAGGAATTGCTCTATGTGCCTCGGACTGTCTATCGCATTTTGACGAAGACATTGAGTCCAATAAAAGGCCACGACTCGACTGATGAGGAAGTCGTTGGCATCATGAAGAATCTGTTGTTCAATATCATGCATAGCATTTTTGTCCACTATCATGATTTCTTCAGGAGGAGTCTGGCAAATGTTGCACTCTCTCCGTTTGGGTTGAAACCTTATGCTCCTTGGATTATGAGATTCCTCATAACAAGGTCTTCACTCAACTACAAGGCTGACTTTCAGAATCATCTCGGCTACTTCCCTCCGCCATTGAACTCCTCAAACGGACATTTTCCTCATCTAATGAAAAGGGCAAGGCCACAACTGTTATTCATGAAGGCATTCGTCCATTGGATGGTTAGTTCCACAAAGCTACATCTTACTCCACCAATGATGACTCTGCCAATCATGACTCCGCCGCTAATGCTTCAAAGCCAAATCCTCAAGCCACAGCTCCAAGGGTGATGACTGATCGTGCGCTTCTCCTCATTCTTCACCAGAAGGTGGATCGCAACCACAAATGGGTGAAGCGTTAGTTTGGTTCAATTCTTCACAACATGACTGCTACACACAATGAAGTGAAGAAAAACCATTACTACCTCCATGAAGTTTTCACCTGGGATCTTCTGTCACATTTGTATGGTGAAGAAGATCTGAAGGAAATGGGTCTCAAGCAGGACTTTGACTGGTCTCAGCCTCCAGCGAAGAAATTCAAGAGGGTCAAAGTTCCCTCCTTGGTGGCCATCTCATATTCTTCATCGCGCGTCACGGATGAGCATGAACACTTGGACGACACTGCGGCAGGCCCTACTACAACAACCGACCCCCAAACAATGCTGGCGCTCCTCCATCAACTTGATATTCTTTAGGGGCGTTAGTCCTCACTTTTCGATCCTTTTGGTCATTCGATGACAAAGGGGGAGAAATTTGAGTTAGTCTTCAAGCGGGTCTACATATATGGGCGTTTTTTTCTAAGTTACAACTCTCGTTCTTCTAAGACTTTATTTTATCGAGTTGTCAACTTAAACCTGATGGTGATCTGATACTTTTGTTGTGTTCTTCTGCATGCTTATTCCTCATATATGTTAATGCACGCATGCTAAATTACATCAGTCACCATATTTCATCATGCATTTCAAATTCTTCATATTATATGTTAAATGTGTATATGAATTACAAGATATAGGGGGAGATCTCCATGACTCTACTCTTCAAGTGTGCATTGCCTCAAAGCAAATTCCTCACTATGCACATCTTCAGGGGGAGTTCTTCTATATCTTGCAATCAAATTCCTCAATATCAGTATTTACACTTCATATGTTTATCCCCGTTGAAAACTTAACCTATATTATCATCAATCACCAAAAAGGGGGAGATTGTAAGTGCATCTAGTGCCCCTTAGTGATTTTGGTGTATTGAAGACTTATAGGTTAAGGGACTGATGCGTTTGTGAGTGTACACAGGTCTATAAGTCTATGAGGAGTTTGATATTTACAGATAAATTCGACCCCTAAAAATGAAGTTCTTCGACTGAAGACTTTGGATTTCTGAAGACTTCCTGAAGACTTTGAAAGTGAAGAAATTGGTGTGACCTTGAAGACTTGGTATTCATTCGAGGAACATGAAGCGTGCAGACTTTTGTTTTCGTAGTTTCATTTTCTCTTTCTTGAGTTATAGGAAACACCGTACTGTTAAAGAGGGTCGAGGAAATACTAAGGAAAAATTCCCATGTGATGCTCAACTCAAAATCTTCAGTATTGACAGTTCAGTCAATTCCGCATGTCACCGCGTGACATTTCCTCGAAGGGACAGACACAGGAACGAAGTGAAGCACATGCCGGCCGGTCAAGTGTCCTGAGCAGTAGTGCTGGGCTAGCAGGACTCCGGTGAACTGGGCTGTAGGGACTACTATGGCTCAAGGAAGCACTAGACTACATTTCCCCATAAGAGAGGCTACCAAGGATAAACAACTAGATTGTCGGATCCCACACATACCAAGCATTTCAATCATACACACAATATGCTCGATATGGGTAAATACAACATGGCATCACAACAAGACTCTACGACTCAAGTATTTATTCATTAGGCTCCGAGGAGCGAGATATTACAAACATGGGTCTCACGACCCAACATTCAGAGCATACAAGTCAAAACACATGCGGAAGCTTAACATGTCTGAGTACAGACATCTACAAATGAAAAAGGCTGAGAAGCCTAACTATCTACTAGATCCTGCCGAGGGCACAAGATCGTAGCTGAGGTAACAAGCTAAACGTCGAAGTCCACACGGAACCACTAGCGAGACTGACGTCTCTCTGCAAAACATAAAATGGGCAAACGTGAGTACAAATGTACCCAGCAAGACTTACATCAGAACTATCTACATATGCATCGGTATCAACAAAGGGGGTGGTGGAGTTTAACTGCAGCAAGCCAGCTTTGACTCGCTGGCTATCCTGAACTACGACTGCTAGTAACTCTTTGAGGTGGCGCACACGAGTCCACATATTCACCATACCAATACACCACTATGGATCCGCTCCCGTCTTCCTACGAGAACGCCATCCATAGCACTCACGCTTATCTTGTGCATTTTAGAGTATCCACTTTCACTTGTCTATGAACTATGCAAGGGGTCCAAGTTTCCATATCCGAGGAATCCGGCTATTCGAATAGATAATGATAACCCTGCAGGGCTGTACTTCTTCACACACGCTCTCGCCACTTATCGCCCTGTACACGTCATGTACCTCGGCAACCTTCAAGCGGAAGCCGGGCGAGGCAGTCGGCCACGACTTGACTAACCACACAAGTCTCTAGTCCAGGTTTATCGCCTATTCGGGTTCCATCCGCAAGGAGATCCGACCGGGGTGTCGCTCACGGCCCCAAACGATGTGAGCAGGGTTCCCAAGCCCACCAACCGGGTGCCACTTGGTACACCGTGCCACCGTGCCTAGTCTGTCCCAAGCCCACCTATACCGGGTGCCACTTGGTAGACTACTAACACTACCTACAAACACCAGAAACTAGTTGCAACTCCTGGACATATATCGAGTTGTTTAATAAGTCGAGAGGGGTCGACTTACCGGAACCCAATGTGTGGTAGTAACTGTTCATGGATCACAGACACATAACTCAGTTCCTGAGGACGGCTGCAATGAGACAACCCACTATGTACTCCTACATGGCCTCTCACCGCTACCTTTACCAAATCCTGTTCACACACTTAGCTCTCAACAGTAGGACATGTTCACAACTTCCCAATTCATCCCCAACGAATCGGACCTGACACAACTCTAAGCAATAGCAGGCATGACAAACAAGCATGAATGAGTAGGCACATCAGGGCTCAAACAACTCCTACTCATGCTAGTGGGTTTCATCTATTTACTGTGGCAATAACAGGTCATGCAGAGCAAAAGGGGTTCAACTACCGCAAACATGTAACAGTTGAATCGTTGTTGTCCTAATGCAGTAAAAGAGAGCAGGAGCGAGAGAGTGGGATTGTATCGGAATGAACAAGGGGTTTTTGCTTGCCTGGGACTTCTGAAGATAGTATAGTTCTTCATCGGTGTCATCGAACTCATCGTCGAAACCACGTCTACTGAGAGGGGACAAATACCGGCAACAGAGAGGAAACACAATCAATGCAATGCAACAATATGATGCATGAATGTGACATGGCAATATGTTGTGATTTGAGCTAATGCAGCTAGCAACAAGTGCAAGGGAGTCCATTTGAACCATGCAAACTCTAGTTTGAGCATTTAAAATGCCATTTGAATGTTTTCACTTATACAGCAGGTATAAGTTGCTCTTTCATGCATGAAAGTACTATAAATGGATAGATTGGATTTTTCTGATCATTTTTCATATATACTTGTTTGATTTGGAGTTACGGTTTAATTACTATGAATTTTTGAAGTTCAAATCATTTTCTGGATTTTCTGGTTATTTAAAATTAAACAAAATCCAGTAAATGATTTACTGCGTCAGCATGACATCACGCTGACGTCAGCGGTCAACGGAGCGGCCCAGGTCAAAACTGACCAGTGGGTCCCACGTGTTAATTACTAACTAAAATATCCTAATTTAATTAGCACTAATCCTAGATTAATTAGTAGGGACGGGCCCGCGTGTCAGTGAGTCAGGGGAAAGTCAAACTGGGTCAACCCGGGTTAAACTCGCCGGAGTTGACCCGGGGCTCATCGCCGGCAAGGCCAGGGACGGCGGGAGGTGCGGGTTTCGCTCTCCCGGCGCCCAAACGAGCGGCGGAGGGCACCCGCGGGGAGCTGGAGCTCTCCCGCATCCAGCACAGCAAGCAGCGGCGGCTAGGGAGGCCGGAGCTTGTCGGAAACGAGCTCGGGGCGGCGGCCGGCGATCGGGCGCAAGTGGCACAGCGGCTACGGCGTGCGAGAGGAAAAACAGAAGGAGGGAGAAGAGTCAGTGGCTCACGGCGGTTGCGACGGTGGCCTCGGGGAGCTCGGGGAGGGGCTGGTGACGGCAGGAGGTCGCCGGCGATCTCGGCGACCCGAGGAAGAAGAGGATGTCGGGGGCGGAGCTTCGGGGTCTTCCAGTCGTGTGGCTCAGTGAGGGGGCTGGCGACGAGGTGCAGGAGCTCGGGATCAGCTCGGGGCATCGTCGGGACGACGGTGGTCGCGGCAACGGCGAACGGCGGCGATGGGCGTGTTCGGTGGCGTCGTATGGAGAGAGCAGAGGAGGGAGAGAGGTCCAGGGAGAGAGGAGAGGGGTGCAGGGGGTCCCGAGCGGCGCCGAGGAGGGCTTCGAGGCGCCTCGGTGAGGCAGGCCGCAGGGAGGAGGCGTGGCGCCACGCGCGCGCGTGCGCTGTCCTGCCTCTGCCTACTGGCAGAGGTTAGGGATGACTGGCATCGGCAGGTGGTGGGCTGAGCCAGCCGGCTTGCTGGGCCGCCAGGTGAGCATCAGGTAAGGCCCAGGTAAAACCCTTTCCCCTTTTGTTTCTGTTTTCTATTTCTGACATTTGTTTTAATTTGGTTTTTTTGAACCAAAACAACTTATTTTCTTCTGAAAATTATTGTAGGAACTAGTTGGATTGTTCCAAAGCCCCACACTAAAAATCAGAATTATTGGACATATATTAAATATATAACTAATATAAATCTAATGCAAATAGTTATTCAATTGATTTCAAATGCCCAAAATAAATATTTCTAAGACTCCAAAAATATTGGTTTGAATTTTAGCTCTTGCCAATATTTCCAGGGATTAGCAGGAACATTTTATTGGGCTCATTTGGAAATATTTTAATGTTGATCATTTTTTTAAAAGATTTCTGAGGCTTGAGAATTCCCTCAATTCAATTTCCTTCAACTTAGGATGATGCCTGGATGCATATGCAATGACAAGCAAAGGCCAAAGCTAGGGCTGTGACAACTCACCCCCACTAAACAAGAATCTCGTCCCGAGATTGAAAACGTGTGGTAAGAAGACAGAGGGGACACGAAGCTAGTACAAACTTCACGATCTAGGATGCACTTCTTAAGAACGTTGATTCGATCATCATCTTTGTCTCGACATCTTGGTTTGAGAACTCCATCTAACATGACAGCAAGAAGAAAGGAAAACACTAGAAGAATCGATCTTCTCAAAGATCGAGCAACTCAGGATCAACTCATGGAGTGAGACAAAAGAACGTCTCTTGAGCTGAGACACAAGACACACATCATAGGTGAAAGGAAAACAGATGGTGATTGCTCAATTTGGTAGGCAACAATTCCATGCTGGAGAAGATGGTGCATGGTTTCAAAGTAGCGGAGAGATAATTGTCATGATCCCATAACACGGCACCATCGAGGAGGTGACTCGTAAAATTATTCCCTTAACTGGCAAAAAGAATTACTTTTGATCCATAGATCATTGAAACTCTCTATACCAGCCTAAGGCAATTCTCATACGATCGTTTGAAGGAGTTCAAAGAAATGGCTTGCTTAGACTAGAATGGATGATGTGGACTACCTTGTTGAAGACAACGCAAGGGTTGATTTTGCTTGCGCGTGCTCTCAAGAACTTGAGCATTTCCATATTCATCAAGGTTCTACCAACATCCGTGTCAAGGATCTTGGCAACACAACATACCACCATGACGAATAGTGATGGACGATGCAGATGCAAAGGAAGATAACACCTTCTCAGATTTCACCTTAGCGAGGCCAAGGAAACAAAATCTGGATGATCGACCGAGAGACATTTAGCACTCCGCTTCTAATGTTCCCCTTGATGTGCTAGCGTAACCCATTAACAGATATGGTTTGATATCTAGAACATCAAGTAAAAGGTCAGACTTCGGGAGCACAGGAATCCACAAGGAATAACTATGGAAGTAAATCCTGCGAGATCCTTATGGGGAGGTGGCCAGCTTTCTCAATCAAGATACTACAATAATAAGTCTTCCGGTTGGGTGTGTTGGCCACAACATCCACTTTACCGGGTTACAGGGAGACCAATATTATAGTTCTTGAGGGACGTTCCAACCATCATATCTACCTGAGATTCAGATCTGGCTGGTGTCAGGATAATCCAGACTCATCAAGTATAGAAAAAAATGAGAGTTTGCAACACAATTTGATGAGATGACGTTGCGAGATTCTCGGGGAATGAACTACAATAGCAAGCTCCAAAACATGAGCTGGTTCTGCTACAAACCTGTGAACACGCTATCCAATACAAGCATGACCACGTAGTAGTCTTATAATAAAACACTACCGGGTTCAGGTGGGGAACCATCATCGAGGATATCGAAGTCTTTACGCGCGCTAGACTTCTTTCCCTTGAACAAGTCAATCAGTGGCTTGGGTGCTAGGAATTCATATGGAACGAAGATGATCAGTCTAACATACCACAGAATTCTTTGCACGTGAATGGCTGACTTGGGATGATTCCAGAGGAAGCAAAAACAAGCTTTCTCGAATTCATGGCGACAGCTTGCATCGATTGCATGTGAACTTAGAGGAAGTCACTACTTTCATCCAAACATATGCTTCATGAACAGAACATGAGGGCATTGTTTACAAAGTTACCAACACTAGCTTAATGTTTATCACGAATCATGGGGGAGACAAGATGCTACTGATGAGCTCAACAACAACTCATTAGAATTTCCATATCACTGGACTTCCACCATTATGTGAACAATGTGATAGTATTGGTCAGACCAAAAAAATGTAATGGTGTATGCTCGAGGAATCAACCACGAGTAAGACAACATTACAAACATCGTTGGTTCTGATTTGACTTGACGATAGCCCATACTCAAGTCAAAGTTTTGACAAGGCAATAGATCCAACAACTGATCACGAGGACCAATTGGTGAAGATATCATCTTTCTTCAACACACACACAAAAGGATATCCCTTAAAATGAACTAAGTCAGACAAGTTTTTATCTTCCAACTCTCCAAGTTGTTGTTTAGCTTAACCAACTAGCTCAGGGGTATCCAACATAGGTTCTTGGAGAAGGGGTGGTTTATAAGAAAACAAACTTGATCACGAACTCAACACAGCGGTCAGGTGACAACCTGGTAATACTTCCGAGAAGATGTTCGGAACATCACGAACCACCGATATGTTACTAAGCTCGAGAACAATCTTGCTTTTCAGAGCAAGACGATATGATCAAATAAGCAAGGGATTGGATAATCCTAACTCATTGATCGAGGAGTGCACCGGAAATAAGGACAAGGTAGCACAATCTATTTTAGAATGATGATTCAATAACCAACACGCTAAGAATGATATTAGTGTCCATTAACTACCAAGCAACATGGTTGCTAGGAGTATTGATTTCATACATCATGGTTCACTTGCCGGCATTCCGGTTATAACAACACGAGGACCGAGGAATGAATGATGATGGTGAGAAGTATTACTGCATCAAGAATTCATAAGAGGTGGTGCAACTCTCATGACACACTTGACATAAAGATGGTAACACTCCAAGGTACAGCAGAGCAAAAGCTGGATTGGCATTTTGATCCGCGAAATACAATTGCTTTGACCCAATCCTAGATATGGATGAGGTTCTAGAGTTTGTTTCTCCTAGTCATTCTGAAATAGGATGGCTTGACGGAGCACTAGAGTAATAGGCATCGACAAACACGATTGCCAACTACTCCTTACTATCAATTGATCGATGAGGGCCAGAAAACAACTAAAGAGGGACAACTCAAAAGAACATATAACTTTCTGAGTTGGGAATGCATGGATTAGTATGTCGAGCAAAGCTCAGCATTTCTTCCGGATAACCCATGCAGAAGGTAGAATTGGCAGAGTCACAATAGAATGGAGAACTCATCACAAGCACTCTGGTTGTGATCTTTTGGTTCAAGGAACTTCTGCCATAGTGGTTCATGGTATTGGAAGAACGAGATACCACAAACCTCGAGGACTATCACAAAGTTACTAATATCCTAAAGGAACAAGCAAACACTACCAACAGGAGGTGAGTGGGGTGAATCTCGGGTTCAAAACCCAGGAATAGAATGCCAACTACTAAATGGCATCACGGGATGCTTTCGAGGATAATGACCAGAATCATCACACTTGGAATACAAAACATTGCTAGATTGCCAGGTGACTCCCTAAAACACCTGGGGTCATAATAATAGCTCCAACCTATACGTCGAGGCAACAGAGTACCTCAATAGACCGATTAGCGTGGTTAAACTGGCCCAAAAGGACATCGGGAACTGGGAGGAAGGATTTTCAAATGCATCAGATTATTTTAGAAACCTGGGATGACTTGGACAGCATAACGGCTGTAAATGCTCAAAATGATTTGAGACATCCTGCAAAAAATGGTGGCATAACCACTCAACATCACAATATCAAGGTTCTGAGGCCAGCTATGAACATACGGAAGTAGTAGGAACTGAATTGAGGCTTGAACTCAACAATCCTAGGCAACTATGGTTTAGTAACACGTCATCCTGAGAGATAGAAGAGAAGCCTAGTTCTTAATCCCCGTAGAAGAGAAGAGGATGACTCAGATCAGAAGGACATAGGGTATAAGGAGTAAAAAGAGCCTTACGTTCCCTTCCACAATCAATTCCCTTATATAACTAAAGCATTCCTAGACCCGACTTCGACCAGTTTGGCTTGGTAATCCTACAGGCAGTCAGGCTCTGATACCAACACTGTCAGGACCCCGATCCTAAGTCACACCGATCTAGCATGTAACACATCATATCTCTTTGCGGCCTCACGCACGGTATTCCCACGGGTGCCACCTTACCTATATCATAGTGTCGCTAGCATCCATATGACAAATAACCCGGGCCGACATGGCTAGTCGTGAACCCAAAGCAGCACTAACCCATGGGGACACGCATACATGAATCAACCTCGAGCATGTCGGTCAACAACGTGTGAATCCAGGCTGTAGCACTGGGCTAATAGGACTCCGGTAACCCGGGCTGTAGCATGCTAGGCAGGACTCCGGATGTCACCGCGTGACATTTCTCCGAAGGGACAGACACAGGAACGAAGTGAAGCACATGCCGGCCAGTCAAGTGTCCTGAGCAGTAGTGTTGGGCTAGTAGGACTCCGGTGAACCGGGCTGTAGCGGACTACTATGGCTTAAGGAAGCACTAGACTACATTTCCCCATAAGAGAGGCTGCCAAGGATAAACAACTAGATTGTCGGATCCCACACATACCAAGCATTTCAATCATACACACAATATGCTCGATATGGGTAAATACAACATGGCATCACAACAAGACTCTATGACTCAAGTATTTATTCATTAGGCTCCGAGGAGCGAGATATTACAAACATGGGTCTCACGACCCAACATTCAGAGCATACAAGTCAAAACACATACGGAAGCTTAACATGTCTGAGTACAGACATCTACAAATGAAAAAGGCTGAGAAGCCTGACTATCTACCAGATCCTGCCGAGGGCACAAGATCGTAGCTGAGGTAACAAGCTAAACGTCGAAGTCCACACGGAACCACTAGCGAGACTGATGTCTCTCTGCAAAATATAAAATAGGCAAACGTGAGTACAAATGTACCCAGCAAGACTTACATCAGAACTATCTACATATGCATCGGTATCAACAAAGGGGGTGGTGGAGTATAACTGCAGCAAGCCAGCTTTGACTCGGTGGCTATCCTGAACTACGACTGCTAGTACCTCTTTGAGGTGGCGCACACGAGTCCACATATTCACCATACCAATACACCACTATGGATCCGCTCCTGTCTTCCTACGAGAACGCCATCCATAGCACTCACGCTTATCTTGCGCATTTTAGAGTATCCACTTCCACTTGTCTATGAACTATGCAAGGGGTCCAAGTTTCCATATCCGAGGAATCCGGCTATTCGAATAGATAATGATAACCCTGCAGGGTTGTACTTCTTCACACACGCTCTCGCCAATTATCGCCCTGTACACGTCATGTACCTCAGCAACCTTCAAGCCGAAGCCGGGCGAGGCAGTCGGCCACGACCTGACAAACCACACAAGTCTCTAGTCCAGGTTTATCGCCTATTCGGGTTCCATCTGCAAGGAGATCCGACCGGGGTGTCGCTCACGGCCCCAAACGATGTGAGCAGGGTTCCCAAGCCCACCAACCGGGTGCCACTTGGTACACCGTGCCACTGTGCCTAGTCTGTCCCAACCCCACCTATACCGGGTGCCACTTGGTAGACTACTAACACTACCTACAAACACCAGAAACTAGTTGCAACTCCTGGACATATATCGAGTTGTTTAATAAGTCGAGAGGGGTCGAGTTACCGGAACCCAATGTGTGGTAGTAACTGTTCATGGATCACAGACACAGAACTCAGTTCATGAGGACGGCTGCAATGAGACATCCCACCGTGTACTCCTACATGGCCTCTCACCGCTACCTTTACCAAATCGTGTTCACACACTTAGCTCTCAACAGTAGGACATGTTCACAACTTCCCAATTCATCCCCGACGAATCGGGCCTGACACAACTCTAAGCAATAGCAGGCATGACAAACAAGCATGAATGAGTAGGCACATCAGGGCTCAAACAACTCCTACTCATGCTAGTGGGTTTCATCTATTTACTGTGGCAATGACAGGTCATGCAGAGGAAAAGGGGTTCAACTACCGCAAACATGTAACAGTTGAATCGTTGTTGTCCTAATGCAGTAAAAGAGAGCAGGAGCGAGAGAGTGGGATTGTATCGGAATGAACAAGGGTTTTTTTCTTGCCTGGCACTTCTGAAGATAGTATAGTTCTTCATCGGTGTCATCGAACTCATCGTCGAAACCACGTCTACTGAGAGGGGACAAATACCGGCAACAGAGAGGAAACACAATCAATGCAATGCAACAATATGATGCATGAATGTGACATGGCAATATGTTGTGATTTGAGCTAATGCAGCTAGCAACAAGTGCAAGGGAGTCCATTTGAACCATGCAAACTCTAGTTTGAGCATTTAAAATACCATTTGAATGTTTTCACTTATACAGCAGGTATAAGTTGGGTTTGCATGCATCAAAGTACTATAAATGGATAGATTGGATTTTTCTGATAATTTTTCATATATAACTTGTTTGATTTGGAGTTACGGTTGAATTACTATGAATTTTTGAAGTTCTAATCATTTCCTGGATTTTCTGGTTATTTAGAATTAAACAAAATCCAGTAAATATTTACTGCGTCATCATGACATCACGCTGACGTCAGCATGACATCATGTTGACGTCAGCGGTCAACGGAGCGGCCCAGGTCAAAACTGACCAGTGGGTCCCACGTGTTAGTTACTAACTAAACTATCCTAATTTAATTAGCACTAATCCTAGATTAATTAGTAGGGACGGGCCCGCGTGTCAGTGAGACGGCTGGAAAGTCAAACTGGGTCAACCCGGGTCAAACTCGCCGGAGTTGACCCAGGGCTCGTCGCCGGCAAGGCCAGGGACGGCGGAGAGGTGCGGGTTTCGCTCTCCCGACGCCCAAACGAGCGGCGGAGGGCACCCGCGGGGAGCTGGAGCTCTCCCGCATCCAGCATAGCAAGCAGCAGCGGCTAGGGAGGCCGGAGCTCGTCGGAAACGAGCTCGGGGCGGCGGCCGGCGATCGGGCTCAAGTGGCGCAGCGGCTACGGCGTGCGAGAGGAAAAACGAAGGGAGGAAGAAGAGTCAGTGGCTCATGGCGGTTGCGACGGTGGCCTCGGGGAGCTCGGGGAGGGGCTGGTGACGGCAGGAGGTCGCCGGCGATCTCGGCGACCCGAGGAAGAAGAAGATGTCGGGGGCGGAGCTTCGGGGTCTTCCAGACGTGTGGCTCGGTCAGGGGGCTGGCGACGAGGTGCAGGAGCTCGGGAGCAGCTCGGGGCATCGTTGGGACGGCGGTGGTCGCGGCAACGGCAAACAACGGCGATTGGCGTGTTCGGTGGCGTCGTATGGAGAGAGCAGAGGAGGGAGAGAGGTCCAGGGAGAGAGGAGAGGGGTGCAGGGGATCCCGAGCGGCGCTGAGGAGGGCTTCGAGGCGCCTCGGTGAGGCAGGCGGGTAGGGAGGAGGCGTGGCGCCTCGCGCGCGCGTGCGCTGTCCCGCCTCTGCCTACTGGCAGAGGTTAGGGATGACTGGCATCGGCAGGTGGTGGGCTGGGCCAGCCGGCTTGCTGGGCCGCCAGGTGAGCATCAGGTAAGGCCCAGGTAAAACCCTTTCCCCTTTTGTTTTTGTTTTCTATTTCTGACATTTGTTTTAATTTGGTTTTTTGAACCAAAACAACTTATTTTATTCTAAAAATTATTGTAGGAGCTAGTTGGATTGTTCCAAAGCCCCACACTAAAAATCAGAATTATTGGACATATATTAAATATATAACTAATATAAATCCAATGCAAGTCGTTATTCAATTAATTTCAAATGCCCAAAATAAATATTTCTCAGACTCCAAAAATATTGGTTTGAATTTTAGCTCTTGCCACAAGCAAAGGCCAAAGCTAGGGATGTGACAACGTCACTGAAGAGATGGATCCTGTGTGGATCCGACGCTTGTTACCTTTGAAGACTGTGCATCTTTCAAACGGTTAGGCGTCATGGTCTAGAGCATCCAAGAGGAAATTGTGGATCATGGAGTGACCAAGTTTATGAAGGTTTGGAAGTCACCTGAAGACTTACCACGAGTGATTGAGCGAGGTCTGTGTGACCTTAGCTCAAGGAGAATACGGTGATGACTGTGTGTCCTCAGGTTTAAATACCTAGCCGCTCCAACCAGACGTACAACTGTCACAGCAGTTGGAACTGGTCTACCAAATCATTGTCTTCACCAAGCCTACTTGTTCTATTTTCTCAACTCTTCCAATTCCTCATGACTGTGGTGTGTGCTTGTTCATATATGTTTGAAGACTTTGAATGAAGACTTTCTCAATTTCCTCAGTTCAATTTCTTCAGTCTGCTTGTCTTCATCCTGATTATCTTGTGCTTACGCTTCCTGTACTCTGTGTCTGTTTTCGTTTCATCATGATGTCCATGTTTATGTTATGTCATCTATGCATCTGAGTACTTATTCCACTGCAAGTAGTTCTTCGCCTAGGAATTTCCTCACACTGAAATTAACGAAGAAGAAGAAAAATAATGAGAGGAAAAAGGAAATAAGAAGAGGAAGAAAGGAGAAGAAGAGGGGAGAGGAAGAAGAGGAGAAATAAAGAAGAAGAAGAAAAAAGAAGAGGATAAGAAGAAAGGAATAGAGGAGAAGAAGAGAAAATAGAATATTCTATTTTCTCTTCTTCTCCTCTATTCCTTTCTTCTTCTCCTCTTTTTTTCTTCTTTTTTTTCTTCGATCTTCTCCTCTAGCTATTCCTTTTTCTTCTCCTCTTTTTATTTCTTCTTCGTTTTCTTATGTTTTATCGGGTCTGTCGTCATCGATATACGTACCCCTCCCGATAACTTCAACACGTGGGGGCGGGTCGATATACCCCCTCCCCGATAACATTATTTTCTCTTGTATGTATCTCATCGTTGTCCATATTACCCCCTCCCGGTAACTTCAACACGAGGGGGGGTCGATATATATACCCCCTCCCAATAACTTCAACACGTGGGGGGGGGGTCGATATACCCGCTCCCCGATAACATTATTTTCCCATGTATGTATCTCATCATCGTCGATATTACCCCCTCCCGGTAACTTCAACACGAGGGGGGGTCGATATATATACCCCCTCCCGATAACTTCAACACGTGGGGGGGGGGGTCGATATACCCGCTCCCCGATAACATTATTTTCCCGTGTATGTATCTCATCGTTGTCGATATTACCCCCTCCCGATAACTTCAACACGTGGGGGGGTCGATATATGTACCCCCTCCCCGATAATATTATTTTCCCATGTATGTATCTCATCGTTGTCGATATTACCCACTCCCGGATAACTTCGACAGTGAAAACTCTTGAGGAGTACACCCAAACTAATATATCCACGTGCTGTCATGCTTGTGTAATAATTGCCATGTTGTAATATATATTTGCAGAAACAATATGGAGCACGGACGAGACTAGGAAGAAGAAGAAGAGAGGTTGCGGGACATAATCTTAGACGGAGGTGATGTCATGTCGTGTTTTTATTAACGACAATGATGGTCTGGCAGAACAGCAGGGTGAAGAAGCATGTCCGGAAGAACAACAAGGTGAAGAAGCAGGTCCGGAAGAACACGGTGACGGCTCCGTTGACCGAACAGAGTCCGGTCAGGTAAATATATTAGTTGAGCCTATGCTGAGACTAGCTAATTGATGCATTCATTGTTTTGGTACGTACACATATTAATTAACTCTCGTCTTTCTTTCTTTTCTAGCCCTCCGGATCGAGCACAACTTCGGTAAAGAGACGAGGCCCAAAGAAAAAGTTGCGCGAGGATGAAAGGTTTGAGATCACAGCAATCGGGCGCGACGGCCTACCGATTGAAACCATCCGGACGAAGGATGCATTTACTGCTCAGTGCGGGGTTCTTGTTAGGGACAAGATCCCGATCAGCATCCACCAATGGTTTAAGCCGGCTGAAGAAGACCCTGAGGTGTCTTTTGTCAATGATATGCAGAAAGATGATCTTTGGAAGGAGCTGAAGCCAAATTTCACCCTACCGCCAGAGGAGGATCCGGACAAGCCGGTTATAGAGCAATTAATTAAGTCTGCTCCTCTTAAGAAGATGGCAGTGCTATTCAGGAGGTGGAAGAATGAGCTGAAAGGGTTTGACGACAAAAAAGAGACACCAGAATTCAAGGGCAAATATGAGAAGATCAGAGATCAATGGCCCACATTTGTGGCCCACAAGACATCGGTAAGAGTAAGAAGATGCCGGAGACAAACAAGAAAAGTGCTGCGAAGAAGATGCTTCACCATCGCACGGGGTCAGGTGGCTACCTCAAAGCCCGGTCTAAGTGGGCAAAGGCTGAGACTGATCTGCTTGATAAAGAGATCGAACCAGAGACAATGAACTGGCCAGACCGTTGCCGGACTTGGTTCTTCGGGGCTGGCAGATCCTTGGACCCTGTAACAGGGAAGTGCATTTGGACGGACGAGCAACTTGACATACCCTTGAAGAAGCTTCGGTACTATATCGATGCAGCGCAGAAAGGGACGTTCCTTCCAGACAGAGAGAACGACGAGCTCACAAAGGCCCTCAGAAATCCTGAGCACCCTGGACGGACACGAGGCACGCCAGGCTCCATTCCGTGGAAAGCTGGGTTTCCGAACGCAGGTGGTTACAAAAGCCATGAGAGGAGGAAGAAAGTGCAGCAGACCGAACTGCAGGCGCTGCACACAAGGGTACAAGCGATAGAGGAACGAGAAGCAAATCACAGCAAACGACTTGCCGAAGCTTCCCCTGAAGCTACCCCGCCATCTTAGCGGAGAAGCAGCGTGGCTTCCACCGAGCTGCTTTAGCCGGAACATGTCTTGACGGCTCCTGCCAGCTATCCCGTGGATGCTATCACGGAGTCTCAACATTGCCACCGTATGGCACAATGGATTAATATGAAGGTCAAGGCGGCTGTTGGCTCTGTTTTTCCTAATGAACCCGGCGCAACTTTTCACTGCCGGCCGATTCTAGAAGGATATGCTAAGGTGATGGTGGATGAAATAACGGAGGGATTTGAGGACCTTCCGCTTGACCACCCTACTTGAGAAGGGGAGACTCGGCTGGGTTCTTCTCTGAAGACTCCATGCCTATGGCGGAAGGAGCTCATCAACCTTTCGAACTGGACGCCTCCGCCTCCTCCTCCTCCAACGGCGAGTCAGGGCACTCCGCCTCCTCCACCGCCATCTCCTCCAGCGAGTGACGATCAGGGCCCTCGGCCAGCTCCTTCTCCGGCGCGTGGCGGCACTCCGCCTCCTTCTCCGACTGCGCCGGCGCGCCCGAGCAGCCAGCCTCCTCCTTCTCCACCTCGTCAGCAAGGGCGGAAGAGACCCGCCGCCGCTCTGGCAGCTGCTCCGGCGCATCGTATTCCTTCTCCTCCGCCTCGTAAGCAAGTAAAGAAGACAGCCGCTCCGTCTGTTCGGCCGGCGTCTAGCAGTACAGCCAGAGGCGGGAGGACATACACATTCGGTCCTTCTATAAAGACTCCAGAGAAGTTACCATATGAGAGGACCCTGGAGGAGAACACGAAGATCGTGCGAATAGACATCCACCTCCGGAGGCTGGTTTCAAGGGTTGAAAGCAAAGAGACATCCACCTCCGGAGGAGAAGGTACATCCGGTGAAAGTGAAGCGCACTCTGGCTGCCCTGGCAAAACCACCCAAGTCTCCACCGAAAGGCAACTATGAGCGCATTATTGGAAGACATGGGCCGAAGCAGAACGGTCGGGAAGTACAGTCAGTGATCAAAGGATGAAAGAACGATGAGCAGATGGGAAACAAATTACCCAGCTCGGCGAACAAGGGAATCAATCGTGCCCCCCGCTCAAGGTGCCTAGCGACATCGTCGATCCGAGGATGGTGCCCGGTTATAGCAATCTTGAAGATTACCTGCCCGATGATGTACATTATGACTTCATGAATGTGCAGATACACATATACGAGTACGGGAAGCCTCTCATCAAAGATTAAAAATCTCTAACAACGATGATGCAAAGATTGCATGATTGGTACTTGAAAATCTGCAGAGAGTCTGGGGGGAGGAGTACTTTGTATGTGAGAGTTAAACCGGAGCATGACCTCGTTGGAATTGATCTGTTGCCTATTCCATTTGAGGAGTTCTATCAGTTTTTCAATAAATTGGCCCTCGATAAAGCAACGGTCACCTGCTACTGTCTGTAAGTACTACTACTTATGTCATTAAGTCTCCCTATATAGCTCACCTCTTTCATTGCATGTATTTATAATTATCCTCACTATATTAATTATGCAGATTGAAGATCGCCGAATTGAAGAAAAGACAAGTCGGTGATATTGGGTTCATTAACAGATATATCATAGATGCAATTGAGGTTGAACATCGTCCCGCAGATACCGAGGCCAACTTGCTACGATCATTCAAAATAAATGAACACAAAGATATAATACTCTTTCCTTACAACTTCAAATGAGTGTTACTGTCTTGTGCATATTCGGTTTCCCTTATATATTAGTCCAGGTTATAGTAATGTAATTGATGAGTTATGCATGCGTGCGCAGGTACCACTATATTCTCCTAGAGATTAGGGTTGAGCAAGGAGTAGTAACACTCTTGGACTCTAGACGAAAAGATCCCCAGGAGTATGCGGACATGACTCAAATGCTCGAGAAGTAAGTTAAATCGATCATTATCCACCATATCAGCAACTTTGTTCATTTCTGATATCAAGTAATTGTTTTCTTTGTCTGGCAGGGTTTGGAGAAAATTCACCAGAAAAGCTCCGGGACTGCCGAAGGAGCTGGAATTTAGACACCCGAAAGTAAGTACTATAGTAGCATGTTCCACGCATCTCCTAGTGATTCAAGCGCTAGTTTCATCAATACCATTTGGCATACTTTGCTTATCAGTTTGATTGACCTCTATTTCTTGTAAAGTGGTTGTGGCAGGACCAAGGGAATGATTTCTGTGGATACTACATTTGCGAGTCCATCCGCCACACGACCTGTGAGCGGGGCGGGTACTCTAACGAACAATATGAAGTGAGTAAGAAATAATATTCACAATTTTAGTTTATTACCATCATTTGTGTTGAGTGTCATTCATTCATATATATATATATATGTATTGACCCCCTTCTTCAAATTAGATGTTTCGGCAGCGGGATGAAATCCTAGCACCAGATCGCATGCGAGCAATTCAAGAGGAAATGGCGTCATTCTTTCTTGACCACGTGATCGCTGAAGACGGAGAATACTATGTGGACCATGCGTCCGTAATTTATGAGATTGTATTTGTAAGAGATAATTATTGTATATATGTAGCCCGTAGTGTCGGATAGATATACGAGAACTTGTTGTTCGACCAATCTCTCGGAGAAGGAGAGGTGGTCGATATCACTTCTCTCGGTATGCATATATGTTCATGACGATCTTCTATTTCCTTCGTTTGCTTACTAGCTAGCTAGCGTGTCTAGTCCTCTCTATACGTATGTATAGTACGTAGCGTCGACCAACCACGGACATAAGAGAGGACACTTCTCTCTATTAATTATCTAGCTAACACAATATATGAAATACCTAAATTAACCCCCCAAAACCCCCAACCCCCCCCCCCCCTAAAAAAAACCCCAGCCACAGAAATGCTGACGCGTGGATGCCTATTGGTTCCGGTTGGTGCCACCAACCGGGACCAAAGGCCCTCCTGCCTGGGCTCAGCGCGCAGGCCACATGGAGGCCCATCTTTCCCGGTTCTGGTTAGAACCGGGACTAAAGAGTCAGGGCATTAGTAACGACCCTTTAGTCCCGGTTCAAGAACCGGGACAAAAGGCCCTTACAAACCAGGACAATAGGACCGTTTTCTACTAGTGAATCCCTGTTGGTGTGTCGGTGTCAAAACCGGCGGATCTCGGGTAGGGGGTCCTGATCTGTGCGTCAAGGTCGGATGGTAACAGGAGACAAGGGACACTTTATTTTACCCAGGTTCGGGCCCTCTCGATGGAGGTAAAACCCTACTCCTGCTAGATTAATATTGATGATATGGGTAGTACAAGAGTAGATCTACCACGAGATCAAGGAGGCTAAACCCTAGAAGCTAGCCTATAGGTATGATGATGGTTATGATGTGTTCGTCCTACGGACTACAACCCTCCGGTTTATATAGGCACCAGATAGGGTTAGGGTTACACAGAGTTGGTTACATTGGTAGGAGATCTTGAATATACGCACGCCTAGCTTGCCTTCCACGCCAAGGAAAGAACCTTCCGGACACGGGACGAAGTCTTCAATCTTGTATCTTCATAGTCCTGGAGTCCGGCTGAAGATATAGTTCGGCTATCCGAACACCCCCTAATCCAGGACTCCCTCAGTAGCCCCCGAACCAGGCTTCAATGACGTCGAGTCCAGCGCGCAAATTTGTCTTCGGCATTGCAAGGCGGGTTCCCCCTCCGAATCTTGTGTACCTGTATGAATAATGTCCATAGCGCTCCTCGGTCTCGGTGCCCAATAATTGCCGTCTTCCACGTGTTGAACGAATGCGAAAAGCCCAGGGGTGTTTTTATATTCACACCCTTGGTCATATAAACGAGCCGCCTATTTAACGGGATGGGGATCTAGATCCAAACTACATCTTCTTCTCCCCGCGAGTTATCATCAGAGCGTCTCCAGCAAAGGTCCATTCCAACATGGCCAGCCGTCGTAGCTCCTCCCCTCGCCCCTCCAGCCCCAAATCCGGAGACTGGGAGAGTTGCACCATCCCACACAGCGAGCTAGTGTCACTGCAGGCCAAAGGATTCCTTCCCCAAGCATATATGGTCCCGGTCCGACCCGGACTCGCCACCTACAACGGCGGCAAGCAAGCGGAGAGCACCCCCAATCCTTCTAAAGGAGAGCGGGTGTGCCTCGTTCCTTATTTATTAAGGGGTCTGGGATTTCCAATTCATCCATTCCTCCGCGGGCTTCTGGAGTTCTACGGCCTCCAGCTGCACAACCTCACGCCTGGCTCCGTGCAACATATTGCAAGCTTCGTTGCCCTTTGCGAGCTATTTTTAGGCGTCGAGGCTCATTTTGCGCTGTGGAAGAGGTTGTTCTGCTTGGTTCCCCGTTCTCAGAAGGGGTCTATATACCAAGTGGGCGGAGCCGAAATATGGCGCATCGCCGGGACCGGATACCTATCCGGAACCCCAAAGAAGGCGTCCGAGAACTGGCCTTCAGAATGGTTCTACATAGACGACGTCCCGCTGCCGGACCCTGTCCGGGTCGGCCTCCCTGAGTTCAGCATGGCTCCCTTAAAGAAACGCTTAAGTTGGCGTCCGCGGAGCTCTCAGAGAGAAAGCAACAGAGACGTTCTTTACCTGATGGGCCGGATAAGACTGTTGGCTCATTCCGGACTAACCATGATTGGAGTCATGGCCGCATGTATTATGCGGGGGGTGCAGCCGCTTCAATATAGGAGCCACCCCATGTGGGATTTCAACGGGGAGGATGACGCCACCCATTACGGCCGCAAGGGGCCAGACACAGCTGCCGCTCTAGTAAAGATTCTAACATCTTTGTACAAGGGAGAAAAGGAGGACTTCCTCCGCGTCAACCCGCGGGCCGGATTCACTATGTATGAACCTCCAAGTTGGGTAAGTGAACAATTGCACTTGTCCACTTATTTAATGCTCCCATGACTAGATACGTAACCTGGTGATTTCAATGCAGGAGCTTCGACAGGAGGTAAAGGATATCAACAGCTGCCCTCCACAGCCTGAGGACCCAGAACGGTCCCTCGATTCAGACTCCGAAGAGGATTCGGACATATCGGTGGAGCTCATCGACGGGGTGTTCCACCAGTTAAACAAAGATAATACCTTGGTGGCCATTACGGCTGATTATCCCGGGTTAAACCCGGCCTCCCCGGTGACAGAAACCGGAGTGTTTATTCCCGCAAGAGGGATTCCGTCCTTACATATTCCGGTGTTTCTGACGACAACCGTATTTTACAGGGGAGATTTCCGAGGAGGGAGGCCGAACCTGCGGCGGCTAGCCAACGAGGAGCCACCGGGCCCCGTGGTGTAAAAAGGGATGAAGTCCGGACTGAGAGTTCGGCACAAAGGTATAACGTGCCCTCTGTCTTCTTGGCGTTATTCTGTCAGGGCATGTTAACATCCGTACTGTTTCCAGGACGAAGAGGCCTCGCCGGACTATATCCAGAGGGGCCGCCAACCGCGCCTCTACCAGCCAGGCCCCAACGTCTTGTTCGGAGGCGGGGACAAACACCAGGCTTGCGCCGGACGCTCCTCCAACAGAGGACGCGTACCGGCTATCTGCCACAAATTCAGAAGTGGAGAGCGCCATGAACCATAGGCGTCGCCGGACAGTTCTACGCGACGCTTGTTTCTCCCGAGAGGCCTTAGACGCCTTCAATTCGGGAGATGCGTACCTTCATGCTGCTCAAGATGGTTTAGCCAGAGCCACGGAGTAGTATGTGAAAGACATACGGGTAAGAAAATTTAAATACATATATATACCAGTAGCCCCCGAGACTTGAAACAGTTAAACTAACTGATTTAAGGATCATATAATATGTAGGTTCTTACTGAGAAGAACACTGTGCTGTCCCAGGAGCTGGAAAAGTGCAAGGCCCAACTAGAGGCCGCACTAGCCGCAACAGGGGAGCCCAAAGGGACCCCCTCAGGTATGATATACTTTGAGAGATTAGTATTGTGCGGCTTATGTGCGAATCTGACAATTAATGTTACAGATGGTGCCGGACTAGATCCGGAGAGGCAACAACTCTTACGCCAGTTAAAGGCTGGCGAGAGTACGTTGACAAGGGTGAGGCGAGAGAAGAATGATCTTCAGGATGCCAACACCAAGCTGGATGTTGAACTGAAAGACGTTCGTGGCCAGCTATCTGACTCCACGAAGGAGAATCAGCGTCTTCGACGCGGCATATTTAGTAAGTGCTTGAGCGAACCCTTTGAAAAAAAGGGAGTTCGGCGAGGAAGACGAATAACAGAATTATGTCTGTAGGTACGCTCACAGGTCGTCCTGCAGAGGAGATGCCCGGTTCTACGGGTAACCTTCTCCCCGAACTCCTGCAACTGCACGAACGAATTCGACAGGCAATGCAAGGGGTGGCCCGGGCCTTATGGCCTACCCACTCCACGCCCGAGGGCCTTGGAGACCTTGCGGAGAAGCTGACGGGAGCTCGGGGGCGCATCCGGTTGTGGAAGATATCAGCCTGCCGACAAGGCGCGAGGGAGGCCTGTGCCATGGTGAAGACCCGCTTTACGAAGTCTGACCCCAATTACATGGACGAGGTCGGACCAGTGGGGCCTGACGGGAAGGTGATCCCTGTGAGCTTGGTGTATGGCCAGGTAGAGCTGGCCGCAAAGTATTCCCAGCAGGACTGTAAATTAGACAGCCTGTTAGATGGTATAGAGGAGGAATACGATCAGTCAAGATGACTATGTAATTTATAATTGACATGTGTAATGCCTTCTAGCCGGATTGTAGATCGTTTGTCGTTGCCGACCTTTTCGCTTCGACCTCGGGACCTGACGGTCCGGAGTGTGTCCGAATACCATAACGGCTATATAAAAGCTGGGGTATGCATGGAGACCAGGCGTAGGGGTCATTAGTGCTTTATCAGACAAGTGCCCAACTAGTTATGTTATATTACATGGTTAGTAAGAAACATCTTCCAGAGAGAATAGTTCCGTTAAGGGTTCCTTTCGCTGGGGTGGCGTGCCCTAAAGTGCACGTCCGGACTGCAAATGCAGAAGATCATCTGGGGGCATGTATAAAATAAAAAGGTTCATCTTTAGTTCACCGATCGAATATTCCCTTAAGAACGCTAGCTTTCGGCTTCACCCAGTCTGAGGTACACATCTGGCTTATCCGGCAGTAACAATCGCAGAGGTGCTCCCTTTACCGCCTAGCCGAACAATCGGGAACGTAGGGGTAAGCACAGGAGCCAGGCAACCCAGCTTGGCCAAAACTTAAGTCATATCGATGCATATAATGGCGAAGAAAAGGTGCATGCGGAAGTCTGACGCATGCGTCGGGTGTGAAACCCATATAGACAAGCTTCTGTTAAAGAAGCCCCCAGGTTTAAGGAGCGCGGATAGCGCGTCACATAATGAGCCTTTTAAGGGCTAGAAAAGAAAAGAGTAGTAGACAAAGTAAAAAAAGGTTTAAATGTAAATAATGGACAGAGGAAGGAGACAAACACAGAGTCCGGCGCTAGGCATAGAATCTTCGGAGACGTGTGGCGTTCCATGGGTTCGGCTCGAGTCGGTTGTCCGACGCATCTCGCAGGAGGTACCCTCCACCAGTTAGGACTTGGTCGATTATGAATGGACCTTCCCATTTGGGCTTGAGTTTGTTCTTTTGCTTATCCGGCAGGCGCAGAACTAGTTCACCAACGTTGTAATTTTTGGCCCGTACTTCTCTGCTTTGATATCTTCGATCTTGCTGTTGATAGAATCCGGAACGGGCCATAGCCACGTCACGCTCTTCCTCTAAGGCGTCCAGGTTGTCCTGCCGATCAAGCTCGGCTTCTCTTTCTTCGTACATGCGCACTCGAGGTGAGTCATGAATTATGTCGCAGGGCAGAATCGCCTTAGCGCCGTACGCCATAAAGAATGGCGTGAATCCGGTGGTACGATTTGGCGTGGTTCGCAGCCCCCAGAGTACGGAGTCGAGCTCCTCTACCCAGTGCATATCAGATTCCTTGAGGGACCGCACTAGTCTGGGTTTGATGCCGCTCATGATGAGACCATTTGCACGTTCGACCTGACCGTTAGTTTGTGGGTGATAGACAGAAGCGTAGTCGAGCTTAATGCCCATGTTTTTGCACCACAGCTTTACTTCATCAGAGGTGAACTTTGTGCCGTTATCTGTGATAATGCTGTGGGGGACAACATAACGGTGTACGAACCCGGATACGAAGTCTATCACAGGTCCGGATTCAGCCGTCTTGACAGGCTTGGCTTCTATGCATTTGGTGAATTCATCCACCATGACCAATAAGTATTTTTTCATGTGGGTTCCGCCTTTAAGGGGTCCCACCATATCGATCCCCCAGACCGCGAAAGGCCAAGTGATGGGGATAGTTCGGAGAGCGTTGGGTGGCATATGGCTTTGGTTGGCAAAGAGCTGGCAACCGACGCACCATTTGACTAGGTCCTGAGCGTCTGCTCTAGCCGTCGGCCAATAGAAGCCAGTACGGAAAGCCTTGCTTACAAGGGACCGAGTCGCGGCGTGATGGCCACCGAGTCCGGCATGAATTTCAGCCAACAGACTCCGCCCTTCCTCTTCGGAGATACACCTTTGAAGGACTCCTGTAGTGCTTTTCTTATATAACTCTCCCTCGTGGACTTTATAGGCTTTAGATCGCCGCACTATGCAGCGTGCCTCGTTTTGGTCCTCGGGGAGTTCCTGCCTAGTAAGGTAGGCTAGGAATGGTTCCATCCACGGGGCGATGACCGCCATTATTGCGTGGGCTGAGGGTGTAATTTCGGTGGCGGGGCCACCGATTATGTCTGATTGTTCGGCATTGGGTTGTGCGGTTATGCCCGGGCCATTATCCGAGGGTTCCCCCTCCCATGTTACGGACGGTTTGAATAATCTTTCTAAGAAGATGTTGGGGGGGGACTGCATCTCGTTTTGCTCCAATGCGTGCCAGGACGTCCGCTTCCTGATTATTTTCTCGGGCTATGTGATGGAACTCCAGTCCCTCGAACCGAGATGACATTTTTAGTACGGCATTGCGATAAGCTGCCATTTTTGGGTCTTTGGCGTCGAAGTCGCCATTTATTTGGGATATCGCGAGGTTTGAGTCCCCGCGTACTTCCAGGCGTTGAATGCCCATGGATACCGCTATCCGGAGGCCATGTAGAAGGGCCTCGTATTCGGCTGCATTGTTGGGGTCCGTGTACATAATTTGGAGTACATATTGGACTGTATCTCCTGTAGGGGACGTCAAAATGACGCCAGCCCCCAGTCCGGCCAGCATTTTGGAGCCGTCGAAATGCATGATCCAATTTGAGTACGTGCCGTACTCTTTAGGGAGTTCGGCCTCTGTCCATTCGGCGACGAAGTCGGCTAGGACTTGCGATTTAATTGCTCGCCGTGGCTTGTAGGTTATATCAAACGGGAGGAGCTCTATGGCCCATTTTGCTATCCGGCCTGTTGCATCGCGATTGTTGATAATATCGTTGAGTGGTACTTCTGAGGCTACTGTAATAGAACACTCTTGAAAGTAGTGTCGTAGCTTCCGGGATGCCATGAATACCGCATATGCGATTTTTTGATAATGCGGGTACCGTGATTTGCGTGGTGTGAGGACAGTGGACACGTAGTAAACCGGCCTTTGAAGGGGTAATTTATGTCCGTCCGTTATCCGTTCGACGACGAGTACTGCGCTAACAACTTGATGGGTTGCGGCAATGTACAATAGCATGGGTTCGCCGGTATTCGGCGCGGCCAGGACAGGGTTTGTTGCCAAGATGGCCTTTATTTCTTCGAGTCCGGCCGTGGCAGCGTCCGTCCACTCGAAGTGTTCGGTGCGCCTAAGGAGGCGGTAAAGGGGTAGTGCCTTTTCTCCCAAGCGGGAGATGAAGCGGCTTAAGGCTGCCACGCATCCGGTGAGTTTCTGAATTTGCTTGAGATCTTTTGGGACATCCAATTGTGACAGAGCTCGGATTTTAGCTGGATTTGCTTCAATTCCTCTGCCGGATACAATGAAGCCCAGGAGCTTTCCGGCTGGGACGCCGAAAACACATTTTTCCAGATTGAGCTTGATGTCGTATTTCCGCAGGTTGTCGAATGTAAGTCTCAAGTCGTCTACTAGAGATTCGACGTGTCTTGATTTAACGACCACATCATCTACGTACGCCTCCACTGTTTTGCCGATCTGTTTTGCCAAACATGTTTGAATCATGCGCTGATATGTCGCGCCGGCGTTTTTGAGCCCAAAGGGCATTGTGTTGAAGCAGAATGGGCCGTATGGCGTGATGAATGCTGTTGTAGCTTGGTCGGATTCTGCCATCTTTATTTGATGGTAACCGGAGTATGCGTCGAGGAAACACAGGGAATCGTGTCCTGCGGTGGCATCGATGATTTGATCAATTCGAGGGAGGGGAAAGGGAACCTTTGGGCAGGCCTTATTAAGGTCTTTGAAGTCGACACACAGGCGCCAGGATTTGTCCTTCTTTGGTACCATTACCAGGTTTGCTAGCCAGTCCGGGTGTTTGATATCTCTAATGAATCCGGCCTCCAATAATTTGGCTAGCTCCTCTCCCATGGCCTGTCTCTTTGGTTTGGAGAAACGCCGAAGGGTTTGTTTGACAGTTTTGAATCCTTTCTGGATATTTAAGCTGTGCTCGGCCAGCCTCCATGGGATTCCTGGCATATCTGAGGGATGCCAAGCGAAAATATCCCAGTTCTCTCGTAGGAACTCGCGCAGTGATGCGTTTACATCAGGGCTCAATTGTGCCCCGATGGAGGCTGTTTTATTCGGGTCCGTTGGGTGGACCTGGAATTTGACTATTTCGTCCGCTGGTTTGAAGGATGTGGATTCGCATCTCTTATCGAGTATCACATCATCCCTGCTAACCGTGGATCGCAGTGCCGTCAGCTCTTCGGCCGCTAAGTCTTCAGATAGTGCCTCGAGGGCCAATGCGGCTGTCTTGTTTTCGATGCGGAGTGCTATGTCCGGATCACTAGCGAGAGTGATAATTCCGTTTGGCCCAGGCATCTTAAGCTTCATGTACCCGTAATGGGGTATGGCTTGGAAAACTGTGAATGCCTCTCGTCCTAATATAGCGTAATATCCGCTTCTGAACGGGGCCACCTGGAACGTGATTTGTTCAGACTTGTAATTATTCGGCGTGCCGAATACCACATCTAGTGTGATCTTTCCGGTGCAGCGCGCTTCCTGACTGGGGATTATTCCTCTAAAGGTTGTGCTGCTTCGGTCAATGCGCTTCCAGTCTATTTCCATCTTTTGGAGGGTTTCCTCATAGATGAGGTTCAATCCGCTGCCTCCGTCCATAAGTACCTTTGCGAGGCGACAGCCGTCCACTATGGGACTGAGAACCAATGCGGCTGGCGCTCTGGCTGTTCGGAATTTAGGTTCGTCGCTTGCATTGAAGGTGATGGCAGTATTGCTCCATGGATTTATGGTCGCTACTTGGTAGACTTCGGCGAGGCTACGAAGTGTTCTTTTTCGCATGTTATTTGATGCGAAAGTCTTGGAGATTGTGAGAATGGTACTGAAATTCTTGGGCTGGTTTCCTTCGACCTCTGGATTTAGGAGGTTCTCGCCAATTTTCGCCACCTGCCGGAGTATCCAACATGCCCTGAGGCTGTGAGTTGGGGTGGCATCCTCTGTACTATGAATCTTGTAGGGTCCATCGAGCCACCTTTCTAGCACGGTTCCGTGCCCCCTAGAGGGTTTTGATTTTTTATTTAATCTGGGCGCTTTGCTGTAGTGCGCCCTTTTGATTCGGACGGGATTGCTATTCAAGGCCGGATTATCCCAAAATTTAATTTCGGTTTTCCGAGCACTTTCCATCGCGCAGTATTTTTGTACTATGGACGCCAAGTCAGCAAAGCGCGTAATATTACGACGACTTATGGCGTTGAGTATCCCCTTGTCCGTGCAGTTACTGCAGAAGATTGAAATCGCGTCTCCCTCGTGGCAGTCCTTTATCCTGTTCATAAGCACGAGGAATCTGGCCCAGTAATGATGTACTGTTTCTTCGGGCATCTGCTTGATTTGGAAGAGATCGCTTAAGATCGGACGGGCGGAATTCATTAGATCTGATACTTCGCCCGGTTTGCTGTTCGGAGGCCGAACGACCTCCGGATTCCGAGATCCGGAGTCCTGTATGTTTTCCGGTTTGCCTGGTTCCAAGCCCAGGTCTTGGGTTATATCCTCCCCTCCGTGGATATCCGGCATGGAGGGTTCCGGAATTCGGACGTAACTGGTCCTTAAGATTGATGAAGGGTCACCGCATTGTGTTTCCACCACAGCAACATGATGGGTGGCTTGGGGAGAGTTGATTTCCCTTAGATCGGGTTTAGGCCCAACCTGGTCGTAGTTTGTAGCGACCCCCAAGGCGGCGATGCGATCCAGGAGCTCGTTTATGGAGGAGAGCTCCACCGGATCTAGCTGCTCGGCCAATTCCGAGTTGACGCGAAGATTGTTTTCGATGACCCGAGAGGTCACCGTCGGCGTAATGGCCGAACGGGCGGTCATGAGAAAACCACCCAGCCGGAGGGGTTGGCCGATAGCCAAAGCTCCCTCAGTGACGGCGCCGTCTTTAAAGACGGGAAAAGGCATCCTTCCTGATCGCGACGGCACAGAGGAACTCTCAATGAAAGCACCAATGTCGGTGTCAAAACCGGCGGATCTCGGGTAGGGGGTCCCGATCTGTGCGTCAAGGTCGGATGGTAACAGGAGACAAGGGACACTTTATTTTACCCAGGTTCGGGCCCTCCCGATGGAGGTAAAAACCTACTCCTGCTAGATTAATATTGATGATATGGGTAGTACAAGAGTAGATCTACCACGAGATCAAGGAGGCTAAACCCTAGAAGCTAGCCTATGCGTATGATGATGGTTATGATGTGTTCGTCCTACGGACTACAACCCTCCGGTTTATATAGGCACCGGATAGGATTAGGGTTACGCAGAGTCGGTTACATTGGTAGGAGATCTTGAATATCCGCACGCCTAGCTTGCCTTCCATGCCAAGGAAAGAACCTTCCGGACACGGGACGAAGTCTTCAATCTTGTATCTTCATAGTCCTGGAGTCCGGCTGAAGATATAGTTCGGCTATCCGAACACCCCCTAATCCAGGACACCCTCAGTGTGATTGGCTGGTTTTTCGGGGGTGCCGTGTATTTGGCACGAGCGATCGAGTATTCGGTCCAAACTGGACGGGCCCGGAGTATTTCTCTTGAATGGCTTTTCCGCTGACCGGGTTTAGAGCCTCTGAATCCGGCATTAACTGTCGTATCCTCAGCATTGTCGCCGTTAATGCGACACTTGTGCTTGTTGCGACGCGACCTGCCATTGTTGTCCTTGGTATCCGAATTACCAGGGCTCTTGGTCATGTTATTACTACGAGCTAGCCAGTTGTCTTCTCCCGCACAAAAGCGGGTCATGAGTGTCGTGAGGGCTGCCATGGATTTCGGCTTTTCCTGTCCTAGGTGCCGGGCAAGACACTCGGCACGGATGTTATGTTTTAAGGCTACGAGGGCCTCTGCGTCCGGACAGTCGACGATTTGATTTTTGTTGGTTAGGAACCGTGTCCAGAATTGTCTGGCCGATTCCTCTGGCTGCTGAATTATGTGGCTTAGGTCATCGGCGTATGGTGGTCGCACATAGGTGCCCTGGAAATTGTCGAGGAATGCGGCTTCCAGGTCCTCCCAACAACCAATTGATTCTGCTGGCAGGCTATTAAGCCAATGCCGAGCTGGTCCATTAAGATTGAGTGGGAGGTATTTGATGGCGTGTAGATCATCGCCACGGGCCATGTGGATATGAAGGAGATAATCCTCGATCCATACCACAGGATCTGTTGTGCCATCATATGATTCAATGTTTACGGGTTTGAAACCCTCGGGGATTTGATGATCCATTACTTCATCTGTGAAGCATAGTGGGTGTGCGGCGCCTCTGTACTAGGCTATATCACGGCGTAGCTCCAATGAGCTTTGTCTGCTGTGTTCGGCCCAGCCGGATTTGCTGTATCCGGCGTGACGGTTATCATCTCGTGTAGTGGGGCGCCCACGCGATCCGTAGATCGATCTTGTTTGCCTTGCCTTGTCCTCCAACATATCGCGCAGGTCTAGCGCGTTTCCCCGTGCCTTGGTATTTTTTGAGCGACGCCGGGGTGCGGCTTGAGCGGAGGGCCGTGAGGCCTCTCTGTCGCGGCCACGAGGTGGTCGGTCAGCCGCATCTCCTCTGATCGGGGTAGCAGCCTGCGCTTTGGGTAGCTCTTGGAGGGGCATTCGAGTTCATATTCCTCGGCTGCAAGGACTTCAGTCCATCTGCCGGCTACCAAATCTTGATCCGCTCTAAGTTGTTGTTGTTTTTTCTTAAGGCTGCTCGCCATGGCCATAAGCCTGCGCTTAAAGCGCTCTTGTTCGGCGGGATCCTCAGGCACGACAAATTCGTTGTCGCCGAGGCTTGCCTCGTCTTCGGAGGGAGGCATGTAATTATCGTCCTCTCCCTCTCTGTCTGCCGCTCTCTCATGAGGGCTGGCTTCTCCATCCTCCTGTGCTGAATCCTGCTGGAGGGGGTTGTCTTCGGCACTGTCCGGGGTGTTGTTATCTCTCGTGCCGGAATCACCGTTTCTGCTTTGGCGGGACTTAGAGCGGCGCCGCTGACGACGGCGCTTGGGTTGCTTCTTGGAGTGGTCATCCCCCGTTGTTCCGTCGCCATTGCCTTCTTTGGGTGTATCCTCGATATATATGTCATATGACGAGGTGGCTTTCCAGTGCCCTATAGGCGTCGGTTCCTGTTTGTCTCCTACATCGTCGTCCATACCGTCGATGTCTTTGGAGTTGAAGTCTAGCCTGTCAGTTAGATCATCGACAGTGGCTACGAAGTGGGTGGTGGGTGGGCATCGAATTTCTTCGCCGTCCGTATCCCAATCATGTTGGCCATAATCCGGCCAGGACTGTCCTGACAAAGAGATAGACCTTAGTGAATTCAGAATATCGCCGAAGGGCGAGTGCTGAAAGATATCCGCGGCGGTGAATTCCATGATCGGTGCCCAATCGGATTCGATTGGCAGGGGCGCGGAGGGTTCAGAGTCCGGAGAAGAGTCCGGCACCTTGGAGTCACGGGCTTCACAGAGGATAAGGCTGGTGTTCGGCTCGATTGCCGCAGACATTGCAGCCCCCGAGGCGGTGTCCAGCCACCCGTCCTCGATTGGCGCAATCGGCTCTGAACTAAGGGTCGGAGCGGACACGGGTGCGGCCTGCAGGGCACTGTTCGGCGACAGAGCTAGATCATGCCCATCGTGACAGTGCGGCGCGCTTGGCTGTGGCTCGAATCCGTCGAAGATCAAGTCCCCGCGGATATCAGTCGTGTAGTTCAAACTTCCAAATCTGACCTGATGGCTAGGGCGTAGCTTTCGATCTGCTCCAGATGGCCAAGTGAGTTGGCCCGCAGTGCGAAGCCGCCGACTACGAAGATCTGTCCGGGGAGAAAAGTCTCACCCTGGATCGCATCGCTGTTGATGATCGGAGGAGCCATCGGGCCAAAAAGTGACGACACAGAGGAACTCTCAATGAAAGCACCAATGTCGGTGTCAAAACCGGCAGATCTCGGGTAGGGGGTCCCAAACTGTGAGTCTAGGCGGATGGTAACAGGAGACACGGGACACGATGTTTTTACCCAGGTTCGGGCGCTCTCAATGGAGGTAAAACCCTACTCCTGCTTGATTAATATTGATGATATGGGTAGTACAAGAGTAGATCGACCACGAGATCAGAGAGGCTAAACCCTAGAAGCTAGCCTATGGTATGATTGTTGTTCTGTCCTATGGACTAAAACCCTCCGGTTTATATAGACACTTGAGAGGGTTAGGGTTACACAGAGTCGGTTACAATGGGAGGAGATCTACATATCCGTATCGCCAAGCTTGCCTTCCACGCCAAGGAAAGTCCTATCCGGAGACGGGACGAAGTCTTCAATCTTGTGTCTTCATAGTCCAAGAGTCCGGGCAAGGGTTATAGTCCGGCTATTCGGACACCCCCTAATCCAGGACTCCCTCACCTTCGGAAACAGAAGAGATCGGGAGTTCCGCCGCCGCAAGCCTCTGTAGCCACCAAAAACCAATCGGGACCCTGTTCCAGCACCCTGCCGGAGGGGGATCCCTCACGGGTGGCCATCTTCATCATCCCGGCGCTCTCCATGACGAGGATGGAGTAGTTCACCCTCGGGGCTGAAGGTATGTACCAGTAGCTATGTGTTTGACCTCTCTCTCTCTCTCTCTCTCTCTCTCGTGTTCTTGAGGTGATACGATCTTGATGTACCGCGAGCTTTGCTATTGTAGTTGGATCTTATGATGTTTCTCCCCCTCTGCTCTCTTGTAATGGATTGAGTTTTCCCTTTGAAGTTATCTTATCGGATTGAGTCTTTAATGATTTGAGAACACTTGATGTATGTCTTGCGTGGGATAACCGTGGTGACAATGGGTTATTCTATTGATTCACTTGATGTATGTTTTGGTGATCAACTTGTGGGTTCCGCCCATGAACCTATGCATAGGGGTTGGCACACGTTTACGTCTTGACTCTCCGGTGGAAACTTTGGGGCACTCTTTTACGTTCTATGTGTTGGTTGAATAGATGTATCTGAGATTGTGTGATGCATATCGTATAATCATACCCACGGATACTTGAGGTGACATTGGAGTATCTAGGTGACATTAGGGTTTTGGTTGATGTGTGTCTTAAGGTGTTGTTTTACTACAAACTCTAGGGCTGTTTGTGACACTTATAGGAATAGCCCAATGGATTGATCGGAAAGCATAACTTTGAGGTGGTTTCGTACCCTACTATAATCTCTACGTTTGTTCTCTGCTATTAGTGACTTTGGAGTTACTCTTTGTTGCATGTTGAGGGATAGTTATCTGATCCAATTATGTTATTATTGTTGAGAGAACTTGCACTAGTGAAAGTATGAACCCCAGGCCTTGTTTCCTAGCATTGCGATACCGTTTGTGCTCACTTTAATCATTAGTTACCTTGCTGTTTTTATATTTTCAGATTACAAAAACCTATATCTACCATCCATATTGCACTTGTATCACCATCTCTTCGCCGAACTAGTGCACCTTTACAATTTACCATTGTATTGGGTGTGTTGGGGACACAAGAGACTCTTTGTTAATTGGTTGCAGGGTTGCGTGAGAGAGACCATCTTCATCCTACGCCTCCCACGGATTAATAAACCTTAGGTCATCCACTTGAGGGAAGTTTGCTACTGTCCTACAAACCTCTGCACTTGGAGGCCCAACAACGTCTACAAGAAGAAGGTTGCTTAGTAGACATCAAGCAGTTTCTGGCGCTGTTGCCAGGGAGGTGAGTGCTTGAAGGTATATCTTTAGATCTTGCAATCGAATATTTTAGTTTCTTGTTTTATCACTAGTTTAGTTTATAAAAGAAAACTAAAAACTGGAATTGAGTTTGTCTCATACGCTTCATCTTTTTGTGAGTATGATGGAAAGGAAAATTGTGCCTAAGTACTAGCAGAAGAATTACATAGAATGCTTGGCATAAAATATGTGAATGATGAGCATGATTGCAATGTTGTTAGTATGAATTCTTTGAATACCCATGATGCTAATGTTATGCAAAGCCACAATCTTGGGGAAGCTATGTTTGATGAAGATGATTTTTTGTCCCCCAAGCTTTGATGAGCAAATTTACTATGATGCAAGCATGCCTCCTATCTATGATGATTATTGTGATGACACGTACGCTATAAAGAATAATGATAACCATGAAACTTGTCATATTGATTTTAATTTTCAATCACATGATAGTTATTTTGTTGAGTTTGCTCCCACTACTATTGATGAGAATATATTTGCTTATGTGGAGAGTAATAAAAATTCTATGCTTATGAATCATGCAAAGAATGCTTTAGTATGGTTATATTGTTGAATTCATTCATGATGCTACTGAAAATTATTATGAGAGAGGATCATATGCTTCTACATATTGCAATAATATCAAGTTTCCTATATATGTGCGTAAAATCTTGAAGTTATGTTTGTTTTACCTTCCTATGCAAGTTGATTCTTGTTCCCATAAGTTGTTTGCTCACAAAATCCCTATGCATAGGGAGTGGTTTAGACTTAAATGTGCTAGTCATATTCTTAATGATGCTCTCTTTATGTTTCAATTCTTATCTCTTATGTGAGCATCATTGAAATCATCATGCCTAGCTAGGGGCGTTAAATGTTAGCGCTTGTTGGGAGGCAACCCAATTTTATTTTAGTTTTTCGCTTTTTGGTTATGTTTAGTAATAAATAATCCATCTAGCTTCTGTTTAGATGTGGTTTTGTGTTTTAATTAGTGTTTGTGCCAAGTAGAACCTTTGGAAGACTTGGGTGAAGTCTTTATGATCATGCTGTAAACAACAGAAACTTTAGCACTCACGAGGTTAGCTATAACTTTTTACTGGAGAGTGCTATTTAGTTGATTATTTTTGCAGATGATTACTAGACAAATTCCTAAGGACTACCAATTTATTGTAGAATTTTTTGAGTTCCAGAAGTTTGCGTTAGTTACAGATTACTACAAACTGTTCTGTTTTTGACAAATTCTGTTTTTCGTGTGTTGTTTGCTTATTTTGATGACTCTATGGCTAGTAAAATAGTTTATAAACCATAGAGAAGTTGGAATACAGTAGATTTAACACCAATACAAATAAACAATGAGTTCATTATAGTACCTTGAAGTGGTGTTTTGTTTTCTTTCGCTAACGGAGCTCACGAGATTTTTTGTCAATTTTTGTGTTGTGAAGTTTTCAAGTTTTGGGGAAAGATTCGATGGACTACGGAATAAGGACAAACAAGAGCCTAAGCTTGGGGATGCCCCGGATGGCAACCTCTCTTTCGTCTTCGTTCATCGGTAACTTTACTTGGAGCTATATTTTTATTCACCACATGATATGTGTTTTGCTTGGAGCGTCATTTTTTTTTTAGCTTTGCTTGCTGTTTGAATAAAATACCAAGATCTGAAATTCTTAAATGGGAGAGAGTCTTCACATAGCTATATAATTATTTAACTACTCATTGATCTTCACTTATATCTTTTTGGAGTAGTTTGTCATTTACTCATGTGCTTCACTTATACCCTATGAGTAAATGGTTGAATCATTTGAATGTCATAAATCTGAAATTATATATGTTTCATATGCTTATCCCATGGGGAGTAATGACTTTACATACAAGAAGTAGAGGTGGTAAATTTATTTAAGGTTAGCAAACATTGTATTGGTCACTTGAACAATTCATGAAACAATATTGAAGGAAGAGAGATTTCACATATAAATATACTATCTTGGACATCTTCTATGATTGTGAGCCCCATTAATTATTTTCAAACCTGAGCAAATTAGTTGAAGTTGGACAAGGAAGACAACATAATGAGTATGCTTGGGTATATTTGTATAGAAGTTATATTGTTATGGATCCTCTAACATGTGGTGCTTGCTATTTAGAATCCTTTACTAGCCAAAATATCTGTACTAAGCGGGAACACTTCTTGTGCATCCAAATTCCTTGAACCAAGTTTCTTCCATGAGTGTCCACCATATCTACCTATATGCGGTATTTACATGTCGTTCCAAGTAAATTTGCATGTACCAAACTCTAAACCTTCAAATAATCTGTTTTGTATGCCTGAATTGCTCATGTAGCGACTAGGGGTTAGCAGTATCTTCCATGCTAGGTGGGTTATTCTCACGATAAGTGGACTCCGCTCATCATTCACGAGAAAATGGCTGGTAACTGGGATGCCTAGTCCCGTGATCGAAAGATCGAAATCAAATCAAAAATAATTGCAAACAAAACTCCCCCAGGTTTGATGTTAGTTGGAGGCACTCGTTGTTTCGGGCAAGCCATGGATTGATGATTGTTGGTGGAGGGGGAGTAAAAATATTTACCTTTATGTTTGGGAACCGCCTATAATGTATGTATTATGGAAGATATTGGGAACTCTTGGTCGCTATGTTGACAATGAAAGCATACCTCTCAAAATTATTTTCATCCTTATTTTTGCTCCGAGCTCTGGCACCTCTGCAAATCCCTGCTTCCCTCTACGATGGGCCTATCTTTTACATTTATGCAAGAGTCAGTAGTATTCCTTCTCATTCCAACCTACTCTTTAGTTGGCAAGCATCATGTGATGGAAAGATCTAAGCATATATGGCCATTCAAATATATTTGAGCATGAATTATTACTGTTGACATTACCCTTGAGGTAAAAGGTTGGGAGGCGAAACATTAAGCCCCTATCTTTCTCTGTGTTTGATGAATACTATTTGTTCTAAAAATATTCTTGGAGTGGTAGCAATCATGGAAGACTAAATGATAGTTGAGTATGTGAATTTTGCTGAATCAAAGCTCTGACATAGACTCTTCCTGAAAATAAGATGAATTGTAATTGTTTGATGACTGATAACACGGTTTGTTAGTTTTCAAGAAAGTTTATGATCTATACTTTAATTTGTGAATAACTTGTTACTTGACCATGAGAAGCTTTATGAGTTGAACTACTGTTATGGCATAGAAAAGGTGATTGAAATTATCATTGATCAAACTTGTGCACTTGCTAGCATTCACACTTCATAAATTCTTTGTTTTATCATTTACCTACTCGAGGATGAGCAGGAATTAAGCTTGGGGATGCTGATACGTCTCCAACGTATCTATAATTTATGAAGTACTCATGCTATTATATTATCCATCTCGGATGTTTTATGGGCTTTACTATGCACTTTTATATTACTTTTGGGACTAACCTATTGACCCAGAGCCCAGTGCCAGTTTCTGTTTTCCCCTTGTTTCAGTGTTTCGCAGAAAAGGAATTTCAAACGTAGTCCAAACGGAATGAAACCTTCGGGAAAGTTATTTTTGGAAAGAAAGCAATCCGAGAGACTTGGAGTGCACGTCAGGGGATCAACGAGGAAGGCACGAGGCAGGGGGCGCGCCCACCCCTCCTGGGCGCGCCCTCCACCCTCGTGGGACCCTCATGTCTCCCCTGACGTATTTCTTCCTCCTATATATACCGATATACCCTAAAACCATCGGGGAACAGAATAAATCGGGAGTTCCGCCGTCGCAAGCCTCTGTAGCCACCAAAAACCAATTGGGACCCTATGTCGGCACCCTGCCGGAGGGGGGAACCCTCACCGGTGGCCATCTTCATCATCCCTGCACTCTCCATGACGAGAGGGAGTAGTTCACCGTCGGGGCTGAGGGTATGTACCAGTAGCTATGGGTTTGATCTCTCTCTCGTCTTCTTGAGGTGATACGATCTTGATGTATCGCGAGCTTTGCTATTGTAGTTGGATCTTATGATGTTTCTCCCCCTCTACTCTCTTGTAATGGATTGAGTCTTTTAATTATTTGAGAACACTTGATGTATATCTTGCGTGGGATAACCGTGGTGACAATGGATTATTCTATTGATTCACTTGATGTATGTTTTGGTGATCAACTTGCGGGTCCCGCCCATGAACCTAACCATAGGGGTTGGCACACGTTTTCGTCTTGACTCTCCGGTAGAAACTTTGGGGCACTCTTTGAGGTTCTATGTGTTGGTTGAATAGATGAATCTGAGATTGTGTGATGCATATCGTATAATCATACCCACGGATACTTGAGGTGACATTGGAGTATCTAGGTGACATTAGGATTTTGGTTGATGTGTGTCTTAAGGTGTTATTTTACTATGAACTCTAGAGCTGTTTGTGACACCTATAGGAATAGCCCAATGGATTGATCGGAAAGAATAACTTTGAGGTGGTTTCATACCCCACCATAATCTCTTCGTTTGTTCTACGCTATTAGTGACTGTGGAGTGACACAAGAGACTCTTTGTTATTTGGTTGCACTGTTGTTTGAGAGAGACCATCTTCATCATACGCCTCCCACGGATTGATAAACCTTAGGTCATCCACTTGAGGGAAATTTGCTGCTGTCCTACAAACCTCTGCACTTGGAGGCCCAACAACATCTACAAGAAGAAGGTTGCGTAGTAGACATCACTGATGTACATGATATGGTCATGGATTTGAAGGTAGTCTTTGGAAAGGGTCCTGGCGGACAACCTATTCCGAATGACGCTGACGGACGCGCACCCTTGTGGAAGAAGAAATATATATTTTGGGACCTGCCCTATTGGAAATACCTAGAGGTCCGCTCCGCAATCGACGTCATGCACGTGATGAAGAACCTTTGCGTGACCCTGCTTGGCTTCTTGGGCGTGTATGGGAAGACAAACAATACACCTGAGGCACGGGAGGACCAGCAACGTATGCACAGAAAAGACGGCATACATCAGGGTCATGCCAGCTACGCTCTTACCAAAGAAGAGAAGGAAATCTTCTTTGAATGCCTGCTCAGTATTAAGGTACCGTCTGGCTTCTCGTCGAATATAAAGGGAATAATAAACATGCCAGAGAAAAGTTCCAGAACCTAAAGTCTCATGACTACCACATGATTATGACGCAGCTGCTTCCGGTTGCATTGAGGGGGCTTCTACCGGATAACGTTCGATTAGCCATTGTGAAGCTATATGCATTCCTCAATGCAATCTCTTAGAAGGTAATCGATCCAGAAATCATACCAACGTTAGAGAATGATTTGGTGCAATGTCTTGTCAGTTTCGAGTTGGTGTTTCCACCATCCTTCTTCAACATCATGACGCACGTCCTAGTTCACCTATCCAAAGAGATTAACGTTTATGGGGTGTTAAAGAAATATGTTCATAACCGTGCTAGGCCAGAAGGAAGCATCTCCAAGGGCCATGAATATGAGGAGGTCATTGAGGTTTGTATTGAATTTATTCCTGACCTTAAGCCGATTGGTGTTCCTGAATCGTGGCATAAGGGCAGACTGGATGGAAAAGGCACGCTAGGAGGGAATCAACTAATATGTATGGACGGACATTCTTTCACTGAAGCACACTACATAGTTCTATAGAATTCCGCCTTGGTGGCTCCGTATATGGATGAACACAAGAATTTTCTACGCTCCAAACACCCGGAGCGGTCTGATGACTGGATTACACGTGAACAAACCAGGAGTTTCGCCGGCTGGTTGCAGACACGTACCATGCATGACGCATCTATTGAAGATGACCTGTACTCGCTGTCCCAGTTACCATCTTCGAATATAATGACTTTCAAAGGGTACAAGATAAATGGTAATACATTTTACACGATCGCCCAAGATAAGAAGAGCATCAACCAAAACAGTGGTGTACGCTTTGATGCAAGAACCAAGACGGGAAAGGAAACATATTATGGTTACATAGAGGACATATGGGAACTTGACTATGGACGTGGTTTGAAGGTCCCTTTGTTTCGGTGCAAATGGGTCAATATGACATGAGGCGGGGTAACGGAAGACCGAATTACGGAATGACAACAGTGGATGTCAACAATCTTGCGTATGCAGACGGACCATTCGTCCTAGCCAATGATGTGGCACAGGTTTTCTATGTGAAGGACATGTCTACCAAGCCGAGAAAAAGAAAAGATAATGAAGCGAATGCATCATACGATGAGCCAAAGCGCCACATAGTTCTTTGTGGGAAGAGAAACATCGTGGGAGTGGATGACAAGATAGACATGTCAGAAGATTATGAAAAGTTTGATGAAATTGCTCCATTCACAGTGAATATTGACCCGAGCATCCAGTTAAATGATGAAGATTTTCCATGGCTATGGCGCAAAGGGACACACACGAAGAAAAAGTTTCACACCCAAAGATCTGGGATGTGATCGCCTTCACTATCATCACTTTCTTCTGTGTTTCACACCTAGGAGGGAATCTCTGTAATAGTTAGGGTAATTATGTGTTTTGGCATTTGAAACGCGAAGAAATTTTTTGTGCAAACAAATTCTTTCATTCATTTACTGATTTTTTTCAGCTAAATGACCCTGAAATTGAAAAGCATTTCAACTGAACTCAAAAAAGGTTGAAAGTTGCCATGGTATCATAATTTCACCCACATAGCATGCGCAAAAAAGTAGAGAGGGTTACCGCAAAAACTGGATGCAGTTCGTGTACAAAATGGACAATCTCTTTCGAAGTATCAGGGTTTCGGACGAAAACTCATCTGTTACAAAGGCATTTCATTTTTTAAATAACCTAAGTATTACCAAATAGAATATAATGATAAAACACACTGGTATTAAACATAAGAAAAAAAGAATCACTGAAAAATCTATTTTCAAAGTTAAGTTATTCACAAACTAGTGATTCACACAAATTCTAAATAATTCAAAATTTAAACTATTCAAATTTGAAAACTACCGGCACTAACATAAAGTTTTGTAATTCTTTTACATAAAACAAAAATATTCAAAAAGAAACTCGAAATATAGCAAAAAACAACTCAAAAATAAATAAACCGAAAATAAATAAAGCAAAAAAATAAGAAAATAAAAAAGCCCACCTACTAGGCCAGAGCGGCCTGATTATGACTAGAAACCCAACCTGTAGTTGGGCCAGGATGCAGGCCCGCAAGCCCAGTAGGACCACAGGCAGAGTAGGAGAGGTAGGCCCAGAAGGCCTGCTTTTGAGAGGAGCTCACACTACTAGGGAAAAGCCTAGCAGCAGCGCGGTTTTTGGGCCTATTAGTAGCGCGGGGGCCGGCGCTACTAATAAGGCGCTACAGCTAACGTATAGCAGTAGCGCGGGTGCCACCCGCGCTACTACTACGTCCGTTAGTAGTACCGTGGGTAAAAACCCGCGCTACTACTAACCCGTGCTAAAAAAAATCGAATTTTTTGCCCGAATTTTCAAATTTTTGAATTATTTTAACCTCTAATCTCTAATCACCCTCATCGCTGCTCAATTTAATCTCTAATCACCCCTCATCATTCCAAATCATCTAACTTCCCGGACAGTCACCCATCCTCTCACTACTCCAGACTGAGCACGCTTAACTTCCGGGCTCTATTCTCCCTCGATTCTAAGTCTGCACTTGTTGTTTTCCTGACAATAGTAAGATGTCAATCCTATTAACCCTCGGGAGTGATTAGAGATTAGAGGTTAAAACTTGTTGTCACACATTTCACTGTTTGAGTTTAAAACTATTGTTCTAAAAAACAATAATTATTTAGTAACACTAATATTTCTTGAATAAGGAGTTTGAGCACTTTTTGACCAAAGTTTGACCAGATTTGACGAAAATTCCAAAAAACTGAAATAATTATTTAGTAACACTAATATTCTTAAATAATTATTTAGTAACACTAATACTTCTTGAATAAGTAGTTTGAGCACAATTTGACCAGATTTGACCAAAATTAAAAAAACTGAAATTTGAGCATAACTTTTTTTCCTTTTAGAATTTGAGGATTCTAAAAATTTGCCAACAGTCTCCATCGGATGCGGATTTTCGTGCTGAACATTTTGATATATTATACGTTTTTTCTGACATCGTATGCAAAAGTTATGGCCATTTTACATTTTCCCTACACTTTTTGCAAAACATGTCCAAATTTAAGTTTTTTAATTTTCCTAACTAGTAGATGTAGTAACATAACTACATCTCGAAGGATTTTAATTTTTGAAATGTTTTGATATATTATACGTTTTTTTCTAACATCGTATGCAAAAGTTATAGCCGTCTTACATTTTCCCTACACTTTTTGCAAAACATGTCCAAATTTAAGTTTTTAAATTTTCCTAACTAGTAGATGTAGTAACATAACTACATCTCGAAGGATTTTAATTTTTGAAGTTTTTACCCCTCGCTACTACTATGGCATGTCCCGGAGGGGCACGGTTGAGACCTCTTAGTAGAAGCGAGGGGTAAAAACTTAGTAGTAGCACGGGTTTATAACCCTCGCTACTACTACGGCATGGCCCAGGGGCACGGTAGAGACCGCTTAGTAGTAGCGAGGGGTAAAAACCAGCGCTACTACAATCAACTTAGTAGTAGCGAGGGTTAAAAACCCGCGCTACTACTATGGCATGTCCCGGGGGGCACGGTAGAGACCGCTTAGTAGTAGCGAGGGTTAAAAACCAACGCTACTGCTATCAACTTAGTAGTAGCGAGGGTTAAAAACCCGCGCTACTAGTAAGTAGCAGTAGCGAGGGATATAAACCCGCGCTGCTAGTAAGCGTCTGTGTATAAGCTTTTCCCTAGTAGTGTCAATGCAGTGCCCGCGCCGGGGCTTATAAACCGGTCTTGGCGCTCCTCAACTAGCGAGGTGGGACTAAACTTCTGCGCCCCTCGCCTAGTAGTGCACCCCCTTTAATACCGGGTCCTGGCTCCAACAGGTACTAAAGGGGAGGTCTTTAGTACCGGTTGGTGCCACCACCCGGTACTAAAAGGGGGCGCTTCCCACCGCTTGGTCTGGCCAAAACAGACCTTTAGTACCATTGGTGGCTTCAACCGGTACTAAAGGGGTGTTCTATATAAGAAAGCACTTCAAAAAAAATCAGTTTCTCATCCCTCCCTCTACTTCTTTTTCCTCTGCCCCGTCGCCGCCGCCCCTCATCGCCGCCCCCGTCGCCGTCAGTCGCCGTCCCCATCCCCGTCGTCCCCGTCATCCCCGTCGCCGCGCCGCGCCCCGTCGTCCCCGCCCGGCTCGTCCCCGTCCCCGTCGTCGCTGCCCCGTCCCCATCCCTGTCGTTACCGCCCGTCTCCGTCCCTGTCGCCGCCCCCCGTCGCCGCGCCTCGCCGGTGAGCTCCTGCCCCGGCCGCCATGTCCACACACACACACACACACATTGTTTTTTAGTTTTTTAGTTATAAATTTTAGTTATAGAAATTTTTCTGTTTTTTAGATATAGAAATGTTAGAAATGTTATAGAAATGTTAGTTATATAGAAATGTTATAATTTTTCTGTTTTTTAGTTATAGAAATATTTGTAGAAATGTTAGCAATTTTTCTGTTTTTTAGTTATAGAAATATTAGTAATGTTATAGAAATGTTAGAAATTTTAGAATTAGTTTTAGCTAGATGAATTAGATTAATGTCAAATTGTTAGAATTTGCATATAGAATTTTAGTTATCACAATCCAATCATTTAAAAAAGGTTACTTTTTACGGGCAAATAGTATTTGTTCTCGACGGTGCCCGGCCCGCATCCTCGTCGTCGACCCGTTCGTGACGACGTCCGGTTGACCCATGTCCGGGACTGGGCTCCGTCGGGCTGGCACTGGGAGGTGCTACCTGGAGGGGTGTGCCGCTTGGTGAGGAACCCGGCCTTGGGTCCCGTCGTCGACCCTGATCTCCTTTGGTGGCGTTCGCGTGGGCCACATTCGGTGCAGAGGGAACCGGCCCCACCGGAGGTGGTGTGTCGCCATGTCAGGGAGGAGGACGAGCACACCAATCGCTACATGGCTGCTATGGACGTCGGGTTCTCCAATACCTGCCAGGTTCTTTGGGCAGATAACCGGAGATATGATCCTGTGATGGTTCCTTCTCTTTGGGTGTCCACCGCCCGCGCCTCAGGAACCGCGAGTGGCCTAGATTCTTCTGTAGAATTCGATCTTTATTAGCTACCTAGCCAGTGATGTATTCGATATATAATATTCGAGATGATGTAATCGATATTATATATATTATTCGAGGTGATGTACTTGAGATTATACATCATTCGAGACGATGCATATTATGTACTATATGATTCAGTTTTTCCTTATTGATTGCATCCATGCATTCTAATTTGAATACTAAATTGTTTTATATTTCTTCTGTATTAGTTAAGTAAAAGCTATGGCGGACAATACCGGCAGAGAGCGAGAAGAGGAATTGTTCGAGATCATACGCAACCCTCGCAGGCTAGATGATATGAATGAAGCAGATGACGGCTCCCAATATCTGAACAATACCGGGGAGGGTGATGATAATATATTTGATCTCGATGACCGAGCTGATGAAGTCATGAACTATGATTATGATTATGATGACGCACACAATGTTTATGATGACACAAACAATGTTGATCTTGAAATAACAAAGACTACCGGGGAGGTATATTTATATAAGCAGGCATCTGGTGATCATCACATGTTTTTTTATTTGAAGATATATTAACGAACCGATCTTTCTTCTTTCAGCCCTCCGGATCGAGCAAATCTGCTTCTACAGACAACAGGACAAAGCGAGGCCCGGGCAAAAAGTTCAAGGAGGGTGTAAAGTACAGCGTCGAATCCATGAAACCTAATGGCGAACCCCTCACGCCTAAGAACATTGCGAACAAGTGAATCCGTCAGTGCAGATTTCTTGTGAAGGACCAATTCCCGATCTCCATTCAAGAATGGAAAGAGCCAAAAACTAAACATCCAGATGTTACTTGGGTCGACGACAGAGCAAAACAAAACCTTTGGGAATCTCTGATGGAACATTTCACCCTACCAGATTATTTCACTGATGCAGATGTGCAGAAAGTCAAGGACGCAGCTCTTAAGAAGATGGCAATTGCATTCAACACCCACAAGAAAACTGTATGGGCCAACTACCTCGCTGCAGAAAGGAAGACTCCGGAATTCAAGGGAACACTAGAGAAGCAAAGAGAACATTGGCCCGCTTTCGTGAAATTCAAGGATTCAGAATTATCTAAGGAACGGTCGAGAAAAAACAAGGCCAATGCCGCAAAAAAGACGCATTTCCATAGGCTGGGGCCAGGTGGCTACGCGGTGGCAATGCCTAAGTGGGATAAGTTTGAGCAAGAGATGGAGGGTGCAAGGGTCACTCCGGTTACTAGGAGCTGGCCCCCCAAGTGCAGAACTTGGTTCTATGCGCATGGGGGGCGTTGGACCCGAAGACAGGCTTGGTATCGAAGAAGGCAAGTCTAAAAGGAGTCGAACAAAAGTTACTTGATGCAATAGAAGATGCTCGAAAGGGGGTGTTTACGCCCAACAGAGAGAACGACGAGCTTACGCGCGCCCTGGGAAATCCTGAACACCCTGGAAGAACACGAGGCAAGGGCGTTATTCCCTGGTATGAGGACTTTTCGGAATGGAACGACGACTACATGACCCGTGCAAGAAAGAAGATGGAGGAGGATAAGAAGAGGAAGCTGGAGGAGGAGCAGAGGAAGCAGGACGCAGAATGCCTTCAAGGCCTAGAAGTAAGGCACGCGGACTTGGCACTCAAATTCCAGCAGCAGCAGCAGCAGATCAACTCACTTATCCAGGAAAGGGGGTCTCAACAGCGGCAGCAGCAAGCGGATGATCGTCCATCATTGGATAGCACCGTCCCATCCATGCCGAAAAGCACCGTTGGTTCCGCCCCGGGCGACGCACTGCTGGATACATACCCTGTGGATGACATCATAGAGAACACTAACTGTGAGCTACACTTCGAAATGAAGAACATATCCATAACGGTGGGGGACGCCGTTGCTTTACAATTACCCCAAAAGCAACCTTCCATTGCACCCCGATTCCAGCAGGCTATGCTCGTGTCTTGGTTGATGAGGTGGTGGACCCATATTTGGGGCTACAGCTTGACATTCCTGGAGGTGACGACGAGCACACACTAGGAGAGGCCATACATCGTATCATCCTATGGAGAAAGGATTGCATCGTCTTTCGAAATCCACCGACACCGCGTCTGCCGACTCCTCCTTGAAGTCCGCCACCGAGTCAGCAGACTCCGCTCCTCCAAGTCCACGAACGCGTGAGCCGACTCCTCCTCGAAGTCCGCCACCGTGTCAGCAGGCTCCCGCTCCACCAAGTCCACGAATGCGTGAGCAGACTCCTGCTTCAAGTCCGGCACAACGTCAGGCCACTCCTCCTGTTTCAAGTCCGACACCGTGTCAGGCCACACCTCCTGCTTCAAGTCCGGCACAGCGTCAGGCCACTCCTCCTGCTCCAACTCAGCCACGTCAGCCGTCTCCGCCGCCTCAGCAATTGCAGAAGAGATACGGCGCAGCTATGGTGCGTAGCGGTACGAGTCGAGGTAGTACAGGAAGTACAGGCGGAGACAAGCGATATAAATATGGTCCAAGCCTCGCTCCTCTTCCTCAGAGGCCTTATGACATGACCGAGGAGCAAAACGATGCCATAGTGAAGGCCCAAGTGGACGCCTATTTTGGACCGGAACCGGCACCGCCGCCAACGGAGAAAGTGCCTGAGGAAAAGATTGACCACTTCATTCGTATGGCTAGACCACCAGCTCCCAAGCCTGTTGACTCAGACTATGAGCCTCAAAACAAGAAGGCACATCGAGCACGACTATAGAAAGAAGCGAGCTCGAGCTCAAGCCAACAAGAAGCTGTCAAAAAATGCGGGAAAACCGTTCCCCAGCTGGGAGAACAGGCGGCACAATCGATCCCCCCGCTTGTTGTGCCAACAACACATGAGAGTACGCGCGCCCAATATTATTGTGGGCAAACCGTTTACGTTCCCCAACTGGGCAATGTGGTAATAACCGAGGATCATATAGTGCAGGCTGAAATGCTCAAGATCACTGTTGGACAACTCCTCGATATCGAGCCCATGTCTCCGCTTAGAGAGGAGGAAACAAAACGGAAATATGTCCGGGGCCAACCTTTGGTCAAGCCAGACGAGGTCAAGAACCTCCCAACGAGAATGTATGAATTGCATCAATGGTACATGAACATTACCAAGATTTCAAATCGAGAGTCCCTCATGGTGAAAGTCGAGGAAGATCGTTAGTTCCATAAGTTAGCTGTGTCCGTTTAGTATTCAGAACTGTTTCAGTTATTCAATCAAGATGCACTTGACAAATATCTCGTTAGTTGCTATTGTCTGTAAGTGATTCCTTTCTGTAATTTAAGTCTCAAGCTAGTTTTAGTGCTCACGGATCGATCATTACCTGTAATTATCCTCACTATATTCTTTTCTATGATATTATGCAGGATGAAGATCTATGACATGAAAAACGTTGGACTCTATGGCATTGGATTCATTGACCCAAATATCGTTAATGAATACACATGGAAATTGGAATGGTATAGACAAGATGTAGAGAATAAAATGCTAGAGTTTTTAAAGCGCCTCAATACCAATGAAGATATACTACTTCCTTACAACTTCGAGTGAGTCACATTGTCTTGTACTATTATGTTTTTGCTTACTAGCTAGATGTTAATAAGTGTATAGGGTTTAGGGTTAGTTGATTAGTGTTATGCACATGCCCGCTTAATTTATACATGCAAACATATGCACATGCAGGTACCACTGGATGTTGTTAGACGTTAAAGTGGAAGAAGGAAAATTTGAAGTACTGGACTCACTACTTAAAAAAGAAAGTGACTACAACATCATGAAGGGGATAGTCAACAGGTAATTTCAATCATTATTAACTATATCTTGGCCTATTTAGTTCGTCATTTCCTGATATGAACTATTTAATAACTCTTTTATTAATTTTCTTTGCCGGCGGGCAGGGCTTGGGTAAAGTTCATCAAGGTGACTCCAGGAAAATGGCTAGAAAAGTTGTTTTGGTATCGGCCCAAGGTAAGTAATTAAGTAGTACTACCTAGCTAGCTACCATCTCTTTAATTCTTGTTTCAATATCATTAATTAATTATCATGCTTGATTAATTATTACCTGATTAAATTCAATTCACGTAAAGGTCCTGCAGCAAGCGCCAGGGACTGATCTGTGTGCATTCTACGTTTGCGAGAACATTCGCATGATGGCGTCTGAAAGGAGCAGATCTCAAAGACAGGACTGGGTACGATTGTCAGAACACTATTCACAATTTTTACACCATTATCAATATCTAGTTACACAACTAATACACATGCATATTGATCTCCTTCTTAATAGTTCAGAGAGGTGCGGGAGCAGCTCCTAACAACGGAGCGCATACTAGCACTTCAAGAGGAAATAGCGGGATTTTTGTTCGACCGGGTCATAGATCCCAAAGGAGCTATTACCCGCTACCGCCCCATCAACCACTTGTCATCGTGCTCCGAAGGCACCAAGGCAACATGTAGGGGAATTTATATATATATATATATATATATATATATATATATATATATATATATATATATATATGTATATATATATATATATATATATGTATATATATATACATATATATATATATATATACATATATATATATATATATATATATCGGTTCTACGAGAAAATTTATTTACATATATATATATATATATATATATATGCATAACGTGTACAATATGTAGTATCGTAAAATACCAACAAACAAAAAAGAATTAAATGGAAAACACAAAATTAATGGAAAATAAAAATTAAAACCAAACCCCCCCCCCCCCCCAAACATTTAGTACCGGTTGGTGCTACCAACTGGTACTAATGGTCTACCAGCACCCGGGCCTGGCTCGTGCCACGTGGTGGCACTTTAGCGCCGGTTCGTGCCGAACCGCTAGTAAAGGGGGTGGGGGCTTTATTCTCCACTCTTTAGTGCCGGTTGTAGAACCAGCACTAAAGGCCCTTACGAACTGGCGCTAAAGCCAGGTTCTGTACTATTGTTAGGAGGATCTCAGGCAGGAGGCCTGCACCTCTTCGATATGCATCCCTATTTGTGCTAGCCATCTTATGGAAACTTGTTTAACTTATGTCTGTATTCAGATATTGTTGCTTTCGCTGACTCGTATATTATGTATTCGAACCCCCGAGGCCCCTCGCTTGTAATATAAAACTTGTATTATTTTATTGGTGTCTAGAGTTATGTTGTGATATCTTATCGTGAGTCCTTGAACTTGATCGTACAGATTTATGTGTATGATTAGTGTGCGATTGAATCAAGGGCGTCACAATTATCAGTCTGAGTCACCTTATCAGTATCATTCTCATCCCCCGTAAATGTGATTTCTTCATCCATGTCAGCACACCTAATTCCCAAAACTGCACAGCATTGATAATTTATCTTCAGTTAAAATATGTGCAGTGGATCATCCCCAAGAATAAATTGCAACACTAATACAATTTCAAATAAATTTTCATGATAACTACATGAACTAAATCACTTCCATCCATCATGTTAGGCTTAGATGCCAAACCTTGGGCCGCGGTGTATACTTTGCCGGTCTAGTACGACGGTGCCTTCAGGCGGGGGGGGGGGGGGCTCCAGCTTGATTCTAGCCGGCGGCGACGTGGAGGACGAGGAAGGTACGGGATTTTTGGCTGGATCCGCGGCGTGAGACGACGACGGTCACTCGCGGCAGTTAATAATCAGCCTTCATTTTGAAAGACATGTTTTTCAATGAAAACATGGATTAAGCTACTTAAATATTGAGCATCAAGATCTATAAGGATAGATCAAAATCGCTTACTAGTACTTTCAAACAAACACATACCACGACAAGATTTTGAAGGACTTCAAAATAGATCAGCAAATAAGGAGTTCTCGGCTGTGTTACAAGGTGTGAGTATTGAGCAAGACTCAAGACATGACCACGGCAGAATAGAGAGAAAGGACGAAGGTCGTCCCCTATGCTTTAGTCGTAGGCTCTAAAGTATGCTATGTTATGTACCGCACCTGAAGTGTGCCAAACCATGAGTCAGTCAAGGGGTACAAGTGTGATCTAGAAATGGATCACAGGAGAACCTTCAAAGTTATCCTTAGTAACTAGTGGACTAAGGAATTTTCTCGATTATGGAGGTGGTAAAAGAGTTCGTCGTAAAGGGTTACGCCGATGCAAGCTTTGACACTAATCCAGATTATTCTGAGTAGTAAACTGGATTCGTATAGTAGAACAGTTATTTGGAATAGCTCCAAATAGAGCGTGGTAGCTGCATCTAGGATATGACATAGATATTTGTAAAGCACACACGGATCTGAAAGATTCAGACCCGTTGACTAGTAACCTCTCTCACAAGCGAGATATGATCAAACCCCATGGGTGTTGGAATCATTGCAATCACATGGCGATGTGAACTAGATTATTGACTCTAGTGCAAGTGGGAGACTGTTGGAAATATGCCCTAGAGGCAATAATAAATAGGTTATTATTATATTTCCTTGTTCATGATAATCGTTTATTATGCATGCTAGAATTGTATTGATAGGAAACTCAGATACATGTGTGGATGCATAGACAACACCATGTCCCTAGTAAGCCTCTAGTTGACTAGCTCGTTGATCAATAGATGGTTACGGTTTCCTGACCATGGACATTGGATGTCATTGATAATGGGATCACATCATTAGAAGAATGATGTGATGGACAAGACCCAATCCTAAGCCTAGCACAAGATCGTGTAGTTCGTATGCTAAAGCTTTTCTAATGTCAAGTATCATTTCCTTAGACCATGAGATTGTGCAACTCCCGGATACCGTAGGAATACTTTGGGTGTGCCAAACGTCACAACGTAACTGGGTGGCTATAAAGGTGCATTACGGGTATCTCCGAAAGTGTCTGTTGGGTTGGCATGAATCGAGACTGGGATTTGTCACTCCGTGTGACGGAGAGGTATCTCTGGGCCCACTCGGTAGGACATCATCATAATGTGCACAATGTGATCAAGGAGTTGACCACGGGATGATGTGTTACGGAACGAGTAAAGAGACTTGCCGGTAACGAGATTGAACAAGGTATCGGGATACCGACGATCGAATCTCGGGCAAGTACAATACCGCTAGACAAAGGGAATTGTATACGGGATTGATCGAATCCTCGACATCGTGGTTCATCCGATGAGATCATCGTGGAACATGTGGGAACCAACATGGGTATCTAGATCCCGCTATTGGTTATTGACCGGAGAACTTCTCGGTCATGTCTGCATGTCTCCCGAACCCGTAGGGTCTACACACTTAAGGTTCGATGACGCTAGGGTTATAAAGGAAGTTTGTATGTGGTTACCGAATGTTGTTCGGAGTCCCAGATGAGATCCCGGATGTCACGAGGAGTTCCGGAATGGTCCGGAGGTAAAGATTTATATATGGGAAGTCTTATTTTGGTCGCCAGAAAAGTTTCGCACTTTATCGGTATTGTACCGGGAGTGCCGAAAGGGGTCCCGGGGTCCACCGGGGGGTCCACCTGCCCCGGGGGGCCACATGGGCTGTAGGGGGTGCGCCTTGGCCTATATGGGCCAAGGGCACCAGCCCCAAGAGGCCCATGCGCCAAGATATAAGAAAAGGGGGAGAGTCCTCAAAGGGGAAGGCACCTCCGAGGTGCCTTGGGAAGGATGGACTCCTCCCCCCCCTTGGCCGCACCCCTTCCTTGGAGGAAGGGGCAAGGCTGCGCCTCCCCCCTCTCCCTTGCCCCTATATATAGTGGAGGGGAGGGAGGGCAGCCACACCTGAAGCCCTGGCGCCTCCCTCCCTCCCGTGACACCTCCTCCTCTCCCGCAGTTGCTTGGCGAAGCCCTGCAGGATTGCCACGCTCCTCCATCATCACCACGCTGTTGTGCTGCTGCTAGATGGAGTCTTCCTCAACCTCTCCCTCTCTCCTTGCTGGGTCAAGGCATGGGAGACGTCACCGGGCCGTACGTGTGTTGAACGCGGAGGTGCCGTCCGTTCGGCACTTGGTCATCGGTGATTTGGATCACGACGAGTACGACTCCATCAACCCCGTTCACTTGAAAGTTTCTGCTTAGCGATCTACAAGGGTATGTAGATGCACTCTCTTTCCCCTCGTTGCTGGTTTCTCCATAGATAGATCTTGGTGACACGTAGGAAAATTTTAAATTTCTGCTACGTTCTCCAACAGGAGGTGCATTAAGGACTTCTCAAAAATTTCTCGGCCTTTGACTAATTTATTACAAAAAGATATACCATTTGTCTTTGATGATGATTGTGTAGACGCATTTGAAATACTTAAGAAAGCATTGATCTCTGCACCTATTGTTCAGCCACCTGATTGGAATTTACTCTTTGAAATTATGTGTGATGCTAGTGATTATGCTGTAGGTGCTGTTCTAGGGCAAAGAGTTGATAAGAAATTAAATGTTATCCATTATGCTAGTAAGACTCTAGACAATGCTCAAAGAAATTATGCTACTACTGAAAAAGAACTGTTAGCAGTTGTATTTGCTTGTGATAAGTTCAGACCTTATATTGTTGATTCTAAAGTAACTATTCACACTGATCATGCTGCTATTAAATATCTTATGGAAAAGAAAGATGCGAAACCTAGACTTATTAGATGGGTTCTCTTGCTACAAGAATTTGATTTGCATATTGTTGATAGAAAGGGAGCTGAGAACCCCGTTGCAGACAACTTGTCTAGGTTAGAAAATGTTCTTGATGACCCACTGCCTATTGATGATAGCTTTCCTAATGAGTAATTAAATTTCATAAATACTTCTCGTGGTACTCCATGGTATGCTGATTATGCTAATTACATAGTTGCTAAATTTATACCACCTAGCTTCACATACCAACAAAAGAAAAAGTTTTTCTATGATTTGAGACATTACTTTTGGGATGACCCACATCTTTATAAAGAAGGAGTAGATGGTGTTATTAGATGTTGTGTACCTGAGCATGAACAAGAGAAGATCATACGCAAGTGTCACTCTGAAGCTTATGGAGGACACGACGCTGGAGATAGAACTGCACATAAGTTATTACAATCCGGTTTTTATTGGCCTACTCTCTTCAAGGATGCCCGTAAGTTTGTCTTGTCATGTGATGAATGCCAAAGAACTGGTAATATTAGTAGACGTCAAGAAATGCCTATGAATTATTCACTTGTTATTGAACCGTTTGATGTTTGGGGCTTTGATTATATGGGACCTTTTCCAACCTCTAATGGATATACACATATTTTAGTTGTTGTTGATTACGTTACTAAGTGGGTAGAAGCTATTCCAACTAGTAGTATTGATCATAACACCTCTATTAAAATGCTTAAATAAGTTATTTTTCCGAGGTTTGGAGTCCCTAGATATTTGATGACTGATGGTGGTTCACATTTTATTCATGGTGCTTTCCGTAAAATGCTTGCTAAGTATGATGTTAATCATAGAATTGCATCTCCTTATCACCCACAGTCTAGTGGTCAAGTAGAATTGAGCAATAGAGAGGTCAAATTAATTTTGCAAAAGACTGTCAATAGGTCTAGAAAGAATTGGTCCAAGAAACTTGATGATGCATTGTGGGTCTATAGAACTGCATGTAAAAATCCTATGGGTATGTCTCCGTATAAAATGGTTTATGGAAAAGCATGTCACTTACCTCTCGAACTAGAACATAAGGCATATTGGGCTATTAAAGAGCTCAACTATGATTTTAAAACTTGCCGGTGAGAAGAGGTTATTTTATATTATCTCACTTGATGAATGGAGAACCCAAGCTTATGAAAATGCCAAGTTGTTTAAAGAAAAAGTTAAAAGATGGCATGACAAAAGGATACAATAGCGTGAGTTTAATGTAGGTGATTATGTATTTCTATACAACTCTCGTTTAAGATTTTTTGCAGGAAAACTTTTCTCTAAATGGGAAGGCCCCTACGTTATCGAGGAGGTCTATCGTTCCGGTGCCATAAAAATCAACAACTTCGAAGGCACAAATCCGAAGGTGGTAAACGGGCAAAGGATTAAACATTATATCTCACATAATCCTATAAATGTTGAAACCAATATTATTGAAACCATAACCCCGGAGGAATACATAAGGGACACTTTCTAGAACGTTTCAGACTCCGAAAAGGAATAGGTATGTGGTACGGTAAGTAAACCGACTCCAAAACAGTTTTTAAGGCAATATTTCTCCGTTTTGGAATATTTAGAAAAATAGAAAAATAAGTAGCAGTCCGGGAAGGACACGAGGGCCCCACGAGGGTGGAGTGCGCGCCCTACCCCCCTGGGCCCGCCCTCCTACCTCGTGGGCACCTCATGTGCCTTCCAGACTCCATTTTCTTGCACGATACGTATTTTGGTCGGTAAAAATTCATTATATATTCTCCTGAAGGTTTTGACTCATGTATCACGCAATTATCCTCTGTTCTTGTTTCGAGCGGTTTTTCTGACAGATCTAGATTATCATGACATCCCCAAGTGCCTCCAAGGACAAGTTCTTCGAGAAGGTCATCAACCCTTACCCCGCTGAGGTGCTGCGACACCCTCAAACCATTGAAATGCGTGATGGGTTGCTGCACATCCGCGATGAAGAGGGACCAAAGGGGACCAAAAGCGTGGAGACGAGGCTTGAAGCAGTGGAGCAACAAGTTTTCAAGTGTCAGGGGATGGTGGAACGTGGACTCAACTCCAACCACATGATTATCGCGGAGTTCACTAGCAACCACAAGTTGGATGCCGACAACATCGGCGAGGCCATCTTCAAGCTTAATTAGAAGATCGAGCACCTTCAAGCCCAAATCTATGACCTGCAAAACCAAAATTGTGAGTATGAATATAGATTCAAAAGGATGAGTTTGGCTGCAGATTTGAGGATCCCGGAGACTCGATCATCCTTCTATGATGGTGAGCCTATGCCTTGGAAGATGGACGACAAGCCCGCATCATCAACAACACCTCCACCTTCTTCACCAACAAAGGAGACATAATCACATGGGTATGGGCACTTCCCTTGGCAACTGCCAAGCTTGGGGGAGTTGCCCTGGTATCGTATCACCATCACACTCCTATCTTTACCGTTTTTCTTAAGTTCGATCCTATTAGTAGTATCTTGATCTAGTAGAATAAAGTTTATGGCATGATCTATTTTTGAGTTTTGCTTTATGATCTCTCTATGTAATCGAGTCCGTGAGCTATATAATAAAGATTAGTGTTGAGTCAAAGTCTTGATCATTTTTCCATGATCTTGAGTGAATAAAAGAAAAGAAAAGAAACAAGAATAAAAAGAAACAAAGAGATCATATTGAGAGTAATGACTTCACATAGAAAGAGTATGATGATTAAAAGTTGTTGGGAGTTGGCACACATAGCTTTGGTCATCGTTGCAATTAATAAGAAGTAATAAGGAAAGAGAGGTTTCACATATAAATATACTACCTCCGTTTCAGTTTACAAGTCCTACGCTTATACCTAGGGTGCCAATTTTATCACCCTAATATAAACTATATAACACAAAAGTTATACCTTTTGAAAATAGAAACTCCGAAGTTTATGTTGGTATATTTTTTGTAATATATGATTTATATTAGGTTGGTCAAATTGACAACCTAGGGATACGCGCACGCCCTATAAACTGAGAGAGAGGTAGTACTATTATTGACATCTTTCATGATTGGGAGCACTTAGTAAAATATGACATGCTAAAGAGTTGATGTTGGACAAGGAAGACAACGTAATGGGTTATGTTTTCTTATATCTAAGATAAAGTATGTTGTCATGGATCATCCAACATGTTGAGCTTGCCTTTCCCCCTCATGCTAGCCAAATTCTCAGCACCAAGTAGAGATACCACTTGTGCTTCCAAAACCCTTAAACCAGTTTTGCCATGAGAGTCCACCATATCTACCTATGGATTGAGTAAGATCCTTCAAATAAGTTGTCATCGGTGCAAAGCAATAAAAATTGCTCTAAATATGTATGATTTATTGGTGCGGAGGAAATAAGCATTATACGATCTTGTGATGTGGAAGAAATAAAAGCGACGGACTGCATAATAAAGGTTCATATCACAAGGGCCAATATAAAGTGACGTTCTTTCGCATTAAGATTTTGTGCATCCAACCCTAAAAGTGCATGGCAACCTCTGCTTCCCTCTGCGAAGGGCCTATCTTTTATTATTATTTTCTACCTTATGCAAGAGTCATGGTGATCTTCACCTTTCCTTTTTCATTTTATCCTTTGGCAAGCACAGTATGTTGGAAAGATCCTGATAGATATATCTAATTGGATGTAGGGGAGCATGAGTTATTATTGTTGACATTACCCTTGAGGTAAAAGGTTGGGAGGTGAAACTATAAGCCCCTATCTTTCTCTGTGTCCGACTAAAACTCCGTAACCACAAGTATCGCGTGAGTGTTAGCAATTATGAAGGACTAGATGATAGGTGAGTATGTGGACTTGCTTTTAAGCTCTGACATAGACTCTTTCTGATGTTATGATAAATTGCAATTACTTCAATGACTGAGATTATAGTTTGTTGGTTCTCAATAAAGTTTATGATTCGTACTCTGCATTGTGAATGGATAATTACTTGAGCATAAGAAATCATATGACAATATCTATATATGATGTTGTTATGAGAATAATCATGATGCCTTCATGTCCGTATTTTATTTTTCTCGACACCTCTACCTCTAAACATGGGGACATATTTGTCGTTATCGGCTTCCGCTTGAGGACAAGCGAGGTCTAAGCTTGGGGGAGTTGATACGTCCATTTTGCATCATGCTTTTATATCAATATTTATTGCATTATGGGCTGTTACTACATGTTATGTCATAATACTTATGCCTATTCTCCCTTATTTTACAAGGTTTACATAAGGAGGGAGAACGCCGGCAGCTGGAATTCTGGGCTGGAAAAGAAGCAAATATTAGAGAGCTATTCTGCACAACTCCAAAAGTCCTGAAACTCCACGAAAGTTATTTTTGGAAATAATAAAAAATATTGAGTGGAAGAAGTACACCAGAGGGGGACCCACCTAGCCACGAGGGTGGGGGCGCGCCCTACCCCCCAGGGCGTGCCCCCCTACCTCGTGGGCCCCCTGTTGGCTCTCCGATGGCCATCTTCTGCTATATGAGGTCTTTCAATGAGGAAAAAATCATAAGCAACCTTTCGGGACGAAACTCCGCAGCCACGAGGCGGAACCTTGGCGGAACCAATCTTGGGTCCGGCAGAGCTGTTCTTCCGGGGACACTTCCCTCCGGGAGGGGAAAATCATCGCCATCATCATCACCAACGCTCCTCTCATTGGGAGAGGGCAATCTCCATCAACATCTTCATCAGCACCTTCTCATCTCCAAACCCTAGTTCATCTCTTGTATCCAATTCTTGTCTCCAAGTCCGGGATTGGTACTAGTAGGTTGCTAATAGTGTTGATTACTCCTTGTAGTTGATGCTAGTTGGTTTATTTGGTGGAAGATCATATGTTCAGATCCCTTATGCATATTAATATCCCTTTGATTATGAACATGAATATGCTTTGTGAGTAGTTACTTTTGTTCCTGAGGACATGTGAGAAGTCTTGCTATTAGTAGTCATGTGAATTTTGTATTCGTTCGATATTTTAACGAGATGTATGTTGTCTAGCCTCTAGTGGTGTCATGTGAACGTCGACTACATAACACTTCACCATTATTTGGGGCTAGAGGAAGTCATTGGGAAGTAATAAGTAGATGATGGGTTGCTAGAGTGACAAAAGCTTAAACCCTAGTTTATGTGTTGCTTCGTAAGGGGCTGATTTGGATCCATATGTTTCATGCTATGGTTAGGCTTACCTTAATACTTTTGTTGTAGTTGCGGATGCTTGCAATAGAGGTTAATCATAAGTGGGATGCTTGTTCAAGTAAGAACATCACCCAAGCACCGGTCCACCCACATATCAAATTATCAAAGTACCGAACGTGAATCATACGAACGTGATGAAAACTAGCTTGACGATATTCCCATGTGTCCTCGAAAGCGCTTTTCCTTATATAAGAGTTTGTCCAGGCTTGTCCTTTGCTACAAAAAGGATTGGGCCACCTTGCTGCACTTTATTTACTTTTGTTACTTGTTGCTCGTTACAAATTATCTTATCACAAAACTATCTGTTACCACTTATTTCAGTACTTGTAGAGAATACCTTGCTGAAAACCACTTATCATTTCCTTCTGCTCCTCGTTGGGTTCGACACTCTTACTTATCGAAAGGACTACGATAGATCCCTTATACTTGTAGGTCATCAGTAACCCCCTTGGGGGCGGCATTCTTTGAGGTGCACTCGGCTTCGCGGGACCAGCGGACGACTTCTTTGGTGGAAGGGTGCTTCATCCATACATTGATGGCGACGGATCTTGATGGCGTGGCGCAGTGCAGATTCAGAGTTCGATGTGGGGGATGGACACGCGCAGGAGGACGACGCTGTCTGGCGTCGTGGTGACGTCGATGGCAGTGAGACCTGGCACGGTAGATGCAACAGTACATCTCTGAAGATGGACTCGTGGTAGGTGGCTGCGGTGGCCTCATACCCGGCAGGCGTCCTGGTTGAGGAGTGCGCCGGACTGGTAGGTGCCACATACTAGGTAGCATCCTGGTTGGGACCTCAGGTGTTAGATGTTTAGGTTTGGCTGCAATGTCTGTTTGGTATTAGGCCTGTTGGAAATATGCCCTAGAGGCAATAATAAAAGCATTATTATTATATTTCCTTATTCATGATAATTGTCTTTATTCGTGCTATAATTGTGTTATCCGGAAATCGTAATACATGTGTGAATAACAGACAACAACGTGTCCCTAGTAAGCCTCTAGTTGACTAGCTCGTTGATCAACAGATAGTCATGGTTTCCTGACTATGGGCATTGGATGTCAATGATAACGAGATCACACATTAGGAGAATGATGTGATGGACGAGACCCAATCCTAAACATAGCATAAGATCGCATAGTTCGTTTGCTAGAGTTTTCCAATGTCAAGTATCCTTTCCTTAGACCATGAGATCGTGTAACTCCCGGATACCGTAGGAGTGCTTTGGGTGTACCAAACGTCACAACGTAACTGGGTGACTATAAAGGTATACTACGGGTATCTCCGAAAGTGTCTGTTGGGTTGACACGGATCGAGACTGGGATTTGTCACTCCGCTTGACGGAGAGGTGTCACCGGGCCCTCTCGGTAATGCATCATCATAATGAGCTCAATGTGATCAAAGTTTTTGATCACGGGATCATGCATTACGGTACGAGAAAGGTGACTTGCCGGTAACGAGATTGAACGAGGTATTGGGATACCGACGATCGAATCTCGGGCAAGTAAAATACCGATTGACAAAGGGAATCGTATACGGGATTAATTGAATCCTCGACATCGTGGTTCATCCGATGAGATCATCGTGGAGCATGTGGGAGCCAACATGGGTATCCAGATCCCGCTGTTGATTATTGCCCGAGAGCCATCTCGGTCATGTCTGCATGTCTCCCGAACCCGTAGGGTCTACACACTTAAGGTTCGGTGACGCTAGGGTTGTGAAGATATGTATATGCAGTAACCCGAATGTTGTTCGGAGTCCCGGATGAGATCCCGGACGTCACGAGGAGTTTCGGAATTGTCCGTAGGTAAAGAATTATATATAGAAAGTGCTGTTTTGGCCATCGGGACAAGTTTCGGGGTTATCGGTATTGTACCGGGACCACCGGAGGGTCCCGGGGGTCCACCGGGTGGGTCCACCTGCCTCGGGGAGCCACATGGGCTCTAGGGGTGCGCCTTGGCCTACATGGGCCAAGGGGAACCAGCCCCTAGAGGCCCATGCGCCTAGAGGGGGGAAACCCTAAAAAAGGGGGGCGCCCCCTTGCTTGGGGGGCAAGCCCCACCCTTGGCCGCCGCCCCCCTAGGAGATTGCATCTCCTAGGGCCGGCGCCCCCCCTAGGGGGCTATATAAAAGGGGGGAGGGGAGGGTGGCAGCGCACCCTTGCTCCTGGCGCCTCCCTTTCCCTCTCCAACACCTCCTCCTCCTCCGTAGAGCTCGGCGAAGCCCTGTCGGAGTACTGCAGCTCCACCATCACCACGCCGTCGTGCTGCTGTTGGAGCCTTCTTCCCCAACCTCTCCTTTGCCTTGCTGGATCAAGAAGAAGGATACGTTACGCTGACCGTACGTGTGTTGAACGCGGAGGTGCCGTCCTTTCGGTGCTAGGATCTCCGGTGATTTGGATCACGTCGTGTACGACTACCTCATCCCCGTTCGTTGAACGCTTCCGCTCGCGATCTACAAAGTGGTATGTAGATGCAATCTCTCTCCCATGACTCGTTGCTAGATGAACTCATAGATGGATCCTGGTGAAACCGTAGGAAAATTTTTGTTTTCTGCAACGTTCCCCAACAGTGGCATCATGAGCTAGGTCTATGCGTAGTTCTCTATTGCACGAGTAGAACACAATTTGTTGTGGGCGTAGATGTTGTCAACTTTTCTTGCCGCTACTAGTCTTATCTTGCTTCAGCGGTATTGTGGGATGAAGCGGCCCGGACCAACCTTACACGTACTCTTACGTGAGACCGGTTCCACCGACTAACATGCACTAGTTGCATAAGGTGGCTGGCGGGTGGCTGTCTCTCCCACTTTAGTTGGAGCGGATTCGATGAAAAGGGTCCTTATGAAGGGTAAATAGAAGTTGACAAATCACGTTGTGGCTTTCACGTAGGTAAGAAAACGTTCTTGCTAGAACCCTAACTCAGCCACGTAAAACTTGCAACAACAATTAGTGTACGTCTAACTTGTTTTTGCAGCAAGTGCTTTGTGATGTGATATGGCCAAAGTTGTGATGAATGATGAATGATATATATGTGATGTATGAGATGTTCATGCTATTGTAATAGGAATCACGACTTGCATGTCGATGAGTATGACAACCGGCAGGAGCCATAGGAGTTGTCTTTATTTTTGTATGACCTGCGTGTCATTGAAAAACGCCATGTAAATTACTTTACTTTATTGCTAAACGCGTTAGCCATAGTAGTAGAAGTAATAGTTGGCGAGCAACTTCATGGAGACACGATGATGGAGATCATGATGATGGAGATCATGGTGTCAAGCCGGTGACGAGATGATCATGGAGCCCCAAGATGGAGATCAAAGGAGCTATGTGATATTGGCCATATCATGTCACGTTTATTATTTGATTGCATGTGATGTTTATCATGTTTTGCATCTTGTTTACTTAGAACGACGGTAGTAAATAAGATGATCCCTCATAATAATTTCAAGAAGTGTTCCCCCTAACTATGAACCGTTGCGACAGTTCGTTGTTTCGAAGCACCACGTGATGATCGGGTGTGATAGATTCTAACGTTCACATACAACGGGTGTAAGACAGATTTACACATGCAAACACTTAGGTTGACTTGACGAGCCTAGCATGTACAGACATGGCCTCGGAACACAGAAGACCGAAAGGTCGAGCATGAGTCGTATAGAAGATACGATCAACATGAAGATGTTCACCAATGTTGACTAGTCCGTCTCACGTGATGATCGGACACGGCCTAGTTGACTTGGATCATGTAATACTTAGATGACTAGAAGAGGGATGTTTATCTAAGTGGGAGTTCATTAAATAATTTGATTAAATGAACTTTATTATCATGAACTTAGTCTAAAAATATTTACAATATGTCTTGTAGATCAAATGGCCAACGTAGTCCTCAACTTCAACGCATTCCTAGAGAAAACCAAGCTGAAAGACGATGGCAGCAACTATACGGACTGGGTCCGGAACCTAAGGATCATCCTCATAGCTGCCAAGAAAGATTATGTCCTACGAGCACCGCTGGGTGACGCACCTATTCTCCCTGCAGAACAAGACGTTATGAACGCTTGGTAGTCACGCTGCGATGATTACTCCCTCGTTCAGTGTGGCATGCTTTATAGCTTAGAGCCGGGGCTCCAAAAGCGATTTGAGAGACATGGAGCATATGAGATGTTCGAAGAGCTGAAAATGGTTTTCCAAGCTCATGCCCGGGTCGAGAGATATGAAGTCTCCGACAAATTCTTTAGCTGTAAGATGGAGGAAAATAGCTCTGTCAGTGAACACATACTCAAGATGTCTGGGTTGCACAACCGCTTGACTCAACTGAAAGTTAATCTCCCGGATGAAGCGGTCATTGACAGAATCCTCCAGTCGCTTCCACCTAGCTACAAGAGCTTTGTGATGAACTACAATATGCAGGGGATGGTAAAGACCATTCCTGAGGTATATGCTATGCTGAAATCAGCAGAGGTAGAAATCAAGAAGGAGCATCAAGTGTTGATGGTGAATAAAACCACTAAGTTCAAGAAGGGCAAGGGTAAAAAGAACTTCAAGAAGGACGGCAAAGGAAGTTGCCGCGCCCGGTAAGCAAGTTGCCGGGAATAAGCCAAAGAATGGACCCAAGCCCGAGACTGAGTGTTTTTATTGCAAGGGAAGTGGTCACTGGAAGCGGAACTGCCCCAAATACTTAGCGGACAAGAAGGCCGGCAAAACCAAAGGTATATGTGATATACATGTAATTGATGTGTACCTTACCAGTACTCGTAGTAGCTCTTGGGTATTTGATACCGGTGCAGTTGCTCACATTTGTAACTCAAAGCAGGAGCTGCGGAATAAACGGAGACTGGCGAAGGACAAGGTGACGATGCGCGTCGGGAATGGTTCCAAGGTCGATGTGATCGCCGTCGGCACGCTACCTCTACATTTACCTACGGGATTAGTTTTAAACCTCAATAATTGTTATTTAGTGCCAAGTTTGAGCATGAACATTGTGTCTGGATCTCGTTTAATTCGAGATGGCTACTCATTTAAATCCGAGAATAATGGTTGTTCTATTTATATGAGAGATATGTTTTATGGTCATGCTCCGATGGTTAATGGTTTATTCTTAATGAATCTCGTACGTGATGATACACATATTCATAGTGTGAATACCAAAAGAGTTAAAGTTGATAATAATAGTCCCACAGATTTGTGGCACTGCCGCCTTGGTCACATAGGTGTCAAACGCATGAAGAAGCTTCATGCAGATGGACTTTTAGAGTCCCTTGATTATGAATCATTTGACACGTGCGAACCATGCCTCATGGGTAAAATGACCAAGACTCCGTTCTCAGGAACAATGGAGCTAGCAACCAACTTATTGGAAATCATACATACCGATGAGTGCGGTCCAATGAGTGTTGAGGCTCGCGGTGGCTATCATTATGTTCTCACCCTCACTGATGACTTGAGTAGATATGGGTATATCTACTTAATGAAACACAAGTCTGAGACCTTTGAAAAGTTCAAGGAATTTCAGAGTGAGGTTGAAAATCAACGTGATAGAAAGATCAAGTTTCTACGATCAGATCGTGGAGGAGAATACTTGAGTCACGAATTTGGCACACACTTAAGAAAATGTGGAATAGTTTCACAACTCACGCCGCCTGGAACACCTCAGCGTAATGGTGTGCCCGAACGTCGTAATCGCACTCTATTAGATATGGTGCGATCTATGATGTCTCTTACCGATTTACCGCTATCTTTTTGGGGCTATGCTTTAGAGACTGCCGCATTCACTTTAAATAGGGCTCCGTCGAAATCCGTTGAGATGACACCGTATGAATTATGATTTGGGAAGAAACTTAAGCTGTCGTTTCTAAAAGTTTGGGGATGCGATGCTTATGTCAAGAAACTTCAACCTGAAAAGCTCGAACCCAAGTCAGAAAAATGCGTCTTCATAGGATACCCTAAAGAAACTATTGGGTATACCTTCTACCTCAGATCCAAAGGCAAGATCTTTGTTGCCAAGAATGGATCCTTTCTAGAGAAAGAGTTTCTCTCGAAAGAAGTAAGTGGGAGGAAAGTAGAACTTGATGAAGTGTTACCTCTTGAACCGGAAAATGGCGAAACTCATGAAAACGTTCCTGAGGTGCCTGCACCGACTAGAGAGCAAATTAATGATAATGATCAAGATCCTTCTAATCAAGCTCCTACTGAAATTCGAAGATCCACAAGGACACGTTCCGCACCAGAGTGGTACGGCAACCCTGTCTTGGAAATCATGTTGTTAGACAACGGTGAACCTTCGAACTATGAGGAAGCAATGGCGGGCCCGGATTCCGACAAATGGCTAGAAGCCATGAAATCCGAGATAGGATCCATGTATGAAAACAAAGTATGGACTTTGACAGACTTGCCCGATGATCGGCGAGCGATAGAAAATAAATGGATCTTTAAGAAGAAGACAGACGCGGATGGTAATGTGACCATCTATAAAGCTCGGCTTGTCGCTAAGGGTTATCGACAAGTTCAAGGAATTGACTACGATGAGACTTTCTCACCGGTAGCGAAGCTGAAGTCCGTCCGAATCATGTTAGCAATTGCCGCATTCTATGATTATGAAATATGGCAAATGGACGTCAAAACAGCATTCCTTAATGGTTTCCTTAAGGAAGAATTGTATATGATGCAGCCGGAAGGTTTTGTCGATCCTAAGAATGCTGACAAGGTGTGCAAGCTCCAACGCTCGATTTATGGGCTGGTGCAAGCATCTCGGAGTTGGAACATTCGCTTTGATGAGATGATCAAAGCGTTTGGGTTTACGCAGACTTATGGAGAAGCCTGCGTTTACAAGAAAGTGAGTGGGAGCTCTGTAGCATTTCTCATACTATATGTAGATGACATACTTTTGATGGGAAATGATATAGAACTCTTGGACAGCATTAAGGCCTACTTGAATAAAAGTTTTTCAATGAAGGACCTTGGAGAAGCTGCTTATATATTAGGCATCAAGATCTATAGAGATAGATCAAGACGCCTCATAGGTCTCTCACAAAGCACATACCTTGATAAGATATTGAAGAAGTTCAATATGGATCAATATAAGAAAGGGTTCTTACCTGTGTTACAAGGTGTGAAATTGAGCTCAGCTCAATGTCCGACCACGGCAGAAGATATAGAAGAGATGAGTGTCATCCCCTATGCCTCAGCTATAGGTTCTATTATGTATGCCATGCTGTGTACCAGACCTGATGTAAACCTTGCCGTAAGTTTGGTAGGAAGGTACCAAAGTAATCCCGGCAAGGAACACTGGACAGCGGTCAAGAATATCCTGAAGTACCTGAAAAGGACTAAGGAAATGTTTCTCGTTTATGGAGGTGACGAAGAGCTCGTCGTAAAGGGTTACGTCGACGCTAGCTTCGACACAGATCTGGATGACTCTAAGTCACAAACCGGATACGTGTATATTTTGAATGGTGGGGCAGTAAGCTGGTGCAGTTGCAAGCAAAGCGTCGTGGCGGGATCTACATGTGAAGCGGAGTACATGGCAGCCTCGGAGGCAGCACATGAAGCAATTTGGGTGAAGGAGTTCATCACCGACCTCGGAGTCATACCCAATGCGTCGGGGCCAATCAAACTCTTGTGTGACAACACTGGAGCTATTGCACTTGCCAAGGAGCCCAGGTTTCACAAGAAGACCAGGCACATCAAGCGTCGCTTCAACTCCATTCGTGAAAATGTTCAAGATGGAGACATAGAAATTTGTAAAGTGCACACGGATCTGAATGTCGCAGATCCGTTGACTAAACTTCTCCCGAAGGCAAAACATGATCAGCACCAGAACTCTATGGGTGTTCGATTCATCACAATGTAACTAGATTATTGACTCTAGTGCAAGTGGGAGACTGTTGGAAATATGCCCTAGAGGCAATAATAAAAGCATTATTATTATATTTCCTTATTCATGATAATTGTCTTTATTCGTGCTATAATTGTGTTATCCGGAAATCGTAATACATGTGTGAATAACAGACAACAACGTGTCCCTAGTAAGCCTCTAGTTGACTAGCTCGTTGATCAACAGATAGTCATGGTTTCCTGACTATGGGCATTGGATGTCAATGATAACGAGATCACATCATTAGGAGAATGATGTGATGGACGAGACCCAATCCTAAACATAGCATAAGATCGCATAGTTCGTTTGCTAGAGTTTTCCAATGTCAAGTATCCTTTCCTTAGACCATGAGATCGTGTAACTCCCGGATACCGTAGGAGTGCTTTGGGTGTACCAAACGTCACAACGTAACTGGGTGACTATAAAGGTATACTACGGGTATCTCCGAAAGTTTCTGTTGGGTTGACACGGATCGAGACTGGGATTTGTCACTCCGCTTGACGGAGAGGTATCACCGGGCCCTCTCGGTAATGCATCATCATAATGAGCTCAATGTGATCAAAGTGTTTGATCACGGGATCATGCATTACGGTACGAGAAAAGTGACTTGCCGGTAACGAGATTGAACGAGGTATTGGTATACCGACGATCGAATCTCGGGCAAGTAAAATACCGATTGACAAAGGGAATCGTATACGGGATTAATTGAATCCTCGACATCGTGGTTCATCCGATGAGATCATCGTGGAGCATGTGGGAGCCAACATGGGTATCCAGATCCCGCTGTTGGTTATTGCCCGAGAGCCGTCTCGGTCATGTCTGCATGTCTCCCGAACCCGTAGGGTCTACACACTTAAGGTTCGGTGATGCTAGGATTGTGAAGATATGTATATGCAGTAACCTGAATGTTGTTCGGAGTCCCGTATGAGATCCCGGACGTCACGAGGAGTTTCGGAATGGTCCGGAGGTAAAGAATTATATATAGAAAGTGTTGTTTTGGCCATCGGAACAAGTTTCGGGGTTATCGGTATTGTACCGGGACCACCGGAGGGTCCCGGGGGGTCCACCGGGTGGGGCCACCTGCCTCGGGGAGCCACATGGGCTCTAGGGGTGCGCCTTGGCCTACATGGGCCAAGGGGAACCAGCCCCTAGAGCCCCATGCGCCTAGAGGGGGGGAAACCCTAAAAAAGGGGGGCGCCCCTTGCTTGGGGGGCAAGCCCCACCCTTGGCCGCCGTCCCCCTAGGAGATTGCATCTCCTAGGGCCGGCGCCCCCCCCCTAGGGGGCTATATAAAAGGGGGGAGGGGAGGGGGGCAGCGCACCCTTGCTCCTGGCGCCTCCCTCTCCCTCTCCAACACCTCCTCCTCCTTCGTAGAGCTCGGCGAAGCCCAGTCGGAGTACTGCAGCTCCACCATCACCACGCCGTCGTGCTGCTGTTGGAGCCTTCTTCCCCAACCTCTCCTTTGCCTTGCTGGATCAAGAAGAAGGAGACGTTACGCTGACCGTACTTGTGTTGAACGCGGAGGTGCCGTCCTTTCGGTGCTAGGATCTCCGGTGATTTGGATCACGTCGTGTACGACTACCTCATCCCCGTTCGTTGAACGCTTCCGCTCGCGATCTACAAAGTGGTATGTAAATGCAATCTCTCTCCCATGACTCGTTGCTAGATGAACTCATAGATGGATCTTGGTGAAACCGTAGGAAAATTTTTGTTTTCTGCAACGTTCCCCAACAAGGCCCAGGCTATCAGCGCCCATTCATCAATTGGATAGGTGTAACGATAGTTGTTGCTTAGATGATGGCTTTAGTCTTACTGTTGTATGACTTTATAAGGTCTTGTGAGAATAATTAATAAAGTGGCCGCATCCATCGCCCAGATGCAGAGGCCGGGGGTCATCCTCCTTTTCTAAAAAAAAATCACTTTTTTGAAGTGATGGCTTGAAGCATATCTGGCGTAAAGTCTCGTCACCTATTCCTATCATGCGGACGACAGTCTTTCTACAATGCTTTGACGATCCTGCTAGTGTCTGGAAGTAAACCCTCTTCGCCTCTATGTGATCCTCATTAAGCATCGCTTATAACGAACATACCTACCATAGTTAACATACAATAAGTTAATTAAGTGTGCATGCAAGGTCAGAAATACCTTTCAAGAATGAATAACTTCTAACTTACTTTTTTTCGCACGTTTACGTGGTGGACAACCTAATAGTACAGGTTGAGGCTGAACTCAACGATGTCCTCATCAGCTTGGGTGTATGTCCACATCGTCAATGTCACCTAGAGGGCACCTGCTGCTCACTATCACCTGAAGAACTAGCAAATTTTTAAGAACAAGATTTTTTTTTAAAATACTGAAAACTGGAGAAGTGAATCAGGACCTCTATCTAAAATGATTTAATTCAACAAGACTCTCTCTCTCTCTACAAGAGGGAATTATTTCATTCATTAGCTGTGACCATCAGGAACCACACACGTATCATGCGACGAGATCAGATCTTATGATGCAAATTGGAACCAGAGTTGAACTGGCTTGAAGGACATCATGAGGCAAATTACATAGTTTCGACTACTGGCATCAAGCAAGTACTAAACCGAACATAGGACGGACCTCAGCCAACCCAGCCCAGCCCATCCCTGACCGAGCTGCTTATTATTCTGTAACATAGTACATACATACATACACAGTACAAGAAGAAACGTTTATGAATGCAATTAGAGAAGGAGATCAACCTTGAGCGATGCCGTCCAGGTTGCTTATTATTCTGTAACATAGTACATACATACACACACAGTACAAGAAGAAACATTTATGAATGCAACTAGAGAAGGAGATCAACCTTGAGCAACGCCGTCCAGGTCGAGGTGGGACTCGATGATGTCCGTAATCGTCCATGGAGTCGAGCGCCTGCTGCTCCAAATTGAACAAACAAATAAGTTTAGCCTAGCAAGAAGGGGATGTGAGCACTAGCCAAACAATGTCCATACTGATTAAAGGCACCAGTACCATAATCGTCTATCTAGGATTATTCAAGCCAAGAAAAAGGAAACCTATATAGCTACGAGTACATTGTCCAAGCAATAAAACAAATCCTCATCTAGCCATTTACTGTGCCATACAACAATGGCATCACTCATGAAATCACACTCAGCCTGTAACAATCAAGTCAGGTCTCTTTTGAATGGTCACAAGTCAAAAATATAAGAATACGACATAGTGGCAGTGTTAGAAGGGAGAGAGGGATTTGGTGGAATTGTGGATGTATTGCTTGAGCCTTATGGGCATATATAGGAATACAATGATCTACTTGGAGTACAAGACAAGCCATAACAAATTCTATTCTATCTCGTCTTTCCTAATAAACATTATACTCAATATCTCCCCACAGTCACAACGGTAGCGACGCAGACGGTGAGACTGGAGAAGAATCCGAAGGCAAGCCGACGGACACCCTCCCACAGTCGTAGCGGTCGATGCATCGCGAAAGTCATGGCTGGAGTGAAAACCCGACGAGGTTGCTCAAGCAAGGTGGTAGCCCTTTGTGTCGTTGTCGAGATAGCCGAGAGCGTGGGTGGTGGAGCCGTGGTCGAGGTAGCCATGCGAAGAGTGTCGTGGTCGATGTCGATTTCGGGGTGGCTGGTGTCGAGGAAGTCACCTTGGAGACGCGGGCGCAAGGGGGCGCCGAGTTAGCATGGGCGCAATGGTGAAGTAGTGATGCGCCAGGAAGTAGATGATGTTGACGACGCGTCGCGCCGGAATTTCCAAGCCCGGGAACACATCATGGACAAAGCCACGCATCGGTGTTGCCGGCACCGAGCATGCGTAGACGTACGAAGACGAAATTGACGAAGCGCCGCACCAGGCTTGCCAGGCCCGGGGACACGTCGTGGACGAAGGCACGCAGCAGTGTTGCCAGCACCGGGCATGCGTAGGCTGGGACCTGCGCGAGCTGTACGCCATGTCAAAGAAGTCGGAGAGGCCAGCAGAGAAGGACTCGACATCGGTTGCGGCGCCAATCTGCACGGGGCCAATGTCGCCCGCGGTTGTCGGAGTAGATGAAGCGGTCGGGGTAGATGACGGCGACGCTGGCGACGGGCTGGTGCTAGACGAAGACGAAGGGGGTGGACGGGCAGCTGCGGCGGCGGACGAAGAAAAGCGGCGACGGCGGCCTGACTACGATGGCGGCGGCTAGGTTAGTAGGCGAAGAACCCTGACAGCGTGACGAAGACCGGCGCAGACTATGGCGTTCCGGCGCCAAGGGAGACGGCACGACGAATACCACGGGAAGTTGACGTGCGGGGACGGCAAAGTGGACCGCGGGCCGCAGCGCTACGGTCCGAAGGGGCGACCCAGCAGCGGCAGGCGGGTCGGGGCGACGGTGGAAAGACCTCGGGGCGGCGGCGGGGACCGCGGGCCGCGACGCTGCGGCCCGAACGGGCGACGCAACGGCGGTTCGCGAGTCAAGGCATCCGTGGGGACGACCTTAGGACGGCGGCGTGGACCGTGTGCCACGCTCGCTGCGGCCCGACGGGGCGACGCAACAGCGGCGCGAGGGTCGGTGCAGCCACCGGGACGACCTGCAGCGGACGGCCTCGGGGCGGCGGTGGACCGCGGGCCGCGGCACTACTGCCCGAAGGCGCGATACAGCGATGACGCGGGTCGGTGCAGCCGGGATAAGAACCATGGGGCGACGGCACTGCGGCCCGAAGGGACGACACAGCGGCAGCCCGATGCTCGATTGTTGTAGAGGCGCGTTGTACTTGGAACGGTCTTCATGAGACATGCGAAGGCACGCGCAAACGATGGGCCAGATCGGTCGCGCGACGTGGATGAAGCGGAGCAGCGGACAGGTGATCAATCTGATGTAGCAGGAGCATGCAACGGGCCTGAAGACGTACCGTGCACGAGGGCTGATTGGAAACGTACAACCACATAAGCTGCATGCCTACATGGGACTCAACTTGCAACCAAGACCAGTACAAACATGTGCTCCGGGGCAAGCGGCGGGCCACACCAGAGCCAGCAACGCCCGGTAGGGGACGGCCAGGGCAGTGCATGCGCTGCCGTGCGTAACGTGGTGCATGCACGAAGCTGGGGCGGCCGCATTGTGGATGGAGGCGAAGTGGATGCAGATTTCTCGATCAGATCATGGTGGTGACGGCCGGCGGATGCGCAGACGGCGGCCGTTCTGGGCCGCCGACTCGGAGAAGACGCCGATGTAGTCGATGCCGAAATCGGAGTAGAGGCGCAAGGAGATCGACGATGGTGGCAGACGACGTAAACCGATCTTAGATCAGAAAACCAAAAAGAAAGCACCGATCAAGACGACAGACGAGAGAGAGAGAAAAAAACCCCGGATCAAGGATCGGGAAAGGGACTTTCTAGGGCAGCTGATCAACACGACCAGCGAACAACCCTGGATACGGGCGGCGCAGCCCCAGCGGTGGTCATGGAGGCCGACCGCTACGGGGGCGGCGCGCGGAGCGGAAGCGACGGGCGGCGGCTAGGGTTGGATCGGTTAGGCTGATACCATGTTAGAAGGGAGAGAGGGATTTGATGGAACTGTGGATGTATTGCTTGAGCCTCATGGGCATATATATAGGAGTACAATGAGCTACTTGGAGTACAAGACAAACAGAACAAAACCTAGTCTATCTCGCCTTTTCTAATAAATATTATACTCAACAGGCAGCATGATCAACATGACAGTCTTGTAGAACATAGCTAAAAAGAAGTAAAAACCTAGTACGCAAGATACCCTCAACAGTCCAAGCGTGAACGTCATCGATGGCCATACAATCTCAAGAAAGGGAGAAAGAGAGACAGGACTAAGGACTCACCCAAAACAAGTAAGAGGCGGCCACCACTGCCGTGTTTGCGAAAACCAAGGGTAGAAGTTTAGACAACCTCAAAGAGTAAGCTGCATTTGCTGAAAAAAAGAAGTGAATGATACACATTCAGTACAATGAAATTAAAAATGTCTTACTATCCAGAACATCCACAACCAGAATGCTTCATATGTATTCCTAAGAACATACACATCTTACATCTTACATTTTTAAGAAGTTGGTCCCAATTCTCTTGTCATGCAACATATCCACCTCAGCCATGCACCACGTAAGCAATTCTCGATCCACCTCAGCCATGCACCACGTAAAACAATTCTGGATCCACCTCAGCCACGCACCACGTAAGCAATTCTCAATCCCGCTCTCCGTGAACCGGATATTTTTCTCCCTCGCCAAAATAGGAAGTATCTTTCCCATGCATGAGAATAGGGACCGAGCACTGCGACGCATATGCCACTACGCCCACTATCAATGCTACATTGCTACTCCCTCTATAAGGAATATTTCCTTACAGAGGGAATATCATTTTAATGCCAAACGTTACATGTGTTTAGTGCAGTCTTTTCTCCTTCAACTGCAAGCATGTCTTCTCTTCTTCCAGTTATCTGGATCCTTTGATCGAGCCGACCGTCTGGTGCCGCCATGAGCGTCGAGCTCTTTGCATCCATCATATTGGGGAGCTATTGGGCAACTTCGCAACTGCCTGGCGCCAGCGCTTATTCCCATGCAGAGCTCCATTCCCTGTGGTCATCCTCGCCACTGTAGACCGCCGTCGAGCTCGTGGTCGCCTCTGTTCTTCTCAGTTGCAGCCAAGCACCACGACGATATATCTGGTGAGCCACTAACCCTCGCACACTTTCCTTTTTGTGTTTTGCACTCGTTGCTATCGTCCTGCTGAGGGCCGGCAATCGTCGGGCAGAGGCTCGCGCAGGTAGTGGAAGAACCAGCCACAGTGCAGTGGAGAGGAAAGTTATAGGTACACCTCTGTTCTCCCGGAACATCTGGCATGCACCAGAAGGTGAGGCGGTCGACGCTGGGATCCGCCTCCGCACCGCCGCTGAAGCGCACGAGGAGGCCGCCGTTGGTGCGACGCAACTGACATGACGATTGATGCGGTCGTCAGAGAGGCCGGCGGCACGTAGGACAAAGGAGTCTAGCAGGGGATGGCCGGGGTCGGCAGCCTACTGCGGCTCTTCGATGAAGCTTGAACCGGCAGACCTTCCCTGGCAAGATCGAGCACGATGTCCTCCGGTAGCATCACCAGCGAGAGCGCTGCGTATGTGTGCATGCCACTACTAGCATGCGCACGTATGCATGATTAGTTGTTTGCTAATTACCCTAGGTACGTTTGACACTATCTAAGAGATGCATGCATATCAGACCACATTAGCTACAAACCTAATTACTATACATAAGAATAATATGTGATATTCCGGCCCCCTCTAACCAAGATTACATGGTCACAATTTCTCCTCGATTGTTTATTTCCATTTTCTTATACTGAACTATCTTTCTTCCTCACAAAAATAAACTTCTTTTCTACTTCTTATTGGGCTATTACAACTATTGAATATTTGAACCCCATAATTTTGTTGAATTTACCTATCACCTTTGGGAGCTAAAACTTTCCCGTAGCAACGCGCAGGGTATCATCTAGTTCCTATAACAATAAAGCTACTTCGTGGCTCCACAAGTTCCTACAACAATAAAGCTACTTCGTGGCTCCACAAGTCTTTACATTTCATATGTTATTACAATACAGTAGTAGCTAGATTGGGAAACACAAATTATGACTTTCTCATTGCCACCATGGATAGTTTCTAACAAATGGCGAATGCACTGACTTGGCAAGTCCGAACATTCGATATGCTGCTGGCCAAACATACCAATAACTATGTGACTTCACAAACAAATTGTGGACGACAGCAAAATATATATGAGTGTCTTATTTTTCGCGGGGACATAGGACTATATCAATATTTTATTTCCCGTGCAACAGTAATTCTATATGAGTTGCAGTGGGCATTCCCAAGACTATCTAGTACTAAGCAGACTTGGAAATACAAACTGCCTTAATTACTAGGCCTATTAGGCAGACATTGTTATTATTTACACCTCAATAAGATCCCCGAGCTGCAACAAACCAACATTGAGACCGCCATTTATTGATTATTAAGAAAGCATATAGGATATAGGAGCAAACCTTCATACACATCTGCTGAGCAATTCAATGATCCATTTACAGTGATTTGACTGTTGCAATCAGATTTTCCACTGGCAGACCAAGCTCCTTGTATATTCTTCCAGCAGGAGCACTTGAACCGAAATGGTCAATGCCGATTGCTTTGCCCTTCTGTCCGATATACTTCTCCCATCCCAGGATGACACCCGTTTCGATGCTAATCCTAGAAGTAACCTCACTTGGTAGTACACTCTGCTTGTATTCCTCAGGCTGCTCCTCAATCAATTCCCAGCAAACAAGCGAGACAACCCGTACAGATTTCCCCTCCTTCCTCAGCTGATCTGCGGCTTTTTCCGCGATCTCGAGCTCAGAGCCTGTGCTGATGAGGATGAGGTCAGGTTTCTTGCCCGAGGAATTGTCAGAAATGACATATTCTCCCTTAGCAACGCCTTCAACCGAAGTTCCTTCCAGCTGTGGGAGCTTCTGCCGAGAGAGTGCAAGGATTGATGGCCTCTTACTATTGATAACCGCAATCCTGTACGCCGCAGAGGTCTCGGTTCCGTCGGCTGGTTGGAGCATTAATATGCCTGGCATTGCTCAGAGGCTGAGTTGGTCCCAATTCTCTTGTCATGCAACATATCCACCTCAGCCATGCACCACGTAAGCAATTCTCGATCCACCTCAGCCATGCACCACGTAAAACAATTCTGGATCCACCTCAGCCACGCACCACGTAAGCAATTCTCAATCCCGCTCTCTGTGAACCGGATATTTTTCTCCCTCGCGAAAATAGGAAGTATCTTTCCCATGCATGAGAATAGGAACCGAGCACTGCGACGCATGGCCACTACGCCCACTATCAATGCTACTCCCTCTATAAGGAATATTTCCTTACAGAGGGAATATCATTTTAATGCCAAACGTTACATGTGTTTAGTGAAGTCTTTTCTCCTTCAACTGCAAGCATGTCTTCTCTTCTTCCAGTTATTTGGATCCTTTGATCGAGCCGACCGTCTGGTGCCGCCATGAGCGTCGAGCTCTTTGCATCCATCATATTGGGGAGCTATTGGGCAACTTCGCACCTGCCTGGCGCCAGCGCTTATTCCCATGCAGAGCTCCATTCCATGTGGTCATCATCGCCACTGTAGACCGCCGTCGAGCTCGTGGTCGCCTCTGTTCTTCTCAGTTGCAGCCAAGCACCGCGATGATATATCTGGTGAGCCACTGACCCTCGCACACTTTCCTTTTTGTGTTTTGCACTCGCTGCTATCGTCCAGCTGAAGGCCGGCAATCGTCGGGCAGAGGCTCGCGCAGGTAGTGGAAGAACCAGCCACAGTGCAGTGGAGAGGACAATTATAGGTACACCTATGTTCTCCCGGAACATCTGGCATGCACCAGATGGTGAGGCGGTCGACGCTGGGATCCGCCTCCGCACCGTCGCTGAAGCGCACGAGGAGGCCGCCGTTGGTGCGACGCAACTGACATGACGATTGATGCGGTCGTCAGAGAGGCCGGCGGCACGTAGGACAAAGGAGTCTAGCATGGGATGGCCGGGGTCGGCAGCCTACTGCGGCTCTTCGATGAAGCTTGAACCGGCAGACCTTCCCTGGCAAGATCGAGCACGATGTCCTCCGGTAGCATCACCAGCGAGAGCGCTGCGTATGTGTGCATGCCACTACTAGCATGCGCACGTATGCATGATTAGTTGTTTGCTAATTACCCTAGGTACGTTTGACACTATCTAAGAGATGCATGCATATCAGACCACATTAGCTACAAACCTAATTACTATACATAAGAATAATATGTGATATTCCGGCCCCCTCTAACCAAGATTACATGGTCACAATTTCTCCTCGATTGTTTATTTCCATTTTCTTATACTGAACTATCTTTCTTCCTCACAAAAATAAACTTCTTTTCTACTTCTTATTGGGCTATTACAACTATTGAATATTTGAACCCCATAATTTTGTTGAATTTACCTATCACCTTTGGGGGCTAAAACTTTCCCGCAGCAACGCGCGGGGTATCATCTAGTTCCTATAACAATAAAGCTACTTCGTGGCTCCACAAGTTCCTACAACAATAAAGCTACTTCATGGCTCCACAAGTCTTTACATTTCATATGTTATTACAATACATTAGTAGCTAGTTTGGGAAACACAAATTATGACTTTCTCATTGCCACTATGGATAGTTTCTAACAAATGGCGAATGCACTGACTTGGCAAGTCCGAACATTCGATATGCTGCTGGCCAAACATACCAATAACTATGTGACTTCACAAACAAATTGTGGACGACAACAAAATATATATATGAGTGTCTTATTTTTCGCGGGGACATAGGACTATATCAATATTTTATTTCCCGTGCAACAGTAATTCTATATGAGTTGCAGTGGGCATTCCCAAGACTATCTAGTACTAAGCAGACTTGGAAATACAAACTGCCTTAATTACTAGGCCTATTAGGCAGACATTGTTATTATTTACACCTCAATAAGATCCCCGAGCTGCAACAAACCAACATTGAGACCGCCATTTATTGATTATTAAGAAAGCATATAGGATATAGGAGCAAACCTTCATACACATCTGCTGAGCAATTCAATGATCCATTTACAGTGATTTGACTGTTGCAATCAGATTTTCCACTGGCAGACCAAGCTCCTTGTATATTCTTCCAGCAGGAGCACTTGAACCAAAATGGTCAATGCCGATTGCTTTGCCCTTCTTTCCGATATACTTCTCCCATCCCAGGATGACACCCGTTTCGATGCTAATCCTAGAAGTAACCTCACTTGGTAGTACACTCTGCTTGTATTCCTCAGGCTGCTCCTCAATCAATTCCCAGCAAACAAGCGAGACAACCCGTACAGATTTCCCCTCCTTCCTCAGCTGATCTGCGGCTTTTTCCGCGATCTCGAGCTCAGAGCCTGTGCTGATGAGGATGAGGTCAGGTTTCTTGCCCGAGGAATTGTCAGAAATGACATATTCTCCCTTAGCAACGCCTTCAACCGAAGTTCCTTCCAGCTGTGGGAGCTTATGCTGAGAGAGTGCAAGGATTGATGGCCTCTTACTATTGATAACCGCAATCCTGTACGCCGCAGAGGTCTCGGTTCCGTCGGCTGGTTGGAGCATTAATATGCCTGGCATTGCTCAGAGGCTGAGTTGGTCCCAATTCTCTTGTCATGCAACATATCCACCTCAGCCATGCACCACGTAAGCAATTCTCGATCCACCTCAGCCATGCACCACGTAAAACAATTCTGGATCCACCTCAGCCACGCACCACGTAAGCAATTCTCAATCCCGCTCTCTGTGAACCGGATATTTTTCTCCCTCGCCAAAATAGGAAGTATGTTTCCCATGCATGAGAATAGGAACCGAGCACTGCGACGCATGGCCACTACGCCCACTATCAATGCTACTCCCTCTATAAGGAATATTTCCTTACAGAGGGAATATCATTTTAATGCCAAACGTTACATGTGTTTAGTGCAGTCTTTTCTCCTTCAACTGCAAGCATGTCTTCTCTTCTTCCAGTTATTTGGATCCTTTGATCGAGCCGACCGTCTGGTGCCGCCATGAGCGTCGAGCTCTTTGCATCCATCATATTGGGGAGCTATTGGGCAACTTCGCACCTGCCTGGCGCCAGCGCTTATTCCCATGCAGAGCTCCATTCCATGTGGTCATCCTCGCCACTGTAGACCGCCGTCGAGCTCGTGGTCGCCTCTGTTCTTCTCAGTTGCAGCCAAGCACCGCGATGATATATCTGGTGAGCCACTGACCCTCGCACACTTTCCTTTTTGTGTTTTGCACTCGCTGCTATCGTCCTGCTGAAGGCCGGCAATCGTCGGGCAGAGGCTCGCGCAGGTAGTGGAAGAACCAGCCACAGTGCAGTGGAGAGGACAATTATAGGTACACCTCTGTTCTCCCGGAACATCTGGCATGCACCAGATGGTGAGGCGGTCAACGCTGGGATCCGCCTCCGCACCGTCGCTGAAGCGCACGAGGAGGCCGCCGTTGGTGCGACGCAACTGACATGACGATTGATGCGGTCGTCAGAGAGGCCGGCGGCATGTAGGACAAAGGAGTCTAGCAGGGGATGGCCGGGGTCGGCAGCCTACTGCGGCTCTTCGATGAAGCTTGAACCGGCAGACCTTCCCTGGCAAGATCGAGCACGATGTCCTCCGGTAGCATCACCAGCGAGAGCGCTGCGTATGTGTGCATTGTTGGGGAACGTAGTAATTTCAAAAAATTTCCTACGCACACGCAAGATCATGGTGATGCATAGCAACGAGAGGGGAGAGTGTTGTCTACGTACCCTCGTAGACCGAAAGCGGAAGCGTTATATCAATGCGGTTGATGTAGTCGTACGTCTTCACGATCCGACCGATCCAAGCACCGTTACTCCGGCACCTCCGAGTTCTTGGCACACGTTCAGCTCGATGACGTTCCCCGGGCTCCGATCCAGCAAAGCTTCGAGGAAGAGTTCCGTCAGCACGACGGCGTGGTGACGATCTTGATGTTCTACTGTTGCAGGGCTTCGCCTAAGCACCGCTACAATATGACCGAGGTGGAATATGGTGGAGGGGGGCACCGCACACGGTTAGAGAACGATCTCAAGGATCAACTTGTGTGTCTTGGGGTGCCCCCTGCCCCCGTATATAAAGGAGCAAGGGGGGAGGGCCGGCCGGCCCTAGGGGCGCGCCAAGGGAGGGGGAGTCCTCCTCCTAGTGGGAGTAGGACTCCCCTTTCCTAGTCCAACTAGGAGGGGAAGGGGGTAAGGAAGGAGAGGGAGAGGGAGAGGGAAAGGGGGGCCGCGCCCCCCCTCCTTGTCCAATTCGGACACCTCATGGGGGGGGGCGCGCCACCACCTGGCGCGGCCCTCTCTCTCCCCTTGTGGCCCAATAAGGCCCATACTTCCCCCGGGGGGTTCCGGTAACCCCTCCGGCACTCCGGTAATATCCGAAACCTCTCGGAACCATTTCGATGTCCGAACATAGCCGTCCAATATATCAATCTTTATGTATCAACCATTCCGAGACTCCTCGTCATGTCCGTGATCACATCCGGGACTCCGAACTCCTTCGGTACATCAAAATGCATAAACTCATAATAACTGTCATCGTAACCTTAAGCGTGCGGACCCTACGGTTCGAGAACAATGTAGACATGACTGAGACACGTCTCCGGTCAATAACCAATAGCGGGACCTGGATACCCATATTGGCTCCTACATATTCTACGAAGATCTTTATCGGTCAGACCGCATAACAACATACGTTGTTCCCTTTGTCCATCGGTATGTTACTTGCCCGAGATTCGATCGTCGGTATCCAATACCTAGTTCAATCTCGTTACCGGCAAGTCTCTTTACTCGTTCCGTAATACATCATCCCGCAACTAACTCATTAGTTGCAATGCTTGCAAGGCTTAAGTGATGTGCATTACCGAGAGGGCCCAGAGATACCTCTCCCACAATTGGAGTGACAAATCCTAATCTCGAAATACGCCAACCCAACATCTACCTTTGGTGACACCTGTAGTACTCCTTTATAATCACCCAGTTATGTTGTGACGTTTGGTAGCACCCAAAGTGTTCCTCCGGCAAACGGGAGTTGCATAATCTCATAGTCAAAGGAACATGTATAAGTCATGGATAAAAGCAACAGCAACATACTAAACGATCGGGTGCTATGCTAATGGAATGGGTCATGTCAATCAGATCATTCAACTAATGATGTGAACTTGTTAATCAAATGACAACTCCTTTTGTCTATGGTTAGGAAACTTAACCATCTTTGATTAACAAGCTAGTCAAGTAGAGGCATACTAGTGACACTCTGTTTGTCTATGTATCCACACATGTATTATGTTTCCGGTTAATACAATTCTAGCATGAATAATAAACATTTATCATGATATGTAAGGAAATAAATAATAACTTTATTATTGCCTCTAGGGCATATTTCCTTCAGTCTCCCACTTGCACTAGAGTCACTAATCTAGATTATACAGTAATGATTCTAACACCCATGGAGTCTTGGTGCTGATCATGTTGTGCCCGTGGAAGAGGCTTAGTCAACGGGTCTGCCACATTCAGATCCGTATGTATCTTGCAAATCTCTATGTCTCCCACCTGGACCAAGTCCCGGATGGAATTGAAGCGTCTCTTGATGTGCTTTGTTCTCTTGTGAAATCTGGATTCCTTCGCCACGGCAATTGCTCCAGTATTGTCACAAAAGATTTTCATTGGACCCGATGCACTAGTTATGATACCTAGATCGGATATGAACTCCTTCATCCAGACTCCTTCATTTGCTGCTTCCGAAGCAGCTATGTACTCCGCTTCACATGTAGATCCTGCCACGACGCTTTGTTTAGAACTGCACCAACTGACAGCTCCACCGTTTAATGTAAATACGTATCCGGTTTGCGATTTCGAGTCGTCCGGATCAGTGTCAAAGCTTGCATCAACGTAACCTTTTACGATGAGCTCTTTGTCACCTCCATACACGAGAAACATTTCCTTAGTCCTTTTCAGGTACTTCAGGATATTCTTGACCGTTGTCCAGTGATCCACTCCTGGATTACTTTGGTACCTCCCTGCTAAACTTATAGCAAGGCACACATCAGGTCTGGTACACAGCATTGCATACATGATAGAGCCTATGGCTGAAGCATAGGGAACATCTTTCATCTTCTCTCTATCTTCTGCAGTGGTCGGGCATTGAGTCTGACTCAACTTCACACCTTGCAATACAGGCAAGAACCCTTTCTTTGCTTGATCCATTTTGAACTTCTTCAAAATCTTGTCAAGGTATGTGCTTTGTGAAAGTCCAATTAAGCATCTTGATCTATCTCTATAGATCTTAATGCCCAATATGTAAGCAGCTTCACCAAGGTCTTTCATTGAAAAACTCTTATTAAAATATCCCTTTATGCTATCCAGAAATTCTATATCATTTCCAATCAGTAATATGTCATCTACATATAATATCAGAAATGCTACAGAGCTCCCACTCACTTTCTTGAAAATACAGGCTTCTCCAAAAGTCTGTACAAACCCAAATGCTTTGATCACACTATCAAAACGTTTATTCCAACTCCGAGATGCTTGCACCAGTCCATAAATGGATCGCTGGAGCTTGCAAACTTTGTTAGCTCCCTTTGGATCAATAAAACCTTTTGGTTGCATCATATACAACTCTTCTTCCAGAAACCCATTCAGGAATGCAGTCTTTACATCCATTTGCCAAATTTCATAATCATAAAATGCGGCAATTGCTAACATGATTCGGATAGACTTAAGCATCGCTACGGGTGAGAAGGTCTCATCGTAGTCAATCCCTTGAACTTGTCGAAAACCCTTTGCGACAAGTCGAGCTTTGTAGACAGTAACATTACCGTCGGCGTCAGTATTCTTCTTAAAGATCCACTTGTTCTCTATTGCTTGCCGACCCTCGGGCAAGTCAACCAAAGTCCACACTTTGTTTTCATACATGGATCCCATCTCAGATTTCATGGCTTCCAGCCATTTTGCGGAATCTGGGCTCACCATCGCTTCTTCATAGTTCGTAGGTTCGTCATGATCTAGTAGCATGATTTCCAGAATAGGACTGCCGTACCACTCTGGTGCGGATCTCACTCTGGTTGATCTACGAGGTCCAGTAGTTACTTGATCTGTAGTTTCATGATCATCATCACTAACTTCTTCTCTGATTGGTGTAGACGTCACAGAAACCGGTTCTTGTGATGAACTACTTTCCAATAAGGGAGCAGGTACAGTTACCTCATCAAGTTCTACTTTCCTCCCACTCACTTCTTTCGAGAGAAACTCCTTCTCTAGAAAGGATCCATTTTTAGCAACAAATGTCTTGCCTTCGGATCTGTGATAGAAGGTGTACCCAACTGTTTCCTTTGGGTATCCTATGAAGACACATTTCTCCGATTTGGGTTCGAGCTTATCAGGTTGAAGCTTTTTCACATAACCATCGCAGCCCCAAACTTTAAGAAACGACAACTTTGGTTTCTTGCTAAACCATAGTTCATAAGGCGTCGTCTCAACGGATTTTGACGGTGTCCTATTTAACGTGAATGCGGCCGTCTCTAGAGCATAACCCCAAAACGATAGCGGTAAATCTGTAAGAGACATCATAGATCGCACCATATCTAGTAAAGTGCGATTACGACGTTCGGATACACCATTGCGCTGTGGTGTTCCGGGTGGCGTGAGTTGCGAAACTATTCCGTATTGTTTCAAATGTAGACCAAACTCGTAACTCAAATATTCTCCTCCACGATCAGATCGTAGAAACTTTATTTTCTTGTTACGATGATTTTCAACTTCACTCTGAAATTCTTTGAACTTTTCAAATGTTTCAGACTTGTGTTTCATTAAGTAGATATACCCATATCTGCTTAAATCATCTGTGAAGGTGAGAAAATAACGATATCCGCCACGAGCTTCAATATTCATCGGACCATATACATCTTTATGTATGATTTCCAATAAATCTGTTGCTCTCTCCATAATACCGAAGAACGGTGTTTTAGTCATCTTGCCCATGAGGCACGGTTCGCAAGTACCAAGTGATTCATAATCAAGTGGCTCCAAAAGTCCATCAGTATGGAGTTTCTTCATGCGCTTTACACCGATATGACCTAAACGGCAGTGCCACAAATAAGTTGCACTATCATTATCAACTCTGCATCTTTTGGCTTCAACGTTATGAATATGTGTATCACTACTATCGAGATTCATCAAAAATAGACCACTCTTTAAGGGTGCATGACCATAAAAGATATTATTCATATAAATAGAACAACCATTATTCTCTGATTTAAATGAATAACTGTCTCGCATCAAACAAGATCCAGATATAATGTTCATGCTCAACGCTGGCACCAAATAACAATTATTTAGGTCTAATACTAATCCCGAAGGTAGATGTAGAGGTAGCGTGCCGACCGCGATCACATCGACTTTGGAACCATTTCCCACGCGCATCGTCACCTCGTCCTTTGCCAGTGTTCGCTTAATCCGTAGTCCCTGTTTCGAGTTGCAAATATTAGCAACAGAACCAGTATCAAATACCCAGGTGCTACTGCGAGCTCTAGTAAGGTACACATCAATAACATGTATATCACATATACCTTTGTTCACCTTGCCATCCTTCTTGTCCGCCAGATACTTGGGGCAGTTCCGCTTCCAGTGACCAGTCTGCTTGCAGTAGAAGCACTCAGTTTCAGGCTTAGGTCTAGACTTGGGTTTCTTCGCTTGAGCAGCAACTTGTTTGTTGTTCTTCTTGAAGTTCCCCTTCTTCTTCCCTTTGCCCTTCTTCTTGAAACTGGTGGTCTTATTGACCATCAACACTTGATGCTCCTTCTTGATTTCTACCTCCGCAGCCTTTAGCATTGCGAAGAGCTCGGGCATAGTTTTATCTATCCCTTGCATATTATAGTTCATAACGAAGCCTTTGTAGCTTGGTGGCAGTGATTGAAGAATTCTGTCAATGACACAATCATCCGGAAGATTAACTCCCAGTTGACTCAAGTGATTGTAATACCCAGACATTCTGAGTATGTGCTCACTGACAGACCCATTCTCTTCCATCTTGCAGCTATAGAACTTATTGGAGACCTCATATCTCTCAATCCGGGCATTCTGTTTGAATATCAACTTCAACTCCTGGAACATCTCATATGCTCCATGGTTTTCAAACCGTCGTTGAAGTCCCGGTTCTAAGCCGTAAAGCATGGCACACCGAACTATCGAGTAGTCATCAGCTTTGCTCTGCCAGACGTTCATAACATCTGGTGTTGCTCCAGCAGCAGGCCTGGCACCCAGCGGTGCATCCAGGATGTAATTCTTCTGTGCAGCAATGAGGATAATCCTCAAGTTACGGACCCAGTCCGTGTAATTGCTACCATCATCTTTCAACTTTGCTTTCTCAAGGAACGCATTAAAATTCAACGGAACAACAGCACGAGCCATCTATCTACAATTAACATAAACAAGCAAGATACTATCAGGGACTAAGTTCATGATAAATTTAAGTTCAATTAATCATATTATTTAAGAACTCCCACTTAGATAGACATCCCTCTAATCTTCTAAGTGATCACGTGATCCAAATCAAACTAAACCATAACCGATCATCACGTGAAATGGATTAGTTCTCAATGGTGAACATCATCATGTTGATCATATCTACTATATGATTCACGTTCGACCTTTCGGTCTCCGTGTTTCGAGGCCATATCTGCATATGCTAGGCTCGTCAAGTATAACCCGAGTATTCCGCGTGTGCAAAACTGGCTTGCACCCGTTGTAGATGGACGTAGAGCTTACCACACCCGATCATCACGTGGTGTCTGGGCACGACGAACTTTGGCAACGGTGCATACTCGAGGAGAACACTTCTTGATAATTTAGTGAGAGATCATCTTATAATGCTACCGTCAATCAAAGCAAGATAAGATGCATAAAAGATAAACATCACATGCAAATCAATATAAGTGATATGATATGGTCATCATCATCTTGTGCTTCGTGATCTCCATCTCTGCAGCACCATCATGATCACCATCGTCACCGGCGCGACACATTGATCTCCATCGTAGCATCGTTGTCGTCTCACCTATCTTATGCTTCTACGACTATCGCTACCGCTTAGTGATAAAGTAAAGCATTACAGGGCGATTGCATTGCATACAATAAAGTGACAACCATACGGCTCCTGCCGGTTGCCGAAAACTCGGTTACAAAACATGATCATCTCATACAATAAAATATAGCATCATGTCTTGACCATATCACATCACAACATGCCCTGCAAAAACAAGTTAGACGTCCTCTACTTTGTTTGTTGCAAGTTTTACGTGGCTGCTACGGGCTTAAGCAAGAACTCATCTTACCTACGCATCAAAACCACAACGATAGTTTGTCAAATAGACTCCGTTTTAACCTTCTCAAGGACCGGGCGTAGCCACACTTGGTTCAACTAAAGTTGGTGAGACAGTCTCCCGCAAGCCATCTGTGTGCAAAGCACGTCGAGGGAACCGGTCTCCCGTAAGCGTACGCGTAAGGTTGGTCCGGGTCATCTCATCCAACAATACCGCTGAACCAAAGTATGACATGCTGGTAGGCAGTATGACTTGTATCGTCCACAACTCACTTGTGTTCTACTCGTGCAAATAACATCAAACCATAAAAACCTAGGCTCGGATGCCACTGTTGGGGAACGTAGTAATTTCAAAAAAATTCCTACGCACACGCAAGATCATGGTGATGCATAGCAACGAGAGGGGAGAGTGTTGTCTACGTACCCTCGTAGACCGAAAGCGGAAGTGTTATATCAATGCGGTTGATGTAGTCGTACGTCTTCACGATCCGACCGATCCAAGCACCGTTACTCCGGCACCTCCGAGTTCTTGGCACACGTTCAGCTCGATGACGTTCCCCGGGCTCCGATCCAGCAAAGCTTCGGGGAAGAGTTCCGTCAGCACGACGGCGTGGTGACGATCTTGATGTTCTACTGTTGCAGGGCTTCGCCTAAGCACCGCTACAATATGACCGAGGTGGAATATGGTGGAGGGGGGCACCGCACACGGTTAGAGAACGATCTCAAGGATCAACTTGCGTGTCTTGGGGTGCCCCCTGCCCCCGTATATAAAGGAGCAAGGGGGGAGGGCCGGCCGGCCCTAGGGGCGCGCCAAGGGAGGGGGAGTCCTCCTCCTAGTGGGAGTAGGACTCCCCTTTCCTAGTCCAACTAGGAGGGGGAAGGGGGGAAGGAAGGAGAGGGAGAGGGAGAGGGAAAGGGGGGCCGCGCCCCCCCTCCTTGTCCAATTCGGACTCCTCATGGGGGGGGGCGCGCGCCACCACCTGGCGCGGCCCTCTCTCTCCCCTCGTGGCCCAATAAGGCCCATACTTCCCCCGGGGGGTTCCGGTAACCCCTCCGGCACTCCGGTAATATCCAAAACCTCTCGGAACCATTCCGATGTCCGAACATAGCCGTCCAATATATCAATCTTTATGTCTCGACCATTCCGAGACTCCTCGTCATGTCCGTGATCACATCCGGGACTCCGAACTCCTTCGGTACATCAAAATGCACAAACTCATAATAACTGTCATCGTAACCTTAAGCGTGCGGACCCTACGGTTCAAGAACAATGTAGACATGACTGAGACACGTCTCCGGTCAATAACCAATAGCGGGACCTGGATGCCCATATTGGCTCCTACATATTCTACGAAGATCTTTATCGGTCAGACCGCATAACAACATACGTTGTTCCCTTTGTCCATCGGTATGTTACTTGCCCGAGATTCGATCGTCGGTATCCAATACCTAGTTCAATCTCGTTACCGGCAAGTCTCTTTACTCGTTCCGTAATACATCATCCCGCAACTAACTCATTAGTTGCAATGCTTGCAAGGCTTAAGTGATGTGCATTACCGAGAGGGCCCAGAGATACCTCTCCCATAATTGGAGTGACAAATCCTAATCTCGAAATACGCCAACCCAACATCTACCTTTGGTGACACCTGTAGTACTTCTTTATAATCACTCAGTTACGTTGTGACGTTTGGTAGCACCCAAAGTGTTCCTCCGGCAAACGGGAGTTGCATAATCTCATAGTCAAAGGAACATGTATAAGTCATGGATAAAAGCAACATCAACATACTAAACGATCGGGTGCTATGCTAATGGAATGGGTCATGTTAATCAGATCATTCAACTAATGATGTGACCTTGTTAATCAAATGACAACTCCTTTTGTCTATGGTTAGGAAACTTAACCATCTTTGATTAACAAGCTAGTCAAGTAGAGGCATACTAGTGACACTCTGTTTGTCTATGTATCCACACATGTATTATGTTTCCGGTTAATACAATTCTAGCATGAATAATAAACATTTATCATGATATGTAAGGAAATAAATAATAACTTTATTATTGCCTCTAGGGCATATTTCCTTCATGCATGCCACTACTAGCATGCGCACGTATGCATGATTAGTTGTTTGCTAATTACCCTAGGTACGTTTGACACTATCTAAGAGATGCATGCATATCAGACCACATTAGCTACAAACCTAATTACTATACATAAGAATAATATGTGATATTCCGGCCCCCTCTAACCAAGATTACATGGTCACAATTTCTCCTCGATTGTTTATTTCCATTTTCTTATACTGAACTATCTTTCTTCCTCACAAAAATAAACTTCTTTTCTACTTCTTATTGGGCTATTACAACTATTGAATATTTGAACCCCATAATTTTGTTGAATTTACCTATCACCTTTGGGAGCTAAAACTTTCCCGCAGCAACGCGCGGGGTATCATCTAGTTCCTATAACAATAAAGCTACTTCGTGGCTCCACAAGTTCCTACAACAATAAAGCTGCTTCATGGCTCCACAAGTCTTTACATTTCATATGTTATTACAATACAGTAGGAGCTAGATTGGGAAACACAAATTATGACTTTCTCATTGCCACTATGGATAGTTTCTAACAAATGGCGAATGCACTGACTTGGCAAGTCCGAACATTCGATATGCTGCTGGCCAAACATACCAATAACTATGTGACTTCACAAACAAATTGTGGACGACAGCAAAATATATATGAGTGTCTTATTTTTCGCGGGGACATAGGACTATATCAATATTTTATTTCCCGTGCAACAGTAATTCTATATGAGTTGCAGTGGGCATTCCCAAGACTATCTAGTACTAAGCAGACTTGGAAATACAAACTGCCTTAATTACTAGGCCTATTAGGCAGACATTGTTATTATTTACACCTCAATAAGATCCCCGAGCTGCAACAAACCAACATTGAGACCGCCATTTATTGATTATTAAGAAAGCATATAGGATATAGGAGCAAACCTTCATACACATCTGCTGAGCAATTCAATGATCCATTTACAGTGATTTGACTGTTGCAATAAGATTTTCCACTGGTAGACCAAGCTCCTTGTATATTCTTCCAGCAGGAGCACTTGAACCGAAATGGTCAATGCCGATTGCTTTGCCCTTCTGTCCGATATACTTCTCCCATCCCAGGATGACACCCGTTTTGATGCTAATCCTAGAAGTAACCTCACTTGGTAGTACACTCTCCTTGTATTCCTCAGGCTGCTCCTCAATCAATTCCCAGCAAACAAGCGAGACAACCCGTACAGATTTCCCCTCCTTCCTCAGCTGATCTGCGGCTTTTTCCGCGATCTCGAGCTCAGAGCCTGTGCTGATGAGGATGAGGTCAGGTTTCTTGCCCGAGGAATTGTCAGAAATGACATATCCTCCCTTAGCAACGCCTTCAACCAAAGTTCCTTCCAGCTGTGGGAGCTTCTACTGAGAGAGTGCAAGGATTGATGGCCTCTTCCTATTGATAACCTTAATCCTGTACGCCGCAGAGGTCTCGGTTCTGTCGGCTGGTTGGAGCATTAATATGCCTGGCATTGCTCAGAGGCTGAATAACTACTCAACTGGTTGATGTGTTGGCCCATCTTCTCCAAGTCCAATGGAATCATGAGTCATCACAAAGATCACTCCTGAGTCAGACAGGGCCGGAAGGCGTATAGGAGCCTGTGCTTCATCGAGGTGGTTGTGCACCAGGAGGACACCAGCAAAGAGCTCCTGGAATGGGGGTCCAGGGTTAGCGCCACCAACTCTAGGCCACCCAATCCGCATTAGGTAGATGTTGAGAGTAATAATTCATTTGCCAAACTTCACTTGTATTTCTTGAGTTAATAAACTAATAAAGTTGGAACATATAACCAGGTTTTCAAGGCACCATCGGCAAATAAAATTGTTGGACAAAAAATCCCATATGTATTTGAATAGAAGTTTGAGTACAAGTTTGGAAACAAATGATAAATCATAACAGTTCTTTGTGTGCATTAATGTTACATATATAGTTCGTGACCATTGTATTCCCGAAAAATAATCTGAATGGAAAATTGTTATCATTATTTAAAACCATTTCATTGTTCTATGGTATATTCCAGTTACGTTTCATAGAAAAGAAAACTATTGTGTAACTAAATTCTTTTTGCAATATTATGGCCTTGATATATTCAAGATATTTTATGGTCGACTCTGAATCTGCATGAACTCTAAAGCTAGAAGTACTCCCTCCGTTCCATAATATAGTGTGCATAGATTATTATTTTTGAGAAGTCAAACTTTTGAAAAGTTTGATCAAGCTTATAAAGAAAACTATTTATATCTATAATACCAAATATATAAAATATGAAACTACGTCTTCTGATGAATCTAATTATATGTGTTTAGCATTCTAGATGTAAATGTTTTTCTTGATAAATTTGTCACTTTGATGAGGTTTGACTTTTTGAAAAAATATATGCACTAATAGAGTTGACTTTTCTGCCACGTCAACCCTGATGGGTGCACCATGCCTATCAAAATCGTGATTAATTTTGTCCCAATCGCCAACTAATAGAAAGTGGTAGGGTTTTTTTTTAACATATTACATGTGAAGTGGTAGTTTTTTTTTGTCAAAATTTGAAAATTGGTAGTTTTTGGGAACCCTAACCTGAATTGTGGTTGTTCTATGTTATTTACTCTTCCAACCGGTGATGAACCGGGACTGCTTAGTCGATAATGTGGTTGATCTTGATAGGAGGCCAGAAATTTTCTTTCCTAATTTAGGTTTGCACTCCCAACAGTTAAATAGTGCATCTACACTATTAAGACGGTAGGAAGTTTAAGTGGCCTAGGATTTATTTGGTTTTTTTTTAAATTGAGGGGTTGGAACACCTGGTTTCATAATTCAGAGCATCTCTGGTCCTTCCTCTAGATCTTTAACTCCCTGAAAACTAAACTTTTAGATAGTTCCCACCTGGCCATTTCCTCAAAAGTTTAGTTCTAAAAATTTGAGGAGTTACTCCTCAAACTTCTCCCCACCACCTTAAATTTGAGAAGTGTAGATCCTCCATGACGACGGGCACAGGGAAGACTTGAACCTGCGATGAACGAGGCCCCAACGATGATGTTGGCAATAGGCATGCTGACAAAGCATGACAAGACAACATATGCAATAATTCCCTCATCGACAGCCACGACGATAACCTCGGTGATGGCTGTTAAACATGTAAACGTGACATAGTATGTCACGCATCTCTCTCTCTTATAGTCCAAGTATTATTCCTAGTTTAGACAAAGTTTGGTTAGGTTTAATGATCTATCTCTTCTTCTGTCTTCTCCTAAACCGACTCTGTAAACCCACGAGAGGGATTCTCTCGTATGATCAATATATACAGCACGCGGGCTCTCCTCGGAGGGTTGAGACGCTTCATCTAGTTTTACATGGTATACAGAGCCCTTCCCTTCCATCACGTCTAGCACCCTCCATCAACCTTCTGCCATGACGTCCTCCAGCTCCGCATCAAGTTTCTACCTCAATTCTCAAGTCTCAGAAAACTTACCAGAACAAATATCTTCCTATGGCGTGCTCAAGTGCTATCACAGATCCGAGCTGCGGGCATGTATGGCTACTTAGACAAATCCTCTCCTGAACCTCCCAAAACAGTCACCACCAAGGATTCTGCAGGCAAGGATCAAATCGTCGTCAACCCCGAGTACACGGTCTGGGCAAGGGAGGACCAGTAGGTGCTCGGCTACCTGCTCAACAACCTCTCCAAAGAGGTGTTGATTCAGGTTGCTTCGCATGAGAGGTCACATGCGATCTGGACAGCCTTGACCAGCATGTTTGCTTCTACGTCAAAGTCCCGCATCAACAACCTTCGTCTCAATCTAACGAACACAGATAAAGGTAATCAATCTGCTGGCGCCTACTTCGGTCATATGAGGTCTCTTGCAGACGAACTCGCCATGGCTGGAGAACCCATCACCGACGGGCAACTACTCTCATTCATCACTGCCGGCCTGGATATGGACTATCAGCCTATCATCTCGGCGCTGGACGTCCGTTCCGAGCCACCACCGTTGACGATCTCTTCTCTATGGTGAGCAACTTCGATCAAAGGGTGGAGCTCTTCCACAACTCGGTCGCAGGGGGCTTCAAGTCCTCTGCAAACATGGCCGGGTGCGGCCGTGGTGGTGGTGGCAGTTTCTCCAAGGGACGCCCATGCAAGGAGAGCAGTGGCGGCGGCGGTGCCTACCCTGGCCAGGGCAGCGGCGGCCACCCTGGGCAAGGGAGCAATGGCTTTCGCGGCCCCAAAAGTGGCTATGGCGGCGGCCACAACAGTGGCGGACAATCCAGTGGGGAGGGGGGCACCGCACACGGTTAGAGAACGATCTCAAGGATCAACTTGTGTGTCTTGGGGTGCCCCCTGCCCCCGTATATAAAGGAGCAAGGGGGGAGGGCCGGCCGGCCCTAGGGGCGCACCAAGGGAGGGGGAGTCCTCCTCCTAGTGGGAGTAGGACTCCCCTTTCCTAGTCCAACTAGGAGGGGAAGGGGGGAAGGAAGGAGAGGGAGAGGGAGAGGGAAAGGGGGGCCACGCCCCCCCTCCTTGTCCAATTCGGACTCCTCATGGGGGGGCGCGCGCCACCACCTGGCGTGGCCCTCTCTCTCCCCTCGTGGCCCAATAAGGCCCATACTTCCCCCGGGGGGTTCCGGTAACCCCTCCGGCACTCCGGTAATATCCGAAACCTCTCGGAACCATTCCGATGTCCGAACATAGCCGTCCAATATATCAATCTTTATGTCTCGACCATTCCGAGACTCCTCGTCATGTCCGTGATCACATCCGGGACTCCGAACTCCTTCGGTACATCAAAATGCACAAACTCATAATAACTGTCATCGTAACCTTAAGCGTGCGGACCCTACGGTTCAAGAACAATGTAGACATGACTGAGACACGTCTCCGGTCAATAACCAATAGCGGGACCTGGATGCCCATATTGGCTCCTACATATTCTACGAAGATCTTTATCGGTCAGACCGCATAACAACATACGTTGTTCCTTTTGTCCATCGGTATGTTACTTGCCCGAGATTCGATCGTCGGTATCCAATACCTAGTTCAATCTCGTTACCGGCAAGTCTCTTTACTCGTTCCGTAATACATCATCCCGCAACTAACTCATTAGTTGCAATGCTTGCAAGGCTTAAGTGATGTGCATTACCGAGAGGGCCCAGAGATACCTCTCCCACAATTGGAGTGACAAATCCTAATCTCGAAATACGCCAACCCAACATCTACCTTTGGTGACACCTGTAGTACTCCTTTACAATCACCCAGTTACGTTGTGATGTTTGGTAGCACCCAAAGTGTTCCTCCGGCAAACGGGAGTTGCATAATCTCATAGTCAAAGGAACATGTATAAGTCATGGATAAAAGCAACAGCAACATACTAAACGATCGGGTGCTATGCTAATGGAATGGGTCATGTCAATCAGATCATTCAACTAATGATGTGAACTTGTTAATCAAATGACAACTCCTTTTGTCTATGGTTAGGAAACTTAACCATCTTTGATTAACAAGCTAGTCAAGTAGAGGCATACTAGTGACACTCTGTTTGTCTATGTATCCACACATGTATTATGTTTCCGGTTAATACAATTCTAGCATGAATAATAAACATTTATCATGATATGTAAGGAAATAAATAATAACTTTATTATTGCCTCTAGGGCATATTTCCTTCAGTCTCCCACTTGCACTAGAGTCACTAATCTAGATTATACAGTAATGATTCTAACACCCATGGAGTCTTGGTGCTGATCATGTTGTGCCCGTGGAAGAGGCTTAGTCAACGGGTCTGCCACATTCAGATCCGTATGTATCTTGCAAATCTCTATGTCTCCCACCTGGACCAAGTCCCGGATGGAATTGAAGCGTCTCTTGATGTGCTTTGTTCTCTTGTGAAATCTGGATTCCTTCGCCACGGCAATTGCTCCAGTATTGTCACAAAAGATTTTCATTGGACCCGATGCACTAGGTATGATACCTAGATCGGATATGAACTCCTTCATCCAGACTCCTTCATTTGCTGCTTCCGAAGCAGCTATGTACTCCGCTTCACATGTAGATCCTGCCACGACGCTTTGTTTAGAACTGCACCAACTGACAGCTCCACCGTTTAATGTAAATACGTATCCGGTTTGCGATTTCGAGTCGTCCGGATCAGTGTCAAAGCTTGCATCAACGTAACCTTTTACGATGAGCTCTTTGTCACCTCCATACACGAGAAACATTTCCTTAGTCCTTTTCAGGTACTTCAGGATATTCTTGACCGCTGTCCAGTGATCCACTCCTGGATTACTTTGGTACCTCCCTGCTAAACTTATAGCAAGGCACACATCAGGTCTGGTACACAGCATTGCATACATGATAGAGCCTATGGCTGAAGCATAGGGAACATCTTTCATCTTCTCTCTATCTTCTGCAGTGGTCGGGCATTGAGTCTGACTCAACTTCACACCTTGCAATACAGGCAAGAACCCTTTCTTTGCTTGATCCATTTTGAACTTCTTCAAAATCTTGTCAAGGTATGTGCTTTGTGAAAGTCCAATTAAGCATCTTGATCTATCTCTATAGATCTTAATGCCCAATATGTAAGCAGCTTCACCAAGGTCTTTCATTGAAAAACTCTTATTAAAATATCCCTTTATGCTATCCAGAAATTCTATATCATTTCCAATCAGTAATATGTCATCTACATATAATATCAGAAATGCTACAGAGCTCCCACTCACTTTCTTGAAAATACAGGCTTCTCCAAAAGTCTGTACAAACCCAAATGCTTTGATCACACTATCAAAACGTTTATTCCAACTCCGAGATGCTTGCACCAGTCCATAAATGGATCGCTGGAGCTTGCAAACTTTGTTAGCTCCCTTTGGATCAATAAAACCTTTTGGTTGCATCATATACAACTCTTCTTCCAGAAACCCATTCAGGAATGCAGTCTTTACATCCATTTGCCAAATTTCATAATCATAAAATGCGGCAATTGCTAACATGATTCGGATAGACTTAAGCATCGCTACGGGTGAGAAGGTCTCATCGTAGTCAATCCCTTGAACTTGTCGAAAACCCTTTGCGACAAGTCGAGCTTTGTAGACAGTAACATTACCGTCGGCGTCAGTATTCTTCTTAAAGATCCACTTGTTCTCTATTGCTTGCCGACCCTCGGGCAAGTCAACCAAAGTCCACACTTTGTTTTCATACATGGATCCCATCTCAGATTTCATGGCTTCCAGCCATTTTGCGGAATCTGGGCTCACCATCGCTTCTTCATAGTTCGTAGGTTCGTCATGATCTAGTAGCATGATTTCCAGAATAGGACTGCCGTACCACTCTGGTGCGGATCTCACTCTGGTTGATCTACGAGGTCCAGTAGTTACTTGATCTGTAGTTTCATGATCATCATCACTAACTTCTTCTCTGATTGGTGTAGACGTCACAGAAACCGGTTCTTGTGATGAACTACTTTCCAATAAGGGAGCAGGTACAGTTACCTCATCAAGTTCTACTTTCCTCCCACTCACTTCTTTCGAGAGAAACTCCTTCTCTAGAAAGGATCCATTTTTAGCAACAAATGTCTTGCCTTCGGATCTGTGATAGAAGGTGTACCCAACTGTTTCCTTTGGGTATCCTATGAAGACACATTTCTCCGATTTGGGTTCGAGCTTATCAGGTTGAAGCTTTTTCACATAACCATCGCAGCCCCAAACTTTAAGAAACGACAACTTTGGTTTCTTGCTAAACCATAGTTCATAAGGCGTCGTCTCAACGGATTTTGACGGTGTCCTATTTAACGTGAATGCGGCCGTCTCTAGAGCATAACCCCAAAACGATAGCGGTAAATCTGTAAGAGACATCATAGATCGCACCATATCTAGTAAAGTGCGATTACGACGTTTGGATACACCATTGCGCTGTGGTGTTCCGGGTGGCGTGAGTTGCGAAACTATTCCGTATTTTTTCAAATGTAGACCAAACTCGTAACTCAAATATTCTCCTCCACGATCAAATCGTAGAAACTTTATTTTCTTGTTACGATGATTTTCAACTTCACTCTGAAATTCTTTGAACTTTTCAAATGTTTCAGACTTGTGTTTCATTAAGTAGATATACCCATATCTGCTTAAATCATCTGTGAAGGTGAGAAAATAACGATATCCGCCACGAGCTTCAATATTCATCGGACCATATACATCTTTATGTATGATTTCCAATAAATCTGTTGCTCTCTCCATAATACCGAAGAACGGTGTTTTAGTCATCTTGCCCATGAGGCACGGTTCGCAAGTACCAAGTGATTCATAATCAAGTGGCTCCAAAAGTCCATCAGTATGGAGTTTCTTCATGCGCTTTACACCGATATGACCTAAACGGCAGTGCCACAAATAAGTTGCACTATCATTATCAACTCTGCATCTTTTGGCTTCAACGTTATGAATATGTGTATCACTACTATCGAGATTCATCAAAAATAGACCACTCTTTAAGGGTGCATGACCATAAAAGATATTATTCATATAAATAGAACAACCATTATTCTCTGATTTAAATGAATAACCGTCTCGCATCAAACAAGATCCAGATATAATGTTCATGCTCAACGCTGGCACCAAATAACAATTATTTAGGTCTAATACTAATCCCGAAGGTAGATGTAGAGGTAGCGTGCCGACCGCGATCACATCGACTTTGGAACCATTTCCCACGTGCATCGTCACCTCGTCCTTTGCCAGTGTTCGCTTAATCCGTAGTCCCTGTTTCGAGTTGCAAATATTAGCAACAGAACCAGTATCAAATACCCAGGTGCTACTGCGAGCTCTAGTAAGGTACACATCAATAACATGTATATCACATATACCTTTGTTCACCTTACCATCCTTCTTGTCCGCCAGATACTTGGGGCAGTTCCGCTTCGAGTGACCAGTCTGCTTGCAGTAGAAGCACTCAGTTTCAGGCTTAGGTCTAGACTTGGGTTTCTTCGCTTGAGCAGCAACTTGTTTGTTGTTCTTCTTGAAGTTCCCCTTCTTCTTCCCTTTGCCCTTCTTCTTGAAACTGGTGGTCTTATTGACCATCAACACTTGATGCTCCTTCTTGATTTCTACCTCTGCAGCCTTTAGCATTGCGAAGAGCTCGGGCATAGTTTTATCTATCCCTTGCATATTATAGTTCATAACGAAGCCTTTGTAGCTTGGTGGCAGTGATTGAAGAATTCTGTCAATGACACAATCATCCGGAAGATTAACTCCCAGTTGACTCAAGTGATTGTAATACCCAGACATTCTGAGTATGTGCTCACTGACAGACCCATTCTCTTCCATCTTGCAGCTATAGAACTTATTGGAGACCTCATATCTCTCAATCCGGGCATTCTGTTTGAATATCAACTTCAACTCCTGGAACATCTCATATGCTCCATGGTTTTCAAACCGTCGTTGAAGTCCCGGTTCTAAGCCGTAAAGCATGGCACACCGAACTATCGAGTAGTCATCAGCTTTGCTCTGCCAGACGTTCATAACATCTGGTGTTGCTCCAGCAGCAGGCCTGGCACCCAGCGGTGCATCCAGGATGTAATTCTTCTGTGCAGCAATGAGGATAATCCTCAAGTTACAGACCCAGTCCGTGTAATTGCTACCATCATCTTTCAACTTTGCTTTCTCAAGGAACGCATTAAAATTCAACGGAACAACAGCACGAGCCATCTATCTACAATTAACATAAACAAGCAAGATACTATCAGGGACTAAGTTCATGATAAATTTAAGTTCAATTAATCATATTATTTAAGAACTCCCACTTAGATAGACATCCCTCTAATCTTCTAAGTGATCACGTGATCCAAATCAAACTAAACCATAACCGATCATCACGTGAAATGGATTAGTTCTCAATGGTGAACATCAGCATGTTGATCATATCTACTATATGATTCACGTTCGACCTTTCGGTCTCCATGTTTCGAGGTCATATCTGCATATGCTAGGCTCGTCAAGTATAACCCGAGTATTCCGCGTGTGCAAAACTGGCTTGCACCCGTTGTAGATGGACGTAGAGCTTATCAGACCCGATCATCACGTGGTGTCTGGGCACGACGAACTTTGGCAACGGTGCATACTCGGGGAGAACACTTCTTGATAATTTAGTGAGAGATCATCTTATAATGCTACCGTCAATCAAAGCAAGATAAGATGCATAAAAGATAAACATCACATGCAAATCAATATAAGTGATATGATATGGTCATCATCATCTTGTGCTTCGTGATCTCCATCTCTGCAGCACCATCATGATCACCATCGTCACCGGCGCGACACCTTGATCTCCATCGTAGCATCGTTGTCGTCTCGCCTATCTTATGCTTCTACGACTATCGCTACCGCTTAGTGATAAAGTAAAGCATTACAGGGCGATTGCATTGCATACAATAAAGCGACAACCATACGGCTCCTGCCGGTTGCCGAAAACTCGGTTACAAAACATGATCATCTCATACAATAAAATATAGCATCATGTCTTGACCATATCACATCACAACATGCCCTGCAAAAACAAGTTAGACGTCCTCTACTTTGTTTGTTGCAAGTTTTACATGGCTGCTACGGGCTTAAGCAAGAACTCATCTTACCTACGCATCAAAACCACAACGATAGTTTGTCAAATAGACTCCGTTTTAACCTTCTCAAGGACCGGGCGTAGCCACACTTGGTTCAACTAAAGTTAGTGAGACAGTCTCCCGCAAGCCATCTGTGTGCAAAGCACGTCGAGGGAACCGGTCTCGCGTAAGCGTACGCGTAAGGTTGGTCCGGGTCATCTCATCCAACAATACCGCTGAACCAAAGTATGACATGCTGGTAGGCAGTATGACTTGTATCGTCCACAACTCACTTGTGTTCTACTCGTGCAAATAACATCAAACCATAAAAACCTAGGCTCGGATGCCACTGTTGCGGAACGTAGTAATTTCAAAAAAATTCCTACGCACACGCAAGATCATGGTGATGCATAGCAACGAGAGGGGAGAGTGTTGTCTACGTACCCTCGTAGACCGAAAGCGGAAGCGTTATATCAATGCGGTTGATGTAGTCGTACGTCTTCACGATCCGACCGATCCAAGCACCGTTACTCCGGCACCTCCGAGTTCTTGGCACACGTTCAGCTCGATGACGTTCCCCGGGCTCCGATCCAGCAAAGCTTCGGGGAAGAGTTCCGTCAGCACGACGGCGTGGTGACGATCTTGATGTTCTACTGTTGCAGGGCTTCGCCTAAGCACCGCTACAATATGACCGAGGTGGAATATGGTGGAGGGGGGCACCGCACACGGTTAGAGAACGATCTCAAGGATCAACTTGCGTGTCTTGGGGTGCCCCCTGCCCCCGTATATAAAGGAGCAAGGGGGGAGGGCCGGCCGGCCCTAGGGGCGCGCCAAGGGAGGGGGGGTCCTCCTCCTAGTGGGAGTAGGACTCCCCTTTCCTAGTCCAACTAGGAGGGGGAAGGGGGGAAGGAAGGAGAGGGAGAGGAAGAGGGAAAGGGGGGCCGCGCCCCCCCTCCTTGTCCAATTCGGACTCCTCATGGGGGGGCGCGCGCCACCACCTGGCGTGGCCCTCTCTCCCCCCTCGTGGCCCAATAAGGCCCATACTTCCCCCGGGGGGTTCCGGTAACCCCTCCGGCACTCCGGTAATATCCGAAACCTCTCGGAACCATTCCGATGTCCGAACATAGCCGTCCAATATATCAATCTTTATGTCTCGACCATTCCGAGACTCCTCGTCATGTCTGTGATCACATCCGGGACTCCGAACTCCTTCGGTACATCAAAATGCACAAACTCATAATAACTGTCATCGTAACCTTAAGCGTGCGGACCCTACGGTTCAAGAACAATGTAGACATGACTGAGACACGTCTCCGGTCAATAACCAATAGCGGGACCTGGATGCCCATATTGGCTCCTACATATTCTACGAAGATCTTTATCGGTCAGACCGCATAACAACATACGTTGTTCCCTTTGTCCATCGGTATGTTACTTGCCCGAGATTCGATCGTCGGTATCCAATACCTAGTTCAATCTCGTTACCGGCAAGTCTCTTTACTCGTTCCGTAATACATCATCCCGCAACTAACTCATTAGTTGCAATGCTTGCAAGGCTTAAGTGATGTGCATTACCGAGAGGGCCCAGAGATACCTCTCCCACAATTGGAGTGACAAATCCTAATCTCGAAATACGCCAACCCAACATCTACCTTTGGTGACACCTGTAGTACTTCTTTATAATCACCCAGTTACGTTGTGACGTTTGGTAGCACCCAAAGTGTTCCTCCGGCAAACGGGAGTTGCATAATCTCATAGTCAAAGGAACATGTATAAGTCATGGATAAAAGCAACATCAACATACTAAACGATCGGGTGCTATGCTAATGGAATGGGTCATGTTAATCAGATCATTCAACTAATGATGTGACCTTGTTAATCAAATGACAACTCCTTTTGTCTATGGTTAGGAAACTTAACCATCTTTGATTAACAAGCTAGTCAAGTAGAGGCATACTAGTGACACTCTGTTTGTCTATGTATCCACACATGTATTATGTTTCCGGTTAATACAATTCTAGCATGAATAATAAACATTTATCATGATATGTAAGGAAATAAATAATAACTTTATTATTGCCTCTAGGGCATATTTCCTTCATGCATGCCACTACTAGCATGCGCACGTATGCATGATTAGTTGTTTGCTAATTACCCTAGGTACGTTTGACACTATCTAAGAGATGCATGCATATCAGACCACATTAGCTACAAACCTAATTACTATACATAAGAATAATATGTGATATTCCGGCCCCCTCTAACCAAGATTACATGGTCACAATTTCTCCTCGATTGTTTATTTCCATTTTCTTATACTGAACTATCTTTCTTCCTCACAAAAATAAACTTCTTTTCTACTTCTTATTGGGCTATTACAACTATTGAATATTTGAACCCCATAATTTTGTTGAATTTACCTATCACCTTTGGGAGCTAAAACTTTCCCGCAACAACGCGCGGGGTATCATCTAGTTCCTATAACAATAAAGCTACTTCGTGGCTCCACAAGTTCCTACAACAATAAAGCTGCTTCATGGCTCCACAAGTCTTTACATTTCATATGTTATTACAATACAGTAGGAGCTAGATTGGGAAACACAAATTATGACTTTCTCATTGCCACTATGGATAGTTTCTAACAAATGGCGAATGCACTGACTTGGCAAGTCCGAACATTCGATATGCTGCTGGCCAAACATACCAATAACTATGTGACTTCACAAACAAATTGTGGACGACAGCAAAATATATATGAGTGTCTTATTTTTCGCGGGGACATAGGACTATATCAATATTTTATTTCCCGTGCAACAGTAATTCTATATGAGTTGCAGTGGGCATTCCCAAGACTATCTAGTACTAAGCAGACATGGAAATACAAACTGCCTTAATTACTAGGCCTATTAGGCAGACATTGTTATTATTTACACCTCAATAAGATCCCCGAGCTGCAACAAACCAACATTGAGACCGCCATTTATTGATTATTAAGAAAGCATATAGGATATAGGAGCAAACCTTCATACACATCTGCTGAGCAATTCAATGATCCATTTACAGTGATTTGACTGTTGCAATCAGATTTTCCACTGGTAGACCAAGCTCCTTGTATATTCTTCCAGCAGGAGCACTTGAACCGAAATGGTCAATGCCGATTGCTTTGCCCTTCTGTCCGATATACTTCTCCCATCCCAGGATGACACCCGTTTCGATGCTAATCCTAGAAGTAACCTCACTTGGTAGTACACTCTCCTTGTATTCCTCAGGCTGCTCCTCAATCAATTCCGAGCAAACAAGCGAGACAACCCGTACAGATTTCCCCTCCTTCCTCAGCTGATCTGCGGCTTTTTCCGCGATCTCGAGCTCAGAGCCTGTGCTGATAAGGATGAGGTCAGGTTTCTTGCCCGAGGAATTGTCAGAAATGACATATCCTCCCTTAGCAACGCCTTCAACCGAAGTTCCTTCCAGCTGTGGGAGCTTCTACTGAGAGAGTGCAAGGATTGATGGCCTCTTCCTATTGATAACCTTAATCCTGTACGCCGCAGAGGTCTCGGTTCTGTCGGCTGGTTGGAGCATTAATATGCCTGGCATTGCTCAGAGGCTGAATAACTACTCAACTGGTTGATGTGTTGGCCCATCTTCTCCAAGTCCAATGGAATCATGAGTCATCACAAAGATCACTCCTGAGTCAGACAGGGCCGGAAGGCGTATAGGAGCCTGTGCTTCATCGAGGTGGTTGTGCACCAGGAGGACACCAGCAAAGAGCTCCTGGAATGGGGGTCCAGGGTTAGCGCCACCAACTCTAGGCCACCCAATCCGCATTAGGTAGATGTTGAGAGTAATAATTCATTTGCCAAACTTCACGTGTATTTCTTGAGTTAATAAACTAATAAAGTTGGAACATATAACCAGGTTTTCAAGGCACCATCGGCAAATAAAATTGTTGGACAAAAAATCCCATATGTATTTGAATAGAAGTTTGAGTACAAGTTTGGAAACAAATGATAAATCATAACAGTTCTTTGTGTGCATTAATGTTACATATATAGTTCGTGACCATTGTATTCCCGAAAAATAATCTGAATGGAAAATTGTTATCATTATTTAAAACCATTTCATTGTTCTATGGTATATTCCAGTTACGTTTCATAGAAAAGAAAACTATTGTGTAACTAAATTCTTTTTGCAATATTATGGCCTTGATATATTCAAGATATTTTATGGTTGACTCTGAATCTGCATGAACTCTAAAGCTAGAAGTACTCCCTCCGTTCCATAATATAGTGTGCATAGATTATTATTTTTGAGAAGTCAAACTTTTGAAAAGTTTGATCAAGCTTATAAAGAAAACTATTTATATCTATAATACCAAATATATAAAATATGAAACTACGTCTTCTGATGAATCTAATTATATGTGTTTAGCATTCTAGATGTAAATGTTTTTCTTGATAAATTTGTCAAATTTGATGAGGTTTGACTTTTTGAAAAAATATATGCACTAATAGAGTTGACTTTTCTGCCACGTCAACCCTGATGGGTGCACCATGCCTATCAAAATCGTGATTAATTTTGTCCCAATCGCCAACTAATAGAAAGTGGTAGGGTTTTTTTTTAACATATTACATGTAAAGTGGTAGTTTTTTTTTGTCAAAATTTGAAAATTGGTAGTTTTTGGGAACCCTAACCTGAATTGTGGTTGTTCTATGTTATTTACTCTTCCAACCGGTGATGAACCGGGACTGCTTAGTCGATAATGTGGTTGATCTTGATAGGAGGCCAGAAATTTTCTTTCCTAATTTAGGTTTGCACTCCCAACAGTTAAATAGTGCATCTACACTATTAAGACGGTAGGAAGTTTAAGTGGCCTAGGATTTATTTGGTTTTTTTTAAAATTGAGGGGTTGGAACACCTGGTTTCATAATTCAGAGCATCTCTGGTCCTTCCTCTAGATCTTTAACTCCCTGAAAACTAAACTTTTAGATAGTTCCCACCTGGCCATTTCCTCAAAAGTTTAGTTCTAAAAATTTGAGGAGTTACTCCTCAAACTTCTCCCCACCACCTTAAATTTGAGAAGTGTAGATCCTCCATGACGACGGGCACAGGGAAGACTTGAACCTGCGATGAACGAGGCCCCAACGATGATGTTGGCAATAGGCATGCTGACAAAGCATGACAAGACAACATATGCAATAATTCCCTCATCGACAGCCACGACGATAACCTCGGTGATGGCTGTTAAACATGTAAACGTGACATAGTATGTCACGCATCTCTCTCTCTTATAGTCCAAGTATTATTCCTAGTTTAGACAGAGTTTGGTTAGGTTTAATGATCTATCTCTTCTTCTGTCTTCTCCTAAACCGACTCTGTAAACCCACGAGAGGGATTCTCTCGTATGATCAATATATACAGCACGCGGGCTCTCCTCGGAGGGTTGAGACGCTTCATCTAGTTTTACATGGTATACAGAGCCCTTCCCTTCCATCACGTCTAGCCCCCTCCATCAACCTTCTGCCATGACGTCCTCCAGCTCCGCATCAAGTTTCTACCTCAATTCTCAAGTCTCAGAAAACTTACCAGAACAAATATCTTCCTATGGCGTGCTCAAGTGCTATCACAGATCCGAGCTGCGGGCATGTATGGCTACTTAGACAAATCCTCTCCTGAACCTCCCAAAACAGTCACCACCAAGGATTCTGCAGGCAAGGATCAAATCGTCGTCAACCCCGAGTACACGGTCTGGGCAAGGGAGGACCAGTAGGTGCTCGGCTACCTGCTCAACAACCTCTCCAAAGAGGTGTTGATTCAGGTTGCTTCGCATGAGAGGTCACATGCGATCTGGACAGCCTTGACCAGCATGTTTGCTTCTACGTCAAAGTCCCGCATCAACAACCTTCGTCTCAATCTAACGAACACAGATAAAGGTAATCAATCTGCTGGCGCCTACTTCGGTCATATGAGGTCTCTTGCAGACGAACTCGCCATGGCTGGAGAACCCATCACCGACGGGCAACTACTCTCATTCATCACTGCCGGCCTGGATATGGACTATCAGCCTATCAGGCGCTGGACGTCCGTGCCGAGCCACCACCGTTGACGATCTCTTCTCTATGGTGAGCAACTTCGATCAAAGGGTGGAGCTCTTCCACAACTCGGTCGCAGGGGGCTTCAAGTCCTCTGCAAACATGGTCGGGTGCGGCCGTGGTGGTGGTGGCGGTTTCTCCAAGGGACGCCCACGCAAGGACAGCAGTGGCGGCGGCGGTGCCTACCCTGGCCAAGGCAGCGGCGGCCACCCTGGGCAAGGGAGCAATGGCTTTCGCGGCCCCAAAAGTGGCTATGGCGGCGGCCACAACAGTGGCGGACAATCCAGTGGCTATGTCTACGGTGGTGGTCATCCTTCGCAGGGAGCCAATGGCTACCGTGGCCAGAACGCCGGCTATGGTGGCGGCTACTGAAAGATCGTGGATGCCGATTGCTTTGCCCTTCTGTCCGATATACTTCTCCCATCCCAGTGTGACACCAGCCTCGATGCTAATCCTGGAAGTAACCTCACTTGGTAGGACACTCTCCTTGTATTCCTCAGACTGTTCCTCAAACAATTCCCAGCAAACAAGCGAGACAACCCATACAGATCTCCCCTCCTTCCTCAGCTGATCTGCAGCTTTTTCGGCGATCTCGAGCTCAGAGCCTGTGCCGATGAGAATGAGGTCCGGTTTATTCCATGAGGAATTGTCAGAAATGATATATCCTCCCTTAGCAACGCCTTCAACCGAAGTTCCTTCCAGTTGTGGGAGCTTCTGCCGAGAGAGTGCAAGGATTGATGGCCTCTTCCTGTTGATAACGGCGATCCTGTAAGCCGCAGAGGTCTCGGTTCCATCGGCTGGGCGGAGCATTAATATGCCCGGCATCGCTCGGAGGCTGAGTAAGTGCTCAACTGGTTGATGTGTTGGCCCATCTTCTCCAAGCCCAATGGAATCATGGGGCATCACAAAGATCACTCCTGATTCAGACAGGGCCGAAAGGCGTATAGGAGCTCTCATGTAGTCAGTGAACACGAAGAATGTCGAACAGTAAGGTATTAGGAAAATCCTATTCGCCGCTCGCTGCGGCGAACTGTCGAGCAATCGCACAGAGCAGCGTAGCGAGCCACAGACATGGGCCGGCCCACTTATACATAGTGCGCCCAACCGGTTTTGGGAACCTTCTAGAAGGTTCTCTGAACCGGGTTTTTTTCCGTCTCATTTTCTTCTGGTTCTTTTCGGCTTTCTATTTTTTATTTATTTATTTTCTTTTCTGTTTATTTTCTTTTTTAGTTTCTGTTTTTTTATTAAGTTTTTTTCCACAATTTGACAACTTTGCAAAATTTGTTCGCAAATTAGGAAAAATGTTCGTATTTTCAAAAAACATTCGTGAGTTTTAATAAATGTTCCTTTTTAAAAATTTGTTTGCATTTTTCAAAAAATGTTTGTATTTGAAATTTTTGTTTGTGAGTTTCGTAAAATGTTCCCGTTTCATAAATTTGTTCACACATTTCAAATTTTGTTCGGGAGTTTAAAAAATGTTTGCAATATTTTAAACAATGTTTGAATTTTCAAAAATATTTCACAAGATTGAACAATGTACCCGTTTGAAATTTGTTCGCAAATTTAAAAAATGTTCGTGAATTACAGAAAATGTTCCGGTTTTCAAATATTGTTCTCAAGTTCGAAAATGTGCAGCTTTTTCAGAAAAAAACGCAGATTCAAAATTTTTTGGGGGAGTTGATTTTATAAAATATTTGATTTTTCCAAAAAAATGTTCCTATTTTGAAATTTTCTTCATAAATTCAAAAATGTTATGTGTCTAAATTTTTTTTGCACATTCAAAAATGTTTTGGGCAATTTTCATAAATGTTCGCATTTTTAAAAAAAAATCATGTTTTCAAATTTTTTTCTCAAACTAAAAATGTTCATGTTTTCATATTTTTTCACAAATTAGAAAAATATTTGGTGAATTTCATAAAATGTTTGTGTTTCCCATTTTTGTTCCTGTTTTTCTCGAAAATGTCCGCATTTTCAAAAAGTTATTAGTAGTTTCAAGAAATGTACTCATTTTCAATTTTGTGCCTTTTTTCAAAAAATGTTTGAGATTTCCAAAGATGATCGAGTCTTACAAATTTTGTTCAACTTTGAAAAAACATCGACTATTGTGAAAAAGAAAAATTATGTTCGAAATTTCAAAAAAAGATTAAATCTTTCGCTCCCTACAGTTTATATAAACTGAGCTACCAGATTTAGACAACAAAATTTATGTATTATGGTGGGTCGGGACGTGGTTTAGTCACGTTAGATCGTGTGTTCTATACTACTCATGCACACTTTTTTGGGAGTTCTTCTTTAGGTTTTGCCGCTGTAGTCTGTTTCTTTAATAGTCGGGGTGTTATAATTCCAAGGAAGCAGTCCTGGTGCACTGGCTAGCTGCTTGATTTTTCCTGCTGCAGATCTTGGGTTCGATTCCCACCACGGCACTATTTTTGTTTTCACGGCGTGTTCAAAGGAAACGCCCGCGCGCGGCCCAGAAAGCCCGCCAAGGACGTGCGTCTGTGCGATAGCGCAACAGTTTGACGCAGAATGCGTCATATAGGACCTCTGAAGGTATCAGGCCAGGGCTATGTACAGCAATGCCATTGCAAATGGCGCCCATCGCATGCTCTCTAACACCAAAGCGGATGTTTCGCTCTTCAGGGGTGTCCTTCTGGAAATCACCAAACATCTTTAGCAGTGTCATGTTTGACGACGCAAGATCGGCACTGCCTCCAAGAAATCCAGGTATTACTTTCGCAAGAGCATTCAAGCACTGTTGGGATAAGTTCCTCGTAGCATCAGCAGGACTTTCAGGGGTATATTTCTGCAGAACAAACAAGGGGACAAAGTCAGACTTATAAATCATTCAGACACTTGATGAATATTACTACATAGACAAGACATTTAAGGTTCAGAGGAGAACTCACCGGAAGAGCATCTTCCCATCCAGCCGGAAGCTTCCCTGATATTATGCTATTTAGCTCGACAGCCTCCTGGTGGTATTTCTTTTCATATTCTGCAAACTTTGCATTCCATTCAGCTTCAAGAGAAGCACCCTCGTCAAGGTGGTGAGCCCAATGCCTGGAAGGAGTGATTATTCAGTCAAACTTCGGTGCAGAACAAACTAAGTTCAATTCAATACCATATTACTATGCGATAATTTGAAAACTGAAATGTAGAGCCTCCGTTCCAAACAAAAGTTAAGTCTCCACTGCAGAATAATTGTCAACAAGGTTCAGAACTGAGAATTTAAATCGGCGGCATTCGCCAACAGTAGTATGCTATCTTGTTTCATCGAATCAGACACCACTATACCATAAAATTTGTATGTACCATTTTGAATGTACAATGGAAATGAAAAAACTGCCTAGGGAACAACTGCATGTATAAATTTCTTGATAACAGAATAATTTGTTTGCGACTACTGTGATGCTCTGCAGCTTGAGTTCTACAAGAACTACACTGTACCTTTTCACCTCATCAGGCACATGGAAAGGCTCATGGGCCCAGGAAAGATTTTTTCTGGTTGCCTCTACTTCTTTGGAACCTAAAGCGCTCCCATGGACACTGTGTGTGCTTGCCTTGTTTGGAGATCCATAACCAATTGTAGTAGTCACCTACTGACACGGATCTTCTGTCTAGGCGATTGGATTTACTCTCAAATGATCAGATCGAGGGTACAAGTAGCTAGGGTTTTTCAGCAAGAAAGGGGATCAAGGGATGAGAGCCAGAGGTGGGAGAGGGGATACATCGCCCTTGTGGCGCCGTCAGGTCCGATCTATCGATGCCCTAGTTCTCCACTCGTTCCGCCTTTAAGTAGTCTCACTTGCTCCACATGGGCCCGGTCACCTTGCGGTTGGGCTGGCTCTCCCTCTTGGGCCGGTCTGGTGGTGCTGGGCCTTGGCCTTCAGTAGTTCCCGTGACACCTACATATACAAGACCAGTTCCAGTTCTCACTTGTCTGATAAAACTGTATCAAATTGGCAAACAAAAGAAATATTACTGCCAGTCTGATAATCACCTTGATAAGAGTTGGCTTATCTTTGACCTCCTTTGCTTCTTTTATAGCTGCACGGATGTCATCATAGCCAGTGTTGCCATTCTGCACCCAGATAGTATGCCATCCTAGGGCTTCGTATCGGGCAAGCACATCTTCAGTGAAAGCAATAGCCGTACTTCCATCGATTGATATATGATTGTCATCATAGAAGGCAATCAACTTTCCGAGACCCCAGTGGCCAGCAAGGGAGGCGGCCTCATTCGCAACACCTTCCATTTGACAACCATCCCCAAGTATAACATACCTATGAGACCATGAAGAGACAGAATTGTATTACCCCTGTCCCTATGCACATTGGGTTAGTGATCACATCTTGTCTAGCAAGTAAATATTAACTTACGTGTAATGGTCCACGACGGTTAAATCGGGCTTGTTGAAACGAGCAGCCAGGTGTTTCTCAGCAAGTGCTAGTCCAACAGCGTTTGCAAAGCCCTGCCCCAGAGGACCTACATAACATCAGAACAGTTCAGGCAAGCATAGCCTTTACTATTAATTTCAGTAGTAGAAAGGTACAGAGGGTAAAGAAGCTTGAAAATGTTCACTAGATGTTCAAGAGGCAAACCAGTTGTGACTTCAACACCATCTGTCTCAAAGTTTTCTGGATGGCCAGGAGTTCTGCTTCCCCACTGCCGGAAAGCTTTCAGATCATCTATCTGCATCAACGAACAACTTCAGAGTTCAGATTTTTTTTTGTCTTTGTCAGAGTTCTAACATGCTCATCCAATAGAATTTGCCCCCAGTTAGTAAAAGAAAAGAGCAACTAGATGTTCCCTAGACATGATTCTCCAATGGCTCAAACAATTTCATATTACCCGGACATACATATGTCAGAATTCGACATATCACAAATACAGATTTCTGAATTTACTTCAGGATTCGACATCTACATGTATACTGAAAGCCTGTGACTGCAGATTACGGTGATCTCTTTTCAGATTAGGTCATGAATGGACACCTGAAATTTCAACTTTTATCTTACTAAATGGATTTCAACTCCTATGAAAATTTTGATAAAAAAATAGCCAAACAGTACGTGGGCCGTGTGATGTGAAGCAACTTCACAGTTCAGACTTTTGACATAGCACACATACAGAGTTTGGCGCAGCATAAATACAGAGTTCCTCTGTATGGGCAGCTCACCGTGACGCCTTGGTATCCGGCGAGGTGGAGCAGCGCGTAGTGGAGCATGCATCCACGGCGAGGAACCAGGCGTGGTTGGCCGGGTTGAAGCGGAGGAACTCGTCGAAGAGGACGTGGCCCAGGGGCGCGCACCCCATGGGGAGCCCCGGGTGGCCGGACTTGGCCTTCTCCACGGCGTCCACGGAGTGGATAGCATCCGATGTCGAGGGCCAAGCGCTTGGCTCAAGAAGGCGATTGGGTGGTGCCATTGCATGAGAACAGCGCCTATACCCGTGTCAGAGGCATCGGTCTCCACCATGAAGGGTTGTTTGAAGTCCGGCAAGGCCAACACTGGGGCTGATGTCAAGGCCTGTTTCAGAGCTTGAAACGCCCGCTCACACGTGTCCGTCCACTGATATGTCACGCCTTTCTTCAATAGGTCCGTGAGCGTGCGACTGACCACCCCGTAGTGCTTGATAAATCTGCGGTAGTACCCAGCTAGCCCCAGAAATTGTCGCAGCTCTTTCACTGAAGTTGGTGAGCTCCAGGCTTGAACTTTCTCAATGTTTTTGGGGTCTGTATGTACCCCCTCCGCGCTGATCACGTGTCCCAGATACCTGAGCTGCGGCTGCGCAAAAACACACTTTTTGATCTTGAGTTTGAGTGAGTATTTTTCCAGTCTCTGAAATACTTCACGCAATAACTGTATATGTTCCCGGAGTGTTTTATTGAAGACCAAGATGTCGTCGATGAACACCAATACGCCATGGCGAAGTAGTGGCCCCAGAACAATATGCATCCCATGCTGAAAGGTAAATGGCCCTCCCGTCACTCCATATGGCATCACCTTGAACTCAAAATGCCCGTGATGAGTTTGAAATGCAGTCTTTGGTTCATCCCCTGGTCGCATCCGAATTTGATGATATCCTGATCTCAAATCAAGGCTGGTAAACACTGTTGCCCCATGTAGTTCGTCCAGTAGTTCCTCGATGACCGGAATTGGGTATCTGTTTTTGATGGTAATCGCATTCAAGTGACGGTAATCGACACAGAATCTCCATTCGCCGTCTTTCTTCTGTACCAGCAAGACGGGCGAAGAAAAAGGGCTGCGACTGCATTGGATGATTCCCTGACGTAGCATTTCTCGCACTTGCGCTTCAATCTCGTCCTTTTGAACTGGGTTGTATCTGTACGGCCTCACATTCACTGGTTGGGCTCTTGGTATAAGGTCAATGGAGTGATCGAACTCCCGTGACGGTGGCAGGCCTTGCGGTTCCTCAAACAAGCCACTGAACTCCTCAAGTAGCGCTTGTACTGCCGGCGGCAATGGAGCCGTTTCTACATCTGCCTTGATTTCTGTTACCAGCAAAACATGAGCGATGGCCGTCCGTGCTTGCAACAGATTCAGTTGGGTAGAGGAGATGGGTTCACAAACAATCTCTGAGCTGTCTATCCCTTGGAGTTGCACCCGTTTGCCTTTGTGTTGAAAAGCCATAGATTTTTCAGTCCAATTCACTGTCATCAGCCCTCGGGACTCGAGCCAGTCCATCCACAGTATAATATCATAGCAGCCGAGCGGAAAAGGTTTGAATGTGGATCGGAACTTCTCTCCTTGGATCTGATATTCACAAACTGGCATCTCCTTGTCGCATAAAGTGACCGCTCCATCAGCCACCTTCACCTTCAGGGGTTGTTTCATGGGCTGCACTCCTGACCAATTCCGAGCCACCTCCGAATTGACAAAACTATGAGAAGAACCTGAATCGACCAGCATCAACAACACTTGGTTCCCCACTTTGCCATGCAGCCGGAAAGCTTTAGGCGCCTCTGTACCCGTGACAGCAGCCGCCGACAGCAAACATAAGTCCTCTTCGGAACTATCAACCTGAGCACTTGGCGAGGGGACCGGTGATGTTGGTGGCGACAGCATGCCCACCATTTCCTCCACAACGTGCAACTGCACCGTGGAAGCGCAGGTATGCCCTGGCCCCCATCTCTCTCCGCAAGTGAAGCAGAGTCCCCGCGCTTTTTTGAAGGTGCGCAAGGCCTTGAGCTTGTCATCCACTGACGAAGAGCATGAAGCGGTCGTGGTCGAACCAGGCGTGGTTGGCCGGGTTGAAGCGGAGGAACTCGTCGAAGAGGACGTGGCCCAGGGGCGCGCACCCCATGGGGAGCCCCGGGTGGCCGGACTTGGCCTTCTCCACGGCGTCCACGGCCAGGAACCGGATGGTGTTCACCGACCGCTCCACCAGCTCGGCCGCCGCCGGCTGCGCGTGGACCGCCCATCGGCCGCCAGGGGCAGCGGCGACCCTGGGACGAGCGAGGAGGAAGCCGCCACGGCCGCCGGACGCCGGGATGGAAGCGGGAGAGGTGGGGGTGGGTGTCGGTGTCGCCATGGCTGGGTCTGCGAGCTGAGCACGGACGCGTGGCTTGCTGGGGCTGCGATGAGTGTCCGCGGCGGTGGCAGCTGGTCGAGGGAGTGTTGAACTGGGCTGGTGCTGCTGCCACGTGCGACCTCCACGTCGCCGGCCGAACCTTCTTGATGCAATCCACGTCTCCCGGAGACGAGAATTAAAGTCCACCGCGATCGTGCGCGTGTACACTTTCGCGCCTACTTTAAATCTTGTAATTCGTGCCGCATCGCGATGGAACCTTTTCTTTTGGTTTTGAATGACGTGTTTCTGTGATCAATCAGGGAAGCATCATATTTTCAGTCCATACAAATCGCGATGGAATCCTTTTTATCTCGAATTATATGTCGTTCTGTGATCAGGGAAGCATCATTTTCAGTCAATACAAATGCAAATTATTCCTTTTTCATGAATATCTTTCGTTTTATTGATCGTCCGTCATGGCAGTATAAGAAACACCAGAAATAACAAAAACTATAAATCACCCAACGACGACTACAAATGATGAAACGAGTCGAAGTCGACTCACCACCATCTGCCTCACTCACCGAAGGTGGGTAATTTAAATAAAAAATCAAAGGCGGGTAAATTTATTGAAGTGGAAAGAATCGCCGTGTTACACGCCCAACGCACTAGAACAAAACAACGCCAATGAAAAGAAACGTAAATCGGATGGACCGCCCTGTAGACACATGAACGACCACAGACGAACACTGGACCCACGAAGATCCATCAAGTACCAAAACTGACCGAATCCCACGAGATCCGCCGGGAACACGCCTCCAGGCGCCTATCGACGACGCTAGACAATACAAATGCAAATGATTCCTACTTATGTTCACAGTTTTGCTTATGTTTCTGTTCACATATACTTGCTTGTGAATTTCTTAATAGTCTAACATTTGAGGTGAAGCTTAGCAAAATTTTAGTTGTTTTGCCAAATTCTTACTTTTCACTACTAGTTTATGTTGTATGCCCACGAATGTTTTTAACGATAAAAGCACTTAGATCTATTAGGTAAATTATCAGTGCAAACAATTTGAGAGAATAAATAAAATTGCATCACAACCCATGGTCCGATCTTCTTCTTCCTCCCAAATGGGCCGCTTCCATGCTGATCCATCAATGGAGCCAGCCTAAAGTTGATGCGGATGGGAAATCATCAAGGTCACAGTCTTGCCGGATCAACGCCATGAAAAAAGAAGTCATCATAATCGGAAGAGCGAGTTCAAAAGTCAGACTTCCATTATAACTCACGGGCATATTGCAGACATCGAAGACGGAACAACGTGAGGGGATGTGGCCGAAGGACCAAATTGCAGTGAGAAATTGTCGGCGCGGGTGCCTCGACATACCATGAAAACCCTAGCCTCATCGTCTAGAAAGGATGACACGACTCTACGCTCGTGAGCCATCAACGCCACCATCAAAATGGGAAAGCTCAAGGTAAACTTATTAAAGAGGCTGCCATCGTTGCAACCATCAGCAATGCTCCACTACGGAAACCTAGCCCTAACCTCTCTTCAAGTTGGCACCGAGGTTCCTCGCACCTCACACGTCAAAGAGGCACACAGAGGAGGGAATCCCTTAAATTCACTTTCAACGTTGGTACATGGTGGGAAATGGCTCCTCGCCCTAAAAGCATCTTAAGGAACAAAAAAGGAGATAAACTCGTTTTGCAAGATGGATGTATGACCACCTATTACTACCAGTTAGTTTGGATGACTTTCAGATATAATTTTGAATGTTACAAGGACAAAAAACATACATGAATACAACTTTCAACCTCCACGTTTCCATTTCCGAAATGTGATAATAAAACAACTTATGAAAATACTGTAGTACAATACCATAACTCACGGCTAATACAATAGTATGATATAGTACTTTCGGCGGTGCCACTTGGCGATAGCAAAGTATAGATGAATAGAGAAATGGCAATTTATTTATTTCATAGTAAAATTTATTCAAAGATATTTATAAGGTAAGTAATAAAAATTGGATTAGGCCACTGTGATGTTGACGGGCCTGTCAAAGATCCAGCTAAATGCGATGGATGTCGTGGGCTGGGCCTTCTGACGGCTACGTTCGTGGGCCTTCTCTTCCAACCTTCGGATTTTTTGTGGGAGGGCGCACACATAGTCCCGCGCACGCCTCCCCTCGTCGGAGAGCCCGGCGGTCACCAGCCCCTCCACTCCCCACTGCTTTATCAGGTGCTCCAGAATGCCACGGTAGTCGGAGGCCGTGTAAATGCCGGCCTGGTGCGCCACAGCTCCGTAGTGCGCGAAGAGGTCACCGTCGCGGCCGTCTGTCATGAGGGACGCCGGCATGACGATCCGACGGCGCATCATGTAGGCCAGCGCGCGCACCGCGCCGTCGGGGTCAATCTCGAACAGCTTCCCAACGATGCGCGTGTAGGCCAGCTCGTGCCGCTTCTCATCGGCGGCGATGGCGCCGCATATGCGCGCGAGCGCCACATCACCGTGCTCCTTGGCGCGCCGCGCCGTGTTGCCGTGGGAGATGAAGGTGGCGCGCTCTTGGAAGGCGACGTAGATGAATCCGTGGTAGGGGCTCCGCGCGGCATTGAGGACCATGCCGGACCGGATGAGGTTGTGGATGGTGGTCTCGACCTGCCGCATGTCGACGCGGCCGGAGAGGTAGAGGTACCTGTTGAGCACGTCGCCGTGGCGGTTCTCCTCGGCGGACCAGCCGCGGGTCCAGCGCGCCCAGGCGGTGCCGCTGGAGCCGGTGAGATCGTGCACGGCCTCGAAGCGGTTGGCCATGCTCTGGTAACTCGGCAGGGCCTCCTCCGTCACCATGTTGCCCACGAGGCACACGAGGTGCGCGTCGGGCAGGCCGGCCGCGCGGGAACGGATGTCGCAGCACGCGGCGTGGAAGCCGTCGGCGCCCAGCGACGCCGGGTCCGGCAGCAAGTCCGTCGGCTGCCACGCCACCTCCGAGGGCTTAAGGAGCGGCAGCACGTTCGCCTCCGCCCAGGGCTCCAGCTGGTCGAACACCTCTAGCTTGGCCGGCTCCAGGTACGCCAGCCACTCGTCGTCGGTGCCCTCCTCCTGGTGCTTAACCGAAACGGCGGCGCTCCGGCCAGTGCGCCTGCGTAAAATCGAGCGATGTATTGAATTGCATGCATTTATACAGACCTACGTACACTTAATTCATCATAGATTCGCCTGAAGTGAAGTACATATGTACCTACGTACCGGTAAGAAGTGATGGTGGTCACCTGGAGACGGAGACCCGTACCATTCCTTGTTCTTGTCCATGGCCTTGCTGGTGGACAAGGATGTTTGAGGAGCCATGAGACCGCCATATCGCTCTCTGCTCTACCAAGATGAAAGCGGAGTGCATCTTCTTTTGCGTGGTTGGCACATATTTATAGAGCAGCTAGCTTCACTCTTGCATGAGTAAGTGCCGGGAGTAAGGCAATACGCATGGAAATTCTATGGAGCGTACATCCGCGTCATGCTCACATTATGACACAAATTTGCTAAATTCAAAAAGGGAATGGCTACATGCAAGTCGTCTGACTTCTATATTTGGGTCAGTCAACCGTTTCAAACCGTTGGATGAAGATCCTATGGCGCCTAACCCTTCTTCTTCCTCCTCAGCAGACCGCCACACGGGCCGCCAGCCCCGCCACCCGCGACCGCCTCGCCGCTCCGCCCTCCCCTGAACCGCCCCCACCACCGGTCTTCCGCCGCCCCCGGCCATCCCTCTACCCCTCACGGCAAGTTTTTTCTCCAGCGAAGCCCCACCACCACTCCCACCCTAAACCGTAAGATAGATAATGGGGTAGCCCTCCGCCCCTTCTCCTTCCCTCCCTCCGGCAAACTCCAGAGAACTCTAAAAAATCGACCGACCCCAATTTAAAATTCAGTTGATGTCATTTAGCTAATGTGATTAAAAAATGATTTATAGATCAGCTTCACACTATGAGTGAAGTGTCGAGAATAACCATTTAAATTGACAAACAAACTTTTCTTCGTATCCCTTTGATTCATATCAATTAACGCTACTTTAGTACAACTTTGTACTAAAGTTGACTTGAGGCAGCGTTAGTTAATTTGGATCGGGGACTACATTTTGTATACGTGCCTGAATTTTGTGTGTGATTGTGTACCAGCATTAGAAAGGGCAAAATGAGTGAAAGATTCTTCCAGTTTGGGATAGCAGTTATGCCAGTGGGCTGGAAATATATTGTTTGAAAGACTTATCTTTGAACTTACCTTGAATTTATGTACAACTGAAATTATCTAACCAAATGAGAGAGAAAAATATTGCCGCCAAAGTTTCCAAAGTTTTGGTGAAATTTGAAATATAAGTGATTCTTGGCTGCACGGCGCATATGGGTTGATTCAGAACATCTGCTAGGATTAATATGGACCAGTATTAGATTTGGCACCCACATTATTGCGCCATGTGCATGCAAGCCGACGTGCCGGGAAGGAAACATTTGCTAATTAAACTCTCTGTTAGGTTTGCATATCGATCATGGGCCGAAGTGGTCAAATGCATGGGCAAACCTGTGTGCCGCTCAAGCCAAACTGAAAACTATTCACCAAAATATGGGCGACGCTGCCGGTCCAATTCAGCAAATAGTTGGCTGAAAAATATATTGGGCATGTCTCTGCATGTTCAGTTAGGAAGTATATCACAATCAAGTTAATTATGATCACAAGACTCGTTCTCCTTCCCACAGTAAGGAAACGAATATTGAATAGTGATATAGGGCAGGGGTTCCCGAGGAATATAGAACTTCATGTTATGAGATCGCTTGCTTCTTGCTCAACAGATTTCGCGATCCTGAGTACTGTTTAGTAACCTTTCCTGTTACCGAGTAAAGCAACTTTTTAGATGGAATTCGATAACTTGTGGTTATTGCAATTTTGACGGTGTCGCCAGGTGAGTTTTTCTCTGACCAAAATCCCGGTAATAGACAGGAAACCAAAAATTTCAGTGGTCCCCAAAAACTTTGTTACCACCCAATTCTTTTGAAATTCGACGACAGAAACTGTGTCAAATATGCTTCAAATGCATACACTACACATGAAATCACTTTACTCAGTCGTGAGGTGTGCAACCTGCCAGCGTCACGTCGCAATTTCAATTCTCTCTTCTGGGAAATAAAGTTTTTGCTTGATTCAACGCTTTAAAAAAAATATTGATTTAGATGCCCGCAGCAATGAGTCAAACCAGTGATCTTCAATAGGTAAGGAAGCCAGCTTGACCAAGTTAATCGGAAGCTCTTCGTGTATGCATTCTATTAAACTAAGTATATTTAGACGTAAGAAATATTTGAATTTAAAATTCATTTTGAAATTTCAGGCGAAAAAGCCGGATTTTTCGAAATTTTTGAAAACCGGATTTCCTGGACCCTCAAAAAAAAAAAAGAATCAAAAAATGTAACCTTGGTCCCAGTAATGGAATCTTGCTAACCGACCAACTACCACCCATGAGTCCCTGACTACCACTAGTACTATAGAAATTATATCCACCCATAAGTCCCTGACTACCACTATAGAAATTATTTCCATGCAACATGTGATCAAGATAAGTTGTGTTATTTTTCTCATTCTCTATTAATTAAGAGCAATCCTGAAGTGTTGTTTTCCCACAACAGGTTTTCTTGATCTTCGAACTGTAGATAGATTTATACAAAGTTATGGGTTAGACAAGTAGATCAACGCAGGACCCAGGCTACGCATGTAGTACCACGCTTCCATCTGATCCCTCCTCAGCACTGTTAATCAGTTCTTCAGCATATTGATCAACGCCGCACCTTTTTTCCATGGAAAATATAATTGATCTGCCCCACCGACATGGTGACGTGTGCTCCTCTTCCTGGTCATCACGACAAATAGCAATTAAGAAGCAATTTATTGTAGACGTGGTCTGATTGACATGTTTGAACATGTTTATCTTTTTGTGAACTAGATATTTCATTGCTTGACATAGTAGGTACAATCGTTTTTGTGCAGCAGCTCAATCTCTGCTGCCCGAGTCGTGCTACATTGTTGGCATATCTTTAAATTCAGTATACTCACTAAGTTTAAACATCTTTCATTAGATTGAGATATCTAATTTTGGATTTGGTCATGCTTTTGACTCAGTCAATGAATCGACACTAGTCAGCCTATCAAAAAACATCAGTCCGGGGCGTACTCAATTGTGGGGAGTAACTTAGACTAATAAAATGCATATGTTAATAGTACTCCTTTCGTTTCTATTTACTCTGCATATTAGAGTTGACTGAAGTCAAATTTCATAAAGTTTGACCAAGTTTATAGAAAAATAATATGAATATTTATCATAACAAATCCAATGAGGAGTATGATACTCGCCATTACGACCAGTCTTATGTTACTCGCCATTACTAGTAGCATAATACTCCTTATTAACATAAAGTAACATAACACTCCTCATATTATGTGATATGCATGTTACATAATACTCCAAATACTACAAATGGGTTACATATTATTTGTAGCATAATACTCCTCATATTATGTGATATGCATGTTACTTTATTTGTATTCATAATACTTTGCATATTATGATACTCGCCATTACGACCAGTCTTATGTTACTTTATTTGTCTCTCTCCTCATTAATTACTTGCCACATCACATTTTTTGCTTATGTGATATGCATGTTACTACCTATGTTACTCCTAGTCTCCCATTATGACTAACCTTACCACAACACCAATGTGGGATACATTACCTGATTACCACCAATATAGTAAATGCGGTCACCAACACAAAAAAACTTCCCCACATACATATGGAATTGGCTAGCATATAGTATCACATAACTGTTGGGGAACGTTGCAGAAAACAAAAATTTTCCTACGGTTTCACCAAGATCCATCTATGAGTTCATCTAGCAACGAGTGACCGGATGCATCTACATACCTTTGCAGATCGCGAGCGGAAGCGTTCAAAAGAACGGGGATGAGGTAGTTGTACACGACGTGATCCAAATCACCGGAGATCCTAGCACCGAACGGACGGCACCTCCGCGTTCAACACACGTACGGTCAGCGTGACGTCTCCTCCTTCTTGATCCAGCAAGGGGGAAGGAGAGGTTGATGAAGATCCAACAGCACGACGGCGTGGTGGTGGATGCAGGGCGTCACAACAGCAGGGCTTCGCCGTGCACTGCGAGAGGGAGAGGTGTAGCAGGGAGAGAGGGAGGCGCCAGGGGCAAGGGTGCGCCTTCCCCTACCTCCCCCCCTTTATATAGGCCCCCTGGGGGGGGCGTCGGCCCCTGGAGATCCCATCTCCAGAGGGGGCGGCGGCCAAGGGGGGTGGAGTGCCCCCCAAGGCAAGTGGGCGCCCCCCCCCACCCTAGGGTTCCAACCCTAGGCGCAGGGGGTGGGCCTTGGGGGGCGCACCAGCCCACTAAGGGCTGGTCCCCCTTCCCTCTTCAGCCCATGGGGCCCTCCGGGATGGGTGGCCCCACCCGGTGGACCCCCGGGACCCATCTGATGGTCCCGGTACAATACCGGTGACCCCCAGATCACTCCCGATGGCCGAAACTGCAGTTCCTATATATAATTCTTCACCTACGGACCAATCCGGAACTCCTCGTGACGTCCGGGATCTCATCCGGGACTCCGAACAACATTCGGGCTACTGCATATACATATCCTCACAACCCTAGCGTCACCGAACCTTAAGTGTGTAGACCCTACGGGTTCGGGAGACATGCAGACATGACCGAGACGGCTCTCGGGCAATAACCAACATCGGGATCTGGATACCCATGTTGGCTCCCACATGCTCCACGATGATCTCATCGGATGAACCACAATGTCGAGGATTCAATTAATCCCGTATATGATTCCCTTTGTCAATCGGTATTTTACTTGCCCGAGATTCGATCGTCGGTATCCCAATACCTCGTTCAATCTCGTTACCGGCAAGTCACTTTACTCGTACCGTAATGCATGATCCCGTGATCAAACACTTTGATCACATTGAGCTCATTATGATGATGCATTACCGAGTGGGCCCAGTGATACCTCTCCGTCAAGCGGAGTGACAAATCCCAGTCTCGATCCGTGTCAACCCAACAGACACTTTTGGAGATACCCGTAGTATACCTTTATAGTCACCCAGTTACGTTGTGACGTTTGGCACACCCAAAGCACTCCTACGGTATCCGGGAGTTACACGATCTCATGGTCTAAGGAAAGGATACTTGACATTGGAAAACTCTAGCAAACGAACTATATGATCTTGTGCTATGTCTAGGATTGGGTCTTGTCCATCACATCATTCTCCTAATGATGTGATCTCGTTATCAATGACATCCAATGTCCATAGTCAGGAAACCATGACTATCTGTCGATCAACGAGCTAGTCAACTAGAGGCTTACTAGGGACATGTTGGTGTCTATTATTCACACATGTATTACGATTTCCGGATAACACAATTATAGCATGAATAAAGACAATTATCATGAACAAGGAAATATATAATGATAATGCTTTTATTATTGCCTCTAGGGCATATTTCCAACAGTCTCCCACTTGCACTAGAGTCAATAATCTAGTTACATTGTGATGAATCGAACACCCATGGAATTCTGGTGTTGATCATGTTTTGCTCTAGGGAGAGGTTTAGTCAACGGATCTGCTACATTCAGGTCCGTATGTACTTTACAAATATCTATGTCTCCATCTTGAACATTTTCACGAATGGAGTTGAAGCGACGCTTGATGTGCCTGGTCTTCTTGTGAAACCTGGGCTCCTTGGCAAGTGCAATAGCTCCAGTGTTGTCACAGAAGAGTTTGATTGGCCCCGACGCATTGGGTATGACTCCGAGGTCGGTGATGAACTCCTTCACCCAAATTGCTTCATGTGCTGCCTCCGAGGCTGCTATGTATTCCGCTTCACATGTAGATCCCGCCACGACGCTCTGCTTGCAACTGCACCAGCTTACTGCCCCACCATTCAAAATATACACGTATCCGGTTTGTGACTTAGAGTCATCCAGATCTGTGTCGAAGCTAGCGTCGACGTAACTCTTTACGACGAGCTCTTCGTCACCTCCATAAACGAGAAACATTTCCTTAGTCCTTTTCAGGTACTTCAGGATATTCTTGACCGCTGTCCAGTGTTCCTTGCCGGGATTACTTTGGTACCTTCCTACCAAATTTACGGCAAGGTTTACATCAGGTCTGGTACACAGCATGACATACATAATAGAACCTATGGCTGGGGCATAGGGGATGACACTCATCTCTTCTATATCTTCTGCCGTGGTCGGACATTGAGCTGAGCTCAATTTCACACCTTGTAACACAGGTAAGAACCCCTTCTTAGATTGATCCATGTTGAACTTCTTCAATATCTTATCAAGGCATGTGCTTTGTGAAAGACCTATGAGGCGTCTTGATCTATCTTTATAGATCTTGATACCTAATATATAAGCAGCTTCTCCAAGGTCCTTCATTGAAAAACTCTTATTCAAGTAGGCCTTAATGCTGTCCAAGAGTTCTATATCATTTCCCATCAAAAGTATGTCGTCTACATATAATATGAGAAATGCTACAGAGCTCCCACTCACTTTCTTGTAAACGCAGGCTTCTCCATAAGTCTGTGTAAACCCAAACGCTTTGATCATCTCATCAAAGCAAATGTTCCAACTCCGAGATGCTTGCACCAGCCCATAAATCGAGCGTTGGAGCTTGCACACCTTGTCAGCATTCTTAGGATCGACAAAACCTTCCGGCTGCATCATATACAATTCTTCCTTAAGGAAACCATTAAGGAATGCCGTTTTGACGTCCATTTGTCATATTTCATAATCGTAGAATGCGGCAATTGCTAACATGATTCGGACGGACTTTAGCTTTGCTACCGGTGAGAAAGTCTCATCATAGTCAACCCCTTGAACTTGTCGATAACCCTTAGCGACAAGTCGAGCTTAATAGATGGTCACATTACCATCTGCGTCTGTCTTCTTCTTAAAGATCCATTTATTTTCTATGGCTCGCCGTTCAACGGGCAAGTCAGTCAAAGTCCATACTTCGTTTTCATACATGGATCCTATCTTGGATTTCATGGCTTCTAGCCATTTGTCAGAATCCAGGCCCGCCATTGCTTCTTCATAGTTCGAAGGTTCACCGTTGTCTAACAACATGATTTCCAAGACAGGGTTGTCGTACCACTCTGGTGCGGAACGTGTCCTTGTGGACCTACGAATTTCAGTAGGAGCTTGATCAGAAGCATCTTGATCATCATCATTAATTTCCTCTCTAGCCGGTGCAGGCACCTCAGAAACGTTTTCTTGAGTTGCGCCATTTTCCGGTTCAAGAGGTAACACTTCATCAAGTTCTACTTTCCTCCCACTTACTTCTTTCGAGAGAAACTCCTTCTCTAGAAAGGATCCATTCTTGGCAACAAAGATCTTGCCTTCGGATATGAGGTAGAAGGTATACCCAATAGTTTCTTTAGGGTATCCTATGAAGACGCATTTTTCCGACTTGGGTTCGAGCTTTTCAGGTTGAAGTTTCTTGACATAAGCATCGCATCCCCAAACTTTTAGAAACGACAGCTTAGGTTTCTTCTCAAACCATAATTCATACGGTGTCGTCTCAACGGATTTCGACGGAGCCCTATTTAAAGTGAATGCGGCAGTCTCTAAAGCATAGCCCCAAAAGGAAAGCGGTAGATCGGTAAGAGACATCATAGATCGTACCATATCTAATAGAGTGCGATTACGACGTTCGGACACACCATTACGCTGAGGTGTTCCAGGCGGCGTGAGTTGTGAAACTATTCCACATTTTCTTAAGTGTGTGCCAAATTCGTGACTCAAGTATTCTCCTCCACGATCTGATCGTAGAAACTTGATTTTTCTGTCACGTTGATTTTCAACCTCACTCTGAAATTCCTTGAACTTTTCAAAGGTCTCAGACTTGTGTTTCATTAAGTAGATATACCCATATCTACTCAGGTCATCAGTGAGGGTGAGAACATAACGATAGCCACCGCGAGCCTCAACACTCATTGGACCGCACACATCAGTATGTATGATTTTTAATAAGTTGGTTGCTCGCTCCATTGTTCCTGAGAACGGAGTCTTGGTCATTTTACCCATGAGGCATGGTTCGCACGTGTCAAATGATTCATAATCAAGAGACTCTAAAAGTCCATCTGCATGGAGCTTCTTCATGCGTTTGACACCTATGTGACCAAGGCGGCAGTGCCACAAGTATGTGGGACTATTGTTATCAACTTTAACTCTTTTGGTATTCACACTATGAATATGTGTATCATCACGTACGAGATTCATTAAGAAAAAACCATTAACCATCGGAGCATGACCATAAAACATATCTCTTATATAAATAGAACAACCATTATTCTTGGATTTAAATGAGTAGCCATCTCGAATTAAACAAGATCCAGACACAATGTTCATGCTCAAACTTGTCACTAAATAACAATTATTGAGGTTTAAAACTAATCCCGTAGGTAAATGTAGAGGCAGCATGCCGACGGCGATCACATCGACCTTGGAACCATTCCCGACGCGCATCGTCACCTCGTCCTTCGCCAGTCTCCGTTTATTCCGCAGCTCCTGCTTTGAGTTACAAATGTGAGCAACTGCACCGGTATCAAATACCCAAGAGCTACTACGAGTACTGGTAAGGTACACATGAATTACATGTATATCACATATACCTTTTGTTTTGCCGGCCTTCTTGTCCGCTAAGTATTTGGGGCAGTTCCACTTCCAGTGACCACTTCCCTTGCAATAAAATCACTCAGTCTCGGGCTTGGGTCCATTCTTTGGCTTCTTCCCGGCAGCTTGCTTGCCGGGCGCGGCAACTTCCTTGCCTTCCTTCTTGAAGTTCTTTTTACCCTTGCCCTTCTTGAACTTAGTGCTTTTATTCACCATCAACACTTGATGTTCCTTTTTGACTCCTACCTCTGCTGATTTCAGCATAGCAAATACTTCAGGAATGGTCTTTTCCATTCCCTGCATATTGTAGTTCATCATGAAGCTCTTGTAGCTAGGTGGGAGCGACTGAAGGATTCTGTCAATGACCGCCTCATCCGGGAGATTAACTTCCAGCTGAGTCAAGCGGTTGTGCAACCCAGACATCTTGAGTATGTGTTCATTGACAGAGCTATTTTCTTCCATCTTACAGCTAAAGAATTTGTCGGAGACTTCATATCTCTCGACCCGGGCATGAGCTTGGAAAACCATTTTCAGCTCTTCGAACATCTCATATGCTTCGTGTCTCTCAAAACGCTTTTGGAGCCCCGGCTCTAAGCTGTAAAGCATGCCGCACTGAACGAGGGAGTAGTCATCGGAACGTGCCTGCCAAGCGTTCATAACGTCTTCTTCTGCAGGGAGAACAGGTGCGTCACCCAGCGGTGCTCGTAGGACATAATCTTTCTTGGCAGCTATGAGGATGATCCTCAGGTTCCGGACCCAGTCCGTATAGTTGTTGCCATCGTCTTTCAGCTTGGTTTTCTCTAGGAACGCGTTGAAGTTGAGGAGTACGTTGGCCATTTGATCTACAAGACATATTGTAAATATTTTAGACTAAGTTCATGATAATAAAGTTCATCTAATCAAATTATTTAATGAACTCCCACTTAGATAGACACCCCTCTTCTAGTCATCTAAGTATAACATGATCCGAGTCAACTAGGCCGTGTCCGATCATCACGTGAGACGGACTAGTCAACATCGGTGAACATCTTCATGTTGATCGTATCTTCTATACGACTCATGCTCGACCTTTCGGTCTTCTGTGCTCCGAGGCCATGTCTGCACATGCTAGGCTCGTCAAGTCAACCTAAGTGTTTGCATGTGTAAATCTGTCTTACACCCGTTGTATGTGAACGTTAGAATCTATCACACCCGATCATCACGTGGTGCTTCGAAACAACGAACTGTCGCAACGGTGCACAGTTAGGGGGAACACTTCTCGAAATTATTACGAGGGATCATTTTATTTACTACCGTCGTTCTAAGTAAACAATATGCAAAACATGATAAACATCACATGCAATCAAATAATAAACGTGACATGATATGGCCAATATCACATAGCTCCTTTGATCTCCATCTTGGGGCTCCATGATCATCTTTGTCACCGGCTTGACACCATGATCTCCATCATCATGATCTCCATCATCGTGTCTCCATGAAGTTGCTCGCCAACTATTACTTCTACTACTATGGCTAACGCGTTTAGCAATAAAGTAAAGTAATTTACATGGCGTTTCTCAATGACACGCAGGTCATACAAAAAATAAAGACAACTCCTATGGCTCCTGCCGGTTGTCATACTCATCGACATGCAAGTCGTGATTCCTATTATAATAGGATGAACATCTCATACATCACATATAGATCATTCATCATTCATCACAACTTTGGCCATATCATATCACAAATCACTTGCTGCAAAAACAAGTTAGACGTCCTCTAATTGTTGTTGCAAGTTTTACGTGGCTGAATTAGGGTTCTAGCAAGAACGTTTTCTTACCTACTTGAAAGCCACAACGTGATTTGTCAACTTCTATTTACCCTTCATAAGGACCCTTTTCATCGAATCCGCTCCAACTAAAGTAGGAGAGACAGACACCCGCCAGCCACCTTATGCAACTAGTGCATGTTAGTCGGTGGAACCGGTCTCACGTAAGCGTACGTGTAAGGTTGGTCCGGGCCGCTTCATCCCACAGTACCGCTGAAGCAAGATAAGACTAGTAGCGGCAAGAAAGTTGACAAATCTACGCCCACAACAAATTGTGTTCTACTCGTGCAAGAAGAACTACGCATAGACCTAGCTCATGATGCCACTGTTGGGGAACGTTGCAGAAAACAAAAATTTTCCTATGGTTTCACCAAGATCCATCTATGAGTTCATCTAGCAACGAGTGATCGAATGCATCTACATACCTTTGCAGATCGCGAGCGGAAGCGTTCAAAAGAACGGGGATGAGGTAGTTGTACACGACGTGATCCAAATCACCGGAGATCCTAGCACCGAACGGACGGCACCTCCGCGTTCAACACACGTACGGTCAGCGTGACGTCTCCTCCTTCTTGATCCAGCAAGGGGGAAGGAGAGGTTGATGAAGATCCAGCAGCACGACGACGTGGTGGTGGATGCAGGGCGTCACAACAGCAGGGCTTCGCCGTGCACTGCGAGAGGGAGAGGTGTAGCAGGGAGAGAGGGAGGCGCCAGGGGCAAGGGTGCGCCTGCCCCTCCCTCCCCCCCTTTATATAGGCTCCCCCCTGGAGATCCCATCTCCAGAGGGGGCGGCGGCCAAGGGGGGTGGAGTGCCCCCCAAGGCAAGTGGGCGCCCCCCTAGGGTTCCAACCCTAGGCGCAGGGGGTGGGCCTTGGGGGGCGCACCAGCCCACTAAGGGCTGGTCCCCCCTTCCCACTTAAGGCCATGGGGCCCTCCGGGATGGGTGGCCCCACCCGGTGGACCCCCGGGACCCATCTGATGGTCCCGGTACAATACCGGTGACCCCCAGATCACTCCCGATGGCCGAAACTGCACTTCCTATATATAATTCTTCACCTACGGACTAATCCGGAACTCCTCGTGACGTCCGGGATCTCATCCGGGACTCCGAACAACATTCGGGCTACTGCATATACATATCCTCACAACCCTAGCGTCACCGAACCTTAAGTGTGTAGACCCTACGGGTTCGGGAGACATGCAGACATGACCGAGACGACTCTCGGGCAATAACCAACATCGGGATCTGGATACCCATGTTGGCTCCCAGATGCTCCACGATGATCTCATCGGATGAACCACGATGTCGAGGATTCAATTAATCCCGTATACGATTCCCTTTGTCAATCGGTATTTTACTTGCCCGAGATTCGATCGTCGGTATCCCAATACCTCGTTCAATCTTGTTACCGGCAAGTCACTTTACTCGTACCGTAATGCATGATCCCGTGATCAAACACTTTGATCCCATTGAGCTCATTATGATGATGCATTAACGAGTGGGCCCGGTGATACCTCTCCGTCAAGCGGAGTGACAAATCCCAGTCTCGATCCGTGTCAACCCAACAGACACTTTCGGAGATACCCGTAGTATACCTTTATAGTCACCCAGTTACGTTGTGACGTTTGGCACACCCAAGGCACTCCTACGGTATCCGGGAGTTACACGATCTCATGGTCTAAGGAAAGGATACTTGACATTGGAAAACTCTAGCAAACGAACTATACGATCTTGTGCTATGTCTAGGATTGGGTCTTGTCCATCACATCATTCTCCTAATGATGTGATCTCGTTATCAATGACATCCAATGTCCATAGTCAGGAAACCATGACTATCTGTCGATTAACGAGCTAGTCAACTAGAGGCTTACTAGGGACATGTTGGTGTCTATTATTCACACATGTATTACGATTTCCGGATAACACAATTATAGCATGAATAAAGACAATTATCATGAACAAGGAAATATATAATAATAATGCTTTTATTATTGCCTCTAGGGCATATTTCCAACAATAACCACACCGACAAAGGGTCCATCAAAACATAACATCTTTACTCCTATAAAAACCTGAGTTGGTGATGATGGTGTGCCTGCCATCTTTCTCCAATAGCCGTCGGATCTAGATCTGACGCATGCAAAGCAAACTGCTATAGTTTTGCAAAAAGATGGCCGCACTTGTTTCCATATTTACAAACAACTCCTTGTCTCTCACAATAAACCTTATCTCTTCCCCACCACATCCAGAAGGCCATGGAACAATCTGATGTGATGGCCTCTACCGGTAATGTCCACCCCCAATCTTGATGTTCCGTGCAATGCGTGCAATGCACGGGCATCTTACTAGTTACTAAAAAGAAAACACACTACATGGTCTCCCCGCACACTAAAAAAATTATTATTTTTTATGAAATCTCAATAAGACACAGATAAGGGCGGCCAACCCTTCTAGTAGTACTACAGAAGAAGCTTGCGGGATGGCGTGGAAAGCATGGGTGGGTTAGTAGAGATCACAGAGGATTAGATTAAAATTAGGGAAAACATTTGATGCATCATGTTAGATGGGTGACTCCCCTAAAGCTGTCCGTGGGCACGTCGGAACGTGTCCGCAAACATTTGGTGTATTTGTTTTGGTGCACAGTGTTGGAGTTGCCCGCCAAAAATTTCCAAAGTTTCAGTGAAATTTTAAATTCCGGTTGCATATGCAATTATGCAGTCCACGTAAGTGATTCCTTGCTCTCTTTCTTTGGACATCACGTAAGTGATTCCTTACTGCTCATACGGGTTGGTTCAGAATACCCCACTAGGAATTATATGGCTACAAGATTTGTCATAGACACTATTGCACCATGTGCTTGCTAAGCCAACGTGCCGGGAAGAAAACATTTGCTAAGTTTCCTGTTAGGTTTCAAGACGACAAGGATGTTTGAGGAGCCATGAAGACGCCATATCACACTCTATTCTATCAAGATGAAAGGAGTATATCTTCTTCTGCGTGACAGCGTGAGTGGACAAGGAGTACTATATCTTCAGTTCCGGAGAGACAAACATTTGCTAAAGTCTCTGTCAGGTCTCTAAGTTTGTTTGTCAATTTAAATGGTTATTGAAGTACCGAGAATAGCCATTTAAATTGTCAAACTTTTCTTCGTCCTACTCTTTTGTATATGTGCATGCATTGTGTACCGGCCAGCACTAAAAAGGGCAAAAGGAATTAAAGATTCTTTCAGTTAGGGATATGAGTTCTTCCATTAGGCTGGAAAATATTGTTTTATCTTACCAAAGTTTGATGACTGTGATCAGGATTTAATTTTTCTTTGAACTTGCCTTTAATTTATGTACAGCCAAAATTATCTAACCAAATAAAAAAAAGTGTTGTCTGAAAAACTTTCCTAAGTTCCAATGAAATTTTGAACCCCGGCACCTATGAATGCTGGTTGCATATATATGAAATTATGCATAGTGATTCTTGGCTGCTCGTACGGATTGGTTAAGAATATCCGCTAGGAATTAATATGGGAAACTACTAGATTTGGTACGCACATTACTGCGCCATGTGCATGCAAGCCAACGTGCCCGGAAGGAAACATTTGCTGAAGTCTCTCTGTAAGGTTTGCATATCGATCAGAGCCGAATTTGTTAAATGCATGGGCGAACAAATGTGCCGCTTAAGCCAAACAGAAAACTATTCGACAAAATACTGGCAACGCTGCCGGTCCAATTCGGCAAAGAGTTGCCTGCAGTGCAAGATAGTAGTAAGGCTAGTCATAGTGGGAGTAACTTAGGTAGTAACATAGCGCACCTCGAGAATTTTTTTGCTTATGTGGCAAGTAATAAATGAGAAGTAGTAACATAATATGTTACTGTAACATAGCGCTTTTCAAGACAACATGAGTCTACAAGCTATTAAATGAGACTATATATGACACTAGTATTATGTTACTTTGCACTATGAAGGTAGTAACTTAGACTAGTGTCATGCATATGACACTAGTCTAAGTTACTCCCCATTATGACCAGCCTAAAATGATGGCAAGCCTTGTCGTCCTTCCCAATGTGATTGAAATGAATATCGAATAGTGATGTAGGTAGGGGTTCCCGAGGAATCTAAATTTTGATGTTACACTTACACGAGATGGCTTTGCTTCTTGCTCAACAGATTTTGTTGTTATACAATATATTTAGTAACGTTTCCTGTTACCGAGTAAAGCCACTTTAAAAAATAGAATTTGTTAACTTGTGGTTGTTGCAGTTTTGTCGGTCCATCCCAAATAATGGCATCTCGCTAACCCACCAACTACCACCCGAGTCAGCGACTAACACTAGAAAAATCATATCCATACAACATGGACCGATCAAGAAATAGTAAGAGCATCTCTAGCAGACCCGCAAAATTCTGATCTACAAAACGCGTTTGCAGTTCGACAAAGATCTCGTTTGCGGGTCGAAAACGTGTGCAGCCAAACAGAAACCGTATATGAAACTACATAAGTTGAAAAAAAGTTTTGCGGGAGAAATTGCAACCGTAGTAGTTCATCACATACTACATATACTACATCATCAAACACTAGTTCATTACAAACACTAGTTCATACTACATACTACATTCACTACTAGTACTAGAGGGGGTGGGGATCTCACGGCAACGAGCTCGCGGCCATGGACGACGCGGTGGAGGAGCTCAATCCTCCTCGTCAGAGCTGCTGAGGTCGATCTACTTCTCCTTCTGCTCCTCGCGGATGCGCCGCCACTCGTCGTCCTTCTCCTTGGCGGCAAGGTTCGCCGCGACCGTCTGCTGGAACACGAGGTCTTCGAGCTCCTCGTGGTTGCGCCGGCGCTCCCTCTCCTCGCGCAAGCTGCGTTCGGCAATGGTGCCGCGACCACGTCAACATCGGGCACGAAGTCCTCGGGCCCGACGATGCCTCGGCACACGATCTCCTCGGGCTCCTGGTTGGCGGGGACGACCTCGATCTCCTTCAGCTCCTCTGACCACTCCCTCTTTACGAGGAGAAGGCTCGCATCGGAAGAGGAGGAGCTCGCGGCGTGGGAAGATCTCATGGCGGAGGACGAGCCCGTGGCCGAAGAGGGCGTACGCCCGTGCCGACGGTCATATCCCTCCGTCTCGCGGGCGAGGAAGCTTGGCGGCGGCAAGAGGCCCCTGTTCGTCCACTTCCTCGCCCCGTGCCATCCAAGCGGACACGCCGCTCGCGCTCAGGGTCGCTGCCCCCGCCGGAGCTGCTCCCGGAGCCGCGGCCGGAGCTCCACATGCGGCCCCACATGGCGGTTGGAGGCGGAAGGGGCTCACCGGCGGCGAGAAATGTCAGGAGGGGAGTGGGGAATTGCGGAGAGACGCGGCAGTGGGGGAATAGGGTTTCGACCCGCAAATGCACCGCAAACCTGTAGGTATACTGCTTGGGGGGAGGGGGGCGGTTTGCGGGCCGCGGTAAAAAAATTTACGGGCTCGACGAGTATAGGGGTTCTGTTCTGGCCAGAAAATCGGGCCGAGCCCGTATACTCGTCGGAATTTTGCGGGTTGACGACTTTTGCGGGGTCTGCTAGAGTTTCTCTAAGAGGTGTAATTTTTCTCATTCCCTACGAATCAAGATCATTCCTCAAAGTTTTATTCCCCCAAAAAATTTCTCTTGATTTTAGAACTGTTGATAGATTTATACAAGGAAGTGGCTAGGCGCTAGGCGCCTAAAAATTAAAAAAGGGCTAGTCGATTCTCCCTTCTCTTTTCTCAACCGTTGGATCAAGATCCAATTGATACTGGTCATCTTCAACCTCCAAGCCAATGTTTCTCTTCTTGCTCTCCCACCACCGCCGATCCAACGATGGCTTAACCTCCTACTTTCGTGGCATGCCTCGCCGCCCTGACCATCCCTCTATCCCCGGCGATGACCAATTTTTTTTCCCGACGAACTTGTACCCCCCCTCCCCGGCGCACACACCCGAAGATAGATAATGGGGGTAGCCTTCTCCTCTGAGCTTGTTCCCTCCCTCCGGCGAGCTCCTTCTTTCTCTCCGTTGTTCCTTCCTTCACGTGAAAATCAACTGACTCAAATTCTAAATTCAGGCGCGTTACATATAGCTATTGTGTTTATATAAAGGTGTTAGTTGGACAGGTAGGTCAATGCAGGACAAAGGTCTGCACACTTATAGGTAAAGCTTCCATTTGAGAGTGAAGTCAATTCCTCCTCAACACTGCCCAGTCCTTCGGCATATTTTTTTTTGTAAAATCTCACTAATTAACACCAACGGCACAACAAAGCACACCCAATCCTTCTAGTAGATACTACTCCCTCCGTCTCATAATTAATGAAAGATGTTTTTTGATACCATAGTAGTGTCAAAAACCGTCTTATATTATGGGACGGGGGAGTACAGAAGAAGGTTGTGGGGATTATGTTAAAAGCATGGGTGGGTTGGTTGATATCATGGAGGATTAGATTAATATCATTGGAGAAATCCAGGCAAACATATTTCTTTTTCTAAGTTTCCATAGCAAGTTATGCCCGTAAGCATAGCATTTCCACAAGGGGCACGACCGGTGATCGATTTTGTGCTGGGTCCAAAATCATGTGTGTTGCATTAGCGGAGTTCATGTCTTCGGGACGAACACCACCATTAGTAGTGCATGCAAGTACAATGCAAACAGTTTGAACCCCCTTTCCCTGATATAATTTTGAACCGTCACCTTGTGAAGATGTGCAATGATATATCAAACGTTCCAAACGCTTCATCTGCCGTACTCCTGTGGATGATATACCTATCACACGCTCTTTGTGGCAGAATGTTTACTATGCGCGTGAAATCGTAAACGATTTGTGATTGTAGAGTGTGTACTATGAGGAGCCTATCTCAAACTATGTACACCGTAATGACCTACATAGTTGATTTTCTCCATAATTTAATCCTTGAAATTTAAAGTTCGCCAAAATTTAAATTTGAAAGTAGGCAATCACTTATCTCATATACATACCCAATTTAGAAAGGTTCAACAAGTAATGCATAATTCTATTCATAGGTAGCATATGTTCAAGAATTATAGAAACATCAAATAAAAAATGATGAGCCATAATACATTACTGGAATCAGGATCTTTGCCGTCAGCCAGCTCTTTGCCATCAGCTAGCTGATGACAAAGAAGGTCTTTGTCATGAGCATACAGAAAGCTGACGGCAAAGAAAGAGCACACGGCAAAGAGCTTGTTTGCCGTCAGCTAGCGGACAATATAGAAGCTTTGTCGTCAGCTAGCATACGACAAAGAGGGAGGGTGGCCCACTAGTAAGAACCACCTAATGGCCACTTCCTTTGGCGTTAACCCCCTAATGGACCTAACCTGCCACATGTACCGTCCAGGTTCTTTGCCGACTGCTGGCGGACGGCAAAGACCGTTTCATCTTTGCCGTCCGCCAGCAGACGGCAAAGAGCCCTTCGCCGTAGCCTATTCAGCCGAACCTGTTGCCGTCTGCTGGCGGACGGCAAAGGCCTTTGCCGTCAGCCATGGCTGAGGCAAAGTGCTTGATTCCTGTAGTGGTAGTATTAAAGACGGTAAAGGGAGAGTTGACAAACATTTTGGTTGCTGGAGACGACAGACATTAGGCCATGACCCATCTCCCAATCCAGGCCCAGCTATCGTCCCCCGCCTCCCCAGCTATTGATGCCACCGCCACTAGTGTAGAGATGAACAGAGTATCCACATGCGTCGACACACTTCATCCCACCTCCAGTGTCATAGGAGGCTCCACGGCCTTGCTGGAGCACGCACCGACGCCAGGGCTTGGCCCGCACGAATCGCCCACGCGCTTTGGCCTACGTGCCGCCATCGCCGTGGCCTGCACGATGAAGTCACCAATGGTGTAGCGAGGCCCCGTAGATCTGGCCAGCGGCGAAGACGCGCCCACTGAGCCCTCTTTCTCCGCCTCCAGATCCTCATCAGTGAGAGTCCAAAAACGGTTCCTCATGGCCGCCACCCCCCCAGGCGAGAGCACATACCCGGGCTAACGGACGCTGCGCATGGACCTTGCCACACCACCTGCCAGCTAGCGCCGGCGGCCTGACGCGAAGCATTCGAGCAATCACCTCCCGATCATATCGCCCGTCCGTATGGGTAACAGGTCTATCATTTCAAACTCCTTCGATTACCTCTATTTTGCTGCATGAATTCAACACTCTCACTCTTTTGGAAGGATAATCTAAACCTAACAATAAAGAAAGGCGTGTTTCTCTGATGTTTTGGATCTGTTCACTCATATTATTATTTTTGACTTTATCAGATTCTTTTACTATCCGAGGTGGTATCAATTTTTTGTGCACGCTCGCCCAAATAAATAATAATAACTTCATTCTTGTTATAGGGCTCCTGAAAAGACCTAATTTGTGTTGTTATTAGGTCACGTTAACTTTATCGTGCTCCCGTAAAAAAACATGGGCCCGCACGCGTCCAATAGTCAAGTTTTGCTAATGTATGCGCAAACGGGCTGGCCCAATTCACAGGTGCCAAAGCCCGCTTGCGCATACATTAGCAAAACTCCAGACCTCATGTTGGATACTAGCGACTGACGATGCCTAAAATTGATGAACCAAACACATCTAAATGTAAAAGACTAACAACAGCGGCATATCCTTTTTTATTTAATTGTTTCAAAATTTCTTAGAAAAAATATGTACAATTTTCTTAAAAAATGCGAACCTTGTTTGAAAATCCCAAAAAACATTCAAATATCGACTAATATTTTTAAAACATGAACCAATCTTTGGAAAAAAGTGAACAAATTTTGAAAACAAAATGGTTTATTTCAAAAAATGTGACATTTTTTAATATATTAAATTATTTTTGGAATTACAAACAATTTATTTGAAATGTAATTTTCAAAAAAAGTGAATTTAAAATAAAAAATGAACATTTTCTTAGTATAAAATGAACATTATTCAAACAGACACTCTACATTTTTTCAAAATATACGGTGATTTTTTTCAAATGCACGTCGAACAAATTTCCATACATAGAACATTTTTTATACACAGCGAACATATTCTTATTATGCAGTGAACATTTCCTCAGTGTAGTGAACTTTTTTAAAAGGTGAACAATGTTTTAAAACATGAACAAAATATGCAATTTTGAACATTTTTTGTAATTTCAAACTTTTTTGAAAGTGAACAGAATTTTAAAAACATGAAAAAGCACTGAACATTTTGATTGATATGATATTAATTGGGTGATCTGGAGGCCGTGTCATGCAAGCATGATGGAGTATCGGATGAGGACATTTACCCCTCGCTGCATGCCACTAAATGGGGATGTCGTGCTGCTAATTGAAGGATATTAATTGGAATCAGACGCTAATTTGTGGACAAATTAAATAATGCATGCAAAGAGGAGTCGCACCCTAATTAAACGGGAACCTGCATGGGCCTTTGTGTGGTGTGAGGCAGGCAGGCAGCGATGAGAGAGTTGAAGGAATGTGGGCCTTTATATACAAACAAAATATCTTAAAGGTGCGTCGATCATTTATCGCAATTTTTATTGGATGTCGGTGCTTCCCTAGGTCTCAAAAGAAACTGGAGTATCATTTTCTTTTAGTGCAGAAGCTTCAGATAATGCATGGATCACTGGCGGAGCTATGTACATAGCTGCAGGTGCCATGCCCCCCCTCCCCCCAGCCTTGGCTAGTTTTGTGAAGAACTTTTTGTTAGAGGGCTGAGATTGATTTTTTTTGTTATTTTATCCCTTGGAAATTGAGTTTTGTCCTCGCCCCCCCCCCCCCCCCAATAATCACCTTCTAGCTCCACTACTGGCATGGATTAAATTGTTTGTGTAACGACACCTACCATAATATTAATCCCCTCATGCGCCCATGTCCAAACTCCTCTTTCACGTGGTCTCCTTCAGTCCCGAGGGCGATGCCCGTCACATTAGCAACACGAATCGCTGCTTTTGAACGGCCCAACTCACCACCGGGTGAGTGCTCAACGTGGCGGTGGAGGAACGCCAGACCGACGTCCTCTGACAAGCACTATCATTGGTCATAAGTCCCGTCCCAAAAAACCCTGTTTATCAAGTTCCTCACCCGGACAATCCAATTCATGACAACTAGCATTTATTTAGTACGTAGTGAAGCATGGGTGATTTAACATACTCCCATTACATGCTTCTAATTCTCCCATTACAATGCACAAGTATATGTGCTAGTAAATATCATAGCAGAGAGGGGCGAGAGAAAAACTAACGGGAAACCAGTGGGCATCAAACCCTAAGGACCAAAACAACCACGCATGCTATAAGAACCATGACAGGAAAAGCCCTAACAACCAAGACTTACCAGGCATATTTTGTTTTTTTAGGGGACTGCCCAGACAGAATAGCCCATGGTAATGTTGACGGGCCTATCCATTTTCTTAGGCAAACGGGCCTATCCATAATCCAGCTGAATACGACGGATGTAATAGACTGGGCCTTCTGGCCGTTATGTACGTGGGCCTTTTCCTCCAACCTGCAGATATTTTTTGGCAGGGCTCACACGTAGTCCGGCGCACGCTTGGAGTATCGCGGCCGCCAGCACCTCCACTTCCCACTTTCCCACTGATCTATGAGATGCTCCAAAATGTTACGGTAGTCAGAGGCAGTGTAAATGCCAGCTTGCTGCGCCATGGCCCCTTAGTGCGCGAAGATGTCGCTGTAGCGTCCGTCAGTCATAAGCGACGCCGGCATGAAGATCCAACGACGCATCATGTACGCCAGCGTGCACGGCGCCATCCGGGTCGATCTCGAACAGCTTTCCGACGATGCGCATGTAGGCCGCTCATGCCACTTCTCGTCGGCGGCAATGGCGCCGCATATGCACGTGAACGCCACATCATCGTGCTCCTTGGTGCGGCACACCGTGTTGCCATGGGAAATGGAGGTGGCGCGCTCCTGGAAGGCGACGTAGATGAAGCCGTGGTACCGCTGGAGCCTGTGAGGTCGCGCACTTCCTAGAGACGCCTCCTCCGTCACCATGTTCCCAACGAGGCACACGAGGTGGGCGGCGGGCAGCCCGGCCACGCGCGCGTGGTTGTCAGAGGCTAAGAGCACAACGTGTGGAAGCCCCAACGACGCCGGGTCCGGCAGAAGGTCAATCGGCTGCCACGCCACCTCCGCAGGCTTAAGGAGTGGTACCACGTTCGCCTCCGCCCAAGGCTCCAGATGGTCGAACGCCGCTAGCTTCGCTGCCTCAAGGTACATGAGCCATTCGTCGTCGGTGCCCTCCTCCTCGTGCCTAGCCGCAACGGTGGCGCCCAAGCCAGTGCGCGCGCTTCTCTTACTAAGAGCATCTTCAGCCGCACCCCCAGCACGCCCTTCCCAGGCGATTTTTTCGCGCCAGCGCACAAAAATCGGCCCAGCCGCGTCCCCAGAAGCCCAATTTTCGCCGGCTCAAGCTGAATTTGGCGCCGACGGACCCAAGCCAAACCCGGCGCGCTAGGGGGGGGGGGGGCGCTCGGCCGCGCCGGGTGAAACGGTTTTGGCGCGAAAGAGCCGTGGGCCCACCAAGTCAGCGACACTCGCCTCGTCGTCCTCAGAACGCCTCGGTTTTCCGCGGGGAATCAATGCCAAGGCTGCCGCGGTCAGCCTTCCATTGATTCCTCACCACGGGGCGGCTCTTCACGGGGGACGCGGCGACGCCTCGCTCCCCGCGACGTGTACACACGCCTCCCCGGCGACTATAAAAGCGTAGCCCCCCCCTCCCCCGCCGCTGGCACATACGCCGTGCTCTCTGCCTCTCTCTCTCTCTCTCTCTCTCTCTCTCTCTCTCTCTCTCTCTCTCTCTCTCTCTCTCTCTCTCTCTCTCTCTCTCTCCGACGCCGACGAACCTCTACTCTCTCCCAACCCCAGCCGCGAAGATGTGCGAGCGGTTCCCCGGCGACGGAGCGGCGGTCAACAGTTTCGGCCGTCGCTCGCTGCAAGCGTGGCAGGCGTACCTGCTTTTCGAGGCCAACATCCCGGCGCCTCCAGACATGCGCGTTGGGCCGACAGGATGAAGACTCAGCGCCGAAGGCGTCCCCCATCCCCCCCTGCCGGACGTCGGCGCGCACCCCGACTAATTCGCCGGTGAGGTCGACCGCGTTCCAGCACCGTCAGGAGCAACGCCTCGCCTCCACCAACGGGGCGCCTGTGGTGGGCGGCGGCCTGTGGAGCAACGAGGGGCGAAGCCTGTGGTGGTCCGCCCCCGGCCGGACGCTCCGTGAGGTTCTCGCGCACCTCGAGGGCGGCAACAACCCGCCGCTCACATACCCGGCCGCCGCCCCGGTCCCCCGCCGCGGCGCCGGGCAATGGATGCCCAGGAGGTTTGTCTTCGGCTCGTCGTCCTCGTCCCGCTCCTCCTCTCACTCCTCTTCCCACTCCTCCGGCTCTCCGGCGGTGTTTGGCGTCAAGGCGAGCCCGCAGCAGAGACCCCGCTCGACCGGCATTGTCATCAACGAAGGCGGCGGGCGTGCCTCGTCCTTGGCTCCTCCCCGCCTCGTCAAGCCGAAGACGGAGCCGGGTCTCACCGCCGTGAAGAAGGAGCCTGGGCTCGCTCCTGTGAAGATGGAGCTCGGGATCGCTGGCGGCGAGAAGGAGGCGCTCGACGACGACGCGGCGGTCTTGAAGTGGGCGCGCGATGACTGGGCGCGGACGGAGATGGAGCGCCAGCGCCGCACCTATGAAGAGCTCGCCGCACGGCATCGGCGAGCCCGCGGCGAGGGGGTCATCGTCCTCGACGACGACAGCGACGACGGCGCACCACCCACACCGGTCCGCCAGGGCGACGCCGGCCAGGGGTCCAGCAGGGGCGGCGTCCGCATCAAGGAGGAGAAGGCCGGCGACGACGATGGCGACTTCGCCAAGCTCACCGTGTTCTTCGCGCCGTAGAATAGCATTAAATTTATTTATGTAATTAAAACTATGCTATAAAATTTCATTTTCGCCGAACTTTAGCCAAATTCCTATTTTGTATAAAAGAAATGTCACCTTCTAGGGACGACCATGGGGCCGGCGGCTGGAGGCCTGAAAGCCCCCACGCCGATTTTAGCGCCGGTACTCTCCCAGGCGGCGATTTTTAGCGCCTCCTGGCCCCAACGGCTGGAGATGATCTAACTCTAGGACGAGGGTCGGCTCCTACTATTTTGGCAGCATCAGCTCCTACTATTTTTCCGTGCAGTCGTTGGTGGTGTTTATACTCATATTCGCATGATTCTTCCTCCTCCACTGGCCCTACTCCATCTCCTGCGTCCAATCAAGTAGTACGAGTAGCAGTAGGTGATGCTGGTCACTTGGAGACCTATATCATTCCTTATTCTCGTCGATGGCCAGGTTAGTGGACAAGGATGTCTGAGGACCATCACGTCGCCATTCCACACTCTGTTTCTGACAAGATGAATGAAGCTATATATCTTCTTTGGCGCGGTTGGAACATATTTTTAGAGCAGCTTCACTCCACCGCGAGAAGCGCCGTGCCCCGAATCAAATTGCCGAGAAAAGGCTTAGGGCATCTCTAACGAATCCCTAAAAGTAAGTAGAGGAGTAAACGGCTGAGTAAATTTTAGTGGAGTATTTTTACTTTCCTAAGTAATATGCGTCTCAGCAGAGTAAAACTTACAATCGGCTTATGCATTTAATCGAACGCGTAGTATGCGTCTGCGCAGCGAGCGGCGACGATGTTGACCATACCGCGCGCCACCGACCACACGTGAGAAAGATCCTTCAAGTTAAACCTTTATCCACTCCTTAGGAGGTTGAAGCACTGGGCATATGAACTTTTATACCAACATACTATGAATTTCAAAGTACATGTACAGAACATGGCAGCACAAAAAGAAAAATATCGTCCGTCAACTATGCTGATAACAAAAGAAAACATCGTGTGTCAAATGGAAAGTGATGTGTAGGCCTAAGGTCATGTACAATAATTGATAAGACAAAAGAAAACGTCTATAATGGGTCTTTCTTAACCTTATCTCAATAACTAGCTATTCTTAAAAACGTGTTGAGACATATGCTAAGAGATCATCTCTTAAATAAGAGAAGACAAACTTTTTTTATGATTTCTCTCTCCTCCACCTCAGCAGTCATCATACATGGCACTGCTAAGATAGCCCCATTGTACATGCCCTAAAGACCTTGGGAGGTTGGGCATTATTAATATTGCTATCATGAGTAAATATCTAATTGTTATTCTCTTCGTTTCTTTATATTAGGTGTATTTGTTTTCTAATAAAATTTCATATTGTAAAGTGCATTTCTTTTAATTCCTCATAATTCCGTTTATAGCCCTATAGAAAAAAGAAAGTATCTCTCTTCCGATTGCAAGTATCTCTTTCTTTCTATCCTAATTGATTTACTTGTCACTAACCAAAAAATTAGCCAAATAAAATTTTGTCCTAAATCCGCTATAATTTTTTCTCCTCGTCACCGTGCCAAAAATAATATACCTTAGATAAAGAAATGAAGGGAGTAAATGGTGCCGGAGAATTCTCAACTCCAGCCCTCGAACCCTATGTTTTGGCATTCTTAAAGCAAAATACTTCCCTACTTCGAATCCTCTCTTTGCTCCTGCTACTGGTGGTTCCCAATTCTGGGTGTCATTTAGTTAAAGTTTGAGACAATTTTCATTCTCAGGTTAAATTTGTGGTTCATAATGGCGCCTCTGTTTGATTTTGGCTTGATTGGTGGCATGGCGATGGTCCTCTTAGCTCCTCTTTTCTTGTCCTTTTTTCATATTTCTCCAAACCTAAGAACTCCATCTCGGATCCAACGTTTTGCTGTGATTTTCCCTGTGCTTTCAGGGGATGTCGATACGGTTCTTTCACCCCACTCCTCCTTGGGCAAGGTTTCCGTTAAGTCTCTCTATTCCAGGTTGAGTTCTGGTTCTCCTACCGTGAAGTTTAAGAACATTTGGCATCCCCGTATGCCCCTAACGGTTAGAATTTTTCTTTGGGAAGTTGATCGGTGCAGACTTCTGGCTACTGACTAAATTCATAAGCGTAATGGCTCAGACTCCGAGATTTGTGCTTTATGTGGTGCTCCTGAAAATACCGTTCAATTTTTTTACGAAAAGTGTAACGCCCATATGTGTGGGCGTTAGCCAACTCACCCACACGCCTCCATCATCGCCCAGTAACTTCTGCACGAATCTTGGCACGAATTAGCTGATTTTGTATGCCACGTAGGATAACTCGCTTGTGTGATGTGTGAGAGAGGTCGCCCACACATCCGTTTTATCACACGGAGGGGCCGGTGTGTAGGCGTTTAGCAGTTCGCCCACACACCAGTTTTCAGTCACGCACAGGGCTGGTGTGTGGGCATTTGCCATCTCGCCCACACGTCCGCCTCCTCTCCCACACCCAAGCTGCCAGTTGCCATGCGTTTTGCAGTGTACATGGCAACTGCCCTAGTGTGATTGCAAGCAGATGACAACTCTCTCATTTTTTTACCCGAACATGTCAGTTGCCATATGTTTTGTATGGTACATGGCAAACTGCCCTAACGTGCACGTAAGCAGGTGGCAACTCTTTCTTTTTAAATGGCAACTGCCCTAGCGTGCTTGTGAGCACATGTCAACTCTCTCTTTTACCGGAACATGTTTTTAGCCATGCCTTTTTTTGTAGTGTTACATGGCAACTGCCTAGTGTTAGTAGGTGGCAACTCCTAAAGTTTTGAAATCATGGCAACTGCAGTAGATCAGACCACACATGGCAACAGTTGTAGTTGTCCAGAAAATGGCAATCTGGAATTTTGACCTGAGATGGCAGCTGCAGTTGAGCAAACATGGCAACTGTAGTTGTCCGATATGGCAACCGTAGTTCAGCGACATGGCAACTGCGCTTAAATGAATATGGACAAGGGTCCGGCCCATGGCAACTGCGGGGTGCGTGGTAAAGTGTCACGTGGGGTGTGCAGGACCACGAGGTACGAGGCCTGATGTACCGGGCATGTGGGGCTGTGGGTGTTATCTATTTCGCCCACATGCACGTGTGTAAGAGGGACCGGGAGGAAAAAAAGAGGCGTGTGGGCGCTAGTTGTTTTGCCCACACATAGACGTGTAGGCTGGTCCTCTTAGGCACCACACAGAACGTGTGGACAGATTCCTTAACGCCCACACATGTGGCAGTTAGCGGCGTCTTTTTTTAAATGCAACCTGTTAGAATATAGTTTGGGTTTAAAGATAAAGATAAATAGTAGAGATTGAATATGTTTAAACCATGTATTACTTGTCTTGTACTCCAAGTCTCTGCCCCTCATGTATTCTATATATACTCCATACGAGAAATCTAACGATCATTCGACTGGTCGTTTGCAACAGGCACGAACGACTGGATCGCTCCCAATTTTTCTTTTTTCTTGCGCAGAACTGCCATCGTGGGCGAGATTTTTTTTTGCTACGGTCTGGAATCGAACTAAGGTCTCCAAGAGAAGACCTACTGCAGCTTACCACCACACCACTACGCATCTTTTTGTTAGGTGAACGATAGTCGTCATACTTGACCCTACAGAGCCACGTCAGCATAATTAAGACACCATTATTTTGCTCGTTCTTGTGCGTTGATTCATGAAATTAATTTCAAGCCATTCACTTCTTCCATTTGATTGTCCGTGCAGCCATCCCGATCCATTTTTTCCCTCTTCAGATCTTTTTTCGTTCGAGATTTTTTCACGCAAAAATTGGTGTGACCAAGAGAGGATTCAATCCTTGCACCACTAGTGAGCCAACACAACTAGCCTACCACCTGACCTACATCCCTTTCTTGAACAAAAGAAAGTAAATAGGCTATTTAACATGTCTCCTCTACTACGATATGCATAAAAACAAGTTAATTTAGTGTTCGGTTTTTTCGCACTTAGGTACCCCGTTCCTGCTAACTTTACCGACCGGGGGAGGGGGGGGGTGATGAAATATCCTCCGCTAACGTTCGTGTGAATAACATGGTAACTCAAATTTCATAGACCTGATAACTTATGTACCCCGGTCCTAAAAACTTTGTCGGCGAGGGTGGGGGTGGGGGAGTTGTTGAAACATACCACGGTAACTTTTGTGCAAATAACATGGTAACTCAAACATGGCGGACCTGATAACTTATGTACGCCGGTCCTGATAACTTGGTCGGCGAGGGTGGGGGTGGGGCAAGTCGCTGAAACATGCCATGGTCACTTCTGTGCAAATAACATTATAACTCAAACATGGCGGACCTGATAACTTATGTACCCCGGTCCTGATAGCTTGGTCGGCGAGGGTGGGGGTCGGGCAAGTCGCTGAAACATGCCATGGTCACTTGTGTGCAAATAACATGATAACTCAAACATGGCGGACCTGATAACTTATGTACCCCGGTCCTGATAGCTTGGTCGGTGAGGATGGGGGTGGGGCAAGTCGCTGAAACATGCCACGATCACTTATGTGCAAATGACATGATAACTCATACATGGTAAACCTGATAGCTTTGTAGGAGGGGTCGGGGTGGGGGTGTCGTTGAAACGTACGACGGTAACATCGATGCAAATAACATGATAACTCACAGATCGTAGACATGATAAATTATGTACCAGTCCTGGTAACTTTGTCGGAGGGGCCGGAGTGGGGGAGCCGTTGAAATATACCACGATAACTTCTATGCAAATAATATGATAACTGACACATCATAGACATTAAATTATGTACCCAGTCCTGGTAACTTTGTCAGTGGGGTTGGGGTTGGGGGAGAGTCATTGGAACATACCACGGTAACTTCTATGCAAATAACATGATAAGTCACACATCGTAGAAATGATAAATTATGTACCCAATCCTGATAACTTTATCGGCGGGGGTAGGGTGGGAGGAGTTGTTGAATCATACCACGATAACTCTTATGCAAATAATATGATAACTCACACATCGCAGACTTGATAATTTATGTACCCGACACTGGTAAATGTGGCGACTGTGGCGAGGGGTGGGGGGGGGGGACCCCGGTAATTTATATGTAAATAGCTTATTAATAGACACATACTAAGCTGATAACTCACATATAAACGCCATTATAATTTTTAATTTTTTGTTGAAAAATATACAACCGGTAATTTCTATGTAAAAAGCATGATAATGTATACATCACAGATTTGATAACTAATATCTTACGTTTTAAACATCATGGTATCTTTCATCCAAGGGAAAAAAGTTTTTTTAAACATTTTCATCGGTAATTTATGTGTTAAATTATCATACTTCCTCATGCCTTAACCTTCTCGTACTGTAGTTATCAGCCTTATCATGGTATAGTTATCATGTTGCTCATACCATAGTTATCACGCTGGTCATGCCAAAGTTACCAAGACAAACTTTATTTTTTTCGGATATGGCAGAAATAAGAAAGGTTCAAATAACATTGTTTATCTACAATAGACAACAACAAAAGGTGGCTTAGTTGGTTATTAGGCTCAATAGGTATTGCATAGAACTAGGTTTGAATCCTCTTTCAAGCACTTTTATTTTATTTTCATATTATGCGGTGAAAAACCAGAAAAAACCACTAGCGATTTACCACGTTTTTGAGAGAAGGTAAAAAATCTGTGGAAAGCGAGCGTGGGAAGATAGCGAACACGTAGGAATTAGTCGTACGGATCTGTCCCTAACCATCAGTCGACTGGTCGTTAGCACAGTCCTACTCCATATGAAGGCCAGATCAATACAACAACATACACAACACAATATTCATCCATCTTATAATTTCTACATGATATGAGGGCGAACAATCTATCTGATCTGCACCAACCCCACAGGCCCGACGCCTGGCCTCTGGCGCATCCAGTCGAAGCAGTTCAGCGCGACGTCTCGTGGACCTCTGAGATCCCGATGGGCGTTCGGCCGCACGTCCTCGATATCGCCTCCAGGATCCAGCAAATCTCCATCGGCTATCGGGACTTGGTACTGACGGTGATCGAGCGACGCTGACTCCATCGACCTCCAGCGCGCGGGACTACAACGAGCGATCGTCTTCACCGGCCGCGCCCAAGACCGTGAACCAATCTTGATGCCTCTCAGCCAGGCGTTTCGATCATGGAGGGATTTAACTCGCATACTATCTCAGATGCATGTATGCAGGTAGTGGCCAAGGTGGGTTCTACGCGTGCATGTGGCCAAGAATACGTCAAGTTTCAGTCGTACGGCTCACCTAGCAATCCTGCATCGACATCGCCCCACGACATCTGCATCAAGCCATCAGCACGAAATCACCTGCACCGAGCGATTGCGCGCTGCATCATCAAGCTGTACGACTACGCCAGGCTACAAGCCAATATACTTTGTCGACTACGCCAGGCTACAAGCCAATATACTTTGTCGAGCACGTCTACGAGGAGCGATCTCAACATGCATCATCCAGACTCCAGGCCGGTGTGGAATGAGATGCAATCTTCATCGACTTCTCCAACATGACACGGCATCGACACTTGGTCGGTGCGAGCGGTGCCTTCGAGCGGCACATTATCGTCGACACGCCACTATGATGCCATCACCGACACTTCATCGCCAAGGTCTTCATCAACGTGGTCTTTATCAATATCTTCGTCAACACACCGCCGCTGCCTTGTCCACAAGATGGGCACCTAGCGTTCTCTGATAGACTTTTCTACGAGACGTGACCTCGACAACAGCATTGACCGCGTCATGATGACGACATCAACCGCGTCATCCACGACGCACGACTGCATCGACACGACGTCACTACAGTGGCGATCATACACGGCCACAAGGTTCTGGCAAAACCGATGTGTGCTCGATGGGCTTCCTCCGGTCTTGGCAAAACCGGCGGACTTATCGCCGACGGCACCCTCTGACATCCGCAAGGTGCATCCTCCACGTCTGCAACTCCGCCATAGCGCATTTTTTTGTGCCTCCAGCTTTGTGCGGCTTCATCATCCACGACGACTACACCATCGACCACGATTACATCACCATGATCGACTACATTGACATCGATATTAATGGCTTGGTCTACAACAACACATCGGCAACAACACCAGTCAACAGCCTCCGCGTCGTCACTAGTGTTCACGCCACTCCCGCTATGACTGCGGGAGGGAAGAGAGGAGAGACAAGGAAGGCACCAGCAGGGAACACAGTCACCGCCCTAGGTGCCGACCCATCAAAGACGCAGTTGATGATGGCGCAGCGGATAAGACGACGGAAGCACAAGACGCAACGGAGAAGACGACGGAAGCAAAAGACGCAACGGAGAGGACGATGGAAGCACAAGACTTCAAATTCAATCGTAATCGTCCACTTCACTCCCACTACGACTAAGGGGGAATGTTAGAATATAGTTTGGGTTTAAAGATAGAGATAAAGAGTAGAGATCGAATATGTTTAAACCATGTATTACTTGTCGTCTCTACCCCTCATGTATTCTGTATATACCCCAGATGAAGGTCAAATCAATACAACAACATACACAACACAATATTCATCCATCCTACAATTTCTACACAACCTTGCTAATTTGCTTTTGAGCTGCACTTGGTCGTGGCTGGATGTGAACTGGGCTCCTTCCTCTTTTGCTAATGTTATTGTTCTGGCCAAATTCTTGTCTAGGCAAATGATTAAGATTTTTTGGTTTGGTTTTACGGCTATGTCTTGGGTCCTTTGGACCATTATTAGGAATAAATTCTCTATTGAACATATCTTTCCTATCATGCATGCTGATTGTCTATTTAAATTACTCGAGTTTTTACAACAGTGGAAGCCATTGGTTAAAGCTGGGTACAAGGACGCGACGGAGCTCCCGATTTATCATGTGAAGGCTATGATGGCTGGAGTTATCAATCGAGATCGGGACTCCGCCCAGTCGGCCTTACGCTTTTGTGATGTTGTTTTTATTGGTCTGCGTGCCGCCTACTGTATTTCTTGCTGCATGTGCAGCTGTTTGAACCTGTCTTTCCTGTAGTTACATATGTGTGTGTCGGATCTTGCTATATGACTTTATTGATAAAGTCGTACTCACGCCTTTTCTCTACAGAAAATGATTCTTGCTTATGTCTCTGTTTAAATACACTTTCTTGTGAAGTTATTTTTGATAGTCTAACATGCGAGGTGAAGCTTAGCGAAATTTAATTTCTTTTCTGCAAATTATTACTTTTCACTAGTATGGAGTAGTTTATTTTGTATGAACTTGGGATGTTTTTAAAAATAAAAACTGGGATCTGTTAACTAAACTAGAAGTTCAAGCAACTCAAGAAAACAAATTAAATTACATCAAAGCCAGTAGCATGCCACTCCATCATCAGAGCCAACCCGAAGTTATTGATGCCGATGGGAAGTCATCATTTCACCGTTCTGTCATATTGTTGCAATGGAAAAGAAGCTGTCACAATTGGAAGAGCCGCAAATTCAAGAGCCAGACTTCCGTTATATCTCATGAGCATCTTGCCGGCACCCGAGAATGAAACAACGTGATAGGGGATGCGGCAAGAGGACCAAACTGCAGTTGAAAGTTGTTGGTGCTAGTGCATTGACATACCACAGAAACTCTAGCCTCATCTTCTAGAGAGGATTGCAGGAATCTATGCTCATGAGCCATGGACGCCACTGTCAAAATGGAGAAAAAGCTCATAGTAAACTAATTCAACATGTTGGCATTGCTGCGACCATCAATGATGTGCCACTGTGGAACCCTAACCCTAACATATCTACGAGCTAGCACCGAGAGTCCGAGACTCCTGCACCTCACATGCTGAAGAGGCTTGCATAGGAGGGGAGCCCAGAAACTCATTGCCCACGGCGGTGGATGGTGGGAAATGGATGCTTACCCTAGTCGCATCTTAGTGAAGAAAGAAAGGTGAACTTTGGATCCTAGTCGCATCTTTTTGCAGGATGAACATAGGATCACTTATTAATTGCAGTTAGTTTGGACTTTGGATCCTCTCAGTTAGAATTAGGTTGTTACATTGATAGTACTTCCTCCGTTCACTTTTGTAAGACGTTTTAGAGATTTAAAGACAACACCTAAACAGTCCAATTTGAGCTGTCTTAAACGTTTTACAAAAGTGAACAGAAGGAGTAATAAATAGACATACACGAATACACCTTTCACTCTCCCTGGATTTATTTTTAGAATGTGATGAAACAACTTACGAAAATACAGTAGTACAATACCATACTCATAACTTCAACCCGATCAGGAAAAAAGTACTTCTAGTGGCGGCCACACTAGCAAGGTAGAGATGAAGAATACTTCATCCCAAAGATAGGATCAAGAAATAATGGTTTAAAGGATACTTATAGGAGGGTATATAAAAGCAATAATTTGATTACCCCATGGCGTTGTTGACAGGCCTATCAAAGATCCAGCTAAACGGGGCCGATGTTGCAGGCTGGGCCTTCTGGCCGCTGCGCTCGTGAGCCTTTTCCTCCAACCTGCGGATCTTTTGGGGCAACGCGCACACGTAGTCCCGCGCACGCCTCCCGTCGTCGGAGAGTTCGGCCGCCACCAGCTCCTCCACCCCCCACTGCTTTATCAGGTGCTCCAAAATGCTACGGTAGTCGGAGGCGGTGTAAACGCCGGCCTGCTGCGCCACGGCCGCGTAGTGCACGAAGAGGTCACCATCGCGGCCGTCTGTCATGAGGGACGCCGGCATGACGATCCGGCGGCGCATCATGTACGCCAGCGCGCGCACGGCGCCGTCCGGGTCGATCTCGAACAGCTTCCCCACGATGCGCGTGTAGGCCAGCTCGTGGCGCTTCTCGTCGGCGGCGATGGCGCCGCATATGCGCGCGAGCGCCAGGTCGCCATGCTCCTTGGCGTGACGGGCTGTGTTGCCGTGGGAGATGGAGGTGGCACGTTCCTGGAAGGCGACGTAGATGAAGCCGTGGTAGGGGCTCCGTGCGGCGTTCATGATCATGCCGGACTGGATGAGGTTGTGGATGGTCTTCTCGACCTGCCGCATGTCGACGCGGCCGGAGAGGAAGAGGTACCTGTTGAGCACGTCGCCGTGCCGGTTCTCCTCGGCAGACCAGCTGCGGATCCAGCGCGCCCAGGCAGTGCCGCTGGAGCCGGTGAGGTCGCGCACGGCCTCGAAGCGGTTGGGTATGCTCTGGTAAGTTGGCAGCGCCTCCTCCGTGACCATGTTCCCCACGAGGCATACGAGGTGCGCGTCGGGCAGGCCGGCCGCGCGCGCTGTGATGTCGGAGCACGCCGCGTGGAAGCCGTCGGCGCCCAGGGACGCCAGGTCCGGCAGCAAGTCCGTCGGCTGCCACGCTACCTCGGTGGGCTTAAGGAGAGGCACCACGTTCGCCTCCGCCCAAGGCTCCAGATGGTCGAACACCTCTAGCTTCGCCGGCTCCAGGTACATGAGCCACTCGTCGTCGGTGCCCTCTTCTTCGTGCCTAGCCGCAACGGCGGCGCCCCGGCCAGTGCGCGCGCTTCTCATAGTAACTCTAGGAGGAGGGTCGGCTCCCCCTGCTAGTTCGGCAGCATCAGCTTGGGGAAGAAGGGCGGGTTCTGCCGTGCAGTTGGTGGAGTTCATACTCACATCCGCCATGATTCTTCCTCCTCCACTGGTCCTAGTGCATCTCCTGCGTACAATCAAGTAGTAATGATCGAGAGAATCATTGCGTGCAGACACTTTCGCCTGAAGCATACATTCGTACGTACCAGTAGCAGTATGCGATGCTGGTCACATGGAGACCTATATCATTCCTTGTTCTGGTCCATGGCCTGGCCAGTGGACAAGGATGTCTGAGGAGCCATGACGTCGCCATATCACACTCTGTTTCTGACAGGATGAATGAAGCTATATCTTCTTTGGCGCGGTCGGAACGTATTTATAGAGCAGCTTCACTCTAGCGAATGTCCCGACTCCCGAGTCCCGACTCCCGAGTCATGGACAGGTTACGGATTGTAGTTAGGTGGCAGTTTTGTTACGGATTGTAGTTAGGTGGCAGTTTTTGATTGAAGATTAGGAGGATAAAGGGGCCCATACCCGTTAAGTTCATGGGTGATCAATTAGCGCTAAACATAGCATCCCTAAAAATAAAATAAGTAGATGACCAGGACATATCTAGATGCGTCCTAATTATTACACATATAGGTGACTAATTCAAACATAAAAAGAAAAAAAATAACCACACGAATTTTCATGTAAGATCAATGACACAGTACTTAGATGCGCAATACTTATATAAGTATTGAATATCTAAGTCCTATATCATTGATCTTACGTTGAGATTCGTGTGGATATTTTTCTTTTCTTTTTTGTTTTCTTCTTTGCGCTTAATTCACTCACTTAATGTGCAATACTTAGGCACATCTAGATGTGTCCTAGACACACTCAATAAAGAAACAATATATGGTTTCCCAAAGACACACAAAAAAGATTGCAGATGCTCAAACACCGGTTCATAGACTAAACCACCGGCCATCGGAAATTTTTGTCATCATCCTTTTCTAAAAAAAAACTTGTGCCTGACCGTCCGATTGCCTTAAGATTAAAAAACTTGTGTAGTCTTAGACTTTTGATTACTGTTGGGCGGGATCGATTCATGCATACTTTTGGCGGCTTTTGCCAGAGCTACATGCGCCATCCACCTCACCTCACATGCCTTTGCCATTTCATCTTTTAATTTCAATCTACTATATCTTTCGAACCAAAAGACCAATTTAAGTTTCGTTTGCATATTTCTGTTCGCCGCGACACAATTTTTTGAAAAAGACCAATCTTCAATACATTTCAACAACTTCCAAAAAATTACAAGTTTCAAATATCGAAACTTGATAGTCGTAACATTAAGTTTTACCAAGTTACATATACTTTTAGGGTTTAGGCTTGGGGCTTAGGCTTTACAATTTAGGATTTAGGGTTTAAGTGTTAGTTTTTAAAACTTGCTAAATTTATTATCATTCCTATCAAGTTTTAGTAGTTAAAACCTGACTGGCCGCCCATTTTTCTCGCGATCTGCGGGGTCACTGGCTTATGCATGAGGAGGATTTTATTGTTCGATCATACCCATGAATATGCAAAAGAAATATAAATTGGGCTTTCGGTTCAAAAGATATAATAGATTCAAGTTCAAAAATCAAAAGGAAAAACATGGAATATGGGATGGGTGGTGCTGCCAAAACCTGTTAAAAGCTGCACTCATGGACCCCATATAATTTGATTAAGTGTTAAAACTCTTTTGCTTCACCTCGCGTCGCAGCCTGTTCGCCTCCTTCTCCTGTGCCTATAAAAGAGAGGTCGCTCCTCTCTAGAGAGACACATAAGAACATCATCCTACTCTCACCACCGAGTTCCTGAGCACTGAGCTACTGCTACGATCTTCCCCATCCCGGCTTGTGGCGTGCACCGCAGGTCGGGACAGTAGGCCTCCGAAACACCACCACCTTGAGTCCTATACGGGAGAAGGGTGATAAGGTTTTTGGGGAGCGCTCTGCGTGACTACTGACCTGTTCATCATGGACGTTCCGGACACCGACGACCACTTCCCTAACGACGAATTCTTCCCCAACATTGACAACCTCTTCGATGAGATGGCTGGCGAGGACACCGACCCCAAGACCAGTGCTTCTGCCATTGCTCCGTACGTCTTCGTGTTCTCTCTGTTTAAGATCATGCTACAATTTCTTGCTCTAGCCTTTCTTGTTCCACCCTCTGTTCTACATATGTTCTGTTCTAGTTCATATGTACAAATGCTATTTGCCTTCACTCTGCTAGATTATATGACTTGTTTCATCTCTACTATATGTTTTATTTACTATTTCTGTTAGTAAATCCAATGTTGAGGTCTTGAGGATATCGCTTATCGTTATCGTCTCGGACAACTGTGGATTAGAGATTAATCGGAAATCAGCTGATTAATCGATTTTATCGGTCAACTATTAATCGGCCATTTTTTTGCAAATCTCAGGCTCCCAACAGTAAAATATGCTATATTCAACACCAAAACAATATTGGACAGAAGTGTTACCTTGACTCCTAGCCCTTGAATCCTTGCATAATGACGAACAAAACAAGACAATTGTACATATTGCATAACAAGGTCCACAAAACGCAAATAAACATAGTTTTTGGAAACGTAGTGCTATGAATAGGCCTGATTTATCGGTAGATTCTTGATAAATCGCTTGTCATAGCGATAAATCGGCCCAAATGGTAAACAGTGAAGATAAGGCATAATCTTATCGGTCATCCCGAGAGTAACGATAAATCGGACGATAAATCGCTGAATCAGAAGATTTCTTGAACAATGGTAAAATCATACGGTAAATTGCTCATATTTCCAACAATCCAAAAACCTTATTATAGGAAATTTACCCCAAGTGGTTTTGCTGCATTGATGAGGCCTCTCATGTTTGAGGGTGTGCACTATAAGAGGTGGCACGTGAGAGTAGTCTTATGGTTTCAAACCATGAGTTGCTATGATGCCACTCCTGGCAAACCTGAAGGAGATCTTGATACTCAACAAGAACAAGCTTTTCAGAAAATGGATACCCTATTTGAGGCTGCTCTCTTGAGTGCTCTTGGTGAGAACATAGTTGATGCTTATGTGTCAATTGATAATGGAAAAGATATGTGGGATGCACTCGAGGCCAAGTTTGGGGTCTCGGATGCCGCACTGAGCTGTACATCATGAAAGAATTCTATGACCAGATGATGACTGGTGAGCGCTCCGTGGTTGAGCAAGCTCACGAGATGCAGTCATTTGCTAGAGAACTTGAGCACTTCAATTGTATGTTACCAGACAAGTTTGTTGCCCGAGGCATCATCACTAAGCTTCCTCCCTCATGGAGGAACTTTGCTACCTCTCTAAAACACAAGAGACGGGAGTTTTCCGTTCCGGATCTCATTGGTACTCTTGATCTGGAAGAAAAGGCGAGAACAAAAGACACACGTGCTTGAGGCATTGAGGGAGGATCTAGTGCCAATCTGGTATAGAAGAAAAACTTCCAGTCCCACAAGTTCAAGAACAAGGGCAAGTTTGATGGTAAAACAAAGTTTGATGGGAAGAACAAGGCTATACAGCACACCGACGTCAAGAGAAGAATGACAAGAAGAAAGGTGTTTGTCATGTGTGCGGAGATCCTGATCATTGGGCTCCTAGTTGCCCTAATCGTTTTGACAAGCGTCATCTTGGGAAAGGTGGCAAGACAACTAAAATTGTTATTGGTGACATTAACATGAAGGATGCTGGGTATGGTATATTTTCCACTATTATTTAAGTATGTCATTCCCCTGATTGGTTGATTGACATGGGTGCTAACGTGTATGTATGCGGTGATATTTCCATGTTTTCCTCTTATCAGACCGCAGGGACTTCCACCGTGCTGATGGGCAATAGTTCAAGTGCTTCTGTTCGTGGTGTTGGCACGGTCGATCTGAAGTTTACTTCGGGGAAGATCGTGCAGCTGAAGAATGTGCATTATGTCCTCCGTCAATAAAAATCTTGTTAGCTGGTCTTTTCTGTGTAGAGATGGATACAAGCTTGTCTTTGAGTCGAATAAATTTGTAATATCCAAGTATGGAACTCTTGTTGGTAAAGGCTATGAGTCAGGAGGCCTGTTCCATTTATCCTTGTGAGATGTTTGCAATAAAGTTGTTAATCAGGTTTGCAGCAATAGTGAATCAAATGTATGGCATTCACGTGTGGGTCATGTTAACTTTGGTTGCATGTCGCAACTAGCCAAGTTGAACTTAATCCCTAGTTTCACCACTGTCAAGGAATCTAAGTGTCAAGTTTGTGTGCAAGCTAAACAAACTCGCAAGTCTCATACGACTGCGGAAACAAGAAATCTTGCACCACTAGAGCTCATACATTCAAACCATTGTGAAATGAATGGTGTTTTGAAAAAAGGCGGAAAGAAATATTTCATGACTTTAATTGATGACTCCACTAGATACTGTTGGGGAACGTAGCAGAAATTTAAAATTTTCCTACGTGTCACCAAGATCTATCTATGGAGAAACCAGCAACGAGGGGAAAGAGAGTGCATCTACATACCCTTGTAGATCGCTAAGCGGAAGCGTTCAAGTGAACGGGGTTGATGGAGTCATACTCGTCGTGATCCAAATCACCGATGATCCTAGTGCCGAACGGACGGCACCTCCGCGTTCAACACACGTACAACCCGGTGACGTCTCCCATGTCTTGATCCAGCAAGGAGAGAGGGAGAGATTGAGGAAGACTCCATCTAGCAGCAGCACAACGGCGTGGTGGTGGTGGAGGAGCGTGGCAATCCTGCAGGGCTTCGCCAAGCACCGCGAGAGAGGAGGAGGGAGAGAGGTAGGGCTGCGCCAAGAGGGAGATCAAATCGTATGTTGGGAAGCCCCAAAACCTCAAGTATATATAGGGGGAGGGGAGGGGCTGTGCCCCCATCTAGGGTTCCCTCCCTAGGGGTGGCGGCAGCCCCAAAACCCATCTAGGGTTGCGGCCAAGGGGGGAGAGGGGGAGGCGCACCAGGGGTGGGCCTTAGGGCCCATCTGCCCTAGGGTTTGCCCCCTTCCCCTCTAGGAGGTGCCTTGGGCCTTGGTGGGGGGGGGGCGCACCAGCCCACCTGGGGCTGGTCCCCTCCCACACTTGGCCCACACAACCTTCTGGGGCTGGTGGCCCCACTTGGTGGACCCCCGGACACCTCCGGTGGTCCCGGTACACTACTGGTGATGCCCAGAACTCTTCCGGTGGCCAAAACCATACTTCCTATATATAAATCTTTACCTCCGGACCATTCCGGAACTCCTCGTGACGTCCGGGGTCTCATCCGGGACTCCGAACAACATTCGGTAACCACATACAAACTTCCTTTATAACCCTAGCGTCATCAAACCTTAAGTGTGTAGACCCTACGGGTTCGGGAACCATGCAGACATGACCGACACGTTCTCCTGTCAATAACCAACAGCGGGATCTGGATACCCATGTTGGTTCCCACATGTTCCACGATGATCTTATCGGATGAACCACGACGTCGAGGATTCGATCAATCCCGTATACAATTCCCTTTGTCTAGCGGTATTGTACTTGCCCGAGATTCGATCGTCGGTATCCCGATACCTTGTTCAATCTCGTTATCGGCAAGTCTCTTTACTCGTTCCGTAACACATCATCCCGTGATCAACTCCTTGATCACATTGTGCACATTATGATGATGTCCTACCGAGTGGGCCCAGAGATACCTCTCCGTCACACGGAGTGACAAATCCCAGTCTCGATTCGTGCCAACCCAACAGACACTTTCGGAGATACCTGTAGTGTACCTTTATAGCCACCCAGTTACGTTGTGACGTTTGGCACACCCAAAGTATTCCTACGGTATCCGGGAGTTGCACAATCTCATGGTCTAAGGAAATGATACTTGACATTATAAAAGCTTCAGCATACGAACTACACGATCTTGTGCTAGGCTTAGGATTGGGTCTTGTCCATCACATCATTCTTCTAATGATGTGATCCCGTTATCAATGACATCCAATGTCCATGGTCAGGAAACCGTAACCATCTATTGATCAACAAGCTAGTCAACTAGAGGCTTACTAGGGACATGGTGTTGTCTATGTATCCACACATGTATCTGAGTTTCCTATCAATACAATTCTAGCATGGATAATAAACGATTATCATGAACAAGGAAATATAATAATAACCTATTTATTATTGCCTCTAGGGCATATTTCCAACAGTCTCCCACTTGCACTAGAGTCAATAATCTAGTTCACAACGCCATGTGATTAACACTCACAGAGTCCTGTGTTTGATCATGTTATGCTTGTGAGAGATGTTATAGTCAACGGGTCTGAACCTTTTAGATCCGTGTGTGCTTTACAAATATCTATGTCATCTCCTAGATGCAGTTACCACGCTCTATTTGGAGCTATTCCAAATAACTGTTCTACTATACGAATCCAGTTTACTACTCAGAATAATCTGGATTAGTGTCAAAGTTTGCATCGGCGTAACCCTTTACGACGAACTCTTTTACCACCTCCATAATCGAGAAAATTCCTTAGTCCACTAGTTACTAAGGATAACCTTGACCGCTGTCCTGTGATCCATTTCTAGATCACACTTGTACCCCTTGACTGACTCATGGTTTGGCACACCTCAGGTGCGGTACACAACATAGCATACTTTAGAGCCTACGACTAAAGCATAGGGGACGACCTTCGTCCTGTCTCTCTATTCTGTCGTGGTCATGTCTTGAGTCTTGCTCAATACTCACACCTTGTAACACAGCCGAGAACTCCTTCTTTGCTGATCTATTTTGAACTCCTTCAAAATCTTGTCATGGTATGTGTTCGTTTGCAAGTACTATTAAGCGATTTTGATCTATCCTTATAGATCTTGATGCTCAATGTTCAAGTAGCTTAATCCAGGTTTTCCATTGAAAAACACTTTTCAAATAACCCTATATGCTTTCCAGAAATTCTACATCATTTCTGATCAACAATATGTCAACAACATATACTCATCAGAAATTCTATAGTCCCACTCACTTCTTTGGAAATACAAGTTTCTCATAAACTTTGTATAAACGCAAAAATATTTGATCATCTCATCAATGTGTACATTCCAACTCCGAGATGCTTACTCCAGTCCTTAGAAGGATTGCTGGGGCTTTGCATACTTGTTAGCATCTTTCAGGATCGACAAAACTTCTGGTTGTATCACATACAACCTTTCCTCAAGAACAAGGAAACAATATTTTGATATCCTATCTGCAAGATTTCATAAATAATGCAGTACCTGCTAATTCCAACAGACTCTTAGCATCGCTACGAGTGAGAAAGTCTCATCGTAGTCAACTCCTTGAACTTGTCGAGAAACATCTTAACGACAAGTCGAGATTTCTCAATGGTGACACTTACCATCATTGTCTGTCTTCCTTTTAAAATCCATATGTACCCAACAGCCTTACGACTATCAAGTAGTTCTTTCAAAGTCTACACTTTGTTTTCATACATGGATCCTCTCTCGGATTTTATGGCCTCGAGCCACTTTCGGAATCCGGGCCCACCATCGCTTGTCCATAGCTCGTAGGTTCTTTGTTGTCTAGCAACATGACTTCCAAGACAGGATTACATACCACTCTGAAGTAGTACGCATCCTTGTCATCCTACGAGGTTTGGGAGTGACTTGATCCGAAGTCTCATGATCACTATCATAAGCTTCCACTTCAATTGGTGTAGGTGTCATAGGAACAACTCATGTGCCCTGCTACACACTAGTTGAAGTGACGGTTAAATAACCTCATCAAGTCTCCACCATCCTCCCACTCAATTCTTTCAAGAGAAACTTTTCCTCGAGAAAGGACCCGATTCTAGAAACAATCCCTATTGCTTTTGGATCTGAGACAGGAGGTATACCCAACTGTTTTAGGTATTCTATGAAGATGCATTCATCCACTTTGGGTTCGAGCTTATCATCCTAAAACTTTTCACATAAGCGTCGTAGCCCCAAACTTTTAAGAAATGACACCTTAGGTTTCTCTAAACCATAGTTCATACGGTGTCATCTTATCGGAATTACGTGGTGCCCTATTTAAAGTGAGTGCGGTTGTCTCTAATGCCTAACCCATGAATGATAGTGGTAATTCGATAAGAGACATCATGGTACGCACCATATCCAATAGGGTGCAACTATGATGTTCGGACACACCATCACACTATGGTGTTCCAGGCGGTATTAGTTGTGAAACAATTTCCACAGTGCCAAACTCGTAACTCAGATATTCATTTCTATGATCATATCATAGACATTTTATCCTCTTATCACGAAGATCTTCAGCTTCATTATGAAATTACTTGAACCATTCAATAATTTAGACTTGTGTTTCATCAAGTAAATATGCTCAGTATCTACTCAAATCATCTGTGAAGTAAGAGCATAACGATATCCACTGCTTGCCTCAGCACTCATTGGACTGCACACATCAAAATGTGTTACTTCCAACAAGTTGCTTTCTTGTTCCATTTTACTGAAACCGAAGTTTTCAGTCATCTTGCCCATGTGGTATGATTTGCATGTCTCAAGTGATTCAAAATCAAGTGAGTCCAAACGGTCCATCTGCATGGAGTTTCTTCATGCATATACACCAATAGACATGGTTCGCATGTCTCAAACTTTTCAAAATGAGTGAGCCCAAAGATCCATCAACATGGAGCTTCTTCATGCGTTTTTATACCAATATGACTTATATGGCAGTGCCACAAGTAGGTGGTACTATCATTACTATCTTATACCTTTGGCATGAAAATGTGTATTACTACGATCGAGATTCAATAAACCATTCCTTTAGGTGCAAGACCATTAAAGGTATTGTCCAAATAATTAGAGTAACCATTATTCTCCTTAAATGAATAACCGTATTGCGATAGACATAATCCAATCATGTCTATGCTCAACGCAAACAGCAAATAACAAATATTTAGGTTTAACACCAATCTCGATGGTAGAGGGAGCGTGCGATGCTTGATCACATCAACCATGGAAACACTTCCAACACATCTCGTCAGCTTACCTTTAGCTAGTCTCCGTTTATTCCGTAGCTTTTATTTCGAGTTACTAACACTTAGCAACCGAACCGGTATCTAATACCCTCATGCTACTAGGAGTACTAGTAAAGTACACATTCACATAATGTATATCCAATATACTTCTATCGACAGCCTTCTCATCTACCAAGTATCTAGGGTAATTCTGCTCCAGTGGCTGTTCCCCTTATTACAGAAGCACTCAGTCTCGGGTTTGGGTTCAACCTTGGGTTTCTCCACTAGAGCAGCAGCTGATTTGCCGTTTCATGAAGTATCCCTTCTTGCCCTTACCCTTCTTGAAACTAGTGGTTTCACTAACCATCAACAATTGATGCTCCTTCTTGATTTCTACTTTCGGGGTGTCAAACATCGCGAATATTTCAAGGATCATCATATCTATCCCTGATATGTTGTAGTTCATTACGAAGCTCTAGCAGCTTGGTGGCAATGACTTTGGAAAAACATCACTATCTTATCTGGAAGATCAACTCCCACTCGATTCAAGTGATTGTTGTACTCAGACAATCTAAGCACAAGCTCAACGATTGAGCTTTTCTCCCTTAGTTTGCAGGCCAAGAAAATCGTCGGAGGTCTTATACCTCTTGACGTGGGCACGAGCCTGAAATCCCAATTTCAGCCCTCGAAACATCTCATATGTTCCGCGACATTTCAAAATGTCTTCTGTGCCTCAATTCTAAACCATTTATCATTACCGAACTATCATGTAGTCATCAAAACGTGTATGCCAGATGTTCGCAACATCCACAGACCACGTTCGAGGTCCAGCACACCGAGCGGTGCATTAAGGACACAAGCCTTCTACTGTCCGCATAATTGCTACTATCAACTTTCAACTATATTTTCTCTAGGAACATATTTAAAACAGTAGAACTAAAGCGCGAGCTCACGACATAATTTGCAAAGATCTTTTTGACTATGTTCAGGGTAATTAAGTTCATCTTATGAACTCCCACTCAGATAGACATCCCTCTAGTCATCTAAGTGATTACATGATCCGAGTCAACTAGGCCGTGTCCGATCATCACGTGAGACGGACTAGTCATCATCGGTGAACATCTTCATGTTGATCGCATCTACCATACGACTCATGCTCGACCTTTCGGTCTCTTGTGTTCCGAGGCCATGTCTGTACATGCTAGGCTCGTCAAGTCAACCTAAGTGTTTCGCGTGTGTAAATCTGTCTTACACCCGTTGTATGTGAACGTAAGAATCTATCACACCCGATCATCACGCGGTGCTTCGAAACGACGAACTTTCGCAACGGTGCACAGTTAGGGGGAACACTTTCTTGAAATTTTAATGAGGGATCATCTTATTTACAACCGTCGTTCTAAGCAAATAAGATGCAAAAACATGATAAACATCACATGCAATCAAATAGTGACATGATATGGCCATCATCACTTTGCTCCTTTTGATCTCCATCTTCGGGGCTCCATGATCATCGTCGTCACCGGCATGACACCATGATCTCCATCATCGTGTCTTCATGAAGTTGTCACATCAACTATTACTTCTAGTACTATGTCTAACGCTTTAGCAATAAAGTAAAGTAATTACATGACGTTTATGTTGACACGCAGGTCATAAATAAATTAAAGACAACTCCTATGGCTCCTGCCGGTTGTCATACTCATCGACATGCAAGTCGTGATTCCTATTACAATAACAAGATCAATCTCATACATCACATATATCATTCATCACATCCTTTTGGCCATATCACATCACATGGCATACCCTGCAAAAACAAGTTAGACGTCCTCTAATTGTTGTTTGCATGTTTTACGTGGCTGCTATGGGTTTCTAGCAAGAACGTTTCTTACCTACGCAAAACCACAACGTGATATGTCAATTGCTATTTACCCTTCATAAGGACCCTTTTCATCGAATCCGATCCGACTAAAGTGGGAGAGACTGGCACCCGCTAGCCACCTTATGCAACTAGTGCATGTCAGTCGGTGGAACCTGTCTCACGTAAGTGTACGTGTAAGGTCGGTCCGGGCCGCTTTATCCCACAATGCCGCCGAATCAAGATTGACTAGTAAAGGTAAGCATATTGAACAAAATCAACGCCCACAACTACTTTGTGTTCTACTCGTGCAAAGAATCTACGCAATAGACCTAGCTCATGATGCCACTGTTGGGGAACGTAGCAGAAATTTAAAATTTTCCTACGTGTCACCAAGATCTATCTATGGAGAAACCAGCAACGAGGGGAAAGAGAGTGCATCTACATACCCTTGTAGATTGCTAAGCGGAAGCGTTCAAGTGAACGCGATTGATGGAGTCGTACTCGTCGTGATCCAAATCACCGATGATCCTAGTGCTGAACGGACGGCACCTCCGCGTTCAACACACGTACATCCCGATGACGTCTCCCATGCCTTGATCCAGCAAGGAGAGAGGGAGAGGTTGAGGAAGACTCCATCCAGCAGCAGCACAACGGCGTGGTGGTGGTCGAGGAGCGTGGCAATCCTGTAGGGCTTCGCCAAGCACCGCGAGAGAGGAGGAGGGAGAGAGGTAGGGCTGCGCCAAGAGGGAGATCAAATCGTATGTTGGGCAGCCCCAAAACCTCAAGTTTATATAGGGGGAGGGGAGGGGCTGCGCCCCATATAGGGTTCCCTCCCTAGGGGTGGCGGCAGCCCCAAAACCCATCTAGGGTTGCGGCCAAGGGGGGGAGAGGGGGAGGCGCACCAGGGGTGGGCCTTAGGGCCCATCTGCCCTAGGGTTTGCCCCCTTCCCCTCTAGGAGGCGCCTTGGGCCTTGGTGGGGGGGGGGGGGGCGCACCAGCCCACCTGGGGCTGGTCCCCTCCCACACTTGGCCCACGCAACCTTCTGGGGCTGGTGGCCCCACTTGGTGGATCCCCGGACACCTCCGGTGGTCCCGGTACACTACCGGTGATGCCCAGAACTCTTCCGGTGGCCAAAACCATACTTCCTATATATAAATCTTTACCTCCGGACCATTTCGGAACTCCTCGTGACGTCCGGGATCTCATCCGGGACTCTGAACAACATTCGGTAACCACATACAAACTTCCTTTATAACCCTAGCGTCATCGAACCTTAAGTGTGTAGACCCTACGGGTTCGGGAACCATGCAGACATGACCGAGACGTTCTCCTGTCAATAACCAACAGCGGGATCTGGATACCCATGTTGGTTCCCACATGTTCCACGGTGATCTCATTGGATGAACCACAATGTCGAGGATTCGATCAATCCCGTATACAATTCCCTTTGTCTAGCGGTATTGTACTTGCCCGAGATTCGATCGTCGGTATCCCGATACCTTGTTCAATCTCGTTATCGGCAAGTCTCTTTACTCGTTCCATAACACATCATCCCGTGATCAACTCCTTGATCACATTGTGCACATTATGATGATGTCCTACCGAGTGGGCCCAGAGATACCTCTCCGTCACACGGAGTGACAAATCCCAGTCTCGATTCGTGCCAACCCAACAGACACTTTCGGAGATACCTGTAGTGTACCTTTATAGCCACCCAGTTACGTTGTGACGTTTGGCACACCCAAAGTATTCCTACGGTATCCGGGAGTTGCACAATCTCATGGTCTAAGGAAATGATACTTGACATTATAAAAGCTTCAGCATACGAACTACACGATCTTGTGCTAGGCTTAGGATTGGGTCTTGTCCATCACATCATTCTTCTAATGATGTGATCCCGTTATCAATGACATCCAATGTCCATGGTCAGGAAACCGTAACCATCTATTGATCAACGAGCTAGTCAACTAGAGGCTTACTAGGGACATGGTGTTGTCTATGTATCCACACATGTATCTGAGTTTCCTATCAATACAATTCTAGCATGGATAATAAACGATTATCATGAACAAGGAAATATAATAATAACCTATTTATTATTGCCTCTAGGGCATATTTCCAACAGATACTGCCATGTGTATCTTCAGAAATCTAAGGATGAGGCTTTGAACTTTTTCAAGATCTATAAAGGTGAAGCGAAAAACCAACTTGATTGAAAGATCAAGAGGCTTAGGTCCGATCATGGTGGAGAGTATTTTTCCAACGAGTTTGATTCTTTTTGTGTGGAACATGGTATAATCCATGACAGGAAGCCTCCCTATTCACCTTAGTCAAATGGGGTAGCCGAAAGAAAGAACCATACTCTAACTGATTTGGTTAATGCCATGTTAGACACATCTGGTCTCTCCAAGGCATGGTGAGGGGAGGCGATATTGACTGCATGTCATGTCCTAAACCGAGTTCCCACAAAGAACAAAGAGATAACTCCATTTGAGGAATGGGAGAAGAAAAGGTTAAAACTCTCTTACCTATGAACCTGGGGTTGTTTGGCGAAAGTCAATGTGCCAATTTCAAAGAAGCACAAGCTTGGACCAAAAACTGGGGATTGTGTTTTTCTGGGATATGCTTTTCATAGCATTGGCTATAGATTCTTGGTTGTAAAATCTAAGGTATCTGACATGCACGTCGATACAATCATGGAGTCGAATGATGCGACTTTCTTTGAAATGTCTCGACCATTTCGAGACTCCTCGTCATGTCCATGATCACATCCGGGACTCCGAACAACCTTCGGTACATCAAAATACATAAACTCATAATGAAACTGTCATCGTAAAGTTAAGCGTGCGAACCCTACGGTTCGAGAACAATGTAGACATGACCGAGACACGTCTCCGGTCAATAACCAATAGCGGGACCTGGATGCCCATATTGGTTCCTACATATCCTACGAAGATCTTTATCGGTCAGACCGCATAACAACATACATTGTTCCCTTTGTCATCGGTATGTTACTTGCTCGATTCGATCGTCGGTATCCAATACCTAGTTCAATCTCGTTACCGGCAAGTCTCTTTACTCGTTCCGTAATACATCATCCCACAACTAACTCATTAGTTGCAATGCTTGCAAGGCTTAAGTGATGTGCATTACCGAGAGGGCCCAGAGATACCTCTCCGACAATCGGAGTGACAAATCCTAATCTCGAAATACGCCAACCCAACATGTACCTTTGGAGACACCTGTAGAGCTCCTTTATAATCACCCAGTTATGTTGTGACGTTTGGTAGCACACAAAGTGTTCCTCCGGTAAACGGGATTTGCATAATCTCATAGTCACAGGAACATGTATAAGTCATGAAGAAAGCAATAGCAACATACTAAACGATCGGGTGCTAAGCTAATGGAATGGGTCATGTCAATCAAATCATTCAACTAATGATGTGATCCCGTTAATCAAATAACAACTCTTTGTTCATGGTCAGGAAACATAACCATCTTTGATTAACGAGCTAGTCAAGTAGAGGCATACTAGTGACACTCTGTTTGTCTATGTATTCACACATGTATTATGTTTCCAGTTAATACAATTCTAGCATGAATAATAAACATTTATCATGATATAAGGAAATAAATAATAACTTTATTATTGCCTCTAGGGCATATTTCCTTCAGTCTCCCACTTGCACTAGAGTCAATAATCTAGATTACACAGTAATGATTCTAACACCCATGGAGCCTTGGTGCTGATCATGTTTTGCTCGTGGAAGAGGCTTAGTCAACGGGTCTGCTACATTCAGATCCGTATGTATCTTGAAAATCTCTATGTCTCCCACCTGGACTAGATCCCGGATGGAATTGAAGCGTCTCTTGATGTGCTTGGTTCTCTTGTGAAATCTGGATTCCTTTGCCAAGGCAATTGCACCAGTATTGTCACAAAAGATTTTCATTGGACCCGATGCACTAGGTATGACACCTAGATCGGATATGAACTCCTTCATGCAGACTCCTTCGTTCGCTGCTTCCGAAGCAGCTATGTACTCCGCTTCACATGTAGATCCCGCAACGACGCTTTGTTTTGAACTGCACCAACTGATAGCTCCACCGTTTAATGTAAACGCGTATCCGGTTTGCGATTTAGAATCGTCCGGATCAATGATGAGCTCTTTGTCACCTCCATATACGAGAAACATATCCTTAGTCCTTTTCATGTACTTCAGGATGTTCTTGACCGTTGTCCAGTGATCCACTCCTGGATTACTTTGGTACCTCCCTGCTAGACTTATAGCAAGGCACACATCAGGTCTGGTACACAACATTGCATACATGATAGAGCCTATGGCTGAAGCATAGGTAACATCTTTCATTTTCTCTCTATCTTCTGCAGTGGTCGGGCATTGAGTCTTACTCAACTTCACACCTTGTAACACAGGCAAGAACCCTTTCTTTGCTTGATCCATTTTGAACTTCTTCAAAACTTTGTCAAGGTATGTGCTTTGTGAAAATCCAATTAAGCGTCTTGATCTATCTCTATAGATCTTAATGCCCAATATGTAAGCAGCTTCACCGAGGTCTTTCATTGAAAAACTCTTATTCAAGTATCCCTTTATGCTATCCAGAAAATCTATATCATTTCTGATTAGTAATATGTCATCCACATATAATATCAGAAATGCTACAGAGCTCCCACTCACTTTCTTGTAAATACAGGCTTCTCCAAAAGTCTGTACAAACCCAAATGCTTTGATCACACTATCAAAGCGTTTATTCCAACTCCGAGAGGCTTGCACCAGTCCATAAATGGATCGCTGGAGCTTGCACACTTTGTTAGCTCCCTTTGGATCGATAAAACCTTCTGGTTGCATCATATACAACTCTTCTTCCAGAAATCCATTCAGGAATGCAGTGTTGACATCCATCTGCCAAATTTCATAATCATAAAATGCGGCAATTGCTAACATGATTCGGACAGACTTAAGCATCACTACGGGTGAGAAGGTCTCATCGTAGTCAATCCCTTGAACTTGTCGAAAACCTTTTGCGACAAGTCGAGCTTTGTAGACAGTAACATTACCGTCAGCGTCAGTCTTCTTCTTGAAGATCCATTTATTCTCAATTGCTTTCCGATCATCGGGCAAGTCAACCAAAGTCCACACTTTGTTCTCATACATGGATCCCATCTCAGATTTCATGGCTTCAAGCCATTTTGCGGAATCTGGGCTCACCATCGCTTCTTCATAGTTCGTAGGTTCATCATGATCAGTAGCATGACTTCCAGAACAGGATTTCCGTACCACTCTGGTGCGGATCTTACTCTGGTTGATCTATAAGGTTCAGTAGTAACTTGATCTGAAATTTCATGATCATCATCATCAACTTCCTCACTAATTGGTGTAGGTGTCGCAGAAACTGGTTTCTGTGATGAACTACTTTCCAATAAGGGAGCAGGTACAGTTACCTCATCAAGTTCTAATTTCCTCCCACTCACTTCTTTCGAGAGAAACTCCTTCTCTAGAAAGTTTCCGAATTTAGCAACAAAAGTCTTGCCTTCGGATTTGTGATAGAAGGTGTATCCAATAGTTTCCTTTGGATATCCTATGAAGACACATTTCTCCGATTTGGGTTCGGGCTTATCAGGTTGAAGCTTTTTCACATAAGCATCGCAGCCCCAAACTTTTAGAAACGACAACCTTGGTTTCTTGCCAAACCATAGTTCATAAGGCGTCGTCTCAACGGATTTCGATGGTGCCCTATTTAACTGAATGCGGCTGTCTCTAAAGCATAACCCAAAAACGATAGCGGTAAATCTGTAAGAGACATCATAGATCGGACCATATCAAGTAAAGTACGATTACGACGTTTGGACACACCATTACGTTGTGGTGTTCCGGGTGGCGTGAGCTGCGAAACTATTCTGCATTGTTTCAAATGTAAACCAAACTCGTAACTCAAATATTCTCCTCCACGATCAGATCGTAGAAACTTTATTTTCTTGTTATGATGATTTTCCACTTCACTCTGAAATTCTTTGAACTTTTCAAATGTTTCAGACTTGTGTTTCATTAAGTAGATATACCCATATCTGCTTAAATCATCTGTGAAGGTGAGAAAATAACGATATCCGCCACGAGCCTCAACATTCATCGGACCACATACATCTATATGTATGATTTCCAACAAATCTGTTGCTCTCTCCATAGTACCGGAGAACGGTGTTTTAGTCATCTTGCCCATGAGGCACGGTTCGCAAGTACCAAGTGATTCATAATCAAGTGGTTCCAAAAGTCCATCAGTATGGAGTTTCTTCATGCGCTTTACACCGATATGACCTAAACAGCAGTGCCACAAATAAGTTGCACAATCATTATCAACTCTGCATCTTTTGGCTTCAACATTATGAATATGTGTATCACTACTATCGAGATTCAATAAGAATAGACCATTCTTCAAAGGTGCATGACCATAAAAGATATTACTCATATAAATAGAACAACCATTATTCTCTAATTTAAATGAATAACCGTCTCGCATCAAACAAGATCCAGATATAATGTTCATGCTTAACGCTGGCACCAAATAACAATTATTTAGGTCTAAAACTAATCCCGAAGGTAGATGTAGAGGTAGCGTGCCGACCGTGATCACATCGTCTTTGGAACCATTTCCCACGCGCATCGTCACCTCGTCCTTAACCAATCTTCGCTTAATCCGTAGTCCCTGTTTCGAGTTGCAAATATTAGCAACAGAACCAGTATCAAATACCCAGGTGCTACTGCGAGAATTAGTAAGGTACACATCAATAACATGTATATCACATATACCTTTGTTCACCTTGCCATCCTTCTTATCCGCCAAATACTTGGGGCAGTTCTGCTTCTAGTGACCAGTCTGCTTGCAGTAGAAGCACTCAGTTTCAGGCTTAGGTCCAGACTTGGGTTTCTTCTCTTGAGCAACAACTTGCTTGATGTTCTTCTTGAAGTTCCCCTTCTTCTTCCCTTTGCCCTTTTTCTTGAAACTAGTGGTCTTGTTGACCATCAACACTTGATGCTCCTTCTTGATTTCTACCTCCGCAGCCTTTAGCATTGCGAAGAGCTCGAGAATTGTCTTATCCATCCCTTGCATATTATAGTTCATCACGAAGCTCTTGTAGCTTGGTGGAAGTGATTGGAGAATTCTGTTAATGACGCTATCATCCGGAAGATTAACTCCCAGTTGAATCAAGTGATTACAATACCCAGACATCTTGAGTATATGCTCACTGACAGAACTATTCTCCTCCATCTTGCAGCTATAGAATTTATTGGAGACTTCATATCTCTCAATCCGGGCATTCTGCTGGAATATTAACTTCAACTCCTGGAACATCTCATATGCCCCATGACGTTCAAAACGTCGTTGAAGTCCCGGTTCTAAGCCGTAAAGCATGGCACATTGAACTATCGAGTAGTCATCAGCTTTGCTCTGCCAAACGTTCTTAACGTCGTCAGTTGCATCAGCAGCAGGCCTGGCACCCAGCGGTGCTTCCAGGATGTAACTCTTCTGTGCAGCAATGAGGATAATCCTCAAGTTACGGACCCAGTCCGTGTAATTGCTACCATCATCTTTCAACTTTGCTTTCTCAAGGAACGCATTAAAATTCAACGGAACAATAGCACGGGCCATCTATCTACAATCAAACATAAATAAGCAAGATACTATCAGGGACTAAGTTCATGATAAATTTAAGTTCAATTAATCATATTACTTAAGAACTCCCACTTAGATAGACATCCCTCTAATCTTCTAAGTGATCACGTCATCAATATCAACTAAACCATGTCCGATCATCACGTGAGATGGAGTAGTTTCAATGGTGAACATCACTATGTTGATCATATCTACTATATGATTTACGCTCGACCTTTCGGTCTCCGTGTTCCGAGGCCATATCTGCATATGCTTGGCTCATCAAGTATAACCTGAGTATTCCGCATGGGCAACTGTTTTGCACCCGTTGTATTTGAACGTAGAGCCTATCACACCCGATCATCACGTGGTGTCTCAGCACGAAGAACTTTCGCAACGGTGCATACTCAGGGAGAACACTTCTTGATAATTAGTGAGAGATCATCTTAAAATGCTACCGTCAATCAAAGCAAGATAAGATGCATAAAAGATAAACATCACATGCAATCAATATAAGTGATATGATATGGCCATCATCATCTTGTGCTTGGGATCTCCATCTTCGAAGCACCGTCATGATCACCATCGTCACCGGCGCGACACCTCGATCTCCATCGTAGCATCGTTGTCGTCTCGCCAATCTTATGCTTCTACGACTATCGCTACCGCATAGTGATAAAGTAAAGCATTACAGGGCGATTGCATTGCATACAATAAAGTGTCACGACCGGTTTTCCGGGCATTAATTTCCAGAAAATGGCCGTTGTGCTCACCAGCCCCAGGATTACCGTTAGCTGATGAGACACCAACTTGATACCGAAATTCCAAGCAAAAGTACAAAAATATGTAGTACAAGACCATTGTGGCCTATGAGTACAACAAACGGTTTCTAATGGTTGAGGGCGGAAGCGGTTTGTGGATCACCACGGCTATGGGACTCCATTTCCCACGGGAACAGCTGACCAGGTTAACTCCTATCTTCACGAGGCTGCTATCACCGTTGCTCAGGTTCCGAGGCTGTCGTCGCAATGCTCCTCTCCAAGCAAGCAATCTGGCCAAGACAATAGCCAGGGACAAGCCAGTGAGTACTTTGAATGTACTCGCAAACATTAAGAACACATGTATAATATAACCATTGATGCTCATGCTTTGAAATATCCTTATACTCACTTAGTTAGTCATAAAAATAAATATCTTGATGCAGGCAAACAGGTTATTCATATACAACCGGAAATTTATGCAATGGCCACATAGAGGTAATAAATACTGGGCGCCAAGCGAGGGTCTGAATGACTCCTCGAGCGGAAAATGCGGAATAATAATACTGGTACCAAACGAGTGTCTGAAAGACTCCTCGAGCGGAAAATGAAGAATAATAATACTGGTGCCAAACGAGTGTCTGAAGGACTCCTCGAGCGGAAAATGCAGAATAATAATAATACCACAGTCGGGCGTCTGAGCGACACCACATAAAGGGCTTTAAAAGAAATGCCACAGTCGGGCGTTTGAGCGACACCACATAAAGGGCTTTAAAAGAAATGCCACAGTCGGGCGTCTGAGCGACACCACATAAAGGGCTTTAAAAGAAATGCCACAGTCGGGCGTCTGAGCGACACCACATAAAGGGCTTTAAAAGAAATGCCACAGTCGGGCGTCTGAGCGACACCACATAAAGGGCTTTAAAAGAAATGCCACAGTCGGGCGTCTGAGCGACACCACATAAAGGGCTTTAAAAGAAATAATCATAGTGAAATATCCCGGAGGTAGAACCATCCCAGAGATATTCGATGATAACAATAATATCACGGGTTAGTCAACAATAGTAATAATCATAATCATCCCAAGTCTCAAGTAGTAGTTCCCGTTCTGGTTTAACTGTTTCACCTCCGAAGACCGACACTAAGACCGACGCTTGACCCATCCCAGACTATAGTCCTTAACCATGGACACGGCTATTCGAATACGTTTAATCTCTGCAGAGGGTGTACTCTTTACCCACGAGTAACGGATTCCTTTAGTCCATCGGGACTAATTCCGTCTACGGTCTTTTAGTTGAAAACACACCTGACTTGCACACACCAGCTTAACTCACCGGTGTCTGGAATCACCCACGACACCTGTCAAGCAAACTCTAAGTGGGGAGGCTACAACCTCGACGTAGCATGGGATCACAAAATTTATACCGCGCGCAAACTGGGGGAGCTACCCCCTTCGGCTACAACCGAAACACCCATGCCCCCTGACCAGGTGGCATGCCTACCTGCTACAACCGATATCTTCCACCATGGCCTCTCTGTACGGTGTGTGCCAAGACAAGGGTTAACAACTTACTGAACCATACCCCACCTATGGTAGGGACCTGTGGCAGTACGGAACAAGTATGGGGGTTACTGGCACAAGACTCGATCTACGGTCGACTTAGGAGGTAGTAATAATCCCTGCAAGTTTAGCATAACAATGTATATACTTCAACCAACAGATAGGAACACCATACGACATACTCCATCATGCCATACCGGACACGACCGTCTCAACGGAGGACTAGGGTCAAGACCGCGTCTACCCAAGACAGAGGCCTACCCGGCATTTCCTTCAGGTATGCACGAAAAGTGTACGGCGGTGATTTCCATCACAAAACATGTCAACTCCATATGCATGAAATTCACTAATAAGCACTTATGAGTAGGATCACGTCCTCACATAAAATGACACATGCACGTGCCGGGGTGGTGATGTTACCGAGTCAACAACACACAAAAAGAATTCACACCAGGGTTCAGAATGCTTGCCTTCAATATGAGGAAAGACAGGGTGTCCTCCAAAACTTTTGAAAGCCTTCTCCAAAAATCCTATTTTAAATAAATTTGAATTAACACACAATCAAACAGCACAAAAAGTTGTTTTGAAAATTTTTGAAATAAATCTTAAACTAAACTAGACAGAATTTAAGAGATGTAGGAAAAAGAATTAATTCATTTGGAGTTATATTTAAAGAGTTATAGTCAGTCAAAGTTTAGTCAAATCTGTTAATTAAAATCAAAACAGAAAATAAAAAAAAACGTTTCGAACTGACCACGTCGAAGGCGTATTCTAAGAATACGTTTCCACTTATGCCCGCGTGGATAGGTACTGGGTCACTGACAGTGGACCCGCCTGGTCCACTGGTCAGGTTTGACCAGTCCACGCGCGCGCCACCTCCTCCGGCCGAAACAGAGGCGGGGCTTCGGCGATGCTCGCCGGCGAACGGCGGCACCGTTCGGGAAACGATGGTCACCAGCGTGCTCAGGGGATCAAAACGGTCACTCCGGTAGTCGCTACGGTCTCGGGGATGGGCGGAGCTGCCGGCGGCGAGCTTCGCGGCGGACGGAGGTCGTCGGGCAAAGTGAAATTCCTCCCGTGATGTGTCCTGACCAAAATCGAGTAGTGGGTTGGGTTTGTGGTGGGAAGGGGGAGTTCTTGGTGGAGAGAACGGATAGGGGGAGGCCTTGGTGGCGCTGCACTGGCCGGGGAAATGGCGGCGGCCATGGTTGCCGGAGAGGTTGAAGACGACCTTCTCCTCTTCAATTGATGGCGATGGGGGCACTAGTGGGACGGTGTGGGGTTGCCTGAGGGCTCGGAGGAGCTCGGGGCTTCCTTAAATAGGCGAGGCAAGGCGGTTCCGCGGCGGTGGGGATAAGATCACCGGCGAACCGACGTTCTGTAGCTGCAGGGGAACGTGGCGGCAATGAGAGCTAGGCGACGAAGTTGCGGATGAGCACGCACTGCTCCAGGAGGCAGGTGGCAAGCGTTGGGAGCTTGGGCGGCGCTGGCTAGCGCAGGCGCGGTCGGGCGGCGGGCGCGGCCGCGGGCGTGCCGCCAAATGGCCTCTGACGGCGGCGCTGTAGGGCGCCAGGGAGCGGTCGGGGCTTTTTCGCGGGATGCGTCGAGAAGGGGAGTGCTAGGTGAGGTTCTTCCATGCGGGACAAGCCAGGGGCGCGCGACGCGGTGGCTTGGTTGCGCGGCTGCAATACGCGCGCTCTGCTCGCGCTCGGAGCACACCCGGGACATGCTCGACGAAATGCCAGGGCAGCCTAGGGGTTTCCAAACCACACGAGAGTTAGCAGAACGGGGCTATAGGCTAGGGCAAATCTATGGGACATGGTGGATGGGTTAGGGGCTCAAGTTCACAACGCAAGCTTGAAATCATACCAAAACTGGCTATGCACTCAGGGTGTTTGACAGAATGCAAAAGGAACCTAGGCAGTTCTTGGGGTGGCCAAATCTCCCAGGGTGGGGTCTCTTTAGAGGAAAGAGGGGGTGGTGAAGTTGGTTTGCAAAAAGAAGAAACTTGCTAGTGCAAGTTTTGCAAAACTTCACTTCTGGACAGGGAGTAAATGGCATCATAACATGGATCAAAAGTGTTCCAAAGAGTGCATGCTCCTGGACTTAGGGGTTTAGCAGGGTTGGCTACAAGTATAAAAAGGAATCATGGGTAAAGGAGCAACTAAAAATGTGGTTGATGTACAAACCAGCAAGCTGGGCCAGATTGAAGATGAGGTTGATCCACTCAAATACTCCAAAGAACAACTCTATGTTGTTGCATAAAGTTGAAACATATGTTGCTACCAACATCTCATAATTTTGGTGGAGGCTAGAAAGAAATATTTAAAAGGGTTGTAGTGCAAACATGCCCACTGGACCAGAGAAGAAAATTAGGTGTAGGGCTCACTTAATCTTAAGAATAAAAGATATTTTTGCACAAAAGTGATTTAATAACACCACATGACATCTCCAAATTTTGGTGGGATTTATGAGATAATTTATGAAGGGGGTGTAGTTCAAAAATGGCCTTATAACCTTGAAAAACTATTTTTCAAGAAAAATAAGGATCAAGCAATTTAATTTTTGTAATTAGTTCTACTAATACAAGAAAAGTTTTTCCTTGAGAGTTTAAACAAGTCCAAAAACATATTTAAAAAGTTTTCACTTTGGGGAAAAACTCCATAACAACCAAGTTCAAAATCAAAAGGGAGCTCAGAAAATAAAAGTTTTAATTCCTGGCAAAATTTTAATCAGTAAAATAAGGTCAAAAATTTTTGGGTGTCACAACACTACCCCCCTTAAGAAAAATCTCGTCCTCGAGATTTGCTAAGGGTTGTTTTAAAAATTCTCCGGGATTTTTCGCGAGGGAAAACTGTTAAAATAAAGGAGCACAAGTTACAACAAAACCATACATATTAGTAGAAGCCAAATAACTTGCAAGCTCAGGTTACCACGCATAAGTCACAATACGCAATTAAATGTTGCAACAATGAACACAGCAGCGATGCTAAAAATGGAAACGGTAACTGGACGGGGTCCTGCGAGAATGTTTCTGTTACTGAGACACATTCCTCTTCTATCGGGGGAAGAGGTTTAACCAGTCGATGAATGCGTCTCTCTTGGCCGGGCCTCAGTGATCTGCCGATGGCGATCTGAGGATGGTGCACAAGGTGAGAAGTGCTTTGGCAAGGTCACGCGGTGGCCTTTTATAGCACTGGAGCTGGGTCACTTTTACCATGGTGAAGGGTAAGGAAACTCCCAGCTCCGCTCCACGGGTCGGAGTCGAGCTACAGATACACACATTTCACCGGGGTGACGTGTTACTGTGGGGGTTATCGGGGTCTTTGGCAAATGTGCCTGGGGGTAGATAAGCTGGCATACCCATGCAGGGCTACAGGGGCTTAACGACAGGCGGCGTTTATATATACACGGTCACACGGTTACCAGCGAGAATACACCGGGACTCGATCCTTCTCGGGTGACTTAGCCTACCTCGTTTACATCCAAGCGGGCGTGCCTGGAGGATGTTTAGGCGTCTCCGTGGTTCTCACCGTCGGAATTAGCTGGAGTGGGTCGAGGGGCTGCAGGCTCGGGGTAGCGATGATGACCACCTCGGGGATTGTTGGCTACAACCCCGTTGGAGTGTGCTCCCAAAATGCGACGAAGCACTTCTGGGGTTATCGCAACACTTTGGCCGATGGCTGGGGTAGACCTCAGGGGCTCGATCGGTTGTCCAAACAACACGACTGGGTTGTTGGCGCTGGGCTCGTCCTCTTCTCTCGCCGGAGCTCGACGAACCAGCTCTCCACGGGCTGCGATAAGATCAATAGTGACCTGATCGCACAGTTCCTCTAGTGCATTTACATAGCGCACTAGGTGCAACAATGCAGGATCTGTTTCGTGATCTCCGTTGGCGACTTGGGGTGGTCTACCATATCCTTCCCGTCTGGGGTAGTAGTGGAACGAGCGACAGTCAACTCGGGGCGACAAGTGCCGGAGATGAACTATAGCTTCTCGAGCGGCTAGTTGGATGGCTTGGGGCTCAAAGGAAGTCGTTCTTCCTGTGAACCTGTAGGGGCGTTCGGGTGCTAGACCCCTACCATAGACATGCACAGTGGCCCAGAATTGGCGGCTCTCACCGCTCATGGATCCTTGGTACACGACATATTCTGGGGGCTCTTCTAACGCATAGGCTCGACGGGTGAGGTTTGCGAGTATGGTCACAAAACCTCCAAGGTTAGTTGCCGTAGTCTCAGTGTGCACGACAGGACCAGGCATTGTGGTTCGGTTTGGGATAGTGGCTGTGCTGTGCTGGTTGGGGATAACGTGCCCTTTTTATAGGAAAAAGGGGACGGAGTCTTCCTTCGCACGCTTGCGAGAAAGACTGTTCAGGATTCGATCACTGGCGCATGAGCGACAGGCTAGGTTGATAGGTTGGGCACCGACTGCCAACATGTCGGGTCACTGTGGGGCTATCTTGCAGGAGAAGATTGGCTGGGGTTTTGGTTATGGCTTGGCGGGTTAGTTTGCCTAAGATTTATTGGCCTGGCTAGGATAGGATTAGCCAATGGTCAGCCTGGCTCTGATACCAAGTCTGTCACGACCGGTTTTCTGGGCATTAATTTCCAGAAAATGGCCGTTGTGCTCACCAGCCCCAGGATTACTGTTAGCTGATGAGACACCAACTTGATAAAGAAATTCCAAGCAAAAGTACAAAAATATGTAGTACAAGACCATTGTGGCCTATGAGTACAACAAACGGTTTCTAGTGGTTGAGGGCGAAAGCGGTTTGTGGATCACCACGGCTATGGGACTCCATTTCCCACGGGAACAGCTGACCAGGTTAACTCCTATCTTCACGAGGCTGCTATCACCGTTGCTCAGGTTCCGAGGCTGTCGTCGCAATGCTCCTCTCCAAGCAAGCAATCTGGCCAAGACAATAGCCAGGGACAAGCCAGTGAGTACTTTGAATGTACTCGCAAACATTAAGAACACATGTACAATATAACCATTGATGCTCATGCTTTGCAATATCCTTATACTCACTTAGTTAGTCATAAAAATAAATATCTTGATGCAGGCAAACAGGTTATTCATATACAACCGGAAATTTATGCAATGGCCACATAGAGGTAATAAATACTGGGCGCCAAGCGAGGGTCTGAATGACTCCTCGCGCGGAAAATGCGGAATAATAATACTGGTACCAAACGAGTGTCTGAAAGACTCCTCGAGCGGAAAATGCAGAATAATAATACTGGTGCCAAACGAGTGTCTGAAGGACTCCTCGAGCGGAAAATGCAGAATAATAATAATACCACAGTCGCGCGTCTGAGCGACACCACATAAAGGGCTTTAAAAGAAATGCCACAGTCGGGCGTCTGAGCGACACCACATAAAGGGCTTTAAAAGAAATGCCACAGTCGGGCGTCTGAGCGACACCACATAAAGGGCTTTAAAAGAAATGCCACAGTCGGGCGTCTGAGCGACACCACATAAAGGGCTTTAAAAGAAATGCCACAGTCGGGCGTCTGAGCGACACCACATAAAGGGCTTTAAAAGAAATGCCACAGTCGGGCGTCTGAGCGACACCACATAAAGGGCTTTAAAAGAAATAATCATAGTGAAATATCCCGGAGGTAGAACCATCCCAGAGATATTCGATGATAACAATAATATCACGGGTTAGTCAACAATAGTAATAATCATAATCATCCCAAGTCTCAAGTAGTAGTTCCCGTTCTGGTTTAACCGTTTCACCTCCGAAGACCGACACTAAGACCGACGCTTGACCCATCCCAGATTGTAGTCCTTAACAATGGACACGGCTATTCGAATAGGTTTAATCTCTGCAGAGGGTGTACTCTTTACCCACGAGTAACGGATTCCTTTAGTCCGTCGGGACTAATTCCGTCTACGGTCTTTTAGTTGAAAACACACCTGACTTGCACACACCAGCTTAACTCACCGGTGTCTGGAATCACCCACGACACCTGTCAAGCAAACTCTAAGTGGGGAGGCTACAACCTCGACGTAGCATGGGATCACAAAATTTATACCGCGCGCAAACTGGGGGAGCTACCCCCTTCGGCTACAACCGAAACACCCATGCCCCCTGACCAGGTGGCATGCCTACCGGCTACAACCGATATCTTCCACCATGGCCTCTTTGTACGGTGTGTGCCAAGACAAGGGTTAACAACTTACTGAACCATACCCCACCTATGGTAGGGACCTGTGGCAGTACGGAACAAGTATGGGGGTTACTGGCACAAGACTCGATCTACGGTCGACTTAGGAGGTAGTAATAATCCCTGCAAGTTTAGCATAACAATGTATATACTTCAACCAACAGATAGGAACACCATACGACATACTCCATCATGCCATACCGGACACGACCGTCTCAACGGAGGACTAGGGTCAAGACCGCGTCTACCCAAGACAGAGGCCTACCCGGCATTTCCTTCAGGTATGCACGAAAAGTGTACGGCGGTGATTTCCATCACAAAACATGTCAACTCCATATGCATGAAATTCACTAATAAGCACTTATGAGTAGGATCACGTCCTCACATAAAATGACACATGCACGTGCCGGGGTGGTGATGTTACCGAGTCAACAACACACAAAAAGAATTCACACCAGGGTTCAGAATGCTTGCCTTCTATATGAGGAAAGACAGGGTGTCCTCCAAAACTTTTGAAAGCCTTCTCCAAAAATCCTATTTCAAATAAATTTGAATTAACACACAATCAAACAGCACAAAAAGTTGTTTTGGAAAATTTTCAAATAAATCTTAAACTAAACTAGACAGAATTTAAGAGATGTAGGAAAAAGAATTAATTCATTTGGAGTTATATTTAAAGAGTTATAGTCAGTCAAAGTTTAGTCAAATCTGTTAATTAAAATCAAAACAGAAAATAAAAAAAACGTTTCGAACTGACCACGTCGAAGGCGTATTCTAAGAATACGTTTCCACTTATGCCCGCGTGGATAGGTACTGGGTCACTGACAGTGGACCCGCCTGGTCCACTGGTCAGGTTTGACCAGTCCACGCGCGCGCCACCTCCTCCGGCCGAAACAGAGGCGGGGCTTCGGCGATGCTCGCCGGCGAACGGCGGCACCATTCGGGAAACGATATTCACCAGCGTGCTCAGGGGATCAAAACGGTCACTTCGGTAGTCGCTACGGTCTCGGGGATGGGCGGAGCTGCCGGCGGCGAGCTTCGCGGCGGACGGAGGTCGTCGGGCAAAGTGAAATTCCTCCCGTGATGTGTCCCGACCAAAATCGAGTAGTGGGTTGGGTTTGTGGTGGGAAGGGGGAGTTCTTGATGGAGAGAACGGAGAGGGGGAGGCCTTGGTGGCGCTGCACTGGCCGGGGAAATGGCGGCGGCCATGGTTGCCGGAGAGGTTGAAGACGACCTTCTCCTCTTCAATTGATGGCGATGGGGGCACTAGTGGGACGGTGTGGGGTTGCCTGAGGGCTCGGAGGAGCTCGGGGCTTCCTTAAATAGGCGAGGCAAGGCGGTTCCGCGGCGGTGGGGATAAGATCACCGGCGAACCGACGTTCTGTAGCTGCAGGGGAACGTGGCGGCAATGAGAGCTAGGCGACGAAGTTGCGGATGAGCACGCACTGCTCCAGGAGGCAGGTGGCAAGCGCTGGGAGCTTGGGCGGCGCTGGCTAGCGCAGGTGCGGTCGGGCGGCGGGCGCGGCCGCGGGCGTGCCGCCAAATGGCCTCTGACGGCGGCGCTGTAGGGCGCCAGGGAGCGGTCGGGGCTTTTTGGTGGGATGCGTCGAGAAGGGGAGTGCTAGGTGAGGTTCTTCCATGCGGGACAAGCCAGGGGCGCGCGATGCGGCGGCTTGGTTGCGCGGCTGCAATACGCACGCTCTGCTCGCGCCCGGAGCACGCCCGGGACATGCTCGACGAAATGCCAGGGCAGCCTAGAGGTTTCCAAACCACACGAAAGTTAGCAGAACGGGGCTATAGGCTAGGGCAAATCTATGGGACATGGTGGATGGGTCAGGGGCTCAAGTTCACAACGCAAGCTTGAAATCATACCAAAACTGGCTATGCACTCAGGGTGTTTGACAGAATGCAAAAGGAACCTAGGCAGTTCTTGGGGTGGCCAAATCTCCCAGGGTGGGGTCTCTTTAGAAGAAAGAGGGGGTGGTGAAGTTGGTTTGCAAAAAGAAGAAACTTGCTAGTGCAAGTTTTGCAAAACTTCACTTCTGGACAGGGAGTAAATAGCATCATAACATGGATCAAAAGTGTTCCAAAGAGTGCATGCTCCTGGACTTAGGGGTTTAGCAGGGTTGGCTACAAGTAGAAAAAGGAATCATGGGTAAAGGAGCAACTAAAAATGTGGTTGATGTACAAACCAGCAAGCTGGGCCAGATTGAAGATGAGGTTGATCCACTCAAATACTCCAAAGAACAACTCTATGTTGTTGCATAAAGTTGAAACATATGTTGCTGCCAACATCTCATAATTTTGGTGGAGGCTAGAAAGAAATATTTAAAAGGGTTGTAGTGCAAACATGCCCACTGGACCAGAGAAGAAAATTAGGTGTAGGGCTCACTTAATCTTAAGAATAAAAGATATTTTTGCACAAAAGTGATTTAATAACACGACATGACATCTCCAAATTTTGGTGGGATTTATGAGATAATTTATGAAGGGGGTTAGTTCAAAAATGGCCTTATAACCTTGAAAAACTATTTTTCAAGAAAAATAAGGATCAAGCAATTTAATTTTTGTAATTAGTTCTACTAATACAAGAAAAGTTTTTCCTTGAGAGTTTAAACAAGTCCAAAAACATATTTGAAAAGTTTTCACTTTGGGGAAAAACTCAATAACAACCAAGTTCAAAATCAAAAGGGAGCTCAGAAAATAAAAGTTTTAATTCCTGGCAAAATTTTAATCAGTAAAACAAGGTCAAAATTTTTTGGGTGTCACATAAAGCGACAACCATATGGCTCCTGCCAGTTGCCGATAACTCGGTTACAAAACATGATCATCTCATACCATAAAATTTAGCATCATGTCTTGACCATATCACATCACAACATGCCATGCAAAAACAAGTTAGACGTCCTCTACTTTGTTGTTGCAAATTTTACGTGGCTGCTACGGGCTTAGCAAAAACCAATCTTACCTACGCATCAAAACCACAACGATAGTTTGTCATGTTAGTGCTGTTTTAACCTTCGCAAGGACCGGGCGTAGCCACACTCGGTTTAACTAAAGTTGGAGAAACTGACACCCGCCAGCCACCTGTGTGCAAAGCACGGCGGTAGAACCAGTCTCGCGTAAGCGTACGCGTAATGTCGGTCCAGGCCACTTCATCCAACAATACCGCCGAACGAAAGTATGACATGTTGGTAAGCAGTATGACTCGTGCATATAACATCAAACCATAAAACCTAGGCTCGGATGCCACTGTTGGGGAACGTAGTAATTTCAAAAATTTCCCTACGCACACACAAGATCATGGTGATGCATAGCAACGAGAGGGGAGAGTGTTGTCTACGTACCCTCGTAGACCGAAGCGGAAGCGTTGACGCAACGTAGAGGAAGTAGTCGTACGTCTTCCCGGTCCAACCGATCCAAGCACCGTTACTCCGGCACCTCCGAGTTCTTGACACACGTTCAACTCGATGACGCACCCCGGGCTCCGATCCAGCAAAGCTTCGGGGAGGAGTTTTGTCAGCACGATGGCGTGGTGACGATCTTGATGTTCAACCATCGCAGGGCTTCGCCTAAGCACCGCTACAATATGACCGAGGTGTAATATCGTGGAGGGGGGCACCGCACACGGCTAAGGAACGATCACGAAGATCAACTTGTGTGTCCTAGGGTGCCCCCTTGCCCCCGTATATAAAGGAGCCAAGGGGAGGGGGCGGCCGGCCAAGGAGGGGCGCGCCAGGGGGGAGTCCTACTCCCACCGGGAGTAGGACTCCCTTCTTTCCTAGTTGGAGAAGGAGAAGGGGGGAAAGAGGAGGAAGAGGGAAAGGAAAGGGGGGTGGCGCCCCCCCTTCCCTTCTCCTATTCGGACTAGGAAGGGGAGGTGCGCGCGGCCACCTCCTTCCTCCTTTTCTCTTCTCCCTCAAGGCCCATGTAGGCCCAATAACCCCCGGGGGGGTTCCGGTAACCCCCCGGTACTCCGGTAAAATGCCGATTTCACCCGGAACGATTCCGATGTCCAAATATAGGCTTCCAATATATCGATCTTTATGTCGCGACCATTTCGAGACTCCTCGTCATGTACATGATCACATCCGGGACTCTGAACAACCTTTGGTACATCAAAATACATAAACTCATAATGAAACTGTCATCGTAACGTTAAGCGTGCGGACCCTACGGTTCGAGAACAATGTAAACATGACCGAGACACGTCTCCGGTCAATAACCAATAGCGGGACCTGGATGCCCATATTGGTTCCTACATATTCTACGAAGATCTTTATCGGTCAGACCGCATAACAACATACGTTGTTCCCTTTGTCATCGGTATGTTACTTGCCTGAGATTCGATCGTCGGTATCGAATACCTAGTTCAATCTCGTTACCGGCAAGTCTCTTTACTCGTTTCGTAATACATCATCCTGCAACTAACTCATTAGTTGCAATGCTTGCAAGGCTTAAGTGATGTGCATTACCGAGAGGGCCCAGAGATACCTCTCCGACAATCGGAGTGACAAATCCTAATCTCGAAATACGCCAACCCAACATGTACCTTTGGAGACACCTGTAGAGCTCCTTTATAATCACCCAGTTACGTTGTGACGTTTGGTAGCACACAAAGTGTTCCTCCGGTAAATGGGAGTTGCATAATCTCATAGTCATAGGAACATTTATAAGTCATGAAGAAAGCAATAGCAACATACTAAACGATCGGGTGCTAAGCTAATGGAATGGGTCATGTCAATCAAATCATTCAACTAGTGATGTGATCCCGTTAATCAAATAACAACTCTTTGTTCATGGTCAGGAAACATAACCATCTTTGATTAACGAGCTAGTCAAGTAGAGGCATACTAGTGACACTCTGTTTGTCTATGTATTCACACATGTATTATGTTTCCAGTTAATACAATTCTAGCATGAATAATAAACATTTATCATGATATAAGGAAATAAATAATAACTTTATTATTGCCTCTAGGGCATATTTCCTTCAAGTAGGCCTCCGAAAATGCACCACTTTGAGTCATGTACGGGAGAAGGATGATAAGGTTTTTGGGGAGCGCTCTGTGCGACTACCGACTGGTTCATCACGGACGCTCCGGACACCGACGACCACGTCCCTAACGATGAATTCTTCCCCGACGTCGACAACCTCTTTGACGACATGGCTGGCAAGGACACCGACACCAAGACCGGTGCTTCTGCCGTTGCTCCGTACGTCTTCATGTTCTCTCTATTTAAGATCATGCTACAGTTTCTTGCTCTAACCTTTCTTGTTCCACCCTCTGTTCTACATGTGTTCTATTCTAGTTCATATGTACATATGCTATTTGCAATCACTCTGCTGGATATATGACTTGTTCCATCTCTACTACTCCATCCGTTCCGAATTACTCGTCTCAGAAATGGATGAATCTAGAACTAAAATACATCTAGATACATCCATACTTGCGACAAGTAATTCGGAATGGAGGGAGTATAATAGACATGTTTGATTTAGTATTTCTGTTAGTAAAATGATATAGTAAATCGCTCACATTTCCAACAGGATATACATTTAGATGGGCGTGTCAATCTAAAGAAGGCAAATGTGGTGGCACATGATTTAGCTAAGTTTAGTTTTGGTAACCATGCCGTTATGGTTCTTTTTTGCGAGGGATTCCAATAGGGTTCTTGTAAGTAGTGTCCACTCAGCATCGCATATATGGGTGGTGTTTTTCAAAAATAAAAAAGACCAAACCACTCCAACTAACTTACACTAAATAAAAGAGATATTTTATCGGCTCATCTTGGTGACAAAACATATCTCTTGATTTCTTTCCATCTTAGTGACCCGAAGTTTACCCCTATCTCTTAATTCCTTTTCATCTTAGTGACCCAAAGTTTACACCCCCCTTCCCAAAAGATTTGTAGAAAGTTAGTCTGCTGCCCACGGTAAAATTAAGGGGACCAAGAGATTAGAGGAGAGATCTCTCATGATCTTTTTATAAAATATGTTCTCATATATTAACTAATTAAAAGGTTCTTACAATCATTCATTACAGTATTAGTCACGCAGGGCGGAACACTATTACAAAGCACACCGTCCGATCTATTATCAAAACTGAACTTTGCAATCTCATGCACCAGCAGATTATGTTGTCGGTTAATCTTAATAATCTTGAGATCTTTGCTAAACTTGGAAACGCTCAACACTTCCTTTTTCAGAAAGGAGACCACGAAAGAGCAACCAGTTTCCAACAAAAATGATTTGTGAAGAGTAATACCAATGTATAACCCGGCAAGGCATGCGTGAAGTTCCGCTTCATCCACACAGGTACATGCTACTCGTGATAGGCGTTGGGATTTCACTGAAGAGGAAGGGTGATGTAGTATATTAGTGGATAGTATTACCCTCAGTTAAGAACCAAGGTTAATGGTACCAGTAGGAGACACCACACAAAAAACTATAAGCAGTACCTGCACACACACAAAGCAAATACTTGCACCCAACACGGGAAGAGGGTTGTCAATCCCTTTATACTCGTTAATTGCAAGGACTAGATGTGATAGTGGTAGATAGATAAATAAAAATAAAAACAAAAGTAAATAAGTTTCAGAAAGTATTTTTAGGATTTTACTTCAGTAATATAAAGTGAATGGATCCCGGGGGCCATAGCATTCACTAGAGGCATCTCTCTCATGAGCATTGTAATGGTGGGTAGACAATATTGTTGGGCAATTGATAGAAAAGCACATAGTTATGATGTTATTCATGGCATGATCAATACATATGCATTACGTCCGAGACAAGTAGACTGATATCCATCTGCATCTGCTAATATTACTCCCCCCTCGACCGCTATCCAGCATACATCTTAAGGTATTATGTTCATAAGAAATATAGTAATGCTTGAAGCATGATGACATAATATATACAAAGTAAAATCAACTAATATGATTGAACTCCATGATGACCTACAAGTGCACAAGTCTGTCGTAGCAATTTCGTGGTAAGTGAAGTCGCACCCACAGGGAGCAAATAGGAAGGGATTACAAACCCCGCAACTACGCTATTACTTACCTAGTTACATACGCACCCAAACTGTAGTTCAGAAATAGCCTATTACAATAAGTTGCTAGGAAGACAAATAAAAGATAGTGTTTATCTAAACTACAAACAGGAAATAAAGACAAAAAAATAAAGATACTAAACTAAGAGAAATGGTGCTTGAGTAGTAAATGTTCTCGAGGGAATCAGAGTCATCACCACAAGTATGATGCTAACAACACATGATAGACATGGCTTTCTAATTATATCACTAAGCCACTTGTATATGATCTCGTGTGGGTGGAGCCAATAAAGTCCGCATTCCCCACTTCGGTTATTGCGTACACTCGTGCCTCCACCGTGCTTCCCCACTCTGGTTATCACAATGATGATTAAGGGGAGCCAAATCCCCGTGGTCATGGCCTTAAGTTCTAGGGTTCTCCACTAATCCTTATTGACCAAGGGCGAAGGCAGAATAGGACTGTCACCTATATGACTTGCCTCAAGTCCAAAAGGGGCTAATACTGTGCGAGCGCTCTTCACAACACCATGAGACAATCAACACAATACATATAAAGAGAATATTAGATCACTTATTCAACAAAGTACTAATCATGCAAGGGTTCATCCAATTCCCCGAGAACTAATAAAACTACTCAAACATCATAGAGGGAGAGGGCAAGTTACAAGCCTTCGTGAAGCCAGTGGAGGAGAGGGGCATGGCGGCACCGGTGGTGGTGATGATGGCGCCCCCGACGGTGAAGACGGGCCGATACACGTGGTGGAGGCACCCCTTCTTCTTCCTCTTGGCTTGGCCCTCCTCCTCTCTATGGAGGCGGTCTTGGGGCAACAATGGAGATGGATGATGGCTGCATGGATGGATGAATGAGGAGGAGAAGACGGCTAGGATTGATGGTGCTTATATGAAGGCCTCCCAATATCTCCTCCATTTATGTGGTCATCCAAGGGCTCAAGATGAGCCTTATGTTCTCCCAATCCCTTCATTATGAGACAAGGATCCCGTGGGAACAATTGGGAATGAAATCGGTGAAGAATCCCGTCTGGAAGGGTAACTATTGAAGTTGTCTGCACGTCAAACGACCGTTGCATGGAATGTCGTCTTTTGATGTGACCCCCTCTGGTAAAACAGTCATCATTTCTTCATACGAACTCGGAATTTGACGTTCTTAGGCTCGTTGGAATCGTATGAACGACGCAGATCCATTTCTGGTATTAGATCGTGATTTGGAGCACTTTGGAATATAATTTTTTGACCTTCAAAATGGCCAAGTCTGACCCCAGGACGACTTCGTATTGAACCCATCCTTGGTTCTTTCATCATGCTTGGTCCTAGGTTGCTCGAATACACCTATAGACACAAGAAAAGAAGGAAAACTAATAGAAACCAAATAAATACACAAATGTGCAATACTCACAATTATAAGTGCAAAAATCGGTAATCATGCATAATGGACATATATTTGGTTCAATGGGACATGATATATGAACAGAACATGCAACATATGAGCTCTAAAAATGCGTAAGATATAGAACCATCACCCATCGTTCTACCCTTACTAACAACAATACAAATACGTGCCTCACTACTCCTTCTGTCAAAGAATGAGGACACCACAAGATTGATCCTACAACCAAGCACCTCTCCCACTGAAGATAAATTAATCTAATTGGACAAAATATATAGATAGATCGCAGAGAAATACAAGGCTATAAAAAGCACACATGAGAAATCTCATAAAAGACTCAATTACTTTCAACGAAAAATCTGATTATAAAACCACAATCCATCGGATCCCAACAAACACATCGCAAAAGATTACATCGAATTGATCTCAGATGAGAACAAGGTATTGAAGATCAAGAGAGAGAGAGAGAGAGAGAGAGAGAGAGAGAGAGAGAGAGAGAGAGAGAGAGAGAGATCTAACTACAGTTATGGACCCGTAGGTCTTGTGGGAACTATTCACGCATCATCATGGAGCCAGCAAGGTTGATCTAGATGACCTCCATGACCGATTTCCTCTCCGGCAGAGTACCGGCGGAGACCTCCAGATGGGTTCGTGCAAGAACAGAGGCTTGCAGCGATGATAAAATTATTTCGGGTCTCGCTCTAGGGGTTTCCGAATATTTCTGAATTTATAGCGCTGGAATTAGGGCAAATGCACACTTATGGGGCCCACAAGCTCAGGCAGCGCCCCCCTAAGGGCGCATCGTCTGAGCTTGTGCCCCACCTGCAGATCTTCTGGCCCTCCCCTGAAGATTCTAGGGTCTCTTCTGGTCCATAAAAAATCACCGTAAAGTTTCATCGTGTTTGGCCTTCGTTTGGTATGATTTTTCTGCGAAACAAAAAATAGGCAAAAACAGGAACTTGGATGATGGTCAGAGTGATGATGAGTAGGAGGTCATCGGTCACCAGGGATGATCACGAGGCCGGCCCATCCGGCGTGGTGGTGACGACTACGACTAGGCTCACGACTCAAGAGTGTGACTTCCCGACCACTAGCTAGATGGGGAGGGCTAATTCACTGCCATAGCTAGTTTAACTACTGGTGTGTGTTTATTTGATCATACAAACTATTTAAGATTATGCATGTTTTATGTTTTAACTATATGCATGATTTGTTAAACTATTTAATTATTAGAGTGTTTAGACTATCAAATGAACTAAGATATATGTGTTTTATGTTGAACTATATGCATTTGGTTCTAGCACTGCTTAACTACTAGAGTGCCTAAACTATCTGCAATATCTGAACCTAGCTATATACATATCTACGTATTATGTTAGTCATTTTCGATCATGATGTATGTTTATTTTGTTAACATGAATGCAGTAAATTGATCCCCCGTGTGCGACCTGTGGCGTAGTGAGATGCCAGAAGGATAGGAAGTTCTTCATAGATTTTCCAGATGACTGACTGGCTAGGACGGTATGTTTTAGTTCAACATATTCTGACTGAATTTCATATAGTTGTGCCCAAAATTGTCTAAGTATTGATTTCTTTTAATTTTGCTTAGCCATCCGCGGGGGGGAGGGGGGGCGCATGGCATGACTTCCTAGAGAGGTTTTGCATTTCGTTTGATGCAACCATCACATTCTAGTGCACCCTCATGAAGATGTGGACGACTCTAAACTTCACTCGTCTTGTCACCAATAAGGCACATTGCACCTATTTTGGGTGCGTTGGTTGGAGAGACCTTGCAGATGCCTACGGGATGGAATCTGGAGCGAGGGCCACATTCTACCAAAAGTATAATCACCATGAGATCATGGTGTTGTATCACCACTGATAGCTTTCATTCCCTTATTCCAGAATATGATCCTGTGTCCAACCGCCAAAGTGTCTAGTTAGGAAGATTTCCCTACTCCAGCCTAGAACCCTAAGTCCTACAGAAATCAAGAAATTTGCAGTTAGTACTACTCTCTGCCATCAGCTTTTTGTCAGGGCAGATGGCAGGGACATAATTTGATGTCAGTCGCTCACGACAGACAAAAGCTGTCGGCAAAGAAAGACTTCTCCATCTGTCTTTACTTGGTTGAGGATAAAAAAAGACTTTGTCATCTGTGTTTATTTGGCTGATGGCACAGACATACTTTGACGTCTGTGTTTTTATTTAGCTGACGACAGACATGACCTCATTGACGAAAGAGAAAAGCCATCGGCGAAGGCAGACTTTTCCATCTATGTTTACTTGGTTGACGACAAAAAGAGACTTTGTAGTCTGTGTTTATTTGGCTGATGGCAAAGACATACTTTGACGTATGTGTTTTTATTTAGCTGACGGCAAAGAGAAAACACACTACGCGGATGGATGATGTGGCAAAAGCAGTGCTTCCTTCCTATTAGTTGCACTCTACCTCCCACGGATCGGTTATGTAGCTGGGAAGCACAACCCACCCACGTGCACACCCACCACCGGTCTCTCCCTCTTATCCTCTTCTCTCTTTCTCTTATCCCGAGTAATCTTCGATCCCCCATCCCCACAACTGACGTGGGCGGCGACTGCTATGGTCGGTAGGCCGTTTCACTAGCGACGCATGGAGAGGCTGGGCACCCCTCCTTTTGGAGAAGATCCACCAGGGAGGTTGGAGCCGGGTGCCATTGTTGAGGGGCCCGAGCGTGCTCACTGAGCCAGGCATTGAGCGCGCCATGCTGGGAGCCCGTAGGGCGCCGGTTGGAGCCTGTGTTTTCGAGCGCCGAGCGGTTCACGACCGCCTTCGATAGTGTCTCATTGTGATGGAGGTAGGGAGTCGCGGTCGAGCACCTGAGAGCCCACCACCGTTTCCGGGAGGCAAAGCCGGTGGTGCGGATGTTCTAGTCCAGTGCGGGGCCGAGGCCAAACGAAGCCAATGCCGTCGTCGTTCATGTCCTGATGGCAACGGGTGTCACCACCAAGTATGGTTCTCAAGGCTCCATGGACAAGGTAGCCTCCTGTGGGAACAGAGAGAGGGAGAGAGAGATGAGGCAAGGGAGAAGAAAGAGAAGGGAGACAGTGGAAGAGCTAGCTGCATGCCATTGTCTTTTTAATATTTACCAACCTCTTTGCCGTTAGTCTAAAAAAACAGTATGCAAAGAGCTGACGTTAAATGACGTTCCATGACGTTGCTTTTCTTTGCTGTCAACCACATCCTCACTAACGACAAATATATTATTGCTGACGAGAAAGACTTTGTCGTTTGTGCGATGAAAGTTCACAGCAAAATATCTCTTTGCCGACAATGTTTGGCGTCACCCAGCTGACCGCTAAGTCTTTGCCGTCTGTTTTCCAGCCTTTGTCGGTTGTCCTTGGCCGGCAAATTACCTGATTAGTACTTTGTCGAACTAAAATGATGTCATTTACCTCTATTTAGCACTGTCAAACTTGATTTTACTGCTGCTGTTAAACTGAATTATGTTGTCATTTGGCTGGGAAAGTACTGCTACAAAACTTTTTTTTATATGTGAAAATCAAAATGGTGATGTGGGCAAACATGGTATGTCACTTTTGATGAATATTACTGTTCGCGTTGTACACGTGGCACGCCGTAAGTATATATGTTAGTGGTGGCCTTGGCTGCCAACGCCACCACTAATTTTTATCACTGGCGCCATATTGATGGTGTTGGGTATCAACTCCACCAAGGCCCTTTTTGCCACACCATCACTAGGCTTTTCCGCACTAGTGATGTTATGCGCGTTACTGGAGGAACTAAAATTTTGCATGAGTTCTTCCACTATATGCCAGTTGCATCTCTCCACTCTCCACACACGCCCCTTCTATGTGGAGGAAATACAGATAGAGAAGACACGCATAGTAGAATACACAAAATAGAACATATATACACACATCTGCCAAGTTCCTCTATCCTGAGTTGTTTCTCTTGGCAAGTGTGTGCACAGATGTCCAGGAGAGCAGGCTTCCAAAACTGTTTCCCTTGAGAACCTGCATTGGGTACGGGCGATAAGGTTTTTGGAGAGTCTCTCGGCACAACTGCTCTCAAGTTCAACTACGTTCTCAACGTTCGTCGCTTCTACTTTCCCTATGGCAGAACACCTTGTCTTGACCATCATGGCCAAACATGCTGCTGCACCCAGGGACGGAGCCAGGGTTGGGCGTGTAGGGCCATGGCTCCCCCCATGGTAAAAATAATCTGAAAGCATCCCTGTATTGTTAGCTCAAAATTTTCTTTTAGAAAAGGAGGATGACCCCAGCCTCTGCATCTGGAAGATGCATGCGGCCATTTTATTGATTATTCTCGAGGACCTTACAAAGTATTACTACAATATGCCCGAAACCGCCATCTTGGCAACATCTGCTGCTACTCCAATCCATATGATGAAGGGGTGCAAGCTGGGCCAAATACCCAGACCTCTCACCTAAGCCTAACATCTAAAGCTGGAGGCTCCGACCGAGCCACATACCGGGTCCGGGGCACAAACCGGTCCAACGCACTCACATGTGTCGTCGCCACCATGTTCCACTAGTCCATCTTCAGAGCAGATTGAGGTGCCAACCTTGGCAGGTGCCTCCGCCATCGACGCCACCATGACGCCAAACGACGACCTCCACCTACGCGAGTCCATCTCCAAGCAACGGACGCAGATCCATGCTAGGATAGGGCTGCACCACCGCCGTCGCCCACCACCCACAAGCGCTACCCAGCCCCAAGGTTCCCAAAGCGGCGCCTTCAAGAAGGGAACAGCGCCGTGAGCGCCGTCGCCGCCCAACAAAGTTAGGGCTTTCACCCGGGAGACCTAGGGGAAGGGGAAGTGAGGGGATCAGTCCATACCAACGCCTCCAAGGAGGGGAACGGCGCCCTCAGGCGTCGCCGTCGACGCGGCCGGCCATGGCCGACCAGGGATTTCTCCCGAACTACATCCCCGCCACCAGCCCGCCTCCTGTACAGAACCGGCGACCCAAGGAAGCGCGGCCCGACGAGGTTGGCCCGCACGCCAAACAGGGGAGGAGGGGAGGCGCTAGATCGCGCGCATCGGCCACCGCAGAAACTGCCGCTGGCTGCCAACGACCACCGGATCCCGCCGCCCGCGCCGCCGGGACACCAGATCCACCGCCCGCACGGCTGCAAGCCGGCCGTGCCTTTGCCAATGAAGCCTCCGCTCCAGATCCGAGGTTCCCCACGCAGAGGCAGGGCAACCGAGGCCCCGCCGCCACCATCCTTGGCACCCCGGGCTTGCCCGACAGCTGCCTCAGGCGGCGGCGAGGAAGGGAAGAGGAGGAGGGGCGGCTAGGGAGTAGGAGGGAGGAGCATATTGTTTGGTCCCTTTAACCTTTTACCTCTTCTATGCCTCCCCCCCTCTACCAAGATTCCTAGCTCCGTCCCTTGCTGCACCCGACTTTGAGGTGCCCTCGTATGTTCTAACCCTCTCTCTTTTGACTTGTGTCATTGGTCCATATGTCTATGTGCTAGATGTTCCTAGTCTATGGTATTTCCATTTGCCATGTCAATAATTTTTTGATGATGCTAATCTGAATTAAGCTTAAATAAAAGCTAACTAATTTCCTTAGAGCAACTTTAATGGGGCGACCTAAACGGACGACGCATTTGTCCGCTTTTTGTCCATTTGGGTCGGTCGCCCGCCCGGCGTCCGCCCAGTTTTGCATTTGGGTCGGCAATGCGCCCAACGCGCCGACCCATTTCATGTCCGCATTCAACTTTTAAATAAAAAAAGGCCCACGGCCGATCATGCCAGCGGCCATGTCTCATGTCGGCACCATGCCAGCACCGGCATACAATACCGGCTTCAGAAAATACCACAGTTCATGCTGGCGCACTCGCCAGCCGTCCGGCACACATGCCAGCACACAAAAAATGGTGGGACTTGGAGTTCGACCACGCCATTGCGGCTCCCGTGGTCATGCCGGCACACCTGCCGGCATACAAAAAGATGGCCCTCGACGCCATACATCACTCGTCCTGGAACTTGAGCATGTCGGCCTGCATCTTCTTGAACCACGACCTCTTCCTTGGCGACAAGGCGTTGAGGTTCACCTTCATGATCTCCACCCCGGTCATCATGCTTGCAAGAGCCACTTCTTTCGCCTTTGTCTTGGCGTTGGCGGCCTTGATCTCTAGCATCTTGGCTTGCTTCTCGGCCTCGAGCTCGAACATCTTGGCTTGCTTCTCGGCGTCAAGATCAAGCTGTTGGAAATATGCCCTAGAGGCAATAATAAAAGGATTATTATATTTCCTTGTTCATGATAATTGTCTATTGTTCATGCTATAATTGTATTGTCCGGAAATCATAATACATGTGTGAATACATAGACCACAATATGTCCCTAGTAAGCCTCTAGTTGACTAGCTCGTTGATCAATAGATAGTCATGGTTTCCTGACTATGGACATGGGGATGTCATTGATAACGGGATCACATCATTAGGAGAATGATGTGATGGACAAGACCCAAACTTAAGCATAGCACAAAAGATCGTATAGTTCGTTTGCTAGAGCTTTTCTGAATGTCAAGTATCATTCCTTAGACCATGAGATTATGCAACTCCCGGATGACGTAGGAGTGCTTTGGGTGTATCAAATGTCACAACGTAACTGGGTGACTATAAAGGTGCACTACAGGTATCTCTGAAAGTGTTTGTTGGGTTGGCATGAATCGAGACTGGGATTTGTCACTCCGTATGACGGAGAGGTATCTCTGGGCCCACTCGGTAAGACATCATCATAATGAGCTCAATGTGATCAAGGTGTTGTTCACGGGATGATGTGTTACGGGAACGAGTAAAGAGACTTGCCGGTAACGAGATTGAACAAGGTATCGGTATACCGACGATCGAATCTCGGGCAAGTATCGTACCGATAGACGAAGGGAATTGAGTACGGGATTGATTAAGTCCTCGACATCGTGGTTCATCCGATGAGATCATCGAGGAGCATGTGGGAGCCAACATGGGTATCCAGATCCCGCTGTTGGTTATTGATCGGAGATCGTCTCGGTCATGTCTGCATGTCTCCCGAACCCGTAGGGTCTATACACTTAAGGTTCGGTGACGCTAGGGTTGTAAAATTAGTATGCAGCAAACTGAAGGTTGTTCGGAGTCCCAGATGAGATCCCGGACGTCACGAGAGGTTCCGGAATGGTCCGAAGGTAAAGAATTATATATAGAAAGTGTCGTTTCGGCCATCAGGAAGGATTCGGGGGTCACCGGTATTGTACCGGGACCACCGGATGAGTCCCGGGGATCCACCGGGTGGGGCCACCCATCCCGGAGGGCCCCGTGGGCTGAAGTGGGGAGGGAACCAGCCCATAGTGGGCTGGTGCACCCCCCCCATGGGCCTTCCCCCTGCGCCTAGGGTTGGAAACCCTAGGGCAGGGGGCGCCCCACTTTGCCTTGGGGGGCAAGGCTCCCCCTGGCCGCCGCCCCCCCCCCTAGGGGGCCTATATAAAGGGGGGGAGGGAGGGGGCAGCGCACCCTTGCATCTTGGCGCCCCTCTCTCCCCTGCTACACCTCTCCCTCTCGCGCAGACGCTTGGCGAAGCCCTGCTGGAATTCTGCTGCATCCACCACCACGCCGTCGTGCTGCTGGATCTTCATCAACCTCTCCTTCCCCCTTGCTGGATCAAGAAGGAGGAGACGTCATCCCGACCGTATGTGTGTTGAACACGGAGGTGCCGTCCGTTCGGCGCTGGTCATCGATGGTTTGGATCACGACGAGTACGACTCCATCATCCACGTTCTTCTTGAACGCTTCCGTTGCGATCTACAAGTGGTATGTAGATGCTCTTCTATCCCCTCGTTGCTAGAATACTCCATGGATAGATCTTGGTGATGCGTAGGAAAATTTTAATTTCTGCTACGATCCCCAACTGTGGCATCATGAGCTAGGTCTATGAGTAGTTTCTATGCACGAGTAGAACACAAAGTAGTTGTGGGCATCGAATTGTCAATTCTTCTTGCCGTTACTAGTACTATATTGGTTCAGCAGTATTGTGGGATGAAGCGGCCCGGACCAACCTTACACGTACGCTTACGTGAGACCGGTTCCACCGGCTGACATGCACTAGTTGCATAAGGTGGCTGGTGGGTGTCTGTCTCTCCCACTTTAGTTGGATCGGATTCGATGAACAGGGTCCTTATGAAGGGTAAATAGAGATTGAGAATTCACGTTGTGGTTTTAGCGTAGGTAAGAAGCGTTCTTGCTGGCAACCTATAACAGCCACGTAAAAACTTGCAACAATAATTAGGGGACGTCTAACTTGTTTTTGCAGCAAGTGCTTTGTGATGTGATATGGCCAGAAGTTGTGATGAATCATGTATGTGATGTATGAGATGATCTTGTTATTGTAATAGGAATCACGACTTGCATGTCGATGAGTATGACAACCGGCAGGAGCCATAGGAGTTGTCTTTAATTATTTATGACCTGCGTGTCAACTTAAATCGTCATGTAATTACTTTACTTTATTGCTAAAGCGTTAGCCATAGTAGTAGAAGTAATAGTTGACGTGACAACTTCATGAAGACACGATGATGGAGATCATGATGATGGAGATCATGGTGTCATGCTGGTGATGACGATGAACATGGCGCCCCGAAGATGGAGATCAAAGGAGCGAAATGATGTTGGCCATATCATGTCACTATTTGATTGCATGTGATCTTTATCATGTTTTTACATCTTATTTGCTTAGAACGACGGTAGCATAAATAAGATGACCCCTCATTAAAATATCAAAAATGTGTTCTCCCTAACTGTGCACCGTTGCTAAGGTTCGTCGTTCCGAAGCACCACGTGATGATCGGGTGTGATAGATTCTTACGTTCGCATACAACGGGTGTAAGCCAGATTTACACACGCAATACACTTAGGTTGGATTGACGAGCCTAGCATGTACAGACATGGCCTCGGAACACGGAGGACCGAAAGGGCGAACATGAGTCGTATAGAAGATACGATCAACATGGATATGTTCACCGATGATAACTAGTCCATCTCACGTGATGATCGGACACGGCCTAGTTGACTTGGATCATGAATCACTTAGATGACTAGAGGGATGTCAAATCTGAGTGGGAGTTCATTCATTAATTTGATTAGATGAACTTAATTATCATGAACTTAGTCTAAATCTTTACAATATGTCTTGTAGATCAAATGGCCCACGCTAATGTCACCCTCAACTTCAACGCGTTCCTAGAGAAAACCAAGCTGAAAGATGATGGCAACAACTATTCGGACTGGGTCCGGAACCTGAGGATCATCCTCATAGCAGCCAAGAAAGATTATGTCCTAGAAGCACCGCTAGGTGATGCACCATTCCAAGAAAACCAGGACGTTATGAACGCCCATCAGTCACGTACTGATGATTACTCCCTTGTTCAGTGCAGCATGCTTTACAGCTTAGAACTGGGGCTCCAAAAGCGTTTTGAGAAACACGGAGCATATGATATGTTCGAGGAGCTGAAATTGATTTTCCAAGCTCATGCCCGGGTCGAGAGATATGAAGTCTCCGACAAGTTCTTTAGCTGCAAGATGGAGGAAAATAGCTCTGTCAGTGAACACATACTCAAGATGTCTGGGTTGCACAACCGCTTGACTCAGCTGGAAGTTAATCTTCCGGATGAGGCAGTCATTGACAGAATCCTTCAGTCGCTCCCAACTAGCTACAAGAGCTTCGTGATGAACTACAATATGCAAGGGATGGACAAGACCATTCCTGAGTTGTATTCAATGCTGAAATCTGCGGAGGTGGAGATCAAAAAGGAACATCAAGTGTTGATGGTGAATAAAACCACTAAGTTCAAGAAAGGCAAGGGTAAGAAGAACTTCAAGAAGGACGGCAAGGAGGTTGCCGCGCCTGGTAAATCAGTTGCCAGGAAGAAGTCAAAGAATGGACCCAAACCTGAAACTGAGTGCTTTTATTGCAAGGGAAATGGTCACTGGAAGCGAAATTGCCCCAAGTACTTAGCGGATAAGAAGGCCGGCAACACTAAAGGTATATGTGATATACATGTAATTGATGTGTACCTTACCAGTGCTCGTAGTAGCTCCTGGGTATTTGATACCGGTGTCGTTGCTCATATTTGTAACTCAAAACAGGAGCTGCGGAATAAACGGAGACTGGCGAAGGATGAGGTGACGATGCGCGTCGGGAATGGTTCCAGGGTCGATGTGATCGCCGTCAGCACGCTACCTCTACATTTACCTACGGGATTAGTTTTAAACCTTAATAATTGTTATTTAGCGCCAAGTTTGAGCATGAACATTGTATCTGGATCTCGTTTAATGCAAGATGGCTACTCATTTAAATAATGGTTGTATCCGAGAATAATGGTTGTTCTATTTATATGAGTGATATGTTTTATGGTCATGCTCCGATGGTCAATGGTTTATTCTTAATGAATCTCGTGCGTGATAATACACATATTCATAGTGTGAATACCAAAAGGTGTAAAGTTGATAACGATAGTCCCATATACTTGTGGCACTGCCGCCTTGGTCACATTGGTGTCAAGCGCATGAAGAAGCTCCATGCTGATGGACTTTTAGAGTCTCTCGATTACGAATCATTTGACACATGCGAACCATGCCTCATGGGCAAAATGACCAAGACTCCATTCTCAGGGACAATGGAGCGAGCAACCAACTTGTTGGAAATCATACATACAGATGTGTGTGGTCCAATGAGCGTTGAGGCTCGCGGAGGCTATCGTTATGTTCTCACTCTCACTGATGATTTGAGTAGATATGGCTATGTCTACTTAATGAAACACAAGTCTGAGACCTTTGAAAAGTTCAAGGAGTTTCAGAGTGAGGTTGAGAATCAACGTGACAGAAAAATAAAGTTCTTACGATCAGATCGTGGGGGAGAATATTTAAGTCACGAATTTGGCACACACTTAAGAAAATGTGGAATCATTTCACAACTCACGCCGCCTGGAACACCTCAGCGTAACGGTGTGTCCGAACGTCGTAATCGCACTCTATTGGATATGGTGCGATCTATGATGTCTCTTACCGATCTACCGCTCTCATTTTGGGGCTATGCTTTAGAGACTGCCGCATTCACTTTAAATAGGGCTCCATCAAAATCCGTTGAGACGACACCGTATGAATTATGGTTTGGAAAGAAACCTAAGCTTTCGTTCCTGAAAGTTTGGGGTTGCGATGCTTATGTCAAGAAACTCAACCTGAAAAGCTCGAACCCAAATCAGAAAAATGCGTCTTCATAGGATATCCCAAAGAAACAGTTGGGTATACCTTCTACCTCAGATCCGAAGGCAAGATCTTTGTTGCCAAGAACGGGTCCTTTCTAGAGAAAGAGTTTCTCGCGAAAGAAGTAAGTGGGAGGAAAGTAGAGCTTGATGAAGTACTACCTCTTGAAAATCAGAGTAGCGCAGCTCAGGAAAATGTTCCTGTGGTGCCTGCACCGATTAGAGAGGAGGTTAATGATGATGATCAAGATACTTCTGATCAAGCTCCTACTGAACTTCGTAGGTCCACAAGGACACGTTCCGCACCAGAGTGGTACGGCAACCCTGTCCTGGAAATCATGTTGTTGGACAACGGTGAACCTTCGAACTATGAAGAAGCGATGGCGGGCCCAGATTCCGATAAATGGCTAGAAGCCATGAAATCCGAGATAGAATCCATGTATGAAAACAAAGTATGGACTTTGAATGACTTGCCCGATGATCGGCGAGCCATAGAAAATAAATGGATCTTTAAGAAGAAGACAGATGCGGATGGTAATGTAACCATCTATAAGGCTCGACTTGTCGCTAAGGGTTATCGACAAGTTCAAGGGGTTGACTACGATGAGACTTTCTCACCCGTAGCGAAGCTGAAGTCCGTCCGAATCATGTTAGCAATTGCCGCATTCTATGATTATGAGATATGGCAAATGGACGTCAAAACGGCATTCCTTAACGGCTTTCTTAAGGAAGAATTGTATATGATGCAGTCGGAAGGTTTTGTCGATCCTAAGAATGCTAACAAAGTATGCAAGCTCCAACGCTCTATCTATGGGCTGGTGCAAGCATCTCGGAGTTGGAACATTCGCTTTGATGAGATGATCAAAACGTTTGGGTTTATGTAGACTCATGGAGAAGCCTGCATTTACAAGAAAGTGAGTGGGAGCTACGTAGCATTTCTCATATTATATGTGGATGACATACTATTGATGGGAAATGATATAGAATTCTTGGAAAGCATAAAGTCCTATTTGAACAAGTGTTTTTCAATGAAGGACCTTGGAGAAGCTGCTTATATATTAGGCATCAAGATCTATAGAGATAGATCGAGACGCCTCATCGGTCTTTCACAAAGTACGTACCTTGACAAGATTTTGAAGAAGTTCAAAATGGATCAGTCCAAGAAGGGGTTCTTTCCTGTATTGCAAGGTGTGCAATTGAGCACGGCTCAATGCCCGACCACGGCAAAAGATATAGAAGAGATGAGTGTCATCCCCTATGCCTTAGCCATAGGGTCTATTATGTATGCCATGGTGTGTACCAGACCCGATGTAAACCTTGCCGTAAGTTTGGTAGGAAGGTACCAAAGTAATCCCGGCAAGGAACACTAGACAGTGGTCAAAAACATCATAAAGTACCTGAAAAGGACTAAGGATATGTTTCTCGTTTATGGAGGTGCCGAAGAGCTTGTCGTAAAGGGTTACGTCGACTCCAGCTTCGACACAGATCTGGATGACTCCAAGTCACAAACCGGATACGTGTATATTTTGAATGGAGGGGCAGTAAGCTGGTGCAGTTGCAAGCAAAGCGTCGTGGCGGGATCTACATGTGAAGCAGAGTATATGGCAGCCTCAGAGGCAGCACAAGAAGCAGTCTAGGTGAAGGAGTTCATTACCGACCTAGGAGTCATACCCAATGCGTCGGACCCGATGACTCTCTTCTGTGACAACACTGGAGCAACTGCCCTTGCGAAGGAGCCCAGGTTTCACAGGAAGACCAGGCATATCAAGCGTCGCTTCAACTCCATTCGTGAAAGTGTTCATAATGGAGACATAGAGATTTGTAAAGTACATACGGACCTGAATGTGGCAGATCCGTTGACTAAACCTCTCCCTAGAGCAAAACATGATCAACACCAAAATTCCATGGGTGTGCGATTCATCACAATGTAACTAGACTATTGTCTCTAGTGCAAGTGGGAGACTGTTGGAAATATGCCCTAGAGGCAATAATAAAAGGATTATTATATTTCCTTGTTCATGATAATCGTCTATTGTTCATGCTATAATTGTATTGTCCGGAAATCATAATACATGTGTGAATACATAGACCACAATATGTCCCTAGTAAGCCTCTAGTTGACTAGCTCGTTGATCAATAGATAGTCATGGTTTCCTGACTATGGACATGGGGATGTCATTGATAACGGGATCACATCATTAGGAGAATGATGTCATGGACAAAACCCAAACTTAAGCATAGCACAAAAGATCGTATAGTTCGTTTGCTAGAGCTTTTCTGAATGTCAAGTATCATTCCTTAGACCATGATATTATGCAACTCCCGGATGCCGTAGGAGTGCTTTGGGTGTATCAAACGTCACAACGTAACTGGGTGACTATAAAGGTGCACTACAGGTATCTCTGAAAGTGTTTGTTGGGTTGGCATGAATCGAGACTGGGATTTGTCACTCCGTATGACGGAGAGGTATCTCTGGGCCCACTCGGTAAGTCGTCATCATAATGAGCTCAATGTGATCAAGGTGTTGTTCACGGGATGATGTGTTACGGGAACGAGTAAAGAGACTTGCTGGTAACGAGATTGAACAAGGTATCGGTATACCGACGATCGAATCTCGGGCAAGTATCGTACCGATAGACGAAGGGAATTGAGTACGGGATTGATTAAGTCCTCGACATCGTGGTTCATCCGATGAGATCATCGAGGAGCATGTGGGAGCCAACATGGGTATCCAGATCCCGCTGTTGGTTATTGACCGGAGATCGTCTCGGTCATGTCTGCATGTCTCCCGAACCCGTAGGGTCTACACACTTAAGGTTCGGTGATGCTAGGGTTGTAAAGATATTAGTATGCAGAAAACCGAAGGTTGTTCGGAGTCCCGGATGAGATCCCGGACGTCACGAGAGGTTCCGGAATGGTCTGGAGGTAAAGAATTATTTATAGGAAGTGTCGTTTCGGCCATCGGGAAGGATTCAGGGGTCACCGGTATTGTACCGGGACAACCGGAAGGGTCCCGGGGGTCCACCGGGTGGGGCCACCCATCCCGGAGGGCCCCGTGGGCTGAGGTGGGGAGGGAACCAGCCCATAGTGGGCTGGTGCGCCCCCCCATGGGCCTTCCCCCTGCGCCTAGGGTTGGAAACCCTAGGGCAGGGGGCGCCCCACTTTGCCTTGGGGGCAAGGCTCCCCCCTGGACGCCCCCCCCCCTTGGAGATGGATCTCCAGGACCGGCGCCCCCCCTAGGGGGCCTATATAAAGGGGGAGGGGGCAGCGCACCCTTGCATCTTGGCGCCCCTCTCTCCCCTGGTACACCTCTCCCTCTCGCGCAGACGCTTGGCGAAGCCCTGCTGGAATTCTGCTGCATCCACCACCACGCCGTCGTGCTGCTGGATCTTCATCAACCTCTCTGTCCCCCTTGCTGGATCAAGAAGGAGGAGACGTCATCCCGACCATACGTGTGTTGAACACGGAGGTGCCGTCCGTTCGGCGCTGGTCATCGATGATTTGGATCACGACGAGTACGACTCCATCATCCACGTTCTTCTTGAACGCTTCCGTTGCGATCTACAAGTGGTATGTAGATGCTCTTCTATCCCCTCGTTGCTAGAATACTCCATGGATAGATCTTGGTGATGCGTAGGAAAATTTTAATTTCTGCTACGATCCCCAACACAAGCCCTCCTCCTTTGGATCTCCCTGAAAGCATCCATTTGCTCCGCCTTGAAACGCCGGCGCTCCTCCTCCATTGAGTCCTTATTCATCATGCCGTCCACGGTTGCGATCAAGGCGTTGGTGGCCGCATCTCGCTTGTCCTCCTTCTTGGAGTTGGTCTTCCCCCGCGGTCGTGCCGGCTCGCCCTCCCCAACATCCTCCACGGCGCCCTTCACCCCACGTGCCTTGAGCGCGGCATATTGTGCCTTGAATTTCTCTTCGTCCTTGATGACCCGATAGCAATGGGAGAGGTTGAAGCACTTGCCATTGTGTTGAACCTTGAATGCCTCCAAAGCTTGAAATGCCTACAAAATGTTTCCATGCAAGTATATGGGCAAGTGATAGCAAATGAAGACGTAAAAGAATGATCTTGATGGCACAAAAGAGGCCGACTTGCTTGCTATCATACCATGTCTTGCACGCCGATGCCGCTCACAGGGCGGGCCTTGACGCTCTCAAGGGTGGCACAAAATTTGTTGCACTCTTGTTGGATCACCCTCCACCGCTTGGAAATGGAGACCCACCCGCGCGTGCTCACAAATTGGTAGGGTGGAAACTTCTTGCGCTCATGAAACTCGCGGTGCACACGAGTCCAAAAGGTTGAATGCTTTTGCTCGGCGCCCGTCTTTGGGTCTTGTCCAATGTCTCGCCAACACTCGCAAAGAAGCTTGTCCTCGGCAGTTATGCACGCCTTTCCCGGAGGGGGCAACGGCGTCGGACGAGGCGAGGGAGGCGAGGCCGGCGGTGGCGTCGAGGTCAAGGTCGAGGTCGGTAACGTCCTCCATAGCTGGTTGGGGGGCGCGGGGCGCGCTGGCGGGAGCGTTTTTGGGGAAAATGGGGGGAAATGGTTGTGGCTGCCACCGACAGGTGGGCCCGGGGAAAGGAGTAGGCACGCGCGCGTCCGTCTCGTGTCCGCGCCGACGCAAATCCGGCTAAAAAATGGGCCTGGAATGGGTCGCCCGCGGACGAAAAACGGACGCGCGTCCGTTTGGGTCGGCGCATTGGGCCGCCACTTTTGTCCGCCCCGACCCAAACGGATGAGGACGGACGAAATGGGTCGCCCCATTCAGGGACGAATTCAAGGAGGGACCGGGGGGGGGGGGCGAGACCCCCCCCCCCACACAACGATCGTGCCGCACCTTAATAGCGATCAGTTGGTCGCTAATTTGTTGGTTACGCAAGTGTACGTGGCTTGCTTCGCCCCCCCTGTGATTTGTGCTTCCCATAGCCAGCGAGGGCCCATGTAATGGCGATCAGTTGATTGCAGCCTAAAGGCCCAAATCCCAGAAAAATAAAAAGGAAACGTAGCCCACCATGAAAGCGAAGGGGCCAGGCTACGAAGCAGTACCCAGTCCACTGTTCAGGTCTCCTCTCCTCCGATTCCAACCTGCTAAAAAGAACTGCTCCAGCGATCGCGGCGGCGGCGGCCGCCGGCCGCCTGCTAGATCTTCTGTTCTATCCATCGGGAAGGGAAGGCGACAGGAAAGTGTCATTGTGTCGATCCAGCAGCTCATTCTGTGCGGCCGGCCTCATGGATGGATAAGCTACCCTAACGAGGAAACAAGGTTTAGTTTTTATTTCCAGCATTAGATTTGGTTGTGTGTTTCAAACCATAAAAGGAGCGATTCTAGAACTAGAGATATTAACAGCTTGCTCACATGATTTGACCCTGAATTCCCAATATCGCGGCCGCTTGTGGCGATCAGCCACATTGAACGTTGTATCTTTTCTCCACCCAAACTCAAGCAAGCAGTAATGCTGTGATTGCGGCCGCTCATCTCAGTTGACGGCATTAGATCATTTCTCTACGTATAACCATAGTATTAATCAGACTGGTATTAATATATACTTTTTGACATCAACGTATTATTGATCTGGCCTGATACGGTGATCCCTAATGCCTTAGTTAGTAGCAATTCTGAAGTTGCAGTAACATGTGTTCTCGGTGATAGATATAGATCTAATCTAATATACTTATCTTTTATCTCTGTTTAGCTGTACTTCTCTACACAAAAAATATATAGAAAGAAAATAACATATTGCTACTTTCAAGCCCTCTGCTTCTAGTTCAAACTCTTTGTACTGAAAATCCAAATTCAACTTGCTAATCTTATGATCATATAGGTAATCATAGAGCTAATTTACATTGACAGTTGCAAAACATGTGCTAATTTTTTTATACATTAATTAATACTTGTGCAACTATTGCAAAGTATACATTGACATTTTAAGTGAGACTTGATATACATATTATTATGCGTGTGATAGTAATCTCTTTTTGGGGTAAAAAAGACAGTTATCTCTTTCGCCCCTTTTATGTTCAAATCCTGGCTCCGTCCCTGGCCCCATTGGAGTTGCTCTTATAAAGTGTACGCCGAAGCCCAGAGTTTCTCCTTATCTCCGCATTTTCTACTGTGCTTGTAAAAATAAAATCACTGGCGAGCCAAACACAAGCTTCGTGCAAAGTAGAAAGAGAAGGTAAACACACAGAGCTAACGAGACGAACTGACGTCCAACATGACATGTTTCCACGAGCCCACCATGCTCACATGGGTACCACACCAGAAAGTAGCAGCAGATCCGTGGGTTGTTGGCCACTTCATGATACGATGCCCACATGGGTACCACTTGAGATGACAACATTAAAGAGATGGTCTCACATCCGCAAAAAAAAAAGGAGATGGTCTCACGTTTGCATTGATAAGCATCAACGTAAGAGGAAAGAAATATAATCAATTCTTTTCAAGAAGAGATAGTGGCCTTGTGTAGATGTACTTTTTTATATATATTGGTCTTGTATTGGAAACCAGGGGAGACGGGGCCCCGTAACATGTGATATTATGCACTACAAAGTTAGTACTCCCTCCGATCCTTTTTACCTTGCGCATAACTCAAATCACGCATACCAAGGAGCAGTACTTATCATTGATTTTGGACGAAATTACCCCTGCGTTGGATGGATCGTAACAACCGGGGCAGCTCAGACGCGATAATTACGCGAGCCAGTTATTGGCCACTCCTCCTCGTCCCCCCCCCCCTCCCGAGTAGTATTTCTCTGCATGGCTGTAATTGGTGCATGCCCTGCATGCCTGCCAGAAGTTAATGCATGCCGGCTAGTGTTGCACGCCCAGCGGAGGAATAGGGACAGACAGGGAAGAAATCGCTTAGCATCCGGATCGCGCAGACTATTACGAAAAAAATAAGAAAAATTTATGCGCAGACTAAAAGGAATCGGAGGGAGTATCATATACTAGTATTGGGCAACCCTACACCGCGACCATGACACACTGAGATAGACCAGCGTTATGTTTGGAATCGTGGGAACGAGCCTCTCAAGATGCCCTCAAAAGACAGCAATTGAAAGAGGCATTTAATTCTACATGCATGATCATGGAAGGTTTAAAATATGCAAATAGGAAGGGGAGCCTAGAATTTAGTATGACGCTAGCCATAGCGGGAATAATTTAGAGGGTGCTTGGATCCAAGGGACTATTTTTAGTCTGACTAAAAATAGTCTCTTTTAGAGACTAAAGTTCCAAGCACCCCTGACTAAAGAGAGACTAGGACTAGTCTTCAGGCTAAAAACTTTTAGTCATGGGAAACCTACTAAAATGTGTATTAGCCCTCTCTCTCCTCATTTAATTTCTCTACTTTAACACATGCGAGTTCCGGATTGGATGGTTTGGAGGATAATAAATGCTCAATAACTTGATTTTAGTCTCTTTAGTATTTGGATCCAAGCATGGGTGAGGCTAGCAAGTTTTAGTCCCACTACTTTTAGTCATGGGACTAAAACGTATCCAAGCACCCTCTTACCTGTAACTTAACACATACCAAGAAAAACTTGCTATGTGCAAATACTTATTGCAACATAATATGTTACCGTAACATAGTATTTTCAAAGGCAAAACTAGTCCACAAGCTAATAAATGAAATAATCTATAGCACTACTATTATGATGCTTTTCATATGGAAATGTTAACTTACACTAGTGCCATATGTATGACACTAATATAAGTTACTCTCACTGTATATGACCAGCGTGACAAATATTATAGCCAACTGATAGCAATATAAAACTACCATGTCATCTATAACTATTATCAATATTCACTTGTATAGTAACGCGTACTATAAAATTGGTTATTATATTAGTACCTTTATCTATCTTCTCTCATTCTCTTTCTTCGTATTTATTAATTGTATTTGCATAGAAGCACGTGTATAGGCAGACGACCGTATAGGGGAATAGTACAACTAGATGTTGGCTATATAAATATGGCATGTCATCAATAGTTAGCATTACTAATTACTCTTAAAATAAGTCTGAAAGGCTGGCTATAAGATTAATTTTTTTATTTTCTCTATATTTCTTTCTTCCATTAAATGTTTTTACTTAGTAACACGTGTAGAGGTTGGCTTTTGCATGAGAGCTAACGGTTTCACTTTTTCCTAGTCTCTCTCTTTCACATAGGCAAAGTGCGATGTAACTGGCTTATGTCACACTATTGTACTTGCTGTAAGAACCCACACCCCTCACTTTTCCATGTCCCTCTCCATTAAATAGCCAAAAATGCCACATAAGGGGGGTATAATCTTGCTGTTAGAACATCTCCAATAGTTTGTAGATTGTCTTGTTGGCAAAGATGTCCATATCATTAACCAACAAATTATCATACAACTACTTTAATCGGGTAAAAATATAATAAGGTGATGTAAGCGGGTTATAAATTTTTAAATATTATATTTCTTGCCGAGTTGAAAGACGGAGATGAGAAGAGCGAAGTGATGCGGCCGTAGATTAAGATCTAGCTTTAGCACAAACTCCAAAAAACTTTAAGAGAATGTGAGGGGAGATATGTGCTAACATAATCCTTCTTTGTAGTTAACTACTATATATTTTGGATATAGTAACATGGTAACCGGAAGTCCCCTTCTGCTCGCGAGCCCAAATGAGCTCGCGATGAACCGTAACACCGAAAAACATTGAAAAAAAGTTTAAAAAATTTCTGATCTTTTTGTGGGAAACTATGACAAATGTTTTATATGCTTGCAAAGCTTCATGATGAAATCACATCTGTGGAAGTCGCGGCAAAAGAAAAACATAATCAGTGCTCCAAAATGCTTTCGAAATTAGCATTTTCGGAGCATCAATTTTGTTTTTTTTGGAACGGCTTGCATGAATGTGATTACACAATGAAAATTTGCAAGCACTTAAAACATTTGTCAAAATTTGGCACAAAAAAATCATAATTATTTGAACTTTTTTTCAATGTTTTTCGGTGTTACGGTTCATCCAGGTATAAATATGTTTGGGACCAGTAACTTCGCGTCCGTGGTAACATACTATAACCAACAACCAACACTGGCTATAGAGCCATCTTTAAGAAACAAGCATTGGGAGTGTCATAATGAGTGGACCACGTTGGGCGACACGCACAGTTCACGACTGCTGACGCGTTTTAATCACACTGTAAGAGGTACTACTCATGTACGGAGTAGATGTACAGGAAAACCTTATTCAGTTAGTATTCATTCGTAGATTTTCTGTTCCTCTGTACGGTACAGTTCTCTGAATTGTCAGGTGGCAAATTATTCAGTTGATCTGTCAGACAGCCAACATTGTTCTTCTCTAAATAGGGACAGTGCACACATTATGATGACTTATACGGAATTTTTAAGGACTGGTCCAAAATTTGAAGGACGGATACGGAATTTACTCTGAAAGCTGGTACGATTAAATAAAAGGAGTGGTCCAAAATTTTAAGGACGGCACTAGGGAGCGAATATTTGCTAGTATAGAAAATGAACGAGAAGCACACACCCCATATATGTTAATCTAGCAGACGTCCCTGGTGGCGAAAAGTAGCAGCCTAGCATCCTGCTATGATCCCCCCCCCCCCCCCCCTATCGTGACACATATTCTCTCTGCATAAACGCTTGGGGTGATCTCCCGTGCATTTAATTTTCTTAATTGTTCTCAAAAGATTTTCTTTTTACCAATAGCGTTGCCTTCCCTATCCCTTGGATGTCAGGGCAACTCTACTCCCCAGGGGCTGGCATGATTTTACGTGATCATGAAGGTGATGTCATCTTCGCCGCGATACGGGTCCTTTTTAACCGTGGTGATTCCTTGGAAGCCGAGATGGCGGAGCTGGATGGAGGACTACAACTTGCTCTCCATGGACTAACCTGGCGCTGCTAGTTGAAACAGATTGTGGCGAGCCGTTAAAGATGGTGCAGTCGAAAGATAAAGACCGGTCGAGGTATGCGTACCGGGTTAATGAGATCAGAAGAGTTCTGGCTCAAGAAAGGAACATTAGTCTAGCTAAGATCAGCAGGCACGCAAATTTGGCGAGCCACACCCTAGCTTGCATGGGTCGCTCGCAACAGCGCACGGCATGCTGGCTCCGGAATTCCCCTACGGAGATAGCTAGCATTGTTGAATCTGAATGTAATCATCATAGTTGATCAATAAAAAGTTCCTTTCCCGCAAAAAAAAACTCTACTCCCCAGGCTTCATCGGCGAGCCCGTGGATTCGCCTCCCTTTTACCTGCTGCTTCGGCGGATGGTGGAGTAGAGCGGAATTCCGGTGCCTTCGCTCAGGTTAGTAGTTTAGGTTTGGGTTTTCAATCCTTGCAGGTTCGGCGCTCGCACGGATGGCGGCGCTTCTTTGTTGAATTAGTCTTCCAAACTCCGACCTTCCTTGAGTTCGTCTGTCCGGCAGCTGTCAATGGAGGTTCGACGTAAATCCTTGTCGTCTTCTTGGACTGGTGAGATTAGGATTTCTTGTTGTCTGGCAAGATTTGGTGTTAGATAGTTCACATATATTTAAAGATTCAACGGCGATAACTGCGGCTTCAGGGCATTGGTCCTTAGGGGTACGTGCATGAAGACTTCCTTGCTATCAGCAATATGGACAAGCTGGCTCGACTAGGGGAGCAACGACAGCTATGCAATGATGGCTCGTTCTGATGATCGTAGTGGTCGTTCCGTAGTCACGAAATTTTGCTTAATTTGTACTTTGGGTGTACTTTTACAATTGAGATGGATTCTTTTTGCAAAAAAGAATTAATTTTTTTCCAACATGCTATAAATTTTGAATCAAACATCAAAATTATGATTCAATTTTACCATTGGGTATCTCATGGTGGGCTTTTTAAAACTGTTGCCTTTTTTGCGAACATAAAACTGTAACCCGTTTTGGTACGTTTTGACAAATATTTATATGAAGTAATTTTATTTAAAATGAAGCTAGATTCTAATACCAACAGATGGACGCCATTTTTTTGTCTATCGGTTGCTCAACTCACTGGAGTATATCTTTGTCGATGGTGTTTGCATTGAGACTGGCCACAATGGGTAGTAACATAGACTAGTAACATGCACATGTTACTAGTCTATATTACTACCTCTGTAGTGGGAAGTAACATATGTGTGATAACATGTAACACTTTATTTATTAAGCTATAGACTCATTTTGCCTTGATATGTGTGATGTTACTCATACTACTAGTAAGGCTAGTCATAGTGGGAGTAACATAAGTAGTAACATAGATGCCACATAAGCAAAAAAGATGACGTGTCATGTAATTAAAGAGGAGAGAGACAAATAGAGTAACATAATATGTTACCATCACATAGCGGTTTCTAATACAAAATGAGTCTACAAAACTTTAAATGAAGATATGCATGTTACTACACCTATGACACTTCCCACTATGAAGGTGGTAACATAAACTAGTAACATATGTATGTTACTAGTCTAAGTTACTCCCCACTATGACTAGCCTAACTAGCTATGTTACCATTTTTTTCCATTTCTTCATTTATTGCTTGCCACATCATCTATTTTATCTAGATATGTGTGATGTTACTACATATGTTACTCCCACTGTGGGTAGTCTGAGATGGTCGCATTTAATCTGGAAGTAATTCTCTCGTTCCAGTACACATCAAATGGCTCGCTATATACACCCTGCCTCACATATTCCCTAGTTAATGCAAACTAACCGACACCAAACATGCATCAGAGCTGTGAATGGAGAAGATAGTTTGAGTACTAGGATATAAATTAAATTTATTAGTCTGTAGCGGTTCATACAGGTTGGCTGCAATGCAGTAGTAAATGCTATTCAATTCATTGAAGGAGGTTAATCACATGCAAGGTACTATATGCAAGAGTCCACATGCAAGGTAAATGCTATTCAATTCATTGAAGGAGGTTAGTTGTCTGTTAACTCATGTGTTCCCCAACAAGGGCATCTTCAATGCTAGCCCCTAAGGCTAGTCATAGTGAGAGCAACATATATATGTTAGACTAGTAACATACTCTCTCCGTCTAGGTGTGTAAGTCATCTTCCCAAAACTAAATAATCCCAAATACTTAGGCACGGTAAATTAATTCCCTCCTCGTTTCTTGTTTCGTGACATATCAACCAATAAGAGATGTGGGCCGTGTATGCTTTCAATGGCTTCAGACTTTCAAACATGACATGCAGTGGTTAATTCATTGCATGCAATGCTATTAACTAGAAAAAAAACATTAAGTTCTCTCGTTTTTCCCTCCGCCTTGGTCGCGATGCACAACCTAAAATGACTTATACACCTAGACTGAGGGAGTACATATGTTACTAGTCTATGTTACTACCTTCATAGTGGGAAGTGTCATAGGTGTAGTAACAGACATATCTTCATTTATTGTTTTGTAGACTCATTTTGCATTGAAAAACGCTATGTGATGGTAATATATTATGTTACTCTCTTTGCCTCTCACCTCTTTAATTACATGACACATCATCTTTTTTGCTTATGTGGCATGCATGTTCCTACTTGTGTTACTCCCACTATGACTAGCCTAAGGCCTCTTACAATGCATAGTGCTAAAGTGGGGTGTTAAATGCATTAAAAAGCTTAGCAACTACTCTCCCCGATGCATTGGTGTTTAACTTTTGTAGCTAAGCCTGCCTCATTTAATGTTATAACACCAAAACACCTTCATATATTGGTTGATAGTCATTTTGTATAGGTCCACGCGCTTAGCATCATTTTCTCTTGGGGTCACTATAATGCTCTCTCTCCTCTTTAATTGCTCTGCCACATCACGTTTTTGCCTATGTGACACCCTTAGCACCGCCGGTACACCTTGGAGCGCTAGGAAGGGACTGAATGATGCCACGAAAGATTTTTTATGTCCGGACATGGTACACGGATATGATTCGGGAGGGAGCCATACATTCAGAAAACAATAATTTAAGAAATATACTCCATGAGTGCGATTCCTAGGCAAACTATTGAGAGAGATATGAAGAGCGGAGCATTGGGCAGCTCCAATGCAATTCCCTTATTCTCGTAACATGTTTCAACTTAGAAAAGCAAGTTTCACGTATATAGATGCAGGTTAATACTATATCAAAAACTAGTTTATAACCACGGGTACATCTAATATGTCATTGGAAACTTCACATACAATTTGTGATATTTTCTATACATTAGTTCCTATTTCTATAAATTTATAATATTTTTAATAAACATTTCATAATAATTATTTTTTATTCTCTACAAATTTGTGATAATTTTATTAGGACATTTACATATGTGCTCCTAACTCGAACCTATTACTCAGATTTCCCCTTAATTTTGTAGCATGCTTAAATTTGCCGCTCAGTTGTACTTATAAAATTGCCCTTCCATGCGGTTTCCGTCCACTCAAGCGTCTTCGACCGCTTTCTTAATGTTTCTTGGAAATATTTGCCCCTATATGCACAGGCCACTTACAAGCGGGACTGACCTAGGAAAAAAAAAACTGTCTCTCACCCCCTCACTCTCACTTACAAGTGGACCCCAACCAACATAAAAGAATAAATTAAAAAAAACTTTCTCCCTCTCTCTCCTTGACATGTGGACCATGGGGCCCACTAACAGGGCCAACACCGGTTCGCACGTGGTCATGGCACGACTTGGCGGCTCGATAGGTGGCCGTCGCTGGCAAGGGGCAACGCTCCTGCTCGTGAGGACCACAGTGGCAGGCTCGGGTTGTCTGGCAGAGGGGGTGGAGCCGCCGTCTGCAACTATCATCCTTGCTAACGTCGGAGCTGTCGGCTGAGAGCGCCTAGCTTGTGCCAACGATGCCTACGCTAGCCACCACGGCCTGAGTCCAGATTGAGCAGGATGAGCATGTCCACGAGCTCAGTCGAGCGCCTCTCCTATGCCCTGCGCAGTGAATCGAGCCTGGGGCCCCTCGTAGACGACGCCTGGGACCATGAACTCCTCCGCGACCGTCAGTCTTCCCCTCCTAAATTCGGTCGCCCCGAGCCACCGTTGACCTACCCGACCTCTGTGTCGTCGCCGCGAAAAGCTCGCACACCTACTCCCGTCTTCTCCTTTTCGATTCCGTGCCCGTAGCCCCCTGCCCGAAGCCGGCTGCCATGACCGACCACGGCTGGCTCGGTGATGCGCGCCCCACTCCTGCCGCACTCAGCGTGCTTGGCGTGTCGTGTAGATGGGGGTTTAGAATTTCACCACCCAACTTATTTATCTCAAGAATAATATCAACAATAATAACTCATGATTACCTACATCCAACTGGTTATATGTAGCTGGATCATTCCCCACCGCATGATTATTGCCAAGTGGAGAATAATTGAAATTGAAATAAGGATGAACATTATTGACTCTTGCATAATAATAATAATTTAAAATTGAAAGATAGGTAGTTCTTAGAGGGAATCAAAGATTGTCATGCCCCTTTTTTATTTGGATGTGCAAGCTCTTAATGCAAAGGAACTTCACTTTATATTGCCCCTTTTGATAGCAACATTTATTATGCGGAAATGCTTCAAATGCTTCTACGCAATCATCATAAAAAACAAATGGAACAACTTTTTTGACCAAGAAAATTTCATATACCTTTGATATATTTTGGACACGGCATTTTCTCGATAGCATTGACTTTAGCTTTATCTACCTCAATGCCTCTTTAAGAAATCTTATGACCAAGGACTATACCTTCGTTTACCATGACATGAAGTGACACTTCTCCTAATTCAAGACAAAATTATTCACATGTCTGCAAAAATCTATCAAGATTGCTCAAACAGACATCCAAAGAAGTTTCATAAACGGAAAAGTCATCCATGAAGACCTCAACGCTCTTTTCATAGAAATAAAAAAATATAGCAGTCATGCATCGTTGAAAGGTAGCAGGTGCATTGCATAAACCAAACGAAATTCATCTAAAAGCATAGGTTCCAAAAGGAAAAGGAAAATTAGTTTTCTCTTGATCTTCAAGTGACACAAGTATTTGAGAAAAATAAGAATAACCAAGTAGGAAGCATAAGTGTGTAGGCTTAGAGAATATTTCTAACATTCGAGCAATAAAAGACAAAGGCTAATGATCTTTTCTAGTAGCATTATTCAATTTTCTAAAATCAATAACACGTTGTCATTATGGTGTTATTATCATCATGATGTCTTGTATGTATGTAACATGCTTAATGCTTCGCTGAGAAGGCTATATGTATCATGTGGTCTTGTATGTATGTAACATGTTTAATGCTTTGCTGAGAAGGCTATATGTATTAATGATGTCACCTGAGTTGTTGTACTCTAATTTGTACATCTGTTTGAATTGAATGTAATGTGCATGATCGCTTACGTAATGTGTATTGCCTGATGTGTATTGTCAATTTTCAGGGTAATTTGTATTACCTAATTGTCATGTTTGCGTGCTGGTAGCTGGAAAGTAGTTGTGGCGGGTGCTACATAAAGCCAATCACAACTTGTAAAACAATACAGTGGCAGGCCTTATCAGGCGCCCGCCACTGCTTATGGGATACCATTGGTGGGTGGACGCCCTTCACTAATGACCTATTAGTAGTGGCATAAGGTCAGTGACGGGCACCTTGAGAGGCTTGCCCGCCACTACTGGTCTTTTCCCACCTGCCACTGCTAGGCATTCCTGCAGTATTCATAGTGGGAGTAAGTTCAAGACTAACATACTCCCTCCGTCCGGTGAAGAGTGTATATCTGAAAAGTTTAGGACAAATTATGGAGTTGAGTAAAGAATGCATTGGAAATGTGCAAGCTACCATCTCTCTCCTCTTTAATTACCCAACCCCAATGAGCTAAGTGCATGTAGAAATTAAGAAAACCATGTGTAGATTGCTATTGGTTTTGATTACCGTGTGATGAGAGAGAAGTATTTTTCCTACTTTAAAGTGCATTGGGAAGATAGAAGTATACTCTTTTGTGGACAAATTTTGAAGCTAGATGCACACTCTTCACCGGACTGAGGGAGTAAGCTCCAACAGGGAGTTTATGAGGAGAGAGGTAAATTGATTAACTTAGCTAATTACTACTGTAACATCACATATCCCAATACAATATAAGTACCTAATAAATGAAGAATTGCATTACACTACACTTATGTTACCATCCAACATAGCCTATAATAATATGTATGTTACTCTTGAAGTTACTCTACAATGGCTAATCTAATGTACGCGCAAACGAGCCTCGCCCAATTCACAAGTGTCGAGTGTATACGGAGAAATAAAAGCGCAAGCGCGGGAATCAAACTCCAGCCCTCATGTTGGGTACTAGTGACCCTAGCGAGCTGAGCTAGCGGCTGAGGATGCCTAAAATGCAACGTTAAATATAAAGTACTAACAACAGTGGCATGTCAGTTTTTTATTTTATTGCTTCAACATCTCCTAGCAAACATGTGTACAATTTTCTTAAAAAATGCAAACGTTGTTTGAAAATCACAAAAAAAAAAGAAATTCAAAGATCAACAAATTTTTTAAACTTGAACCAATATTGAAAAACATTTGAAAATGATTTTTCAAATTATTGAAGAAATTTTGAATTCTGAACAAATTTTTTGAACTGTGGATTTTTTTAAAAGTGAATTTAAAATAAACACATACGATTTTCTTAGTATACAATGAACATTATTCAAACATACACTCAACATTTTTCGAAAATATATGGTGATTTTTTTTCAGATGCACGTGGAATAAATTTTCTATGCATAGGAAAATTTCTTTTATACACAGTGAACATTTTTCCAATGTGCAGTGAACATTTTTTCTTCAATATATTGAACTTTTTATGAAACGTCAACAATTTTTTAATACATGAACACAATACGCAATTCTGAACATTTTTTGGATTTTCAAACTTTTTTGAAAGTGATTTTTTTTAAACACAATACACGAGATGTGCTGCCTGTCCGAGAGGGGGCAGCTGCTCCGGTAGCTTTTTTGGACCCCTGTGGTTAATTGGGCTCGTATTGGGTTGTTTTGCCAATTTTTCGTGCTCAACAGTCAACCCCGACCCCCTTCAGTTGCGAGAGTTCGTCAGGATGGCGCTCCTATGCCCCCTCTCTCGTGTGGCGACGCCCGCCACCTGCTTCCCTCCGGCGGCGTCCCCGCCTCGTGCGGATTCCTCCTCCCCCTCTCCTCCGCGGTCTCCTCTGGGCTCCTCCTCGGCGGCGCGTCTCGCTCCCTCCTCCTCCCCGGCTTCCCCGCCTCGCTCCGTCCTCCTCGCTCCACCCCGGGCTAACAGATTTTGGGCGCTTGATTCGGATGGATCTGGGTCGGACTCTGAGGCGCTCCCCTCCCTCCTTGTCCGGTCCCTGTGGGCGGCTTCTCCGTGGCTCCGGCGTCGGGTTGTCGGCGTAAATTCGCTCCTGGTGGGCGGGGTCGCCCCGTCAGGCCCGTGGTGGAGGTGGATGGCTGGCGCCGCGTTTCCCGTGGGCGCCGTCGTGCTTCGGCCTGGTCTCCGGCTCGGGCGTCGCTGTTCTCTGGTGGGGACGGGGGGGGGGGGGGGGGCGGTGTCATCGTCCTCCTCTCCGGTGGTTTCCCTCGCCTGCTCGTCCTCGGGCGCGGCCCCCGCATCCCCGTCGGCGCCGGCGCCGGCGCCTGCCCTAGATCTGGGGCTGGGGCTGGCGTTGGTGCCTTCGTCTGGGCCGCGGGCCCTTGTGGCTCGTGATGGGCCTGGTGGGCCTGGGTCGGCCCCTGCTCTGGCTTCTGTTTCTGCTTTCCCCCCTCCCTTCTCTGGCCTCTGGGCCGCGGTTGGCCCAGGCCCAGCCCCCCTTGGTGCCTTATGTCGATCCAGGCCTGGCTCGGACCGGGTATATATGGGTTTGGAAGGGAGCGGTTCCCCCATTTCTAGGGTTTCCTGCCTCCTCCTCCGATCTGCGTCGGCGCCGTCTTCCCATTCGCTGCTTCGTCAGATCTGCTCCTCCTCCTCCCCTCTCACTTTTGTTCGCGGCGGTGGTCGCGATGGACCGTTCGCGTGGGTCTTCCAGCGAGGCTGTCTCCGACCAGAAGCGGGGGCGCGATGGCTCCGGTGAGGCGGCAACCGATCTGGAGTATGAAGCCGCGCTTCGTGCTAAGCTCCAGGCTTCGCTCGCTCCGGAGGCGGGGTCGGCGGCGGCCGGTGCGTCTCCGCGTGCCTCTGGATCTGGCCCAACGGATCCTTCGCTCCCCTCGCATGGAGCTCCTCCGGCTGCTGTCGACCCGTGGGAGTTGGCGGCGGCGGGTAGTTGGGCGGGCTCGTCGGGGCCGGTCCCGACGCCTCCTCCGCAGGGTGCTGCTGAAGGAAATATGCTCTAGAGGCAATAATAAAGTTATTATTTATTTCCTTATTTCATGATAAATGTTTATTATTCATGCTAGAATTGTATTAACCGGAAACATAATACATGTGTGAATACATAGACAAACAGAGTGTCACTAGTATGCCTCTACTTGACTAGCTTGTTGATCAAAGACGGTTAAGTTTCCTAGCCATAGACATGAGTTGTCATTTGATTAACGAGATCACATCATTAGGAGAATGATGTGATTGACATGACCCATTCTGTTAGCTTAGCACTCGATCGTTTAAGTATGTTGCTATTGCTTTCTTCATGACTTATACATGTTCCTATGACTATGAGATTATGCAACTCCCGTTTACCGGAGGAACACTTTGTGTGCTACCAAACGTCACAACATAACTGGGTGATTATAAAGGTGCTCTACAGGTGTCTCCAAAGGTACTTGTTGGGTTGGCGTATTTCGAGATTAGGATTTGTCACTCCGAATGTCGGAGAGGTATCTCTGGGCCCTCTCGGTAATGCACATCACTTAAGCCTTGCAAGCAATGCAACTAATGAGTTAGTTGCGAGATGATGTATTACGGAACGAGTAAAGAGACTTGCCGGTAACGAGATTGAACTAGGTATTGGATACCGACGATCGAATCTTGGGCAAGTAACATACCGATGACAAAGGGAACACCGTATGTTGTTATGCGGTCTGACCGATAAAGATCTTCGTAGAATATGTAGGAGCCAATATGAGCATCCAGGTTCCGCTATTGGTTATTGACCGGAGATGTGTCTCGGTCATGTCTACATTGTTCTCGAACCCGTAGGGTCCGCACGCTTAAGGTTTCGATGACAGTTATATTATGAGTTTATGAGTTTTGATGTACCGAAGGAGTTCGGAGTCCCGGATGAGATCGGAGACATGACGAGGAGTCTCGAAATGGTCGAGACGTAAAGATCGATATATTGGATGACTATATTTGGACATCGGAAAGGTTCCGAGTGGTTCGGGTATTTTTCAGAGTACCGAGGAGTTAGGGAATACGGGGGAAGAAGTATTGGGCCTTATTGGGCCATACGGGAAAGAGAGAGGGGCTGCCTAGGGCAGGCCGCGCGCCCCCCAAGGCCTAGTCCGAATTGGACTAGGGGGAGGGGCTGCGCCCCCTCCTTCCTTCCCTTCTCCCTTCCCCTTCCTTGTCTCCTACTCCTAATACTTGGAAGGACTCCTAGTTGGACTAGGAAAAGGGGAATCCTACTCCCGGTGGGAGTAGGACTCCCCTAGGGCGCGCCATAGAGAGGGCCAGCCCTCCCCTACTCCCGGCAGGGGGCACCCCATAGACACACAAGTTGATCTTCGTGATCGTTCCTTAGCCGTGTGCGGTGCCCCCTCCACGATATTACACCTCGGTCATATTGTAGCGGTGCTTAGGCGAAGCCCTACGACGGTTGAACATCAAGATCGTCACCACGCCGTCGTGCTGACGGAACTCTTCCCCGAAGCTTTGCTGGATCGGAGCCCGGGGAGCGTCATCGAGCTGAACGTGTGCAGAACTCGGAGGTGCCGTCCGTTCAGTGCTTGGATCGGTCGGATCGGGAAGACGTACGACTACTTCCTCTGCGTTATGTCAACGCTTCCACTTCGGTCTACGAGGGTACGCAGACAACACTCTCCCCTCTCGTTGCTATGCATCACCATGATCTTGCGTGTGCATAGGAATTTTTTTGAAATTACTATGTTCCCCAACAGCTGCTCCCCTGGGTGGCGGGCCGTTGCGGGCTCCGGCGGTGGCTGGTGGGGGTTCGTCCCGCTTCGTCCCTCGTGGTGCATCGGGGGCTCTGGTCCGCCGCCCTGTCGGCTCTGCTGCTGGGCGGGGCGTCGGATCTGGGCCTGGTGCGTCTGGCGATGGTATTCTTCCTCCTCCTCCTCGCGGTCCTGGTCGCACCCCTCCTCAATCTCTGTTCGCCAACCCCACTCTTACCTGCTTCGCGTGTCACCGTCCTGGCCACTTCCAGTCCCGGTGCCAAACCCCTCCCCCTTCTACCTCATCTGCAGGGAAGATGGCGACCTCACGGTGGACTGTCAGAACCGTTCCAAACCTCCTGCCTTCATTCACTATGGTCTTGGCCTTCCTGGGTGCTCTTTTTTCGCCTTAGACAGGGAGGTCCCTGCTGCAGCTCCTATACCTGCGCTATCCAACATTGGCATCATCTCTGTCTAGTCTAAACGCATTACGTCCCAGGTTCTTCTTGATGAGCTTCGGCTGTGGGATGAGGGAGGGTAGGATTGGCAAATCCGTCAGCTTTTAGATTTTGAGTTTGTTGCGACCTTCCCTTCCAAAGAAAGTCGCTGCATGATTTCCTCATGTACTAGCTTCACACTTCCTCTAAATTAACTGGTTGTATCAGTCAAGGCTGCTTCTAATGGTTCCAAGGCTATCTCTTGTTGGGGAACGTAGCAGAAATTCAAAAAATTTCCTACGTGTCACCAAGATCTATCTATGGAGAGACCAGCAACGAGGGGAAGGAGAGTGCATCTACATACCCTTGTAGATCGCTAAGCGGAAGCGTTCAAGTGAACGGGGTTGATGGAGTCGTACTCGTCGTGATTCAAATCACCGATGACCAAGTGCCGAACGGACGGCACCTCCGCGTTCAACACACGTACAACCCGGTGACGTCTCCCAAGCCTTGATCCAGCAAGGAGAGAGGGAGAGGTTGAGGAAGACTCCATCCAGCAGCAGCACAACGGCGTGGTGATGATGGAGGAGCGTGGCAATCCTGCAGGGCTTCGCCAAGCACCACAGAAGAGGAGGAAGAAGAGACGCAGGGCTGCACCAACGAGAGATAGAATCGCGTGTTGTGGGCAGCCCCCAAGGCCTCATATATATAGGGGAAGGGGAGGGCTGCGCCCCCTCTAGGGTTTCCCACCCCTAGGGGGGGGCGGCAGCCCTAGATGGCCAAGGGGTGGCGGCCAAGGGAGGGGAGAAGGGGGAGGCGCCCCTAGGGTGGGCCTTAAGGCCCATCTGGACCTAGGGTTTGCCTCCTCCCACTTCCCCTGCGCCTTGGGCCCCTGTGGGGGGGCGCACCAGCCCACCTGGGGCTGGTCCCCACCCTCACTTAGCCCACGCAGGCCTCCGGGGCTTGTGGCCCCACTTGGTGGACCCCCGGACCCCTCCGGTGGTCCCGGTACGTTACCGATAAAACCCGAAACTCTTTCGGTGACCAAAACAGGACTTCCCATATATAAATCTTTACTTCCGGACCATTCCGGAACTCCTCGTGACGTCCGGGATCTCATCCGGGACTCCGAACAATATTCGGTAACCACATACAAGCTTCCTTTATAACCCTAGCGTCATCGAACCTTAAGTGTGTAGACCCTACGGGTTCGGGAGACATGCAGACATGACCGAGATGTTCTCCGGTCAATAACCAACAGCGGGATCTGGATACCCATGTTGGCTCCCACATGTTCCACGATGATCTCATCGGATGAACCACGATGTCAAGGACTTAATCAATCCCGTATACAATTCCCTTTGTCTATCGGTATAGTACTTGCCCGAGATTCGATCGTCGGTATGCCGATACCTTGTTCAATCTCGTTACCGGCAAGTCTCTTTTACTCGTTCTGCAGCACATCATCCCGTGATCAACACCTTGATCACATTGTGCACATTATGATGATGTCCTACCGAGTGGGCCCAGAGATACCTCTCCGTTTTCACGGAGTGACAAATCCCAGTCTCGATTCGTGCCAACCCAACAGACACTTTCGGAGATACCCGTAGTGCACCTTTATAGCCACCCAGTTACGTTGTGACGTTTGGCACACCCAAAGCATTCCTACGGTATCCGGGAGTTGCACAATCTCATGGTCTAAGGAAATGATACTTGACATTATAAAAGCTTTAGCATACGAACTACATGATCTTGTGCTAGGCTTAGGATTGGGTCTTGTCCATCACATCATTCCCCTAATGATGTGATCCCGTTATCAATGACATCCAATGTCCATGGTCAGGAAACCGTAACCATCTATTGATCAACGAGCTAGTCAACTAGAGGCTTACTAGGGACATGGTGTTGTCTATGTACCCACACATGTATCTGAGTTTCCTATCAATACAATTCTAGCATGGATAATAAACGATTATCATGAACAAGGAAATATAATAATAACCTATTTATTATTGCCTCTAGGGCATATTTCCAACAGTCTCCCACTTGCACTAGAGTCAATAATCCAGCTCACATCGATATGTGATTGCAATGATTCCAACACCCAAGGTCACATCCCCATGTGACTAACACCCAAAGAGTTTACTAGAGTCAACAATCTAGTTCACATTACTATGTGATTAACACTCAATGAGTTTTTGGTTTGATCATGTTATGCCTGTGAGAGATGTTATAGTCAACGGGTCTGAACCTTTCAGATCCGTGTGTCCTTTACAAATCTCTATGTCATCTCCTAGATGCAGTTACCACGCTCTATTTGGAACTATTCCAAATAACTGTTCTACTATACGAATCCAATTTACTACTTAGTATAATCTGGATCAGTGTCAAAGTTTGCATCGACGTAACCCTTTACGACGAACTCTTTTCCACCTCCATAATCGAGAAAATTCCTTAGTCCACCAGTTACTAAGGATAACCTTGACCGTTGTCCTGTGATCCATTCCTGGATCACACTTGTACCCCTTGACTGACTCATGGCTTGGCACACTTCAGGTGCGGTACAACATAGCATACTTTAGAGCCTATGTCTAAGCATAGGGGACGACCTTCGTCCTTTCTCTCTATTCTGCCGTGGTCAGGTCTTTAGTCTTACTCAATACTCACACGTGTAATACAGCCAAGAACTCCTTCTTCGCTGATCTATTTTGAATTCCTTCAAAATCTTGTCACGGTATGTATTCATTTGAAAGTGCTATTAAGCGATTTTGATCTATCCTTATAGATCTTGATGCTCAATGTTTTAAGTAGCTTAATCCAGGTTTTCCATTGAAAACACTCTTCAAATAACCCTATATGCTTTCCAGAAATTCTACATCATTTCTGATCAATAACATATACTCATCAGAAATTCTATAGTGCTCCCACTCACTTCTTTGGAAATACAAGTTTCTCATAAACTTTGTATAAACCTAAAATCTTTGATCAACTCATCAAAGTGTACATTCCAACTCCGAGATGCTTACTCCAGTCCTCAGGAGGATGCTGGTGCTTTGCATACTTATTAGCATCTTTCAGGATTGACAAAACCTTTTGGCTGTATCACATACAACCTTTCCTCAAGAAAATCGTCGAGGAAGCAATGTTTTGACATCCTATCTGCACAATTTCATAAATAATGCAGTGATCACTAACATAATTCCAACAGACTCTTAGCATCGCTACGAGTGAGAAAGTCTCATCGTAGTCAACTCCTTGAACTTGTCGGAAAACATTTTAATGACAAGTCGAGCTTTCTTAATGGTGACATTTACCATCATTGTCCGTCTTCCTTTTAAAATCCATGTGTACCTAACAGTCTTACGACCATAAAGTAGTTCTTCCAAAGTCTACACTTTGTTTTCATATATGGATCCTCTCTCGGATTATATGGCCTCGAGCCATTCATCGGAATCCGGGCCCACCATCGCTTCTCCATAGCTCGTAGGTTCATTGTTGTCTAGCAACATGACTTCCAAGACAGGATTACGTGCCACTTTGAAATAACACGCATCCTTGTCGTCCTACGAGGTTTGGTAGTGACTTGATCCGAAGTTTCATGATCACTATCATAAGCTTCTACTTCAATTGGTGTAGGTGCCACAGGAACAACTTCCTGTGCCCTGCTACACACTAGTTGAAGTGACGGTTCAACAACCTCATCAAGTCTCCACCATCCTCCCACTCAATTCTTTCGAGAGAAACTTTTCCTCGTGAAAGGACCCGATTTCAGAAACAATCCCTATTGCTTTCGGATCTGAGACAGGAGGTATACCCAACTATTTTGGGTGTCCTATGAAGATGCTTTTATCCGTTTTGGGTTCGTGCTTATCAGCCTGAAACTTTTTCACATAAGCGTCGTAGCCCCAAACTTTTAAGAAACAACAACTTAGGTTTCACTAAACCATAGTTCATACGGTGTCGTCTCAACGGATTTGTGTGGTTCCCTATTTAAAGTGAATGAAGTTGTCTCTAATGCTTAACCCATGAACGATAGTGGTAATTTGATAAGAGACATCATGGTACGCACCATATCCTATAGGGTGCAACTATGATGTTCGGACACACCATCACACTATGGTGTTCCAGGCGGTATTAGTTGTGAAACAATTTCCACAATGTCTTAATTGTGTGCCAAACTCATAACTCAGATATTCATCTCTATGATCGTATCATAGACATTTTATCCTCTTATCACGATGATATTCAACTTCACTCTGAAATTACTTGAACCATTCAATAATTCAGACTTGTGTTTCATCAAGTAAATATGCTCAGTATCTACTCAAATCATTTGTGAAGTAAGAGCATAACGATATCCACTGCGTGCCTCAGCACACATTGGACTGCACACATCAAAATGTGTTACTTCCAACAAGTTGCTTTCTTGTTCCATTTTACTGAAACCGAAGCTTTCAGTCATCTTGCCCATGTGGTATGATTTGCATGTCTCAAGTGATTCAAAATCAAGTGAGTCCAAATGCTCCATATGCATGGAGTTTCTTCATGCGTATATACCAACAGACATGGTTCACATGTCTCAATCTTTTCAAAAATGAGTGAGTTCAAAGATCCATCAGCATGGAGATTCTTCATGCGTTTTATACCAATATGACTTACATGGCAGTGCCACAAGTAGGTGGTACTATCATCACTATCTTATATCTTTTGGCATGAACATGTGTATCACTATGATCGAGATTCAATAAACCATTCATTTTAGGTGCAAGACCATTGAAGGTATTATTCAAAAAATAACCATTATTCTCCTTAAATGAATAACCGTATTGCGATAGACATAATCCAATCATGTCTATGCTCAACGCAAACACCAAATAACAATTATTTAGGTTTAACACCAATCTCGATGGTAGAGGGAGCGAGCGATGCTTGATCATATCAACTTTGGAAACACTTCCAACACATATCGTCAGCTCACCTTTAGCTAGTCTCCGTTTATTCCGTAGCTTTTATTTCGAGTTACTAACACTTAGCAACCGAACCGGTATCTAATACCCTGATGCTACTAGGAGTACTAGTAAAGTACACATTCACATAATGTATATCCAATATACTTCTACCGACAGCCTTCTCATCTACCAAGTATCTAGGGTAATTCTGCTCCGGTGGTTGTTCCCCTTATTACAGAAGCACTCAGTCTCGGGTTTGGGTTTAACCTTGGGTTTCCTCACTAGAGCAGCAGCTGATTTGCCGTTTCATGAAGTATCCCTTCTTGCCCTTGCCCTTATTGAAATTAGTGGTTTCACTAACCATCAACAATTGATGCTCCTTCTTGATTTCTACTTTCGCGGTGTCAAACATTGCGAATATTTCAAGGATCATCATATCTATCCCTGATATGTTATAGTTCATCACGAAGCTCTAGCAGCTTGGTGGCAATGACTTTTGAGAAACATCACTATCTTATCTGGAAGATCAACTCCCACTCAATTCAAGTGATTGTTGTGCTCAGACAATCTGAGCACAAGCTCAACGATTGAGCTTTTCTCCCTTAGTTTGCAGGCCAAGAAAATCGCCGGAGGTCTCATACCTCTTGACGTGGGCACGAGCCTGAAATCCCAATTTCAGCCCTCGAAACATCTCATATGTTCCGCGACATTTTAAAATGTCTTCGGTGCCTCAATTCTAAACCATTTAACATTACCGAACTATCATGTAGTCATCAAAACGTGTATGTCAGATGTTCGCAACATCCACAGACCACGTTCGAGGTCTAGCACACCGAGCGGTGCATTAAGGACATAAGCCTTCTATTGTCCGCATAATTGCTACTATCAACTTTCAACTATATTTTCTCTAGGAACATATTTAAAATAGTAGAACTAAAGCGCGAGCTACGACATAATTTGCAAAATCTTTTTGACTATGTTCAGGATAATTAAGTTCATCTTATGAACTCCCACTCAGATAGACATCCCTCTAGTCATCTAAGTGATTACATGATCCGAATCAACTAGGCCGTGTCCGATCATCACGTGAGACGGACTAGTCAACGTCGGTGAACATCTTCATGTTGATCGTATCTTCCATACGACTCATGCTCGACCTTTCGGTCTTCTGTGTTCCGAGGCCATGTCTGTACATGCTAGGCTCGTCAAGTTAACCCTAAGTGTTTTGCATGTGTAAAACTGTCTTACACCCGTTGTATGTGAACGTAAGGATCTATCACACCCGATCATCACGTGGTGCTTCGAAACTACGAACTGTAGCAACGGTGCACAGTTAGGGGAGAACACTTCTTGAAATTGTTGTAAGGGATCATCTTATTTACTATCGTCGTTCTAAGCAAATAAGATGTATAAACATGATAAGCATCACATGCAATCAAATAGTGACATGATATGGCCATCATCACTTTGCTCCTTTTGATCTCCATCTTCGGGGCTCCATGATCATCATCGTCACCGGCATGACACCATGATCTCCATCATCATGATCTCCATCATCGTGTCTTCTTGAAGTTGTCACGTCATCTATTACTTCTACTACTACAGCTAACGATTAGCAATAAAGTAAAGTAATTACATGACGTTTATGTTGACGCGCAGGTCATGAATAAATAAAGACAACTCCTATGGCTCCTGCCGGTTGTCATACTCATCGACATGCAAGTCGTGATTCCTATTACAAGAACATGATCAATCTCATACATCACATATATCATTCATCACATCCTTTGGCCATATCACATCACATAGCATACCCTGCAAAAACAAGTTAGACGTCCTCTAATTGTTGTTGCATGTTTTACGTGGCTGCTATGGGTTTCTAGAAAGAACGTTTCTTACCTACGCAAAACCACAACGTGATATGTCAATTTCTATTTACCCTTCATAAGGACCCTTTTCATCGAATCCGATCCGACTAAAGTAGGAGAGACTGGCACCCGCTAGCCACCTTATGCAACTAGTGCATGTCAGTCGGTGGAACCTGTCTCACGTAAGAGTACGTGTAAGGTCGGTCCGGGCCGCTTCATCCCACGATGCCGCCGAATCAAGATAAGACTAGTAACGGCAAGCATATTGAACAAAATCAACGCCCACAACTACTTTGTGTTCTACTCGTGCAAAGAATCTACGCAATAGACCTAGCTCATGATGCCACTGTTGGGGAACGTAGCAGAAATTCAAAAAATTTCCTACGTGTCACCAAGATCTATCTATGGAGAGACCAGCAACGAGGGGAAGGAGAGTGCATCTACATACCCTTGTAGATCGCTAAGCGGAAGCGTTCAAGTGAACGGGGTTGATGGAGTCGTACTCGTCGTGATTCAAATCACCGATGACCAAGTGCCGAACGGACGGCACCTCCGCGTTCAACACACGTACAGCCCGGTGACGTCTCCCAAGCCTTGATCCAGCAAGGAGAGAGGGAGAGGTTGAGGAAGACTCCATCCAGCAGCAGCACAACGGCGTGGTGATGATGGAGGAGCGTGGCAATCCTGCAGGGCTTCGCCAAGCACCACAGAAGAGGAGGAAGAAGAGACGCAGGGCTGCACCAACGAGAGATAGAATCGCGTGTTGTGGGCAGCCCCCAAGGCCTCATATATATAGGGGAAGGGGAGGGCTGCGCCCCCTCTAGGGTTTCCCACCCCTAGGGGGGGCGGCAGCCCTAGATGGCCAAGGGGTGGCGGCCAAGGGAGGGGAGAAGGGGGAGGCGCCCCTAGGGTGGGCCTTAAGGCCCATCTGGACCTAGGGTTTGCCTCCTCCCACTTCCCCTGCGCCTTGGGCCCCTGTGGGGGGGCGCACCAGCCCACCTGGGGCTGGTCCCCTCCCTCACTTAGCCCACGCAAGCCTCCGGGGCTTGTGGCCCCACTTGGTGGACCCCCGGACCCCTCCGGTGGTCCCGGTACGTTACCGATAAAACCCGAAACTCTTTCGGTGACCAAAACAGGACTTCCCATATATAAATCTTTACTTGCGGACCATTCCGGAACTCCTCGTGACGTCCGGGATCTCATCCGGGACTCCGAACAATATTCGGTAACCACATACAAGCTTCCTTTATAACCCTAGCGTCATCGAACCTTAAGTGTGTAGACCCTACGGGTTCGGGAGACATGCAGACATGACCGAGATGTTCTCCGGTCAATAACCAACAGCGGGATCTGGATACCCATGTTGGCTCCCACATGTTCCACGATGATCTCATCGGATGAACCACGATGTCAAGGACTTAATCAATCCCGTATACAATTCCCTTTGTCTATCGGTATAGTACTTGCCCGAGATTCGATCGTCGGTATGCCGATACCTTGTTCAATCTCGTTATCGGCAAGTCTCTTTTACTCGTTCTGCAGCACATCATCCCGTGATCAACACCTTGATCACATTGTGCACATTATGATGATGTCCTACCGAGTGGGCCCAGAGATACCTCTCCGTTTTCACGGAGTGACAAATCCCAGTCTCGATTCTTGCCAACCCAACAGACACTTTCGGAGATACCCGTAGTGCACCTTTATAGCCACCCAGTTACGTTGTGACGTTTGGCACACCCAAAGCATTCCTACGGTATCCGGGAGTTGCACAATCTCATGGTCTAAGGAAATGATACTTGACATTATAAAAGCTTTAGCATACGAACTACATGATCTTGTGCTAGGCTTAGGATTGGGTCTTGTCCATCACATCATTCTCCTAATGATGTGATCCCGTTATCAATGACATCCAATGTCCATGGTCAGGAAACCGTAACCATCTATTGATCAACGAGCTAGTCAACTAGAGGCTTACTAGGGACATGGTGTTGTCTATGTACCCACACATGTATCTGAGTTTCCTATCAATACAATTCTAGCATGGATAATAAACGATTATCATGAACAAGGAAATATAATAATAACCTATTTATTATTGCCTCTAGGGCATATTTCCAACATCTCTTCCCTGTCTTATGTATGGGTGCTTGTTGAAGATGTCCCTCCTAATGTGCGCACCACGGCGTTTCTGATGGCGTTCGGGGTTCTCATCGGCAAGCCTATTGAGGTCGATCAAGATTCTTTGGCTATCCTCGGGCCGGTCCGTCTCCGGGTTTGGTGTGTTGATCCTCTCTGTATCCATGGTTCCATTGACGTCTTCCCTTCGGCTGGTGGTTTTCGGCTCAGGTTTCAGGTGGAGGGCGCTTCGGGCCCGGTGTCGCCCCCACCTCCTCTTCCGCCCCCGGCCTCTGGCAATGACGACAGGAGCAAAGATGGGGATGGTTGCCCAAACGATTCTATGCATGGCGCTGATCAACGCTTTACCCAGTCGGAGTAGGACGGGCTCTCCCCCGAAGACCAGGATATGTTGAAGGAGAATGCTCCGGTTGGTCGGGGGCAAATGACTCGTTGCCAGACTTGGGTGGAGGGGATGCTGCTTCTGGTGGGGCAAAGGGTACACCATTCTCGGTGGTGTGTTCTAATCTTCCTGCTTGTCCTGCCTCTCCTTCCCTCTCTGGCATTGAAGATCTTCCCCCAGCTGGCCCCTTTGCGTCCAAGAAGAAGAAGTCATCGGTCAAGAAATATTCAGCTAAGAGCAGGGCGTCTGGGGATTCAAGGCAGTCTGCGGCTGGGCTATGCTGCAGGCTTGATGCTGACTTAGGAACGGCCTCGGGCCCGTCTTCTGCTGCGGCGTCTCCCTGTCGTGCTCGCCGTGTGCCTGTGCGTTTGCCCGCTTCCACGGCTCGTAAGAGTGGCCGCGTCTCCAACAGCGGCAAGCGGGTGGCTGATCGGGCTGCTCGGCGCGCTGTGGCTCGGGATCTGCCTCCTTCAGGTTTGCGCCAAGTCCCCTCCTCCTCTTTCCCCGATGGTCACTCTCCTGTTCGTTTAGTTCTTCCGTCGCAATCTGATGAACATTTGCTTAGTATTTTAGATGATGTGGGCATTTGCTTAGACCCTAGTTTGGGATCTCACTCTTCTTTACTTGGTGTTATTAGGGCTAATGAAATAGCTCAGGCTGACATTGCTAAAGCCAAGGAGGCTGGGGTGTGATCGAGTGCTCCACTGGTAGTGGCCGGTGGGGATGAGGGGGGAGATGACAGGTGTCAGGCTTCCCCGGCTGTTCCTAAACGCGGGGCTGGGAAACGTGCTAAATCCTGCAAGGCTCCGAGCAGGTCGAGTCTTAGAATTAAAAACTTGTCATTCAGATGAAGGCACTATTCTGGAACATCAGAGGTTTCGGCGCTAGGGGGCGCAGGTACCAACTTAAAGACTTGGTTCGTTCTGAAAATGTTGAATTTATTGGCCTTGTCGAGACTCTCAAATCCTCCTTCTCCCCTAGCGAACTCTCGGCCGTTGCTGGGATAGATAGATTCAATTGGAACTTTGTGGCCTCTGTTGGGCACTCGGGTGGTATTCTTCTTGGCACCAAAAAAGATGTTTTTGATTTTGTCGCTTTTGGTCATGGCATTTTTTGGGCTAGCACGGTGGTCTCCCATCGATCCCTTAACTCTTTACTAGAAATCATGGTGGTTTATGGCCCGGCTGATCACTCTATGTCGTATGTTTTTCTGGATGAACTTAGTAATAAAGTTGACTCCTGTCAGCTGCCACTCTTGATTGGGGGTGATTTCAATTTGATGCGATATCCTTCGGATAAGAGTTCCTCTAATTTCTCTTGGCCTCTGGCTGATGCTTTCAATGCTTTCATTAGGGACACGACTATTCGTGAAACTCCTAGGGTTGGGGCCCGTTTCACCTGGACGAATCGCCAAACCTCTCCCGTTCATTCTGTCCTTGATCGGGTTTTTTTATGTCCTAGTTGGGATTCACTATTTCCCCGTGTCAGCCTCAGAGCCCTAGCTATTGTGGGTTCTGATCATTCCCCCCTGATTCTTGACGATGGCTCACGCTCGGTTGGCTTCCTGAGGTTTCAGTTTGATGCTTCCTGGCTCCAAGTGGAGGGTTTCACTGACTTGATTGCGCAAAAGATCTCGGTTTTCCTGTCTTCTAACCGTTGCCCTTTTGGCCCGATGGATGACTGGCATATTGCTCCTATTTTCTCCATAGATTCCTTAGAGGTTGGTCCAAAAATCATTATGCTGAGTCAAGGTGGGACAAAGCTAGGCTGGCTGCTCAAATTGAGGAGCTTGATGCTCGCGCAGATATTTCAGGCCTCTCCGCGGCCGAATGGCAGACCCGCTATGGTCTTGAAGAGGCTCTTCTAGGTATCCATCGTCAGGAGGAAGTGTACTGGAAGCAGAGAGGCACTATTAACTGGACTTTAAAGGGTGACTCGCCCACGGCCTATTTCTTTGCTATTGCAAACGATAGACGTCGGAGATGCCTGATTGATAGCCTACTTATCGACGGCGTTAGGGTTTTTGATCAGTCGGTGATTATGCGGCACGTGGTCCAATTCTTCTCTACCCTCTTAGCTGCTAAACCTGAGCTGGGGTTTAGGTTAGCGCCGTCCTTCTGGTCTCCCCTCGAACAGGTTTCGAGCGCTGAAAATGAGAGCTTGATGATCCCCCCTTCTGAAGAGGAAATTTTCGAAGCGATTCGTACTGCCAACTCTAATGCGGCTTCAGGGCCTGATGGCTTCTCCATTCCTTTCTTCCGGCAATTCTGGCCTCAGTTAAAAGGCCTCATTAAGGCGATTTCGCAAGGGTTTTGGCTGGGAACTGTTGACATCTCGAGACTTAATTACACGGTACTCACTCTCATCCCTAAGGTCAAAGGTGCTGACTTGATCTCCCAATTTAGGCCCATTGCTTTAATTAACAACTTTGCGAAGATTCCAGCTAAGGGCTTGGCTACTAGGGTATCTCCGATCGCCCATCATGTCATTATCCCTTTTCAATCCGCGTTCATAAAGGGGAGATTTATTCTGGATGGGGTGCTCTGCTTACATGAGATAGTTCATGACCTGCGGATCAAGGGCACTAAGGCTGTGGTTCTTAAGCTCGATTTCGAAAAGGCTTATGACTCGGTGAGATGGAATTTCCTTCGCCAAGTTCTTCTTGCTAAGGGTTTCGAGGGAGTGGTGGTTCACCGTCTGATGCAGCTTGTCTCGGGTGGGCACACGGCTGTGGCGGTGAACGGCCAGACCAATAATTTCTTTGCTAATGGTAGGGGCCTTAGACATGGGGATCCGGCGTCCCCGTTGCTCTTTAATTTTGTTGCGGATGCTCTCTCCCATATCCTCTCTCGAGCAGCTTCTGCTGGGCACATTACGCCTGTTAGCTCTCACATTATCCCTAATGGCATCACTCACCTCCAGTACGCGGACGATACCATCATTATGGTCGAACTTAATGAGGACAGCCTCACGAACCTGAAATTTCTTCTCTTATGCTTCGAAGCGCTTTCGGGTCTTAAAATTAACTTTTCAAAGAGCGAGGTCATTGTGACTGGGGTGTCTGATTCGGAAGCTCAGAGAGTAGCGCATCTTCTGAACTATTCTCTTGGGTCTTATCCTCTCAAATACTTGGGCTTAACAATTTCCCCTCTCAAGCTTTTGGCAAAAGATTTCGCCCCGACATTGACTAAAGTAGGAAATAGAGTGTTGCCGTGGAGAGGCCGTTATAATTCCTAGGCGGGCAAGGTTGCCCTTACTAATTCGTGCCTCTCCTTCCTTCCGATGTTTTTAATGGGCTTTTATCTCTTGTCCGGAGGGATCCATGTTGGTTTCGACAAGCACAAGGGTGCTTTCTATTGGAACTCCTCTGATAATAAACGCAAATATAGGATGGTTAAGTGGGACCTCATTTGCAGACATAAGAACATGGGGGGCCTTGGCATCATTAATACTCTGGTCATGAACAAGTGCCTTATGATAAAATGGTGGTGGAAGATAATGTTCCTCGAGGAGAGCCCCACATGGCTTTCTCTTCTCAAAGCTAAGTACTTCCCTTCCTCGAACCCTATGTTTGCCTCCTCCTCTGGTGGCTCTCAGTTTTGGCGCCAGCTCGTTAAAGTTCGACCGATTTTCCGCTCTCTCGTTAAATTTGTAGTTCGGAATGGTAAATCCACTCGTTTTTGGTTAGATTGGTGGGTAGGGGATGCCACGCTTGCGGTGGCCTACCCGACCCTGTTCTCATTTTGCGCTGATCCAGAGATCTCTATCTTTGAGCTCTCGGTTCAGGACTGGGTCTTGGATTTCCTGCGTTCTCTTTCCCCTGTGGAGTTGGAAGAATGGCAACGTCTTACTGCATGCTTACCCTTGCTATCGGAGGAAGAGGACTCGGTGGTCTGGCCTCATTCTACCTCGGGGCGTTTCTCAGTTAAATCGGCATACTCCAAACTTATCTCGGGTGCCCGCACTGCTAAATTTAAGGATATTTGTCCAGCTCGTATTCCTCCTAAGATTAAAATCTTCCTATGGCAAGTTTTGCGTCGTAAACTCCCTGCGGCCGATCAAATTAGGAAGAGGAACGGGCCGGGCTCTGATAGATGCGCGCTTTGTGGGGCTCTTGAAAACACCGAGCATATATTTTTTCAGTGCTCTTTGGCTAAATTCATTTGGAGTTGCATTAGACTTTGGCTTCGTGTTAATTGGAATCCATCTTCTTTCTAGGATTTGCGGCGTTGTGTTATTACTTTCTCATGCCGGTCTAAGAGGGTATTCTGGGTGGGCTGGGCAGCGATCTGTTGGTCGCTGTGGACTACTAGAAACAAGTTCACTATCGAACACATTTTCCCGGCTAACCCTGTGAGTTGCTTATTTAAAGCCAATGTCTTTTTGCAGCAGTGGAAGGGAACCTAGAGGCATTCAACGACATGTTATCTAAGATGAAATCTACGACGTCTTCCCTGCTGCGGTGCTCTAGGAGGACGGCTTGATATCCGGTTCTTTTGGTCGATTTGCTGGCCTGCGTGCCATGTTTGGCTGGTTGCCTTGTACTCGTACTTCTTAACTCTGTTCTGCTTGGCTTATGTGGTGCTCTGTGGGTTGTGATGTGACTATGCCTGGTGGCTTTATTTATAAAGTCGGGCGCATGCCTTTCTTCTAAAAAAACCCGACCCCCTTCCTCTCCCTCTTTCAACCCTCCAGGGAACGAGCGATGCTGGCGGCGGAGGTGGCGATTTACCTTGCCGTGCGCGATGGCTATGTTGTAGGAGGCTGCCTCACCGTCCGTGCTCGGATCCACCGCATCAACCCAACAGCACCAAGCCGCCCACCTCAACCTGCTTGAATGGAGTCGCCTCATCACGCTAGACCCCTTCTACGTCGTTCAGCCGTCGTTGCTCTTCCCACAGGTAAGCTCCCTCGATGCACCAGGGTTTTGTAACTCTGAACAACCGAGGTGCTAAACAATCTGTTTTTCTGGCCGAGATTCTACAGATTGGGGTAATAAATTAGGGTTTTTCCACACCCGTAATGTTGAATGATTAAGGGGCCCATCCTATTAAGCTCATAGTGTAGAATGATCTGTCATTTAACTGAATTCTGGATGTTCCAATTTCCATGGATGTTCATTTGATTTTCATGGCGCGCAGCTGCAACTGCCATATCTGGCAAACCCTTGCAATACTGTTTGGTCATCACAGAACTCATGTCATAGGAGTATAGCATGCATGCATATTGTGGCTGATGCTGATCTGAGATGACACCGAGGCAACGAGATAGCGGGCGGCATGCCGCTGATGAAGTAAGTAAATGAAACCCAATGAAGGTCTCCTATCTTTTTATTAGTCCATGTACACATAATGTTGGCAACCTTTTTTTGGAAGAACCGCATAAAAATGTCAACTTGTTTGTTCTCGATGTTTAGTTAATTCAAGTAGATGTTGGTACAGAATTTGGAGTTCTGGCCTTGCTTGAACTCACAACCGAAACAGTATTTAGTTGCTCATTGGCTGGATAGTGTTCTTATATTTTTTGCTTCTGAACCAAACTCGTTCATGAATGGATACATTGGAGCTAAATGAATTGCACAGTCTCTAGATGAAGTCCATAGAATTATTCTTATCCGAAAAATAAACTAAAGAATCAATGTCAGTTGTAGTTTTAGGCATATCTATCTCAACTATTGCATGTTAATTTTTTTGTCTAACCAAATATTATTCATTACTTATTATGGAGCAAAGTAATGACAACGACAATTTTCGGAATTTTCTGGAGTTCGAGGCTAAGCCGTTGGACAAAGGTAGTGGAAGACCCGGTCAATGTCGGGGATGTCGAAGGTCCTGTCGCCCTCATCGATTGCATGGATCCCCTTCTCCTCCTTGTCATGATGCTTCAGAACTGTTGTTGCTGAGCTCCTGTGAAATTCCCTCCTAGCTCCCCTACTCTCCTTGAACACTAGGCCTCTACTCATTTGCCCCATTGTACTGGTGGATGGATCTCAAAGCACTAATTTAGACTTTATTTCCACTTTCTCCGTGGATCAGACCTCATGCTGTTTGTGAATCCCGACACCAATTATTGGAAGAGATAGAGACAATTCTGTACAGTTTGACTATGATCCGAAGAGGTTAACTTATTAGATAGGTTGTTCTGCTTGTCAAGACACTAGAACATGAAGGCACGTGTTGCCGTGCCCGTTTATCGTGTTAATAGAACAATGCAAATATTTGAGTATATTTGAACGGCATGAATATGTAAAAAAGACATGGTTTGGATTACACTTCTTGTTCAAGTTAGTTTTAGATATAAAATTGCGTAAAAAATTTAGACAGTATTGCATCAATCATTCCCCATTTATGCTTAATGTGTAAAGTTCAAAATAATTTAGGATGACATCGAACATAAATAGATTAAGACATGCAAATTATATAGTCTAATATTAATGTGGGTATAGTTGGATTGGATGGAGCTGCTGGAAATACCAGCAAGGAACAGTTGAATTGATGTTAGAATCAAAAGTAAAAAAAGAAATTTCAAGTAGAAGGATCAAGCAAGTAGCAAAAAGGGCTTCAAACTATCTGAATATAGTATAAGAATATACCTTTTTGATTTGCAAACCAAGAATGATGGCGTAGCAGTCAGTCCCGGAACTGAAAATTTCTCCATCAGCTCTGTTCTTTGCTTCAAATGTCATTGTGGAACTGAAGCTTCATCACCATCATTCTGTCGCTGGTCACATGACTGAATGATTCGATGCGGTAGGGAATTTTCATTTGTGTTGAGCGGACATGGAATGTGAACAACATAAATTTTGCTGGCTCAATGCTGCAGGGGAGAATGCTATTGGTCTGGTTATATTTCAGATCAGCTTTTTAGTAAGTTTTTATAATGCTCAATAATAGTAACCAGAAACACGCGTTGGTCCAGTTGACAGAAAGGCCAAAGAAATAGGCTTCTGGAGCACTAGTCGTTCCATGTCAGCCTGCCTGGCACAAGCACGCAAAGAAGCCCATAAAAATGGTAGCCACCTGCCTGGAAGAGATGTTAGTTCTCAATTGTCATGTCCAGGCCTCTCGCACACCGTTTTTTTGCAGCCTGGTCGATGACAGAACGACCAGATCAGTTTCGGTAGCAGCAACCCTTTTAATTTGGCGGGCCGTGACACACGATGGGACCCTATAAAAATGGTGTCGTGATACTCGGTACAACGACCAGCCAATCTCGGACGTCAAACGGCGTGACCTGACAGCTGAGGACACCAAATCGCTGTGGTAAATTCTGTATGTCAAGATATTGCATAGAGTTTTCGTAGGGAAGGTGTTTGAGGATGTATGTTGCCTCACTTGTTGGTGTTTATCTGTTTGGTTAGTGTTTTGGGGGTTAAATTGCAATGTTCATTATGCATCTTGTCCGATACTCCGATTCCCCTTTTCATATAACTACATCCCATTTTTATTCCAATTTTAATGTATGCACCTTGCTCGATTCCCCTTTTCATATATCTACATCCTGGCACCAATGAATGTCATCCAAAGTGCATTCCTCTTAGTTTTTGTCCTTGAAGATTAACTTTATTTTTCCATTTTACTTTCTTAGACAGGTAATTGAATTTCCATTCTCCTCCATACTCCCAACTTGCAAGATATGGTCCTCTGGTTGTGAGCATTCTGCTTCCAAAGTGGAAGTGCTACTGAAATCGATGATGAGGACATGAGGATAATCTTGATGATGATACTTATTGTTATGGACATTTGGAAATGTGAGGTGACTCATTTTCCATTTAGATGTTATACTATTTAAATTGTGTACATGATATGTAAGCATATACTTATGTTAAAATAGATATTTTTATCGATTCCTGCCTTCTTGTCCTCAATACCTTTTGTAATTTGTTCGATAGAATTATTTAAGCTGTGCTGGTCAAGCCGGGATTTTTTTTGAAATATTGAATATTTTTACATGATATACCTAATGGTTAAGTTATTTTATCATAAACCACGTGTTGATGCCTTAATGTTTAGGTTGAATTTCTCTTCTCTTAAGAACCGAGTGCCAACATGCTACATGTATATGAAATAAATTTAGTGCTGCTATTTTTCAAATGTAGAATACTTAGTGTTTTCCTTCGTATATTGTAGAACAAAAAAAGATGCATTTGGTAGATTTATCATATTGCATCAAGATACTTGAATGATGGAGATTCTGATGATCAGACGATGCGATCTACTACTTCCCATCCCGTAAGCATCTTGAAAGCATTTTGATCTCAACTGCTGCTAGCTACATATTTCTCATGATGGTATGCACGAGGATCGGTTGATGTGTTGCCATCTGAGGGACTCCTGGATTAGGGGGTCCTCGGACAGCCGGACTATATACTTTGGCCGGACTGTTGGACTATGAAGATACAAGATTGAAGACTTCGTCCTGTGTCCGGGTGGGACTCTCCTTTGCGTGGAAGGCAAGCTTGGCAATTCGGATATGTGGATCTCCTCCCTTGTAATCGACTCTGTGTGACCCTAGCCCCCTACCGTGTCTATATAAGCTGGAGGGTATAGTCTGTAGGACAACAACAATCATAATCACAGGCTAGCTTCTAGGGTTTAGCGTCTATGATCTCGTGGTAGATCAACTCTTTTAATACTCATATCATCAAGATCAATCAAGCAGGAAGTAGGGTATTAACTCCACTGAGAGGACCCGAACCTGGGTAAACATTGTGTCCCCCGCCTCTTGTTACCATCGGCCTTAGACACACAGTTCGGGACCCCCTACCCGAGATCTGCCGGTTTTGACACCGACATTGCTGCTTTCATTGAGAATTCCACTGTGTCGTCACGATAAAGGCTTGATGGCTCCTGCGATCATCGGTAACGATGCGTTCCTGGGTGAAGTTTTTCTCCCCGGACAGATCTTTGTATTCGGCGGCTTCGTACTGCGGGCTAACTTGCTTGGCCATCTGGAGCAGATCGAGAGCTACACCCCTGGCCGTCAGGTCAGGTTTGGAAGCTTGAACTATACTACCGACATCCGCGGAGACTTGATCTTCGACGGATTCAAGCCCCATGTCAGGTGCGCCGCACAGTCACGACGAGCGTGACTTAGCACTGCCGTCGGACGGTGTTCGGGAGATCGCACCTGTGGCTACTCCGGCCCTCAATCCGGAGCAGATCGCACCGTCCGAGGACGGGCGGATGGACCCCGCCACGGAGGGCGCACACTCAGCGGCGTTAGAGCCGAATACTGACTTCACCTCCTATGAGACTTGTGTTGCCGGACCCTTGGATTCGTCCCCGTCCACGGGCTCTGAACCACCTGCGTCCGTGCCTATCGAATCTGATTGGGCACCGATCATGGAGTTTACCTCCGCGGATATCTTTCAGCACTCGCCCTTGGGTGACATGCTAAATTCATTGAGGTCTCTCTCCTTGTCAGGAGACCCTTGGTCGAACTATGTTCGGCTTGAGTGGGAATCGGACGACGAAGAAATTCATTCCCCACCCACCACCCATCTAATAGCCACTGTCGACGACTTAACCGACATGCTCGATTTCGACTCCGAAGACATCGACGGTATGGACGATGATGCAGGAGAGAAACAAGAACCACCGCCCACAGGGCGCTGGACAGCCACTTCATCACACGATATATACATGGTGGATACACCCAAAGAAAAGAAGGACAAGGAACGGGAGGGTGCAGCGAAGGATAATCCCCTCGAGAAGCAACCAAAGCGACGATGTAGGCACCGCTCCCAATCCCGCCTCAGCAAAAACAGTGATAACATCGCAAGAAAGAATAATACCCTAGTCGACTCCAAAGGAAACGACGACCACATGGACCCAGCAATGGAGCAGGATGAGCCAGCGGACGGCGAGCATAGTACAGAACTGCTGTCCGATCACGGCGACGCCGAGGGTAAAGCTCATCAACCTGTCTCCGGAGAGGAGAACAGTCCGGACGACGATGCATACAACATCCCGAAAAGGCACTTGGAACAAGGGAACCTCCATAGAAGGCTTATTGCCACCGCGAGGAGCCTGAAGAAGTAGAAGAAAAGGCTTAAGGCCATGTAGAATATGCTACAACCGTCTGAAGAATGCCATGACACATCCAAATATAGGGGTGCCGCGCACCCCCTATGCTTCACCGACGAGGTGCTGGACCACGAATTTCCAGAGGGATTTAAACCTATAAACATAGAGGCATACGACGGAACAACAGACCCTGGGGTCTGGATTGAGGACTGTATCCTTCACATCCACATGGCTCGCGGAGATGATCTCCACGCCATAAAATACCTGCCCCTCAAGTTGAAGGGACCAGCTCGGCACTGGCTGAAAAGCCTCCCCGAAAACTCAATTGGAAGCTGGGAAGAGCTTGAGGACGCTTTTAGGGCCAATTTTCAAGGGACCTATGTCCGACCTCCGGACGCAGACGATTTAAGTCACATAATTCAACAGCCCGGAGAGTCAGCCCGAAAGCTTTGGAACAGATTTCTCATGAAGAAGAATCAAATCATCGACTGCCAGGATGCCGAAGCCTTAGCGGCTTTCAAACACAGTGTCCGGGACGAATGGCTCGCTAGACACCTCGGCCAAGAAAAACCGTGGACAATGACAGCCCTAACAAGCCTTATGACCCGCCTTTGCGCGGGCGAAGACAGCTGGCTGGCCCGTAGCGGCACCAGTGACCCAGGCACATCCGAAGTCAGGGATGGCAACGGGAAACCGCGACGCAATAAAAGCAAGCGTTGAAACAACAAAGACAGCCCAGACAACACGGCGGTAAACGCCGGATTCAGGGGCTCTCGACCTGGTCAACGGAAAAATCCATTTAAAGGCAAGAGAGATGGACCGTCCAGCCTAAACAAGATTCTAGACAGATTATGTCAGAATCATGGCACCTCCGACAAACCCGCAAATCACACCAACAGAGAATGCTGGGTCTTCAAGCAGTCCTGCAAGCTAAATGTCGAACACAAGGGGAGGGAGACACCAAGCGAAGACAAGGATGAGCCTCGCCAGCCGAATACTGGGGGACAGAAAAAATTCCCACCAGAGGTCAAAACAGTGAAGATGATTTACGCAACTCACATACCAAAGAGGAGGCGCCAGCGTGCACCCCGAGGCGTATACGCCGTGGAGCAAGTCAACCCCAAGTTCAACCCTTGGTCGGCCCGCCCGATCACCTTTGATTACAGGGATCACCCGACTAGTATCCGGCACGGAGGATAGGCTGCCTTGGCGCTAGATGATACATCTCCAACGTATCTATAATTTTTTATTGTTCCATGCTATATTATATTCTGCTTTTGGACATTATCGGGCTTTATTATACACTTTTATATTATTTTTGGGGCTAACCTATTAACCGGAGGCCCAGCCCAGAATTGCTGTTTTTTTGCCTATTTCAATATTTCGTGGAAAAAGAATATCAAACGGAGTCCAAACGGAATGAAACCTTCGGGAACGTGATTTTCAGAACGAATGTGATCCTGAGGACTTGGACCCTACGTCAAGACATCAACCAGGAGGGCACGAGGTAGGGGGGCGCGCCTACCCCCCCTCCCCCCCCAAGCGCACCCTCCACCCTCGTGGGCCCCACGTTGCTCCACCGACGTACTCCTTCCTCCTATATATACCTACGTACCCGCAAACTACCAGACACGGAGCCAAAAACCTAATTCCACCAGCGCAACCTTCTGTACCCGTGAGATCCCATCTTGGGGCCTGTTCCGGAGCTCCGCCGGAGGGGCCATCGATCATGGAGGGCTTCTACATCAACACCATAGCCTCTCCGATGATGTGTGAGTAGTTTACCACAGACCTTCGGGTCCATAGTTATTAGCTAGTTGGCTTCTTCTCTCTTTTTGGATCTCAATACAATGTTCTTCCCCTCTCTCGTGGAGATCTATTCGATGTAATCTTATTTTGCGGTGTGTTCGTTGAGACCGATGAATTGTGGAATTATGATCAAGTTTATCTATGAACAATATTTGAATCTCTTCTGAATTCTTTTATGTATGATTGGTTATCTTTGCAAGTCTCTACGAATTATCAGTTTGGTTTGGCCTACTAAATTGATCTTTCTTGCAATGGGAGAAGTGCTTAGCTTTGGGTTCAGTCTTGCGGTGTCCTTTTCCACTGACAGCATGGGCAACAAGGCACGTATTGTATTGTTGCCATCGAGGATAACAAGATGGGGTTTATATCATATTTTATGAGTTTATCCCTCTACATCATGTCATCTTGCCTAAAGTGTTACTTTGTTCTTTTGAACTTAATACTCTAGATGCATGTTGGATAGCGGTCGATGTGTGGAGTAATAGTAGTAGATGCAGGCAAGAGTCGGTCTACTTATCTCGGATGTGATGCCTATATACATGATCATACCTAGATATTCCCATAACTATGCTCAATTCTATCAATTGCTCAACAATAATTTGTTCACCCACCGTAATACTTATACTCTTGAGAGAAGCCACTAGTGAAACCTATGGCCCCCGGGTCTATTTTCCATCATATTAATCTTCCAACACTTAATTATTTTTATTGCCTTTTATTTTACTTTGCATCTTTATCATAAAAATACCAAAAATATTATCTTATCATAACTATCAGATCTCACTCTCGTAAATGACCGTGTAGGGATTGACAACCCCTTATCGCGTTGGTTGCGAGGATTTATTTGTTTGTGTAGGTGCGAGGGACTCGTGCATGGTCTCCTACTGGATTGATACCTTGGTTCTCAAAAACTGAGGGAAATACTTACGCCGCTTTACTACATCACCCTTTCCTCTTCAAGGGAAAACCAACGCAGTGCTCAAGAGGTAGCAAGAAGGATTTCTGGCGCCGTTGCCGGGGAGTCTATGCAAAAGTCAACATACCAAGTACCCATCACAAACCCTTATCTCCCGCATTACATTACTTGCCATTTGCCTCTCGTTTTCCTCTCCCCCACTTCACCCTTGCCGTTTTATTTGCCCTCTTTTTTCCGTTCGCCTCTTTTTCGCTTGCTTCTTGTTTGCTCATGTGTTGGATTGCTTGTTTGTCATTATGGCTCAAGACAATACTAAATTGTGTGACTTCACCAATACCAACAACCATGATTTCCTTAGCACTCCAATTGTACCTCTTACCGATACTGAATCTTGTGAAATCAATACTGCTTTATTGAATCTTGTCATGAAAGATCAATTCGCCGGCCTTCCTAGTGAAGATGCCACTACCCATCTAAATAACTTCGTTGGTTTGTGTGATATGCAAAAGAGAAAGATGAGGACAATGATATTGTTAAATTTAAGCTATTTCCTTTTTCGCTTAGAGATCGTGCTAAAGCTTGGTTTTCATCTTTGCCTAAAAATACTATTGATTCTTGGAATAAGTGCAAACATGCTTTTATCTCTAAGTATTTTCCTTCCGCTAAGATCATCTCTCTTAGAAACGATATTATGAATTTTAAGCAACTTCATCATGAACATGTTGCACAAGCTTGGGTGAGGATGAAATTAATGATACCTAATTGCCCTACTCATGGTTTGAATTTGTGGATGATTATACAAAAAAATTATGGCAGGTTGAACTTTCCTTCTAGAAATCTTTTAGATTCGGCCGCGGGAGGAACTTTTATGGAAATCACTGTAGGAGAAGCTACTAAACTCCTACATAATATATGGTTAATTATTCTCAATGGCACGCTGAAAGATCTACTAGTAAAAAAGTGTATGCGATAGAAAAAATTAATGTTTTGAGTGGAAAGATGGATGAACTTATGAAATTATTTGCTACTAAAAGTGTTTCTTCTGATCCTAATGATATGCCTTTGTCTACTTTGATTGAGAATAATAATGAATCTATGGATGTGAATTTTGTTGGTAGGAATAATTTTGGTAACAACGCGTATAGAGGGAACTTTAATCCTAGGCCGTATCCTAGTAATTCCTCTAATAATTATGGTAATTCCTACAACAATACTTATGGAAATTTTAATAAGATACCTTCTGAATTTGAGACTAGTGTTAAAGAATTTATGAATTCGCAAAAGAAGTTCAATTCTTTGCTTGAAGAAAAGTTGCCTAAGATTGATGAATTGGCTAGGAACGTTGATAGAATTTCTCTTGATGTGGATTCTTTGAAACTTAGATTTATTCACCTAAGCATGATATCAATGAGTCTCTCAAGGCAATGAGAATTTCCAGTGATGAGTGCAAAGAAAGAACCGCTAGGATGCGTGCTAAGAAGATTGCTTTGAAAAAGCGTGTTCTTCTAATTTTTATGAAAACAAAGATGAAGATCTAAAAGTTATTGATGTGTCTCCTATTAAATCTTTGTTTTGCAATTTGAATCTTGATAATGATGAGACAGAATATGATCCACCTTTACCTAGAAGGCATTCCAAAAATTTGGAGTTTTTAGATCTTGATGCTAAATTTGATAAAAGTGGGAATGAAGAGATCAAAACTCTAGATATTAATGAACCCACTATTTTGGATTTCAAGGAATTTAATTATGATAATTGCTCTTTGATAGATTGTATTTCCTTGTTGCAATCCGTGCTAAATTCTCCACATGCTTATAGTCAAAATAAAGCATTTAATAAACATATCGTTGATGCTTTGATGCAATCTTATGAAGAAAAACTTGAGTTGGAAGTTTCTATCCCTAGAAAACTTTATGATGAACGGGAACCTACTATTAAACTTAAAATTAAAGATGATGAATGTTACGCTTTGTGTGATTTGGGTGCTAATGTTTCCACGATTCCAAAGACTTTGTGCGATTTGCTAGGTTTCTGTGATTTTGATGATTGCTCTTTAAACTTGCACCTTGCGGATTCCACTATTAAGAAACCTATGTGAAGAATTAATTATGTTCTTATTTTTGCAAATAGGAATTATGTGCCCGTAGATTTTATTGTTCTGGACAGAGATTGCAATCCTTCATGCTCTATTATTCTTGGTAGACCTTTCCTTAGAACGATTGGTGCAATTATTGATATGAGGGAAGGAAATATTGGATTCCAATTTCCGTTAAGGAAAGGCATGGAACACTTCCCTAGAAAGAAAATAAAATTACCTTATGAATCTATTATGAGAGCCACTTATGGATTTCCTACCAAAGATGGCAATGCCTAGATCTATCCTTGCTATTATGCCTAGCTAGGGGCGTTAAACGATAGAGCTTGTTGGGAGGCAACCCAATTTTATTTTTAGTTTTTTTTGCTTTTTGCTTCTGTTTAGGAATAAATATTTGATCTAGCCTCTGGTTAGATGTCTTTTTATGTTTTAATTAGTGTTTGTGCCAAGTTTAACCTATAGGATCTTCTTTGATGATAGTTATTTGATCTTGCTGTAAATTCCAGAAACTTTCTGTTCACAAAAATAATTGTTAAAAATCACCAGAACGTGGTAAAATATTGATTCCAATTGCTACTGATCAATAAACAAATTTTATAGGTCCTACTATTTTGGTTGATTTTTCGGAGTTCCAGAAGTTTGCGTTAGTTACAAATTACTACAGACTGTTCTGTTTTTGACAGATTCTGTTTTTCGTGTGTTGTTTGCTTATTTTGATGAATCTATGGCTAGTAAAATAGATTATAAACCATAGATAAGTTGGAATACAGTAGGTTTAACTCCAATATAAATAAATAATGAGTTCATTACAGTACCTTTAAGTGGTCTTTTGTTTCTTTTCGCTAATGGAGCTCACGAGATATTCCGCTGAGTTTTGTGTTGTGAAGTTTTCAAGTTTTGGGTGAAAGATTTGATGGATTATGGAACAAGGAGTGGCAAGAGCCTAATCTTGGGGATGCCCATGGCACCCCAAGATAATCTAAGGACACCTAAAATCCAAAGCTTGGGGATGCCCCGGAAGGCATCCCCTCTTTTGTCTACTTCCATCGGTAACTTTACTTGGAGCTATATTTTTATTTACCACATGATATGTGTTTTGCTTGGAGCGTCTTGTATTATTTGAGTCTTTATTTGTTAGTTTACCACAATCATCCTTGCTGTACACACCTTTTGAGAGAGTCACACTTGATTCGGAATTTATTAGAATACTCTATGTGCTTCACTTATATTTTTTGAGCTATGTAGTTTTGCTCTAGTGCTTCACTTATATCTTTTAGAGCACGATGGTGGATTTGTTTTATAGAAACTATTGATCTCTCATGCTTCACTAATATTATTTTGAGTATCTTAAAATAGCATGGCAATTTGCCTTAACAATATCATGAGAAATTTGATGCTTGATAATTGTTTTGAGATATAAAGGTGGTAATATCATAGTTGTGCTAGTTGAGTAATTGTGGAATTGAAAAATACATGTGTTGGAGTTTGTGATTCCCGTAGCATGCACGTATGGTGAACCGTTATGTAACGAAGTCGGAGCATGAGGTATTTCTTGATTGTCTTCCTTTGTGTGGTGGTCGGGATCGCGGGATGGTTAACTCCTACCAACCTTTCCCCTAGGAGCATGCGTAGTAGTACTTTGCTTCGAGGGCTAATAAATTTTTGCAATAAGTATATGAGTTCTTTATGACTAATGTGAGTCCATGGATTATATGCACACTTACCTTTCCACAATTTTCTAGCCTCTTCGGTACCGTGCATTACCCTTTCTCACCTTGAGAGTTGGTGCCAACTTCGCCGGTGCATCCGAACCCCGTGAGATGATACGCTCTATCACACACAAACCTCCGTATATCTTCCTCAAAACAGCCACCATACCTACCTATCATGGCATTTCCATAGCCATTCTGAGATATATTGCCATGCAACTTTCCACCGTTTCGTTTATCATGACATGCTCCATTATTGTCATATTGCTTTGCATGATCATGTAGTTGACATTGTATTTGTGGCAAAGCCACCGTTCATAATTCTTTCATACATGTCGCTCTTGATTCATTGCATATCCCGGTACACCGCCGGAGGCATTCATATAGAGTCATATTTTGTTCTAAGTATTGAGTTGTAATTCATGAGTTGTAAGTAAATAAAAGTGTGATGATCATCATTATTAGAGCATTGTCCCAAGTGAGGAAAGGATGATGGAGACTATGATTCCCCCACAAGTCGAGATAAGACTCCGGACTAAATAAAAAAAAGAGGCCATATAAAAAAAGAGAAAAGGCCCAAATAAAAAAATGAGAAAAAGAGAGAAGGGACAATGTTACTATCCTTTTACCATACTTGTGCTTCAAAGTAGCACCGTGATCTTCATAATAGAGAACCTCTCATTTTGTCACTTTCATATACTAGTCGGAAATTTCATTACAGAACTTGGCTTGTATATTCCAATGACGGGCTTCCTCAAATGCCCGAGGTCTTCGTGAGCAAGCAACTTGGATGCACACCCACTTAGTTTCTTTTTGAGCTTTCATACACTTATAGCTCTTGTGCATCCGTTGCATGGCAATCCCTACTCCTCGCATTAACATCAATTGATGGGCATCTCCATAGCCCGTTGATTAGCCTCGTTGATGTGAGACTTTCTCCTTTTTGTCTTCCCACATAACCCCTACCATTATACCTTATTCCACCATAGTGTTATATCCATGGCTTGCGCTCATGTATTGCGTAAGAGTTGAAAAGGCTGAAGCGCGTTAAAAGTATGAACCAATTACTTGGCTAAAACCGGGGTCATACATGATATGAATATTTTATGTGGGGGAGATGGAGCATAGCCAGACTATATGATTTTGTAGGGATAACTTGCTTTGGCTATGTTATTTTGATAAGACATAATTGCTTAGTTAGAATGCTTGAAGGATTATTGTTTTTATGTCAACATTAAACTTTTATCTTGAATCATATCAAATCTGAACATTCATGCCACAATAAGAAGAATTATATTGAAATTATGCTAAGTAGCACTCCACATCAAAAATTCTGTTTTTATCATTTACCTACTCGAGGACGAGCAGGAATTAAGCTTGGGGATGCTTGATACGTCTCCAACGTATCTATAATTTTTTATTGTTCCATGCTATATTATATTCTGTTTTTGGACATTATCAGGCTTTATTATACACTTTTATATTATTTTTGGGACTAACCTATTAACCGGAGGCGCAGCCCAGAATTGCTGTTTTTTGCCTATTTCAGAGTTCCGCAGAAAAAGAATATCACATGGAGTCCAAACGGAATGAAACCTTCGGGAACGTGATTTTCGGAATGAACGTGATCTAGAGGACTTGGACCCTACGTCAAGACATCAACCAGGAGGGCACGAGGTAGGGGGCGCGCCTACCCCCCCCCCCCCCCCAGGCGCGCCCTCCACTCTCGTGGGCCCCACATTGCTCCACCGATGTACTCCTTCCTCCTATATATACCTACGTACCCCCAAACTACCAAACACGGAGCCAAAAACCTAATTCCACCACCGCAACCTTCTATACCCGTGAGATCCCATCTTGGGGCCTGTTCCGGAGCTCCACCGGAGGGGGCATCGATCATGGAGGGCTTCTACATCAACACCATAGCCTCTCCGATGATGTGTGAGTAGTTTACCTCAGACCTTCGGGTCCATAGTTATTAGCTAGATGGCTTCTTCTCTCTTTTTGGATCTCAATACAATGTCCCCCCTATCTCGTGGAGATCTATTCAATGTAATCTTCTTTTGCGGTGTGTTTGTTGATACCGATTAATTGTGGGTTTATGATCAAGTTTATCTATGAACAATATGTGAATCTCCTCTGAATTCTTTTATGTATGATTGGTTATCTTTGCAAGTCTCTTCGAATTATCAGTTTGGTTTGGCCTACTAGATTGATCTTTCTTGCAATGGGAGAAGTGCTTAGCTTTGGGTTCAATCTTGCGGTGTCCTTTCCCAGTGACAGCAGGGGCAGCAAGGCACGTATTGTATTGTTGCCATCGAGGATAACAAGATGGGGTTTATATCATATTTTATGAGTTTATCCCTCTACATCATGTCATCTTGCTTAAAGCGTTACTCTGTTCTTTTGAACTTAATACTCTAGATGCATGCTGGATAGCGGTCGATGTGTGGAGTAACAGTAGTAGATGCAGGCAGGAGTCGGTCTACTTGTCTCGGACGTGATGCCTATATACATGATCATACCTAGATATTTTCATAACTATGCTCAATTCTATCAATTGCTCAACAGTAATTTGTTCACACACCGTAATACTTATGCTCTTGAGAGAATCCACTAGTGAAACCTATGGCCCCCGGGTCTATTTTCCATCATATTAATCTTCCAACACTTGGTTATTTTTATTGCCTTTTATTTTACTTTGCATCTTTATCATAAAAATACCCAAAATATTATCTTATCATATCTATTAGATCTCACTCTAGTAAGTGACCGTGTAGGGATTGACAACCCCATATCGCGTTGGTTGCGAGGATTTATTTGTTTGTGTAGGTGCGAGGGACTCGTGCGTGGTCTCCTACTGGATTGATACCTTGGTTCTCAAAAACTGAGGGAAATACTTACGCTGCTTTACTGCATCGCCCTTTCCTCTTCAAGGGAAAACCAACGAAGTGCTCAAGAGGTAGCACTAGACCCAATAATTGACGGATACCACCTCACCCGAGTCCTTATGGACGGTGGCAGTAGTCTTAATCTGATATATTGGGACATCGTCTTCAAAATGGGGATAGACCCGACAAGAATAAGCCAAAGCAATACTACCTTTAAAGGAGTAATACCAGGCCCAGAGGCCCGCTGCACGGGCTCTCTAGTTTTAGAGGTTGTACGCGGTTCTCCCGACAACTTCCGAAGCGAAGAATTAACCTTCGACATCGCTCCACTCCGAAGCGGCTATCACGCACTACTCGGAAGAATGGCCTTCGCTCATTTCAATGCAGTACCGCATTACGCTTATCTTAAGCTGAAGATGCCTGGTCCATGTGGCATCATCATAGTTATCGGAAGCACAGAGCGTTCCTCACGTACGGAGAAATATGTGGCAGCTCTAGCAGCCAATCGCTAAAAGGCCTCTCCAACCAGAAGAAATGATCAGTTGTCAAGACCACGGACACGGTTCGACGAGTCCGGCGCCCACTAGTTGTAACATCTCAGATAAACCTGAGATTGGGTCGATATATATACCCCCATAGGTGGTGCTAGGGGCTTACAACATGTAAAAAGGGCTACAGTTCGGCCTAACCCTATTTAATATTGCATTTTAATGGTTCATTAAGAATAACCAATTTTTCGCACGAAGACTTTCACCTGGGTTTTTCTCTTTTACAGATGATCGCCGTGCTACACCCTTCCAGGATACGGCACAACAGAGACACAGGCGCAGACGTGCAGCAGGGTCCCGCTCAAAGGTTTCTTTTTAGATTAAGACCCTGTGTAAACCTTTTTTTACTGTCTCTTGTTGCTTCACTCCCTCCTGATACTCAACACAACCGAAAGGGATGATGGCGTTATCGAGGGCGTTAGTCAGCCCAGTATATGTTGTAAAGTCCGAATACCTTAGGGAGTGTTCGGTGTCGCGATATTGGCCTTATATGCATAAGCTCCGAATCATGTCTTTGGTCAATAGTTGGGTTTGCCCGGCTCCCGTGTTTTGCTACCTTACGTTCCCCTCTATCGGCTAAGGTGGCACTAGAAGAACTACCGCGATTGTGCCCTGGTTCATCTGGATGAGCACCTCAGTAGAGAAAGCCGAAAACTGACTGTCATGATAAAGCGCGAGACTGGTCAACCACTCAATGACTCAGTGGAATCTTCGCAATTCCTCCGCATTAACGAAGGGCCAGTTTCCTGGTCATGTATGTACGAGCACCATATTCGGATAAGCGCAGAAATACCAGGGGCTATATCGTAGCCCCACCGTCAAACTCCTATGGCTAAGTGAAAGTGTTAAAGCTATATAGTCCGATTGCCTTGTTCGCCGCACTGTCTCCTCCTTAATGGACCAAGACGTTGGGTCAAGTGTGAATACGCGCTTTTCCGAACACCCCCGCATTATGTGCGTGGGGGCTGAAGCCGACGACTGCAAACTTTCAGGTTATATACATACATAAACGGCCGCACAGGAGGCATCATAATACTTTCAGGCAAAAGTATAAACACAACCTTTATAATCCAAATAGCACTATTTTTACAATTGGGACACATGTCACTCGAACATGATACTCTTCGAGCACTGAGCCTCTATTAAACGAGCGCCTTCTAGGACTTCCTCAAAATAGTGCTGTGATAATCCCCAAGTGCAGGGAATCATCGTAGCAATTTCCAAAGGGGGAAGCAATAAGTATGGAGTGTCGAACCCACAAGGAGCTAATGGTAAGATCAATATTCTCTCAAGCCCTATCTGCCACTGATACGACTCTACGTACACCGGACGTTTGCTTCCAACTAGCAACGAGAAATAAAACTACGTTGTGGGTATGAAGAGGATAATTTTGTATGATATCGGAGAGCTAAAATATAAAATTAGGTGTTGTTATCATAAAGTTAGAATATATTACTAAATAATAAAAATAGCTAGTGTGGAATAATGGTGGATCGGTGTGCGGAATTGTCCTAGGCAATTGTTAACAAGACCGATAATCACTATTGCAGTTTCATATGAGGGAGAGGCATAAGCTAACATACTTTCTCTACTTGGATCATATGCACTTATGATTGGAACTCTAGCAAGCATCCGCAACTACTAAAGATCATTAAGGCAAAACCCAACCATAGCATTAAAGCATCAAGTCCTCTTTATTCCCATATGCAACAATCCCTCTTACTCGGGTTTAAGCTTCTGTCACTATAGCAACCCACTATAAGCGAATCATGAACGTATTGCAACACCCTACAGTGGGAATCCCTCACGCTTGCGCGACACAGAGGGCACCATAGGACAGCACCAAAGTAAAACATACAACTCATACCAATCTAGATCATCAGTCAACCCAAAGACAAAAGATATCTACTCAAAACATCATAGGATGGCAACACATCATTGGATCATAATATGTGGCATAAAGCACCATGTTCAAGTAGGGATTACAGCGGTGTGCGGGAGAGTGGACCGCGTAAAAGAGATGAGGATGGTGATGATGATGGTGATGTTGATGAAGACGATCACTGTGGCGATGATTCCCCTCCCGATGGCACTCCGGCACCACCGAAAGAGAGGAGGAGAGGTTCTCCCCCTTGTGCTTCCTCCTCCATGGCCTCCACCCTCTGGTCCTTGGCCTTCATGATGATGATGGCCCCTCCGGGATACTCCTCCATGGCCACCGGTAATGATGGCCCCCTCCGGCAGGGTGCCGGAGAGGGCCTAGATTGACTTCTCATGGCTACAGAGGCTTGTGGCAGCGGATCTTCCGATATAATCTCTCCTTCGAAGTTTTTAGGGTATGTGGGTATATATGGGTGAAAGAAGTACGTACAAGGTAGGCGGGCGCACCCTAGGGGGTGGGCGCGCCCCCACCCCCGTGGCCAGCCCGGGACTCCCCATGTGCACTTCCGGTACTCCATGGGCTTCTTGTGGTCCAAAAATAAGTTCCGTGGAGTTTCAGGTCTTTTGAACTCCGTTTGATATTCCTTTTCTTCGAAACACTGAAATAGGCAAAAAAACAGCAATTCTGGGCTGGGCCTCTGGTTAATAGGTTAGTCCCAAAAGTAATATAAAAGTGGAAAATAAAGCCCAATATAGTCCAAAACAGTAGATAATATAGCATGGAGCAATCAAAAATTATAGATACGTTGGAGACGTATCAGGAATCCCCAAGCTTAATTCATGCTCGTCCTTGAGTAGGTAAATGATTAAAAAAAGATAATTTTTGATGTGGAATGCTAGTTGGCATAATTTCAATGTAATTTCAATCAATTTTTCTAGCATCATTATATATCATAATAATAGCTCATCTCATAAAACTTCTCATGATAAAGTAACAAGCTAATCACATGTTAAAGTATAGATCATAAACCTTCTTGACAACTAGCAAACAATATTCTCACTCATCAAACAATTGCAATTCATCTTATTTTCAGGAAGAGTCTATGTCAGAGCTTTGATTTAGCAAACTTCACATACTCAACTATCACTTAATCTTTCACAATTCCTAACACTCACGCAATACTTGTGGTTATGGAGTTTTAATCGGACACAGAGAAAGATAGGGGCTTATAGTTTCGCCTCCCAACCTTTTACCTCAAGGGTAACGTCAACAATAATAGCTCATGCTAACTTACATCCAATTAGATATATATATATCAGGATCTTTCCAACACCCTGTGCTTGCCAAAGGATAAAATGTAAAAAGAAAAGGTGAAGATCACCATGACTCTTGCATAAGGTTGAAGATAATAAAAGATAGGCCCTTCACAAAGGGAAGCAGAGGTTGCCATGCACTTTCAGGGTTGGATGCACAAAATCTTAATGAGAAAGAACGTCACTTTATATTGCCCCTTGTGATATGAACCTTTATTATGCATTCCGTCGCTTTTATTTCTTCCACATCACAAGATCGTACAAAGCTTATTTCCTTCGCACCAATCAATCATACATATTTAGAGAGAAATTTTTATTGCTTGCACCGATGACAACTTACTTGAAGGATCTTACTCAATCCATCGGTAGATATGGTGGACTCTCATGGCAAAACTGGTTTAAGGGTTTTTGGAAGCACAAGTAGTATTTCTACTTGGTGCTAAGAATTTGGCTAGCATGAGGGGGAAAGGCAAGCTCAACATGTTGGATGATCCATGACAATATACTTTATTTCAGATATAAGAAAACATAACCCATTACGTTGTCTTGCTTGTCCAACATCAAATCTTTAGCATGTCATATTTTAATGAGTGCTCCCAATCATAAAAGATGTCCAAGATAGTATATTTATATGTCAAACCTCTCTTCCTTCAATATTCTTTCATGAATTGTTCAAGTTACCAATTCTACGTTTGCTAACTTTTAATAAGTTTACTACCCATACTTATTATGTGTGAAGTCATTAATCCCCGTGTTATAAGCATATGAAACATATATAAATTCAGATTTATGACATTCAATTTATTCAACCATTTACTCATAGGATGTACATGAAGCACATGAGTAAATGACAAACTACTCCAAAAGATATGAGTGAAGAACACTGAGTAGGCAAATAATTAACTAGCCATGGGAGGATTCTTTTTCATTCAATATTTCAGATCCAATGATTTTATTCAAACAGCAAATAAAATTGAAAATACGCTCCAAGCAAAACACATATCATGTGACGAATAAAAATATAGCTCTGAGTAAGGTATACCGATAGTTTTGAAGACGAAAGAGGGGATGCCTTCCGGGGCATCCCCAAGCTTAGGCGCTTGAGTCTTCCTTGAATATTGTCTTGGGGTGCCTTAGGCATCCCCAAGCTTAGGGTCTTTCCAGTCCTTATTCTCCTCATATCGATATCTCACCCAAAACTGGAAAACTTCAATCACACAAAACTTAACCAAACTTCGTGAGATAGGTTAGTATGATAAAGAGTAAACCATTCACTTTGGTACTGTCAAAGACAAGGTGTATAATTGTTCTCACACAATGCCTACTGTACCATATCATTTCTACAATTTATATTGAGGAATATGAGCCATAGAAACTAGAAAACAAGCAAACTATGCCATGAAAACAGAATCTGTCAGAAACAGATCAGTCTGTAATGATCTGAACAATAACCATACTTCTTCTACTCCAAAAATTATGAAATAAATTGGTGGTCGTGAGGAATTTGTCTATTAATCTTCTGCAAAAAGAATCAACTTAAAAGCACTCTTCTGTAAAAAATTACAGCTAATCTCGTGAGCGCAAAGTTTCTGCTTTTTACAGCAAGATCACATTGACTTTCACCCAAGTCTTCCCAAAGGTCTTACTTGGCACTTTATTGAAACAAAAGCTATAAAACATGATTACTACAGTAGCTTAATCATGTAAACACACAAAAACAGTAAGGGTAAATATTGGGTTGTCTTCCAACAAGCGCTTTTCTTTAATGCCTTTTAGCTAGGCATGATGATTTCAATGATGCTCACATAAAAGATAGGAATTGAAGCACAAAGAGAGCATCTTGAAGAATATGACTAGCACATGTAAATATAACCTACTTCCTATGCCTAGGGATTTTGCGAGCACACAATTTATAAGAACAACAATCAACTAGCATAGGAAGGCAAAACAAGTATAACGTCAAAACTTTTAGCACATAGAGAGGAAACTTGATATTATTGCAACTCCTACAAGCATGTATTCCTCCCTCATAATAGTTTTCAGTAGCATCATGGATAGCAACTTTGTTCTCATACTCAATTGGAACCTCTTCCGAAATAGTGGAGTCATCACTAGCTAAAGTTGACACTCTTCCAAATCCACTTTCATAAATATAACATTAAGATTCAACACCCTCCAAAATAGTGGGATCACTAATTCCTAAAGTTGACACTCTTCCAAACCCTCTTTAAATGATAGTATTATTCATACTCCAAAAGATATAAGTGAAGTTCATGGAGCATTCTACAACTAACCAATATCCAAGCTCAAAATGTATAAGTGAGGCACATGAAGCATTCTATAAAACCATACTCAAAAAGATTTAAGTGAAGCACAAAGAGTAATTCTATAAGGTCATACTTAAAAGATATAAGTGAAGCACATGAATTATTCTATAAATTGATGAAGGGACATCTCACCCTAGCATGGTTCTTAAAGGAAAAACAAAAACACAAGGGACACAAATCATGTGAACAAAACAAAAACCGAGGTATACCGATAATTGTTGAAGAAGAAAGATGGGACGCCAAGCGGGGCTTTCCAGTAAAAATGTAAATTCACGCACTACAGCCAAAGTTTCTGTTTTTGTTCTGCACATAGTAAACAAGCAATCTAATCATCCTAAAACCAAAGCTTGGCACATTAGTTTTATAATACAATGAATATATACAAGGGGATAATTATTTATAGAGAAACTTCTATGAAAAATTCTACATTGTTTCCGTGAGCATGAGCACAAGTTCTCAAGGTTGACCCTCACTTCTTCAATGCATCACTTTCCAATCACTTCTCCTTTTGAAAAACTTTTTAGCCATGAAAGCAAGTAATAATGTTTTTGTATTTTCATTTTTTAATTTTTTTGTATGTTTCACCCACAACTAAACATACACAAAAAGGAAAAACAAAATCTACTTAGTGAAGAAAGCAAACAAGCACACACGAGAATATCAACCCCACGCTATTGCTCCCCGACAACGGCGCCAGAAAAGAGCTTGATAATCCCCAAGTGCAGGGAATCATCGTAGCAATTTCCAAAGGGGGAAGTGATAAGTATGGAGTGTCGAACCCACAAGGAGCTAAAGGTAAGATCAATATTCTCTCAAGCCCTATCTGCTACTGATACGACTCTACATACACCGGACGTTTGCTTCCAACTAGCAACGAGAAATAAAACTACGTTGTGGGTATGAAGAGGATAACTTTGTATGATATCGGAGAGCTAAAATATAAAAGTAGGAGTTGTTATCATAAAGTTACAATATATTACTAAATAATATAAATAGCGAGTGTGGAATAATGGTGGATCTGTGTGCGGAATTGTCCTAGGTAATTGTTAACAAGACCGATAATCACTATTGCAGTTTCATATGAGGGAGAGGCATAAGCTAACATACTTTCTCTACTTGGATCATATGCACTTATGATTGGAACTCTAGCAAGCATCCGCAACTACTAAAGATCATTAAGGTAAAACCCAACCATAGCATTAAAGCATCAAGTCCTCTTTATTCCTATACGCAACAATCCCTCTTACTCGGGTTTAAGCTTCTGTCACTCTAGCAACCCACTATAAGCGAATCATGAACGTATTGTAACACCCTACAGCGGGAATCCCTCACGCTTGCGCGACACGGAGGGCACCATAGGACAGCACCAAAGTAAAACATACAACTCATACCAATCTAGATCTTCAATCAACCCAAAGACAAAAGATATCTACTCAAAAGATCATAGGATGGCAACACATCATTGGATCATAATATGTGGCATAAAGCACCATGTTCAAGTAGGGATTACAGTGGTGTGCGGGAGAGTGGACCGCGTAAAAGAGATGAGGATGGTGATGATGATGTTGATGTTGATGAAGACGATCACCGTGGCGATGATTCCCCTCCCAATGGCACTCCGGCGCCACCGGAAGAGAGGAGGAGAGGTTCTCCCCCTTGTGCTTCCTCCTCCATAGCCTCCACCCTCTGGTCCTTGGCCTTCATGATGATGATGGCCCCTCCGGGATATTCCTCCATGACCACCGGTGATGATGGCCCCCTCCGGCAGGGTGCCGGAGAGGGCCTAGATTGACTTTTCGTGGCTACAGAGGATTGCAGCGGCGAAACTTACGATCTAATCTCTCATTTGAAGTTTTTAGGGTACGTGGGTATATATGGGTGAAAGAAGTACGTCGGTGGACCTCCGGGCTGTCCACGAGGTAGGGGGCGTGGCCTGGGGGGATGGGCGCGCCCCCACCCTCGTGGGCAGCCCGGGACTCCCCTGGTGAACTTCCAGTACTCCGTGGGCTTCTTCTGGTCCAAAAATAGGTTCTGTGGAGTTTCAGGTCTTTTGGACTCCGTTTGATATTCCTTTTCTTCGAAACACTGAAATAGGCAAAATAACAGCAATGGGCTGGGCCTCCGGTTAATAGGTTAGTCCCAAAAGTAATATAAAAGTGGAAAATAAAGCCCAATATGGTCCAAAATAGTAGACATTATAGCATGGAGCAATCAAAAATTATAGACACCTTGGAGACGTATCATGCTCAGCCGAGACCTGGCCTACGGCCGGATCCCGGGTTGCAATAGAGGTGGCCTCCATCTCTGCCCAGTACATCTTCACACGGGCAAGGGCCATCTGCGCACCCTCTATGCACGCCGACCTCTTTACAGCGTCGATATGTGGCACAGCACCATGGAATCGTTGCACTAAACCAAAATAACTATTCAGCCTTGGTCCCTTCGGCCAAAGATGATCCACGCACTAGTAGAAAAAGGGTCAAACGTGAAGCACATTAATGCCGGTTTGTATTTGAGCCGGCACTAATGTGTACATTAGTGCCGGTTCCAACGGCTAGCCGGGCCGCTTTCATTAGTACCGGTTCGTGGCGAACCTTTAGCACCGGTTCGTGCCATGAACCGGTACTAATGAGAGTGGTGGCAGGATGTTGTCAGTCTGGGCCTCCTCCAGCACCTTTAGTACCGGTTCTTGGCACGAACCGGTACTAAAGGTCATCCTACATAAACCCTTCGTCCACCCGAGCTCGCTCTGTTCTTCCCCTTTCCCCTCTCCTCTCTGTTCTTCCCCTTTCCCCTCTCCTCTCTGTTCTTCCCCTCTTCCTCTCGAGCTCATCACACATTTTGCCCAAATTTTGTCAAGATTTGAAGGCCCCCATCCATTGAAATGATCACAAAGGTTAGCAACTTTGTCCTTTCATCTCTCATTGCTAGATTTACTCTTGCAATGCTTTATATAGTGATTAATTTGTGAGTTTAGTAATTTGGGAGGAAATATATATATGTGCTAGTATTTGATTTATATGCAATTTGAGGTCAAAAATAACACTTAGTTTGCATATGTAGGTGTGGTTTACTTAGTGCCTTCTAAATCTCCGTCGTAACCACCGTCGATCGCCCGCACCGTCCCGTCGCCGGCACCACCTTGTGGTGAGCCTCTTTGTTCATGAAATTTTATATTTGATGTTTGTGTGATTTGGATATATAGCTAGTTACTCGTATAATTATCTTAGTCGTACGTTGTTTGTTATACATATAGTGCCATGGTTTTGATATCCATCCCCGTCGGCCCTCGTCCTTGTTATGATTCGGATGTGGTATATATATTCTCTTTTAAAACTAGTTGCATTTCGTGTTTATGACAAATTATGCCCATCAAGTTGACATAGAAATTTTTTCTAGGAGGTATGTGAACCGGAAATTCCAACCGACCCTATTGTCGAGAGGTTAAATTTAGTTGAAAGAGAAAACGAGTACTTGAAAGAAAAATTGAAAAGAATTGAGGGGGAGAAGATGGAATTGGAGTTGCATGTTGCCGATGTCGTCGATGATCACAAGATCAAGATGGAGAAAATGCGCTTGAAGATTAGAAAGGTTAGAAAATATGCCATCGATAGTGAGGCTTGGTATCATTATGTTGTTGGATCCATTGTTACCTTAGTTGCGATCTTGATCGCATTTGTTGTTGCATTTAAATGCTTTAGCTAGAGAGTTATTTGTTTGTTGCATTTAAGTGTTGTGTGAACTTTATGTATGAACTTGTATTAATTTGGTCTATTCGGTGTTGTGTAATGAAGATGAGCCGGCAATGGATGTACGATGACCGATGCTCTCCCGAGTTCATTAATGGCGTGCAAACTTTTCTGCTTGCGACTGAGGCAAACAAGCGGGCGGATGGTTTTATGCCTTGTCCATGTGCTGTCTGTAAGAATGGTCAAAATTACTCTAAGTCAAGAACCATTCACTTCCACCTGTTTAAGTCCGGTTTCGTGCCCCACTATAATGCTTGGACCAAGCATGGAGAAAGAGGGGTTATGATGGAAGACAATGAAGAAGAAGAGGACGACGACAACTATCCTGGCCATGGGTTCCCTGAATACGATGATACAACAATGGGGGAAGAAGCTGAGCCGGTAATGCGGGAAGAAGCTGAGCCGGCAATGCGGGAAGAAGCTGAAGAAGAGGCATCAGATGAGCCCGTTGATGATCTAGGTCGGGCCATTGCCGATGCAAAGAGAAACAGCGCAAGTGATTTGGAGAAGAAGAAGTTGCAGCGCATGTTAGAGGATCACAACAAATTGTTGTACCCGAATTGCGTAGGTGACAAGAAAAAGCTGGGCACCACACTGGAATTGCTGCAATGGAAGGCAGAGAATGGTGTATCTGACAAGGGATTTGGAAAGTTGCTGGTAATGATAAAGGATATGCTTCCAAAGGACAACGAATTGCCCGAGAGTACGTACGAAGCAAAGAAGGCTGTCTGCCCTCTAGGGTTAGAGGTGCAGAAGATACATGCATGCCCTAATGATTGCATCCTCTACCGCGGTGAGTACGAGGATTTGAATGCTTGCCCAGTATGTGGTGCATTGCGCTATAAGATCAGCCGCGATGACCCTAGTGATGTCGAGGGCCAGCGCCCCAGGAAGAAGATTCCTGCCAAGGTGATGTGGTATGCTCCTATAATACCACGGTTGAAACGTTTGTTCCAAAACAAAGAGCATGCCAAGGCGATGCGATGGCACAAAGAAGACCGTAAGAAAGACGGAAAGTTGAGAGTACCCGCTGACGGGTCGTAGTGGAGAAAAAATCGTAAGGAAGTACGGGAAGGAGTTTGCAGATGACGCAAGGAGCGTATGGTTTGGTCTAAGCGCAGATGGCATTAATCCTTTTGGGGAGCAGAGCAGAAACCATAGCACCTGGCCTATGAATCTATGTTTGTATAACCTTCCTCCTTGGTTGCGCATGAAGCGGAAGTTCATTATGATGCCAGTGCTCATCCAAGGCCCTAAGCAACCCGGCAACGACATTGATGTGTACCTAAGGCCATTAGTTGAAGAACTCTTACAACTGTGGAATGGAACAGGTGTACGTGCGTGGGATGAGCACATGGGGGAAGAATTTGACCTAAAGGCGTTGCTGTTCGTGACCATCAATGATTGGCCTGCTCTCAGTAAGCTTTCAGGACAGACAAACAAGGGATACCGCGCATGCACGCACTGTTTGGACGATACCGACAGTATATATTTGGCAAATAAGAATGTGTACCTGGGACATCGTCGATTTCTTCCGGGCAGCCATCCCGTAAGAAAGAAAGGCAAGCATTTCAAAGGTGAGGCGGATCACCGGACGAAGCCTGGCCACCGTACTGGTGCTGATGTACATGATATGGTCAAGGATTTGAAGGTGGTCTTTGGAAAGGGTCCTGGTGGACAACCTGTTCCGGATGACGCTGACGGACGCGCACCCATGTGGAAGAAGAAATCTATATTTTGGGACCTGCCCTACTGGAAAGACCTCGAGGTCCGCTCCGCAATCGACGTGATGCACGTGACGAAGAATCTTTGTGTGACCCTGCTTGACTTCTTGGGCGTGTATGGGAAGACAAAAGATACACCTGAGGCACGGGAGGACCAGCAACGTATGCACGGAAAAGACGGTATACATCAGGGTCATGCAAGCTACGCTCTTACCAAAGAAGAGAATCAAATCTTCTTTGAATGCCTGCTCAGTATTAAGGTACCGTCTGGCTTCTCGTCGAATATAAAGGGAATAATAAACATGGCAGAGAAAAAGTTCCAGAACCTAAAGTCTCATGACTGCCACGTGATTATGACGCAACTGCTTCCGGTTGCATTGAGGGGGCTTCTACCGGAAAACGTTCGATTAGCCATTGTGAAGCTATGTGCATTTCTCAATGCAATCTCTCAGAAGGTAATCGATCCAGAAATCATACCAAGGTTACAGAATGATTTGGTGCAATGTCTTGTCAGTTTCGAGTTGGTGTTCCCACCATCCTTATTCAACATCATGACGCACGTCCTAGTTCACCTATGCGAAGAGATTAACGTTTTGGGTCCTGTATTTCTACACAATATGTTCCCCTTTGAGAGGTTCATGGGAGTCTTAAAGAAATATGTTCATAACCGTGCTAGGCCAGAAGGAAGCATCTCCAAGGGCCGTCAAAATGAGGAGGTCATTGAGTTTTGTATTGACTTTATTCCTGACCTTAAGCCAATTGGTGTTCCTGAATCGCGGCATAAGGGCAGACTGGATGGAAAAGGCACGCTAGGAGGGGAACAAATAATATGTATGGATGGACATTCTCTCACTGAAGCACACTACACAGTTCTACAGAATTCCGCCTTGGTGGCTCCGTATATGGATGAACACAAGAATTTGCTACGCTCCAAACACCCGGAGCGGTCTGATGACTGGATTACACGTGAACAAACCAGGAGTTTCGCCAGTTGGTTGCAAGCACGTACCATGCATGACACCTCTATTGAAGATGACCTGTACTTGCTGTCCCAGTTACCATCTTCGAATATAATGACTTTCAAAGGGTACCAGATAAATGGTAATACATTTTACACGATCGCCCAAGTTAAGAAGAGCACCAACCAAAACAGTGGTGTCCGCTTTGATGCAGAAACCAAGACGGGAAAGGAAACATATTATGGTTATATACAGGACATATGGGAACTTGACTATCGACGTGGTTTGAAGGTCCCTTTGTTTCGGTGCAAATGGGTCAATATGACACGAGGCGGGGTAACGGAAGACCCGCAGTATGGAATGACAACAGTGGATCTCAACAATCTTGCGTATGCAGACGAACCATTCGTCCTAGCCAATGATGTGGCACAAGTTTTCTATTTGAACGACATGCCTACCAAGCCAAGAAAAAGAAAAGATAAGGAAGCGAATGCATCGTACGATGAGCCAAAGCGGCACATAGTTCTTTCTGGGAAGAGAAACATCGTGGGAGTGGATGACAAGACAAACAAGTCAGAAGAGTATGAAAAGTTTGATGAAATTGCTCCATTCACAGTGCATATTGACCCGAGCATCCCGTTAAATGATGAAGATTTTCCACGGCTACGACGCAAAGGGACACACGCGAAGAAAAAGTTTCACACCCAAAGATCTGGGATGTGATCGGCTTAACTATCATCACTTTCTTCTGTGTTTCACACCCAGGAGGGATCTCTGTAATAGTTAGGGTAGCTAGTTATGTGTTTTGGCATTTGAAACGCGAAGAAATTTTATGTGCAAGCAAATTCTTTCATGCATTTACTGATTTTTTTCAGCTAATTGACCCTGAAATTGAAAAGCGTGTCAAATGAACTCAGAAAAGGTTGAAAGTTGGCATGGTATCATAATTTCACCCACATAGCATGTGTAAAAAAGTAGAGAGGGTTACCGCAAAAACTGGATGCACTTCGTGTACAAAATGGACAATCTGATTCGAAGTATCAGGGTTTCGGACGAAAACTCATCCGTTACAAAGGCATTTCATTTTTTAAATAACCTAAACATTACCAAATTGAATATAATGATAAAACACACTAATATTAAACATAAGAAAAAAGAATCACTGAAAAATCTATTTTCAAAGTTAAGTTATTCACAAAAATAAATAAAGCAAAAAAAATAAGAAAAAAAGCCCACCTACTGGGCCACAGCGGCCTGCATACGACTAGAAACCCAAATTCAAGTTGGGCCAGGATGCAGGCCCGCTAGCCCAGTAGGCCCAACAGGGCATCGCAGAAGAGGTAGGCCCAGAAGGCCTGCTTAAGAGAGGAGCTCGAGACAGCAGCGACGGCAGGGCTTATAAGCAGGTGCGAGTGCCCCTCGGCTAGCGAGGTGGGACTAAACTTTTGTGCCCCTCGCCTGGCAGCGCACACCCTTTAGTACCGGTTCGTGGCACCAACCGGTACTAAAGGGGGGGCCTTTAGTACCGGTTGGAGCCACCAACCGGTACTAAAGGGGGTCGCTTCCTGCCGCTTGGCCTGGCCAAAACAGGCCTTTAGTACCGGTTGGTGGCTCCAACCGGTACTAAAGGTATGTTCTATATAAGAAAACCCTTCAAAAAATTTCAACAGTTTCGTTCTCCCTCTGCTTCTTCTCCTCTGCACACCGTCGCCCGCCGCCCCCGCCGTCTCCATATCCATCGTCGCCGCCCCCGTCGCCAGCCCCGTTCCCGTCGTCGCCGCCCCGTCGTCCCGTCCCCGTCGTCCCGCGCGTCGTCACCGCCTCCCCGTCCCGGCCCGTCCAGCGCGCGTCGATCGTCACCGTCCCCGTACGTCCTCGTCGCCGCCCCGGCCCGTACATCCCCTTCCCCGTCATTGCCGCCCCGTCATCGCCGCGCCCGTCGCCTTCCCCGTCGCCGTGCGCCCCCCGTCGCCGCCACCCGTCGCCTCTCGCCTCGCCGGCCGGTGAGCGCGCACACACACACATACATTTTGTTAGAATTGTTAGACATTTTTCTGTTTTTTAGAAATATTTAGAAATGTTAGAATTGTTAGAAATGTTAGAATTGTTAGAAATTTTTCTGTTTTTTAGTTATAGAAATAGTTATAAAAAAGTTAGAATTGTTAGAAATTTTTCTGTTTTTTAGTTATAGAAATAGTTATAAAAAAGTTAGAGTTGTTAGAAATTTTTCTGTTTTTTAGTTATAGATATAGTTATAAAAAAGTTAGAATTGTTACAAATTTTTTTGTTTTTTAGTTATAGAAATAGTTATAAAAAAGTTAGAAATTTTTCTTTTTTTTAGTTATAGAAATATTAGAAATGTTATAGAAATGTTAGTTATATATAGCATTGTTAGAAATGTTAGAAATTTTAGTTATCAAAATCCAATCATTAAAAAAATGTTACTTTTTGCGGGCATATAGCTAGTATTTGTTGTCGACGATGCCCGGCCCGCATCCTCACTGTCGACACGTCCGCGACGACGTCCAGCTGACCCATGTCCGGGACTGGGCTCCGCCGGGCTGGCACTGGGAGGTGCTTCCTGGAGGGGCGCGCCGCTTGATGAGGAACCCGGCCCCGGGTCCCGTCGTCGACCCTGATCTCGTTTGGTGGCGTTCGCGTGGGCCAGTTTCGGTGCGGAGGGAGTCGGCCCCGCCGGAGGTGGTACGTCGTCGTGTCAGGGAGGAGGACGAGCACGTCCATCGCTACATGGTTGCGTTAGAGGGCGGCAGGTTCTCCAATACCTGGCAGTTTCTTCAGGGATCTCACTTCAGCTATGATCCTGTGAGGGTTCCTTCTCTTTGGGTGTCCACCGCACGCGCCGCAGGAACCGCGAGTGTCCTAAATTCTTCTGTAGTATTCGATCTTTAATTAGCTACCTAGCCAGTGATGTACTATTCAATATTATATATTATTCGAGACGATGTATTCGAGATTAAATCTATTATTCGAGATTATATCTATAATTCGAGACGATGTATTCGAGATTATATCTATTATTCGAGATTATACTAAATTGTTTTATATTTCTTTTGGCATAGTTAAATAAAAGCTATGGCGGACAATACCGACAGAGAGAGAGAACAGACCATGTTCGATATGATACGCGGGCCAGATGATGATCAGAATGAAGAAGATTTTGACGGCTCCAAATTTCTAAACAACACCGGAGAGGGTGATATGATATTCGATCGCGACGACCGAATTGATGAAGTCATGAACTACGATTATGACGATGACGAAGAACATGTTGATCCTGAAACAACAAACACCGGCGAGGTATATATATTTATATAAGAAGGAATCTGGTGATCATCGCATGTTTTAAATGAGTTGAAGATATATTAACGAATCGATCTTTCTTCTTTCAGCCATCCGGATCGAGAAAATCTTCAGGCAAAAGGACGAAACGAGGCCCAAACAAAAAGTTGAAGGAGGGCGTAAAGTACAATATCGAGGCATTCAGACCTAATGGCGAACCATTAGCGCCTAAGAAGGTTGCGACAAGTTCGTTCGTCAGTGCGGAGTTCTTGTGAAGGACCAACTCCCGATCTCCCTTCAAGAATGGAGAAAGCCAGCAAAGCCACGTCCAGATGTTACTTTTGTCGACGAGAATAAAAAAACTGCTTTGGGATACTCTCATGGAACATTTCACACTAACAGATCATTTCACAGAAGCAGATGTGTAGAAAGTCAAGGACGCTGCTTTTAGGCAGATGGCGGTTGCATTCAAGAACCACAAGAGAACGGCATGGGAGAAGTACATCCAGGGAGGAAGGAAGACTCCAGTATTCGAGGGGATACTAGAGAATAAAAGTGCTCATTGGGACGATTTCGTGAAATTCAAGGATTCAGAATTAGCTAAGGAACGGTCGAGAATAAACAAGCAGAATGCCGAAAAAAAGGATAAGTTCCATAAGCTGGGGCCAGGTGGCTACGCGGTGGCAATGCCTAAGTGGGATAAGTCTGAGAAAGAGATGGAGGATGCAGGTGTCACTCCAGTTACTAAGAGCTGGCCCCCCAGGTGCAGGACTTGGTTCTATGCGCATGGGGGGAGCTGGACCCGAAGACAGACAATGTTTCGACGAAGGCATGTCTAAATGGAGCCGACGATGCGATACTTGTTGCAATAGAAGAGGCACGATCGGGGGTGTTCCAGCCCGACAGAGAGAACGACGAGCTTACGCGTGCCCTGGGAAATCCTAAACACCCGGGAAGAACACGAGGCAAGGGCGCTATTCCGTGGTATGAGGGGTTTTCGGACTGGAACGCCGACTACAGAACCCGTGCGAGAAAGAAGATTGCGGAGGAGAAGTAGAGGAAGATGGAGGAGGAGCAGAGGAAGCGGGACTATGAACGCCTTCAAGGCCTAGAAGCAAGTCAAGCGGAATTGGCAGTTAAATTCCAGCGGCAGCAGGAGCAGATCGACTCACTTAGCCAGCAAAGGGGGTCTCAGCAGCTGCAGCAGCTAGCGGATGATCCAGCATTGGATACCACCACCCCATCCATGCCGAGAAGCAGCGTGGGCTCCGCCCCAGGCGACGCAGTGCTGGATAGATACCCCGTGGATGACATCACGGAGAACACTAACTGCGAGCTACACTTCAAAATGAAGAACATATCCATGAAGGTGGCGGACGGCGTTGCTTATAGAAATTCCCCTGATGCAACCTTCCATTGCAACCCGATTCCAGCAGGCTATGCTCGTGTCGTGGTTGATGAGGTGGTGGACCAATATTTGGGGCTAGAGCTTGACATTTCTGGAGGTGACGAGGAGCACACACTCGAAGATGCCAAACATCGTATCATCCTATGGAGAAAGGATTGCATCATCTTTCGAAGGCCACCGACACCGCGTCACCCGACTCCTCGTCGAAGTCCGCCACCAAGTCAGCAGACTCCCGCTCCTCCAAGTCCACCAACGCGTGAGGCCACTCCTCCTCCTCCAAGTCCGGCAAAGTGTCAGGCCACTCCTCCTCCAAGTCCGACACAGCGTCAGACGTCCACTCCTCCTCCAAGTCCGGCAAAGTGTCAGGCCACTCCTCCTCCAAGTTCGGCACAGCTTCAGGCCACTCCTCCTCGTCCAACTCAGCCCTGTCAGCCGCCTCAACAATCCACGAAGAGACACCCCGCAGCTATGGTGCGTAGCAGTACCAGTCGAGGTCATAGTACAGGAAGTACAGGCGGAGGCAAGCGATATAAATATGGTCCAAACCTCAGTACTCCTCTTCCTCAGAGGGCTTACGACAGGACCAAGGAGCAAACCAATGCCATAGTGCGGGCAGAAGTCGACGCCCATTTTGGACCGAAACCGCCACCGCCGCCAAGGGAGAAAGTGCCTGTGGAAGTTCTTGACCACTTCGTTCGTATGGCTGAACCACCAGCTCCTAAGCCCGTTGACTCAGACTATGAGCGCCACATCAGGAAGTTACATCGACAACGTCTACAGAAGGAGGCGAGCTCGAGCTTGAGCAAACAACAAGCAGTTGTCAAAAAATGCGGGAGAACCGTTGCCCAGCTGGGAGAACAGTGGGAGCAACCGATCCCCCCGCTTGTTGTGCCGCTAACAACACGTGACAGTACGCGCGGCCAATATTATTGTGGGCAAACAGTTTACGTTCCCCAGGTGGGCGATGTGGTAATAACCCAGGAGCATATAACGCAGGCTGAAGAACTCAAGATCACTGTTGGACAACTCCTCGAGATCGAGGACATGCCTGTGCTTACAGAGGAGGAAATAAAACGGAAATATGTCTGGGGCCAACCTTTGGTCAAGCCAGAAGATGTCAAGAAGCTCCCAACAAGAATGTATGAATTGCATCAATGGTACATGGACATTACCAAGAGATCCGATCGACAGTCCCTCATGGTGCAAGTCAACAAGGATCATTACTACCATGATAAACCTGGGACCGTTGAGTATTCTGAACTGTTTCAGTTATACAATCAAGACGCACATGACAAATTTATCGTCAGTTGCTATTGTCTGTAAGTGATTTCTTTCTGTAATTTAAGTCTCAAGCTAGCTGTATTGATCCTTTTGATCAATCATTACCTGTAATTATCCTCACTATATTCTTTTCTGTGATATTATGCAGGATGAAGATGTATAAATGAAAAAAGGCGGACGCTATGGCATTGGGTTCATTGACCCAAACACCGTTAATGAATACACATGGAATATAAGTGACTATTATAAAAAGCAGGTAGAGGACAGCATGTTCGAGTTCTTGAAGCGCCTCAAATACAATGAAGATATACTACTTCCTTACAACTTCAAGTGAGTCACACTTTCTTGTACTACAAATTCTCTGTTTTTGCCTACTAGCTAGCTAGCTACATGTTTTTGCTTACATATATATACCCGCTTAATTAAGACATGCAAACGTGTGTGCATGCAGATTTCACTGGATCTTGTGTATCATTAAAGTTGACGGAGGAACAGTTGAAATACTGGACTCACTACTCTCAGAAAATAAAGACTATAACATCTTGTTTGGGATAGTCAACAGGTAATTTCAATCATTATTAACTATATATCTCGGCCTATTTAGTTCGTCATTTCATGATATGAACTATTTAATAACCCCTTTATTCATTTTCTTTGTCGACGGGCAGGGCTTGGGCAAGGTTCATCAGCATAACGGAAGGCGAATGGAAACGACAACTGAGATGGCTTCGACCCAGGATAAGTAATTAAGTAGTGTGGTAGCTAGCTGCCATCTTTTTAATATTATCATGCTTGATTAATTATTATCTGATCAAATTAAATTCCATTCTCGTAAAGGCCATAAAGCAAGCGCAGGGGACTGATCTGTGTGCATACTGCATTTGCGAGAACATTCTCATGATGACGTCCGAAAGGAGCAGATCTCAAAGACAGGAATGGGTACGCTTGTCAGAACACTATTCACAATTTGTGCACCATTATCGATATCTAGTCACACAATTAATACACATGCATATTGATCTCCTTCTTAACAGTTCATAGAGGTGCGGGACAAGCTCCTAGATATGGAGCGCGTACAAGCACTTCAAGAGGAAATAGCGGGATTTTTCTTGACCAGGTCATAAATCCGAAGGGAGAATACTATTACCCGCTACCGCCCCCATCGACCAGGTCATGAACCACTTCCAATTTGTCATCGTGCTCCGAAGGCACCAATTAGGCTAATGCAAACTGGCTCCGAAGGCAACATGCATATGTACGAGAAATTGTATATATAGCTATACATGTGTGTATGTGTGAATTAATATGGTGGTTTGTGAGACATTGATGATCTATATATATATATATATATATATATATATATATATATATATATGTAGTATCGTAAAATACCAGCAAACGAAAAAGAATTAAAATGGAAAACACAAAATTAAATGAAAAAGAAATCATAAAACCAAAAATCCCCCAAACATTTTAGTACCGGTTGGTGTTACCAATCGGTACTAAAGGGCTCCCGGCCCCCGGAGCTGGCTCGTGCCACGTGGTTGCCCTTTAGCTCCGGTTCGTGCTGGACCGGTACTAAAGGGGGGGCCTTTAGTGCCCAAACTTTAGTGCCGGTTATGGAACCGGCACTAAAGGGCCTTACGAACCGGTGCTATTGCCCGGTTCTGCACTAGTGACGATAGACCTCATGGCAAGTCCGGACAACCTATGGAGCTCGGCCCACTCGGCCATTTGTTCATTTAACAGCAGCGGACGCGTTGGAGCACTGAACTGCGACCAGAACAATCTCTCCACTTCATGATCTTTCTGATCTTTGAAAAACTCAGTCCCATCAGCAGCACTCGTTGCCAACTCCATGTACGCGTCTGCAGCACTCCATAATTGATCCAGAGGGGCATAATTCGGATCTCCGAACTTCGTCCACAACAAAAAAGGCTTCCCAGCCGTGATATCTCCGGCTTGACGGAGCTCCTCCTTCGCTGCTCTGATTTGAGAGCGGGTTTCCTTGGCTGCTTCCACGGCTTTCTTCAGGCCAGCCGCTTTCACTTGGCTTTCCTTTTCAAGAAGCTCATATCGGCTGGCGGCATCTTTCCGCTCAACAGCCATCTTGGCTATTTTATCTTTGCTCTGGCGATGAGTAGCCTGTTCGGCTCTTAAGTCTCCGGCCGCCTTTAGGGTGGCCGCATCACTTCTCCTGGCTTGTTCCTTGGCTCGGGCAAGTTCCGCCCAAAGTGTCTCCACGGCGGCAGCTCCATCTGCAGCCACAACATATTATAGATACTAGCATCATGCTCCTCTTAATATTTGTTGACCAACCGAAAATACATACCATGTGCCACGTCAAGCTACTTGTTCACAAGCGCAATGTCGGCATCAGCAGCGTCAAGTTGCCGCCTCAGTCCGGCAAACTCAGCAGTCCGGCCAGCCACCGGACCCTCAGCTGCCTGCACATGAAAGCAACACGATCATTACCTGGGACCATGATCCTCTGTTTGCCGCCTCTGGACAGCAACCAGAGTCTCAGGGGCTACTATCTGTATAGAGCACACCTAACATGTGTGGTACCATCAAAAATTTTATCTTACTTTGCGCACCTCAAAACATCTTAGCAGGCTCGTAAAAGCCTCATGCAACCCACTTTTGGCGGATGAAATCCTCTCAACCACCGTACCCATTAAAGTACGATGCTCCTCTGAGATAGCCCCTTGCTCCAAAAGGCCCATCAGTATGCCCAGTTGTGCACCAGATAATCCCAGACTCTTTCTGTTGCTCTCCTTAGGAGCCGAATACTCTGGACTTTGGGTGGCCGAAGGGTTACCTTCCGGCCTTGGCGGATCAGGAGAAATCATCCATGATGACACCTCAGGGTCGTCCGCCCCAGGAGGCGGGGAGACAGGGGGAGGCGTTTCGCTCTCCACCATCTCCGGAAGAAGATCCCCCAAAGACAAACTCTGTCGAGAAGGGCTACGATCCGGACTGCAAGACATATGTCTCGGTTATTGTCCTCGGAGATAAAGCAGGATATATTTACCAAAAGTACTCTTGTTCACTTACAGCTCGGTGGAGGGCTGATCCCCTTGCGGGCACTGTGTGGTAAGGACGCCCTCCGGGGCAGGGCCCCCTGGCGAAGGTTTCTTCCCTCGTTTGGAAACCCTCGTTTCCAAGTCTTCAGAGGTGGTCCTTTTCCTTCCTTTGGGAGAGGGGATTCTAGATTTTTCTCCCCAATTATCCTCCTTCGCGGAGACACCAATTCCCCCGGTTTGGATGAGTAATGCGTGAGGCCCGCTTTTGGCTTCTTTATTCCTCCCTTTATCTTTCCCTGATGGCACTTGATAAGGTGCGTGCTCAAGCATCCTGGCTAGTACAGGATCCGGTGAGCCTTCGGGAAGGGGGGCCGAACACCTAATCATCTTCGTCTTTCTTATCCAGTCCTGGCCAAGAGCGATTTTTTCATAATGATGTTGTGACAAATAAAAAGACAACATGTTCGGCCGCAGAATTACTTACGTGGGTATCTGGACGGTTGCAGTTGAGACCCGCATCCTCGGTGGTGTCCGGACACTTTATTCGTGATCCGAAGAACAATCCATACATCTCTTCGAGCGTCACACCGAAGAATTGTTGAGCACGTCGCGGTCCTTCCGGGTTGAACTCCCACATACGGAGAGATCGACGTTGGCATGGCAGGACCCGATGAACTAGCATAACTTGCATTACCTTGACAAGACTGACATCTCTCTTAAGGAGATCTCGGATGCGACTTTGCAATGTCAGCACGTCATTAACTGGCCCCCAGTCCAGCCCCTTGTTGAACCATGACGCCAGTTGTGGCGGGGGGCCCGAGCGGAAGGCGGGGGTAGCTACCCACTTCGTACTTCGGGGAGCTGTGATGTAAAACCACTCCCGCTGCCATAAGTTGGACACCTCCGGGAAGGAACCCTTTGGCCATGGAGCATCGGCGCCTTTGCTTATTATGGCACCTCCGCATTCTGCATGCCGCCCATCGATCATATTCAGCTTCACATTGAAGGTCTTGAGCCATAAGCCGAACTGGGGGGTGATGCGGAGGAAGGCCTCACACATGACGATAAACGACGAGATGTGAAGGATGGAATCTGGAGCTAGATCGTGGAAATCGAGCCCATAATAGAACATAAGCCCTCTAACAAAGGGATCAAGACTAAAGCCTAGCCCTCGGAGGAAGTGGGAAACAAATACGACACTCTCGTTAGGTTCGGGAGTGGGGATGACCTGCCCTTGAGCAGGCAGCCTGTGCGAGATTTGGGCGGTCAGATACCTGGCTTCTCTTAGCTTCTGGATGTCCTCCTCTGTGATAGAGGAGGCCATCCACCGGCCTTGAAGGTTGGATCCGGACATGGTTGAAGGTCCGAAGCACTTAACCTGAGCCTTGGGTGTTGGAACTCGAGGTGGGGGAAGGGAAGGATCGAGCGCGAAAAAAGGACAGGTCTTGGCCCCTTTATAAAGAGGGCGAATATCAAGCGTCCTCGCGTGGCCGTTTGGAACTTGCCTAAAATCGAGGAGTCATACTAACAAGCACGATTGGGTTACCCCCATCCATATTGATGAGAATCCCGTGATAAGGGGAACACGATCTCTGCTTCGACAAGACGTGCCAATAAAATCGCCTCGCAACACGTGCAGTGGCAGGCTGGGAAAAACGGTTCGTAATGACCAGACCACGGCAGGATGTCACGTTATGAAAAGTTGTCAGAAGATTAGATTTGTGGAATAATATACTCTCTACGGTGGTATGTGGAATTTGTTTTGCAGAGCCGGACACGATCCTTGTGTTCAAAATCTTCTATGGAGTATTCGGAGGAGGAACCCGCCTTGCAATGCCGAAGACAATCTGCATGCCGGACTCATCGTCATTGAAGCCTGTTCAGGGGCTACTGAGGAGTCCTGGATTAGGGGGTCCTCGGACAGCCGGACTATATACTTTGGCCGGACTGTTGGACTATGAAGATACAAGATTGAAGACTTTGTCCCGTGTCCGGATGGGACTCTCCTTTGCGTGGAAGGCAAGCTTGGCAATTCGGATATGTGGATCTCCTCTCTTGTAACTGACTCTGTGTAACCCTAGCCCCCTCCGGTGTCTATATAAACCGGAGGGTTTAGTCCATAGGACAACAACAATCATAATCATAGGCTAGCTTTTAGGGTTTAGCCTCTACGATCTCGTGGTAGATCAACTCTTGTAATACTTATATCATCAAGATCAATCAAGTAGGAAGTAGGGTATTACCTCCACCGAGAGGGCCCGAACCTGGGTAAACATTGTGTCCCCCGCCTCCTGTTACCATCCGCCTTAGACGCACAGTTCGGGACCCCCTACCCGAGAACCGCCGGTTTTGACACCGGCCGACACCATCCCAAAAAACAATTGATGTGGTGGACTGCATTACATCCTACTAGAATATGATAGCGCGCATTGCCGTGCCCGCCCAATTTTAGAATGTAATAATCAAAGCTTTTGTAAATATTTTTATTATGTACACTCTTGTCCTATTTTTACATTTTTCAAATTTCTATTCATCATTAGACATTCTAAGGGCAAAAGAAGAGACATCCCGTATTTTGTCAGAGAAGAACAAAGAGGAATCACTTATGAGTTACCATATCTTCTCAACAAGAACAAGAGGCCAAAAATAAGTTGATGCATGTTCTTATGAGTAGCATATAAGATAAAAAAATCAAATAGCTCAATCTTCCGCTCTTACGTTTACCTGAACATTTGCATCTGACATAGGCAAGCAAAGCAGAAAATGAAGTGATCGATTGGCTTGAGAGGAAATTAAACAGATAGTGTAAGAATATTTGACATGTTTCATCTACATAATATCAAGATAGATACATGCATTTTGTAGCTACCCATAGAAATACTTCGGAGACATGGATTTGTGAATAAAAAGGGATTGGAAGTTGGAAGTAGATATATGATATATCACCAAGAAAGGAATCTAGGCCCAGGCAGTGCAAGTTTTATGGGAGGCCGCTCGATCAAGCCATGTGACTGGCCACATGGATCCCCTGGCACGAGCCATAAAACTGAAAAACGTCCATGCTTACAAAAAATGCTTGCTAGAACTGAAGTGTCAAATAGGTGCAGAATAAAATTACCTCATGCCAAGTACAACATTGTGCTTTGTCATCGATGATTCCTTGTTGCCCGTGATATATGAGTCAATGGGTATTTGAACATGTGTCTGCCCGCAAGCCACACAAGCACGTAAGTAGGAGACGTTGGCCGTGGACAGTTGCGGCAAGCCTAAGTCCTCAATCCAGTCCCAGTTTTACGTGCCTTCCCATGATCCGCATCTCATCTTCATCTTCCCATCACCCGGCACAGAGAAGCGCCCGACAAAGGCAGTGGCGTGGGAGTTCTGGGCGGCCGGAGTGGAAGTGCACCTCGACGTCGACCTCTCCTCTCTCGCACGTCCTAGGGGAACCGCCATCCTATCGCTCTCGGAAGCTCTGCCTCTTACACCAACGCCAGTGTAACTGCCCTCCCACACTAGTGGCAATGCCGTGCAGCGGAATAGGTCCATCGGGCACCCACCAGAAAAACCGAGCCACATCCTCCACCTGATTGTTCAAGGCGAGCACAATGGCGTATCCTGGTCGGCCGCACTTCCCCGCCCAGGCCGATCCGTCGCTGCCTGCTCTGTATTTGAAGCCCGCCGATGACTGGAACATTAGAGGAGATGCCTGCCACCGATTGAGATTTTTTTTCGTGATCTTATTTTTTAGGCGAGGTGGCTGCCTGAGCGGTGCTGGCGGAGAGGAGGGGAACGACGGCGTCTGTGACGGCCGAAGAGGGACGGGAGAGCAGGGACAGGGGTGCGGGGATGAAAGAAGGTGTGGGCCATCTAAACAGGCCAATGAATTCAGTGCACTGGCCCGATCACAATACCAGCCCAATCAACCACAGCAGAGCTAGAGAGTTCTGCGGAGCAGCGGCCCAAGAAACGAGTGAAGACAACCAGACGACTTGCGATCGATGCAATCGGACGGCGAGCGACGGCAAAGCCCTGTGGAGGCTCCTAGGTCACTCAGTCATACTGTTTCTTAATGGGGAAGTTCCTACATATGTAAAAAATCTGTCACATTTATGACTATCCATTGATTGCAAGTATAATGCTATAAGGATTTATGTATTATATTTTTGCTGGGTTGCAGAAGAGAGAAGAGAAGTGGTTGTAGTTTAAGAGCCAGCCGCATCATGGACTCCAATAAACTTAGTGTAAGGTGGAGCAAGTATTAACAAAGTAGTATATCTTTATGGTTAACTACCCCCTCCGTACACTACTATAAGATATTCTAACTTTTATTTGAATTGGATGTTTATAAACACATTCAATGTGTTTGTTAATTCATTTCAGTTTGTATGTAGCCCACATATTAAAATATCCAAAACATCTTATAATAGTGAACCGAGAGAGTATTATAAATGTTGGTTATTTGATCGACTATAGATGGCATGGCAATGTGCTATTGCCATATTATTATCCTTGCTCTGGTAATCAAGTTGCTGGTCTGTGCGGTGACTCACCTAAATTTGGAGCATATTGGCCCTCCCTCATGACATCATATATTTACATGATTCCTAAAATTACATTGAACCAATAGACGGGCCCAGCAACGTGCATCATCAATCATCTAGTTAATAGGGAAATCTGAAGGCCGTGTCATGCATGCGTGATGGAGTATCGGATGAGGACATTACCCGTCGCTGCATGACATTAAATTGAAATGCCGTGCTGCTAATTGAATGATATTAATTCGAATCGGACGCAAATATGTGAAGAAATTAAATAAGGCATGCAAAGAGGAGTCGCACCCTGATTAAACACGAACCTTCATGGGCCTTCGTGTGGTGTGAGCCAGCCGTGCTTGATGAGAGAGTTGAAGGGATGTGGGCCTTTAGGCTGGTTGTAATGGTGAGTCTCATAGACTAGTATCATGGATACGATACTACATCTGTAGTGCATAGTACCATAGATTAGTATCATAGGTAGCCTTATTTATTGTCATGCATGACACATACTACTAGCATAACATTTATTATGATACACTACCATCTTTTTCTTCATTTAATTCTACGTCACCTCATCAAAATTACTTAGTTGCCATATGCATGATACTATAGCTATGATACTCCCATTACGACCAGCCTTATACACAAGCAAAATATCTTAAAAGTGCGTCGATCATTTATCGTATTTTTCATTTGATGTTGGTGCTTCCCTAGATCTCAAAAGAAACTGGAGTATCATTTTTTTTAGTGCAGAAGCTTCAGATAATGCATGGATTAAACTGTTTGTGTAACAACACCTACTATAATATTAACCCCCTCGTGGGCCCATGTCCAAACTCCTCTTTCACGTGGTCTCCTTCAGTCGCAATGACGATGCCCGTCACATTAGCCAGACGAATCGCTGCTTTTGAACGGCCGAGCTCGCCACCGGGTGAGTGCTCAACGTGGTGGTGGAGGAACGTCAGACCGACATCCTCTCACAAGCACTATCACGTCTAATAAGTCCCGTCTCGAAGAACCCTATTTATCAATAGTTTCATCAGTGACTCTTTCCTATGATCAAGTCCCTCATCCGGGCAATCCTGTTTCATGACAACTAGCATTTATTTAGTACGTAGCAAAGCATGGGCGATTCAACATAGTTCCAATACATGCTTCTAATTCTCCCGTCGCAACACACATGCATATGTGCTAGTAAATATCATAGCATAGAGGGGCGAAAGAAAAACTAACGGGAAACCAACAGACATCAAACCGTAACGACCAAAATAACCACGCACGTTATAAGGACCATCACATGAAAAACACTAACGACCAAGACTGATCAGACATATTTTGTTTTTTAGGGGCTTATTAGACATATTGTTTTTGAGGGATACTAATTAGACAGCAGATTAGCCCATGCTAATGTTGACGGGCCTATCCATGATCCAGCTGAATGCGAAATGTAATGGTCTGGGCCTTCTGGCCGTTACGTACATGGGCCTTCTCCACCAACCTGCGGATTTTCTTTTGGCAGGACGCACATGTAGTCCCGTGCACGCCTTCCCTTGTCTGAGAGTCTGGCGGCTGCCAGCTCCTCTACCCCCACTGCTTGATGAGATGCTCCAAAATGCTACGGTAGTCAGAGAGAGTGTAAATTCCCGCCTTCTGAGCCACGACCCGTAGTGCATGAAGAGGTTGCCGTCGCGGACGTTAGTCATAAGGGATGCCGGGATCCGACAATGCATCACGTACGCCAGTGCGCGCACGGCACCGTCCGGGTCGATCTCGAACAACTTCTCCATTATGCGCCTGTAGGCAAGCTCGTGCCGCTTCTGGTCGGCCACGATGGCCACATTTATTATTAAAAAAGTCTCTGTTAGGTTTGCATATTGATTATTGGCTGAAATGGTCAAATGCATGGACGAACGAAGGTCCAATTCGGCAAATAGTTGGACGAAAAATACAACGAGCATGTCTCCGCATGTTAGTTAGGAAGTAGCAATCAAGATAATAAATGGTCTCAAGGTTCGTTGTTCTTCCAAATTAAAGAAATGAATATTTAATAGTGATGTATGAGGAATCTACAATTTGACATTAGGAAATCACTTGCTTCTTGCTCAACGTATTTTGCTGTCCCACTATATTGAGTAGCATTCTTGTTGCCGGATAAACCTATTAAATGGCTACTGCAATTTTCAACTCAAAAATAAAAAGGCTACTGCTATCTTGCCCGTCTCTCTGATCCATAATGTCATCTTGCTAACCGACCAACTACCACCGGCCGACAGCCTACCTATGAGTCCATGAGTTTGCTTTCTCGTTGGTTCAATTCCATGAGTCTCATTCCGTGTGAATTAAGATGATTCCCGAAACCCATAAACCCACACAAATATATTCTTGATCTTAGGATTGTTAACAGATTTATGCAGCGGCATTGGCTGGACGAGTAGGCCAATGCAGGATCAAGGACTACGCACGTACATAAAAGCGTATTTTTAGGGACCGTCTACAGGAAAGTTGCCTGGATTTTTTTACTTTTTTTTGCCTGTCCAGGGCAGATACACATCAAGCTGGCTCACCCTGCAGCATGCAGAGCAACCTCCTCCTGGATTCAAAGCGTCATGACCCATTCAGAAAGAAAAAGAAGAAGCTGCGTGAACATCTATATGCAAGCTTCGCATGCTGGATGACGCTAGATGCACGTGCAAACGTAAGCTCATCTTATCTTCGAGATTTCTGATTGTGCTGCTTCAACTTGATCAGAAATGAACAAGCAGCTGGAAATTACAAATCTGGACTCGTGGCTTATAGAAATCTCCATCTTGTTTTCCCGAGTAAACCCTAGTACGTATAGTACCTTTTTACTTGACAACAAAATAATACAAAAAATATTTGCAATATAGGAGTATGTATACAGAAAATATATTTGGTCGTACCCGAAGCGGAGATGACCACGTGGTAACTGAAGACCACGTTTCTTTCTAAGGAAGGATGAACAAAGACCACGTTTCTTTCTGAAGAAAAATTATATCAGTCATTTTACCTCACATAGCAAATAAAATAAGACAAGCAAACTCTTTCTAAGGAAGCATGAACTAGGGGAGTGGTTTATCCTTAAAATAAAAAAAATAAAATAAACTTAAGGTTATGCAACTATGCCTAACATGAAAAAACCATAAAGACTCACTACCAAACAAGGCCTAGTAGACATTTTTTTAGAGGAGCACCTGGCCCTTTACAACCAAAAAATAGTAGCCCATCAGATACTTAGGGTTGGTTTGAAACATAAAAAAAAACTGACCCATACCTTATAAGAGACAAGACAAAAAAATTGAAAATTAATAATAAACGAACAAAAAAATGAAGTTTCTGAAGGAAGAATGAATTAGTGGCTATTGCCCTTTAAGTAAACAAAAATGAACAAGAAAACAAACAATGGCAACAAATTTACACATACTCCAGTTTACAAAGAAATTGCACTTTTTATAATATGTAGTACAATACTAATGTAACAGTATTATATACTGCTTTTGGCGGCACCATTTGCAATGGCAATGTATAGATGAATAATGTTTAATTCGTCCCAAATATATCATAGAGAAATGGCTGTTTATTTTCTTTTCATAGTAAAATGTATTTAAATATTTTTAGGGTAAGTAATAATTTGATTAGGCCACGCTGATGTTGACTGGCCTATCAAAGATCCAGCTAAATGAGACGGATGTCATGGGCTGGGCCTTCTTGCCGTTACGTTCATGGACCTTCTCCTCTAGCCTGCGGATTTTTTTTGGCAGGGCGCACACGTAGTCCCGCGCACGCCTCCCGTCGTCGGAGAGTTCAGCCGCCGCCAGCTCTTCCACCCCCCACTGCTTTATCAGGTGCTCCAAAATGCTACGGTAGTCGGAGGCGGTGTAAATGCCGGCGTGCTGCGCCACGGCCGCGTAGTGCGCGAAGAGGTCGCCGTCGTGGCCGTCGGTCACGAGGGAAGCTGGCATGACGATCCGGCGACGCATCATGTACGCCAGCGCGCGCACCGAGCCGTCTGGGTCGATCTCAAACAGCTTCCCTACGATGCGTGTGTAGGCCAGCTCGTGGCGCTTCTCGTCGGCGGCGATGGCGCCGCATATGCGCGCGAGTGCCAGGTCGCCGTGCTCCTTGGCGCGCCGCGCCGTGTTGCCATGGGAGATGGAGGTGGCGCGCTCCTGGAAGGCGACGTAGATGAAGCCGTGGTAGGGGCTCCGCGCGGCGTTCATGACCATGCCGGACTGGATGAGGTTGTGGATGGTCCTCTCGACCTGCCGCATGTCAACGCGGCCGGAGAGGAAGAGGTACCTGTTGAGCACGTCGCCGTGCCGGTTCTCCTCGGCAGACCAGCCGCGGATCCACCGCGCCCAGGCAGTACCGCTGGAGCCTGTGAGGTCGCGCACGGCCTCGAAGCGGTTGGGTATACTCTGGTACGTCGGCAGCGCCTCCTCCGTCACCATGTTCCCCACAAGGCACACGAGGTGCGCGTCGGGCAGGCCGGCCGCGCGCGCGCTGATGTCGGAGCACGCTGCGTGGAAGCCGTCGGCGCCCAACGACGCTAGGTCCGGCAGCAAGTCCGTCGGCTGCCACGCCACCTCCGCGGGCTTAAGGAGCGGCACCACATTCGCCTCCGCCCAAGGCTCCAGATGATCGAACACCTCTAGCTTCGCCGGCTCCAGGTACATGAGCCATTCGTCGTCAGTGCCCTCCTCTTCGTGCCTAGCCGCAACGGCGGCGCCCCGGCCACTGCGCGTGCTTCTCTTACTAACTCCGGCTACTCCGACCGCTTCACCTAGGAGTTGCGCAGGTTGTGCCAAGCAGTTGTCGGTGCTCATACTCATACCCGCCATGATTCTTCCTCCATTCGCCCTACTGCATCTCCTGCGTAAAATCAAGTAGTACAATGATCCAGCGATCCATTGCATGCATCGATACACTAATCTATTTTCAACTAAACTGTACATATGCACGATACGTACCAGTAGGTGATGTTGGTCACTTGGAGACCTATATTATTCCCTGTTCTTGTGCATGGCATCGCAAGTCGACAAGGATGTCTGAGGAGCCATGAGCTTTGGGACGTCGCCATATCACACTGTTTTCTGACGAGATGAATGGAAGGTGTATCTTCTTTTTGCGTTGTTGGAGCATATTTATAGAGCAGCTTAGTGCTGGGTTCTCGCAAAAAAAAAACTCAAGTGCTGGGAAAAATGATTTAAACTAGCAATCAAGCTGACAAACTCAAGCGCTGACAAACTTTGTAAGGTCTTGTGTGAATAATTAATAAAGTGATTTTATGCATGGCCCAGATGCAAAGGCGGGGGGGGGGGGGGTCTTCCTCCATTTCTAAAAAAAAATTATCACACTCTAGTAGCCATTTGGAGATGGTACCACGAATTTTGTTCACCAATATGGTTGACGGTCCAGTAATTAGCTTAGTGAAGCATTAATGTGTCATGTAATCTTGTGCCGGCCGTTTCACCCAACGTGGTAGTTTGCTGAGTTATCATTTTTTAAAACTCCGCAATGGCTATTTAAATGTTTCTCGAGTGCACAATAATAGAAACTAGCAAAAATTTATGATTGCTTACAACTGTCCAACCGAGCTTGTTTGCCAAGAACGGAACTCGGCAAACACAACACGGAGTTGTTTCTGAACTTTTCCGAGTTCCCTCTGAATTCGGCAAATTCGGCGACTCAGTGGACTTTGTTTGGAACTTGATACTTGAATATAAGAGATGATTGCCCCCCCCCCCCACACACACACCTTTTTGAAAAAAATAAACAAACTGCAAAGAAATATTTAGATTCATTGCTAAGTTGTGTGCCGCAAAACAACTATCAGCAACACAATACCTAACATGGAAAATAGACGCCCTTTTACCTCCTATGAACCTGGATCCTCAACTGACCCCTAAAACTTCGCCTTCTCGGCCAAATTGAGTATTTCTATGCACAAGGTTAGGGTTCCCCTTTTTCCTCGATGGTTTCTTGTAGAAAGGAAACATAATAATTTTGGTGACGTGCTTGAATTTTGCGGGTGTTTAATTATGTACCAACATTGAAAAGGTCAAAAGAAGTGAAATATTATATGTGTGGCTTAAAATTTCTGTTTCACATCAATTTTGGTAGTAACTCGGTTTTGCTGGAAATATATTTCATCGACCAAAGTTTGATGTCTGATCAGAATTTAAATTTCGTTCGAACTTACCTTGAATTGATGTTCAACCGAAATGATCAAACCAAATAAAAATGTGGCCCACCAAAATTTCAAAGTTCCGTGAAATATTGAGTCCCAGCTGTACAGGCATAGTTTACCCGCAAAAAAGGAAAGAAGTACATGCATAGTTCATATAAATGATTCTTGGCTATTTGTATGGGCTACTATAGTTGCATGTGCGTGCAAGCCGCGACATTGCTAAAGTCTCTGCTGGATTTTTCATATCATCGGCCCGAAATAAATGGTCACATGCAAACACCAAACCACCGGCACCATTGTCAGGCCAATTAGGCAAACAGTTGGCTGAATTCATTGACTATCAGATACTGGCCATCCCTAGAATGTAAGTATAATTAATGGCACATGCATGTCATTATCGTACAATTTTGCCGTGGTGGCAAGAAACTGGATGGATCAAATGGATCACAGTTCTGTTGGGGTTGCGCGATGTTGGTAGTTGCTGGGCGCTCAAGCTTTTTGGCCATTTGAACTCATTTTATCGCTTGTTTGCATCGACGTAAAACAGGAGCACATCCAGCTATATCCTTCTGTTCTTCCCAGATCGCATCTCACGGAGCCTCTGCCCCGACCCGCCGCCGCCCCAGCCCCGACTCCGGCAGCCTCCTCTCCCTCCAGCGCTCTCCCGCGACCCTTACCTTCTCCGCCAAAGGAGGGAAGGGAAGGGAACGCCCCGGATCCGCAGCGGCGACCCGAAACCTAGCCGCCTCCCGAGTTGCCTTCGCCCGGGCGAATCCGGAGGATCCTTCTGTTGGGGAACGTAGTAATTCAAAAAAAATTCTATGATCACGCAAGATCTATCTAGAAGATGCATAGCAACGAAAGGGGAGAGTATGTCCATGTACCCTCATAGACCGAAAGCGAAAGCGTTATGCCAACGCGGTTGATGTAGTCGAACGTCTTCATGATCCAACCGATCCAAGTACCGAACGTACGGCACCTCCGTGTTCAGCACACGTTTAGCTCGATGACGTCCCTCGAGCTTTTGATCTAGTAGAGGGTCGAGGGAGAGTTCGGTCAGCACGACGGCGTGGCGACGGTGTTGGTGATGTGATCCGCGTAGGGCTTCGCCTAAGCACTACGACGCTATGACCGGAGGAGTAAACCGTGGAGGGGGGCACTGCATACGGCTAAGACAAATCTTGGTGTGTCTTTGGGGTGCCCCCCGCCCCCGTATATAAAGGGGGGAGGAGGAGGCCGGCGGCCTAGGAGGGACGCGCCAAGGGGGGAGTCCTACTTGGACTCCTAGGCGCGCCACTCCCGGTGCACCGCTCCCGGCGCGCCTATAAATTGCGGCGCTCGCCAGGCAGCCTCCCACCTCTATCCTCACTGCCACGCGCGCTCTCCCCGCTTCCTCTTCCCTCGCCGCTTCCCCGCCCCGCTACCACCACGCCTCCATGCCGCCACGCAGCTGGGGATCTTCAGGCTACCGCGGCGTTCACGAGCGTCCCTCCGGCGCCTACTATGCTGAGATCCGGTTCGGCAAAGTCTACCTCGGCCTCGGCACGTTCGAGACCCCGCATGAGGCCGCCCGCGCGTACGATGCGGCGGCGTGGCGCCTAGAGATGCTTCGCGCGCAGATGAACTTCCACGACGTCTACACGCGCTAGCAGGCGCAGGCCGCCACCCCTCCGCCTTGTCTTATAACATACCAGGACTGTGAGGAACACCGTCGGCAGCAGCGCCGCCTCCTCATCGCTGAGGAGGACCAGCGAGCCATGGTGGAGTGGCGCCGGCGCCACCCGGAGGACGTAGCCAACGAGAACGCCTATTGGGCGGAGAGGACGGCAAGACGTCGCGCGGAGCGGGAGGACATGCGTCGGCGGAAGGCACTGGCCATATCGCAGTGCGATCTCGTTAACGCTGGTGGGAAGTCGTTCTTCACGTCAGACGATGATCGTTGGGATGACGTGTGGCTCTCTACCTTAGACAACACCAGCGAGAATGATGATGAGGACGACTCGGAGTAGGTTCTAGTTGCACCGTAGTTTTATTTATCTAGTTGCACCGTAGTTTTTATTATCTATGTTATGTGTGGTTTTATCTATGTATGTGAAATATCTATGTATCGTTTTATCTATCTATCTATCTATCTATGCATATGCACCGTAGTCCAGAGTGTTTGTGCGAGAGCGTGCGCCGCATTTTAGCGCACCTGCTGGAGCAAGGCGCGCGCTAAATTTAACGCGGCCGCTGGAGCCAGCGCTCCCCGCCGCGCCAAAACAGGCGATCGGCGCGCTGCAAACTGATTTTTAGCGCGGCGCGCGTTGGGCGGCTGTTGAAGATGCTCTCAACACATCAGGTTATCAAATTTGCCAGGGAAAGATATATTCTGAACCATGAAGACTGGGCTGATACATGCAGCTACACTGTAACAGAATATTACATCATGACAAGATTACATCCCCAAAATTGTGTTGACGCTGTAAAACTAATATATAAACCATAAGAAAATGGCATTCGCAGCAGTAACATTGACTGCCTCCTCCTTGGCCTCTTCTTTGGTTCTGGTGAGTCCCTGGTGTGTCTTGAGATGGTGCCGTCCACCCAGTCAATTATTTAGGCCTGGGTTCTTTGGTCATGCTTTTCAGGGATGGTCTTTTGGCCACTAGAATCTTTCGATTTTGTTGATCTTGTCATTAAAATTGGCTCGTAGGCGGTTAGGCGATGGCTGCCTCGTAACCTCAATGTCCAGCTAACACGGCTTGGCTGACTACCTCCTCTCCGGCCTCTTCCTCGCTGCTGGTGAGTCCCTAGTTTCCTCCCTCTCTCCCTGTTCCCTGAGATTGTCCGGCCATCGAGACGTGACTTTGTGGTTCCGGCATCGAGCCAATGATGCAGGGTTTGATTCTGTGGTCATGTTATCTGCAGTGATGGTCTTCCGGCCACCACTCATTGTTGAAATTTGTACATGTGCTGGTTAGGCCCTTGTGTTCTTGTACATGTTTTTATTTATTTGTTTTGATATATACTTCAATACCTGTCTAGGATCTTGGCATGTGAGTTTCTAATCTAAGGTGCATAACTTGGTTTGAAAGGAACAAGTCTTGATAAAATTTTCCTTCAGTTCTTGTTGTGTCCCACATACCGAAGTAGTTATAGTTTTTTTAAAGAGGTCTTTATAGCTGGCAAGCTTGCTTTAGTTCTTGATGTGTCATATTCAACTGATTTATGCTTAGTAGCTAATTTAATTAACATTTTTAGAACCATATTGTGAGTCTTGCTAGCGCACCTGCAGTGTTGGTTCTGGCAATGCCAATCTATTTTCCTGATATTAATAGTTGAGTTCTGTTTTCCCCGGAGAGTTTAGATTTTGTTTGGCAGCACAGAACTTCTGTACGGTGCCATACTTTATTTCACCTTTTAGAAACGCACGTGCTCAGTGTATTCCTTTGCTCAGAAAGTAGAAATCTAATTCGGCAGTAGTGGAAGGTCTGTACAAATGATATTAAGACCCAAATACACTCCGACAATTGACCAATGATCATAAATTGTTCTTAAACTAAAGATTGCAGCATTCTGAATGGCGATACATTATGTGCAAATATGTTGATATGAGTTTGATGATGACGCCCCAAAGTTTGTTTTTCCAAAAAACTTGGAAGTGAAGATGCCTTGTTTCACAGAGGGCACTCTGATTCTTTATTGGCCGCATTCGTCCTTCTCAGCGAGTTCGACCACTGTCACATCTTTCTGATTCTTTATTGTTTCTGTTCTTAGAACTACAAACATGATGAATTCATGATTGTCGAATGCTTAAAATCAAGAAGATGGTTGTCGTCGATGATATTGATTGCCCCCTTGTCACTACTAGGAAAAAGCCTATACACAGAGGTATAGCAGTAGCGCTGGTTAAAATAGCGCGCTACTGCTACTTAGTAGTAGCGTTTTTAAATGAACCGCACTACTGCTACTACTTTAGCAGTAGCGCGTTCTACCAAACGGCGTTGCTGCTATATTTCTACTGGGCGCAGATGGCTAGCCCCATTTAACAGTAGCACGTACCGCCGACCAGCGCTACTGCTACGGCCCATAGTAGTAGCATGTTTCCCTGAAACGCGCTACTACTTACTTTCCTTATCCTGGAGCCGTTCATCCTCTCACACTCACTCCCTCATTCGCTCTCGCCCGCGCCGAACCCGTACGTCGTCCGCCGCCGCCACGCTGCTCCTCGCCGAGGTACTCCCTCCTCCCTCCTCCGGCCGCCCTCCTTCCCCCGCCCCTCTTCCTCCTCCTCCGGCCGCCCCCTCCCGCCTCCTCCTCCGGCCGCCCCCTCCCCCTCCACCCCCGCCCCTCCCTCCTCCTCCGGCCGCCCCCTCCCCCTCCACCCCCTCCCCCTCCCACCTCCTCCTCCGGCCGCCCCCTCTCCCCCTCCTCCTCTGACCGGCCTCCTCCCCCTCCTCCTCTCTCCTTCCTCCTCTCTTCCCGTCCTCCCTCCATCTTTTTGTTTTGTTTTTCACTGTAGTTTTTTACTATTGTATAATGTAGTTTTTTTAACAATTTTTAGTAAGTGTTTAAAATAATTAGTAAGTAAATTAATAAACTAGTTGAACTAGTTTAGTTTTAGTAAGAACTAGTTGAATTAATAAAACTAATGTATTTTTAGTAAGAAAATTAATATAACTAGTTGAACAAGTTTATTTTTAGAAAGAACTAGTTTATTTCTATTTATAGTAAGTTTATATTTAGTAAGAACTAGTTGAATTAATAGAACTAGTTGAACATGTCACATTTGTTGTTATTTTTTTAGTTTAAGCAATTATTCCCGCATCGACGTCGACGATGCCTATCCCGCATCCTCGTTGTCGATACCCGTCGTTTGCTAGGGTTTTAGTTGTATTACTGATGTTATATATATGATACTATTCGGGATGTATTAGTGATAACTTATAGGGTTTTTGTTTTTGCAGAAATCAAAGAGCCCCTCCATTATCCCTGCCGTCGTCCCCATCACCGACCCCCTCCGACCTTGAGAAGAGACCACCCAAATCTCCATGTTAATATGAGTCCTATAAGATATGATGTAGATAAAAACATGTATATCTTGTGTTGCGCAAATAGGATATGTGGTTGCCCAAGTGGCCTGTCATGTTCAGGTTACACCTTCGAGTGGCCTATGTTTTGCCGGAGTGTTGATTAATTTCTGTTCCGGCAAATTTCAGGTGCTCGATATGTCCTTTTTTTAGCAAAGGTCATGCCAGATTTTTCCATGAATTCTGGCATGACTTGTGTTAGAATATGTAGGCCATATCGAGTGGACTGGATTTTCTCGAAAAATAATTAAACGACATTTCTCAAAAAAAATATTTAATTGTACAAGTTTAATCTTTGAATTATGAACGTAGGAAAAATGTCGTCATCGGACGACGAAAGTCTCCCGGGGGAGTGCAGCTGGTGCCATGACGATCGAGGTCTGTGTGACAGGCCTCACCTGGACGAAGATTGGCGCTTCAGCATTAAGCTCGAGGAGACCTTCGATGTTGAAACGATACGCAACGACGACAAGTGTTTTTTTCGTAATTAAGTATGACTTCAACTATTTCAACGTGTATTTTTCATCTTTTACAATTCGAGTAGCTTATCTCATGCCATGCAAGACGCTATGTCTTGGAGAGGATGGATTTTGAAGACCATGAAAATTTCGAAACAAAGAAAATTCACCTAAGGACTCATCATGGTATGGATTTTGAAGTAAATCTGTATAATTCTGAGAGTGTATCCCATTTTGGTTGCCCGGGTTGGGAAGCACTTTGCAAGATGTATGATTTTCAAGAGGGTATGTTTGTCACCATGGATCTTGGTGATCCTGACATCGACCAAGACAATTTGGACATTTGGGTCCTTGTTGATACGCTTTCAATTCTATCGCTATGTGAGTTCCTCAAACATAGTGATTAAGTAATTTATATTGTTTATTTCAAAATAGTTGACAGCTTATTTCCATTGATAGCTTACTTTCATTCTTCAAAGAATGCGTGGAAGATGGTAGACAGAACCAACTACACCGATGGCTCTGAGTTAACTTATCAGGAGAAAAGTCATCTTGTCGCATATTGTACTGATCTTGAGAATTACAATGCCTTTTATCGAACTCCTCCAAATTATGGTCAATACGTGCCACTAGTGCACGTGTTGAACCACAATAACTTCCAAGGAGATTCCCCGGTAAGATTTTTTACTATTACGACATCCGTGCATCTTTTGCATACTTCTAAAACTAATACATCATTGCTAACTATGAAGTTATTACTATATTTTTCAACAGAAAATCCCGATGGATTATGTGCCTCATTTGATGTATCAGAATGTTCGCCTTGATGTTTTAAACATACAGCCAGGCCATCCTACGAATCTCACATGTCCATACCGGATTTCTAAAACCGATGAACACATGATAATCAAAGAATGAAAAAAATGTATGGATAGTCGTAAGGAGGTTCTTGGAAGCAACATTGTGCGAAAGGCAAGAATTGGAGACAGGATAATCGCCATTGTCCATAATGGAGAGTCAGGGGCTATCTTGTTTTATGCTATTTTATCTAAGATAATATAGTAGGTCCTAAGAGAATGTAGTAGGTCCTATGAGGTACAATATGTTTATGAGAGTTGATGATGAGTAGTTGTGATTATCTCTAGTGACCAACTTGTATGTGATGTCTCATTGATGAAAACAATGATCATGAGGAGGTGTTATATGACAATGATGTATTATGATGATAAGTTGTTAATGATATGATGATGATGATGATATATTATACCATTGGGTGAAAGAACCGCGGATTAGTTTCAAGTGGATGTCCATCCACTTGAAATTAGTCCACGGTTCTTTCTCCTAGTGATGTAATAACTCATTATGATGTAAAATCATTCTCTAAATTGCTGCAGTATGAAAACTTGTATAAAGGTGTATGAATACAACATGAAATAAAAAACAAATACGGAATAATAGTAGTAGCGTGTTCTAGGAGAAGCGCTACTACTAATTACCAGTAGCGCTCATAGTACAAAGAGCTACTACTAAGTCGATATAGCAGTAGCGTGGTCCAACCCACGCTACTGCTAACCTTTAGCTGTAGCGCCTTACTAGTAGCATTGTGCCCCGCGCTACTGGTAGGCTTTAAACACGCGCTACTGCTAGGGTTTTCCCTAGTAGTGTGTCCTCTACATAGATTTCTTGCTATGGTGCAGGCTGGGCATATTTTTGTTGTGGTGAAGATTGCATATATTCATAGCATGTTAAATCTAGACATTTCTTTGAATCACTTGATTGATGAGGTTGCTTTATCATATTTAAAAGTTATATTTTGCATGCAAATTTTTTTAACAAATTTCTGGTATACTACATTATTTATGATGGGTTAAACTATTATTGATGTCATGCATGTGTTGTGCTTCAGATGCACCTGACAGGATGGTGGTTGCTGTGTCGTAACCCTCCATGTCCAGCAACCACTTCTTGGTAGACTGCCTCCTCCTGGACCTCTTCTTTTGTTCTGGTGTGTCCCTGGTGTGCCCTGAGATGGTACCGGCCATCGAGCCAATGATTTAGGGCTTGATTCTTTGGTCATGCTTTTTGGGCATGGTCTTCTGGCTGCCAGGATATTTTGATTTTGATGATCTTGTTCAGGTGTTGTTTTATTCCTTGTGCCTGTACTGTATATGCTATTTGTTTGGTTTTGATAGCTATTTAGGATTTTGGCATGCTACTGTCGAGGTTGTAGATTGATGAGATAAGGACACATCTTTTTACTCAAGTTGCTCCTAGGTTTTGGTAATGGTCCACACCCAACTCTTTAATGGCTATCAAATCGAATAAGACGCTGATAGGATGAATTCATGATTGTGAAATTCTTAAAACCAAGAAAATGGTTGTTGATGATATCCTTTGGCTTTTACATATAGTTTTCTGCATGTAGCTTGTTCTACATATCTCCGTTCTGCATGCTAGACTAGAAATTGATATGTGTGAAACTGCTCTGGACCAAATGCATGTGTTATGCTTCAGATGGCCATTGTTGGTGTTGGTTTCATTCAAGATTCAAAGAGAAGTACCCCCGAAGTGACAGGGCACAAGGGAGAAAGCTATCCCCGAGCACCGAGACGAGAGGACAAAATTGCAAGACGAGCCGGATCATGCAACTTGTGTTTTGCTTGTGGTGATTAGGCCCTGGTGTGTGTGTGCTATTTATTGGGTTTTGATAGCTACTATTTAGGATTTTTGCATGCTTCTGTCTAGGTTGTAGATTGATAAGATAGGAATACACCTTTTTTACTCAACTTGCTCCCAGGCTTTGGTAATGGTTCACATCTTGTTAGTGGCTATCAAATCGAATAAAACCCTCATAGGATGAATTCATGATTGTGAAATGTTTAGAACCAAGAAAATGGTTTGTGTGATATCATTTAGGTTTTACATATATATATTTCATCATGAGACTTGTTTTACATGTCTCAATACATTCCAGATTAGAATATAAGATGTGTTAAACTGATCTTGACCTCATGCATGTGTTGTGATTTAGATGCCCATTGTGTGTTGGTGGCATCCGGATTGAAGGAAAAATACCCCTGAAAGTGACAAGGCACAGGACGAAGCTACCCCCCGAAGCGCCAATATTTGGAAGTTCTACACATAACTTCGAGACGAGCTGGATCATGCAACTTGGGTTTTGCTTGCTAGCCGATGCCATTTGTTATGCATGGTGATTTTGTTCTGTCTGTCTGTATGTTGCCTGGTTGGTGGCTTGATTCTGCTATGTTTGTTGGTATTGGATGTTGGTTTGGGCTCATGAACTCTCGAGATTATTGTTGTGGAGGAGATGTGCTATTATGTATGCTCGTGGACTATTGAGTTTTGATTGGCCATGATTTATGTATGCTTTTCTCCTTGATTAATTTCCCTGGATCATCATACTCAAACAAGACAATGTGTTACATGGGAAGCAGAGTTTGGGGAGAAACTTCTAATACATGACATATTATGTGCACTATATATGTCACACATCTCATGTCCAACAGCAAGTATGTTTGCTTATACACGAATCATAAATGTTTCACGATGATGCAATGCCAACAGCAAACACGGGAGTGAGTTGCAATGGTCATCAATAAGGGCAATCAAATCAGTTACGTTTGGCCATAATTTTAGAGCCAAATCAAAATTTGGGACCGAAAAATCTCATCATGTTTGGTGAACTAGTACTCCCGTGTGGACCACAATAAGTTGTTCAATTTGGCACAAAATAAGCTGATTTCTTGCTTGGACAAAAAGTGTTTTCCCTGGAAGAAGAATCGACCACAACTGGCATGCATGCATGCACCTGCTGTGCTGGGCCCTGGCCTGTTTTTTTTTTTTTTTTGCAGAGAGAATGGGAGAGACAAGTGGTGTGAGGGAGTTTAGTCCCACGTCGGCTAGGGAAGAAGGACTTGAGCAACATATAAGGAAGAGCTCTTGCGCTTGTCTGTAAATGCTAGAACGACAAGGATGGTTGTACATGTGTGTGTATAGCCCGTGCGCTCGCGTGGAATATTCACGACTTAGACTTAGGACTTTGGACGCTTGGCGCACGCGTGCCATCCGCAACTTTCTTCTTTTTTCTTCACGCTCAACAATAATTGCCATGCAAAGCAATTTCATTTCTACCAACAAACTTTCGCTGGTTATGAGGGTTATTAAATTATCCTAGTCGCTGCGAATGTCCAGACCATGTTGTGCGGACACTTTAGGCCATCTAACACCGTGCACCAAACATCGCTGCATGGTTCGGACGTTTGAAATCTGACAAACAAGGAGCAATGCTAGGGGAGGTGTAATGAACTGATGCAAACGTTTGCAATGTACTACCAGCTTCTGTATCATAGGATGTGCTACTGCTGCAGCACATGTAGTACTGATGAACAGAGCATAGTGTGTGCAATTTTTAAATTAAATCCTTGTAGAGTAGAACTGTTGAACTGACACAAACGTGGTATTTTCTTAAGGCAAACTCAGATCTGAAAACAATTTTTGAACTGATCGTTTGTGCTTCAGAAGCAATCAGGCAGATTGAATTTCGAGGAAAGTTCGTGTGGGAAGCACACATCACCTGCAGTGGCATGTTCCTGCATCTGACATCTTCTTCTTCTTCCTCTCGTCGGCAGCGTACTGGAATAAGCTTGCAAGGTGGCGCCATTGATACAGGCAAGGAGCTTGGGGAGACGGCGGTGCTCCTGCTTGGGGAGACGCAATTTTTTAAAAAAGTTTATCAAAATGAGGCAAATAATATACCGTTGGAAAGCTATCGAAAATGCGAAACTTAGTCATGTTGAACATTTTCTCAAACTCGCAACTGTTTAAGAGGAATTTTGAATACGGCGATCCGAAACCCATTCGAAACCTAGCCGCCTCCCAAGTCGCCTTCGCCCGGGCGACTCCGGATGATCCTTCCTCGTCCCCTCCAGCCCCCTTCACGGCGGCGGCGCCCTTCTCGTCTAAAGACGGAGGGAAGGAGAGTGCACCTTCGTGGCGGCTCCATGGACGGCTTGGGAGTAGTGGCAGTGGTTCAAGGGCGGCGTGGCCTGTAGCCGTAGCCTGAAGCCGGAGCGGCGTCTTCGTGGCGGGTGGTGTGCAGCCTCGGCACCAATCTCTGGCGGCGCGGTGGTAAAGCAGTAGCTCAATGTTTGCTTAGGATGGAGAGCGTCCTTCTGTCGAACACAAAACAGATGGTTTCATCACGGACTAAGGTTGGGGCACACATTCTGGTAGCAAGATTTCTCAACCAATTCATATCCCTCGTCAACTTGATGTATGTTTCTCTGTCAACTTTTCAGTATACTAGGCTATGCATGTCTACCTACGATTGATCCCCACTACATTAGTTTTAACCCTAGTTTGCTAAAAGAAGGAGGCACTATGTTCAGCTTTGGCAAAGTAGGCCCAAAATGTCACATGAAACCTGTCCTGCAAATTTATGACCCTCTCTTCTATTGGAAGGTTAAGTTAACTTTTCCCTTTAGTTCCGTCAATTCATACTCTACTTCACTCCACTTTCTTGATTTGATCCCATGTGAAATACAATTTTCAGGTTGCAACCGAAGCAGACTTGGGCTTCGCAGATACCTACATTAATGGTAAGAGAGAAGGTCTCCTGAATCTTTTTATAGTAAATTAAAATTGCACTCTACGTGGTAAATTGAGGCCATATGTATACTGATTTTAATTAACCCATCTATAGATTTTCATTTCTAACAGAGATGTGCACAAGAGATTTACCAGTGTTACAAGTAAACGGTTCTAGTTCTCTTAATCTATAATGATGAAGTCAATATGAAGTAGAGTACACCAATGCAAAAAAAAGCAATGTTAACTACTATGAAGTAATCAATCGATCATCTATTACTATGTCGAATGTAATTATATGATTTATTGGCAGGGGCTGGTGGACACCTTTGCTTGTAACAGCAGAGGTTGCATCTGTTAAATATTTCCTTAGCCATGTCTCAAGGTAGAAAACTATTATTTTTGTTTAAACTATTGTGAGATTAACAATACAAGGGAATAGTTGTTTACGATCAACATCACAAACTAGGTTAATTATCATATTACAACCCTTACGAAATTAGCCTACATAATTTAATTGACCTCCGTTCTAGCAGAACACGTGTTGGAGAGGACTGGTGTTGTTTTTTTTTCCTTTGTGATGGCCATGGAGCTTCATAGTATTAATCAGGATACACCTCGACCGGGACTTGCACTGGTACCCTGGGAGCAGTCATCTTTGTCCTGGGCCTAGCCTTGAGATCAGACTCCTTTGCCACATGGATGGGATAAAACATTTTGATCATGTCTCTAGACTGTCCAACAAAACCTACCCATTTAAGGGTGTCTGATTTCACAAGTTGAAATAATTGCCAGAACATCTCAGAGTATCAAACCATTTATAGATTGATGGTGATAAATACTAGCAAATTGCTTGTTTAGGTCGAACTTTTGTTAATATATTGGTAGTCTTTAGGATACTATTCGATGGCTCTTATGAGCCGGTATTCCCCACCTCTTTTCGCAATTTCTCTAATTGACAAAGAAGAAAGATAGATATGGCACACAATCACATTACTCACAATACTCTTGGGGCCACCACACAATCACACTACTTACAGTTGCTCTAGTTGCCAATATGTAAAATTCAACGCAAACCATCATCTTGAAGAGCCTTTAGAACGCACCAGCTCTTTCTTTTGGAGATCTTCATGAATTCTTGGCACGTACTGTTCGGCTCGGTTGATACCCATCCAAACCAAGCGGCTCTTAGAGCATCTCCAACAGCCGCGCTATGTGCCGCGCGCAAAAAACCTATTTGCCACACGCGCTTCGGCTGGTTTGGCGCGCCCGCCTGCGCTGGATTCAACAGCCGCGCTATAATGCAGTGCGCGCGCGCCGCTCCAGCAGAGCGTAAAAATACAGCGCGCGCGCGCCGCACAAACCACATATACATAGCAAAAATGATCAAACAAACAAAATAAATCAACGATAAATAGTTCAATTTCGTTATCATTACAACTCAAACAAATAGTTTATCATTCAGTACAAAAAATGCAATAAACACAACAAATAGTTCATGAACAATACAATGTCGAATGCAGATATCATCATGCTCTTTGTCGTCCATGCCATGCCAACCACTCTTCAATCAAATCATTCTGAACTTCATTGTGCGTTGATTGACGCCGAATGGCATGATAGCAGGCAATAAAACGGGCTACCCTTTCAGCCCTCCGTCGCACTCGCACGGGATTTCCCAAAAGCTCATACTGTGAGTAGTCTAAATCTTGGTCACGCTCATTCTTAATGATCATGTTGTGCATGATCACACAAGCATGCATGATGTACCAAAGCATTTTTTGATCCCAAAATCTAGCCGGTCCTCTCACAATAGCAAATTGGGCTTGCAAAATCCCAAATGCTCTCTCCACATCTTTTCTAGCCGCCGCCTGAGCATTGTGGAAGTCAAGATATTTCTTACCTTCCGGCTTTTTCAACGGCTTCACGAAGGTTTGCCACTTTGGATAGATGTCATCCGCTAGATAATAGCCATAGTTGTACGTACGACCATTTGCCACAAACTGCACCGGTGGCAACTCACCGTTTGCAATCTTATTCATCAGTGGTGACCGGTTGACAACTTGATGTCATTCAGAGATCCAGGCATTCCAAAGAATGCATGCCAAATCCAAGTCTCCTGATCGGACACCACTTCAAGGATTATAGTGGAACCCTTTTTTTGGCCGTGTAATTGCACATGCCATGCCTTTGGACAATTCTTCCAACTCCAATGGATGCAATCTATTGAGCCAAGCATGCCAGGAAATCCGCGAGCTTTGTTCATCGCCAATAGCCTTGCGGCGTCTTCAGCATTGGGAGCTCTCAAATACTCCTCGCCAAACACTTGCACAATTCCCACTGCAAAGCGCTTGACACACATGATGGCTTGGCTCTCACCCATAGCCAAGTGATCATCAACAAGATCAGCCGGTATACCGTATGCCAACATACGCAAAGCAAAGCGGCTGTCACCTTCTGAAAGGTGCTATGCCCGAGCTCTCCGGCGGCATTCCTCCTTTGCTGAAAAACGGTCATGGCTCGCTAGTTTCTCTGCAATGCGCCTGAACAACTCGGTGCTCATCCTAAACCGGCGACGAAAATATGACTCGGGGTATATGGGATTCTCCGCAAAGTAATGCCTGATCAATCTATTGTGGGCATCGATCATGTCCCTCCAAATTTTCTGCCGACCCATAACTGAACCACCGTGCTTCGGTTTTTTTATATGCATAGCTAGGATCATTGCAAGATCCTCCTCCTCTTCCATATCAAATTCTTCTTCGGAAGAATCATACGACGAACTCATCTACAATGTTCAATACTATACTATAAAAACTACAATTCAAAACATGCATCAAATTCATGAAGTTTGAGCAATACATACCTTGTAGGCGTTTTGTCAAACACCTTGCGGGCGCGGCGCGGCAGCGAGCGCTCGGGCGCTGTTCCTCGGACGACGGAGGCGCGCGATGGCCGGCAGGACTAGGAGGGGAAGGGGCGGAAGCGCGGGCGTGCGAGGATAGGCCGGGGAAGCCTGAACGGTCGCCGGGGGCGCGGGCGGCGGCGGCGGCGCGACCGGACGGGGGGTGGAAGTGGGAGAGGATGTGCGGGCGCGAGCGCTGGAGTGTGCCGCGCGCTGCAGCTGGCGCCACAAATACACCGCGCGGCTAAGCGTTTTTGTCCGCGCGCCCAACCCGTTATAGCGCACGCGCCGTTTTTGCGCGCTCGCTGGAGCGACCCACCACGTTGCGCGCGCGCAAAATCGGCCTATTTTGCGGCGCGGCACTAGTTTAGCGCGGCTGTTGGAGATGCTCTTAGCTCTCCTTTTTGCCATTTTCCTACGGTTGCGTGCCCTTCAACATTGAAGTACTCCTACTTGTCTTGCCACTCCAATAACTTCCTTATGGGTTTTAGAAAATAAAAAAATTACACCAGCCACCAAATCGAATTGTGGATACACAAAGCTAAGTCCTCACCAAAATTATTACACCGGCTTCGCTTTAACACCTATCTTTACAAGAAAATGGTCTTTGCTGATTTATTCACCACCCATCCTTCAATTTCCTTCTTGAGTCTACTCTGTAACTCATGCACTCCCCTTTGGAAAGACAACACACACTTGTTCAAGAACCATTGCATTAGAAAGCAATAACTTGGCTACATATCCGTCTGCCTCATCGCCCTGGTAGTGCACTAGGTTGATCCGCTTCACCCGATTCTGCAAGCACGTGATCGAAACGTCCAGGACCGTGATTCCGAGACGTGCACCGGGCTCATCGTTGAGCTCGTCACGGAATTTCCCCTCGTAACTAGGCTTCATGAATAGAGACAAAATCTCAATGCTGAGAGCAACTTGGAGTAACCTACTCACCGCCTTGATGTTGCGTCCTCCAAGGTATCCTGTCAGCTCAAGCCGCACGAGGCTCCGAAAGTAGGGGAATCCCGAGAAAAAACTCATTGCCGATGCTTGAGCCGAGATGAGTAGACACCAGATGCAGATGTCTCGTGTCGGTAAACTGCTGGAGGAACTCTCTGAAGAGGGGCAGCTGCCCTTTGTAAACTTTCCTGTCGCAGAAGCCGATGGTGCGCGAAGATATCTTGTGTGTGCCATGCAGGGTCAAGAGAGACTCCGACGACACGGTGCCCCTGTACTCGAACGTCATCAGCTCTGAGGCATTGATGCTGACTCGGACGAGGTTGTGGCAGCACCGTAGGGAGAGTCTTGGGAGGCTCTTGTCGAGTATGGCTATGGTGAAATTTTTGTCAGAAAGAGGGTCTCCATAATATTTGTTCGTGTAGGCGCACCTCTCCAGGGTGAGGTCAACGAGGCGCGGGCAACCGGAGATGAGGCGTTGGATGTTGTCGCCGGTGCTTAGGAACAACGTCTCAAGGAACGGTAGCTCGATGAGCTTCGACAGCTCCAGCGTGCAGGCGCCGAGGCGGAGCGTCCGTACGGCCACGCAGGAGAAGAGCCTTGGTGGAAGCGTGTATGCAGCTGCGCCGTAGGATCGGTAGGAGTGGCTCGAGGGACACCTGTCATCGGCCCGGACGTCGGCGTCGTGGGCGTAGCAGACGCCGTCGCCTTCGCCATTGTAGGGCTCTATTTGTTTTTTCCAGTCTCTTTACATTTTTACTTTTTCTAACGTGGTACAATCTAAGTCACTCACATACATGACTGTACACTCCCTATGAACACTTGCAGGCGTATCCTACTCCTATGAGCACTTTCAATAGATTGAGCCGGCATAGCATCTTTAGATTTTACGAAGTCCCCACAGGTGCCTCACAGTCAATAGGAGCGTCTTGTCCCGCTGAACGAATATCGCCGGAAGCCTGTAATAAATTCAAGAATAATGCTAGCACGAATGTCAAATATAGAATTTGAACCCTGATGGGCTGAGGTTACCACTGTCCTCCTAGCCATCCAACCACAGATTGGTTCGCTCTTTATTTGCTACTAGTAAGTACTCCCTCCGTAAAGAAATATAAGAGCATTTCGATCACTAATTCGATCACTAAAGTAGTGATCTAAACGCTGTTGTATTTCTTTAAGAGGGAATACGTTTTAAATGTTTTCATTTGTGTTTTTTCCAACGTTAATTTGTTTTCGAATTTGTGTTTTCATTTTTTCTTAAATTTTTTTTATTTTTTATTACCTTTTAAAGCTTTTATTACTAAAGGTATGGTTCTTGCTATTTTTTTATTAAACAACAAATTTATTTCCTTATTTTTGTGTTTTTCTTTTTTATAAAATGCACAAAATACATTTTTTTGTTTGGTTATCACGTCAAGATTTGTGCCAAAATGTCGCATTTGGTTCTTTTTTTTAGGAAAATGTCGCGTTTGGTGTGCGCGCAGGGAGATGGTGTGTGGGTTTGCGCATGGGCTTTACCTTTTTCTTAACAGCCAGACTGGGCCTTTACACGAGTCAGGCTTTCTTATTCTTCTTCTTTTCACTAGTAAGCATGCACGTGCAACACACGTCTCGGTTAAACATGTTCTACTATGAAACTTAATAATTTTGTCATAACATAAATCACTTTTTGAACAGCTGAAATCTCACGCAAAAAGCATATAATTTCTAACTCGTACAAATGACTGGAAATATTGTGCTTTATAAATCAACAGGCCCATGTCCATTGCTTAGCAAATACCTCGGTCCAACAAAAAAAATTGTGACCTATGGCCATGCATGCACCCCTAGTTAGTGCATCTCGACAACCAAGGCCATTACCAACATCTCGCCAGCATCCACAGTACCATATAGATATTCATGTATCACTGACAAAATTGTTTCTCATATATCACATCCATGACCTCTTAAACTGTATAACTGACATAATTCACCAGTTATTTCGATCTTAGAGTCATCACTGTATATAAACTGAAGTAAATTTGAGGTGTAATATTTCCAACCAAGAAAAATGCATCTTCTATCTTATTTTCTTCTAGTTTTCATTATTAAGTCAATTGACGCAGTTAAGTTGGAACTTGAGATTATTGATAAGTCAAGAGGCGAAGAACGATATGCCACTTAACCCAACACTCGTGTTTCAGCGCTTCCCGTATTATTTTGTGACAAGCTACATCAAACTCTTTCAGGTGCCGTCGAAAAAGCATATATCTGTTTTCAACAAGCAGGTTTGTTTTAAAAGATTCAAACCATATAGTATCAAACCAAACCAAGACTGCACCGAACGTGGAAAGGAGAAAATTTCAACATGTTGCATCACGGGTATTTATTAATATAGCAATTCATCTTACGAGAACAAACAAATATGAGAGACTAATTTTGCTAGAACTAAAATAGCATCAGAATTATTCATGAGACGCTAGCTTACAAGAAAATCGTCTCTGCTAACCTATGCACCACCAATTCTCCGATTTCTTTCTTCAGTCTCCTTTGCAACTCTCGCGCCCCCCTCGGAAAGACAACACACACTTGTTCAAGAACCAGTGCATTGCAGAGCAGTAGCTTGGCCATACACCTTTGTGCCTCATGGCCCCGGTAGTGCACCAGGTTGATCTCCCTCACCCGCTTCCGCAAGCACGGGATCGACACATCCGGTACTACGAATTCATCACTGAGCTCGTCAGGGTGCACCCATACGTCGTCCTTACTTGGCTTCATGAAGAGAGATAAAATTTCAATGCATGGAGCCTGTTTGAGTATCCTAGTCACCGCCTCGATGCTGCCTCCATGAAGGTATGTTGTCAACTCGAGCTTCCTGAGGCTCGGAAACGAGGGGAATCCCGTGAAGGATTCACTCTCAATGTCTGAACCCAGATGAGTAGATACCAGATGTAAATGCCTTGTGGCGGTGAACTGCTCCAGGAACATTCTGAACCGGGGCAAATCTCGAACCTTCATGCCGCAGAAGCCGATGTGGCACGAAGAGATCTTGTGCACACCATGGAGGGTCACCAGCGACTCCACAGGCATGGCACCCCTATACTCGAATTCCTTTAGCCCTGACGCCTCGACGGTCATGCTGAGCAGATAATGGCAGCACCGTAGAGCGAGCCTACGAAGGCACTTGTCGAGGACGGTGATCGGGGAAGTCCCGCACATCTCCAGTGTCAGGTCTACGAGGCGCGGGCAGTAGGAGATGAGCCGCTGGATTCCGTAGCCGCGGCCACATTCGGTGATGCTGCTGAGGACCAACGTCTCGAGGAGAGGCAGGCGTATGATCTCTGGTGGATCCAGATCGCAGCTGCCGAGGCAGAGAGTCCGTAGGGATGCGCAGGAGAAGAGACTTGCTGGTAGCGTGAACGGATCAGCGTACGCTTCGTAGCAGCTGTAGCGCATGGGGCAGCGGTCGTCCGCCTCGCTGCCGGCGCCGCTGCCCTGCTGTTCCGGCTCGCCAACGTGGTGCTCGCCCATGACGGTGAGCTGGAAACGAAGGTCGAGGTGGAGCTCCGACCCGCTCCGGCAAAGCAGGTGGGACAGCCATTGGCTCACCATGGGCTCGTCCCAGTAGTAGTAGCAACCGAAGTGGACGCGGAAGACGCGCGGCGCGACGTTGCGGTCGCCAGAGCAGCGGCGGCGGCACAGGCGCGCCGCATTGATGTTGTCGAGAAACTCCCCGTTCCTGCTTCGCTGCTCCACGGACTCCAGGTGGAAGGTGTAGTCGTCGCTGAGGCTGCGGTAGTGGGTGGCGTACTCGCCGAAGGAGATGGCGTCTACGTAGCCACGTAGGCGAACTTGTGGCGCCAGCTCCTGGCGAGCGTGGCGGCGCGGGCGGCTTCCTTGGTTGGGAGGAAGGAAAGGACGTGGCCGAGGACGCCGTCCGGGAGGTCGCTCGGGCGGGCGGCGCTGCGGGAAAGGATCCCGGCCGTAGTGCCGGCGGCCGTAACGAACTTCTGATTGGATCGAGAGCGATCAATCTCGTGGGGTTTCAAGGTATAAGAAGTACGGTTCCATGATTCTAGGTCGGTTCTTCCGGTTGCATTTTTTATTTTGTTTTTGTTTTTCTGTTTCCGTTTTCTTTTTAGTTATTTTATTTATTTGTTTTAAATTCATGAACTTTTAAAATACATTTTTTCATTTATTTTTCTTTGTCCACCTTTTCGTTTTTCTTTATTCTTCTTTATTTATTTGTTTTAAATTCATGAACTTTTTAAAAAGGATTTTTTAATTATCATCAAGATGAGATTTAGAAATATCTCACCCAAGTTTCTGACATTTGTTCGCTTTAAATGTCGTGCGAATCTTGATCGTGGGTTGCTTTGTCGGTGTGTTCACGTGTGTGCCTTTTGTTGGGCCGTCGTCATTGCGTGGTTTTGGGTCCCGCTTCGGTTTGTGTATTTTCTTTTTGGCATGTGTTATACAGTATAAGTTGAAGAGACGAGCTGGCATTGCCTCCTCAGTTTCATTCATTATTGTCTCTCTTTCACTTCTCCTTGTTTTGGAGCAGAGCCAACGCGAGCAGAAAGGAAGGAGTCGACTGTGAGGTTCGATCTTTGTCCTCGTGAAGAAGATGGTTGGTAATGATGACGCAATGAGTGACCTCGGATCCATGGCCTGGAGCGAGGGGCTTGGTTTCTACGGTGAAACGACCCCTTCCAGAGATTACTCGGTCTGTTTGGATCCTCAGTGTCCGGTGGTTTCTCTCTCGAAATAAGCCCACGCCCCGCTTTATATTATAAAGCCAATCTACCAAAAAAGGATACATGGTGTTAAGAAATTCCTCAAAGCTGATCAAAGAATAAATATATGGCAAAACACACCAAAGGCACGAAAATGGCACTAGAGTGCCGCCAAAAGAGAAGCGCAGAAGATTCACCTCCACAATCAATAGTCACCCACACTCAACAATGACTCCCCCAAGAAGGTTCGCCGCCACAATCGATAGTCACCCACACTCAACGACCACTCCCTAGTACTAACCCATATTTGATAGAACTGGTGTCGTTTGTTGTGCCTTTGCGATGGCCATGGAGCTTTATGGTAGTATTCTGGATCCATTTGTAGTCATCCTTCTCCTGGGCCTAGCCTTGAGGCCATACTCCTTCAGCATAGGGAAGGGAGAAGAAGTTTTGATCATGTCTAAGAAAAACTACCGGGACGTAGTACGTACGGTTCCTTGTTTCTGAGTCGGTTCTTTTTCTAGTTTAGGCCGATACAAACTACGATTCCATTTACCTTTCCTTGGACGCCAGCAAGACAATTAATATGGCGTAACACAGGGTGGTGCGCCATGGCAGGAAGAACGATTCCTAGTTATATACCCTCTCTGATAAATGAAAAAATACAACCCAAACCTTGTCGCAACAACCGAAGGTGGATGTTGTGTCATAACATAAAATTCATGGTGGAAAATCCACTCTCAAAAGTTAAGTCACCATGGTTAAATGAGTGTATACTTTTTCTTGGAGCCCATGAAGTCAAGAAACTCTTGATTTGCCCAAAGAGAAACATTTCTTGAAAAGTTTGGGTCCACTTTTTCGTAAGTTAACTCACCATGGTCACCGCTCAAAAAAACAACTCACAATGGTCAAGTAGGAGCTCTGTTGTATTTTCAAAGTAATCCTAAATTAAAACATTTAGGCTCTTACTAATACGATTATATACATCAAACCAATAGTTTAGGATAAGATTGGTGGAAGTTCTTTTTTGACAGGGCAACTGAGATGCTACAAAGAGATTATTTATGAGATTAAGAAATAAAAGAACGCCCTGACATAGAACCATTATAGGTTCCTTTGCTGACGATATCTACCAAATTGCTAATTTCATTTTGAACTTTAGAGATACTACTCGATGGCTCTCATGAAATCTATCCTCTTTACCGTCCAATAGCTTCCATGCAATTATGTTTTTACACCGGCCACCAAATCGAACTGAGGATACACAAAGCTAAATTCTCGCCTTCTAAGAGAAAATGAGCTTGGGTTGACACTTATATAACTTTATTACAAGAATATCACTTTTGCTGATTTCTTCACCAACCATCCTTCGATTTCCTTCTTGAGTCTAGTCTGCAACTTATGGTCTTCCCTTGGAAAGGCAACACACACTTGTTCCAGAACCATCGCATTACAAAGCAGCAGGTTGGCTAAATATGTTTGCCAGTCGTCACCCTGGTAGTGCACGAGGTTGATACTCCTCAGCCGATTTCGCAAGCACGGGACCAAAACATCTAGAACCGGTTCATTGATGAGCTCTTGCGGTTGCCTCCTGAAGTTGTGATATCTCTCCTCATAACTTGGCTTCATGAATAGAGACAAAATCTCAACGTTTGGAGAAACTTCAAGTATCCTAGTCACCGCCTTCATGCTGCATCCTCCAAGGTATCCTGTCAGCTCAAGCCGCATGAGGCTCGGAAAGTAGGGGAATCCTGAGAAAAACTCACTCCCGATGCCTGAACCGAGATGAGTAGACACGAGATGCAGATGTCTTGTGCCGGTAAACTGCTCGAGGAAGCTTCTGAGCAGGGGCAACTCCCCCTTGTAAACTTTTCTGCCACAGAAACCGATGGTGCATGAAGAGATCTTGTGCACGCCATGGAGTGTGAGGAGCGACTCCGATGGCACGTCACCCCTGTACTCGAACGTCCTCAGCTCCGTCGCATCAATGCACGCTCGGACCAGGTTGTGGCAGCACCTTAGGGAGAATCTACGGAGATGCTTATCCAGGACAGTGATGGTGAATTTTTTGTCGGGAAGAGGGTCCTTGTAACTTTTGTTTGTGTAGCCGCACCTCTCGAGGGTGAGGTCGACGAGGCGCGGGCAACCGGAGATGAGGTGTTGGATGTTGCCGCCGATGCTCCTGATGGTGCTTAGGAACAGCGTCTCGAGGAAAGGCAGCTCGATGCGCTCGGGCGGCTCCAACGTGCAGGCCCCGAGGCGGAGCGTCCGTACAACGACGCAGGAGAAGAGGCTTCGTGGAAGCGCATACTCATCTGCGCGGCAGGACTGATAAGAGTAGGTCGCGGGGCACCTGTCATCGGCCGGGACATTGGCGCGGGGGTCATCGCAGTCGCCATCGCCTTCGCCATTGTATGGTTCCTTGACATGGTGCTCGGCGAGCTCGGTGTGCTGGAGGCGCAGGTCGAGGTGGAGCTCCTTGCTGCTGCGTTTCAGCACGTGGTAGAGCCACCGGTTGAGCATGGCAGAGTCCCAGCGCGTGTAGCAGCCGAAGTTGACGCGGAAGGCGCGCGGCGCCGTGCGGGCGCCGCAGCGGCGGCGGCAGAGGAGCGCGGCGTTGACCTCGTCGATGAAGTCCCCATTCTTGCTGCGCTTCTCCTGGGATCGCGCGGTGAAGCTGGGGTCGTTCTTGTCGTGGGCCTCGTCCTGGACGAAGGACATGGCGTCCACGGCGGCGAAGGAGTGGCGCCAGCTCCTGCCGAGCACGGCGGCGCGGGCGGCCTCTTTTGTGGGGAGGTAGGAGAGGATGATGCCAATGACCTCCTCCGGGAGGTCGCTCAGGCGGTCCTCGCCACACCAGGAGTTGGTCGGTGCGGCCGCCATCACCGCTCACGCTGCGGCGCCGCCGGTGATTCTCATCTCGCGAATATATGTAGATGTAGTAGGGTTCCTTGTTCCATTGCTACTCCGATCCGATACAAACAAAGATTCCTAATTTGCCACGAATCACAAAGCCCGGTCGTTACCTTATTTTTTTCTCTCTTATAACAACCGAGATTTTATTTTCTGAACATTCCAGATTAATATGGAGAACGTACAAAGGTGCCCGACTAATATCAGGATTTGAACTGCAGGAAAAGAACCGGTCTCACTTTTTTTTAAGCTCAACGCCCTTCGGCCCTTTATTCAACTCGTGAAAGCATGTCTGACCGGACAATTTCAGTCAGCCAGATAGGGATTAATCAAAGTTTACAGAAGTAACCAGGAAGAAGAGAAAATTATATTTTTTTTGTCCCTCAACTATTGGCGGAGTGTAGATTTGGCCCTTAACTCTGTAACCGGATAACTTGCAACTCCAACTACTGAAACCAACATGCTTCGTCCCCAAGAAAACACGGGTTTGACTGGTTTTCGTGCTGACTAACCCCGTTTGACCATGTTGACTATAATACACGCAAAAAAATTCACAGCCATGAACATTTTTGAAATTCGCGTACTTTTTTCGCGTTCGTATACTTTTTTCAAATCCTTGAACTTTTTAAAATTCTCATACTTTATTTAAATCCGTATAATTTTTCTAAGTATACGGATTTGAAAAAATCGGTCGGAAGTGGTTGAACGTGGGGTAGAGAGATCTTTCGGTAATGTTGCTTACAAACACTAGTAAGTAGGCACGTGCAACGCACGGCTGGACTAAAATACATTTCATTATGAAACATAGCAATTCTATTAATAACGTAAACCTACTTTTTGTGAAGCTGAAATCTCATGCAGATAGCATATACTTTCTAAGTCCTTAAAATGACTGGAAAATATCATGCTTTATGAATACATGCCCAAGTCCATTGCGTAAAAAGTACCAAATATCGTTAACTAATTGATACAAAATCAGTCTATGAAGAAAATTAAGTTGTGGCCAAGTATATTTGCATTATGCCCCCCCCCCCTCCGGTAGTGCATCTTGGCAACCAACGCCATCACCAACACCTCGCGGGCAACCATGGTACTATGTAGATGCTCATCATGTAACGCAGATACAATTGTTTGCCATATATTGCAGCCATGACCTCTTAAACTGCATAACTGATATAATTCACGTGTTATTCATAGCTTAGAGTAATCGTTGGATCTAAACTAAACTAAATTTGAGGTATAATATTCCCAACCAAAGAAAAATACATTTTCAATCTTATTTCCTTTTAGTTGGTACCTAAGAATGTGCCACTGCCAATAGGCACCGGAGTGTGTATATAGAGGCAACGGAAATTAGTAGTTTCCACGGAAGCTCATCAAATGACATAATTCATCATAGTTCTAAGATACAAGTTTGCGCATATAAGAAACTAAACATTGCTAGTCCTTTTTTTTTAGATACAAGTTTGTGCATCTAAGAAACAAAACATTGCTAGTTCATACAGAAACAAACCATCAAGTTGCATCAATAAGACATCCTCGCCCCTGCGGTTGTACCAAGCAATGTCAGGAACACGTGAAACCAGTCACAGAACTCGCTAACGGACAAATCAGATGCACAAACCACTAAAGGTGGAGCCACGCTTACTCATAATCTGAAGGTCCTAGTCAATGTAGTTCATTTATGGTCAGTTAGTGTTAATCCTTCCATGACAAGGTCCAGAGCAACGAAGGTATTTGCAACCTGTTATTCCAAATAGTAGTAAGCTTCTCTCGTGAACGTTCACAATAAAGCACACACCCAATTTTTAATAGTTTGGAAAATAACAACAGAACATTGGGATTATATAAGTCAAATAGCTCTTAGTGAGAAACAACATAATCTAATAGTAGTATGAAACAGAAAAAAATAGTTAATATATCCAAACCATGATGACCTCCTAATTTCAATAATCTCCTCGTTCCCCTAGAATTCCCATTCTACCTCTAAAAAAATCCAGTTCTTTGTCGTGGTAGAACGAGCTCTCGGTGCGTCCTCGCCGTCGCCATTAGCTCGCCAAAGAAGCGGTGGACGCAGAGCAACACGTGAAGCCGGAGCCCGAGTGGTCGGCCGCGGCCGGGATACAAAGCAACACGTGCAAAGGGATCCCTCGCTTTCCGCAGTGGCCGGGATACAAAGCAACACGTCGCAAGAGCCCCCCTGGTCGCAGGTGGCCGGGAAACACGTGCAGCCAGAGCCCCTGTGGTCGGCGGCGTCCAGGATACAGGGCAACCAGAGCTACATGGCCTCCCCCGCCATGCCGGTCCAAGGGCGTCCTGTTCATCGGCCTCCTCGAGTCGTCGCGCGTGATGGACACCTCTGCATACGCGCGCAGCAACCCCACGTCGACGACTTGCACACCCATATCCATGTCTTCAGGTCGGTTGCGCACACCGTCGTTGTCGCACCGTTGCGGGCTTGCTAACTGAATTTAGTTTTCAGACTTGTTAACTGAATTAGCCCATGTAGCCCTTGCTACTTGTACATTTTCAGACATGATAACTCAATTTACTTTGGGAAAAGAGATTAAGCATTTCATTTCCTTGCACAAACAAATCGACATGATGTTACCTTGCCATCGGCGGACCTATTGTCCGTATACCTTTTTCGGACCTCACAGCCCTTTTGACCACCACAGCTAAACCAAAATGCCCAAGCTTCATCCGAATTTTTGAATTCCATGCCAACATGACGTACCAAAACGGACAATATAGCTATGCAATTGTAAAGTAATCATGAGCAAAAAAATATGCAAGTGCCATATTTCAGGATGACAGAAAAGTAAATGTGAAAGGGAAAGCTTGGTACCTCATGTTGGCATGGTACGATGGTATGATGATACGATGTGTTAGCCTCTTCTTCCATCTCAATAGACAAAATACAACCCCGGATGATTCTTCTTCTTATAAAAGGGAAAGCTTGATCAAGTTGAAAGCAGTTTTTTGATCAAAATTCTATCAGTTCTAGGGAGCTATTCATGGGAACATGGCATGAGAATGGGAAACTTCAGACTGATGCACCAGATTGAAAAGGAGAGCAGGTCGTCCTCACGGGCTGCTTCTTCCATGAATAAAAGAGCAGAGGTTGATCAAGTTGAAGGCAATCTGATGTTCCTAATTCCATCAATTCCAGTTAGCATTCATGGGGAAGATAGCAGGAGAAAAGCAAACTTCAGAATTACGTAGTACAAGATTGAGCACGTCGTTCACCTGCTGTCGACTCCTTCACCAGAACGCGATTGAAGAACAACGCAGGTCGCTCTCCTCCATCCAATCCTTCCCCAGAGCGGGCCACCCTACGGCTCGACTCCAAGGACTTCCTCCCGGAGGAGCAGGGCTGGCACCAAAGCTACAGGCCCCACGTGCTCGCCCGCCTACACTGCGACTCCCCGGGCCGCCGACCTGAAGCCGGCCAACACCACGTCGGTCTTCGAGGCGTCGGCAACAGAGACACAGGGGCCATGGTGTCCGTCGTCGGGCTGGGCAGCGGCAAGTACTTCTCGCGCGTTGGAGTGGGCCGGCTCGCCCGGCAGCTCTACATGGTGCTCGGCGACGGTATCGACGTCACCTGGCCGCAGTGCCAGCCCTGCGCCGACACATTATGTAGATCCACCGGCACGTACAGGATACCCGCAATCGCCTGGTGCTGATGGGCCGCAAAATCGGTCGCAGGTCTTGGACCTCCGGGGTTTGACCTATCGTCTCCACCACCGATTCCTTTTCTGTGGAGGCGCAACCGGCTAGGGTTGGGGGCTATGGAATCGGGAAGGATGTGAACGGAGCAGGCCTAACAGCGCAGCGACGCGGCACAGACGGAGGCCCGATACAGGTACGAAAAAAAAGCCTTACTGTTGAATCGTTACTTTTCTGTATCCCACACCATGTGGACTTTCATGAATAAATTTGGTTTTACCCCTCAAAAAAAAAACTTACGGATGGCATGGTGGGTAATTTTCTTTAAAGGTGGAGTACGGTCAGTCAATGTAATTTGCTAAGTGCACACAGAGTATGGATTAGATTAACGCTAGCTGTTAGATTAAGTTAGTGGGCCTAATCATGCGGTGGTAATGGGTTCCATGTACATTTTATGAGGTGCGCTGGGGTAATTGTGGTGTGCACTTTAAAAAAATTCTTGTTGGATTGTTTAATAGTAGTGGATGGAGAAGGTGGAGTACGGTCAGTCAATGTAATTTGCTAAGTGCACACAGAGTATGGATTAAATTAACGCTAGCTGTTAGATTAAGTTAGTGGGCCTAATCATGCGATGGTAACGGGTCCATGTACATTTTATGAGGTGCGTTGGGGTAATTGTGGGGTGCATTTAAAAAAATTCTTGTTGGATTGTTTAATAGTAGTGGATGGAGAAGGTGGAGTACGGTCGATCAATGTAATTTTCTAAGTGCACACAGAGTATGGATTAAATTAACGCTAGCTGTTAGATTAAGTTAGTAGGCCTAATCATGAGGTGGTAATGGGTCCATGTACATTTTATGAGGTGCGCTGGGGTAATTGTGGGGTGCACTTAAAAAAAATTGTTGGATTATTTAATAGTAATGGAGATAATGTTCGGTAGTTAGCACTGTTCTTTTTTTAAGTCTACAACTTCAGCAAACCAAGACACTTGAATTCTCGCTGCTGCCAGAATGGGACACATATATTCATTGAAATCCACCATGAAAGGAGTCCGCCGTGTGAGGCTGGAAGAGCATAATTGGGTTGATGTCAACATTTGGCATAGCCAAAATTTGGCAAATTTTGACAACTTTTTGTGAGATTGACAGAAAATATTGATAGCCAACTAATCGCTAGTCAACATTTGGCATTTGCCAAAATATTGGCATGCCAACTTTTGGCATCAAACCAATTATTTATTTTTATCTTTACCTAATAATAAAGTAGCTATCGCTTCTTCCCGCTCACCGTCGCGGCGTTTTCTCAAGAAAGTCCCTGTGTTTTTTAAGTGGATCTAAGAAAATGCTTCATTTTTACAAAATAACCCCTCTATTGAACCAAAACAACCAAACTAATCCTCCATCTCCACCCCTCGCCAAGATCCAAGGCGGCCGTGGCGGCTGAGCGGACGCGCGCGGGAGGAGGAGTTCCGCCGAGCCACGAGATATGCGCCAGCACGCCTCCCTCCACCAATTCGGCGCCTCCTAGTAGCAGAAAGTGAGAGAGATTTAGTAGGTAACCATCACGCCGACGATGCAAGCAGCAACGGCACCAAGGTGCCCGTGACGGCTGGTGGGATGAGAAAGGGGCTACAGAAGCATCGGAGCTGGAGGCGTGGTGGCTGGGAAAAGAGCCAGCGGGAGAAGGGGAGGATCGTCAGAGGACGCGCGCGGCTGCGCGGTCGCGTGTGAAGCAGCTGGCTACAGGGGCATAGAGGCGGCGCTCAGGCACTGGCGACGCTATGGTCTTCCGGCGAGGCGGGCGAGCACATACATGAAGGGCGAGGGGCACGCTGCTCGAGCGAGAGGGGAGGCGCGAAGGAGGCGGTCGTCGCCGGCGGCGGGGCCGGATGCGTCGGACACGCACAGACATACATAGTGACTGTCCATGGCGGCGAGTGGCTCCGGGGGCGGCGACGGGGTTGGGTGGTTCAAGTGGCCGCTTCTGTAACTACGTGGGATTTCTTCATGACCATCAGCAGGTATGGGATTTCTTCAGGACGACGATTCAGACCATATCTGGATGCAGAGAACACATATGAACTTCTCCTGAGATTATGACTCAGCTACATGGTAATTTACTGTTAAATTATAATTTTAGGGGATTCTGCATTGCACTGAATGAAAACTAACAGTGAATGGATATACGCTTAAATGTCTGCAAAAACTGAGTGTCAGCATCAATGTAGACGTCTAGCAGTGATTTAGTAGGATGTCGAACCTAAACTACGGAAAACAAACTTCTGATGGAGAAGTGTTGTTCTGAAAAATGGGTTCATAACTTCATATGCTAAACTGAAACCATGCATATTTGAATAGCAGGATTAGAGTTTTTTATTCAGAATCTGAAGTTTGTCCCGCATTGCATCATCAAGTCAAAGACTGCAGTTTGTATTCCTCATGTGTGCTGCACTTGCAGGGTCAGAGTTGGTAGCCACCCCCTGGACAAGGCGCCATGTCTAGGGCATGTTGGCGTGCTTGAGCAGATGATACACGGATGTTAGCTGCGAGGTGGAGAAGGAAGATGCCATGGATGGATTTTGGTAGCTCTGATGACAACCGTTTCAACTTAGTAAGCCATATGCTGATATTCATGTGACTGTGATCTCGGAAATAAAAGTTCATAGGAAAGGAATAGAAACCTTCACTGAACATAGAGTTGTGTTGTACCTGTAGTGAGAAAGGTTTGCAGAGTATAAAATATGTTTCGAGATGAAACAAGTTATGATTATTAGTCACGACAGTTGTAGGAACAGCTAGAGTCAACTAGGTGTTGTAATGTTGGACTAAGGATGGACCTTGCTTGAAGAAATCAAAATATGTGCGGCCCTCCCTGGAATAATATATCCCATATGTTTCCATTGTGTTTTGCAGAATTGTTCTTGGAAGCGTACCGAATAGGTCATATATTTAACAAACCTCTGAAGCGATGCACACTGTCTTTTCTTGAACACGCATCGGTACATCTCAAAACCATTTTCTATAATCATGGAACCGAGTTTGCAGCTGAAATGTTTCCAGTTTAACCAAACGGCAAAGACCATTTTAAATACGGCAAACAGTAAGCCAAGTATTACACTCGGTTTATAGCTCACGGCTTAGCAAGTTTTGACTTAGAGAGCCTATAAGCCTAGTGTTACTTATCAGGGACTCGGCTTATATGTAAGCTGAGTATATTTTGTTTGCACCCGGCGAAGATACTAAAATCACGGCCGGCAGCACCTAACGGAGGTGCCACGTGGCATGGCTATAAGACTAGTGTTTACTAAGCCGTGTGCCAGATTGGGCACACGGTTTACATAGAGGCCGTGTTGTCCGTACGCCGAGTTTTTTTTTTTTTGAAAGATCCGGGGTTTCCGGCTTCATTGATTTAGAAGAAAGCAGCGGGAGAACAGGGGATGATCAAGCGATCATGGGTGCAGTTTGAGAAATGAAAATGGAAAAATACAGGATGACCGGTTTTGTCCTCGGCCTAATCTCTCGCTACATATTCCCTGAAGGGGGGCTCTAGGCATGTTGCTCCCGCCATTCTCCATAGCTCGATCGTGTTCCTGATGGAGTGCAGCATGTTTCCGCATGGGGGACTTTGCTGTTGAAAACACAAGCATTTCTCTCCTTCCATATCTCCCAGGCTATCAGCATCATCATCGTCTTGAGCCCTTTCCTCGAGTTTGGCGGTGCTAGTTAGACTGTTTTTTTCCAGTGCCTCAGCGATGAGTGGCTAGTTGATCTGGCAATCTGCAGGGCTGCACATCCATCCCAGGAGGATGCCGCCTCCCAAACCGACCGTGCAAGCGGGCCGAGTATTTTGTGGACAGACACTTGGCTTATAACTAAACCGGTAGGTGTAATTTGGTTCATGCTGTTCTATAGGCCGAGTGCGGTTTAAACATACACGACTTATCGATTCTATAAGCCGAGTGTAGCTGCTGGCCAACACTGTTTAGATCTGTACGCCGAGTGGTTTATCCTGAAGTCTGTTGTATTTTTGAAGTAGTCCTAAATTAAAACATGTAGGCTCTTACTGATACGATTATATACATTAAACCAATAATTTGAATAAGACAGGTGGAAGTTCTTTTTTGATAGGGCAATTTTGATGCTACAAAGATATTATTTAAGAGATTAAGAAATGAAAGGACGGCATTACTTTCTGGGCACTGTATTATTTTGTGATAAGCTACAGCAGACTATATCTTGTACCGTCCAATAAGCATACTGTATGTTTACAGATGGGTTGTTTCATAGGATTCAAGCCATCGAGTACCATCAAACCAAATCAACATTGCAGCAACCCACTAAATGAGAAAATATCACAAGAGAAATGGATTGCATCGCGTGGAATTAATTTAGCAATTCATCTTAAGAGACAAAATACTAGAGAACAACTTTGCAAGAAATAAAATCCCAGATAAAATTATCAGAGTCATGGGACACTACCTTACAAGAAAATCGTCTCTGCCGACTTGTTCACCTTCATCACCCATTCTCCGATTTCATTCTTCAGTCTAATCTGCAACTCTCGCAGCCCCCTCGGAAAGACAACACACACTCGTTCAAGAACCCGCGCATTGCAGAGCAGCAGCTTGGCCATGCACCTCTGTGCCTCGTGGCCCTGGTAGTGCACCAGGTTGATCTCCCTCACCCGCTTCTCCAAGCACGGGATCGAAACATCCGGAACCATGAGTTCATCGCTGAGCTCGTGAGGGTGCACCCAGACGTCCTTACTTGGCTTCATGAACATTGAGGGACTTGCACTCACGGTTTTGGATCAACACATCGGAGTAGGGCGTGAAATACTTGTGTTCATGGAACCATATGTGAATGTTCCTCCAAAAGGTTGTGCCCTTTTGCTCCGTACCGGATCGAGGCTAGTGGCCAACCAATGCATCACACAACAGCTCGTCCTCCTGCATGTTAAAGTTTCTCCTCTGCCTTCTTCGGATCACCGACTGTACCATCCGGATCATCATCCTTGCCCTCCTCCTCATCCTCTTCCTCCCCCCCCCCCCACTCCGTCTCCTGCTCTTCGGCGGCCCAATGATGTTGCTGCTACTATGTGCCATCGCCGGTCTAGGTGTTGGACTGATGCGTGGCTGTCTGGGTGTAGGACTGCTGATGGTGGTAGTTGCCGAACTAGGTGGGATCCAAGTCTTCCACCTGCCCGTCGTCATAGCCCCCCTCCTCCGTGGCCTCCATCGTGGATGATGTCGAGCATCTCCCTGTCCGCGTCTTATGCCGTCTCCCCCGCTCTCGGTATTGCAGCAAACAGCTTGTGCGCACCCATCTGCTCCACACCCGCTGTCCTCGCCCGGACGAGCTGCTGCGAAGAATACTCAGAGAAGAGCGAAGCCGCGTTAACGTTGATGGTGTAAGGAACCATACCGGCAGGGGTTGCGAGCTGCTTGGCGGCGTAGTAGTACGGAGGCTTGTAATGCTCCGGCCATGGCGCCGTATGTACTGTGGGCGCGCCCGTCTGGTGGCGTCCGCCACGGCCTCGCTGACCCTCGTCCACCACGCCCTCCACACCCATTGCCACCACCAGGCCCACCGGTGGCCAGCTGCTTCTTCAGTTTCTCCTCCTTTGTGACCTTTGCTTTGCCGCGGCGAATTTGCCGCGTCTCCGAGCTGATCTTCCGGGGGAGCGTGAGTCTCAGATCCTCCAGCAGCTCCACTGGCTCCATCTCTGACATCCAACGGTTCCATCCGTCGGCGGTGGAGGGAAGGAGAGGGTGGGAGAAAAGAGTGGGAATTGAGCGGAGAGTGGCGGGGAGTGGAAGAAGAGTGGGGGATTTTGACACCGAAACAGTGTGGGATGCTACAAAAGTGCGGGCTCCACCTTCCTTTTGGGTGGGCCAGGGGGCGTGACAACGATGTCTCGCGTGTCTACACTCCGGCAAACGTCCCCCACGCTTGTCTCCGGTTTGCAAGAGAAATCACGATGGATGGCTTCCGCGGTCCGGACAACGCAGTCTGGACAGTTGCAGGAGGTTTCGGTTCGGCGTTGGAGATGCCCTTATGAAATTATAGCGACCAAGAAAGAGGCTCTCTCTCTCTCTCTCTCTCTCTCTCTCTCTCTCTCTCTCCTTCTCTCGGATTTTCTACCTTGAAATTTAGGCTACTTTTTTATTTATTCTTTGAAAAAATTGACTTGTTTCAGAATAGTCTTATTTTCTTTTAGTCTAAACACACTTAATTCATTAATCATAGGCCAAATACATTGGGATACAATTTAGGTCCAGAGGATTGAGGAACCACAGATGGCGTCCTAAAGAAATTAAGGCCTAATGTGTGCTTAGCGAGGCCATGAGCCTCAATATTAGTTCCACGTCCCTCAAAGATGAAAGGACATGCTTTGAACTGTGCCGAGGTAGCTTTGATCTAGTATAAGCCTTCTACATTGTTTTTGATATTTGTAACAACCTCTTGGCAATCAGAAGCTATTATCACATGCGTGAGTAGGAGATCCTGGGCTAGAGAAAGTGCTTCACGACAAGCTAGCGTTTCCAAAATAGCCGGGTTTGTTTTGCCTTCACACTTTATCACTGAAGCGTCCAGGTATTTGCCTGCTCCATCCCTAATTCCCTACACATTGCACTGAAAGATCCAGTACTTGAGTTCCTTTCCATTGCCCCATCTACCTTGATTTTAGCAAAACCTGACGCTAGGGGCGTTCTGTGCGGGCGAGGTGCCCTTGCTATCGGCAATGGGTGTGTCCTGGCTGGTTTACACTCGCCCATCTTCCAGATGTAGCTATGTATCAATAGTCTTGTTATTTTGGACAATAGGGAAGTTGTCGTATTAAGGCCCCAAAACACTAGTGCATCAAATCAATGTCACCGACATTGAAAAATGTAGATCAAAAGGGATGTACCTGCAAACACACCAACAAAAACGAGGGCAGACCGAATTTAGACAGATCCGTTGGAGACGAGAGTCGACCGGCACCAAACAAAACCACCAAAGACCAACGTCGACCAGATCCAGAAAGATCTATTGGAGGCACACCTCCACACACCCTCCGCCGGAGAGGGGACACGATGTGGAGGACATTATTCTAACTCTAGGGTACCGCCGCCACCTCGTTGCCCCAACTGAGACGTTAAAACAACATAAAGCAAGGATGGGATCCTTCCAGTCGAGGGCGCGACGAGGGGCTCAAAACCCTAATTCTCTTTTGCCTCCACGTTTGTTCTATTCTATGGGAGTAAATTATCATAATGTTTTGTTGTGTATCAATATTTTTTTTTTTTTTTTTTGCATTTGATTCAAAATTGGATTTGCTGTGTGTTTTCTCGACCTGCCAATATATACACACACTTAAATAATGACAGATATAGTTTCTGACCGCTGCATCGAAAACAGCTTAACTTCAACTAAACCGACCTGCAAATATATATACATTTCATAATGACAGATATAGTGCCTGACCTCGATGATATTCATTGCTTACACCAGGCATCATGTGTTGCATCAATGCAATGATCTTCGACCTTTTGCTACGTACACGCCAAACAACTTAAAACAAATGTTAAGTCACATGCATAAACCAACGTTTATTCAGGTACACACAAACTGGCGTGCATCTCTTGCACCTTTTTATTATCTGGTTCATCTACAACTCAGTACTACTACCTCTCAACAATCAAGTCACAGGTGATCTGCATCTGCTTTACATTATTTTTTGAAGCTCTGGCTGCTATTTCTTCTCATGTAAAATTTCTTGACCGCGGAGGATGTCGACTTTGCACTAGCTTCAGCCGGATCGCCAGTTTCTTGCTGGCGCATTTCCGGGTCCGTCGCCGGACCCGTGCTTCTCCTCCTCAGTGACGAAAGGGTCCTTGCAAGGTCGCTCTCATTGTCCAGTTCTTGGGTTGCCATAGCATGCTTCTCCGTCTCATTATCCTCAGGGGCGTCTTCCTTTGAAATTTTCTCTCCAGTTTCAGTATCCGATTCCTTTTTCGGCTCCTTGTCTGAAGCAATTTTGATATGTGTTGTCTCCTTGTCTGAACTCTTTGCGCAATCTGAAGTTGTTTCATTTGTCTGCTTTGGTATTTTCCGTGGCCTGCCCCTTGGACGCTTGGTAGTCTCTAAACTAATTGGTTCTTTGCCTTGCTTGGCAGTCTCTGAACTAATTGGTTCTTTGCCTTGCGTGGCAGTCTCTGAACTAATAGGTTCTTTGCCTTGCTTGGTAGTCTTTGAACTAATTGGTTCTTTGCCTTGCTTGGTAGTCTCAGAACTAATTGGTCCTTTGCCTTGCTTGGTAGTCTCTGAACTAATTGGTTCTTTGCCTTTAGCTTGTACGGTATTGACCCTCTTTTCTTTTGGGTCAGACTGAGGATTCATGCTAGCAGAGGTGCCACCATGAGCTGCAACATGGTAAGGTAAAATCATTAGGCACAATAAAGAGGAAACACACAACGCGTCATATTGAGCTATAATCAAAGTAATGTATGAAGTGCATATTGGTTCGAAACTTTGGTTGTATCGACCGCTGTCAGGTTTGACATATATACTTTGGTTCTCCAAATTTAAGATTCAGTAACTGTACAACAAAGGTTCATAAATTAGGTAACTATTATACAGACTGAGGCCAAACAGAACATGAAGGAGAGGAACTGCTGTAGAACATTGTCCAGATACTATATCAAAAGATTGTAAACATTGTAGCCTGTGTACTTCCAATGTCTTCTCTACAACAATTTAAACCAAAACATCACTCACAAGATTCTAATATTAAACAACAGATTTTGATATGCAGAGTTTAACTTTCATTCCTGGGACATGGACATGATGTGCAGATTTTGTCAAACATGCAGATCTTTTTCAATTTCATTCAAATGTTTCCAGCATTTATAGTAGCAAGTAGAGCGCCAAATGGGAGAGAGTACAAAATGTCAACACCCTTGCCGGGAGCTACCAAATATCCACCAGGATTTTCAGTTCAAGCGGACCAGTGTCGTGTGTGGGTATTGGGTGGGCGGCGCCTCTACTCAGACAGCGACCAGCACCTCCTGATCTAGGTCAGTGACATGGACTGGGCCCTATGGGTTGAAGTGGAGATGGGTCAGGCCCAATACCGGTTCAACACTTCCCCTCAAGATGGGTGGTAGATTTCTATCAAACCCTCTTGCTCTGATAAAAATCAAAATCAACCCCTCTTGCCACATGCCAAGATACAGTCCTCTGCTCCTAGTACCTTTGTCAAGCAAACTGCAACCTGCTGCCCAGAACTGACATGAGCAGTGGCGGAGCTTGACCAAGTTGTTTGGGGGGGCCAAATAGACTATATTAGCTTGTGGGGGGGCCAAACAAATAAAACTTCATAATCTAGGCTCTCTCTCTAAATCCGCCGCTGGACATGAGTAAGGCTGATGATCCCATCATCAAGTTTCTCTTTAGTGAAGAAGCAGTAAATTTTCACATGGTTTGTCCTATCACGTTAAACTGGGTTATTGACAACGCTTTATAGCTAACTGATTGTCACACAACACTCTCAAGGGTCACTTCCTCAGAAGTTTCAACTCGCTCGATAGGTTCTTCACCCATAGCATCTCACTAAACCCTTGAGATAAAGCTCTATACTAAGCTTCCGTTGTTGATCTAGACACAACTGTGTGTTTCCTGCTTCTCCATGACACCAAATTTCCTCCCAAAAACACATAATAGCCGTTGATCTTCTATCATCTTCACAACTGACCCAATTAGAGTCACTATAGCCAGGCCCCATACCTGTTCAACACCTCCCAAGCACAAATTCAACTCCCTGATGCATCTCATGTACTCTATGAATATAGCACCTGGTGTGCATGTTCCTTGACTCCTGAAATCTCCATTGTGCATGGCATGCAAGAGTACTATATAAACATATCTCAAGTACTCTAATAACATTATGGATATAAAATTACCAGTACAATATTCTTCTTGTATTCTGCATGTTAGTATTATTAGATAAGAGTTTGAGCGTTTGACTGAACTACCAGAGATAAAGTCCAGTTATACTACAATCCTCACTGCTCGCTGATTTCATGCCCCATAGCATATCAACAACATATTAATGTCAGAAATAAGCAGGGGCATATAGTAGGCTAGTGTCATAAAAAGTTAATTAACATTCAATACAACAAAGATCAGACCAAACATTTCATATGCAGTAACTTGATGTACTACTCAATAAGAAAATAAGTATGTAACCAGTAACGAAAAGCAGTAATCAAACTATCAAAATAGAGTTCAACAAAAAGTAGTATAACTGTGCCTTATATAGCTATCTATATCACCTAACCAATAACAGTAGGAACTATACTCTGAGAACACCATGTAACCAGTAACTGCAGGAACTTACAGCGATTCGACTTCTGGTCATCAGATAATTTCTTTTCAAAGACCAACGATTGCACGGATTTTTGTTTTTTCTTCCCTGGTACTTTCAACCGCTTCAGCATTTTTCGAGGCTGGCAGTCAAGAAAACATCTGTCAAGTATAACTCAAAGAAGATCTGAACACTTCTAAATTACGATGAAGGTGCATGTACATCCAATAGCAATGACACAGGATCATTTTAGTAGAAACAAGCCTCAGTATAGTCAATATAATTTTTGGACCTTGTATAGTCAATCTTATTAATTATCGGTATATAAAAATAGAAGTGTCAGTCAAAGCAGTAAACTTTCCTATAATGGATGATATATATTAGCTGCGTACTTTCCCCCGTTTTTAGGGGGTTTCCTGCATAATGCTAAATATAATGGCTCATAGGCCTAGTAATGGATAAAAACTCTATTCATAACAATTACCAGATCTGCACACCCATCGAAAGAGTACATGTCTGTAACACTTCTTCTTGGAAGATAGGCATGTCTACTTATTTCTCCAGTCTGAAGGTAGCTTATTGCAGATTTCAGTGTTCGGAATAGAAGATGACTGACAGGATCAGTATAGTACTGCACAATCAAATAATGAATGATTAAATAAAATAATGAAATCAATTCCATCAATGAATTTTAAAGGAATAGGAATATGGTCTGTTGTAATGTACCGGGTCTTTTCTAATTCCATCGTTGCACTTTCTAAATACCAATTCTTTCACCCATCCTTTCGGTAGCCCGTCTGGATTGAATTCCACCTGTGCAAGTATCTGCAAATAGGTTCAAAGCTTAGTTCTGAAAATAGTTACAATTTTTTATAGATATTGTGTTGTTCAAATAGGAGAACAGTTCCAGCAATAGTCATACATTATCTTCAGAGATGGTGTCACACAGCCCCTTCACATCCCATTCAGAAATCTTCCCTTCATTCACATAGCGCAATACATCTTCTTTTGAGAAGAATCGCATTCCAGTAGGCAGATGAACGTAAAACTACAAAAGACATCCAGACATGGTAAAAATGATGGCTAATCTCTTGAGGCACTGCTACAAAATATGACTACCAAATTAACATTGTTTATTTATTACGTTCACCCACTCTCTAGCTGTACCCAATGGAATTAAAATATTTTATCTCTATACAGGCAATGTATTCTATTAAACAAGAAAAAAAAATACATAGAGCCATTCTAGAAGCAAGCACGGAACAGTAGTAACTAGGAAATAATACATTGTTATTTTCAGATACACCTGAACAAGTCTGTCATACTTTTTTGATCTCTTATGCGTGTAGCTGCACTGACCTCCCACCACATATGGACAAATCTGAGTTGCCAGTTTTTTCGAGAAAACGAAAAGCCAATAACTAGCATATGGCAAATGTTAATGTGAGCAAGTTGAAATCAACCTTGTACATTTTGTCCCGCATCGTCCCAGCTCTGACCTCAACCACCCAACCGTCCGGAAGCCACGAATGCATTTTCTGTATGCAACATTCAGGGAATTACATACATCTCAAATGTAATCAACACATGACATTGAAAAAACCTCACTCACATGAAGCTCGTTGTCCTCAGCGCATGCCTCCGACTCCAATATGCGCTCGTCCATCTCTGAGAACAAATATTCTAGTGCCTCCATCTCCGTCGAGAATGTGTAATCAGACACTGGGGAAGTGTAGTACTGCAACGAAACAATGAGAAAGCAACAAAAATCAATTGCGCCCTCTATTGTCTTCTGCTTCTTGTTCTCTTTCTCGTGCATGTATGTCTGCGAGGAGCTGCTTATTGCACTCAGTTGCTTCGTTTTTGCTCTTGGCATGTAGTACTTGGCTAACTCATAAGGAATTTGTTTTTTTAATAACTCTGTTTAGTCCAGCGTACTATTATAAAAGATTTGGTAGGGGAGTCCCCTCTAGTTTACATAAGATAGGTAACGCATCTCAGCCCAACATCAACATGGTCATAATAAAAGATTCAGCATAGAAGCATGTAGACAAGGGTGTATGCCGGAATCATACAAGCAGAGTAGGGGAGTACCCGGTAGGTCGAGCCGCCATCACCATGGCGAACATTTATGATCCAGCCATCGGGGAGCCAGAACGGTGCCTCCTTCAAGGCCTCTGCATTCTCATCAACCTCCTCTGGTCCCTCTGCCTCCACAATCTCCTTCCCCTGTTTCTTCGGCTCTTCTTGACATTGTTTGTTCGGCTCTTCTGCCTCCATACGATGCTTCACTTCATTTTCATTCAAGACCGCCACCGGTGGCTGCGAGTCTTCCTTCTCTCTGTGGGAGAAGCAGCAAATAGTGGCATGGGTGCTAAATTAGACACATAGTCGCTGACAAATGAGTAGCACAAACCATGAAACACAGTTTGACAGAACAAAAAATATGTAATTTTGTTGATACAATAAACCATATAAAAGCAATCTTGTGAAAATAGACATAGCAATCTACTCCAATTAGCTAGGAATCGCAAGCGCATATAGACCATGGCACCGACGTCACGAATTTCAGCACATGACGAACTCACAGTTCACGCGGGACAGAGGAAGCAGGGGCGAACCTGGCGCGAACGGACCGGCGGGAAGGAGAAGCCCCGCGCTTTCTCCGCGAAGGAGGGGAGCAGGAGGAGGGGCCGCCGGCGTCGGGCGGAGGGGCGACGGGGGCCGGGGCGGGCGGCGCCTCGTCGTCCGGCGGCTGGCGGCGGGCGCGCGCCCGCGCGGAGCGGCGAGGGCCCGAGCCGGAGGGGGTGGCCATTGGAGGGAGGGCTCGCTCGCCGTCGCCGGCCTGCGGTGGGTGGGATCGGTCGGTGGCCGGCCGCGGCCGGCAGCGCGCTGTGGAGAGCAGAGTGTTCGGCGAGTGGAGGCTGGGGGCAGGGGGCAGGTGTCTAGGTGGGCGTGGCGCGTGGGTCCCGTGGTGACTGGGCGGGCCCGCCACCTGGCCTTGCCGTTACCGCGGCAGGAAACGTGACGTGACAGATGGACGGGGTCTGCGGGCGAGGGGTGGCACGTGAGGCATGCGGCCCCGGCATCCGCCTCCGGCCACGGAAAACCAGCATCACGCCCACGCTCGACCCGATGAGTGCCCTCAAAGCGAGCGGTTTTTTTGGGGGTATATATAAGGCGAACGGTTTTTCCCTCTCCCCTCTCCTCAGCAGTGACAGGGGAACGGTACCCCTGCGACTCTTTTAGAAGCTCGGGGTTTTCCGGAAGCTCTTAGGCGCCCAGGGCGACTAGGGTTTGGCGGAACTTGGCGGCGCCCGTGGACTAGATCGATGGGGCGCACGTGAGATCACCGGGCTGGGATGGCCGCACCATCAGGTAGCGGCGGCAGCGGGGCGCTCTCGCCCAAGTCCGCCAGGACTCGTCTCGAGGAACAATTGGGGAAACTGGACATCTCAGAGGAGGAGGCGACACCGCTGGTTCTTGATGATCGAGTTGAGGGAGCTGCGGAGAAGTGGTTGATCGCGGGCAAGGTACTGCATCACAACATACTGCATATCCAGACGATCTCCAACGCTCTACGTCCTGCATGGGGAAATCCTAAGGGACTGTCTTTCCGCATCGGCGGGGAAAACATGTTTGTAGCGGAGTTTGCTACAAAGCGAGATCGGGATCGCGTGTGGGAAGCAAGCCCATGGCACATCAGCAAGCACACAGTCATTCTGTCGGAGTTCGACGATTGCATGAGAGCGTAGGAGCTTAGGTTTGATAAACTTCAGGTCTGGGCTAGGGTTGTGAACCTCCCGTTTAATCTCCGGGATGAGGCGTGGAGTAGAGCGATTGCTAAGCAACTGGACAAGAACGCAACTGATATTCACTTTGATCATGGTGGAGGCTGCCTGCGCGCTCGAATTACCCTAGATGTAGACCATTGAGAAGGTGGATCTTGATTGAATCTGCAAGGAGGGGGCAGACTGATCCTTATGACATACAATATGAAAATATACCCCACTTTTGTTTCTCATGTGGACGATTGGGGACACTCTGACTTGCTCTGTCCAACACCTGGCACGAGAGATGAACATGGTGATCTGCCTTTTGGCAAGGGGCTTAGACGGGGGAAGAGAAGAGGAGATCTGCTGCGTCTGAGAGTTCATCATCAAATAGCGCACGTAACAGCAAGCCGGATACAAAGAAATCTAGTACAGCTGATGATGGAGGAAACAAGGTGAATTCACCAAAAAAAGTGGAATGTGGCGCCCAAGCGTAAGGGGGGGCCGCCCACACAAGTCTACCGTAGGGTGGAGATGCCCCTGTTGACGAACTCTGCAGCAAATGATGGACAGGGGATTGTTGCTATCCGTACGCGCACATCTGTTGAAGGGGAAGGCGCAGAGGAGGAAGGCACCGAACGAGAACCAAAAAAGAAGAAGCCGACCCCAACAAATTCTGAAGACTCGGCAGCGGCTGCTGGATAGCCCTGCCCGACCCAATGATTTGCTTAAGCTGGAACTGCCGGGGGCTTGGGAACCCCGAGGCAGTTCGTGAGCTTCGCAATGTGGTGAAGCAAGAAGGTCCCGCCCTTCTCTTTGCGATGGAAACGAAAATTAGGGCTGAAAGGTTAGAGAATTTGAAACTTTTTTTGGGTTTCTCTGGTTGTTTCGCAGTGAACAGTGTAGGGCTAAGCGGAGGCCTCAGATTATTCTGGTCTAAGGATGTTTCCATTGAGCTTAAGAACTACAGTACCGGCCACATAGATTGTGTGGTGCGGAGAGTTGATTATCCATCTGATATATGGCGCTTCACATGCTTCTATGGCGGGACAAGAGTGGAGGACCGCCACCATAGTTGGCGTTTTCTTCCTACGCTATATTCACTTGCACATGATGCATGGATTTGTATGGGGGACTTCAATGAGACTTTGTACGCAGATGAACATTTCAGTCGTTCGGCTCGCCCTGAATGTCAGATGAGAGCGTTTCGGGAAGTGACGGATGAGTGTGCACTCCAAGACCTGGGTTGGACGGGTGTGCCATTCACGTGGGACAACCGACAGCATGGAGGGGCAAACCTGAAGGCCCGGATAGATCGTGCTTTTGCGAACGAGCAGTTCAGGCAGATGTTTGGTTTCACATGTGTTCGTCACATCAGTGCGGTTGAATCTGATCATTGCTTCGTCAGGTTGGAGTTCCAGAAGCAGATGTGTGATCAAGCTGGTCGGTCAAAACCGTTCAGGTACGAGAACGTATGGCAGACGCATGTGGACTATGAACGAATAGTAACCGAGTGTTGGCAAAACCAGCAGCACTCACCTGGTCTACAAGGAGTCATTGAGTCGCTAGGAGTTTTGCAACAGCGGCTTGATCCTTGGGGAAAGAAAGAATTTGGCTGTTTAAGAAGAACGGTCCAAAAGCTGCAACAAAAATTGTACAAGCTACGACGGTAGTCTATAGGGCGAGGTCCAAATGAGGAGGAAAAGAGTACTGTCATCAAACTAAGAGAAGCTCTTCGGCAGGAGGAGATTTGGGTTTGACAACGATCTTGAGTCCTTTGGCTTCGGGATGGCGATCGAAATACAGAATATTTCCAGGCGCAGGCTAAACAGAGACAACGCATCAACAAAATTGCCGGTCTGCGCCAGTTGGATGGGGCGGTTTGTGCTGATGGAAACGAAGACAAAACTGAGATACAAAACTTCTATCATCAACTCTACACCTTGCGAGGGTCGACGGACGCGACTGAGGTGTTACCGCATGTGCCTATACAGATCACCCCGGAGATGAACTCGGTTCTTGATGGACTTTTTACTCCGGAAGATGTGCATAAGGCTCTTTTTCATATGGCGCCATCAAAGGCACCTGGTGTCGATGGCTTCACGGCGGGTTTTTTCCAGAAGCACTGGGAGTTATTACGTCATGATATAACAAGTGTTGTTCTTGGATTCCTTAATGGAGGGGATCTGCCTTTGGGTTTGAATGATACATCTATAACACTTATCCCGAAGGTACGCAGTCCCCAAAATATTACTCAATTCCGTTCGATTTCTCTATGCCCAGCCTTGTACAAAATAGCGGCCAAAGCTATTACAAACAAACTTAGATATTTTATGGATGAGATAATTAGCCAAGAGCAAAGTGCTTTCATTCCCGGTCGCCTCATCACTGATAATATATTGGTTGCACTCGAAAGTGTGCATGCCATGAAACGGAGGAAGAAGGGGAAGAACTTTGCATGTGCGGTTAAGTTAGACATGATGAAAGCCTATGATAGGGTGGAATGGAGCTACCTCGAAGCAATCCTCCTTAAATTTGGCTTTGCCATCAACTTGGTGAGATTGATCATGAAGTGTGTCACTTTAGTTCGTTTCTCGGTACGGGTAAATGGTGAACAACTACCCTATTTCATTCCCACGTGTGGACTACGGCAAGGTGATCCTATGTCACCCTACTTGTTCTTATTTTGTGCAGAAGGTTTTTCTTCCTTGCTGAAATATTTTGGCCAGATTGATAGAGGTATCCGAGTCAGTTCCAGAGCTCCATGGGTGAATCATTTGCTATTCGCAGATGATAGTCTCATTTTTATGACAGCTGACAGTCGATGTGCAAGAAGATTAAATCGTATTCTGCAATTGTATGGGGCTACGTCGGGCCAGTGTGTTAACCGGGAGAAGAGCACAATTTATTTTAGCCCCAATACTCCGGTTGCTACTAGGCAGACTATCAAGAGTACGCTCGATGTGCACGTCGAGGCATTTAGTGAACGTTACCTTGGTCTACCCACGGCGGTGGGGAAGATTACCAGTGGCACCTTCGACCACATAGGTGAACATTCGCGAAGCAAGATGCAAGGGTGGTCGGAGAGATTGTTTGCTTGTGCAGGAAGAGAAACTTTGATCAAATCAATTGCCAAGGCGATTCCCACTTTCAGCATGAGTTGTTTTCTTCTGTCCAAGAAGGTGTGCAAGAGTTTGACGTCCAATATGGCATGATACTAGTGGAGTATCTCGATTGATAAGCGGTCTCTGCACTGGATATCTTGGAAGAAACTTGCAACACCCAAGTGTAATGGAGGTATGGGTTTCCATGACCTACATCTTTTCAACTTGGCCCTACTCGGCAAACAGGGATGGCGGCTGTTGCCAAGCCCGGACTCGCTGTGTGCTCGAGTTCTAAAGGGCATGTATTTCCCGGACTCGGATTTCATGCAAGCTTCAGCTCCTAAACGTTCATCTGCTACTTGGAGGGCAATTATATCTGGTCGGGAGGCGCTGCTCACCGGACTGATCAAGAGGGTGGACGACGGATCCTCGATCGCGGTCCGGGATGACCGTTGGATCCCATCTACAACAACAATGTCGCCATTGTTCAGGCCTCCAAATACTAATATATCTAGGGTAAGCGATCTGATCGATACTGAAAACTTGACATGGCGGTGACAGTTGGTTCGGAACACATTCATATTACCAGATGCGGAAGCCATCCTCAACATTCCACTCCGGTCTGGTGGTGGTGATGATTTTCTTGCATGGACACATGAGTCTTCAGGCAACTACACCGTCAAATCAGCGGCTGTGGAATGGCTTGTGGAAGTTAAATGTGTTGCCAAAAGTGAGAGTGTTCTTCTGGCGGGTGCTTAGGGGAATTCTGCCTGATGAGTGTACCCTAAAGCACCGACATTTGAGACAGATAGGACTTTGCAGAATATGCATGGCGATGGATGAGGACATGGAGCACGCCCTGTTGATTTGCTCACACGCAAAACTTTTTTGGGATGAAGCCCAACAGCTCTTTGACTTCCATATGCCACGACTACACCCAGACACTTGGGCAAGAGACATAATCTGTGATGAAAGATTCACGAGTAGAGACCGGGTCATCATAGTTTCAGTTATGTGGTCGGTTTGGCACTCTAGAAACAAGTTGACGCACGGGGAAGATACACTGGATCCTGCTCTTTCAGTTCGCAGAACCAGGGAAACACTTCCACTCCTGGATATCCCTTGGCGTCATGCAGTATTGTTGCCTGGGCATGGGTGGCGCCCTCCGGACATGGAATTTGTTAAAATCAACACCGATGCTGCGATCCATCGGGAGGACGGCAAGGGTGGCGGGGGTGGATTTGCTCGATCAACAAGCTCTTTTAAAGGTTCTTGGAGCAAACCATACCCGGGTGTGACTGACCCCCTCATCGCGGAGACGATGGCAGTTCGTGACGGCGTCATCTTTGCCAAGCTACGGGGGTTTTCGAAAGTCGGTCTCGAGAAAGATTGCTTGGAGATCGTCAACCTTTGGGCCGCTCGACACGATTCTCGCTCTATTGTGGCACCTATCTTAGTAGAAATTGGAGAGCTAGCTAGCACTTTTACTTCATTTCTAATTCAGCATGTATCCAGGTCAGCGAACGGTATAGCTCATATCTGTGCTAAGCATGCTTGCACGATTGATGTGATCGAGAGCTGGCTTGACAACACTCCTAGTTTCTTGATCAGCAGCTTGGTGGCTGATTGTTCAGTGAATGCCTTCGTTGAATAAAGCTCCCAAAGTTTCCCCCGCAAAAAAAGTGACAGGGGAACGGTTCTTTCTTCCAATGTCGACGAAGCCGCACACTCCTCTCCTCTTGTGGACCAGACAGTTTTTGTGTCGGAGATGACCAGTGCCAGTTCTGAAACCACTCGGCAGCGGCGCCACCGGAGGACACTAGAGCCGTGATCGAAAAGATGCTCTCCAGCCGACGACGACCCACACCGACAGAAGTGTCGTCGTTCGCGCGATGCATGTCTCGGGACTCATAGCATAGCTTTGCTGATATGGCATTCTCTTCTCTACAACAGACGCTTAGGCAACCGTGACAGTAAAAAAAATTGACCATGTTGTTGGTGCTTGTATGGACCTAGAAGGACTATTTTGTAAAATTTCCTAGGAGAGGTTCATGTATATCTTCTTGGTGTGTTCTCTCCTCGGTACGTTGCTCCAAAGAGAAGCCACGTGTAATGTGTTTTGTGGTATTATGTGAATATAAACGCGACACTTCTTCTAAAAAGAGTGCCCCGATGAGCACCCAATGTAGGATCAAAGTGAAATCCACACCACTCTCGAAATGGAACCCAAAGCTACATCGAATATGTACAACGCCTAGCTGGTGGCATGGATGCCCTGGGAAATGTGTTTTTCACTCTGTCGCGAAATGAGTCCATTTCTTTAAGACCCTCTGGAGTACCAACAAATCAAAACAGATGGACGAGGCCCGATATGCCTTCAACGCGCTCAAAGAATACTTGTCGAGCCCCCACACATCTCATGAGCCCAAAGCCTGATGAAACTTCTGATATGGGGTGAACTGTAGTGTTGGCCTTATCATGAATTGGAGGTGAGCTCGAGGATGAACACAAAGAAATGGGGGAAACACAAAATCATAAAGCAACAAAAGAGGAAATCCACAAGCCAACATACATGTATCGTAAACAAAGGTCAATACAAGAGGTCTCATGCATCCAACACTTTGACGGGAAATAGATAACAAAGGTAGGATAGTTTGATCTCCATATCATAAGAGATTGAGGTCTTGTATTCCAAGAGGAGTCTTCACCCCGTAAGTGGCCCTACTGGTAGTCTGGTGAGTGCATTTTGTGTGGCATTTTGTTTAGCATCTTTGCATATTACTCGTAGGATTTTCTACACTTTACCGCCCTTTTTGCTTGATTTTTCCATGATCCCCAAAGAAATAGGTGGTTTTGAGTACTAAATAAAAATCACATATTTTTGGTGTGGAAATATGTTGATTGGACATTATAAGGACCTTCTATACTAAGATACGAGCACGTCGGAGGAAACCTGGTCGCGGTTGGCGTTCCAAAAGAGAAGACGAGTGTGGCTGCCTCCCCTAGCCCAATTACTTCCATCCTGTCCAATCCGATGAGAGAGAACGAATAGAGAGACTCCAAACAACGAAACGTAAGTTGAAAACCTCAACTCCAGAGGGACCCCGGGGGATTGGTAGAAGAGCATCAATTCACCATGGCTTCGATCACGGAGGCCATGACATCAACCATCTTCATCATCATCATCATCAGCCACATCCTCAGCGTTGACTCGTCCATTCATCCCTTTGTAATCCAAACCCCTAGTGTGGATCTATAGATATATCACACTAATCATTCATCTTTCATTGCCATTAACACCTCGATGATTCCCAGTGCCTATTTTTTTCGAGTAAATCCCTAGTTCTTGGGGATAAAAGGAACCCTAGTATTTACAGAGCTGAACACCGATAAGATATACGATCTTTGCTATATGATCGTGTTAATGTTCTTCTTGATACCGCCCGAACGTTGACTACACAATATTTAGCCCATTCGGACTGAAGGATGTTATTATCTTTTGATGCAGGCTTAGAGATAGAAGTTACATATCTCCTTAGTGGGTCAATGGTAAGGGAATAATGGAGACTCATATCTTTTATGTTATGTCCATGGGGATGACCTTAATCAATGTCGTACTCCATCGGTAGGTATTGGAGGGATGGCGGTGGCATGCATGATATACAGAGCTATTGCAGTATGCACATATCGTATTATTGGCTCCGCCCGCACAATTCACAAAAAACACGGATTACGTATCTGAAGCAAAGATTGTGTTTCTACACAATTAAGTATAATAAACACTAATTCTTAAAAAAAGTACAATAAACCCTAGTGGTGAATTCGAACTCACTGAGAACACCCTTAGCCCTACTTCAGTTTCATCTTTTCCATTATTCTCTTATTCTTATTGTTATTCTTGCACACTTCAACTCTTGCTTTCACACACATACTCTTGCAATATTTTCACCTTCGCATAGCTTATTATTGGGATATAAAATAACTTCCAGGCAGATTCTGATAAACCTCTACAAGGGACAAAAGACTATTTCCTCATCTATTCGTGGGACCTATACTCTTACTTCAAAAACAGGCACAATTAAACCATATGCACTCAGAGGACATAAAGTTATTTTTCTAGCACCATTGCTAGTGAGGTAAGCACCTTTGGTCTTTGTTTCAAGTTGTGGTTTATTATTGTGTACTAAATTGTTTTGCAGGTTCTAAGTAACCATGGCTGAGCTTGAACATCTATATCAACTCACTGCATTGAAGCTCCCGGGGCTACCTATAGAGGAAATCTTCACATCCTTAGGCCCGAGACCAAAAGGAGTAACTTATGAAATTAATCTAAGTCTACTCCGTATGCTGCAGAGTAAGCAATTTACAGATGGTGCTATAAACTATTTGTATCAACATATGTAGCTATTTAATAAGATATGCGGAATATTTAAATTAAATGGCTTTACTTATGATGAGTTGAAACTCGAGCTTTTGGATCTGACATTTTGGCCGCCAAAGCAAAAACTTGGCTATTAACTTATACCACATGTACTTTTGACACTTGGGAAAAATTATCTACTGCATTGTTAACCCGCTTTTATCCAGGAAAGAAAACTTATGAAGTGACGCGCAAAGCTCATTATCTGTTATTTGAAACAAAAGCCAGGTGAAAGTCTTATATATTAAAGCGCATCGAAAGTACCATACTCTACATGATAATTGTCCTCATCATAATTTACCACCATGGTTGCTATTACATTTTTTTTATGGAGGGATAAATGATAGGAGTACGATAGATGTAGGCTTTGCGTCTAGATGTTTTTTATAGGGTATTCTATTGCTTAGGCTTGGGGATACCAGGTAGAATTCATGTTAATCATGATACTTGAGAATTAGGTAAAGGATGTGATGGAGCAGTACACAACTTGATTATGATTGTATTAAATCCTTCTTGAAGGCAAGAAAAGATGGAAAACCGAGGTGAAGTTTTTTATCTTGACTCTCATATTGATTTACAGATTATCACAACCTATACTAAGCATTTGCAGTTACCGAAAGAAAATTTTATTGTGAACGTCTCAATCATACTATGTTTCTCAAAATAAAATTACATGATAGTTAAATCACATGTGAGTACTCGATGGATTAACCTAATTTGACGACCATGGTTTGTTGGATCTTACTCATTGAGTCTTTGTTTTAGAATGACTTTTGTTCGTGTTTATTATCAATCTCAAGAAATTTCGAGATCATAACGTCGTCTGATATACAATCAGGAGGAATCTAGAGAGATGTGTTCCACATCTCGTTCCCACCCCCCTCTTTAGTTAGGGGACACATGCACAACATATTCGCAGTTCGATGCACACATTTCACCCTATGATCTGGAGATCCAGATGTGCTGCTGCTAGGAGACCTTATTGTCATTGTTTTTGCCGTTGCAGACGTCGCCAGAACCTCCCCTGCGCACCGCCAAGCGCATGCAGGGAGGAGATCACCACAACAAGCCACCAGTGAGGGTCACAACATCATCACCAGCGGCGCCAGATGAAAACCACTGCCGAAAGAGAGAAACCCAAGCCCTAGCAATTGCCTACCAATCACCTGTTAATCGTGGCTAGCGTGAGTCTCGACCTGTTGGATGCGCATGATATCATTGGGCCTTTGATGATTAGGAGACAACTTTTCTCTCGCATTAAACATTCAAGTTGCGTCTTTTTTTTTTTGCATCAAACATTCAGGTTGTGTTGTGAAGCTCATCTGCTCCAATATTGGCGCGATGGAATTTATGCGACCAACAATCAAAGAAGGTGATAACATGCGCACTTTAATAACCAAATAATATAGGGAACAAACATCTCCAAACATTGCCTGGCTATTTACAGCAAATGAACTGTTGTATGGCTTGGCTGTGGACCAGAGGACGTTGTTCACATTGTCAGACGTGATTGTAACACCTTAACTTTGAGTATTATACATGAATTATTCTCACAAAACAGAGTAAATGAGGAAAACATAGCTCAAAATTGAGAATGCTAAAGCAATTATTCGACATACTCACCATATATTGGCACACATCACATAATGTTTCCAAACTTATCTTGTGTATCTGGCCTGGACAATAATTCGGTACGAGTGAACTGCATACATACTGTTGCACTTGTTTAAAATATGAATAGTTATATTCAAATTTGTACTGCCCACTTTAAAACTGAAATGCCCGATGATCAGCAGACGATCGAGATAGAGAGTGTCCACTCTCTTAGGAGCCCAAATTCTGTTCTCGTTAACTCCGGTTGAAAAACAGGTATTTAAAGAAAACATGGTTTAATATGAAATACTTCATCATCTATACCTTTATTACTAATAAAAGAAATAGGTATTCTTAGTCCGTCATGCTATTTTATTGAAAATCCCCTAATGTTTCTGACATTAAACCCGCAGTACATATTAAATGTTCTTTGAAATGCTCATATCTTCTAAACCGTAATTTTAAATTTAACATGTTATATATGAAATTTGATTAGAAAAATACGTAGAATCTGAATATTATGTCATTTTACCTATTAACAATGTAAAATATACTATCTAGGCTGCAATGTTAATACCCACACCAATGCTTACTCGCCTCTGGCCATCAACCTATCGCGTCCTTTACCATCTCCGGCGGCAGTACGACCCTATATCTTTTCTTGGTAGGCGTGGTGCCAACATCAGCAAATGACCCGGTAGCCTACTGGTGCGCCATCATCAGCCTGTTAGACGACGCACACCACAACCTTTGCTGAGCCGCTCTTCCCTGTAGGCGGTGAGTTATGGCCACATCAAGATGAGCCGCAGTGCCGCATCGTCCTCCACCGCCTGAAATGGGGTCGGCCTATTGGACGATGCGCACCACAAGATCGTTTGTTTTTGTCATTTTTCATTACTCACTACTAGAAAAAAGGCTATTAGTGGCGCACCCAATATTGCCATTAGTGGCGCACCATGGGTGGGCCACTAATACCACGCCACTAATAAGGAATACTAATGGCGCACCTCTGATGCGCCACTGTTAATCCAAATAACAGTGGCGCACCACTGGTGCGCCATTGGTATGCCACCTAGTGCGCCACTGGTATTGCAGCAGGGGTCCCTACTGATGCGCCACTGATATTCATATGGGTGCGCCACTATTATTTAACTGGGTGCGCCACTAATGTGCAAGATGGTGCGCCACTGGTATTGCAGCAGGGGTCCCTACTGATGCGCCACTGATATCCATATGGGTGCGCCACTGTTATTTAACTGGGTGCGCCACTAATGTGCAATATGGTGCGCCACTACTATTAATTCTAGGATTTTTTTTTGCATTTCTGGTATTTGCACAGGTTACAAAATACAATACATCACAGAATATAAACAGCACATAATACAATTCATCACATTAGTCTCCGAATTCGAAATAGCGAACAAAGTTCAAATATTAGACAAGTTTAGGTCTCGAGACCGAGTAGCGAGTTTGTCGTCACATTACAAAGTTGATATCATCTAAACTACCATCACATAGAAGAGAGCTGCGGTCACGATGAGCATCATCGCGATGAAACTAGTCTTCATCCGGTTCCTCCTCCGCTTCCTCCTCTCTCCCTCTAGATAGCGCTCGTATCTAGCTTCCGCCTCCGCCCTAGTGGTGTACCCTTTGTAACTGTTACCGCTGAAACGGTGAACCTGTCTCCGACACTCCTCCCAGTCGTCATAGACTCCGGGAACCCTACCCTTGTACACGACATACGACGGCATCTCTATGCACTAGACAAACAAAACGTTAGTAGCAATTCACAGATAATATATAAGTATGCAACAAAAGGATCGGAAGAGAAAAGCAACACATTAATAGCACGGTTCATGGTCCTACTAATAAATAGCATCGATTACATATAAGTTGAACGACTGTCCAAACTAAAGAGACATACAAGTTCATTAAAGTTTAATTACAACACGAGCTAATCGACATTTCAGAACTACATACCATCAATACTTTCTTCGACTCGACTCAGGGACCGGAGCGTGGATGAAGCCGCCGTCATCCGTCGGCGTCATGAATGTGCGGTAGTTGTCAGCCTGCATTTGTAGCGTTGTTTCTATTTCCCTGTTGGACGGTTGATATTTGAGGTGGAACTGCCCCGAGGTACGAAGGACATCTTGACAGATGATTTCCGCAAACTCCGACTGGATGCGAAAGAATTCTTGTCTGATGTCCATGTCCTGGATTGCCGACAAGCGTGCGGCCCAATCTTGGAGACCCTTTGGTAGCATAAGGTGATTATGGTCCCGTACGATCGCCCGCATGTGATGGAGGGCGTAGTAGGCATCCTTCTGACTGCTAGGCGGCTGCTTAACGCAGGGGAACGTCGTTACGTGGGTGAACACGTGCTTGCCGTACCTACACATTTCCTTCCTGAAGGTGCCTCCAGATTTGGCGTAGCCGGGGAGAGCATCATCAAGAACTTTCTTGATATTTGTGTAGTCTTTCTTCGACTGACGGTCCGAGTCGAAATACGTGGCCGTGGAATATTTCGGGCTTAAGAGGATGAGTGTGCAACGTGTGTCACTGCACAAAACACGGAATGTTAGAAAAAAAAAGAACGATCGAAATCTAAGAAATCATATGTTACGGGGCGGTGAGGGGATGACTTACTCGGGAAAGTAAGGCACGAGGAAGGTATCCTTATCTTTGTTCGCCATAATGACGCCTTCGAGGTATGAACTCGCGATTTGCCGGTCCCCAGCGCTGTCCAAGTGCTTGGCACGCATGTAGAAGGGGTCGACTATCACGATGTCCGGGGTCTTGTCTCTAATGATCTGCATCTCCATATTGAGCGAAAATAGCCGAATGAAGGTGTAGTGCAGCGGATGAAGGTTAAACATAGCGAAGATGTCATCAAACCGCAGGACGATCATACTCCCGATGGTGCCATCGACAAAGCCCTTGCCCTCTGGCACCTTGGCCATGAAAACCGGGTATAAGTCATCTTTCTCGGAGAGACGCCGCTTCTCCATAGAAAGAACACTGTCATGCAGACTCCGCATAGCACCGGTTGCAGCCTTGAGCAGATTAGCCGGTAGCATCGGCCTACCCGCCACATGCACCGCCCTCATGATATCCTTAGGTATTGGTGGCCCGTCCTGAGCACGGATCGTACTCGGTGCCGGCTGGCTCGCACCCTTGTTAGTTTTTCTTTTCCGTCCCTTCTTTGGCTTCTGCTGATGTAATGGGATCGAGGTCTGCTCAGAGACCACCTTCTTGAGTGTGGTGGGGCTGATAATATCTCCCACCTCGGCTGTTTGAGTCTCGGTGAAGGCGGCAGCTGGAGGCGTCTCCTGAGAACCGAACAGACGACGCCTGTTGCAATTGGGTTTCTCCGCGGTACCAGCTAGATCGCGATCGACTTTTGCAGGGTTGGGTTCTTGAGAAGGAGGCGCCAAGAATTCGTCACCGTACCCACCATGTTCGTTGAAGTAGTCATCGACGTTGACAAATGTACCGTCGTCGACGTCCGGATCCTGTGCCATATGCATGCCCGGATCAACTGACGGCGGTAGAGTTGCGGCGGTCTTGCCATGGCTTGGCGCCGGCAGGACTGGCGGTGTTGTCTGTGGGGTGGTGACCCCCGCCCCCAAACGAATCTGGCTCTTCGGCCAAAGCAATGGCCAGTTGAAGCAGGCGCCGAGGGTCATCACATCCTCTTCGTCGGCCCCATGGGGTCGATACGGAGGTAACAAGTCGTCGCAGCCCCGCAGCACCCGAACCAGTTGAACCCTATACACGGTGGGTGGCATCGGATTATGGTGGAACACGCGGTTGCCCGGTTCAACGATTTTGGCCTTGGCGACATCGATCAACTTGCCGTCCACGAAGTGCAGGAGAGTGCATGGAACTTCGTTGGCGGCGCCCTGCGAAAACATGTAGGGCGTCAGGGATGCCCAGTCAAAGGCAAGGAGATGAAGTCATCGGCCGAGGCTTAGTTACCGTGATGGCGTCGAGCTCGGCTAATGTCGAGGCACCGCCAACGGCGGGCGTGCAAGTGACGGAGGGGCCGCTTGCTGCCGAGGTGCCGGCCGGCGTATTCTTCCCACACCCGGGTGCATCAAGCTCCAATGCCGGCGCCGGCACCGGAGACACCAATGACGCCTCCGCCGGAGACACCACTGCCGGCGCGTTGTGCGAGTTGCTGCCCGTCAAGCTGGGAATCGGGGGCGGCCCCTGTTGGCCGCCCACAAACCACCCCCGCAGCCCCTCAACCAAGGTAGGCATAATGGCGGTGATCGTCGCTCCCAGTTGGTCTCGCACTTGCTCTTCGACTATCTGAGGAATCTGCGCCACTTTTGCCTTGAGTTCTTTAACCTCCTGGCTTTCCAAGCTGGTCTTTCTCTCCTTTCGCCCAGTCTTATAGTATTCCGACCATTTCGTGGACAAGCCTTCGCCGGCCACACGACCAGCTGACGTCGGCTTAGTTAACTTATCCTTCTGTTTCATTACATTCAACGCCCTATTTAAAGTGGTGTCCCAAGGGGCAGACGGGGAGCTCTGAGACCCCGCGCTACTGCTTTCAGTTTCCTGCGGAAGGAACGTGAACCATTTAGAAATTTGGCTTCATTAATTAGAATGCAACCATATGGAGCTAATTACGCGGGGGTGTATTCCTTACCAGAACAAGCTCAAGCACCTTCACCTTCGGATCCGTGGTAAGCTCCTTTGTTACCGGGTCCTCCTTGTACCGGGCTCTGATATAGTTCCTGGTCTGCTTTTCATGGCGGTATTTATCGAAGAGGGGCGGTAGGCCTTGCTCGACACGCTCCGCGTCCTCCTTGTCCCATTTAGGTTCCGCCACTCTGTAACCGCCGGGACCGAGTTTGTGGACCCCTAAGTTCAATTCCCGCATTTCTTTCCCCCACTGACTTGATTCCACGGATGCGTTGCTCTCGCACTTGGTCTTGAACTCCAGGTAGTCAGCTTTGCTGATCGAAGGATTTTTCTCCTTGATCTTCTCATAACTATCACCTCTTTCAATCATTTTCTTCACCCGGGCTCTCCAAGAAGCCAGGGCCGTGCTCATCTTCGTGAGGGCGGCACTGTTCACTTTATTCCCTGAGAGGCGTGTGTTTGCGAAGTCACCGGGGAACTTGTATCGTTCGTGCAGCTTCGTGAAGAGGAGGATCCGCAAATTCCCTCGTTCACGATGCCTTAGGTTCTCGGTGTTGATCGTGACGGTGCTCCGGACAATGCACCCGAGTTGTCCCGCGTACCCACTGACTAATTCTTTGGGCGCCGTTGGATGCCCACTGGAGGACACTTCAGTAAATTCCTCCTTGACGGTGCCGAGCACGTTCGGGCGCCGGTCCTTCCGTTGCCTCTTCGGTTGGCTGCCATCTGTGCGTTCGCTGCCATCATCAGTGGTGGCATCCCCGGCGGCACCATCAGTGGTGTCATCCCCGACGCCACTAGGGGTTGTGTAGTCGGGATCGGTGTCTTCCGCGGCGTCCTCATAGCGGTGAGGGTATTCCTCCATCTCCTGGGACAGCTCCCAGAATGGCTTGCCGCCCGAACCGCCGGCCTCATCGTTGTCGGCCATGTTCGCTCTAAATAGGAAAAAAGTTTGGTCAAAAAGTTGGTTATTGTCAAGGAACAAGATCTCATCATTTAGGGTTTGTGAGGAATTATCATGGTCTCATCACTTAGGGTTTGTCGACACCGAGGCATCCTAAAAGCTACGGTTTTATCATTTAGAGTGCCGTTGATAGAAGCTATTCAGAACTAGTCCTACTTAATTCTTGATCCTACTTAATTAAGTACTAAGATACCCCGGCCCATGCATTAGTCGCAAGTACCCCATATGTCCTATTTTTAGCAAAGTCATGCTAAAATTCACGGAAAATTCTAGCATGACCTTTGCTGAAAATAGGACATATGGAGTACCCGAACTTGCCGGAACGGAAGTTAATCGACATTCCGGCAAACTCAAGGGCCTCTCGGGGTACCTGCAAAATCATCACGACACGATGGTCGGAGACAAAACCCAGCAAACTAGCACCACAATGTGCCTCTACTTTCATATGGATGAAAAGGCCACAGACCATATGGTCCTCTGCTTTCATATGGACAAAAAAGGCCTACATATAGGCACAATAGAGCAGCAAGCCCATCACTCTTTTGGTGAACAGAAACTATGTTTGAATCTGTATAATAACAGAGCAGCAAGTCTATTGTCCAATACTGAAGCGGAATTCAGTTTGCCCTAGGACTTGGTGCTATTCTGAACAAGTGTACTTTCAGAACCATGATAATAATTTAAGTAAAGTAGTATAAGAACCTGTATAGGAACATGGCAGTAGCCATATAACTAGTGCTTATATACCTACAAGAGTGTAACAGGACCAACAGCATAACTGCATTTAAAGAGTGTAAAATGGAGTTTTTTTTAGATTTTTAGTAGGACAGCTACCCTTTTTTAGCTTTTTAAATCCTCGGGTTTGATTTCTTCAGAACCATGGTGTGGCTAGTACAATGTAGTTAAAACTAGTTTTCTCCCTTAACACGTGCCTCTTTTTCAAAGGAATGGGAAGTCACATCCTGTCAAGTGTTCCTTCTTTCAGTGAAGTTTTTTGACTTATCTACTCCATCCTAGGGAAAATCTGCCACTAGTACTAGTAGTCTACACACATGCTAATTGGAAATTCAGATTATAGTCTTGTTTTTATTGAGTCACAGTGGAATTGGAAAATCTGCCACTAGTACTAGACATAACAGTAGTATAAGAGAGAAGTTTAGAGTTCTATCATGCCTATTAGGTGTAGAAAATAAACCAGTTGCAAGTTCAATACAGAGTATCTCAGGTTCGCAAAGTGCAGGAAACAACAGTAAGAGTGGGAGCGAAACCAAACCTCCTTCTCCTGGAGCTGGAGCTTGTTTGTTGGGCCCGAAGATTTACTTCAACAGGCAGAGCTTGCTCTCGTTGGTGGTGGTGTCGGGCAGCGTCTTGGTCTTCTCCGCGTACTCCTCAAACTCCTCCTGAAGAACCATTAGGTGAGTCTGTAGCAGCCTATTTAATAAAATCAAACTGAGTTCAATTAGTTCCGACAAAGAGAACACTGAAGTTTATAATCTGTAAATAAGACACGCTTAACAAATACATCCAGCTGAATTAATTGATTAATACATGATATGGTTATAGTCAAACCATTAGGATTTAGGAGTAGCAGTAGTGGTAATTAAATAGTTAGGGATCATTGGATCCAGGGCAATTAGGAGTAGAACCTCTAGTGTTGCATAACCAGTAATAGAAGTGAACCAACACTGCATAACTGAATTTAGCCAACACTTGACAGTTCACTGTCAGAACTGAAATCACATTCAGTTCAATTAACTACACATGTTTTTCTCTCACAAGTAAGCAGCAATTGATAATTAGGTAAAAAACAACTGGTAGATATTCAACCCAAGCCATTAGAACACTAGAATACTAGAACAACTGACAGTAACCACTTAACACTTTATGTCTGACGAAACTGAACTTTAGGTTCAGACAAATTTTGAGACAGAGATGATTAGCTCGAACAAGTAATTAAATTGAACCCTAGAATGAAGTAGAAGCTAGATTAACACCCTAGGAACCCTAAGCTAGTACCCAATTGAACCAGAGCATCATCAAAAGGTATGAACCCTAGAACAGGAACCCTCGAATTTGACAGAGAGCTGGCAGCAGAGAGAAGTTAGATTAGAGAAAGAGAGAGGGAGAGGAAGGGAACTCACGAGGAGGGCGTCGGAGGAGGTCGTCGGAGGAGGGCTTCCAGATGGGAAGAAGCGGCCGGATGAGGTCGCGAGGAGGGCGTCGGAGGAGGTCGGGGGCCGCGGTCCAGGCCGGCAGCACGCGGGGAAGGAGAGAGGGCGAGGGCGGAGTGCGGCGGCGGTGGGGGAGAGGGCGGAGTGCGGCGGCGGTGGGGGCGGGCGGCGGGGAGGGGGGATTTGGGTGCTCTCGTCCAAAGTGCGGGAGTGGGAGGAGAGGGAGGCGCGGGGAGAAGAGAAAGCAGGGGGAGGGCCAGCTAGCAATGGCGCACCAGGGGACATGCACCATAACAGATCGATATCAATGGCGCACTTTTACGTCGTGCGCCATAAACAGCTCAATATCGAAGTCATAAGAATTGTGTGTGTGGTTATGGACAGAACCACACACATGGCCTAGTGGTTGGCGCGTTGGTTATGGACAGAACCACCCAGGTTCGAATCTTGGCAACCCCACTTTTTGCATATTTTTTAAAATTTTATTTTAACCTTATGATAAACATCCAAACACTTTAAAATAAACACATGGCAATTTTAATACTCCCTCCATTCCTAAAAATAGGGCGTATAATTTTTTTACAATGCATCTCCTTTACTCAATCACATGTAATAATTTAGTTGCATGTAATAATTTAGTTGCATGTAATAATTTTTTATAATTTAGTTGCATGTAATAATTTAGTTGCATGTAATAATTTAGTTGCATGTAATACTCCCTCCATTCCTAAAAATAGGGCGTATAAACACATGGCATGTAAAGTAATATAATGTTTAAAAGATCTTTAATAATGGTTGAAAGCAAGTGATACATGTAATAATTTAGTTGCATGTAATAACTGAGCTTGCCACTGACACACACACACACACACACGGCCGACACGTCGTGATTCAATCTTAGCTATCTTTTCACAATCTTCTTGCCCTTCTTCCTCGCGGTTGAATAATTTAGCCCCGGAACCCCTTGAATTGATCTTCTCTTGAACGGACGTCCTTTAGGTAGGGTGGTCCTGCTTCTTCTTGTGGTGTATGGTACTTCATCGTCGTCGTCATCTTCCATCTTCGGGTCGCCGTACTTGTCAAAGTCTTGCTCATTGGCGACTCCGTCCATTCCGATGATGTTCCTTTTGCCTCTCCTCACGACAACACGACTGGGCTTTGGCGGGTCGGTAATGAAGAAGCATTGGTCCACTTTGGAAGCCAGTACCCATGGCTCATTTTTCGCGGTGACGTTTGCGCCCGCGGTCTTGGATTTGGCTTCGGGTATAACCATGGTGGTGAAATACCGGTCTTCTTTTAGGACGCTCTTGGCCCATCTGACACGGAACATCGGGACCTTCTCTCCAGCGTAGCTCAGCTCCCAGATCTCCTCGATCCTTCCGTAGTATCTGTCCTTGTCGTTACCGGTGTAGGATTCCATCGTTACCCCGGAGTTCTGATAATCGCTCTTCATGTCCTTTTCCTCGGTGTAGAATGTGTAGCCGTTGATATCGTACGCCTCATAGGTCATCAGGTTGTGCTCGGCGCCCTGTGACAAGGCGAATATGAGTTTTTCTTCCGCGGAAGAATCCTCATGTAAAGGGTACGACAGAAGCTTCTCCTTGAACCAACGCGTGAAACATGAGTTGTGCTCTTTGATTATAGCTCCCTCCGTCCTCTGTTGGCCTCGGTCATTGTACGTCTTCTCAATAAAGATTTTGTGCTCTACCACCCAAGGATCGACCACGTCTATGTGTTGTAGCGTGACTAGGTTTGCTCTTTCAAAGTCGGCGAGTCGACCCATGAAGTCGACATGCATTTCGCGGCGACCCTCGCGGTGACCCCATCCAGCGAGCCTGCCGAGGTGCCTGTTGACGGGCAGACCAATGGGGTTCTCGATGCCTAGATAATTCGTGCAGTACGAGATGCACTCTTCGGTCAGAAAGCCCCTGGCTATGCTTCCCTCTGGATGTGACATGTTGCGAACGTATCCTTTGATGACACCATTCATCCTTTCGAACGGCATCATGCTGTGCAGGAACGTCGGCCCGAGTTGGATGATATCCTCCACTATATGGACCAGCAGATGCACCATAACGTCGAAGAATGCAGGCGGGAAGTACATCTCAAGCTCGCATAGTATCACCACGGTCTCTTCCTGTAGCCTTCTGAGTTGCCTCACGCCAACCGACTTCCGAGAGATGACGTCGAAAAAGTTGCATAGGCCAAATAGCGTGTCACGGACGTGCGCGTCCATGATCCCACGGATTGCAACTGGAAGTATCTGCGTCATCAGCACGTGACAGTCGTGAGACTTCATCCCGCTGAACTTCTGCTTCGCTGAGTCTAGGTATCTGCTTATCTTCCCCGCGTAACCGTAAGGAAGTTTTACTCCTACGAGGCAGGTGAAAAACTGCTCGATCTCCTTCTGACTTAGAGTGAAGCACGCGGGAGGGTAGTCATATTCGATCTTCTTGGCCTTTTTGCCTTTGCGATGACTTTCCGTGTCCTTCGCCTCATCATCATCATCATCATTAGGGCGCCAGAGCTCCTCCCTGATGCCCATTTTTTGCAAGTCTGCCCTTGCTTTTGGCCCATCTTTGGTCCTCTCTGGCATGTTGAGCAGGGTACCAAGCAGACTCTCGCACACGTTCTTCGTGATATGCATGACATCAAGGCTGTGAGGCACACGGAGGATCTTCCAGTACGGCAAGTCCCAGAAAACAGACCTCGTTTTCCATACCTTCAGCAGCGGCTCTGGCGCCTTTCGCTTCTTTCCCGGCGGTGGGCACTCTTTCCAATTTTTCAACAGCTCGTCTATTTCCTCGCCGCTCCTCGTACGTGGGGGTCTTCGGGGTTCGGTTTCACCATCGAACAGATCCTTGCGTTTTCTCCATGCGTCATCGTCGCGAAGCCACCTTCGGTGTCCCATGAACACGGTTTTCGAAGACCCGGGATCTCTATCTAGCTGGCGATACGTTGTGTCATCCATGCACCGTACGCATCCAGAAAATCCATGGACTACCTGCCCCGCGAGATATCCGTAACCGAGATAGTCGTGCACCGTCGTGAGCAGTGCGGCTCTCATAGGGAAATATTCTTTCTCTGCGGCGTCCCACGTATTGGCTGGCGTTTTCCACAGCGTGTCTAGCTCCTCCTTCAGCAGCCCCAGATACAGATTGATGTCGTTCCCTGGTTGTTTCGGCCCTTCAATTAGCATACTCATGTGAATGTACTTCCTCTTCATGCACAACCAGGGGGGAAGGTTGTACATCCACACAAACACAGGCCAGGTGCTATGTGTGCTTCTCTGGCTGCCAAACGGATTGACTCCATCGGTGCTCGCGCCGAGCACGATGTTCCTTGGATCCTTCCCAAATTCTGGGTATTCAAAATTCAACGCTTGCCACTGGCTCGCATCCTTAGGGTGACTCAGCATCTTGTCTTTTTTATCTATCTCCGGATCATTTGCGTCATCTTCTCGCTTCTTCTCCTCCCTATCCGCGTGCCAACGCAGGAGCTTTGCTACCTTAGGATCCGCGAAATACCGCTGCAGACGAGGAGTGATCGGAAAGTACCACACCACTTTTCGAGGAGCTTTCTTCCTCTTCTTGTATCGAGTGACGCCGCACACCGGACATATGGTAGACTCCGCGTGCTCGCCCCGATAAATGATGCAATTGTTCATGCAGACATGGTATTTCACGTGCGGTAAATCCAGAGGACACACGATTTTCTTCGCCTCCTCCAAACTGGTCGGGCACTTGTTCCCCTTCGGAAGACGTTCGTGCCAGAATGACATGTTCTCGTCGAAGCATGCGTCCGTCATTTTGTGTTTTACCTTCATCTCCAGAGCCATGAGCGTTACTTTCAGGCGGGTATCCTCGGGCCTGCATCCTTCATACAATGGAGTAACCGCGTCTGTCTCCAGTTGATCCAGCTTGGCTTTCTCTCGGGCGGTAGCTCTTGCGTTACCCGTCTGCTTGCGAAGCAGCTCTTGAATATGAGGGTCATGCACCCAGCCCATCGATGGTCCATCGTCGTCTGCTCCGGCATCTTCATCTTCATGATCATGCCCTTCGTCTTGATCTTCCTCATCATCATGTCCGGCATCTTCTACATGATGACCGTGTCCTGCATCTACTTCGTGATCATGTCCTGGAGATTCTTCGTTTTCTCGCCCGCCCTCGCCGCTATTGTCTTGCTGCCCTTCCTTTTTTCTGCTTGCCCGGCCCCCATGGATGACTTCATAGTCATCTTCATCACCTTGCCACCGATAGCCATCCATGAAACCACGCAAGAGCAAGTGGTCCCGCACCTGCCCGGAATCCGGGTCCGCAATAAGGCTCTTCAGCTTGCATCTTCGACACGGACATCTTATCTCCGTCTCGTTCTTTTGAAGCATCTCGGCCTTCGCGGAGCTCAAAAACCTATTTACGATGCCTTCGGTCATCGTGCGGACCATGGTCGCCTGCGGGGTAGAGCAAAATGATATTTTAGAACAAAAAAAAATTTGGCATGACTTTGCCTAAAAATAGGACCAAAAAGAATGCATATAGTGCCAAATTCTTGCCGAAACGGAAATGAATCAACATTCCGGCAAAATATTGGCAACTATCGCATTTCAAATACCGGTACCTGCAAACACAAACATATGCAACACCACAAACATACGTAGATCTCTAGGCCATAAAAAGTGTGTACGTTGTTGGAGACGGAGAGAAAAGTAGATCTAGAACATAAAGAAAGCTTTCCCCTTACTTACCTATCAAAAAAAGGAAATTTAACCACTTAATTTGGGTGAATCTATGGTGCAAATGAGGTGAGGAGGAGGAGCAAGACGACCAAATCTGTTTTGATGGAGGGGGGAAAGTGAGTGTGTGGTAGGTGTGGCTGCCTAATTATAGCTACTGCTCCCAGGTTACCAGTGGCGCACCCCTTCACTGGTGCGCCACTAGTAGCCAGGAATACTAGTGGCGCACCGGTGAAGGGGTGCGCCACTGCTATGTTTTTTTTTGGACCACCATGCCCAGCCTTACCAGTGGCGCACCAGGGCAAGGTGCGCCACTACTATCAAAAATAGTAGTGGCGCACCTTGGCCTGGTGCGCCACTGGTAATCCTGGGCATGGCTGGCTACTGTTCAAAAAAATAGTTGTGGCGCACCAGGGCAAGGTACGCCACTACTATCAAAAATAGTAGTGGCGCACCATGTCCTGGTGCGCCACTGGTAAGCCTGGGCATGGCTGGTTACTGTTCAAAAAAATAGTAGTGGCGCACCCCACACCTGGTGCGCCACTAGTAATGTTACTATTAGTGGAGCACCTGTTTGTGGTGCGCCACTTGCTATATAGTAGTGGCGCACCACATCTCTGGTGCGCCACTAACAGTGATATTACCTATAGCCGTTTTTCTAGTAGTGACTCACTCGTAAAAACACCTCATCCTAAACATGACATGAATAAATGCATGATCACTTGCTCGTTTCTTTGTACGAATTAAATCTGCCTGCAGGCCGTGTTAAAATAGAACACCTGTTGAATCTTAAACTATGCCTTTATAGGTTAAGACCATCTTTGTTTGGGCCATAGCTACAAATTCTTAGATTATAGACCATCTTTTACAAATTAAGAGTGTGTTGTATTTTTTCTCCCGTTGCAACGCACGGGCCTTTTTGCTAGTAGAACAAAAGGAACTGAAATATATGAACGATACATTAGGAGACCACTTATGTTAGAACAAAGAGTATATATACTATCCATGCTACAACCCTTTATTTGCGTATAAGATACTAGAATTTCTTCATTACCCGTTCGTGTATTTATTTAATTATGTTTCCTATAACTATGGGCACTTGGGATTACAGGCAGGGCATTTGGCCTTGCATTCATCCGGTGTCAGAAAGCATGGATGGCCCGGTAGGTTCTGGCAGCAGGAGCAGGCAGGCGAGTTCAAACTTTTATTTGTCCGGGCATGTTTTGGTGATGCAAAATTGCACGCTAAATTTGCTCCCATCTAACGTTGTCGAGTTGACCAGTACATTCGCTCTAGTATTTGCGTTTATATGACCCCTTCTCCTTCCACCTTGGAGACGACCTGTTGCATGAAGTACACTATATTATTATGCTTTTGCCCTCTCACGACTGGAAACACGAGCAAGAATCATGCGATGAATATGACATGCACGCGCGAGAGAGATGAATATGACTTACACTCTGAAGACGTTGCCAGGAATCCAATAAGGGACAAGATGATCATCGCATACGCCAAACTGCTCCCCCTCATATCGAGCGTTAAGCTCGAGGTTGTTGACAACCGATTATTGGAGTCGGTAGTCTTAGAGCGAATGACTGCCCGTTGGATCCGTAACATATAACCACGGACATATATGGTATGTATTTTTTTACCATGGGAAGTAATTAATCTGAAAGATTTTTAGTTATGGGAGCGATATTATCCAGATAGCGAGATTGCTGGATGGCGTTATTAGCGGGCGATTCTGTTCGCTTTAATATGGATATGGAATATCGGAGACTTTCATTTCTTTTCTTTTCCATTCAGATACTTCCTTCGGTCCTTTTTAATCTGCATATAAATTTTGTCCGAAGTCAAAGTATATTTACTTTGACCAAATTTTAGATTTATTATGAAATGTAATTTCATAGTATATATATTTGTTATTATAGATGTTGATATTTTTTAATATAAATTTGGTCAAACTTTGCAAAGTTTGACTTGACACAAATCTAATACGCGGAGTAAAAGAACCCTAAGGGAGTACATTTATCACTCTTTTAATGAACGATGATGATCGTAAATCATATGACCTAATACTATTCTTTATACTATATGAGTGTGGCGTTTCTGCTCCCGAACTCATCTGCACCCGCCCTGACAAAAAAAATCAAAAAAAATACTAAAGAATTCAAAAAATTCCAATGTTTTTTTTGTGTGTGGTAGATAAGTTTATGCGTGAGGTGCGCTCCAAGTTTCAACTCATTTGGACATCTGAGCAACTCTCAGCAAAAAAGACAAATTCAGGGTCTGTAAAAAAGTTTACTGTTCACACACTGTTCTGACCTGATTTGTTTTTTTTTGCTGAGAACTGCTCAGATGTTCAAATAAGTTGAAATTTGGAGCGAACCTCATGCATAAAATTTGTTGGGGATCATAGCAGAAATTTAAAATTTTCTACGCATCACCAAGATCAATCTATGGAGTAATCTAGCAACGAGGGGAAGGGGAGTGCATCGACATACCCTTGTAGATCGCTAAGCGGAAGCGTTGCAAGAACGCGGATGAAGGAGTCGTACTCGTAGCGATTCAGATCGCGGTTGATTCCGATCTAAGCGCCGAACAACGGCGCCTCCGCGTTCAACACACGTGCAGCCCGGTGACGTCTTCCATGCCTTGATCCAGCCAGGAGAGAGGGAGAGGTTGGGGAAGACTCCGTCCAGCAGCAGCACGACGGCGTGGTGGTGGTGGAGGAGCGCGGTACTCCACCAGGGCTTCGCCAAGCACTACGAGAGACGAGGAGGGAGAGAGGTAGGGCTGCGCCAAGAGTGAGATCAAATCATGTACTGGGCAGCCCCCATACCTCAAGTATATATAGGGGGAGGGGAGGGGCTGCGCCCCCACCTAGGGTTCCCTCCCTAGGGGTGGCGGCAGCCCCAGATCCCATCTGGGAGGCGGCCAAGGGGGAGAGAGAGGGGGGCGCACCTAGGGTGGGCCTTAGGGCCCATCTGCGTCTAGGGTTTGCCCCCTCTCTTCTTGAGGGCACCTTGGGCCTTGGTGGGAGGCGCCCCAGCCCACATAGGGGCTGGTCCCTTCCCAATTATGGCCCACGCAAGCCTCCGGGGCTGGTGGCCCCTCCCGGTGGACCCCCGGACCCTTTCGGTGGTCCCGGTACATTACCGATAGCACCCGAAACTTTTCAGGTCACCAAAACGGGACTTCCCATATATAAATCTTTACCTCTGGACCATTCCGGAACTCCTCATGACATCCGGGATCTCATCCGGGACTCCGAACAACATTCGTAACTGCGTACATACTTTCCCTATAACCCTAGCGTCATCGAACCTTAAGTGTTTAGACCATACGGGTTCGGGAACCATGTAGACATGACCGAGACAACTCTCTAGCCAATAACCAACAGCGGGATCTAGATACCCATGTTGGCTCCCACATGTTCCACGATGATCTCATCGGATGAACCACGATGTCAAGGATTCAATCAATCCCGTATACAATTCCCTTTGTCTACCAGTATATTACTTGCCCGAGATTCGATCGTCGGTATCCCTATACCTTGTTCAATCTCGTTACCGGCAAGTCTCTTTACTCGTTCCGTAACACATCATCCCGTGATCAACTCCTTGATCACATTGTGCACATTATGATGATGTCCTACCGAGTGGGCCCAGAGATACCTCTCCGTCACACGAAGTGACAAATCCCAGTCTCGATTCGTGCCAACCCAACAGACACTTTCGAAGATACCCGTAGTGCACCTTTATAGCCACCCAGTTACGTTGTGACGTTTGGTACACACAAAGCATTCCTACGGTATCCGGGAGTTGCACAATCTCATGGTCTAAGGAAATGATACTTGACATTTAGAAAAGCTTTAGCATACGAACTACACGATCTTGTGCTAGGCTTAGGATTGGGTCTTGTCCATCACATCATTCTCCTAATGATGTGATCCCGTTATCAATGACATCCAATGTCCATGGTCAGGAAACCATAATCATCTATTGATCAACGAGCTAGTCAACTAGAGGCTCACTAGGGACATATTGTGGTCTATGTATTCACACATGTATTACAGTTTCCAGTCAATATAATTATAGCATGAACAATAGACAATTATCATGAACAAGGAAATACAATAATAACCATTTTATTATTGCCTCTAGGGCATATGTCAAACAGTCTCCCACTTGCACTAGAGTCAATAATCTAGTTCACATCACTATGTGATTGTAATGAATTCAACACCCATGGGGTTTGATCATATCTCGCTTGTGAGAGAGGTTATTAGTCAGCGGGTCTGAATCTTTCAGATCCGTGTGTGCTTTACAAATCTCTATGTCATCTCCTAGATGCAGCTACCATGCTCTATTTGGAGCTATTTCAAATAACTGTTCTACTATACGAATCCAGTTTACTACTCAGAATAATCTGGATTAGTGTCAAAGTTTGCATCGGCGTAACCCTTTATGACGAACTCTTTTACCACCTCCGTAATCGAGAAAATTCCTCAGTCCACTAGTTACCAAGGATAACTTTGACCGCTGTCATGTGATCCATTCCTGGATCACTCTTGTACCCCTCGACTGACTCATGGCAAGGCACACTTCAGGTGCGGTACACAGCATAGCATATTGTAGAGCCTACGTCTAAAGCATAGGGGACGACCTTCGTCCTTTCTCTCTGTTCTGCCGTGGTCAGGTTTCGAGTCTTACTCAATACTCACACCTTATAACACAGCTAAGAACTCCTTCTTTGCCGATCTATTTTGAATTCCTTCAAACTCTTGTCACGGTATGTGTTCGTTTGAAAGTACTATTAAGCGTTTTTTTGATCTATCTTTATAGATCTTGATGCTCAATGTTCAAGTAGCTTAATCCAGGTTTTCCATTGAAAAACACTTTTCAAACACCCTATATGCTTTACAGAAATTCTACATCATTTCCGATCAACAATATGTCAACAACATATACTCATCAGAAGTTCTATAGTGCTCGCACTCACTTCTTTGGAAATACAAGTTTCTCATAAACTTTGTATAAACCCAAAATCTTTGATCAGCATCAAAGCGTATATTCCAACTCCGAGATGCTTACTCCAGTCCTTAGAAGGATTGCTGGAGCTTTGCATACGTGTTAGCATCTTTCAGGATTGTCAAAAACTTCTGGTTTTATCACATACAACCTATCCTCAAGAAAATCATCGAGGAAACGATGTTTTGACATACTATCTGCAAGATTTCATAAATAATGCAGTAATTGCTAACATAATTCCAACAGACTCTTAGCATCGCTACGAGTGAGAAAGTCTCATCGTAGTAAACTCCTTGAACTTGTCGGAAAACATATTAATGACAAGTCGAGCTTTCTTAATGGTGATACTTACCATCATTGTCCGTCTTCCTTTTAAAATCCGTATGTACCCAAGAGCCTTACGACCATCAAGTAGTTCTTCCAAAGTCTACACTTTGTTTTCATACATGGATCCTCTCTCGGATTTTATGGCCTCGAGCCAATTTTCGGAATACGGGCCCACCATCGCTTATCCATAGCTCATAGGTTCATTGTTGTCTAGTAACATGACTTCCAAGACAGGATTATGTACCACTCTGAAGTAGTACACATCCTTGTCGACCTATGAGGTTTAGTAGTGACTTGATCCGAAGTTTCATGATCACTATCATAAGCTTCCACTTCAATTGGTGTAGGTGCCACAGGAACAACTTCCTGTGTCCTACTACACACTAGTTGAAGTGACGATTCAATAACCTCATCAAGTCTCCACCATCCTCCCACTCAATTCTTTTGAGAGAAACTTTTCCTCGAGAAAGGACCTGTTTCTAGAAACAATCACTTTTGCTTCCGGAACTGAAATAGGAGGTATACCTAACTGTTTTGGGTGTCCTACGAAGATGCATTTATCCGCTTTGGGTTCGAGCTTATCAGGCTAAACCTTTTCACATAAGCGTCGCAACCCCAAACTTTTAAGAAATGACAGCTTAGGTTTCTCTAAACCATACTTCATATGGTGTCATCTCAACGGAATTACGTGGTGCCCTATATAAAGTGAATGCGGTTGTCTCTAATGCCTAACCCATAGACGATAGTGGTAATTCGATAAGAGACATCATGGTATGCACCACATCCAATAGGGTGCAGCTATGATGTTCGGACACACCATCACACTATGGTGTTCCAGGCGGTATTAGTCGTGAAACAATTTCCACAATGTCTTAATTGCGTGCCAAACTCGTAACTCAGATATTCATCTCTATGATCATATCATAGACATTTTATCCTCTTGTCACGATGGTCTTCAACTTCATTCTGAAATTACTTGAACCTTTCAATAATTCAGACTTGTGTTTCATCAAGTAAATATACTTAGCATCTACTCAAATCATTTGTGAAGTAAGAACATAACGATATCCACTGCGTGCCTCAGCACTCATTGGACTGCACACATCAAAATGTATTACTTCCAACAAGTTGCTTTCTTGTTCCATCTTACTGAAAACGAGGCCTTTCGGTCATCTTGCCCATGTGGTATGATTTGCATGTCTCAAGTGATTCAAAATCAAGTGAGTCCAAACGATCCATCTGTATGGACTTTCTTCATGCATATATACCAATAGACATGGTTCGCATGTCTCAATCTTTTCAAAAACGAGTTAGTACAAAGATCCATAAACATGGAGCTTCTTCATGCATTTTATACCAATATGACTCAAATGGCAGTGCCACAAGTATGTGGTACTATTATTACTATCCTATATCTTTTGGCATGAACATGTGTATCACTACGATCGAGATTCAATAAACCATTCATTTTAGGTGCAAGACCATTGAAGGTATTATTCAAATAAATAGACTAACCATTATTCTCCTTAAATGAATAACCTATTGCGATAAACATAATCCAATCATGTCTATGCTCAACGCAAACACCAAATAACAATTATTTAGGTTCAACACCAATCTCGATGGTAGAGGGAGCGTGCGATGTTTGATCACATCAACCTTGGAAACACTTCCAACATATCGTCATCTCACCTTTAGCTAGTCTCCAGAGCATTTTATTTCGTGTTACTAACACTTAGCACCGAACCGGTATCTAATACCCTGGTGCTACTAGGAGTACTAGTAAAGTACACATTAATATAATTTATATCCAACATACTTCTGTCGACCTTGCCAGCCTTCTCATCTACCAAGTATCTAGGGTAGTTCTGCTTCAGTGACCGTTCCCCTTATTACAGAAGCACTTTGTCTCGGGTTTGGGTTCATCCTTGGGTTTCTTCACTAGAGCAGCAACTGATTTGCCATTTCATGAAGTATCCCTTTCTTGCCCTTGCCCTTCTTGAAACTAGTGGTTTTACTAACCATCAACAATTGATGCTCCTATTTGATTTCTACTTTTCAAGTGTGACGCCCTCGATTCAATCGTACACTAATCATACACGCAAATGTGTACGATCAAGATCAAGGACTCACGGGAAGATATCACAACACAACTCTAGACACAAATTTAAACAATACAAGCTTTATATTACAAGCCAGGGGCCTCGAGGGCTCGAATACATAAGCTCGAAAACACAAGAGTTAGCGGAAGCAACAATATCTGAGTACAGACATGAGTTAGACAAGTTTGCCTTAAAAGGCTAGCACAAAGGCAACATCGATCGAAAAGGCAAGGCCTCCTGCCTGGGAGCCTCCTAACTACTCCTGGTCGTCGGTGGCCTCCACGTAGTAGTAGGCACCCTCGGGGTAGTAGTAGTCATCGGTGGTGTCGTCTGTATCCTGGGCTCCACCATCTGGTTGCGACAACCAGAAAGAAGAAAGAAGGGGGAAAAGGGGAAGCAAAGCAACCGTGAGTACTCATCCAAAGTACTCGCAAGCAAGGATCTACACTACATATGCAACATTATCAAAGGAAGGTTGTATATGTGGACTGGGCTGCAGAATGCCAGAAGAGAAGGGGGAAAGCCTAGCCTATCAAAGACTAGCATCTTCTGGAAACCACCATCATGCAACAACAGAAGGGAGTAGAGTAGCATAAAGTAAAGTAGTAGAAGTGTTATCAACCTCGGCCAGAGATCCTTTCTCGACTCCCTGCGAGAAAGCAATCCCAGAGCCATACTATCCAGTTCTCATCTAAATTTCTCATATCCATTTCTCATCACAGTCCATTTCTCATCTCAAGTATCCAATTCTAGTTGTATCGATTGGGATACAACTCCAAGTGTCCGTTACCGTAAGACAGGCTATCGATATATGTTTTCTTCCCTGCAGGGGTGCACCAGCTTACCCACCACGCTCGATTAACTCCGGCCGGTCACACTTTCCTGGGTCATGCCCGGCCTCGGCCAAACAATACGCCGCAACCCGACCTAGGCTTAATAGAGAGGCCAGCACGTCGGACTAAACCTATGCCCCAGGGGTTATGGGCCATCTCCCCGGGAACTCCTGCACGTTGCGTACACGGCCGGTGAGCAGACCTAGCTACCTCCCTAAAAAGGAAGGAGCTTACCAGTCCAACCCGGCGCGCGCCACTCAGTCGCTGACGTCTATTAAGCTTCGGCTGATGCATACGACGCAGAACGCCCATACTATGCCCACGTGATGGTTAGTGCTATCAGGACAGAGGCCCCTCGGATCAAATATCCAAATCGTAGTGGATTAGGAACGCGCGCTAACAAGCAGAGACTCATGAAAGATGTGACCCCGTTGCCCTGTCTCGAGGACTTGCGGCAAGGGCTAGGAATGCCCGGCCACACCTCGTAATTATCTCGCGGGCACCCTCCAGGTCAACCCGACTCCACATCACTCGCAATTAAGCTCGCGCGGGTACCCCTCAGGGTCGACCTGTCTTTCCAGGTAACAGTGGTGAAGTCCAAGTATCCATGTGTCCAAACATCAAGGGGAAAACCCGAGGAATCACCCCGGATGAATTCCACTAGATGTAATCATCAAGGTGAACGTAAGAGGAATCACCCTCGAAGATCACACTTGAGGGGTTGCACGACAGAGCCGTATCGGAAGTGGTTAAGGCGGAATCACCCTCGATGACCATGACCGAATAGCAACACTACAGGGTAACATCAGAAGTGCTGATGAGGGCTCACCCTCGGCACTCGATAATAACCGGGTAGTGTCGAGCAACTAAGGGGGAAAGTGATGTGCGGTGTCGGGGCCTGGTCTTCGATCCCGTTGATCGGGTCTTTAATGATGATGAAGCAGGGGCAACAAGGACAAGGTGGGGGTCACTGATGGATCACTAACCAACCTATACTAAGCAGTTTAGGATAAACAAGTAAGGTACAACAGCAAATACAAAAGCAGGCTATGCATCAGAATAGGAGCAAACAATTACAGTAGCAAAACCTAATGCAAGCATGAGAGAATGGAATGAGCGATATCGGGATGATCAAAGTGGGGGGGGGGCTTGCCTGGTTGCTCAGACAAGAAGGAGGGTCGTCGGTGACGTAGTCGATCACAGCGGCATCGGCAGCCGCCACGGGGTCTACCGAAGAGAAGAGGGGGAGTAACAGTAAATACATAGCAAGCAAGTGCATAAAAGGACAACATGCATAGCTAGACGTGTTCTAACGCGGTCCTAGACGTTATAGGTGAAGGGGGAATTCAACCGGGAAGGTGTTCCCGATTCCGGACCTGTGTGAGACAGATGACCGGAGGGGGGAAGTTCCATGTTCAGCATGCTAGGGGCATGTGACAGATGAACGGACCGCATATTCGGAATCGTTGGATTTTTCTGAGCAACTTTCATATAGAAAACATTTTCATCCGAGGTACGGTTTTTTTCTATGAATTTTCAAAGATTAAACCATTTTCTGGAATTATATAAATTAACAGAAAATGAATTACGATGTCAGCAAAATGTCAGCATGACATCAGCAGGTCAACAGACTGGCTGAGTGGTCAAACTGACCACTGGGTCCCACCTGCCATAGACAGTGGACTAACACAACATTAAACTAACTAAAAAGTGGTTAATTAACAGCTGGGCCCCACATGTCAGTGACTATTTAGCTTAACTAATCATTTTTATTTAGAAAAACGTTTATGTAACAAAATATGCGATGGGGCCCGCGTGTCAGTGACACTGTGTGCCTAGTCGGCATAGTTGACCACGGTCAACGTGGTCAACTGAGTCAAGGGGGCCCACGGGCAGCAACCCAGAGGCGGGCCCCGGGTGTGCCACGTCGGCGGCGTCGGGGCTTCACCGCCGGCGACCAAAACAGCGGCGGGGCTCGCCGGACTTCGCCGGGACTTGGCGTGTTCAAACGAGCGCACGAAGGCGCGTCGACGGGGGGCGGTGGGGTCGCCGGAGTTGGCCGGAGCGGCGCCGACGAGCGGCGAGGGCGGCGGTCGCGCTCGGGCGACAATGAGGATGGTGCTACGGGGAACGGCACGGGATGCGGGGAGCGATCTGAGCACGAGAGCGATCTCAAACGAGGGCTGCGGTCATGGGGGCCACGGGGGCGAGCTTGACCGCGGCGATGGGAGCACGTGTGCGACGGGGGCGAGCTACGACTACCTAGGAGAGCAAGGGGAGAGGGGGAATGGAAGTGGTGCTAACAGCGGGGCAGTAGGAGATGGCAGAGGGCTCGGGGTGGGTCGACGGCGCCGAAAACGACGACGGACGGCGTCGGGTCCGGAGGTAGAAGACGACCTCGAACGGGCGTTGCGGTGGCGATGAGCTTGAACGGGGCGTCGTAGGCGAGGACGAGGGAGCTCCTGGACGAGCTCCGGAGACGTGGGGGCGGCGGTGGCCGCGGTTACTCTGGCTGCGGGCGATGGGCGCGTTCGGGTGAAAGGGGATCTTAGAAGGGGCAAGCGCGAGCGCGAGAGAGAGGAGTGGGGTCGAGTTAGGGTTGGCGGGGCTCGACGACGACCTTGTAGACGGTAGGGAGAGGCCAGATGGCTGCCGCGTAGCCATCCGCGGCCAGGGACGCACGCCCGGCGGCCACCGCGTGCGATGAGCAGTAGGAGGTAGGGGAAAGGCCCCCTAGTGGGTTGGGCTGGCTACTGCGCGCGGCTGGGCCGTAAACACAGTAGCATTTCCTTCTCTTCCATACCCTTTTCCTTTTTTTTCTTTAAAACTTTTTTGTTCTCTTTTATTTTCAAAGAGCAAAATAGTTTTATAAAAAAAACTAATCGTGCACCTAAAATACCATGTTAACTTAGGCCACTGCTATAATTAACTTGGCACCAAATTAAGTAGTTTAGTATTTTTACCAATTAGAAAGGCAATTAAATTATCGACTAGGACACTGTTTTATTTAGTTTAGGGTAGTTAAACACCTTATAAAAATGTTGGTTCACCACCAATAGCAACAAAAGATTATTTGGCATATGATGAACATTTTAGTTTTCATGTTTGGCAAATTTGAAATTTTGACTTTAATTTGAAATTGAGATTTGGACTGGAATAGAGTCAAAGTGAGATTAGCAACAATAACAATGATGACAAGGCATCATTTGAAGGTGATTACTGTAGCATGATTCTTCGGATGTTACATCAAGGATCATCATATCCATCCCTGATATGTTATAGTTCATCATGAAGCTCTAGTAGCTTGGCGGCAGTGACTTTGGAGAAACATCACTATCTCAACTGGAAGATTAAGTCCCACTCGATTCAAGCGATAGTAGTACTCATACAATCTGAGCACATGCTCAACGATTGAGCTTTTCTCCTTAGTTTGCAGGCTTAAGAAACTTGTCAGAGGTCTCATACCTCTTGACAAGGGCACTAGCCTAAAATCCCAATTTCAGTCCTTGGAACATCTCATATGTTCTGCGATGTTTCAAAAACGTCTTTGGTGCCTCAATTCTAAACCATTTAGCATTACGCACTGAACTATCATGTAGTCATCAAAACGTGTACGTCAGATGTTCGCAACATCCACAACCGACGCTCGAGGTTCAGCACACTGAGCGATGCATTAAGGACATAATCCTTCTGCGCAGCAATGAGGACAATCCTCAGTTTACGGACCCAGTCCGCATAATTGCTACTATCAACTTTCAACTAAATTTTCTCTAGGAACGTATCTTAAACAGTAGAACTAAAGCGTAAGCTACGACATAATTTGCAAAGACCTTTCGACTATGTTCATGATAATTAAGTTCATCTGATTATTCAATGAACTCCCACTTAGATAGACATCCCTCTAGTCATATAAGTGATACATGATCCGAGTCAACTAGGCCGTGTCCGATCATCACGTGAGACGGACTAGTCATCATCGGTGAACATCTTCATGTTGATCATATCTACTATACGACTCATGTTTGACCTTTCGGTCTCTTGTGTTCCGAGGCCATGTCTGTACATGCTAGGCTCGTCAAGTCAACCTAAGTGTTTTGCATGTGTAAATCTGGCTTACATCCGTTGTATGCGAACGTTAGAATCTACCACACCCGATCATCATGTGGTGCTTCGAAACAATGAACCTTCGCAACGGTGCACAGTTAGGGGAAACACTTTCTTGAAATTATTGCGAGGGATCATCATATTTATGCTACCGTCGTTCTAAGCAAATAAGATGTAAACATGACAAACATCACATGCAAATCATAAAGTGACATGATATGGACAATATCATCTTGCGCCTTTTGATCTCCATCTTCGAGGTGCGGCATGATCACCTTCGTCACCGGCATGATACCATGATCTCCATCATCATGATCTCCATCATCGTGTCTTCATGAAGTTGTTCGCCCACTATTACTTCGACTACTATGGCTAACGGTTAGCAATAAAGTAAAGTAATTACATGGCGTTTTTCATTGACCCACATGTCATACAATAAATTAAGACAACTCCTATGGCTCCTGCCGGTTGTCATACTCATCGACATGCAAGTCGTGATTCCTATTAGAAGTGTTGGAAATATGCCCTAGAGGAAATAATAAATTGATTATTATTATATTTCCTTGTTCATGATAATCGTTTATTATCCATGCTAGAATTGTATTGATAGGAAACTCAGATACATGTGTGGATACATAGACAACACCATGTCCCTAGTAAGCCTCTAGTTGACTAGCTCGTTGATCAATAGATGGTTACAGTTTCCTGACCATGGACATTGGATGTCGTTGATAACGGGATCACATCATTAGGAGAATGATGTGATGGACAAGACCCAATCCTAAGCCTAGCACAAGATCATGTAGTTCGTATGCTAAAGCTTTTCTAATGTCAAGTATCGTTTCCTTAGACCATGAGATTGTGCAACTCCCGGATACCGTAGGAATGCTTTGGGTGTACCAAACGTCACAACGTAACTGGGTGGCTATAAAGGTGCACTACAGGTATCTCCGAAAGTGTCTGTTGGGTTGGCACGAATCGAGACTGGGATTTGTCACTCCGTGTAAACGGAGAGGTATCTCTGGGCCCACTCGGTAGGACATCATCATAATGTGCACAATGTGACCAAGGGGTTGATCACGGGATGATGTGTTACGGAACGAGTAAAGAGACTTGCCGGTAACGAGATTGACCAAGGTATCGGTATACCGACGATCGAATCTCGGGCAAGTACAATACCGTGAGACAAAGGGAATTGTATACGGGATCGATTGAGTCCTTGATATCGTGGTTCATCCGATGAGATCATCGTGGAACATGTGGGAGCCAACATGGGTATCCAGATCCCGCTGTTGGTTATTGGCCGAAGAGTTGTCTCGGTCATGTCTGCATGGTTCCCGAACCCGTAGGGTCTACACACTTAAAGGTTCGATGACGCTAGGGTTATAAAGGAAGTTTGTATGTGGTTACCGAATGTTGTTCGAGTCCCGGATGAGATCTCGGACGTCACGAGGAGTTCCGGAATGGTCCGGAGGTAAAGATTTATATATGGGAAGTCTTATTTTGGTCGCTAGAAAAGTTTCGCACTTTATCGGTATTGTACCGGGAGTGCCGAAAGGGGTCCGGGGGTCCACCGGGGGGTCCACCTGCCCCGGGGGGCCACATGGGCTGTAGGGGGTGCGCCTTGGCCTATATGGGCCAAGGGCACCAGCCCCAAGAGGCCCATGCGCCAAGATATAAGAAAAAGGGGAGAGTCCTCAAAGGGGAAGGCACCTCCGAGGTGCCTTGGGGAGGATGGACTCCTCCCCCCCCCCTTGGCCGCACCCCTTCCTTGGAGGAAGGGGCAAGGTTGCGCCTCCCCCCTCTCCCTTGCCCCTATATATAGTGGAGGGGAGGGAGGGCAGCCACACCTGAAGCCCTGGCGCCTCCCTCCCTCCCGTGACACCTCCTCCTCTCCCGTAGGTGCTTGGCGAAGCCCTGCAGGATTGCCACGCTCCTCCACCACCACCACGCCATTGTGCTGCTGCTGGATGGAGTCTTCCTCAACCTCTCCCTCTCCCCTTGCTGGATCAAGGCATGGGAGACGTCACCGGGCTGTACGTGTGTTGAATGCGGAGGTGCCGTCCGTTCGGCACTAGGATCATCGGTGATTTGGATCACGACGAGTACGACTCCATCAACCCCGTTCAATTGAACGCTTCCGCTTAGCGATCTACAAGGGTATGTAGATGCACTCTTCTTCCCCTCGTTGCTGGTTTCTCCATGGATTGATCTTGTTGACACGTAGGAAAATTTTGAATTTCTGCTACGTTCCCCAACAGTGGCATCATGAGCTAGGTCTATTGCGTAGATTCTTTGCACGAGTAGAACACAAAGTAGTTGTGGGCGTTGATTTTGTTCAATATGCTTACCGTTACTAGTCAATCTTGATTCGGCGGCATTGTGGGATGAAGCGGCCCGGACCGACCTTACACGTACACTTACGTGAGACAGGTTCCACCGACTGACATGCACTAGTTGCATAAGGTGGCTAGCGGGTGCCAGTCTCTCCCACTTTTGTCGGATCGGATTCGATGAAAAGGGTCCTTATGAAGGGTAAATAGCAATTGACATATCACGTTGTGGTTTTGCGTAGGTAAGAAACGTTCTTGCTAGAAACCCATAGCAGCCACGTAAAACATGGAAACAACAATTAGAGGACGTCTAACTTGTTTTTGCAGGGTATGCCATGTGATGTGATATGGCCAAAGGATGTGATGTATGATATATGTGATGTATGAGAATGATCATGTTCTTGTAATAGGAATCACGACTTGCATGTCGATGAATATGACAACCGGCAGGAGCCATAGGAGTTGTCTTAATTTATTTATGACCTGCGTGTCAACATAAACGTCATGTAATTACTTTACTTTATTGCTAAAGCGTTAGCCATAGTAGTAGAAGTAATAGTTGACGTGACAACTTCATGAAGACACGATGATGGAGATCATGATGATGGAGATCATGGTGTCATGCCGGTGACGACGATGATCATGGAGCCCCGAAGATGGAGATCAAAAGGAGCAAAGTGATGATGGCCATATCATGTCACTATTTGATTGCATGTGATGTTTATCATGTTTATACATCTTATTTGCTTAGAACGACGGTAGTAAATAAGATGATCCCTCATTAAAATTTCAAGAAAGTGTTCCCCCTAACTGTGCACCGTTGCGAAAGTTCGTCGTTTCGAAGCACCACGTGATGAGTGTGATAGATTCTTACGTTTGAATACAACGGGTGTTGACGAGCCTAGCATGTACAGACATGGCCTCGGAACACATGCAAACACTTAGGTTGACTTGATGAGCCTAGCATGTACAGACATGGCCTCGAAACACAGAAGACCGAAAGGTCGAGCATGAGTCGTATGGTAGATACGATCAACATGAAGATGTTCACCGATGATGACTAGTCCGTCTCACGTGATGATCGGACACGGTTTAGTTGACTCGGATCATGTAATCACTTAGATGACGCGAGGGATGTCTATCTGAGCGGGAGTTCATAAGATGAAATTAATTATCCTGAACATAGTCAAAAGGCCTTTGCAAATTATGTCATAAGCTCGTGCTTTAGTTCTACTGTTTTAGATAGGTTCCTAGAGAAAATATAGTTGAAAGTTGATAGTAGCAATTATGCGGACAGTAGAAGGCTTGTGTCCTTAATGCACCGCTCGGTGTGCTGGACCTCGAACGTGGTCTGTGGATGTTGCGAACATCTGACATACACGTTTTGATGACTACATGATAGTTCGGTAATGATGAATGGTTTAGAATTGAGGCACCGAAGACATTTTTGAAATGTCGCGGAACATATGAGATGTTTCGGGGGCTGAAATTGGGATTTCAGGTTCGTGCCCACGTCAAGAGGTATAAGACCTCCGACGATTTTCTTGGCCTGCAAACTAAGGGAGAAAAGCTCAATCGTTGAGCTTGTGCTCAGATTGTCTGAGTACAACAATCACTTGAATCGAGTGGGAGTTGATCTTCCAGATAAGATAGTGATGTTTCTCCAAAGTCATTGCCACCAAGCTGCTAGAGCTTCGTAATGAACTATAACATATCAGGGTTAGATATGATGATCCTTGAAATATTCGCGATGTTTGACACCGCGAAAGTAGAAATCAAGAAGGAGCATCAATTGTTGATGGTTAGTGAAACCACTAGTTTCAAGAAGGGCAAGGGCAAGAAGGGATACTTCATGAAACAACAAATCAGCTGCTGCTCTAGTGGAGAAACCCAAGGTTGAACCCAAACCCGAGACTGAGTGCTTCTGTAATAAGGGGAATAGCCACTGGAGCAGAATTACCCTAGGTACTTGGTAGATGAGAAGGCTGTCAATAGAAGTATATTGGATATACATTATGTGAATGTGTACTTTACTAGTACTCCTAGTAGCATCAGGGTATTAGATACTGGTTTGGTTGCTAAGTGTTAGTAACTCGAAATAAAAGCTACGGAATAAACGGAGACTAGCTAAAGGTGAGCTGACGAAATGTGTTGGAAGTGCTTCCAAGGTTGATATGATCAAGCATCGCACGCTCCCTCTACCATCGAGATTGGTGTTAAACCTAAATAATTGTTATTTGGTATTTGCGTTGAGCATAGACATGATTGGATTATGTCTATCGCAATACGGTTATTCATTTAAGGAGAATAATGGTTACTCTATTTATTTGAATAATACCTTCAATGGTCTTGCACCTAAAATGAATGGTTTATTGAATCCCGATCATAGTGATACACATGTTCATGCCAAAAGATATAAGATAGTAATGGTAGTACCACCTACTTGTGGCACTGCCATGTAAGTCATATAGGTATAAAACGCATGAAGAAGCTCCATGTTGATGGATCTTTGGACTCACTCATTTCTGAAAAGATTGAGACATGTGAACCATGTCTGTTGGTATGTACGCATGAAGAAACTCCATGCAGATGGTCCGTTTGGACTCACTTGATTTTTAATCGCTTGAGACATGCAAATCGTACCACATGGGCAAGATGACTGAAAGCTTCGGTTTCAGTAAAATGGAACAAGAAAGCAACTTGTTGGAAGTAACACATTTTGATGTGTGCAGTCCAATGAGTGCTGAGGCACGCAGTGGATATCGTTATGCTCTTACTTCACAAATGATTTGAGTAGATACTGAGTATATTTACTTGATGAAACACAAGTCTGAATTATTGAATGGTTCAAGTAATTTCAGAATGAAGTTGAAGATCATCATGACAAGAGGATAAAATGTCTATGATATGATCACAGAAATGAATATCTGAGTTACGAGTTTGGCACACAATTAAGACATTGTGGAAATTGTTTCACGACTAGTACCGCCTGGAACACCATAGTGTGATGGTGTGTCCGAACATCGTAACTGCACCCTATTGGATATGATGCATACCATGATGTCTCTTATCGAATTACCACTATCATTCATGGGTTAGGCATTAGAGACAACCGCACTCACTTTAAATAGGGCACCACGTAATTCCGATAAGATGACACCGTATGAACTATGGTTTAGAGAAACCTAAGCTGTCATTTCTTAAAAGTTTGGGGTTGCGACGCTTATGTGAAAAGTTTCAGGTTGATAAGCTCGAACCCAAAGCGGATAAATGCATCTTCATTGGACACCCAAAACAGTTGGGTATACCTCTTGTCTCAGATCCGAAAGCAATAGGGATTGTTTCTCAAATCGGGTCCTTTCTCGAGGAAAAGTTTCTCTTGAAAGACTTGAGTGGGAGGATGGTGGAGACTTGATGAGGTTATTGAACCGTCACTTCAACTAGTGTGTAGCAGGGCACAGGAGTCGTTCCTATGGCACCTACACCAATTGAAGTGGAAGCTTATGATAGTGATCATGAGACTTCGGATCAAGTCACTCCCAAACCTCGTAGGATGACAAGGATACGTACTACTTCAGAGTGGTACGTAATCCTGTCTTGGAAGTCATGTTGCTAGACAACAATGAACCTACGAGCTATGGAGAAGCGATGGTGGGCCCGGATTCCGATGAATGGCTCGAGGCCATAAAATCCGAAAGAGGATCCATGTATGAAAACAAAGTGTAGACTTTGGCAGAACGGCTCGATGGTCGTAAGGCTGTTGAGTACAGATGGATTTTAAAAGGAAGACGGACAATGATGGTAAATGTCACCATTAAGAAAGCTCGACTTGTCGTTAAGATGTTTCCCGACAAGTTCAAAGAGTTGACTACGATGAGACTTTCTCACTCGTAGCGATGCTAAGAGTCTGTTGGAATTAGCAGGTACTGCATTATTTATGAAATTTTACAGATAGGATGTCAAAACATTGTTTCCTCGACGATTTTCTTGAGGAAAGGTTGTACGTGATACAACCAGAAGGGTTTGTCAAACCTGAAAGATGCTAACAAGTATGCAAAGCTCCAGCAATCCTTTTAAGGACTGGAGTAAGCATCTCGGAGTTGGAATGTACACTTTGATGAGATGATCAAAGATTTTGGGTTTATACAAAGTTTATGAGAAACTTGTATTTCCAAAGAAGTGAGTGGGAGCACTATAGAATTTCTGATGAGTATATGTTGTTGACATATTCTTGTTCAGAAATGATGTAGAATTTCTGGAAAGCATATAGGGTTGTTTGAAAAATGTTTTTCAATGAAAACCTGGATTAAGCTACTTAAACATTGAGCATCAAGATCTATAAGGATAGATCAAAATCGCTTAATAGTACTTTCAAACAAACACATACCACGACAAGATTTTGAAGGAGTTCAAAATAGATCAGCAAAGAAGGAGTTCTCGGCTGTGTTACAAGGTGTGAGTATTGAGCAAGACTCAAGACATGACCACGGCAGAATAGAAAGGACGAAGGGCGTCCCCTATGCTTTAGTCGTAGGCTCTAAAGTATGCTATGTTATGTACCGCACCTGAAGTGTGCCAAACCATGAGTCAGTCAAGGGGTACAAGTGTGATCTAGAAATGGATCACAGGACAACGGTCAAAGTTATCCTTAGTAACTAGTGGACTAAGGAATTTTCTCGATTATGGAGGTGGTAAAAGAGTTCGTCGTAAAGGGTTACGCCGATGCAAGCTTTGACACTAATCCAGATTATTCTGAGTAGTAAACTGGATTCGTCTAGTAGAACAGTTATTTGGAATAGCACCAAATAGAGCGTGGTAACTGCATCTAGGAGATGACATAGATATTTGTAAAGCACACACGGATCTGAAAGGTTCAGACCCGTTGACTATAACCTCTCTCACAAGCATAACATGATCAAACCCAGAACTCTTGGGTGTTAGTCACATAGGGATGTGACCTTGAGTGTTAATCACATATCGATGTGAACTAGATTATTGACTCTAGTGCAAGTGGGAGACTGTTGGAAATATGCCCTAGAGGCAATAATAAATTGATTATTATTATATTTCCTTGTTCATGATAATCGTTTATTATCCATGCTAGAATTGTATTGATAGGAAACTCAGATACATGTGTGGATACATAGACAACACCATGTCCCTAGTAAGCCTCTAGTTGACTAGCTCGTTGATCAATAGATGATTACAGTTTCCTGACCATGGACATTGGATGTCGTTGATAACGGGATCACATCATTAGGAGAATGATGTGATGGACAAGACCCAATCCTAAGCCTAGCACAAGATCATGTAGTTCGTATGCTAAAGCTTTTCTAATGTCAAGTATCGTTTCCTTAGACCATGAGATTGTGCAACTCCCGGATACCGTAGGAGTGCTTTGGGTGTACCAAACGTCACAACGTAACTGGGTGGCTATAAAGGTGCACTACAGGTATCTCCGAAAGTGTCTGTTGGGTTGGCACGAATCGAGACTGGGATTTGTCACTCCGTGTAAACGGAGAGGTATCTCTGGGCCCACTCGATAGGACATCATCATAATGTGCACAATGTGACCAAGGGGTTGATCACGGGATGATGTGTTACGGAATGAGTAAAGAGACTTGCCGGTAACGATATTGAACAAGGTATCGGTATACCGACGATCGAATCTCGGGCAAGTACAATACCGTGAGACAAAGGGAATTGTATACGGGATCGATTGAGTCCTTGACATCGTGGTTCATCCGATGAGATCATCGTGGAACATGTGGGAGCCAACATGGGTATCCAGATCCCGCTGTTGGTTATTGGCCGGAGAGTTGTCTCGGTCATGTCTGCATGGTTCCCGAACCCGTAGGGTCTACACACTTAAAGGTTCGATGACGCTAGGGTTATAAAGAAAGTTTGTATGTGGTTACCGAATGTTGTTCGAGTCCCGGATGAGATCCCGGATGTCACGAGGAGTTCCGGAATGGTCCGGAGGTAAAGATTTATATATGGGAAGTCTTATTTTGGTCGCCAGAAAAGTTTCGCACTTTATCGGTATTGTACCGGGACTGCCGAAAGGGGTCCGGGGGTCCACCGGGGGGTCCACCTACCCCTGGGGGACCACATGGGCTGTAGGGGGTGCGCCTTGGCCTATATGGGCCAAGGGCACCAGCCCCAAGAGGCCCATGCGCAAAGATATAAGAAAAAGGGGAGAGTCCTGAAAGGGGAAGGCACCTCCGAGGTGCCTTGGGGAGGATGGACTCCTCCCCCCCCTTGGCCGCACCCCTTCCTTGGAGGAAGGGGCAAGGCTGCGCCTTCCCCCTCTCCCTTGCCCCTATATATAGTGGAGGGGAGGGAGGGCAGCCACACCTGAAGCCCTGGCGCCTCCCTCCCTCCCGTGACACCTCCTCCTCTCCCGCAGGTGCTTGGCGAAGCCCTGCAGGATTGCCACGCTCCTCCACCACCACCACGCCGTTGTGCTGCTGCTGGATGGAGTCTTCCTCAACCTCTCCCTCTCCCCTTGCGGGATCAAGGCATGGGAGAAGTCACCGGGCTGTACGTGTGTTGAACGCGGAGGTGCCGTCCGTTCGGCACTAGGATCATCGGTGATTTGGATCACGACGAGTACGACTCCATCAACCCCGTTCACTTGAACGCTTCCGCTTAGCGATCTACAAGGGTATGTAGATGCACTCTTCTTCCCCTCGTTGCTGGTTTCTCCATGGATAGATCTTGGTGACACGTAGGAAAATTTTGAATTTCTACTACGTTCCCCAACAAGAAGAACATGATCAATCTCATACATCACATATAATAATTCATCACATCCTTTTGACCATATCACATCACATAGCATACCCTGCAAAAACAAGTTAGACGTCCTCTAATTGTTGTTGCATATTTTACGTGGCTGCTATGGGTTTCTAGCAAGAACGTTTCTTACCTACGCAAAAGCCACAACGGTGATATGCCAATTGCTATTTACCCTTCATAAGGACCCTCTTCATCGAATCCGATCCGACTAAAGTGGGAGAGACAGACACCCGCTAGCCACCTTATGCATCAAGTGCACATCAGTCGGTGGAACCTGTCTCACGCAAGTTTACGTGTAAGGTTGGTCCGGGCCGCTTCATCCCACAATGTCGCCGAATCAAGATAAGACTAGTAACGGCAAGCAAATTGAACAAATCATCGCCCACAACTACTTTGTGTTCTACTCGTGCATAGAATCTACGCATAGACCTAGCTCATGATGCCACTGTTGGGGATCGTAGCAGAAAGTTAAAATTTTCTACGCATCACCAAGATCAATCTATGGAGTAATCTAGCAACGAGGGGAAGGGGAGTGCATCTACATACCCTTGTAGATCGCTAAGCGGAAGCGTTGTAAGAACGCGGATGAAGGAGTCGTACTCATAGCGATTCAGATCGCGATTGATTCCGATCTAAGCGCCGAACAACGGCGCCTCCGCGTTCAACACACGTGCAGCCCGGTAACGTCTCCCATGCCTTGATCCAGCAAGGAGAGAGGGAGAGGTTGGGGAAGACTCCGTCCAGCAGCAGCACGACGGCGTGGTGGTGGTGGAGGAGCGCGGTACTCCAGTAGGGCTTCGCCAAGCACTACGAGAGACGAGGAGGGAGAGAGGTAGGGCTGCGCCAAGAGGGAGATCAAATCATGTATTGGGCAGCCCCCATACCTCAAGTATATATAGGGGGAGGGGAGGGGCTGCGCCCCCACCTAGGGTTCCCTCCCAAGGGGTGGCGGCAGCACCGGATCCCATCTGGGAGGCGGCCAAGGGGGAGAGAGAGGGGGGCGCACCTAGGGTGGGCCCTAGGGCCCATCTGCGCCTAGGGTTTGCCCCTTCTCCTCTTGAGGGCGCCTTGGGCCTTTGTGGGAGGCGCCCCAGCCCACATTGGGGCTGGTCCCTTCCCACTTATGGCCCACGCAAGTCTCCGGGGCTGGTGGCCCCTCCCGGTGGTCCCGGTACGTTACCGATAGCACTCGAAACTTTTCAGGTCACCAAAACGGGACTTTCGATATATAAATCTTTACCTCCGACCATTCTGGAACTCCTCGTGACATCCGGGATCTCATCCGGGACTCCGAACAACATTCGGTAACCGCGTACATACTTTCCATATAATCCTAGCGTCATCGAACCTTAAGTGTGTAGACCCTACGGGTTCGGGAACCATGTAGACATGACCGAGACAACTCTTCGGCCAATAACCAATAGCGGGATCTGGATACCCATGTTGGCTCCCACATGTTCCACAATGATCTCATCGGATGAACCACGATGTCAAGGACTCAATCGATCCCGTATACAATTCTCTTTGTCTACCGGTATATTACTTGCCCGAGATTCGATCGTCGGTATCCCGATACCTTGTTCAATCTCGTTACCAGCAAATCTCTTTACTCGTTCCGTAATACATCATCCCGTGATTAACTCCTTGATCACATTGTGCACATTATGATGATGTCCTACCGAGTGGGCCCAGAGATACCTCTCCGTCACACGAAGTGACAAATCCCAGTCTCGATTCGTGCCAACCCAACAGACACTTTCGGAGATACCCGTAGTGCACCTTTATAGCCACCCAGTTACGTTGTGACGTTCGGTACACACAAAGCATTCCTACGGTATCCGGGAGTTGCACAATCTCATGGTCTAAGGAAATGATACTTGACATTTAGAAAAGCTTTAGCATATGAACTACACGTTCTTGTGCTAGGCTTAGGATTGGGTCTTGTCCATCACATCATTCTCCTAATGTTGTGATCCCGTTATCAATGACATTCAATGTCCATGGTCAGGAAACCATAACCATCTATTGATCAACGAGCTAGTCAACTAGAGGCTCACACTAGAGACGTATTGTGGTCTATGTATTCACACATGTATTACGGTTTCCAGTCAATACAATTATAGCATGAACAATAGACAATTATCATGAACAAGGAAATACAATAATAATCATTTTATTATTGCCTCTAGGGCATATTTCCAACAAAATTGTCTATCACAAAAAATGGAATTGTTTGAATTTTTTAGTATTTGTATTGATTTTTTTCTGACCGGGTGCAGATGAGCCTGGACACCGAATTGAGTTTTCGATACTATATGTACCACTCTTGACCATAAGATTTATTTTGAATTGGAGTAGCATAAAGGAATTCTACCACCATTATCCAGCACGTCAAGTCTGTTGCGCGTCTGCCTAATTTAATGCGCATTTACTCCATCCAAGATTGAGCCACGCCCGATTTTGCATGGCCGTATGTAAACAACTAAATCATTTATGGCGTGCGTTGCTACGTCCATATATTTTTGCACTTTAATGTTAAGATTAATACAAGTGTACGTTTGGCTTCAAACTTTGTTCACAAAAGAGTATACTTCTATCTTTTCAATGTACTTTAAAGTAGAAAAAATACTTCTCTCTCATCATGTGGTAATCAAAACCAATAACAATCTACCAAAAATTTTATTAATAGTAATTAATAATTCATTAATTTTGAAACTGGTCAAGGTTTGGTGGAAATTTTAAAAACAGGAAGGACGCAATGAACAATAGCGTCCAGGCTGGGTGCTATTGAGGACAGCGTCCAGGTGTGGACTCCATCAAAAATAGCGTCGAGTTATGTTGTTCGCCGAACCATCAGATTGGACTAAACCTGGTCGTTTCCTAGTGACAGATAGAAGCTCCATGAAATTAAGTTATGCTAGTTTACGAGAAGCCAAATTCCCAGTCGTGAGTCTACAGTGCAACAATCTAAAAATTAATATATTCACTTCCTGCACGTTCATGTTTGTAGCTGAATATAAGAACATGTTAATTCGTTCTGGTTTAGGCGGATGGTGAAGCGCAACATGGATCCATGGGTGTGGAGTATAGTGTTCCTCCTAAATTAGCATTTCATCCGAGAAGACATCAAGACTCAAGAGTGAGACATGTCGAGGACTTGAAACTGATAGTGACAGTCCTCAAAACTACCTGAATATCCAAGCTCGCTTTGATATTGCAGCTCCTGGACCAATATTATTTTCAATTAATTCCAGTATATGAGGAAAGAGGATGGACCATGATTTTTTAGAAGACCAAGTCCCGGACAACATGACAAATGATAGAGTTATATGTTAATCTCATGCAGAATCGAGACAAGTTGAGCCAAGTCAGCGGTGAATAATTGAAAGGGAATCACAAAAGGTATGAAAGTGCAATGCATTCGTCATTGCATCAAACATCTGTCGGTCATTTTTCAAATTCTAGTACACTAATAAATAAAAGCTCAAACAATCCAATCTTTTCACCTACGCTTAGGCAGTTAGTGAAATCAGTAAAGATACAGGAAGATAGCATATCAATCAATTATGCTCAACTGTTTAAGTACTAGGTCATTTCATAACAGTTTTGAAATTTATATTATTTTGGTTCGATGCACAATACCAACCTATTAACCAGAATAAGAGACAAATAATAAATCATTAATCAGAAGTAATTTGAAAGCATCTACCGTTTAATTGGGGACTAGCAGAATGTATACCTTTTATTAGGACAAATTACAGTGTCGTGCTGCACCCTGCGACGATCCATGCTGCTACCAATGGTTGAGATGACGCACGGAACAAGCAGTGGAGAGACATGGACGATCACCTCCAGCCGAATTGTTGACTCTACAGCAGCCATGTCCTCTACCCTCCCCCTTTGGCCGTGAGGAGGTCGGGGGCAGGCTAAGGGTGTGGGCGACTTGGATGAGCGGGAGGTCGGGGCAACGAGGCAGAGGCCGAGCATGGTCCGTGGGAAAGTGGGCGGCGGGGTTCGATGAACCGGAGGCCAGGCTGGCGGGGAAGCGGGGAGATGAAGGTTGGCGACGAGGACGAAGCGGAGGCGACGGCCGCCAGCATGCAACGAAGGTGGAGGAGACGAAGATTGTGTTTCGTGTGTTTACTGGTTCAGGGAACCATATGGTGGATGCTGGCAACAACAGGGTCCAGACTAGGACGTTCTTCTCATCTGCGTCCAGGCTGGGACGCTGTTATCCACTGCGTCCTTACTATTTTTTAAATTTTCATTTATGCGTTACTACTTTCGTAATTAATGAATTATTAATTACTATTAATAAAAATTTCGGACAATCTACCCATTGTCTTCTTAATTTCTATATGCACTTATCTCCTTGGGTGTTGGGTAATTAAAGAGGAGAGAAATGGTGTCTTGCACCTTTCCAATGCATTTTTTACTTTACTCCATAATTTGTCCTAAAATCTCTAGATGTACATTCTTCACCGGATGGAGGGAGTAGAGATTAGATATTGTTTTAATATTGCATGCACTGTATATATTAGTAATTTTTGAGCTAATTTGGTCCATTCTGGTACCTGTGATGGGCGGACACTTGTTGTGATAGTGCTGATTTATTTAATTCACTTGTTGTGATTGAACAACTTTATTTCATATTAGCAAAAGTGCCCGTACGTTGCAACGGGAGAATACCACATGATCATAATATTGCACCCGCTTTGGAATGTTGTGTCTCTTAGTTTCCATAGCCTTCCCTCCTCTCCCGAACATGAACTTAGTCCTTGGGTGGCTCGGCGAGCTTGGCATTCTTCCCTTGCCCTTGTGCTCGCAATTCCCGATCCGCCTTTTGCTTCACCAGGGCCACCATCCTATCGGAATCATCCATCTTGGCCATTTGGCATCTGATTGTTTTTACTTCTTTACCTAAAAGTCAGAATGGATGCGGAATTGTAAGTGTTAGTGGCACACAACACTGGTTATATTGTCATAATTAGCAAACAAAGAGAAACCTGAGGCGCTCATGGGAGGCTCCTTCACTTCAGCTTTCACATGAGGAATGCAAACAAGTAATGTACGATCATTAGAAGTGTGAACTTTTCCATGCTAATACTATTAATAAGAAAGATCATGTGGCTCATTTCATTATATAGGGAATATATACACATTGGAAATCAAATAACAATATGAATGGTTCTTTTTAGCCAATTGGAAATTTTGTTGCTAAGCCTAAGAATTTGGGAGCATCAATAAAGATGGCTTTTTCTAAGTAACATGAGTAGTGCTCATTTCACCTTGTATGGAACTATGCAAGATGAATAGCCTTCCGGATGTTTTTTTCGCACTTGAAATAGCCTAACTTAGGTCTGATATCTGGATTAAGAATCTATCCTAATACTCTGGAAACTCAGGTGGCTTGGCAACCTCCTTCTTCGGATTATATCATGATAAATGTCGACGTATTCTTTGTGAAGAGCATTAGCGCTGCAAGTGTGGGTGTGGTGGCCAGGCACTCTTCTTGGGACTTCATTGGGCTTTGTAGAAGCATGGAGGAGGCGGAACTCTGGGCTTGTATTGCTGATCTCTATATAGGTATCACTCTCCATAATCCTATAATTTTAGAGACTGATTGCACATTTGTGGCTGCGAATTTTGCAAATGAAAATTTTGACAGGTCAGCGTTATTTGATTTGAAGGAGGAAGCAATGAGTATATATATCCAAGTTGGTAGATATATTAAAAAAATTCTAAGATTAGCCGATCGGCCAATGTGGTCGCCCATTCAATTGCTAAGTCCAGTTTTTATAATAGATCTGTGTCGTGAATTGTGTAATGAACGATTGTAACAACTCTTTTGGTTAATTGATATTTGAGGTGGTGTTCAAAAAAGAAAAGAAATAGGCTAACTTCTAGTTAGAGCATCAAGAATCTATCAAGAAGTTTCCTAACTGGTGCACAACAGATTAACAAAATCCATCTAATGGATTAGGCCAGTATTATATCAACACAAGCTAACTCTTAAATATTAATATAACCGTTCAAGTTTCCTGTCAATTGTGTATCACACAATTTTTTATTGACATGATCAGAGTTGGATGTTATCGATCAGATGGAGCAAAGGACTCTATCTGGGCATGTGGCAAGAGGGGTCGATAGATATCTACCACCCATCTTGAGGGGAAGTGTTGAACCGGTAGTGGCGCGGGCACCCAGATCCGCGGAGGTGCGGCCCCCACTTCAGCCCACGACGGCGCGGCGTCCCAGCGACGGTGGCTGTGGTGGTGCCGGTGGGAATCGGCCGGATGCACAGGGGGCGGCGGTGGCCAGGGCGGCGGCCCCATGGCTGGGTGGCGGCGCGCCCATTGGTTCGACCGGTTCCGGCTCGTCCTGGATCTGGTGACTACCGGACGACGCGGGGGGTGGTGGCAGCTCGGTGTGGCCGGCGATTTGGACACAGTGGTGCCGGCGGCTCGCTGGTCTGCCGGAGATCCAGGAGTATCATCGTCTCTGACTCGATTTGCTCCGGTTCGTGCTAGCTCTGGTACAGGGAGACTGTCGTCATCTCCCGGTGGTGGCTGCATGGATCTGGCGGCGGCGGCTGGATCCTTGATCTAGTCTCCGACAGAGAAGGCGGTGGTTCGTGCACAAGAAGCTGGATGGAATTCTTCGAACAGACCTGGGTGAAAACCTGCTCTTGGCTAGATGCCAAAGCCGGCGATGGCGGCGTTCTACGACGCCGTTCCCTTCTTGAAGGCATGACAGTGGAGAAGTTCTAGACTACTATCTGCTACCTCCGGGGAAAATCCTAGATTGATATATCAGAAGACGGCGGCACGATTGTGTCGTTTCCCCTTTGGGGGCGTCTTTCTTGGAGGTGTACGCGGTGCTTCATCATACACATGGATGGTGACAGATCTCGATGGCATGGCGCCCTGGAGATTAGGATTCTAATGTGCGATGATGGACTCGCACAGGAGGTAGACACTGTCTGGCGTCGTGGTGGTGTCGGAGGCAGCTAGACCTGGCAAGGTCGATGCAGCAGTACAACTCTGAAGATGGATTGGTGGCAAGTGGCTGCGGCGGCCTCATACCCGGCAGGCGTCCTGGTTGAGGAGCACGCCGGACAGGTGGGTGCCCATACCCGGCAGGCGTCCTGGTTGAGACCTCATGTCTTAGATGTTAGGTTTGGCTGCGATGTCTGTTTGGTATTACCAGGCTATCAGCGCCCCTTCATCATTGGGATAGGTGTAGCGACAATTGTTGCTTAGATGATGGCTTTAGTCTTACTGTTGTATGACTTTGTAAGGTCTTGTGAGAATAATTAATAAAGTGGCCGCATGCATCGCCCAGATGCAGAGGCCGGAGCTCCTCCTCTTTTTCTAAAAAAAAGAAAATATGTCAAACCTGACAGCGATTGAAGATCTAAGGTAATAGGAAAACGTAAAAGGCAATACAATAATTTTATTTGTTAACCTTCATTATCCGGTGAAGACGATGAACCAAACTCATTTTTTGCTCCAATTCTTTTTGTCCAAATGACGCTTGCAACTTTGATGCTCTTTCTCTAATGTCAATATAGGTTATGAACTACATAAGTAAAACATGATATTTGTGTTGAGGACTAAATGGAAATTCGAATTATTGTTTACTGATTACTGAAACACGATGAAATGACACAAGATTGTACTGAAAGTCAGAAACACTACGACAGTTGTTGCGTATCTGCACAGGCCTCTGTGTGCTTTTGCTATAGTAGTATAGTGGTGCATTAGTTCTCTTTAAGAGAAAAGTTTGTACAGACCTATAATACACATTGTAGTCCATCAAGCGAGCTTATTGCGAAACTTGAAAGTTTCGAAGCAGTATATGCACTTTATACATTACTTGATTATAGCTCAATATGACAAGTTGTGTATTTCCTCTTTATTGTGCCTAATGATTTTACCTTACCATGTTGCAGCTCATGGTGGCACCTCTGCTAGCATGAATCCTCAGTCTGACCCAAAAGAAAAGAGGGTCAATACCGTACAAGCTAAAGGCAAAGAACCAATTAGTTCAGAGACTACCAAGCAAGGCAAAAGACCAATTAGTTCAGAGACTACCAAGCAAGGCAAAGGACCAATTAGTTCTGAGACTACCAAGCAAGGCAAAGAACCAATTAGTTCAGAGACTACCAAGCAAGGCAAAGAGCCAATTAGTTCAGAGGCTACCAAGCGTCCAAGGGGCAGGCCACGGAGAATACCAAAGCAGACGAACGAAACAACTTCAGATCGCGCAAAGAGTTCAGACAAGGAGACAAGACATATCAAAATTGCTTCGGACAAGGAGCCGAAAAAGGAATCGGATACTGAAACTGGAGAGAAAATGTCAAAGGAAGACGCCCCTGAGGATAATTAATGAGATGGAGAAGCATGCTATGGCAGCTCAACAAGTGGACAACAAGAGCGACCTTGCAAGGACCGTTTCGTCGCTAAGGAGGGGAAGCACGGAAATGCGTGAGCAAGAAACTGACGATCCGACTATAACTAGTGAAAAGCCAAATCCTCAACGGTCAAGAAATTTTACATGAGAAGAAATAGCAACCAGAGCTTCAAAAAATAATGTAAAGCAGATGCCGATCACCTGTGACTTGATCATTCAGAGGTAGTACTACTGAGTTGTAGATGAACCAGATAATAAAAAGCTGCAAGAGATGCACGCCAGTTTGTGTGTTCCTGAATAATAAACATTGGTTTATGTGACTTAACATTTGTGTTAAAGTTATGTGGTGTGTACCTAGCAAAAGGTCGAAGCTCGTTGCATTGATGCAACACATGATGCCTGGTGTAAACAATGAATATCATCAACGTCAAGGAGACTTAGTTGAAATTAAGCTGTTTCCGATGGAGCGCTCAGAACTGTATATCTGTCATTATTTAAGTGTATATATATTTTCTGGTCGAGAAAACAACACAGCAAATCCAAATTTTAAATCAAATTCATTTTTTTATTGATACACAACAAAACATTATGATAATTTACTCCATAAAACAGAACAAACTTGTAGTAAGAATTATGGTTTTCGGCACCTGTTGCCCCTTGGCTGGAGGGATCCCGTCCTTGCTTTATGTAGTTTTAGTGTCTTGGTTGGGGCGATGATGTGGCGGCGGCATCCTAGAGTTAAAATAATATCCTCCACATCCTATCCCCTCTTCATTAGAGGCCCTGTGGAGGTGTGCCTTTAACATGTCTTGGATTTGTTTGGCGCCGGTCGATGCTTGTCTCTAGTAGATCTTCTAAATTTGGCCGGCCCTCGATTTTGTTGGTGTGTTTGCAAGTAGGGCTCTGTTGATCTACGTTTTTCATTGTCAGCAAGTCCTCTTGGGCTTTAATACGACAATTTTCTGACTGTCTAAGTACAACAAGATAATTCTTCAATTTCTTTAAAAAAAAAGCATACAAATCTTAAAGCAAATAATGAACGGTGGATGATTGCCGACGGAAGGTAAAGAAATCGAGAGGAGAGAGAGCTATAATTTCATTACGGAGAGTTCGGCCACATACCAAATTAATCGGAACCGACCTAGGATCGACAAGGAACCACACTTATACGGAGATATCTCTACCTAATAATAAAGCACGGTGAGTTTCGGCCGTCCGTCATCCCTATTTGCAAAAAAGTCCCTGAAGTTTGTTGAAATCAACCCGCAGTCCATCTATAAGTCATAACGAACCGTTTTTTAACTTTCTTAGAAAACCCCTTGAAGTTTCAGGTAATCAACCCGCCGTCCATATTTAAGTCATACGAATCGTTTTTTTGTGTTTTAACAGAAAACCCACTAACCTTTCGGTTAATCAATCCGCAGTTTATCTAAAACAAAATTATCCATATCTTTTAAACCGTAACTCCGAATTTAACATATTACATATGAAATTTGATTAGAAAAATGTGTAGAATCTAAATATGCTGTTACTTTTAGCTGTTAAATATTTCTAAACTATTAATTTGGGTGCAAACTTAATCTATAGTGCATGATCTGTTTTTTTTTCGCATCGGCGGCGATCCAAATTGCAAATGAACACACATTAAAACCAGATTGAGTGGGAAAAAACATCGATAACCACGCATGCACAACTCTGAAAAACCTCGCGGGAAAAAACAACACTTTTCTCATCTTATTCTGAGCGATTATGTGCGTGCGAGCGCGCGCGCGTGTGTGTGTGAGAGAGAGACGCCTTAGGACTGACCACATTCAAATGCGTTTTCGTTGTGTGAGCAGTGAGACCACCGTCGGGAACACAAATGTGATACCATTTTAAATAACGAACGTCTACCTATCAGGGTCTCGAGTCGTGGTTATTGGGTTAAGAGCGTGTGTTTTTTCTGTCCCGTTGCAACGCACGGGCTTTTTTGCTAGTATATACCTACAAACCCAGGAGATCGATCTCTCGGACCGATCGTGATTTTGTTACAGGCTTACAGCCACGGCCACCGGCACCGGGACGTACGTGATGGCTTCGCCGAACCGCGGCGGAGGCGGCCGAGATCGGCTCAGCGACCTCCCGGACGGCGTCATCGGCCACGTCCTCTCCTTCCTCCCCACCAAGGAGGCCGCCCGCGCCGCCGTGCTCGCCAGGAGCTGGCGCCACAAGTTCGCCTACGTCCACACCATCTCCTTCGTGGAGTACGTTGCCCCCTTCCGCGGGGACGACTACACCTTCTACCTGCATGCCGGGGATCGCCGGAGCAAGAACAGGGCGTTCCTCGACGACATCAACGCGGCTCTCCTCTGCCGCCGCCGCTGCGCAGGCGACCGCAACGCCGCGCCGCGCACCTTCCGCGTTCACTTCGGTGGCTACTACGACTGGGACGGGCCCGTCGTGAGCCAGTGGCTCTCCCACCTGCTGCGCCGGAGCGGGCCGGAGCTCCACCTCGACCTTCGCCTCCAGCTCACCGTCATGGGCGAGCACTACGCTGGGGAGCCGGACCACCACGGCGGCGAGGCGGACGACCGCTGCCCCGTGCCCTACAACAGCTACGTGGCGGATATGTTCACGCTACCAGTAAGCCTCTTCTCCTGCGTCGCCCTAGGGACGCTCTGCCTCGGCGGATGCGATCTGGATCCACCGGAGATCATACGCCTGCCTCTCCTCGAGACGTTGCTCCTTAGCAGCATCAGTGAATTGGACTGCGGTGGCATCCAGCGGCTCATCTCCTGCTGCCCGCGCCTCGTAGACCTGATGCTGGAGATGTGCGGGACTTCCCCGATCACCGTCCTTGACAAGTGCCTTCATAGGCTCGCTCTACGGTGCTTCCACTACCTTCTCAGTGTAACCATCGACGCGTCGGGGTTGAGGGAGTTCGAGTACAGGGGAGTGGTGCCCATGGAGTCACTAGTGACCCTCCACGGTGTGTGCAACATCTTTTCGTGCCACATCGACTTCTGCGGCAAGAAGGTTCGAGATTTGCTCCGGTTCAGAATGTTCCTCGAACAGTTCACGGGCACAAGGCATTTACATCTGGTGTCTATGCATCTCGGTTCAGACATAGAGGGTGAATCCTTCACGGGATTCCCCTCGTTTCCGAATCTCGGGAAGCTTGAGCTGACAGGATACCTTCATCGAGGCAGCATCGAGGCGGTGACTAGGATACTCGAGCAGGCTCCACGCATTGAAATTTTGACGCTGTTCATGAAACCAAGCAAGGATGTCTGGGTGCACCCTCATGAGCTCAGCGATGAACTCGGGGTTCCAGATATTTCGATCCCGTGCTTGGAGAAGCGGGTGAGGGAGATCAACCTGGTGCACTACCAGGGCCACGAGGCACAGAGGTGTATGACCAAGCTGTTGCTCTGCAATGCGCGGGTACTTGAACGAGTGTGTGTTGTCTTTCCGAGGGGGCCGCGAGAGTTCCAGACAAGGGATGAAAAATATAACTTTCTCTTCTTTCTGGTTACTTCTGTAAATTTTAATTAATCCCTGTCTGGCTGACTGAAATTGTTGAGTCAGACATGCTTTCGCATGTGGAATAAAGTGCTGTAGGGCGTTGAGCTTAAAAAAATTAAAATTAGGCCGGCCTTTTTTCCTGAAAAAATAATCCTGATCTTAGGGCACCATGTGTACATTCACCATATTAATCTGGAATAATCAGAAAAGAAATCTCGGTAGTTATAAGTAAGAGAAAAAAAAGAAGGTAACGACGGTTTTTTTTTTTTTGAGGATAACGACCGGGCTTTGTGATTCGTGGCAAATTAGGAATCCTTCCTTGTTTGTAACGGATGAGATCATGAGAATCGATCGACTCCGGATGAGAGTTGATCGACTCAGGAACAAGAAGGAACCCTACTACATATATTCGGCCAGATGAGAATCGCCGGCACCGCACCGTGAGCCGTGATGGCGGCCGCACCGATCAACTCCTGGTATGGCGAGGACCGCCTGAGCGACCTCCCGGAGGAGGTCCTCGGCATCATCCTCTCCTACCTCCCCACCAAAGAGGCCGCCCGCGCCGCCGTGCTCGGCAGGAGCTGGCGCCACTCCTTCGCCGCCGTCGACGCCATGTCCTTCGTCCAGGACAAGGCCCACGACAACAACAACGACCGCAGCTTCACCGCGCAATCCCAGGAGAAGCGCAGCAAGAACGGGGACTTCATCGACGAGGTCAACGCCGCGCTCCTCTGCCGCCGCCGCTGCGGCGCCCGCACGGCGCCGCGCTCCTTCCGCGTCAACTTCGGCTGCTACACGCGCTGGGACTCTGCCATGCTCAACCGGTGGCTCTACCACGTGCTGAAACGCAGCAGCAAGGAGCTCCACCTCGACCTGCGCCTCCAGCACACCGAGCTCGCCGAGCACCATGTCAAGGAACCATACAATGGCGAAGGCGATGGCGACTGCGATGACCCCCGCGCCAATGTCCCGGCCGATGACAGGTGCCCCGCGACCTACTCTTATCAGTCCTGCCGCGCAGATGAGTATGCGCTTCCACGAAGCCTCTTCTCCTGCGTCGTTGTACGGACGCTCCGCCTCGGGGCCTGCACGTTGGAGCCGCCCGAGCGCATCGAGCTGCCTTTCCTCGAGACGCTGTTCCTAGGCACCGTCAGCAGCACCGGCGGCAACATCCAACGCCTCATCTCCGGTTGCCCGCGCCTCGTCGACCTCACCCTCGAGAGGTGCGGCTACAGCTACACAAACAAAAGTCACAAGGACCCTCTTCCCGACAAAAAATTCACCATCACTGTCCTGGATAAGCATCTCCGTAGATTCTCCCTAAGGTGCTGCCACAACCTGGTCCGAGCGAGCATTGATGCGTCCGAGCTGAGGACGTTCGAGTTCAGGGGCGACGTGCCATCGGAGTCGCTCCTCACACTCCACGGCGCGCACAAGATCTCTTCGTGCACCATCGGTTTCTGCGGCATGAAAGTTTACAAGGGGGAGTTGCCCCTGCTCAGAAGCTTCCTCGAGCAGTTTACTGGCACAAGACATTTGCATCTCGTGTCTACTCATCTCGGTTCAGGCATCGGGAGTGAGTTTTTCTCCGGATTCCCCTACTTTCCGAGCCTCGTGCGGCTTGAGTTGACAGGATACCTTGGCGGATGCAGCATCAGGGCGGTGATTAGGATACTTGAAGTTGCTCCAAGCATTCAGATTTTGTCTCTATTCATGAAGCCAGGTTATGAGGACAGATTTCACACCGAATACTTCTGCAGGCAACCACAAGAGCTCATTAGCGAACCGGCTCTAGATGTTTCTATCCCGTGCTTGCGAAATCGGCTAAGGAGTATCAACTTCGTGCACTACCAGGGCGACGACCGACAAAAATATCTAGCCAACCTGCTGCTTTGTAATGCGATGGTTCTGGAACAAGTGTGTGTTGCCTTTCCAAGGGGTGAACATAAGTTGCTGAATAGACTCAAGAAGGAAATCGAAGGATGGTTGGTGAATAAATCAGCAAAAGCGATATTCTTGTAATGAAGTTATAGAAGTGTCAAACCCAAGCTCATTTTCTCTTAGTAGGCGAGAATTTAGCTTTGGGTATCCTCAATTCGATTTGGTGGCCAGTGTAACGTAATCGCATGGAAGTTATTGGAGTGGAAGAGGATAGACCTCATGACAGCCATCGAGTAGTATCTCTAAAATTCAAAATTGAAATTAGCAATTTGGTAGATATCTCCATCAGAACATCGCAAAGCAACCTATAATGGTTCTATGTCATGGCGTTTTTTTACTTCTTAACCTCTTAAATAATCTCTTTGTAGCATCTAAATTGCCCCGCCAAAAAAGAATTTCCACCAATCTTACCCAACATTATTGGTTTAATGTATATAATCGTATTAGTAAGAGCCTAAATGTATTAATTTAGGACTGCTTCGAAAATACAACAGAGTTCCTACTTGACCATGGTGTGTTAACTTAAGAAAAAGTGGCCCCAACTTTTTCAAGAAATGTTCCTCTTTGGGCAAATCAGGAGTTTCTTGTTAAAAACTTCATGGGCTCCAAGAAAAAGTATACACTCACTTGACCATGGTGACTTAACTTTTGAGAGAGGATTTTCCACCTTACATTTTATATGATGACACAACATCCACCTTTGGTTGTTGTGGCAAGCTTTGTGTCGTTATTTTTTCATTTATTAGAGAGGGTAAACACACAAGTCAGAACACAACAAACTTACACCATACAAAGCCAACATCGGGACTGAAATGCAACCTCACGAAGAGCTTCATCATCAAAATTCGTGTCGAGGGGGTTGACCTCGGTCCCATCGTTGCTGTTCTGGGGTGCCCGGTGCAAGTGTTCCCGATCAAATATTTGGGGATCCCCCTGTCGATCACCCGCCTCACTAAGCAGGACCTACAGCCTTGGGTGGATACCATCGCCAACATGCTACCTTCCTGGAAAGCATCCCTGTTGGCAAGAGCCGGGAGACCAGTTCTTCTCAACTCCACCCTTACTGTGCATCGGTCATCTACCAAATGCTGGTCCTTGATTTGCCGGCTTGGTTCCTCTCTGTTCTGGACAAGATCAGGCGCGGGTTCTTCTGGTGCGGTCATGAACGCGCATCGGGCGGTAGCTGCTTGGTTGATTGGAAGACTGTGTAATCGCCCAAGGAATAAGGCGGTATTTCCATTATGGTTTAAGTTTAAATTTCCATTATGGTTTTCTAGGGGTTTTCATTCTGCCCATATTTGAAAACTAGAATTTGTATAAGATAGCTGAACAGACCCTGGTATTTTTCTTGCTTGTGTAGGTCAATAAAAGTATTATATGTCCTTGGAAAGTATGGGAACTTTTTGGAGTCAGATATACACGTCATAATTGTATCTTTTGTTTCTGTTTTTTAGGGGGATATATTTTTTAGGGGGGTGCGTGAATGTGCGGCGCCGGAGTGCATTTCTTGGCCGGCAAGCCCGCCTAATGGCGGTATACAGACGGACGAGGGATTGAATGAGCGGGGTAGATATCCGTGCCGTCCAGTAACGCGTCTCCGGTATTGAACAGGCGCAGACACCCAAGGCGCTCGTGGGCGGCACCCTCAGATGGCGTGCCGCTTCAATGCCCGCGCTAGTGAAAGGTCGTGTCTGCTCTATAGCCAGCTTCAATGAGGAGCGGCCACTCTACAGCCTCATGAATGCTTGTAGTTGGAGCCGGGCGAGAACGCGCACGGGCGAGGGATGACGGTTTCGGATGGGCTAGGGTGGTTAGAAGTCTGGCGTGGGTGTTGTCCACGACACCCGGAAATCCCCCATGTTTGTGTTTGGTTTGCGAGAAAATGTGTATCCGGCCCACGTTGTGAACCGATGCAGGACCGTGCCGGATGACGCGACACGTCCGAACCTGTAAATTCAGAGTCAATGCATGCTTACGGCTTACGTACGCACGCCTGTAACTTTGAGTCTCGTTTATATAAGGAAAAAAACCGATGGTGTGAAGAAGAAATTTGGCGGCCAGCGAGCCGTGCACTGCATACCATGCCTGAGCCTGACCCCTTTTTTTGCATGGTAATACGTTTCCGATTCATATCATCAAGAATAAAGTACAAGTCACCCGACAAGCAGCGAATCCCGCGCGGTCGAACCGAAATTTGGACCTGGCGGTTGCAACCCTAGCCGCCGCCAGGAGAGGCCGATCTTTCAATGCCGTTCTCCGACGGCTCCCCTCCGCTGGCGATCTCTGTCTTTAGTGATAAGGGGGGTCGCCGTATCCACGTGTGTGGATCGTTTTTACTCCATCGTAGTCTAGGTTTTTAGGTTGTTCATCGTTTTTGCTTCGGCGGCGACGATGACGACGCTGAATAAAGATTTTTCGGATACTTCCCTGACAAGGCCATCGGTTCTATGGTCGGGGATGGATTTGGAAACCAGTATGTTCAAGCAAGGATGGCATGGCGGCGGCGGCATCCTCGTGATGGACCTGTGTCCACGGGCTCCGCGTTGCGACGGCGTTTGCTCCAGCGTCGGCATGGAGCTTGGGAGGTAGTCTAGGAGTGGATGCAGATTGTGGTCTGCATCAACGACATTTGGAAGATGGAACATGGGTTGGGCTCGTGGTTCGTGAATGGCAGGTATGGTTTCCTCCTTCGGCGTGTTAGTCGTGATGGGGTGCCAGATTTGGAGTTCGATGGCGTGTACGGGGTGTTGCCCCAGTCTGATTCTTTCAACAACAAGGGCTTCACTTTTGATGAGCCACCTTGGAGATCCACAAAGCTGCATATCAGCGATGGAGCCACGTCGAGCTTGGGTGAGATGGTGATTGTTATTCTTTTTTTCGGTGGCTGCTGTGATGATATTGAAAGAAGGTGACGAACGTTAATATCAAACTCATAGATATTCTACTATCTTTTCAGTTTCTTGATGTCAAGCCTGGCCCGTTCGCGCGGAACTGTCGGGAACGTCAGGTATAAGCCATTCTTTTAGAACCTCGTTTTCCATCCATCCATTAAATAAACATAAATAAACATAAACAGGTGGTCACGTCCCAATTGATCGGAACCGACATAGGATTGATCGAAGGAACTGTAAACCCCACGAGATAGGAGATTGATCACTCTCGATCCGATCATAAGTGCGTTACGGCCGCCGGCAGTGCGACCTACTTGTGCACAAGATGTCTTTCCCGCAGCGCCGCGGCCGCCGCGGCAGCAAGGACCGGCTGAGCGAGCTCCCGGACGGCGTCGTCGGCCACATCCTCTCGTTCCTCCCAACCAAGGAAGCCGCGCTCGCCAGGAGCTGGAGTCACAAGTTTGCCTACGTAGATGCCATCTCCTTCGGAGAGTACGCCGCCCATTACCGCAGCCTCAGCGACGACTACACCTTCCACGGGGAGTCCGTGGAGTGCCGGAGCAGGAACGGGAGTTGCTCGACGATATCAACGCGGCGCTCCTCTGCCGCCGCCGCTGCTCTGGCGACCGCAATGTCGCGTCGCGCGTCTTCCGCGTCCACTTCGGCTGCTACTACTACTGGGACGAGCCCATGGTGAGCCAATGGCCGTCCCACCTGCTTCGTCGGAGCGGGCCGGAGCTCCACCTCGACCTTCGCCTCCAGCTCACCGTCATGGGCGAGCACCACGTGGGCGAGCCGGACTAGCAGGGCGGCGCCGGTAGCGAGGCGGACGATCGATGCCCCGTGCGCTACAGCTGCTACGAAGCGTACGCTGATCCGTTCACACTACCAGCAAGTCTCTTCTCCTGCGCATCCCTACGGACTCTTTGCCTCGGCAGCTGCGATCTGGATCCACCAGAGATCATACGCCTGCCTCTCCTCGAGATGTCGGTCCTGAGCAGCATCACCGAATGTGGCCGCGGCTACGGAATCCGGCGGCTCATCTCCTGCTGCCCACGCCTTGTCGACCTGACGCTGGAGATGTGCGGGACTTCCCCGATCACCATCCTCGACAAGTGCCTTCGTAGGCTTGCTCTACGGTGCTGCCATTACCTGCACAACATGACCATCGAGGTGTCGGGGCTAAGGGAGTTCGAGTATAGGGGTGTCGTGCCCGCGGAGTTGCTGGTGACCCTCCATGGTGTGCACAAGATCTCTTCGTGCCACATTGGCTTCTGCGGCAAGAAGGTTCGAGATTTGCCCCGGTTCAGAATGTTCCTCGAGCAGTTCACCGCCGCAAGGCATTTACATCTGGTATCTACTCATCTCGGTTCAGACATTGAGAGTGAATCCTTCACAGGATTCCCCTCGTTTCCGAGCCTCGGGAAGCTCAAGTTTACAGGATACCTTCATCTTCATGGAGGCAGCATCGAGGCGGTGACTAGGATACTCAAGCAGGCTCCACGCATTGAAATTTTATCTCTCTTCATGAAGCCAAGTAAGGACGACATATGGGTGCACCCTCGCGAGCTCAGCGATGAACTTGTAGAACCGGATGTGTAGATCACGTGCTTGCCGAAGCGGGTGAGGGAGATTAACCTGGTGCACTACGGGGGGCATGAGGCACAGAGGTGTATGGCCAAGCTGCTGCTCTGCAATGCATTGGTTCTTGCGTGAGTGTGTGTTGTCTTTCCGAGGGGGCGGCGAGAGTTGCAGAGGAGACTGAAGAAAGAAATCGGAGAATTGGTGGTGCATAGGTTAGCAGAGACGATTTTCTTGTAAGGTAGCGTCCCACGAATAATTCTGATGCTATTTTAGTTCTAGCAAAATTAGTCTCTCATATTTGTTTGTTCTCGTAAGATGAATTGCTATATTAATAATAGCCGTGATGCAACATGTTGAAATTTTCTCCTTTCCACGTTCGGTGCAGTCTTGGTTTGGTTTGGTACTATATGGTTTGAATCTTTTAAAACAGACCTGCTTGTTGAAAACAGATATGGGGACTGCTACACGTCCGCCGGCTGATCTTTTTAAACGATCGGCCGGCTCGCGGGCCGTCAGATCTGGCGCATCAACGCCCTCCATCGTTGCAACATAGGTCTTGTTCCAGAAAATTTCTGCAATGGAGGTCCTGCTGCATAATTTTTTTTTGCAATTAAGGTTTTGTTTCGGAGGTTTTTTTGCAACACAGGCTTTGTTGCAGAATTTCTTTTTTTGTTTTTATACTTTTGTAAAAAGAATATTGTAATTGAGGTTTTGTTGCAGAATTTCTTTTTTCGTCTTCGTCTTTTTGCAACATAGCTAATGTTACCAAAGAAACTTATGCAACATTGATGATGTTCCAGAAGTTGCAAAATATATCGTCAGGAGAGTGGCATGTCACGTGGAACACACATGTTGTGCGAGCGAGGTGGCGGATGGGTTCCAAGAAATCACCAGGTTGAGGGGATTCTGGAAGGACTTTTGTAACATGGATGATGTTGCACAAGTAGAGCTAGAACGTCGTGTAGAACGGGAGCTTGGGATGAACACGGGAGGTGACGACCCACAAAGGAGACAGATCCAGATCCTGCAACATACGAGTTGTTGCGGTAGGCAAACCGCAACAAACGCTCAGTTGCAAAACTGTAAGAGATAATGTTAGGTGACCCCATGCAGGACACACGTCACACGGACGATGCGGCAGACGTTCTCGTGCGATCCACCGGTTGAAGGTAAGCATTTCCCAACAGATATATGCTTCTTCGACCGCACCTGAAAGAGTTTGATGTAGCCTGTCACAATAATACGGGAAGCGCTGAAACATGAGTGTTGGGTTAAGTGCCATATCGTTCTTCGTCTCTTGACTTATCGATAAATCTCAAGCTCCAACGTAATTGCGTTAATTGACTTAATAATAATTAAAAGAAAAAAAAAGCCTAACTCGTGTAAACGCCTAGGCCGGCTGTTAAGAATAAGGTAAAGCCCATGCAAATGTATCAAAACAACAGGTAAAGCCCATGCGCAAACCCACACACCCTCTCCATGCGTGCACACCAAACGCGATATTTTAGCACAAATCTTGACGTGATAACCAAACAAGAAAAATTTGTATTTCGTGCATTATATAAAAAATGAAAACACAAAAACAAGAAAATAAGTTTGTTGTTTAAATAAAAATAGCAAGAACCATACCGTTAGCATAAAAAGGTTTACAAAGTAATAAAACGAAATTGAAATAATTTAAGAAAAAAATGAAAACACAAATTAACGTCAGAAAAAACGCAGAAGAAAACATTTAAAAAGTACTTAATAGTAGAAAATAAAGAGCGAATCAATCTGTGGTTGGATGGCTAGAAGGACAGTGGTAGTCTCAGTCCACCAAGGTTCAAGTACTGGACTTGACATGGGTACTAGCATTATTCTTGGATTCATTGCAGGTTTCCGGCGATATTCGTTCAGTGGGAGAACACGTTTCCGTCGACTGTGAGGCATCTATGAGGATTTTGTGAAATCTCAAGCCGGCTTAATCTACCGAAGATTTTCATATGGATAGGATGTCGTACGTTCATAAGGATGAGTGTATGCTCGTGTATGTGAGCTATTTAGATTGTACTACCTTGTTAAAAAAAGTAGAAAGTAAAGAGACCGGAAAAACCAAATAAAATAGAAAAACAAATAATAAACAAAAAAGCCTAACTGTCAAAGAAAAAGATACAGGACACACACAAAAAAAAAAAACATACCCACGATCCTACAATCTATCGATCTAACGGCTAGCCTGGTCGAGTGAGATTTAGCAAGCCCCCGAAAAAAAGGTAAGCACCGGTGTTTTGTGATTTGTGGCAAACTAGGAAAGAGCAGGAATCGTTGTTTGTATCGGACTAGAAACATAACCGACTCAGGAACAGGAACAAGACTACATATATTCGCACCGGAGGTGAGAATCAACGGCCCTGCAACGTGATGGCTGCGCCGACGAATTACCGGTGTGGCAAAGACCGCCTGAGCGACCTCCCGGAGGGCGTCCTCGGCAGCATCCTCTCGTACCTTCCCATAAAAGAGGCCGGCGGCGCCGCCGTGCTCGGCAGGTGCTGGCGCCAAGCGTTCGCCGGCGTGGACACCATGACCTTCGTGCAGCACGAGGTCCACGGCAACAACGACCACAGCTTCGCCGCGGAAGCCGTGGAGCAGCGCAGCCAGAACAGTTCCTTCATCGACGAGGTCAACGGTGCGCTCCTCAGCCGCCGACGCTGCGGCGCTGGCAGGGCGCCGCGCACCTTCCGCGTCAACTTCGGATGCTATGACTGGTGGGACGAGGCCATGCTGAACCGGTGGCTCTACTACGTGCTCAACCGGAGCTCGCCCGAGCTCCACCTCGACCTGCGCCTCCAGCACACCGAGCTCCGAGAACACCACGTCAAGGAACCCTACAACGGCGAAGGCGACGGCGACTGCTACGCCCCTGATGCCGAGGTCCCGGCCGATGACAAGTGTCCCTCGAGCCACTCCTATCAATTCTACGACGCAGCTACGTACACGCTTCCACCAAGGCTCTTCTCGTGTGTAGCCGTACGGACGCTCCGCCTCGGCGCCTGCACGTTGGAGCCGCCGAAGCTCATCGAGCTGCCGTTCCTTGAGACGTTGCTCCTAAGCACCATCAGGAGCACCGGCGACAACATCCAACGCCTCATCTCCGGTTGCCCGCGCCTCGTCGACCTCACCCTGGAGAGGTGCGGCTACACAAATAAACATTACAGAGACCCTCTTCCTGACAAAAATTTCACCATCACCGTCCTCGACAAGAGCCTCCGAAGCCTCTCCCTACGGTGCTGCCACAACCTGGTCCGGGTCAGCATCGACGCATCGGAGCTGAGAACGTTCGAGTACAGGGGCGCCGTGCCGCCAGAGTCGCTCTTGGCCCTGCATGGCACACACAAGATCTCTTCGTGCACCATCGGCTTCTGCGATAGGAAAGTTTACAAGGGGCAGTTGCCCCTCTTCAGAGGGTTCCTCCAGCGGTTTACGACCACAAGACATCTGCATCTGATGTCTACACATCTCGGCTCAGGCATCGGCAATGAGGTTTTCTCGGGATTTCCCTACTTTCCATGTCTCGTGCGGCTCGGGCTGACAGGATACCTTGGAGGACGCAGCATCAAGGCGGTGACTAGGTTACTCCAAGTTGCTCCGAGCATTGAGATTTTGTCTCTATTCATGAAACCGAGTTATGAGGGGAGATTCCGTGATGAGCTCAGCAATGAGTCTGGTGCAAGTCTTGGAAGCACGGCTCTGGATGTTTCGATCACTTGCTTGCAGAATCAGGTGAAGCGGATCAACCTAGTTCACTACCAGGGCGACGATGCACACAGATATGTAGCCAAGTTGTTGCTTTGTAATGCGATAGTTCTTGAACAAGTGTGTGTTGTCTTTCCAAGGGGAGCGCATGAGTTGCAGAGTAGACTCAAGAAGGAAATTGAAGGATGGGTGGCAAATAAATCAGCAAAGACGATTTTCTTGTAAAGATAGGTGTTAAACCGAAGCCGGTGTAACTTTTTGGCAAGGACTTAGCTTTGTGTATCTTCAATTTGATTTGGTGGCTGGTGAATTAATTTTTTTGTTTTCTAAATCACATAATCACAAGGATTTTTTTGAATTGTTTGGATTGCTTACCACATGTGTCACGTGGTCATAATCATAACGAAGTTATTGAAGTGGCAAGACAAGTAGGAGTACTTCAATGTTGAAGGGCACACAACCGTAGGAAAATGACAAAAAGGAGAGCTAAGAGCCGCTTGGTTTGGACGGGTATCAACTGAGCCGAATAGTAAGTGCCAAGAATTCATGAAGACCGTACCTCCAAAAGAAAGAGTTGGTGCGTTCTAAAGGCTCTTCAAGATGATGTCTTGCGGTGGATTTTACATATTGGCAACTAGAGCAATTGTGAGTAATGTGATTGTGTGGTGGCCCCAAGAGTATTTTGAGTAATGTAATTGTGTCGCATATCTATCTTTCTTCTTTATCAATTAGAGAAATTGCAAAAGGAGGTGGAGAATATCGGCTCATGAGAGCCATCGAATAGTATCCTAAAGACTACCAATATATTACCAAAAGTTCATCCTGATTAAGCAATTTGCTGGTAGATATCGCCATCAACCTATAAATGGCTTGATACTCCGAGATCCTCTGGCAATTATTTCAGCTTATGAATTCAGACACCATTAAATGGGTAGTTTTTGTTCGACAATCTAGAGACTTCAAAATGTTTTCTCCCATCCATATGCCGAAGGAGTCTGATCTCAAGGCTAGGCCCAGGAGAAAGATGACTCCTAGGGTACCAGTGCAAGTCTCCATCGAGGTGTATCCTGATTAATACTATGAAGCTCCATGGCCATCACAAAGGAAAACAAATGACACCAGTCCTCTGCAATATGGGTTCTGCTAGAACGGAGGTCAATTGAATTATGTAGGTTAATTTCCTAAGGGTTGTAATATATGATAATTAACATAGTTTGTGATGTTGATCGCGAACAATTGTTCCCATGTATTGTTAATCTCATAATAGTTTTAAAGAAAAATAGCATCTTCAATAACAAGCAAGCTGAGTGAACGCAACCTTCAACACATAAGAGCATCTCCAGCCGTTCGGCCCCCCAGGGTGCCTAAAAAGAGCAGCCTGGGGGCGAACCGGCTCGAGCTCGGCCCCTGGGGGCGACCTAGCTCCCAGTCACGCCCCCAGGCGCCGGCCGCAGGATGCGGAAAATTCGAACTTGGTCGTTCCCGCTCATCACAAAAGACGTCACAAATCCGGGATCACAAGTCACAGTTCGGCGATCGGATGTAGTCTGGCGTACAAAAAATAGAGCGCCGCAAGTTCGCGTGCGCAACGAATCACTCGGCGGGGTCGGCTTCAGGCGTCGGCGGAGTCGGCGTGCGCGGACTCGGCGGAGTCGGAGCTGCTTCGGTGCTGGGCGGTGTCGGCGCGGCTTCGGTGCTGCTGGACAACGTCGTGGAGGCGTCATCACTCGGGCTTGGCGTCGGCGTGGGCGTGGGCGCGGGAGTTGGTGTTGACGTTGTCGGCAGCCGGTTCAGGATGAGGCCACGCTCCACCGTGTACCACGCCTTGAGCTTCTCGTCGTTGCTCTGGAGCATGTCCGGTGTTCCTCTTCTTCGCGGCGACGTTGGTCCGCAGCAGGTCGAGCTTGATGGCGCTGTTTGTCAGCAACTACGACCACCGCGCCGCGGTTTTCTCTTCATGCAGGACGGCCCGGGCCTGTGCGTCGGCGAGGCAATGCTCGTTGGACTCCTGCACTCGCACGGTAGCCGCGTCGGCGTGTTTCCCCTTCTTGGCTCCTTTGTTGCCGTCCGGCCGCCCCTCTGACGCGCCCGGAGTCGGCGCGTCCGGCTTGTATGTCTCCTTGGCCTTGTCGAGGGTGCGCCGGACTTCCGCCCACTTCTCGCACTTGTCAATGCGCTTGTAAACGTGGAGGTACTTGAATTCGGCGTCGCGGTTGTCATGCCGATACAGGGCGAACATGTGCAGCAACTGCGCGGAGGAACACACAGTTAGCGGGCGTAGATGACGAAGAGAGGCGGGAGAACGGCGTGGCATACCTGATCCTCAACGCTGGCGCCGCTCTCCGGGCGAGCCGCGACCTCCTCGACGACCCCATGCCATTTGTTGCACGCCCCCTGGATATACCCCCAATGGTTCGCCATCGCCTTGGAGCCGCGCTGCATGTAGACGCCTTTGAAGTAGGAGTCGACGAGCTTCCGCTCGTCGAACTCGGCCTTGATGCGGTCCCAGTACGTCTCGGAGCTCAGGTTCGTGCCGGTGGTCGGGTCGAGGCAGACGACTTTCCATGCTTCGGCGAGGTATTCCTCCTCCTTGGACGCCCACTTGATGCGCGGCTCGCCTGGCCTGGCCGCCCGCTTCTTCTTCTTGCGCCCCTTCGTCGGAACAGGCGCCGGCTCGTCCTCCTCCTCCTCGTCCTCCTCCGGCTCCCGCGCCTCCTGCTCTTCCTCGCCGTAGACGTAGCCGAGCTCGCCGTCCATGCCGCCGCTGAGATCCACCGTCTCGTCCTGTGTGACGAACCCGGGAGACGACGCGATGATGTCGTCCATGTCGGCTTCGGTCTCGTCTGTGACGCCGAAGTGCGAGAAGGGCAGCGGGCCACGGCGGAAAGGGGGTGTCGGTGAGGACACGTAGGCGGGCGGCGAGTAGTTGTATGGAGGATACTGCACGCCGGCGAAGGCGGGCGAGGGTGTGCGCTGGGCCGGGTGTCCATGGGGGAAGGTCACGTTTGGGTTGAACCCACCGTGCGCGTCCCCGTCGGCGTAGCCCGGAGAGGGCGATCCCCATGGCTACGGAGAACCGACGCCTTGCAGTCCCCAGGGAGTCCCCAGGGCGCGTACTGCGCGTCTCTGCTGGGTGGATTCATCATCCCCGCCTGGTCCACCGATGAGGCAGCCGCAGCCGCGCACGCTGCGTTGTCGCGGGCCTTCTTGGCAATGGCCCTGTTCCGCCGGTCGGCGGTGACAGCCTCCCGTCGCTGAACTTCCGCCCTTCACTCGGCATTTGTCATGCCTAGTGGCTTGGACGGCAGTGCCCTCGGCTTCCTCTGCTTTGGGTGGGCGACGGTGCCGGTCGCGGTTGCCGCCGCGCGTGGGACGACGTACTTCTTCGGTGGCATGGCGGCTGACTGGAAGGCGAGCGGGAGGGAGTTTGGCGGGAGGAAGGAAGAGAATGGCGGGAGGAAGGCGAGCGGGAGGGAAGTAGGGGAAAAGTGGCAAGAAACGGCGGGAAGAGACGCTCTACTCACCGACAGGGCGGACCCATGCGCCCTTTTCGCTTGTGCCGGCTCCCCAGGCGCCCCCCAGGACGCCGGGTTCGGCCTGGGTCCTCCGGCACCAGTTTTGGCCTGAGTCGGCGAAAAACGGGATTCTGGGGGCGCGACTGGGCCGTTTTTTCAGCGCCAGCGCGGCAAAAACACCTGTGGAGGACCTATTGGGGGCGCGGCTGGAGATGCTCTAAGAGATGTTGGGATGAGAAGATCTAAACACACTAGAATGATGCAGTTATTATTCAAAGTTGGTGATGTTGTTTTAAAGCCCTAGATCCATCCCTCACTACATTGGGCATCCTAGCAGCCTTGTCGGTGTGACCGAGTACTGTTGGCACATATGGATATGCGATTGTGCCTTCAACCAGCCCGTATGTGTTGTGTCTTGGTGCGTAATGATATAATATTGTTATTTTGACTAGTAAAAATGCCCGTACGTTGCAACGGGAGAAAAACCGAAATATATGCACCCTAGTCTAATAGGCATGACTCTATGACACATCCCCATTCTTATTCCATGACCTCTATTTGAATAAAGCGTCCTATCCGTGTCACCGCATATCCTCCTTCTTGCCTTCGCCGATCGTGGACGGGTTGTCCATCTAGTCACATCATGTCTAGACATTGTCAGTGCAGGGGATAAGCTCGACCACCTCACGGCGTATTTGTCGCTGAATCCCCCATCGCGGAAGGGAATGTTTAAACTAATCTCTCGAGCAGGAGATGAGGGCCCCTTCCGTGGGTCCCTCCCCGCACGAGTTTCATCCCTCATACTCTCTCTCGCTCTGCACATGTCCCATCATGCCTCTTCACACCACGCATGATTGCAACTAATATATTATTAAACAAAAACACATTAAATGGTTATTAATAATAGAGATGACAAAATAACACTATCCTAGTAAAATGGCAACTCAATATCCCATTCATAGGAAATTCATTCACAGCAACAGAAATTTCATGATTCTTAAATAGAGAACATTTTCTATCAATTCAAATAATTCTGATTTTTGGACCCTTAAATCAACAAATCAGAATTATTTTCTACCAGAAGTGGCGCAAAATTGGTAGCATTTGTTGGCCAACCATGCGTTGGTACCCCTTAGAGAATGTACCTTTGCAAAGAACAGGTACAAAACAGTGATGGATTAGCACACTAAAGCTGGCGGATGGGATCTCTCCTTGTACTCGACAAGAGAACACTATGTGTCACTGGTAAAATATGAATCAACGCTTGTGTCGGATCCACTCACCTTTCCCCACTCTTCCAGTGAGCAAAAAGGGTCGTGCAATTGCATCAGAGTAACAAAATTACAACCTTTCAAATCGAGCCATTTAGAACATAAAACATATAATGATTATTAATAATGTAGTTCCACCTAATTCTCCTATACATATCATGTTAAACTATGTGACGGTATTACATACGCAAATACATAACTTACAAATTTCACCAGCAAATAATGATATAGTCTTACATTTAACAAAATGGTAAAAAATAGCATAAATGATAGCTCATAACAATATAATAAATTCTTATGAATGATAGTTTGACTCCTGACACAAGAAGGCGTTGTAGCAACATAATAATAACAAATCCCTCGAAGAATATTTTTGAAAAAAAAATTACATACTATGCACAAGCATATGGAAAAGGATCACTCAAAATTGTCAGCTAGTAAAAATGCATGAGGAGAAAGATCTGAAAAAATAACTCGATTATTTGAAAGAACTTTCCCCTGTTTTCTAACAAATGAGAACAATCATGGTGACATATTAGAGCTTATTCAGGACATCTTCTTCTTTTACTGAAGGAAGTAGTATATTCTAGAAAAAATGTCAAATTATGTCTACACATTTTGCATACCTTTATCTGTGTCATGTCGACCTACACTGCTCGGTACCTTGCTAAAATCCTATCTACACAACAATATCTACCACTTGTAGTTGTTAATTGGTTAAAAAGCAGCTTGGCTAAGCCGTAGCAGTGCCGGTCTTTGTACAACAATATAGTTTTTTTTAGAAAAGGAGGATGACCCCTGGACTTTGCATCTGGGCGATGCATACAGCCACTTTATTAATTATTCTCACAAGACCTTACAAAGTAATACAACAGTAAGACTAAAGCCGCCGTCTAAGCAACAAACTGTCGCTACACCTATCCAGTTGATGAAGGGGCGCAGATAGCCTGGGCCTAATACCAAACAGACATCGCAACCAAACCTAACATCTAAGACCTGAGGACCCATCCAGGACGCCTCCCGGGCATGGGTCTCGCCGGTCCGGCGTGCTCTTAGAGGCCGCCGCCGCCAACTGCCATCGCTCCATCTTCAGAACTGTACTGATGCATCAACCTTGCTCGGTCTAGCTATCGTCGATGCCACCACGGCGCCCAATGGTACCTCCTCCCTGCGCGCAAACAGCTGAGCACGTCGCGGTCGCCGCTGATACACCTCAGCACCATGCTGCCAAGTACCACCAGCCGACACAGCTTGAAGTCTTTGGAAGATCTGTCGTGCGTAGCACCTGCCGACCAGGCATGAGTCAGCGTAGCACCTGTCGGCCAGGCATGACTTGACAGCTCCACCGAAGCTCCGTGCAAGACGAAGCCGCTCCACCTCCCGCCTCTGTCTTCCGGCGCTGCTCCACAAACGATGCTCCCAAGAGAGAGAGGCACCGTAGTACCGCCATCGTCCGATCTGGAAGACCCGATCCTAGGGTTTCCCCCGAAGCAGCACGAGTGGGTTGACAACTGTTACATGACGATGCCTTCATCAAGGTAATGACGCAAAACGCCGCCATCACCCGCCAACGGCTCGGTTTTCACCGGCAACTATGTCTCCCCGACTAGTAGCCGGGACTAGCTGATGGATCTCGAGATCCGATCACCCAGCCGCAGGCCGATCACCTCTGACGGAAGAGATGACCACCACCGCCGACTGCACCGGTCAGAACAGATCTGACGAAGGTGCTGCCTACGCGACCACCAGGCCCTCCATGCCGCCGCCGCCGATCCAAATGCAGATGGCGCGCCGCCGCCGCTGCCGACTGTAGTGCCGCCGCCGCCCGAACAAGGCTGGTCGCCGTGCCCGCAGCCCGCCCCGCCTCCGACGCCGCCGCGCCACAGCCATCGCTGTTGCCGATCGGATCTGAGGCGCCTCCACATGATTCGGGGATCCGCACAGCCTCAGATCCACGGGAGAGAGGTGATGTCCTCCGCCACCGCCGCCGGCCCCCGGGCTTAGACCGGCGGTGTCCCCCGACGGCGGCGGAAGGTGGGGAGGAAGGAGTATGCGCCCCCGGCGGCTGGGTAGGGAGCCGCCTGAGCCGCCCTAGCGGGGACGACGCGGGGGCTGGGGGCAAGGGGTACAACAATATAGTGGAGTGCGTGAATCCGTCATCAGCGTCAACGTTCAAAGTCGACATTGCGTCACCGGTCCGCACTACCTTTGATCCCGAACACGGCGAGAATAAGTAGGCCAACGACAAAGTCTGCAGTGGTGGCTATCAGGGCGACGATCGGGTTGCCCATGGTGCGGCGCCGGGCTACAGAACACGCCCATGACCTTGCCGCCTCCAACGGAGAGGGAACGTTGGTAGCCGCTTTGTAGGGGATAGACATGCTCGTGGCACGGGATCACCTCGGGAGGCGTTGGTCCGATGAGGTGCGTGCCCCGTCCACCACCTGAACCTACATGAAAAATTTCCTGCCAACCTACATGCTTTCAAGACTGAACCTTCACGCCAAAACATTGTGAAGTGTGCAGGAGTACTAAACATATCTCGCCTTGATGCAACAACTTGGTGTAGATTGATAGCACGTGGGTACGTACCATTGCCAATCTTGGGGAGAAGCACTTGTCCCCATCAGTCACGCAAATGACGTACGGGGCTGCACCCAAAGCACTGATATTAAGGGGAACTGAATGGGAGGAAGATGAGCCATACCTGCAGAGCTCGATGCGTCGCTTGCTGGTTCTGTTCTTCAGGCACCGTGGCCGATCCAAAATTTCAGCCGTCATCGTCGCCTTCTTTTTGTTCGTGAGGGAGATTCCGCAATCGACATGACAGGCAGGCAGGTTCACTTGGCCAGAGGCTAGTGGTGGTTCTGGAACCACGATCGATGGTGGACGCATGCCCTGCCGTGGCGGGTCTCCCTCTCCTCTCTTCCTCTGCTCCGACACCCAGACTCGGCATCTCTTCCTCTACTCCGACGCCCAGACTTGACGTCTCTGCTCCGACGCCTAGACTCGCCTACAACCACGTCTCCGCGACAATGGGCAGTCTTACGTCGAAGTAGGGGGCGAGATACTTGTAGACTTGCAAACTTGCGATGCAATTTACTTTTTTATAGCATGAATTCTTTGCGGAATCAGGACGGGGACATCCATGGATACGTATTGTAGTAGTTCTCCTACCCGGATTCGATCCAAAACGGATACGGCGCTGGAGAAAAGGGAGCGAGCGGCGGCGGCGTACGCAGGCAATAGGCCGTGTGTCCGTCCTCTCCTCGACCGAGAGTAAGCTTCCGCAACATATGGGCTGGAAGCTCTTTCGTTTTGGCAACCAAAAATTAGAAACATGGGCTGGCGAGCTTCAATTATTTTTGCTTTCCTTTACACGTATGGGCCGGGCGGCCAGCTTCGCTTATTTTTAGTTTCCTTTACACACGTACCTCCAATGGTTTCCTATGTTTGTCAAACTGAACCAAACCAAAAACATAACATACATTAATAAAAAAAGCCTCAAAACGGGACGAACTAAGTGGAACCAAACCAAAAATATCACCTCCCTTTAATAGTAGGTAATAGATAATAGATAATAGATATAGATATAGAATAGATATAGATATAGATATAGATTTGCAAACCGTCTACGTATGCATGGACCCCTTTCTCTCTCGTATTGTATTATATACTCTCTCCGTCTCTAAATATAAGTCTTTTTAGATGTTCTATTATATACTACTCCCTCCGTCCCAAAATATAAGAACGTTTTTAACACTAGCATAGTGTCAAAAACGTTCTTATATTCTGGGACAGAGGAAGTACATACAAAGCAAAACGAGTGGATCTACACACTAAAATATGTTTATATTCATCTGTATGTAGTTCATACTGAAATATCTAAAAAGACTTATAGAAGTATTTAGGAAAGAAGGGAGTATTAGTCAAATAATTACAAGTCTGCGATGGGTTATTGATTAGTTTCTTGTGAACTTGTATGTATGTGTTCTGACTGGAAATCAGCCCGTATGCTTCTCACTCAATCAATTCATGTGCCTCTAGGCTAAGACCATCTCCAGCCGCGCCCTCAACAGGCCCTCCTCAGATGTTTTTGCCGCGCCGGCGCCCAAAAATCGGCCCAGTCGCGCCCCCAGTAGCCCATTTTTCACTGGCTCGGGCCGAAACTGGTGCCGGCGGACCCGAGCCAAATCCGGTGCGCTGCGGGGCGCCTGGGGGCGCCGGCACAAGCGAAAAGTGTTGGTGAACGTAGTAATTTCAAAAAAATTCCTACGCACACGCAAGATCATGGTGATGCATAGCAACGAGAGGGGAGAGTGTTGTCTACGTACCCTCGTAGACCGAAACGGAAGCGTTGACGCAACGTAAAGGAAGTAGTCGTACGTCTTCCCGATCCGACCGATCCAAGCACCGAAACTACGGCACCTCAGAGTTCTAGCACACGTTCAGCTCGATGACGATCCCCGGGCTTCGATCCAGCAAAGCGCCGGGGAGGAGTTCCGTCAGCACGACGGCGTGATGACGATCTTGATGTTCTACCGTCGCAGGGCTTCGCCTAAGCACCGCTATGATATGACCGAGGTGGAATATGGTGGAGGGGGGCACCGCACACGGCTAAAGAACGATCACGAAGATCAACTTGTGTGTTCTAGGGTGCCCCCTGCCCCCGTATATAAAGGAGGGAGGGGGAGGTGCGGCCGGCCCCAAGGGGTGCGCCTGGAGGAGTCCTACTCCCACCGGGAGTAGGACTCCCCCTTCTCTTGCCTTGTTGGAGAAGGAAAGGGGAAAGGAGAAGAGGAAAGGGGGGCGCCGCCCCCTTCCCTATCCTATTCGGACTAGTGGGGAGGGGGTGCGCGGCCTGCCCTGGCCGGCCCCTCTCTTCTCCCTTATGGCCCATGAAGGCCCATTAACCCCCCGGGGGGTTCCGGTAACCCCTCGGTACTCCGGTAAAATGCCGATTTCACCCGGAACGATTCCGATGTCCAAATATAGGCTTCCAATATATCGATCTTTATGTCTTGACCATTTCGAGGCTCCTCGTCATGTCCGTGATCACATCCGGGACTCTGAACTACCTTCGGTACATCAAAATGTATAAACTCATAATAACTGTCATCGTAACGTTAAGCGTGCGGACCCTACGGTTCGAGAACAATGCAGACATGACCGAGACACGTCTCCGGTCAATAACCAATAGCGGGACCTGGATGCCCATATTGGCTCCTACATATTCTACGAAGATCTTTATCGGTCAGACCGCATAACAACATACGTTGTTCCCTTTGTCATCGGTATGTTACTTGCCCGAGATTCGATCGTCGGTATCTCAATACCTAGTTCAATCTCGTTACCGGCAAGTCTCTTTACTCGTTCCGTAATACATCATCTCACAACTAACTCATTAGTTGCAATGCATGCAAGGCTTATGTGATGTGCATTACCGAGAGGGCCCAAAGATACCTCTCCGACAATCGGAGTGAGAAATCCTAATCTCGAAATACGCCAACCCAACATGTACCTTTGGAGACACCTGTAGAGCTCCTTTATAATCACCCAGTTACGTTGTGACGTTTGGTAGCACACAAAGTGTTCCTCCGGTAAACGGGAGTTGCATAATCTCATAGTCATAGGAACATGTATAAGTCATGAAGAAAGCAATAGCAACATACTAAACGATCAGGTGCTAAGCTAACGGATTGGGTCATGTCAATCACATCATTCTCCTAATGATGTGATCCCGTTAATCAAATGACAACTCATCTCTATGACTAGGAAACATAACCATCTTTGATCAACGAGCTAGTCAAGTAGAGGCATACTAGTGACACTCTGTTTGTCTATGTATTCACACATGTATCATGTTTCCGGTTAATACAATTCTAGCATGAATAATAAACATTTATCATGAAATAAGGAAATAAATAATAACTTTATTATTGCCTCTAGGGCATATTTCCTTCAGTCTCCCACTTGCACTAGAGTCAATAATCTAGTTCACATCACCATGTGATTTAACACCAATAGTTCACATCATCATGTGATTAACACCCATAGTTCACATCGTTATGTGACCAACACTCAAAGGGTTTACTAGAGTCAATAATCTAGTTCACATCGCTATGTGATTAACACCCAAAAAGTACTAAGGTGTGATCATGTTTTGCTTGTGAGAGAAGTTTAGTCAACGGGTCTGCCACATTCAGATCCGTATGTATTTTGCAAATTTCTATGTCTACAATGCTCTGCACGGAGCTACTTTAGCTAATTGTTCCCACTTTCAATATGTATCCAGATGAAGACTTAGAGTTATCTGGATCAGTGCCAAAACTTGTATCGACGTAACCCTTTTACGACGAACCTTTTGTCACCTCCATAATCGAGAAACATATCCTTATTCCACTAAGGATAATTTTGACCGCTGTCCAGTGAGCTACTCCTAGATCACTATTGTACTCCCTTGCCAAACTCAGTGGTAGGGTATGCAATAGATCTGGTACACAGCATGGCATACTTTATAGAACCTATGGCTGAGGCATAGGAAATGACTTTCATTCTCTTTCTATCTTCTGCCGTGGTCGGGCTTTGAGTCTTACTCAATTTCACACCTTGTAACACAGGCAAGAACTCTTTCTTTGACTGTTCCATTTTGAACTTACTTCAAAATCTTGTCAAGGTATGTACTTATTGAAAAAAACTTATCAAGCGTCTTGATCTATCTCTATAGATCTTGATGCTCAATATGTAAGCAGCTTCACCGAGGTCTTTCTTTGAAAAAACTCCTTTCAAACACTCCTTTGTGCTTTACAGAATAATTCTACATTATTTCTGATCAACAATATGTCATACATATACTTATCAGAAATGTTGTAGTGCTCCCACTCACTTTCTTGTAAATACAGACTTCACCGCAAGTCTGTATAAAACTATATGCTTTGATCAACTCTTCAAAGCATATATTCCAACTCCGAGATGCTTGCACCAGTCCATAGATGGATCGCTGGAGCTTACATATTTTGTTAGCACCTTTAGGATTGACAAAACCTTCTGGTTGCATCATATACAACTCTTCTTCAAGAAATCCATTAAGGATTGCAGGTTTGTTATCCATTTGTCAGATTTCATAAAATGCAGCAATTGCTAACATGATTCGGACAGACTTTAAGCATCGATGCGAGTGAGAAAATCTCATCATAGTCAACACCTTGAACTTGTCGAAAACATTTTGCGAAAAGTCTATCTTTGTAGATAGTAACACTACTATCAGCGTCCGTCTTCCTCTTGAAGATCCATTTATTTTCTATGGCTTGCCGGTCATCGGGCAAGTCAACCAAAGTCCATACTTTGTTCTCATACATGGATCCTATCTCAGATTTCATGGCCTCAAACCATTTCGCGGAATCTGGGCTCATCATCGCTTCCTCATAGTTCGCAAGTTCGTCATGGTCTAGTAACATGACTTCCAGAACAGGATTACCATACCACTTTGGTGCGGATCTCACTCTGGTTTACCTACGAGATTCGGTAATAACTTGATCTGAAGTTACATGATCATCATCATTAGCTTCCTCACTAATTGGTGTAGTAGTCACAAGAACAGATTTCTGTGATGAACTACTTTCCAATGAGGGAGATGGTACAATTACCTTATCAAGTTTTCTACTTTCCTCCCACTCACTTCTTTCGAGAAAACTCCTTCTCTAGAAAGGATCCATTTTTAGCAACGAATGTCTTCCCTTCGGATCTGTGATAGAAGGCATACCCAACAGTTTCCTTTGGGTATCCTATGAAGACACATTTCTCCGATTTGGGTTCGAGCTTATCAGGTTGAAGTTTTTTCACATAAGCATCGCAGCCTCAAACTTTAAGAAACAACAACTTTGGTTTCTTGCCAAACCACAGTTCATACGGTGTTGTTTCAACGGATTTAGATGGTGCCCTTTTTAACGTGAATGCAGCTGTCTCTAATGCATAACCCCAAAACTATAGTGGTAAATCGGTAAGAAACATCATAGATTGCACTATATCCAATAAAGTACGGTTATGACGTTCGGACACACCAATTACACTATGGTGTTCCAGGTGGCGTGAGTAGTGAAACTATTTCACATTGTTTTAACTGAAGACCAAACTCGTCACTCAAATATTTGTCTCCACGATCTGATCGTAGAAACTTTATTTTCTTGTCACGATGATTTTCCACTTCACTCTGAAATTCTTTGAACTTTTCAAATGTTTCAGACTTATGTTTCATCAAGTAGATATACCCATATCTGCTCAAATCATCTGTGAAGGTCAGAAAATAATGATACCTGCTGCAAGCCTTAATATTCATCGGACCATATACATCAGTATGTATGATTTCCAACAAATCTGTTGCTTGCTTCATTGTTCCAGAGAACGACGTTTTAGTCATCTTGCCCATAAGGCATGGTTTGCAAGCATCAAGTGATTCATAATCAAGTGATTCCAAAAGCCCATCAGCATGGAGTTTCTTCATGCGCTTTACACCAATATGACCTAAACGGCAGTGCCACAAATAAGTTGTACTATCATTATTAACTTTGCATCTTTTGGTTTCAATATTATGAATATGTGTATCACTACGATCGAGATCCAACGAACTTGATTCATTGGGTGTATGACCATCGAAGGTTTTATTCATGTAAACAGAACAACAATTATTCTCTGACTTTAATGAATAACCGTATTGCAATAAACATGATCAAATCATATTCATGCTCAATGCAAAAACCAAATAACACTTATTTAGGTTCAACACTAATCCCGAAAGTATAGGGGAGTGTGCGATGATGATCATATCAATCTTGGAACTACTTCCAACACACATCGTCACTTCACCCTTAACTAGTCTCTGTTTATTCTGCAACTCCTGTTTCGAGTTACTACTCTTCGCAACTGAACCAGTATCAAATACTGAGGGGTTGCTATAAACACTAGTAAAGTACACATCAATAACATGTATATCAAATATACTTTTATTCACTTTGCCATCCTTCTTATCTACCAAATACTTGGGGCAGTTCCGCTTCCAGTGACCAGTCCCTTTGCAGTAGAAGCACTTAGTCTCAGGCTTAGGACCAGACTTGGACTTCTTCACTTGAGCAGCAACTTGCTTGCCATTCTTCTTGAAGTTCCCTTCTTCCCTTTTGCCCTTTTCTTGAAACTAGTGGTCCTGTCAACCATCAACACTTGATGTTCTTTCTTGATTTCTACCTTCGTCAATTTCAGTATCGCGAAGAGCTCTGGACTTTACTTTCGTCGTCCCTTGCATATTATAGTTCATCACGAAGTTCTTCTAACTTGGTGATGGTGACTAGAGAATTCTGTCAATCACTATTTTATCTGGAAGATTAACTCCCACTTGATTCAAGCGATTGTAGTACCCAGACAATCTGAGCACATGCTCACTAGTTGAGCGATTCTCCTCCATCTTTTAGCTATAGAACTTGTTGGAGACTTCATATCTCCTAACTCGGGTATTTGCTTGAAATATTAACTTTAACTCCTGGAACATCTCATATGGTCCATGACGTTCAAAACGTATTTGAAGTCCCGATTCTAAGCCGTTAAGCATGGTGCACTAAACTATCAAGTAGTCATCATATTGAGCTAGCCAAACGTTCATAACGTCTACATCTGCTCCTGCAATAGGTTTGTCACCTAGCGGTGCATTAAGGACATAATTCTTCTGTGCAGCATTGAGGATAAACCTTAGATCACGGATCCAATCCGCATCATTGCTACTAACATCTTTCAACACAATTTTTTCTAGGAACATATTAAAATAAACATATGAAAGCAACAACACGAGCTATTGATCTACAACATAGATATGCTAATACTACCAGGACTAAGTTCATGATAAATTAAAGTTCTATTAATCATATTACTTGAGAACTCCCACTTAGATAGACATCCCTCTAATCCTCTAAGTGATCACGTGATCCATATCAACTAAACCATGTCCGATCATCACGTGAGATGGAGTAGTTTCAATGGTGAACATCACTATGTTGATCATATCTACTATATGATTCACGCTCGACCTTTCGGTCGCCGTGTTCCGAGGCCATATCTGTATATGCTTGGCTCGTCAAGTATAACATGAGTATTCCGCGTGTGCAACTGTTTTGCACCCGCTGTATTTGAACGTAGAGCCTATCACACCCGATCATCACGTGGTGTCTTAGCACGAAGAACTTTCGCAACGGTGCATACTCTGGGAGAACACTTCTTGATAATTAGTGAGAGATCATCTTAAAATGCTACCGTCAATCAAAGCAAGATAAGATGCATAAAAAATAAACATCACATGCAATCAATATAAGTGATATGATATGGCCATCATCGTCTTGTGCTTGTGATCTCCATCTTCGAAGCACCGTCATGATCACCATCGTCACCGGCGCGACACCTTTATCTCCATCGTAGCATCGTTGTTGTCTCGCCAATCTTATGCTTCTACGACTATCGCTACCGCTTAGTGATAAAGTAAAGTATTACAGGGCGATTGCATTGCATACAATAAAGCGACAACCATATGGCTCCTGCCAGTTGCCGATAACTCGGTTACAAAACATGATCATCTCATACAATAAAATTTAGCAGCATGTCTTGACCATATCACATCACAACATGCCCTGCAAAAAGAAGCTAGACGTCCTCTACTTTGTTTGCTGCAAGTTTTACGTGGCTGCTACGGGCTTTAAGCAAGAACCAATCTTACCTACGCATCAAAACCACAACGATAGTTTGTCAAGTTGGTGCTGTTTTAACCTTCGCAAGGACCGGGCGTAGCCACACTCGGTTCAACTAAAGTTGGAGAAACTGACACCCGCCAGCCACCTGTGTGCAAAGCACGTCAGTAGAACCAGTCTCGCGTAAGTGTACGCGTAATGTCGGTCTGGACCGCTTCATCCAACAATACCGCTGAACCGTTGGCAGCGTTCCCAACGAGGTGATGAGGGTCGACGACGGCCACAATTCTCGTGCGGTGGTGGTAGGTGAGGCGACAACATGCGGGCCGGTTTCCAGCCAAATCCGTCCGAGTCTGAAGCCGGGGCCGACATGCGGCGGGGGCACGAGGCATGGGGACATTGTGCGCATGGAAACGGTGCAGGTCTGTGGGGTTTCGTGAGGTTGCGCTATTCGGGTCCTCCGAGCAGCGATGGGGTGGCACGACTGCTGTGGGCTTGGTGGTGTGTGATCCGGGTCGTTGGCATATTACGGCAGCCAGGGACGGGGCGAATTTGAACAGTGGTCGTGGATGATGTCCGGCGGTTCACAGGTACGGAAGGCTGACTTGGTCTGATGGTTCCCCGGCGCTTCTATGCCGTCAACGGAACGACGCCATGGCCACGGGTGTGGCGGCATACGAGCGCACCTCGCTAGATCAAGGCCAGAGGACTAGGCATGCTCAGTGGTGGCCGTCAGTAGCCACTTGGTTGTCACAAGTACTATTATAGGTCACTATTCACATTATTTCAACCGAAATTTTTGTTTAAAAAAATAGTCAACGGGGTTTTTCTTTTTGTGGCATTTTTGTCACAAGTACAATGAAAGGCCAAGTTTATTTCAAAAATATTTTTGAAATTTTATAATCTTTTACTTAATTACTAATTTTTTCATATATGATGTATATACATACATAAACCAAACGTTCTTGTCCATCAAGTACTCCGCTTTCATCTTGATAGAAGAGAGCGCCATATGGCGACCGCATGGCTCCTCAAACATCCTTGTCCACCAGCAAGCCCATGGACAAGAACACGGAGTGATACGGGTCTGCAGGTGACCAGCATCACCTACCGGTACGTACGTATATGTACTGCAGGCGAAGATGAATTCGATGGGCCTTTTGATCTCTGAATTGTACGCAGACGAAGCAGGCGCACTGCCCGGAGCGCCGCCGTTGCGGTTAAGCGCGAGGAGGAGGACACCGACGACGCGTGGCTGGCGTACCTGGAGCCGGCGAAGCTAGAGGTCTTCGACCTGCTGGAGCCTTGGGCGGAGGCGAACATGGTGCCGCTCCTGAAGCCCTCGGAGGTGGCGTGGCAGCCGACAGACTTGCTCCTGGACCCGGCGTCGCTGGGCGCCGACGGCTTCCACGCAGCGTGCTGCGACATCCGCGCGCGCGCGGCCGGCTTGCCGGACACGCACCTGGTGTGCCTTGTGGGCAACATGGTGACGGAGGAGGCGCTGCCGAGTTACCAGAGCATGGCCAACCGCTTCCAGGCCGTGCACGACCTCACCGGCTCCAGCGGCACCGCCTGGGCGCGCTGGCCCCGCGGCTGGTCCGCCGAGGAGAACCGGCACGGCGATGTGCTCAACAGGTACCTCTTCCTATCAGGCCGCGTTGACATGGGGCAGGTCGAGAGGACCATCCACAACCTCATCCGGTCCAGCATGATCCTCAACGCCGCGCGGAGCCCCTACCACGGCTTCATCTACGTCGCCTTCCAAGAGCGCGCCACCTTCATCTCGCACGGCAACACCGCGGCACGAGCTGGCCTACACGCGCATCGTCGGGAAGCTGTTCGAGATCGACCCAGACGGCGCAGTGCGCGCGCTGGCCTACATGATGTGCCGTCGGATCGTCATGCCGGCGTCCCTCATGGCCGACGGGCGCGGCGATGACCTCTTCGCGCACTACGGAGCTGTGGTGCACGAGGTCGGCATTTACACGGCTTCCGACTACCGTGGCATTCTGGAGCACCTGATAAAGCAGTGGGGAGTGAAGGAGCTGGTGGCCGCCGGACTCTCCGACGAGGGGAGACGTGCGCGGGACTGTGTGGGGCTCCCACAAAAAATCCGAAGTTTGGAGGAGAAGTCCCACGAACGTAGCCGCCACAAGGCCCAGCCCACGACATCCATCCCATTTAGCTGGATCTTTGATAGGCCCGTCAACATCACTGTTGCCTAATCAAATTATTGCTTACCCTAAAAATCTTTAAATAAGTTTTACTATGAAAAACAGTAAATTGTCATTTCTCTATACTATATTTGGGAGGAATTAAACATTATTCATCTATACTTTGCTATCACCAAGTTGCACGGTCAACAGTACTATATCATATTATTACATTAGTCGTAAGTTATTGTATTGTACTACAGTATTTTTGTAAGTTGTTTTATCACATTCCAAAAAAGGAAAGATGGAGGTTGAAAGTTGTATTCATCTATCCTTGCCACTCCTCTACCTCCTTTTAAACAACGCCTCCCCTCAAACTTCTCCATGCGTTGCTTTCGCTGCCTAGCCCTAGACCACGCCGAGTTCGTCACTGCAGAGACCCGGTGCGCTGTAGAAACTGTTGGATCTCCGGTCACCGGCAGCGAGACTGTACGCTCCCCTCTCGTTTCCTCGATGTCTCCACCTCCTCTCTCCCGCTTTCCTCTCGGTTGACTAACGACTCTTCTCCCTTGCCCTCCCTCACATCTCATCACGCAGGTCCTATGGCGTACTTCATTCCCCTGGCTCCCGTGGAGGAGGAGATGGCTGATCCGGTGGTGCCCGGCGCTGCTTCCGGCTCCGCCCCCTCTGCTCCAGCCACCGCCACTCCAGTCGCCCACGATCGCTCCACCTCCAACGGCTCTGTCATCATCCTTTCCGATGAGAGCAGCGAGGAGGAGGATCCCAAGGAGGTGGAGTTTGCATCCGGAGAGGAGTCCACGAACTCCGACGAGGCCTCCGTCGATATCGACATGGAGCCGCGCTCCTCGCGCCCCGACTGCGTCAACGTGTTCATGCCCTACGTCCCCCTCGAGCACTTCGAGAACCTTGCCTACGCCTACGTCAACCCACTGGCGGCCAACCCGGCAAACATCGTTCGTCACGCTTTCCAAGAGGAGGCCGGGAACCCACCCTATGCGCTGGTCACTGCCTCGCATGGGGTTGCCACGGTCGTCTTTGCCACGCCTGCCGACGGCGAGCGCACCATCGAGGAGGGCCCTTTCCTTAGTCGTGAGCACACCGTCCACCTCAATCGCCACAATGACATCGACAATTGCTTCCTCTTCCCTCATCGTGACCTTGCCGCCCTCGCCATAGAAGATTTCCCCATCGAACACTGGATCCCACAACATATCCTCCACTCCACTGGCCCCTATGCCAATCCTTTCGACATAAACCCAGACTATATCATGCATTAGAATTACCTGGGACCTAATAAATTTGACATGCAAGCTCAAGAACAGGGTCACCTAGGCAGCAAAAATTTGCAATGAATAAATAACTAGAACAAAAACTAATTGGACCATTGGGGGAGTCACATACCGAAGAACAATCCCCCAAACCCGTTTTGTGAGTGGAGCTTTGAGCAAGGAGATCGAAAACGGCAGCAAGATGAGCTAGAGCTCGTGCTTGAGCTGGTTGGTGATTTTTTTGGGAGGAAGAAGGAGTGTGTGGGTGCTGGAATAAGTTGAGGGGGGCCACCAGAGGCCCACGAGGCAGGGGGCACGCCCAGGGGGGTGGGCGCGCCCTGGACCTTCGTGGCCAGGTGCTGGCTCGCCTGATGTGTTCTCAGTGCCAAATATTCTAGAAAAAATCATATTTCATTTTTGGGGCATTTGGAGTTTATTTTCGGGGTATTTTTTATTGCAAGGATAAATCAGAAAACAGACAAAAAAAACTATTTTTGCTTTATTTAATCTAAATAACAGAAAGTAAAAGGAGGGTACGGAAGGTTGTGCTTTCTAACTTCATCCATCTCATGCTTATCAAAAGGAATCCACTAACAAGGTTGATCAAGTCTTGTTAACAAACTCATTCCGAATCACATGAAACCGGAGAATTGTCGAATAGCACTAGGTTACCTCAACGGGGATATGCACATACCCAATAATAAGAATATCATATTTCTTCTTGACAGTAGGAAGAGGAAATTCAAAACCTCCAATAGTAATCGTTGAAAATTTTCCAATAGAATTGATACTGTGGACTTGAGGTTGTTTCCTCAGAAAGTGTACCGTATGCTCATTACCATTAACATGAAAAGTGGCATTGCCTTTGTTGCAATCAATAACAGCCCCTGCAGTATTCAGAAAGGGTCTACCAAGGATAATTTATATACTATCGTCCTCAGGAATATCAAGAATAACAAAGTCCATTAAAATAGTAACATTTGCAACCACAACAGGCACATCCTCACAAATACCGACAGGTATAGTAGTTGATTTATCGGCCCTTTGCAAAGATATTTCAGTAGGTGTCAACTTATTCAAATCAAGTCTATGATATAAAGAGAGAGGCATAACACTAACACCGGCTCCAAGATCTCACATAAAGCAGTTTTAACATAGTTTCTCTTAATGGAGCATGGTATAGTTGGTACTCCTGGATCTCCAAGTTTCTTTGGTATTCCACCCTTAAAAGTATAATTAGCAAGCATGGTTGAAATTTCAGCTTCCGGTATCTTTCTTTTATTTGTAACAATTTCCTTCATATACTTAGCATAAGGATTCATTTTAAGCATACCAGTCAAACGCATACGCAAAAAGATAGGTCTAATCATTTCAGCAAAGCGCTCAAAATCCTCATCATCCTTTTTCTTGGATGGTTTAAGAGGAAAAGGCATGGATTTCTGAACCCATTGTTCTCTTTCTTTACCGTGCTTCCTAGCAACGAAATCTCTCTTATCATAACGTTGATTCTTTGATTGTGGGTTATCAAGATCAACAGCAGGTTCAATTTCTACATCATTGTTATTGCTAGGTTGAGCATCAACATGAACATTATCACTAGGTTCATGTTCATCACCAGATTGTGTTTCAGCATCAGAGATAGAAATATCATTGGGTTTCTCAGGTGTGTCAACAACAGGTTCACTGGAAGCATGCAAAGTCCTATCTTTTTTTCTTTTTCTTCCTTTTAGAAGGACTAGGTGTATCAACATAGGTCTCTGAGAATCTTGCTCAATTCTCTTGGGGTGACCCTCAGGATATAAAGGTTCCTGAGTCATTTTACTCTCTCTAGTCACAACTTTAACAGCCTTGTCATTTTTCTTGTTATTTAATTCATTGAGCAAATCATTTTGAGCTTTAAGCACTTGCTCTACTTGAGTGGTAACCATACAAGCATGTTTACTAATGAGTTTAAGTTCACCTTTAACTCCAGATATATAATCACTCAAGTTTTAAATCATATAAGCATTGCGTTTCAATTGTCTACCAACATAAGCATTGAAGTTTTCTTGTTTAACAATAAAATTATCAAACTCATCTAAGCATTGGCTAGCAGACTTATAACGAGGGATATCACCTTCATCAAATCTATAGAGAGAATTTACCTTTACTACCTGTGTCGGGTTATCAAGACCATGTAATTCTTCAATAGGTGGTAAATTCTTAACATCTTCAGCTTTAATACCCTTTTCTTTCATAGATTTCTTTGCCTCTTGCATATCTTCAGGACTGAGAAATAGAACACCCCTTTTCTTTGAAGTTGGTTTAGGAGTTGGTTCAGGAAGTGTCCAATTATTTTCATTAGTCAACATATTATTCAATAGCAATTTAACTTGATCAACTGTTCTTTCCCTGAAAACACAACCAGCACAATTATCTAGGTGGTCTCTAGAAGCATCGGTTAGTCCATTATAAAAGATATCAAGTATTTCATTCTTCTTGAGAGGATGATCAGGCAAAGCATTAAGTAATTAGAGAAGCCTCCCCCAAGCTTGTGGGAGACTCTCTTCTTCAATTTGCACGAAATTATATATTTCCCTTAAAGTAGCTTGTTTCTTATGAGCGGGGAAATATTTAGTAGAGAAGTAATAAATCATATCCCCGGGGACTATGCACACAACCAGGATCAAGAGAATTAAACCATGTTTAAGCATCACCCTTTAATGAGAACGGAAATAATTTAAGGATATAGTAGTAATGAGTTTTCTCATCATTAGTGAATAGGGTAGCTATATCATTCAATTTAGTAAGATGTGCCACAACAGTTTCAGATTCATAGCCATAAAAAGGATCAGATTCAACCAAATTAATTATCTCAGGATCGACAGAGAAATCATAATCCTTATGAGTAACACAGATAGGTGAAGTAGCAAAAGCAGGGTCATGCTTCATTCTAGCATTCAAAGATTTTTCTTTCAACTTAGGTAATAATTTCTTAAGATCATATCTATCATTGCAAGCAAGAAAGTCTCTAGCAGTTTCTTCATCCATAACATAACCCTCAGGCACAACAGGCAATTCATATCTAGGAGGAGAATCTTCATCATCACTTTCATCAATATTACCAGTTTCAATAATTTCATTCTCTCTAGCCCTAGCAAGTTGTTCATCAAGAAATTCACTTAGTGGCACAGTAGTATCAAGCATAGAAGTAGTTTCATCATAAGTATCATGCATAGAAGAAGTGGCATCATCAATAACATGCGTCATATTAGAATTAATAGCAGAAGCAGGTTTAGGTGTCGCAAGCTTACTCAAAACAGAAGGTGAATCAAGTGCAGAGCTAGATGGCAGTTCCTTACCTCCCCTCATAGTTGAGGGATAAATTTTGGTTTTCTAGTCTTTCAAGTTCCTCATAGTGATCAGCAGATATAAATCCCAAGTGACTTAAAGAATAGAGCTATGCTCCCCGGCAACGGCGCCAGAAAATAGTCTTGATAACCCACAAGTATAGGGGATCGCAACAGTTTTCGAGGGTAGAGTATTCAACCCAAATTTATTGATTCGACACAAGGGGAGCCAAAGAATATTCTCAAGTATTAGCAGTTGAGTTGTCAATTCAACCACACCTGGATAACTTAATATCTGCAGCAAAGTATTTAGTAGCAATGTAGTATGGAAGTAATGGTAACAGTGGCAAAAGTAACAGTAGTAGTTTTGTAGTAATTGTAACAGTGGCAACGGTAAAGTAACTAACGAAAGAGCAATATGTAAAAATCTCGTAGGCATTGGATCGGTGATGGAGAATTATGTCGGATGCGATTCCTCATGCAATAGTTATAACACAGGGTGACACAGGTCTAGCTCCAATTCATCAATGTAATGTAGGCATGTATTCTGAATATAGTCATACGTGCTTATGAAAAAGAACTTGCATGACATCTTTTGTCCTACCCTCCCGTGGCAGCGGGGTCCTATTGGAAACTAAGGGATATTAAGGCCTCCTTTTCATAGAGTACCGGACGAAAGCATTAACACTTAGTGAATACATGAACTCCTCAAACTACGGTCATCACCGGTAAGTATCCTGATTATTGTCACTTCGGGGTTAACGGATCATAACACATAAATAGGTGACTATAGACTTGCAAGATAGGATCAAGAACTCACATATATTCATGAAAACATAATAGGTTTAGATCTGAAATCATGGCACTCGAGCCCTAGTGACAAGCATTAAGCATAGCAAAGTCATAGCAACATCAACCTCAGAACATAATGGATACTAGGGATCAAACCCTAACAAAACTTACTCGATTACATGATAAATCTCATCCAACCCATCACCGTCCAGCAAGCCTACGATGGAATTACTCATGCACGACGGTGAGCATCATGAAATTGGTGATGGAGAAAGGTTGATGATGACGATGGCGACGGATTCCTCTCTCCGGAGCCCCGAATGGACTCCAGATTAGCCCTCCCGAGAGAGATTAGGGTTTGGCGGCGGCTCCATATCATAAAACGCGATGAATCCTTCTCTCCGATTTTTTTCTCCCCGAACGTGAATATATAGAGTTGGAGCTGAGGTCGGTGGAGCTCCAGGGGGCCCACGAGGCAGGGGGCGCGCCCCCACCCTCGTGGACAGGATGTGGGCCCCCTGGCCTTGATTCTTTCACCAGTATTTTTTATATATTCCAAAAATATTCTCCGTGAAGTTTTAGGTCATTCCGAGAACTTTTATTTCTGCACAAAAATAACACCATGGCAATTCTGCTAAAAACAGCATCAGTCCGGGTTAGTTCTATTCAAATCATGCAAGTTAGAGTCCAAAACAAGGGCAAAAGTGTTTAGAACAGTAGATACGATGGAGATGTATCATGGGCTTCTTTGGCCTCTTTTTTTTATTCGAGCTTCTTTGGCCTCTTTATTATTTTTTTCTTTGTCCGGAGTCTCATCCCGACTTATGGGGGAATCATAGTCTCCATCATCCTTTCCTCGCATGGGACAATGCTTTAATAATGAAGATCATCACACTTTTATTTACTTACAACTCAACAATTACAACTCGATACTTAGAACAAAATATGACTATATGAATGCCTCCGGCGGTGTACCAGAATATGCAATGAATCAAGAGTGACATGTATGAATGATGAATGGTGGCTTGCCACAAATACAATGTTAACTACATGATCATGCAAAGCAATATGACAATGATGGAGCGTGTCATAATAAACGGAACGGTGGAAAGTTGCATGGTAATATATCTCGGAGTGGCTATGGAAAGGTAGGTATGGTGGCTATTTTGGGGAAGGTATATGGTGGGTGTTTGGTACCAACGGAAGTTGTGTGGCACAGGAGAGGCTAGAAGTGGTGGAAGGTGAGAGTGCGTATAATCCATGGACTCAACATTAGTCATAAAGAACTCATATACTTATTGCAATAATCTATTAGTTATCGAAACGAAGTACTACGCACATGCTCCTAGGGGGATAGATTGGTAGGAAAAGACCATCGCTCGTCGCCGACCGCCACTCATAACGAGGACAATCAATAAATAAATCATCACTACTAGGGAAAACATTATACACAGAATCTTAGCAGCAGCGCGGCATAAAAAGAGGCGCTGCTGCTAATTAGTAGCAGCGCGGTTACGGAAAGCGCGCTACTGGTGCAAATTTAGCAGTAGCGCGTGATGATGAAACCTTGCTGCTACAAAAATCCACCGACAGTACAGAACGACCTAAGTTTACCAGTAGCGCGGCGTCAGGAAGCGCTCTGCTGCTAATGCCATAGTTGTAGCGCGCTTTTTTGTCACGTCCTGCTGCTAATTTTGAAATTGTGCACACGGTTGGCCCGTTTAGCAGCAGCGCGTGATGGGAAAGCATGCTGCGGCTATGCTCTTAGTAGCAGCGCGCTTTTGCTCCCGCACTACTGCTAAGACGCAACACCCACCACCCTTTTCCACCTCCCCCTCCCCATCTCCTCTCCTCCCTTTCCCCTACCTCCCGCATCCTCCCTCTCTCACTCTTCTTTTTCCTCAATACTTCTCCCCCCATTACTCTCCCTCTTCTACCTACCTTTCTCTCTCTTCATTACTCCTAGCTATAACTACACCACCTCCATTAATGCATCTCCTTTCTCTTTTTCCTTCCCCCTCCACTAGTTGAAGTTGTCTCCTCCCAAATTAGCTAGCTAGGTAGATGTAGCATTTAGTTAAGTGACCTATTTGCCCCCTAACTAGATCTTTCTTTGTCAAGAAGAGCTTTGTGCACTTTTGACCTCCCTACATCATCATCTCCACCGTGTGCTCGATCTCGAGATAGAGGTGATTAAAATTTCATGCTTTTGCAAAAATGGAAATATGTTTATGTGTGTGTGATATGTTTATGGAAATTGTGTGTGTGGCATGAGTTGACGCCAAATTGTGCTTTTAAGTTGCCTATGTTTTGCCGAAATGTCGATTTATTTCCATTTCGGCGAATTCCGGGCAAACTCTAGATCTATATATGTCCTATTTTTAAGGAAGGTCATGCCGAATTTTTGTATGACTTAGATGAATGCACACATTTTTATAATCAATTTGTTTATTATTACCGTGCAGAGTTGACGATGGTCAGTGGAACGATGGTGGACAGGTGGTTGCGGTCGGCGGTGCAGGACATGAAGGAAAATAACCGGACAGAGGTTTTATGTCCGTGTCGAAAATGCAAAGGAATAGTTTGGCTTGACCCCCATGACGATGGTCGTGTCGAAGCGCACCTGCTCATGACTGGTTTCATGGATTGCTATACTCGGTGGATAATTGAAGATGAGGATGACGATGTTGAGGATGCCGACGGGGCAGGCAATGATGACACGGGGCAAGACGAAGAGATGATCGATAATGGCGGCGGGGAAGAGGCCGAACATGGCGGCGGAGAAGGGGCCGGACATGGCGGCGGAGAAGGGGCCGGACATGGCGGCGGAGAGAACGACATGGACTCCACGCAGCAGAGTTCATCGGTACTAAGTTCAATTATGCGGGACCCTCATGTTCAAGCATTGCTTCGCAAGGAGACGAGTACTGAGAGAGCTGCTTCTAGAGAGGAGGCTAAGCTGGAGCAACTGGTGGTAGACTCGAACACTCCATTGTATGATGGTTGCAATCCTGAGGTGACCCGCTTGAGTTTCACACTCCAACTCCTGAAGACGAAGGCTAAAAACAAATGGACCGACATGCACTAGCCTCGATGAGCATCTCAAGTACCTAAAGGATGTTCTTCCCGCGGGTAATCTATGTCCTAGTACGATTGATGAGGCCAAGAAGATCGTGTGCCCTCTTGATCTGCCACACGTTAGATACCATGCATGCATCAACGATTGCATAATTTATCGGAAGGAGCACGCGGAAAAAACAAGCTGTTCGGTGTTCAATGCTTCTTGATAGAAGAAGGCTGGGAAGAAATGTCCCCAGAAAGTGGTATGGTACTTACCGATCACTCCCCGTCTCCAGAGGTATTTTGTAGATCCCAAGGAAGCAAAGCTAATGCACTGGCACGCGGAGAGGAAGAAGCCCGACGATGGAGATGATCCGAAGCTGAGACACGTCAAGGATGGAAGCCAGTGGAGAGCGTTGAACAGCTTCTACCGGTATTTTGGATGTGCTGCAAGGAACATCGTGCTCGGCGCGTGTACCAATGGCATGAATCCGTTTGGCAATCAGAACACCAACCATAGCACATGGCCCGTGTTTGTATGGATGTACAACCTCCCCCCCTATTTGTGCATGAAATCGAAGTACATTCACATGAGCATGCTTATTCAAGGGCCAAAACAACCAGGAAATAATATTAATTTGTATCTGGGGCTACTTCAAGCGGAGTTAGACACGTTATGGAAAACACCGGCCAAGACATGGGACGCCAGCAAAAACGAGTATTTCAACATGAGAGGCGCGCTGATCACGACAGTGCAGGACTATCTTGGTTACGGATATGTGGCAGGCCAGGTGTGCCATGGATATTGCGGATGCACGCGGTGCATGGATGATACGACGTCTCAGGAGCTAACGTCAAGGAAAGGTGGCTGGTCTGGGAAAACCGTGTACATGGGGCATCAAAGATGGCTCGAACAGGATGACCCGTGGAGAAACCGTGGAGATCTATTCAATGGTCACGCTAAGCATCGAGGACCTCCACGTAAGTGGAGCGGTGCCGAAATCGATGAGCTGTTGAAAAACTGGAAGGAGTTCCCCGCATCGGGAAAGACGATGAGAAAGGCGCCGGAGCCGCTGCTGAAGGTATGGAAGACGAGGTCTGTGTTCTGGGACTTGGAGTACTGGCACAAACTCGATACACCTCATTGCCTTGATCAAATGCATATCTGTAAGAATGTCCTTGAGAGCTTGCTCGCAACACTGATGAACATGCCGGATAAGACCAAGGATGGGCCGAAGGCAAGAAAAGACTTGCAAGATTTCAAAATCAGGGAAGATCTGCACATGCCGCCCCGTAAAATGTCAGACGAGACAGAGACGGAGACAGAGGCACGGGAGAAGAAGGGCAAGAAAATAAAGAAAGAGGATTATTGCCCCCCTTCTTGCTTCACATTAAGTCAGGCTGAGATCCATCAATTCTTTAAGTGCCTTACCGGAGTCAAAGTTAGTTTCCGGTTACTGTGGCAAGATAAGCAGATATCTAGACATGAACAAGAAAAAGGTTCAGCGTGATGAAGTCCCATGACTGTCATGTGATGATGACGCAGATACTACCTGTTGCCATTAGAGGGATAATGGACAAGCACGTCCGTGACACGCTTATTGGTCTCTGCAACTTTTTCGACGTCATATCTTGAAAGTCGATCAGTGTGAAGCAGCTCCGAAGGCTACAGGAAGAGATTGTTGTGATACTGAATGAGCTTGAGATGTACTTCCCGCCCGCGTTCTTTGACGTCATGGTGCATCTGTGTGTCCATATTGTGGATGACATAATAGACCTGGGGCCGTCATTCCTGCACAACATGATGCCATTTGAGAGGATGAATGGGATCATCAAAGGATTCGTTCGTAACATGTCCAAACCGGATGGAAGCATCGTCCAGGGATATTTGACACAAGAGTGCATCTCTTTCTGTGAGAATTTTCTATATGGCGCAGACCAGCCGCCTAGTGTTAGTGTTGGTTTGCCCGTTAACAAGCATGATGGGAGGCTCGAAGGAGAAGGTCACTGCAACGGTCGCAGGGAATTGCACGTGGCATACTCAGATCGACGCAGCGACTTTGACAGAGCAAACTTGGTAGTGCTACAACATCTAGACGAGGTAGATCCTTTCGTGGCACTGCGCAGAGAAATTATCGCAAAGAAGTATCGTGACCGGGGGTATGCAAGACAGACGCCGAAGTTACTAGAGAGCACAACTCCACTTTCCTGCATTGGTTCAAAGAGCATATTATTGCTAATCCCCCGGAGGAGGGCTCTAAGGACGGATTGCTCATATACGCCTTAGCACATGGCCCCTCGCCCAACCTCGTAACCTATCAGGCATATGATATCAACGGATACACGTTCTACACGGAGGTTGTCGTGGTTTTGTCACGGCAGATGTCCTAGTGAAAGGACTTAGTCGTGGAGCCATCGCGATGGGTTAGCTTGAAGGGGTTAAAGCGGACACAGGGACGCAGAGAGTTTTATACTAGTTCAGCCCCTTCGATGAAGGTAAAAGCCTACGTCTAGTTGTGATGGAATTGATGGGGTTTCGATGACTAGGGAGCAAATAAGCTTCGCCTAAGTCTCGAGTTGTGGTTGTCTGTCCTTGAACCGCCGCCGGGTCGTCCCCTTATATACACGGGTGACGCCCATCGGTCCACAAAGTCCCAACACCGGTTCATACTCGTATCCGGGTTGGTCTCTCCTTATTCCTAACTTACAATACAAGTTTACATATAAAGCCGGTTTACGGCTACAGGTCTTAAACCGACTACAGGCCTTGGGCCCTTATCTGCTTCTTTGGGCTTTAACACCTTTGAACTACTGATGAAGTTAACCCGGCCCAGGTAGGCCGGTTTACGCCCAGTAGTAATATCCCCAACATTAGGCCCCAGATTGATTTGAATGAGTTCATGTCAATCCTTAGCAAAAAATCTTCGTCTTCAACGTCTTCTGTAGTTATTGAACCGCCGTGATGTCACCGTCTCTGGTTGCTGTAAACCGGCATGACATCATCATAGAGATAACATTCATGATACCTTCTTTGTTTAATAGATCTGCAATAACCGAGGCGGCAACTCCACTTCCAAGATTTATGGTTCCTTGATTCACGCGCCTCACACATGTCTCTTGCCTTATAAATAGGACTGAAGGGTCATTTCTTTTCTCCCCTTCGTCCCCTTTCTCTTTGCCTTCCTCGTGTTGCCAGCCTCGGAGCTCCGCCGCCGCCGTCGACCTTTGCACTGTCTTGGTCCTGCTGCATCAACCTGAACGCACCAAAAAACTGCGGCGATCTTCCGCGCTTTCCTCAGCTCTGGGACGTCCTTCGCTTTCCTTGACCTAGATCTGTTTTAGGGTTTCTTGTTCTTGCGGTGCTCCGTCGACCGTTCATACTCGTACCCAGATTCCTGGATAGATCTGTGAAACCCTGCTCTGATTAGCAGTAGCTTTTAGCATCCGCCTGTAGCTTCATGCTCAAGTCTATAGATCTCACATATTTTCCTGTCCATTGAATCAATACTGTTCTGCCTTAAGCTTTTGAATATTTTCCTGTTTTTATGAACTTGCCTCAGATCCATTGCTGTAATAAGACCTTGTGAAACCTGTTTCTGCATACTTAGCCATCCGCAACCTCAATTGCTCTCAATGTTTAGATCAGGCGGTTTAACTTAGTATGGAAGAAGTTAATAAACCGGTATATACAATTAGTCCCCTGATTGAACCGCCAGAACTCTTTATCCATATGACGCCGCTTAATAGAACTCTGGTTTAGATATAATTGCCTCCGGTTTAACATTGTTCATACCGGTGTATACCTTTTACCCAACCCAATCTTGAACCGAAATAACTTATTTTGTAGACTTCACCATGGCCAAACAAGTATATGAGTGCAACTGGGTTCCTTCTCGCGTCACAGAAACTCAACTAAATAATCTTGTCCTGATTGGCGCTTTAAGTAGCAAAAATACCATCCATTGGAGGGTCCCTGGCAAAGAATGCCCGCCCACACCTCAAGAGGGAGAGGTTGTCGTTTTTGCAGATCACTTAGCCCGGGGTTTTAATCCGCCCGGTTCAAAATTCTATCGAGATGTCTTAGCCAACTTTCAACTCCGCCCGCAAGACACTGGCCCCAACTCTGTTACCAACATCTGTCACTTCCAAGTGCTCTGTGAGGCATACTTTCAAGAGGAACCCACAGTTGAGTTGTTTAGAGACTGCTTTCACCTAAACCGCCGCACAGAATTCACTGATGGCTCCAATACGGAATTGGGTGGTGTGGCGATTCAGAAAAGAAAGGAGGTCACTTACCCTCACGCCAAACTGCACAGCCACCCCAAGGAGTGGAATCAATCATGGTTCTATTGCAAAGACACCTCCCCTGCTAATGAAAATCCTTTGCCTGGCTTTCGTCCGGAGCGGCTTAGCAATACACACACTTTTCCGCAAAGTTTGACTGCCAAGGAGAGAAGTAAATACGCTCCTCAACTATCCAAGCTCAGAGCCTTCATGGCCAACGGTTTAACAGGAATTGATCTCGCACACTGTTGGATATCATGGAGCGTATTGCCCCTCAGCCAGCGCTCCGGTTTGATGTGTGAATATACCGGTAGTGTCGATGACCCACTCCGTCATGTTAACATCCAGCTCACAGATGACGAGATCATAGAAGCTGTGAAGAAAATGTTGAACGAACCGGAACACCTCCGCGCTCGAATCGGACTGCTCCCCTTCTGTGCTACCAACAAACTGCCAGCTGTAAGATTTTGACTGTACTTTTTACTGAACATGTCATTCCTATTTCTGTATATTCTTTAACATCAACTGCTGCTTAAAAAGGGTGATGATCGTTTTGGAGCAAGAAGCTTCCTCAGGAGAAACCAGAAAAACCAGATAAACAGGAAAGACCAATCCGGCCAAAAACCAAAGTCATTAAGAGGCCTGCTCATAAAAGAAAAACCACTGCATCTTCCGATCCGCTCGCTGATGACGATGTGGGTAATCCGGACCTTGAGGTAGAACTTGATTCACTTGGCTTACTTTTCACATGCCTTATTGATGATAATATTTGTTCGGATGATGCCAAAGCTAGCCATGCTGATGCTGCAGAGGTAATCTCTCTTTCTTCTGGTTCAAACCCTTTGCCTTCACTAAAAATCCGTCAGGCAAACCGGAAAGTTAAATTTTCTCATCCTCTTGGTTACTTGGATCCCAAATTTCTTATGAAGACCCAACAGCACGAACTTCTCCGCACAACCCGGCACAGCGGCCAGGTAGTTACCTCCGCCGGTTTACCGAACAGTCCGGTTCGGAAACGCCGTTCAGAGGTGTCTAATTTGCTTGTTAGTGTTTGTCCTAAAGCGGGCTGTTTTCGTCAACCTCTTAGTCCATCTGATTCCGGTTATCAGGTTACTTTCCACTCATCCTCTGGCGGGTCATCGGCCACTCAGCTGCCATCGCTCAAAACGGTGCTTGGGTAAGCTATACTTATCATAATATTTCTGATACATCATGTTGGAACATATGCTGTATTTGATTTTGATTACTCTTTTTAGGGCCAAGCCTAGGCCAAGCAAAAAGGCCTGCCTGAATAAAGCGGCCGAGGAGGATGCCGTTCCTGAACCGGATAAAATACCAGAACCTGAAGCGGCCATTCGCGAAGATATACCCAACGACCCCCCACTGCAAGATGAAGACGTCATTGCTGAAGAAAGGCCTGTTGATACCTCAGGCCCTGCTGACCAGCCCGGAAGCCCCATCCGGATTGAGAATTCCACCAGTCCAATCCGGCCTGTTGACAAAACGACTGCCCCTGGCCAAACCGGTGACACCAAAGATGATGATGTTGTGATTACTGGCATTGGCCATACTGAACCAAGCAATCCGGTCGCCTTATCAAAGCATACTGCCAAAGAATAATTCGCTACTATGAGCAAAGGCAAGTGGAATGTTGATCTGGCGACTTACGCTGCTCTGAATGCCCAAGACCTTCATTCCGGCTACTTGAACCGACTGTATACTAGCCGTGACTATGAAGCCGGTCTGGTGAATATGATGAAAGAAAAACTTGAGGTAACTTCCATGTGCTTTTTCCTACTTGGATACTTCAATTTTGTTAACCCTCCTAGCCCCCAAGGGCCGGTTTAGCAATCCTCTTGTAAACCGGGACTTACTATTATAAAACTGAATGCTTCGGAATTCACTGATGTAGCCCCCAAGGGCCGGTACAACTTAATGTAGTTAAACCGGGACTTAAGTAATTTAACATGGCAGCACCAGAACTTACTTGTGCAAATAGCCATTAGCCCCCAAGTGCCAAGTTGAATACTTGTATTGGGCTTGGGACTTTTGCAATCAATTGACAGATGAAGATCAAATATGCATTAGCCCCCAAGTGCCAAGTGCATAACTTGTTATGTGGTTGGTACTTCAATTCTTGTACCGTTTGTTGAGTCATATGACTGTCTGTATGCAGGCTGAGCTGAAGACCAAAGAAAACCAACTCGCCGATCTTCAAGAGAATGTGAGATCCCAACAAGCTGAAACCTCAAAGGCGAAAGAGGAGTTGACCAGCGCTTTAAACGTCATGGAACAGCTGAAGGAGGGCTTCAAGAAAGAGCGGACGGATTGGGCCACTGAGAAGGCCGCTTTGACCAAGAAAATTGAAACTGCTGAAGCCGCCCTTAAACCGGTAGTAGATGAACTGACCAGCGTAAAGCGGCAAGTGCATGCAATGACTGCTGCCATCTTTGGTAAGCGTCCTTTGACTTCTGTAATAATTTGGCCTTCCTATGATAGGTCCGATTTGTGAACTTCCTATCATGTTGCAGGCACCCGCATTGGTCACTTGGGGTCAGATGTTCGGATGAAATTGAAGGCCGCCTACACATTAATCGAACAACTATATACCGGAGCGCAGTGGATCATTTCCACTGCATCACATAACAATCCGGCCCCCATGTTAATTCAAGATACTCTTAAGAGGTTGTCAATGCTTCCCGCCCGGATTGAAGAGCTAAAGAAATCTGCTGCTTGAACCGGTGCCATCAATGCCTTAATCCGGGCAAAAGCATGGGTGCCGGATTTCGATCCTGTTGAGGCAGCTCATGGCTATCCCAGTTTGAAGGAAGACGACTCAGAGTTCAATGAAGATGACCTGAGAGTGATAAACCGGGCGGTGCGTCCTCTGGCTTGCCAATTGCCGGAAGAGGCAGACTTGACGCATTATCAAGCTCAATATAACAATCAGAACAAACGAGTGGCTGCACCAATTCCCGAAGCGGAGAATCTGATCCCTCCAATCCGTAAGCATACTTACGCTCCTGATATTGAACCGTCTCCACTGATCCATGACGAAGTTGTGTTTCAAGCCTTAATGGGAATCGACTGGACCACTGCTGACTTCCAGCCACTGGGTAGGGAAGAAGAAGCTGAAGCGGCGCAGGACGACCCACAACCGTCAGACCAGGGTGGTGACCAAGCTTGAACCGGAGACCGGTTTAGATGGCTGCTTTGTTATATTTCGCGAAGAAAACAATGATCATATTTGGGCACCATGTTGCCTTGTAATAGGATAGCCAATACTCTTGCTTCTGAGATTCCTTCGTGCATCAGTGCTGATACTTTTGTTTGAAAGATCGAAACCTTCAATCTATATCTCCTGCAATCATAAAATAATAAACTGCCCCGGCGGTTGTACCGCCAGCCGGTTTATGACCTTCATATATATATGCAAGGAAATTGAGGTATATGATCAAATTTTGTGATACAAAATACCGGCCATCGCTGAGCATGAAGTTGTCTTAACCAATCTTGAAGCGGAGGTTTATAAACCTATACCGTCAAAGGAGAAAATAGCTCCTGTGTGTACAATGCCGGTTTACCATGTAAACCGTGCTGGGTTACCATAAACACCCTTGTTTCTCCATCATGGGATGTTAACAGAAAAAGTTAAACCGGCCAAATAATCTCCGGATTAAAAATGGACCGTGTTCCGTCAATTGACAGTTTGAACCGGTTTAAAACGTTGTCGGTTTACAAAACGCAACAAAAATAAAGCAACAGTTATTAAGAAAAAACATTGAAGCAAAGGCAATGATAAAACCGTTTGCAAAAAGAGGCTTTATTGAGCCGATCAGTTGGTGTTACCATGGTCGGACACGACCAAGCTCCTGATAGGTGTAGCTATGGTTCAAGTTAGCCAGGTCCCCAAATGAAACCGTGGCATTATGCCGATCAAGAGGCGTGGCAATGGTTCGGGTTTGACCAAGCCCCCAAGTGATTCTATGGCCTTAGGCCGATCAAGAGGCGTGACTGGTTTAGACTTGACTATGTCCCCAAGTGATCTGGTGGCTTTCTCCTATCAAAAGGTGTTGCATTGGTTCGGATACGACCAAGCCCCCAAGTGATGTTTATAAAATTTTCAAGGGGTAAACCGGAGGCCGCTTTAAGACAGAACAACTCCGTGTGACCATGCATGATGTAAAAGAACAGATACCCCGCTTTAGCTGAGGCTCCGGTTTATTATTTTAATCATAATATATACACTGTCATAATATGTACATCAGTAGAGCCGATGGCTCAGGTATAGTAAGGCCGAAGATGAGCTATGTTCCACGGCCTGTTGGTCTCCTCCTCTGATGTAAGTGAGTCTTTATGCTCTCGAATATCGATCAGATAGTATGACCCGTTGTGCAGATTCTTGCTGACCACGAAAGGTCCCTCCCAAGGTGGGGATAACTTATGCATATCAGTCTGATCTTGGATGAGCCGAAGCACCAAATCTCCCTCTTGAAAGGTTCTAGTTCTAACTCGGCGACTATGATAACGATGAAGATCCTGTTGGTAAATCGCCGAGCGGGCAGCTGCTATGTCACGCTCTTCATCCAACCGGTCCAAAGCGTCTTGCCGTGATGTCTTGTTGTCCGCTTCAACATAAGCCGGCACACAAGGTGAATCATGACGGATATCACTGGGGAGAAACGCCTCCGCTCCATAGACCATGAAGAACGGCGTGTATCCTGTCGATCTATTGGGTGTGGTATTGATGCTCCACAACACAGATGGTAACTCTTCTACCCAACAACCCGGTGTTCTCTGCAAAGGAACCATAAGCCGGGGCTTGATGCCTCTCAAGATCTCCTGATTAGCTCTTTCTGCTTGCCCATTGGACTGTGGGTGCGCCACTGATGAAACGTCAAGTCAGATGTGCTCACGTTCGCAGAATTCCTTCATAGCCCCCTTGGACAAATTGGTACCATTATCTGTAATGATACTGTGTGGAAAGCCAAACCGGAAAATCACCTTTTTGATGAACTGAACCGCCGTGGCCGCATCACACTTGCTAACAGGTTCTGCCTCCACTGTAAATTTGTCAATCGCCACCAGGAGGTGGGTCTTCTTATCCTTGGACCTTTTGAAAGGCCCAACCATATCCAGCCCCCAAGTTGAAAACGGCCAAGTGATTGGAATCATCCTCAATTCCTGAGCCGGCACATGAGCGCGTCTTGAAAACTTTTCGCAACCGTCACATCATCTGACCAGATCCTCCGCATCAGCATGAGCAGTTAACCAATAAAAACCGTGGCGGAACGCCTTAGCCACCAAAGATTTTGAACCGGCGTGATGACCACAATCTCCTTCGTGGATCTCACGCAAAATTTCACAGCCTTCCTCAGGAGACACACAGCGTTGGAACGCCCCTGATACACTGCAATGATGCAATTCGCCATTAACAATAGTCATGGACTTGGATCGCCGGATTATCTGCCGGGCCAAGGTTTCATCCTCTGGTAGCTCGCCCCGGTTCATGTACGCAAGATAAGGAAGCGTCCAATCCGGAATGACGTGAAGAGCTGCCACCAATTGAGCCTCCAGATCAGGAATAGCCAAATCCGCTTCACCAGGGAGCTTGACCGACGGGTTGTGCAGCACATCAAGAAAAACATTAGGCGGGACCGGTTTACGCTGAGAGCCCAACCGGCTTAAAGTGTCCGCCGCTTCATTCTTCCGACGGTCCACGTGGTCCACTTGATAGCCCTTGAAGTGACCTGCAACAATATCCACCTCACGATGATATGCGGCCATGAGTGGGTCCTTAGAATCCCAAGTGCCAGACACCTGTTGAGCCACTAGGTCTGAGTCACCGAAGCACTTAACCCGGCTTAGATTCATCTCTTTAGCCATCCAGAGACCATGGAGCAAGGCTTCATACTCAGCTGCATTGTTAGTACAAGGGAACATTAAGCGGAGAACGTGACAGAACTTGTCACCTCGTGGGGAAGTTAATACGACTCCAGCCCCCGAGCCCTCCAACTGCCTGGATCCGTCAAAATGAATGGTCCAATATGTGTGATCCGGCTTCTCTTCAGGTGCTTGCAACTCTGTCCAATCATTGATGAAATCAACAAGTGCTTGAGACTTCACGGCCGTTCGAGACAGTATTTCAACCCGTGCGGCCCAAGCTCTATAGCCCACTTGGCAATCCGGCCAGTCGCCTCCCGGTTCTAGATGATATCACCTAAGGGAGCAGAACTGACCACTGTGATGGGGTTCCCTTGAAAATACTGCTTCAGCTTCCGGCTTGCCATGAAGACTCCATATACCAGCTTCTGCCAATGCGGATACCTTTGCTTGGATTCAATAAGTACTTCGCTGATATAGTAAACCGGACGCTGAACCGGATGCTCTTTGCCTGCCTCCTTCCTCTCCACCACAATAGCCACACTGACTGTGCGAGAGTTAGCAGCAACATATAGCAGTAGCGGCTCCTTGTCAATGGAAGCGACGAGCACAGGCGGATTGGCCAATTGCCGCTTTAAGTCCTCAAATGCCTTGTCAGCAGCGGGGCTCCAGACGAATTGATCCTGAAAGTGCGTTATATCGACTAGAGGGGGGGTGAATAGGCGATTTTTATGAAATTCTTCACTGAGGAATTTGCTCGTGAGGAAATTCCTTAGCGAAGAACTACTTGCAGCGGAATAAGTACTCAGAGGTAAACATAATAGAATACATTCATGGTCATCATGATGAAATGAAGACACAGACAGAGCACTAAAAGCGTAAACACAGGATAGCACAATATGAAGACAAACAGACTGAAGAAATTGAACTGAGGAAATTGAGAAAGTCTTCAGTCAAAGTCTTGTAACACAGATATGAACAAACACACAACACAGTAATGAGGAAATGAAAGTGTTGAGGAAATAGAACCAGTAAGCTTGGTGAAGACAATGATTTGGTAGACCAGTTCCAACTGCTGTCTCAGTTGTACATCTGGTTGGAGCAGCTGAGTATTTAAACTCGAGGACACCTAGTCCCGGACACACAGTCCTCACCGTATTCTCCTTGAGCTAAGGACACACAGTCCTCGCCCAATCACTCGTGGTAAGTCTTCAGGTGACTTCCAAACCTTCACAGACTTGGTCACTCTGCGATCCACAATTCCTCTTGGATGCTCTAGACCTTGACGCCTAACCGTCTGGAAGAAGCACAATCTTCAAAGGTAACAAGCGTCGGATCCACGCAGGATCAATCTCTTCAGTGATGCTCAATCAGTTTGGGTTTGTAGGTGTTTTGGGTTTGGGTTTGGATTTTCCTCACTTGATGATTTTCGCTCGAAGTCCTCGGAGGATGGGTTGCTCTCAAATGACTACTGTCAAGTTCTCGCGGAGCAGCCAACCAGCTAGTGGTTGTAGGGGGCGGCTATTTATAGCCTAGGGAGCAGCCCGACATGATAAGACATAAATGCCCTTCAATGATATGACCGTTAGGTGGACAAGATATTTTAGGACAGCTGGCGCGTAGCACAACAACGGTCGGAAATTTGAGGTTCAAATTCCTCAGGGCTATCATGTTCCTCACAGTGTAGGCAATTCGCACTGGCGAATTCCTAACTCCTCAGTCAGAGCAAAGTCCTCAGTGACCAGAAGAACTGTGTCTCTGTCACTGAAGAAATTGACTGAACTGTATGAGATTTCCAATGGCTTCACTCGAAGGGATTGGTAGGTGTAGGATTTGAGATGAGCATCACTTGGAAATTTTCTCCTTAGTATTTCCTCGACCCCCTTTAACAGTACGGTGTTTCCTATGACTCAAGAAGGAGAAAATGAAACTACGAAAACAAAAGTATTCACGCTTCATATTCCTCGAATGATAACCAAGTCTTCAAGGTCACACCAATTTCTTCACTTTCAAAGTCTTCAGAAAGTCTTCAAAATATCAAAGTCTTCAGTCGAAGAACTTCATTTTTAGGGGTCGACTTTCTCTGTAAATATCAAACTCCTCATAGACTTATAGACCTGTGTACACTCATAAACACATTAGATACTTAACGTATAAGTCTTCAATACACCAAAATCACTAAGGGGCACTAGATGCACTTACAATCTCCCCCTTTTTGGTGATTGATGACAACATAGGTTAAGTTTTCAACGGGGATAAATATATGAAGTGTAAATACTGATATTGAGGAATTTGATTGCAAGATATAGAAGAACTCCCCCTGAAGATGTGCATGGTGAGGAATTTGCTTTTGAAGCAATGCACACTTGAAGAGTTGAATCATGGAGATCTCCCCCTATATCTTGTAATTCATACACGCATTTGATATATAATATGAAGAATTTGAAATGCATGATGAAATATGGTTCCTGATGTAATTCAGCATGCGTGCGATAATATTAACGAGGAATAAGCATGCAGAACAACGCATCAAAGTATCAAAGCATAGTGCAACAAAAGTATCAGCACACCATCGGACTTAAGATTACAACTCGATCCAATAAAAGTTTCGGAAGAACGAGAGTTGTAACTTAAAAAAACGCCCTTATTATAGACCCGCTTGAAGACTAACTCAGATTTCTCCCCCTTTGTCATCAAATGACCAAAAGGATCGAAAACTGAGGACTAACGCCCCTGAAGATTTTCAAGTTGATGAAGGAGCGCCAGCGTTGTTGGGGTCGGTCGTTGAAGTAGGGCCTGCTGCAGTGTCGTCCAAATCTTCATTTTCATCAGTCGCACACGATGAAGAATATGAACTGGCCACCAAAGAAGGAACCTTGACCTTCTTGTATTTCTTCGGAGGAGGTGCAAACCAGTCAAAGTCTTCTTTGAGACCCATTTTCTCCAAGTCTTCAGCACTGTATACTTTAGACAGAACAACCCAGGTGCGGTTGAGGGTTTCCTGAAGGTAGTAATGGTCTTTCTTCACTGCATTGTGTGTGGAAGTCATGTTGTGAAGAATTGAAGCAAAGTGATGCTTGACCCATTTGTGATTGCGATCAACCTTTTGATGAAGACTGAGGAGTAACTCACGGTCAGTCATCACCCTGGGTGTTGTGGCTTGAGGATTTGGCTTGGCAGTGTTGGCAGCAGAGTCATGTGTGGCAGAGTCATCATTGGTGGAATAAGAAGCAGCCTTGCGAAATTGTCCATCCAATGGACGAATGCCTTCATCTATCACAGCAGTGGCCTTGCCCTTTTCTTCACTGAGGAAAATGTCCGTTTGAGGACTTCAATGGGAGGCAAGTAGCTGCAGTGGTTGAGAGTTTCAGCCTTGTAGTTGAGTGAGGACCTTGTCCTGATGAATTTCATTATCCAAGGTGCATAAGGCTTCAGCTCAAATGGTGACATAGCAATGTTGGCTAGAGTCCTCATGAAGAAATCATGGAAGTTGACGGGAACGCCATGAATGATGTTGAAAAGCAGATTCTTCATGATGCCAACGACTTCTTCATCAGTCGAGTCGTGGCCTTTGATGGGACTCATTGTCTTCGTCAGAATGCGATAGACAGTCCTTGGCACATACAACAATTCCTTGACGAGGAATGTGGTTCTAGGAGCTTGCCCTGGCTTCAAAGGCTTCATCAGCACTTGCATATAGTGATTTGAAACCTCAGGTTCATTGTACACACAACGTGCATCTTCAGTGGGTGGACTCAGAGGAAGGACTCAAAGCAATTCAGATGCTGGGGCCTTATGATGTGTGTTTTCAGTCATCCAGTCCAGAACCCATAAATTGACATCTTCAGAGTTGCCGGTGATGTGCAACGTTGCATAGAATTGAAGAATAAGTTCTTCATTCCAATCGCATATATCTGTGCAGAAGTTGAGCAGCCCAGCGTCGTGAAGAACACTGAGGACTGGCGGGAAGCACGACAAAGACTCCATATCCACGTGTGGAATATGAGCATGGTCGAAGACTTTGTCTTTGTTGTAAAGCACTGAGGAATAGAAATTGGCTTGGCTGGCTGTCCAAAAGCGCCTCTTCCTTATGCGAGCAGAGTCATATGGATTGTATTCAGTGAAGAACACATGCTCGCCATAGAAGTCTTCAGCCTTGAATTTCTGTTTGCGTGAGAATGGATCCTTTGGCCTTGGCAGAGGAGTGTCAGTGAGTTGCATCACGACCTCAGGAATCACGATCTCAGGCTCTTCAGGCTGAGGAATTTCAGGATTTTCCTCAGGTGCAGTCACCTTGTCTGTTTCAGCAGCAGTTTCTTCAGCACTAGTGGCTGGAATTTCTTCATTCACAGATGCAGTGGGATGAGTTGCTTCAGAGCCCAATTTTACTGTTGGTGAAGGAGAGTGAGGGATTTGCTGCAGGGGAGTGAAGAGTGGGGAATTGGGATGCTGACTTTCCCAAAAGTCGTCATTCATCACTGGAGTGGTGCTTCCAATATCCACATCTTCATCAATTTCTTCAACACCAGCCTCTTGAGCATCAAACTAAGGCATTGGTGATGAGACCATTGGGGTTGAAGGGATTGCATCCGCTTCAATTTCTTCATCAATCTGCTCTGAGGAAGCAGCAGATTGAGTTTCTTCATCTGATCCACTAGGGATCTCATAATCTTCACCAAAAGGAACAAGGTCCTTTGATGGCATGGAGGAGATAGGAATGGCATCAATGGGATTTGCAAATGAGCTTGTCATCGGCTTCATCTTCTTGGGGGCTGAAGATTCTGAAGCATTGGATGCCTTCCTTTTCTTCACAGCAGCTCGTTCTGCAGCCTTGGTTTTCTTCACACCTAATGCAGATGGAAGAATTGGAGTTGGCGTAGGCGCAGGTGGAGCTGAGGAATCTGGTTGATTATCCTCAGGCGCAACTGATGCAGTTGCCCTGGTTTCTTCATTTTCTTCAGGCGCACCACTAGTGGATGCCTTGGCAATATCTTCAGTGGCTGGAGCAGAGTCATCAGCCCTGGAACTGGCATTTTCTTCAGCAGCCTGAACTTCATCAGCGGTGCTGGCATGCTCTTCAGTTTGCTGAACAGATGCTTCAGCATGAGGAATTTGTTGTGTTGAGGCTGCACCCTTGGTGAAGGTATCAGTCAGCCTCACAAATCTGACCTTGGCTCCTTGCCAATTAGCATAGTATGAGTCAAAGTTGTCGCTGAGGGCTTTGATCTCAGCCTGCATCTTGATGAGTTCCTCAGGCATCATCTTGACAACGTTTTTCTTCAGCAGCTTCTCTTTCCTGTACTGCGATTTCTTGATCTCTCTGGCCCTATCATATTTCCACTTCTCCTCTTGGATGAAGTGAGTCAACATGTGACTTTGACCAGGAGTCAGCTTGAAATCGGGCATAACTGTGTTAGGGTCCTTATGCCAGAGATCAATATAATCTAGGATCGCCCTTAGATCCAATAGCAGGGGCACATGTGTGCCTTTGGCTTTAGCAGCCCTTTCTTGTCGGTCTCTGATGATTTCAGTGAGTTCCTCTTCATCAGCTTCATCATCATCAGATGGCACAGTGAAGACTACCTGCTTCTTCTGAGGACTTGGGTGAGTGCCGTGTCCAGCAGTAGCCTTTTTCTTCAGCAGAGAAGGTCCAGCTGAGGAATTTGGTGCAGCTGAGGAACTAGCTGAGACACCAGAGGCAATTGACGTGCCAATAGTCCTTTGGCACGAGGCCAGATGCACAGGTGCTGAGGACTTTGTCGGGACAGCTGAGGACTATTGAGGTGGTGCTGAGGACTTTGGTGGAGCAGGAGCAGCATGAGGAATTTACTTTGAAGATTTTGAAGATTCTGGCCGTGAGGCTGCAGCTGAGGAACTTGGCCGTGAGGGCATTGATGTTGAAGCACTTGGCTTGCGAGCGGGCTTCTTGAGCATCGCTTTCTTCGGCTTGACCGAGGCCTCAGTGGCAGCAGCAGAGTCTTCATTGAATTTCCTCACTGCTTCTCTGGCTTGTCTTGCCAGTTTAGCTTGGCGCTTGGCCCATTCCTCAGGAAAATCCTCACCACGCTTGATGCTGGTGGGATCAGCCACTTGGCAAGGTGCCAATGGGGCTCTTGGGCATGGAGGGTTGAGTGCGAATTTCTTCATATACTTAGGAGTAACATATCTGTACTCCCTCCATTCACGTGCCCATCTCCGTTCAATCCTCTGGATTCGCACCTTGCGCTGATTTTTATCTTCTTTGCCAAACTTGGCTTCATCAGGCGTGCAGTACTCTTTGTAAATATCCTCTGGGAACTCAAAAGCAGTCATGAACTCAGGCTTCTTTCCTCCTTTCTGTGGCCGTTTACCTTCAGCCATTTTCTTCAGACGAGGAATTTGAACAATTGAATTCTCTGAAGAAGTATGCAACTTTTCTTCGAGGAACGCTGCAAATGAATTAAGTTGATGAGAACCTAATGATTCAGCAGCGGACATGTGTACTTGTGAATAGAGTATAGTTGCGAGGAATTTGGAGAGGTCATATGCGTTCTCAGAGGGTTTTTCATAAAGAACAAGTTTGAGGAATTTGACCAGATTCGTCTTAAGGAATTTCACTAAGCGCTTTATATCTTAGGTTCCAGAGTTGTATAGATCGAGGATCCACACAATTGAGGAATCTTGAAGAAATTGAGGCTTAGGGAAATGAATCAAGAACAGATAACATGTGAGGTGTTTTGTGTGTGAGGATTTGAAGAATAAAACACCTCTGAAGATTTTGTAGAAAAGTTTCGAATCAAAGAGGGCAGTAAAATTAGCTTTTAATTACCTTGAACGAAGAACACGACGAACTGGGAGTTGAAACAGTGAAGTTCGTCGATGCAGATCTTCCACGCCCTAACTCGGCGGAGGAAGACGTCTACGGCAGCGGCGGAGGTGAAGATTCCCGCGGTCGGCGCGAGTACGACGGCGATGAGGTCAAGGCAGTGAAGCTCTTCCTCACCGACGACGATGGAGTAGCGACGGCGCTAGGGTTTGTAAGCTCGAGCGGGGGAGTGAGATCGAGCAGGGTAAAAGAAGTGAGGACGGCGACAGGGGTATTTATAGCCGCAGTGAAAAACTGCTCGTCCGAAGATTTAGGACGAACGTGCCCCTGGCTGTTCTCCTTCTCGGGACATGTGTCACCCACGTACTGTGTAGTGGAGATCGTGTAAGATCGTGGGTGGGTAAAATAATCCATCATGGGATGTGGAACGGTTTGAGCGGCAAAACCGAAAGTTTGGATAAAATTAGTTTTAACGTTCCGTTCACAATTTCTTCAGCTGACAAGGACACAGTGAAGAATTTGAACGAGTTTCAAATAGAACGCACATGAAGAATTTGTGAATAGATTGGATTGAGTATAGCATAGAGGGGAAGGGTCCGATCACATCCACTTAGCAGAAAAGATCCAACTTGAAGAAATAGCTATAAGTGAATGCTGTAGAGGACATAAACTCATATATATATATATATATATATATATATATATATATATATATATATATATATATATATATATATATATATATATATATATATATATATAGCCAATGAAGAAAAAACGACGGCACAAGTGAAGATTTCGCAAAAATTGAAGAATTTGAAAAACTGAGGAATTTCAAAAATGAGGAAAAACTTAAATTGAAGATTTTCAACTTTTGTGGTGGCGTGACCCACCGTGTAAGAATGATGATTTCAGACACCGCGTACAATTGTCGTAGGGTTCTGAGAATCAAATTCTTCATTAATTTCTTCACACTTAGAGTGTTATTCTTCATTGATTGAAGAAAAACGTTTCTTCATGTGTTGCACATCTAAGTCATCAATTTTGCATAAGTGTTAGGATGAGTGCATTTTCAAAGTACATTCGAAGACTCTAAGATATTTAGCTCACACCGCAACTTGCTAAATCTCTTCTCATCCAAGGGCTTAATGAAGATATCGGCTAGCTGTTCTTCAGTCTTCACATGCTCAATAGAAATGTCGCCCTTCAACACATGATCACAAAGAAAATGATGACGAATCTGAATGTGCTTTGTCTTCGAGTGCTGAACTGGGTTGTGAGCAATCTTGATGGCACTCTCATTGTCACAGAGGAGAGGCACATTCTTCACGTTGATGCCATAGTCCTTGAGCGTTTGCTTCATCCATAGTAATTGCGCACAGCAAGAACCAGCAGTAATGTACTCAGCTTCAGCAGTAGACAGTGATACGCAGTTCTGTTTCTTCGAGGACCAACAGACCAAGGATCGTCCGAGGAAATGATAAGTTCCAGATGTTGACTTGCGATCCACACGGTCACCAGCATAGTCAGAGTCTGAATATCCAATGAGATCAAAATCCGAGCCCTTGGGATACCATAATCCTAGTGTTGGTGTGTGAGCTAGATATCGAAGAATATGCTTCACAGCCGTATGGTGTGATTCCTTCAGTGCAGCTTGAAATCGTGCACACATGCAAACACTAAGCATTATATCTGGCCTAGATGCACATAAGTACAATAAAGAGCCAATCATGGAGAGTTATACCTTATGATCGAAGTCAGTACCATTTTCATCAGTGCATAGATGACCATTTATGGGCATAGGAATTTTGATGCCTTTGCAATCTTGCATGCCGAATTTCTTCAGGACATCCTTGAGGTATTTCTCCTGAGATATGAATATGCCATTGCGTTGTTGACGAATTTGAAGACCTAAGAAGAATTTCAACTCTCCCATCATAGACATTTGATATTCTTCACTCATCATATAGGCAAATTCATCACTATAACGTTGGTCAGTACAGCCAAAGATGATATCATCAACATATATTTGGCACACGAATAGTTCACCATCATAAGATTTAGTAAAGAGAGTGGGATCGAGTGAACTGGGTGTGAAGCCTTTCTTCATGAAGAATTCCTTCAATGTATCATACCACGCCCGTGGGGCCTGCTTGAGGCCATAGAGGGCCTTGTTAAGTCTGAAGACTTTGTCAGGATGTTTTGGATCTTCAAAACCTGGGGGTTGAGCAACATATACTTCTTCCTCAAGCTTACCATTGAGGAATGCACTTTTCACATCCATTTGGTATAAGATGATATCATGATGGTTAGCATAAGCAAGCAATATGCAAATAGCCTCAAGTCTAGCAACAGGTGCAAAAGTTTCATCGAAATCAATTCCTTCAACCTGTGTGTAGCCTTGAGCTACTAGTCGTGCCTTATTCCTCACCACAACACCATTTTCATCTTGCTTGTTGCGGTAGATCCACTTTGTACCAATGATGTTATGCTTGCGAGGATCGGGGCGATTGACTAGTTCCCATACGTTGTTGAGCTTGAACTGATGTAATTCTTCTTGCATGGCCTGAATCCACTCAGGCTCCAGAAATGCTTCATCTACTTTAGAGGGCTCTGTGATAGAGACAAAAGCAAAGTGCCCGCAAAAGTTAGATAGATGTGAAGCTTTTGAGCGTGTGAGAGGACCTGGTGCTCTAATGTCATCGATGATCTTCTCCACTTGCACTTCTTTTGCAACGCAAGGATGAGCTGGTTGCCGTTGAGGAATTTGATCAGCATTTTCTTCAGCATCAATTTCCTCAGCATTTTCTTCAGGTGCATTAGCTCGACGTTCTTCACGTTCTGGAATGAATTCTTCAGCAGATTCTTCAGTAGGAATGACATCTTCAGTAGCCTTATGCTTGATAGAATCCTCAGGTGCTGGTTCATCTAACACAAAAGGTAGGTGCTCTCTTTGGGAGCCATTAGTTTCATCGAACCGCACATCTACAGTTTCAACAATCTTGTGAAGAACATTGCTGAAGACTCTGTAGGTGTGCGAGTCCTTTCCGTAACCAAGCATAAAACCTTCATGTGCTTTTGGTGCAAATTTAGAGTTGTGATGAGGATCTCTAATCCAGCATTTAGCACCGAAGACTTTGAAATAACTCACATTGGGTTTCTTGTCAGCGAGGAGTTCATAGGCAGTCTTCTTGAAGAATTTGTGAAGATATACTCTGTTGATGATATGGCACGCAGTATCAATTGCATCAACCCAGAAACGACGAGGGGTTTTGTATTCATCGAGCATAGTGCGGGACATCTCAGCAAGAGTCCTGTTCTTGCGCTCCACGACGCCATTATGTTGAGGAGTATAAGGAGCAGATAACTCATGAGTAATACCAAGTTCATCAAGATAGTCACCGAGACCCGAATTCTTGAACTCAGTGCCATTGTCACTTCTGATGTGCTTGATCTTCACACCGAAGTTGGTTGAAGCCCTCGAGGAAAATCGTTTGAAGACTTCCTGCACTTCAGTTTTGTAAGAGACAAGGTGTACCCATGTGTAACGAGAGTAATCATCAACAATAACAAAGCCATATTGAGATGCTTCATTTGAAACAGAGGAATAATGATTAGGACCAAAGAGATCCATGTGAAGCAATTCGAATGGACGAGTAGTGGTCATGATAGTCTTAGCTGGATGCTTGGCCTTTGTCATCTTTCCAGCTTCACAGGCACCACACAAGTGATCCTTGAGGAATTTGACATTCTCAATGCCAATGACATGCTTCTTCTTCGCAAGCGTGTTCAAATTCCTCATGCTTGCATGACCAAGTCATCGATGCCATAGCCATCCTTCTGAAGCTTTTGCAAGTAGGCACACGGCTGGTTGTGAATCTACAGAGAAATCAACAATATACAAGTCTCCTCTCCTAAAGCCTTCGAAGTCTTTGGAATTGTCAGCTTCCATAATCACAACACAACGATACTTGCCAAAGACAACAACCATATCAAGATCACAAAGCATTGAGACAGACATAAGATTGTATGCTAAGGACTCAACAAGCATGACTTTGTCCATGTGTCGATCCTTTGTGATAGCAACCTTACCTAGACCCAATACCTGACTTTTGCTTTTATCAGCGAAGATGACATGCTTCATGTGTGACGCTGATAAGGGAGCATCCATCAACAGATTCCTGTCACCGGTCATGTGATTTGTACATCCACTATCAAGTACCCATTCAGTGGCTTTGGGTTGACCATCCTGCAGATGAATTAGTGCAACTTACGACCTCATATACTTCAGCAGTGAAGAATATGATATCACAATTCATCAGATCAATTTCATCAAGCAGTAAGACAGATAAAACAGAGGGAGGACGTGTGAAATGAAATTTCATTTCATCATGGTTAGCCTGCGTCCTTTCAGGCATTTTGTCAGGTCCCCAGCAAATTCTTCAGATGTTATCGCACGTCTAGAGACCTGACCCTGCAGAAGAGATTAGTTCTTTTTCTTCACCACCCACATCTGAAGGGGTGGCAAAGAGTTCATCACTCTGCGAGCTTCATATGAGAATGGTGGCAAAGCAGCCAAACCATTTCGTTTCACATAAGAGGGGTTAGGGTAAGCATATGAATAAGCAGAGAAATTCTTCAAGGACTTATTAACATAATAATTTGAAGAATAATGCTCATATTCATAGCCCTTGGCTCTTCCCTGTGAAACAAAGTTGTTAGCACGATGATGTTCATATGAGGACTTTGATCCATGTGAGGAATTTGATCCCCTTGAGGAATTTGGTCTGTATGAGGAATTTGATCTGGGGTTCCTTTTCTTCACAGGTGGTGTCATGAGGACATTCACCTGAAGACTTTCAAGGCAACATTTGGGAACCCAGATTTTCTTCATAGGGGAACCGTTCCTGCAGTTAGTGCCAACATATCTAGCAAATACTTCACCATTCTGATTTTTGAACAATTTATAGTTGGAGTCAAATGACTCATCAGAAGAATGAGAAGATTCACATGTATAGCCAGATAAATTAGATGGGTCAACTGGAGGTCCCTTTGCAGCAACCCATGTGGTTTTGGGGTACTGCTCAGGCTTCTAATATGTACCATCAGCATTGAGTTTCCTCTCAAAGGCAATACCCTCTTTCCTAGGGTTCCTGTTGAGGATCTGCTTTTTAAGCACATCACAAAGAGTCTGATGCCCTTTGAGGCTTTTGTACATGCCTGTCATGTATAATTCCTTCAGTCCTGCATCGTTAGTAATACTAGCAATGCCCTCAGATGAGGAATTAGTGATAGCAGTGACAGGTGAAGTATTTGTTGTTGGGGAACGTAGTAATTTCAAAAAAATTCCTACGCACACGCAAGATCATGGTGATGCATAGCAACGAGAGGGGAGAGTGTTGTCTACGTACCCTCGTAGACCGAAACGGAAGCGTTGACACAACGTAGAGGAAGTAGTCATACGTCCTCCTCGCGATCCGACCGATCCCAGCGCCCTTACTCCGGCACCTCCGAGTTCTTGACACACGTACAGCACGATGACGTTCTCCGGGCTCCGATCCAGCAAAGCTCTCGGGGAAGAGTTTCGTCAGCACGACGGCGTGGTGACGATCTTGATTTGTTACCGACGCAGGGCTTCGTCTAAGCACTGCGACAATATGATCGAGGTGGAATATGGTGGAGGGGGGCACCGCACACGGCTAAGGAACGATCTCAAGGATCAACTTGTGTGTCTATGGGGTGCCCCCTGCCCCTGTATATAAAGGATGGAGGAGGAGGAGGCCGGCCAAGGCTTGGTGCGGCCAGGATGTGGAGTCCTACTAGGACTCCAAGTCCTAGTAGGAGTCCACCAAGAGGGGAGGAAGGGAGAAGGAAGTGGAGGAGAAGGAAAGGTGGCCGGCCCCCTTTTCCCTAGTCCAATTCGGACCAGAGGGAAGGGGGGCGCAGCAGCCCCTTGGCCCTTTCTCCTCTTCCCACTAAAGCCCATCAAGGCCCATTGCTTCTCCTGTAACTACCCAGTACTCCCGAAAATACCCGAATCATTCAGAACCTTTCCGATGTCCGAATATAGTCGTCCAATATATCGATCTTTACGTATCGACCATTTCGAGACTCCTTGTCATGTCCCCGATCTCATCCGGGACTCCGAACTCCTTCGGTACATCAAAACTCATAAACTCATAATATAACTGTCATCGAAACCTTAAGTGTGCGGACCCTATGGTTCGAGAACAATGTAGACATGACTGAGACATGTCTCCGGTCAATAACCAATAGCGGGACCTGGATGCCCATATTGGCTCCTACATATTCTACGAAGATCTTTATCGGTCAGACCGCATAACAACATACGTTGTTCCGTTTGTCATCGGTATGTTACTTGCCCGAGATTCGATCGTCGGTATCCAATACCTAGTTCAATCTCGTTACCGGCAAGTCTCTTTACTCGTTCCGTAATACATCATCCCGCAACCAACTCATTGGTTGCAATGCTTGCAAGGCTTTATGTGATGTGCATTACCGAGAAGGCCCTGAGATACCTCTCCGACATTTGGAGTGACAAATCCTAATCTCGAAATACGCCAACCCAACAAATACTTTCGGAGACACCTGTAGAGCACCTTTATAATCACCCAGTTACGTTGTGACATTTGGTAGCACACAAAGTGTTCCTACGGTAAATGGGAGTTGCATAATCTCATAGTTAAAGGAACATGTATAAGTCATGGATAAAAGCAATAGCAACATACTAAACGATCGGGTGCTAAGCTAATGGAATGGGTCATGTCAATCAGATCATTCAACTAATGATGTGACCTTGTTAATCAAATGACAACTCCTTTATCTATGGTTAGGAAACATAACCATCTTTGATTAACAAGCTAGTCAAGTAGATGCATACTAGTGACACTCTGTTTGTCTATGTATTCACACATGTATTATGTTTCCGGTTAATACAATTCTAGCATGAATAATAAACATTTATCATGATATAAGGAAATAAATAATAACTTTATTATTGCCTCTAGGGTATCTTTCCTTCAGTCTCCCACTTGCACTAGAGTCAATAATCTAGTTCACATCGCCATGTGATTTAATAGCAATAGTTCACATCACCATGTGATTAGCACCCATAGTTCACATCGCCATGTGACCAACATAAAAAAAAGGGTTTACTAGATTCAGTAATCTAGTTCACATCGCTATGTGATTAACACCCAAAGAGTACTAAGGTGTGATCATGTTTTGCTTGTGAGAGAATCTTAGTTAACGGGTCTTTCACATTTAGATCCGTTATGTATTTTGCAATTTTCTATGTCTACAATGCTCTGTACGGAGCTACTCTAGCTAATTGCTCCCACTTTAAATATGTATCTTAGATCGAGACTTAGAGTGATCCAGATTGGTGTCAAAACTTGTATCGACGTAACCCTTTACGACGAACCTTTTGTCACCTCCATAATCGAGAAACATATCCTTATTCCACTAAGGATAACTTTGACCGCTGTCCAGTGATCTACTCCTAGATCACCATTGTACTCCCTTGCTTAACTCAGTGTAGGGTATACAATAGATCTGGTAAACAGCATGGCATACTTTATATAACCTATGGCCGAGGCATAGGGAATGACTTTCATTCTCTTTCTATCTTCTGCCGTGGTCGGGCTTTGAGTCTTACTCAATTTCACACCTTGTAACACAGGAAAGAACTCTTTCTTTGACTGTTCCATTTTGAACTACTTCAAAATCTTGTCAAGGTATGTACTCATTGAAAAAACTTATCAAGCGTCTTGAACTATCTCTATAGATCTTGATACTCAATATGTAAGCAGCTTCACCGAGGTCCTTCTTTGAAAAACTCCTTTCAAACACTCCTTTATGCTTTGCAGAATAATTCTACATTATTTCCGATCAACAATATGTCCTTCACATATATTTATCAGAAATGCTGTAGTGCTCCCACTCACTTTCTTGTAAATACAGGCTTCACCGCAAGTCTGTATAAAACTATATGCTTTGATCAACTTATCAAAGCGTATATTCCAACTCCGAGATGCTTGCACCAGTCCATAAATGGTTCGCTGGAGCTTGCATACTTTGTTAGCCCCCTTTGGATCGATAAAACCTTCTGGTTGCATCATATACAACTCTTCTTCCAGAAACCCATTCAGGAATGCAGTCTTTACATCCATTTGCCAAATTTCATAATCATAAAATGCGGCAATTGCTAACATGATTCGGACAGACTTAAGCATCGCTACGGGTGAGAAGGTCTCATCGTAGTCAATCCCTTGAACTTGTTGAAACCCCTTTGTGACAAGTCGAGCTCTGTAGACAGTGACGTTACCGTCGGCGTCAGTCTTCTTCTTAAAGATCCACTTGTTCTCTATTGCTTGCCGACCCTCGGGCAAGTCAACCAAAGTCCACACTTTGTTTTCATACATGGATCCCATCTCAGATTTCATGGCTTCCAGCCATTTTGCGGAATCTGGGCTCACCATCGCTTCTTCATAGTTCGTAGGTTCGTCATGATCTAGTAGCATGATTTCCAGAATAGGATTGCCGTACCACTCTGGTGCGGATCTTACTCTGGTTGATCTACGAGGTTCTGTAGTAACTTGATCTGAAGTTTCATGATCAATATCATTATCTTCCTCACTAATTGGTGTAGGTGCTACAGAAACAGATTTCTGTGATGTACTACTTTCCAATAAAGGAGAAGGTACAATTACCTTATCAAGTTTTCTACTTTCCTCCCACTCACTTCTTTCGAGAGAAACTCCTTCTCTAGAAAGTATCCATTCTCAGCAACGAATGTCTTGCCTTCGGATCTGTGATAGAAGGTGTACCCAACTGTCTCCTTTGGGTATCCTATGAAGACATATTTCTCCGATTTGGGTTTGAGCTTATCAGGATGAAACTTTTTCACATAAGCATCACAATCCCAAACTTTAAGAAACGACAACTTTGGTTTCTTGCTAAACCACAGTTCAGATTGTGTCATCTCAACGGACTTAGATGGTGCCCTTTTAAACGTGAATGCAACTGTCTCTAATGCATGACCCCAAAACGATATTGGTAAATCGGTAAGAAACTTCATAGATTGTACAATATCCAATAAAGTACGGTTATGACGTCCGGACACACCATTATGTTGTGGTGTTCCAGGTGGCATGAGTTTGTGAAACTATTCCACATTGTTTTAATTGAAGACCAAACTCGTAACTCAAATATTCTCCTCCACGATCATATCGTAGAAACTTTTATTTTCTTGTTACGATGATTCTCCACTCACTCTGAAACTCTTTGAACATTTTCAAATGTTTCAGACTTGTGCTTCATCAAGAAGATATACCCATATCTGCTCAAATCTTCTGTGAAGGACAGAAAATAATGATACCCGCTGCAAGCCTTAATATTCATTGGACCACATACATCAGTATGTATGATTTCCAACAAATCTGTTGCTTGCTTTATTGTTCCGGAGAACGGCGTTTTAGTCATCTTGCCCATAATGCATGGTTCGCAAGCATCAAGTGATTCCAAAATCCCATTAGCATGGAGTTTCTTCATGCGCTTTACACCAATATGACCTAAACTGCAGTGCCACAAATAAGTTGCACTATCATTATTAACTTCGCATCTTTTGGCTTCAATATTATGAATATGTGTATCACTACGATCGAGATCCAACAAACCATTTTGTTGGTGTGTATGACCATAAGGTTTTATTCATGTAAACAGAACAACAATTGTTCTCTAACTTAAATGAATAACCGTATTGCAATAAACATGATCAAATCATATTTATGCTCAACGCAAACACCAAATAACACTTATTTAGGTTCAACACTAATCTCGAAAGTATAGGGAAGTGTGCGATGATGATCATATCAATCTTGGAACTACTTCCAACATACATCGTCACTTCACCCTTAATTAGTTCCTGTTTATTCTGCAACTCCTGTTTCGAGTTACTAATCTTAGCAACTGAACTAGTATCAAATACTGAGGGGTTGCTATAAACACTAGTAAAGTACACATCAATAACATGTATATCAAATATACTTATGTTCACTTTGCCATCCTTCTTATCCGCCAATCACTTGGGGTAGTTCCGCTTCCAGTGACCAGTCCCTTTGCAGTAGAAGCACTCAGTTTCAGGCTTAGGACCAGATTTGGGCTTCTTCACTTAAGCAGCAACTTGCTTGCTGTTCTTCTTGAAGTTCCCCTTTCTCCCTTTGCCCTTTTCTTGAAACTAGTGATCTTGTCAACCATCAACACTTGATGATCTTTCTTGATTTCTACCTTCATCGATTTCATCATCATGAAAAACTCGGGAGTCTTTCTCGTCATCCCTTGCATACTATAGTTCATCACAAAGTTGTACTAACTTGGTGATGGTGACTAGAGAATTCTGTCAATCACTATCTTATCTGGAAGATTAACTCCCACTTGATTCAAGCGATTATAGTACCCAGACAATCTGAGCACATGCTCACTAGTTGAGCGATTCTCCTCCATCTTTTAGCTATAGAACTTGTTGGAGACTTCATATCTCTCAACTCGGGTATTTGCTTGAAATATTAACTTCAACTCCTGGAACATCTCGTATGGTCCATAACGTTCAAAACGTCTTTGAAGTCCCGATTCTAAGCCGTTAAGCATGGTGCACTAAACTATCAAGTAGTCATCATATTGAGCTAGCCAAACGTTCATAGCGTCTGCATCTGCTCCTGCAATAGGTCCGTCACCTAGCGGTGCATCAAGGACATAATTCTTCTGTGCAGCAATGAGGATAAACCTCAGATCACGGATCTAATCCGCATCATTGCTACTAACATCATTCAACACAATTTTCTCTAGGAACATATCAAAATAAACATAGGGGAGCAATAACGTGAGCTATTGATTTACAACATAATTTGCAAAATACTACCAGGACTAACTTCATGATAAATTAAAGTTCAATTAATCATATTACTTAAGAACTCGCACTTAGATAGACATCTCTCTAATCCTCTAAGTGATCACATGATCCAAATCAACTAAACCATGTCCGATCATCACGTGAGATGGAGTAGTTTCAATGGTGAACATCACTATGTTGATCATATCTACTATATGATTCACGCTCGACCTTTCGGTCTCCGTGTTCCGAGGCCATATCTGTTATATGCTAGGCTCGTCAAGTGAAACCTGAGTATTCCGCGTGTGCAACTGTTTTGCACCCGTTGTATTTGAACGTAGAGCCTATCACACCCGATCATCACGTGGTGTCTCAGCACGAAGAACTTTCGCAACGGTGCATACTCAGGGAGAACACTATTACTATGATAATTTAGTGAGAGATCATCTTATAATGCTACCATCAATCAAAGCAAGATAAGATGCATAAAAAGATAAACATCACATGCAATCAATATAAGTGATATGATATGGCCATCATCATCTTGTGCTTGTGATCTCCATCTCCGCAGCACCGTCATGATCACCATCGTCACCGGCGCGACACCTTGATCTCCATCGTAGCATCGTTGTCGTCTCGCCAATGTTATGCTTCTACGACTATCGCTACCGCTTAGTAATAAAGTAAAGCATTACAGGGCGATTGCATTGCATACAATAAAGCGACAACCATACGGCTCCTGCCGGTTGCCGATAACTCGGTTACAAAACATGATCATCTCATACAATAAAATATAGCATCATGTCTTGACCATATCACATCACAACATGCCCTGCAAAAACAAGTTAGACGTCCTCTACTTTGTTTGTTGCAAATTCTACGTGGCTGCTACGGGCTGAAGCAAGAACCAATCTCACCTACGCATCAAAACCACAACGATAGTTTGTCAAATAGACTCCGTTTTAACCTTCTCAAGGACCGGGCGTAGCCATACTCGGTTCAACTAAAGTTGGAGAAACTGACACCCGCCAGTCACCTGTGTGCAAAGCACGACGGTAGAACCAATCTCGCGTAAGCGTACGCGTAATGTCGGTCCGGGCCGCTTCATCCAACAATACCGCCAAACCAAAGTATGACATGCTGGTAGGCAGTATGACTTATATCGCCAACAACTCACTTGTGTTCTACTCGTGCAAAACATCAAACCATAAAAACCTAGGCTCGGATGCCACTGTTGGGGAACGTAGTAATTTCAAAAAATTTCCTACGCACACGCAAGATCATGGTGATGCATAGCAACGAGAGGGGAGAGTATTGTCTACGTACCCTCATAGACCGAAGCGGAAGCGTTGACACAACGTAGAGGAAGTAGTCATACGTCCTCCTCGCGATCCGACCGATCCCATCGCCGTTACTCCGGCACCTCCGAGTTCTTGACACACGTACAACACGATGACGGTCTCCGGGCTCCGATCCAGCAAAGCTCTCGGGGAAGAGTTTCGTCAGCACGACGGCGTGGTGACGATCTTGATGTGTTACCGACGCAGGGCTTCGCCTAAGCACTGCGACAATATGATCGAGGTGGAATATGGTGGAGGGGGGCACCGCACACGGCTAAGGAACGATCTCAAGGATCAACTTGTGTGTCTATGGGGTGCCCCTGCCCCTGTATATAAAGGATGGAGGAGGAGGAGGCCGGCCAAGGCTTGGTGCGGCCAGGATGTGGAGTCCTACTAGGACTCCAAGTCCTAGTAGGAGTCCACCAAGAGGGGAGGAAGGGAGAAGGAAGTGGAGGAGAAGGAAAGGTGGCCGGCCCCCTTTTCCCTAGTCCAATTCGGACCAGAGGGAAGGGGGGGCGCAGCAGCCCCTTGGCCCTTTCTCCTCTTCCCACTAAAGCCCATCAAGGCCCATTGCTTCTCGTGTAACTACCCAGTACTCCCGGAAATACCCGAATCATTCAGAACCTTTCCGATGTCCGAATATAGTCGTCCAATATATCGATCTTTACATCTCCACCATTTTGAGACTCCTCGTCATGTCCCCGATCTCATCCGGGACTCCGAACTCCTTCGGTACATCAAAACTCATAAACTCATAATATAACTGTCATCGAAACCTTAAGTGTGCGGACCCTACGGTTCGAGAACAATGTAGACATGACCGAGACACGTCTCCGGTCAATAACCAATAGCGGGACCTGGATGCCCATATTGGCTCCTACATATTCTACGAAGATCTTTATCGGTCAGACCGCATAACAACATACGTTGTTCCGTTTGTCATCGGTATGTTACTTGCCCGAGATTCGATCGTCGGTATCCAATACCTAGTTCAATCTCGTTACCGGCAAGTCTCTTTACTCGTTCCGTAATACATCATCCCGCAACCAACTCATTGGTTGCAATGCTTGCAAGGCTTTATGTGATGTGCATTACCGAGAAGGCCCTGAGATACCTCTCCGACATTCGGAGTGACAAATCCTAATCTCGAAATACGCCAACCCAACAAATACTTTCGGAGACACCTGTAGAGCACCTTTATAATCACCCAGTTACGTTGTGACGTTTGGTAGCACACAAAGTGTTCCTACGGTAAACGGGAGTTGCATAATCTCATAGTTAAAGGAACATGTATAAGTCATGGATAAAAGCAATAGCAACATACTAAACGATCGGGTGCTAAGCTAATGGAATGGGTCATGTCAATCAGATCATTCAACTAATGATGTGACCTTGTTAATCAAATGACAACTCCTTTGTCTATGGTTAGGAAACATAACCATCTTTGATTAACAAGCTAGTCAAGTAGAGGCATACTAGTGACACTCTGTTTGTCTATGTATTCACACATGTATTATGTTTCCGGTTAATACAATTCTAGCATGAATAATAAACATTTATCATGATATAAGGAAATAAATAATAACTTTATTATTGTCTCTAGGGCATATTTCCTTCATTTGTAACATTTGAAGCATTTGAACATTCAGGTGAAGAATTAGCAGATTCTCGTTCAATGCATTTTAAGCATGGAGGAATGAATTCTTCCTGAGCAGCGCTGATTTGTTGAGCAAGTAATGAATCGTGCTCCTTCTGAAGATCTTCATCTTATCTTCTCAAAATCAGACAAGAGAGAGTTATGCTGATCTTGAAGAGAGTCATGCTTGGAATGAAGGCTCTGAAGACTTTCAGCCAAGGCTTGTGACTGATCCATTTCTTCACCCAACATATCATTGCTCTTACTATGCATATCATTGGCCTTTTGCAAAGCTCTTTGTTGTTTAGCGGCAAGGGAAGCAAGTTTGACATAACTGGGTCCAAATTCATTACCAGATTCTTCATCACTAGACTCAGATAGCTAGCATTCAGTTACCTCAGTACTTTTTGCCATAAGGCATGGAGTAGATGATGATGATTCTGGTTCGAATGTCATCAATTTGAGCGATTCCTTGAAATCCACAAACCAAGGATCATGACGGGTTCGATGGCCTTCATAGACATCAGAGAGACGGTCCCAGACAAGCTTCGCCTGATCGAGATGCATGATGTTTATGAACTGGTTTCGAGACAGACTCGAGCAGATGACGGCCTTCGCTGTGAGGTTGAGTTGAGTGTACTTGCGAATGTCATCAGCTTCCGCCATCTTGCACAGATCGGTCAGACCAATCTTAGTGACGGTCCATAGCTCGCTGTCCATCACCATGAGACGCTTCTTCATCATAGCCTTCCATTTGGGATACTCATGACCGTCAAAGATGGGACACGACACTTTCTTCATATCTGCGGTCGACATAACTAAAACTCCAGGCGGTTAAACCAAAATCACACAGAACAAGGGAGTACCTTGCTCTGATACCAATTGAAAGTGCGTTATATCGACTAGAGGGAGGGTGAATAGGCGATTTTTATGAAATTCTTCACTGAGGAATTTGCTCGTGAGGAAATTCCTTAGCGAAGAACTACTTGCAGCGGAATAAGTACTCAGAGGTAAACATAATAGAATACATTCATGGTCATCATGATGAAATGAAGACACAGACAGAGCACTGAAAGCGTAAACACAGGATAGCACAATATGAAGACAAACAGACTGAAGAAATTGAACTGAGGAAATTGAGAAAGTCTTCAGTCAAAGTCTTCAAACACAGATGTGAACAAACACACAACACAGTAATGAGGAAATGAAAGTGTTGAGGAAATAGAACCAATAAGCTTGGTGAAGACAATGATTTGGTAGACCAGTTGCAACTGCTGTCTCAGTTGTACATCTGGTTGGAGCGGCTGAGTATTTAAACTCGAGGACACCTAGTCCCAGACACACAGTCCTCACCGTATTCTCCTTGAGCTAAGGACACACAGTCCTCGCCCAATCACTCGTGGTAAGTCTTCAGGTGATTTCCAAACCTTCACAGACTTGGTCACTCGGCGATCCACAATTCCTCTTGGATGCTCTAGACCTTGACGCCTAACCGTCTGGAAGAAGCACAGTCTTCAAAGGTAACAAGCGTCGGATCCACGCAGGATCAATCTCTTCAGTGATGCTCAATCAGTTTGGGTTTGTAGGTGTTTTGGGTTTGGGTTTGGATTTTCCTCACTTGATGATTTTCGCTCGAAGTCCTCGGAGGATGGGTTGCTCTCAAATGACAAGTGTCAAGTTCTCGCGGAGCAGCCAACCAGCTAGTGGTTGTAGGGGGCGGCTATTTATAGCCTAGGGAGCAGCCCGACATGATAAGACATAAATGCCCTTCAATGATATGACCGTTAGGTGGACAAGATATTTTAGGACAGCTGGCGCGTAGCACAGCAACGGTCGGAAATTTGAGGTTCAAATTCCTCAGGGCTATCATGTTCCTCACAGTGTAGGCAATTCGAACTGGTGAATTCCTAACTCCTCAGTCAGAGCAAAGTCCTCAGTGACCAGAAGAACTGTGTCTCTGTCACTGAAGAAATTGACTGGACTGTATGAGATTTCCAATGGCTTCACTCGAAGGGATTGGTAGGTGTAGGATTTGAGATGAGCATCACTTGGAAATTTTCTCCTTAGTATTTCCTCGACCCCCTTTAACAGTACAGTGTTTCCTATGACTCAAGAAGGAGAAAATGAAACTACGAAAACAAAAGTCTTCACGCTTCATATTCCTCGAATGATAACCAAGTCTTCAAGGTCACACCAATTTCTTCACTTTCAAAGTCTTCAGGAAGTCTTCAGTCGAAGAACTTCATTTTTAGGGGTCGACTTTCTCTGTAAATATCAAACTCCTCATAGACTTATAGACCTGTGTACACTCATAAACACATTAGATACTTAACCTATAAGTCTTCAATACACCAAAATCACTAAGGGGCACTAGATGCACTTACAGATCCGTCTTCTTCAACATCTGATACAAAGGGATTGCCTTCTCACCAAGGCGGCTGATAAACTGGCTCAACGCGGCAATCCGGCCAGCTAGGCGCTGAACATCATTGATACACTTGGGTTTGGCCAGGGAGGTGATGTTTGTGATCTTCTCCGGATTAGCCTCAATTCCCATGTTGGACACCAGAAAACCCAATAATTTGCCTGCCGGTACACCAAAAACACACTTGGCCGGATTTAGCATCATCCTGTATGTCCTCAGGTTATCAAAGGTTTCCTTTAAATCATCAACCAGAGTCTCCTTCTTCCTTGACTTAACCACAATATCATCCACGTAAGCGTGTACATTACGGACAATCTGCTTGTGAAGGCAATTTTGTACACACCGTTGATAGGTTGCCTGGGCACTCTTGAGCCCAAAAGGCATAGACACATAGCATAAGGCTCCAAAGGGAGTGATGAACGCCATCTTCTCCTGGTCCTCAACCACCATTTTGATCTGATGATAGCCAGAATATGCATCCAAAAAACACAAAAGCTCGCAACCCGCCGTAGCATCAATGATTTGATCAATACGGGGGAGGGCAAAAGGATCTGCTGGACAAGCTTTATTAAGATCTGTGTAATCTACACGCATACACCAGGTGCAATTTTTCTTAAGGACCAGCACCGGATTAGCAAGCCACTCAGGGTGAAAAACTTCAACAATAAAGCCAGCTGCCAAAAGCCTGGCTACCTCTTCTCCAATAGCTTTGCGCCTTTCTTCGTTAAACCGGCGGAGGAACTGTTTCACCGGTTTGTATTTAGGATCCACATTAAGATTGTGCTCAGCGAGTTGCCTCGGTACACCTGGCATGTCAGAAGGCTTCCATGCAAAAATGTCCCGATTCTCATGGATGAACTCGATGAACGCGCTTTCCTAGTTTGGATCCAAATTGGCACTGATGCTGAACTGCTTGGACGAATCGCCAGGCACGAAGTCAACAGGCTTAGTCTCAGCTGCCGATTTGAACTTCAAGGCCGGATCATGCTCCTTAGTTGGCTTCTTCAACGGAGTCATATCTGCCGGATCAACATTGTCTTTAGAAAATTTCAGCTCCTCGGTGGCACAAACCAACTCTGCGTAGGCCGCATCTCCTTCCTCGCACTCCAAAGCAACTCGACGGCTTCCATGAACTGTAATTGTCCCCTTGTGACCCGGCATCTTGAGCTGCAAGTACACATAACAAGGCCGTGCCATGAACTTGGCGTAGGCCGGTCGCCCAAACAGGGCGTGATACGGACTTTGGATCTTTACCACTTCAAACATCAGCGTCTCCATCCTGGAATCATGATCATCTCCAAAGTCTACTTCTAGAGCTATCTTACCAACAGGATATGCTGATTTGCCAGGTACCACACCATGGAACACTGTACTAGACGGTTTGAGATTTTTATCTGTCAATCCCATACGACAGAAGGTCTCATAGTACAGGATATTAATGCTGCTCCCTCCATCCATGAGTACCTTGGTGAACTTATAACCTCACACCTGAGGTGCCACCACCAACGCTAGCTGACCCGGGTTATCAACCCGGGGTGGGTGATCCTCTCTGCTCCATATGATTGGCTGCTCAAACCAGCATAAGTAACGGGGCACAGCCGGTTCAACAGAGTTGACTGCCCACTTCTGAACCTTCCGGTCTCGCTTGTCCAAGCTAGTAGTGAAGACATGGTACTACCCACTATTCAACTGCTTTGGGTTGCTCTGGTAACCTGACTGTTGCTGCTGCTGGTTGTAACCACCCTGGCTATTCTGATTATTCTGATTACTATGCCCGCCCGAATTACCATTGAATCCTGAACCGGAATTTCCTCCACCGTAACCCGGCCCGGATCCTGAGCCACCGCCAGAGCCGTGATCATACTGGAAAGCATTAGAATTTTTGAACTCCTGCATAATGTAACAATCCTTCCAAAGGTGGTTTGGTGGCACCTCCTTCGTCCCATGCTTCGGGCAGGGCTGGTTCAACAGATAGTTTAGGCGGTCCGAGTTAGGGTTAGGCGCTCCACTGCGATTCTGCGGTTTACCCTTACGTCGCTGGCCCTTGTCCTGTGCATTGGTATTAGCCACGAAGTCCATGTTGCCATCCGCTTTGCGCTTGCCTCCGCCACCATTACCTGTCGGGTGATGTTGCTGACCTTTGGAGTTGCCGTTCTTCTTTCCCTTTCCTGTCTTCTCATCATCAGACTCGGGATCCTTGGTACTATCAGAATCAGCATACTTTACCAAAGCGCCCATGAGAGTCCCTATGTCAGTGTAGTGGCGCTTCATCCGCCCTAATTTCAGCTTTAGGGGCCCAAACCAGCAATTGCCTTCCAGGGTTATAACCGCGGTGTCAGCGTTGATGCGGTCTGATGAATGCAGAACTTGCGAGACCTGGCGCACCCAATGCGTCGTTGATTCTCCTTCCTCCTGGACACAGGCAGCTAGATCCACTATCGACATCGGCTGCTTACACGTGTCTTTGAAATGACTGATAAACCGGGCTCGTAACTGGGCCCATGAACTGATAGAATTGGCCGGTAAGCTTTTTAACCATGTACGGGCCGTTCCTTCGAGCATCATGGTGAAATACTTTGCACACGCCGCCTCATCCACGTCAAGCATCTCCATGGCCATCTCATAGCTCTCCACCCATGTCTCTGGAGGTTGATCCGCCGTATAATTTGGTACCTTGCGCGGGCCCTTGAAATCCTTGGGCAGACGCACATTGCGTAAAGCGGGAACAAGGCAAGGCACTCCCAAAGCACTAGAGGTAACTCCAGGCTCGACCATGGTGGTCGGACGAACCGGCGTAAGCTGACGATCTTGATACTGTGCCGCTAACTCGGCCTCCCTGCGCACTCGGGCCCGGTCCACCACTTCCTGAGCATTATCGACACCTCCTGCCGGGTTGTTACCATGGGGCGCTCCTCGCCGTGCATTACTTGACACGGCCGGTTCATCCATATGCCTGCTATAGCTCCGGCTCGGGCGAGGGGTTGAGTGGATCCGATCGCGGCTGTACGAATACGCTTCCTGTTGGACCAAAGCTGTCCTAAGGAGCTCCTTGACCTGGCGCGTCTCTACCGCCTGCGGCGAATCACCTTCAATTGGAATGGCCTCCAGCCGTGCAGCAGCCGCAACAAGGTTGTCCATCGGGTTGGAGTAGTGACCCGGAGGTGTTGGCACAGCCTGAGGTACACCAGTATTATGACGGGGCAGATCTATTAAACGGGGCTGGACCGGTGCGCCCGTCCTAGGTGCTTCCGGCCGGTTCACCACCGGCGGATTACTGGTTCCCGCTCCGGGGGTGTTGAAGAGGTCTCTGGCTTCGAAGACCGAAGGCAGACGAGATCGGTACTTCCTCCTCATGACTTCCTGTGACGCGTTCTGGTCCAACATGAGTCTGTAGGCCTGTGCATCTAAAGCGGCCCGCTCTGCAGTCATCCTGGCATCTTCAGTTGCTAGGTCCGCCTTAGCCTGAGTGATTTGCTCCCTCACTTTTGCAATTTCCGAGTTGTGAGCGTCCTGATCCGCCGGGTTAGCCTCTGCCATGAGCGCAGCCAACGCATCGAACAGATCCGATAAAACTTGAGCTGGCGGGCGTACAGAGCCTCCTGCCCCGGCATCCGTCGCCGCTACTGAACCGGAGATCATTGCCGCAGCGGTCGAAGAGTGAAGCGCGGCCTGTGTACCGGCCATGAATATTCCAACCCGGTGGGGCAGATCAGAGGGGTCCGGAATACTGTCGCCATCGAAACAGCCCCCAATCCGGCCATCTTGCAGTTGATACAGAGATTCGGTTTCTCCGGTTGATGACTCGTCGCCGGAGTAAATGACGGTCTCGCCACCAGATTCTGATCCGTTCTCATAACTTCCTACATGGATGACTCCCACGAAGGCACGCTTCACGACCGGTTTAACCTGGGCAGATCGCGCACGATAAGCCGTCTCGACGAGGTCGGTGCAGATGTCCGGCTCAGGGCCCGGTTCACCGATCTTGCCGATGAAGACATGTATGCCACCAAAGGGGACCCGGTACCCGTACTCAATTGAGCCGGCCTCGGGGCCCCAGCCTGCATCGTCGATGTAGAGCTTGCCGCGACGACTTTTAGTCATCCGGCCCACAGCGTAGCCCTCGAGTCCTTCAAAGAGGCCCTCCAAGAACTTGAAACGATCGTGCGATAGCACCACGGTGGGCGCCAACTGTCGTGGTTTTGTCACGGCAGATGTCTCGTGGAGCCATCGCGACGGGTTAGCTTGAAGGGGTTAAAGCGGACACAGGGACGCAGAGAGTTTTATACTAGTTCGGCCGCTTCGATGAAGGTAAAAGCCTATGTCTAGTTGTGATGGAATTGATGGGGTTTCGATGACTAGGGAGCAAATAAGCTTCGCCTAAGTCTCGAGTTGTGGTTGTCTGTCCTTGAACCGCCGCCCGGTCGTCCCCTTATATACACGGGTGGCGCCCGTCGGTCCACAGAGTCCCAACACCGGTTCATACTCGTATCCGGGTTGGTCTCTCCTTATTCCTAACTTACAATACAAGTTTACATATAAAGTCGGTTTACGGCTACAGGTCTTAAACCGACTACAGGCCTTGGGCCCTTATCTGCTTCTTTGGGCTTTAACACCTTTGAACTACTGATGAAGTTAACCCGGCCCAGGTAGGCCGGTTTACGCCCAGTAGTAATATCCCCAACAGAGGCCAAAGATATGGACAGTGATGATCAGAACTCAGGGGTGACGATGGAATGCATGACCGGCAGCGACAACGGCGCAACTGAACGATTTTATGGAAGGGTCGAGGAGATCTGGGAGCTTGACTACTCTGGACTGCACAACACGACGATGTTCCGTGTCAGATGGGCTAAGAATGTCGAAAGAGAAAACCGGATTTTCACTACCATGACTATACCCGACGCCAAGAGCGCTACCTTGAACGCTATCGCAAAAAATGAGCCATGGGTACACGCTAAGCACGTGACACAATGCTTCTTCATAACCGACCCATGCAATCCCAGTCGTGTTGTCGTGAGGAGAGGCAAAAGGAACATCATTGGAATGGATGGAGTCGCCAATGAGGAAGACTATGATCAGTACGGCAACCCAATGAGGGAAGATGACGATGATGATGAAGCATACGTCAAAAGAAGAATCAATACTACATTACCAAAGAAAAATCATACTCCATGGAAAAGGCAAAGTCACAATTAGGGGCTCAATTACTCTTCGACGAACAAGAAGGGAAAGAAGCTGACGCAAAAACGAAAACGTCAGCGCTGAGGAATCGGTCAAATGATGTAATATATATATATATACATATATATATATATATGTTCCTATTTTGTATACACACTTAGCCATTATTATGCATGGGTCCAATGATGTAATATATGTTCCTATTTTGCACAAATATTTAACCGTCAAATGATGCAATATATATCGCCTTCCCTTCGTTCACTACTCTCGGAAATAAAAAAAAGTGAGAAAAATAAAGGAAAAGAAAAAGCGAAACTGGTTATAGCAGTAGCGCTTTACTGAAAAAGAGCTACAGCTAGTCAAGGTACCAGTAGCAGTTTCCGTAAAAAACCGCTATAGCTACCCGTAATAGTAGTAGCGCGCTTCGTGTAAACGCGCTACTGCTACGTCCACTTAACCCAAAATTCTCACTCTCCCTGCTTCATCCCGCCTCTTTTCCCCCAAATCCCCACTCTCTTCCCCGGCCCCGTCGCACCGCCGCGCCCGACCCAGGCGCGCTCGCCCCCGACCCCGGTGCGCTCGCCCCCGACCCCGCCGCACCCGACCCAGGCGCGCTCGCCCCCGGCGCCGGCCCTCGCCTCCCTCCTCTGCTTCCTCCCCTCCCAACCTCGGCCGTCGTCGGGCCTGCCTCCTCGCCCCTGCACCCTCTGTAAACCACCCCCCCTCTCTCTCTCTGCTAGCTAGGATTCTTCGGTTAATTTACTTAGGTTTTAGTTATGTTAATTAGGTTATCTATTTAGTTATGAATTTAGATAGGTTTCAAAATTAGCTGAACTTATATGCAAATTTGAACTGGACATGTGATATGTGGATATGTCATGTTTTGGACATGTCATGTTTTGGTAAATGATCCGAGTGGCCTATGTTATGCCGGAATGTTGATTCATTTCCGTTCCGGTGAATTTTAGGCGCTCGATATGTCCATTTTTTTAGCAAAGGTCATGCCGAAATTTCCCGTGAATAAAGGCATGATTTGTGCTACATAGTTGGCATATCGAGTGCTGGCACATAGATTTCTTTTTTATGTCATTTATCATTTATTCATACTTCTAGAAATAAATGAGGACACTTAATCATAGGAAACATGTCGAACAACGAAGAAACTGGGCCTTCTGACCAAGATGCATACGAGATGGATTATCAGGGTGAACAAGACTACCTCGACTTTTTGACTGCTAAGCAAGGTTTGCAGGTCCGCCTCGATGATGGTACTGGCGCCGACATCGACACCGACGACGCCGACACCGATGGCGGCGCCGAGACCGGTGGGGAAGGTACCGGCGAGGAAGCTACCGGCGGGGAAGGTATCGGCGCCAATGCCGCTACCGAAAAGAGGAAGCATAAGAAGCAGAGGATACGAAAACCTAACAAACTAGGGATTGGACGACTTGTGATCACAAAGATGGCACCTGGCAAGTTTGAGCCGTTAGAGCCGGAAGAACCTCGCAAGTGCTATGGGAACCAAGTAGGATGCATCCTACGGGAATGCGTGAGCATCAACGACGATGACTTAAGGAGTAAAGAACATTTGACGCAGTTGCTCCTAACGAAGTTGCACAAGAGATTCAAGTTCCCCGACCGGGATGATAACATAGAACAACCGTGGGATGATCCGAAGATGAAAAAGATTAACAATCACGCCATGGGCATGTTCAGCAATGATTTGGCCTCCTGGAAAGGGAGGGTGAAACGAGCTATTGAGGCTGAGGAACCCCTGTCCAAGATTCTGGAGGAAAATCCGACACTTACAAAAGAGGAGTTCGAAAAGTTCAAGGACACCTGCGCTACCGAGGACGCCAAGGCTAAAGCTGTGAAATTCAAGACCCTTCAGCAAAGTAACACGGGGAAGCATCGCCTCGGAAGCCGTGCCTACCTCGGTAAAAGGCCCATATGGGATAAGGAGGACGCGGAACGTGAAGCCGCGGGTCTTCCAGACCCCTTCGCGAAGTTCACCAACCCCTTGGAGCGTGACTTCATCAGGGCCCGCTACAAATGGGACAAGGAGAAAAAGGTTTTTTAGACGGACCAGATCACGAGGAAATTGATTAGACTACTGGAGAAGCAACACCAGCTTGCAGCCGAAAGCCCTACTTCTCCGATGAGGCCCAAGTGGGACACCCCTCTCAACCGGGCCTTGAACGAACTTAAGGGACTCCCTTTGGGCCAGCAGCCGCAATATGGTCGTGTGCACGGCGCTGGAGACGGCGCCACGTGGAAGGTGTCTTACAATGAGGGACCGGAGGCCAAGAAGCAGAAAAAGAAGTTTAGTCAGGCGGACATCAACGCGAAAGTGAAGCTTGTGGTCGAGAAAAAAGCAGCTGAGGACGCGAAAAAAGCAGCCGGGGACAAATATGAGTTGTTACAGCAGGCAGCCAATGCAGGTGTAACTGCCTGTAGAAATGATTTCGCTACTAACTTGGTTCCAGTTATCATCAACTGGATGAAGGAAAATCCAGACAAGACGGTACATGATTTCCCGTTGCCGATTTTCGTCGGGAGCAACTCCATGAACAACAACATCATCGCACTATTACTTGCCCACGCAACCGGGCCTCCTCTCACAGCCGCTCCTGCTCATAGCAGCCCGTCCTCAGTCTCTGGCGCACTCGGTGGGCCTTCGTCTTTGGCTGAGCTCGACGCCATCACGGTAATTACATGTCGCACCACCATATATATATATATATAATATTCCATTTTTGTTGCCTTTCGGATGTTTTACGCCACAGACATATGTGTTTGCAGGCGAAAGAAACCCCGTGCACCAGACTCTACTTGATCAAAGGCCAGAAGGTGGACGTGGTAAAGGGGATGATAATGGACCCCTTGCAACCCACGTTCCACAACCAGACGGTCCTTGCTGGGCACTTCAGGGTTAGCTTGTCCAGTGTGAAATCGGGGAACGAGGATTTGCCTCCTCCAGTACATCATTTGGGAGAGGACGACGAGACCCCGCCGCGGATTGGAAGCTGCAAGGGTTGGGTGCTGCTATGGCCGAAGAATCTTATTCGTCTGGAGCCGGCCGAGAGCACACCAATAACCACACATCAACAAGCATGTGCGGAGACCACCACCCCGCCTACGCAATTACCAGCTCCTGTAGTGTCGGGTGAGAGCGGCGGACGACATGATGAAGGGGGTGCAATAGTGCCTGCTGATGTAATTTGTCCTGTAGAACAGAGAATGGATGATGAGAGGAGGTCGTCCCTATGGATTTCCTCAATACAAACGCGTATGACTGTGGCATAGAATTGATGAGTCAACCATATGACGAATCGGGCTATCAGCTTGCTAATGAGGATATGGATGATATGCCCAGGCAGTAAGGTCGTAGCAGGGATTGCAAAAAGTCTCTCTTCATGAAATCCTCACAGGACACGCCTGAAGATGCCGCCTCAACACAGGCTCAACTAGCCGGGCGCGAGGGTTGTACAGTACTTAGCCCAGGAACACTGGGGCAGGGGTTAAGGAAGGGTCTAGAAGGTGTGCCCAAGATAAAGGATAGAAAGAGATCAGGGAAGATAGCTGCCTCCAAACAAGCCAGAGCACATAGCAGCCAGACGATGCATTCTGAAGAGTGTGTACCCGTGAAAGGTGCGGCCATGTTCCATCTCACGGGCGAGCCGATGCTACCGCCGAAACCGCTGGAGGCACTATCAGGGGATCTCAGGAGACTGCACGACCATGTGCTGTCGACTAAGAAAAGCCTACTAGCCTCAAAGGATCCAGGATATCCGACATATGCGGCTCGTGTGCCTGAGGGGAAGTGCTACGTCGAGACAAGGCCCGCGGAGGTTTTCTTCCTGCGGTTTGACCATATCTTTGAGATGTTTCTGACAAGGCAGCTCGATTTTACAATCGTCCGCCTTTTTGCGCTACATATGAGCTCCGTCATGAAGAGTGAAGAAGTCTCGCAAATCTGTGTGGCGGATCCGTACGTACTACATGCATGAGTCTTTCTTGAGTCTCGGCGACTTTCAGCGTGAAACTGCTAGGGACTACCTCCAAAACTTCATGGTACAGAATAAGGACCGGGAAATTGTCCTCATGCCTTATCATCCAAAGTAAGTCAGTTCCGAACAACCCTTTCATACATTTCAATCATTCCTTCTCTCTCTATGGGGAATAATTTGAGGTGTCTTTTCCCCGTAGCAACGGGCGCGTCGTCCTTATCGTTCTTTACCCGCAAGTCTCCCACGCCATGTATTTTGACCCTTCCAGAGACTACGAGAAAAAAGACTACACCCACATAATGAATATTCTAGATGATGCTCTCCAAGGCTTCAGCATTAGAGGTGGCCACATGCAGATCAGGAAACAAAGAAACAAGAAGATGGATTTCGCGCATAAAACTAACTTCTCCTGCATCCATTTCCCAAAACCAAGCAAGAAGGATGGATTCTACATCGTCCATCTCATGATTCAGTTCAACACGGATCACCAAAAGCTTCGCATGAGAAACAGAAATGATGATCATATCCACAAGTGGCTAGAATCTCATGGAGAAGCGGATTATAAACTTAGAGATGACTTCTTTCGCATCCAAAGCGACATTGCGACGATCATCATGAAAGAAGTCGTCTATGTAAAGGGGATGTTCCACCACGGCCCTGTATCACGAACTGACGTCCGAACTCGCATAGGCATGCAACGTCTAGACCTCACGCCATTCAAGGAGCTAGGGTCCATCCTCGATGATATGGAAGGATGGAACTTCTAGTGATTTATGATGCCGATGATGATGATATGTGTCGGTTGAACTTGTATACTTTTTGTAGCGATGAAACTTTGTGATGTCCACGATCCCTGCCGAACTTGTGTAACGCTAATTTGTTAGTTTGCGTACGATGACCTGCGTACCTCTAGTTAACTAATTTGCGTACTGTATGATGCATCTAGTTGCTAACCCTTTCTTTTTCGGTGTTGCTCTAGTATATTTTGTTGCATATATATGATTGTACATCCTCTTCATGAACATGCATCTCTAACAGGTACCTAGTTTCTTGATGTCGAGATGGAAGTGCTATGTCGTGTACAAAGGGAAGGTTCCGGGGGTGTACAACGAGTGGCATGAGTGTCAGGCGCAAGTGAATGGGTTCTCGGGCGCCAGCCATAAAGGCATCAAAATCATACAAGAAGGAGAAGCTAGTTACTTGAGGTTCACGCTAGCGCGAGAGAGGACTCGTAACCGCCACCTCATGTACTGCATAGTTCCTCTCTCACTCATAGTGATAGCTCTTCTCGCGTATACCTTTGTTTAGATGGATGATGTTCTAGTTGCAAGTATTCGAGACTTGCATGTATCGCTATTTTCGAGATGATGACAAGATACCACTTTGTGTTGGATGATGATTATGATGAGACTATTTGTATGTATATGCTATGATTACATTTCTGGTCTCGCAGACATTTGTTTGTGTATCATGATGACATTTGTATGTGCTAAATATTCTTCTATAAAGCCTGTTCAAATACAAAACAAATATGCCCAAAAAAACTACTAAAATTAGCAGTAGCGAGTGGAAAAAAGTTAGCAGCAGCGCGGTAGTAGCAGTAGCGCGTACAGGAGAAGCACGCTATAGCTATTAGCAGCAGCGAGCTTCCACTAAGAGCGATGCTGCTACACTTGTGTAGCAGTAGCGCTGGTGAGCGCGCGCTACTGCTACGTGTTAGCTGTAGCGCCTTATTAGTAGCGCCGGTCCCCGCGCTACTAATAGACCTAAAACCCGCGCTGCTACTAGCCTTTTCCCTAGTAGTGCATGCTCCGACTTCATCACATAACGGTTCACCATACGTGCGTGCTACGAGAATCACATACTTTAACACAAGTATCTCTCAAATTCACAACTACTCAACTAGCATATCTCAAAACAATCATAAGGAATCAAACTTCTCATAGTATTCAATGCACTTTATATGAAAGTTTTTATTATACCCATCTTGGATGCCCATCATATTAGGACTAATTTTATAACCAAAGATAATTACCATGTTGTTCTAAAAGACTCTCAAAATAATATAAGTAAAGCATGAGAGTTCATCTATTTCTTCAAAATAAAACTACCGTCATGCTCTAAAAGATATAAGTGAAGCACTAGAGCAAATGACAAACTACTCCGAAAGATATAAGTGAAGATCAATGAGTAGTCGAATAATTGTGCAACTACGTGAAGACTCTCTAATATTTAAGAATTTCAGATCTTGGTATTTTATTAAAACAGAAAGCAAAACAAAATAAAATAAAATAACACTCCAAGCAAAACACATATCATGTGGTGAATAAAAATATAGCCCCAAGTAAAGTTACCGATGAATGAAGAGGAAAGAGGGAATATTACCTTCGGGTGCCTTGGGCATCCCAAATCTTAGGCTCTTGCCACTCATTATTCCATAGTCCATCGAATCTTTACCCAAAACTTGAAAACTTCACAACACAAAACTTAACAGGAAACTCGTAAGCTCCGTTAGTATAAGAAAATAAACCACCACTTAGGTACTATTTTGAACTCATTATAAATTCTTATTGGTGTAATATATACTGTATTACAACTTCCCTATGATTCATACCATCCGATACTACTCATAGATTCATCAAAATAAGCAAACAACACAATGAAAACAGAATCTGTCAAAAACAGAACAGTCTGTAGTAATCTGTATCATTTGAGTACTTTTGTAACTCCAAAAATTCCGAAATAAATTGTTGGACCTGAGGAATTTATCTATTAACCATCTGAAAAAATAATAAACCTAAAAGCACTCTCCAGTTAAAAATGGCAGCTAATCTCGTGAGCGCAAAACTTTCTGTTTTTTACAGCAAGATCATATAGACTTCACCCAGGTCTTCCCAAAGGTTCTACTTGGCACAAAAACTAATTAAAACATAAAACCACATATAAACAGAGGTTAGATAGATTATTTATTACTAAACAGGAGCAAAAGCAAAGGAAAAAAAGTATAATTGGGTTGCCTTCCAACAAGCGCTAACGTTTAACACCCCTAGCTAGGCATGATGATGTCAATGATGCTCACATAAAAGATAAGAATTGAAACATAAAGAGAGCATCATGAAACACATGGCAAGAACATTTAAGTCTAACACACTTCCTATGCATAGGGATTTTGTGAGCAAACAACTTATGGGAGCAATAATCAACTAGCATAGGAAGGCAAAACATGCATAACTTTAAAACTTTAAGCACATAGAGAGGAAACTTGATATTATTGCAATTCCTACAAGCATATGTTCCTCTCTCATAATAATTTTCAGTAGCATCATGAATGAATTCAACGATATAACTATCACATAAAGCATTCTTTTCATGATCTACTTGCATAGAAATTTTATTACTCTCCACATAAGCAAATTTGTTCTCATGAATAGTAGTGGGAGCAAACTCAACAAAATAACTATCATGTGAAGCATAATCCAATTGAAAATTAAAATCATGATGACAATTTTCATGGTTATCTTTATTCTTTATAGCATACGTGTCATCACAATAATCATCATAGATAGCAACTTTGTTCTCATAATCAATTGGAACCTCTTCCGACATAGTAGATTCATCACTAAATAAAGTCATGACCTCTCCAAATCCACTTTCATAATTATCACAATAATATTCAACATCCTCCAAAATAGTGGGATCATTACTTCCTAAAGTTGACTCTCTTCCAAACCCACTTTCATCAATATAATCAGCATAAATAGGAGGCATGCTTATAAATATTCTCATCAAAACTTGGGGGACTAAACATATCATCTTCATCAAACATAGCATCCCCAAGCTTGTGGCTTTGCATATCATTAGCATCATGGGTATTCCAAGAATTCATACTAACAACATTGCAATCATGCTCATCATTCACATATTTTATGCGAAGCATTCTATGTAATTCTTCTTCTAGTACTTGAGCACAATTTTCCTTCCCATCATTTTCACGAAAGACATTAAAAAGATGAAGCATATGTCGGGGAAACTGATCCACGAGCACCTATGGGGACCGGCGGACCGATCCCCTTTCGGTTCAGCGGGGGCGGAGATCGCACGAAGAGCAGATCGAGGCGAAGCACACGAGCAGTTTACCCAGGTTCGGGCCGCACGGATGCGTAAAACCCTACTCCTGCTTTGTGGTTTGTATTGCGTTCTTGCTCGGGAGCGCTGAGTGCTACAGTACACACCAGCAGCTAACGAGACCGAGCGTGAGTGTTCTTCTGTTCGTCCTCCCCGTCTACGTTACGCATGGGTCTCCTTTTATATGCTCAAGGGGTCACCGACAGGTGGCAACGTAGACAAGGGTAAAAATGGAAAGGTGTTGCGGTTGGTACACCTACCTGTACAGTGTATCATACCTAACCCTGACGGCAGGGGACAAGGGCATTAAATGCCCATCTACGTCGCCCAAATAGTGCAAAAAGGGACCGTCAGGGACGCCACCGTTCGCCATGATGGCAATCTTGTCAGCGCCGCTTGCCACCGCGTACCGCTGGCTGCACAGCCTCCCGCCACGTACGCCTGGAAGGGTCCCAGAGCGACACGTTGGTGGATGTGCTGGAGCGTGGGTACGGAGTGGTAGCTTGCCGCGGCAAACGCCTTGCCGCGGTCGTTGTCTTGTCGCGTCCGGAAGCTTGCCGCTCACCGGGCCTTGCCGGGACGCGTGGCGCGTCGCGGCAAGTTCCTTGAGATGCCTTGGTTGGCCTTCCCGGCAAGCTCCTCTCGCCGGGGTCTTGTGCCTTGAGTGGCCTTCCCGGCAAGCTCCTCTTGCCGGGGCCTTGTCTCCTTGGCTTGAATACTTTGTTCTTGAATGGCTCCAGAGGACCTTGGCGGTCACCCGGCAAGCCTTGCCGCGGGATGCTGCGACTAACCGTGCACAAGTTCGGGATACTAGGGTACCCCTACTCTAGTACACCGACAGGAGCCCCCGGGCCTGGGCCATACACGGTGCCGAGCGCTGTTGGGCCAGGCCCAAAACAGGGCACGGGCACGGGCGTCCTGGGTCACGCCGTATCTCACTCCGTATCCACCGCGCCCTCCCCGAACGGCACGCATTGATTGCGGCGTCGTGGGAGAGATCGTGGGTAGTTTCTTTATTCAGAAAGGCGGAACGTCCGCCCCCTCCCTCCTTATAAGCAGGGGAAACAGGGGCAGTTCGCCCATCCGCCGGTTGCTACTCCAACCTCGAAAATCTCCGCCACTCCCCTTCTTCCCAAAGCCGAAAGAGAGCAGCGCTCCGCCCCCCATCGCCACCAGCACCACCAACGCAGTCGACCACACTCACCATTTCCGCCATGGCTCCGAAAGCCGAGAAGGGGAAGGTCATGAAGTCGGCCGAGGCGCAGCGGCTCGCGGCGCTGCGAAAGGAGCGGGCAATCTTCCCCCCCCCCCAAGCTTGCCGCGAGGGAGCTGAGGGAGTACTACTACCTCTTCTGGTCGACGGAGACGCGGGCGCACCCGCGCACGAAGGTACTTCTAGCCGTCGCTTGGAAAATGGCTCCAACTGGATATCCCTTTTTCGCCTTGTTCTTCTACTGCGGGCTCTACCCGCCTTTCTCTGAGTTCTTCTGTGATATTATGAACACCTACGGGTTCCGCCTCCTTGACTTCACCCCCAATGCTATCCTGACCATGGCAGTTTTCGCACATCTCTACGAAAACTTTGTCGGAGTCCATCCAAATGTAGCCCTTTTTCGCCACTTCTTTATGCCCCGAGTTGAGAGAGGAGAGCCCTTATCCGGCGGAATCGCCTGGATCTCAAAAGCCAGCAAGAAGGAAGCTTATTTGGAGGGAGAGCTCCGCAGCGAGTGGGAGGAATGGAGAGCAGACTGGTGCTGGGTCGTCGAGGAGAACCCGCAGCCGTTTACCGCCCGGCGCCAAACTCCGGTAGTGCGCGGCAGTGATTGGAGCAACGTGGCCCCGGAAGACGACAGGCTGAAGATTGCTGTCACCCGGATCCAACGCCTCAGGCTTCCTGGGCTCACTGTAGGCGCTGTTGGCGCAAATTTCCTTCGCCTCCGCATCGCCCCCCTGCAGGAGAGGAGGAGACCCGCCTAGGAGTTCAAGAATGCGGCGGATATCATGAGGCTGCGTCCGGGCCTCAACTTCAACTTCACTGTTCTGGAGCTTAACGCGATGCTCCAGGAGCTGTTCAAGTACGACCCTCAGCATCCCGAAGTGTTCAGGTTGCCGAAGGACGTCATTCCGCTGTGCAACAACTCCTCGCTCAGCCGTATCCGTGCAATGATGCTGCTGTACGACTCGCATGGAATTGACCTAACTTGGCAAGAGCCTGCAGACGATGTCGTGCAGGCGTTCTTCGATGGCTTGGTAGAAATGCCGATCCGCTCCGACGAGCAGAAGGGCCTCACTCGCGCCACAACCGCTGAGGAGGTGAAGCGCATCGCCACTAGGCTGGAAGAGGCGGCGGCAGCCGCAGCCGCGGGCGAGTTTGGGTTCACCGTGGAGGAGGCAGAGGCAGCGGAGGCGGCAAGCCTTGCCGAACGAGAGGGGCTTGCCGGCGAGGAAGAGCCTGCCGGGCATGACGTCGATTCGAGCGAGCCCGCGGCTTCTGCTCCTGCCGCTTCTCATGCCGCGGCGGCAGCTAGAGCGGGTCGTCTCAGACCACCGTCACTGCTCCCGCCAAGCGGCCAAGGGAACCTACTCCTCCGCCTCCTCACGCTGGAGGTGAGCCAGGCTTTGACTTCTCCACGCTCAGCTCCGACGAGGAAGAAGAAGAGTAAGATTCTTGTTGTACTTGTATTTCTTCAATTCTTGCTGTTTTGTCTTGTATCTCATTTGCTTTACTCTGAACTTATTCCTTTTTAGGACTCTAGCCCACAGAGCGGCAAAGAGAGCCAAGGTCCCGGTGATTATCATCGAGGACGAACCCACCGCGACAGCAGGGGGTGCGTCCAAGACAACCTTGCCGGACCCGGCAACTGTTCTTCAGAGCAGCCCCCAGCGTAAGTATATGGTTTGCTTCCCGCTGTTAGGCGCGCATGGATACTCTTTGTTTGCTAATATCTGACTATTGGTTTGTGTAGGAGCAGAGCAGCCCCACCAGGATAGTCCGGAGACCGCCCCTGACATGCCATCTGCTTCGACTACACCACCAAGGGAGAGTTCTCCGGCAAGGGAGAATCCTCCGACAAGGGAGAGCTCTCCGGCAAGGGGGAGTTCTCCGGCAAGGGAGAAGTCTCCGGCAAGGGATAGCACCAGCGGCCCCCCGGCGGTGGAGACCACAACTGCAGAGCCCGGTACAGGTAAACCTCTTGCTTCGAAACTTCCCTTGGGTTCTTCTTCGTTTGATCTTCTTTTTGGATATTTCCTTGACTTTTCTTCCTTTTCCGGCCGTCAGACCCATCTGCTGCGGAGCCGATGGAGACCGAGGTTGCTGTCGACGAAACCGCTGCCACCGATGAAGCGGCCGGCGCTGATGATCCCGCCGGCGAAGAGGCTGCCAAGGCTGCCGCCGCAGCAGCTGGCGAGGGGTCTGGCGATCGCACTGACGGCCCTGAGGCCGCAGGAGCGCCAGGCACTACGCCGACCGCCGACCCTTCCGTCGCTGCCGCTGCGTCAGGCTCCGAAGAGCCCAAGCCAGGCGTCTACTTGAAGGCCGGCGATGGCATCTTCATCAACCTCCCCTGGGCGTCAATGTCCAGGGCACCGGTTGAAGGAGAAAGCTTCGACGGAGAGGTGCTTGCCTCCGCTGGGCTGACGCTGGTTAACGCGCCAAGCAGTAGCAGCGACGAGCCTGAGGAGGAGCGGCTGCTGCGGAAGCTGTTGTCGCTCTACCGCGCTCGGCAAGCCAAGCTGGAATCCCGCGAGGCGCTTGTCGCGAAGGCGGGAGCAGACATTGAGAAGCGCGCGGAGGAGCTCCGAGGTCTCAACCAGGCAGCTCTCCGGTCCCTGGCGAAGGAGCGGGAGCAGCTTGCTGAGGAGCAGAAGGCCTTCCACCTCGAGAAGGCTGACGTCGAAGAGCAGCAGCAGCTTGCCGCTGAGAAGCTGTCTGCGCAAGAGGGCGAGCTGGCGCAGCGGAAGATCAACCTCGATAGCCACGAGGAGGAGCTTGCCGCGCGCGAGCGAGCATTCGGCGGAGCTCTCAAGCAAGCAGAGGACGCTGCCGCAGCTGCCGAGGCCGCCAAGAAGGATCTGGAGACGAAGGTGGCGTAGCTGGAGGCCGATCTTAAGGCGAGCGGTGAGGAGCTTGCCGCGCTCAAGCGTGAGCGGGAGAAGGACGCCTACAGCCACTCAGAGCTGCAGGTCCGTCTCGCCGAGAAGGGCAAGGAGCTCAGCGCCGCCAAGGACTCTAACGCAGATCTTGAGTTGAAGCTGACCACTTTGACCAAGACGCTGGACGGCGCCAGGGAGCAGGAGCTGGCCTTGAAGGAGGAGATCAAGGCCGACAAGGCGCTGCTGGAGAGTGCTGCTGCCGCCCAGAATGCTTTTAGGGAGACTGTGGAGCACTGGACGGAGGGTCTTGTGAATGCTGCCGCAGACATTGATAGGGAGCTGGCGCGGCTGGGGATGGAGGATCTCGGGTATCCCTCCGATGAGAACCTCCAATCCAGCACCAAGCTCACCTTGTTCTTCAAAGGCGTGGCGACGGCCCTCCAGCGACTCTGGGAGAGGATCCCAAAGCAGCTGGCCGACGAGTCGCGCAAGATCTACGCGGGAGCTCTTCAAAAGGTGTTGGTGAAGGTGGCCTTTCGCAACCCAGGCCTCAACCTCACCAACGTCCTCAAGACCCTGCCGCCGGATGCTGATCTGGAGGCGCTCAAGGCCCTTGTCGCACCCATTGTGGACAAGGTGAGCGGGATCATCAGGGTTGAGGGCGATCGTGTAGACTAGGCCGCCCGTTTTCTTTTTTTCTTGTCGCTGCTGGTCATGTTATGAAAACAATCTATTAGAGACGCGACAAGCTATCTTGTAATATAACTTTATTTTGGGTAGTGATTGCAATGTTATTTCCTTTACTTGATTCCTTCCTTTGTATGTTTTTGCCCTACGCTTTTAGGGAACTTGCCGGCGCAGGCACCTTAGCCGCGAGCGCTGAGTGCGGGACGTCAGCAGCCTGCTGGCGGTGCCGTTACCGACAAGAAACCTTGTCCCAACTAGTCGTAGCTCACTTAAGTTGTTGAGCGGACTCGAAACAAAGTAAGGGCACAACTCTAGTCGCAGCACACTTAAGTTGTTGAGCGGACTCGAAGCAAAGTAAGGGCGCAACTAGCCATGAGCTGGCTCCTCCGCACACAGGTTTTCCATACAAATCATGGTCGTTCAAGGAAGATAACTTAAAAATTTTAAAAATCTGATTGCTCAAGCTTTGGCAACTTAGCTTTTCTGTTGTTTGCTTTCTGGCAAGGCCAAACTTTCTTGAACGACGCCTGGTCCATACCATTATCTTCTCCTTCCCCCCCCCCCCCCCCCCGGCAAACTTGTGGGCGAGGGAACCTTCCTTTCCTTGAGAAAAAGAAAGAAGAGAAAATAAAGATATGGAGCCTTATGGCTCGTTATTGCTTACCGGGGGTTGGCGCTGCTAAAAGTGTCAGATAACTCATGCAAAAAATAAAAAGCATGAAATTGACAAGATGTGCGGAGCACATGAGCTTTATTTATGCACAGGGTCTGCGCCTGGCTTTGTACAAAGGATTACATGCAACAGCGGCAAGACTTGTACAAAAGGTTGCTACCGGAACAGGGTCCGGCAACCGCGCCTTACGGGTAAAACTTACGAAGATGCTCAATGTACCAGGAGTTGCTCACCGGAATGCCATCTTCGGTCTCAAGGCGGACAGCGCCAGGCCTAGTGACTCGTTTCACCCGGTAAGGGCCTTCCCACTTCGGCATCAACTTGTTGGAATTCTTGGCAGACTGAACGCGTCGAAGAACAAGGTTGCCTTCCTCGAGACTTCTGGCGTTAACTTTGCGGCTATGGTAGCGGCGCAAAGCTTGCTGGTAGCGAGCAGCTCGTATAGCAGCCTGAAGACGGTCTTCCTCAACGAGCAGCGCGTCATCTTGTCGCAGCTGCTCTTGCTCAAGCTCATCATAAGCGAGCACTCGAGGTGACCTGTATATGAGTTCCGTGGGGAGAACTGCCTCTGCTCCATAGACTAGAGCGAAAGGTGTCTGGCTAGTGGCTCGATTTGTCGTCGTCCTGATCGACCAAAGAACCACCGGCAGCTCCTCAATCCAGTTTCTTCCGCACTCGTGCAGCCTGTCGAAAGTCCTGGTCTTGAGCCCACGCAACACTTCAGCATTTGCCCTCTCCGCTTGACCGTTGTTCTGGGGTGAGCAACAGAAGTGAAGCAGACCTTGGCGCCAAGATCTTGGACGTACTGCATGAAGGTGTAGCTCGTGAATTGCGTACCGTTGTTGGTGATGATCCTGTTAGGGATCCCGAAGCGGCAAACAATCGACCTGAAGAACTTGACTGTTGACTGTGCTGTCACCTTCCTCACTACTTCCACTTCCGGACACTTTGTGAACTTGTCGATTGCAACGTACACGTACTCAAAGCCCCCGACTGCTCGGGGGAAGGGGCCGAGGATGTCGAGCCCCCAGACCGAAAATGGCCTGGATAAAGGGATCGTCTGGAGAGCTTGAGCTGGCTGGTGTATCCGCTTGGAATGGAACTGGCACGCTTCACACTTGGTTACTTGTGCAGTTGCATCCTGGAGGGCTGTCGGCCAAAAGAAACCTTGCCGGAATGCTTTGCCGGCAAGTGCTCTTGCGCCAATGTGGTGACCACATATGCCTCCATGTATCTCTGCCAACAGCTTTTGTCCGTCTTCCCGGTGAATACACTTCAATTTCACACGGTTGAGTCTTCTTCTGTACAGTGTGTTGTCGACAAACTGGTACATACTTGACTGCCGGGCTACTCTTTCCGCTTCTTCTTGCTCTTCGGCAAGTTCTCCTGTCTGAAGGAAACGGACAATCTGCTGTGCCCATGCTGGAGCTTGCGGCTCGACAACAAGGACTAAAGGCACATCTGCTGCTGCGGGAACATCCGCTTCTACGGCGAGAACCTGCGGCTCAGCCGGAGCTTGACGTTCCTCGGCAAGCTTGCCGAAGCAAAACTTGTCGGGATCGTCTGCTTCAACGGAACAAACCCTGGGGCTTGCCGGAGCAGACTGCTCCCCAGCACTCTTGGTGTTGATCTTGGGGACCTTCTTGGCGGCGGTTTCGGGAAGCTCTGCCAGAAAATAGTCACCAGAAATCAACTTCCTCTTCTTGCTCTGTCCAGTTGATGGCGTTATAGACGGTTGAGCCAGCTTGAGCACAAAGATCCCTGGTTCCACAGGTAACTTAAGTGCTGCGCACTTTGACAGGCCATCGGCAATGTCATTCTGAGCTCTTGGAACATGTTCCATCTGTAGGCCGTCAAAGTGCTCTTCTAGCTTTCTCACTTCATCAACGTAGGCTTCCATCAACGGACTCTGATAACTCTTATTCACTTGGCGGACGACAAGCTGCGAGTTACCCCTGACAATGAGCTACTTGATCCCAAGGTCTGCCGCGATCTTGAGACCGGCAAGCAAACCTTCATACTCTGCAGTATTGTTTGTTGCTTGCTCCTTGGGAAAGTGCATCTGGACTATGTACTTGAGGTGCTCTCCGGTGGGTGCGACAAGCAGCACGCCAGCACTGGCGCCTTGCAGCGAGAAGGCACCATCAAAGTACATCAGCCACTCTTTGCTTGCTTCCTTGACGGGGATGCTCGTTTCTGGAATTTCTTCATCTGGTGTTGGCGTCCACTCTGCTATGAATTCTGCCAATGCTCTGCTTTGGATAGTTGAAGTGCTCTCAAACTTGAGGCCAAAGCTTGACAGTTCTAGTGCCCACTCAACAATCCTGCCTGTTGCTTCTGGATTCTGCAGTATCCTCTTCAGCGGAAAACGAGTGACAACTGTGATCTCATGTGCTTGGAAGTAATGGCGCAGCTTCCTCGAGGCCATGAGAAGGCCGAAAAGCAATTTCTGCACACTAGAGCACCTTGACCTAGCCCCCTGCAGAAGGGAACTGACAAAGTAAACTGGACGCTGCACCATTCTCTTCTGTCTCTCCTCACGCGCCTGCGCAGATCCATCTTTGTCGGGACTAGAGCTTATCGGGGAAGCCCCCTGCTTGTCGCTGGATGCGCCTGCCGTGGTTGCTGGCTCATCATCTTCCTCCCTCTCAGCTACTAACGCAGCACTAACCACTTGATTGGTTGCCGCCAGATACAACAACAACTTCTCTTTTGGCTTAGGTGCGACAAGTATTGGAGTGGAGGACAGGCTCTTCAAGTCTTGCAGCGCAGCCTCCGCTTCCGGAGTCCATTTCATTGGACCTGCCTTTTTCAATATTTTGAAAAACGGCAGGGCGCGCTCAGCAGACTTAGAGATAAACCTGCTGAGAGCTGCCACGCAACCGGCAAGTCTTCGTACATCCTTGACGCGCTTTGGTGCTTCAATCTGCTCAATGGCCTTGATCTTGTCGGGATTGGCTTCAATTCCCCGCTGAGACATGAAGAACCCGAGAAGCTTGCCGGAAGGGACTCCAAACACACACTTCTCGGGGTTGAGCTTGAGGCTGATCTTGCACAGATTTGCAAAAGTCTCGTCTAAATCTTGAATCAGAGTTGCCTTGTCCTTGCTCTTGACCACTATGTCATCCATGTAGGCTTCCACATTTCTGTGTATTTGTGGCTCTCCCGAATCCTTGCCCCATGGGGGCAGTGGACTCAAGGGTCACTTGCTCCGTAGGCGTGGGGCGAGCTGCCACAGCAAGGGTCTTGTCGGGTTTGCTAAAACCGCCTCCCGGCAAGGGTCTTGCCGGGGGAGTCCGCTTTGTCTCCTTTGCTCTTTGTGGTCTTGGTCTTGGCGTCGTTCTGATTCTATCAAGCTTCGGTCTTACCTCGGCTCACCTCCCTTGCCTTGCTCAGTGTGGTGGTGCCCGTGGCTCAGACTGCCCGTGCACAGTTATAGGGGTACAAAAAGTGTACCCCTCTTTTTGTACACCGACAGGAGCCCCTGGGCCTGGGCCACACGTAAGCGCAATCGCGTCGTTAGGCTAGGCCCAAAAACGGTGCGCGGGCAGGCGGGCGGTTTATACCACGGTAAGTCTCTTCGAACGCTGCGCTTCCCACGCTTCCCGCGGGTGGCACGGCGTGGGGAGGCGTGTGTGATGTGGGCGGCATGCGTGGGGCTGAGCTCTGCACGCATGCGTCACGTCATAGTAAAGGGGGTGGTTCGCGCCTTCCCCATAAACGGAGGGAGACGTGGAGGCGCGGCCCATTTACTGAACGGTGCCGAGGTGTGGTCTTCAAGGCGTCCACTCCCCACGATCACGGGGTGGGGAGAGGTCGCCTCTCCCGTCGCCTCGGTCCTGCACGCCCACCACGTGGCCCTCATGCGCTTGGGGTGGCGAACGGTGGAGGCAGGAAACCAGGCCGCCGCGGGCTGGGGCAGCGGGTCGGTCCCAGTTCCCTGCGCCTTCCGCGTCTTGATTGGCTGAGCGGGGCGGCCGAGCCCCCACCCCGTTCCTTTATAAAGAGCGGGAGGGGGGGTGGCGTTCCACATTCTTCCACCTCCTCCTTCCTTCAGCTTCTGCTCCCCCTTCCATCCGCCATGGAGAGAGGGAATCCTGGTCCTTTAACGGTGGCGGCGAGGGTCGCCGCTCGACAACGCGTCCCTCCTTCTCCTGCACCTGCGGTGGCAGAGCCAGCCGCGAGGTGAAGGGGGAGGGGCGAGGACGTGGGCGAGGCCGAGGCGCTCGGGGAAGAGGAGGATGGGGCGGTGCGCCAGCCTCGCCTCCGCCAGCAGTTCCTCCCCCCTTGGAGGGCCATGTTGGGGATGACCCTTGCGAGTTCTTTGTCAGGCTGCGCCGGCCGCCTCGTCGTGGTCTTCGTCTCCCGACTCCATTCGCGCGGGAGATGGAGCTGGATCCGCCGGAGTCGTTGCGGCTGCACATGAGGGGTTGTGGGATTAGCGGCGCGCGGATTCGTGTCGAGTTCCCAGCCCCTCACGTGATCTATCTTTGTCGGGGATGGAAGACGTTTGCTCATATCCACCACTTGACGGAGGGGCTCGCTCTCCATTTCAAGCTGATGGAGGGTGGCCTCCTCTCCGTCAAGGTCTTCGGGCTCTTCGGGACCCGTGCAAGGTGCTGAGTGGAGAGCTCTTCTGATAGCGAAGACTCCTCCTCGGGCGGGAGTGACGAGGAGGACAGCGGCAGCAACGACGAGGGTAGTAGGCGGCAGGATGACGGGTCCGACTAGGTGTCGGGTGCCGCTCCGTGCGGCACCGGCGACCCCATCATCTGTGTCGCCGGCTCCCTGAACTTCTCGGGGTCGTCTCCTTGGGCGGCTGGCGTTGGGAGGCCACGGAAGAGGAAGAGGGTGGGCGGCAAGGCCGTCAAATCGAAGTACGAGGGCACCGACGCCTTCGACGCGTGCTGACGTCCTGCCGCCTCATCTTCGAGCTCTGCTTCCGGCGCCGCCATCACCATCCAGCCTTCGGACGGCCACCGAGATGTTCTCTTGGTGTCTTCTTCCACCCGTAGCTCGCCCAGCCGCCTCTTTTGCCCTTTTCGCCTCCTTGACCTGCCTCCTGAGGAGAGAGACAAGAAAGGGGTTATAGGCACCTTATCTCTTTTCAGTTTGTAAGCCTTCGGGCCTTAGCTGAATTTAAAACTTGTAATCCCATCATTCATGTTTTTCATTCCCTATGGACTGTACCTGAGTGGAATGTTTTTAATGAAAAAGGGATGCTTGCCGGGTCATTTGTTTGCGGGTAGAACCCACGACAAGGAGTAAATCCTTGATATCTTTAAGCTAAACATTTCCTTGCCCGGCAACAGGCCTTGCCGTCTCCCCACTTCGCTCAACCTTTCTCACACCTTTAGCGGAGGCAGGAACGAGGCGGGTTCAGGCTCCTTGTTTCATCCTTTCGCTGTCGCGACTACGACCAAACCTGGCCCCAGGAACGAGCCCTAGGGCCTAGAGTTTAGGGGATCACGGTAGCTTTAGGGAAAAACGAGGTTTCACATACCTCAGTCCATAAGAGAATGCATGATAAGGGATGAAGAACTTATCTGAAGCTATAGCCCCCGGCAACTCTGGTTTGCCGTGGGTGAATCTTTGCTCTTGCAGCCCCCGGCAATATTGGCTTGCCGGGGTCTAGATGTTGTTCTGTCCCCCTTCTCTTTTTCGTCCTCAAGTGATCCAGCAAGGATATTTGTGAGTCCTGCGAATCAACGAATACAAAAGAACGGCAAAGAGATGCACACTCGACCTCTAAGCTAGGGGTCGGCCGCCGCTAAGCACTATCAACCCTAACCAAGGACGAGACTTGACCTAGCATGCATGCTATAACTTAGGGTGCCAGCGCTTCATTTATTTATGCTTAGGGTCTGCGCCTGGCTTTGTACAAAGGGTTACATGCATCATCGGCAATGCTTGTACAAAAGGTGGCTTGCCGGGAGGCCCGGCAAGCCACGCCTCACGGGTAAAACTTGCGAAGATGCTCAATGTTCCAGGATTACTCACCGGAACGGCATCTTCGGTCTCCAGGCGGACTGCGCCGGGCCTGGTGACTCGTATTACCCGATAAGGGCCTTCCCACTTTGGCGTCAACTTGTTAGATTCTTGGCCGATTGAACGCGCCAAAGGACAAGGTCGCCTTCCTCAAGGCTTCGGGCATGAACCTTACGGCTATGGTAGCGGCGCAAGGCTTGCTGGTAGCATGCTGCTCTCACAGCCGCCCGAAGACTATCTTCCTCAAGGAGCATTGCGTCATCTTGCCGCAGTTGCTCTTGCTCAAGCTCATCATAAGCGAGCACTCGAGGTGACCCGTATATGAGTTCAGTGGGGAGAACTACTTCTACCCCGTATACTAGGGCAAAGGGTGTCTGGCTGGTGGCTCGATTTGGTGTCGTCCTGATCGACCAAAGAACCGTCGGCAACTCATCAATCCAGCGCCTTCCACCCTTGTGCAGCCTGTCAAAGGTCTTGGTCCTTAAGCATCGTAGTACTTCAGCGTTTGCCCTCTCAGCCTGACCATTGCTTCATGGGTGAGCAACGAAAGCGAAACAGACTTTGCTGCCGAGGTCTTGGATATATTGCATGAAGGTGCGGCTGGTCAATTGTGAACCGTTGTCGTTAATGACCCTGTTGGGTACACCAAAACGGCACTCTAACCCCTTGAAGAACTTGACGACTGACTGAGTTGTGACCTTCCTCACTGCCTCCACCTCCGGCCACTTTGTGAACTTGTCGATTGCAACGTACAAGTACTCAAAGCCCCCGACAGCGCGGGGGAAAGGGCCCAGTATGTCGAGCCCCGAGATAGAGAAGGGCCAGGAGAGAGGAATGGTTTGAAGGGCTTGAGCTGGGTGATGAAGCTTCTTTGAATGGAACTGACACGCTTCACATCTGGTGACTAGTGTCGTCGCATCCTGGAGGGCGGTGGGCCAGAAGAAACCTTGCCGAAATGGTCCCTTGACCTGATGTTAGATTCACATATGCCTCCGTGTATCTCCGCCAACAGCTCCAGTCCTTCCTCTCAAGGGATACACTTCAATTTCACACTGTTCGGCCTCTTTCTGTACAAGACGTCATCGACGAACTGGTACATGGTAGAGCGACGGGCTACTTTTTCCGCTTCTTCCTGCTCCTCAGGAAGTTCCCCTGTTTGGAGGAATCGGACTGTATGCTGTGCCCACGCTGGAGCCTGGGGCTCGACGGCGAGGACTAAAGGCATTTACTCCGCTATAGGAGCGGTTGTCTCGATGGCAAGAGCTTGACGCTCCGCCGGAGCTAGCCGTCCCGTGGCGGGCTCAGTGTCCCCGGCAACATCCTTGCCGACGGCTCCGGGGAGCTCGGCGGGTAAGTACTTGCCGGGCCCTGATTTCCTCCTCTTGTTCTGCTCTGTTGATGGATCAACGGATGGCTGAGTTAGCTGAAGCACAAAGGTACCTGGTTCCACATGTAGCTTGAGGGCAGCACGTTTCGACTGGTAATCGGCAATATCGTTCTCCGCTCGGGGAACGTATTCAGCCTGTATACCATCGAAACGCTCTTCCAACTTTCTCAATTCATCGACGTAGGCCTTCATCAACGGGCTCTGCTAATCCTTGTTGACTTGCTTGATGACAAGCTGCGAGTCGCCCCTGACGATGAGTTTCTTGATTCTGAGGTCCGCCGCGATCCTAAGACCGGCAAGCAGCCCTTCGTACTCTGCCGTATTGTTTGTTAACACCTCCCTGGGGAAGTGCATCTGGATCACGTACTTGAGGTGCTCTCCGGTGGGCGCGACAAGCAGTACGCCAGCCCCGGCGCCTTGTAAGGAGAAAGCTCCATCAAAGTACATGATCCAATTGCAACTTGCCTCCTTGCCGGGGAGAGCAGTCTCTTGGGCTTCTTCGTCAGGCATTGCGGTCCATTCTGCAATGAATTCCGCCAGGACTCGGCTCTGAATTGTTGAAGTACTTTCAAACTTGAGGCCAAAGCTGGACAGCTCCAGTGCCCACTCCACAATTCTTCCCATTGCATCTGGATTATGCAATATCCGTTGCTGAGGGAGGCGAGTGACGACAGTGATCTCGTGCGCCTGGAAGTAGTGACGCAGCTTCCTCGAGGCCATAAGAAGGCCGAAGAGCAGTTTTTGCACGCCGAAGTACCTTGATCTAGCTCCCTGCAGGAGGGAACTAACAAAGTAGACCGGGTGTTGCATCATTTTCTTCTTCGACGGCACTTCAACTAGCTGTGTCGTCTCGGCATTGGTGGTGTCGGGCTCTGTCGCTGCCATGACCTCGTCGTCAACCTCCCTCTGCGCCACTAGTGCGGCGCTGACCACCTGGTTCATTGCCGCCAGGTATAGCAGCAACGGCTCCTGTGGCCTAGGCGCAACTAGGATTGACGCGGAGGAGAGGTACTTCTTCAAATCTTGTAATGTTGCTTCGGCTTTTGGCGTCCACTCCATCGGGCCCGCCTTTTTCAGGATCTTCAAAAAGGGAAGGGCGCGCTCGGCAGACTTGGAAATGAACCTGCCCATGGCGGCGACGCAACCAGCAAGCCGATGCACATCCTTGATTCGCTTGGGTGCTTCAATCTGCTCTATAGCTTTGATCTTGTCCGGGTTGGCCTCTATCCCACGCTGTGACACAAAGAACCCGAGAAGCTTGCCGGACGAGACGCCAAAGACGCACTTCTCAGGGTTCAGCTTGAGATTGATCTTGCGCAGGTTTGCAAATGTTTCTTGCAAATCTGGTATGAGGGTTGCCCTGTCCTTGGTTTTGACCACTATGTCATCCATATAAGCTTCCATATATCTATGAAGCTGGGGTTCAAAACCAATCTGGACCGCCCTTGCAAACGTCGAACCAACACTTTTCAACCCGAAAGGCATCCGCATGAAACAATACGTACCACATGGGGTGATGAATGTTGTTTTCTCTTCGTCTTCTCTTGTCATGAAGATATGGTGGTAGCCGGAGTAGGCATCAAGGAATGACAACAGATCACACCCAGCTGTGGAGTCAACAATCCGGTCGATGCGCGGCAACAGGAAGGGGTCTTTAGGACAAGCCTTATTGATATCTGTGTAATCAATACACAGCCTCCACTTCCCATTTGCCTTGCGCACTATGACCGGATTGGCCAACCACGTTGGATGGAGCACTCCTCTTACCAAACCCGCTGCTTCCAGTTTCCGGAACTCTTCTGTGATGAACTCTTGTCGTTCCAAAGCTTGCTTTCTGACCTTCTCCTTGACGGGCCGCGCATGAGGACAGACAGCAAGGTGGTGCTCAATCACCTCCCTGGGAACGCTGGGGATGTCGGAAGCTTGCCATGCAAACACATCGACATTCGCCCGCAGGAAGGTGATGAGCGCGTCTTCCTATTTGTCGTCGAGGGTGGAGCTTATGGTGAAAGCACCTCCCGTGCCGTCCTCATTGACAGAAACCTTCTTGGTTCTCGACGGTATGGCCCTAGGCTTCTTGTTTCCGCCGGTGGAGCTCTCTGGCACGTCCTCGACGGGAGCGCTACACTCCGAAGAGGTGCGCTTGCCGGAGTGGGTGTCCGAGGTCTCACCCGGGGTCCCAGCGGCAGGATCAAGTGCCCTAGTCCCGAGGTGCGCTTGCTCCTGCCGCTGGGACCCCGGGAAGGGGTCTTCTTCTTCTTCTTCCCTCCCGGGGTCCCAGCGGCAGGAGCAAGTGCCCTAGTGGCGGCAGCTGCTGCAACTGCTTGTTGGTATAGTTGGTCAGCGCAAATCAGCGCATCTTTCTTATCGGAGGGGATGGTGATGATCGTCATAGGTCCTGGCATTTTCAGGGTGTTGTAGGCGTAGTGTGACGCCGCCATGAACTTGGCCAGCGCTGAGCGGCCAAGGATCCCGTTGTAGGGCAAGGGGATCTTGGCAACATCAAACACGATCCTCTCCATATTGTAGTTCAGATCGCTTCCAAAAGTCACGGGCAGCGTGACCTTTCCCTTAGGTTGGCTTCTTCCCGGGTTGACCCCCTGAAATGTGCCCGTTTCTTCGAGGTCTCCATCAGGAATCTGCAGTCTCTCGATCACGGCAGGCGAGATCAAGTTCAGACCAGCCCCGCCATCGACTAGCATCTTTGTCACCTTGAGCTTGCGTACTGTTGGTGACACCAACAATGGGAAGCACCCGACCGCAGTAGTGCGATCAGGGTGATCCTCAGTGTCAAAACTGATAGGTGTGCTAGACCACTCCAGCGGCCTTTGGGCATCAAACGACGGCTCTACCGTTGTAATCTCTCGCGCCCACTGTTTAAGCCGGCGGTGAGAAGTATGCAGCAAGGCGCCCCCGTCGACGCACATGGCCTATGTAGCTTTCTGAAACTCTTGGTCGCCGGATTCATCGTCCTCTTCGTGATCGTCGTCTTATGGCTTTCTGTCACGGCCCCAGGCGGGCCTCTCCTATTGTTTATCCTTGCCGCGACGGCCCTCCTGGCCGTCACGCTTCTTGTCGGACCCCTCAGCACCGTATTGGCCCTTCTCCTTGTCCCGCCTCTCATATTCAACCATCTACTTCTCAGCGAGGAGCTCAACCTATCGGCAGTCTTGGAGAGCATGGCCTTTGGTGCGATGGATCTTGCAATATCGCTTGTCGGAGTTTGGTGGCTACTCAGCAGCCACCAAGGCCCGGCAGGCGACACGTCCGGCAATTTCCTTGTCGGGGTCATCTGCCTTGGTTTTCTTGGTGGAGCCGGTGTCATCAGATCCCTCGACGGCAAGCGCAGCTTTACCTTTGCGCTTCCTATTGCGACGCCGGCCCTTCTTCGCCGGAGCGGCAGTATCCTCATCTGAGGAGTCGGTTTCCACGCCGGCATATTCGCCGGGGTACTTCCTTCCTTCTTCAGCTCGGGCACATCTGTCAGCAAGAACATAGAGTTCTGCTACATCTTTCACCTTGTTCATTGCCAGCTCTTCGCACATCTTGCGGTTAAGCACGTTCTGATGGAACGCGCTGATGATGGCGGCAGGGTGAACATCAAGGATATTGTATTGTATCCGGCTGAACCTCTGTATATACTTGCGGAGACTTTGGCCTCCCTTCTGGGGAATGACGTGCAGGTCGCTCGCTTGGCCATGGGCCTTGTGGCCTCCAGTAAAGGCGCCCACGAACTCATGGCACAAATCCGACCAGGAGGAAATAGAGTCTACCGGCAAGTGCATCAACCATGACATGGCGTTGGGTTTAAGAGCCAACGGAAAGTAATTCGCAAGCACCTTATTGTCGCGGGCTCCGGCAGCTTGCATCACGATGGTGTAGATGCTGAGGAAGTAGGACGGGTGGGTCTTGCCACTATACTTTTCGCCCACGTCAGGTTTGAAGGTGCGGTGAGTGGGCCACTGGAACTGCCGCAGCTCACGAGTAAAAGCCGGATAGCCTACCTCGTAAGGTAGGCCTCCAGGGCTCTCCGGTGCCGGGTGGTTCACAGCAGGCCCTGCTCGCCTGTCTGACTGGTGGCGCGCTCCGCGCCGGCGCTCGATAGTGGTTCGAGCGTCTTCATGTTCTCGTTCCCGAAGGACTTGGCGCTGGTCACAGTGGGTCCGCGGGTCGGACGACGCTATGGAGATTTCGTCGCCCGTAACGTCGCGACGGGCTGGCGTCCGCGGTACCGGGCGAGGAGGAGGCGAGTGCACCGTGGTCGTGGCGCCGCCGGCTCTCCTGCCACTGGTGCGTGGGACTCCGTCGGAGCATCGACGCGGGGGCTCCACCAGACTCAGTTCGTCTTTGTTGGCCACCGCAACAAGGCTTCGGATAGTGGCTCTCCATTCGTCGAGTTTCCCCGTAGTGGGAGGAAAATCGAGGAACAACTGCGCGCGCAGCAGGGCTTCTGCCGGCGTTGGTGGCAGCGAAACCTGCACGGATCGCGACGCGCTTCGACTTCTGACCATGTCAGAAGGAGCTCTATCACGACCCCGCGGTCGCATGCCATCTTCACCAGCGCCTCGGCGAGCGGGCAGGTCATCTACATCCCGGGAGTGGCGCTCGGGGCTCTTCCCGCGGCGACGCCCGGGGTCTTCGGCGTGATTACGCCGTTCGTCGCGCGCCGCTTGAGAGGAGCGCGCCATCGGCGCTGGCGTGGGAGTCTTGGAAGCCCTCGCATCCCCTTCGGGCGGGGTGGCAGCGATCTTGGAAGGCCCCGCACCATCCGCGGAGGGCCTGGCTTCGTCTTTGGATACGACGGCGTGCGGCCCGTTACCAGGCGCACGAACATCGCCGCCTCCCAAACTCCGGCTGCTGGGACGGTGTTGGTGTTCGCGAACGGCGCCCCAGGTCCTTTCTGTGACCGGTCCACTGCTCGCCCGCGTCCGGACGAGATGTCCGGCTTCCGACGGGCCAACCGCCACCGTCGTCTTCTTCATGGGCGCCATAACAATGAAGAAGCGTCGGACTAACTGCTAAAGCCGATTCTCACAACTGCACCCACTACCTGGCACGCCAAAGATGTCGGTGGGAACGACACCTATGGGATCACAAGAATCCCTACTACGGTTGCGGGGCGCGGGGTCGTGAGAAGAGCGGATCAAACAGATAGCACACGGTTCGTTTATCCAGGTTCGGGCCACGAAGATGCGTAAAACACTACTCCTGCTTTGGTGGATTGTTTATCTGTGTTCTTGAACTAGCTATGGGGCGTGAGGAGCTCCAAAAAGCCGAATCCTCATCCTGGTCACCTCGGGCCTCCTTTTATAGAAAAGGGGTTGCCAGAGTGGCACACAGGAGGTGGAAAGGGTACAGTGATGCGAGGTTATCCCTCACATTACATGACAAGGCGCATTTAATGTGTCTTGCTTAGGTGTCCTTGCTTTATCGGGGACGGGGGAGAGCCCTGTCTCGTCCGTCGCCGCTCCCTCTCGTGTCGACGCGTGCCCTGGCCAGCGGTGTCTGCGGTGCCATGTAGGCAGGCAGGCAGCTGAGGTGGCGCAGTGGTGGGTCTCCACGAAGATCCGCATGCCGCCACGTAGGTGCCTGCCAGCTGGTTGGGTCGGCAGCTGCATGCGAACAGCGGTGGAGGTTTGATTGGCGTGGGCCTGATAGTGGCCCTGCGGGTGTCCTTGGCAAGGGCCTTGCCGGGGCCCCGACAAGGGTCTTGCCGTGGCGCCTGCTGTCATCCCCGGCAAGGCTCTTGTCAGGGGCCTTGTGGTCCTCCTTGGCTGGGATCCCGCCAAGGATCATCATCTTCTAAAGCGTGTATCTGATCTTGAATGTCTTCACAAAGATCTGCATGCCACCACGGGGATGTCTCCCGAATCCTTGCCCCATGGGGGCAGTGGACTCAAGGGTGACTTGCTCCGTAGGTGTGGGGCGAGCTGCCACGGCAAGGGTCTTGCCGGGTTTGCTAAAACCGCCTCCCGGCAAGGGTCTTGTCGGGGGAGTCCGCTTCGTCTCCTTTGCTCTTCGTGGTCTTGGTCTTGGCGTCGTTCTGCTTCTCTCGAGCTTCGGTATTACCTCGGCTCACCTCCCTTCCCTTTCTCAGTGTGGTGGTGCCCCTGGCTCAGACTACCCGTGCACAGTTATAGGGGTACAAAAAGTGTACCCCTCTTTTTGTACACCGACAGTGTGGTACTTGGTAAGTCAGCATATCCTGTTGGCAAGATAGCTCTGGAAGTAGCCTTTGGAGATGATCATGATTCCAGGTCGAAGACATTGACTTTTGAGGTGGTAAAGATCCAGAATCCGTATCACGCCCTGTTTGGGCGGCCGGCTTATGCCAAGTTTATGGCACAACCCTGTTATGTGTATTTGCAGCTCAAGATGCCGGGTCACAAGGGGTCAATAAAGGTTCATGTTAGCCGTAAGATTGCTTTGGAGTGTGAGGAAGGTGCTGCGGCCTACGCAGAGTCGGTTTGTGCCACAGAGGAACTGAAGTACTATAAGGACAATGTTGATCCGGCAGACATGACTCCGATGAAGAAGCCAACTACGGAGCATGATCCGGGCCTGAAGTTCAAATCGGCAGCTGAGACTAAGCTTGTTGACTTCGTACCTGGCGATTCATCCAAGCAGTTCAGCAACAGTGCTAATTTGGATCCGAAATAGGAAAGCGCGCTCATCGAGTTCATTCGTGAGAATCGGGACATTTTTGCATGGAAGCCTTCTGACATGCCAGGTGTATCGAGGCAACTCACTGAGCACACTCTTATTGTGGATCCTAAGTACAAACCGGTGAAACAATTCCTCCGCCGGTTTAATGAAGAAAGACGCAAGGCCATTAGAGAAGAGGTAGCCATGCTCTTAGCGGCTGGCTTTATCATTGAAGTTTTCCATCCTGAGTGGCTGGCTAATCCGGTGCTGGTCCTTAAGAAAAATGGCACCTGGCGCATGTGCGTGGATTACACAGATCTTGAAAGGCTTGTCCAGCAGATCCTTTTGCCCTCCCCCGTATTGATCAAATTATTGATGCTACGGCGGGTTGTGAGCGTTTGAGTTTTCTGGATGCATATTCTGGTTATCATCAGATCAAGATGGCGGTTAAGGACCAGGAGAAGACGGCGTTCATAACTCCTTTTGGAGACTTCTGCAATGTATCTATGCCCTTTGGGCTCAAGAGTGCCCAAGCAAATTATCAACGGAGTGTATAGAATTGCCTTCATAAATAGATTGGCCGTAATGTACATGCCTATGTGGATGATATTGTGGTTAATTCAAGGCAGAAGGAGACTCTGGTTGACGATTTGAAGGAAACCTTTGATAACCTGAGGACGTACAAAATGATGCTCAACCCGGCCAAGAATGTCTTTGGTGTACCGGCAGGCAAGTTATTGGGTTTTCTGGTGTCCAATAGGGGAATTGAGGCTAATCCGGAGAAGATCACAGCGATCACCTCCCTGGCTAAACCGAAGTGTATCAATGATGTTCAACGCTTGGCAGGCCGGATTGCCGCGTTGAGCCAGTTTATCAGCCGCCTTGGTGAGAAGGCGATCCCTTTGTATCAGATGTTGAAGAAGACGGATCAATTCGTCTGGAGTTCTACGGCTGATAAAGCGTTTGAGGATTTAAAGCGGCAGTTAGCCAATCCGCCTATGCTCGCCGCTCCAATTGATAAGGAGTTGTTGCTACTATATGTCGCCGCTAATGCTCGTGCAGTCAGTGTGGCCCTTGTGGTGGAGTGAAAGGAGGCAGGCAAGGAGCATCCAGTTCAGCGTCCGGTTTACTATATCAGCGAGGTGCTTATTGAGTCCAAGCAGAGGTATCCGCATTGGCAGAAGCTGGTATATGGAGTTTTTATGGCAAGCCGGAAGCTTAAGCAGTACTTCCAGGGACACCCCATCACGGTGGTCAGTTCTGCTCCCTTGGGAGATATAATCCAGAACCGGGAAGCAACTGACCGGATTGCTAAGTGGGCTATAGAGCTTGGGCCGCACGGATTGAAATACGTATCTCGGACGGCGGTCAAGTCTCAAGCACTTGTCAATTTCATCAATGATTGGACAGAACTGCAAGCACCTGAAGAGAAGCCGAATCACACATATTGGACTATCCATTTTGATGGGTCCAGGCAATTGGAGGGCTCGGGGGCTGGAGTCGTGTTAAGTTCTCCGCGAGGTGATAAGTTTTGTTACGTCCTCCGTTTAATGTCACTACAAGAAATATGTCAACTTGTGACCTTCTGTCAGTGACCCTGGAAGAATTGGTCATAGATCTATGACCATTTCAGGCCAATTGGTCAAAAGCTATTCGGGGGGCTCCAAACCCTAAACCATTGCGACCATTTTGGTCAGAAAGGTCGTAATTTCCTTACACGAAATGGTCATAAAGCAAACAGCGCTAGTCCGCTACCTTATTTCTAGTTGTTAACGACCAATATAGATGGTCATAGCCTTGTAAATTGTGGTGGGTTGCTATGACTAGGCGCCACCTCATCAGTTTTGCCTATGTGTCATGTCCATGTGGCAGTTTTTGCCCTAGGTTGTGAAGCAACCTATATTTCTGTCATTCCCAAAATTCCCAAAAAAATCTCATAAATTCTTTGGGTCATATCTTCGTCAAATATGTAAAAACCTTCCTTGCCTAGTTCAAAAGTAATTCAAAATTATTCATTTTCCTATTTTGTTCAGAGTAACAGTTTGTGAAGGAAGTACCACTTTGACATGTCCAAATAGTATCCATTTTCTACAGTGCTTTCCTATGCCCAAATAACCATCCTCCACCAAATGCCAGCTCAATCCATTCATTATTTTGAGCCAAGCTTCAACATTCGTATTTATGTCCAGTGTGGTGGTTTGCAAAGCAAGTACCACCTAGGCTCCTCCTTTTGAGCTGAAAATTTGTGAAGACGATCTTCTTAGTAACTGATCATCCTCGGCCAAAACTCACGCCCATTAGCCATGCACATTTCCCGTACCGCTAATCAAACACTTGGCAGCTAATTCATGTTTGAGCATCGATCGGTCTCCTCGTGAGAATCTTATGTTGTAATTTTCTTCCTATAGCACCTACCTGGGGAGTGCCCAACCCACTAGACATGCCTAGGCCGCCCAGAACACATGGCAACGCCACGGTCATGCGATGACCACGCGGCGGGCATGCCAGTCTACATGCTCTAGAGTTGGGGCCCTGGGCCACCATCCAAACCTCAACGTATCGCCACCAAACCATGTATTTTTGATTAAATAGATACTTATGTAACTAGAAATGATTTTTGGAAAAAATAAATAGCAAACAATGAGGCAGCTGCAGTTCAAATTTGACCCGCTTCCAACTGAATCGGCAGAAATTTATCTTTTTCACGAGAGGTGGATCAAAACTTTTTGCACACAACCATTTTGTCAATTGTGCATTAAACATGGCCTAGTATTTTAGAAAATTGATTTGGTCCAATTTTGCAACAAATATATGGGAGGTCCTTCACAAAAACAACTCATTTTGGGCACTCGGGAAATGAAAAATGGTTTTTTCGTCCAAAGAAAATGAAAACTTCCTTAGGCAATATTGTTTGCCATTCCAATATGCACCCTTGTGCAAAATATGAGATCATTTGAACAAACTATGCCATCAATGTGGCCATAAGATTGATCATTTGGCTAGAAAGCCATTTATCTCCATACGTGATAGCTCGTTTCTGAGAACACTTTTTTAAAATAATTGCCGTATTACAAGTTTGTTATTTTTCCTGGGAACTTGGCCACATATAATGACACAACGCGAAGGTTTCCCAATTTTTTGATTTTTTTTGATTTTTTTATGCCCGTTTCAAAATGCGGTCAAAACGGCGGGAATGACCGTTCTTAGCTAGTGGTTGAATATTGGATTTTTTTGTGTTTATCTGATTAAATAGATACTTATTTACCTAGAAATGATTTTTGGAAAAAATAAATAGCAAACTATGAGGCAGCTGCACTTCAAATTTGACCCGCTTCCAACTGAATCGGCGAAAATTTGTCTTTTTCACGAGAGGTGGATAAAAAAAATTTACACCCAACCATTTGGTCAATTGTGTATTAAATATGGCCTAGTATTTTAGAAAAATGATTTGGTCCAATTTTGCAACAATTATTTGGGACGTCCTTCACAAAAAAACCTCCTTTTGGGCACTCAAAAAATGGAAAATGGTTTTTTCGTCCAAAGAAAATGAAAACTTCCTTAGGCAACATTATTTGCCATTCCAATATGCACCCTTGTGCACAATATGAGATCATTTGAACAAACTATGCCGTGAATGTGGCCATAAGATTGATCATTTGGCTTGAAAGCCATGAATCTTCACGCGTGATAGCTCGTTTCTGAGAACACTTTTTAAAATAATTCCCGTATTACAAGTTTGTTATTTTTTCTAGGAAGTTGGACACATATAATGACACAATGCGAAGGTTTCCCAGTTTTTAGATTTTTTTTGAATTTTTCATTTCCATTTCAAAATGCGGTCAAAACGGCGGGAATGACCGTTCCTAGCTAGTGGTTGAATCTTGAATTTTTTTTGGTGTTTCTCTGATTAAATAGATACTTATGTACCTAGAAATTATTTTTGGAAAAAATAAAGAGCAAACTCCAATGCAGCTACAGTTCAAATTTGACCCACTTCCAACTGAATCGGAGGAAATTTGTCTTTTTCACGAGAGGTGGATCAAAACTTTTTACACCCAACCATTTGGTCAATTGTGCATTAAATATGTCCTAGTATTTTATAAAAATGATTTGGTCCAATTTTGTAACAATTATTTGGGAGGTCCTTCACAAAAAACCTCCTTTTGGGCACTCGAAAAAGGAAAATGGTTATTTCGTCCAAAGAAAATGAAAACTTCCTTAGGCAATATTGATTGTCATTCGAAGATGCACCCTTGTGCACAATATGAGATCATTTGAACAAACTATGCCATGAATGTGGCCATAAGATTGATCATTTGGTTTGAAAGCCATTGATCTCCACACGTGATAGCTCGTTTCTGAGAACACTTTTTTAAAATAATTGCCATATTACAAGTTTGTTATTTTTCCTGGGAACTTGGCCACATATAATGACACAATGCGAAGGTTTCCCAATTTTTTGAATTTTTTATGCCCGTTTCAAAATGCGGTCAAAACGGCAGGAATGACCGTTCCTAGCTAGTTGTTGAATCTTGGAATTTTTTGGTGTTTCTCTGATTAAATAGATACTTATGTACCTAGAAATGATTTTTGGAAAAAATAAAGAGCAAACTACGAGGTAGCTCAGTTCAAATTTGACCCGCTTCCAACTGAATCGGTGGAAATTTGTCTTTTTCACGAGAGGTGGATCAAATTTTTTTACACCCAACCATTTGGTCAACTTTGCATTAAATATGTCCTAGTATTTTAGAAAATTTATTTGGTACAATTTTGCAACAAATATATGGTAGGTCCTTCACAAAAAAACCTCTTTTCGTGCACTCAAAAAATGGAAAATGAATTTTCCGTGCAAATAAATTAAAAACTCCCTTAGGCAACATTGTTTGAAATTCCAAGATGCATCATTGTGCACAATATGAGATCATTTGAACAAATATTTGATAGGACTTTCACAAAAAACTCATTTTGAGCACTGAAAAATGGAATGAAATTTTTTATCTTAATCGATCATGACCAATTTATATGGTCATAAGGTCATCAAATGGTTTGCTGCGTTCTGATTGGACCATGGGCATATCACGCGGATCACGCTCAACCACCGTCGGATGCTTCCAGATCCAACGGCCCAAACCCACCCGAGCCGAAAACCTAGGTTTGTCCTCATGGACATTTTCCCCACCCCACCCCCCCCCCCCCCCCCCCGCGTCCATTCTTTCTCTCATTCCTTCCTCCCCCGCCTCCATTCTTTTGCTCCAGATCCGCCACCCACCCCAATCCCTCTCCCCGATCCAGATCGACGATGACGGCCCCCCGTCGCCGCCCCTCCCTTATCCCCTTCGCCGCTGCCACTCACGCTCCCTTTTCCCCATCGCCGCCGCCACCTCTGCTCACTACACCACAGCCACACGGCCATACCCATCCAGATCCAATCGCCGTTGCACGTCGATGAGGCGGCGGGCGAGCGGGGCGCGCCGGCGCGGCCCTCCGTGCGCGCACATCGGCAGGCCCTCGAGGCGGCGCCATCGGGGGTCGTCTCCGGGCTCGACCTCGGCCGCCTCAACTCCTCCCGCACCGGCGGCTCGCTCCGCAAGGTCGCTGCCGGACCCGCTGGATGAGGAGGACAGGGCCAAGTGCCCGCACTTCATCGTGCTTGCCGGCGACGAGTTCCGGGCCCGGGGGCGGACCGTGGAGCTGCCGTGCTTCCGTGCAGGCTCACGCTGGACCCCAAGATCGCGCAGCTCAGGGAGGGGGAGGAGCCGCTTTGCAGGTTGGTTTTGGGCAGTGACGGGGTGCACGAAGCTGCAGGACACAGAGTTATTCTCGCGCCAGGACCCCTACGTCATCGTCGAGTACACCAACACCAAGCTACGCACCAGAACATGTACCGGTATGATACGCCCCTCCCATCCGCCATTTTGGTTTGCTTCAGCTTCTCTATCACGCAGCCTGGCTGTATGACGTTATGCATGACCACGTACTACTCATGCTCTTCAAGTAAAGATTGTTTGTGTGCATCATCCAATCAAGCCTAGTACTCAAAACCGGTGCCATTTGAACTGAGGGTCTAGTGCACTGCGCAATCAATCAATCCGGCAACAATTTAGTCTGCTTATTCATCCATAGTACCCAGCTCAATCTGTTCCAGTCATTAACTTATTATCATGCCTTTGACCATGAACACACATTGTTTCAGATGAGGGTGGGTTAATCTAGTACTAGCAATGGCCTGTTCATTTGGGAGGTCATACCCAACTAAATTAGCTCTTCGGTGGTTGCGCCAACTGAGCCGCTGCCGCTAAAACAAAACGGTGGGTGAGTGACCTTGTCAGCATTGCTTCTTCTTTCTTCTCGAGGAGAAGAAGCAGCGACATGTTCTCATCTTCAGTTATACTTTGCCACAAGCAAGCCTCACTGCTTAGTTTGTTCCTTCCTGCAGTTTGTGCGTCCACAAACTTTGCCCAAGCCTAGGTGCCCAAAACTGGTGGTATTCAAACTGAATTCACCCGATATTTGAACTAGATTTACCCGAGTCATCTAGTGTATTGTCAGTCTGGAGCCAATTTAGTCTGCTTAATTAATCAGCATACTCAACTCAATTCGTTTCAGTAGTTGCACCTACCGGCACCACGCGGTGGTTGGGTAACCAGGTGATGCGCACTCACAGTTTGTAATAGCAAGGCCCACTATTTGATTACTATATAGGCTGCTTCTCTGAAACATCTGCATGCCATTATTACTATACAGGTTTGCTAGGAGAAGTACCAGTACCATTTTATGGAGTCCGTCAGTTCATAGGCTGAGCAGCTCTGTTCCAATGTGTGCCTCCTTTTATGCTGAAGTGTACGTTTCCCGTTGCACGAATAGTAAGACCGCGTAGAAGCACAGAATGATCTGTTTTAGCAAAATACACCGTCAAGTCAGTCCTCAAGTAGTCTTTTACGGCTACATAACTTTTGCTCCATGTCTTGGTCCATATGCTGCAGAAAACTACGGCTCTGTGTTTAATTTATTTCTTATACATCTCTATTAATTTGTAATAGCAGTTTGGATTGCTCTGTCTTCACAGTGCTCGAATGGACTAGATTTACAAATCAATGGTGAACACTAATCTAGTGAACGAAATAATGGAACAAAAACATGTCCCCTTTTTCTTCAGACGACATACTGAAGTAAAACCCAACTGAAGATGAACTGTTCATGTTGAGGGATTAAACACAGGACGCGCAGTTTTCTGCTCTGTTTAATATACTTGTGCATCGTGTGCTTATACTACCATTTGTTTGGTTCTTAACACAGGTGAAGTGTCCAGCTATGCTTCTCACTGACCAGTCACACTGGCAAGTCGAACGTGCAGGGTGAGAGGTGAGACGACCTTCGTTACCACTCTGTACGCTGATCCTGATTCGAGGTATGGCTAATTTTTCCCCTCCCTGCTCTTAGTTCTTCCTTGGATCTTGTGTTTGTGTGATGATTTTTTGAGTCTCTTGCAGACTGGGGTGTGCAGTACGTCCGCAGGTGCCACCGATCCGGAGCCTGATGTTGCTGCTGAAGAGTAGAGCGATCAAAGCTCCCCCGAAGAGACATCTGGAGGGCCTTACTCACCAGGTGAGCTGATGTTTGCCCGAGCTCTTTGACTAGCGATGTTTTTTAATGAGAGAGAGAGAGGGAAGTGATATTGATGTTGTGGTTGCTGTTTCGTGCTTCGTGAGATTGTAGTTGGTAGTAGGATAGGCTGTTATCCTTGTTGGGTAGAATGTCTGCCTCGTTGGGATAGGCTACTTCTTACTGCAAGCATGTGGAGTTTTACTTCGCCTGATCTCATATACATAGATTACATTCCTCTGGTTATGCTTCCCTGAATCAACCATTTCTTATGCTGTTTCTTTTGACTGACCGGGTCAGGTCCTCGTTGTAGAAGATGAAAAAGTGCCTGGCCTGCTATATAATTCCTGTTTGTTCTAAATTTTTGTTTGTTCTAGAGTATAACTGTTTGTCTTGTCTCCTCTCTTTTCATCTTGAGTATGACTTGGTCAATGTCTATATAGCCTGGAAAAAATCTGGCTTGCCTTTGGTTTGTTGCGATCCCAAGCATGGAGTTGTTGACGTTATTACTCCTACTTGTTACTGTAAGGGAAGGGAGCATCTTGTCCTGGCTAATTAACTGAATTTCAACCTGTCTGAATACAGTATGTTAGTATGGGCGAGCGTAGCATTTTGTGTTAATGGCACAGCCCATGCACTGAAACTTGAAGATCAGCCAAATCTTATGTAATAGTACAAATTAACTATGATGGCCATTACATTGACTTACCAGTACTTATTACATTGACTTCCCAATACTTATTTATGTAAACATGTTCTTTTTACTACTACATTATCATTGAAATGTCAATATATTTAAACTCACTGTTTAGATTCTGCAATCATAAGCATCACTTGTATTCTGGCCTTAGACAGATTATTGTTTGAGCTATCTTCTCCAACTAGATAAGTGTACGGTCTATCCCATTATTTTCTTTTGTTACTTGGTCTATGAGCCATGATGGCATGACATATATTATTGTGTTGATTCCCTATGTGATGCAAAAGCTATGGTGTTTTGTTTTGAGTCTGTTGTAAATTGTAATTGATAATGATTTGTGTAAAATTAGTGTAGAACATATGTCTTGTTATCTTAAATTGTTCCTGCCGTGCTCAATGAACCATCTAAGATTGAACCATTTTCTGCATTCAACATCTAGAACCATTCTGGGAGTTTTGTTATTCACACAACAACTATGTGTTCTTATCTCTTGTGTTGTTTTTGTGAGCTAGTCTTTGTTGTTATTACTGTTACATGTTACATGTAGAGATGCTTCATGATTTAGTCCCTAGCTGCTTTCTATATATTTTTTATTTTGTTTCTAACTCTTTTGATTTATTGGTAGGTGCCTTCGTTCAGCCTGTACGAACATATCCAGAAATGGTGTTTCCTCTCACTTAAGAAGCTCCAGCCTGAAAGTGAAAGTGAAGAAGTCAGGAGTATAGTTGTAGTAGTTATATGTTGTGATAGTATCACATGTAATCGTGAAATGAATTATGTAAAGATTGTGCTCTTAGCGAAAATTGGCATGCGGTTTGAAAATGTTCATTTCTTTGCTGTTCTTACTGAAATAATTGTGTGGAAATTGAAACCTGGTTTGGCTTTAATTAGAACCTGACAAGTGGGACCTAATAGTATTTGGCATCTAAAATGGGCATTTTCCAAATGATATTCATAGGGAAAAAACTAAAAATTAAGGAAATGGACTGTAAAAAGGCTGAGGCCCAATTGAGAAATAGATGCGACCCAAAAAATAAATGGTCTAAAAAAGGATCACTCCCACTGCAATGTTGGGCTTGGCCCATGAAGTCAACCCAAAATTAATAGGAAAAAATACATTAAAAAGGCCGAATTAATGGGCTAGGCCCATGTAGAAAATCGAATTGGACCGGGCTGAATCTTGTGCCATGTCAGATTGCCACGCTGGATGCCTACGTGGCCTGGGGAGGTTGCTAGTGACCAAAACGCCATAGTAGACGTATTTTGGTCGTAAACGTCTTCGACCATTCCAAAAGAAAGGTCGCTATAGTCAGTTTACGACCGCCAGCTTTTGACCTTCTGTTTTTGGTCACAAAAAGGTCGCAAATGGAAATTTGTGACCTTTCAGTGACCAATAGTGGTGGTCACAAGTTGACATATTTCTTGTAGTGTGTTCCCTTGTACTAACAATGCAGCTGAGTATGAAGCCTTGCTCCATGGTCTCCGGATGGCTAAGGAGATAAATGTAAGCCAAGTTAAGTGCTTCGGTGACTCGGACCTGGTGGCTCAGCAGGTGTCTGGCACTTGGGATTCCAAGGACCCACTCATGGCAGCATATCGTCGTGAGGTGGATGTTCTTGCAGGTCACTTCAAGGGTTATCAGGTGGACCACGTGGACCGCCGGAAGAATGAAGCGGCGGACGCTTTAAGCCGGTTGGGCTCTCAACGCAAACCGGTCCCGCCTAATGTCTTCCTGGATGTGCTGCACAACCCATCGGTCAAGCTCCCTGGTGAAGAGGATTTGGCTATTCCTGATCCGGAGGCTCAATTGGTGGCATCTCTTCGTGTCATTCTGGATTGGACGATTCCTTATCTTGCGTACTTGAACCGGGGCGAGTTACCAGAGGATGAGACTCTTGCTAGGCAGATAATCCGGCGATCCAAGTCCATGACTATTGTCAATGGCGAGTTGCATCATTGCAGTGTATCAGGGGTGTTTCAACGCTGTGTGTCCCTGAGGAAGGCTGTGAAATCTTGCGTGAGATCCACGAAGGAGATTGTGGTCACCACGCCGGTTCAAAGTCTTTGGTCGCTAAAGCATTTCGCCATGGCTTCTATTGGTTGACTGCGCATGCTGATGCAGAAGATCTAGTCAGACGATGTGACGGTTGCCAAAAGTTCTCAAGATGTGCTCATGTGCCAGCTCAAGAATTGAGGATGATTCCAATCACTTGGCCGTTCGCAACTTGGGGGCTGTATATGGTTGGGCCTTTCAAAAGGTCCAAGGACAAGAAAACCCACCTTTTGGTGGCGGTTGACAAGTTTACAAAGTGGGTGGAGGCAGAACCCGTTAGCAAGTGTGATGCAGCCACGACGGTTCAATTCATCAAAAAGGTGATTTTTCGGTTAGGCTTTCCACACAGCATCATCACTGATAATGGTACCAATTTGTCCAAGGGTGCTATGAAGGAGTTCTGTCAACGTGAGCACATCCGGCTTGACGTTTCATCAGTGGCTCACCCACAGTCCAATGGTCAAGCAGAAAGGGCTAATCAAGAGATCTTGCGAGGCCTCAAGCCCCGGCTTATGGTTCCTTTGCAGAGAACGCCGGGTTGTTGGGTGGAAGAGTTACCATATGTATTATGGAGCATCAATACCACACCCAACAGATCAACAGGATACACACCGTTCTTCATGGTCTACGGAGCGGAGGCGGCTCTCCCCAGTGATATCCGTCATGATTCACCTCGTTTAGCGGCTTATGTCGAAGCGGACAACGAGGCAGCACGGCAAGATGCTTTGGACCTGTTGGACGAAGAGCGTGACATAGCAGCTGCCAGCTCGGCGATTTACCAGCAGGATCTTCGTCGTTATCACAGTCGCCGAGTCAGAACCAGAACCTTTCAAGAAGGAGATTTGGTGCTTCGGCTCATCCAAGACCAGACTGATATGCATAAGTTATCCCCACCTTGGGAAGGACCTTTCGTGGTCAGTAAGAATCTGCACAACGTGTCATACTATCTGATCGATATTCGAGAGCATAAAGACTCAAGTACATCAGAGGAGGAGACCAACAGGCCGTGGAACATAGCTCTTCTTCGGCCTTACTATACCTGAGCCATCAGCTCTACTTATGTACATATTATGACAATGTATATATTATGATTAATATAATAAAACGGAGCCTCAGCTAAAGCGGGGTCTCTGTTCTTTTTACATCATGTGTGGTTACACGGAGTTTTTTCTGTCTTAAAGCAGCCTCCGGTTTACCCCTTGAGTTAGCTTTTCAAAGCTTCATGTTATATCACTTGGGGGCTTGGTCGTGTCCGAACCAATGCAACACCTTTTGATAGGCGAAAGCCACAAGATCACTTGGGGACTTGGTCATGTCTAAACCTGTCACGCCTCTTGATTGGCCTAAGGCCACAGAATCACTTGGGGGCTTTGGTCGAACCCGAACCATCGCTACACCTCTTGATCGGCATAATGCCACTGCATCATTTGGGGACCTGGCTGACTGGAACTATAGCTACGCCTATTGGGGGCTTGGTCGTGTCCGACCATGGTAATGCCACTTGATCGGCTCAATAGCCTCTTTTTGCAAATGGTTTTATCATTGCCTTTGAAATTTTGTTTTCCTTTGGATAAATACTTCTTTTGTTGCATTTTTAAACCGACAAATTCTTAAACCGGCTCGACTGTCAATTGACGGGACACGGCCAATTCTTAATCCGAAGATTATTTGCCCGGTTTGATTTTTTGCTAACATTCGATTATGGAGTAACACAATGTTTACCATAACCCCGCACGATAAAACAGTGTTATATATACAAGAGCTACTTTCTCCTTCGACGGTATAGGTTTATAAACCTCCATTTCAAGATTGGCCAAAGCCAACTTCATGCCCAACGATGGCAGGTATTTGTTATCACAAGATTTGATCATATGCTTAAATTTCATTTCATATATACAACGATCATAATCCGCCGGGCGGTACAACCGCGGTGGCACTTTAAGATTTTTTGATTGCAGAAAAATAGTTCGGATATTTGATCATCCAAAAGAAGTGCAAGTCGCAGTAATTATGCACGAAGGCATATCAAAATCAAGAGTATTGGCTAGCCTATTACAAGGCAACTTGGTGCCCAAATAAGATCATATTTTTTCTGCAGAACATAGAAGAGCAGCAATTTAAACCGGCCTCCGGTTTAAGCTTGGTCACCAGCCTAGCCTGATGGTTGCGGGTCATCTCGCGCCGCTTCAGCTTCTGATTCCCTACCCGGCGGCTGGAAATCAACAGTTGTCCAGTCGATTCCAATTAATGCTTGAAAGACAGCTTCATCATTGATCAACAACAACGGTTTAATGTCAGGAGCGTAAGTATGCTTTCGGATTGGAGGGATAAGATTCTCCGCTTCAGTAATTGGTGCAGCCACTCGTTTGTTTTGGTTATCATATTGAGCTTGATAGTGAGACAAATATGCCTCTTCAACCAATTGACAAGCTAGAGGGCGCACCTCCTGGTTTATCGCTCACAGATCCTCCTCACTGAACTCTGACCCATCTTCCTTGAAGCTGGGATAGCCTAGAGCCGCTTCAGCAGGGTCAAAGTCCCGCACCCATGCTTTCACCCGGATTAGGGCGTTGATAGCACCAGTTCGAGCAGCAGATTTCTTCAGCTCTTCAACCCGGGCAGGAAGCATCAACAGTCTCTTAAAAGTGTCCTGGATCAAGGTGGGCGCCGGGTTGTTATGGGACGCAGTAGAGATGATCCGCTGAGCGCCAGTATATAGTTGTTCTATCAATGTGTAGGTGGCTTTCAATTTCTTCCGCACGTCCGACCCCAAGTGACCAATGCGTGTCCCTGAAATATTACAAAGGGTTAACAAACCGGCAATTCCATAAGAAGACCGAGTTATCCCAGAAATCAAGAAGGCTTACCAAAGATAGCAGCAGTCATGGCATGCACTTGCCGCTTTATGCTGGTCAGTTTGTCCACTACCGGTTTCAGTGCAGCCTCGGCATTTTCTGCTCGCTTGGTTAAAGCGGACTTTTCAGTGGCCCAATCCGCCCGTTCCTTCTTGAAGCCCTCCTTAAGATGTTCCATGGTGCTTAAAGCGCTGGTTAATTCCTCTTATGCTTTGGAGGTTTCAGCTTGTTGGCACTTCAGATTTTCTTGCAGATCAGCGATTTGGCTTTCTCTTTTGTTCAGCTCAGCCTGTATATAGACAGTCATAGGATTCAGATAACCGTATAAGAATTGAAGTACCAACCACATAACAAGTTATGCCCTTGGTAATTGGAGGCTAATGCATATTTGCTCTTCATCCTACAATTGTTCGGAAAATTCCCAAGCTCAATACAAGTATTCAACTTGGCACTTGGGGGCTAATGGCTATTTGCTCAAGTAATACTGATGCTACAATTTTTATTACCTAAAAGTCCCGGTTTAACTATACTAAGTTGAACCGGCCCTTGGGGGCTACGTCAGCAAATTCAGATACATTGAAGTTTAAATTGGCAAGTCCCAGTTTAAGTTGAAATTCTTAAACCGTCACTTGGGGGCTATTGGAGTTGACAGATTGAAGTATACAGGCAGGAGAGTATAAGGAAATTACCTCATATTTGTCTTTCATCATGTTTACCAAACCGGCTTCATAGTCACAACTGGTGTATAGCCGGTTCAGATGGCCCGAATGGAGATCTTGGGCATTCAGAGCAGCATAGGCGGCCAAATCGGCATTCCATTTGCCCTTGCCGATAGCAGTAAACTCTTCTTTGGCAGAATGCTTGGATAAAGCGACAGGGTTGCTTGGCTCGGTACAACCAATGCCAGTAATAACAACCTCATCATCTTTTGCTTCACCGGTTCGTATTGGAGTCACCGGTTTATCAGTGTGCTTCGACGGGCTGGTTGTTCTGTCAATCCGGATAGGGCTTATATGCTGATCAGTAGGGCATGTGGTGTCCACATGTGTTTCTTCAGCAACAAGGTCATCATCTTGCGGTGGTGGGTCGTTTGGTACATCCTCGGCCGCTTCAGGGTCTGGTATTCTATCCGCTTTAGGGCCTGGTATTCTATCCGGTTCAGGAACGGTATTCTCCTCGGCCGCTTTGTCTAGGCGAGCCTTTTTGCTTGGCCTAGGCTTGGCCCTGAAAGAAAATAAGAAGGATCGATACAGTATATGTTACAAAATAAGACATTAGAAACATTATAAGAAATATGACTCACCCAAGCACTGTTTGAGTGGTGGCATCTGGGTGGCTGATGACTCACCAGACGATGAATGGGAAGTGCCCTGATAATCGGAGTCAGACGGATTAAGAGGTCGACGAAAACAGCCCGCTTTAGGACAAGCATTGACAAGAGAGTTAGAGACCTCTGAACGGCGTTTCCGAATCGGACTGTTCGGTAAACCGGCGGAAGTAACTACCTGGCCGCTGTGCTGGGTTGTGCAGCGAGCTTCGTGCTATTGTGTCTTCATAAGAAAATTCGGATCCAAATAAGCAAGAGGATGAGAAAATTTAACTTTCCGGTTTGCCCAACGGATTTTTACTGAAGGCAAAGTGTTTGAATCGGAGGAGAGAGCAATTACCTCTACAGCATCAGCGTGAATGACTTCGGCGTCATCCTGGCAATAATCATTATCAGTAAGGCGTGTGAAAAATAAGCCGAGTGAATCAAGCTCTACCTCAAAGTCCGGATTACCCACATCATCGTCTGCTGCCGGGTCAGAAGACGCAGTGGTTTCCTTCTTGTGAGCAGGCCTCTTCACGACTTTTGTCTTTGGCCGGGTTGGCCTCTCTGGTTTCTCCGGTTTCTCCTGTGGAAGTTTCTTGCTCCAAACGGATCATCATCCTGTTTGAAAGATGTTGATGTTAAATAATGGGTAAGTCGCAGGACAGATTCAATAAAAAGTGTAAAGTATAAATCTTACAGTTGGCGGTTTGTTCATGGCACAAAAGGGCAGCAAGCCGGTTCGAGCACATACAGCTTCCGGTTCATTCAATATCTTCTTCACAGCTTCTGTAACTTCATCATCTGTGAGCTGGATGTCAATGTGTCGCAGCGGGTCATTGACACTCCCAGTGTACTCGCACATCAAACCGGAGTGCTGGCTTAGAGGCAGTACGATCCACGATATCCAACAGCGAGCAAGATCAACCCCTGTTAAACTGTTAGCCATGAAGGCCCTGAGCTTGGATAATTGGGAAGCATAGTTGCTTCTCTCCGTGGCAGTCAACCTCTGTGGAAAGGGATGTGTGTTACATAGCCACTCCGGACGAAAACCAGGCAAAGTATTTTCTTCAGCAGGGAAGGTATCTTTGCAGTAGAACCATGTTTGATTCCACTCTTTGGGATGGCTGTGCAGTTTGGCGTGAGGGTAAGTAACTTCTTTCCGTTTTTGAATCGCCATGCCGCCTAATTCCGTATTGGAACCATCGGTAAACTCTGTGCGGCGGTTTAGATGGAAGCAGTCTCTGAACAATTCAACTGTGGGCTCTTCTTGAAAGAACACCTCACAGAGCACTTGGAAGTGACAAATGTTGGTTACGGAGTTTGGACTAGTATCTTGCGGATGAAGTTGGAAATTGGCTAAGACATCCCGGTAAAATTTTGAACCGGGAGGATTGAAGCCCCGGGCTATATGATCCGCAAAAACAACAACCTCTCCCTCTTGAGGTGTGGGAGGACATTCTTTACCGGGAACCCTCCAGTGAATAACTTCTCGACTGCTTAAAGCGCCAGTTTTGACTAAATTATTCAACTGAGTCTCGGTCACACAAGAGGGAACCCAGTTGCACTCGTATACTTGTTTAGCCATGGCGCAATCTACAAAGCAGTAATTCCGGTTCAAGAGTATGTTGGACAAATATGCACTGGTGCATACATTATTAAACCGAAGGCAGTTATTTATAAACCGGAGTTTTATGAAGCGGCAGTGCCTAGCTAAGGAATTCTGGCGGTTCAACAAGGGGACTAATGGTATATACCGGTTTGGCAATTTTTTCTACAAAGTTAAACCGCCTGATCTAAACATTGAAACAGTTGAGATTGCGGATGAGTAAATATGCAGAAACAGATTTCACAAGATTCTGCTACAGCGTTGGATCTGGAGCATGTTCATAAAAGAGAAAAATATTCAAAGGTTCAAAACAGGGCCGTACTAAATCAATGGACAGAGGTACATATAGATCTATGGTCTTGGGGCATGAAACTGAAGGCGGATGCTAAAAACTACCGCTACACAGAGCAAGGGTTCGTAGATGCATCTAAGAGCTGTTATATTTACACGAAGCAGGCGATGAACACTAGAAGAACATGAAACACTAGCACAGATCAGTGTTGAAAAGAGCAGAAGACTTACCGGAGCTGAGGGAGACGCGGAAGGTCGCCGCGGTGCTCTGGTGTGCTCAGGTTGATGCAGCGGCCAAGGTTGGTGCAGAAGTCGACGGTGGCGGCGGAGCTCCGAAGCTGGGCGGCTCGAGGAAGATGAAGCAGAAGGGCACGAAGGGAAAAAAGGAAATGACCCCTCGGTCCTATTTATAAGGAAAGGGATATGTGTCAGGCGCGAGAATCAAGGGGCCACGAAACGGAGCTGTCGCCTCGATTGTCGCAGATCTATTAAATAAGGAAGTATCATGGATAGCTTCATTATGACAGATGACATCATTCCGGGTTACAGCAATCAGAGAAGATGACATCATGGCGGTTCACCAATCTATAAGAAGATGTTGAAGATGAAGTTTTTGCTAAGGATTGACATGAACCCGTTCAAATCAATCTGGGGCCTAATGTTGGGGATATTACTACTGGGCATAAACCGGCCAGGACAGGCCGGGTTAACTTTATCAGTAGTTAAGCATGTTGAATCCCATGAAGGAAGAACAGGGCTCAAGGCCCACAGTCGGTTTAAAGCTTGTAGCCGTAAACCGGCATTGGTATATAAACATCTATTGTAAGTTAGGGATAAGGAGAGACCAACCCGGATACGAATATGAACCGGTGTTGGGACTCTGTGAACCGACGGGCGTCACCCGTGTATATAAGGGGACGACCCGGCGGCGGTTCAAGAACAACAGACAACAACTCGAGGATTAGGCGAAGCTTGTTCGCTCAATAGTTATCGAAACCCCATCAATTCCATCACAACTAGACGTTGGCTTTTACCTTCATCGAAGGGGCCGAACTAATATAAACTCTCTTGCGTCCCTGTGTCCACTTTAACCCCTTCAAGCTAACCCGTTGTGATGGATCCTCGACTAAGTCCTTTCATGAGGACATCTGCCGTGACAAAACCACGACAGGAACCATGTTTTGCTCCTCTCTTATAGCTTCCAAACCATAATAAGCTATGGCTTCAAATTATGCATCAGATGATGGTTCAACAGGAGTTTCTTCCTCTATAGGACTTTTCTTTCCTTTTTCTCTACCTATCCTAGAGATGGGTCAAACAGAAATAAGATCAGGGAAAAGCCATCACTAAAAAAGAGGACAAATGCATACCAAAAAGGGAAGGTTGCACACATACCAAGATGTCGGTGCTTCTACTGCACACATACCAAGATGTCGGTGCTTCTTCTCTGTTGCTGTATTCTCCTCTCCATTTGCCGCTTCTCATTGTTCCTCTTCTCCAAATGATGCATCCACTGGATAGGTACAATGCCTAGCAATGTGCCCTAGGGTTCCACATTTTTTACACTTATGTTGTCTTTTTACATGACCAGCTCCACCTCTGCTCTTATCTTGTTCTTCCTTGGTCTTCCTAGTGGTCTAGTAGAACATAATTTGAGCCCTCAACCTACTATGTTCCATTGGTCTTTTCCCAAGAGTGCAGGTACATTTTCAGCATAAGCAGCCTAAAATTTGGCAACAGAGAAATATTCAGAGCAATACTGATCAACTTCACCATCTTCACCCCTGATAACAGTCATGAGATGTAGTTCATGTATGCATGGCTTTCCACATATCTGCCATTGCCTACAACTGCATTCCCTAGTTGTTAGGTCCGCTGGATACCTCCATTTCCCTATTTTTACTATCAGCATATTACCTCTGCCTCGTATGTCGACGGTCGAATGCATTTCATCTTCAGTCCTCTTGCCTTGGCATGCAATGCCTTAATCAGAGATGGGAGCAAAACATGGCCAACGTATTGTGTTTCTGTAATTCTTTCACGAAGATCCATCTTTATCATGATCATCTGCCTTATCTTATCAAATGCTTGCCACAACAATAGCCCTTTCACTCACTTGACATTTGCATTGAAGCACTCTGCGAGGTTACTGGTCACATAGTCTACTTTGCAGATTTCATTGACTTTCCTTCTTGACCACACCATTCCATGATGTGCTTACAAGTACTCCTTCACCTCAGGATTGTGAGCATACACCACTCTCTAATGGTGCTCATGTGTCCTCAAGCTGCATGTGTATGATGTTGTCCATAGGTTGTCGTCATAAACTTTACCTCTGAATTTCTTTTTCAAATTATGCGCTAGGTGTTGCATACATTCCCTATGCTATGTGATACGTCCATTTTGCATCATGTTTTCCTACTATTAATTATAATGTTTTCAATCAATATAACACTTTGTGGAGAAATTCTAATGCCTTTTCTCTCTTAATTTGCAAGATTTATATGAAGAGGGAGATTGCTAGCAGCTAGAATTCTAGACCTGAAAAAGCTATGTCAGAGATACCTATTTTAAACATCTCCAAATGAATTGGAATTTCATGGAGAATTACTTTGGAATAAATAAAAAATACTGGAAGAAAGAAAATACCCGAGGGGGCCACCCAGGTGCCCATGCTACTTCTTGAGCTTGCATTGATTTTTCCCTTGAAGGGGACATGGTGATGCAGCAAAGTAGAGATAATTATTTCACTCAGTTAAGAACCAAGGTATCAATCCCGTAGGAGGAACACACAAGTCCCCAATAGATGCACCTGCACAAACTAACAAACACTTGCACACTACGCAAAAAAGGGGTTGTCAATCCCATCACGGTCACTAGCAAGGGTGAGATCTCATGGAGATTGATATAAAAGATAAGTAAAAGTGTAAAATAAAGTAAAGATAAATAAATTGCAGCAAGGTATTTTTGTATTTTTGGTTTTATAGATCTGAAAATAATATGATAGAAAATAGACCTGGGGCCATAGGTTTCACTAGAGGCCTCTCTCTTGAAAGAACACATATGGTAGGTGAACAAATTATTGTTGAGCAATTGATAGAAAAGTGCATAGTTATGACAATAGTAAGGCAATGATCATGAACATAGGCATCACATCCGTGACAAGTATACCTAGTCCTACCTGCATCTACTACTATTACTCCACACATGACTGGTATCCAGCATGCATCTAGTGTATTAAGTTAACAAGAACGGAGTAACACCTTAAGCAAGATGGGATCGAATCATGTCTGTTACAAGTAGAGGCCCTCCGTGATCGAAACCCCCTCCGGCGGAGTGCCAGAATAGGCCCCAAGATGGGATCTCATGAGAACAGAAGCTTGAGGTGGCGAAAAAGTACTTTTGGTGTGCCTTCTGGTATACGAGGAATATTTGGGTATTCATAGAGATGGAATTAGGGTTAGGGGGTCCCGAGAGGCCCACAAGCTTGGGGGGTGCCCCCCCGGGGCACGTCCGGTGAGCTTGTGGCCCTGTCGTGGCTCCTCTGGCCTCCTCCCGAAGCTTCGTGGTTGTCTTCTGGTCCAAGGAAAATCGTCAAAAAATTTCGTTCCATTTGGTATTGATTTTCTATAAAAGACAAAAACAAGGAAAAAACAATAACTGGCACAGGGCACTAGGTTAATTGGTTAGTCCCAAAATGATATAAAATAACATATTAATGCATACAAAACATCCAAGATGGATAATATAATAGCATGGAACAATAAAAAATTATAAATACATTGGAGACGTATCAGCCCACGAGGCACCAGGGTGCACCCACCCCCCTAGGCGCGCCTTGGTGGCTGGTGGGCCCCCTGGACGGCCTCCGGTGCCCATCTTCTAGTATATAAGCCCATTTTCCCTGAAAAATAAATAAGGAGAGGACTTTCGGGATGGAGCGCCATTGTTTCGAGGCGGAACTTAGGAAGGAGCACTTTTGCTCTTCGGCGGAGCGATTCCGCCGGGGATACTTCCCTTCGACAGGGGGAAATCAAAGCCATCGTCATCACTAACAACCCTCTCATCATGGGAGGACCAATCTTCATCAACATCTTCACGAGTCCCATCTCGTCTCAAACCCTAGTTCATCTCTTGTATTCAATCTTTCTATCAAAACCTCAGATTGGTACCTGTGTGGGTTGCTAGTAGTGTTGATTACATCTTGTAGTTGATGCTAGTTGGTTTATTTGGTGGAAGATTAAATGTTCAGATCCAGTATGCTATTCAATACCCCTATGATCTTGAACGTGATTTGTGAGTAGTTACTTTTGTTCTTAAGGACATGGGAGAAGTCTTGTCATAAGTAATCATGTGAATTTGGTATTCGTTCGATATTTTGATGATATGTATGCCGTTGTTTCCCTTAGTGGTGTTATGTGAACGTCAACTACATGAAACTTCACCATCTTTGGGCCTAAGGGAATGCATTGTGGAGTAATTATTAGATGATGGGTTACTAGAGTGACAGAAGCTTAAACCCTAGTTTATGTGCGATTCCGTAAGGGGCTGATTTGGATCCATATGTTTTATGCTATGGTTAGATTTATCTTAATTCTTCTTTCATAGCTGCAGATGCTTGCGAGAGGGGGTAATCATAAGTGTGAGGCTTGTTCAAGTAAGCACAACACCCAAGCAAGAGTCGACCCACATATCAAATTATCAAAGTAGCGAACGCGAATCAATCAAACAAGCAGACTAAGGCATAGCCTAGTGGTGGGAAGGGGTTGATACCTTCCTACCCACCCAGGTTAAAGGCATGGTACTGGCAATTTGGGTTTGTTGCACCAATTATACTGTCGAGGTTCCCTTATAGTCTTTCTGTCAAAAAATCAAACAAACATGATGGAAATGTCTAGATGAAATTCCCGTGTGTCCTCAAGAACGCTCTGGTTATTATAAGAGACCATTCTGGCCTGCCCTTTGCTACAACAAGGATTGGGCTACCTTGCTTCACTTTTGTTACCGTTACTAGTTATTGCTCGTTACAAATTATCTTGCTATCAATCTATTCGTTACTGACAATTTCAGTGCTTGCAGAGAATACCTTGCTGAAAACCGCTTGTCATTTCCTTCTGCTCCTTGTTGGGTTCGACACTCTTACTTAACAAAATGACTATGATTGATCCCCTATACTCATGGGTCATCACTATGCTCCATAAAATACAATTCCTACTACAGTCTCTAAACCCTTGCAAGCTTCTGAGTGTATAGCTAAACCTGGGGGTTTACCTATAATGTTGTGCAAGTGCTGCAGAAATCAGACCCAACTTTCCTTGGACTCTGCCTCCAACACACCAAATACAACTAGGAATAGCCAGTTGTGTCCATCAATTGCAGAAGCTACTACTAGTTTTCCTTTCCATCTTCCATTCAAAGCAGTTGCGTTGACAGCCAAATAGGGCATGTGACCATCCAGAAACCCCTGCCATCAAGCCTTGAAACAAACAAAAGCCCTCCTAAAGCACTCCTTCTCAACGACTTCCCTCTTATTTTGTATGAAACTATATGTTTGTCAATCTCTACAACACTCCCTGGACTAGCCATCTCCACTTCAACTTTGTAAGTGTAAAGCAACTGAAAACTCTGATTCCATGGACCATTTATCCTGTCAAGAGCCATTTCCCGACCATGAAAAGTCCTCATGTAAGGTATATCAAATTTGTACTTCTTAAAAAGCTTCCCATGGAGTGTTGTTGGACCAAGTGTTGGTGTTTGTCTCAGCCCATCCAGGATTGCAACTGCCACCCACCAAGTCTTTTCTAGCTTTGTTTTGGTCTTTCTCCCTCCCCCTCGATGTGGACAAGTGTGCTGGGGTGGATTTTGTTTTATCTGAAAAATAAATAAATAACAATTAAGAAACATTGCATAATGATCTGAAAATAGAATGGATCAATAAACTAAAATCCACAATGAGGTGTAATAGCTGAATGAACTTTCTCTTTGGCATAAGGGATGCATGGAACATCCACCTACACCTATCATATGGGCAATGAACAGTGAACCTTGTTGGCTCACTCCTATCAATCACATAATTATTATCTGTGAGAATGCAATATGTAGTCACCGCATTATGACAGTCCACCATCGTTTCGAATATGGTTCCTGGAGTAAGCTAAGGATCTTCCTTGATCCACTCAATTGTTGGCATGTCGTCACCATCGTATTCATCTAAAACTAAGTTGCCAATGTTCTCATCCCTCTTTTCATTGTCAATGTCATCAAATCTAGCACGACTATTGGGCTCATCTGGATATTCATCTGCCATTGACTGTTGACAGGCTGTATCTACTTGTTCAGGGCACATCATCTCATCCTCATCATCAAGTTGAGGCACTTCCTCGTCAAGCTCTACATCTACTTCTACAGCAGTTGTAGAAGGGACAGGAGAAGTGGCAATACTAGCGGCAATAGAAGCGGCACCAGACATGTTGTGGCTTTCAGAACCACTAGGTTTACTTGGTATCGACCTACAAGGAGTGCCTTTTCCGGCTATCTGCCGGAGGGGGAATCAATCACAAAGGGCATCTACATCAACACCATTGCCTCTCCGATGAAGTGAGTAGTTTACCACAGACCTTCAAGTCCATAGTTATTAGCTAGATGGCTTCTTCTCTCTCTTTGATTCTCAATACAAAGTTCTCCTCGATGTTCTTGGAGATCTATTCGATGTAATACTCTTTTGCGGTGTGTTTGCCGAGATCCGATGAATTGTGGATTTATGAACAAGATTATCTTTGAATATTATTTGGTTCTTCTCTGAATTCTTATATGCATGATTTGATATCTTTGCAAGTCTCTTTGAATTACCGGTTTAGTTTGGCCTACTAGATTGATCTTTCTTGCAATGGGAGAAGTGCTTAGCTTTGGGTTCAATCTTGCGGTGTCCTTTCCCAGTGACAGTAGGGGCAGCAAGGCACGTATTGTATTGTTGCCATTGAGGATAAAGATATGGGGTTTATATAATATTGCTTGAGTTTCTCCCTCTACATCATGTCATCTTGCTTGATGCATTACTCCGTTCTTATGAACTTAATACTCTAGATGCATGTTGGATAGCGGTCAATGTGTGGAGTAATAGTAGTAGATGCAGAATCGTTTTGATCTACTTGACACGGACGTGATGCCTATATTCATGATCATTGCCTTAGATATCTTCATAAGTATGTGCTTTTCTATCAATTGCTCAGCAGTAATTTGTTCACCCACCGTAATACATGCTATCTTGAGAGAAGCCACTAGTGAAACCTATGGCCCCTGGATCACTTCCTATTATATTGCATCTCTTTTATTTACATCGCATCTCGTTTACTATTTTGCAATCTTTACTTTCGAATCTATAAACAAAAATACCAAAAATATTTACTTTACTATCTCTATTAGATCTCACTTTTGCGAGTGACCGTGAAGGGATTGACAACCCCTTTATCGCGTTGGTTGCAAGGTTCTTGATTGTTGTGCAGGTATTAGGTGACTTGTGTGTTGTCTCCTACTGGATTGATACCTTGGTTCTCAAAACTGAGCGAAATACTTACGCTACTTTGCTGCATCACCCTTTCCTTTTCAAGGGAAAACCAATGCATGCTCAAGAGGTAGCAAGAAGGATTTCTAGCGCCGTTGCTGGGGAGATCTACGCCAAGTCAGGACTTACCAAGTACCCATCATAATCTCTTCTCCCTTGCATGACATTATTTGCCATTCGCCTCCCGTTTTCCTCTCCCCCACTTCTAAAACGATTTTCGAAAACCTTCGACTTTGCTTCGCCCCTCTTCCGTTTGATCTTGTGTTACCTTGTGCCTTATTTTTGCTTGCATCTTTGCTTGCTAAAAGTTTATGGATCCCCATCCACTTGCTAATCTTTTTAAAGGATCCAATTATGATGAACCAATTGCTAGTGAGTTGAGTGCACTAGATTATCTTTATGGAGTTTTGCTTGAAATCCGTGAATCTGAAAATTGTGACGAAGTGCTTTATAAAGTGATTAACAATAGATCTTTGAATAAAAAGCTTGATTACAATGATGTTACTATAAATTCTATTAATTTAAATTGTGATAATAATATGAAAAACCCTAAGCTTGAGGATTCTAATTTTGCTATGTCTACTACTTGTTGCAATTATCATGATTGGGGTGATTCTTCTTATGATCTTGAAAATTTATTTAAGCCCCATGGTGAATGTGAGATTGATAATAATGTTTGCAATAATACTGAAAGTGGGTTTGGAAGAGTGTAAACTTTAGATCCCACATATTTGGATAATGTTCAATCTTATGAAGTTTTTGATAAAAGTGGGTTCGGAGAGGTCATGACTTTATTTTATGATAATCCCACTATTTCGGAAGAGTGTCAACTTTGCATGCATGTGGATCATGAAGAGAAAATTTTATGTGATAGTTATATTATTGAAATTGATTATGATACTACATGTAATTCTTATGAGAGAGGAAAATATGGTTGTAGAAATTTTCATGTTACTAAATTACCTCTGGTTATGTTGAGATTGCTTTTATTTCTTTCTTCTTCCTTGCATATGCTAGATCTTGCTTGTATTGCTAATTTATTTTCCTATAAAATGCCTATGCATAGGAAGTATGTTAGACTTAGATGTGATTTTCATATACTACATGATGCTCTCTTTGTGTTTCAATTGCTATCTTTCATGTGAGCATCATTAAAATTATCGATGCCTAGCTATGGGCGTTAAACGATAGCGCTTGTTGGGGGGCAACCCAATTTTATTTTTTGTTCATTGCTTTTGTTCTCATTAGTAATAAATAATTCCTCTAGCTTCTGTTTATATGTGGCTTTATGTTTTGATTAGTGTTTGTGCCAAGTAAAACCTTTGGGAAGACTTGGGTGAAGTCTTTGCGATCTTGCTGTAAAAAACAGAAACTTTTGGGATCATGAGATAAGCTGTAATTGTTTACTGGAGAGTGATTTAAGGTTGATTATTTTTGAATATGATTAATAGACAAATTCCTCACGTCCAACAATTTATTTCAGAAATTTTGGATTTCTAGAAGTATTCGAACAAATCATATTGCTACAGACTGTTCTGTTTTTGACAGATTCTGTTTTTCGTGTGTTGTTTGCTTATTTTGAAGAATCTATGAGCAGTATCGAGGGGTATGAACCATAGAGAAGTTGTAATACAGTAGGTTTAACAACAATATAAATAAATACTGGGTTCATTATAGTACCTTGAAGTGGTGGTTTATTTTCTTATACTAACGGAGCTCATGAGATTTTCTGTTGAAGTTTTGTGTTGTGAAGTTTTCAAGTTTTTGGGTAAATATTTGATGGATTTTGGAATAAGGAGTGGAAAGAGCCTAAGATTGGGGATGCCCAAGGCGCCCCAAGGTAAAATTCAAGGACAACCAAAAGCCTAAGCTTGGGGATGCCCCGGAAGGCATCCCCTCTTTCCTCTTCGTCTATCGGTAACTTTACTTGAGGCTATATTTTTATTCACCACATGATATGTGTTTTGCTTGGAGCGTCTTGTATGATTTGAGTCTTTTATTTTTAGTTTACCACAATCATCCTTCCTGTACACACCTTTTGGGAGAGACACATGAATCGGAATTTAGTAGAATACTCTATGTGCTTCACTTATATCTTTTGAGCTAGTTAATTTTGCTCTAGTGCTTCACTTATATCTTTATAGAGCATGGTGGTGGTTTTATTCTATAGAAATTATTGATCTCTCATGCTTCACTTATATTATTTTGAGAGTCTTTTAGAACAGCATGGTAATTTCCTTTGTCTATAAAATTAGTCCTAATATGATGGGCATCCAAGGTGAGTATAATAAAAACTTTCATATAAAGTGCATTGAATACTATGAGAAGTTTGTTTCCTTATGATTGTTTTGAGATATGAAGATGATGATATTAGAGCCATGCTAGTTGAGTAGTTGTGAATTTGACAAATACTTGTGTTAAAGTTTGTGATTCCCATAGCATGCACGTATGGTGAACCGTTATTTGATGAAGTCGGAGCATGATTTATTTTTTGATTGTCTTCCTTATGAGTGAAGGTCAGGGACGAGCGATGGTCTTTTCCTACCTATCTATCCCCCTAGGAGCATGCGTGTAGTACTTCGTTTCGATAACTAATAGATTTTTGCAATAAGTATGTGAGTTCTTTATGACTAATGTTGAGTCCATGGATTATACGCACTCTCACCCATCCACCGTTGCTAGCCTCTCTAGTACCACGCAAATTTCGCCGGTACCTGATAACCCACAAGTATAGGGGATCAATTGTAGCCTCTTTCGATAAGTAAGAGTGTCGAACCCAACGAGGAGCTAAAGGTAGAACAAATATTCCCTCAAGTTCTATCGACCACCGATACAACTCTACGCACGCTTAACGTTCGCTTTACCTAGAACAAGTATGAAACTAGAAGTACTTTGTAGGTGTTTTTGGATAGGTTTGCAAGAATATAAAGAGCACGTAAATAAAAACTAGGGTCCGGGCTGTGTAGATGAAGACACAATAAAGTTAGTATAGCGAGTGTGTAAAAGTGGTGGTAGGAGTTGCAAAATTTTCCCTAAGCAATTGACTACTTTACTAGACCGATAGCAAGTTTTATGTGGGAGAGGCCATTGCTAGCATGTCATCCATGAGTTGGAATTCTATGCACTTATGATAGGAACTATTAGCAAGCGTCCGCAACTACTAACATTCATTAAGGTAAAACCCAACCATAGCATTAAGATATATTGATCCCCCTTCAATCCCGTATGCATCAATTTCTATGCTAGGTAGAAGCTTCTGTCACTCTTGCTCTCTAATACATAGTCCTATCAACATACAACTAACCCTATGGTGTGATCCACGCGCGCGCTCATATGATGAGCACCAAAGGACAACAACATAACCACAAGCAAATTAAACCAATCATAGCAATTCATCAATCACCAAAATCTACTCAGACATCATAGGATGGCAAGACATCATTGGATAATAATATGAAGCATAAAGCACCATGTTCAAGTAGAGGGTACAGCGGGTTGCGGGAGAGTGGACAGCTATAGATAGAGGGGGGAAGGTGATGGAGATGTTTTTGAAGATGGCGGAGGTGTTGGTGAAGATCGCCGTGATGATGATGGTAGCCACGGCAGCGTTCCGGCGCCACCGGAAGAGAGGGGGAGAGGGGCCCCCTTCTTCTTCTTCCTTGACCTCCTCCCTAGATGGGAGAAGGGTTTACCCTCTGGTCCTTGGCCTCCATGGCATGGGAGGGGCGAGAGCCCCTCCGAGATTGGATCTGTCTCTCTGTCTCTCTTTGTTTCTGCGTTCTGGTCTTCTGCCCTTTCACCGTTTCGTATATATATGGAGATCCGTAACTCCGACTGGATTGAAACCTTCGCCCAGATTTTTCTCCGAAAATTAGCTTTCTTGCGGCCAAAGAAGAGAAGCAACCGCCTTACGAGGGGCCCACGAGGGTCAGGGGTGCGCCCCCTGCCTCGTCGCCACCTCGGGCACCGTCTCGCGTTGATTCTTCCTCCCATATTTTCCAAATATTCCAAAAATATTCTCCGTCCGTTTTTATTCCGTTTGGATTCCGTCTGATATGGGGTTTCCGCGAAACATAAAACATGCAACAAACAGGAACTTGCACTAGGCACTGGATCAATATGTTTGTCCCAAAAATAGTATAAAAAGTTGCCAAAAGTATATGAAAGTTGTATAATATTGGCATGGAACAATCAAAAATTATAGATACGATGGAGACGTATCAGCATCCCCAAGCTTAATTCCTGCTAGTCCTCGAGTAGGTAAATGATAAAAAAGATAATTTTTGATGTGGAATGCTACCTAGCATAATCTTGATGACATAATTTAATCATGGCATGAATATTAAGACACGAGTGATTCAAAGCAATAGTCTATCATTTGACATTAAGGCAATAATACTTCAAGCATACCAAGCAAGCAAATTATGTCTTATCGAAATAACATAGCCAAAGAAAGCTCATCCCTACAAAATCATATAGTCTGGCTATGCTCCATCTTCACCGCACAAAGCATTCAAATCATGCACAACCCCGATGACAAGCCGAGCAATTGGTTCATACTTTTTAACGCGCTTCAGCCTTTTCAACCCTCACGCAATACATGAGCGCAAGCCATGGACATAGCACTTTAGGTGGAATAGCATATGATGATGGAGGTTGTGTGGAGAAGACAAAAAAAGAGAAAGTCTCACATTCACGCGGCTAATCAACGGGCTATGGAGATGCCCATCAATTGATGTCAATGTGAGGAGTAGGGATTGCCATGCAACAGATGCACTAGAGCTATAAGTATATGAAAGCTCAAACTGAAACTAAGTGGGTGTGCATCCAACTTGCTTGCTCATGAAGACCTAGGGCATTTGAGGAAGCCCATCGTTGGAATATACAAGCCAAGTTCTATAATGAAAATTCCCACTAGTATATAAAAGTGATAACTCAAGAGACTCTCTATATGAAGAACATGGTGCTACTCTGAAGCACAAGTGTGGTAAAAGGATAGTAACATTGCCCCTTCTCTCTTTTTCTCTCATTTTTTTTGTTTTTTTCTCTTTTTTTCATTTTTTGGTGGACTTCTTTAGCCTCTTTTTTTATTTGGGCTTCTTTGGCCTCTTTTATTTTCATAACCTCACATGGGACAATTCTCTAATAATGATGATCATTACACTTTTATTTACTTACAACTCAATACTAGAACAAAGATATGACTCTATATGAATGCCTCCATCGGTGTACCGGGATGTGCAATGATCTAGCGTAGCAAAGATATCAAAAAACGGACAAGCCATGAAAATATCATGCTAGCTATCTTACGATCATGCAAAGCAATATGACGATAAATGCTCAAGTCATGTATATGATGATGATGGAAGTTGCATGGCAATATATCTCGAAATGGCTATGGAAATGCCATGATAGGTAGGTATGGTGGCTGTTTTGAGGAAGATATAAGGAGGTTTATGTGTGATAGAGCGTATCGTATCACGGGGTTTGGATGCACCGGCGAAGTTTGCACCAACTCTCGAGGTGAGAAAGGGCAATGCACGGTACCGAAGAGGCTAGCAATGATGGAAGGGTGAGAGTGCGTATAATCCATGGACTCACATTAGTCATAAAGAACTCATATACTCATTGCAAAAGTTTATTAGCCCTCGAAGAAAAGTACTACTACACATGTGGAAATCTGTGGAGGGACACAGCTAAACAATCAACTTGTGCGTTAGGGTGCCCCTTCCCCAGTATATAAAGGAGCAAGGGGAGGCTATCCGGCCCTCATAGGCGCGCCAAGGGTGCCCCTAGGGGGATAGATTGGTAGGAAAAGACCATCTCTTGTCCCCGACCGCCACTCATAAGGAAGACAATCAATAAATACCTCATGCTCCAACTTCGTTACATAATGGTTCACCATACGTGCATGCTACGGTACTTCCAAACCTCAACACAAGTATTTCTCAATTTCACAATTAATCTACTAGCACGACTCTAATATCACTACCTTTATATCGCAAAACTATTGCAAGGAATCAAACATATCATATTCAGTGATCTACAAGTTTTATGTAGGATTTTATGACTAACCATGTGAATGACCAATTCCTGTCATCTCTCTAAATACATATAAGTGAAGCAAGAGAGTTTAATTGTTTCTACAAAATATATGCACACGCTCTAACAAGTATAAGTGAAGCAAAAGAGCATTCTACAAATGGCGGTTTTCTATGCGAAGAGAAACTGGCAATCCGAACTTCAAATGATATAAGCGAAGCACATGAAGCATTCTATAAAGCCATACTCAAAAGATATAAGTGAAGTGCAAAGAGGATTCTATAAATCAACCAAGGACTATCACATACCAGCATGGTGCATAAAAGAAAAGTGAAAACTAAATGCAAAAGACGCTCCAAGATTTGCACATATCGCATGAACGAAAGGAATCCGAAAACATACCGATATTTGTTGAAGAAAGATGGGATGCCTTCCGGGGCATCTACAAGCTTAGACGCTTGAGTCTCCTTGAATATTTACTTGGGGTGCCTTGGGCATCCCCAAGATTTAGCTCTTGCCTCTCTTCCTTCTTCTCACATCGAGACCTCCTCGATCCTCGAACACTTCATCCACACAAAACTTCAACAGAAAACTCGGTAAGATCCGTTAGTATAATAAAGCAAATCACTACTTTAAGTACTGTTGTAAACCAATTCATATTTTGTTTTTGCATTGTAGCTACTGTAATATAACTTTTCCATGGCTTAATCCACTGATAGAAATTGATAGTTTCATCAAAACAAGCAAACTATGCATCAAAAACAGAATCTCTCTAAAACAGAACAGTCTGTAATAATCTGAACATTCACCATACCTATGGTACTCCAACAATTCTACCAAAATTAGGAAAAATAAACAATTTGTATAGAAAGACAATGCAGAAAGTTTCAGAACCATTTCACATTCCAGTAAAAAATGTAAAATCGCGCACTACAGCCAAAGATTATGTCCTGCACCGCACAAACCAACAAGCATTGTGAACATCCTACAGGCAAACCTTGGCACATTATTTTTATAATACAATGGAATTGTACAAGGGGATAATTATTCTTGTTGAAAAGTTTCTGTAATTAAGATTCACAATGTTTCCATGGGCATGAACAAAGTTCAAGGACGTCCCCCACTTTCATTATGCTCGTCTATCTCACTTTCACTTTTTCTTTTTGAAAAGTTTTGGTTCCCCTCTTTATTTATTTTTTAAACTATATAAAAGCACACAACAGAAATAAATGACTCTCTAAAACTTCCGGGATGTCTCCCTGGCAGCGTTTTCTTTAAAGCCATTAAGCTAGGCATATAGTGCTCAAGTAGTGAATCCACCCGGATCCCAAGGTATATCAAAGCCAATTTTAATTAGCAACGACTTGGCATTTATTAGTGAGCATAAAGCAACATATATCAAGCAATGACGAAGTCTAACTCTTTTCCTATGCATCGACATGTCACAAAAGAACATTTCATGCACACATAGTAAAGGCCAATGCATAGTATAAACAATTTCTTGCAATTTTATCGTATTGGAAACATAGAGAGGTGGAGATGTAGTTCCTGTTGGGGAACGTAGTAATTTCAAAAAAATTCCTATGCACACGCAAGATCATGGTGATGCATAGCAACGAGAGGCGAGAGTGTTGTCTGCGTACCCTCGTAGACCGAAGCGGAAGCGTTGACGCAACGTAGAGGAAGTAGTCGTACGTCTTCCCGATCCGACCGATCCAAGCGCCGTTACTCCGGCGCCTCCGAGTTCTTAACACACGTACAGCTCGATGACGTTCCCCGGGCTCCGATCCAGCAAAGCTTCGCGGACGAGTTCCATCAGCACGACGGCGTGGTGACGATCTTGATGTACTACCGACGCAGGGCTTCGCCTAAGCACTGCAACAATATGACCGAGGTGGAATATGGTGGAGGGGGGCACCGCACATGGCTAAGGAACGATCACGAAGATCAACTTGTGTGTCCTAGGGTGCCCCCCTGCCCCCATATATAAAGGAGCAAGGGGGGAGGCCGGCCGGCCCTTGTGGAGCGCGCCAGGAGGAGGAGTCCTCCTCCTAGTAGGAGTAGGACTCCCCTCTTTCCTACTCCTACTAGGAGGGGGAAAGGAAGGGGGAGAGGGAGAGGGAAAGGGGGGCGCCGCCCCCCCTCTCCTAGTCCAATTCGGACCAGAGGGGGAGGGGGGCGCGGACCACCCTGTCCGCCCCTCTCTCTCCACTAAGGCCCATGTGGCCCAATACTTCTCCCGGGGGGGTTCCGGTAACCCTCCGGCACTCCGGTTTTCTCCGAAACCACTCGGAACCATTCCGATGTCCGAATATAGTCGTCCAATATATCAATCTTTACGTCTCGACCATTTCGAGACTCCTCGTCATGTCCTTGATCTCATCCGGGACTCCGAACTAACTTCGGTACATCAAAATGCATAAACTCATAATAACTGTCATCGTAACCTTAAGTGTGCGGACCCTACGGTTCGAGAACAGTGTAGACATGACTGAGACAAATCTCTGGTCAATAACCAACAGCGGGACCTGGATGCCCATATTGGCTCCTACACATTCTACGAAGATCTTTATCGGTCAGACCGCATAACAACATACGTTGTTCCCTTTGTCATCGGTATGTTACTTGCCCGAGATTCGATCGTCGGTATCCAATACCTAGTTCAATCTCGTTACCAGCAAGTCTCTTTACTCGTTCTGTAATACATCATCTCGCAACTAACTTATTGGTTGCAATGCTTGCAAGGCTTATGTGATGTGCATTACCGAGAAGGCCCTGAGATACCTCTCCGACATTCGGAGTGAAAAATCCTAATCTCGAAATACGCCAACCCAACAAATACTTTCGGAGACACCTATAGAGACCCTTTATAATCACCCAGTTATGTTGTGACGTTTGGTGGCACACAAAGTGTTCCTACGGTAAACGGGAGTTGCATACTCTCATAGTCATAGGAACATGTATAAGTCATGGAGAAAGCAATAGCAACATACTAAACGATCGGGTGCTAAGCTAATGGAATGGGTCATGTCAATCAGATCATTCAACTAATGATGTGACCTTGTTAATCAAATGACAACCCCTTTGTCTATGGTTAGGAAACTTAACCATCTTTGATTAACAAGCTAGTCAAGTAGAGGCATACTAGTGACACTCTGTTTGTCTATGTATCCACACATGTATTATGTTTCCGGTTAATACAATTCTAGCATGAATAATAAACATTTATCATGATATATAAGGAAATAAATAATAACTACATTATTGCCTCTAGGGCATATTTCCTTCAGTCTCCCACTTGCACTAGAGTCAATAATCTAGATTACACAGTAATGATTCTAACACCCATGGAGTCTTGGTGTTGATCATGTTTTGCTCGTGGAAGAGGTTTAGTCAACGAGTCTGCTACATTCAGATCCATATGTATCTTGCAAATTTCTATGTCTCCCACCTGGACTAAATCCCGGATGGAATTGAAGCGTCTCTTGATGTGCTTGGTTCTCTTGTGAAATCTAGATTCCTTTGCTAAGGCAATTGCACCAGTATTGTCACAAAAGATTTTCATTGGACCCAATGCACTAGGTATGACACCTAGATCGGATATGAACTCCTTCATCCAGACTCCTTCATTCACTGCTTTCGAAGCAGCTATGTACTCCGCTTCACATGTAGATCCCGCCACGACGCTTTGTTTAGAACTGCACCAACTGACAGCTCCACCGTTTAATGTAAATACGTATCCGGTTTGCGATTTAGAATCGTCCGGATCAGTGTCAAAGCTTGCATCAACGTAACCGTTTACGACGAGCTCTGTGTCACCTCCATACACGAGAAACATCTCCTTAGTCCTTTTCAGGTACTTCAGGATATTCTTGACCGCTGTCCAGTGATCCACTCCTGGATTACTTTGGTACCTCCCTGCCAAACTTATAGCAAGGCACACATCGGGTCTGGTACACAGCATTGCATACATGATAGAGCCTATGGCTGAAGCATAGGGAACATCTTTCATCTTCTCTCTATCTTCTGCAGTGGTCGGGCATTGAGTCTTACTCAACTTCACACCTTGTAACACAGGCAAGAACCCTTTCTTTGCTTGATCCATTTTGAACTTTTTCAAAACTTTGTCAAGGTATGTGCTTTGTGGAAGTCCAATTAAGCGTCTTGATCTATCTCTATAGATCTTAATGCCCAATATGTAAGCAGCTTCACCGAGGTCTTTCATTGAAAAACTTTTATTCAAGTATCCCTTTATGCTATCCAGAAATTCTATATAATTTCCAATCAGTAATATGTCATCTACATATAATATCAGAAATGCTACAGAGCTCCCACTCACTTTCTTGTAAATACAGGCTTCTCCAAAAGTCTGTACAAACCCAAATGCTTTGATCACACTATCAAAGCGTTTATTCCAACTCCGAGAGGCTTGCACCAGTCCATAAATGGATCGCTGGAGCTTGCACACTTTGTTAGCTCCCTTTGGATCGATAAAACATTCCGGTTGCATCATATACAACTCTTCTTCCAGAAATCCATTCAGGAATGCAGTCTTTACATCCATTTGCCAAATTTCATAATCATAAAATGCGGCAATCGCTAACATGATTCGGACAGACTTAAGCATCGCCACGGGTGAGAAGGTCTCATCGTAGTCAATCCCTTGAACTTGTCAAAAACCTTTTGCGACAAGTCGAGCTTTGTAGACAGTAACATTACCATCAGCGTCAGTCTTCTTCTTGAAGATCCATTTATTCTCTATTGCTTGCCGTCCGTCGGGCAAGTCAACCAAAGTCCATACTTTGTTCTCATACATGGATCCCATCTTAGATTTCATGGCTTCAAGCCATTTTGCGGAATCTGGACTCACCATCGCTTCTTCATAGTTCGTAGGTTCACCATGATCTAGTAGCATGATTTCCAGAACAGGATTGCCGTACCACTCTGGCGCGGATCTTACTCTAGTTGACCTACGAGGTTCTGTAGTAACTTGATCTGAAGTTGCATGATCATCATCATTAACTTCCTCACTAATTGGTGTAGGTGCTACAGAAACAGATTTCTGTGATGTACTACTTTCCAATAAGGGAGCAGGTACAGTTACCTCATCAAGTTCTACTTTCCTCCCACTCACTTCTTTCGAGAGAAACTCCTTCTCTAGAAAGGATCCATTTTTAGCAACAAATGTCTTGCCTTCGGATCTGTGATAGAAGGTGTACCCAACAGTTTCCTTTGGATATCCTATGAAGACACATTTCTCCAATTTGGGTTCGAGCTTATCAGGTTGAAGCTTTTTCACATAAGCATCGCAGCCCCAAACTTTAAGAAACGACAACTTTGGTTTCTTGCTAAACCATAGTTCATAAGGCGTCATCTCAACGGATTTCGATGGCGTCCTATTTAATGTGAATGCGGCCGTCTCTAGAGCATAACCCCAAAACGATAGCGGTAAATCTGTAAGAGACATCATAGATCGCACCATATCAAGTAAAGTGCGATTACGACGTTCGGACACACCATTGTGTTGTGGTGTTCTGGGTGGCGTGAGTTGCGAAACTATTCCGCATTGTTTCAAATGTAGACCAAACTCGTAACTCAAATATTCTCCTCCACGATCAGATCGTAGAAACTTTATTTTCTTGTTACGATGATTTTCAACTTCACTCTGAAATTCTTTGAACTTATCAAATGTTTCAGACTTGTGTTTCATTAAGTAGATATACCCATATCTGCTTAAATCATCTGTGAAGGTGAGAAAATAACGATATCCGCCACGAGCCTCAACATTCATCGGACCACATACATCTGTATGTATGATTTCCAACAAATCTGTTGCTCTCTCCATAGTACCGGAGAACGGTGTTTTAGTCATCTTGCCCATGAGGCACGGTTCGCAAGTACCAAGTGATTCATAATCAAGTGGTTCCAAAAGTCCATCAGTATGGAGTTTCTTCATGCGCTTTATACCGATATGACCTAAACGGCAGTGCCACAAATAAGTTGCACTATCATTATCAACTCTGCATCTTTTGGCTTCAACATTATGAATATGTGTATCACTACTATCGAGACTCATCAAAAATAGACCACACTTCAAGGGTGCATGGCCATAAAAGATATTACTCATATAAATAGAACAACCATTATTCTCTGATTTAAATGAATAACCGTCTCGCATCAAACAAGATCCAGATATAATGTTCATGCTCAACGCTGGCACCAAATAACAATTATTTAGGTCTAATACTAATCCCGAAGGTAGATGTAGAGGTAGTGTGCCGACTGCGATCACATCGACTTTGGAACCGTTTCCCACGCGCATCGTCACCTCGTCCTTTGCCAGTGTTCGCTTAATCCGTAGTCCCTGTTTTGAGTTGCAAATATTAGCAACAGAACCAGTATCAAATACCCAGGTACTACTGCGAGCTCTAGTAAGGTACACATCAATAACATGTATATCACATATACCTTTGTTCACCTTGCCATCCTTCTTGTCCGCCAAATACTTGGGGCAGTTCCTCTTCCAGTTACCAGTCTGCTTGCAGTAGAAGCACTCAGTTTCAGGCTTAGGTCCAGACTTGGGTTTCTTCTCTTGAGCAGCAACTTGTTTGCTATTTTTCTTGAAGTTCCCCTTCTTCTTCCCTTTTCCCTTTTTCTTGAAACTAGTGGTTTTGTTAACCATCAACACTTGATGCTCCTTCTTGATTTCTACCTCAGCAGCCTTTAGCATTGCGAAGAGCTCGGGAATCGTCTTATCCATCCCTTGCATATTATAGTTCATCACGGAGCCTTTGTAGCTTGGTGGAAGTGATTGGAGAATTCTGTCAATGACGCAATCATCCGGAAGATTAACCCCCGGTTGAATCAAGTGATTATAATACCCAGACATTTTGAGTATATGCTCACTGACAGAACTATTCTCCTCCATCTTGCAGCTATAGAACTTATTGGAGACTTCATATCTCTCAATCCGGGCATTCTGTTGGAATATTAACTTCAACTCTTGGAACATCTCATATGCTCCATGATGTTCAAAACGTCGTTGAAGTCCCGGTTCTAAGCCGTAAAGCATGGCACACTGAACTATCGAGTAGTCATCAGCTTTGCTCTGCCAGACATTCACAACATCTGGCGTTGCTCCAGCAGCAGGCCTGGCACCCAGCGGTGCTTCTAGGACGTAACTCTTATGTGCAGCAATGAGGATAATCCTCAAGTTACGGACCCAGTCCGTGTAATTGCTACCATCATCTTTCAACTTTACTTTCTCAAGGAATGCATTAAAATTCAACGGAACAACAGCACGAGCCATCTATCTACAATCAACATAAACAAGCAAGATACTATCAGGGACTAAGTTCATGATAAATTTAAGTTCAATTAATCATATTACTTAAGAACTCCCACTTAGATAGACATCCCTCTAATCTTCTAGGTGATCACGTGATCCAAATCAAACTAAACCATAACCGATCATCACGTGAAATGGATTAGTCTTCAATGGTGAACATCATTATGTTGATCATATCTACTATATGATTCACGCTCGACCTTTAGGTCTCCGTGTTCCGAGGCCATATCTGCATATGCTAGGCTCGTCAAGTATAACCCGAGTATTCTGCGTGTGCAAAACTGGCTTGCACCCGTTGTAGATGGACGTAGAGCTTATCACACCCGATCATCACGTGGTGTCTGGGCACGACGAACTTTGGCAACGGTGCATACTCGGGGAGAACACTTCTTGATAATTTTAGTGAGAAATCATCTTATAATGCTACCGTCAATCAAAGCAAGATAAGATGCATAAAAAGATAAACATCACATGCAATCAATATAAGTGATATGATATGGTCATCATCATCTTGTGCTTGTGATCTCCATCTCCGAAGCACCGTCATGATCACCATCGTCACCTGCGCGACACCTTGATCTCCATCGTAGCATCGTTGTCGTCTCGCCAATCTTATGCTTCTACGGCTATCGCTACCGCTTAGTGATAAAGTAAAGCATTACAGGGCGATTGCATTGCATACAATAAAGCGACAACCATACGGCTCCTGCCGGTTGCCGATAACTCGGTTACAAAACATGATCATCTCATACAATAAAATTTAGCATCATGCCTTGACCATATCACATCACAACATGCCCTACAAAAACAAGTTAGACGTCCTCTACTTTGTTTGTTGCAAGTTTTACGTGGCTGCTACGGGCTTAAGCAAGAAAAAATCTCACCTACGCATCAAAACCATAACGATAGTTTATCAAGTTGATGTCGTTTTAACCTTCGCAAGGACCGGGCGTAGCCACACTCGGTTCAACTAAAGTTGGAGAAACTGACACCCGCCAGCCACCTGTGTGCAAAGCACGTCGGTAAAACCAGTCTCGCGTAAGCGTACGCGTAATGTCGGTCCGGGCCGCTTCATCCAACAATACCGCCGAACCAAAGTATGACATGCTGGTAGGCAGCATGACTTATATCGCCCACAACTCACTTGTGTTCTACTCGTGCATAACATCAAACCATAAAAACCTAGGCTCGGATGCCACTGTTGGGGAACGTAGTAATTTCAAAAAAATTCGTACGCACACGCAAGATCATGGTGATGCATAGCAACGAGAGGGGAGAGTGTTGTCTACGTACCCTCGTAGACCGAAGCGGAAGCATTGACGCAACGTAGAGGAAGTAGTCGTACGTCTTTCCGATCTGACCGATCCAAGCGACGTTACTCCGGCGCCTCCGAGTTCTTAACACACGTACAACTCGATGACGTTCCCCGGGCTCCGATCCAGCAAAGCTTCGAGGACGAGTTCCGTCAGCACGACGGCGTGGTGACGATCTTGATGTACTACCGACGCAGGGCTTCGCCTAAGCACTGCAACAATATGACCGAGGTGGAATATGGTGGAGGGGGGCACCGCACACGGCTAAGGAACGATCACGAAGATCAACTTGTGTGTCCTAGGGTGCCCACCTGCCCCCGTATATAAAGGAGCAAGGGGGGAGGCCGGCCGGCCCTTGTGGCGCGCGCCAGGAGGAGGAGTCCTCCTCCTAGTAGGAGTAGGACTTCCCTCTTTCCTACTCCTACTAGGAAGGGGAAAGGAAGGGGGAGAGGGAGAGGGAAAGGGGGGCGCCGCCCCCCCCCCTCTCCTAGTCCAATTCGGACCAGAGGGGGAGGGGGCGCGCGGCCCACCCTGGCCGCCCCTCTCTCTCTCCACTAAGGCCCATGTGGCCAAATACTTCTCCCAGGGGGGTTCCGGTAACCCTCCGGCACTCCGGTTTTCTCCGAAACCACTCGGAACCATTCTGATGTCCGAATATAGTCGTCCAATATATCGATCTTTACGTCTCGACCATTTCGAGACTCCTCGTCATGTCCGTGATCTCATCCGGGACTCCGAACTAACTTCGGTACATCAAAATGCATAAACTCATAATAACTGTCATCGTAACCTTAAGTGTGCGGACCCTACGGTTCGAGAACAGTGTAGACATGACTGAGACAAATCTCTGGTCAATAACCAACAGCGGGACCTGGATGCCCATATTGGCTCCTAGACATTCTACGAAGATCTTTATCTGTCAGACCGCATAACAACATAAGTTGTTCCCTTTGTCATCGGTATGTTACTTGCCCGAGATTCGATCGTCGGTATCCAATACCTAGTTCAATCTCGTTACCGGCAAGTCTCTTTACTCGTTCTGTAATACATCATCTCGCAACTAACTTATTGGTTGCAATGCTTGCTAGGCTTATGTGATGTGCATTACCGAGAAGGCCCTGAGATACCTCTCCGACATTCGGAGTGACAAATCCTAATCTCGAAATACGCCAACCCAACAAATACTTTCGGAGACACCTGTAGAGCACCTTTATAATCACCCAGTTACGTTGTGACGTTTGGTGGCACACAAAGTGTTCCTACGGTAAACGGGAGTTGCATACTCTCATAGTCATAGAAACATGTATAAGTCATGGAGAAAGCAATAGCAACATACTAAACGATCGGGTGCTAAGCTAATGGAATGGGTCATGTCAATCAGATCATTCAACTAATGATGTGACCTTGTTAATCAAATGACAACCCCTTTGTCTATGGTTAGGAAACTTAACCATCTTTCATTAACAAGCTAGTCAAGTAGAGGCATACTAGTGACACTCTGTTTGTCTATGTATCCACACATGTATTATGTTTCCGGTTAATACAATTCTAGCATGAATAATAAACATTTATCATGATATATAAGGAAATAAATAATAACTACATTATTGCCTCTAGGGCATATTTCCTTCAGTTCCTCTCTCATAATAATTGCAAGTAGGAGCAGCAAGAACATGCATATTATATTCATCAAAATCATCATGTGCAACGGTAAAAGGCAACCCATCAATATGATCCTTAATAAAAGCAAACTTCTCCGATATAGTGTAGTTTGGAGAATTCAAAAAGATAGTAGGACTATCATGTGTGGGTGCAATAGCAACAATTTCATGTTTAACAAAAGGAACTATAGCAAGTTCATCTCCATAAGCATCAGTCATATTGGCATCATGGCCACAAGCATAGCAAGCATCATCAAAAAGGGATATTTCAAAAGAATTAACAAGATCATAACAATCATCATAGCAATCATACTTCAGTAAGCACGAAGGGAAATTAAACAATGTATGACTTGAAGAGTTACTCTCATTAGAAGGTGGGCACGAGTAGCTAATCCGCTCTTCCCCCTTTTGTTCTTCGCTCTCCTCATCATCTTTTTCATCCAATGAGCTCAGAGTTTCATCAATTTCTTCTTCCATAGTTTCCTGCAAAATATTAGTCTCTTCTTGGACAGCGGAGACTTTCTTAATAATTGCATCAATATCGGAATTGTATTTATAATTCTCATAAAAATATTTAAGGATAGCTAAATTTTCAGGTCTATAAACAACATCATAAATATTTTCACTCTTTGAACAAAGATTCAATTTCATAAGCACCCATAAAAGCAACAAATTCTTCTATTTGTTCCACATCATAGTAATCATATATACCATTAGCATAAGAAGCTAAGGTTTTATTATCATTAAATTTTCATGAAAAGGGAAGGTGTGGAGCCTTCATCCAAGAGCAACAAGTATAATCATAACTCAAGCATACTTACCGAGCATACCACTTTAACATATAAATTTTATCCCATAATAGTTTCCCTTTTTGAGTCAAGCGATAATCCCTAAAGTATTCACGTTGATCCAACGTGTCTCCCATCACAAAATTAATGGGGCTTTCTCAGGATTATCAAAGTAGTACATAATATCCGTCACACAACGAGCATCGAGGGTTTTAGGAGGTTCCCCATCTCCATGAGCAGCAAGTACACCTATTTTTTTTGGTATGTCGGGTTCCATATCCATAACTAAAGATAGAGAACAACTAAGAACAACAAATAAAAATTACTTAGTGATAAAGCAAACAAGCACACATGAGAATATTCACCCCACGCTATTGCTCCCCGGCAACGGCGCCAGAAAAAGGTCTTGATAACCCACAAGTATATGGGATCAATTGTAGCCTCTTTCGATAAGTAAGAGTGTCGAACCCAACGAGGAGCTAAAGGTAGAACAAATATTTCCTCAAGTTCTATCGACCACCGATACAACTCTACGCACGCTTAGCGTTCGCTTTACCTAGAACAAGTATGAAACTAGAAGTACTTTGTAGGTGTTTTTGGATAGGTTTGCAAGAATATAAAGAGCATGTAAATAAAAACTAGGGGCTGTTTAGATGAAGACACAATAAAGTTAGTATAGCGAGTGTGTAAAAGTGGTGGTAGGAGTTGCGAAATTGTCCCTAAGCAATTGGCTACTTTACTAGACCGATAGCAAGTTTTATGTGGGAGAGGCCATTGCTAGCATGTCATCCCTGACTTGGAATTCTATGCACTTATGATAGGAACTATTAGCAAGCGTCCGCAACTACTAACGTTCATTAAGGTAAAACCCAACCATAGCATTAAGATATATTGATCCCCCTTCAATCCCGTATGCATCAATTTCTATGCTAGGTAGAAGCTTCTGTCACTCTTGCCCTCTAATACATAGTCCTATCAACATACAACTAACCCTATGGTGTGATCCACGCGCGCGCTCATATGATGAGCACCAAAGGACATCAACATAACCACAAGCAAATTAAACCAATCATAGCAATTCATCAGTCACCAAAAGGACAATGAAAATCTACTCAGACATCATAGGATGGCAACACATCATTGGATAATAATATGAAGCATAAAGCACAACATTCAAGTAGAGGGTACAGCGGGTTGCGGGAGAGTGGAACGCTGTAGGTAGAGGGAGGAAGGTGATGGAGATGTTGGTGAAGATGGTGGAGGTGTTGGTGAAGATCGCGGTGATGATGATGGTGGCCAGGGCAACGTTCCGGCGCCACCGGAAGAGAGGGGGATAGGGGCCCCCTTCTTCTTCTTCTTCTTCTTCCTTGACCTCCTACCTAGATGGGAGAAGGGTTTCCCCTCTGGTCCTTGGCCTCCATGGCATGGGAGGGGCGAGATCCCCTCCGAGATTGGATCTGTCTCTCTGTCTCTCTCTGTTTCTGCATTCTGGTCTTCTGCCCTTTCACCGTTTCGTATATATATGGAGATCCGTAACTCCAATTGGATTGAACCCTTTGCCCAGATTTTTCACTGAAAATTAGCTTTCTTGCGGCCAAAGAAGAGCAGCAACCGCCTTATGAGGGGCCCGCGAGGGTCAGGGGCGCGCCCAGGGGGGCAGGCGCGCCCTCCTGCCTCGTGGCCACCTCGGGCACGGTCTCGCGTTGATTCTTCCTCCCATATTTTCCAAATATTCCAAAAATATTCTCCGTCCGTTTTTATTCCGTTTGGATTCTGTTTGATATGGGGTTTCTGCGAAACATAAAACATGCAACAAACAGGAACCGACACTGGGCACTAGATCAATATGTTCATCCCAAAAAAAGTATAAAAAGTTGCCAAAAGTATATGAAAGTTGTATAATATTGGCATGGAACAATCAAAAATTATAGATACGATGGAGACGTATCAGTACCATGAACCCACCATTTACCTTCCTCAAAACAGCCACCATAACTACCTAATATGGCATTTCCATAGCCATTCCGAGATATATTGCCACGCAACTTTCCACCGTTCCATTTATTATGACATGCTTCATCATTGTCATATTGCTTTGCATGATCATGTAGTTGACATCATGTTTGTGACAAAGCCACCATTCATAATTTTTCATACATGTCACTCTTGATTCATTACACATCCCGGTACACCACCGGAGGCATTCACATAGAGTCATATTTTTGTTCTAAGTATTGAGTTCTAATTCTTGAGTTGTAAGTAAATAAAAGTGTGATGATCTTCATTATTAGATCATTGTCCCATGTCAGGAAAGGATGATGGAGACTATGATTCCCCCACAAGTCGGGATGAAAAATAAAAAAATAAAAAAGAGGCCATAAAAAAAAGAGAAAGGCCCCCAAAAAAATGAGAGAAAAAGAGAGAAGGGGAAATGTTACTATCCTTTTTCCACACTTGTGCTTCAAAGTAGCACCATGATCTTCATGATAGAGAGTCTCCTATGTTGTCACTTTCATATACTAGTGGAATCTTTCATTATAGAACTTGGCTTGTATATTCCAATGATGGGCTTCCTCAAAATGCCCTAGGTCTTCGTGAGTAAGCGAGTTGGATGCACACCCACTTAGTTTCTTTTCGAGCTTTCATACACTTATAGCTCTAGTGCATCCGTTGCATGGAAACCCCTACTCACTCACATTGATATCTGTTGATGGGCATCTCCATAGCCCATTGATACGCCTAGTTGATGTGAGACTATCTTCTCCTTTTTTGTGTTCTCCACAACAACCATTCTATTCCACCTATAGTGCTATGTCCATGGCCCACGCTCATGTATTGCGTGAAGATTGAAAAAGTTTGAGGACATTAAAAGTATGAAACAATTGCTTGGCTTGTCATCGGGGTTGTGCATGATCTAAATATTTTATGTGATGAAGATAGAGCATACCCAGACTATATGATTTTGTAGGGACAACTTTCTTTGGCCATGTTATTTTGAGAAGACATGATTGCTTTATTAGTATGCTTGAAGTATTATTATTTTTATGTCAATATTAAACTTTTGTTTTGAGTCTTTTGGATCTGAACATTCATGCCACAATAAAGGAAATTACATTGATAATTATGTTAGGTAGCATTCCACATCAAAACTTCTGTTTTTATCATTTACCTACTCGAGGACGAGCAGGAATTAAGCTTGGGGATGCTTGATCCGTCTCCAACGTATCTATAATTTTTGATTGTTCCATGCTATTATATTATCTGTTTTGGATGTTTAATGGGCTTTAATATGCTCTTTTATACTATATTTGTGACTTACCTATTAACCGGAGGCCCAGTGCCAGTTTTGGATTTTTTTTTTGGCTATTTTAGAGTTTCGCAGAAAAGGAGGAGTCCAAACGGAATGAAACCTTCGCGATGATCTTTATTGGAACGAAGGCAATCCAGAAGACTTGGAGTTGAAGTCTGGAACTCCACGAGGCGCGCCCCCACCCTCGTGGGCCCCTCGTAGCTCCACCGACGTACTTCGTTCGCCTATATATACTCTTATACCCTAGATCGATCAGAGAGAGCCACAAAACCACGTTTCCACCGCCAAAACCTTCTATACCCGTGAGATCCCATCTTGGGGCCTTTTCCAGCGATCTGCCGGAGGGGGAATCGATCACGGAGGGCATCTATATCAACACCATTGCCTCTCCGATGAAGCGTGAGTACTTTACCACAAACCTTCGGGTCCATAGTTATTAGCTAGATGGCTTCTTCTCTCTCTTTGATTCTCAATACAAAGTGCTCCTCGATGTTCTTGGAGATCTATTCGATGTAATACTCTTTTGGGGTGTGTTTGCCGAGATCCGGTGAGATTTATGAACAAGATTATCTATGAATATTATTTGGTTCTTCTCTGAATTCTTAGATCCATGATTTGATATCTTTGCAAATCTCTTTGAATTATCGGTTTAGTTTGGCCTACTCGATTGATCTTTCTTGCAATGGGAGAAGTGCTTAGCTTTGGGTTCAATCTTACGGTGTCCTTTCCCAGTGATATTAGGGGCAGCACGGCACGTATTGTATTGTTGCCATCGAGGATAAAAAGAAGGGGTTTATATCATATTGCTTGAGTTTATCCCTCTACATCGTGTCATCTTGCTTAATGTGTTACTCTGTTCTTATGAACTTAATACTCTAGATGCATGCTGGATAGCGATCGATGTGTGGAATAATAGTAGTAGATGCAGAATCGTTTCGATCTACTTGACATGGATGTGATGCCTATATTCATGATCATTGCCTTGGATAACTTCATGACTATGCGCTTTTCTATCAATTGCTCGGCAGTAATTTGTTCACCTACCGTAATACATGCTATCTTGAGAGAAGGCACTAGTGAAACCTATGGCCCCCGGGTCTATTTCTTATTATATTGCATATCTTTTATATACATCGCATCTCGTTTACTATTTTGCAATCTTTACTTTCCAATCTATACAACAAAAATACCAAAAATATTTACTTTACTATCTTTATTAGATCTCACTTTTGCGAGTGGCCGTGAAGGGATTGACAACCCCTTTATCGCGTTGGTTGCAGGGTTCTTGATTGTTTGTGCAGGTACTAGGTGACTTGTGCGTTGTCTCCTACTGGATTGATACCTTGGTTCTCAAATTTGAGGGAAATACTTACGCTACTTTGCTGCATCACCCTTTCCTGTTCAACGGAAAACCAATGCATGCTCAAGAGGTAGTAGGGTGCGCCAACTCTGGCGACGACCTCCACTAATCCGGAGGCGCCGAACACTCTGATGGAGGCACTGCAACGTGCTTCCATCATGGAGGAGCACCGCAAACTGATGGGTGTGGTGGTTGAGTAGGTTTTGTACGCAAAGAGCGGGCTGAACGGAGCCTTCACGAGCCAGCTAGCAGGCTTCGAGGTATGCGATGTAACTTCCTTAGCCACTTTTCATATAAAAAATATGCCTGTGTATAGATAGTGGCCCCTGAGACTCTGTTCTGTATTTTAAGAAATGGCCGAACAGAGGATCGAATAATAATCGCAGGAGGTAACGTACTGGTCTATTGGTAAACAGGCTTCCCTATTGGCAGCAACCGCCTAGGGCGCTGAGGTTTCCAAACTCAAGCGGAAGCTGTAGTTGGCCGATGATGATATCGTCCGCATTAACAAGCGGTTCGACGAGGCGCAAGGTATGTTTTGAAAAATTGTTTACACAACTGAAGTAATATACCCATGCGGAGTCTAAGCTCCTGTGTTTCCCTGATCGTTATTGGAGGTAGTGCAGCCGAGGTCGAGACCCTGAAGAGCGCCCTTGCCCAAGCCAAGGAGCCGGCACGGGTGCGCCAAGCGGCGACTGACAAAGAGACCACGGACCGCCGATATGAGAAGCAGGTGACCGAAGTGGAGCAAGAGCTCAAGGACGCCGCCGGCAAGTGCGAGGCCTTGGAAGAGAAGAATAAGGCCCAAGCGGCCGATATTGCCAAGGCTCTCTAGGGGGCTAAGGAGGCGCAGACCGAGTCCCGGGCGGCTCGCGAGGAGATCAAGCGGGCCGAACAGATAGCGGCTGGTAAGCCCTTTCTTTTGCAGAGTAAATTCGGCAGTCCGAAATATGCCTTGCTTATTCGACTATGGAGTTCTCCAGACGCCTTTGTGGATCTTCCGAGGAGTGCGGCCGACATCGCACAATTCTTTCGGGCCCAGGAGGGGAACACCACGAAGAAGCTCTTCTGGTCACAGTACTTGGCGCCAGAGCTTCCGGCACTGCTGAACAACCAGATGATGCAGCTGGCGGAGCTGCATAGGATGACTGGTTTGGCCATGAAGGACGCCATAGTCCGGCTCTGGCCAACCGAATCCATTCCTAGCAGTTACTTCTCCCTGGTGAAGCGACTTGCCGTTGCGCTACCCCGAATTGAAGCTGTCAAGCGCTCGGCGTGCATCGAGGGTGCACGGATGGCCTTTGCCCGCATCAAGATGCAATGGGCGAAGATGAAGGCCACCGTCGTGGGGACCAAGGGCCCACCCGAAGGCAAGGACCACCACAAGCCGGAGCGGTATTTTGACGACGTCCTGGAGGGTGCTCGGATAGTAGAGGGCCAAAGATCGAAGGATATCATGTTTGTATGAATGTATCCGAGCTGTCCAGGTGTTGTTTTATGAACAAAGGCTTTGTAATATATTTATGCCTTTATCTGAAATTATTTTCCTCCTATGCGGCCGTTGTTATGCCTGAGAGTTTTCCAGTCGTCGGCTTCAGCCCCCACGTAGATGCTACGGGCATGTTCGGTATAGCGCACGACCACACTTGACCCAACGTCTTGGTCTGTAAAGGAGGTGTCTGTGCAGCGAACTAGGAAATCGGACAATGCGGATTTATCATTCTCACTTAGCCATAGGAGTTTGACAATGGGACTTGGAAATAGCCCCTGGTGCGTGTGCGGCTATCCAAACCTAGATGCCTTAGGCGCATGATAGGATGAAGGCCAGTCCTTCATATAGTAAGGAAGAAATCGCAAGAGATTTATGGTGAGCCGCCGAATCACTGACCAGCTCTCGCCGTATCATGACAGTCAGTTTTCGTCTTTCTCTACTAAGGTGCTTGTCCGGACGAGCCAGAAACACAATCGCAGTAGTTCTCCCTTTACCACCTTATCCGAACAAGCGGAACGTAGGGTAGCAAGCATAGGAGCCGGGCAACCCAACTATTGACCAAAGACATGATTCGAAGCTAATGCATATAATGCAATGTTCGGGACGTCGAAGTGTACTTCAAAAAGTATTCGGACTTCCTTTTTTGAGAATATGTATAGCCAGGTAGAGCACCTAGTATTGAAGCTGTACCAGAATGTATATGCGGCAATCTTAGCACAAACGAGGAACGCAGATTATGAAGCAAACCAAGGCCGAACGAGAGTTGGTAAAAACTGATTATAATTTGTTTGATATGTCAAGGCGTGCTATTATAGATAGTGCCAAGGCCGGACACAAGGGAAAGTTGTATGCGGGGCCTAAAAAAGGAAGAATGGTCTTGAAGATCTCATTAATTCCTTGCCGCACATCTGCGTTGCTTTTGTCCTTGTGGAAAAGATTCCTTGAGACGAATGGTCCACGGTCATTTGTATGAAAACGGGCACAGAAAGAGTGCCTGCACAACCATGAAGTAGCTAGGCTTTAATGCACTTGTGGTATTTGAGAAAAAGTATCAAAGAAAAGAGGGTCAAGGTCACATAGGGTCGAGCCGCACAATGGACCTATCCATATTGTGCCTCCGTCATTGCCCAGGGTATTTTGTGTGCGTAATTATGCACACGTGGTACATATGCCGTGGATGTGTGTGGCGATCGATGGAGGCAAAACTGCTAGTCTAGCTCTGGAGTCACCGAGTTGTCATCATGTAAAGTAGACGGATGCATTTAACAGTATCCGGGGGCTTGATGGCCGATGAGGTGTTTGGCCTAGGGAGCCCGCTCTGCACTTTAGCCGCGAGGGCCGCAGTGTGCTCCTCAGTTCGGAGGGAACGCTTCATGTTTCCATTGACTGTGGTAACGCCGCGGGGTCCGAGCATTTTGAGCTTTAAGCAAGCATAATGCGGGACCGCATTGAAGCGGCGAAGGCGGTTCGTCCGAGCAGTGCATGATAACCATTGCGGAAGGGGACGATGTCGAAGATCAAGTCTTCACTTCGGAAGTTATCCGGCGAACCGAAGACTACTTCCAATGTTATTGAGCCCGTGCAGTGATACGTCTCCAACGTATCTATAATTTTGGATTGCTCCATGCTATATTATCTACTGTTTTGGACTATATTGGGCTTTATTTTCCGCTTTTATATTATTTTTGGGACTAACCTATTAACCGGAGGCCCAGCCCAGAATTGTTGTTTTTTTTTGCCTATTTCAGTGTTTCGAAGAAACGGAATATCAAACGGAGTCCAAATGGAATGAAACCTTCGGGAACGTGATTTTCTCACTGAACGTGTTCCAGGAGACTTGGACCCTACTCCAAGAAGTAACCGAGGCGGTCACGAGGGTGGGGGCACCCCCCCCCTAGGGTGCGCCCCCTGCCTTGGGGCCTGTTCCGGAGCTCCGCCAGAGAGGGCCGTCATCACAGAGTTCTTCTACATCATCATAGCCTCTCCGATGAAGTGTGAGTAGTTTACCTCAGACCTTCGGGTCCATAGTTAGTAGCTAGATGGCTTCTTCTCTCTTTTCGGATCTCAATACAATGTTCTCCCCCTCTCTTGTGGAGATCTATTCGATGTAATCTTCTTTTTGCGGTGTGTTTGTTGAGACCAATGAATTGTGGGTTTATGATCAAGTCTATCTATAAATAATATTTGAATCTTCTCTAAATTGTTTTATGTATGATTGGTTATCTTTGCAAGTCACTCCGAATTATCAGTTTGGTTTGGCCTACTAGATTGGTTTTTCTTGCCATGGGAGAAGTGCTTAGCTTTGGGTTCGATCTTGCGGTGTCCTTTCCCAGTGACAGAAGGGGCAGCAAGGCACGTATTGTATCGTTGCCATCGAGGATAACAAGATGGGGTTTATTTCATATTGCATGAATTTATCTCTCTACATCATGTCATCTTGCTTAAGGCGTTACTCTGTTTTTAACTTAATACTCTAGATGCATGCTGGATAGCGGTCGATGAGTGGAGTAATAGTAGTAGATGCAGGCAGGAGTCGGTCCACTTCTCTCGGACGTGATGCCTATATACATGATCATACATAGATATTCTCATAACTATGCTCAGTTCTGTCAATTGCTCAACAGTACTTTGTTCACCCACCGTAGAATACTTATGCTCTTGAAAGAAGCCACTAGTGAAACCTATGGCCCCCGGGTCTATTCTCATCATATCAATCTCCATCGATTTATTATTGCTTTGCTTTTTTACTTTGCCTTTTACTTTTCACTTTGCATCTCTATATCAAAAATACCAAAAATATTATCTATCATCTCTATCAGATCTCACTCCCGTAAGTGACCATGAAGGGATTGACAACCCCTAATCGCGTTGGTTGCGTTGAGCTATTCTTTTTGTGTAGGTACGAGGGACTTGCGTGTAGTCTCCTACTGGATTGATACCTTGGTTCTGAAAAACTGAGGGAAATACTTACGCTACTCGGCTGCATCATCCTTTCCTCTTCGGGGAAATCCAACGCAAGCTCAAGAGGTAGCAAGAAGAAATTCTGGCGCCGTCGCCGGGGAATCTACACAAAATTCAACATACCAAGTACCCATCATAATCCCTATATCCCGCATTACATTAGTTGCCATTTGCCTCTCGTTTTCCTCTCCCCCACTTCACCCTTGTCGTTTTTTTCGCCCTCTCTTTCCCAATCTCCTTCTCTTTTTCCGTTTGCCTTTCTCTCGCTTCCCTTTTGTTTGCTCGTGTGTTGGATTGCTTGTTGTCGCAATGGCTCAAGATACTACCAAATTGTGTGACTTCACCAATACCAATAATAATGATTTCCTTAGCACTCCGATTGCTCCTCTTGCCAATACTGAATCTTGTGAAATCAATACTGCCTTGATGCAATCTTATGAAGCAAAACTTGATTTGAAAGTTTCTATCCCTAGTAAACTCTATGATGAGTGGGAACCTAATATTAAAATTAAAATTAAAGATCATGAGTTTTATGCTTTGTGTGATTTGGGTGCTAGTGTCTCCACTATCCCCAAAACTTCGTGTGATTTTCTAGGCTTCCGCGATTTTGATGATTGCTCTCTAAATTTGCATCTTTCGGATTCCACTATTAAGAAACCTATGGGAAGAATTAATGATGTTCTTATTGTTGCTAATAGGAATTATGTGCCCGTAGATTTTATCGTTCTTGATATAGATTGCAATCCTTCTTGCCCTATTATTCTTGGTAGACCTTTCTTTAGAACGGTTGGTGCGATTATTGATATGAAGGAAGGGAATATTAGATTTCAATTTCCATTAAAAAAGGGCATGGAACACTTTCCTAGAAATAAAATAAAATTGCCATATGAAACTATCATGAGAGCTACTTATGGATTGCCTACCAAAGATGGCAATACCTAGATCTATCCTCGCTTTTATGCCTAGCTAGGGGCGTTAAACGATAGCGCTTGTTGGGAGGCAACCCAATTTTATTTTTAGTTTTTTGTGTTTTTCTTCTGTTTAGGAATAAATAACCCATCTACCTTCTGTTTGGATGTGGTTTTGTGTTTTAATTAGTGTTTGTGCCAAGTTAGACCTATTGGATCTTCTTGGATGATAGTTATTTGATCTTGCTGTAATTTCCAGAAACTTTGCGCTCAGTGCCCGAATTATTAAAAATCACCAGAACGTGATAAAATACTGATTCCAATTGCTGATGATTAATAAACAAATTTTCTAGGTCGTCCAATTTTTGTAGTTTTTTGGAGTTCCAGAAGTTTGCGTTAGTTACAGATTACTATAGACTGTTCTGTTTTTGACAGATTCTGTTTTTTGTGTGTTGTTTGTTTATTTTGATGAATCTATGGCTAGTAAAATAGTTTATAATCCATAGAGAAGTTGGAATACAGTAGGTTTAACACCAATATAAATAAAGAATGAGTTCATTACAGTACCTTGAAGTGGTCTTTTGTTTTCTTTCTCTAACGGAGCTCACGAGATTTCTATTGAGTTTTGTGTTGTGAAGTTATCAAGTTTTGGGTGAATTCTTTTGATGGATTATGGAACAAGGAGTGGCAAGAGACTAAGCTTGGGGATGCCCATGGCACACCAAGCTAATCTAAGGACACCAAAAAGTCAAAGCTTGGGGATGCCCCGGAAGGCATCCCCTCTTTCGTCTACTTCCATCGGTAATTTACTTGGAGCTATATTTTTATTCACCACATGATATGTGTTTTGCTTGGAGCGTCTTGTATTATTTGTGTCTTTGTTTGTTAGTGTGCCACAATCATCCTTGCTGTACACACATTTTTAGAGAGCCATACATGAATTGAATTTGATAGAATACTCAATGTGCTTCACTTATATCTTTTGAGCTATGTAGTTTTGCTCTATGTGCTTCACTTATATCTTTTGAGCGTTATAATTTTGCTCTATGTGCTTCACTTAGATATTTTAGAGCACGGTGGTGGATTTGTTTTAAAGAAACTATTTATCTCTCATGCTTCACTTAGATTATTTTGAGAGTCTTAATAGCATGGTAATTTGCTTAATAATAATATGCTTGGTATTCAAGATTTGTGAAACTTTCTTTTGAGTGCGTTGAATACTAAGAAAAGATTGATGCTTGATAATTGTTTTGAGATATGAAGATGGTGATATTAGAGTCATGCTAGTTGAGTAGTTGTGAATTTGAGAAATACTTGTGTTAAAGTTTGTGATTCCCGTAGCATGCACGTATGGTGAACCGTTATGTGATGAAGTCGGAGCATGATTTATTTATTGATTGTCTTCCTTATGAGTGGCGGTGGGGGACGAGCGATGGTATTTTCCTACCAATCTATCACCCTAGGAGCATGCGCGTAATACTTTGCTTTGATAACTTCTAGATTTTTGCAATAAGTATATGAGTTCTTTATGACTAATGTTGAGTCCATGGATTATACACACTTTTTCCCATCCTTCCACCATTGCTACCCTCTCTAATACCGTGCACTTTTCGCCGGTATCATACACCCACCATATAACTTCCTCAAAACAGCCACCATACCTACCTATCATGGCATTTCCATAGCCATTCCGAGATATATTGCCATGCAACTTTCCACCGTTCCGTTTATTATGACACGCTCCATCATTGTCATATTGCTAGCATGATCATGTAGTTGACATCGTATTTGTGGCAAATCCACCATTCATAATTATTTCATACATGTCACTCTTGATTCATTGCATATCCCGGTACACCGCCGGAGGCATTCATATAGAGTCATATTTTGTTCTAAGTATCGAGTTGTAATTGTTGAGTTGTAAGAAAAATAAAAGTGTGATGATCATCAATTTTTAGAGCATTGTCCCAAGTGAGGAAAGGATGATGGAGACTTTGATTCCCTCATAAGTCGGGATGAGACACCGGACGGAAAAAAAAGAGGCCATAAAAAAAAGGCCCAAATAAAAAAATGATGAGAGAAAAGGAGAGAAGGGACAATGTTACTATCCTTTTACCACACTTGTGCTTCAAACTAGCACCATGATCTTCATGATAGAGAGTCTCTCATTTTGTCATTTTCATATACTAGTGGGAATTTTACATTATAGGACGTGGCTTGTATATTCCAATGATGGGCTTCCTCAAATTGCCCTAGGTCTTCGTGAGCAAGCGAGTTGGATGCACACCCACTTAGTTTCTTCTGATGAGCTTTCATATACTTATAGCTCTAGTGCATCCGTTTCATGGCAATCCCTACTCACTCACATTGATATCTATTGATGGGCATCTCCATAGCCCGTTGATACGCCTAGTTGATGTGAGACTATCTTCCCCTCCTTTTGTCTTCTCCACAACCACCATTCTATTCCACATATTAGTGCTATATCCATGGCTCACACTCATGTATTGCGTGAAGATCGAAAAAGTTTTGATAATGTTAAAGTATGAAACAATTGCTTGGCTTGTCATCGGGGTTGTGCATGATTTAAATACTTTGTGTGGTGAAGATAGAGCATAGCCAGACTATATGATTTTGTAGGGATAACTTTCTTTGGCCATGTTATTTTGAGAAGACATAATTGCTTTGTTAGTATGCTTGAAGTATTATTATTTTTATGTCAATATGAAATTTTGTCTTGAATCTTTCGAATCTAAATATTCATAACACAATTAAGAAGATTTGCATTGAAATTATGCCAAGTAGCACTCCGCATCAAAAATTCTCTTTTTATCATTTACCTACTCGAGGACGAGCAGGAACTAAGCTTGGGGATGCCTGATACGTCTCCAACGTATCTATAATTATTGATTGCTCCATGCTATATTACTCCCTCCTTCCATCTATATAGGGCCTAATGCGTTTTTCGAGGTGAACTTTGATCAAATACTAGAGCAATAATATATGACATGCAACTTACACAAAGCACACCATTAAATTCATGTGTGAAAGAAGCCTTCAATGATATAATTTTTACATCGTGCATGTCATGTACTATTAATCTTGTCAATAGTCAAAGGCGGTCTTAAAAAATGCATTAGGCCCTATATAGATGGAAGGAGGGAGTATCTACTGTTTTGGACTATATTGGGCTTTATTTTCCACTTTTATATTATTTTTGGGACTAACCTATTAACCGGAGGCCCAGCCCAGAATTGTTGTTTTTTGCCTATTTCAGTGTTTCAAAGAAACGGAATATCAAACGGAGTCCAAACGGAATAAAACCTTCGGGAACGTGATTTTCTCACCGAACGTGATCCAGGAGACTTGGACCCTACTCCAAGAAGTAACAGAGGCGGTCACGAGGGTGGGGGGCGCGCCCCCTGCCTCGTGGGCCCCCTATTGCTCCACCGACGTACTCCTTCCTCCTATATATACCTACGTACCCCCAAACGATCAGATACGGAGCCAAAACCCTAATTGCACCGCCGCAACTTTCTGTATCCACGAGATCACATCTTGGGGCCTGTTCCGGAGCTCTGCCGGAGAGGGCCGTCATCACGGAGGGCTTCTACATCATCAGAGCCTCTCCGATGAAGTGTGAGTAGTTTACCTCAGACCTTCGGGTCCATAGTTAGTAGCTAGATGGCTTCTTCTCTCTTTTTGGATCTCAAAACAATGTTCTCCCCCTCTCTTGTGGAGATCTATTCGATGTAATCTTCTTTTTGCGGTGTGTTTGTTGAGACCGATGAATTGTGGGTTTATGATCATGTCTATCTATGAATAATATTTGAATCCTCTGAATTGTTTTATGTATGATTGGTTATCTTTGCAAGTCTCTTCGAATTATCAGTTGGTTTGGCCTACTAGATTCTTTTTCTTGCCATGGGAGAAGTGCTTAGTTTTGGGTTTGATCTTGCGGTGTCCTTTCCCAGTGACAGAAGGGGCAGCAAGGCACGTATTGTATCGTTGCCATCGAGGATAACAAGATGCGGTTTATTTCATATTGCATGAATTTATCTCTCTACATCATGTCATCTTGCTTAAGGCGTTACTCTGTTTTTAACTTAATACTCTAGATGCATGCTGGATAGCGGTCGATGAGTGGAGTAATAGTAGTAGATGCAGGCAGGAGTCGGTCCACTTGTCTCGGACGTGAGGCCTATATACATGATCATACGTAGATATTCTCATAACTATGCTCAATTCTGTCAATTGCTCAACAGTAATTTGTTCACCCACCGTAGAATACTTATGCTCTTGAAAGAAGCCACTAGTGAAACCTATGGCCCCCGGGTCTATTCTCATCATATCAATCTCCATCGATTTATTATTGCTTTGCTTTTTTACTTTGCCTTTTACTTTTCACTTTGCATCTCTATATCAAAAATACCAAAAATATTATCTATCATCTCTATCAGATCTCACTCCCGTAAGTGACCGTGAAGGGATTGACAACCCCTAATCGCGTTGGTTGCGTTGAGCTATTCTTTTTGTGTAGGTACGAGGGACTTGCGTGTAGTCTCCTACTGGATTGATACCTTGGTTCTGAAAAACTGAGGGAAATACTTACGCTACTCGGCTGCATCATCCTTTCCTCTTCGGGGAAATCCAACGCAAGCTCAAGAGGTAGCAGGAAGAAATTCTGGCGCCGTCGCCGGGGAATCTACACAAAATTCAACATACCAAGTACCCATCATAATCCCTATATCCCGCATTACATTAGTTGCCATTTGCCTCTCGTTTTCCTCTCCCCCACTTCACCCTTGTCGTTTTGTTCGCCCTCTCTTTCCCAATCTCCTTCTCTTTTTCCGTTTGCCTTTCTCTCGCTTCCCTTTTGTTTGCTCGTGTGTTGGATTGCTTGTTTGTCGCAATGGCTCAAGATACTACCAAATTGTGTGACTTCACCAATACCAATAATAATGATTTCCTTAGCACTCCGATTGCTCCTCTTGCCAATACTGAATCTTGTGAAATCAATACTGCCTTGATGCAATCTTATGAAGCAAAACTTGATTTGAAAGTTTCTATCCCTAGTAAACTCTATGATGAGTGGGAACCTAATATTAAAATTAAAATTAAAGATCATGAGTTTTATGCTTTGTGTGATTTGGGTGCTAGTGTCTCCACTATCCCCAAAACTTCGTGTGATTTTCTAGGCTTCCGCGATTTTGATGATTGCTCTCTAAATTTGCATCTTTCGGATTCCACTATTAAGAAACCTATGGGAAGAATTAATGATGTTCTTATTGTTGCTAATAGGAATTATGTGCCCGTAGATTTTATCGTTCTTGATATAGATTGCAATCCTTCTTGCCCTATTATTCTTGGTAGACCTTTCTTTAGAACGGTTGGTGCGATTATTGATATGAAGGAAGGGAATATTAGATTTCAATTTCCATTAAAAAAGGGCATGGAACACTTTCCTAGAAATAAAATAAAATTGCCATATGAAACTATCATGAGAGCTACTTATGGATTGCCTACCAAAGATGGCAATACCTAGATCTATCCTCGCTTTTATGCCTAGCTAGGGGCGTTAAACGATAGCGCTTGTTGGGAGGCAACCCAATTTTATTTTTAGTTTTTTGTGTTTTTCTTCTGTTTAGGAATAAATAACCCATCTACCTTCTGTTTGGATGTGGTTTTGTGTTTTAATTAGTGTTTGTGCCAAGTTAGACCTATTGGATCTTCTTGGATGATAGTTATTTGATCTTGCTGTAATTTCCAGAAACTTTGCGCTCAGTGCCCGAATTATTAAAAATCACCAGAACGTGATAAAATACTGATTCCAATTGCTGATGATTAATAAACAAATTGTCTAGGTCGTCCAATTTTTGTAGTTTTTTGGAGTTCCAGAAGTTTGCGTTAGTTATAGATTACTACAGACTGTTCTGTTTTTGACAGATTCTGTTTTTCGTGTGTTGTTTGTTTATTTTGATGAATCTATGGCTAGTAAAATAGTTTATAATCCATAGAGAAGTTGGAATACAGTAGGTTTAACACCAATATAAATAAAGAATGAGTTCATTACAGTACCTTGAAGTGGTCTTTTGTTTTCTTTCTCTAACGGAGCTCACGAGTTTTCTATTGAGTTTTGTGTTGTGAAGTTATCAAGTTTTGGGTGAATTCTTTTGATGGATTATGGAACAAGGAGTGGCAAGAGCCTAAGCTTGGGGATGCCCATGGCACCCCAAGATAATCTAAGGACACCAAAAAGTCAAAGCTTGGGGATGCCCCGGAAGGCATCCCCTCTTTCGTCTACTTCCATCGGTAATTTACTTGGAGCTATATTTTTATTCACCACATGATATGTGTTTTGCTTGGAGCTTCTTGTATTATTTGTGTCTTTGTTTGTTAGTGTGCCACAATCATCCTTGATGTACACACATTTTGAGAGAGCCATACATGAATTGAATTTGATAGAATACTCAATGTGCTTCACTTATATCTTTTGAGCTATGTAGTTTTGCTCTATGTGCTTCACTTATATCTTTTGAGCGTTATAATTTTGCTCTATGTGCTTCACTTAGATATTTTAGAGCACGGTGGTGGATTTGTTTTAAAGAAACTATTTATCTCTCATTCTTCACTTAGATTATTTTGAGAGTCTTAATAGCATGGTGATTTGCTTAATAATAATATGCTTGGTATTCAAGATTTGTGAAACTTTCTTTTGAGTGCGTTGAATACTAAGAAAAGATTGATGCTTGATAATTGTTTTGAGATATGAAGATGGTGATATTAGAGTCATGCTAGTTGAGTAGTTGTGAATTTGAGAAATACTTGTGTTAAAGTTTGTGATTCCCGTAGCATGCACGTATGGTGAACCGTTATGTGATGAAGTCGGAGCATGATTTATTTATTGATTGTCTTCCTTATGAGTGGCGGTGGGGGACGAGCGATGGTATTTTCCTACCAATCTATCAACCTAGGAGCATGCGCGTAATACTTTGCTTTGATAACTTCTAGATTTTTGCAATAAGTATATGAGTTCTTTATGACTAATGTTGAGTCCATGGATTATACGCACTTTTCCCATCCTTCCACCATTGCTAGCCTCTCTAATACCGCGCACTTTTCGCCGGTATCATACACCCACCATATAACTTCCTCAAAACAGCCACCATACCTACCTATCATGGCATTTCCATAGCCATTCGGAGATATATTGCCATGCAACTTTCCATCGTTCCGTTTATTATGACACGCTCCATCATTGTCATATTGCTAGCATAATCATGTAGTTAACATCGTATTTGTGGCAAAGCCACCATTCATAATTCTTTCATACATGTCACTCTTGATTCATTGCATATCCCGGTACACCGCCGGAGGCATTCATATAGAGTCATATTTTGTTCTAAGTATCGAGTTGTAATTGTTGAGTTGTAAGAAAAATAAAAGTGTGATGATCATCAATTTTTAGAGCATTGTCCCAAGTGAGGAAAGGATGATGGAGACTATGATTCCCTCATAAGTCGGGATGAGACACCGGACGAAAAATAAAAAAATAAAAAATAAAAAAAGAGGCCATAAAAAAGAAAAAGAAAAGGCCCAAATAAAAAAATGATGAGAGAAAAGGAGAGAAGGGACAATGTTACTATCCTTTTACCACACTTGTGCTTCAAAGTAGCACCATGATCTTCATGATAGAGAGTCTCTCATTTTGTCACTTTCATATACTAGTGGGAATTTTATATTATAGAACTTGGCTTGTACATTCCAATGATGGGCTTCCTCAAATTGCCCTAGGTCTTCGTGAGCATGCGAGTTGGATGCACACCCTCTTAGTTTCTTTTGATGAGCTTTCATATACTTATAGCTCTAGTGCATCCATTGCATGGCAATACCTACTCACTCACATTGATATCTATTGATGGGCATCTCCATAGCCCGTTGATACGCCTAGTTGATGTGAGACTATCTTCCCCTCCTTTTGTCTTCTCCACAACCACCATTCTATTCCACATATTAGTTCTATATACATGGATCACGCTCATGTATTGCGTGAAGATCGAAAAAGTTTTGATAATGTTAAAGTATGAAACAATTGCTTGGCTTGTCATCGGGGTTGTGCATGATTTAAATACTTTGTGTGGTGAAGATAGAGCATAGCCATACTATATGATTTTGTAGGGATAACTTTCTTTGGCCATGTTATTTTGAGAAGACATAATTGCTTTGTTAGTATGCTTGAAGTATTATTATTTTTATGTCAATATGAACTTTTGTCTTGAATCTTTCGAATCTAAATATTCATAACACAATTAAGAAGATTTGCATTGAAATTATGCCAAGTAGCACTCCGCATCAAAAATTCTCTTTCTATCATTTACATACTCGAGGACGAGCAGGAATTAAGCTTGGGGGTGCCTGATACGTCTCCAACGTATCAATAATTTCTGATTGCTCCATGCTATATTATATCTACTGTTTTGGACTATATTGGGCTTTATTTTCCACTTTTATATTATTTTTGGGACTAACCTATTAACCGGAGGCCCAGCCCAGAATTGCTGTTTTTTTGCCTATTTCAGTGTTTCAAAGAAACGGAATATCAAACGGAGTCCAAACGGAATAAAACCTTCGGGAACATGATTTTCTCACCGAACGTGATCCAGGAGACTTGGACCCTACTCCAAGAAGTAACAGAGGCGGTCACGAGGGTGGGGGCGCCCCCCCTAGGGCATGCCCCCTGCCTCGTGGGCCCCCGTTGCTCCACCGACGTACTCCTTCCTCCTATATATACCTACGTACCCCCAAACGATCAGATACGGAGCCAAAAACCTAATTGCACCGCCGCAACTTTCTGTATCCACGAGATCACATCTTGGGGCCTGTTCCGGAGCTCTGCCGGAGAGGGCCGTCATCACGGAGGGCTTCTACATCATCATAGCCTCTCTGATGAAGTGTGAGTAGTTTACCTCAGACCTTCGAGTCCATAGTTAGTAGCTAGATGGCTTCTTCTCTCTTTTTGGATCTCAATACAATGTTCTCCCCCTCTCTTGTGGAGATCTATTCGATGTAATCTTCTTTTTGCGGTGTGTTTGTTGAGAGCGATGAATTATGGGTTTATGATCAAGTATATCTATGAATAATATTTGAATCTTCTCTGAATTCTTTTATGTATGATTGGTTATCTTTGCAAGTCTCTTCGAATTATCAGTTGGTTTGGCCTACTAGATTCTTTTTCTTGCCATGGGAGAAGTGCTTAGCTTTGGGTTCGATCTTGCGGTGTCCTTTCCCAGTGACAGAAGGGGCAGCAAGGCACGTATTGTATCGTTGCCATCGAGGATAACAAGATGGGGTTTATTTCATATTGCATGAATTTATCTCTCTACATCATGTCATCTTGCTTAAGGCGTTACTCTGTTTTTAACTTAATACTCTAGATGCATGCTGGATAGCGGTCGATGAGTGGAGTAATATTAGTAGATGCAGGCAGGAGTCGGTCCACTTGTCTCGGACGTGGTGCCTATATACATGATCATACGTAGATATTCTCATAACTATGCTCAATTCTGTCAATTGCTCAACAGTAATTTGTTCAGCCACCGTAGAATACTTATGCTCTTGAGAGAAGCCACTAGTGAAACCTATGGACCCCGGGTCTATTCTCATCATATCAATCTCCATCGCTTTATTATTGCTTTGCTTTTTTACTTTGCCTTTTACTTTTCACTTTGCATCTCTATATCAAAAATACCAAAAATATTATCTATCATCTCTATCAGATCTCACTCCCGTAAGTGACCGTGAAGGGATTGACAACCCCTAATCGCGTTGGTTGCGTTGAGCTATTCTTTTTTTGTAGGTACGAGGGACTTGCGTGTAGCCTCCTACTGGATTGACACCTTGGTTCTCAAAAACTGAGGGAAATACTTACGCTACTCTGCTGCATCATCCTTTCCTCTTCGGGGAAATCCAACGCAAGCTCAAGAGGTAGCATGCAGCGGGCTTCTACGTCGTGTATCACTCCTTTAAAGGTGGTGTTAGTAGGCTTGATTCTTGATGGGTCAATACCCATTTTGCGGACTGTGTCTTGATAAATCAAGTTAAGACTTCTGCCGCCGTCCATGAGGACTCTGGTGAGATGGTATCCGTCAATGATCGATCGAGGACCACAGCTGCCGAACCTCCATGACGGATACTGGTCGGGTGGTCCCTGCGATCGAAGGTGACCGGACAAGCCGACCATGGGTTGAATTTAGGGGCGACAGGCTCTATGGCGTAGACGTCCCTTAGCGCGTGTTTGTGCTCCCTCTTGGGGATATGATTGACTAGATCATGTTCACTATTTTCACCTCAGGGGGGAATTCTTTTGCCCCCCCCCCCCCCGTGTTCGGTGAGCGGGGCTCTTCATCGTCCTCGCTTGGCGGTCCTTTCCCCTTATGTTCGGTGTTTAATTTACCGGCCTGTTCAAAGACCCAACAATTTCTATTGGAGTGGTTGGCAGGCTTATCCGGGGTGCCATGAATCTGGGAAGGCCGATCAAGTATTTTGTCCAAATTGGATGGACCATCTTTATTTCCTTTGAATGGCTCTTCCGCTGACCAGATTTAGCGCCACTGAATCCAGCGTTGACCGCCTTGTCTTTGGTATCTTCATTGTTGCTTCGACGCTTGTGTTTGTTGCGTCGTTGCCATCTCTGGCTATAGAGGTGTCGGGGTCGCTGGTACTGTTACTTCTACGAGCTAACCAGCTGTCTTCTCCCGCGCAAAAGCGGGTCGTGAGTGCAGTAAGGGCTGCCATGGACTTCGGCTTTTCTTGGCCGAGGTGTCGGGCCAGCCATTCATCACAGACGCTATGTTTAAAGGCCGCGAGGGCTTCGGCGTCCGGACAGCCGACGATTTGGTTCTTTTTAATTAAGAACCTAGTCTAGAGTTTGCGGGCTGACTCCCCGGGTTGCTGGACTATGTGACTGAGGTCATCGGCGTCCAAAGGCCGGACATAGGTGCCTTGAAAGTTGTCTCTAAAGGCATCCTCCAGATCTTCCCAGCTACCAATGGAGTTCTCTGGGAGGCTGTTTAACCAGTGTCATGTTGGTCCTTTTAGATTTAAGGGGAGGTATTTGATGGCGTGGATATCGTCGCCGCGAGCCATGTGAATATGGAGGAGAAAGTATTCAATCCATACCGCGGGATCAGTCATTCCATCATATGCTTCAATGTTTATGGGTTTAAACCCTTCTAGGAACAGGTGCTGCATTACCTCATCGGTGAAGCATAAGGGGTGTGCGGCGCCTCTGTATCGGGCGATATCACGACGGATTTTGGATGACATCCGTATTCGGTTTTCGGCCTGAGTGAGGTTATACCTTCGCGCCAGGCTTTATGGCCGTCGTCTCCCGTTGGGGGACGCCCCCTTGATCCATAGATTGATCTGGCCTGACCGACTCTATTATCCAGGTCCTGGCGTAAGTTGTAAGTATAGCCCGGAGATGCTACCTCTTTGCCTCAACGGCGAGGTGGTAGGGGCTGGTGTTCGGCATAAGCAACCTTTTTATCTCGCCCACGTGGTGGTCGGTCTGTTTCATCAGCACGGTCATATCTCGATGGTATTGGCTCAAGGGCCTCATCGTCAAATTGTGGTAGTAGCCGACGCTTCGGATAACTCTTTGTGGGGCATTCGAGGCTGTATTCTTCGGCAGCTAGGACTTAGGTCCATCTGTCGTTGAGGCTATCTTGTTTGGCTTGGAGCTGTTGCTCCTTCTTCTTTAGGCTTCGCGCAGTTGCGATTAGCTGACGCTTAAAGCGCTCTTGCTCGAGGGCTTCCTCTGGCACGATGAAGTCTTCGTTGCCGAGGCTGACATCATCCTCGAAGATCGACAGATAGTTACTATCTTCCGAATCCTCATTCCCGACCGGCTCATCGGGGTTGACTTGTCCCTCCTCCCAATCATCCTGTTCGGACGTAGGCTCGACGGGGTCTTCGGGATCCTCGGCATTGTCCGGAGTGTTACTGCCTCCGGTGCCAGTATTACTGTCCTTCTCGCGACGCGATTTAGCGGCGTTGCTGGCATTCGACGTTTCGGTGGTTCGTCCGCGGGCTTGTCCTCACTCGGATCTTTCCTGCCTTCGTCGTCGTCCTCTTTGGGTGTATCCACCATATATACATCATATGTGGAGGTAGTCGTCCAACATCCAGTGAATGGCGGGTCCTGGCTTTGTCCATCACTGGCATCATCGTCCATACCGTCGATGTCTTCGGAGGCGTAATCTAGCATGTCGGTCAAATCCTCGACAATGGCTATTAGGTGGGTGGTGGGTGGGACGTAAAATTCCCCGCTCTCAGCCCCTAGTCTGGGCTGGGCATAGTTCGGAGGTGACTCTTCCGTAATGGCGAGGGATCGCATTAAGTCCAAGGCCTCGTTTAAGAGCAAAGGCCAGATGGGGGACCGAGGACCTGCAGGGCTAGGCACGGAAGATTCCAGGTTGTGCTCGCCAGATGCGGGCCTCGAGAGTTTGGAGTTTGTATCATGAGGCGGGTTCGGCTGTCCCATGATAGGGTGAGTCCTGTTTGACTCCAGGCTTGCTAAAGACATAGCTGCCTCCGGATCTCCGGAGAAAAGTTCCATAGTAGGAGAGGGTCCGGTGGGATTTTGATACACATCTTCGGAAGAAGCAGTCTGTCTTGGATCTAAGGCCAAGGTAGGGATGATAGTTGGTCCTTGAGCAGTGCCTAATGACGAGTCCGATGAGTTCCCCTCTTGGAGCAAAGGAACAATGGTCGAGGCCATGAACCCTTCGAAGATTAAGTCTCCTCAGACGTTGGCAGTGTAATTCAGGCTCCCGAATCTGATCTGATGACCAGGGGCGTAGCTGTTGATCTATTCGAGGTGACCAATCAAATTGGCACACAGAGCGAAGCCACCGAACACAAAAAGCTGTCCAGGGAGGAAGGTTTCCCCGGAAATAACATCTTTGTTGATGATTGAACGAGCCATCGAACCTTCTTCTGACGACAAAGTGGAACTCTCAATGAAAGCACCAATGTCGGTGTCAAAACTGGCCGATCTCGGGTAGGAGGGCCTGAACCTGGGTAAACACCGTGTCCCCTTTGTCTCATGTTACCTTCGATCCTCAGACGCACAGTTCGGGACCCCCTACCCGAGATCTGCCGGTTTTGACACCGACGGCGACCCCACTCGTCAGGACGTAACAGTCAAAGGAGGACCCGATCCAAAGCAGCCCCACTCGTTAGCAGTTAATGGTCAAGCCATTGACCCAATGACAAATGTCCAATTTGACCATTTGTTAGAGTTTCAGACAAGAGTGTGGGGAAAAGTAAGAAAACGTTTAGAGCGTGGGGACCACTGAGCACAACTAAGGAACCAGGGGCACTATCATAAAAACCCCTTGTGTTATTAATTTCCATATTCATAATTATACAGTCTATGTTCTAAGCTGTAACTGATATGATCCAGGAATATGTGATTCAGTGGAAAACTCAAATGCACGTGTGGAATGATAAACGGTTAAATAAAAGGTTCCTAGTCTTGTCTCTAGGACTAGCTAAAGTTTTGTTGGTGATCATGGTTTCCGGATCTTAGATATCGTTAAGTGTAATGATAGTCCTAAAAAACATTGAGATTATGACGTTAGAAGAACAATCATATTGAATCGACCCAAACTTGTCTGTTATATATTGAGTTAATATCGTCTGTAATCAAAGAGCAATCAACGGGGCTAACATTATCCATATGGGGCATTAATTGTGAAGATTTTTTTCATTTATTACATATCTCAAATGTTATTGGGGCATTACTACTCCAAGATTTTCGTAATAATACTAGGAGATGGTATATTTATTGTATCTTATCTACTATAAGGGTGACCAATCAACTAGGGTCAACATTATCCATATGAGACAATAATTGTGAAGATCTTTCCATTTATTACATAACTCAAATATTTTGTGGCATTAGTACTTCAAGATTTTAGTAATAAAATCCAAGAGGCGGTCAACTATTATATCTTATGCAATTAATACAATGGCATCTTTTATTCCAATAATGCAATTTATTGCTCTTATTCAATGACAACCATTCATTTCATGATAGTTTCCTAACATTATAAATATGATGGTAGACACATTAACAAATTAAACATTTCATATTTCCACCATGAAAGAAAATCCATCTATTAGTGTGACCATTGTCTTAGCTTATCTTATTCTAGCCATCGGTGGAAAAGAACTAAAGTGTATCAGAGGAGAAGAAAATACTAGCGGGGTCCCATTGAATCAAAAAGTCAATAAGACTATTCTGGTATGTATGAATTCATCTTAGTTTGTATATCTATAATCCGTTTTCGACTATGAAGTTGAGGAGATGCCGAAATAGGTTGACGGAAGAGATGTTTATGACTGCATCGATGTGAATCTACAACCAGCCTTTAGCCATCCACTACTAAAAGAGCACAAAATCCAGGCAAGTTTTAATAATCAATATATTAGACTACCTAAGTAAAATGTAGATATTCATGTCTCAATCCATACAGGAATGGAATGTTATTTGAAGTAAACAGTGGCAGATTTTGGTAGCTTATATATATAATCATGCTAGCAATTATTTGAACTTTAGTTTTTATTCTAATACTTCATAAATAAGCTTTCACTACACATCTAGCGTTCTAAAATTTCTCTCCGAGTTATCCTTATTTCATAGAAGAGTAATATAAAACATTTGGTATGATCACCAAGCAAGGCAACCTGCAAATTCAACTAATCATGTGGATATATCTAATTGTGCATCATAACACATAAAGATGCATATTTTTTTATCATATTTTGTCTTAAAAGTATATATTAATTAAACTTTCTCAATTATAGATGGAACCAAGCTCTTTCCCACTGAGTATTTCTACCGTATCTCCATCGATGGATGTCATCCCACAAGCCCAATTGGCCTTGATTGAGTGCCCTATAGGAACGATTCCAATACTGCGCAACAACAAAAGGGTCCACATGCCAGTAGAAACTATTGATAAAGTGATTACCAATGAAGAACATGAGGTGAGTTTTAAATATAACGTTTGAGCGATTCGGTTATAATGGTTGATTATAAAAATATTAACTTTTCCTTGGAGTTGTTAAATGCACAACAATTTATTGCCATGCAAACCACATGTCAAAGCAATAATTAACTAACAGCAGTCTAGGATTTTGATCGCATTAAATTCATCCTTTTTATGAAATATATGGTCCAAGGTAGTCAAATAAGTAAATGCAAATAACTAATTGTGTGAATATTTTTATACTTGACATTTTTGTTGCCGCTGTAGTGGATGAAAAATTTCTCTAAATGTTTGGTCTATATTGACCTTAAATGCACCATTAAGTGATATCCATCAAAATTCTGTTGTGATATGATGTCAATCTTTCTTGTTCAACAAGAATTAGTATTTTCATTGTAAACAAGTAAATATCTTGTTTTGGCTTGCAGGTTGCAGGAGTAGAGTATTATGATGTGCTATATGGAACGCGGGCTAAAATAAATATCTATAATCCTATGGTGAAGAATAATAGTAAGGATCTAAGTGCATCGTGGATACAAATAAATAAGATAATAAAAGCAGGTGTTGCAGATGGGATAGGGGCTGGTTCTTGGGTATATCCAAGCTACAGTGGTGACAACTCTGCTAGGTTTCATGTTGCTTGGGTAATCAATAACTATTTCTCTAGATACACATTCTTCAATTTAATATGAATAACTTATAATGTTATAGTTTTTATTGATGTTGGAACACATTTATGTAAAGGTTGATGGGTTAAAGACTTGCCCTGATCATGATTGTGGCGCTTTCGTGCAAGTTAGCTCAAGTGTTGGTCTAGGAGGAAGACTTAAACCAGTTTCTGTCTATAAAGGACCACAATACATGATAGATGTTACTATTTTCAAGGTATTCTCATGTAAATATTTTTTTATTCTTGTATTTTGTTTTGTCATATAAAATACATGAATTATATTTTGAGTATTTTGATGAAAACTTGAAGACATTGGCTAAACCAAACTTATAGGTGTCAAACCATTAGATAACACAATCTTACTAAGAACCTTTGATAATAGAAAATTATTTTAGCATAGAGAGGAGACTCCCAAATATATCTCTAATATTATGTTCATGTTAATATCGAATACAATTAAAAGGATAGTTTCACCTCACCACAAACATTTGATCGATTGTTATTCATTTCAACTATATTGAAGCATTTGCCATGAACCCTGATTTATTTTAGGATCCAGTGACCAAACATTGGTGGGTGGCTTATGGTCCAAAAAACATACATATTGGATACTGGCCAAGGGAAATTTTCCATTTCATGAAGGATCAATGTAATTATGCATTATGGGGTGGATATGTTCAAGGTCCGACGGCGTCATCAGACTCTCCACAAATGGGTAGTGGCCATTTTGCCTCCAAAGGACTTGGAAAAGCAGCATTTGTGAGAAATATCGAAATTTTAAATAAGGAAAACAAGTATGTTATTCCAGATGAGAGCAAATTTGGGTCTGTCACCACCAGTTTATCCAAATATACTGTGAAGGGTTATGTTGACGGATATAGTCACTTTGGTGCGCATACTTACTATGGTGGACCTGGTGGTTTTGTTTGAATATATATGTAAAATAATTAATAAAGTTTCCATAATCTAATTAATTTGGTGTGCATACTTACTATGGTGGACCATGTTAGAATGTATTTATAGTGGTGGATAGGTTGAGTCATCCAACATTGTAGGTTAGTTTTGATTTCCTCGATATACACCATGTTATAGTGCTTCTTTTGATCAGAAAAGTGTTAACTTTGATGCCGAATAAGAATAGGAGAGACAGACCTATTAATGGCACTATGTGTGAACTTCACTTCCCTAATAGGTGGACTATCTAGCACACCCGGGGCCACCGTCATTGGGCGGAGGCCGTTGCCTCGCACCTACTCATGAAGCCCTAGCTGGCACCGCACGAAAAGGCTCTTGCGAATGCTTCTTTCGGGTGAAGCGAGCCTCCGAGCCGTCCGTGTTGTGGTGGCTTGCCGAGAGGGTCTCTCGGGGTTTTCCCCCATTCAATCTTCCGGACGGACGAACCCGGGCGACCCGGCTGGGTGGTCCATGATGGGTGTACATGATTGTGGCGCTCTCGGGTCCACTGTAATGGGACATCGTCTGACGCACCCGCGCGTGAGGCCCCATGCACTGTTCACGCACGTAGTCGCCAGCAATCGACCGGCCGGTTAGAGCGATGTCCGCGCCTTCACGGCTCGCGAGCCTGGTCAACTAGTCCTAGAGAGCCAGCCTGACAGGGCAGTCCCTTCCGACCATTGTGGAACAACCGAGGCATCCGACTAAGGTAGTTCCAGCCGGATAAGGGTCGCGGTGGAGAGAGGCACAGCCTTGCTCAGCTGATAGGTCATTTGTTTTCGTCGGTGTTTTGGTCCTTTCGTTAAGTCGGTTCAGATTTCCTAGTTCATTCTTTTACACCGCACATTGTGCACCGCCTACGTTGGGCTCCCTTTCGTTTCGTTTCCTCCGGTAGGTGATTAGTGCGTCTTGGTGGGGGGCATTTTCGGCATGACGGCTATAGGCGTAGCTCCAATGGTGCATGCTTGAGGCCATTGTCATCAAGGCCACTGTGGCTGGCAGCTCCAATGGTGCATGCTTGAGGCCATTGTCATCAAGGCCATTGTGGCTAGCGTGCACTACGATGCCTTGGCGCGTGGTCTAGAGGCATATGGAAGCCAACCACCGTTGTCACCGGCCGGCGGTGTCACGATGTGATGGCCTGAAAGTGCACAGGGTTTAGTTGTAGCATTTTGAAAGTAAGAGTATCGATTCCATAGGGAGCACAGAAATTCAACGTTGCCTCTTGTAGTGAATTGTAGATTTTTGCCTGCAAGTAATTGTAAACTACATACAAAGTGAGGGCAGAAGTACATAGTGATTTTGGTGCAAAGCGAGTCGGAAGTAAATAACATAAAAGTAAATAGGAAACAATAGCACAGATAACAAGTGAGAATGATAGAGGAGTTAGGCGTTCTGAGGGAATCTGGAATCTCCGTTGGTATGTTTCTAACATAACATATGCATTGCATTGTATGGTCTGGATACTTGAGCCACTCTTGACGATTATGCTGGGCAGAGCCGGATACAGAAGACATTCCACTCAAGATAGACTTCGTGCCATGCACACCACTATCGTAGTCTCCCCCTATGGGATACAACTAAGGTAATTAGGGGTTACCCCGTGGACGCGGCCTCTCTAAGGCTTCTCCGTAAATCCCCTATCAATTTCAAAGGTTAGAAGCAAAGACTTTTACTGTCACCTCGAAATACCTTCACATCCTAACCTTTACAACGACCGTAACATACTTCATGGCCTTTCGGCGGTAATGCTGAGTGAGGTCCCTTCACAACATTCATGAAGTCTATTAAACTAAGTATTCAACAGAGGATCTCATATCCATTATAACATTTCAGATCCTATACATAGCAAGGTTCATCCATATGCCCGAAAATTAGGGGTCTACTCACACATGGAGACAACAAACATCATAAGGGTGATTATCTATTCCTCTCCTCTCTATCCATAATTATCATCTTCTTCTATGTTCCTAAACCTTAGTTTTGAAATATTGAGAAAAAGTATGTGCATATAACTTGAGGGAAACTTCCTTCGCAACAATAAACTGAAAGAGCAGCCGATCACAATATCTCCATCTAGTTAATTTGAACCCCTGAAGCAAACTTCTCTTTCTCATAACTGATGTAGGCGCACTGACACACTATATATTGCTCAGTTTACTTGTCTTTCTGCTTCTAATGTACATATATAGAAAATGAATACAATGTAAAATATGGATATATGTAGCAAACAAGCAATTTGACATTTTTCAAGAAAAAAGCGGAAACTACATAGGCATCCTAATCATCTATCCACCACTCCCTGATAGCTGAATACTTAAGAAAGGTAAAAAGTTTCAGCTCACGAATATGTACCACTGAATCAGTAAGCTCGTCCCTAAGTTGTATTGTTCTAGGCTCCAGAAAAGGAGCCAGAAGCATGATCCATTGACCCGCATTCTTTCGGTTCTTTAGATCTCGGTTCTCCCTTTTGCACCTTTCTAATATAATGGAGAAATCCAACAGTAGAGTGAAAACGGATAATGATTATCATTCTACAAAGGAATTTGGGAAATTCCATGCAAGAATTTACTGACCCCAACAAAAAGCTTTTGACAACTCTGAAGCCCACTCCACTCATGGAACTTAGCACCAACAACAAATACGAATTTCCGAAAAAACAATACAATGTCATTCAGCGGAGAAGAATTTCTGCTATCTGAACCATTCTTTTTACCAAAAAAGGGTCCCTCCCTCCCCCGCCCGCTTTATATATAAAGCACTCCTCGCTGAGCCAACTGACAATAGAAAACACAACGTTACACACACACGCCACCAAGCACAGAACCAAGGTATAGATACGCCCCGTGAGTTATAGGGCGCTAGGGTGACAGCTCGTACTTTTCGTTCGGTCTTTTGGAACAAAGCTCTTCAAAGAAAATTCTTTGTTTTTTTATTTTTTATTTTAGTTTTTAAACTTTTTTTTGTCTTTTTTGGTATTTTTAAAATTCTTGATTTTAAATTTTTATGAGTCTATTTTAAATTCACCATTTGATTTAGTTTCCAAAAATTTTGTGCAAGTGCTCTATCTTCGGTCTCGCTTGTCGCTGTTTGATTAGTGCTTATCCTGTTGTTGGCCTAGGCCTGTTTGGCATCGCTTTTTGTCAGTCCTCGACTCGCAACTAGGGTCCACCCTCAATTTGTAACTGGGGGCGACCTTATTTTTGTTCCTGGTGCAAGTCCGCCCTCGACTCGCAGCTGTGACCTAACCTTTTTTATCCCAGTTGCAAGTCCACCATCGACTCATAACTGGGGCCTGACTTTTTTTACTAGTTGCAAGTCCACCCTTGACTCGCAACTGGGCCCGATCTTTTTCTGTCGCAGTTGCAAGTCCACCCTCAACTGGCAACTCGGGTCCAACCTTTTTTTATCACAATTACAAGTCCACCCTCGAGTCGCAACTGGGGCTTGACCTTTTTCCCCTGGATGCAATTCCACTATCGACTCACAACTGGGCCCGGCATTTTTTTGTCCTAATTGCAAGTCCCACCCTCGACTCGCAGCTAGGGTCCAACCTTTTTTTGTCCGAGTTTAAAGTCCACCCTCGATTCGTAATTAAGGCCCAACCTTTTTTATCCTAGTTGCAAGTCCACTCTCGACTCACAAATGGGACCAACCTTTTTTTGGTGCAAGTTGCAAGTCCACCCTAGACTCGCAACTAGGGCCAACCTTTTTTTGTACGAGTTGGAAGTCCATCCTCGACTCGCAAATGGGCCTATCTTTTTTTATCTGAGTTGTAAGTCCACCCTCGACTCAGAACTAGGGCCCAACCTTGTTTGTCTGAGTTGCAAGTCCACCCTCAACTCGCAACTCGGGCCTGATTTTTTTAGTCCTAATTGTAATTCCACCCTCGATTCGCAATTCGGGCCTCACCTTTTTTGTTCTAGTTGCGAGTCCAAACTCGACAAGTAACTAGGGTCTAACCCATTTTAGTCCTAGTTGCAAGTCCACCCTCGACTCGCAATTGGGGCTCAACATTTTTTGTCCCAGTTTCAAGTTCAGCCTCAACAGCGAACAAAGCGCAGAAGAGTTGACCCAAGTTGCTAGGATATGTTTTTTATATGTTATGTTTTGTTTTATTCTTTTTTTCCTTTTTATCATTTTTATTAATTAGTTTTTCTCTCATTTTAATTTTTCTATTTTCAAAAGCTGATTTTATTTTTTTGTTTTTTCTGATTCTTTTTCATTTTTCATAAATTCACCAGTTCCAATAAATCTTCCAAAATTCATAAATTCGTTCATTTTCAAAAAATTATTGGTTTTTATTATTTTTTAAACAAAAAAACAAAATTTGTTCCATTTTTGGTCTCTTCTTATTTGTCTATTTTCTCTATTTGTTGTTTTGCTTGTTTTTTGTTTTTTCCAGTTTTCTCTTAGTTCAATCTATAAAAAAAAGTTTGAGTTAGGTCATCATATATAAAAAATTTCATTGTATATAAAAAATCAATGTATATTGCAAAATACTAGTGTGTATGCTGAAAATGATCATCATATATTAAAGGATTCGCCATATATTAGAACATTTTTTTATTCATTAACATTTTCATAATTTGAGAAAATTTATGTAAATTCGTGAACAAGTTTTTTGAAATATGTTTTGACCAAACTTTATTCCTTACTGAAAATTAATTATAAAATATAACAGTGAAAACACAAAAACCAAAAGGAAGAAAAACCGTTGGTAGCCTAAAAGCTAGCGATGAGAGACGTACTTGTATTTTTTTTTAATAACAATCAGACGCAAAAGCTAACAAATGGATGTTAGCACTAGCGATCAGTTCTTTTTTCCAGAAAAAACCTAGCGATCAGATTTTGTTTGGTACGGGTAGCTAGCGACCAGATTTTTCTCCAATTATACGGTAGCTAGCGACTAGGGTGAAAAAAAGTATTACTCCCTCCGTCCGAAAATACTCGTCGGAGAAATGAATGTATCTAGATGTATTTTAACCAAAACCATACAGTTTGTCCATATGTATAGACTTATAATTTGAGATGGGTGGAGAAACCAAATCATACCAAACAGCCAGCGATCTCTCTCTTGGTGGAGAAACTTTTGTATGCACGCACGCACGCCAAAGCGATAGGGTTCCAAACTGTTGAGTATATGTGTTATGTGCATATTGCGTATTGGGTTCGCCTCCTAGTTTGTTGTATAGTTGAGGTCCGTGGCCCACCTTAGTACATCATATATATGTGCCTATGCACAAAGAGCAATACATCGTGCAATTCCCAGAACATACATGGTATCAGTTTCCGGGTTCTAACCCTAGCTTCCGCCGCCGCCGCCGCCGTGCGACTCCCACGCGCCGCCGCCGCGCGACTCCCACGCGCCGCCGCCGCCGCGCGACTCTCACGCGCCGCCGCCGCCGCGCGACTCCTCCGCGCCGCCGCCTCCCATCCGCCGCCGTTGCCCGCGCGCCAATCGCGCCAGCCGCCGCTACCCTCTATCCATCGCGCGCCACAGCCGCCGCTAGCCCCGTCCGATCCAGCAGCCGGTCAAGTAAATTCACGTATACATCATCTACGTCTACGTGTTTGTTGCTTGAGAATCCATCAGGTTTGGTCTAGCTAGCTTTGCACTTCGCGTGCACAGCCATCGCTAGCCCCGCGCGCTACAGCCGTCGTTCGCCAAGCCCCCGCTCGCCAGCCCCGTGCGCTTCACCAAGTCCTGCTCGCCCGCTGCTGTCGTGCGCTTCATCGCTAGGCCGTCGCGTCACACGCCTTTTGGCTTCTCCGCCGCTGCTCTCCCTGGCCTACGCCTCCATGGCTGCAACTGCCCAGGTCTCCGCGGCGTCACCGTCGCCGGTCTTCGGCGATTCCGCTGCTCAGCCGCCAGTGGACTCCTACGGCGCTGCTGTCCCGTCCGTGCCGTACGGCGCCACTCCGGCCACAAGTCATCAGGATGTTGTCCTACTTCCGTATGGAGTCCCGCCTGCAGGCTTCTACGGCGCCGCTCCATATACACATCACGAGGGTGTCCTGTCTGTGCACTACGGAGCAACGCATCCACATCAGGGCCCGGTGGCCGGCTCCTACGGCGCCGCGCCGGCTAGCCAGTGGCCGGCTCCCTCTGCGCTGCAGCAGTCCTATGGCCACGCTGCCCCGTTGGCCTACGCCTACCCGCCAACCTCGGTGCCTGCGTCTCCTTACGGTGCGTCCGCTTCGTACGGAGCGCCCTACGGCGGTGCATCGATGGAGCAGGTGGCTTCGTCCGTGGTGCCGAGTGGTCCTTCACCCACAGTTTTTTATGCGCCGCCTCCCGCCCCTCCCGCCGAAAGGCGCCGCGGGGGCCGGCGCGGTGGCAGGCATGGTGGCCAGAAGCCGCAGCAGCAGGACGTCGGTGCACCTCGTCAGCAGCAGCAACCACGGCTTCAGGTGCCTTCCCCGTGGGCCTCCGGCTACAACCCATGGACCGGTGTCGTTCCTGCTTACACCATGACATCTCCGTCCCCCTCGCCGGCCTTGCCGCCAGCGCCCTGGGACCCGATGCTCTTCGCCGCGCTGCCCGCCGCTCCTACGCCGAACAACTCCACTGAAGGCGATGATTGGTACATGGACACTGGGGCTACGGCTCACATGTTTTCTCATCCTGGTAATCTTGCCTCCTTCACTCCCGTCACCACCGACCGCCGCATCATTGTCGGCGACGGTTCTACACTCCCTATCACACATGTCGGGCACACTTCTTTTCCTTCTAATTCCATGCCTATTACTCTGTCTAACATACTTGTGTCACCTCATCTTATTAAGAACCTTGTTTCCGTTCGTTGTTTAACACGTGAAAATCCTGTTACTGTTGAATTTGACGAGCTTGGGTTTTGTGTCAAGGACGCTCGAACCAGGATGGTACTTCACCGCTGTGACAGTCTCGACGAGCTTTATCCGGTGCATTCGTCGTCCACCTCCACCACCGCACCGGTTGCTCTCTCCGCCGGCGTCGATCTCTGGCATGCTCGTTTGGGTCATCCCAACCCCGTCACACTTCGTCATATTCTTAAGAGTTTCAGTTTCAGTTGTCATAAGATAGAGGATCACACTTGTCATGCCTGTCGTGTCGGCAAACATGTTCGCCTCCCATTTAATAACTCTACCACCATAGCTTCTTTTCCATTTCAATTGATTCATAGCGATGTGTGGACCTCTCCGGTTCCTAGTAATTCGGGCTATTTATATTATCTGGTTATCCTTGATGATTATTCTCATTACGTGTGGACTTCTCCTTTGCGCAGAAAGTCAGATGCACTCTCCACATTGCGGCTTTTTACTCCTATGTCAGCACGCAGTTTGGGCGTCCCATCCTTGCTCTTCAGACTGACAATGGAAAAGAGTTCGACAACCTTGCTTTCCGCACTTTTCTGTCGCACCACGGTACAGTTTTTCGTCTCACATGCCCGTATACTTCCCAGCAGAACGGTCGAGCTGAACGCGTCCTTCTCACTCTGAACGACTGCGTTCGCACGCTCCTATTCCATGCTAATGTGCCGCCTCGTTTCTGGCCGGACGCACTCGCTACTGCTTCTCTTCTCCTTAACCTTCGCCCCTGCCGCCCACGGTGGAACTATGCACCTCACCATCTTCTCTTCGGTACGCCCCCATCTTATGATGGCCTGCGTATTTTCGGGTGCCTTTGCTATCCTAGCACTGCCGACTCCGCTCCTCACAAACGTGCACCTCGTTCTGTCGCTTGCATCTTCATCGGCTACCCCTCCAACTCTAAGGGCTATCGGTGCTACGATCTCGTCTCCCACCGTGTATTCACTTCCTGACACGTTTACTTTGATGAGCATGTGTTTCCGTTTCACCAGGTACCCCGGCTGTTCCTCCCGCCACCGGTGACGCGAGCTCCTCGACGCCTCTCCCAGGGCGCTCGCGCACCTCTCTTGGCCCGCCCCCTGGCTTTGAGGCGCGCCCCCCGCATGTGGCGCCTCCTCCAGCCACGGCGCTGGCGCCCCCGGCGCCCCCGATGTTGGCGCCCGCGGCCCCCTCGGCGCCCCCGGCGCCCGTGGCCCCCTCGGCACCCCCGGGGCCCTCGGCGGCCGCAACCCCCTCGGCGCCCTCGGCGCCCGTGGCCCCCTCGACGCCCCCGGCGCCCGTGGCCCCCTCGGCGCCCCCGGCGCCCGTGGCCCCCTCTGCGCCCCCGGCGCCCGTGGCCCCCTCGGCGCCCCCGGCGCCTGTGGCCGGTCCGGTCACCCGCGCCCGTACGGGCATTTTTCGTCCGAGCTCGCGCTACGCCTCGGATGACTACGTCCATGCGGTGTCCACTTCTGAGCCGTCGCCGTTGCCGTCCTCCGTTCGAGCCGCTCTTCGTGACCTGCTCTGAATGGCCGCGATGCAAGAGGAGTTTGACGCCCTGTTGCGCAACCGGACGTGGCAGCTTGTTCCCCGTCCCCAGCACGCCAACGTGATTACCGGGAAGTGGGTCTTTAAACACAAGCTCCGTCCTGATGGTACCCTTGATCGCTACAAAGCGCGCTGGGTCGTTCGTGGCTTTCGTCAGCGTGCTGGCATCGACTTCACCGACACCTTCGCTCCGGTCGTCAAGCCCGGCACGATACGCACGGTTCTCCACCTTGCGGTCTCCCGTGCTTGGCCGGTGCACCAGATGGACGTCTCCAACGCCTTCCTCCATGGTCACCTCGAGGAGCAGGTCTTCTGCCAGCAGCCCACCGGGTTTGTTGTCCCGGCGCTTCCCGACCACGTGTGCCTGCTTTCGCGGTCCCTGCACGGACTCAAGCAGGCTCCGCGCGCTTGGTACCAGCGCATCGCGGCGTTTCTCCACCAGCTTGGGTTCCGCTCTACCCGCTCGGACGCCTCGCTCTTCATCTATCATCAAGGCTCTGACACGGCCTACTTGCTGCTATATGTCGATGACATCATCCCGACGGCATGTACGGTTGGTCTTCTCAGTCAGCTCACGGCTCGTCTTCGCGCTGAGTTCGCCATCAAGGACTTGGGTCCTTTGCACTACTTCCTCAGTGTCGAGGTGGTGCGCCGTCCGGATGGCTTCTTCCTTCATCAGCGGAAGTACGCTCACGAGCTCCTGGAGCGCGCAGGCATGCTTAACTGCAAGCCCGCCGCTACGCTTGTCGATACGAAGGCCAAGCTTTCTGCCACGGATGGTTCTCCTGCTTTAGATGCTGCTTTCTATCGGTCTATCGTTGGTGCTCTCCAGTACCTTACTCTGACTCGACCGGAGATCCAGTATGCCGTGCAACAGGTGTGTCTTCATATGCATGCTCCTCGAGACGTTCACTGGGCTGCCGTCAAGCGGATTCTCCGCTATATCTGTGGCACTATGGATCTTGGCGTCACGCTTCACGCCTCCGCCGACAACGCCCTCACCGCGTACTCCGATGCAGACTGGGCATGCTGCCCTGACACTCGTCGCTCCACTTCGGGCTATTATGTCTACCTTGGACCCTCACTTATCTCGTGGTCGTCCAAGCGGCAGCCTACGGTCTCTCGTTCTAGTGCTGAGGCTGAGTATCGTGCGGTGGCCAACGCCGTCGCCGAGTGTTCGTGGCTTCGGCAGCTGCTTCAGGAGCTCTCTTGTCCTGTTGACCGTGCCACGGTGGTCTACTGCGACAACGTCTCGGCGGTCTACCTCTTCGCTAACCTGGTGCATCATCGACGGACCAAGCATATTGAGTTGGATATTCATTTTGTTCGGGAACAGGTGGCCCTTGGCCATATTCGTGTTTTACACGTCCCTACTTCCCAACAATTTGCTGATATCATGACCAAGGGCTTGCCTACGGCGTCATTTGAGGAGTTCCGATCCAGTCTTTGCGTCAGCCGTGGTGCCGCTTCGACTGCGGGGGGGTGTTGAGTATATGTGTTATGTGCATATTGCGTATTGGGCCCGCCTCCTAGTTCGTTGTATAGTTGAGGTCCGTGGCCCACCTTAGTGCATCATATATGTGTGCCTATGCACGAACAGCAATACATCGTGCAATTCCCACAACATACACAAACAAATCCGCGAGCGACCTGATCGATTCTCAACTTCCGAGCAAAGGATCAATTCAAGATGGCGACGCTGCGTCACGACGGCGGCGGCGATGACCGTCTGAGCGCCCTCCCGGACGCCATGCTCACGCACATCCTCTCGTACCTCCCCACCGACCAGGCCGTCCGCACCAGCACGCTCTCCCGCCGTTGGCTCCACGTATTCACCGCCGTCCCCGTCGTCGATCTCGCCGCTCCGCCTCGACGACCCTACCGCGTCGACGCCACGGTCAACACGGTGCTCCTCAGCCGCGACGGCGCCGCCCCCATCCGCTCCTTCCGCGTCGTCGGCTTCCCAGCACCCCCTCCGCTACCCTCATCTACCAGTGGATCGCCGCCGCCTTGTTCGGCGGAGCGGAGACGATCGAGTTCGACCTACCAACACCGGACGCAGACATCTGCCCGACTCCGTGCAACGGCGGTGACAGCAGAGCGTCGGTTTTCCGGAGCCGAAACTTGTGCACCATGCCATGCAACCTGTTCCGCGGCAACGGCGCCGCCGCTTTGCGCCACCTGCGGCTTGGGAACTGCAAGCTCGATCTGCCGGAGCATGAGCACTCGCTCTCCCTCAGCTCCCTGGAGACGCTCTCGCTCTGGCGGATCAACGCACCGGAGCACACACTGCAGCACCTCATCTCCGGCTGCCCTCGCCTCACCGAGCTGACCTTGGACGAGTGCCCCACGGTGAGGCGCATCTCGATCGGTGGTGCTCCTCCTGCTCCGGACCTTCACAATCCGCTGCTGCCACAGAGCCACCCGCGTCTTCGTCGACGCGCCGTCGCTGCGATCGCTCTCATACAAAGGCAGCGTGCCGGGCAGCTCCTCCGTGTCATCCAGGAGGTTGTCCCTGCTGCTCCATGTGTGGATGGGAGCCCAGGACTTCCCTTCCCCGGCCACTGCATGAGGGAGTACGTACGCGCGGCCGAAACGAGCACGTACGCGTCACCACAAGTTGATCGAGGACACCCTCAAGTCTGTCGCGACCGGTTTTTCGGGTATTAATTTCCAGAAAATGGCCGTCGTGCTCATCAGCCCCAGGATAACTGTTAGCTGATGAGGCATCAACTTGATACAGATATTCCAAGCAAAATACAGAATATGTAGTACAAGACCATTGTGGCCTATGAGTACATCAAATGGTTTCTAGTGGTTGAGGGCGGAAGCGGTTTGTGGATCATCGGTGTCTATGGGACTCCATTTCCCACGGGAACAGCTGACCAGGTTAACTCCTATCTTCGCGAGGCTGCTATCACCGCTGCTTAGGTTCCGAGGCTGTCGTCGCAATGCTCCTCTCCAAGCAAGTAATCTGGCCAAGACAATAGCCAGGGACAAGCCAGTGAGTACTTTGAATGTACTCGCAAACATTATGAACATAGGTATAATATAACAATGATGTGCTGGAAATGTTTCATGCTCATAACGTTAGCCACAAAAGATCAATGACACTATGATGCATGCAAGCATGTTATTTATGAATAGGTAATAACATAGCAGTAGTAATATTTATAAAATAATCAACAAGCATGCCACAGTCGGGCGTCTTAGCGACACCACGTAAAGGGCTTTAAAAAGAAATACCACATTCGGGCGTCTTAGCGACACCACAGAGAGGGCTTTGAAAAGAAATGCCACAGCCGGGCGTCTGAGCGACACCACAGAAAGGGCTTTAAAAGAAATGCCACAGCCGGGCATCTGAGCGACACCACAGAAAGGGCTTTAAAAGAAATGCCACAGCCGGGCGTCTGAGCGACACCACAGAAAGGGCTTTAAAAGAAATGCCACAGCCGGGCGTCTGAGCGACACCACAGAGAGGGCTTTGAAAAGAAATGCCACAGCCGGGCGTCTGAGCGACACCACCGAAAGGGCTTTGAAAAGAAATGACAAAGCCGGGCGTCTGAGCGACACCACAGAAAGGGCTTTAAAATAAATAAAAAAATCATGGTGAATATCCAGGAGGTAGTATCGTCCCAGGGATATTCTCTATTTCAAATCATGCAAACGGTTAGTCCATAATGATAATAATCATAACCATCATACATCACAAGTAATAATTCAATATTCGGGTTTAGTAGTTTCTCCTCCAAAGACCGACACTAAGACCAACACTTGACCCATCCCAGACTGTAATCCTTAACCATGGACACGGCTGTTCGAATAGGTTTAATCTCTGCAGAGGGTGTACTCTTTACCCACGAGTAACGGATTCCTTTAGTCCACCGGGACTAATTCCGTCTACGGCCTTTTAATTGAAAACACACCTGACTTGCACACACCAGCTTAACTCACCGGTGTCTGGAATCACCCACGACACCTGTCAAGCAAACTCTAAGTGGGGAGGCTACAACCTCGACGTAGCATGGGATCACAAAATTTATACCACGCACAAACTAGGGGAGCTACCCCCTTCGGCTACAACCGAAACACCCATGCCCCCGGACCAGGTGGCATGCCTACCGGATCCAGCCGGTATCTTCCACCATGGCCTCTCTGTACGGTGTGTGCCAAGACAAGGGTTAGCAACTTACTGAACCATACCCTACTTACGGTAGGGACCTGTGGCAGGACGAAACAAGTATGGGGGTTACTGGCACAAGACTCGATCTACGGTCGACTCAGGAGGTAGTAATAATTCCTGCATGATTAGCATAACAATGCATAAACTTCAGCCAACGGATAGAAACACCACGCGACATACCCCGTCATGTCATACCGGACACGACCGTCTCGACGGAGGACTAGGGACAAGACCGCGTCTACCCAAGACAGAGGCCTACCCGGCATTCCTTCCGGTATGTATGAAAAGTGTATGGCGGTGATTTCCATCACAAAACATGTCAACTCCATATGCATGAATTTCACTATTATGCACTTATGAATAGGATCACATCCTCACGAAAAATGACGCATGCACTTGCCGGGGTGTTGTTGTTACCGAGTCAAACAACACACCCAAAAAAAATTCACCAGGGTTCAGAATGCTTGCCTTTAGGTCATGGAAAAGAAGGGTGCATCCAAAACATCTTGAAATCTTCCAAAAAATCATATTTAAAAGAATATGCATGAATTAACACATACATTCAAAACAGTACAAAAAGTTGTTTGGAAAATTTTCAAATAAATCTTAAAATAAACTAGACATTTTTTTGGGAGAGGTAGGAAAAAGAATCAATTCATTTGGACTTATATTTAAAAAGTTATAGTCAGTCAAAGTTTAGTCAAATCTGCTATTTAAAATAATAAACAGAAAAGAAAAAGTTTTAAATTGAACACGTACATGTCGAAAGCGTATTTTGGGATTACGCTTTCGGTCAGGGGAGGCGCACTTGTGGCTTTACGCTTCCACTCATCCACGTGGACTGGCGCTGGGTCTCTGACGGTGGGCCCGCCTGGCCCACTGGTCAGGTTTGACCAGTCGCCCGCGCTGTCTCCCTCCTCTGCCCGAGCGGAGCGGGGCTCCGCCGATCGTCGCCGGCGACTAGCAGCTCCTCGCGGGGTCTCGAGGGCAGGGATGGATCCGCCACGCAAGGGCGATCCTCCCGGTGGTCACCAGGTAAGTGGGGACGGAGGAAGCTGCCGGCGGCGAGATCCGCGGCGTAGGAGGCTTCGGTGGCGAAGTGGTTTTGGGGCGGCTGTGGTTCCCGATCAAAATTGAGAAGGGGGAAATGTTCACGGGAGGAAGGGGAAGTTTCTGGTGAAGAGAATGGAGCGGGGGAGGCCTTGGTGGCGCCGGAACGGCCGGGGCAGTGGCGGCGGCTGGAGTTGCCGGAGAGGAAGGAGACGACTCCCTCCCTTCGATTGACGGCCAAAGGGGCAAGAGTGGAGTGGTGAGGCTGCCTGCGTGCGGGTTTGAGCTCGGGGGCTTCTTTTATAGCACAACCGAGTCGGTTTGCGGCGGCCGTGGATAAGCTTGCCGGCGACCGCCGTTCTGTAGCTGCAGGGCATCGTGGCGGCGACGAGCGCTAGTGGACATGGCTGAGGATAAGCTCGCGCTGTTCCAGGGGCCAGGTGGCGAGCGGGGAAGACTTGGGCGGCGCTGCTCATGGCGGCGGCGGTTGCGGCCGCGGGCGTGCCGCCAAACGGCTTCTGACGGCGGCGCTGTAACGGGCCAGGGTGGTCGGGGTTCGTGGGGTGCAGAAGGGGGACACGGCGCGCTGGCTACGGTCGGTCACGGACCGGAGTGAGTGCGGGGTGGGACGCGGCTGAAGGAAATATGCCCTAGAGGCAATAATAAAGTTATTATTTATTTCCTTACATATCATGATAAATGTTTATTATTCATGCTAGAATTGTATTAACTGGAAACATAATACATGTGTGGATACATAGACAAACAGAGTGTCACTAGTATGCCTCTACTTGACTAGCTTGTTAATCAAAGATGGTTAAGTTTCCTAACCATGGACAAAGGAGTTGTCATTTGATTAACAAGGTCACATCATTAGTTGAATGATCTGATTGACATGACCCATTCCATTAGCATAGCACCCGATCGTTTAGTATGTTGCTGTTGCTTTTATCCATGACTTATACATGTTCCTTTGACTATGAGATTATGCAACTCCCGTTTGCCGGAGGAACACTTTGGGTGCTACCAAACGTCACAACGTAACTGGGTGATTATAAAGGAGTACTACAGGTGTCACCAAAGGTAGATGTTGGGTTGGCGTATTTCGAGATTAGGATTTGTCACTCCAATTGTGGGAGAGGTATCTCTGGGCCCTCTCGGTAATGCACATCACATAAGCCTTGCAAGCATTGCAACTAATGAGTTAGTTGCGAGATGATGTATTATAGAACGAGTAAAGAGACTTGCCGGTAACAAGATTGAACTAGGTATTAAGATACTGACGATCGAATCTCGGGCAAGTAACATACCGATGACAAAGGGAACAACGTATGTTGTTATGCGGTCTGACCGATAAAGATATTCGTACAATATGTAGGAGCCAATATGGGCATCCAGGTCCCGCTATTGGTTATTGACCGGAGACGTGTCTCGGTCATGTCTACATTGTTCTCGAACCGTAGGGTCCGCACGCTTAAGGTTTCGATGACAGTTATATTATGAGTTTATGAGTTTTGATGTACCGAAGAAGTTCGGAGTCCCGGATGAGATCGGGGACATGACGAGGAGTCTCGAAATGGTCGAGAGGTAAAGATCGATATATTGGACGACTATATTCGGACATCGGAAAGGTTCTGAGTGATTCGGGTATTTTCGGGAGTATCGGAGAGTTACGGGATTACGGGAGAAGTAATGGGCCTTGATGGGCTTTAGTGGGAAGAGGAAAAAGGCTGCCGCGCCCCCCTCCCCTCTAGTCCGAATTGGACTAGGGAAAGGGGGGCCGGCCACCTTTCCTACTCCTCCACTTCCTTCTCCCTTCCTCCCCTCTTGATGGACTCCTACTAGGACTTGGAGTCCTAGTAGGACTCCCATCCTGGCCGCACCAATAGCCTTGGCCGGCCTCCTCCTCCTCCATCCTTTATATACTAAGGCAGGGGGCACCCCATGGACACATAAGTTGATCCTTGAGATCGTTCCTTAGCCGTGTGTGGTGCCCCCCTCCACCATATTCCACCTCGGTCATATTGTCGCAGTGCTTAGGCGAAGCCCTGCGTCGGTAACACATCAAGATCGTCACCACGCCGCCGTGCTGACGAAACTCTTCCCCGAGAGCTTTGCTGGATCGGAGCCCGGAGAACGTCATCGTGTTGTACGTGTGTAAAGAACTCGGAGGCGCCGGAGTAACGGCGCTGGGATCGGTCGGATCGCAAGGAGGACGTACGACTACTTCCTCTACGTTGTGTCAACGCTTCCGCTTCGGTCTACGAGGGTACGTAAACAACACTTTTCCCTCTCGTTGCTATGCATCACCATGATCTTGCGTGTGCGTAGGAAATTTTTGAAATTACTACGTTCCCCAACAGCGGCGGCTCGGGGCGCACGTGCGTGCCAAACGCACGCTCTGCTCGCGCTCTGGGCATGCACGGGACGTGCTCGACGCAATGCCAGACCTCGCTACAGAGCTTGGGTTAAGCTGGCAACTAACAGACCCAGGTTAGGAGCAGCTGGGAGCCTAATGGACAAGGTGGTTTGGGTAGGTGGTCAAGTTCACAATGTAAACTTGAAATCATGTCAAATCTGGCTAAGCGCTCAGGGTGTTCGACAAAATGCCAGAGGCATCTAGGCAGGTTTTGGAGTGGTCAATTTCTCCAGGTCAGTGTCTCCTTAGATGCAAGAGAGGGTGGTGAGGTTAGTTGGTGGAAAGCACAAACTTGCTAGTGCAAGTTTTGCAGAACTCCAAATCTGGTCAGAAAAGAAAGGGCATGGTTACATGAATCAAAAGTGATCCAAAAGTTGCATGCTCTTGGACTTAGGGGTTTAACAAGGAGGACTACAAGTGGGAGAAAGAACCAAGGGCTAAAGAGCAAGCAAAAATATGGTTGCTGTATAAACCAGCAAGTTGGACCAGAATGAAAAAGGGGTTGATACGCTCAAAATTTTCAAATAACATCATTGGGTTTTTGCATAAAGCTGAATTATAGGCTATTTCCAACATCCCATAATTTTGGTGAAGGCTAGAAAGAAATATTTAAATGGGTTGTAGTGCAAATTTGCACTCTGGACCAGAGAAGGAAATAGGGTGTAGAGCTCAAAATATTTTATGAATCAAAGTTATTTTTGCATAAAAGTGATTTAAAAACATTACCTGACATCTCCAAATTTTGGTTGGAATTTTAAATGAATTTATCAAATGGTTGTAGTTCAAATATGGTCAATTACCTTGAAAAACCAATTTCAAGAAAATAAAAATCAAGGAACTATATATTCAATTTGTTTTACTAATAAAGGAAAAGTTTTTCTTGAGTGGTTAAACAGGTCCAATGACATATTTGAAAAGATTTTCATTTAGGGGAAAACTCCATAATAGCAAGGGAGGAAATGGTTAAAGAAATTCAAAAAGGAGCTCAAAAACAAAGTTTTAAATCCTGGCAATTTTTTTTAATCCATTAAAACAAGGTCAAAATTTTTGGGGTGTCACAATACTACCCCCCTTAAGAAAAATCTCGTCCTCGAGATTTGTTAAAAGTTGTTTTAAGAAAATAATATGCAATGAAAAATGTGGCTACAGTGAGAGGGCAATAAGTGGTGTAAAACCACAGTGGGGATACTGGCGCTGCGTGGAAAAATCTACGGTTCGGGATAAAAACGTGAGATTTCCATGCTGGATATAAATTTAGAAAAATTTCTAAACTTAAATATACGCTGGTCGTACCTGAGAGCACAGTGCCCTCTCTGGCTGACAAGTGGACCCGGGGCCCACAGTCAGCCTCTTCTTCTCCCTCTGGCTCTTCTAACGCATAGGCTCGACGGGTGAGGTTTGGGAGTATGGTCACAAAACCTCCAAGGTTGGTTGCTGTGGTCTCAGTGTGCACGACAGGACCAGGCATTGTGGCTCGGTTTAGGATGGTGGCTGTGTTGTGATGGGTTGGGGCTAGCGTGCCCCTTTTTATAGGGAAAGGGGTCGGAGTCTTCCTCCGCACGCTTGCGAACAGGACTATCTGGGGGCCGGTCACTGGCGCCTGATCGATGGCTAGGCTGGTAGGTCGGGCACCGACTGCCAAAAGGTGTCGGGTCACTGTGGGGCGATCTTGCATGAGAAGCTTGGCTGGGGTTCGGTTATGGCTTGGTGGGTTGGTCTGCCTAAGTTTATTGACCGGGCTAAGATAGGATTAGCCAATGGTCAGCCTGACTCTGATACCAAGTCTGTCGCGACCGGTTTTCCGGGTATTAATTTCCAGAAAATGGTCGTCATGCTCATCAGCCCTAGGATAACTGTTAGCTGATGAGGCATCAACTTGATACAGATATTCCAAGAAAAATACAGAATATGTAGTACAAGACCATTGTGGCCTATGAGTACATCAAATGGTTTCTAGTGGTTGAGGGCGGAAGCGGTTTGTGGATCATCGGTGTCTATGGGACTCCATTTCCCACGGGAACAGCCGACCAGGTTAACTCCTATCTTCGCGAGGCTGCTATCACCGCTGCTTAGGTTCCGAGGCTGTCGTCGCAATGCTCCTCTCCAAGCAAGTAATCTGGCCAAGACAATAGCCAGGGACAAGCCAGTGAGTACTTTGAATGTACTCGCAAACATTATGAACATAGGTACAATATAACAATGATGTGCTGGAAATGTTTCATGCTCATGACGTTAGCCACAAAAGATCAATGGCACTATGATGCATGCAAGCATGTTATTTATGAATAGGTAATAACATAGCATTAGTAATATTTATAAAATAATCAACAAGCATGCCGCAGTCGGGCGTCTTAGCGACACCACGTAAAGGGCTTTAAAAAGAAATACCACATTCGGGCGTCTTAGCGACACCACAGAGAGGGCTTTGAAAAGAAATGCCACAGCCGGGCGTCTGAGCGACACCACAGAAAGGGCTTTAAAAGAAATGCCATAGCCGGACGTCTGAGCGACACCACAGAAAGGGCTTTAAAAGAAATGCCACAGCCGGGCGTCTGAGCGACACCACAGAAAGGGCTTTAAAAGAAATGCCACAGCCGGGCGTCTGAGCGACACCACAGAGAGGGCTTTGAAAAGAAATGCCACAGCCGGGCGTCTGAGCGACACCACCGAAAGGGCTTTGAAAAGAAATGCCACAGCCGGGCGTCTGAGCGACACCACAGAAAGGGCTTTAAAAGAAATAAAACAATCATGGTGAATATCCAGGAGGTAGTATCGTCCCAGGGATATTCTCTATTTCAAATCATGCAAACGGTTAGTCCATAATGATAATAATCATAACCATCATACATCACAAGTAATAATTCAATATTCGGGTTTAGTAGTTTCTCCTCCGAAGACCGACACTAAGACCAACACTTGACCCATCCCAGACTGTAATCCTTAACCATGGACACGGCTATTCGAATAGGTTTAATCTCTGCAGAGGGTGTACTCTTTACCCACGAGTAACGGATTCCTTTAGTCCATCGGGACTAATTCCGTCTACGGTCTTTTAATTGAAAACACACCTGACTTGCACACACCAGCTTAACTCACCGGTGTCTGGAATCACCCACGCCACCTGTCAAGCAAACTCTAAGTGGGGAGGCTACAACCTCGACGTAGCATGGGATCACAAAATTTACACCGCGCGCAAACTAGCGGAGCTACCCCCTTCGGCTACAACCGAAACACCCATGCCCCCGGACCAGGTGGCATGCCTACCGGATGCAGCCGGTATCTTCCACCATGGCCTCTCTGTACGGTGTGTGCCAAGACAAGGGTTAGCAACTTACTGAACCATACCCTACTTACGGTAGGGACCTGTGGCAACACGAAACAAGTATGGGGGTTACTGGCACAAGACTCGATCTACGGTCGACTCAGGAGGTAGTAATAATTCCTGCATGATTAGCATAACAATGCATAAACTTCAGCCAACGGATAGAAACACCACGCGACATACCCCGTCATGTCATACCGGACACGACCGTCTCGATGGAGGACTAGGGACAAGACCGCGTCTACCCAAGACAGAGGCCTACCCGGCATTCCTTCCGGTATGTATGAAAAGTGTATGGCGGTGATTTCCATCACAAAACATGTCAACTCCATATGCATGAATTTCGCTATTATGCACTTATGAATAGGATCACATCCTCACGTAAAATGACGCATGCACGTGCCGGGGTGTTGTTGTTACCGAGTCAAACAACACACCCAAAAAAAATTCACCAGGGTTCAGAATGCTTGCCTTTAGGTCATGGAAAAGAAGGGTGCATCCAAAACATCTTGAAATCTTCAAAAAAATCCTATCTAAAAGAATATGCATGAATTAACACATACATTCAAAACAGTACAAAAAGTTGTTTGGAAAATTTTCAAATAAATCTTAAAATAAACTAGACATTTTTTTGGGACAGGTAGGAAAAAGAATCAATTCATTTGGACTTATATTTAAAAAGTTATAGTCAGTAAAAGTTTAGTCAAATCTGCTATTTAAAATAATAAACAGAAAAGAAAAGGTTTTAAATTGAACACGTACACGTCGAAAGTGTATTTTGGGATTACGCTTTCGGTCAGGGGAGGCGCACTTGTGGCTTTACGCTTCCACTCATCCACGTGGACTGGCGCTGGGTCTCTGACGGTGGGCCCGCCTGGCCCACTGGTCAGGTTTGACCAGTCGCCCGCGCTGTCTCCCTCCTCTGCCCGAGCGGAGCGGGACTCCGGCGATCGTCGCCGGCGACTGGCAGCTCCTCGCGGGGTCTCGAGGGCATGGATGGATCGGCCACGCAAGGGCGATCCTCCCGGTGGTCGCCAGGTAAGTGGGGACGGAGGAAGCTGCCAGCGGCGAGATCCACGGCGGAGGAGGCTTCGGTGGCGAAGTGGTTTTGGGGCGGCTATGGTTCCCGATCAAAATTGAGAAGGAGGAAATGTTCACGGGAGGAAGGGGAAGTTTCTGGTGAAGAGAATGGAGCGGGGGAGGCCTTGGTGGCGCCGGAACGGCCGGGGCAGTGGTGGCGGCTGGAGTTGCCGGAGAGGAAGGAGACGACTCCCTCCCTTCGATTGACGGCCAAAGGGGCAAGAGTGGAGTGGTGTGAGGCTGCCTGCGTGCGGGTTTGAGCTCGGGGGCTTCTTTTATAGCACAACCGAGTCGGTTTGCGGCGGCCGTGGATAAGCTTGCTGGCGACCGCCGTTTTGTAGCTGCAGGGCATCGTGGCGGCGACGAGCGCTAGTGGACATGGCTGAGGATAAGCTCGCGCTGTTCCAGGGGCCAGGTGGCGAGCGGGGAAGGCTTGGGCGGCGCTGCTCATGGCGGCAGCGGTTGCGGCCGCGGGCGTGCCGCCAAACGGCTTCTGACGGCGGCGCTGTAGCGGGCCAGGGTGGTCGGGGTTCGTGGGGTGCAGAAGGGGGACACGGCGCGCTGGCTACGGCCGGTCACGGACCTGAGTGAGTGCGGGGTGGGACGCGGCGGCTCGGGCGCACGTGCGTGCCAAACGCACGCTCTGCTCGCGCTCTGGGCGTGCACGGGACGTGCTCGACGCAATGCCAGACCTCGCTACAGAGCTTGGGTTAAGCTGGCAACTAACAGACCCAGGTTAGGAGCAGCCGGGAGCCTAATGGACAAGGTGGTTTGGGCAGGTGGTCAAGTTCACAATGTAAACTTGAAATCATGTCAAATCTAGCTAAGCACTCAGGGTGTTCGACAAAATGCCAGAGGCATCTAGGCAGGTTTTGGAGTGGTCAATTTCTCCATGTCAGTGTCTCCTTAGATGCAAGAGAGGGTGGTGAGGTTAGTTGGTGGAAAGCACAAACTTGCTAGTGCAAGTTTTGCAGAACTCCAAATCTGGTCAGAAAAGAAAGGGCATGGTTACATGAATCAAAAGTGATCCAAAAGTTGCATGCTCTTGGACTTAGGGGTTTAACAAGGAGGACTACAAGTGGGAGAAAGAATCAAGGGCTAAAGAGCAAGCAAAAATATGGTTGCTGTATAAACCAGCAAGTTGGACCAGAATGAAAAAGGGGTTGATACGCTCAAATTTTTCAAATAACATCATTGGGTTTTTGCATAAAGCTGAATTATAGGCTATTTCCAACATCCCATAATTTTGGTGAAGGCTAGAAAGAAATATTTAAATGGGTTGTAGTGCAAATTTGCACTCTGGACCAGAGAAGGAAATAGGGTGTAGAGCTCAAAATATTTTATGAATCAAAGTTATTTTTGCATAAAGTGATTTAAAAACATTACCTGACATCTCCAAATTTGGTTGGAATTTTAAATGAATTTATCAAATGGTTGTAGTTCAAATATGGTCAATTACCTTGAAAAACCAATTTCAAGAAAATAAAAATCAAGCAACTATATATTCAATTTGTTTTACTAATAAAGGAAAAGTTTTTCTTGAGTGGTTAAACAGGTCCAATGACATATTTGAAAAGATTTTCATTTAGGGGAAAACTCCATAATAGCAAGGGAGGAAATGGTTAAAGAAATTCAAAAAGGAGCTCAAAAACAAAGTTTTAAATCCTGACAAATTTTTTTAATCCATTAAAACAAGGTTAAAATTCTTGGGGTGTCACAATACTACCCCCCTTAAGAAAAATCTCGTCCTCGAGATTTGTTAAAAGTTGTTTTAAGAAAATAATATGCAATGAAAAATGTGGCTACAGTGAGAGGGCAATAAGTGGTGTAAAACCACAGTGGGGATACTGGCGCTGCGTGGAAAAATCTACGGTTCGGGATAAAAACGTGAGATTTCCACGCTGGATATAAATTTAGAAAAATTTCTAAACTTAAATATACGCTGGTCGTACCCGAGAGCACAGTGCCCTCTCTGGCTGACAAGTGGACCCGGGGCCCACAGTCAGCCTCTTCTTCTCCCTGTGGCTCTTCTAACGCATAGGCTCGACGGGTGAGGTTTGCGAGTATGGTCACAAAACCTCCAAGGTTGGTTGTTGTGGTCTCAGTGTGCACGACAGGACCAGGCATTGTGGCTCGGTTTCGGATGGTGGCTGTGTTGTGATGGGTTGGGGCTAGCGTGCCCCTTTTTATAGGGAAAGGGGTCGGAGTCTTCCTCCGCACGCTTGCGAACAGGACTATCTGGGGGCCGGTCACTAGCGCCTGGTCGATGGCTAGGCTGGTAGGTCGGGCACCGACTGCCAAAAGGTGTCGGGTCACTGTGGGGCGATCTTGCATGAGAAGCTTGGCTGGGGTTCGGTTATGGCTTGGTGGGTTGGTCTGCCTAAGTTTATTGACCGGGCTAAGATAGGATTAGCCAATGGTCAGCCTGGCTTTGATACCAAGTCTGTCGCGACCGGTTTTCCGGGTATTAATTTCCAGAAAATGGTCGTCATGCTCATCTGCCCTAGGATAACTGTTAGCTGATGAGGCATCAACTTGATACAGATATTCCAAGCAAAATACAGAATATATAGTACAAGACCATTGTGGCCTATGAGTACATCAAATGGTTTCTAGTGGTTGAGGGCGGAAGCGGTTTGTGGATCATCGGTGTCTATGGGACTCCATTTCCCACGGGAACAGCTGACCAGGTTAACTCATATCTTCGCGAGGCTGCTATCACCGCTACTTAGGTTCCGAGGCTGTTGTCGCAATGCTCCTCTCCAAGCAAGTAATCTGGCCAAGACAATAGCCAGGGACAAGCCAGTGAGTACTTTGAATGTACTCGCAAACATTATGAACATAGGTATAATATAAGAATGATGTGCTGGAAATGTTTCATGCTCATGACGTTAGCCACAAAAGATCAATGACACTATGATGCATGCAAGCATGTTATTTATGAATAGGTAATAACATAGCATTAGTAATATTTATAAAATAATCAACAAGCATGCCGCAGTCGGGCGTCTTAGCGACACCACGTAAAGGGCATTAAAAAGAAATACCACATTCGGGCGTCTTAGCGACACCACAGAGAGGGCTTTGAAAAGAAATGCCACAGCCGGGCGTCTGAGCGACACCACAGAAAGGGCTTTAAAAGAAATGCCACAGCCGGGCGTCTGAGCGACACCATAGAAAGGGCTTTAAAAGAAATGCCACAGCCGGGCGTCTGAGCGACACCACAGAAAGGGCTTTAAAAGAAATGCCACAGCCGGGCGTCTGAGCGACACCACAGAGAGGGCTTTGAAAAGAAATGCCACAGCCGGGCGTCTGAGCGACACCACCGAAAGGGCTTTGAAAAGAAATGCCACAGCCGGGCGTCTGAGCGACACCACAGAAAGGGCTTTAAAAGAAATAAAACAATCATGGTGAATATCCAGGAGGTAGTACCGTCCCAGGGATATTCTCTATTTCAAATCATGCAAACGGTTAGTCCATAATGATAATAATCATAACCATCATACATCACAAGTAATAATTCAATATTCGGGTTTAGTAGTTTCTCCTCCGAAGACCGACACTAAGATCAACACTTGACCCATCCCAGACTGTAATCCTTAACCATGGACACGGCTATTCGAATAGGTTTAATCTCTGCAGAGGGTGTACTCTTTACCCACGAGTAACGGATTCCTTTAGTCCATCGGGACTAATTCCGTCTACGGTCTTTTAATTGAAAACACACCTGACTTGCACACACCAGCTTAACTCACCGGTGTCTGGAATCACCCACGCCACCTGTCAAGCAAACTCTAAGTGGGGAGGCTACAACCTCGATGTAGCATGGGATCACAAAATTTACACCGCGCGCAAACTAGCGGAGCTACCCCCTTCGGCTACAACCGAAACACCCATGCCCCCGGACCAGGTGGCATGCCTACCGGATGCAGCCGGTATCTTCCACCATGGCCTCTCTGTACGGTGTGTGCCAAGACAAGGGTTAGCAACTTACTGAACCATACCCTACTTACGGTAGGGACCTATGGCAACACGAAACAAGTATGGGGGTTACTGGCACAAGACTCGATCTACGGTCGACTCAGGAGGTAGTAATAATTCCTGCATGATTAGCATAACAATGCATAAACTTCAGCCAACGGATAGAAACACCACGCGACATACCCCGTCATGTCATACCGGACACGACCGTCTCGACGGAGGACTAGGGACAAGACCGCGTCTACCCAAGACAGAGGCCTACCCGGCATTCCTTCCGGTATGTATGAAAAGTGTATGGCGGTGATTTCCATCACAAAACTTGTCAACTCCATATGCATGAATTTCGCTATTATGCACTTATGAATAGGATCACATCCTCACGAAAAATGATGCATGCACGTGCCGGGGTGTTGTTGTTACCGAGTCAAACAACACACCCAAAAAAAATGCTTGCCTTTAGGTCATGGAAAAGAAGGGTGCATCCAAAACATCTTGAAATCTTCAAAAAAATCCTATTTAAAAGAATATGCATGAATTAACACATACATTCAAAACAGTACAAAAAGTTGTTTGAAAAATTTTCAAATAAATCTTAAAATAAACTAGACATTTCTTTGGGAGAGGTAGGAAAAATAATCAATTCATTTGGACTTATATTTAAAAAGTTATAGTCAGTCAAAGTTTAGTCAAATCTGCTATTTAAAATAATAAACAGAAAAGAAAAAGTTTTAAATTGAACACGTACACGTGAAAAGTGTATTTTGGGATTACGCTTTCTGTCAGGGGAGGCGCACTTGTGGCTTTACGCTTCCACTCATCCACGTGGACTGGCGCTGGGTCTCTGACGGTGGGCCCGCCTGGCCCACTGGTCAGGTTTGACCAGTCGCCCGCGCTGTCTCCCTCCTCTGCCCGAGCGGAGCGGGGCTCCGGCGATCGTCGCCGGCGACTGGCAGCTCCTCGCGGGGTCTCGAGGGCAGGGATGGATCCGCCACGCAAGGGTGATCCTCCCGGTGGTCGCCAGGTAAGTGGGGACGGAGGAAGCTGCCAGCGGCGAGATCCGCGGCGGAGGAGGCTTCGGTGGCGAAGTGGTTTTGGGGCGGCTGTGGTTCCCGATCAAAATTGAGAAGGGGGAAATGTTCACGGGAGGAAGGGGAAGTTTCTGGTGAAGAGAATGGAGCGGGGGAGGCCTTGGTGGCGCCGGAACGGCCGGGGCAGTGGCGGCGGCTGGAGTTGCCGGAGAGGAAGGAGACGACTCCCTCCCTTCGATTGACGGCCAAAGGGGCAAGAGTGGGGTGGTGTGAGGCTGCCTGCGTGCGGGTTTGAGCTCGGGGGCTTCTTTTATAGCACAACCGAGTCGGTTTGCGGCGGCCGTGGATAAGCTTGCTGGCGACCGCCGTTCTGTAGCTGCAGGGCATCGTGGCGGCGACGAGCGCTAGTGGACATGGCTGAGGATAATCTCGCGCTGTTCCAGGGGCCAGGTGGCGAGCGGGGAAGGCTTGGGCGGCGCTGCTCATGGCGGCGGCGGTTGCGGCCGCGGGCGTGCCGCCAAACGGCTTCTGACGGCGGCGCTGTAGCGGGCCAGGGTGGTCGGGGTTCGTGGGGTGCAGAAGGGGGACACGGCGTGCTGGCTACGGCCGGTCACGGACCGGAGTGAGTGCGGGGTGGGACGCGACGGCTCGGGCGCACGTGCGTGCCAAATGCACGCTCTGCTCGCGCTCTGGGCGTGCACGGGACGTGCTCGACGCAATGCCAGACCTCGCTACAGAGCTTGGGTTAAGCTGGCAACTAACAGACCCAGGTTAGGAGCAGCCGGGAGCCTAATGGACAAGGTGGTTTGGGCAGGTGGTCAAGTTCACAATGTAAACTTGAAATCATGTCAAATCTAGCTAAGCACTCAGGGTGTTCGACAAAATGCCAGAGGCATCTAGGCAGGTTTTGGAGTGGTCAATTTCTCCAGGTCAGTGTCTCCTTAGATGCAAGAGAGGGTGGTGAGGTTAGTTGGTGGAAAGCACAAACTTGCTAGTGCAAGTTTTGCAGAACTCCAAATCTGGTCAGAAAAGAAAGGGCATGGTTACATGAATCAAAAGTGATCCAAAAGTTGCATGCTCTTGGACTTAGGGGTTTAACAAGGAGGACTACAAGTGGGAGAAAGAATCAAGGGCTAAAGAGCAAGCAAAAATATGGTTGCTGTATAAACCAGCAAGTTGGACCAGAATGAAAAAGGGGTTGATACGCTCAAAATTTTCAAATAACATCATTGGGTTTTTGCATAAAGCTGAATTATAGGCTATTTCCAACATCCCATAATTTTGGTGAAGGCTAGAAAGAAATATTTAAATGGGTTGTAGTGCAAATTTGCACTCTGGACCAGAGAAGGAAATAGGGTGTAGAGCTCAAAATATTTTATGAATCAAAGTTATTTTTGCATAAAAGTGATTTAAAAACATTACCTGACATCTCCAAATTTGGTTGGAATTTTAAATGAATTTATCAAATGGTTGTAGTTCAAATATGGTCAATTACCTTGAAAAACCAATTTCAAGAAAATAAAAATCAAGCAACTATATATTCAATTTGTTTTACTAATAAAGGAAACGTTTTTCTTGAGTGGTTAAACAGGTCCAATGACATATTTGAAAAGATTTTCATTTAGGGGAAAACTCCATAATAGCAAGGGAGGAAATGGTTAAAGAAATTCAAAAAGGAGCTCAAAAAGAAAGTTTTAAATCCTGGCAAAAAATTTTAATCCATTAAAACAAGGTCAAAATTTTTGGGGTGTCACACGGCGAAGCCCATGTCATGTCGTGGAAGAGTTTGGGCCAGGGCCTTGGACTCGCCGGCAGAGAAAAAAAAAGCAATACTTTCAGGCTCCACACACCATGGAAAAAACCCCACCCACCTGATCCCTTCCTCCTCTCTTTCTTTTGTCTCTCACGTCGCTCTCGTCCATCGGATTTGGATAGATGGCTGCAATTTAGTTAGGCTGGTCATAGTGGGGAGTAAGATAGACTAGTGTCATATGCATGACACTAGTCTAAGTTACTACTTTCATAATGCAAAGTAACATAATAGTAGTATCATAGATGGCTTCATTTATTAGCTCGTAGACTCATCTTGTCTCGAAAAACGCTATGTTACCGTAACATATTATGTTACTATCTCTCATTAATTACTTGCCACATAAGCAGAATTTTCTCGAAATGCGTTATGTTACTTGCTAAGTTACTCCCACTATGACCAGCCTTACAAATGGGGGTCGATCTGTGGATGCCACAGTCCACAAATTAAATGAGCAAGCAGCAAACTTTCACAATCAAAGGAAAAAAAATAAAAACTTTCATTCATCTCCTCGTCTTCAAAGCGAGATGAATTGAAACCCCACCAATCGAAATCCCATAAAAACAAGGCTCCCCACCCAACCGATTTATGACCCTCCCCGTCTGCCTCCCATTGCTCTCTTTCGTCGGATTTCAATCGATGGCTGTGATTAATTAAAAATTAAGGACGATCCGTGGGACGCCGGAGTCCACCAATGACCAAACATCAATCTTCCATCTCAGGATCAATCATCAAAGGAAAAAAAACTCGAACTTTCATCCATCTCGAATCGACGAGAGGAATTGAAACCCCCACCGAACTACCAGAGTCGATTCATTGCTGCACCTCCCAGTCTCCCACCCACATCGCCGCCGCCGCCGCCGACCTCTCCCCGTCTCCCGCTGACCTCGCCGCCGCCACCCGCAGCAGACCTCGCCGCCGCCACCCGCAGCAGACCTCGCCGCCGCCTCCCTTACCCCCCTCCCCCCTCCTTAGATGAGAAGGGAAGAGAACAGAAGAGGGAGATCGAGCGAGAGAGCAGGCAAGGCGGCGGCCATGGCGCTCCCTCCCTTCCAGATCCGCCAGCGCCGTCTTCAAGGGGTTCTGCTCGGCCGCGGCCGCGGCCGCGCGACGAGACGGACTCCCTGGTATGCTCCGCCTTCCCCTGCGCCCACCCTGCCACTGCCGCTGCTACTTCCTTTTCCTCTTCGCCCCTTCCATTCCCTTTCCTCATCCAATTTTTCTACTTCCTCACGCAGGTGAGGTGCACGCACGCGTCCAGAGGCAGCGCACAGCCTTGCCGCAGCGGCTCGCCGGAGGCCTCTTTGCTCACTCGCGAGCCCCTTGCGGCCGGTGGCTCTCAGGGGCCCCGTCCTACTCCTCGTCCGCCCGCAAGCGCAAATTAAAGGCCCCTATGTAAGAACCCTCACCCTCCTCCCTCCTCTCTTGCCTCTTGTCTTTGATTCGGTTCTAAGATCCGTTCGTGCACTGATGCAATCTCATCTGCAGAGCATCAACCACTTGTGCCCCCAACACTTGGACGCAAGGCCAACCAGCATCCTCATCGCACCATGGTCTGGGCCATCCTCAAAGCCACGGTGTCACGACGCCAACGCCGACCATTGGCGGTGACATGTCATCGGTGTGTCTCTTCAACTCTGCCTCCGCGCATGCCGTCTGTCTGTGTGTGTGTGCTTTCTGATTTGTGAGAAATTTCCAGTGCTTTGAATGCGGCATGATGTTCAATGCTGCCTCAGTGTCTTAGTCCTCACCTCCCAGCTAGTTCGATACTCTGCTCATCAAGTCTGAACTAGCGAACACCTACTGAGGATAAATGATTCAGTACATTTTTTAGTTTCAATTGCTGCAACGTCAAACACGGTCAGGTTGACAATGAGATGTTACACTGAGGCACAACTTGTAGGATTGTTCAATCTCAGTGAATCTCACATTAAAACAGCGGCTTTATTACAACTATAAGCAAACTGTACTAGAATATTAGTGTGTGGGGGAAATAGTTCGGAACTGAGATCCTCTTAATTTTGTATAGGATAATAATAAGCTGCAAGTCTTCTCTCTCTAGCGTTATGTTTATCATGTCCTTTAGTGATTGTAAAATTGATAGCCCACGACAGTGCCTTGGAATGCTATTTGCAAGTAGAACTGATAGCGCGTGGTCGTTTGGTTCACCCAAGATGTCGATTTCTACATATTCTGGTTGGTTGGTTCTGAAACCAAACTACCATGGTGTGGTCTCCTATAGCACGTATATGCAAGCTCTAATTTTTCTTGATGCATCAAAGCATCTGCACCTACTTACTTTATACAAGATGATGCCTTTTTCCTCATCTTCTTTTACTTCCTTATGCAGGTGCACTTACGTGTCCGGGGGCAGCGCACAACCTTGCCGCAACAGGTCGCTGGAGGCCATTTTGCTCGATCCTGACCCCTCGCTCCCCTTGCCGCCGGTGGCTCCTGGGGACCCTGCCCTACTCCTCGTCCGCGCGCAAAGCCCCCACCCTCCTTCATGTATGATCGGCGACCATGGGCGGCGGCATGTCATTGGTGCGTCTCTTGAACTCTTCCTCCGCACATGCCATCTCTGTATGTGCTGTGATTTTCGATATGTAGGAGTCTACTAGTACAGTGCTGAATTTTCGAGAGCTTTGATTGCGTACATGATGTTCAATGTTGCCTCACTGTCCTAGTTCTCACCTCCCAGCTAGTTTGATACTCCCTCCGTCCGGAAAAGCTTGTCCCTCAAATAAATGTATCTAGCACCAAGTTAGTGCTAGATACATCCATTTGACGAACAAGCTTGGGACAAGCTTTTTCGGACGGAGGGAGTACTATACTGATCAAGTCTGAACAATTGAACACCTACAGAGGAAAATGATACATTTTCTAGTTTGAACTGTTTCAAGGTCAAAAACTGTCAAGTTGACAATATTACAGTGCAGTAGAACTTTTAGGATTGGTGGACTGTTTGGTAGTCACATGGACAAATTATTCTTTTTATATGAAAGAGGAAACTATGTTTAGATTCTTTCAGTGACTTTTGTTGGTTGTAATCCCAAAGCCACTTAGAAACATTTTATTGTGTGAAAAACGCTATGTTTTGGAGCTGGCATCCCGTCTGCGTTTTCGTTTCGTGTTTTGCAAGATGAAATCGTCTACTACCTTTTTTTATAAATATAAGACATTTTGGTAGTTTAAATTGAACTGCCAAAACGTCTTATATTAAGGAACAGAGGGTGTACATTAGTTGTTCTGACTGAGGAAAGTTGGTGCTTTTTTGTTGGAGTTATAGTCTATGGACATTTCCTAATCAAGCTAATTGATCATACTGAGACAAACAAATTCGTGACTCGGAATAATGAATTGGAGGCACTTTGTTGACTTCTTCATTTTCTTCAAACGCTTGAAACCAAACTACCATGGTGAGGTCTCCTATAGCCCGTGTATGCAAGCTCTAATTTTTCTTGACGCGTCAAAGCATCTGCAGCTACTTACTTTATACAAATGCCCTTTTGCTGGGTGTATGCAAGCTCTAATTCCTCTTCTCTGAATAAATGAATCCCCTTATGCTGTTCTGTTTTGTGCAGGCACTTTGCCCTCATCCCATCTGATCTGGTTGTGTCAAGGAAGGGGTCCATGGAGAAGGTGCTCCCACACGGGTTCAAGGGCATGTCGTGCCGGGAGAGGAGGGTTGCTCCGACCCTGACGCCATGGAAGGTCGCCCATCTCCTCTCAACACTTGGAGTAGTGCATCCGCAAGGCCGAGGAGAATCCTCAACGCACCATGGTCTGGGCCATCCTCAGCGCCACGGGGTCAACCTCCACGATGACGGCGACCATAGGCAGCATGTCATCGGTGCGTCTCTTGAACTCTGCCTCCATGGATGTCGTGTGTCAGGGTGGACGCGGTCCAGGCCGGTCCGGTCCCTGACCGAGCCTCCCTTTGGACCGGCCGAAACTGGCCCGGACCGGACCGGACCGAGCTTACATGCGGTCCTGTTTCCTAGGACCGGACCGGCTGCGCCTCAGCTCGGTGCGGACCGAAGGGACCGACTGGACCGAGTACATTTTGTGCATGGGAGTGCGCTGGGAGCCTTTTCAGAACTCTCTTGATAACAAATTTGAACGTATAGATCATTAGGTTACAAAAGAGGTTCAAATGGACGAAAAATAAGCAAGTTTGGAAGAAAAACAACACAGGAAGGTGTCGAACTGAAGAAGACTGAACAAATACCAACTGAAGAAAGTTCAGAGAGACTGAACAATTACCAACTGAAGAAAATTCAGAGAGAAGGAACAAGTACAAACTGTCGGCGAGGACATGCAGGACTTCAGGTGCACGTGCAGCAGCTCCGTTCCCCGCGTCCTCCAGCTTCGTGCTCGACGGCGGCTAACAGGTGAGGAGGTGGTTGAAGACGGGCAGGTGGAGACGGCGACGGTCGACGACGGCGAGCAGGTGCAGCCGTGCAGACGTGACACTCCCTCCTTGGCTCCTCCACTCCTCCTTTCATCGCGTACAGGTGCAGACGAGGAGGTGGTGGTCGACGATGGCAACGGCGGCGACGCTCCCTCTCTTCTGCAGCTAGGAGGAAAGGGGGTCGGGGAATTGGGGGAGAGGGGGCCTTTGCCCTAGAGCGTCGTCGTATCGGCCCCTAGCGACTACTGCTGGGCCTTGGGCCATCGGTCCGCTCGGTTGGCCCGGTTAAAGACCGGACCGGACCAAAGTTTTTTCGGTCTGATTTTCGCGGCCCGGATCGAACAATTTCTGTAGCGGGCCTGGACCGTACGGTCCGGTCCGTAACGGGCCACGAGCGGGCCTAAAAGCTTGCTCGTGTCGTCCACCCTGAGTCGTGTGTGTGTGAGTGTGTCTGTGCACGCCGCATGTGCTATGATTTGTGATATGTAGAAGGCTAGTAGTACAGCTTAGAAAATTTGAGTGCTTTAATTGCGCCATGATGCTCAATGTTGCTTCCCTGTCGTAGTTCTCAGCTCTCGGCTAGTTTGACACTGTATTCATCAAGTCTAAACCAGTGAACATCTACAGAGGATAATGATACATTTAGTTTGAATTGTTGCAGGGTCAAACACTGTCAAGTTGACAATCAAATGTTACATTGCAGCACAACTTGTAGGATTGGTGCACTGCTAGTTAGTCATCGGGACAATTTGTTCTGTTTCTACAAGTTTTTTTGTATGAACGTAAGAGGAAACTTTGTTCAGATTCTTTCTGTCACTTTTGTTGGCTGTAATCCCAGAGCCATTTAGAAACATTTTAGTGTGTGAGTTATGCTATGTTTTGGAGCAGGCATTTCCTCTCTGTTTTCGTTTCGTATTTTGCAAGATGAAATCTTCTGCTACCTCTGTTTCTAAATATAACACGTTTTGGTAGTTTAAATTGAACTGCCAAAACGTCTTATATTAAGGAACAGAGGGTGTACATTAGTTGTTCTGAGTGAGGAAAGTCATTGCTTTTTTCCTTCAGTTTCAGAGTCTAGGTAGACCTGCAACATGAACTATAATTGCTACTATTCTGATGCTATTTTGTTATATTGAGGGTTTTAACCTTTTGGATAGGTTGAAGGAATATGCTCAAGGTTGTATGTCTTTTGTATGTTGATCTTGTATCAAATTGTTTGCCTGTGGTAGCTTATCACAACAAAAAGGAGGGTCTTTTTCATGTTGAGGAAATGATTTGAGCCATGTACATAAAGGAACAAAGTTGTTTAGTTTTCCCTTTGTGCCTATTGTGATTGATACCCTTTTGTGCTGGCTCTGGTTATCAACCTCCAGCATCTGGCCCTTTCTTCCGTCCTAGCCATGGAGGCTACCTGCGGCACGACCGTCATTAGTATGCCTGGGCGTTTCACGTGCAGAGGTTTTCTGCTGGTGGCGAGCAGCGTCGATGTCAAACTGCCAATATATATAGGACAAGAAGTATGTGTATGTGCTGTATGTTAGGTGTGTATTGAGATGAGCCCATCCTTATATCTGATTTTGATTTAGAACAAGCAAGGTGGTTATTGTGTCTATTCTTATGCACTTTCCTTCAGACAAGTCACTAATTCCTCACAAAATATGTTTATTTGCAGATAAATTAATCATGGAGCAGTCTGCAGTGAATATTGATCTAGAAGTAGCGGTATGTCTATGAGTATTGTGCAATTTTTTGGTGTAACTGAACGGGTCATTTCTGAAACGTTGATTGGTGAACTAGTGATGTCGTGCATGTAGATCTTGATGGATTAGCTCTGTAGGGGCATGGTTGAGACGCAGTGCCCTGCATCATCATGACCTTAAGCTATTATGAAGTAAAGTCACTTTTTTTTGGATGCCAGATTAAAATAATTTATCAGACTTTAATTTTATAATCATTTTTCATGAAGATTTTACGGGTTCAGTGTTACAGTGAGCCCAGAGTCAAGGTCTACATATTATGGGGTCTTGGTAATCATTTTCAGTGATAATTGTGCCTTGCAATCAAAGATTTGCCATGAGTTTTAGTTACCATGTGAGATGGACTTTTGGCCTCGCTTTGGCCTTTGTGCTTCTACTATACATAATTTTGCAGGGCATCGGTAGTTAAATCCAAGAAGTTCACCCATACACTTCTGTTTGATTTTTCAAAATCCAAGAAACCTGAACCATTCATATGTACATGACCAGCATATACACTGAAATTTGTTGCACTGGCAACATACATCCTACATTCATTATCATGATAGAACACATGAGTTTACACAATTCGATTACCACATTTTCTCACTAAACACTTGAATAAACGGAATTATCATAGACTACAACTTCCGACAACAAACATAAATGTCATATTCAAATCCACCTTGCTCTCTTCGGGAATAATGCTACCTCTAGACTTTTTGTGGGTTCCGTGAGAACACACGGACACCAAACTAACACATTAAGTGAGAGTGCTCTTAATGTGATGAGTCAAACCATTCATTTACGTCTGACAAGTCCCTGACTTTGTCGGTGTTCTGGTTGCATCTACTATTTATCAAAACAAAACCTTTCTTGGTATGGTTGCTTTGGATTTTGCTGATAAAGGTTGCACGTGTAGGTGCAGGTTGCGGACAATGAGTTGATGATGCCTTGGACTAGTCCGTGAATCTGTCGCCGTCCATGGAGCTCGTGTCCGCTTCCTTTTGGTTATTAACATAGACTCCCTCGCCCATGGAGCTCTCTGGACTGTTCTCCCCAAGCAATGGGAATTTGACAAATCTCGAGACAGTGTAAGCTTCTCTAGTCATATATATGTTAAGAAGCACGTTTCTTTTGGGTAGGAGGAAGAGATCTAACCTGTTCTTCTTCCTCTCCTCTTGGTTACATTCAACTGCAGAACAACAACATCAATCGGCGAACCCCAGCAGCCTTGCCAAGCGAACAAACCTTAGGATGCTTGGTCTCTCCGGCGACCACTTCTCTGGTGAAATCCCTAGCTTGTAAGTGTACTGTTATTGTACTGTACCATGAAAAAATATATTCTGAAGTTTTGCCATTCATGGCCTGTTCCACATGAGCACAGGAGGCTTAATGACAATATCCTGTTTGGCACATTCCATTCATCATCGGCTAATTTGTTGTGCCTTATTCCCTGATGTGGTTTCCTCTGCCAGCCTGCCCACAGGAGACCTAGCCAGCGGGGAAATCGGGTCGTAGCATAGAGCAGCCTTTTTGATGGGCATACCACGGCATGGAGACGATCTTGTCTGGCACCAGTTTTGCCGGCGAGGCAGCTCTGCCTGCTCCGGCGCCTCCCGCCCTACCCCCGTGGCGTCCACTTCTTCTTCAGCTCTGGCATAGGTAAGCTGTTAGTTACCCTCTGCCCTCTCTCATGTTCCCGAGTCCATCGAGCTGTACAAATTTTATGCTGGCCACATCGTCATGGCAAACCTTAAGGGTGTGTTTGGTTGGGGAACGAAGTAGAATGTAATGTCATGGTTCCATTCCACTAGAATGGGTTGGTTCCGTTCCTATGTTTGGTTTGAGCAAATAGGTGAAATGGAACGGTTCCATTTTAGTGTTTGGTTGGAGATATGGAATGGAATGCATTTTGGTTCATCTCACCTTTTGCATAAAAATAATGATGTTTCTTCTCACATAAATATGCACAGTTGTCACTAGTCTTCATATTTTTGACACATAATAAATAATTGCCAAGGAAAATACTACTTATTCATTAGGAAAAGGAAGCTAGCAAGGGGCAGAACATAATTATCTTCCCCATTAGAGCTTGCTGTGATTACGAGAAGCTAGCAAGTAAAATGGTCGTTACTGCCGCTGATTGCTGCGAGTGCTTGCCGCTGATTGCTGCGAGTGCTTGCCGCTGCTTGCCCATCTGTATCACGTAGCCCAGGGACGGGCACTGCAGAGCATGTGCGAGGAGGCAGGGAAAGTGGAGCAGAGCTGATGGACGATGGTGCCCACGTGGAGGCGGTGCCGAGAGGCCGAGCGGAGCAGGAGGTAGTGGGATTCGCGGGCACTGCTCTACCTCCCAGATCGGCCGCCGCCGCCGCTGCTCCACTTGTCGGATCGGACGCTGCCGCTGTGGCTCTGCCTGCCAGATCGGACGCCCGCGCTGCTCCGCCTCTTCCCGGTCAGATCCGAGGATCCCGCCGCAGCGACCAGGTTGTCCTTTCGACGGGGAGACACGAGGGACAGGAGTGTGCCGGCGGTGAGACATGAGCGAAAGGTCGAGGCTGGGGCATGGTCAAGGGAGAGAGGGCAGAGTCAGGGGAGAAGGGAAGACGCGAGGCGTTCCGTGTGGTTCCTTCGATTTGGAGGTACTAGCGGGTTCCGCATCTGGGGCGAATATGCCATTCCAGGGAATGACTTGGTTCTGGTTCTTCGACCCAACCAAACGCGAGAACCACTCCTGGGAACGGGACCGACCCATTACATTCCAGTTGATGACCTGAACCAAACACACCCCAAGTGTTCCCACATGGTCATATTTATTACTGTGTATTTTGGAGAATGAGATGCTCTTCTATGTTTGCATTTTTTGGTACTTCATACAAAGCTATGGTGTTAGTGAAAGAATTAGACTAATTAAGGAACTGAAAGAAGATAGACCGGTTTTCTTCAAAATTGACTACTTGGGGAAACACTAGTAGTTGGATGTAATATGAATGCTTATCTTTATTCAGGTTCAGCGGTTGTAGTTATCTGACAAGTGGCACTTGAAAATGCACACTCGATGTGAAACTAGCTATTCTTGCTTAGTTGTGGTTCACTTGCACACTATTATCTAGTGATGCTGCTAGCAATTTTCTTAGGCTGAAAGTGACTCCAGTAATAACTGTAATGACCTTTTCCGGGGTACTGAAAGTGATTAAAAGTGATTTGGGCCATGTACATAAAGGAACAAAGATGCAATCTTGCCTCATTTTCTGACTCATGTTCGTCGATGCCACATTTTGAGACAACACTTCCTGTTTGTTTACTCATTTTTTGACTCGATGAGGCTTGTTGGATTATTGTTTTTAATAACCTTGCAACTTCTCCATCATTTCTTTCTCTTGAGACAACCACTAACTCTGCAGAAAAACAGGGTAGCATCCATATCTGTTGTTAATACATGTTTGATTGGATTATTTGGCCGTTGCAGTTTTTGGGTTTGCGTTTGATGGGAGTAATCATATTGTGTTGTTCAATCAGTTTGCAAGAACCAAAAGCGCTTTCATGTTGCATGTTATTAGGTTGTTGATTTTGTTGCTTAGAACTGATAAGAAGACATGTTAATAATATCTAATAATGTGGTTGGGTCCCAAGAGGATTGTCTACCGATCTGTGAGTTTTCTCCAATCGTTTTTTACTGTGACTAGTATATCAAACACATTAAGTGAGAGTTCTCTAAGCATGATTACTCAAACTGTTCATTTATGTGAAGTCTCTCACCATTCCCTGACTTTGTTGCAATGGTGCAAAATTAGCATATATCATTTATGTCATTTTGGTGTTCATACCCTTATGCTATTGGTCAAATACGACTTAAAGGTCAAGCAATAGGGAATAAAAACACTTCAACCGAATTTGTTAGCAAACAAGTTGGTTACTTGTCAGTCTACTTGTTGTTAGAGTAATTTACCAAAACTAAACCTCGCTTGCTTTGGTTTGTTTTGGATTTGCTGATAATGAAGGTTACACGTGCAGGTGCAGTAATTTACCAAAACTAAACCTCGCTTGCTTTGGTTGTTTTGGATTTGCTTATAAGGAAGGTTGCACGTGCATGTGCAGCTCGTGGACAATGATGGCTTAGACTGGTATGAGAAGAATTCGTCGTCCATTGAGCTCGTGGCATGTTCCTCTTCGGTTATTGACATGGACTCCCCCCATCGCCCATGGAGCTCTCTGGACTGTTCTTCCCAAGCATTGGGAATTTGACCAATCTCGAGACAATGTAAGTTTCTCCAGTCATATACTCCCTCCGACCCAAAATAAGTGTTAACTTTGTACTAAAGCTGAGACACTTATTTTGGGACAGAGGAAGTATATGTTAAGAAAGCATGTTTCTTTTAGGTAGGAGGAAGAGATCGTACCTTTTCTTCTCTCTCTCCAGTTGGTTATAGTCTACTGCAGAACAACAACATCAATGGGCGAACCCCGACAGCCTTAGCAACCAAACAAAACTTAGGGCCCTTCACCAGCAACCACTTCTCTGGTGAAATCCCCAGCTTGTAAGTTCTCTATTGTTCTACTGTACCATGAAATAATTATATTAGGAATGTTTTCCCCATTCATGATCTATTCCACATGAGCCGTGATACCAGTAGGTGTTCTGACTATTTATATTGTGATGCTAACAGGAGGCTTAATGGCAATACCCTGCTTAGTGCATTCCTGCCTTATTCCCTGATGTGGTTTCCTCAGGCCGGCCCGTGTGAGACCTAGCCAGCGGAGACGATGGTGTGGAGACAATGTTGTGGAGACGACCTTGTTTGCTACAAGTTTTGCCGGCGAAGCAGCTCTACCTACTTCGTCGCTCACTCTGACGCCTCCTGCCCTGCCCCTCCTGCATCCGTTTCTTCTTAAGCTCCAGCATCGGTAAGTTGTTGGTTCCCCTCTGCTCCCTCTCTCATGCTCTCTGTTCCCATGGTTATCGAGCCATGGAAAATTTTATTCTGGCCAACTGTGTCATGGCAACGTTAGTGTTCCCACATGGTTATTGACTTCTTCGTATTTATTACTGCTTGTATTTTGGAGAATGAGATGCTCCTCTATGTTGGCATTTTTGGTACTGAATAAGAAGCTATGATGTTAGAATTATTTTGGCCATGTGTACATAAAAGAATAAATTTGCAATCTTGCCTGCTATGCTTGCTTTAATCTGGTTCATGATTGTTGAGGGACAATACTGCCCGTCCGTTTCCTCCTTTTCTCCTCCTTTTCTACTGGATGAGGGTTGTTGGATTATTACCTCTATTAATCTTGCAAATTTTTTCCTCTTGAGATAACCACCAACTCTGCTTGTTTTGAGAAAAGGAGTATTTGGTCCATTCTGCTTGGTCTGAGCATTGTAGATTGATAGGTAGCTCCAAGAGAACATGATTATTGTATGGTGTTCTGCTTGGTATTTGTGCTTGCCTTTCTAGCTCTATGAAGAAAAAAGTTACTTTAGTCATTACATGAGAATCTCGTCATGTTTGGTCCTTATTTTATTATAAGTATGGGTTCATAAATAGGGAGATGTGCTGGCAGGCCGATGTTGCTAATAGTTGCATGAACTCCATGTTACATTGTCAGTAGAGATTGGCCTATCCAATGTAGGAATCAGTCACCGCTCATGTTGGTGTCTAAGTGACGGAGGTATATGATTCGTGGTGTTCTTTGTTATACTTCAAATCAATGAATACAAGAAATAATTGCCTCCAGCAGTGAAAGGTGACCATTGTTTGTTGTAGCTTCTTGCGAGCCTTTAGAGTTGTGACTTCATTAGTTGCTTCTGGGGAAGGTGACTATTGAGCCTTGAGAACCAGCGGCGGAGCTTCACGGGGGCGAACCTGGGCGGTTGCCCCCCCCCCCCCCCCCAGCAAAATTGAACTTTTCTTAGTACCCCGTAAGAGCACTGCAGCCCATAACTAATAAGGCCCATTTATCTACAAAAAAATGCTAATGAGGCCAGCAGCCAGCAGGGACCGACCAGCTTTGTTCTTCTCGATCTAAAAAGAGCTCTGTTCTTCTCGTCTAGATCTTGCCCGAACTTGGCGTTGGCTAATGGCAACCTGTTGGGGCTGGGGCTAGGGCAGATGCGTTCGAGCGGGGCACGGCGGGCCGGCCGCCACGGGCGTCTATTCTCCCGACCGTCAGATGGCCAGAGGCATCAACGCCTCGTCACGGCCCCTCTCAACATCAGGACGACACCGGCGCTCCGGGAGGTGAGCCAGTGAGCAGCAGTCTACTGACCCAGTGAGTCCGTAATTTTAACCAATTCGAGAACTAGTTTCCTGCTGCATCTTAATTGGTCGGGAGAAGTTATAATTTGGTTAGATATTTTGGACTGAATAAATTTGTTGTTTACAGCCCAAAGAACCCAAGCTAGCGATGGTTAAGGGGAATACTAATATACAACTGATTCATTTTATACAAAACAAGTAGAGGTGAATGTGAAGCTAATGAACCAACATTGACCGAATGGTCGACCAACTGTCTTGTTGCTCCAGTTTGAAAATCAAAGTCATAAAGAACAATGACATCAAACTCAGTCGATTAAAATCTTATTCCAAGGGATTGAATTCTTGGAACGGCATCCAGCATTGTGTCCATATATTGACAAATCCACCTAATCAAAGCGATGATGTGCGGCGAGCAGACTTGAAGCTATGTCTTATGTAGACCCTTTTGAAGAATTGCCATTTTTATGGTACGCAAGACCAACACTTCACATATAACTGATTCAATCCTTACAATTTGGGGCAGTCCTATGATTTGGTATGAAAAAGTGTTGTAGCTTCGCCCCTCCTAAGATTTCTTTGAAGCTCCGCCACTGTTGAGAACCCATTAGTTTATAAGGACCTGCCTTACCAGGCATCCTTTATATATAAACCATCGAAGAAGAAAAAATGTCAAGCAATCTGTTTCCGGCAAATCTGCCATTTTGATGCAAGTTTCACCAATTAGGCGACTTCATCAAGGACTTGCCTTATCAGGCAAGCAATATGTTTCTGGCAAACCAGCCATTTTGATGCAAGTTTCACCAGTTATGCATGGTTTTTAAGTTCCGTGTTGCCTCAGTAGAGTATTACTAGCATTATTATTCTTACATAGAGTGGTGAAAGCTTTAGTTCTTTAGATTATGATTATATGTGCTACCAAAAAGAAATGTGACAGCTTGTTGCCTTTTTCTCAATTAAATTTGCTTGTGAGGGAGCTTCTTGATCCCCAATAGCAATAGCTGGTGATAATAATATGTTCTCTTTTCCAGGGATGAGTCATTGAAGGAGCGGAGTTTCTGCAACATCAAGGAATGATGGGTATTACAACCTGCTATTTTCCAAAATAAAGTCTTGTGTAAATTAAGCGAGCATGATGGTCTACCGAGTTTAGTATTTCTGCATCTTGCATACTTTGTTTAGCTAGTTATTTTCTAGATCCTACAATAGTTATGCTAGTTTTGTGTGCAGCTAGTTCCCAACCTTGCCCATGTTGGCCAAGCAGTACAGCAGGGCATCCTCATCGGACGATGTTGCCAATGGGTAAGCCTTGGCAATCTCAAGTGATCGAACTGCGCATTTGTAGGTTGCAAGTGGTGACTTTAACCTAAAAGTCAAATGCTTGTTGGATGCTAATCCTGGATAGTATAACTAATTCTTTCATATCTTCAGGACATTTCAAGCGCTATGTAGTCTGCCAAAACAAGGTTTTGATGTTTCCCTCACACAAAAGCAATTCCAAGAAGAGCGCGGACACCAACTTGTCATGTATGATTTCTTTTTGTTATGTTAATTATGGCAGAGTCAGTGCTTGTGGTCTCTGGTTGTGACGCTATGTTTGTTACTGTTTTACATGTTCATGCTTAATGAGTTGCCCTTTGTTAATGGCGATGATTTTGTCTTGCAACTAAGGTGCAAGGGTTTGAGTCCTTTTCCCTTGCAATTTCCTCTCACTATACCTCTCTTAGGTGATGATTCTGACGTTGTTGGATTCCACCTCTCTTGGTTGATCACTTTTAATGTGGTTGTACCTGATAGTTGTCATGTGGATATGATAGCTGGTGACTCCCTCTATTTGTTATTTGATTACTGTATTGTTACGTGTCGATTGGGTAGAGTATAATATTTCTATTCTCAAAATAACTTAGTTACTTCACTGCATGTCAGGGTGGACGACACGAGCAAGCTTTTCGGCCCGCTCGTGGCCCGTTCAGGACCGGACCGTACGGTCCAGGACCGGTAGAAAATCTGGTCGGTCCGGGCTGCAATTTTCGGCCCGAGAAATTGTCGGTCCGGTCCGGTCTTTAACCGAGCCGCTCGGTTGGACCGGGAAAACTTAGCCACCGCCGCTGCCGTGCCTCGTCGTCGTGGCCACCGGCAGCCCCCGTGTGAACCATCATGTCCCCGAGCTTCCCCTCTCATCCCTTCCTCACTTTCCAGTGCGCCATAGCCTCTTGGTGCCGCTCGCCATTGCTGCCGTGCGTGCACTGGCGCCGATCTGAAGTTCTCGACCATGGAGTCGACCCCAAACCTGGCACTAATCCTGCCATGGCGACAGCACGTACACCGGTTACCAGCTGCCCCAGGTATGAAAATGCGTCGCCGGCACAACCAGGAATAACTGGACATGATCCGAACGCTCTGAAGGTGAAGCCACCGCTGCTGTTCGAGGAGTCCCTCTGTGCTCGTGGGGATTTCTCACGCACTTCAGTTTCGTCAGTGTCGTCAGTTCCGTCAGTGTAAGAAAGAGCAATAGGAGAGAAGCAGGTCGTATGTTCATGTATCTGTCGAGAGCTACAAATGTATAGAGAAGAGGAGGATGCAGGTCCGGCTACTACGCTAACAAACTCATCTAGATAAGCTCGTGCGATCATGCACTAGAGACTAGGACTGGTAGTTACAGAGAGAGAGAGAGCTACGTTGGTTCAGTTCAACAGGTTCAGAAAATTCAGTTTGTTGGTTTCGCCCAAGTTTCAGTTGTTAGCTAATTTCTCGCGCACGTAGGCGCTCGCGCACGTCGTCCACTTCGTCCCATCAGTCATGCATGTACCCCACCTCGCCGCTGCACTCGCACACATCGACGCCGGTAGTTGTTGGCCGGTCCATTCGGTCCAGTCGGTCTGGCTCGGGCTTCGTCAGCATCGGTCCGGTCCCCCAAAACAGGACCACTCGCCTCCTCGGTCCGGTCCGGTCCGGCCCGCCGGCGGCCGATCCAAACGACGGCTCGGACCGGGACCGGACCGGCCCGGACCGTGTCCACCCTGAACTGCATGTCTGGTAGTTTTTCCTTAGCTGTCATGGTAAAAGGATGATCTCTAAATAGTTGTGCTGAATTTGGGTGCAGCAAGGCAGCAACCATGCCCATGATGGCCAGGCTGTACAACAAGAGAGCCCTGAAGAAATGAAGACGAAAACAAACCGATTGTCGCAGGTAATGGCCTTAATGGCATGACATGATTCTGTCTTGCATCTAATGTGTAATGGCCTTTGACGGACTACGGTAGTGACTGTAATTACTCGGGTAATGAAGTGCCGTTGTCGAGGAATCATCCACACCATCAATATTTTAGTGTTTAATTATGATGTATCCCTCTGACCTGGCTATCATCCAAGCTAGCATGCAGTAACTATGTGGCCGGCGGAGTAGAGCAAAAGGGACCCCTAGTATACTAGAGCTTAGCTTTGCTGCCGTGAAGTTATCCGGTTAGTAGGTACAGTATGAGCCTAGAGATCTTCTACATCAAGTTAGCAGTATATTTCTAGCAACATTCTTGAGTAAGCTCTAAAGAATCATTATGTGAAATGAGTTTATCTCGTAAGAAGATTACAAAACAAGTGAATGGTGGACCTAGCACTTATGTTTAATATGTAGCTCGAGTAGCCTTGGTTTACAATTTAGAAAAGTTGTCTGTCAGCATGCTATATCTTTTTTTTGTGTTTATCAAGAATGTTTCTGAATATGGACATCGTTCCCGAGCTATAGGATGGATGTAACAGTGATCGTGTGAGTAATGGTTCACCACAAACTTGTAGGAAGCAGAAGCGTGGCCGTGCAAAGCTTCAATCTTTGGTGAAGACATCTAATACACACTGCCCTGTTCTATTGCAATCTCAGCCTGCTTCGTCAAGATATGGATGCCTTTCTTTGTTGAAGAAGAAATGTTCTGGAGGTAGTTTGATCATTGAACTCTTCTATTTTGTTAGTGTATCACTAAGGTGTGCTATGCAATACCGGTGCCGTTTTTGGAAATGGTAACTTGATTGTTCATGACTACGTGTAAGATGCAATGTTGAGTGGTTTGGTTAGGTACCCTACTGCAGCAAATCAAATCATTTCCAACTGCTCTGTTTTTGTCTTTGAACACTCCGTTTTGTTGTCTACATTTGAGCCGGGAAATGCAGGGCTAAATGTTTCCTGTGTGAGTTGCTGATATGTTACCATCTTAGCTTTTTTCATGTTTAGAGAAATCCTGATAGAGGAAGGACTTTTGTTTAGTTCTTGATGATGATAAACTGCGAATATTTACTCTAGTCAAGAACTTTGTCTGCATGCTTTGCTGGTTACCCTGTAATCATGTATATATGCCATTTGAAGAATTTTTTGTAAACCTTGGTCTGCTCGCATGAAGTGCGGTTTATCTTTGAGCAATCTGCTATTGATTTTTAGCGAATTTGCATTATTTTCTACAATGAAATCATGTATAGATGCCATTTTAAGATTTTTTTGTTAACCTGGGTCTGCTCGTACAAAGTGTGTTTTTTAGCAAAGTTGCATTTTTTTAATAATCTAGCAAAGTTGCATGATCCAGTTCATACCTTTGGCTCAACTATGACCTATGTCTGACTCCTTGCTGTTTGAGTTGTATGAGACTTAATAGATAGGATGAATTCATGATAATGCTTAGAATCGACAAAATGGTTGTTGATGGTATTGATTCTCCCTTGATTGTTGCATGTATTTCTAGCTAAGGTGTAGACTACATTTTTAACTAATCGCACAGGTTGCTTTACCAGATTTATGAGTGGTTTGCTGCATGTGACTTGTCTTCTTGGTTTGTTGCATGTGACTTGTCTTCTTATATCTTCTCCACATTCCTAGGATTTTTCATGTAATAAACAAATGATGACTTGACGCGTGTTTTGTGCTTGATAGTGAAGAAATCTTGGCGAAAATTCAGAGATCCCTGAGGAAATAAGGCTAAAATAAAATCATGGTTGTTGAAGACCCTTCCGAAGTTGGTAATTCTCCTGCAGGCATGTGAATCGCTATCTGTGGGAACCCAGAACAATGACTCACTCCAGTAAGATGCCTGGGTTCTATTACCACCCCCGGGGTGTTCTTTGTTGTCATTCAAGTCATTGAATGCAAGAAAGAATTGCCTCTAGCAGTGAAAGGTGACCACGGTTTCTTATAGCTTCTTGAGAGCCTTTAGAGTTGAGACGTCATTAGTTGCTTCTGTTTTCACCAGAGGAAGGTGACTAATGAGCCTTGAGAACCCATTAGTTTATAAGGACATGCCTTACCAGGCATCCTTTATATATAAACCATCGAAGAAGAAAAAAGGCAAGCAATCTGTTTCCGGCAAATCTGCCATTTTGATGCAATTTTCACCAATTATGTATGGCCTTTAGGTTCTTTGTTGCATCACTACAGCATTACTAGCATTATTTCTTTTACGTGGAGAAATCTTTAGTTCTTTAGATTATGATTATATGTGCTACCAAAGAGAAATGTGACAGCTTGTTGCCTTGTTCTCAATTAAATTTGCTTGTCAGGGATCTTCTTGATCCCCAATAGCAATAGTTGGTGATAATAATATGTTATCTTTTCAGAAATTTTTGCACCTGCACTTCCAGGGATGAGTCAATGAAGTACGGAGTTTCTAGAGCATCGAGGAATGGTGGGTGAACCATTACAACCTGCTACTCCCTCCGTCCCATAATATAAGAGCGTTTTTAACACTACACTAGTGCCAAAAGTGCTCTTATATTAGGGGACGGAGGGAGTACTTCCTAAAACACGGTCTTGTGTACATTGCGCGGGCATCATGCTCTAGAGAGGTTAGTATTTCTGCGTCTTGCGAACTTTCTTTAGCTAGCCATTTTATAGAGCCTATATAATTGTTATGTTGGTTTTGTGTGCAGCTAGTTCCCAACCTGGCTCATGCTGGCCAGGCAGTACAGCAAGGCATCCTCATTGGATGATGTTGTCAATCTTAAGTGACCGGATTGCACATGGTTGTAGGTTGCAAGTGGTGGCTTTAACCTAAAAGTCAATGCTTGCTGGAGACTAATCCTGGGTAATATAGCTAATTCTTTCATGTCTTCAGGACATTTCAAATGCTATTTAGTCTGCCAAAACAAGGTTTTCATGTTTCCCTAACATCAAATGAATTGTAAGGAGAGCATGGACATCAACTTGCCATGTAAGATTTATTTTTGTTGTATTAATTATGGCAGAATGATCTTTTGATGAGTTGACCAAGCGGTACTTTTGCCCTGCAGTTCCTCTCATTGTACCTATTTAGATGATGATTTTGACGTGGTTGGATTCCATCTTTTTTTTTTTCATTTTTATGTTGTTGGCTTCCATGTGGACGTACCTGATAGTTGCCATGTGGATATGATAGTTGATGACTCCCTCTATTGGTTATTTGATTACTGTAGTGTTTTGTACCGATTGTGTCAAGTTTAATATTTCTTGGCTCAAAATAACTTGGTTATTTCATTGCATGTGTGGTAGTTTCTCCTAAGCTAATCATGGTCCAAGGATGATCTCTAATTGTTGTGTTGAATGTATCTGCATTGCTTGTCCATCATTTATAGCAACAATCTTTTATTGCCCATATTGATAAAACATGTACTTTGTCACTAGATGACCAATAAAGGAGAAGAAATACACACAGGAATTGCAAATCATGAATGTTTGATTCTGAGATCCATGCACTGATGTAACCTTTAGAGGATCAAACACATCAAGCATTTAGTTTTATTTGTTGCACGGTCAAACACTGTCTATGAGAGCTTAAGGTCCGTTTGTTTCAGATGAACTATGAGATGATCGTCTTGTTCACTTATTCGTACCCTGTCCTGTTTTAATTCGTAGGATATTTAGGTTGCCAAGATTATTGCTCCACAACTTCTTAGGGAAAAATCATGTGCTGCAGTAATCGTATGAAGCTTAGCTTCTACTCTCCTGCTGCTCTTGTTGGTTTCGACTTGATTGCTAAACATGCTGTTGCGTTTAGCTCTATAGGTTTAACATAAGTGACCGCCGTGTGGTGTGCGTGGGGGACAACATCACCAGCTACTCTGTTTGCCTGCGCCAGCGTTGACTCCAACGCCCCTCCGGTGGCAAGTTCTTCTTCGACTACGGCATAGGTAAGCTGTTGGTTCCTCTCCTCTACTCTCTCTGACTCTCTGAGTGCCCACGACCATCGTGGTGGTAAACTTCATTACTGTGGAGCGGTACACCATGAAAATTTTGTGTTTCTAAGATAATCCATTGCTGTTATTTTGGTCATGCATGGATCAGTTTTCTACAAAGACTGCACTTGTCTTGTCTCAATGGTAAGCGATAAATCTTGTCTGTTGTTTCATGTAACTAGACTGTAGACATCACCGCTGCTATCATCCAAGATAACTAGACTGCAAACTCCTTGTTCTTCAAATAATACTCTGCATTCTTTTCTCGAAGACTTTGGGATTGAACTCTAAACTACACTTCTGCATAGTCATAGTAGTATTTATCGTTTGCCAGTGAAATAAATTTAAGTGACTCAATTATATGTTGACACAGGACAAATAAGTCGTTGCAACCCATGTTCATCTAGCATGAATGCATGATACATAGATACGGTAGCAGAACCGGAGTGAGCATACACAAATCTTTTATTGCTCATGTTGTTAAAACATGTTCTTTGCCATTAAATGGCCGGTGAAGAAGAAATACACACAGGAATGTGCAAGTCATGAATGTTTGATTCTGTGATCCATGCACTGATTTAATCTGTAGAGGAGCAAACACATCAATCATTTAATTTGATTTGTTGCAAGATCAAACAATGTCAACTTGTATGATTGGTGCACTGCTTGTGATAGGGACAATTTATTCTGTTTATATAAAGTTCTTGGTTTTATATGAAAGAGTAAACTTTTTGTTGCATAAATGATGTTTGACTGCCTCGTCGGTCAAAAGTAATGGAGGTTCATCTGCACCACTCCAACCTCTAATCCTTTTCCTTGTGAAGAGGTAGATGGTGTGACTATCAGATATGTTTGTAGTCAAGGCATTCTTCTTATGTTGAGCATCAGGCTTCATTGTATTTTGTGACCTTTCATGCCTACCCTCTATAGATTTTGCATGAATGATGTGGTCTTTTGCTGTCGAGGTATCTGCATACTGATTTCCTGTAGGAGATCCAAGGAATAGTTATGCTCCAGTTAATATTCTGGAGCTGCCTTTCCCCTTCCATTTCCGATTAGTGTTTTGCAAGATGAGATCTTCTACACTAGTTTCGAGTTGGGAAAGTCATGGCTTTTTCCTTCAGTTTCAGAGTCAAGGTAGACCCTCGGCACATACTATAAATGCTATTATCTGATGCTTTTGTGTTAGATTGAGGGTCTTAACCTTCTGGATAGGTTGCTGGAATTGGCTCATGTTTACTACACTTCGTAATGTCGGTGGAGCTCTCTGGTCTTATGGACATTTGGCAGAATCCTAAGTGCACGGGCATATCTGGACTCTCTAGTTGGTACTTGGTAGTGTTTAATCCGAGTGAAAAAATAATTTTTGACATTGGCTTTTTAGCTGGATTCTTTGAGATTTTAATGAAACGAACATGTTGTTTCATTTTACCATTCTTGTTATTCTTTCTTCCAAGGTCTGATTCATTCTGATTGCAGGATGAGCGAAGCAGCTTCCCAGTCGGCCTGCCCCGAAGCTCAATTAGAGGTTCCTGTCGTCGCTGTCGAGGAGGGTGGTGGACGCACATCCATTGCACGGTCTTTAGATCGGTGAGGACTCCATTTCCTGAGGTTAGCATTTTCATGTTGCTGTGTTAGTTTCAACTCTAGTAGTTTCCTGCTGCTGTTGCATCTAGCTCTATAGGTTTAACATAAGTAACCGCTGTGTGGTGTGCGTGGTGGACAACATCACCAGCTACTCCGTTTGCCTGCGCCAGCGTTAACTCCAACGCCCCATCGGTGGCCAGTTCTTCTTCAACCATGGCATAGGTAAGCTGATGGTTCCTCTCGTCTTCTCTCTCATTCTCTGTGTGCTCACATGGCCATTGATGGTGGTAAACTTCATTAGTGTGCAGCAGTATACCATGGGCATTGTGTGCTCCCAAGATATAATTCATTTGCTGTCACTTTGCTCTTGCATGGATAAGTTCTTACAAGGACTGCACTTGTCGTGTGTCAGTATTAACGATAAATTAAATCTGGTGTGTCGTCTCATAGACTTTGGGATTGTACTCTAAACTACACTTCTGCATAGTCATAGTAGTATTTATTGTTTGTTAGTGAAGTAAATTTAAGTGACTCAATTATATGTTGACAAAGGACAAATAAGTCGTTGCAACCCAGGAAAAGAATGGGAGCCTTGCTAGGTGTTTACATGTTCATCTAGCATAATGCATAGATACGGTAGCAGAACCGGAATGAGCATCACAAATCCTTTATTGATCGTGTTGTTAAAACATATACTTTGCCATTAGATGACCAGTGAAGGAGAAGAAGTACACACAAGAATGTGCAAGTCATGGATGTTTGATTCTAACATGTGGGCACTGATGTAATATGTAGAGGAGCATTGTTAGTCATAGGGACAATTTATTCTATTTATAATTAAATTGTTGATTTTATATGAAGGAGGAAACTTTACTTGGATTCTTTTAGTGACATTTGTTTATTTTAATTCCATAGCCATATTGAAACATTTTGTTGCGTGAATGATGTTTAACTCCCTCGCCGGTCAAAAGTTTTGGGGGTTCATCTGCACTGTGTGCAACCCCTAAACCTTTTCCTTGTGAAGAGGTAGATGGTGTTTGATCATCAGATCCTTTTGTGTCAAGGCATTCTTCTTATGTTGAGCATCAGGCTTCATTGCATTTTCCGACCTTTCATGCCTACCCTCTATCTCGATAGATTTTGCACGAATGTTGCGGTCTCTTGCTGTCGAGGGATCTGCATACTGGTTTCCTGTAGGAGATCGAAAGGATAGTTATGCTCCAGTTAATGTTTTGGAGCTAGCATTTCCTTTTCCATTTACGTTTAGTGTTTTGCAAGATGAGATCTTCTGCATTAGTTTTGAGTGGGGAAAGTCATTGCTTTTTTCCTTCAGTTTCAGAGTCAAGGTAGACTTCCAACAGAAAATATAACTGCCATCTTCTTATGCTTTTGTGTTATATTGATGTTCTTAACCTTCTGGATAGGCTGAAGCAATAGGCTCAAGTTTTTTACAAGTGACATTTGTCGGTGAAGCTGTGGTCTACGTACATTTGTCTTGTTTTGGCAGAATCCTGAGTGCATGGGCATGTCTGAACTCTGTAGTTGGTACTTGGTAGTGTTTAATCTGACTGGAAAGAAGAACTTTTTGACATTCGGAATTTAGCCGGATTCTTTGAGAGTTTAATGAAATGAACATGTACGTTGTTTCATTTTACCATTCAAGTTATTGTTTCATTCGAGGTCTGATTCATTCTGATTGCAGGATGAGCGAAGCAGCCGCCCAACCGGCCTACCCAAAGCTCGATTAGAGGATCATGTCGTCGCTGTCGAGGAAGGCGGTGGCCGTGCATCCATTGCGTGATCTTTAGATCGGTGAGGACTCCATTTCCTGAGGTTATCATCATCTAATAGGCCAAATAGGTTCTTTTTTAATTCGCTTGTATCCCCTCCGTTCCAAAATATTTAGGAACAGAGGGAGTACAAGGTTGCTTGGTAAAAAGTGTCAAGTTTGTACTTTCTAAAACGTGTAAATAAGCACTCAGCAACAGTTTGTTCTAAAATAACAAAAGAAAAGCCTTATACAAATAGTTTTAGAGTGCACCCATCATGCCGAGCTAGCGATTCCCCATAATCTGGTGAAAATCTTCTACTTTGTGCTGCAGGACATTGACAATGAGCTCAGTGAGCCGATGAACACATGTCTCTGGTCGGCTGGTTCATCTGATCTCACCGACCCACTTCTCCTCCTCGCGGAGACCTCCATTTGAGTTCCTCGACCTCCTCCGTGGATGCATTGGCTGCTTTCCACAGCAATGGGAGCTTTTGAAGGTAGTGGTGCGACCGGTCAATTGACAAATGCAAGGAATAGTGTGTATCATACAAGGAGCGATGAGGTATTAGAAAGGTGTGATATTTGAGCTCATATCCATCAACCATCATATGGGCCCGCTTTGTGCCATGCTTCTACTGCAACAATTGAGGTTCCCTATGGAGCGTCGAGTCGCAGCAACAACTTTTTTGCCCTCGTCACCAAACTGACGAAGATGGTTGCCAACTTTTTTGCACCAGTTTTTCAAACCTGTAGTGTCAGTTAGTGAGGGAGTCTTTTGGTACAAACCTCTAGTGCTGGCTTTGGTGCCCTTTTTTGTTGTTGTTGTTGTTTTGAGTCAACCAAATAGAGATTGAGCATCGAGTAGCCATCTTGTCAATGCGAGCTCTGGATGAGTTGTGGAAGGAATATGTTGCTGGAGCGTACTGTATAAGGTTGCTGTCTTTGAAAGACGCAATAAAAACAAATGTTTCGATCGGAATGCAGGACTTGTTGATCACATATGTATCTGTTCTAGTTTGTCCTTTGATTGAGGATCCATGCCTATGGATGGATGGATACGTTACAAGATTCATTTGCTTGTAAACTCAAGCAAGCATACACTTGCATCTTTCATAATTCTTGTGAAATAGTACTCAGCTAGAAACAACTATCCATAGGCATAGAAAACATTATACTTTTATAATGCTTGTATAGGAGTAAATAGATTGGCTTGTCCAGCTAGAAACATAAAAAACAACTAACTATAGAACAAATGAGCTCGTCTTTTTTTTTTTGACATCATCAAACTAATCACTTGGAACGTTTGCTTAAAAACCAGAGTTATTTGAAGAGGGGATTGTAAAAGTTGCGAGTAAGAAAAGCATGTCGCGTAATAGCCCTAGGGATGCCCATCAACGCTTCCGTGGCATCACCCTGGACTTGTCGGGGACACGAGAGTTGGAGTACAGAGGCCGGCGGCCCGACGCGTCTCTGTTCACGCTCGTCGGCGGCGCGCCAACAAGAATTGTTTCAGCCAAGATTTACGTCTGCGGCAGGAGGATCGACTTTGAGACGCTCCGAGAGTTCCTGCTGCTGTTCGCGAACGCCGCGCACCTCCAACTCGGCTGGCCCGACAAGCAGTCCCGATCCGACTACGATGATTTCTTCGCTCGGTTCCCTCTGTTCCACAACGTCACGAGGCTCGAGCTGGCAAGCCGTTGCAAGCATCAGGGTGTCGTCCTCGCGGTGGCCGGAATCCTGCAGCAGATGCCCAACCTGACCGCTCTGTCAAAAAAGAAAACACAATCTCTAGTAAACTATATTTGCACAACTTTCAGTCTTTGACTTTTGATTTTAATTCAATATATCAATACATTAGTAATCAATTATATTTTTGAACAGAAAATGAAGATGACTTTGGAAGAAATAGAAACGATAATTACCTGAAGACACATGCCAATAAATGATCATCATAATATCGTTCTAAGTTCATGAAGGAAAACTATGGAATTCAATAAAAAGGTAGAATTTTCAACTCTACGTGTTTTTACAGAGTTATAACTCTGTTACACATGCCCATCGGTGGCATCGCTTTTCATGAGTTTCGATGCACTGCTAGCTCTCCATCTCTTTAGCTTGTGGTTGACATGGCTTAAATAGGTCTGGTTGGTTGCCTGCGACTTCAACTCGTCTCGGCTTGGTTGCCTGCGACTTCACGGAGAGAAATCCGCAAACATGCCCTTGTATTTGAAGGTGCGCAAGCATGGCGTGTCGAGGTGGATTGATACGACAGAGATGTCCAAGGTGAGAGTGACGAGGCTTGGGCAGCGGAGGCTGAAAAACCATGGCGGCTGGAATTGGCGGCGTCGTAGTTGAAGTAATGGCCTCCGATATGCAGGCTGCCGAGGTTGGGCTTGGGCGCGGCGTTTAAGTAATTGATGTGTGCAGCCTCATCGTGCGTGCTTACATGTATACAAACCAACACCGGTTTTGCTAATCCCTATTTGCCTGCAATTCTGATTCAGGTCAGTTGATTTGGGCGAAGCACCAAGATAGAGACGGTGACGCAGCGACAAGTGACAGATGAGAAGAAATATTCTAAAATGGATGTTTCCAACCTGATGAGGTGAACACAAACGTCCGTACGGGCGCCTTATATATCACGCCACAGGCGCTTCCTGTAATAGATTGTCTCTCCAATGTCGTCCCAAATTGTTGTATAAATATATGATCCACAATCAATGGAAACACTTGATTGTTCTTTCATTCACTTTCATTTCTTACAGTACTAGTAGGTCGTGGATTTTAGAATACCTGACGAGGTGAACTACTAGTAGCTGTCCGCAGATGGAGGAAGCATTCAGGCAACGAGCTTTTCTCATAACTCTGTTGTGTTTCTTTGTCGTTAATGATCGTGGAATACAACTGGGAGCATACGAGAAAAGAAAACACCATCTCGAGTAAACTATATTTGCACAACTTTTAGCCTTCGACTTTTGATTTTCATTCATAACATCAATAGCGATAAGATTATATATTTGAACAGAAAATGTAGATGATTTCGGAAGAAATAAAAACAATAATTGCTTGAAGACACATGCCAATAGATGTTCATCGTAATATTGTTCTAAGTCGACGAGAGAAAAACTATGGAATTCAACGAACAAAGGTAGATGTTTCAACTCTAGCGTATTTTTAGAGCTATAACTCTGTTACCACTTTGACAAGCCCATCGGCGGCATCGCTTTTCGTGAACCATCTCTTTAGCTTGTGGTTGACATGGCTTAAATAGGTCTGGTTCCCATCCTCAATTTGAAGGACATCAAGCACCATACAATTTTCTGCAAAGAACCGAGCAAGGCAGACCTCAAGGCTATTCCACTCCTTCAACTCAAACTGCAACTTCACATTTTTCAAATGATTATGCACACAACTGAACCAGCAGTCGGAGAGGCCAGGCAGCGGCTCAGAATCATCGTCAGCCTCGAGCATGAGCTTAACCTCCTTTGAGTGGCGCCTCGCGAACAAATCCAGAGAGGCATCAAAATCTGACGGGGATTCCGCCCCACTGCTTATGTAGGGAAAGCGGTCTGCACTGAACCGAATATGCAAATTGCTCATCACCGGGCAGCACTGGAGCAAGATTGCAATAGCAGCAGTTGCGTCCTCTCTGTGGTCGTCTGGATCAGATGGCCCTTCGAGCTCTAGCCGTTCGAGGCTGTGCAACGTGACCAAGTGCTTGTGTTGCTCGTCCTTGTCCACTGCGATGCCCTTGATGTCTGGCACATTCAGTTTGAGGATCTTGGCGTGCCGAAGGTTGCGGAGGAATTTCCATAAAGAGGGAAACCATGGCTTCTCTGGCTCGCCGTACCTAGGGTGTGGCCAAATAGTAAACGCCAGTTCAACTCGTCTTGGCTTGGTCGCCTGCGACTTCACCGAGAAATCCGCAAACATGCCCTTGTATTTGAAGGTGCGCAAGCATGGCCTGTCGAGGTGGATTGATACGACAGAGATGTCCAAGGTGAGAGTGACGAGGCTTGGGCAGTGGAGGCGGAAACCATGGCGGCTGGAATTGGCGGCGGCGTAGTTGAAGTAATGGCCTCCGATATGCAGGCTGCCCGCTGCCGAGGTTGGGCGCGGCGTGGATAAGGCTCTCGAGCTCCCTCATCGTCGAGCCGCAGCACGGAGAGGCCGGGGAATGACACGTCGCCGCGCGCTGGCAGTTCCAGATGGCAGCATGCGAGGTCCAGCACTCGGAGCGTTTGGCCGGCCGGCAGGACGGCGGGATGGAACCTGTATATGTAGCTGTCCTGCTTCATCTCCACCGCTACGCGCAGCTCCTCCACGCCATGCAGCGCCGGGTCGCCGAGGAGGATGTGCACCAGGTTGTCCCTGCTGCTCCACGAGTCGGAGCCCAGGACTTCCCGACAGTACTCTTCGTCCCCGTAGGGCCCGGCCACGAATAGAGAGAGCTTTCTGACGTGACCCCGGCCCGGCGCGTGAAGGGCGGCGTCGGCGTCCAGGAGTAGCCGCTGGTTGACCAGGGAGGCGTCGTCTAGGCCGGCGTAGGGCCGAGAGTCGAGGTGGACGGCGTCCGTGCACGGCCAGAGCCGGCGCCATCGCCGCGAGAGGACGGCGGTACGGGCGGCGTCGCTGGCAGGAAGGAAGGAGATGGCCCGCACGAGAAGAGCGTCGGGGAGGCCGGAGATGCGATCGGCGGCGCCCATGTCATGTCGTGGAAGGGTTTGGGCCGGGGTTTGGAGGAGGAGCGAACCCTAAACGGGGTACTCCCTCCTTCCATCTATATAGGGCCTAATGCGTTTTTAAGACCGCCTTTAACTGCTGACAAGATTAATAGTACATGACATGCACAATGTGAAAATTATATCATTGAAAGCTCCTTTCATACACGAATTTAATGGTGTGCTTTGTGTAAGTTGCATGTCATATATTATTGCTCTAATATTTGATCAAAGTTAGCCTCAAAAAACGCATTAGGCCCTATATAAATGGAAGGAGGGAGTATACACCACAGGGAAAAAAACTGCATTGTGTTTATCATTGTGCATCAGGTGTGTGGCGCATGGTGAATCCGTGAGACTCGGCGTACAGCCACGTACGCCGTGACAAGGCCCAAAAACAGGCGGCGTACCCACCCAGCGTACATTGCACGAAGCCGGGTGTCCTCACAGTACACACGGCGTATAGCCACGGTACGTTCGTGCCAGATAACCTTGTTCACGTCACAGTTTATCATTTCAATTTGGCAGGACAAGTGGATTCCTGAAACTGTATCCATGACACCAATGTTTAGACCAGCAAATACGACAGTCCAGCGGGTAAGCGAGTTGATCGATATACTGACAATTGGACGTGGCGTCAAGAGCTGGTTCGTCTCGTGGATCATTTGGAATGAAAGAAATGCACGGGTGTTCCGCCACAAAAGTGCACCACCAACCATCCTACTCATCGCCATCGTCGACGAGGCCAAGCTTTGGATGGCTGCGGGCGCAATGAAATTAGGGAATATTTTTCTGGGCGAGTAATTGGCATGCCGAATGTGTGGGTGTGTTGTAATTCTTTAAACTCTATTCTCTCTTTATTTAATAGATGAGGCAAATCTTATGCCTTCGCTTTGAAAAAAAAGAGCTGGTTCGTCATATTTTTCTGGCACCAGATGCTACGGCAGTCCTGAATATACCTTTGCGCAACGATGGTGGAGAAGATTTTCAAGCCTGGGCCTTTAAACCTACAGAAAGTTATACTGTTAAAACTGCGTACCGTGCTCTCGTTAATCAAAAAAAGCTTTTAGCTCGAGATGAAGGGGCGGTTATAGGTACCTCACAGACTGAACGGCAGCTATGGACTTCACTGTGAAAACTCAAAGTGATCCCCAAAATGCGGGTTTTCTGGTGGCGAGTGTTGAACAATATCTTGCCAGTGGAAGAAAACTTGAAGCGAAGACGTATCAAGGAGATCGATCGCTGTAACGTGTGTCTTGCGATGGGGGAGGATTTAATGCATGTTCTGATCCATTGTACGCATGCACAGCGATTCTGGCATGAAGCACAGACCTTGTTCGATTTCCGCTTGCCGAAGCTGCACCCTGACACATGGTCGCGGGATATTATTTGTGACAGCCAGTTCTCAGACAATGAGAAGGAGAGTTCGGGAGGACCTGCCCTTGCTTGAGCTTCCTCAACAACATGCAGCCATACTACCAGGTCACGGCTAGAGGCCTCCAGAGCAGGAAGTGATCAAAATAAACTGTGATGGGGCAATCAGTTTTGATGAGGGCAAAGGAGGTGCAGTGGGTGTTGCTTGATCAGCCACTTGCCTTCTGGGAGTTTGGTGCAAACCACACAAGGGGGTGACCGATCCCTGATCACTACTAAGGAAAAGCCTAGTAATAACATGGGTATTTTGTATATCAGTAGCGCGGGTACGTTATTCATAAGGTGCTATAGCTAACGTGTAGCAGTAGCGCGTGTTGACACGCGCTACTGCTATACCTAATTAGCAGCAGCGCTTTCCATACCAGCGCTACTGCTAAGTGCTTTTGCAGTAGCATTTTCCTGTCCAGCGCTAAAGAGCGCTACTACTAAATTTTCTCATATTTTTTTTGCTGCGTATTTTTGATGTTTTTTTATAGGTTTTATACAGTATTCTAATCATATCATAAACATGCAATATGCTCATCATATCATACACATAATAGTCTCATCATATCATCCAACACAAATCATGTCGTCACATCATAATCATGATATAGCTATACAAGTTACATGACATGTCTCATGATACATAATGTAGTACTTCTTGAGGTGTCGGTTCGTGTCCCTCTCTCACACTAGCGTGAACCTAAACTAACTACTGGCTGTCGCTCGGAAATCGGAAACCGGTAAACCTGGGCCTGACACTCCGGCCACTTGTCGTATACTCCTGGCGTAGCACTTCTTTATCATCGATGATCTATGCACCTGCATCGTCACATGAGTCGATGATATGCAACATATATAGTTGAGCAACATAGAGAGACAGACTTGGCAAAAATAGAAGCAACATATCATAAGCATAAATAACAAAGTTTATCATACCCAAAATGCCCTAACTAGAGTGATCTTCGCAAGTTGAGGAGGACGGTTTAATTACATCACAAATAAAGTTTCGTCATTCAGAAAGTATGGACTAAACGGAAACATTGTCATAAATCGACAATCACTCCAACATGTCGCGTCATCCATCCAAGTCAGGGAGATAGTCCCCGAGCTTAGTGAAATGCTTCAGGTCGAGACGCTGAGCGGCTACGCGTGTTCGGACGTCTTCCCGCGACATTTGCCCTTCCTCGTAGAACATCCCTGTTTTTTCGAGGACCTCCTTCATGATGACTTGGGCAAGTTCATGCTGGATGTGATAGAACTCAGCTCGAAGTAGATGATCCGGGATATCTCCTACGTTCTTTGCCCATTGCAGAATATGGGCATCGCCGGATGTAGGTGACATGCGAAAGTTCTGCTAATCCTGTCTGTACTCCAGCATGTGGTATAGGACATAGAATCCATCACTAAGAGTATCACTCGGTTGCTGGATGCAGCAGAAGTCGGTCTTATGGCCGAAGGCGGGCCTGCTGTACCTTGCCTTCTTGGTCTTGATCTCTCCACCCCGTACGCCGTAGAAAAAGATAGCACTGTCGAGAACAGACTTGATGTGGGTGTAATCCTTTTTGTTCATGTTCTTCGACGAGTCCAAGTAAAGAGCGTGGGAGTATCGGGGGTAAAGGATGATGTGGAAGGCATGCTCGTGGCTGCGCAAAATAAGTACACCTCAAATAAGTTAGCCTCCACCGTGGAAATGAATGATTGAAATCGAAGAAAGGATATCCGCGCGAATGACTTACATGGGATGATAAGGCACGAGAATCGTCTCCTTGTCCTTATTGGCGACCATGAAATCGACGATGTAGTCCCTCGTGTATTCATGGTGCTTTGCGCAGACTGCCAAGAAACCCTCACGCATGAAGTACGGGTCAGCGACACAGATATAAGGTATCTGCTCAATCCCGATGATGTAGTTCATGTACAAGGGATAAAGGCGGACAAACGTAAAATCCAGCTTCTTCAAGTGAAACATGTCGAAGATGTAATCGAATTGAAGGAAGAACTTCTCCGCGGGAAATGTGTCGACGTACAACCTTTGTCGCGACACGTTAACCACGTAGAGTGGGTATCCTGGATTTTCCGAGGCGACTAGACTTTTCTCTTTCTGCAGCACATCGTCATGAAGTCTCCTGAGATCACCGTGTATGGCCTCTACCGATGCCTTAGGTAGGATTGGCTTACCGGGGATTGGTATTTCGCCGCACCGGGGACAGGTATATGGTCTTGAACCCGAGGCTGCGGAGGCGGCTAGATCATAGCAGCAGCTTTATTGTTGCCTTTCTCTGCTCTCTTCCTATGCTTCTTTGGTGGAAGGTCCTCTATAATACGTTCAGCCTCCGGAGGCGGCAATTCAGGCACCGACTCATGATGCTCAAACCCTGAGTACTCATACTGCTAAGCCATCAATCCTCCGTCATCATAGGCGCCAGTATTGAGATATTGTTGAGTGTCATCCTCATCCTCATCATCATCTATGGCGACGTCATCAACGACTAATGAAGCCTCTTCCTCACCCCGTCCGCTATCACTCAGCTCGACAGGCGACACTAGTTGGGTAGGTGGGGTGTTGATGCTCATACCTTGCCAAGGCTGCGTGGTCGTGGGTGTGCTCCCGGCCGCCTCCAAACAAAGCAGGCTCTTTGGTGTAACGCCCTCGATGCGGCTATATCTCCCACGTGTCGAAGCACGACTTAGAGGCATAACCGCATTGAAAGCAATGTCGCAAGTGAGGTAATCTTCACACAACCCATGTAATACATAAGGGAAAGAGATACATAGTTGGCTTACAATCGCCACTTCACACAAATACATGAATAAAACATTACATCATACAGTTACAATCAGGGCCCGACTACGGAGCCAAAATAAAAGAAGAAACCCAAAAGCGACAAAGGTCCCCGATCGACCCCAACTGGGCTCCACTACTGATCGATTAGAACGAAACAACATAAAGGATAGGATCTTCATCGAACTCCTCCTTGAGCTCGGGTGCATCACCTGCACGGTTTCATTGGCACCTGCAAACTGGTTTTGAAAGTATCTGTGAGTCACGGGGACTCAGCAATCTCACACCCGCGAGATCAAGACTATTTAAGCTTATAGGTAGGGTAAAAGGTATGAGGTGGAGCTGCAGCAGCGACTATCATATATGGTGGCTAACATACGCAATTGAGAGCGAGAAGAGAAGGCAAAGCACGGTCAAACAACTATGATCAATTAGTGATCCTGAAACTACTTACGTCAAGCATAACTCCAACAACCGTGTTCACTTCCCGGACCCCGCCGAGAAGAGACCATCACGGTTACACACGCGGTTGGTGTATTTTAATTAAGATCAACTTCGGGTTCTCTACAATCGGACATTAACAAATTCCCATCTGCCACATAACCGCGGGCACGGCTTTCGAAAGTTTAAACCCTGCAGGGGTGTCCCAACTTAGCCCATGATAAGCTCTCGCGATCAACGAAGGATATTCCTTCTCCCCGGGAAGACCCGATCAGTCTCGGAATCCCGGCTACAAGACATTTCGACAGCAATAAAACAAGTCCAGCAAAGCCGCCCGATGCGCCGACATCCTGATAGGAGCTGCACATATCTCGGTCTCAGGGCAACACCGGATGAGACATCCTACGAGTAAAACCAAGCCTCAAGTTTCCTCGAGGGGGCCCCGCAGTCTACTCGTTTCGGGCCAACACTTAGACAAGCATTGGCCCGGGGGGGGGGGGGGCTAAATAAAGATGACCCTCGGGTTGATCAGACCCAAGGAAAAGGGATAGGTGGTAGGCAAATGGTAAAACCAAGGTTGGGCCTTGCTGGAAGAGTCTTATTCAAAGCGAACTATCAAGGGGGTCCCATAAATCACCCGACCGCGTTAGGGACGCAAAAATCCAGGAACATAACACCGATATGACGGAAACTATGGCGGCAAGAGTGGAACAAAACACCAGGCATAAGGCCGAGCCTTCCACCCTTTACCAAGTATATAGATGCATTAATTAAATAAGATATATTGTGATATCCCAACAAGTAAACATGTTCCAACAAGGAACAACATCTCCATGTTCCAACAAGGAACAAACTTCATCTTCACCTGCAACTAACAACGCTATAAGAGGGGCTGAGCAAAGCGGTAACATAGCCAAACAACGGTTTGCTAGGACAAGGTGGGTTAGAGGATTGGTTTAACAATATGGGAGGCATGATAAGCAAGTGGTAGGTATCGCAGCATAGGCATAGCAAAAGAGCGAGCAACTAGCAAGCAAAGATAGAAGTGATTTCGAGGGTATGGTCATCTTGCCTGAGATCCCGCAAGGAAGAAGAACGAGTCCATGAAGAAGACAAACGGACGTAGACGAACGGATCCTCACAATCGCAACGATATCGGAACTAACCCGAAGAAGCAACACCGGAAAGAAGCAAACAACATAGTAAACAACCCTCACATAAACATGGCATGATATGCGAGATGTGATATGCAATGCATATGCATGCTCCGGAAGGAAAAGATGAACAAGGCATAATCTTGGAAAACCAAGTATGCCACTGGAAAGGTGAGGTGATTTCGGTTGAAATCGATATAAGGATCACCGGAATCGGATGCACGGTTTGCAAATGACAAGCAAAACAAGAATGACAAGATTCTGCCATTAACAGCATGATGCTACTTAGCAAGCAACAAGAAATTAAGCTACTGCACCCAAACATATCAACAAAGCATATGACAGAGATCTACTCAAGATGCTTGACAAAAGATGAACACTGAGCTACGGCTAAATCACAAAATAGCAGGTTCAAACAGGCATGGCAAAAGTGCAAAAGATAACAGATTCACAGACTTAGTGAAAATAACAATCATGCCAGAAATTAACATCAGGATGACATGTTTAGAGCAAGGAAACAATCTGCTATAGGAACACAATATAGCAAAATAAGGCATGGCATGAATATACTCAAAGCATATAACAATAGTCCCTTACTGACCATAATCCAAAAGGGATCAGAGAATATAATAACACCCATGTCAAATAAGCAAGTTTCGTTACAGGTTTCAGACAGCAGAAAACTGGACATGTCAAAAACAGATAACAAGTAGGCATGTTTACGAGCTCGATGCACTCACTACAGAGCATTACATGATAAACTAAGCATACATAAATCAAGAAGACATGGCATAGAAGCTAGACATGGCAAGAAAAACATCATAGCATGCAAGTATCAACTACAACAAGCTTGGCCAAATCGAATAACATGTAAACAATCTGCCAGCAACATTTTATAGCAACAGTAGAGCTCGATTGACTCAAGCTATGACACTCCATAAATATAAACAAAGGCATGTATGGATAGACAAAATCCATATTCTCAAAACACCCTTACTGATCATTCTCAAAAGAGGCATAGATCTCTCTAAAACAACATGAACACATGGCATAAAAATAACAGCAGGCAAGGACTTAGTGAAATGACTAAGTCTCTGAAATCAGCAACATTACGTACACTAGTTTGCATGCTTGTGCTAGTCACCACATAGATCACAAAAATACATGGCATAAACCTCTGGAAATATAGCATGGCACATTACAAAACACATGTAGGACTCAACTTCATAGGATGCACACATCAATCATGGCAAAAATGACAAAAGTGCAAGTTCTGATAAGAATCAGAAACTAACATCACATAGCCCTCTTCCAACAGCATTTCGGGCATCAAGATGAACTCAAATGAAAATGATGCAATGTAATGAAATGATATACTCATCGATACAAACAATTTGACTTATTATACGCACGAAATGGAGCAATATGCAGGGAGTTATGATGCGATGAACATGGCAAGTTTATGACAAAGATTTCGGGACTTAGCAAAAAAAAAGACCTCGGGGAAGGTCGACGCGGGCGACGGATCTGGATCGGGCCGGACTCCGGCGTGGGCAGCGGCACGCGGAGACGGCGGGCGGCGGCGCACCGGCGTCGGGCGGCGGAGGAGGAGGCGGCGCGGCGAGGCGGCGCCGACGACGGGAGGCGCGGGGGCGGCGGTGCGTGCGCGCGTGGCGGCGGGCGGACGGGCGGCGAGGCGGCGCCGGCGACGGGAGGCGCGGGGCGGCGGTGCGTGCGCGCGTGGCGGCGGGCAGGCGGCGGGGCAGGCGCCTGGTGCGGCGGCCCAGATCTGGCCCGGGGCGGGCCGGCCTCGGGCCCCGGCGGGCCGCTGGCGGCGCTGGAGGAGAGAGAGGGGGCGCGGGGCTGAGGTGGCAGCGCCGGATTGGCTGTGGGCGGCGGCTCGATGACGTGGCGCGCTGGGATTGGCCGGGGTGAGGTGGAAGTTGGACGCGTCCGGCGGCGCGAGAGGAGCGGGTTAGGGTTTCATCTGCGATTTGGACGGGGGAGGCACATATTTATAGGTAGAGGGGGCTAGGAAGCTCCAAATGGAGTGCGGTTTTCGGCCACGCGATCGTGATCGAACGACCGAGAGGATGGTGGGGACTTAGGTGGGTTTTGGGCCACTTAGAAGGGGGTGTTGGGCTGCACACCAAAGAGGCCTTTGCGGTTACCCGGTTAACCGTTGGAGTATCAAACGATCTCCGAATGACCCGAAACTTGACAGGCGGTCTACCGGTGCTATACCAAGGCCGCTTGGCAAACCTCGGTCCATTCCGAGACCGTTTAACTCCCGCACATGAAAAGAGGTAAAAGGGGACGCCGGGGGACATAGGAGCGCCGGATTGCAAAACGGACAACGGGGAAAATGCTCGGATGCACGAGACGAACACGTATGCGAATGCGATACACATGATGACATGATATGAAATGCAGATGATGACATGGAAAAGTGCAACACACAAGCACCTCACATGGCAAGGACGGCAACTAACTGACGGACACCTGGCGCAACGAACCCGGGGCGTTACATTTGGCCACAACAGGACCCTCCCCTTGCAATCGCCAAGCCGCCGCGGGGTCTCGTCGTCATCCCCCTAGTACCGGAGGAGCCAAATTCTCGTGGCCCGGTTTGACACTGGCCACGGAAATCTTGAAGACGTCAGGGGGGATCGGCCGGCTGTGGAACAATTGTTCCTTCGGCTTCATTATCATCGCCTTCCCCACGTCCACCGTCTGGTCGTTGATGGTGTACAATATGGTGCACGGGGTTACGTCGGCCTACAAAGACATGTCTGCGACGTTAGACATCCGAAAGCCAACAGAAACGGGAGATTATACATTTATTGAAGAGGGCCGGTGTGACAGGTACCGTGAGGGCGTCGAGCTCAGCCAAAGATGAAGCACCGCCGAGCACGTCCGATACGGAGGACGGACTGCTATGAGCAGGTGCGGGAGCCGGTGCTGGAACAGGTGCTGGTGCTGGTGCAACGCTAGTCGAGCTGCTCCCGAAGAAGTTGGCAAGGGGAAAGTCCGCTGCATTTTTATTTGGATTTTGCCTGCTCCAACTGACGATGGCCAGAACCAAGACACCATATGAATCTGCAAACACCTGTTTTGCGGCAGCTACCGTTGTTGCGACTGTCTCAGCTAATTTCTTCTCAACCGCAATCTCAACCTTCTTGTCGATGTTTTCTTCAGTTAACCTCCGTCTTTCCTTTCTCACCTCCGTGGTCTCACGGTAGTACTTCTTTCACGTGGCACCGTCTCTGACGCCGTGCACGCGTCCATACGACGGCCGAGTGTCCACCGGGATTCGTTTCAATATGTTCAAGGCCCAGTTGAATGGGGTGTCCCACTTGGGCCTCGCCAACCCGCGGATCTCGGGTAGGGGGTCCCGAACTGTGGGTCAAGGTCGGATGGTAACATGAGACAAGGGACACGAAGTTTACCCAGGTTCGGGCCCTCTCAATGGAGGTAAAACCCTACTCCTGCTTGATTAATATTGATGATATGGGTAGTACAAGAGTAGATCTACCACGAGATCAAGGAGGCTAAACCCTAGAAGCTAGCCTATGGTATGATTGTGTATGATGATTGATCGCCTACGGACTACAACCCTCCGGTTTATATAGACACCGGATAGGGTTAGGGTTACACAGAGTCGGTTACATAAGTAGGAGATCTTGAATATCCGCATCGCCTAGCTTGCCTTCCACGCCAAGGAAAGTCCCATCCGGACACGGGACGAAGTCTTCAATCTTGTATCTTCATAGTCTTGGAGTCCGGCGAAGGTATAGTCTGGCTACCCGAACACCCCCTAATCCAGGACTCCCTCAGTAGCCCCCGAACCAGGCTTCAATGACAACGAGTCCGGCGCGCAAATTATCTTCGGCATTGCAAGGCGGGTTCTTTCCCGAATTCTGTGTTCCTGTACGAATAATATCCGATTTTTGTAGCGCTCCTCGGCCTTTACGCCCAATAATGGCTGTCTTCCACGTGTTGAATGAATGCGAAAAGCTCGGGGTGTTCATACATCCACACCCCTAGCCATACAAACGAGCCACCTATTTAACGGGATGAGGATTTAGATCCAAACCGCATCTTCTCCTCTCCGCGAGTTATCATCAGAGCTTTCCTAGCTAAGGTCCATTCCAACATGGCCAGCCGTCGCAGCTCCTCCCCTCGCTCCTCCGATCCTAAGCCCGGGGACTGGGAGAGTTGCACCATTCCGCATAGCGAGTTAGTGTTGCTCCAGGCCAAGGGATTTCTCCCTCAGGCATACATGGTCTCGGACCGAGCCGGCCTCGCCACCTACAGCGGTGGAAAACAAGCGAAGAACACCCCTAATCCTTCTAAAGGAGAACGGGTGTGCCTTGTTCCCTATCTGATGAGGGGACTGGGATTTCCAATTCATCCATTCCTCCGCGGGCTTCTGGAGTTCTACGGCCTCCAGCTGCATCGTCTCACGCCCGGCTCCGTGTTACATATTGCGGGCTTCGTTGCCCTTTGTGAGCTATTTTTAGGCGTCGAGGCTCATTTCGCGCTGTGGAAGAAGATATTCTGCCTGGTGCCCCGTTCTCAAGAGGGGTCTATATACCAAGTGGGCAGAGCCGAAGTATGGCGCATCGTCGGAACCGGATACCTATCCAGAACCCCGAAGAAGGCGTCCGAGGACTGGCCTTCAGAATGGTTTTACATAGACGCCGTCCCGCTGCCGGACCCTATCCGGGCCGGTCTCCCTGAGTTCAACAGTGCTACCTTGAAGAAACGCTTGAGCTGGCGTCCACGGAGCTCTCAGAGAGAAAGCGACAGAGACGTCCTTTACCTGATGGGCCGGATAAGACTGTTGGCTCATTCCGGACTAACCATGATCGGAGTCATGGCCGCATGCATTATGCTGAAGGAAATATGCCCTAGAGGCAATAATGAAGTTATTATTTATTTCCTTATTTCATGATAAATGTTTATTATTCATGCTAGAATTGTATTAACCGGAAACATAATACATGTGTGAATACATAGACAAACAGAGTGTCACTAGTATGCCTCTACTTGACTAGCTCGTTAATCAAAGATGGTTATGTTTCCTAACCATGGACAAAGAGTTGTTATTTGATTAACGGGATCACATCATTAGGTGAATGATCTGATTGACATGACCCATTCCATTAGCTTAGCACTCGATCGTTTAGTATGTTGCTATTGCTTTCTTCATGACTTATACATGTTCCTATGACTATGAGATTATGCAACTCCCATTTGCCGGAGGAACACTTTGTGTGCTACCAAAAGTCACAACGTAACTGGGTGATTATAAAGGAGCTCTACAGGTGTCTCCAAAGGTACATGTTGGGTTGGCGTATTTCGAGATTAGGATTTGTCACTCCGATTGTCGGAGAGGTATCTCTGGGCCCTCTCGGTAATGCACATCACATAAGCCTTGCAAGCATTGCAACTAATGAGTTAGTTGCGAGATGATGTATTACGGAACGAGTAAAGAGACTTGCCGGTAATGAGATTGAACTAGGTATTGAGATACCGACGATCGAATCTCGGGCAAGTAACATACCGATGACAGAGGGAACAATGTATGTTGTTATGCGGTCTGACCGATAAAGTTCTTCATAGAATATGTAGGAGCCAATATGAGCATCCAGGTTCCGCTATTGGTTATTGACCGGAGACGTGTCTCGGTCATGTCTACATTGTTCTCGAACCGTAGGGTCCGCACGCTTAAGGTTTTGATGACAGTTATATTATGAGTTTATGAGTTTTGATGTACCAAAGGAGTTCGGAGTCCCGGATAAGATCGGGGACATGACGAGGAGTCTCGAAATGGTCGAGACGAAAAGATTGATATATTGGACGACTATATTCGGACGTCGGAAAGGTTCGGAGTGGTTCGGGTATTTTTCGGAGTACCGGGGAGTTACGGGAATACGGGGGAAAAGTATTGGGCCTTATTGGGCCATACGGGAAAGAGAGAGGGGCTGCCTAGGGCAGGCCGCGCGCCCCCCAAGGCCTAGTCCGAATTGGACTAGGGGGAGGGGCTGCGCCCCCTCCTTCCTTCCCTTCTCCTTTCCCCTTCCTTGTCTCCTACTCCTACTACATGGAAGGACTCCTAGTTGGACTAGGAAAGGGGGAATCCTACTCCCGGTGGGAGTAGGACTCCCTAGGGTGCGCCATAGAGAGGGCCGGCCCTCCTCTCCTCCACTCCTTTATATACGGGGGCAGGGGCACCCCATAGACACACAAGTTGATCTTCGTGATCGTTCCTTAGCCGTGTGCGGTGCCCCCCTCCACCATATTCCACCTCGGTCATATTATAGCGGTGCTTAGGCGAAGCCTTGTGACGGTTGAACATCAAGATCGTCACCACGCCGTCGTGCTGACGAAACTCCTCCCCGAAGCTTTGCTGGATCGGAGCCCGCGGAGTGTCATCGAGTTGAACGCGTGCCAAGAACTCGGAGGTGCCGGAGTAACGGTGCTTGGATCGGTTGGACCGGGAAGACGTACGACTACGTCCTCTACGTTGGGTCAACGCTTACGCTTCGGTTTACGAGGGTACATAGACAACACTCTCCCCTCTCGTTGCTATGCATCACCATGATCTTGAGTGTGCGCAGGATTTTTTTTGAAATTACTACGTTCCCCAACAGTGGCATCCGAGCCTAGGTTTTATGTGTTGATGTTATATGCACGAGTAGAACACAAGTTAGTTGTGTGCGATATAAGTCATACTGCTTACCAGCATGTCATACTTTGGTTCGGCGGTATTGTTGGATGAAGCGGCCCGGACCGACATTACGCGTACGCTTACGCGAGACTGGTTTTACCGCCGTGCTATGCACATGGGTGACTAGCGGGTGTCAGTTTCTCCAACTTTAGTTGAATCAAGTGTGGCTACGCCCGGTCCTTGCGAAGGTTAAAACAGCACCAACTTGACAAACTATCGTTGTGGTTTTGATGCGTAGGTAAGAACGGTTCTTGCTAAGCCCAGTAGCAGCCACGTAAAACTTGCAACAACAAAGTAGAGGACGTCTAACTTGTTTTTGCAGGGCATGTTGTGATGTGATATGGTCAAGACGTGATGAGATATAAGTTGTTGTATAAGATGATCATGTTTTGTTGAAGTTATCGGCAACTGGCAAAATCCTTATGGTTGTCTCTCTATTGCATAAGATGCAAGCGCCAAATAATTGCTTTACTTTATCGCTATGCGATAGCAATAGTTGCAAGAGCAATAGTTGGCGAGACAACCATGTGACGACATATTGATATAGATCAAGATGATGGAGATCATGGTGTCATGCCGGTGACGATGGTGATCATGACGGTGCTTCGGAGATGGAGATCACAAGCACAAGATGATGATGGCCATATCATATCACTTATATTGATTGCATGTGATGTTTATCTTTTATGCATCTTATCTTGCTTTGATTGACGGTAGCATTTTAAGATGATCTCTCACTAATTATCAAGAAGTGTTCTCCCTGAGTATGCACCGTTGCCAAAGTTCGTCGTGCCCAGACACCACGTGATGATCGGGTGTGATAAGCTCTACGTCCATCTACAACGGGTGCAAGCCAGTTTTGCACACGCAGAATACTCAGGTTAAACTTGACGAGCCTAGCATATGCAGATATGGCCTCGGAACACTGAGACCGAAAGGTTGAGTGTGAATCATATAGTACATATGATCAACATAGTGATGTTCACCATTGAAAGCTACTCGATTTCACGTGATGATCGGTTATGGTTTAGTTGATTTGGATCACGTGATCACTTAGAGGATTAGAGGGATGTCTATCTAAGTGGGAGTTCTTAAGTAATATGATTAATTGAACTTTAATTTATCATGAACTTAGTCCTGGTAGTATTAGCATATCTATGTTGTAGATCAATAGCTCGCGTTGTTGCTTCCCTATGCTTTATATATGTTCCTAGAGAAAACTAAGTTGAAAGATGTTATTAGCAAAGATGCGGATTGGATCCGTGATCTGAGGTTTATCCTCATTGCTGCACAGAAGAATTATGTCCTTGATGCACCGCTAGGTGACAGACTTATTGCAGGAGCAGATGCAGACGTTATGAACGTTTGGCTAGTTCAATATGATGACTACTTGATAGTTTAGTGCACCATGCTTAACGGCTTAGAATCGGGACTTCAAAGACGTTTTGAACATCATGGACCATATGAGATGCTCCAGGAGTTGAAGTTAATATTTCAAGCAAATACCCGAGTTGACAGATATGAAGTCTCCAACAAGTTCTATAGCTAAAAGATGGAGGAGAATAGCTCAAGCAATGAGCATGTGCTCAGATTGTCTGAGTACTACAATCGCTTGAATCAAGTGGGAGTTAATCTTCCAGATAAGATAGTGATTGACAGAATTCTCTAGTCACCATCACCAAGTTAGTAGAACTTCTTGATGAACTATAATATGCAAGGGATAACGGAAACTATTCCCAAACTCTTCGCGATGCTAAGATCGGCGAAGGTAGAAATCAAAGAAAAAACATCAAGTGTTGATGGTTGAAAAGATCACTAGTTTCAAGAAAAGGGCAAAGGGAAGAAGGGGAACTTCAAGAAGAACAGCAAGCAAGTTGCTGCTCAAGTGAAGAAGCCCAAGTCTGGACCTAAGCCTGAGACTGAGTGCTTCTACTGCAAAGGGACTGGTCACTAGAAGCGGAACTACCCCAAGTAATTGGTGGATAAGAAGGATGGCAAAATGAACAAAGGTATATTGGATATACATGTTATTGATGTGTACTTTACTAGTGTTTATAGCAACCCCTCGGTATTTGATACTGGTTCAGTTGCTAAGAGTAGTAACTCGAAACAGGAGTTGCAGAGTAAACTGAGACTAGTTGAGGGTGAAGTGACGATGTGTGTTGGAAGTAGTTCCAAGATTGATATGATCATCATCGTACACTCCCTATACTTTCGAGATTAGTGTTGAACCTAAATAAGTGTTATTTGGTGTTTGCGTTGAGCATGAATATGATTTGATCATGTTTATTGCAATACGGTTATTCATTTAAGTAAGAGAATAAATTGTTGTTCTGTTTACATGAATAAAACCTTATATGGTTACACACCCAATGAAAATGGTTCATTGGATCTCGATCGTAGTGATACACATATTCATAATGTTGAAGCCAAAAGATGCAAAGTTAATAATGATAGTGCAACCACTACTAGAAAAAGGGCTACTAATGGCGCACCTAATTTGGCCATTAATGGCGCATTAGTGGTGCGCCATTAGTAGCACGCCATTAGTAATACTTACTAATGGCGCACCACTGGTGCGCCATTAGTATCTGGTATACTAATGGCGCACCACTGGTGCGCCATTATTATAGGGCACGGTGCGCTATTAGTATGCCTCCCAGGGCCATGTATAGCCAGGTGCTTTGGTATACTAATGGCGCAGCACAGGGTGATGCGCCATTAGTAACCTCGGCATACTAATGGCGCACTGATTAAGGATGTGCCATTAGTATCCTCTGGAATACTAATGGCGCACTGTTATGTGATGCGCCATTAGTATGAATATTAGGTTTTTTTTAATTTTTTAATTTTCTGTTTTTTTGCACAGGTTACAAAATGTATAATTGTACAAAATATAGACAGCACACATCAACAACAGATTCATCGAATACAATAGAAGATTAGTCTCTCAATACATTTCATCATATTAGTCTCCAAATACAATTCATCACATTAGTCTCCGAATTGAAAAGACCGAACAAAGATAGAACATTATATTACAAGTCTCGAGACCGCGAGTAGCGAGTTTGTCTTCACATTACAAGTCGATATCGATCATCTAAACTACCATCACATAGAAGAGAGCTGCGGTCATCACGATGAGCATCATCACGATGAAACTCGTCTTCATCCGGTTCCTCCAACGCTCCCTCCCCTCTCGTGCTAGATAGCGGGCGTATCTAGATTCGGCCTCGGCCCTAGTGGTGTACCCTTTGTAACTGTTTCCGCTGAATCGGTGAACCTGTCTCCGACACTCCTCCCAGTCGTCGTAGGCTCCGGGAACCTTACCCTTGTACACGACATACGACGGCATCGCTATGCACTAGCGAAACGAAATGTTAGTACCAATTCACAGACAATACATAAGCAATATATAAGTATGCAACAGAACGATCGGAAGAGAAAAGCAAGACATTAATAGCATCAATTACATCTAAGTTGAACGACTCTCGAAACCAAAGAGACATACTACAAGTTCATTAAAGTTTAATTACAACATGAGCCAATCGATGTTTCAGAACTAGATACATCATCACTGCTTTCGACTCGACTCAAGGGACCGGAGCGTGGATGAAGCCGCCGTCTATCGTGGGAGTCATGAAATTACGGGCGTTGTCAGCCTGCATTTGTAGCATTCCGTCTATCTCACTGTTTGATGGTTGATTTCTGAGGTAGAACTGCCCCGAGGTACGAAGGACATCTTGATGGATGATTTCCGCACACTTCGACTGGATGCGAAAGAATTCTTGTCTAATGTACGCGTCCTGGATTGCCGACACGCTCGCGGCCCAATCTTTGAGTTTACTCGGTAGCAGAAGTTGATGATGGTCCCGTACGATCGCCCGCATGTGATGGATGGCGTAGTAGGCACCCTTATGACCGCCAGGCGGCTGCTTGACGCAGCAGAACGTCGTATTGTGGGAGAACACGTGCTTGCCGTACTTACGAATAGGCCTATTGAAGGTGCCTCCAGATTGGGCGTAGCCGCGGAGAACATCATCAAGAACCTTCTTGACATTTGTGTAGTCTACGTTCGACTGGCGGTCCGGGTCGAAATACGTGGCCATGGAATATTTGGGGCTTAGGAGGATGAGTGTGCAATGTGTGTCACTGCAGAAAACACGGAATGTTAAAAGAAAAACGATCGAAATCTAAGAATTCGTATGTTACGGGGCGGTTGAGGGGAGGACTTACTCGGGAAAGTAAGGGACGAGGAAGTTATCCTTATCTGGGTTTGCCAGAATGACGCCTTCGAGGTAAGAACTCGCGACTTGCCGGTCCCCAGCGCTGCCCAAGATCTTAGCACGCATGTAGAAGGGGTCGACTATCACGATGTCCGGGGTCTTGTCGCGAATGATCCGCATCTCCATACTCAGCGAAAATAGCCGAACGAAGGTGTAGTGCAGCGGATGAAGGTTCAACATAGCGTGGATGTCATCAAACCGCAGGACGATCGTACCCCCGATGTAGTTATCCACAAAGCCCTTGCCCTCTGGCACCTTGGCCACGAAAACCGGGTATGCCACATCCTTCTCTCTGAGACGCCGCTTCTCCAAAGAAAGAACACTGTCATGCAGACTCCGCATAGCACCGGCTGCAACATCGAGCATATTTCTCGGTAGCATCGGCCTACCCGCCACATGCACCCTCCTCATTAAATCCTCAGGTGAAGGTGGCCCATCCTGAGCACGGATCGTACTCGGTGCCGGCTGGCCCGCACCCTTGTTAGTCTTTCTTTTGCATGCCTTCTTCTTCTCCTGTAATGGGACCGATTTCTGCTCACAGACCGCCTTCTTGAGTGTGTTGGGGCTGAGAATATTTCGCACCTCGCCTATCTGAGGCTCGGTGAAGTCGGCAGCTGGAGGCGTCTCCTGAGAGCTGAACGGCAGACGACGCATGTTGCAAATTGGCTTCTCCGCGGTACCAGCTAGATCGCGCACGTCTTTTGTTGGGTTGGGTTCTTGAGAAGGAGGCCCCATGAAGTCGCCCTCGTACCCATGATCGGCAAAGTACCGATCGACGTTGGCAAATGTATCATCGTCGTCGTCGTTCTGATCCTGTGCCATATGCATGTTTGGATCCAGTGGCATAGGGATGTCCGGCACCGTTGCGGCGGTCTTGCCATGGGGCCGACTTGGCGCCGGCACGACTGGCGGTGTTGTGTTTGGGGTGGTGTCCCCCGCCCCCAAACGAATCTGGCTCTTCGGCCAAAGCAGGGGCCAGCTCAGGCAGGCGCTGAGGGTCATCACGTCATCATCGTCGGCCCCGACGGGTCGAATCGGAGGTAACAACTCGTCGCAGCCTGGCAGCACCCGAACCAGTTGAACCCTAAACAAGTTGGGTGGCATCTGGGTACCGTGGAACAAGGGGTTGCCCGGTTGAACGATTTTGCCCTTGGCGACATCGACCAACTCATTGTTCACGAAGTGCAGGAGAGTGCACGAAACGTCGGCGGCGCCCTGCGAAAACATGTAGGGCGTCAGGGATGCCCAGTCAAAGGCAAGGAGATGAAGTCCTCGGCCGAGAGAGGCTTAATTAGTTACCGTGATGATGGCGTCGAGCTCGGCTAATGTCGAGGCACCGCCAAAGGCGGGCTTGCAGTTGACGGAGGGGCCGCTTGCTGCAGAGGTGCCGGCCGGCGTACACCCAGGTGCATTAAGCTCCCGTGCCGGCGTCGGAGATACCAATGGCCCCGCCATCGCGTTCTGCGAGTTGCTGGCCGTGAAGCTAGGAATCGGGGGCGGCCCCTGTTGGCCGCCCGCAATCCACGCACTCAACCCCTGGATCAAGGTAGGCACAATGGTGGTGATCGTCGCTCCGAGTTGTTGTTGCACTTGCTCTTGGACAATCTCCGGAATTCGCGCCACCTGTGCCTTGAGTTCTTGAACCTCGCGCGCCTGGCTTTCCGAGCTGGTCTTTTTCTCCTTTCGTCCACCAGTGTTATAGTATGACCCCCATTTTGTCGACAAGCCTTTGCCGGCCACACGACCAGCTGACGTCGGCTTACTGAGCTTATCCTTGTTCTTCATTACATTCAACGCCCTATTTAGAGTGGTGTCCCAAGGGTTGCTCTTAGTCGACCCCGCGCTACTGCTTTCAGTCGCCTGCGGAAGGAATGTGAACCATTTAGAAATTTGGCTTCATTAATTAGAATGCAACCATATGGAGCTAATTACGCGGGGGTGTATTCCTTACCAGAACAAGCTCAAGCGCCCTGGTCTTCGGATCCGTGGTAAGCTCCTTTGTTTTTGGGTCCTTCTTGTACCGGGCCCTGACATAGTTCCTGGTCTGCTTGTCACCATATTTATCGAAGAGGGGCGGTAGGCCTTGCTCGGCACGGTCCGCCTCCTCCTTGTCCCATATAGGCTCCGCCACTCTATAACCGCCGGGACCGAGTGTGTGTTCCCCTAAGTTCAGCTCCCGCATTTCTTTCCCCCACTGACTTGATTGGGAGTGTGCGGTGCTCGAGCAATTGATCTTGAAGTCGTTGTAGTCATCTTCGGTGATCGAAGGATTTTTCTCCTTGATCTTCTCATAACTCTCACCTTTCTCGATCATTCTCTTCACATTGCTTTTCCAAGTAGACAGGGCCTTGCTCATCTTCGTGAGGGCAACATTGTTCACTTTATTCCCTTTGAGGCTTGTGTTTTCAAATTCAGCGGGGAACTTGTATCATTCGTGCAGCTTCATGAAGAGGAGGTTGCGCAAATTCCCTCAGTCAGGATGCCTCAGGTTCTCGGTGTTGATCGAGACGGTGCTCCGAAGAATGCACCCGAGCTGAAGCGAGTACCCCTTGACTATTCGTTCGGGCGCCGTTGGATTCCCGTCGGAGTCCACTTCAGTAACTTCCTCCTTGAGGGTGCGGAGCACGGTCGGGCGCCGGTCCTTCCGTTGCCTCTTCTGGCTGCCATCTGTGCGTGCGCCGCCATCATCAGTGGTGGCATCCTCGGCGGCACCATCAGTGGTGGCATCAGTGGGGTCATCCTCGGCGGCACCATCAGTGGTCTCAGGATCGGTGGGGAAGGCGGTGTCCTCATACAAGTGAGGTTGTTCCTCCATCTCCTGGGACAGCTCCCAGAATGCCTTGCCGCCCGAACCCCCGGCCTCATCGTTGTGGGCCATGTTTCTCTCTAAATAGAAACAAAGTTTGGTCAAAAAGTTGTTTATTGTCAAGGAACAAGATCATGGTCTCATCATTTAGGGTTTGTCGACACCGAGGCATCCTAAAATCTAAGCTTTTATCATTGAGGGTTTTTCGACGCCGAGGCACCCTAAAAGCCATGCATTAGTCACAAGTACCCCAGGGCACTTGATCCTACTTAATTAACTACTAAGATACCCCGGCCCATGCATTAGTCACAAGTACCCCATATGTCCTATTTTTAGCAAAGTCATGCTAAAATTCACGGAAAATCTCAGCATGACCTTTGCTGAAAATAGGACATATGGAGTACCCGAATTTGCCGGAACGGAAGTTAATCGACATTCCGGCAAACTCAAGGGCCTCTCGGGGTACCTGCAAATTCATCACGACACACTGGTCGGAGACAAAACCCAGCAAACTAGCAAAATCATCACAAATTGTTTTCTATAAAAGATGATCATCATCTTTACAAGTCTTTCTCAATGTGATCACAAGTAATTCAGAGGCATCACAAGTAATTCAGAGCAAAGAAACAACTTAATACATGCCTCAGCTTATCAACAGTCATTACTTGTCAAATACAGAAGAAGGAACAATTTATTTGTGACATAGTTACAAATGATGACAGAATAAAGCAAACACCATACACTAGCCTAAAAACAAGTGAAGTTTCACCCATATAAGAACAAGTGAATTCTAGTCACATTGAATCTGAAAGAGAATGCAAAATGCTACTTGGTATTTTCAATCTGGATACAACATAAATAGTGTTGGAATCTTGGTAATACACTAGTTCTAGAAGAAGTAGACAGACATATACATCCATTTAATTCAACATGAAGTTGACAGAAATATGCATGAACCATCTAGCATCCAAACATATATCCGGAGGACTTGAGGATTCTTTAGTCCAAACAATACATGAACAGCTTCCGATATGCTTTTCTATAGACAAGACATGTTTGCAGCAGAGTGGTGTGATTTTATTGTCTGAATTTAATCCAAATAGAACTACAGTGTGCACTGCTCAACTATGGACATGTCATTATTGCTGATAGTGAAACTCAGGTTATTCCTTTACTCAAGTAGGCAGTGGGTGTTCAGTCTATCAATAGAAGTAACTATGGGGTGTTTGGCTGCCACTAGAAATGATGCTTTTTATACTACAGTATTTGCAAAACCTTGGTATTTTCTCTGTTTTAAAAGAAGAGCTCTGGACCTCTTTTTATAAAACTGAGCTAGCGAAAGAAACGCCTCCATGCCCGACCACTGATCCCTGCCTCCCGTTATCGCCCGGGGTCACTAGGCCCTCCTACTTGTAATTATTGTTAATTTGCAGTTCCTAGCTAGACATAATGTTGTCCCTAACTGTCCCTAGTCTGTTCAAAAGCTATGATGGATCATTTTCTGATTGACTAATATTGGTGCAAATCAGGTTAGTCCTCAGCAGTTACCAACTAAGTCTTTTTGTCCTTCTTTTCTGCAAGTTCAGGTGGGATCTTGTTCAGCAATCACCGCACCAATAAGAAAGAACAGAGGACAGTACACAAAATCGTTTGCTAATTCTCAGGACAGACCAAGCAACACTACTTTTGTAGTGAGCACAGGTGTTTGTCCCTAAACCCCCAAGGTTTGCAACTTGCATACTTACTTTATTGACTTCTCGTGCGTAGTGCTGAGCTTATCCAAAACCTCAAAGTGGCAAATAAGATGTGGTTGCATAGCTAGTTGTTTATTTCAGTTGCCTTGCCAAATGCCAAAAGCTGGAATGCATAGCCTTTTCAACTTCAGAAGAAGAATATAGGCAGGAGATATCAGATAATAAAATAATTAAGATGCATCCTCTGAACTAGACGTGCTAGAATTACAGAGTTTCATCAGCACTGCAAAACTGAGGTTTGTTGTAGCTAAATTCATGAACTGCAAGAATTTGCCCAGGTCACTTATCTGCCAAGTTTCTTAAGACATATCCTGTTGACTGGTAATATAACTGTCAAACTTTACAGAGGTTCTGGTTGTCAAAAGAAGCGAAAAGCTGCAATGTAAGTAGTTGTGGGAATATATTTTGTCGTCAAGAAAGGCTGCATAAAAAGGAGGTAATAAACAGCAGGTCAAACAGTTGCTGATACATCAACGTTAAGGTTTTTATAGCAAGAGTAAAGTATTTCTCAAATTGATTGCAAATTTGGACTTTGGACCAACCTGTCAAAATTCAGTCACCAGAGAAGGGATAAGAAATAGTAAGAGAAACAGGGGAGCAATGAATCCAACAACAGTTAAAGCGCCATGCAAGGAGCATGATCAGAACCACCGGCCAACCTCATTTTATTTATTTCCTTTTAGATCATAATAATATGTAAACAGAAACATCATAGAGAAAAGCGAGATGTGATGTCATACCTAACTGTGACTGATAAGGAAGTCAAACAAAAAGTTGCTGAAAGCCAAAAATGAGGCTGAGATAGGCACTAGTTTTTGATACAGTGAGGGACTTCTTTTCTTTATGCAATGACATTGCTTTCAAGAATTTTTCTATACCAAATCATTAGCATCTCCTATTTAATATGCTAAAAAATGTTAGCCAGCTTGATTATCTTATAGCTGAATTCACAGTACCAATATAGCAATCAAGACATATGAGTAGATCCCACTAGCAAACCTAACAGCACCACGAGCACTCCAACGACTCATGAGAGCAGAGAGATGGAGAGAGCAGAGAGAGAGAGAGGGGGGATGATACCTTGACGAGCTCCCCTGATGGCGTGGGTAGTAGGGTCGGGGCAGCGTCCCGGGAAGAACTAGGCACACGCGGTCCAAGGTGCGTGCAGCCTACGCGCGAGAGGAACCAGCATCATCAGCACAATCGAATCGAACAAAGGGGGAGGGGGAGGAGAAGAGGACCTTGCGAGACCTTCAATGGTGGGGTCGCGGGAGAGAAGAAGTACGCGAGGGCGGCGGGGCGGCGGCGTCGGCGTCGAGGGCGGCGGGGCGGCGGCGTCGGCAACGAGGGCGGCGGGGCGGCGGTGTCGGCGTCGAGGGCGGCGGCGTTGGGAGAGGAGAGGGGAAGGGGATCGAGGGCGAGGGGCTCGGGCGAGGGAGAGAGAGGGGATCGAGGGCGAGGGCTCGGGCGAGGGAGAGAGAGGGGATCGATACAAAGTAGGGGGGCACAATACTAATGGCGCACCACCCCTCGGTGCGCCATAAGTATATACATGCTAATGGCGCACCTCGACCTGGTGCGCCATTAGTAAAAAAAATTATTTCCGCTCGAGCCAATAGGTTATCTCCCACCTGACCTTATCCACATCAACTCCCCTCTACTAGCTCGACTGGTCAGGTGCCAGTTCTCACATCAGGAGGTCCTGGGTTTGATTCCCAGGCTCCACATTTTTTTTATGCATTTAAAATGCTGTTTGATACTTATTTGTGTTTAAATATGTTCAAACTTGTTTAAATCATAACAGTAATTTTTTTATAAGACAATAATAATTTTTTAAAAAATATCATCAAACAGTAATGCCGGTGGAGCGGGGGAGGGTGCGGGGGGTCGGTGGCGGCTGTTGAGTATGGGAGGGGTGCGGGGGGTCGGTGGCGGCGGTTGAGTAGGGGAGGGGTGCGGGGGGTCGGCGGCGGCGGTTGAGTAGGGGAATCGAGGGTGCCGGGGGTCGGCGGCGGCGGCCGGTGGACCGGGGGGTGCTCGGCGGCGAGGGGGACCGGATCTGGCGAGGTGGGATAGCGATCGAGATGGAGGGGAATCGAGATCGAGTGTCCATGAAATTTAAAAATATTCATGATAGTTTAAAAAGTGCCCATGAAATACAATCGAGAAATGAAGGCTACGATTTAAATACAATCGATCTTAGCTAGCTATCTGTTAACAATCTTCTTGCCCTTCTTTTTCACAAATGGAGTTCTTCTGTGGAACGGGCGTCCTTTAGGTAGGGTGGTCCTGCTTCTTCTTGTGGTGTATGCTGCTACTTCATCATCGTCGTCATGTTCGATCCTCGGGTCACCGTACTTGTCGAAGTCTTGCTCATTGGCTACTCCATCCATTCCGATGATCTTCCTTTTGCCTCTCCTCACGACAACACGACTGGTCTTTGACGGGTCGGTAATGAAGAAGCATTGGTCCACTTGGGAAGCCAGTACCCATGGCTCATTTTTCGCGGTGACGTTTGCGCCCGCGGTCTTGGATTTGGCTTCGGGTATAACCATGGTGGTGAAATACCGGTCTTCTTTTAGGACGCTCTTGGCCCATCTGACACGGAACATCGGGACCTTCTCTCCAGCGTAGCTCAGCTCCCAGATCTCCTCGATCCTTCTGTAGTATCTGTCCTTGTCGTTAACGGTGTAGGATTCCATCGTTACCCCGGAGTTCTGATAACCATCGCTCTTCATGTCCTTGGCCTCGGTGTAGAATGTGTAGCCGTTGATATCGTACGCCTCATAGGTCATCAGGTTGTGCTCGGCGCCCTGTGACAAGGCGAATATGAGTTGTTCTTCCGCGGAAGAATCCTCATGTAAAGGGTACGACAGAAGCTTCTGCTTGAACCAACGCGTGAAACATGAGTTGTGCTCTTTGAGTATATCTCCGTCCGTCCTCTGTTGGCCTCGGTCATTGTACGTCTTCTTAATAAAGGTTTTGTGCTCTACCACCCAAGGATCGACCACGTCTATGTGTTGTAGCGCGACTAGGTTTGCTCTTTCAAAGTCGGCGAGTCGACCCTCGAAGTCGACATGCATTTCGCGGCGACCCTCATGGTGACCCCATCCAGCGAGCCTGCCGAGGTGCCTGTTGACGGGCAGACCAACGGGGTTCTCGATGCCTAGATAATTCGTGCAGTACGAGATGCACTCTTCGGTCAGAAAGCCCCTGGCTATGCTTCCCTCTGGACGTGACATGTTGCGAACGTATCCTTTGATGACACCATTCATCCTTTCGAACGGCATCATGCTGTGCAGGAACGTCGGCCCGAGTTGGATGATATCCTCCACTATATGGACCAGCAGATGCACCATAGCGTCGAAGAATGCGGGCGGGAAGTACATCTCAAGCTCGCATAGTATCACCACGATCTCTTCCTGTAGCCTTCTGAGTTGCCTCACGCCAATCGACTTCCGAGAGATGACGTCGAAGAAGTTGCATAGGCCAAATAGCGTTTCATGGACGTGCGCGTCCATGATCCCACGGATTGCAACTGGAAGTATCTGCGTCATCAGCACGTGACAGTCGTGAGACTTCATCCCGCTGAACTTCTGCTTCGCTGGGTCTAGGTATCTGCTTATCTTCCCCATGTAACCGTAAGGAAGTTTTACTCCTAGGAGGCAGGTGAAAAACTGCTCGATCTCCTCCTGACTTAGAGTGAAGCACGCTGGGTTCAGTTTCACCATCGAACAGATCCTTGCGTTTCCTCCACGGGTCATCGTCGCGAAGCCACCTTCGATGTCCCATGAACACGGTTTTCGAAGACCCGAGATCTCTATCTAGCTGGCGATACGTTGTGTCATCCATGCACCGTACGCATCCAGAAAATCCGTGGACTACCTGCCCCGCGAGATATCCGTAACCGAGATAGTCGTGCACCGTCGTGAGCAGTGCGGCTCTCATAGGGAAATATTCTTTCTCTGCGGCATCCCACGTATTGGCTGGCGTTTTCCACAGCGTGTCTAGCTCCTCGTTCAGCAGCCCCAGATACAGATTGATGTCGTTCCCTGGTTATTTCGGCCCTTCAATTAGCATACTCATGTGAATGTACTTCCTCTTCATGCACAACCAGGGGGGAAGGTTGTACATCCACACAAACACAGGCCAGGTGCTATGTGTGCTTCTCTGGCTGCCAAACGGATTGACTCCATCGGTGCTCGCGCCCAGCACGATGTTCCTTGGATCCTTCCCAAATTCTGGGTATTCAAAATTCAACGCTTGCCACTGGCTCGCATCCTTAGGGTGACTCAGCATCTTGTCTTTTTTATCTATCTCCGGATCATTTGCGTCATCTTCTCGCTTCTTCTCCTCCCTATCCGCGTGCCAACGCAGGAGCTTTGCTACCTTAGGATCGCGAAATACTGCTGCAGACGAGGAGTGATCGGAAAGTACCACACCACTTTTCGAGGAGCTTTCTTCCTCTTCTTGTATCGAGTGACGCCGCACACCGGACATATGGTAGACTCCGCGTGCTCGTCCCGATAAATGATGCAATTGTTCATGCAGACATGGTATTTCACGTGCGGTAAATCCAGAGGACACACGATTTTCTTCGCCTCCTCCAAACTGGTCGGGCACTTGTTCCCCTTTGGAAGACGTTCGTGCCAGAATGACATGTTCTCGTCGAAGCATGCGTCGGTCATTTTGTGTTTTACCTTCATCTCCAGAGCCATGAGCGTTACTTTCAGGCGGGTATCCTCGGGCCTGCATCCTTCATACAATGGAGTAACCGCGTCTAACTCAAGTTGATCCACCTTGGCTTTCTCTCGGGCGGCAGCTCTTGCGTTATCCGTCTGCTTGAGAAGTAGCCCTTGAATATAAGGGTCCTGCACCCAGCCCATCGATGGTCCACCGTCGTATGCTCCGTCGGCATCATCATCTTCATGATCATGCCCGTCGTCTGCTCCGGCGCCATCTTCCTCATCATCATGTCCTGCATCTTCTACATGATGACTATGTACAGCATCACCGTCGTGATCATCTCCTGGGGATTCTTCGTCTTCTCGCCCGCCAGAGCCGCGGTGGTTGCCTTGCTGCCCTTCCTCATTTCTTGCCCGGCCCCCATGCATGACTTCGTAGTCATCTTCATCACCTTGCCACCGATAGCCATCCATGAAACCACGCAAGAGCAGGTGGTCCCGCACCTGCCCGGAATCTGGGTCCGCAATAAGGCTCTCCAGCTTGCATCTTCGACACGGACATCTTATCTCCGTCTCGTTCTTTTGAAGCATCTCGGCCTTCGCGGACCTCAAAAACCTATTCACGATGCCTTCGGTCATCGTGCGGACCATGGTTGCCTGCGGGGTAGAGCAAAACGATATTTTAGAACCAAGAAAAAATTTGGCATGACTTTCCCTAAAAAAAGGACCAAAAAGAATGCTTAATGCCAAAATTATCGCCGAAACGGAAAAGAATCAACATTCCGTCAAAATATTGGCAACTATCGCATTTCAAATACCGGTACACCTCCAAACACAAACACATATGCAACACCACAAACATATGCAACACCACGAACATACATAGATCTAGCTAGGCCATAAAAAGTGCATGTGCAAATTGTTGTAGGGAGAACAACATAAATATAGCTTCCCCCTTACTTACCTACCAAAACAAGGTAATTTAACCACTTAATTTGAATGAATCTAGGGTGGAAATGAGGTGAAAAAGAGGAGGCACCCGAGACAAGGAGGAGGTGGAGAGAATGGAGTGGGGAGAAAGTGAGTGTGGGTAGGAGAGGCTGCCCAAAATATCTTGTTGCTGCCCACTTACTAATGGCGCACCAGCAGTAAATGCGCCATTAGTAATCCAGGTTACTAATGGCGCACCTATATCTGATGCGCCATTAGTAGTTTTGCGAAAAAAAGAAAAAAAATCATACCAATGGCGCACTCTTCCACGGTGCGCCATTAGTAGTTTGAACTAGTAATGGTGCACGGTGGAAGAGTGCGCCATTAGTAGTTTTCCAACAAAAGGAATAAAAAATATAATTAAAAAAGCAGCATTAGTGGCGCACTGTGGTACTAGTGCGCCATTACTAGTTACAACTAGTAATGGCGCACCGTGCCAGGATGCGCCATTAGTATGTTTGGACAGACGCGCTAGTTCAAAAAAATAAAATTTAGGATACTAATGGCGCACCCTAGGCAAGGTGCGCCATTAGTACTTTCAACACTAATGGCGTATCAGAATGTGGTGCGCCATTAGTATATACTAATGGCGCACCACCTATCTGGTGCGCCATTAGTGTCAATCCCACCTATAGCCCTTTTTCTAGTAGTGAACTTATTTGTGGCACTGCCGTTTAAGTCATATTGGTGTAAAGCGCATGAAGAAACTCCATGCTGATGGGATTTTGGAATCACTTGATTATGAATCACTTGATTCTTGCGAACCATGCCTCATGGGCAAGATGACTAAGACTCCGTTCTCTGGAACAATGGAGCGAGCAACTGACTTATTGGAAATAATACATACTGATGTATGCGATCCGATGAGTGTTGAAGCTCGCGGCGGGTATCGTTATTTTCTGACCTTCACAGATGATTTGAGCAGATATGGGTATATCTACTTGATGAAACATAAGTCCGAAACATTTGAAAAGTTCAAAGAATTTTAGAGTGAATTGGAAAATCATCGTGACAAGAAAATAAGGTTTCTACGATCTGATCGCGGAGACAAATATTTGAGTTACGAGTTTGGTCTTTAATTAAAACAATATGGAATAGTTTCACAAATTCATGCCACCTGGAACACCACAGCATAATGGTGTGTCCAAACGTCATAACCGTACTTTATTGGATATAGTGCAATCTATGATGTTTCTCACCGATTTACCACTATCGTTTTTGGGGTTATGCATTAAAGACATCTGCATTCACGTTAAAAAGGGCACCATCTAAATCCGTTGAGACGACACAATCTGAACTGTGGTTTGGCAAGAAACCAAAGTTGTCGTTTCTTAAAGTTTGGGGTTACGATGCTTATATGAAAATGTTTCATCCTGATAATCTCAAACCCAAATCAGAGAAATGTGTCTTCATAGGATACCCAAAGGAGACTGTTGGGTACATCTTCTATCACAGATCCGAAGGCAAGACATTCATTGCTAAGAATGGATCATTTCCAGAGAAGGAGTTTCTCTCGAAAGAAGTGAGTAGGAGGAAAATAGAAAACTTGATAAGGTAATTGTACCATCTCCCTTATTGGAAAGTAGTTCATCACAGAAATCTGTTCTTGTGACTACTACACCAATTAGTGAGGAAGATAATGATGGTGATCATGTAACTTCGTATCAAGTTACTACCGAACCTCGTAGGTCAACGAGAGTGAGATCCGCACCAGAGTGGTACGGTAATCCTATTATGGAGGTCATGTTACTTGACCATGACGAACCTATGAACTATGAGGAAGCGATGATGAGCCCAGATTCCGCGAAATGGTTTGAGGCCATGAAATCTGAGATATGATCCATGTATGAGAACAAAGTATGGACTTTGATGAATTTGCCTGATGATCGGCAAGCCATAGAAAATAAATGGATCTTCAAGAGGAAGACGGAAGCTGATAGTAGTGTTACTATCTACAAAGCTAGAATTGTCGCAAAAGGTTTTCGGCAAGTTCAAAGTGTTGACTACGATGAGAATTTATCACTCGTATCTATGCTTAAGTCTGTCCGAATCATGTTAGCAATTGCCGCATTTTATGAAATCTGGCAAATGGATAAACAAAACTGCATTCCTCAATGGATTTATTAAAGAAGAGTTTTATATGATGCAACCAGAAGGTTTTGTCGATCCAAAGGGAGCTAACAAAGTGTGCAAGCTCCAGCGATCCATTTATGGACTGGTGCAAGCCTCTCGGAGTTGGAATAAACGCTTTGATAGTGTGATCAAAGCATTTGGTTTTATACAGACTTTTGGAGAAGCCTGTATTTACAAGAAAGTGAGTGGGAGCACTATAGCATTTCTGATAAGTATATGTGAATGACATATTGTTGATCGGAAATAATGTAGAATTATTCTGCAAAGCATAAAGGAGTGTTTGAAAGGAGTTTTTCAAAGAAAGACCTCGATGAAGCTTCTTACATATTGAGCATCAAGATCTATAGAGATAGATCAAGACGCTTGATAAGTTTTTTCAATGAGTACATACCTTGACAAGATTTTGAAGTAGTTCAAAATGGAACAGTCAAAGAAAGAGTTCTTGCCTGTGTTACAAGGTGTGAAATTGAGTAAGACTCAAAACCCGACCACGACAGAAGATAGATAGAGAATGAAAGTCATTCCCTATGCCTTAGCCATAGGTTCTACAAAGTATGCCATGCTGTGTACCAGATCTATTGTATACCCTACCACTGAGTTTGGCAACGGAGTACAATAGTGATCTAGGAGTAGATCACTGGACAGCAGTCAAAATTATCCTTAGTGGAATAAGGATATGTTTCTCGATTATGGAAGTGACAAAAGGTTCGTCGTAAAGGGTTACGTCGATTCAAGTTTTGACACCGATCTGGATGACTCTAAGTCTTGATCGAGATACATATTGAAAGTGGGAGCAATTAGCTAGAGTAGCTCCGTGCAGAGCATTGTAGACATAGAAAATTGCAAAATACATAACGGATCTGAATGTGAAAGACCCGTTGACTAAGATTCTCTCACAAGCAAAACATGATCACACCTTAGTACTCTTTGGGTGTTAATCACATAGCGATGTGAACTAGATGACTGAATCTAGTAAACCCTTTGGGTGTTGGTCACATGGCAATGTGAACTATGGGTGTTAATCACATGATGATGTGAACTATCGATGTTAATCACATGGTGATGTGATCTAGATTATTGACTCTAGTGCAAGTGGGAGATTGAAGGAAATATGCCCTAGAGGCAATAATAAAGTTATTATTTATTTCCTTATTTCATGATAAATGTTTATTATTCATGCTAGAATTGTATTAACCGGAAACATAATACATGTGTGAATACATAGACAAACAGAGTGTCACTAGTATGCCTCTACTTGACTAGCTCGTTAATCAAAGATGGTTATGTTTCCTAACCATGGACAAAGAGTTGTTATTTGATTAACGGGATCACATCATTAGGTGAATGATCTGATTGACATGACCCATTCCATTAGCTTAGCACCCGATCGTTTAGTATGTTGCTATTGCTTTCTTCATGACTTATACATGTTCCTATGACTATGAGATTATGCAACTCCCATTTGCCGGAGGAACACTTTGTGTGCTACCAAACGTCACAACGTAACTAGGTGATTATAAAGGATCTCTACAGGTGTCTCCAAAGGTACATGTTGGGTTGGCGTATTTCGAGATTAGGATTTGTCACTCCGATTGTCGGAGAGGTATCTCTGGGCCCTCTCGGTAATGCACATCACATAAGCCTTGCAAGCATTGTAACTAATGAGTTAGTTGCGAGATGATGTATTACGGAACGAGTAAAGAGACTTGCCGGTAACGAGATTGAACTAGGTATTGAGATACCGACGATCGAATCTCGGGCAAGTAACATACCGATGACAAAGGGAACAATGTATGTTGTTATGCGGTCTGACCGATAAAGATCTTCGTAGAATATGTAGGAGCCAATATGAGCATCCAGGTTCCGCTATTGGTTATTGATCGGAGACGTGTCTCGGTCATGTCTACATTGTTCTCGAACCGTAGGGTCCGCACGCTTAAGGTTTTGATGACAGTTATATTATGAGTTTATGAATTTTGATGTACCGAAGGAGTTCGGAGTCCCGGATAAGATCGGGGACATGACGAGGAGTCTCGAAATGGTCGAGACGTAAAGATCGATATATTGGACGACTATATTCGGACATCGGAAAGGTTCGGAGTGGGTCGGGTATTTTTCGGAGTACCGGGGACTTACGGGAATACGGGGGAAAAGTATTGGGCCTTATTGGGCCATACGGGAAAGAGAGAGGGGCTGCCTAGGGCAGGCCGCGCGCCCCCCAAGGCCTAGTCCGAATTGGACTAGGGGGAGGGGCTGCGCCCCCTCCTTCCTTCCCTTCTCCTTTCCCCTTCCTTGTCTCCTACTCCTACTACATGGGAGGACTCCTAGTTGGACTAGGAAAGGGGGAATCCTACTCCCGGTGGGAGTAGGACTCCCTAGGGCGCGCCATAGAGAGGGCCGGCCCTCCCCTCCTCCACTCCTTTATATACGGGGGCAGGGGCACCCCATAGACACACAAGTTGATCTTCGTAATCGTTCCTTAGCCGTGTGCGGTGTCCCCCTCCACCATATTCCACCTCGGTCATATTGTAGCGGTGCTTAGGCGAAGCCCTGTGATGGTTGAACATCAAGATCGTCACCACGCCGTCGTGCCGACGAAACTCCTCCCCGAAGCTTTGCTGGATCGGAGCCCGCGGAGTGTCATCGAGTTGAACGTGTGCCAAGAACTCGGAGGTGCCGGAGTAACGGTGCTTGGATCGGTTGGACCGGGAAGATGTACGACTACTTCCTCTACGTTGCTCAACATATGCGAGGGGTGCACCCGCTTCAGTACAGAGGCCGCCCCATGTGGGATTTCAATGGGGAGGATGACGCCACGCGTTACGGCCGCAAGGGGCCGGCCTCAGCCGCCGCCCTAATAAAGATTCTATCCTCTTTGTACATGGGAGAAAAGGAGGAGTTCCTCCGCGTTAACCCGCGGGCCGGATTCACTTTGTACGAACCTCCAAGTTGGGTAAGCGAACAATTGCGCTTGCCCATTTATTTCATACCTCCATGGTCAAATACGTAGTCTGATGACTTCAATGCAGGAACTGCGGCAGGAAGTGAAAGATATAAGCAGCCGCCCTCCACAACCCGAGGACCCAGAACGGTCCCTCGATCCGGACTCTGAAGAGGATCCGGACATATCGGTGGAGCTTATCGACGGGGTGTTTCATCAGCTAAGCAAGGACAACACCTTGGTCGCTATTGTGGCTGATTACCCCGGGTTAATCCCGGCCTCCCAGGTGACAGAAACTGGAGTCTTTATTCCCTTGAGGGGCATTCCATTTTCCCGTATTCCGACGTTTCTAACAACAACCGTGTTTCATAGGGAAGATTTCCGAGGCGGGAAGCCAAAGCTGCGGTGGCTAGCCAGCGAGGAGCCGCAGGGCCCCGTGGGGAAAAAAGAAATGCAGTCCGGACCGAGATGCCGGCACAAAGGTATTATGCACCCTCCGTCTTCACGGCGTTATTCCGCCAGGGCACCTTAACGTTCGTGCCTTCTTCAGGATGAAGAGACCTCGCCGGACTATATCCGGAGAGGATGCCAATCGCGCTTCCACCAGCCAGGTTCCAGTGACCGGCCAGGAAACAGAGGCGAGCACAAGGCGTGCACCAGGCGCTCCTCCGACAGAGGATGCAGACAGGCTGTCTGCCACAAGTTCTGAAGTGGAGAGTGCCATGAACCACAGGCGTCGCCGGACAATTTTACGCGACGCTTGTTTCTCGCAAGAGGCTTTAGATGCCTTTAATTCGGGAGATGCGTACCTCCGTGCCACTCAAGATGGTTTAGCCAGAGCCATGGAGCAGTATGTGAAAGACATACGGGTAAGAAATTTTTGGTTAAACATTTAAAGGAACTGATTTAAGGATCATATAACATGCAGGTTCTTACCGAGAAGAACACCGTGATGTCCCAGTTGCTGGAAAAGTGCAAGGCCCAGCTAGAGGCCCCACTAGCCGCAGCAGGGGAACCTAAAGGGACCCCCTCAGGTAAGATACACTTTGAAAGATTAGTATTGTGCGGTCTGGGTGCAAATCTCACAATTAATGTTGCAGATGGCGCCGGACTTGATCCGGAGAAGCAACAACTCTTATGCCGGTTAGAGGCCGGTGAGAGTACGTTGACAAAGGTGAGTCGAGAGAAGAATGATCTCCAGGATGCCAACACCAAGCTGGACGTTGATCTTAAGGACGTTCGTGGCCAGCTGTCGCACTCCACGAAGGAGAATCAGCGGCTTCGACGCGGCATATTTAGTAAGTGCTTGAACGAACTTTGAAAAATGAGTTCGGCGAGGAAGTCGAATAACAGAGTATTGTCTGTAGGTATGCTCACAGGTCGTCCTGCAGAGGAGATGCCCGGTTCTACGGGTGACCTTGTTCCCGAACTCCTGCAACTGCACGAGCGAATTCGGCAGGCGATGCAAGGTGTTGCCCAAGCCTTATGGCCTGCCCACTCCATGCCTGAGGGCCTTGAAGAGCTTGCGGAGAAGCTGAAGGGAGCTCGGCGGCGCTTCCATTTGTGGAAGATATCAGCCTGCCGACAAGGCGCTAGGGAGGCCTGGGCTATGGTGAAGACCCATTTTACGAAGTCTGACCCAAACCATATGGCCGAGGTCGGACCGGTGGGACCTGACGGGAAGGAGATCCCTGTAAGCTTAGTGTACGGCCAAGTAGAATTGGCCGCGAAGTATTCCCAGCAGGACTGTAAATTAGACAGCCTGTTAGATGGTATAGAGGAGGAATACAATCAGTCAAAATGACTGTGTACTTTTGCATTGACATATGTAATGCCCTCTAGCCGGATTGTAGATCGTTTGTCATTGCTGACCTTTTCGCTTCAACCTCGGGACCTAACGGTCCGGAGTGTGTCCAAATACCATAATGGTTATACAAGAACCGTGGTATGCGTGGAGACCAGGCGTAGCGGTCCTTAGTACTTTATCAGACAAGTGTCCAACTAGTTATGTTATATTACATGGTTAGTAAGAAACATCTTCCAGAGAGAATAGTTCCGTTAAGGGTTCCTTTCGCTGGGGAGGCATGCCCTAAAGTGCATGTCCGGATTGCGTAAAAAATGTAGAAAAAGCATCTGGGGGCGCATGACAATTAATAAAAATATCATCTTTTATTCCACCGACCGAATATTCCCTTAAGAACGCTAGCTTTCGGCTTCACCCAGTCTGAGGTACACATCCGGCTGACCCGGCAGTAACAATCGCAGAGGTGCTCCCTTTACCACCTAGCCGAACAATCGGGAACGTAGGGGTAAGCACAGGAGCCAGGTAACCCAGCTTGGCCAAAACTTAAGTCATATCGATGCATATAATGGTGAAAAAAAAGGTACATGCGGAAGTTTGACACATGTGTGGGGCATGAAGCCCGTATAAATAAGCTTATGTTAAAGAAGCCCCCAGGTTAAATGAGTGCGAGTGCGCGTCATGTAGTGAGCCTTTCAAGGGCTATGCAGGAAAAAGAGGGGAAGGAGAGGAATATAAGACAGAAAAATATAAAAAATGGACAGGGGAAGGAGACGAACACGGAGTCCGGCGCTAGGCATAGAATCTTCGGAGATGTGTGGCGTTCCACGGGTTCGGCTCGAGTCGGTTCTCCGACGCATCTCGCAGGCGGTACGCTCCACCAGTCAGGACTTGGTCGATTATAAATGGACCTTCCCATTTGGGCTTGAGTTTGTCCTTTTTCTTATCCGGCAGGCGTAGAACTAGTTCGCCAACATTGTAATTTTTGGCCCGTACTTCTCTGCTTTGGTATCTTCGGGCCTGTTGTTGATAAAATGCGGAACGGGCTTTCGCCACATCACGCTCCTCCTCCACGGCGTCCAGGCTGTCCTGCCGATCGATCTCGGCTTCTCTTTCTTCGTACATGCGCACTCTAGGTGAGTCATGAATTATGTCGCAGGGCAGAACTTCCTCTGCGCCATACACCATAAAGAATGGTGTGTATCCGGTGGTGCGATTTGGCGTGGTCCGCAGCCCCCAGAGTACGGAGTCGAGCTCCTCTACCCAGTGCGTGTTAGATTCCTTGAGGGACCGCACTAGTATGGGTTTGATGCCGCTCATGATAAGACCGTTTGCACGTTCGACCTGGCCATTGGTTTGTGGGTGATAGACTGAAGCACAATCGAGCTTGATGCCCATATTTTTGCACCAGAGTTTCACCTCGTCGGCTGTAAAGTTTGTACCGTTATCGGTTATGATGTTGTGGGGGACGCCATAACGGTGTACAACCCCGGATATGAAGTCTATCACAGGTCCGGATTCAACCGTCTTTACAGGCTTGGCTTCTATCCATTTGGTGAACTTATCCACCATGACCAGTAAGTATTTTTTCTTATGGGTTCCGCCTTTAAGGGGTCCGACCATGTCAAGCCCCCAGACCGCAAAGGGCCAGGTGATGGGTATAGTTTGGAGTGCGGTAGGTGGCATATGGCTTTGGTTGGCAAAAAGTTGGCAACCAACGCATCGTTGGACTAGGTCCTGAGCGTCTGCCCTGGCCGTCGGCCAATAGGAGCCTGTGCGGAAAGCCTTGCTAACAAGGGACCGAGCAGCAGCGTGGTGACCACCGAGTCCGGTGTGAATTTCGGCCAGAAGATTCCGCCCTTCCTCTTCGGAGATGCACCTTTGAAGGACTCCGGATGTGCTTTTCTTATAAAGCTCCCCCTCGTGGACTTTGTAGGCTTTAGATCGCCGCACTATGCAGCGGGCCTCGTTTTGGTCCTTTGGGAGTTCCTGCCTAGTAAGGTAGGCTAGGAATGGTTCTGTCCACGGGGGGATGACCACCATTATTACGTGGGCTGAAGGTGTGATTTCATTGGCAGGACCTCCAATTATGTCAGGTTGTTCGGCGTCGAGTGGTGTGGCTGCGTCCGGGCTTTGAATTGCGGGTTCCCCCTCCCATGTGACGGATGGCTTGAACAATCTTTCCAAAAAGATGTTGGGGGGGGGGGGACTGCGTCGCGTTTTGCTCCGATGCGTGCCAGGACGTCTGCTGCTTGATTATTTTCGCGGGCTATATGGTGAAACTCCAGCCCTTCGAACCAAGCTGACATTTTTAGGACGGCATTGCGGTAAGCTGCCATTTTTGGATCCTTGGCGTCGAAGTCACCATTTATTTGGGAGATCGCGAGGTTCGAATCCCTGCGTACCTCTAGGTGTTGAATGCCCATGGATACTGCCATCCGGAGACCATGTAGGAGGGCCTCATATTTGGCTGCATTGTTGGAGTCCGTGTACACAATTTGGAGTACATATTGGACTGTATCTCCTGTGGAGGACGTCAAAATGACGCCAGCCCCCAGTCCGGCCAACATTTTGGAGCCGCCGAAATGCATGACCCAATTTGAGTATGTGCCGTACTCTTTAGGGAGTTCGGCCTCCGCCCATTCTGCGACGAAGTCGGCCAATACTTGCGATTTTATAGCTCGCCGTGGCTTATAGGTTATGTCGAACGGGAGGAGCTCAATGGCCCATTTTGCAATCCGGCCCGTTGCATCGCGGTTATTGATAATGTCATTGAGTGGTACTTCCGAGGCTACTGTAATCGAACACTCTTGAAAGTAGTGTCGTAGCTTCCGGGATGCCATGAATACTGCGTATGCAATTTTCTGATAGTGTGGGTACCGTGATTTGCATGGAGTGAGGACAGTGGACACGTAGTAGACCGGCCTTTGAAGGGGGGAATTTGTGTCCGTCCGTTTCCCGCTCGACGACGAGCACTGCGCTGACAACTTGATTGGTTGCCGCGATGTACAATAGCATTGGTTCGTCGGTGTTTGGCGTGGCCAGGACTGGGTTTGTTGCCAATATGGATTTTATTTCATCGAGTCCGGCCGTGGCGGCATCCGTCCACTCGAAGTGTTTGGTGCGCCGTAGGAGGCGGTAAAAGGGCAGTGCCTTTTCTCCCAGGCGGGAGATGAAGCGGCTTAGAGCCGCCATGCATCCGGTTAATTTATGTATTTGTTTGAGGTCTTTTGGGACATCCAATTGTGACAAAGCTCGGATCTTGGCTGGATTTGCTTCGATTCCTCTACCGGATACAATGAAGCCCAAGATCTTTCCGGCTGAAACGCCGAAAACGCATTTTTACCTCAGTTGAGCTTGATGTGGTACTTTCGGAGGTTATCGAATGTAAGCCTCAAGTCGTCTACTAGAGATTCGACATGTCTTGATTTGACGACCACATCATCCACGTACGCCTCCACTGTTTTGCCGATCTGGTTTGCCAGACATGTTTGGATCATGCGCTGATATGTTGCGCTGGCGTTTTTTAGCCCGAAGGGCATTGTGTTGAAGCAGAATGGGCCGTATGGTGTGATGAATGCCGTTGCGGCTTGGTCTGATTCTGCCATCTTGATTTGATGGTAACCGGAGTATGCGTCGAGGAAACACAACGAATCATGTCCTGCAGTGGCATCGATAATTTGATCTATGCGAGGGAGGGGGAAGGGATCCTTTGGGCAGGCCTTATTAAGGTCTTTGAAATCGACGCACATGCGCCAGGATTTGTCCTTCTTTGGTACCATCACCAGGTTTGCTAGCCAGTCCGAATGTTTTATATCTCTAATGAATCCGGCCTCCAATAACTTGGCTAGCTCCTCTCCCATAGCCTGTCTCTTTGGTTCGGAAAAGCGCCGAAGGGCTTGTTTGACAGGTTTGAATCCTTTCTGGATATTTAAGCTGTGTTCGGCCAACCTGCGTGGGATTCCTGGCGTGTCTGAAGGGTGCCAAGCAAAAATGTCCCAGTTCTCTCATAGGAACTCTCGCAGTGCGGCGTCTACATCAGGGTTCAGTCGTGCCCCGATGGAAGCTGTTTTATTGGCGTCCGTTGGATGGACCTGGAATTTGACTATTTCGTCCGCTGGTTTGAAGGATGTGGATTTGGATCTCTTATCGAGTATCACATCATCCCTATTAACCGTGGAGCGCAGCGCAGCCAGTTCCTCGGCCGCTAAGGCTTCGGATAGTGCCTCAAGGGCCAATGCGGTTGTCTTGTTTTCGGCGCGGAGTGCTGTGTCCGGATCACTAGTGAGAGTGATAATTCCATTTGGCCCAGGCATCTTGAGCTTCATGTACCCGTAATGGGGTATGGCTTGGAAGACTGTGAATGCCTCCCGTCCTAATATAGCGTGGTATCCGCTATTGAACGGCGCCACCCGGAACGTGACTTCTTCGGACCTATAATTATCCGGCGTGCCAAACACCACATCTAGTGTGATTTTTCCTGTGCAGCGCGCTTCCTGACTAGGGATTATTCATCTAAAGGTTGTGCTGCTTCGCTCGATGCGGTTCCAGTCTATTTCCATCTTTTGGAGGGTTTCCTCATAAATGAGGTTCAATCCGCTGCCTCCATCCATGAGTACCTTTGTGAGGCGAGAGCCATCCACTATGGGACTAAGGACCAATGCGGCTGGTGCTCGGGATGTTCGGAATTTAGGTTCGTCACTCGCGTTGAAGGTGATAGCAGTGTCGCTCCATGGGTTTATTGTTGCTACTTGATAGACTTTGGTGAGGCTGCGAAGTGTTCGTTTTCGCATATTATTTGATGCGAAGGTCTCGAAGACTGTGAGAACGGTACTGGTGTCCTCGGGCTGGCTTTCTTCGGCCTCTGAAATTAGGAGGCCCTCGCCAAATTTGGCCACCTTCCGGAGTATCCAACATGCTCGAAGGCTGTGAGTTGGTGTGGCGTCCTCTGTACTGTGAATTCTACAGGGTCCATCAAGCCACCTTTCCAGTACGATTCCATGCCCTGTAGAGGGTTTTGGCTTTTTGATATTTAATCCGGGTGTCTTACTGTGGTGCACCCTCTTAGTTCGGACGGGATTGCTATTCAAGGCCGGATTATCCCAAAATTTTATTTTGGTTTTCCAAGCGCTTTCCATCGCACAGTACTTCTGTACTACGGACGCCAGGTCAGCGAAGCGTGTAATATCACGACGACTTATGGCGTTAAGTATTCCCTCGTCCGTGCAGTTACTGCAAAAGATTGAAATTGCATCTCCCTCGCGGCAGTCCTTTGTCCTGTTCATAACCAGGAGGAATCTGGCCCAGTAGTGATGTACTGTTTCCTCGGGCTTCTGCCTGATTTGGGAAAGATCACTTATGTTCGGGCGGGCGGGTGGCTTTGAATCTGAGACCTCACCCCATTTAAGATTCGGAGGCCGAAGAGCTTCCGAACTCTGAAGTCCGGAGTCTTGGATGTTGTCCAATGAATCTAGCCCGTTGCCTGATTCTAAGCTCAGGTCTTGGATTGTATCCTCCCCTCCGCGGGTATCCGTCCTAGAGGGTTCGGGAATTCGGACGTAGCTAGTCCTTAGAATAGATGAAGGGTCGCCACACTGCGCCTCTACCACGGCAACGTGGTGGGTGACTTGGGGAGAGTTAATTTCTCTTAGATCGGGTTTAAACCCAACCTGGTCGTAATTTGTAGCGACCCCCAGTGCGGCGATGCGATCCAAGAGCTCGTTTACGGAGGAGAGCTCCATCGGATCCAGCTGCTCGGCGAGTTCTGAGCTGACGTGAAGGTTGCTTTCGATGACCCGAGAGGTCACCGTCGGCGCAACGGCCGAACAGGCGGTTGTGAGAAAACCACCTAGCCGGAGGGTTTGGCCGACAGCCAAGGCTCCCTTAGTAATGGCGCCGTCTTTAAAGACGGGAAGAGGCATCCTTCCTGATCGCGACGGCACAGAGGAACTCTTAATGAAAGCACCAATGTCGGTGTCAAAACCGGCGGATCTCGGGTAGGGGGTCCCGAACTGTGCGTCAAGGTCGGATGGTAACAGGAGACAAGGGACACGAAGTTTACCCAGGTTCGGGCCCTCTCGATGGAGGTAAAACCCTACTCCTGCTTGATTAATATTGATGATATGGGTAGTACAAGAGTAGATCTACCACGAGATCAAGGAGGCTAAACCCTAGAAGCTAGCCTATGGTATGATTGTGTATAATGATTGATCGCCTACGGAATACAACCCTCCGGTTTATATAGACACCGGATAGGGTTAGGGTTACACAGGGTCGGTTACATAAGTAGGAGATCTTGAATATCCGCATCGCCTAGCTTGCCTTCCACGCCAAGGAAAGTCCCATCCGGACACGGGACGAAGTCTTCAATCTTGTATCTTCATAGTCCTGGAGTCCGGCGAAGGTATAGTCCGGCTACCCGAACACCCCCTAATCCAGGACTCCCTCACTCCGTCTTTCCTTTCTCTCCTCCATGGTCTCACGGTAGTACTTCTTCCACGTGGCACCGTCTCTGACGCCGTGCACGCGTCCATACGACGGCCGAGTGTCCACCGTGATTCGTTTCAATATGTTCAAGGCCTAGTTGAATGGGGTGTCCCACTTGGGCCTCGCCAACGCCTCAGACGGCGAGTCGCTTTCGGCCGCAATCCTGTGCTGCTCTCTCTGCAAAAGGAACAAGGATCATTACAAATATGACTAAACGTGCAGTTGAATTGATCAGAAACTAAAATTACCAACAGTCTCATGAACTCCGTCGTGACCGGGTCCGTCTCGAAAACCTTCTTGACTGGGTCCCAATGGTACCGGGCCCTGAGGACGTCACGCTCCTGCGTGACGGTGAACTCCGCCAAGGGGTCTGGGATGCCCAGAATTTCGCGTGCCGCGTCCTCCTTGGCCCATATGGGCCTTTTCCCCGTGTAACCACGACTTCCGAGGTGGTGGCACCCCATGTTCCTCTCTTGAAGCCCCTTCATGTACTTCGACTTTTCTTTGGCAGTTTCGGCATCGCAAGCTGTCTTGAATATTTCAAACTGCTCTTTCGTGATTGTCGGATTATCCTTTACAATCTCGGAGTAGGGTTCCTTTTTGTTGATCCGATGTTTCACCCTTACTTTCCAGGCAGCCAACGCGTCGCTAAACTTGCTCATGGCGCGTTTCTTTATCTTCTTCATTGTCGGGTCTTTATCTGGATCAGTATATTTCTTTTCATCCCGGCCCGGGAACAAGAATACCTGGTGCATCTTCGTTAGGAGGGAGGGCCTCATATTTTCTATCTTCTTTAGTTTCTCATCATTGATGGTGGCGGTTGTCCGTATGATGTAGCCTATTTGCTTGATGTAGCACGATCGTGCTTCCTCAGGAACTTTTGGCTCAAAACTGTCGTCGTCCACGTGATGAGCTGGTTTGGGCGTCGTTTCCTCTTTCGTTTCGGTTCTATACCGGCTCCGCCAGTTTCGGTGCCGGTGTCGGTGCCGGTCTTGGCACCGGTCTCAGTCTCAGCGCCGGTCTCGATGTCGATCTCAATCTCCGTTGTGACAAGTGGGCCTAGCAACAACAACCGTTGATCGTTGGCAAGGTTCAAAAATTCGTCTGCCGCCAGGTAGACGTCGTCGCAATCACCGGAACCCTGTCCTTCATCATTGCTAGCCATGTTTCCTATGATTAAATCTAGTCAAAAAATTAATTCTAGACCTAATAAAATGAATAATGACATAAAAGGCCTATGTTTTGCACAAACATTGATTCCTTCCCGGTGCGGCAAATCCCGGGCACTCGATATGTCCTAGTTTGTAGCACAAGTCATGCCAAAATTCATAGAAAATTTCGGCATGACCTTTGCTAAAAAGTGGACAAATCGAGCACCTGAAATTTGCCGGAACGGAAATGAATTAACATTCCGGCAAAACATAGGCCACTCGGCTTCATTCCCTAGAAACAACGAAAGGCCACTTAAGCACAATCGAACCACTTCAATGAAAAGATATAACATGACCGCTTCAATGAAAAGATATAATCAACAATAATGGAATATGCAAATGAACATCAATGACATATATCATATAACATCAATTCTATTTTTTATAGCTAAATGACATAGCTACTGTTTTTTATTTTTAGCTAAATGCTTTTGTTTTTTGTTTAAAGCTAAAAGTCTAGGAAGGGATCATCTTTAAAATAAAACTTGCCTAAATTATTTTTCTTGAAAAATAGTGGTCTTTTCAAAATCGAAAACCTTTGCAAAATGACCTCACTAAACACTTCTCTGCCTAGACCAGAACCCAAATTCTGGTCTAGCTATTCCTTTCACACACACACACACATTATTTTCTTTAACCTTTCTCTGCCTAGGACAGAACCCAATTAAATTGCAAAGGAACTCCATTTTCTCTAACCCTTCTGACCTGACGAACCTAACTAACCTAGCTAGTTAACCTGGTTAGTTAACCTAGCTAGTTTACCTAGATAATTAACCTAATTAAACTAGTTAACCTAGCTAGTTCTCTGTCAAAGCCCTTACTAAATTGTTGCACTAACCTAGATAATTAACCTAATTAAACTAGTTAACCTAACTAGTTCTTTGTCAAAGCCCTAACTAAATTTTTGCACTAACCTAGATAATTAACCTAATTAAACTAGTTAACCTAGCTAGCTAGTTCTCTGTCCAATGTTTGTGCTATGCATGAGAGAGAGAGGAGGGGTGGGGGCTTACAAAGGATATGATGGCTCCGGTGGTGGCGAGAGAGGCAGGGCGTCTCCGGTGATGGCGAGGGAGGCAGTTGTGGCGAGGGAGGCAGGGGCATCGAGGGTGGCTCCGGTGGCGGCGAGGGCGGTTCCGGTGGCGTTGATGAGGTCGCGCGGCTCCGGTGGCATTGGGGGCGGCTCCGGTGGCGTCGACGGTGCGCGGCTCTGGTGGCTTCGGGGGCGTCGACGTCGGCAGGAGACAACGGCGAAGTCGGGCGACGGCGGTGAAGTGGTGCGACTGATTTGGGGGAGAAGTGATGCCGGGGGGAAGGGAAACCGGGCGAGGGTTAAGTCAAACATAGCGGTAGCGCTGGAAGTAAAAATGCGCTATAGCTAAGTTAGCTATAGCGCTTTTCACCAAACGCCCTACTGTTATAGCTATTTATTTTGATTTTCTTTTCTTATTTCCTTTTCCCTTTCTATAGCGGGGGTCAGGAAAACGCGTTGCTACTATATTATCTATAGCGCCTGTTATGAACACACGCTACTGCTAAGCCTTTCTCCTTTATTTTTATTTTATTTTTATTTTTATTTACATTTTATTTTATTTTTCTCCTTTTTCTATTTCTTTCATTTTCATTTACTTTTCTATTTGTTTTTTATTTTTATTTTCTTTTCATTAGCAGTAGCGTTTTTCACGGAAAACGCGCTGCTACAATAATCTTAGCGGTAGCGCGGTTTGCGCAAGATCGCTACTACTATTCGTAGCCTATCGGCTTAGTACTGGGAATTTTTGCTACACCCGTGTCTGTAGCGCGGTTCACGTGCACGCGCTACTGCTATGTAGCACTAGCACTCCATTTTATCCGGCGCTACAGTTAAAGTCATGTGTATAAGGTTTTCCCTAGTAGTGAATTATGGAGACCCTCGCGCTCCATGAGGGCGTTATTTCCGACAACCTACGAGGCATACCACATGTGATATTGGAGACGGACTGCTTGGTGTTGGTAAACCTCTAGAATTCTCGCCGCATAGGTCGCTCTGTTGTGGCCCCGATACTAGATGAAATTGAAGAGCTATCCTTAGTTTTTTGGTACATTTGTAGTCCAACATGTATCTAGATCAGTTAATCTGCCGGCCCTTTTCTGTGCTAAGCATGCTTGCTCACTCATGGTAACCAAAAGTTGGCTGGACTCTAACCCGTCGTTCTTGGTCAGTAGTCTCATTGCAGACTGCCCCATGAATGCCTTTTTTGAATAAAAGCTCCCAAAAGTTTCCCGCAAAAAAAGGTCACAGTTTATCATTGAGACGATCAAAAGTTTCCCCATGTTTTCTATGCCGGATTGTCCATAGTTTGGGAGCCATGTCCTATGCCACAGCAGCATGTTCGTCAACGAGAAAATTCCAGTCACACCTGCGAAAAACACATGCAAAAAAACATCTATGTCACTGAAACAAAAGAAATATACTAAGCACTTTATAAAAAGCTCTAAGTAGCTAGTGCTTAGAAAAACATTAACAGAAAAAGATCTGCTTGGGTGCATCAATGTCCACACGGGGAACTTTTTGCATCATCCTCGTCTCCTTCTGGTAATGTTTCTCCCACAACAAACGAACTGTAGCTACGATAAACCTTGCTACTTCATCCAGCCTTTTGCTTTTCTTCAATGTCCTTGATACATGTCTAACTTATCTATAATTTTTCAAGTATTCATGCTATATTAGCATCAACTATATATGGTTTTGATGCATTTTTTTTAATTTTTTCTGGACTAACTTATTAATCTCGTGCCCAGTATCAGTTGTTGTTTTCTGCATGTTTTTGGTTTTATATAAAATCATTATCTAGGATAGTCAAAATACCCCGGCGATTTAATATGATTTTTGGGCGAAGAATACAAGACGATGCCCGAGGGCCTGATACGGCCAGGTGGCGGGACCACCCCCTGGCCACATCGTGGGCCAGTGTGGGGGCTGTGGATCTCGGTTGGAGCCCTTCTTTCACAGTGTTCGACCAGAAAATAATACCGACGGCACAGACCCTGACCCAATGGTCGGTGGCATCGACATGAAGACGTGGTTGTCGCTCACGCGTTCGGATAGCGACGAGTTTTAAGTACTAGCTTTAATTACACTAGTTATAGTAGTAGAGTATGTTTCGGTTGATGGCAATGTGAACTATTATGGCCATGTGGCGAATTTCGGTTAAGTTTAGTTTGTTTCAATCAAATTTGTGTTGAACATGACCGAATTTGATTTTTACTCCGCTAAATTTACGAGATCGGCTCGAAACGGTCAAAATTTAGAGAAGTATAATTACTCCACTATACTTTACTGAACTGAATACTCCTCTATTTTTTGAAGGATCGGCTAAAAATGCTCTAAATAGTTGACATGAGACACATCCCTTACAAGGATAGCAACTGAATTGTGTCATCGTAGACACCGCCAAGTACGGGGGAGCACCAGACGACAATCCGCCGAATTAGAAACTATCAACCCATAGGACCAACCCAGACACATTCTCATATGACAGCCATGTCGGCCTCGACATCCACACCAGGACGGTGGCGGACTGTAAGAGTTCCACTCTGTATCACTGTATAGCAATTGTCTCCACCTTTAAGACTTCGGCGCCAAGGACACATGAACAGTCAGCCGGTTGTGTTAGTACTTCCCTTGGGGCGTGGCTTCTTTATGCCACATATCTCTTTCTAACTTGATGAATATGGATACAGATGCAGAGGCCGGGGGTCCTCCTTCATTTCTAAAAAAACTTGATGAATATACACGCGGGTGTCATGTCTGGTCTTGAAAAAAATATTCCAAATGTAGAAAATCACAAACGGCTACACTTCAATTACTGAACTGTCTTAATTATCATGCATGCTATATATGAATAGTATATCTCACATAACATACTATACACACATATATAGCTTCCGATCAAGCAAATGAAGACGATTCTGGATATCTAATACTATACGGACATCAGAGGATTTTCACTCCATAATCCAAGAACGGACCTTCACTCATGCTCCTGTAGTTTCCAGGAGCGGTTCAGGTACTCAATGGCAACCGCGGTGTGAAACGCAGCTCCAATAGGAAGAACACCCTCATCAAGGACGAAATGCGGGGAGTGCACCGGATGCACCCTGTCCATGGCGGTCTCGTTACCTACGCCGATGAAGAAGAATGCACCCGCCGCTCTCTGCGCGTAGAAAGCGAAGTCCTCGCCACCCATGCTCCGGGGAGCCACCTTCACATTAGCTTCCCCGAGCATGGCCTCGGCCACTTCCTTGGAATGGGCATACATCCCTTCATCGTTGACGGTGGCTGGGTAATGCTTTAACTTCTCCTCCATGAAGTCGACAATGGCTGCGCAGCGGTGCACGGTTGCCTGGGCTTCTACGGTCTTCCAGAGAGGCATCGGGTTGTCAGTACCTCATGTCAAATGGTCGACGAAAAGAATTGACTGGAAACTTGAGATAGGAGAGAATGCATGGGGTGTTATAATTTGTCCTACCTCTTTCACCCTTTTCATTAGATATGACAGGCCTTCGTCAGTCATGCTCCGAAAGGTCCCGCCGAACGATGCAGATTCGGGAATTACATTGTAAGCATCACCTCCTCTCAGCTGTGTAACAGACACCACCTGAAAGAAGTAGTACATCATCGACCAAGTTATCACTCACTTCCCAGGGGTTTCATATGCAGATTAATGGTGGCCTGGCCACCTCTGAATATATGTGCTAGACATATTAATCACGTACAGCTGACTCGAGTGGATCTGTTTCGCGGGCCACAAGTTGCTGAAGGCTGAGAATGGCGGAGGAAGCAGCAATGACAGGGTCAACGGCATCGTGAGGGTTACCGGCGTGCCCGCCTTTTCCAGTGATCGTTGCGGTGAACCGAGCTGCAGCTGCAAGAAATGGACCTGGCCGCGATGCGACGACGCCTACAGGAAGATGTGGGAAGACATGCAAGCCAAAAATGGCAGAGACATCGTTGAGGACACCCTCCTCTAAAATGTAGTAAGCACCGGCGTAGCCCTCTTCAGCAGGCTGGAACACAAGCTTGACAGTACCCTGAAGGTCAAGCAACAATGACACAAATTGAACTGTTTCTCATTCTCAGTCGTATAAATTTGAATGCACATTACGATACATCATGTTAATGAGAGTAATTCTTATATGCTGAACTGACTGAGTTATATTGTTGAACCCTGGTGCCCACAGGCACTGAAATGGAACTATATACCAAAATTGTCTGGACTGACAAAAGAGCATTGTTTGTTATTTCCAACACAAAATATCATGTTACATGTACTGTAATAATCCTCTCAATTTCACCATGTTAAAATTAAGAGTATGATCAGCACAGTAAGTTTACCTTTAAATCTTCTTTCCGAGATTGAAGTAGCTTGGCAGCTCCTAGAAGCATTGTCACATGGGCATCATGTCCACAAGCATGCATCTTGCCATTTTCGAGGCTCTTGTACTCCCAATCTACCAATTCCTGCCCAAGGACCACCGTGCGTGCCATTGTCAATCAAATGCCATCACTATTTACTAACAAATCAATACACCAATGTACAGCAAAGATTATTTTCGGATGCAATCTAGGTTCTTGTTGATCGAATTCTGTTTTGTGCAATCTGCACAATGAACATGACGTATTTGTTTGGACCAATGCTTGATGTCGATTGTCTTGCAGCTTACAACGTACAATCCAAAACAAAATTTCATATCAAATAGGTTAATTTACCAGAATACGGGCCAAATACTACCTATAATGGAAAAATATTTTCTGTTTCGTCTCATTGTAGGCGCTGATCTATCTGCATTGTGTCTCTAAAGCGACATTATGTGTTTCCTATGTAGTTAGGTTTCATGATATGATGCAGCACAACAAAAAAACAATAATTAATCGGTGGCAGCAAGAATTTTGTTTGGCTGCCGCGATGGTCACTTGATTGCAGCACACTTGGCAGCAAGAGTTTTGATTACTCTATACAAGATAGGCCCTTGTTGATTGAATTCTGTTTTTTGCAAACTGCACATAGAACATGCCGTATTTTGATTGGACCAATGATTGATGTTGTGCAGCTACGACCGTACAATCAAAAAAAATCATATCAAGTAGGTTAATATTTTCTTAACCTAATAATTTCCGTTTCGCCTCATGTAGCTGCTGATCTATCCACTTTGTGTCACTAAAGCCACATTCTGTTTTTCCTATGTGGTTAAGTTTCATAATGCAGCACAACAAACAAACAAACAAACAATAATTAATCGGTGATGGCAATAGTTTTGGTTGGCTGCTGCGGCGATCTTCATGATGGTCACTTGATTGCAGCACATTTGGATACTTCTTAGATAAAACGACGGAATTAAACCCACATTGGTGCGAATTCGAAGAAAGAGATGTAGACGCATAACAGAAAATTGGGTTCCTGAATCCTGAGCGAGTCACCTGTCGGTATCACAAGGTATCCTATCGGTATCACAAGGACAAAAGAAATTGCAGCACCATCTAATGGTACTGCTACACTGGTTGGAGGATATGTCATTTGGTTTACATAATTGCGTATTAGCTAAATCTAATTGGGTGATCGGCTCTATTGCTAGGAAAGGGAGGTCGATCCACAGCCCGACCCTCGCGTCGTCTCTCTGAGGCGACTCGAGGGTTCCCAACCCTAGCGCCGCCACCCCCCTTCCCCACTCCTCCTTCCACTCCGCCGCCGCCTGAGGTGCGCACCCGGCTCGCGCGCGCGTCATCTATGATGTTGGCGGCGGGGATCTGGCTGTTCTGCATCTCGTGGAGGGCCTAGGGCACCGGGGCGGCGGCCCCGGATGGTGTGCCCGGCGTGGATCCCTCGGCAGGTGGCGCCGGTGGGGCGCTGGATGGCTGTCCTCTTGGCTGCGTGGGTAGCAAGGGGGCAGCAAGCGTGGGTCGCGACGCGGTGGTCTCCTCCCGGACCGCATCGGCGTCTTGTGGAGAAGGCCCGCCCCATCTTGCCCGATCTGCTCGATCCCCTTCTGATTCCGGTGGCCGGCGTCCCTCTTGGTGTTGTCCTTCAGCTCGGGTGGTTGGGAGTTCGAGGTTGTGAGTTGGAACCGGGGTAACCCCTTGGCCAGCGCGGCGGCCACAGCGAAGTCGACGCCTTTGGCGCCGATCCCCTCCTTGGAGGCTTCGGTGAGGTTCCCCTCCTCCTCATCCTGCCCCTTGCTTAGTGGTGAAGACCTTGGTCCCCTGGTTGGGCGGCGACGGCGTTGCGACATCGTATTCCTTCTTGGAGGCGTCGTCCGGGGATAACAGTGGTGGCGGGTGTGCAGTGGTGGTTATGGTGGTGGCGGCTGGCGGCTTGTGCCGGCCTTGTTCACTTGCGGCTGCTCCAACGACTTCTGTCCTGCGCCATGTGTAGGGTGATGGCATTAGCGCTGCTTTGCAGCTGCTGTTGCCTTTGAGCTGTTCTGTCTAGCGCTCTGTATTAGTACATGCCGTGGTGGAGCGGTACTTCATCTCACTCATTGATGGCGGCGAAGGTCGGCGGCATGGCGCTGTGGAGGCGCGCCGCCCAATGCGCGGAGATGGACTCGCGCAGGAGGAGGTAGCTGTCTGGCGTCATGGTGACTCGATGGCGGAGTGGCCTACACAAGGTAGAAGACGCAATATATTCTGAAGACGGACCTGTGGAAGATGGCTGAGACGACACAAGAGTGTGTCTGACCGGATTGTGCCCCAGACCCGGTATGTGGCTCGGCTGGGGCTTCCGGCTTTTGATGTTAGGTTTAGGTGAGTGGTTTGGATAGTGGCCCAACTAGCATCCCTTCATCATATGGATAAGAGTAGCGGCATATGTTGCCGAGACGGTGGATTCAGAAATATTGTTTGTAATACTTTGTAAGGTCCTCGAGCATAATTAATAAAGTGGCCGTATGCATCTCCCAGATGCAGAGGCCGGGGGTCATCCTCCTTTTCTAAAAAAAAAAGCTAAATCTAATTTCAGAACAACCATGCATTAGCATTGACACTTATATTTCTGAAAAAGAATTAACATTCACATCCTGTCCTAATTACTCTAATTCGTTCTCTGCACATCTCTTTTCCAAGAAAAAGAAGAAGCAGTCTGAATTATGTTGGGATCAAACAGGTTCATATCTCACGAACGAATGAAGCAATCCTAAGTTCCTAACAATGGTTAGTGACGACTGACGACTGACGATATAGAAATGCAGGGTATGACTACGGACCTGCAGGGGGAGCGCGTCCATGTCCGCCCGTAGCGCGACAACTGGCCCGGAGCCGCCGTCGCCTCCGGCGATGGTCGCCACGACGCCGGTCTGGGCGACGGGCCAGACATATGGAATGCCGAGCGCGTCGAGCTCGGCGCGCACGAGCTCGCTTGTGCGGTGCTCCTGGAAGGCCAGCTCCGGGTGTTGGTGGATGCGGCGCCGCAGGCCGCGCAGCCATGATTCGAACGGAGGCGCGCGCGCCGCGCCCAGGAGATCGGCTCCGAGCCGAGTTGTCGCCGATGATGAGGGGATCACGAGATGTGAGAAGAGGAACAAGGCGACGAGATGAGTAAACCGAGCCATGCGGGCGTGACCGAAAACTGCTCGATCCTCTGCTCGCTCACGGCCCAGCACACAAGACTATTGACTATGTACGTGATATATATAGTTCGCGCGTAGCCTCCGTTGATATTTCCACCGGGAGTATAGGCGCGCTTTGACTCGCCGGCTTTTATTTCTGTGAAATATTCTTTTATTTGTGTTAAGTTTATTTTTTATGAAGAAGATCCAAACCTATTTTATGTGTCCACCAAAAGTTTAAAGCATCTAAAACATAAGAGAAATCACATCAAGGTCTCTAGACCACCAAACGACCACTACCGCCGTCAAAACTAGCTGCCAAAGCGTCGTTGTCCCCGCTCCCCACCAGAGCCGGCTTGACATTGTCGATGACAACCGAAAAATCTTCCTGCACGTGACCCTAAAGACCGCCGTCCTAGAGCTATATTCGTCGTCTTTTATCCCTTGAATAAATCTAAAGCAACTGGCATCAAATCTTGTCGTCGCGCACGCACGACGGTGAAAAACCCTAACCTCGACGCCCCAAGAAGATGAGACGACAGGGATCTATGTCGGAGCTCCGTCGATTACATTCATATATGGACGAACTCGAGGAGGATCAGAACCCGAAAGACAAATTCAAAGAAAAAGCGTCGACATCCGTCTGAGCGCTGCACATGCGATGACTAAACAAACGTAACCTAAACTACTACCCGGAGAAAGGCACCAGGAGTCCCCTGCTTGATACTAGCTGTCGTTGGCGAAGCCTAAAATGAAAAGTTTAACCTAGCCGCCGAACGGAAGGGGAGAAAACGCTTGGAGAAAAAGTCTATGTGCTGAGTTTTTTGTTTGTTCTTATTCCACTCAGCTTCCTTTTTTGCAGCTTTCCTAACTCTTGGGCAACTGAAATGAGAAATTGTGTCCGTCGATCCCGTGTGAGAGAGGAGCGAAGCCTGAGCCCGAGATCGGAGCACCGACAAGGGGTTCGATGGGGTCGAACCATAGCCGGTGACGACGCGACTGAATGTGGGGTTGCAAGTGGAGGCGAGTCGGGTGACTTGACCGGTGCGGGTGGAGGAGGGGGGATTTTCATTTGAGCCCACTTGGATTAGCCGGAGCTCTCGTCGGGGATGCGGCGGTGAGTGGTAGCGAGGAATGGGGTCGCAGAGCGAGGCTCGGACATGAGCTTGCCATAGGTGAGCCGGAGGCAGAGGCGGAGTAAGAGGGCTGGGGAACAAAACAAATAGTGCTAGGTGAGGATGGCACTTGGATTCGCATCCAACGGTTATGATAGAATCGACCGAAACGTTTGATTTTTCAGTCACCTGATGGATAGGTGCTCCCTCTTTTTTTCCATTTTTTCTAGTGAGAATTACATGGACCTTAGTTTTGTAATATTGAGAAGAAAAATGTGCATATAACTTGAGGGAAACTTCCTTCACAACAATAAACTGAAAGATCAGCCGATCACTATATCTCCATCTACTTAATTTGAACCCCCTGAAGCAAACTTGTCTTTCTCATAATTGATGTAGACGCACTGACACACTATATATTGCTCATTCTACTTGTCTTTCTGCTTCTAATATACATATATAGAAAATGGATACAATGTAAATTATGGATATGTAGCAAACAAGCAACTTGACATTTTTCAAGAAAAAAGCGGAAACTACATAGGCATCCTATAATCATCTATCCACCACTCTCTGATAACTGAATACTTAAGAAAGGTAAAAAGTTTCAGCTTACGAATATGTACCACTGAATCATTAAGCTCCCCCCTAAGTTGTATTGTTCTAGGCTCCAGAAAATGAGCCAGAAGCATGATCCATTGACCCGCATTCTTTCGGATCTTTAGACCTCGGTTCTCCCTTTTGCACCTGTCTACTATAATGGAGAAATCCAACACAAGAGTGAAAATTGATAATGATTATCATTCTACAGAGGAATTTGGGAAATTGCATGTAAGAATTTACTGACCACAACAACAAGCTTGTGGCAACTCTGAAACCCACTCCGCTCATGGAACTTAGCACCAACAACAAATAAGAATTTCCGAATAACCAACACAATGTCATTCAGCGGAAAAAGAAGTTCTGCTATCTGAACCATTTTTTTACTGAAAAAGGTTCCCCCCCCCCCCCCGCCCCCGCCTATATAAAAAGCACTCCTCACCGAGGCAACTGATAGGAAACACAACAATACAAACACATGCCACAACGCACCCAAGGCATAATACATAGACGCTGAGAACAACCACACTATCCCAGACAACTCCAAGACTACAATAGGTGAAACAATAAGCATCACTGGGAGTCGCCGGGATTCTCAACTGTGTACAAGCCACTGAGAAGAGACGAAGCCAAGCATGACGACTCATGGGCTTCAAGGCGGTGCCTTCATGACGGGAGCGACACCAGAGCGCCACCACTGCCCAGTCCGTAGATCAAGGTTTCTCCCGGAGCACCACGGCAACGGTGAGTACCCACGACGACGCCTTCAAGAAGGGAATGGCGATAGAACACTGCCGCCACCGACCTGACAGGTCAGAATGGTTTTCAGCCCGGCCAGCACTCACCGTCATCGAAAGATGCACAATCGACCGCACCACCGCCATCGGATGTCACCCCTTGGCCACCACGCCGTCCACACGGCCATGGTCACCAGACAACGCCTGAGCCGTGTGGTCCGCCCCATAGTGTTGTGGCTCCCAGCACCAAGGCCTCCGCCCCGGCATCCATGGCATCCATCCCATCCCCGCCCCATGCGCGCAACCAAGACGATAGAGGAGATGGTCTGTAAGGTCCCCACTTTCCAACTCCTGAACAACCCCCAGGTCCATGTCCAGCCAGATCTGACCTACACCGCACCGCCTTGCCCCAAAGGCGAGCTCCTTGGTGGCACGCTCTCACCAAACGGGAGGCAAGGATGCCGTCGTGACCACTCCTGGCGCCGGAGCATCCCTCCACTAGTAGAAAAAGGGTCAAACGTGAAGCACATTAGTGCCGGTTTGAATTAGAGCCGGCACTAATGTGTATATTAGTGCCGGTTCGTGGCGGCGATCAATAGTACCGGTTCGTGGCGAACCTTTAGTACCGGTTCGTACCACGAACCGGTACTAAAGAGGCTGTGTCAGCCTGCGGTTAGGCCATGGCCCCACCATCACCATTTAGTGCCGGTTTGAACCACGAACCGGTACTAATGACGTTGTGGCAGGCTGTTTTTAGTCCCATCTCGCTCCCCTAACAAGCCTTTTACCACCTTAAATATGTTATTTCTCAAACTATCACAAGCACTTGGTCTTCATTGAACTCTATGTGTAGAATTTGTGGCCGCAATATGAGTCTTCATCGGTTTATAAATCGTTGATGACTCATATTGACAATTCAGATTGTACACACAAAGATCATTGATGATCAAAGTATTTTTTATGTTATAAGATCATATTGATAATTTAGACTGTAAAGAAATATAAGATCATGATGTAAATGCTCTTATATTTTTTGCGTTCAGTATGCACCATTCAAAGCGACGCCATCAACTTTCAACCATTTCTGCCTTCATTTGCTATTTTTCATGCATTCAATGATTTGTTTTGAGAACTAAATGACCCGGAAATTGAAAAGCACTACAAATGAACTCTGAAAAAGTTGAAACTTGGCATGGTATCATCATTTCACCCACATAGCATGTGCAAGAAAGTAGATAGGCTTACGGCTAAAACTGGATGCACTTCATTTACAAACTGGACAATCTCTTTTGAAGTATTCAGGTTTCTGACGAAATTAAACTCATCTGTTACAAAGGCATTTCATTTTCTTAAACTTATTACAACTCCAGAATTTTTGTGCATTCAGTATGCACCATTCAAAGCGACGCCATCAACTTTCAACCATTTCTGCCTTCATTTGCTATTTTTTATGCATTCAATGATTTGTTTTGAACTAAATGACACTAAATTTTGTGCGGGCATAGCACCACCTTTAGTACCGGTTGGTGGCTCCAACCGGTACTAAAGGTTGACCAGTACTACAGTTTCTTAGTAAGCTGTTTTTTAGTCCCACCTCGCCAAGAGAGAGGGACTAGGAGCGGTTTATAAGCCCTGAGTGCAGAGACGATGAAGAAGAGGCTCAATGCTTATGTTGCTTAGCTTCAAGCCTTCAGGAATATGGTAGATTGCACGCAGCTACGCGCAGTGCAGTTTACACTATTCCAAAAGGCTTGAAGCAAATTAACGAAGCATTGCAACTCTTTTTTATTTTTAATAACTTATTACAACTCCGGACTTATTACACTACACGTTGGCATTTCCTTTTTTTAAACTTTGGTTATAACTCCAGACTTTGACCATCAAGTTTTGCTGAAAAGAAAAAATAGCAGAAAAGAAAAAAATTATATAAAAAAACTACTCAGAAATAAATAGAAGAAAATAAATATAGCAGAAAAGAAAAAACTACTCAGAAATAAATAGAAGAAAAAATAAAGCAGAAAAGAAAAAAAATTATATTTGCTATTTTACAATCGTTCACAAAATGGCCGTGAAATTGAAAATCACTACAAAATGAACTCTGAAAATGTTGAATTTTGGCAAACTAGATGAAAAACTACTCACAAATAAATATAACAGAAAAGTTAAAACTATATAAAAAACTACGAAGAAATAAATAGAAGAAACAGAAAAAAAAATACCAAAAAAATTAGGGCGCTGCCCTGTGGGCCTGCTACGCCACAGGCGTGCAATTACAGGCCCTAAAGGCCCAGCAGACTCACTGGGCAGTGCGCAGAAATTAGGCCCACAAGAGAGGAGTTCAAAGAGGCAGCCGCGGCTGGGCTTATAAACCAGTGCGGCTGCCCTTCGCCCGGCGAGGTGGGACTAAACTTTGCGAACTGCGGGGTGGCAGCGCAAGGCCTTTAGTACCGGGTACTAAAGACCACCCTTTAGTACCGGTTAGTACCGGTTGGAGCCTTGTCTTCTCGCCTCCTGGCCTGGCCAAAGTTGGCCTTTAGTACCGGTTGGTGGCTCCAACCGGTACTAAAGGCTCACCCTATATATACAGCACTTACGAAATTTTAGTTAAATCTCCACTTCTTTCGTCAACCTCTCGCGAGCCGCTCCCGTCGTCGCCGCCCGTCGCCCGTCGTCGTCGTCGTCGTCGTCGTCCCCGTCGCCGCCCCGAACGCTGCACGCCGCCGTCCGTCGTCGTCGCCGTCCGCCCCGAACGCCGCCGCGCCGCTGTCCGTACGTATCTCGCTCTCTCTCCTCGCGCGTACCCGGCCGCCGCGCCGCCGTCCGCCCCGAATGCCGTGCGCCGCCGTCCGTCCCCGCCGCCGCCCCGAACGCCGGCGCCCCCGCCCCGTACGCCGCCGCCCCCGCCCCATACGCCGGCGCCCCCGCCCCATACGCCGGCGCCCCCGCTCGTACGTACGGGGCGGCGGCGTACGGGCCGGCGGGCCGCACACACACACATATACCACACACGCATACACACACACATACACACATACGTACTAGATTAATGTCGAATGTTAGATTAATGTCGAATAGATTAATGTCGAATGTTAGATGAATTAGCTAGCTAGATAGAAAAATTGTCGAACTAGAGATTAGAACTAGTTCAATAATTAATATAACTAGTTCATAGAATTTTTATGAATTTTTTTTGTTGTAATTTTGTTCATTGAATTTTTATTATGTTCATATTGAGAAGAAAAAGAAGGAGAGAAAAAAGGAAAATAAGAAGAGGAAGAAGGAGGAGAAGAAGAAGAATAAGAAGAAGAGGAGAGGAATAACAGAAGAAATAAATAAGAAGATCAAAAAGAAGAAAAATAGAGGAGAAGAAGAAGGAATAATAGAGGAGAAGAAGAAGAATTCTTCTTCTTCTTCTTCTTCTCCTCTATTATTCCTTCTTCTTCTCCTCTTTTTTTCTTCTTCTTCCTCTTCTTATTTTTGTTATCGGGTATATATGTCGTTGTCGATATAAACCCCCCCCCTCCTCGATAACTTTTAGTAATTAGTACTACTTAGAAAGTGTTTAATGGACTTGTTTATTTTGAGTAAGTAGTACATTATTCTATTTATAGTAAGTGCTTAGTAGTTGAACTAGTTGAAGTAGTTTATTTTTAGCAAGAAAATTAATAGAACTAGTTTCTTTTTTTAGTTAAAGCAATTATTCCCGCATCGACGTGGACGATGCCTATCCCGCATCCTCGTCGTCGAGTCGGCGGAGGACGACACCTGCTTGACCAGATGGGCCATGTCCGGGACTGGGCTCCGCCGGGGTGGTACTGGGAGGCGCTACCTTCCGGGGGGCGTAGCTTGGTGAGGAGATAGCCCGCCTTTGACCCGATCCTTATTTGGTGGCGGTCGCGTGGGCCAGTGACGGTGCCGAGGCTTCCGGACACCGCGGAGGTGGTACGTCACCGTGTCAGCGAGGAGGACGAGCACGTCTGTCGCTACATGGTTGCGTTGGAGGGCGGGTTCGAGAATACCTGGCAGGTTCTTCAGGGATCTCACTGGAGCTATGATCCTGTGATGGTTCCTTCCCTTTGGGTGTCCACCGCCCGCGCCGATACCCGTCGGGCGCTACGGTTCTAGCTGTACTGGCGATATGTATGATATATAGTATTCGACGTGTATTAGTGATAATATTCGACGTACGGACACATTGAGATGATGTAGTTTTTCTTATAATTGAAGGCATCCTAATTTGAATACTACTTTATTTTGCGATTTGATTTTTCTTATTGAATGCTCAAATTGGAGAGCACTATATGCAAGGCATATGCATATGATTAGTTGAATAATAATGATCTAATTTAGTCTTTAAATTATGAACGTATAGGAAATGTCATCATTGGACGACGAAAGTCTCCCGGGGGAGTGCGACTGATGCCACGACGATCGAGGTGAGTGCGACAGGCCTCACCTGGACGATGGTCGGCGCTTCAGCATTAAGCCCGAGGAGACCTTCGAAGTTGAAACGGTACGCAATGACGACAAGTGTTTTTTTTTCATAATTAAGCATGACTTCAACTATTTCAACGTGTAATTTTCATCTTTTACAATTCGAGTATAGTTGATCCCATGCCATGCAAGACGCTATGTCTTGGAGAGGATGGATTTTGAAGACCATGAAAATTTTGAAACAAAGAAAATTCACCTAAGGACTCATCATGATGTGGATTTTGAAGTAGAGTTGTATAATGCTGAGAGCGTAACCCATTTTGTTTGCAAAAATTGGGAAGCATTTTGCAAATTGTATGGTTTTGATAAGGGTATGCTTGTCACCATGGATCTTGGTGATCCTAAAATCGAGCAAGACAATATGGACATTTGGGTCCTTATTGATACTCCTCCAGTTCTATCGCTATGTGAGTTTCTCAAACATAGTTAATTATTAATAGAATTTATATTGTTCATTTCAAAATAGTTGACAGCTTATTTCCATTGACAGCTTATTTTGAAGTATCAAAGAATGTGCAGAAGATGGTAGATAGAACTTACTACACCGATGGCTCTGAGTTAACTTACAAGGAGAAAACTCATCTGGTTGGATTTTGTAATGATATTGAGAATTACAATATCTACAATCGAACTCCTCAATATTATGGTCAATACGTGCCACTAGTGCACGTGTTGAACTACGGTAACTACCATGGAGATACCCTGGTAAGTTTTTTTACTATTACGACATCCGTGCATCTTTTTACATACTTCTAAAACTAATACATCATTGCTAACTACGAAGTTATTACTATGTTTTTCAACAGCTTATCCCAGAGGATTGTGTGCCTCATTTGATGTATCAGAATGGCGGCAGCCTTCGTGTTTTGAACATATATCCAGGTCATCCTACGAATCTCAACTGTCCATACCGGATTTCTAAAAGAAGTGGAGACATGACAATCAAAGGATGGAAAAATGTATGGACAGTCGTAAGGAGCTTCTTGGAAGCAAAAGGAAGCGAGGCGCAAGAATTGAAGACATGATGATCTCCATTCTTCATAATGGAGAGTCGGGGTCTATATTGTTTTATGCTATTTTACCTTAAGTGTGTTTAGGTCCGATCCTACCTGATACTGATGATCATGTGCTAAGAACAATTATGTAGGGTTGGGTTCGATGACTATGAGGATGATGATCGTATGACTTATTATTATTAACGAGTAGAAGTTGTATGATGATGCTTGATTAATTAGCTAGTAGGACTTGTTATTATATATGATGATGTATGATGCGAGCATGCATGAGTTATTATATATATATATCTGCGGGTGAAACGAAAAAGAATTAAAATGAAAAACACAAAATTAAATGAAAAAGAAATCATAAAACCAAAAAAAAATCCAAACATTTTAGTACCGGTTGGTGTAACCAACCGGTACTAAAGGGCTCCCGACCCCCGGAGCTGGCTCGTGCCACGTGGTTGGCCTTTAGCACCGGTTTGTGCTGAGCCGGTACTAAACAGGGAGGGGCCTTTAGTGTTGGTTCCTAAACCGGCACTAAAGGGCCTTACGAACCGGTGCTATTGCCCGGTTCTACACTAGTGCTCAATGGTGTACAGAGCTGGGAAAAGTATAGCCCCTCTACGTATCCTGCACACAAATCCAGCTTGGAGATGGAGGGAAACCACCTCATAGTCCGCTGACCGATAGGCCGACGCCGGAGATGCCCAACTGCCGTCGTGACACAACCCAGACCACCGCCTGGGCCGCCACCATGCCACATTCAGAAGGTTCAATCATCGTGCAGACCGATTCTTCAACAACACTTACTTCACTCACAAGCGATAGCCTGGATCACTCGGCGTATGGTATTCTTGTTAATGGAATTAAACACTTGATGAAAGATAGGGAGTTTATTCCCTAGAAATTTGCCATGTGCAAATTAGGGTAGCGGATCGCCTAGCTGTCTACAGACGAACTGAATGTGGCACTGCTGTATGGCTACACGATTATCCTCCTTGTATCGAGGCCCTTTTGTCACTTGAGTGTAACCCTATCATTATGTAATACAACTTCAGTTTTACCCCGGAAAAAACTCCAGGGCCTGTGTTGATCGTTATTTATCCCTGTTTGGTTCATAAGTAACTTCTTTTAGTCCCAACTTATAAGTCTCAAGTCCCTAAAAAGTCCCTACCTGTTTGATTCCTGGGACTTATAAGTCCCTATAAGACCATATTACAACTATAAGTCCCTATAAGACTCTCCTTGAGTGCCTTATTTTATAAGTCTCAAATGCCCACTTTAAGTCCCTATAAGCCCCTCCTGTTTGGTTTAGATTGAATTTATAGGGATTTTTTTAAGTCCCTAGAAACAAACACCCTCTTAATATGGTTTTTGGCCTTTTCGGAAAAGAAAAGTTGAAAATCACTTCGACAGTGGGATAGCCATTTGGGAATGAGACTGGACATTCATATACCACAAGCTACATCCAAATGAATGGTCAACGTACGATAGCTCTGCATGCAAGCTAGCCCTAGTACCTGGTTTCATGCAACGCACGCAAGCTGTTCGATCCAAATCCAACTAGCCAATCTCCGCCTCTAGATCCGGACCTAATTAAATGATCAAGGTTCCACCATGGCTAACTCGCTATATAAACCCTACCAGCATGCTGAGACCCTTCACAACAACGCCAACGAGAATGGCTATCTCTACCAGTAGTGGCGCCAGCGCCTTCCTCTTCCTCGCGCTCTTGTGTTTCGCCACACCTCTCCCTTCACCTGTCAACGCGAGGCATTTCCCTCGCATCCATGGCAGTACCAGCGCCATCCATGGTACCGGCGTCAAATTCCACTGGCCGTTCTCAAGGTCAAGGGACGGTTCTGGCACTGGCCATGGCCATGGCTCCGGAGACGGCCACGGGTTTGGCTGGACCGTGTCGCGCAACCGGTCCGACACGACCATCGGAGCCGGTGGCGGCATGGGCGGCGGCGTGGGAAGCACCCGCGACGGCGTGGGAGGCAGCGCTGGTGGCGGTGTCGGCGCCGGGGTCGGCGTCGACGTCGGGAAGGACGGGATCGACGTGGGCCTCGGCGTCGGAGGAGGCGGCGCCGCGAGCACGCACAACGGCGGCGCTAGTGTGGGACTTGGCAGCGGGGTAGGGTTCGGTTTCCACATCGGCAGAGGAGGTGTCAGTGTCACGGTGACACACGGTGGTGGTGGTGGAGGAGGTGACGGCAGCAGTGCCGGTGCTTCGGGCGGAGGCAGCGGGGTTGGACGCGCGGGCAATGCCGTTGGGAGCGGCCAGGGTTCCGGGAGCGCGAGCGACGGCACGGGGAGCGGCGGCGGGAGTGGCTCCGGCTCCGGGCCAGGAGGATCCGGTGGCGGTGAAGGAGGTGGCGCGGGCGGTAGCAGCGGCCACCCGTGAGGACGATGTGTTCAGTTGTCATGCATGCATGTTAGCTTATCCACGTAGGAAGCAAGCCATATGACTTGATTTAAATATATGCGAGATCAGATCGATCTGCAGTGTGTGTAAGCCTGTAAGGGGTGACGTGTGGAACATGTAGGTCAGACGTAGAACCGCAGGAGTATGAACTAAGCTATGTGTGTGTAGGCATTGATGAATAATATAGGAGAACCTATAAAGCAGGTGCTGAATTTATCTTTTTTGTACACCGCACAAAAAAGATTTTATTTTTTCTATCACTCGATTCGCTTTTACCACTGTATCACGGCGGAACGGTCGTCTCACCTTCTTTCTCCTCACCCCACCTTCTTCCTTCTCATCCATCCCGACAATGCTGCCCTCCAACCAAGGCCTAGCCATCGGGCTCCGCCAGCGCCGCCCCGGCCTGCCCAAGCCGGTTCATCCGGCATGCTGCCGCCGTCCGAATATCCCTCTATACCCTTCCCATTCTTCTCCGACGCAAGTGGTCCACCCCACACCCGCACCTGAACCGTCAACCTCCGCCTCGCCTCCATTTGTGAGGTAGCTATCGTCGTCGGCTCCGACTTGTTCCTGACGAGCCCTCAACAGGGATGGCGCTTCCTCTTCTCCTCTCATAACAAAAATCAACGGATAAAACATTTACTTCCAGACAACTGATTAGCAAATCCGGAATATAAGAATATACAATATTGGTGTGCTTAATTTCTTGCTGTCTAACTCTCTTTTTACTTTTGAAAAGCTGCCTAGTTAGTTCCTCGTTAACTACTACATCTGCTAACGGTAGTATGAGCGAAGCGGGATCCAGGTAGAATCTGCTCTAGGGAACGCGCTCCCCACCGGGGACAGCGTGGTTGAGCTTATTTAACCTGAAGAAGTGATCCCCAGAAGGTCCGGGGATCAACAAGTGCGGGCGAAGCGATGTCTTGGATCGGGCGTCCTGCTTAGCTCGATATGCTTCGGGAACACACAAACCTGCTGACCTGCCGTCTTTTCTATGTAGCATGTGTCATGTGAATCAGTATCTTTTCTATGTGAAATGTGCAAGAGGCTCAGGCCCTGAGTTTAGAAATACTCCTACGGCTTAGAATCAGTATCAGCGCCGTGTAGCTGCGCATGTTAGAGGTTAACTGCAGCTCTAGGTTTCGAAATACGGTTTTGTTAATTCTCGGTTGAGATTAGCGGTGCTTTAAGCTAGCTTATCGATCTTTTTATTTGCATTCAGCAAAGCTAAACAATCAGTCGTTCGGCAATACAATTTTCTCTAGCCCTTAGTAGGAATAATGCCTCCCGTGTTCTATCCTCATCCCGATGGTGCGTCTAGTATTGTCGAAGGGCGTGTGGATGTCAGGGTGGATACGGTCCGGGCCGATCCGGTCCTGGTCCGAGCCGTCGTTTGGACCGGCCGCCGGCGGTCCGGGCCGGACCGGACCGAGCAGCATCACGGTCCTGATTCCGCGGACCGGACCAACGACGACGAAGCCCGGGCCGGACCGAGCGGACCGACCAACGGCCACCGGCGGCGACTTGCCCAGGTGCGGCGGCGAGGTGTGCGACGTGCGTGGTTGCTCTGGCGAGGTGGGTTACCTGCGTGAGCGCCGGCGGCAAGGTGTGCGCTGGGCGGCGCGGTTGCTATCCATGAACCGCAAGCGTTAGCCATTGTCGTTCCCAACCATTAACCTGCAACACTCACGCCATCCACGCACGGGACGTGCCGATCTAAGCGGCATGCACGCATCACGCATGGGAGGTGCCCGATCTAATTAAACGGCATGCCCGCACAGGACGTGCAACAGCTTTTCAGTTTTCGCTCTCTTTATTCCTTGCGTAACAGCCGTGCCTGATCTAAACACGCGCCATCCTCGCACAGGATGTCCCTTATTACGGAGTACATGCAAGTAATGTAGCCCGTGCATAGGGATGAAAATGGAGTGAAAACTTTCCGTTTTTCCGGAGGTAAAATGGAAACGGAGAGGAAATATGAAAGTGGAAATGGAAATTTGCAAAACGAAAGTGAAAATGAAATTTTTTATGCGGAAACGAAAAAAAAACGGAACGGTGTTTTTCGATGGAACATGTATGGAAACAGAACTTTCCGTTTCCGTGAATATGGAATTTCTGTTTAATTTTACAACAGACCTATAGCTACTTTGTAGGCCAACCACCAAAGAGAACAAAATGACACAATTAGTAGAATGGATCTAAGGCCCAACTTCTACTACAACACATGTACTCAGCTTGACCCTATACGCAATTGTCTGGTACTACTATAATACTATGCTAAGTTGCTATTCTTTTGCAGCGTGTTAGCTCATTAAATTTGTTTTTTTTTGTGTGTATTTCTCTATGATTCAATGGGTTTTTAAAGTTCCTATCAATGCCTATTTTTGTTTCCGTGTCTGCTTTGTATTCGCTCCGTGTCCGTTTCCGGTAGTATCTGTTTCCGGTTCATTTCCGGGGGTTTTGTATTCGTTTCCGCTTCTGCAAAAAAATATGAAAATAGATATGACAGCACTCAGTTCCGTCCGTTTCCGCTCCGTTTTCATCCCTGCGCGTGCATGAGCCCACGATTTTGTCTCTGCGGGCCTTGCCTTGATTAGTGGATCAATTTGGACGTGGAATAATGCCATGATTATCGGATCGGACCCCGCCTCTTTCTTTCTTTCTTGTTTTCTGTTCGACAGAACGAAAGGAAAGGAAAACTGGATCGAGGAGGGGCAAGGCAGTGCCGGAGGGGATGCAGCGCCGTGGATCTCACCGGCGCCACAGCAGGGCGTCGCCGGCGGCTGGACGGAAGAAGCGCGTCGCCTTCGGTCCGACCGAGCCGGACCGAGCTAAGACACGACCAGACCGATCAATTTTCGGTCCCCTTTTCAAGGAACGGACCGGACAGTTTTTTTGTCAGTCCAGGCTATTTCGGTCTGGTCCACTTCGGTCCACGAGCAGGCCCAAAAGACCGCTCGCCCCGTCCACCCTGATGTGGATGTGTGTCTCCATCGGATCTCATGGGATTCAGTCAGTGCTACTCTTCGGTGGATTTGTTTGGATCTGGTCTTCGTGAATCTTCATTTGGGTACACAGGTTTAATCCTTCTGATCTAAGATTTTTTCATCGGCGATGGTTACTACTCTAGTGCGTTGGTCCTATAGGACCTTAGCACCGCAACTTCCCGGCTGTCTACTATAATAAAGTTTGCCCGACTCCGATGTGGGAGAGCCGAACTAGTAGAAAACGGGGGCAAAGGTCCAGGCCGGGTCAGCCCATTAGTCCCGGTTCAGTCTAGAACCGGGACCAATGGGCGCATTTATCCTGGTTCGTGCGGCTAAGGCATTAGTCCCGGTTCACCTGGGCCCTTTAGTCCCGGTTCGTGCCACGAACCGGGACTGAAGGGTGCGATGCCCATTAGTCCCGGTTGGTGGCACCAACCGGTACTAAAGGTTAGACCTTTAGTCCCGGTTGGTGCCACCAACCGGTACTGATGGGCTTTAAGGCATTAGTACCGGTTCATGGCACGAACCGGGACTAAAGGTCCCATTTTCAAACTCCCCCCCCCCCCACCCGCGGACCGCCTTTTCAGTTTTAGAAAAAACAAAAGAAAATGATGGAAATGTCAAAAAAAATAAAATAAAATAAGTTCCCATGTGCTATGTGGTCTAGTTGTTGGGAAAATTTACAAATATGAATTTCGACTTTATTTACAAAATCTCTCTGCAATTTGTAAAATGGACATAACTTTTGCATACGAACTCGGATTAAAAAGTTTTTTATATGAAAAATCATCTACTCGAAAAGTTACATCCGATGGAGACCGCCTATGGCCTGTTTGCAAATTTGTAGAATCCTCAAATTTCAAAAGGAAAAAAAGTTATGCTCAAATTTCAGTTTTTTTTATTTTCATTAAATCTGGTCAAACTATGGTCAAACTACTTATTCAAGAAGTATTAGTGTTACTAAATAATTATTCAAGAATATTAGTGTTATTAAATAATTATTTCAGTTTTTTTGAATTTTGGTCAAATCTGGTCAAACTATGGTCAAACTATGGTCAAATAATGGTCAAACTACTTATTCAATAAATATTAGTGTTACTAAATAATTATTGTTTTTTAGAACAATAGTTTCAAACTCAAACAGTGAAATGTGTGACTTCATGCTCAAGCTAAACTCCTGAGGGTTAATAGGATTAACATCTTACTATTGTCAGGAAAACAACAAGTGCGGACTTGGAAACGAGCGAGAATAGAACCTGGAAGTTAAGCGTGCTCAGGCTGGGGGAGTGGGAGGATGGGTGACCGTCCGAGAAGTTAGATGATTTGAAATGATGAGGGGTGATTAGAGATTAAATTGAGCAGTGATGAGGGGTGATTAGAGATTAGAGGTTAAAATAATTCAGAAATTTGAAAAAAAATCAAAAAAATAAAAAAAAATCAGAAAATTTCCTTTAGTACCGGACCTCCAGGCAGCGGCCACGTGGAGGGCCTTTAGTCCCGGTTCTGGTTTGAACCGGGACTAAAGGGTGAGGGCATTAGTAACGACCCTTTAGTCCCGGGACTAAAGGCCCTTATGAACCAGGACTAAAGGCCCTTTTTCTACCCGGCGACGCGCCTTCGGCTCGCTTCAGTGCTTGTAGTCGTTGCTAGGTGCTCCATGAAGATGGTTGTAATTTTTATTACTTCTGTTGTTCTTTGTACTATCATGATTGAAAATGAATAGTTTGGAAATTTCTCACAAAAAATACAATTTTCTCTATATTATTTTAACAAAATATTTACAGGTCTACATTTTTATACCAGTTTCTCTGTAAAAAATTTTAAAAGTAGGAGAACTTTTTTTACTTTTTGTTAATAAGAAAATATTTTCTACGTCTACATTTTTATGTTTTTGTTACAGTATACATATTTCTTTTTTTTTTGCGGAAGACAGTATACATATTTCAAATATGGCATAATGTTTTTCTTTGTTGCTCCTTTTTATTCTTCTTTTACGGTTTCACTTTTTCTATGTTTGGGTTGCACATAATTGTTTTGTGCAATCGACCTCATCTAATTATGAAATTTGTTATATTATATACATTCACTAATTTTCAATATGATTGTTCGATAGTGCTTGTATTCATTTGTTCATGTTCATGTTCATTTGTTCGCGGTTCCACCTTTTGAACTGATACACTCAACTTATGTACAATTTGTTTCCCGGACACTCATATCCAAAATACACCACTTGCATGCTTACATATTTTTATTTATTAATAAAATAATTCATATATGATTTGGTCCATGGTGTACTTTTTTTTACTCATGTCTATTATTTTTAGGTTGCACTTATGATAATCTTTTTTGCAACTTGTCGGCTTATACCATTTGAAAATGTATAGTTGGAATGTTAATATGCTACTAAGGATCTTACGTGGTTAGACCCTCTTTGGAATGAAGAAATTTCATAAGAATTCTGGAGGGTTCTAATCCCTAGGACTTTTTTTTCCTATGGAGGCCCTTTGGATTGTTGGAGTGAGTTCACCACATTCATATGGAACCAATTCATATGCCCTTAATTCCATAGGAATTTCAACATGAACTCAAACCTTGTTTTATTTTTCCTTTGAGAAGGTCGATGCACTTCACTCTATCTTTATCTACACTCTGTCAACAATCCTTAAAAATTGAATAGTTAAAAAACAATCCTTCAAAACTCATGTGTTTTTCTTATGCACCATCCAAAGGCAACTCCTAAAAAAATCTTGTGCTCTGAAATCCTATAGCAATCCACACTAAGTTACAACTCAATCTTGTATTTTTCCTATTCCTATGTTTCTAATTTCCTCCAATCCAAAGAGGCCCTTAGTCTCATTCCTGGTGCATAGGAGTTTGAAAAGATGTTAGAATACCTTGGTTTTCCTTTAAAACAACGGTCAAAGAAAATTTTCCTCCATTTTTCCTTTCCCTTGTTCCTTTGAAACAAAGGCATGAATAATAGCACCAGAGGAAAACTTTCCATTCCTACAATTTCCTCCACTTCTCCTTTCAACCAAAGGAGCCCTATATGTTTATTTGATCTTGCTTGTTTTATTCATATTTTTTAGTAATACAAATTTATTGGTAGAAGATGAACTTATGCTAAATTTTAATATTTATCTACCATGGCATTATTTCTCATTTTATTTATGTTGTGAAATTTCGAAAGGCGGATGCATATATATGTCTATGGACTTCAACTAGGGTAAATCATATTTGACGCTCTATACGTCAAGTAGTTGACCAATCGTACAAGCTATGCGACTTTGCGCCGGCCCAATCAGGAAGCAGGCCAGGTTTACCAGTTCTGGGAAGGTTCTTGGGTACTGTTTTCTAGTTTTAGGGAGGTTCTTGTGTCATTTTTTATATTATTTCCTATTTTTTTATCTACCGGATTTAATTTTGGGTTTTTATTTACATTTTATTTATTTATTTGTGTACTTTAAGTTTTTTGTTTCTTTAAAAACTCTTAAAAAAGTTCAGTTTTTGTATTTCGCACAATTTCAAAAATTTATACTTTCAAAGACTTTATCACAAAGTTTAAAACAATGTTCAGAACTTTTAGAATATGTTCACAAGTAAAAAATATTTGTAATTTTAGGAAAATCACACAAAAATATAAAACTAATTATGTTTGAAAAAAATATTTTATGTAAAAAATCAGTGATGCAAGAAGTATTCATATTTTATAAAAATATTCAACCGGGGCAATCCATTTTTTTATAACCATGTTGGATTTGAATAAAACTGGATCAAATGGGAGAACAAAAATACTCGTAAAAATACATGAGTTCTAGAGCCCTAATGGGCTGGCCAACAAAGACGCACATGTGCGTTTGCTCTACGACCTCACGCAATTAGGAGACCTCCTAGCTGACGCTCGTTAGCGTCAAATCGACCACGTTTCGCGTAGGACGAGACCTGAATGGGCCGGCCCATTCGGTGTCATCATAAAAATATCAAAAACAGATGTCCCACGGATGACTCGAACTCACAACACCAGAATAGCGAGTAACTGAACTTTACCACTACACCAACAAAACATTTGTGATTAAATGCCGCGCGAACCTTTAAGAACTATAAAGGCATATTCAGAAAGAAAACGAAAGTTTTTCACCATTGAACATTTTTTGATTTACTCTGAATAATTTTTAGATAGAATTGAACATTTTTTTTATATACGCTGAATATTTTTAATACACAGTGAACATTTTTGTCATATACGATGAATAATTTATAAATACACATTGAACATTTTAATTATATACGCTGAACATTTTTAAGTACACAATGAACATTTTTTAAAATACGTTGAACAATTCCTTAATGTATGGTGAACATTTTGTTAAATGTATGACGGACATTTTTGTAATACTTTTTTTTTGCATGGACATTTTTGTAATACACAATGAACATTTTCTAATGCCTGGTGACTTTTTCATAAATACGGTGAAGACTTTCTTAATATACAATGAACATTCTTGTAATACGTGATGAACTTTTTATATAACACACAAAAAAGAAAAACAGATAAAAGAAAATAAACGAAAAAGGAAAAACCAAAGGAAAATGGAACCAAAGCAAATAAACAGAACAAAATCTCAGAAAACAAGACAAAACATTGAAACAACGGAACCAAAAACCCACAGAAGAAAAACGAAAAAAAAACCGGCAAGAAACAGCGAAGGAAGAGACAGCCAACAACGAACACACGAAACCCGTACGTGGACCAGCCCAACCAGAGGTCCGCTTCAGGGAAGGGACAACCTTTTGACAACGAGCGTCAAATAGGATCTGCCCGCAATTAGCCTCAGAAATACTTCTCGAGACCTCCAAATTGGGATAGCCCCCGCCCCCACACCAGGCCTCAGAGCACCCGCGCTCTTTGGGCAGGCCTAGTGGGGGAGCGGCTGGGGGTATTTTCTTTAGGTTACCTTTCCGTTATTTACTTTTATTTTATTTTATTTTTCTTTTTATTTCAAATTTTAACGTAATTCCCAAAATATTCATAATATTTTGCAAAATATTCACAAATTTAAAAATAGTATTCACTTACATGAATAAAGAACTGTTCTCGAATTAAAAAATCATGATTTTATGAAATATTTTGGAACTTCAAAATATTTGAAAATTTGAAAAATGTTCACGAACTTCAGATAATATTACAGTACATGAATTTGTGGAAAATAAAAAAACTAAAAAGAAAAGAAGGTCAAGGAAAGGTTAAAACCTTCCGAAAAGCAAAGTGCAAAGAAAGGAAAAAGGTTGGCCCAATAGAATCCATGGAGTATGCAGGAGGGTACGTGGGGAGTAGGAACTGCCTTTTAACTCACAAATTGTTTAAGCTAGTATATGTGGCTTGTCTAGACATGATTTTGTGTTCAGACCCGAAAGCTCATCCCGCCTAGTACGCATGCTATCCCAAAAGCTCACGTTTTCCTAAACTACTTCATAACTATTGGCAATATTTATTCACTGGAAGACAATGTTCCCGTTGACTACAAGACTCTAGTGGCGACCTTTACAATCTCAAGATTCATCAGGTTAGTCTCTTGGAAATGCTCATAGGGACTGTGTGTATATTCATAGGAATGAGCATGTCTTAATGTGAGCTCTACATTTGCACCGTGTTTCAAAAAAAAATCACTACCTAAATAGTTGTCTGATGTATTTCAAGTTTTGTCCAATGCATTTACACGCTTTGAATTTTCCATTTAGGCCTAGTGGCGGAGTCAGGATTGGAGCAAACCATGGGCCTAAAAAATATCGGCAAGACAAAAAATCCTTACTGCTTATAACTACCCAAAGTACCTCATAAATGCCAAAAAAATACCATTGCCTAAAAAAAACTACCAAAAAATACCACATAATAAAAAGGCTCAATTGCAAACTTTTTCAAATTTGTTCCCTCTTTGCAACGTCCATGAACTTTTCTGAAGTTTGTGAACTTTTTTCATATTCAAATTACCGAAACATTTCTCTCAATTTTCTGCATTTTTTTTCCAAATTTCCTGAATTTTTAAAAAAATATTGTGAACTCTTTTAAAAACAATGCAAAATTTTCTCAATTTCACAAAACATGTTCTAAATTTCCTGAATGCTTTAAAAAAAACATTGTAAAATATTTGTGATTTTTTTCGAAACTCATGAAATTTTCTTAAAATTTTTATTTTTAAAAATTCATAAGATTTTTACAAATTCGTAAGCTTTTTAAAATTCTTGAACTTTCCTTTTTCAATCCGTGAACTTGTTCCCAAATTGGCTTTTTTTTCCAAATTCGTGACCGGTTTTTTCAAATTTCTCAACATGTTTAGTATTCAAGAATTTTTTTTACCTTTTCAAAATTTCCATTTTCCTTTTTGTTTTCTTTATAAATCTTGAACTTAGTTTTTCAAATTAATATTTTTTTATTTCCTGAAAAATTTAAAACGCATGAAAATTTTCAAATTCATGAACAAGTTTCAATGTTGTAGCTCTTTTCAATTTCATAAAAAACAAATCCATGAACTTTACTGATTTCATGAGTTTTTGAAATTTGAACATTTTTCATATGTTGGCATTTTTTAAATCTATGATTTTTTTGGATTCGTTAACATTTTTTTTATTTGTGAAATTTTTTTGAATTCACCAACTTTTTTTGTATTCTTGGTTTTTTTAATCCACGAACCTTTACAATTCAATGAATTTTTTTAAAAAACATTTTTAAATCGATGTTTTTTATTTCACAACCATTTTTCAAAATAGCAAATACCGGTGGCCGGTCTTTTTTTGTGTGGACTAACAACACAATACAACTGAGAAAGAGGAAATCAGGAGCAAGCGAGCGAGGGAGTTACTTTTTTAGCGCGCGACATAAAAATCACAAAAATGACTCTCACTAGTGAGGAGTCGACACCCTGGATTTTTCTTTTTTTGTTTCACAACCATTTCAAAATAGCAAAAACAAGACGGCCGGTCTTTTTTATGTGGACTAACAGCACAACACAGCTGAGAGAGAAAAAAAAACAGGAGCGAGCGAACGAGTAACAGAGTGAGCGAGCGAGGGAGTTGATTTTTTAGCGGGTGACAGAAAAATCACAAAAACGGCAGTGCACTAGGGAGGAGTCAACACAGAGCGCTCGCTGCTAGCCAGTGGAACTGTTTACCAATCGGACCTCATGCCTGAGAGCTTATTTTGATAGCGCCTCATGAAAGAATTATACTCCCTCTGTTCCTAAATACTATAAGTCTTTAGAGATTCCACTACAGACTACATACGGATGTACATAGACATATTTTAGAGTGTAGATTCACTCATTTTGCTCCATGTGTAGTCTTTAGTGGAATCTATAAAAAGACTTATATTTTGAAACGGAGGGAGTACGTTTTAAGCATTAACTACCATGTCAGTATCCTTGTACTCTACTTATGAAAATTTAAAGCATCAATTGGCACATATGTCACAACATTATCAAATGACACTATTGTAGAAACTTGCTATCAGTTGGATATTCTATGATCCACGTGTGTAAAAATGAAAATGTTTCATTCTCAAAAAAATGAAAATGTTCTAAAACTGATCCTTATCCTATGCATTATCTTAAGAAAAAAATAAATGACAATAAAGATAAATAACAAGATAGACCCATCACAAATAAAGGTGCCTCACCCAATTGAACAAGCTCTTGGATAGCCTTCCTATCCTTGGGCATCAGTTACAATACCAGTTTACCAATCAATGTGATGCCCATTTGTGTGGTGTTACCAATATATAAGAATGAACCTTTCTCGAGTTTCATGTATCTTACTGTCAACATAAATCCCTTTGATCCTACAAAAGATACAGTGATGGGTTTGTCCCAAAATCTTTTCGTGGGCATCCTCATCTTACTTCTTGTAGCCACAGGTGCGACTATTATCATGAACAATACCTCAAAATATGTTCATAGAGTGTTTGTGCATAAACATATACTCCCACCGTATCAAAATATAAGACGTTTTTGTAGGCTAGTTTAGCCTATGAAAACCTCTTATATTTTGGTACATAAGTAGTAGGTGGTACACTTTTTTTTAAAGTTTTCTTAGTTTTTTATGTGAAATTCGAAAGAAGCCTTATCTTCTCCGCACTTTCAATAATGTCTTGACATGTCTCAACCCTGCTCCCCTTCTTTATGTTGTTATGTCATTGAAATTTCCGCCATATCATCTGCTCCCCGTACTCACCTTTGTCATGGTGGTCGGTGTTGTATTCTCCTATTCTTGCTTGTAGGCTACTAGAACTATAATGAGAAATAAACATATTGTGAACAAGAGATGAGTTTATAGCCATGTTATCTGACTTTGAACCATAAGATAGGATGCTAGTTTGGATGTCATTAGAAAGTTTATTTCAAATTTTTTAATTTGAGACGTGATTTTCATTGTTTCGCTTGTTTTTTTAGTAAATTATATGTTGGGTCTATGGATAATCTGACACACACACACGCGCGCGCGCGCACATGTCCCTTTATTTGTTTTATTGTTTCTTGAAACATATGTGTCTCTCCGTTAAATTAAAAAAATGCCCCATATCATACAAAACATAAAGGGAAAAAAGACATTGATTCAATTTATTAGCAAGAAACATTAAAATTTGGATCCTATAATATAGCAGTTAGTAGGCACACCAAAAATCACTTTATTTTTTTTTTATTTTTTTTTGCAGAGAACCAAGAGGCGGTGCAGGTGGCTTTGGCGACGGATTGTGTATAGAAACAAGGGGTGATACAGGTGGTTACACCACTTATAGAGTGCACAGTAGGGAGCGTGACATTTGAAGGAAACTGTGTGAAAGGCGTGAGCGAGAAAGTGCTTGCCGGACTGAAGGGTTCACAGGAGGCAAGTGCGGTGGCATGCGTCAGCGTTGCTATTGCACCATAAATTGTTAGCTAACTTGTCTATGCATACATGTTCCTAGCAAATAAATAAAATGCATGTCTTCATGTCTTGTATCTCTATGAAGATGTTCCTTTTTTAACCGAGTGAACTCCTTTCCATAAGTTACTCAACAAAAATACACAAGTTTTTACTGAGCGGGAAAAGGAGGCAACCAACTGAATCCTCAATTCTAAATCTGTCTGTTAGCTCTTTGCTCTCTCAACAGACATTTTCTCCCCATTAGCGAAGTGGAAAGTTGGTGAAGTTAGTAGGGTGATGCGGGTGGAGTTAATAGGGTGATGCCACGCGGCGGCGCCGCTATGGCAGGTAGCATGTGCTTGTCGTTGACTAGTCTCCTCTTCGGACAAGGGGTGTCATATTATACTTTAGGCGCATTTATTTTTAAGAAAGTCTAGAGTACAAATTTGAGGGGTGTCAAATATTTTTACATCGTTTGTCTGCTGGATCAATAAGTTCTCTGATCATTCACCCTATATAATATATGCAAATTTAGTCAAGAACATTACACATATCGAGAAATGGTATCCAAGTGAAAACATGATTCACGTTCAGGGCAGAGAATCGGTAGTTTGGTATGCTTGGCAAATTCTATTTTTCAGGTGTACAAAAATAGAATCCTTGAAATTTTTTGTATTATCTTGCAAACTAATACAAATATCCTATATGCATGTCAGTTCGAAAATTCCTAGGAGCACACGAGCTCGCATGGTCTCGCAATCGATGACCATTCCTTCGCGTCGGGATATAATTGGGCTGAGAAATGGAGTACGCGGGAAGGAAAAATAACTGGAGGACCCACATGTACAGTACAGATAACGGAAGTTTGCGCGATGACGGAGTTCACGTGCACCAATCTTTAGTCCAATCCGCACCATTTCTCAAAAAATAAAAAACCTTGACCGCAAAACTTGTCTGGATTCAGCCACGTCTTGAACGAGCTCAGGCTCATAGCGGGTCTCCCCTAAATAAAAAGATTGCCATTTTTTAATTCTTTTCATTGTGCTTGGTAAGTTATAGTACATGCCACCCCTTCCTCACACTGCAATTATTGAACATGTGGCAAACTTCCCTTTTGTAGCTTCGCAAATTCATAAATATGCCATGTTTTTTAGAAACAAATTCATACATTGTCATGCACCCATGAAAAATTCCTAAATTTGCCATATTTTCAAAGAACAAAATTCTTTAAATTTGTCATGTGCGCATTACAAATTCCCAAAAGTTGTCATCTTTTTTAGAGAACAAACGCCCTAAATTTGTCATGTACGGATGTACCCATGGCAAATTCCAAAAGTTGACATGGTTTTTAGAGAAACAACATCAATAAATTTTCCATGTGCCCATGACAAGTTCCTAAATGTGCCATCTTTTCAAAAGAAAAAAAATCCTAAATGTACCATGTTCCTACATTTTTTCCTTCAATAGCCGTGATTTAGGGAATAGTTTTTTTTACAAAGTTTTCCATGATCTATAGAACATTTTCTCTCAAAATTGAAATGGACAGCGACAATTTAACTCGCTTGTTTTTGGTACAATACCATGGCAATTTTTCATGTGGTCGAATTTTTTTTGTACCATGGCAAATTCGTTGTTATATCACAGCAAATTTGTTGAACACATCTTTTTGCGAAAAAAATGTAAGTAGCATGGGAATATTCCTCCTGTACAGAAAAACATATTGAGTTTCTACCATGGCAACATTTTTTACCCTGCCAAATTGCTGGTCCATGGAAAATTTATTTTCACCGCCATAGCAACTTACTTTTTCCTGGTCCATGGCAAATTTTATAGCAATTTGCAAATTCAACATCCGGAACATTGCAAATTGGCCACTTCAGGAGCATTGATAGAACAGATAGGAAAGACTATTTGTGCTCAGTTTGTGGCCGATCAAATGTGTCCTATCAATCTTGTTTTACAATTGACTATGAAAAATAGCTAAAGAGTCAGAAAAGGTTGGTCACCTACATAAAAGTTAAAATCTAGCTAGGCATGTGATCATCATATGTAATTCACAATGACATTGAACATTGTTTAGCACATCTTAGCCGCCGGTCCAACATCGGGAACTTGCAAAAGTTAACCATGACACATAAATATTGAGGATATTCACGTAGTATTTTACACTTCTCTAGGCAGGAATCTCTCTCTCTCTCTCTCTCTCTCTCTCTCTCTCTCTCCCTCTCTCTCTGTCTGTCTCTCTCTCTCTCTCTCTCTCTCTTTCTCATATAAGAATTCTCAGCACAACTCTAGCTAACAGGAATCTTGCACAAAGTAGACATGCCACTTGGCTGATTTTTCTCTCCTCTCTCATAACTTGACAAGAGAAAAGTGATGGTCACTGACGAGTGCCACTAGCCAATCAAGCATAATAATTACCATCAGTTTGATAACCGTTAGTCATAATTACATTTTAAACCATATATTTTAGACTAAAATATGGTGGCACGTATGAAGTTACACTTCATGGCCACTTTGGGCTTTTTCTTTATCTTTTCCCAGGCCATGAAGGATTGAGCGACCCAGAAATGCGTGTATTTGATACTGGCAAAATGAGGAAGAGGGAAACTAGAGACAACACTTATTATGTTTACCAGATAAGATAAAAAAGTCTAACAGCGTCGCCACATTTTGCCTCTGTAATGTGGATGGAGTGCACTTCATAATATTTTAATGCTTTAGTGCTTGTGAAGGTTGTGTTCAAACAAAGGGCCGTTATAATGTGGGCTCCATTTTTTCTTCCCGTTTTCTTGTTTCTACCCATAGTTTAGATCAAGCAATTTAACAATCTAATAAATATTATTATAGATCATTAATTTGAATACATCAAATAATACACATTAAAAACAATAAAAATGCAACAAATACTACAATAAAAAGTACAGGTACACAAAAATGAATTCCAAAAAAATATACTATGTCTCAGCTAGTTGCTCAATAAGATCCTTCTTCCACTCATGATGGGATGCCCCGTCTTCAATCTTCCGATAAGTCTCAAGAAATGCTTGAATGTGTTTTGTGTGTCTAAAGGCCTGATGATTGTGCCTCATAGTCCATGACGCTTGGCATATCTCTCTCATCCTCGTTGATCTTGTTGTGTAGTATCACACAACATGTCATGATGTTTCCAATAAATCTTTGTTTCAGAAGCAAACAAGCCCCAAGACAATTGTAAACCTTACTTGCAGCGCTCCAAATGTTGTCTCAATGTCGCGCCTTCTTGATTTTTGCGCCTTGGTGAAATGCTTAGTCTCAGTGTTTTCACAAATGTTGACCAAGATGGATAGATGACATCTGCTAGATAGTAGCCTTGGTCATACTGATGGACATTCACCATGAAGTTGAAAGGTGGAGCAGGACCACTAGCTTGCCTTGCATTTAGATGAGATCTCTACAAGACATTGATGTCTTTGTGGAATACAAGTAAACCAAAGTAGCACCTAACCCAAAAAAAATCGGAGGCAACCGCTTCAAAATAACTGTTGGGTCATGGCAATGCCGAATGAATTGTTGGTCCAATCCATAGGCCAATTCTTCGACCTCCAGTGCATTCAGTCAAAAAACCCTAGCATCCCAAGCCATCCTCTTGATGCATTCATTGCCAGAAGTCTTGCCGTGTCCTCAACATTGGGTGCTCGCAAATACTGCCCTCCATAAACCCTCACTATAGTTTCAACGAACACCTACATGCACTTTATAATTGTATCTTCAACCATTCAAGATAGTCATCCAATGCATCTGCAAAAACGCCATATGCAATCATATGAAGTATCTCTATCACCTTTCGATAAGGCGGGAAACCTAGGAGACCGACTCCATTTCTCGGTTACTGGAAGAAAGGTTCATGGGCTTCCATGTCGTCAGCAATCTGAAAGATCATTGCACGGTCGTGCAAAAGCGTTGCCAGGACACATAACCAGTGAAGGTACAACACAACAAAAAGTAGTTCATATGAGCTTGTAGTTGCCTTCAATTCCGATCTTCTGAATTGTCGCGCAACCAACCTGCAACCCCACACACTTCTTCTTTGTTTCAGCTATTGCTATCCAATCTGCAACCATCAAGGGAATCTTGTCTTCTTTGACATCCATATGAATTTACTCTCAGACTCAAAGCTCGAATACGATGATGAATGGTCAAAAAGTAGCTCTACCAACAAATCCATATAAACAGAATGCAAATCTTATGTCATCCACATGAATCTATGAGCCGCTAAACAAAATTTATGAGAAAAAGGTTGGGGAAATTTACTTTCGAGCAAGTCGTTGGACATTTTGAGGCCATGCCATGGAAGGGGTGGCACGGCCAGACGACAGGAAGCAGAGGAGGGGCTGCGGCAAAGCGTGGGGTCTGACAGCGGCTCAGCAAAGACGACTAGGGCCAAATCACGCTGGTCAAGGCGATGGAGGTGGCACCAAATAGTGGATGCGTAGGGATGTGTGTGACGATGGAAGCGAGTGAGTGTCTTGAAATATTTGTGGCGCCAAGATTTGGGTGGATCGGGCGCGCTATATCGCCTCGCCCAACCATGAAATATGAGGGCTCACACGCTTGATTTGGAGCAGTCTTAAAAAATCATGCCGATGGAGCATGTGATGGTGAATTTGCTAGGGTGGGGTTTTCGGCCAAATAACCATACTAGTGGTTATTATGACAATCACGTCGATATGATGACTCTGCTAGCATTGCTATAATTAAGCCAAAAAGAACATGCATGACACTGTATAGGGTGTTTGTTCGAACTTCACATGTGTGAATGAACCAGATTGAAGGAGGGAAGTGCAAAACGTTTGGGCTAAACATGAAGATGAATGCCTGGGACAATATCTACACTTAAAAACTCTTACGAAATAGGTTTTCACTTCCCTTTGTAGATAAAACACAAACCACTATACATACAACAACACTGCACACCACCACACCACACAACTCACAAGACAAGATACAAGGTGTTGAGCAACAACAACACAACCCCATGCACTACCAACCAAACTACAATTGGAAAGAAACACCAGTTGGGGTCATCAGAGCCGTCATTCGTGATCGAGCAACAAATGGGAAAGACGTAACCAAAGAACAACGAAATATGGGCTCCAAGGGGGCGTCTTCATGAAGGGCACGCCGTAGGAGCTAACTAGAAGGGTTGGGCGCGCTTTGCTGCGCCATTGGTCTCATTGAGTTTCTTAAAAAAATGTCAGTCTGTTTTAAAACATAAGTTGTATTACTTTTTTGAAAAGTCAAACATTTTAAGTCAAACATTCTATAATATCAACTCGGTATGATTAGATTCAGCATGAAATGAATTTTCATACTTTTTTGTTTAATATTGTGGATGTCGATTATTTGCTCTGAACTTGGTCAAAGTTACTCCCTTTATCCATATATAGAGCCTAATGCATTTTTCGAGACTAATTTTGACCACACGTTAAAGTAATAATATATGACATGCAAGTTACATAAAGCATTCCGTCAAATTCGTACGTGAAAAGAGCTTCTCGTGATATAATTTTCACATTATACATCTCATATACTATTGATCTTATCAGTAATCAAAGGTGAAAGAACATGCGGTGCCCCCATGTTTGGTTTTGGTAATTGATGACAATCTCTATGGACTAATGGTTGCATTGAGTTATATTTGAACGTTTTGTCCATAGGCATTTCTTGAAGTCCACATGTTGGTTTCAAGGAGTTTATGAGTTGACCAAGGTGCTATTAAGGAATTATCTAAAGATTGGTTCATGTGAGTGTTGAGCTTATTGCAAGCATGTCTTGAAGAAGAAGATTGTGTGGTCACTCATGTCTACCTTCAAGACATCATCCAAATGAAGAGAGTTGTAAAGATTCAAGGTTGATCAAGATTAAGTCAAGAGTGAATCAAGTTGATCAACACACAAAGCGTACAAGATGTACCGAGGGATCAAGTGATCCCATGATATGGTAAGCATTGTCCATTATGCTTTGTTTGCTAACCCATGGTATTCATGAGAGTTCTTTGTGGGGTTAGTTGCGGTGTGCAAGTTGAAGTGGAGCATCATGAAGAGATCAAATGCTTGAAGCTTGCGTCCATTTGTGGTGACAATGGACTTGTGAAGATGTGCGAAAGAGTGGCTCACCCATAGTGGAGTATGGGGGAGCAATCAACTAGTCTTCATCGAGCCAACGCAATCAAGAAAGGTGGTCCAACTTGAGTAAGTCAAGATCGTCATCATCTAGCTCAACTGGATCATGTGCAAGGCAAAGGTTTGCCCTTGATAGGTTTTCTATTTTACCGGTCTCATGGTGGTAGTTGACAGACAGGGTTATAGGATCGATTGTCGTACTATCAAGGGGGTTTCTCGATGAGTAGCTTGATCGTACCATTCATAGAGAGCTCAAACACATTGCATCCTTGCATCATCTTTCTTGGTTCTTATTTGGTTCTCTTTGTGAGTCTTAGAGCTTTTGGTCATCTTGATGACAAGCTCGAGTTCATCGAAAACGGAGTTCACATGCATCTTCTATAATGTTTTCGATGTTGGAGGTTATGTCGGTTCGTCTCTGTTGGAGGTTTGACTCCTCTATTTGTTAGGCATACCTCCCCTGCCTCTTCTGTTTTGATGCTACTCGTCGTCTTGTATCCAGCAAGCTTGAGTTTGCTCAATTTGGAGCTCATTTGCAGAAGTTATGGCAGTCCTGGTTTTATTGTATCCTTTTGTTGTCTTTAGCTGCGATTTGAAGGCTGCCATGTGCTAAAGCCTCTATGGCGTGCGGTAGTACTGCTCAAGGGAGCGGTAGTACCGCAGGGTTCAGCGGTAGTACCGCCCCTGGTGAGCGGTAGTACCGCTGCCTCTAGCCTAGATCGCTGTCACGCACGGAAGTAGGCGCGGAAGTAATTTTTTTACTTCCGCCCCTACGCGGTAGTACCGCTCCCTACGAGTGGTAGTACCGCTGTCTCTAGCCCAGTGCGCTGTCTCGCACGGTAGTAGGCGCGGAAGTAAATTTTTACTTCCGCCCCTACGCGGTAGTACCGCTCCCGCGAGCGGTAGTACCGTGTCGGCTTTCTCTCGAAGCTAGCTCCAGCGGATGTAGGCGCGGCAGTAATTTTTTACATCCATGGACGCGCGGTAGTACCGCTATCCCCAGCGGTAGTACCACTACCTCACTGTGTATACTACCGTGTTCTGCACCTGTGTGGCCGTTGAATACTACCCCTGCGGTAGTACCGCAAGGGCAGGCGGTAGTACCGCTCCGGCAGTAGTACCGTCATGTTGCCCCATTGCAGTAGTGTTTCTATTGACCACTGCTGCCCTAGCGGTAGTACCGCTCCTTGGAGCGGTAGTACCGCTCGGTGCGGGCTGTGAGGATAATGGTTGGAGTTTTCCCCTTGTATAAAAGGGGGTCTTCTTCCCCATTGAATCGAATCTCTTGAGCTCATGTTCTTCCCCCATTGTTGACCTTCTTCGAGCTTACTTACTCTCAATCCCTCCATGGATTCTTGCTAGTTTTTTAGGGAAAAGAGAGAGGAGATCTAGATCCACATTTCCACCAATCACTTTCTCCTCTATGTGAGGGGAACCCCTTGGATCTAGATCTTGGAGTTCTTGGTGTTCTCCTTCTTGTTCTTCCTCTCATTTTCCTCCCTATCATTAGTTGCTTTGGTGGGATTTGAGAGAGAAGGACTTGGGCACTCCGTGTGCCCTTGCCATTGCATTTGGTGCATCGGTTTGAGTTCTCCACGGTGATGCGTGGAAGTTACAAGTTGAGAAGCTTATTACTCTTGGGTGCTTGGTACCCTTGAGCTTGTTCCTCTTGGGTGCTTGGGTGCCCTAGACGGTTGGTGGTGTTCGGAGCTCAACCATTATGGTGTAAAGCTCCGGGCAAGCGCCAGGGTCTCCAATTAGGTTGTGGAGATCGCCCCGAGCAATTTGACGGGTTCCGGTGACCACCCCCAAGGGTTGCCAAAGTGTACGGGTTCGGTGACCGCCCCCAAGGGTTGCCATTTGTACGGGTTCGGTGACCGCCCTCAAGGATCCCTTAGTGGAATCACGGCATCTTGCATTGTGCGAGGGTGTGAGGAGATTACGATGGCCCTAGTGGCTTCTTGGGGAGCATTGTGCCTCCACACCACTCCGAACGGAGATTAGCATCCTCAAGGGTGTGAACTTCGGGATATGTCGTCGTCTCCGCGTGCCTCGGTTATCTCTTACCCGAGCCCTTCACTTATGCACTTTACTTTGTGATAGCCATATTGTTCCTTGTCATATATCTTGCTATTACATAGTTTTTTATCTTGCTTAGCATAAGTTGTTGGTGCACATAGGTGAGCCTAGTTGTTGTAGGTTTTGTGCTTGACAAATTGACCGCTAGGTTTATTCCGCATTTGTTCAAGCCTATACCGTAATTTTCTAAAACGCCTATTCACCACCCCCCCCCAGGCAACATCCACGATCTTTCAAAAGGCAGCTTTGAAAAATGCATTAGGCCCTATATATATGAATGGAGGGAGTACAAAAAATTGACTTCCCAAAAAACTAACAGCCCTTATATTTTGGCGGGTGGGGGAGATGATAGAGTGTGTTTTATTTGTTATTTATAATGCGGTGATTTGGTGGGCCTTTCGTGTGTGATTCTGTGTTATCCGCTAACCAACCTATATTTATGTGGGAAAATTTTCGTGTCGGTGCCTGCATGTACTATATTGGTGCTACAATATCACATGGTGGCGCCTTTTCCTTTCTAGGTGGTGGGAGGGTGCGCGGGGTTGATATGTTTTATAGGTTGATCGTTGCTGATTGTTTTGAAAAATTGTTGGCCCATTCGAAATTGTAAACCAAATCCAAAATTTAATAACTAAATCGAATGAAAGAGCTTCAAAATTAGGGAACATAGTGAATTAAAAGAATTGTCTGGGAGAGTTTGAGAAATTGTTGACCCGGTTAAAATTGGGTGACCCAATTCTAAATTAAATACATCAGTTCATTGTGAGGCCTTAAAAATTAAAAAGCATAGTGTATAATATAAAAGAATTAAATGAAAGAGCTTTAAAAAATGTTGATCCAATCAAAATCGGGTGAACCAATTCTAATTAGAGACCTCAATTGAATGTGTGCTCTTTAAAAGAGCACAGTGTTAGAGCATCTACAACCAGACTTGAAAATCCGGCCACCTACACGCCCGCGGACGCGTCCACAAACAGCGTCGGGCGACCCCTCATATGGGCTGCCGCACATCCACACTCCTCAAATGCGGAATCTCAAATCCATGCAATACATGCACGTCGATCATACAATACAAATTATTCGAACTCAATAGTTCGAAACAAAGCAAAAGAAATCATAATTCAACAATCCGTACATGCCAAAATGAAATCAATGTCCGAGCAAGACAGATGCCTCGCTGGCTGGATGGATCACTCGCCATACGCCATCCAAGTAGCCTGCTCCGTGGCCATCCTTGCATCATGCTTCGCCTGCATCCGGACCGTATACTCCGCATGCATCCTTGCCACATGCTCCTCTACTGCCGCAGCCGTCTTCGTCGCCTCGTACTCTCTATGGCCATTGATCTCCTTCTTCACTGCATGTCACTTCTTTGCATGCTCATCCAAATGGGTTTCGTCCGCCAACATGATCCGCACCCTCAGTGTTCCGTGCAAGATGCAATCTCTCCTTTTTAAAGCTCAGTCTCTCCAAATGTCTTGGCCTTCTCGATCCTCCTCTGTCCCAACCCGGCGCAATCCGCGTCGGCGGACGGATGGATGGGGTGCGGGGTTTCGGGCGCGGCCGCGGAGGGGGGACATATGCCCGTCCATGTTCGCATCAGCTCCCTGCACCACCGCCGCTTCCCTCTCTCGCAGCCGGCGTCGCCGTTTCCTTCGGGTGATGTTCTCCGGCTTGCACGACGCAGCCGAGGGCGGGACGCCAACGGATGAGGCGAACGCAGCCTCTGTCGCGGCGGTCGGGGCGAGCTGGACGACATCTAGGGCCGTGGATCGGGACTGACGGCGAGGATGAGGAGCAAGGGTGGCGGACGGCGAGGGCTCGTACGCGGGAAAGGTAAAAGGGGGGCAGGAAGAGGTGGAAGGATTTGGTGGATTTGGTGCAAATTGTGGTGGAGTAAGATTGTCGGGTCTGACCTGGCGGACGCGCCCGAGCGCCCCATATCCGCCTCATATTTGGGCTGCATATGAGGGGTGCCGTTCAGCCCGGGCATTTGTGGCGTGTTTAAGGAGCCCGCCTGGGTCGCATTTTTGTGACCGAGCCGCCCGCCCAGGCGTTCGAGGTGGGTTTGAGACACTCCGCTGTAGATGCTAATAGAGGATATGAAAATTAGCATAGCATCCCCCAACATTGAGAATCTCACTTTTTTCGAAAGTCTGTTTTTAATCCTGGCATCATCTTATGTATAAAAACAACTTCAAGCTAACAACCCTGTCCCAATCATCATCAAGACAAACAACAACAACAACAACAACAACAACAACAACAACAACAACAACAACAACAACAACAACAACAACAACAACAACAACAACAACAACAACAACAACAACAACAACAACAACAACAACAACAACAACAACAACAACAACAACAACAACAACAACAACAACAACAACAACAACAACAACAACAACAAAGTCTTTAGTCCCAAACAAGTTGGGGTAGGCTAGAGGTGAAACCCATAAGATCTCGCAACCAACTCATGGCTCTGGCACATGGATAGCAAGCTTCCACGCACCCCTGTCCATAGCTAGCTCTTTGGTTTTTTTTCGAAAAGGGGGGATTCCCCGGCCTCTGCATCAGATCGATGCATACGGCCTCTATTATTAAAAAAGTAAACAAGGTCTCAACAAGGTCTTACAGTAATGGAACAAAAGCAGCATCTAGCTCACATAGAGCGTCAACTGCAAAGCAGAAACCACAAAAGCCACAACCGGCAGGCATAAAAACAGATAGGTAAACTAAATGCCTATCCTATTACATGATCGCCATCCAAACTGGTTGAAGATATCCCGCGCTATCGTCTCCCACCGGACAGATCCAGTAACCAAACGCTCCCTGGCCTCCGTCGGCGTGAGTAAGGACCACGTATGGATCAGTGATGTAGCTCGGAATAACACCTGCAAAAAATGAGTATTTGTTGTTCTGTTAAAAACCAAATCATTTCTGCAATTCCAAATCGCCCATAATAACGCACATACTCCTACACGAATGTGTCTGGCTGTTTCGGACTCAATCCCAACAAGCCACGCCCCAAATAATGTGTTGACCGATCTCGGAGGAGTAATATTAAAGGCAATTTGCACGGAGCGCCACAACCCTCGTGCCAACGGACAGTCAAAAAATAAATGCTTGATAGTCTCATCCCGATCACAGAAACTACACCTAGTAGATCCTGTCCAGTTGCGCTTAACTAGATTGTCCTTTGTAAGAATAACTTGTTTATGCACAAACCACATAAACACTTTAATCTTCAAAGGTACCTTAACTTTCCAGACCTCTTTGGAAGTAGGTATCACAGTAGAATTAATGATATCAATGTACATCGATTTAACCGTGAACACCCCGGTTCTAGTTAGCTTCCAACATAACTGGTCGGGCTGAGGATTTAGCTGAACTTGCATTAGCCTACGGACCAAGTGAAGCCATGCTTCCCATCGAGGCCCGACAAGCACCCTCCTAAACTGAATGTTTAGAGGGATAGACTGCATCACCGTGGCAACGAGAGCGTCCCTACGCTGAACAATACGATATAGTGTCGGATATTGTGTAGCCAAAGGCGCGTCACCCAGCCACGTATCCTCCCAGAATCGCGTATCATCACCATTACCGACAATACATCTCGTTCTGTTAAAGAAAGCTGCTTTAACCCTCATAAGCCCTTTCCATAACGGCGAATCTGTAGATCTCATAGTGACCTGGGATAAAGTCTTTGAGTGCAGATATTTACTACATAGAATCTGCGCCCAAGTTGCCTCTGTCTCAGAAGACAACTTAAACAGCCACTTACTAAGCAGGCATCTGTTCTTGACTTCAAGATTTTCAATACCAAGTCCCCCTTGGTCCTTTGGTCTACAAATAATATCCCATTTGGCCAATCTGTACTTCCTCTTAGACTCATCACTCTGCCAAAAAAAGCGAGAACGATAGAAGTCTAGCCTTTTCCTAACCCCAACTGGGACCTCGAAGAAAGATAAGAGAAACATAGGTAAACTCGTGAGCACCGAGTTAATCAGAATCAACCGGCATCCATAAGACATGAGTTTTCCTTTCCAGCAACTTAGTTTCTTCTCAAACCGATCCTCGATGCACTTCCACTCACCATTTGTTAGCTTACGATGGTGTATGGGAATACCAAGATACGTGAAAGGTAGAGCCCCAACTTCACAACCAAACAATTGTGTATATGCTTCTTGTTCGTCTTTGGCTCTACCAAAGCAGAACAACTCGCTTTTATGGAAATTAATCTTCAGCCCCGACAATTGTTCAAAAAGGCATAACACTAACTTCATGTTCCTCGCTTTTGCCAAATCGTGTTCCATGAAAATGATTGTATCATCAGCGTATTGCAGGATGGACAGACCACCATCAACCAGATGAGGCACCAATCCCTCCACCTAACCGGCCTCCTTGGCCCTCCCAATCAGGATCGCTAACATATCAACCACAATATTGAACAGAATAGGCGACATAGGGTCACCCTGTCTCAAACCCTTGTGCGTTTGGAAGTAATGACCTATGTCGTCATTAACTTTAATGCCAACACTACCTTTTTGCGTGAATGTTTCCACCTGATGTCGCCAGATCTCATCAAAGCCCTTCATCCGTAAAGCCTGCTGGAGGAACGGCCATTTGACTTTATCATAAGCCTTCTCGAAATCCACTTTGAAAATAACACCATCTAGTTTTTTCGTATGAATTTCATGAAGCGTTTCATGAAGGACCACAACCCCTTCGAGGATGTTCCTATCCGGCATGAAAGCCGTTTGAGAAGGTTGTACTACTGCGTGCGCAATCTGTGTGAGCCTGATCGTCCCAACCTTGGTAAAGATTTTGAAACTGGCATTCAGAAGGCAGATAGGCCGAAATTGCTCAATTCTCACGGCATCTGTTTTCTTAGGCAACAAAGTTATCGTTCCACAATTAAGTTGGAACAGCTGCAAATGTCCCGAGAACAAATCATGGAACATCGGCATCAGGTCCCCTTTGATAATATGCCAACACTTCTTGTAAAACTCAGCCGGGAAACCATCCGGCCCCGGTGCCTTGTTACACTTCATCTTGGAAATAGCCTCGAAAACCTCCTTTTCCGAGAAAGGGGCAGTTAATACATCGTTCTCCGCAGCAGTAAGTTGAGGGATATCGTAAACCCTAGACTCATCCAGGGACACACAGTTTTCCTCTGGTGGTCCGAACAAACGTTTGTAGTACTCAGTAATGTAGAGCTTCAGGTTGTCCTGGCCAACTATTGTACCCTCATCTTGTTCTAGCTGGAAGATTCTCTTCTTCCGGTGTTTGCCATTGGCTATCATGTGGAAGAACTGAGTGTTCGCATCCCCCTGGAGAACTTTTCTCACCTTTGCCCGCGGTTCCTACTTTAATTCTTCTTCACGGAGTAACTCTTTCAGCCTCATCTCAGCCTCATGCTTGATATGAAGCTCGGTGGCTAACAGAATCGTAGTTTCTGCTTTTATATCTAAGGTTTGAATAAGGGAAAGGAGTCGTTCCTTCTCCACCTTATACACTCCACCTAGATGCTTAGCCCACCCACGAAGGAAACTTCTGAGATGCCTAATCTTATTCTGCCAGCGTTCAAGGGCATTTCTACCTCCTGCATCTTTAGCCCATTCTCTGGCTACAAGATCCAAGAATCCTTCTCTTTCAAACCACGCTAGCTCAAAAGAGAATAAATTCTTGTTGCCCGAATAGGTAGCCCCACCAGAATCGAGTAACAGAGGTGTGTGATCAGAAATCCCGCGAGATAGAGCCTGAACAGTTACAAAGGGAAACTTCTGTTCCCAAGCAACACTAGCCAGAACCCGATCCAACTTCTCGAAAGTTGGATTTGGCAACGCGTTAGCCCAGGTGAACTTCCTACCTGAAAGCTCAATCTCTCTCAAATCTAAGCTTTCAATAATAGTATTAAACATAAATGACCATCTCCCATCAAAATTGTCATTATTCTTTTCATCGCGTCTTCTAATAATATTAAAATCTCCCCCAACCAGAATTGGAAGCTGCTCAGACCCGCAGACTCTAACAAGATCAGCCAAAAAGTCAGGTTTGAACTCTGCCTGCGCTGCCCCGTACACCGCCACCAAAGCCCAGTCGAAACCATCATCTTTGGACCGCACCCTGAACTTAACAGCAAAATCCCCCATGACCACACTGCGAACTTCGAGAGAGTCACATCTAACACCAAGTAAGATTCCACCCGACCTTCCTCTCGGCGGAAGACAATGCCAGTCAAACTCAATACCCCCCCGACAACGTATTGAGAAATTGAGGTGAGAAATTTGCTCTACCCGTTTCCGACAAGGCAATAAAGTCCAATCTATGCTCAATGGATGCCTCCGCAAGGAACCTCCTTTTAGCCAAGTCCTTAAGACCTCTGCTATTCCAAAAGATTCCTCTCATATCTCATCATGAAATTTTTTAGCCGTGCGGATCCTAGCGCTCCTACGGACCGCGGACATCGGGTATTTTTTGCGCTTCCACTTGCGCTTAGGGCTGGTCGGGCCCACCCGGTCCAAAATGCCCGTAACCGGGGATGTAACTACTTCCAAACCGACGTTCTCGTCCTCCTCCTCCGGCTCCTGGAGGGGCGGTGCGAGATCATCACAAAAATTATCAAGTATTCGAACTCCCAAGGCATCAATCTCAGAATCGTTCATCGGTTTGACAGCAGCTAAGTTACGAATCATTTCTAAAGCCCTCTCGGCTTCTAGATCAAGCAAATCGTTAACAGAATTAGTAACTTCACCCTCATTACTACCAAATGAAATTCCTAATTGGTTTGCCTTATCCACAATTTGATCATTCGAAAAATGCAAAATAGTATTGGAAGTATTCACGGACATACCAGTAGTGACCTGGACATCACGAAGCTTTGCCGCCCTCACGGCACAGCGCTGTTGCATGTCGTCAACCTTCGGATAGCCCTGAAGCCGACCACTCATGCGTCGGCCCTCAGATGCCTGGTCCGGGATCCCGCCAAACAGAATAACCTCCTCCCTCGAGAATTTATCCGGAGAGCGACCGCCTGTCGCTCCCCGAACATCCACCCGGTCGCCGTGACCAGGTGAGAGCGCCGAGTCAGCCACTGGGGAGGCAAAGGCCACCTGCCTCCGCCCCCCACCCACTCCGGACCGCCTGTCAGGAGTGCACGTCGATGTCGCGAACGGGGCGCTCCCCTCGGGCACCGAAGGTGAAGAGTGCCTTGAGGCCGCCTGCCCCAAGCCCTCTCGCAGAGCCTGTCCAGCCGCCTGCAGTGACGCCCCAGCAACAGGCGTAACCCCGCCCTAGCTAGCTCTTTGGTGATACTCCAATCCTTCGGGTCTGTCTTAACGGACTCCTCCCATGTCAAATTCGGTCTACCCCGCCCTCTTTTGACATCAAGACAAATCACAGTGTGAAGAATTCAGATTATAAAAAAAAAATTGCTGCAGTGTTAAAATACCTAGCATCATCTATCATGGTTGTTGATTTTTGTTCAAAAATTGTTACTGTATTATATCTTTTTGTCGTGTTTTTATTCATAGCTAGCATGAAAACGAGAGAGAAAAGCGACCGATCGATCGACATCGACGATGTAACCTCGCTTGTTGCGTTGCGTTTGCCGTCTGGGGTGACGTACGCGATTCGGTGCTTTGCATGCTCTGATCCAACTTGCGCAGATATAGGCGAGTCACTGACGCTAGCTGCGCACAAAGCGGCGAGAGCTCAGCTCACTCACTCACTCACGGTCACGCGCACCGCTAGCTAGCTCCAATGGACTACTCCACCTCCCTCCTCCGCCTCACCTTCCTCGCCCTCGGCGCCGCCTTGGTCCTCATCGTCGCCCGCTCCGCCTTCCGCCTGCCGCTCGCCATCGACGCCCCGGCCGCCTCCTTCTTGCACGGCGCCGGCGGCTGCACCCGCTTCTCGCCGTGGGCCTGCCGCTCACCACGAACCGGCAAGTCCCCGCCACGTCGCCCCTCGCACGAGTCCGACGTGCCGCGCCACCCGCTCGACCCGCTCACGGTGACGGAGATCAACCGCGCGCGCGACCTCCTCCGCGCGCACCCGCCGTTCGCGTCGGCGCCGTCGGCCCTGGCCGTGCACGCGCTCGCGCTCGACGAGCCGGACAAGCCCGCCGTCCGGCGCTGGCGGAAGGGCGCCCACGCGCTCCCGCGGCGCCGCGCCGTCGCCGTCGTCCGCTTCCAGGGGGAGTCCCACGTGCTCGCCGTCGACCTCGCGGCCGGCAAGGTCGCCCCTCTGCCCGTGCCGGCCTCCGGCTACCCGACGATGACCATGGACGAGCAGAACGCCCTCTGTGCGGCGCCGTTCGGCGACCCGGCGTTCAACGCCACCATCCGGCGCCGCGGCGTGCGCCTGGCCGACGTCGCGTGCCTGCCCATCTCCCCCGGGTGGTACGGCCCCGCCGAGGACGGCGGCCGCCGGCTCATCAAGAGCCAGTGCTACTCCACCGAGGGCACCGCCAACTTCTACATGCGCCCCATCGAGGGCCTCACGGTGCTCGTCGACATGGACACCGGGAAGGTCGTCCACATCTCCGACCGCGGCGCCGGCATCCCCATCCCGGCCGCCAAGAACACCGACTACCGCCGCGCCGCCAACGACGACGACGGCGCCGATAGATTCGGGTACCAGACGGTGCGGGCGCCGTCGATGGAGCCGGCGCCGGAGGGACTAGGGTTCCAGATTGAGGACGGGCACACGGTGCGGTGGGCCGGGTGGGAGTTCCACCTCAAGGCGGACGCGCGCGCCGGGCTGATCGTGTCCCGAGCCACGGTGCAGGACCCGGCCACCGGGGCGCGGAGGGAGGTGATGTACAAGGGCATGGCGTCGGAGCTGTTCGTGCCCTACATGGACCCGACGGAGGCGTGGTACTTCAAGACGTACATGGACGCCGGCGAGTACGGGTTCGGCCTGCAGGCCATGCCGCTGGTGCCGCTCAACGACTGCCCGCGCCACGCGCGGTACATGGACGGCGTCTTCGTCGCCGCCGACGGCCGGCCGTACGTGCGGGAGAACATGATCTGCGTCTTCGAGCGCTACGCCGGCGACATCGCGTGGCGACACTCGGAGAGCCCCATCACCGGCATGGACGTAAGCTCCCCTCCCGCAAACCCACACCTACCCTCCCTGCTACGTACGTAGCTTGTTTTGTTTCGCCGCGCTACTGTGCTTCGCGCCAAAGCTACGAGAGTCATAGGCTAAACCTGCACAAGACTAAAATATAAAAGCTGATGTGGCTCAAGTTTTGGCAACTAGTTTTTTTTTTTTGAGGGGAAGTTTTGGCAACTAGTTAATGAAGAATCTTTGATACAACCTTGTCAATTCTTGCAAAAATAAAATAAAAATAGGACCTCGACAATTTCGCACCCGTCTCAAAGTCTCAAACAGGGTGCCGTGTTTTTTATTTTTTAAACAGGGAGTTATATATTTTAAAGAAAAAATGGTAGATTCGTGTGAAACCACGTGTCACATAGAAAAATATGTGTATATTTTTTAACAGTTTGTCTAACTCACATCTAGATGTTTTTTAAGGATGTCACATCTAATCTCCACAAATAACGCAACAACAACGAAAAAAAAAGTTAGGACAAAAAAAATGGACTACAAACATAGTGAATATCAGGTTAGATGTGACATAACTATATCACATCTAGATGTGTCCTATAAAGACCCACGTGTCAGAAAAAGATCATCTACATATTTAAGTATGAACCACGTGTCAGAAAATATTCTACATGTGACCTTGTATTTCCTCTCCCAAGGAATCTCTCAAGGAAGGGAGAATCTTGGACAAAAAAATATCAGCCCCCAAAAATAATAATCGGGCGACAGTAGTACAGTAGTAGGCAGAAGGGTCCTATCTCACTGATGCTCACCGAGTGACGGCCGTCTTGGCCGCGCTCGCCTCGCCTTTATCGGAAGTGGAAATCGCCGTCGCCACTCGAGTGAACCTCACATTTTTGCGTTGCGTCTGCCGGTAGCATGCTCTGATCGGGATTGCTGTGCGTACGTGCAGATAAGGGAGTCCCGGCCGAAGGTGACGCTGGTGGCGCGCATGGCGGCGTCGGTGGCCAACTACGACTACATCGTCGACTGGGAGTTCCAGACGGACGGCCTCATCCGCATCAAGGTACGTACGCCCATCCCAAAACGTACAACAATTTCACTTTTGTCACGCTCACAAAATAAAAGCAGAGCACAGTGTGGTTCGTACGTGTCTGCTCTCTCATTGGTGTAAGGTAAAAATATCAGGCTTCTTGCTTTTTATTAGTGGAGCTTCACGTCATAGATCACCTTGAGGCATTGAGTGCCCAGTTTGCCGGAATAAAACGGGGTGTCATTTTCGCTCCTTCCGTCACTGCTAAGAAATTTTGTCCAATGTGCACCTGTCTTTGCATAGTTCCTTGCACACGACTCCATCTCCGGGTAGCTGTCCACCAATTTTTTTAAGAATAAATGGGAGAGTATCCTCATCCCTGATGAATAGAAATGATGATAATTGATGCAACCAAAGTATTCCCTTTGTGATTTAATGTAAGACGTTTTTCGACAAGGAGTAGTATATAAAAGAGTTCAGAATATGAACATGAATGACTTAAATTTTTTCATTTTACGGAAGTTGAGGGTCATATGATCTTCTTCCCTCGATGGTTTCAGGTCGGGCTCAGCGGGATCCTTATGGTGAAGGGCACGCCGTACTCGCACATGAACCAGGTCCGGCAAAACGAGGAGATGCACGGCACCCTCCTCTCCGAGAACGTCATTGGGGTCATACACGACCACTACGTCACCTTCCGCCTCGACATGGACGTCGACGGCGCCGATAACTCCTTTGTCCGTGTGGACATGGCCCGCCAGGACACCGCGCCCGGCGAGTCCCCCCGGAGGAGTTACCTCAAGGCCACACGCCACGTCGCGAGCACGGAGAAGGATGCCCGGGTCCGGCTGAAGCTCTACGAGCCGGCCGAGTTCCACGTCATCAACCCGACAAAGAAGACGCGTGTCGGGAACCCGGTGGGCTACAAGGTCGTCCCCGCGGGCACCGCCGGCAGCCTGCTGGACCCCGAAGACCCGCCGCAGAAGAGGGGTGCATTCACAAACAACCAGGTGAAACGTCTACTCACACGAAGTTAAGCCTTTTTGTGATACCACTTTTAGGTGATGCGCATACTATCTTCTTGATGCCATGTTATGAATTATAGTAAAAGCTTCCTTTATCAAGATAGAAAAACAGGACGCACACATACTTGGTGAAAATCAGTTTGTCTTCATAATTTGGTTTGGTGCAACAGATTTGGGTCACGCCCTACAACAAGAGCGAAGAGTGGGCCGGTGGGCTGTTCGTGTACCAGAGCAAAGGGGAGGACACGCTGGCTACTTGGTCGGATAGGTACGTTTGTGTATCTACAATAATTGTGGATTTGATGATCCGGAAAATGTTAGCCGTCTGATTCACATACGTGGGCGCACAGGGACCGTCCGATCGAGAACAAGGACCTGGTGCTGTGGTACACGTTGGGGTTCCACCACATCCCTTGTCAGGAGGACTTCCCCATCATGCCCACTGTGTCGGCCAGCTTCGACCTCAAGCCAGTCAACTTCTTCGAGAGCAACCCCATCCTCAAGCAGCGGCCCACCATGGAGAAGGACCTCCCCGTCTGTGCCGCTACCGCCTGAGACCATGCACCATGATACATATGTGCTCCAAGACAAACCCCGGACACACTGGGCTGTTGCCCCGGGGCATGAGGCCGTACCTTACATAATGGCTTCCGGCAGCACCATGTAGTGGCCCGAGCCTTACATAATCCTGCCTCCGCCTCTGGCTAGCCAATAGCCTAGTATGTATAGCCCTATGTTTGTGTTGTATCGTGCTTGCCCCTTCATGAATATGAGGTGTATTTAGGCTGTCTAAGAATCTTGGACCGACGGTAATAAATTGGGTGCCGTACATGAAGGAAAATTAAACCATTGGACTCATGTTTAAAAGTAATGTTGTATTGTTGTAGTTTGTAACTATTAATATTATGCATACAACAAATTTGTGGCAGGAGTTTAAGCTTGGACAATCAAAATACATCCCAACAAACGAAGAATGGCCGCACTAATATTAACAATAAAACCCAGCAATCTGCATCTTGTGTGCAAATAGTGATTTCGGTCAAATTGCAGTCTCCCACTTCCGCAAGGCTGTTTGAAAGAAAACACACGGAGTAGAAATCTTGGCAAATCCTATTTGACGCCCGCAGCGTCAAATGGATGCCACGGCGCCCTCATGTGACACGAGTTGTGCCGGCCCACTTCAGGTTTTCTGCTGTTTCTTTGGTGCGCTGCTTGAGTTTTATTTTTATTTGTTTTTATGTTTTTCTACATTTTCTCCTGCTGTTTCTTTGGATGTACCGTGGCAGCGGTTTTTTTGCGGGTTTTTGTTGTTGGTTTTATTTCTAGTTTTTTCATGTTGTTTCTTTGCAGCGCTGCTGTAGGTCTTTTGGGTTTATGTTATTTTATAATTTTTGTGCTGGTTATTTCTCCTTTTTTTACCTTTATAATTTTTTGTTCTTATGTTTCTAAATTTTAAAAGACATGGTGAAAGAAAATTAATACACGGTGAACGATTTTTTAAGCATGTCTTGCATATTTTTAATACATGAAAAAAATTGTAAACATAGTGAAAATTAGTTTAATGTGTGGTGCACAATGTTTTAATACATAGTGAACAGTTCTAAATACACGGTGAACTTCTTTTCTTTTTTGAACTCTGAAATTCTATAAAAAGGTGTTCATCTATTTTTACATAAATGCTCACAGTTTTCTAAAATTTATTAAATAAAATTTTCATGCACTAAAAAGTGTTCATATTATATGTTTAAAAAAAATATTTGTTTGTGCTAAACAGAGAACCTGCTAGAAAACCGGTACAGTTTTCTTTTAGTTCTTCTCAGCTCACATTTTCTTTCAAGAGGAATGGACTTTTGAACCAAAGGCGCACCCAAAACATAAAAAAAAAAGGAAATGAAACTTCCAAATAGTAAAGGCATGCTTGAAATAGGAAAATAGCACACGAAACAAAGGGGGAGGATGTAATGGGCCACAAAACAGTTAGCCCACGATCCCCCACTGTTAGCTGATAGCATAGCCTCGACAATCGGACGCTATAAGACGTCAGCTAGGAGGTCTCAGAAATCTTGACACCTTAAATATGAAGGTAGTCAAGTATGTGCAGACGTATGAGTGGCATTATCACTGCTCCATTCAGATTGCACTTTCTTTATTGAAGCCTTAACGATATTTCGTGTTGCAAAGATCGACGCCGCGAAGAAGATGTTTCTGAGAAATTTCACTTAGTTCTTAGTTACAGGAGTTACTTTATAATTTCCTGGATTTATGATCTCAAGCATTATTGTACATGTAATATTCATCAAGTTTGAATAAAATTTCTGGTTTTTCTAAAACATATATGAAATGAACGGCTATGAAGTCGATTGATATTAATTAGTAATTTTCAAATGATCGACTGAGAGTTAGCCAATCAACAGAAAGGGACCCAGTGCACAGGATAGATGTTGTGCAAAATCCCGTAAAACACCAAACATCTATTTTAGCACACTGTAAGTATGAGTCAACTGAGGTGCACATCATCATGTCTATAATTGTGTTGGCCAGATGGATTACCAAAGGTGCCTCATAAAACTAATAGTTATGTATTGAAGCACACCGATGAAGTCTATAGTTACCATAAAGCTATATACAATATTAAGTTGCAGAATGTTCAAATATTGTTGGAGTGCATTGGTAGTGTTCTATATCCATGTAATTCAGAGTTGGTAGTGTTTAATCTTCTGGCCCGTAAGGCCTACCGGTGGCTAGCTATTGCATGCAACTTTCAGTTAAGCTCTAAAATGTTGAACTATTCAGCTGTATATTTCTAAACCTAAAGTTACAGTTAACCTCTAAAATGCACAGCAACACGGCGTTGATCAATGTCCCAAGGCCCGAGCCTTGCCCACTCCACATAAAAAAAACTGATTCACATGGATGTGGCACACGCTACATAATACGGCCGATCAGCAAGTTTGTGTGTTCCCTAAGGATACAAGCTAGCCAGGACGCCAGCTCCAAAGATTGCTTCGCCCGCACTTCTGACTACCCGGACCTTCTGGGGATCAGTTCTCATGTTAAATAAGTTAAACTACACTGTACCCCGTGCGCGTTCCCTATACCAAATCCTGCCTCCCGCTTCGCTTATATACCGTCAACAGATGTACTAGTAACGAGTAACTAACTAACTAGAGGAATCTACGTCGAGTAAGAGAGACGTGATTCAGGACCATGGTTCAACCGAATCTATGGTATATGCCGTACTACATGTGGATCTGTGAGGTGCATGCCAACTGCATTTTTTAATCAACTATGCATGGATCCTCATGAATAGACATGCATGCCAACTGATTTTTTAATCAACCATGTATGGATCGTCATGAATAGTGTCTAGAAATCAATGGTGTCGAGCATAGGTTCGGCTGAACCATGATTCCGTAAAACATTTTCGCGTCAAGTAACTAACTAGGAGGAATCTACGTATCCTTGCATGAACAGCAAGCAATTAACCACATCAACATTGTCTGTTTGTGGCAGCTGCAACTTGTTTTCGCGTCAGTTGATTCTCCCTTGGCGCCCCACGGGTCGGCTATGGCGACGGCAGCTCGGGCAGGGCGGGGCGGCGAGATGGCATGCCGCGGAAGGCGGGGTTCGGCATGGGTTGAAGGGCCGGTGGATGAAAAAAGGTCGGAGTAAGTCATTGACCAGGAGTCCGGGACTAATGTTGGAGGGGAAAAACGCATTCAGCATCGCTCCCATGAGTGACCCGGAGTAACCTAGCCTCCACCAGCCCTCATGGCCTCATCCCCTCCCCGTGGACGGCGGTGAGTGAATGCGTGCAATGATCTTTATCAGAGAAGGCGTAGGTCATGCACTCATGCACCCCCGCGGTGACATCAGAATCAGCGTGTCATATGTGTGCTGCAGAATGGGGCACGGCAGCAGAGGGTTGAGTGGGCGTTGCAAGGCATCGTCAGCACCAATAGCGAGGAGCCGAGGACTCGGCGTTGGAGCCAGTGAAAAAAGGCATGCTATAGCAAAATAGTTCAGGCCATAAAACTCACTATTAGCATGCTATATCATGCAATGTATAGCTATATACTGATTTATAGCGTGCAATTAGCAATGCTATAGTGCGCTATTTTTTTTTAGTGGTTGGAGCACCAGGATGAAGAGGTAGGGCAACAGAGGATCAGGAGCCCTCTTCGATAATTGAGCCACTTGCTGGTAGAGTTCAGATCCTGAACCCAATGGCGCAAGCGTGGCGGGAAGCCTTTGGCCTACAGAACGCGATCAAGCGCCAATATTGTTCATCAACCTCAGGCTTACATAGCTTAGTTCATATTCCTCACGTCGGCCTACATGTTCCACACGTCAACCTCAGGCTTACATACTAGAGATAATCTGAACACACATGGATTCGCTAACATGCATCATAACTGAACACACATCGTCCTCACGGGTGGCCGCTGCTCCCGCCGGCGCCGCCGCCTCCACCGCCGCCGGATCCTCCTGGCCCGGAGCCGGAGCCACTCCCGCCACCGCTCCCCGTGCCACCGCTCGCGCTCCCAGAACCTTGGCCGCTCCCCATAGCATTGCCTGCACGTCCAACCCCGCTGCCGCCGCCCGAAGCACCGCCACTGCTGCCGTCGCCTCCTCCACCACCATCACCGCGTGTCACCGTGACAGTGACACCTTCTTTGCCGATATGGAAACCAAAGCCTTCCCCACCGCCAAGACCCACACTGGCGCCCCCGTTGTGCGCGCTCGCGGCGCCGCCTCCACCAACGCCGATGGCCACGTCGATCCCGTCCTCCCCGATGTCGATGCCGACCCCGGCGCCAACACCACCACCGGCGCTGTCTCCCTCGCCGTCGCGGGTGCTTCCTGCGCCGCCGCCGATGCCGACGCCCACACCGATGGTCGTGTCGGACCCGTTCCGCGACACGACCCAACCGAACCCATGGCCGCTTCCGGAGCCATGGCCACTGCCGGCACCCTCCCTTGAGAAGGGCCAGTAGAACTTGCTGCCGGCGCCATGGACGGCGCTGGTACTACCAGGGAAATGCCTCGCGTTGACAGGTGAAGGAAGAAGTGTAGCAAAACAGAAGAGTGTGATGAAGAGGAAGACACTACTGGTAGAGATGGCCATTCTCGTTTGCGTTGTTGTGAAGGGCCTCAGCATGCTGGTAGGGTTTATATAGTGTGAGTTAGCCATGGAGGAACCATGATTTTTTTAATTGGGTCCGGATCTAGAGGTGGAGATTAGCTAGTCGGCTTTGGATCGAACAGCTTGCGTGCGTTGCATGAAACCGGTAATACGGCTAGCTTGCATGCGGAGCTAGCGTATGTTGACCATTCATTTGGCTGTAGCTTTGTGGTATATATGAATTTCTAGTCTTATTTCTCAACGGCAAACCCACTCAGTGAAGGTGGTGCATGCCAGGGACTTCAATTTTGTGTAGTCATTTAAAAATTGTGTAGTTGAATATATGTGTTTATATAAATATTATATCATTATTGTGCATGATTTATGCTTGTAAATGAAGTTGTTGCTAAGACTGGTCATAGTGGGGAGTATCATGCATATGATACTAGTGTATAATACTATATCTATAGTGCATAGTATCATAGATGGTCTCATTTATGGCCATGCATGACACATAGTAGCATCACATTTATTATGTTACGGTATCTACCTATGTTACCATAACCATCTCTCTCTTCTTTAATTCTCTGCCACATAAGCAGGTTTACGAGTCCCAAGTGCATGATACTATTTATGTTAGCCCCACTGTGGCCAGCCTAAAAAGTCAATTGACTACACAGCTTATATGTGGCCTCACCACTGGTCGTTGTGAACTATATTTTACTAGGACAATGCACGCTGCTTTACAATGGGGTATAAATATTCTAGCATGTTATCTCGTGATTAACCTGTACATATTAGTGTGATCGTGTAAATAAATGTTTACAATCTTGCCTATGATTGTGTAAATAAATGTTTATCAAATCATATTTGTGATTTTGTAAATAAATATTTGGTAAGTAAACTAAGTTGAACACTTTTATTTTTATTTTTTTGTGAGAAAATTTTCGATCTATTCATCAACTGTCAAGGTAGTTCAAAGAACACTAGAAGTAAAATTTACTTCCAGGTCCGTAGTTCACCTAGCGACGACTACAAGCACTAGAGCGAGCCGAAGGCGCACCACCGTCATCGCCCCTCCCTCGTCGGAGCTGGGCAAACATTGTTGTAGTAGACAGTCGGGAAGTCGTAGTGCTAAGGCCCCATAGGACCAACGCACCAGAACAGCAACCGCCCCCGATGAAGAGAAGCATAGACTGGAAGGATCCAACCTGCAGACACACAGACATAGACGAACGAAGACCGAATCCAGTCGGATCCACCGAAGACAAACGCCAACCGAATCCCACGAGATCCGAGACAAACCTCCACACGCCTTCCGACGGTGCTTGACACATCACCGGGACGGGGGCTAGGCGGGGAGGACCTTATTCCATCTTCAAGAAGTCGCCGCCGCCTCATCTTCTTGAGCATGGCACAAACCCTAACAAAACTCAGAAAAGTATCTAAAAACGGAGCCCTCCCGACGGCAAGGGCCGGGATCCACCGTGCCTCCACGATCCAAGGACCATAGAAGATGAGGCGGACCGATGATGCCGGCGAGAGGCAAGGAAACCCTAGATGGGAGTTCGCACGTAACTAAGGTGGAATTGATCAGAAGTTAAGTAAATTAATACGGTTGATTAGCGTACCAGGAGGGAGTTGAAAAAAGATGTGGTTGGGAAAAAATTTGAACGAAAAAAATGTGAAGGAACATGATGGGAAGGGGAAGAACTAGTTGGCGAAACGTTCTGCTGACAGGAAAAAGAACACTGCTTTTTTTTTAAGTAGTAGAGAAAGTGAGCCGTGGACATTGAGGCTTAATAGTTGCAAGGAACAAGCCTGATGTTTTAATTGTTATTAGTTTGAACTATGGAAGATTAGTTTGGTGCTATCTTTTCTCCAAGTCAGCGGCGGAAGCAAATTGTATGAACATTTAGTTGTTCTTTTTATTGATTATTAATAGTGGTGTTCTTGTGAAATTTCTGAAGCTCCGCCACTCTGCAACCAAAAGAGGCTTTTCTGGTTGCCTTTGGATAAAAAAGAGGATAAGACTATGTGGACAAAAATCATCTGTTTATCAACATACTAGGTGTTGCCTTCGTTTTTTAAGCAAGACTTCCCAAATACTCCCTAATTTGAAACGGAGGGAGTATTATTTTGTGAGTATATAAATTTGTATCTTTTAAATTTGTGTAAGTTGAATTTTATACTGATCAGTGTAATATCGACACATTGTTATCAGTGTTTTGTGCAAGCTTTTGTATAATTACCAGTTTACCACTATGTTCCTATGAGTTCAAACGTATTCACAATCCAAGAAAAACGGAATGTTGCTAGCAATTTAAATTAGGGAGTACCTAGAACTCATCTAGATGAGACGTAATTTGGTCTAATTCACCTGAAAAACAACAACGGATACAACCCACGTCAGCGCACACGCATCTTATAGCATCACATCCAATAGCTATAAAAGGTGAATGAGACCAAATTAAATCTCATCTAAATGAGTTCTAGCAAAACTGTTTAAATTACCTTCGCACAATACAAGAAAATCAACTGACAAATACTAGTAATTTCACCGAGGGGCAGACATAAAAAAAAGAACATACCAATTGACATGTATCAATTTATGGAAATAAAAGTATAAACATATGGAATCCACAAATATGTAAACTGCTGATGCGACAACATGTCCACTGTTAGAAAATCGACGCCACCCTTGTGGCGCAATTCAAAGTGACCATCGAATATAAGGGGAGGCAGTGCTAGAGTTCCTGTGTACAGGTTTTGCGATCGGGATAATCATTACATAATATGGGAATAAAAGAGAAACATCGTGGCTCAAGGCGGCTGCTCATGATCATGGAGTTTTGGTGATTAAAATGGAGTGCACATGAGGTACTTTTTCTACCGTTGCAACACAAGCATATCTCCTAGTGATATAATAAAGTTGGTGCTCGGTGGTTCCCTATAAAAACTCAACCGTTATCATTCCCTACAGCGCCCCGAATTAAGTTCAATTAACATAAGCATGCCTTATACGGTGTCGCTACTAGGTGCAGCTGGTTCTTCCTCCTTGAGGTTAAGGTAACAATCATTTCCATGTCCAGCTCACTCGGCTTCACTCCGGCGGGGAGGCTCCAGTCAAAGTAGTAGAGGAGTCGTGCCACCATGAGCTCCAACACGACAACCCCAAAGGTATCACCCGGGCAGATTCTCCTCCCGCTTCCGAACGGCAAGTAGTCGAACCGCGAGCCTTTGTAGGTCGTCGTGCCATCCTCGAACCGCTCCGGCTTGAACTCCTCAGGCTCATGCCAGTATTCGGGATCCCTACCCAATGCCCAGGTATTCACCATAACCCTGGTGCCCTCTGTGACCTCAAACCCGCCGACATCACAGGTCTCTCGACACACACGAGGAACCAGTAGCGGCAGCACTGGATTTAGCCTCATGCTCTCCTTGATCACCATCTTGGTGTAGTGCAGCTCCACTACGTGCCCCTCATGGTCTTCAGAGCTCTTATTGTCGAACGTCCGTCGCACCTCAGCCTGCGCCTTCATCATCACCGCCGGGTTCCTCATGAGGTCCGACATGACCCACTCGGCGGCTGACGATGTCGTCTCCGTCCCGGCCGTGAACATATCCTACACAAAGTAGACGACATGCTTGAGCAAACACCTTGCGAGTTGTAATACTTTAACGACTTTGTGCTACTTCGAGATTTTTTAATAAGATGGTTGCATGCATCGTCATGATGCAGAGGTCGGGGGCATGCCTCCATTTTCAAAAAAGAAATGCTTGAGAAAACACAATGGAATGGTAAACTAGAAAATTCGGAGCATGCACATGCCATGTTATCACTTAATTACCATTATGATTGCCTTGACGTTATTACAATGGAATGGTATATAGTAGTATATGATTTGAAAAGCTAATCAAGGTTATGTCAACAGTTTTCCTAGTTGAAAAAAGTTTCTCGTTGTTTCTCGTTTGCCGGTTTGCATGCTTCGATCGAGATTGCTCGACACGTGTAGATAAGGCAGTCCCGGGCGAAGCCGACGCTAGTGGCCATCTTTCTTCTCAAAACGTACAACAAAAACAAAATTTTCACGCTCGCAAAAAAGCAGAGAGCAGTGTGTGGTTCATCTCTATGCTGGCTGCTGTCGAGATTCTGTTCTCGCATGGGTGCAAGGTAAAAATACCAGGGTCATTGCTGCTCGAGCTTCATCTCATGTAGAGAACCGCCCTACACTTTCGAAACAGACTTTCATCCCGCTTTATACATCATGATGAGGTAGCCCTCTGACACAGCAGATCCCGAAATGACAAGCCAATATAACCTCAATGTGCTTTGAAGATGGACCAGTGGAAGATGGTGACGATGACACATGTGAGTGCGTCGGACCGGTTTGTGCCCCGGACCCGGTATGTGGCTCGATCGGGGCCTCCGGCTTTAGATGTTAGGCTTAGGTGAGAGATCTGTGTATTTGGCCCAGCTTTCACCCCTTCATCATATGGATTGGAGTAGCGGCAGATGTTGCTAAGACGGCGGTTCAGGCATATTATTGTACTACTTTGTAAGGTTCTCGAGAATAATCAATAAAATGGCCCTCCTCCTTTTCTAAAAAAAACAAGCCAACATAACCACACGACTACATGGCCGAACACCTAAGTATAGGACGACCAGATTACAACGCGATGACACTACCTAAGAAACATAGCCTCCATGACAACGCCCTTAGGAGGGGAATGCAAGCACCGCCGCTGCTGGGCCCAAATTAAAGGCCAAGGGTTTTCACACAGAGACTTGTCACGAAGAGAAGAACCATGATGACGTCTTCAAGAAGATAACAACACCCGCTCATGTCGTCGTCGTCGGTGCTAGAGCACGGAGCTTTCGCTCGGCCACTCACCCGTGTCACCATGAAGCCCCCGGATCAGTCGCCATGAGAACCGGCCTCCAGATCCAGATCTGGGCAACGCCACTGCAAAGAACAGAAAGCATGCCCGACCTACCCACCGTTACACCCCTCACCGTCCAGACGACCAAGAGGCGTAGCCCCCACTGCTACCATGAAGCTTGCCGGAAAGCCACCATGTGGACCGCCATCCAGGGATGTCGCCCCGGCATCCCTGCCCCGAGACCCGCCACCCATCCATCTCACGACACACCAACCCTGGCAGGAAGAGTAAAAGGCACTCCTTCCACTCCTAGTCCGGCATCAGTGCCCGAATCTGGGTCGGCACCTCCACACGGGTAGGGCCTCCTTATGCTTCTAGTCTAGAACCGGGTTTTTTTTTTGGAAAAGTGTAGAACCAAAGCTAGAAACGTTGACCAGTGAAAGGCGAAAAAGTAAGGTGGTACGTAAGAACTAGGCGTAGCATGCACGCTGGAAGGCACGGAGCATCGAAGCAGGTATGGTCTCGAGCAGGCGTACCGTACCGTTTTGACGACTTTGGCAGCGGCCACCACGTAAGTAGGTTTGTTCTTTCTTCCTTCCCACTGCCAGCCAGACGGGGACGTCGATCAGAGCCTCCTCCCCAAGAAACAAAGCGATCTGGTCGTCCACTGGCAGCACAGGAGCGCCCCGCCACCTTGCTGCCCGGAACGACGCCGTACCTGCACGCCGCCGCGCTGCAGCGCCCGACGCTAGCGCCGCGCTCCGGCTCGGAGAGGAGGCCCGCCCCGCCCCACCTCGCGGGAGACCGCCAGCGCCCCGCCAGCACCGGCGCCGACGGGGCGAAGGCTTCGCCTGGCCATGCCCTCTGGCAACGGCGAAGCAGGAGAAGGGAGAGGAGCGAGGGGTTGGAGGCGGCCCTGTCGGAGGCCCTTCCCGTCGCCTCGCGGGGGCGGCGCGGACCGGTACATGTTTGCATTGAATGGCATCCTCGGTCCGAACGCATGCGGGAGGTTTGCGGATCGGCGTTGAAGATGGCCTTATACTTCTAGTCTAGAACTAATTATCTATTTATTTTGCGGAAAAGTCTAGAACCAAATCTAGAAACGTTGACCAGTGAAAAGGTGAAAAGGTAAGCTAGTACGTAAGAAACAGGCGTAGCATGCATGCCGGAAAACTGGCAAAGAAAAGCATGCACGCTGGGAAGGCACGGAGCAACGAAGCTGCAGGCATGGTGTCTCGACCAGGCGTACCGTACCGTTTTGACGACTTTGGCGATGGCCACCACGTCAGCGTGGGTTCGTTCTTTCTTTCTTCCCACTCCCAGCCGGACGGAGACGTCGATCTCATCAGGGCCTCCTCCCCAAGAAACGGTTTAGCCGTCGATCAAAGCAAAGCTAAGACGTCGATCGACCAACGGTCGTCAAACCATGCATTAATTCCGTACCGGAGTCCGCGTTAACCGCGTCCACGGTTTCCCGCCAAACTACCGAACTGAAGCCTTACTCCCTCCGAGTGCCCGTCGAGTGCAGAATACTTTTTACTTGAAAAAGACGGACCCCAGTGGCCACTGAGTGGGAGATCGATATGATCTAAAGCAAATATGTACGATAGATTTCATCGTAAGCTACGGATTTTGCGGTGTGCTGCTGCCGGCGCCTGGTTTTCCGGTAACAAAACAACACGTACTTCCTTCGGTCCTTTTTACTTTGCATATTAGGTTTGTTTAAAGTTAAACTCTTCAAAGTTTGATCAAATTTATATAGAAAATATTAACATTCACATAACAGCACCAATATCATTAGATTCATCTTGGAATATATTTTCATATTATATTTATTAGGTATTATAGATGTTAATATTTTTTAGTATAAATTTGGTCAAATTTATCAAAGTTTGACTTCAGACAAATCTAATATACAGAGTAAAAAGGACCGGAGGGAGTAGGTGGCACCTGCAAAAGAATACACGTACAGTATATGGCTCTCGACCGAACTACCAACACGTTCACAGATTTTAACCACCAAAATGCGTTCAAACATTTCTAGGTTGAATGCTTTGAAAAATCATACGCTTGAATGTCTTTAGAAGCTACTACTACTTGAACGATGTACAATTCTTCCACCTCTATTTTTTTTATGTGAGAAAGTTTTATCACAGAAATGGCGGTCGTTGAAGGGCCAATCTATTCTTCAGTCAATTTTGTCCCTGCCGGTGGATCGGAATCCTCTCCCAGTGAACATTGTTCCTCTTCCCCTTGCGACGCGACGCGACACAGCCCAAACACCCCGGCAGCCCTCTACCCTACCTCTGGCGAGTTCCTGTCCAAGCCCTTACCGGCGACGCCATCTTGAGCTTGGCGACTATCAAACACAATAAGTTGCGGGACAACCGCGGTCGCTCGCGTGTGCCATGTCAACGCAGTTACTATCGCAAGGATGGGTGCTTGCGCAGCTACCGTCCAATAACCCAATTTTTGTAGTGTACCGTCCAACCCAGAGAACACCTCCTCGATTACTTTATCCTCACCATGAAAGCAGCCCACGCACGTGACTTCCCTTTCTCTTGTTTCCTCTTCCATCTAACGCCGTTGACACGAGCATCGCGAGCGGGAGAAGAACTGGCTCTGCTCTCCCGCGTAGACACACCAACTTCATCACATCGAGGATGGGATGGGTGGGAGGAGAAGGTCGCGACGGCCGTTTCAACATGTGATCTGCTCGTTCTGGTCGAAGTGGTTGCCACAAGGATGGGACGAAAAAGCCGTCATTGGCTGACTGAGAGTCAGATAAGGACGAGGGGAAGCGGCTGCGAGCACGCCGCAGGCGTTGGTCGATGGTGTCGTGCCTCGGCGGCCGGGATCAGCCAAGGTAGATGGGAAGCAACGGCCGTTTCGATGGGTGGGAGGAGAAGGTGGCGGCGGCCGTTTCGATGTGTAATCTCCTCGATCCGGTCGAAGTGGCTGCCGGAAGGATGGGAAGAAGAAGCCGTCGTTGGCTGGTTGAGGGTTAGATAAGGATGAGGGGAAGCGGCTGCGAGCACGCAGATGGTGTCGTGCCTCGTCGGCTGGGATAGATGGGAAGCAACGACCCCTCCCCCCCGAGCTCCATATCTCTAAGCGTCATGGAAACGAAAAGGCTCCCCACCCGCATCGGTCAACCCTTGTCCTCGCCTTCGTCGACGACGACTCCAGCTTCCCCAGCTAGGTAGATTTCACATAGATTTTCTCCTATAAATTGTTCTGATTTCTTTCCTATTTTTCAAAGTCAGCTTTGTCGCCAAGACAGCGCAGCTGCTCAAATATAAAAGGTATATTTTTTTCCTTTTCTTGTTCGAAAAGTGATTAAAAGTCCAAAACCATGACGAAGCGGTAACCGCCGAGCGGTTTTGCTTCCCTTTATAAACTGTTCGGCTCCCTCTCCATTCGCATCCCCAACCAAGAATACGAACACGATCGAGTTCACCATCCAATCCCAGTTCCACATCCCCCGTTTTGATTCCGACCTGCATTAATTCCCTCCCATCCCCACCGATGATGCACAAGACCTCTTCGCTGTCGGAGCTGGGCTTCGACGCCGGCGACGCCTCGTCGGGCTTCTTCCGCGCGGTGGCCGACGGCTGCCCGCTCACGCCCACGTCCTCCTCCGCCCCGCACCGCCGCCTCACCAAGGTGTCCGTGATCGGCGCCGGCAACGTGGGCATGGCCATCGCGCAGACCATCCTCACCCAGAACCTGGCGGACGAGATCGCGCTCGTGGACGCCCTCCCCGACAAGCTCCGCGGCGAGGCGCTCGACCTGCAGCACGCGGCGGCCTTCCTCCCGCGCGTGCGCATCGTCTCCGGCACCGACGCCGCCGTGACCAAGAACTCGGACCTCGTCGTCGTCACGGCCGGCGCCAGGCAGATCCCCGGGGAGACCAGGCTCAACCTGCTGCAGAGGAACGTGGCGCTCTACCGCAAGATCGTGCCGCCCGTGGCCGAGCACTCCCCGGACGCGCTGCTGCTCGTCGTGTCCAACCCCGTGGATGTCCTCACCTACGTGGCCTGGAAGCTCTCGGGGTTTCCGGCCAGCCGGGTCATCGGCTCCGGCACCAACCTCGACTCCTCCAGGTTCAGGTTCCTCGTCGCCGAGCACCTTGACGTGAGCGCGCAGGACGTGCAGGTATGTAACCAACTGCATGCTAGACTACACTGGATGAACGGCATTTGATTTGATCGAATGGATGGGTTGCAGGCGTACATGGTGGGGGAGCACGGCGACAGCTCGGTGGCGATCTGGTCGAGCATCAGCGTGGGTGGCATGCCGGCTCTCAAGTCGCTGCGCGACAGCCACCGGAGCTTCGACGAGGCGGCGCTGGAAGGCATCCGGCGGGCCGTGGTGGGGGGCGCCTACGAGGTGATCGGCCTCAAGGGCTACACCTCCTGGGCCATCGGCTACTCGGTCGCCAGCCTCGCGGCGTCCCTGCTCCGCGACCAGCGCCGGGTGCACCCGGTGTCGGTGCTCGCCGCGGGCTTCCACGGCATCTCCGACGGCCACGAGGTGTTCCTCAGCCTGCCCGCCCGCCTCGGCCGCGCAGGCGTCCTCGGGGTCGCCGAGATGGACCTCACGGAGGCCGAGGCCGCGCAGCTCCGCCGCTCCGCCAAGACGCTCTGGGAGAACTGCCAGCTACTTGGCCTGTGAGGAACCTATGGATCTACTTATTGTGATCCCAAATTCCGAAAGCATCTACGTACAAGGACTCTACTGCCATATTGATGCTGCCACACGAATGCTTGTGTAATTTTGGAGTGATTTTTCAGAGCTGGAGTAGTACTAGTTTGGTGAAATAAAATGAGATTTTGTGCCAACATTTGCTGGTAAATTTATTTGAATAATCTTGGACGATGTAGAAGATATAAACTTCATGCCCAGCAGCTCTGCCAAGCTTATCTTGTGTCACTATATGCATTTGCTAAGAAATTACAGAGTATAGCTACTAATTTATCTGACGGGTAGTGATCGTTTTGGGAAAGGCTTGAGTAGTTTGGCGGGAAACCGTGGACGCCAATTGACGCAGCATCCGGTATGTGGGATCCGTGCATGGTTTCCTACGTGCGTTGCTTAACCCATCGATCGACATCGACGTACGCCTTTGCTTTGATCGACGGCTACACCGTTTCTTGGGGGAAAGAAAGAAAGAACCCACTTTCCGGCACGCTCCATCAACACACCATCGCCGTATACGTAGCTGCTTCGTGGGTTGCTTCTCCTGCTTTCCGGCACGCCGGCTGGTTTCCACTTAACCTTTTCAGCGGTCATTGCTTCTAGATTTGGTTCTGGATGGACGCTGATGATATCACCAGAGATGAAGAACTCGGCTTCAGATGATTATAAAGACTATTCTTGTTCCCGTGCTCCTTCGCTCGCGCGAGCCCAAGGCGGACAGCTAGGGCTTCCGTGCCTCGGTCTACCTCCTCTCCTATGGTCCTATGACCGTGGACGCGCGGTGGATCTCGGTCCTCGCCCGCGGGAGGGCTCCGTTCTTAGCTATATTTCTGAGTTTTGTTAGGATTTGTGTCATGATCAGGAAGACGAGGCGGTGACGGTTTTTAAAGATGGAATAAGGTTCTCCCCACCCGGCCCCCGTTTCGATGGTGATTCTAGCATCATCAGAGGACGTGTGGAGGTGTTTCTTTGACGGATCTTGTGGGATCCGGTCGGTGTTTGTCTTCGATGGATCTGCTTCGATCCGGTCTTCGTTCGTATGCGTGAGTGTGTCTGCAGGTTGGATGCTTCGACTACGCTTCTCTTCATCGACGTCGGTTACTGTTCTGGTGCGCTGGTCCTATGGGGCCTTAGCAAGATCACTTCCCAATTGTCTACTACAACAATGTTTGCTCAGCTCCGATGAAGGAAGGGCGATAATGGCGGCACGCTTTCGGCTCGCTCCAGTGCTTGTAGTCGTGGCTAAGTGGTCTTCGGACCTAGATGTAAATTTTCTGGTGTTCTTTGTACTACCTTGGCAATTGATGAATAGATCGAAAGTTTTCTCGCAAAAAGAAAGAACGCGGCTTCAGATGTGCTCATGGTCATGGGATTTAACTGCATACTGGCCATGCTGTGCATGACAACATGTCACACATGAATAATTGTTTGAGTGTGTCTAAGGCACATCTAGATGTGCTCTAGTTATTACACATCTAAGTGAGTGAATCAAGCATAAAGAGGAAAAGAAAAAAAGAAAAAGAAAATATTCACCCGAATCTCAACGTAAAACCAATGACATAGAACTTAGACGTGCAATACTTATGACACATCTAGACGTGCTTTAGCAAAACTGTAATTGTTTTGTGTGTAGTAACTAATCTTTTTATGTTTCATTTAAAATTTTATCTGTTTCGTCTTATTTTATTTGGGAATTTTTGTTGGTTTGTTTATATTGTTGGGTCGGGTGAGCCCGCTCCCTCCCTCCAATCCCCGCTGATTCCGTTCATATAAATCCATGTGTACATTTAAACCTCCCCATCCACTCCCCATCGATACTGTTCATATAAATTTATGTGCACACTTAAACAACTAGCAGTCGCAACACAATACCACATCACATCAAATGATAACCTTCCGATGTTAGTTGGATATGATGTGTAGATTCTGAACGGGAAATGAATATCATATTCAATAAGAAAATCTCAACATACTACTCATATGTCAAGTTGATGGCCATGAATTGAGCCAACATCTCTAGAAATCTAGCACCATATTTATAAAAATTGTGTACTCCATGACAACATATCAATTATATCAAGTACTAGCAGGACGGCCGTGCGTTGCTACGGGCTGCAATGCATATAAATAAATAAAAATGATTAAGGTCGTTTGTAAGTTCAAGCTCATTTTTCCTCATACGCCAGGGCATGTACGGGCATCTAGTGGGCTCCCCGAAATTCAACCGTCTGGACAGTCCGGACTCCACCGAATGCAGACCATATGTGTGGAAGAAAAATGGTTGTTTGGACTACCCGCCATGTTATCTCCAACACATGGGCCCAACACCTAAAACCAACCCTAAGACGCACCCTTCCCTGTTCCTACCGGACCCTTCCCTTCCCACTCAGTTTACCAGAGTACCAGGACATTTCTCAAGTCCTTCTCACCTTCGCCATCGCAACCTCTCTCCTTCAAACCGTACTTCCCCACAAACCGTCAAGGAGTCCCCCAGCAACCACCCCGCTCTCCGCCCTGACCCCCTCCCCCTGTGTTCGTGCCGATTCGACACCACCAACAAGGGGAGTGGGGGTGGAGGAAGCGTGAGCCGGTTCTACAACCACAAGTACAGAGCCTCATGCAATGTAAGATTCGAGCCCAAACAATGTCGACACCTTCTCGCTTCTCTCTTGCAGCCACCACATCGCTTCATTTTTTTCTCCCCATTCCAAGTGCCTCCTTCTCAAATGCAGCAACCTTGCAAGGCATTGTATTTGTCCTCCCAAATTCTCAGTCTTCTTACATCTCAAATTGTCTCGGGCTCCAAGTAAATGTGCATCCTCAGATGCGCAACCCTGAACAAAACAAGGCATTGTACTTGTCCTCCCATGTTCTCATTCTTCATACCTCTCAAATTATTTCCACTACACACAATGTGTTGCCTCTTCTTAACATCCACTAAATCTCCATCATGATTCCTTTTCCTGCCTTTATCACCATCAAAAACAAAGAATTCACATGCATAGAAAAGATATTCTAATAACACTAAAAATATTAAAAATTAACCAAACTTTAATAAATGAATCATCGTATGAATAGAGAACTCACGCCTATTATCTAAGTATTTTTTAATATGCTTAATCAATTGTGGATGGACAAAAAACGACTTCCCTTAGCTTGCAACCATTCCATCCGCTTTGAACTGAGCTACAGAGTAAAAATCTCGAGTGCAACCCTATTTACTTCCTCCTGGGTGCTCATATTATCAATGTACCGAAGCACAACATTTGAAGTCAGTCCAAGGATATTAGTTGGATTTGTCCAGAAACTTTATTAAAGTATTGCTTTTTGTGAAAATGACTAAGGCCAAATATTAAGTAACACAGGTCCTTACCCATACAAAGAAAAGTACATTTTTATTTGAGTTGTAAAAAGAGGAATCCTTGTAACCAAGAAGAAGAAACAATCGTGAGAATGTTCATGTCACTGAATTTGCATTGCCTTTGCCTAGTACCCAACACGGCTTCCAGATTGGCTTTTCCTTATTTTGGCGAAGGAAAACATGCTCACTTTTTCCAATGCAGTTAAAATGTTGAACTGTGTAAGCCCGTGACCAATGTCAAAAGATCTCAATAAAAAGGAACATTAGTTCAACAGCATGCAACTTAGATACACTCAAATTATGATCTTTCGGTTCTGAAGTTAGCATTAAGTTTCGAATAATGCCAAAATATGAAAGATAACAGAACTGCAACACATTACTGGACACCAAAAATTTCTGTATTTTTAGACAATAGTATTGAACAAGCACAAAGTTGCATATGTACTACATAAAAAACGAATAAACAAACCACGAGGAAGCAAGCACCCACTGCTGGCCTGAGTCACACAGGCGCACCTCCTCCACCCTTGGACGACTTCCAGCGTCACCGGAGGGACAATGTCCACATCGTTGACATCCTTCTCCACCACCTTACATCCAGCTTTTCCCACACTTCGGTGCGGCCAACACAAACCAGATCCTCTCCGGCCTTTCACCTAAAGCCTGTTGGTGCATACCTTATATGCATGAGTACTTGTCCGACTTATTTTGCAATGCAATTTATTTGTCAGCTGGCGCATTTGGCTGAGAGAAACCAGCACGTACAAGCTAGCCAAGCTAAGCTAATCATTCTCCCAGTCATCTTCACAATTTTGCTTCATTCATAGTGGTAACCTCAAGGCTTTGGCATATGCTAATGAGGTGATTGAAGAATCCTGCAATTCTGATAGAATATTTTTCCTGTCAGAGCTAATTATGCGCCAAAACATATTGTTGGCACTTTTCTTGAACCAAGATCTGTAATCCTTGGTAATTTTTCCTCCTTTTCTTGCATATTCAGAACCCAACCGGCCTAAGTGCAACATTAACCTTCAGTACAGTCTATAGTATTTAGTATAGAACTTCAATACAATATCTAAGAAGAAATGCCGTTTTTTCTCTGTATCTTTAGTGCAATCACTCACGTGACTGTCCCTCGACAAAAATCATTAGGTTCTGGATCCTGCAAGTACAATCTTCTCCTTCAAAAATAGAGCATGTATGTCTATCAGACATAAGTACTCCCTCGGTAAAGAAATATAAGAGCGTTTAGACCACTAAAGTAGTTATCTAAATGCTCTTATATTTCTTTACAGAAATGCTCTTATATTTCTTTACAGAGGGAGTACATAAGGAAGAGAAATATATCCGAGAGAGGGTTCCTACTTGGTACATGCCATTATATATGGACACTTCATATGAAGAGTACGCCAAAAAATTAGTAGTTTGTATATGCAAGGCCAACTCCTTGTTATATAATTTATAACCCATTTAGCACAAGTCAAAACGATCTTATACCGAGAATATTTCCAGGCAATAACAAGGAATCTGACCCATATCGGTAGCAGAAGAATATTGATTAATGCTTGCACCCATTTGGTGATGCCCCGTAGCAGAAGAATAAGGAACTGATAATGTCGGAACCCTCTATCCAAAACTCATCATGTACACCAAAGAAGTCTGCATAGGAACAAGCGGTTGCTTTCCTTGTCCCATCGAGCACAAGAACAAGATTATGGAGCAGTACGCAAGTAAACTGTTGGGTTAAGGAAATGTGCACAAGCTAGTAAGGCTAGCTTTTTGCAGGAAGCTCGTGAAAACATCAGTCTAAGTACACAAATTCCTTTATAGATCGAAGAACTAACATGCACCACATTCCTCATAAATTGTGCTACTCGTCAACTATATTAGTTTGAAAAATACTCTAGCAATTTCAAATTTAATGTATGTCATTCGGTGGAATTTTCTCCTGAAGTCTTCCACAATACATAACAATTATAGTAAAAATTTACATAAAGACCAATTTCAGAGAAAAAGAACATTACTTCTGATAGTACATGAATTAGTATAACACACAATTACCTCTTCAAAAACATGTATTCTACAAGTTGGAATGTCGAACAGGGAAACCGAGACAATTCTAGAACATAAACGACCATGAGAAAGTATCTAGCTAGAGATAATAGATGGGAAACACATCAGGTTACTCTTACCTAATTGGTGGAATAGTATAACTGTCGAGCGGTGGCTGCCGACCATCACCTAGGGAAATACGAGGACGTGAGTCTCAGCTCTCACCTGGAACAACAATTAAAGGAAGAAGTTAGGCAGACACTCATATATGTCATGAACACACACATTTTTTCCCATAAATATTTTTTCACTATCTAGGATCGGATCAAGCACAAAGATCAAAAAAAAGAAAGTGCACAAAAATAGGATCTGAAGCAAAGAAATCGAAGGCATGGCGCTGAGGGCCCATGTTGTCTTCTTCAAAAGGAAGACCAATCTGCTGGACACCGCCGATGCTCTCTGCTCATGGCAGCGCACAACGGCACGACCTCGAAACAAAGGACATAGAAGAAGGGACGTGAAACCAATCATTTCCTTTCGGTCCACATATAAGCTCTGCCAGATGAGACGAGGAGGCAAGCAGGCATGGACATCATGTACCTGGGTGAATCCCTCGGTTGCCACTGGCGCCGGTCTGCCTCTCGAAAAAGAGGACCACCCGCTAGTGGCCGTCATCCAAATCACGTTCCTGTTCACCTTAGGTGGCCTGCTGTGCACCTATGCCAGGGTCGTGGAGAAGGTAGCGAGACACCGACGGAACAAGATCAGGGCCCCATCCTAGGCAAGCGTCGCCATCCACGTCGGGCATGAAGAGAGCTGATGGGAAGGAGGGGAGGTGGGGTAAAAGGGGAGAACAGTGGCGTTTCGGGATTGCAGGCAGGGGATGCGAGGTGAGTGTTTTTTTCACCGGTTTCTGTTGTGTTTCCTGCACGGATATATAGGAAAACAAATAGGTGGATTATAATTCCTTCCGTTGTATCAGTGCTGGGAAAGGAAGCGAGGGACAAAAATCAATCGAGAGGCCTTTAAGAGTAGAGATTAGTTAATTGGATTTTTATTTAAAGTCTGTTATTTGTTTCCTTAAAATTTATTATATGTTTCCTAAATCAAATTGCATTGATGGGATGGATCGGTTGATTTGGGTAGTCTGTTATTTGTTTCCTTCACATCCATTATATGTTTCCTAAAGCAAATTGCATTGATGAGATGGATCGTTTGATTTGGGTAATTTAGTAAAGTTAGATCTGTGTCTTTTTATACGGTAGGAAAGTGTTTGTTTAGAAGGAAATAGTGAAAAAAATAAACCGATGGGGTGGTGGGAGGGGGGACGAAAAAAACCAGACGAAAGTGGTGGGAGGATGACGAAAATAAAACAGAGGTGGGAGGATGACGAAAAAAAATCAGCAAAAAAAAACCGCGCAGACTATTCACCAAGTCGTCCATCTCTACTCCTAATGTTTGAGTTGGTAGGATTGCGTCCATGGTTTATTTTCGTCTGGTTATATTTCGTCTGGTTTATTTTCGTCCGGTTTATTTTCGTCTCACGTCCTGTCATCATATCTTATCACGTAGATTTTTTTACCCTCACAATAAAAGCTTTCCTAATCTTTACAAAGATTCCTAACTAGACACGTTATAAATGGGCAGGAACTGATAGCGCGTTACGAATCAATAAAATTTAGTTTCATCACAATCAATTTCAAATCCTAATTTTCAAACTTTCCTAACTAGGCACATCACAAGTAGGCAGGTACCGATATCATGTTACCAAACAATAAAACCTTATTTTCATGAAAATCAAATCAAAATCCTAACTTTCCTAACGCATGGATTCTTACCTTTCCTAATCTCTACTCTTAGTACGTCGTTCGTTCCTGCCCAACGTACCATCGATCGAAGCATCCCCGCTACCGATTTTTTTACCGCTTCTTTGACGCTCGTTGGTTCGTCCCCGCTCGCACACCCATACATGGGCCAAGCCCTGCAAAAGAATGAGATCCAACCCATGTCTCTGTATCAACAAAAGCACGACACGCTAGGGTTAGCAGCCGCCAGCCACACCCGCCGCTCGATCGGCTCCTCCGCAGGCGCCATCGTGCTCTCACGCACGGCGCTGCCCGTTGTCCTCAATGTCCCCTTGCACCCGCCAACACACCACCGGTCCACGTCACTTTTGTTGCCTCTCCTTATCGATATCTCCTTGCCGGTCTTCCTCTCATCCTCCGTCCTCCGTCGTCACGCAGCACATCATTGCCATGGACTCGAACTTCTGATGCTATGGGGAAGCTAGATCGAATCCCACCCCGAGGGTTCGACCTTCTCGACCTGAGGCTGCGGTGAGTTGCAGAACTCCCGGCGACAAGCCCAACAGCGTTGTACTTCGCCCGCACAAGCACCATTGGGTCAACGTCGTTGCCAGCGGCTGTGGCCATGCTTTTGGAAATTCCATGGCATGATGTATATAAATTGGATCTGTAGGTGGATTAGGATAATAGGGTTCAGATGATGATTTTCTTTCTATGCTTCCCCTATGGTGGGTTCGGTTTTGCATTATTGAATTTTGCTAATCTGTCGTTTCTGCAATGTACCTTACATCTTTTTAGTATACTAATTTCAAATAATTAAATCATTTTCTATTGATCAGATTCATTAAGCCCCAACCGAGCAAGAAGTTTCAGCCCACCTATACTCATGGCCTCCCATTCTGGTTTGGTAACTCACGTGCCCATTTTGTCCCGAAGATAGCACAAACTAATCTTTTATTAGGCCAGAAATGCCATGTCCTAACACTGGCCAAAATCCTTTTTTCATGTGTGAACCATATACACAAAACTGCATGATACATGCTGAAATCTAGAGCTCACTTTTAGAATAGCTGAGTTTTTTCACCCAACAAGTGAACTTAGGAAAGCTTTTTTTTCTTTTGTTATGAATTTTTTAAATCCTTTGGGTTAACAACTGGATTTTTCTTTCCCCTTTAGGTTGCATAAGTGCAACTGCAACTATATGCGTTCACTAGCGACAACACTCATTGATAAAAATACACGTCTATTACATGTTGATGCTGCCTGCTCTTGTTATACATTTATTTTGCAGCGGTCACTCTGTTCAATCATGGTCCATGCTATGTTTAATGCATATGTCGGATCAAAATCAATATGAGATTATTGCAGCTTGTCTAACCACATTCGGACTCCAAATTTCAAGTTTTTGTCTTGCTGTCAGGTGCAGCCGGGCCTTGGCAATCTGAACAAGCTTTATGCGACTGGCGCTCTTGTTGATCCCTTATCACTCTTTCAAGCCGTTTTGAGCGCAAGGTTGAGATAGGGCCTGTAACTGTGTTTTGGTGAGCTTCTTCCTTTCTTTGAGGGTTTCCCAATCCCTCCTCAATCTGATGGTGGCTGTGATTATAATGCTTATTTGCCTAGATCTGATGGTGATAGTTACGAATAATTCAACTTTCTCAGAGTATATTGAACGTCACACATAAGTAATATATATTAACCTATGTTAACACTAATATTAGTAATTTGTTGCACCATGATGTTTAATATCGCTAGGAGAAAGACATGCTGACAGCACATCCGGTTCCAATTATCGTCACATTGTGTACTAATATATGCTCTCAATGATAATATGCCAACTTGCGTTGACGACAAAAATATCATGTTCTTCTTTAGTATAATTATACACTATAAAATTATTGTATGCTTGCCTTTTCTGGAATTTTAGAGTTGAAAGGACATGAAGTTTCGATGCAAGGGGAGTTAATTTTTGTTGTCCTTTGTTTCATAAAAAATGTTGGTAGCCATTTAGAACTATGTTTAGTTGGTGTAACAGGAAGTAATCACTGGTTAAAATATACAAGGAGTCTCTCTATTGGAAGGGAAAAAAATGTTACACACCATTTATTTTTCTTCTCTCTTATGCATGAAATGTATCATTTGGCCTTGATTTAATGTATTGCACTTTTCTTCGTTGCTCTCTGTTCTTCAATAAGTTAGAATCATATAGAACCTGATATTTCTTGGTGATGTCTTCAGAACACATGAATGTCATTTTGCACTGAAGGCATGTTTGCCCTGATGTATCAAGTTGCCATGGCGGGTGAGGAGGTGAAAGCTAGCAAGCCATCTCCTGATATTTTCCTTACTGCTATAAGGAGGTTTGTGGTATTAGAATTATTGTTTTAGAGGTCCTTTTCTTACTAGCAAGCTTATGCAGAACACTTATATTTCAGTACTTGTTTTTTAACCGTGTTATTTATCTACAGGTCTCTTCTTTGTCCAAAGTATGTGGTAATTATATTTCAGTAATTGATACACCATTTGATACATGGGTTTACAAAAATAAATCTGAACAATTCTTTGTAGTAGTTACATTGAGAAGCTACCTACTTACTTTAATTTCTTTGTGAATTACTGTAATTTTATTCCGACAAAGTTTGAGAGAAAATATAGTAGCAGTAAGTACATCTTGATCATCTTGATCATTGCTGATAATGAATACTCCCTCCGTCCCAAAATAAGTGTCTCAACTTTATACTAGCTTTAGTACAAAGTTGTACTAAGGTTGAGACACTTATTTTGGGACGGAGTGAGTATGTATGACCATGGTTTAAAGGATCTCTACTGTTTTCAAATGTGCCAAGTTATTTCTGGGTTATACTGAAGCTTACCTATTCTCCAATTGATATAGACATCAAATATTCTAAGCTTTCCTTTTTTTAGCAAACAACTTCTCAAACAAGTCAGCATTATCATTCACTTAGTAGGTTATTGCAAATGGAGCTGGGAGGAACTGCCTCCTACCGCTCAGAAAAACTCACCTCTCTACAACCCAAATTGGTGACAGATTCTCTATACTAAATTATTTCTTGTGAAGAACAAGTGAATATAGAGGTCAAGGCCTTTTCTAGGTTGTTAACGATTCTCTTCATAGTTTTTTTTACAATTGGTCAAATTAGGGGTAGTTTCTTTTCTTTGTTACCACAACAAAAAATTCTGTTATATGTAGCTCCAATGTAAATTATAACAAGATGTACCTTTCCATTAGCTTTATTTATTGAGAACTATGTATATTTCATATTCATCACAATATACTTCTTTGAATCTACTAAAATATCATGTATATTGGAATTTGATTGTTAGCTGGATGTGCCATTGAGTATGGTTACAAGAATGTATTAGATAGGCGGACATGGTGGGCAGAGGAAGAAGAAAAAGGGTGATGTGTTGGTAAATAAGTTGACAATACTAAAATACATGGTTGACACAATTGTTTATGCCCTGGTTGCAACACACGGGCAATAACCTATTTTATTAGAATGCCTCTCCAGCTCATGTTGCATCTTGTAAAGTTTTTCTTCCTATTTCTTTGTCCATTTTGCGATTATGGCCTATTGGCTCTCCCTTCTTTTACTATGGGGAAAAAGTTGACACTTTAATCCCATATGCTCGAACAATTTTCATATTGTGATGATTTGAGATGAACAACAAATGTACTATACTCGGCATTTTTTGCCGTTTACTCTAACTCAGTTCAGTCCATTTATGCTTGTTATTACAGAGAACTGTACTTGACCATGAATAGAAAATGCACGTTAGGATGAAAATCCACCTTCAATCTATAAGATTTTATTCTTACACATACTCTAGGAAAAAAACTAGAATGAAAATGTCTTAGTAAATGTCTGCGCATTACAAAGGTTTAAACTATTTACTCACTCCCTTGGAGGTTATATTCCTTGTAGTTTACACAGCCGGTCCCTTTTATTAAGTTGTTGGTATCCTTATCACAGTGCCTCGCTCCACTTGAAAATCTCACACCTCCATGCTCGAAGAACAGAAATGCAGGTATATTGTTTGAATATATTTTGTGTTCCGCTGTTGTCGTAGAGCCCGGGATGAATGGTGGGTCCAATTTAGAACTAGGAGGTACTAAAACTAAGATAGGAAGGTGGTTGATGTCCTTGTCCCTTGTTGTCCTGCTGCGGCGTCATCGATCACTGGCTCACTAAGAACATGAGTTAGTGGATTTTTTTTATAAGAGTAAGGGTTTAGAGTGAGCGGGGCGGCGGTTGGGATTGGTATGTTCAGTTATGAGCGGAATAATTTCCCTACTTTAAAAAATATGGCAAATTGCATTTCATTAGAGATGGCTTTGAAGAAAATTGCATGAGCAAGCAATTCATATATTGTTTTTGAAAAAGTCATACAATTTTCTGGTTAGGATAGAAGTGTAAATGCGTTGGTTGATTGCTTCAAGAGTTAATAATGAACATGGCAGCATATCAGTTGCAAGCCCAATAATGGACATCATATTTTGTTTTGTGATGATGCACGACATTAAACTGTATGTTACAATGCGGCAATTTCTCAGGAGACACTGGATCTGTCTTCTTGGCTTATGGGCGGGGGCGGCACACGCCTCGTCCTCCTTGATGATGGTGGCGGATGGGCATGAACATGGGGGGGCAGGGGATCAGGGCAGAGAGCGGGGTGGTTGGTGGGGAGGGGGCTCCTCCTTGACGGTCTATGGGAAGGGGAGGACGTGAAGGAAAGAAGTGCCATGACGAAGGTGGCGTGGACGTCATACGGTTTTAAATGATAGGGCTCTAGCGGGAAATCGAATGGGAAGGGGAGGGTTCGGTAGGAAAAGGGAAAGCGCGTCGTGGAGTTGTGTTTTTGTTGTGGGGACCATGTGTTTGAGATAACATGGCGAATTGTTCGGATAACCAGAACCCTCTATATGGGCTTGGATTCTGGGGAGCCCATTGGACGTTTATTTGGTGTTCGAACATGCCTGGACGTACTCCCTCCGTTTCTTTTTACTCCGCATATAAGATTTGGTCAAAGTCAAATTACATAAAGTTTGACCAAACTTATATATAAAAATATGAACATCTACAATATTAAAACTATATAGTATGAAAGTATATTTCGTGGTGCATCTGATAATGTTGATTTCATATTGTCAATGTTTATATTTTTTAATATAAAGTTAGTCAAACTTTACAAAGTTTGACTTTGACCAAACCTTATATGCAGACTAAAAAGAAACGGAGGGAGTATGAGGAAAAAGTGAGCTTCGACCTTAGAGATGACCTTAATCATTTGTTTATTTTATTTATTTGCATTGTAGCCCGTAGCAACGCACGGGCATTCTACTAGTTAGGAGTAGAGATTAGCATATATAAAAATTGTGTACTCCATGACAACATTTTTTGTGTTCATATTTCAAAGATTAAAAATCGACGGCAATTACCAGGAACTCAACACACATATCACTATTAATCACGGGTTGACTTTCGGTTTGTCGAGTCTTCGTTGAAAACTCTCATCCCATGTGGTGTATATGGTGGGCACTCCCTCTCTGATATATTCGACCGTCGGCGATGGTTGCTCCTCCCTTCGTTCCTGAGTGCATTACACCAAAATATCTAGCACATGGGAACGAAGGAGAAGCGACCCCCATGACAACCGTCGGGATTCTTCCTCTCTCATATATGGTGGACACTCCCTCACCGATTTTTTGACCGTCGGTGATGGTCGCTACTCCTCCTTCCCCTACTACATTACAAAGGTCTAGCACAAGGAGAAGAAGGAGAAGCGACCCCCACGACAACAGTAGGGATTCTTCCTCTCTCATATATCAATCATCGGTGATGGTCGATACTCCTCCTTCCCCTAGTGAATTACGAAGGTCTAGCACAAAGAGAAGAAGGAGAAGCGACCCCCACGACGACAGTCGGAATTCCTCCTTCATGAACAAACTAAAAGTCACACAAGGAGCACCGACAGACTGGAAGTCAACCCGTTACATATATCGAGTAATGACATAAAATGACCTATGTTTTGCCAGAATGATGTTTAGTTCCCTTTCCGACAAATCCAGGGCACTCGATATTTTCTATATTCTAGCACAAGTCATGCCAAAATTCACGAAAAAAATCGGCATGACCTTTGCTAAAAACAGGACATATCGAGCGCCTGAAATTTACCGGAATAAAAATAAATCAACATTCGGGCAAAACATAGGCCACCCGGAGGTCCCCGGCAAACAAGAACACTAAGACATGGGGACTAGCACTTGCATTTTAATAGAAAGAACAAATACACAGAAAGTCCTCGACATCAACGACATGGGGATTTGACTGGTCTCACCTCGAGGTCGGAGGGGGTCAGTGATGAGGACGATGGCGGGGGCAATGCAGGGCAAATAATTGATTTTTGCAGAAACAAAATATAAAAAAAACCCTGGAAGCTACCCTAAATCAAAGTGTTATATATCAACTAAAACTATGAACTATGTCTAAATTTTTAGTAATTCAGTTAACCATACTAAATCAAAGTGTTATATATAAACTAGAAACTATTAACTAAATCAAAGTGTTACATATCAACTAAACCATACTAAATCAAAATGTAGTAGGGAGGAGGGATTGTGCATAGAGGAGGGGAGGAGGGAGAAGTAGGGGCAGCTAGAGGAGGGAGGAGGAGGAAACTTACCGAGGCTGGGGGATGGTGGCGACGACGGTGGCAATGCAGCAATGGCGGCAATGGCAGGAGGAGGATGGCCGCGACTGTGAAAGAGTGAGGACAGGGAGAGTGAGGAACGGACGGCACGGGGAGGATAAGGCTGGCTTAGCAGCAATGTGGGTCACGGACCAACGCTACTGCTAAACCCATTAGCTGTAGCGCGGGTTCCAGGCAGCGTTGCTGCTAAGTGGGGACGGGCTATTGGGCCTGGGCTGGCCACATTAACAGCGCTGGCCGTGGCACGCGCTGCTACTGTGGCCAACCCGTGGAGGCACGGCGGGGCCCACATAGTAGTAGCGCCGGTCTGGCAGGCCCGCGCTACTGCTAATTCCTACCTACAGCGCGGGTATCAAGCCCGCGCTATTGCTAAATAACAGTAGCGCTGCCCATTAACCCACACTACTGTTAATCCTTTACCTATAAGGTATTCCCTAGTAGTGAATGTGTGATTGAACAACTCACATTTAACATTAAAATGATTTTGGCTCTTTTTCTTTAATGTATTTGGTACAGTTCCAAATTTATTTCGTTAAAAACTATGTGATTCACTTAGAGGTTTGTCCTGAAGCAGAACTACACAAACGTACCTCTCCGACCAAGTAGCCAATTTTTCCTTCCCTTTGCTCTGGTACACGAAGGGCCCGCCGGCCCATTCTTCGCTCTTGTGTACTCCAAATCCGCCGGACAGAAAATGATAAGACAAGTTGATTTTCACCTTGGGAATGTGCTTCTCATAATAGTGTCCCAAAACCCAAACGTTGATTAAAAAAGACATTTCACCTGATTATTGGTGAATGAGCCCCACTTCTAGGGCGGGTCCTCGGGTCCAGCAAACTGCCGGCGGACGACCTTGTAGCCCACTGGGATCCAACGCGCGTCTCCTTGGTCGGGTTGATGACATGGAACTCAGCTGGCTTGTAGAGCTTCAGACGGACCCGTGTGTCCTCCATGCTCGCGACGTGGTGTGTGGCCTTGAGGTAGCTCCTGCAGGGAGACTCGCCGGGAGACGTGTCATGGCGGGCCATCTCAACTCGCAGGAAGGAGTTCTTGGCATCGCCGACGTCCATGCCGGGGCGGAAGATGACGCGGTGGTTGTGGATGACGCCGATGAAGTTCTTGAAGAGCAGGTGTCGTGCATTTCCTTGTTCCGCCGGGCATGGCTCGTGTGGGAGTAGAGCGTGCCTTTCACCATCAGGATCCTGCTGACCCCGGCCGAAAACCATCGACACAGGAAGGTCATATGACCCTGAACTTCCCTAAAATAGAACGATCAAATCATGTTCATATTCTTAACTTTCTTATGTATAGAAGCAATTAAATATACGAAAAGTGTAACGTCCACACGTGTGGGCGTTAGCCAACTCACCCACACGCCTCCATCACCGTCCAGTAACTTCTGCACGAATCTTTGCACGAATTAGCTGATTTTGTATGCCACGTAGGACAACTCGCATGTGTGGCGTGTGAGAGAGGTCGTCCACACATTCGTTTTATCACACAGAGGGGCCGGTGTGTGGGTGTTTAGCAGTTCGCCCACACACCAGTTTTCAGTCACGCACAGGGCTGGTGTGTGGGCGTTTGCCATCTCGCCCACACGCCCGCCTCCTCTCCCACACCCAAGCTGCCAGTTGCCATGCGTTTTGCATTGTACATGGCAACTGCCCCTAGTGTGATTGCAAGCAGATGGCAACTCTCTCTTTTTTTACCCGAACATGCCAGTTGCCATATGTTTTGCATGATACATGGCAAACTGCCCTAGCGTGCACGTAAGCAGATGGCAACTCTTTCTTTTTAAATGGCAGCTGCCCTAGCGTGCTTGTGAGCACATGGCAACTCTCTCTTTTTATCCGAACATGTTTTTTGCCATGCCTTTTTTGTAGCGCTACATGGCAACTGCCTAGTGTTAGTAGGTGGCAACTCCTAAAGTTTTGAAATCATGGCAACTGCAGTAGACCAGACCACACATGGCAACAGCTGTAGTTGTCTGAAAAATGGCAATCTGGAATTTTGACCTGAGATGGCAACTGCAGTTGAGCAAACATGGCAACTGTAGTTGTCCGACATGGCAACCGTAGTTCAGCGACATGGCAACTGCACTTAAACGAACATAGACGAGGGTCCGGCCCATGGCAATTGCGGGGTGCATGGTAAAGTGTCACGTGGGATGTGCAGGACCACGAGGTACGAGACCTGACGTACCGGGTGTGTGGGCGTTATCTATTTCGCCCACACGCACGCGTGTAAGAGGGAACGGGAGAAAAAAAGAGACGTGTGGGCGCTAGTTGTTTTGCCCACACACAGACGTGTGGGCTGGTCCTCTTAGGCACCACACAGAACGTGTGGGCAGATTCCTTAACGCCCACACGTGTGGCAGTTAGCGGCGTCCTAAATATAGGGAAGGACGCCGATAACTGCCACACGTGTGGTATATTAGGCATCCGCCCACACACCGTGTGTGGCGTGAGCACGAGGCAGCCCACACGGGCTGTGTGTGGGCGGACATTAGAATTGCCCACACGTGTGGGTGCAGCTACTTCGTGCCACACGCCCAACAAGTACTACTCATCTCCACCTCGCGCGTGTGGCACGAAGCAAGAATGCCCACACGTCCTGGCGCAGCTATGTTAGGTACCCGCGGGATGACGGTTTAGTTGCCATCCGGGATGGCAGATGTAGTTATCCGGGATGGCAAGTGTAGTTGTAAAAGCATGGCAACTCTATCTGTTTTGGTTAACTATAGTTGCCATGTCTAATTTATGGTAGTTGCCGCGTGTAATTAAACCGTAGTTGCTGTATGTGATTAACTACTTGCCACATATGGTCAAACAGTAGTTGCCATGTGTGTTTACCTAGTTGTCACGTGTGGTCCAACCATAGTTGCCATATATGGTTAATCACAGTTGCCATGTGTGTTTATCTGGTTGCCACGTACGCGCAACTGCAGTTGCCGTCTAGCAACGAATTATAGTTGTCATGTGTGTTTACCTAGTTGCCACGTTCGCGTAACTGCAGTTGCCATCCACGACGTAAGAGTCGTTGTGTGGGCGAAAAGCAGTTCGCCCACACGCGCATGGACTAGGTGGTGGTTGTGTGGGCAGAAACTAGTTCGCCCACACACGCAGCTGGCAAACAGCATGGTGTGGGGCGTGTGGGCAAACTCTTCAACACCCACACACCAGCCCCGTCGTACGTGGCACACCAAATCCATCTTTTCTTGTCAAGATTCGTGCAAACTGCACTGGACGATGATCCAGGCGTGTGGGCGAGTTGGAGAAGTGCCACACGTGTGGGCGTTAGTGTTTCCGATAGGGAAACGCTGATGATCTACCGGCTGATTTCTGGGAAGAAGTCCGCCACCTGCAACAGTTGACACGTGTCCTAAAGCCCACACAACACGTTGCCATGTTTTCAGAAAAATCTCACATATCCTATCCCCACCCGTCTTCTCCTTTCCTCACCATCCGCATGATGGTCCAGCCGCAGCCATGGCTAGGCCAGCGCAGAGGCGCGCCGCCACCACCACCACAGGCTGCTACATCTGCAGCCCGCCCGGTTCACTCCGCCATCGGCCATGGCACGGCCCCGCACAACCGCCGGAGCTCTAATACCCGCCGGCCACCTAGCGACAACGCATCCCTGCCGACCGGATTGATGGAACCACAAAATACGACACGCTGACGGGGAGCGCCATCTTATCTCTGCAATAACAGTGTTGTTACAGGAATGGTGGCAGACTGCTCAAGTACGCGAGCGGCCGGGGATGCTATTGCAAATTTTACAACATGGGTCCTGTTGCAGAAAATTAGATGCGCCCGAGATGTTGTTTTAATTTTTGCAACAAGAGTCTTGTTGCAAAAAATTAGACGCAGCGGAAGCTGTTGTTGCAGAAAACTAGACGCGGCAGGAGATGTTTGCAATTTTTCTAATGGTCTTGTTGCAGAAAACTAAAGAAGAAGAGGTTTTGCAACTTGGGTCTTTGTTGCAGAAAATTGTAGAAGATGAGATTTCGCAACAAGGTCTTATTGCAGGAAATCAGAGAAGACCAGATCTTGCAACAAGAGCATCGTTGCAGGAAATTAGAGAGGAGGTTTGAACGGCTCGCGTCACGCATCGAATGGCTCGCGAGACGCTTGTTTCTGCAACTCGACCGTTGTTTCAGGAATTAATAGGTCGGGGTAGGAGACCGAGCCGCGCGCCAGAAGTATATCGGACGGCTGCGCGTGCGTACATCTAACGGCCGTCAAGGTGGCGGATGTTTCATACGGATCACCCGACAGACACGTAGCGTCTCCCTTAAATATATTCCCGTGGTTCTTCTTTCGGTTCTATTTGGGTACTTTGATCTGGTGAGCCTTGATACTTTTACCTTGCACCCATGAGAGAATCTCGATAGACAGCGGCCATCAGACAGACAAACCGCACTGTGCTCTGATTTTTTTTAAAACACCCCATATATTAATTAATAAAAATGTTATTGCAATCATTAGTTAGAACATATGCCAGGCAGAGCGAAAAGCTATTAAAAAAAACATCATCGGACATACTATCAAATCTCTTGAGCCATTCCATTGGCAAGCCGATTAATTTTGGAAATCTTGAAATCCTGGAACAACCTAGAAATACTCAATGCTTCTTTCTTCAGATCTGACATGTCAATGTTTTCATTTGCTAGGAAAGAAATCACAAAAGAACAGTCAGTCTTCAAAATAGTAGCCCGACAAGGCAAGCCCGAAGCTCTGTTTCATTAACACTGGAACACCGTCTAATAAAAAATCCATGAAGAGATGATGAGCCCTTCAGAAGAGTTTCTAGCGTTAACACTCACGCTGGCAGCGCACAAGTTCCTCACGAAGCTGGCATCGACATTGATCTCGACATAATCAGCAGGGGGCCTGGACCACATAATCTCTTAACGGAGCATAGTTGGCCACATAATCAGCAGGATTGGTGGGTGGGTTGGTTTATGCTCTGCTTTTTTGTGAGCGTGACAAAATTTGAATTTGTTGCACGTTTTGGGATGAAAGATGGCCACCCATCGGATGCGGCCATCCGCGCCACCAGCGTCACTTTCGCCCGGGTACTCTCCCTTATCAAAGCATGCAAGCCGGCAAACGCAACGCAACAACATCATCGTCAGCTTCCAATTGTATCCCTTTCCTGCCTATACTATTGCGAATTTGCAACACATTTTTGTTGGGCTGATCTTTTTTTGTTCAAGATTCTCCTCCGGAGCAAGACGAAAGTAGTACTGTTAACGGTTCCTTTGTTTGAGAGGGGGGAAAAGTCCGTTCTGAAAATATCCCCGATTCTTTACTTACTATCAACAAGCCAAAGCTAATTAAGGTGGATGAACTTTTTAATTAATTAAAGAGGACAAAGCAACGAGAAAAAATATATTCAAATGGATGTGTGTATATGTAAGCCAATGGTGCTTAGCCACTTGATATAACCTTGATTAGTTGATTAATTTTTCAAATCATATGGAGTATATATACCACCGGACCGGCGGTTGTCGAACTCCATCCAATTCCAACCTCTCCCAGTTGCAGCAAACCATCCTCATGGTGATGGAGCTAAGCAGAGCCACCCTCTTCTTCGTTTCTCTCATCTCAGTGTTGAGTCTACTTTCCTTGCTTAGCCGCAAAGCAGCACCAAGTTCCAAGAAGCGGCGGCCGGGGCCTCCCGGCCCATGGCGTCTGCCCTTGATCGGAAACCTCCACCAGATCCTTACGTCGAAGCTGCCGGTCGTCCTCCGGGACCTAGCCAAAAAGCACGGGCCGGTGATGCGCCTCCGGCTGGGCCAGGTCGACGCCGTGGTGGTCTCCTCGCCGGCGGCGGCGCGGGAGGTGCTCCGGGACAATGATCTTGCATTCGCGTCGCGGCCGAGCATCCTCATGTCGCATATCAACCTCTACGGGGACCTCGACGTGGCCTTCGCGCCGTACGGCGCGTACTGGCGGACGCTGCGCAGGATCTGCGCGGCGGAGCTCCTGAGCGAGCGGAAGGTCAGGCAGTTTTCGCCGGTGAGGGACAAGGAGACCATGTCCCTCGTTAGCAACGTTCGCGAGGCAAGCAGGGGTGGTGAGCCGTTCAACCTCCGCAGGCAGCTCGTCCTGTGCTCGAATTCGATAACCGGGAAGACGGCGTTCGGGGAGATGTGCAGCTCCGAGCTCCAGGAGCAGTTTCTGGTAGTGATGGACGAGGTGCTGAAGATCGGCACGGGGCTCTGCGTCGGGGACCTCTTCCCGTCGTTGTGGTTCCTCGACGTGGTCACCGGGCTGAGAGGCCGGCTATGGCGAGCCCGCCGGCAGCAGGACAAGGTCCTGGACAAGATCATCTCTCAGTCCGAGGTGAGGCGAGGTGATCACGTTCTGAGCTCTTTGCTTAGGATCAGGGACAAGGGGGAGATTGACTCCATCCCGATGGAACTGGATAACGTCAAGGCAATCATCATGGTAGGTAAGAGATTGAAGTTTTCTACGAGTAGTTTACCATTCCATTGTCTTTGCTCATGCATGTCGTCTACTTTGTGTAGGACATGTTCACGGCCGGGACGGAGACGACATCGTCAGCTGCCGAGTGGGTCATGTCGGACCTCATGAGGAACCCGGAGGTGATGATGAAGGCGCAGGCTGAGGTGCGACGGACGTTCGACAATAAGAGCTCTCAAGACCATGAGGGGCACGTAGTGGAGCTGCACTACACCAAGATGGTGATCAAGGAGAGCATGAGGCTAAATCCAGTGCTGCCGCTACTGGTTCCTCGTGTGTGTCGAGAGACCTGTGACCTCGGCGGGTTTGAGGTCACGGAGGGCACGAGGGTCATGGTGAATACGTGGGCATTGGGTAGGGATCCCGAGTACTGGCACGAGCCTGAGGAGTTCAGGCCGGAGCGGTTCGAGGATGGCACGGCGACCTACAAAGGCTCGCGGTTCGACTACTTGCCGTTCGGAAGTGGGAGGAGAATCTGCCCGGGTGATACCTTTGGGGTTGCCGTGTTGGAGCTCATGGTGGCACGACTTCTCTACTACTTTGACTGGAGCCTGCCTGCCGGAGTGAAGCCGAGTGAGTTGGACATGGAAATGATCGTTGCCTTAACCTCAAGGAGGAAGAACCAGCTGCACCTAGTGGCGACACCGTATAAGGCATGCATATGTTAATTGAACTTAACTCGGGGCGTTGTATGGAATGATAATGGTTGAGTTTTTTTAAGGGAATCACTAAGCATCAAAACTTTCTCATATCAATAGGAAATATGCACGTGCTTTGCAACGGAAGAAAAAAAATACCTCCTACCACTCCTTTTTAATCCCTAAAAACTGCACGGTCATGAACAACTGCCTTAACCCATGATTTCACTGCTCTTTTATTCCCCTATTATGGAATGATGATGATCACGATCACAAAACCTGTGCACATGAACTCTAGGGCTGCCTCCCCTTATATTCGATAGACACTTTGAACTGCGCGACGATGCGCCTCAAGGGTGGCGTCAATTGTCTAACGGTGGACATGTTGGAGACGACGTTGCATCGGCGGTTTACATATTTATGGATTCCATATGTTTATACTTTTATTTCCATAAATTGATACATGTCAAGTGGTATGTTTATTTCTCCCTCTTGTCATTTTTATGTCTGCTCCTCGGTGAAATTACTAGTCTTGTCAGTTGACTATCTTGTATTGTGCAAAGGTAATTTAAAACGGTAGCAACATTCTGTTTTTCTTGTGTTGTGAATATGTTTGAACTCATAGTAACATGGTGGTAATTATAGAAAAGTTTGCACAAAACACTGATAACAATATGTCAATATTACACAATCAATATTAAACTTGCTCAAATTTAAAAGATACAAATTTATACATTCATAAATTAATATTTAGGAAGTCTTGCTTAAAAAACGAAGGCGAGACCTAGTATATATGTTGACAAACGGATAACCTTTGTCCACCACATAGTCTTATCCTCTCTTTTTTATCCAAAGGCAACCAGGAGAGCCTCTTTTGGTTGCAAAGTGGCTGAGCTTTAGAAAAATCACAAAAATGCCACTATTAATAATCAATAAAAAGGACAAGTAAATGTACATACAATTTTCTCCCTTCAACGTTTCTAGATTTGGTTCTAGACTTCCCCACAAAAAAAAAAGATTTGGTTCTAGACTAGAAGCATAAGCACGCTTTGCCGCGTCGGTTTTTCTCTATCATCTGTTTAGACCAATAATATCTTGACACAATGGTCGTATGAAATGTTTCACTGGAATTTCCAATGTGTAGCACACGGTGCAACATGAATCGAATAGAACTAAACAGTACCCACAATGCATACTACTTTCACCGTATTCCAATAAAAGTATTGTATAAAACATCGCTAAATGATTATCACCTTGCTAGCATTGATGGTTGCACTAGTATCAATCAAATAAACTCAGTCAATAACATCAAACAGGAAATCTGAGAAAATCATGGGCAATATCTAGAATTAACAATTTCAAACCCTAAATAAAAGAATCTCAGTAATAAGGAGGCAACAAGGTGGCGTCTCCGCAAATCAAAAAGTTCCTTAGTAAGAAACATGTACAGACTATCGAACTGAGTGGCGAGATTCAAGGAGTTTATATTTCAATATGGCATTGGTCTGCCCTGAAGAAAGCAAGACTTTTTGCTTGGTTAATGGTCAGGTGTAGGATCAGGTACGACCAACATTCCTTACAGAGTAGGTTCTACACAAATGACCAGTTCCCTTTCATCTGTCGTGTTAGATAGACCGTGTATCATTTTGCACTGCATGGCCCTATAACTGTATAGATCCTGAACAGGTTGGGCACTAGCTCATGAGGTTGCCCAGTTTAGTTTTGACAATAGGTCGGACGGTCTTCTTTACTACAGTGTTCCGCCCTGCGTGGAGTATTCCGTAATGAACGATTGTAAGCACGTTTTAAGCTGATTAATATATGGGGTGTGTTTTTTTTTTTAAATGATCTGGAGGAATGACCAGTTCCCTTGTATCTCTCCCGTTAGATATACCCTGTATCATCTTGCACTGAGCATCCCTATAACCGTATAGATGCCGACGAGTTGGGCACCAGCTCAATGGTCTGGAGGAACCATCTGATATCGAGAACCTGGGAAATGATCGCCATCGCTCTTTACTGGACTATTTAACTTGCAAAAAATAAGAAGATACTATCTCCATCTCAAAATATAAGATGTTCGGAATTCAGTCAGGAAGATCTGTGCGTCCTAGGAAGCTTACCGGAGTTGGTTCCCCTCCCCTCGCGTCGCCCCTGCTAGGGCGACTCGGGGGCCCCGAACCCTAGCTCCGCCGCCTCCCCTTTCTTCTCCCCTTCTCCTCGCCGCCGCCTGAGGCCGCCGCCGGGCAAGCCCGGGGCGACGCCGAGGAAGGTGGCGGCGGGGCCCTGGCGTCCCCGCCTCTGCTGCGGGGGCCGTGTTCTCCAGGGCGGCGGCCCTGGTCGGAGAGGCGTCACCGGCCCTGCGGCAGGCAGTGGCGCGGCCGTGGGCCGGCGATCAGTGGCGGAGCCACCTCCCGGCGACCCTGGGCAGCTGCCCGGGCTCTGCCGAGGAACTCCCGTGAGACTATAGAAGGAGATGGAGATTTAGTCACCAGTTTTAGTGGGGCAAATGCCCATGAGTCACATCCCTTCGTACTTTGCCCCGACTCCATGGAGTAGCTAGCTCCGCCACTGCCGGCGATCCTGGCCGTGCGGACGGCGGGTGCCCCGGTGGACGGGAGCCCTCGTGCAGCGTCTATTGTGGCTCGCGGCGGCGCCATATCTGGCCGCCCCTGCCCCCCTGTTTCGAGAGCTTCTTTGCGGGCCGACGGATCTTGCGTCTTTGGGGTGGTGGAGGCGGGGATTCGAAGACCAGGAGAAATTCCAGGACGGCCTCGTCGATCTTGGCGGTGGCGACGCTCGTGGCGTCGTTCCCCTCCCTGGAGGCGCCGTTCAGGTCAGATCCGCCCCCCCCCCCACACACACACACACACACACCCTTCCCTCTAGTCTCCCGGGTGAAAACCTCAACTCGTTGGGCGGCGGCGCCGCCCTTGGCGTCGCGTCCTTCCTAAAGGCGCCGTTTTTGGGAGCTAGGTGGGCAGTGGGCTTCTCGGCGATGTGGTGGGTGTGCAGCGGCGGCAGTAGCTGGTCTTCTTTGTTTGCGGCGAGATCTTCAGTGGCTCAACACATCCAGGGACACTATGCTACTGCTCCTCCGTCCGTTCCGTTCCGGCAGCTCTTTCTCATTCGTGTCCAGTCCGTGGGTGTTGGATGGTGCTCTGCTCCATGAGATCATTCCGTGGCTAGTCGGGTGAGCTAGGTTCCTTTCCAGATGCAGCCTGCCGGTGTCTTTACTCCCAGGTTCAAGGGTGAACTGCTACACTGTCAACGGTTCGACGCCTTCGAGCCAGGCGAGAAGACAGGGGTCTTCTTTGACAGTGGAGTTGGGAGGACATGGCAAGCCGGGGCCGCTGGTGATTTGACGACGGCGTGCCCTTCCTCGCCGCCAGTAATGCTGCTCCTGGGCTGACATTCTCCTACTCCCTGGTGATTTGTATGTGAATGAGGACCTACACATCCCCGATCTGCGTGTTCATCCCCGAGCTGCGTGTGTTCGGTCATTTAGCTGGGTGTGTGTGAGGCTTGTGTGCTGCTGTCCAGCACCTTTGTATCTTGTCGCTTTTCTGCTTTCTTGTGTTGGTTTCGAGTTTGTAATCCAGGCTGGTTGATGGCTTTGTTAATTCAAAGCCGGGCTCTTTCTTGAGCCTCCGTTCTAAAAAAATATAACATGTTCTTCTAGGCCTAGGTAGTACTATCCCAGTGGACTCGGCAATAAATCAATGCGTGGAGACTGTTAAGCTTTGGTTGTATAGAGTAACAAACAAATAACATGCTTCTGTAGCTGAATGGATTACTGGTATAGGACATGCAGGGCTTTTCTCTCCCTTTGTAATCTTACTAAGACCTACAGCGCGCCAAGGCGCAATGCCCGGTCCTAAAGTTTTGGCTAAGCATGTGTGCCATGTATACTTTAATAGTGAGGCAAGCTAAGGTGGTGTTTCGTTCTCTAGTCTTAAGACTTTTTCTAATCCCTAGGACTTTTTGAAAAAGACTCTCAAGGAGGTGCTTCTAAGGACTTTTAGCAAAAAGTTTCAAAAAAGTCCCATCCTATTTGGTTTGCTACGGACTTTTTCTAGTCCCAACACACAAAAAAGTCCTTGGAACCAGACACCCCCTAAGTATGTATAGTCAGCACAATAACTTGCGCGCCTTGGCACATGGTGCCTGGTTGAAAGTGTCGTCCCAGCGCCTAAACAAAGTGCTCATAGTAAGGATATACCAAAAGCAGAGTATTGTTGCTACTTGGTATAAACTCATTTTGTCAAAGTCATGGCAAAAAGGCAAGGCAATTAAATGTACCAAATGCAAGGCAAGCATAACATATTTTGTTAATAAAACTACTCATTTGGAAGTTCATGGGAAATGCAAATATATATCTTGTTCCAAAAGCAAGCAAGGTCGACCAATCCACATCAAATTAGATGCAAACATCATACTTATTACATAGCAACAACAATCCATAGCGGCAGTGCGAGATAAGGAACTTATATAGTTCCACATAAGCATACCTTTTGATAGGTTCACTTGATCGTCTCGTCATTCTTTATTCGACTCTCCACATGACACACCATATGAACCTGTTGTGAGTAATTTGTTTAGTCAATTGAAACATATGATGTTTTCTCCATGACAATACAATTATGAATCTTGAACCAACATTTTCAAAGCCTATTGATAGTTTGTTGTCAGCACCGTCGAAACCGAAGACACACATTTTTTCAACCAGTAGTTATTGTGGCTCTTCCATCCACACCTTTCATCAGCCGGGCTCGCTGCTGGTGCGTCCACATGCGAGTTCTGCCTACGTGCCATCGACCAATGAATCGAGTTGTTCTGCAAGCTCGATCCTTGTGAAGTAAGCCGAGAAATGCTGCAAGTTGGGAAGACACAATTCATTACCATTGATGAGCAAAGTGTACATTCGTTGAGGGAAATGCTTTCATGAAGCCTTACGTTGCCCAGTAGTTGTGAATATCTTATTCACCTCGCAGATGTAATACTTAATGGCAGGCTTGGTTGTACCAGCGATTTGACATGGAGAGATATTGAGATCTTTTCCATAGTGGCACCAGTATTCAAAGGTTGCACCATGCATACGGCACTCCCCGTTCTGCATGTCAGCGTGTAAGAGTATAGAGAAACTTGTGAAGAACAATTTACATTTTGAGGATGCAGCCCTCTTGTGTTACCTCTTGTTAAGGCCCTTTCACAAAGACATGGTTCGCTGCATGCGACTCAAACCTTTGCCTCTTTGGCAAGGTGGCGTTTGTGGTGGCGCCTACCTGAATACCCAAGCCTCTATTTCTAACCAAGATTTTGCCCCCACGTTCGCCCACTTGTTTGACTGTGATGTCTAGCCCTATGCAAGGATGGCACGTGTATTAAATTGGTAGGCTTGGGGGGTAGAAACCGTCTAGTGGCTGTAGGCTTGCGTTCAAAATTTTCTCAACGTTTGTCCTGAATTTGTGTGTGCGTTTAGCATTTGCAGGTGTTTGTGGGCCAGCACTGTCCGTTGACTTGGTTGATTGATATTACTCTGGTCGATGTGTGCGTGCATGGGCTTCTTTCCTTCTTTGGCCTGCACGTGTTTACTTGCAGTTGCGTCATCGATGCCGTTTAGTTTTGAGATGAGGCGGTGCCGCTTCGATCGGTCGTCTCGAACCTTCTCTTGACTGTGTTTGAAATGACGGTGCCGCTTTGACCGACTGACGTAGATGCTTTTCCACTTTTTGATCGACGCCGCTCGATCGTATGATCTAGAATGTGCTTCTGTTTCTGTGCGGGGCCGCTGTCGTCGCACATTCTGGAAATCTTGCTTTTTGTCGCCACCGTTTACGTCCTTGTGTTGCGGGGCCTATAAAGAGTCCGTTCTTCCTGCCATGATATCGTACTGCGTCTTGTTCCGTCTCGCATACGTAATTTGCACGGGTTCTCCTTCTTCCTGTGGTAATGGTCCGCGGCGACCGGGTCGGCCTCCTCGGTCGCAGGGGGCTGTGCTTGGCCAGCGTGGTGGTTCAGGCTTGGAAGTGAGAATTAATCGGCAAGTGTGGCCCGTGGTGCGGCGCCGCGGGCAGACCACTCGAAGGCTCCAGGGTCGCAGTCATCGGTGGCGCGTCCCCAGATGCTGCCGGACCAGCCATTCATGACGGCCACGGTGCGCGACTGGCCCGGGGAGTGCACAAAACCGGTGGTGGGCTGCTGTGCGGCGGCCGCGTTGGTAAGGATGCCCGGTCACACGGTGTAGCAGCAGTTGTTCGTCTGATGATGAGTGTCGCCTGCCGTGCTCCTGCTCGCCATTATCATTATGTACTAATAGTAACAGGATATTTAACAGTCCCAATATTGAGCAAGAAGTATTTACATTGCGAGCGTTGTCGTGAAACGCTAGGTGTATGTGTGTGCGCGTGCTTGATGCATGGCGGGTGCGGCAGTCCATTGACGATGCTCTGGCCAGCCTGCTCCTCTACCTGACCCGACTGCGAGGCGGCCACGACGGACATGCCCGAGACTTATCAGTTCATTCATGTTGTCGTACCTGGCACACCGAGATCATCATGCACATGGAGAAAATGTTTTTTTTGCAAGGTGCAAGGAGAAAATGTTTAGTTCCTAATTAGTTGATCGGATATGCTGTGCTACACTGCAATGGTGCATGGATTGGTTGGTCTGTGAATCACTTTTGCTGTTCGCATGCACCGGCACGGTTTTTGGAGCAAAGCGGTCTTCTGCATTGGATTAGTTGTGATGTGACTACGTGCATGCACTCTTGCATGTGTTTTTTTAGGGACCGTTCCTCTGGTCATTTTGCATGAACCACTACTGTGTTTGATGCGTGGGTATTATCATTGATGTGTCACATTTGGGTACTCTCTTTTTTCATGTTATGAGTGTCGTGTCGGTGTTTTCCTGTGTTTACCGTTGAGCCATCCCGAAATCTCTCGAGTCTCTCCCTCTTTTTGGAGAACTCCATCGATTTACGTGTACGACTCATCACCGCCTCGCTGCTATATGCTTCTATAAGATGCCTTTCCTCCCCTCTCCACGCAGCATTCGACCACCAACACTTCGAAGCTTGCTATCTCGCGGTTCGCACTCTTTTTTGGCACAAAATCTCACCTTCCCCACCACACCTTCGCCATCGCTTGCTGGACCTCCAGTCATGGTTGGGCGCAGAAACCACCGCACCGTACCACTTGGGTCATTTCCTATGGCCACTGTGGATGGGAAGGAGGCGCCAACAGAGCAATTCATTGTAGCATGGGTGGTGTCTCAGTTATCTTAACTCATACTTTTCTAGTCTCTATACATCACTAGCGTCATTTGCCTTGAAATCATCTTATGCTGTCATTATCTTTCGAGAAACAATAAAAAAGATATTTTTCGGATATACAATAATGCTAATTGTGCTTGCTTCGTATTGTTTATTATAATGTTTGAGAGGGTGTCTCATATCTGAAAAGATTCTCTCATATTTCATAGGGACGTAAACCAACTTAGTAGAAACGAGGTGAAGAATTTTTCGCATTCAATCCGAACAACCTAATTATTGTGGTTCCAGAGGGAAGAAGGCAGCTATCACATTACAAGTTATTCTGTAAAGGGACACTCGGATAAGATAGGTGTATAAGTGGTTAGTTATGAGGATACCTTCAATTATTAGCTCCATTATTCATGCTGCTAATTATTTCCCTTTTCGTAACTATCTATGCTGCTAACCATAATTATTTCTTTTAACTCCTTCATGCTGCTAACTTGGCACGCTGTCACTAGATGAGGAACTGAAATGCCAAACAACACAAAATGGTAGTAGAATCTTGCACTCTAATTGTAAATCTGCATTTAGATGAGACCAAAAACAAGAAATGTACACAGTGTAATTAGAGCTCTGATTGTCATGCTATCTATCTAATGAACTTGATTGATATTCGCCATGCATTTCGAATGGAGAAAATTAGATCTAGAATTCTGTAGATGTGTTTTCTATTTCTTTTTTTTTGTCTGTTTGTAAAATTGTAGTGCAACTCTGATTTAGATGTGGTAACGGAGCTTATGAGAATTTCCTAGCATTAGTGAATGGTTGATGTTACGTTGTGTTGATAACAATAATTTTATTATGTAGTGCCAATTTACTAGCTCATGTATTGGAGGACTACTATGTCTTCTTTGCCGTTTGTCACTTCCTAATTTCATTGAGAAGTGATTTGATCTTTCATGTTTGCAAAGACTTCCCCTAAAAAAATTCTCACAAATTGATTATGGTTCCAAATGGATTGATAGGTGTAGCCACGGTCACCGAGCAAGGGAGTAGAGCAATTTGATATATTTTTTATCTTTGAAAGAGTGTGATTGTAGGTAATCATTTCATGCATATTTTCTGTTCATTTTGAAGTTTTCAGGTGTAAAATAGTTGTTAAAATTCATTTCATTTTAGTATTACTAGAATGTCAGATTTATAATTTACATCTTCTTTTTGGAATGAAAGCCCCCCCCCCCCCCTCCACTTTTATAATTTCCATCTTGAAAGATGTAGCACTCATGGTGATAATAAATGTATCATTTCCAAATTGTTCTTGTCCAAAGCTTGTTTTATTGTGACTACAGATTATAAATACAAGCTTACACACATGGAGTTGTTAACTTTTATCGCATGAGCTGACAAAAGCGTATACACATGTACCGTATCAACGGGGCGCGGCGTGCCGCCGCGCGGGTATGGCTAGTATTTTAGGCAATTGGTACGTCAAATGTAACACTGGTAAAAGGAATCAGAGACAAAGATGTTGTTGCACATTGTATACACACATACCTTCATAATCACTATTGTAGCAGCGGTGTGTGTGTGTGTGAGTGAGTGAGAGAGAGAGAGGGAGGGAGAGAGGACACGACGAGCGGCAGTTGCCAACTCGTTTCTGAGCAGAGGCCAGGTATCGTGGTGTGTTTAAATAGGATGTGTTCAAGACTGAGCCAGTTTCTTAACAAAATAAGAGTAACCATTGATTTGGGTAATTCTTAATCACTTGCCTTTTTTAAGTAGTCGTCATCACTTGCCTTTTTTAAGTAGTCGGCATCACTTGCGCGAAAATTACATAATTTAATATTATCCATTATTTCTTCTTGGCATTGGCTCCTCTTTCTTCTTACCTTTCAGATCGCACCTCGCGTTTCCTTCCAGATACATTGGTCATTCGACCGACTCGCTACCCCACAGCTTCGTTGGCTTGGCCTGCCCCAACCATGACCATAAAAGTTGAGGCTTAGCCGCTCCACCATCCCTTTATCTCCGAAGGGAAAATGCCAAATAAAAGATTAGAATATGAAATTGCGGCAGATTGTATAAATTAAAGTAAGTTTTTTCTTTTCTAGTAGCAGATTTTTTTTTGTCCAAAACCTAGGGACAACCGAAGGGCCAAAAAAAATCAAAAACCCGAAAACGCGTACAAAAATAAAATAAAAGACGAAAATCCCAAGGAAGCGCCTAGCACACGGCACGCGGCGGCGGCTGAGAGCGTGCAAAGTGGCGCGCTCTCAGCCCACCAAACGTGACCCTTGAGGGGCTCCCGCAAGGGATACCCCTCAATTAGTTGCTCTTCGGTCTTATGCTACTAAGTATGATTTTTCCTAATCAGTGTTATAGCCGATAGTTGTAATGGGCTTATATTTTAGCATTTCTACGATACAAATATGACCAAAACAACCCAAATTACTCATGCCACACCCCTAGTGCTATATAAAACATCAACAATCCTAACCCTTCCCCTCCCACTTCTCGTCCGACCAAACCACTAATGATCCCTAAACGCGCTGCTCCGCTTTCTCTAAGCCATCCACAGGACCCCCTTGATCCCACTCCTCTTAGCACCATACCCTCATTAGCAATCACGCGACAACATTGATACCCTCTTAGCACCTTTTCCGCAATCCACATCAATGGGTTTTTCTTCGGGTTTTTCTCTCCTGTTTTTCGTTTTTCGTTTTTGTTTCTTGTTTGGTTCTATTATTTCTTCTCATGTTTTCTTTGGTTTTTTTCCGCTGTTATACATCAGGTGTTTTTGTTTTCCTTTGATTCTTTGATTTCTCTTTGTTTCTTTCATGGGTTTTATCGGTTGTTATTTTCTTTCTCATTTTCCTTCCATTTTTCTTTGGGTTTTTTGTTTCTTTCTTGCTTTTCAACGTTTTTTTCGTTTTCTCCATTCCTTCATTGTTTTCACCGTTTTTCATTCTTTTTGCACTTGTTTCTTCAGTTTCTTTTCTAGCTTCTTTTTCGGTTTTCATGGTTTTACTGTTTTTCTTTATTTCATTTTTCATTCTACATTTTTTGTTTCTATCAAGAACAATTTTCTATTACATGTTTAACATTTTTCAAATGCCAGATTAACTTTCTTTTAATTTATGGTTAATATTTTTATATACACATTTTAAAAAATTCAAATGCTTGATTAACATTTCTGTAATACAAGATAAACCATTTTTGAATACATGGTCAAAAAAATATACATGCTTGATTAACATTTTTCAAATACAGAATTAATATTTTTCATACATGGATAACTTTTTTCTATACACATTTAACATTTTTCAAATGCTTGATTTTTTTTTCAAATGTAGTATTAACATTTATTTAATACATGGTTAACTCATTCTCTATATACATTTAATACTTTTTGAATGCTTTATCAACTTTTCAAATACAAATTTAGCATTTTTTAATACAACAGAAGTATAAGTTTTTTAATACATGCTCAACATTTTTTCTATACACATATAATATTTTTCAAATGTTTGAGTAACTTTTTTGAAGTACTTGTTTAACATTTTTTCAAGTGCTTGATCTACAAATTTTAAATACATGATCAGTATTTTTCACACACATTTTATTTATACATATTTAACATTTTTTAACTGCTTGGTAATATTTTTTTTTTGAAATATTTTATGTAAAGTGATTTTTGGTACAGGAAAGTAAAAACTGAAAGAAAAATAGAAATAAAATACATAAAAAAAATTCAAAGCAGCGAGGCCGTGGGCCAGCACATCTGGATCTCCGCTGGCGCGAGGCTTCCCTATATCTCGCTGTAAGCGAGACATTGTGGTGCATCGCCCTTTTTTTATTTCTTCGGGGAGCATCTTCTAGCTTAGGTGTGTAATTCGGCTGGCCTACCGATTTTGGAAGCTTATAGAAACTTTTGACTGCGTTTTTTCTATTATTTCTTTGATATTTGGTTTTATTGAGTTTCCTATGGTTTTCTGTTTTTTATTTTTTGAAATGCATGTTTTGTACCACTTAAAAAATGCACGTTGCATTTGAAGAACATGTTTGTGTAATTAATAAAATGTATCTTACATTTTAAAAGATCTTCTCACATTTTAAATATGTTTATATTTTTTTTGCAATGTATAAAATATATTCACATAATTTTTAAAACTATTTTGCATCACTAAAGTAATTTTAAAATTCGTATTCTAAAAAACGTTTAACAAGTATTTTAAAAATTATTAATGAATTATTTGAAAATTAGAAAATGCCTATAAATATTCTATTAGATTTTTAGACCATAAAAATTGTGTTAGATGCTTACAAAAATTTAAAATGTGTATGAAAAATTTAGATATGAAAACCTATATCTAAAAAAATGATAGTCATGTATTTGAACTTTTTTGGTGTATACCAAAAATGTGCAATGTGTATGATTTTTTTTAGATATGTGTTAAAAAAGCCAAAGAAACTCGATGAAAACCAAAGAAAGAAACACAATAGACCGAAGAAAAAAAGAAAAAGAGGAAAAGGAAGAACAAAAATCCCCCAAAAAAACCTGGTGTAAAAGGATAAAAAACAATTAAAAACCATTGGAAATAATTCTCCTGCAACTGCAGTATTGGGTTGGCCTACTAGTGCCATGTTGTCGGCGAGACGTACTACGACTCACAATGGGCAAGAAACAGTATTTGCTTACGCGAGAAAGGTCGCTGCAAGATGGTAACCGATGAGTTACATATACATGGTGCGAAATGTAACTTAATACTTACAAATGCTTGAATATTACACACCAATTAAACACCATATAATAACCACAAGGCCAACCTCTCACACCCCATTATTAAGTATAGACATCTCCAGTACAAGGTAAAATTCCAATACAAAAATTAATCAACAACATGTTTACATATATCCCTACCTTCGTTTATCTGTATTATTGCCTAACATTAGATTGCAACAAATGGACGGGCGCAACAACATGCCAACATGATCCAGTAATGTATAAGATTCTGCCAGCAACCTCTTACATTGTTTCGGCATACCAAAATTGAAGTAGTGCAGATTCATGAACACCATACCACATATTTACCTTATTAATGCACAATTCCCACGTGCACACTAATGCATTTTTCTTGTCATCAACTCCTTACTAAATTGGGATATAGTTATGGTTATCCCTTTACATACCTGCTTGTGTAGTTTCAAGCCCGTTAGAATAGCTTGAACAACAACCTTTAACACCTCCTTCGTCCCGCAAAATAGGAAGTTTCTTCTCCTTCCGTCAACTCAACATTTTGAAGGTTACCGAGTGTTGGAACCAATCTGACCTATCCATCCCAACTAGAGGCGCAACCCGAGATATTTATCGATAATCGTTTCTGTCAAATATTCAAGGTAGAACAGACCAATTTGACCCGCCTCGACAAAAGTAAAAATGGCCGAAGAAGTACTCGATTTAGGGCATATCTAGGATTGCTCTGCTCCCTAAAATTCAGCTCCGCTTTAAAAATGGAAGACAAACGGGGTGTCCTTACGATGTCCCGCTCCACAAAATAACTAGAATCCGAGGTACTGCTCCTAGTTTTTTCTTCAAGCTCTTTAGGGGGGGGGGGGGGGTCCAGAAGCTCTTAATTCAAAATCTCCTCGTGGAGTTGGGGAAAAATCACTCCTTTGTTTTATTCCCCTACGTCAGGCAGTCACCAATAGACCTTTCCCGTTAATTTCTGTCGTTCTTGAAGCTGGAGCTAGCCGGAAGCCAAACAAGATAAACTGCTCTATGATGGAGCTTTAACTCCAAGGTCAAACCGCTCCAAAGTGCTTTTTTCCCCCTAAAAAAGGGTATGTTTTTAGCAGTTTCAAAGTGTGTTTGTTTTTTAAGACAATTCAACAAAGTGTATTTGTTGAAGTGAAAGAACTCATGGACCGTGTTAACTATCTGAAAAAAACTGGATTTAAACACAAAACCCAGTTCAGAGTGGACTGGCATGGGCTCTGTTAAAACAGGCCCAAGCAGAGAAGGGCGTGGGCGTCCCGTCTCCCCGTCCAGTCCAGCCAGGGTCCATATCCCCGGAGAACAATCCAGAAAGGTCCGGCATAAAAAGTCTGCACTCCGTCATCCTCACCCAGCCATCGCAGCCACTCCACCGAGGCGAGAGTCCAGATCCTTCCAACCCAAAAACCCTAGACGCCGCCGCGCGCGCAGCATCTCCGCCGCCGCCGACGCGCCCAGCTCTCCCTCGCCCGCGGGGATGGAGCACGACGCGCCGCCCGCCCCCTTGCACCACGCCCAGGACGACGGCGCCGTGGACGACTGGGCGCGCGACGACGCGGAGCCGTCCGATCGGCACGCCGCCCCCGCCGAGGAGAGCCCCGAGCCCGCGGATGCCGCCGCCGCCCCCGCGCCACCAGCGGAAGGTCCGCTCCCCTCTTATCTACCTCGCGCTCGTCCGGGCTGTGCCGTCTTATTGTGCTTTGGATGGAGGATTAGCACTAGCAGCAGCGTTCGTGTGGGATTAGCCCGCTCTCCTTCGGGGAATTTGTTAAGGGCTGTGATAACTGCGACGAGTTAGTGGCTGCCCCGATCGGGCGCACGAGATCTGGAGATGCAACGTACGTCGGTTACCTGGTAGCGCATCGAGTTAGATCTGTGGCTAGACACCTGTTTGTGCCATCAGAAGAATTGCTCCATGCCGATCAGTGTGATGCTAGGGCCTGAAGGGCAGTGTAACTTCCTAGGTTTTGCTGCTTGGGGATTCCATTTGTGTCTCTGTAGATCTTTAAATTGGTTGTTTTGTTGTTGTCGTGTGCTTGGGTCAGCATGCAGGTAGGGCATCCATGTTTTATCGCGTGCATTCAGAGGTGAGACAGTGTTCTAAATGGGTTTACTAGGATACGTCAGTTACTGCATAATTGGAACTGTAATTGCCAGTTAGGTTGCATAATCCGTCCAATTAGCCCGTACTATAGCTATTAGGTGGGTCACCCATTGAGATTGCAGCACCATTTCAGAAAATTGGGAACTGTAATGAAGTGAAAACTACTAAGAACGGAAAATTGAAACTGTATTGAAGTGAAAACTACTAAGAAATAACTCACGAGCCTTGCTGGAAATATTTGTTGCACATCGGACACTGATTGTCTTAGTGCTGAAGTAACTACTGGCTGGAGAAAGTGCATTGTTTGTCTCCTATTTTCTTCCTGTGCCTTTAAAAGATTTCACCTGCATTAGCATGGAGAAGGTCTTTCTATTATACTATGGAAATTGAAAGTTCATTATCACCCCTAATATAAACTCGTCGTACTTCAAGTAGTGGCATCCTCTGTCGTGATATGTTGTGAAATATTAGCCCTCAGTTCGTTATCACTGTGATTGGACTTCTAACATGTAACTGGAATTATGTACTGTCAGGTGTCAATGACATTCAGTCATCACTTCAGTCGTTGGAGTTGAAGACAAATGGTATGTATTAGACCCTTCTTCACACCGTTAATGCTAATTAGTTATAATGTTACTAGTACTCCCAAGAATTTTGTTATTAATTTTGTGCTTCATTTCTTGCAAATTTGGTCAATGGATGCAATAAGAGCATCTAACTATTTTGTATTAGTTGGTAGTAACTTAAAGATAATGCCATCACACTATTGTTATTAGTTTTGTGAAAGCTGATACCAAGTTAACAGATTGAAATAGTTAATTTTCTCGTGCCCCCATTTAACACAAAGATAACATTCTTGATAAGTTGATGATCCAGAAGGTTTCTCATTTGATTTTGTGAGTTTTATTTGTGTGGAATGTCATGAATTGCTTCGACAGAAAATATAGGAGTGAGAACTCTGGTCCTACCTTTAGTTTCTATTTGTGAGTAAAAGGCTCTTAAGCAACCTACCCTGACTTCTGTATCAATCCAGCTGCTGCGCATGAGGATGTTCAAATGGTAGCAGATGAGGAAGAGGAAGCAAAGCGCCATATAAATTTGGTTTTCATCGGCCATGTTGGTAAGTTTTTCTTTTGGCCACGTCCTTTGCATTTCTGTCATAGCATCGTTTGGGTCATAACATGTGATGAGTGTCTCTTGTCTTGGGGTTACTGTACTCATGAATCTTGATGAGAATACGATGGGTCATAACATCTGATGAGTGTCTCTTGTCTTGGGGTTCAAGATTATGAGTCTATTTAGCAACAACAATTATATGATGGACCTTTCTTAAGGATTATGAGTCTATTTAATACACTCTTCTAGTCTCTTCTTGATCTTCTAGCTTGTTCAACCTTCATGTTTCGTTGTTTATGGAACCACCTCACTGTTCTTTAGGGCATGCTTGGTTTACAGCCAGAAGTTCGCCAGCCAATGTTTTGGGTGGTCAGAATTTAGCAAAACCAAAACTTGCCAACATTTGGCCTCTTATTCTAGAGGCTAGCAAGAAAAATAGTAGCCAACAAATTAGTAGCCAATTCTTGTATTATGGTTGGCTCGTTTCTGTATTTCTTCTAATCATCGTACTTCTGGTGTTCTGTAGGTTCTTTTCTCTAGTGTGTTTTTAACCTTAAGTAAATTTTATTTTCTTTGTTTCATTGCTTCAGATGCTGGGAAGTCGACTGCTGGAGGGCAAATATTGTTCTTGAGTGGTCAAGTTGATGACCGGACCATCCAGAAATATGAAAAAGAAGCAAAGGATAAGAGCCGAGAAAGTTGGTGAGTAGGTCCTGGGCAATATTCAGGTTGCCTTTTTTGCGAGTGTAACCCATAAATTTGAATATGAGAGCAATGCCTATTCATACTAGACCACCACTCCCTCTGTAAACTAATTTTTGTTCCAAGGCTTTTGCCCTTGAAATTGAGAACCACTCACTCCTTGCATTATAATTGGTAATCTGAATCTGAATACTTGCAGGTATATGGCTTATATTATGGACACAAACGAGGAAGAGCGACTCAAGGTATCTCTTCCTTATGGCTGCTTAATGATCAGTGTGTTGAAGCTCTACAGTTCTTTTACACTTTCTCTTGCATGTGTTCAGGGGAAGACTGTTGAAGTTGGTAGAGCCCACTTTGAGACTGAAAATACAAGATTCACTATCTTAGATGCACCGGTACTTATCTTTCGCATACTACAGTGATACTCCTAGTTGTTATTTTTTTTTCTTGTGTGACCCTGTTCTTATTCTCTGGATTTATGTATGATTTTAGTACAACTTTGTACAAAGTTGAGACGCTTATTTTGGGATTGAGGGAGTATGATTTAAGGTTCTTGAATATTTTCTACTAGATAATATAGAACTTAACAAAAATGTCTAGGATTCACTTGCCATGTAATGTGCTTGTCTTAGTTTACAGTACAAAATTGTAGATACAAAAGAATTCACATGTGCAACAGTTGAGCCGAAAGCAAACACAGGCACATTATTTAACACTAGGAAATATGCTATGTTTAATTCCCTTGATGGCTTTCTCGCATTGATATAATTGAAATTCTGTTTTTTTTGTGTACTGATATACAATAACAGATTCTTATCCCCTTAGGTTAGTCATGTCATTCATTGATCTAATTCAATCCTTCCTGTTTCATGTTCTGGTCCATCCTTACCTCATTGTTAGTTACACCTCTGTGGCTTCAAAATCATAGTTCGAACCATTTCCTTTTTACTTTCACTCCTTGCTGGCATTTGGCAACGCTACTGTACCGATTCATCTTATACATGCATACGAGTTAGGTGTACACTTATGAAAATAAAGACACACTTAATACTTACGGACTTGCTGCTTCATTTGGACACACAGTACACAACTTTTGTTAAAAACTCCTAGATCGACTGATGATGCTTCCGATTTTTTCCTGTGTGTGACTGGTCTCCTTGCCATAGTTGATGAACTGAATTCTTGTTTCATGTACAGTATGTGCTTACTTGGCTGATCTGAACTTGCAGGGCCATAAAAGTTATGTTCCAAATATGATAAGTGGTGCATCTCAAGCTGACATTGGTGTTCTGGTAACTATAGGTCCCTGGGCATTGTCATTCCCATTTCCCTTGGTCATATATCTCTTGGTGAATATGTTCCTTTTTACTTTTCAGGTCATATCTGCTCGGAAAGGTGAATTTGAAACTGGTTATGAAAGAGGAGGCCAGACTCGTGAACATGTACTGCTTGCAAAAACTCTAGGTGTTGCTAAGTTGGTAGTTGTCATCAACAAGATGGATGAACCTACAGTACAATGGTCAAAAGAAAGGTATGCCTGGTATTATATGTTTCATTGAAAGCTTCTAATATTACAGCAGGTATAGTTGGGGTAAAATAAAATAATCAATTTTATTATTTGTTTCAGGTATGATGAAATTGAAGGGAAAATGATTCCTTTTCTCAGATCTTCAGGGTACAATGTTAAGAAAGGTACTACTCTACTTTTGACCCTATCTCAAAAATTAAATTGTCATTGACACGCAGTTTCAAGCTGGATTATGTGCAATAACTTTCTGTGGTCGTCTGTGTTTAGTAAATTGTGCCTTCAATGTCAATGTGTTCATGTCAATGGTTCCTTTTCTATATGTTTAAAATAATTGGAATGCTAGAGTCCTAGACTTGCAGGCTCTGTCTAATCTCTTTCTTGCCATGCTAAGTTACACCTACCTCATGTTCCACAGTGAGGCATTAGGATTTTGTCAAATTAATTATAGAGGCTGTACATTGTACTTTCTGCAGTTTATTGGTAGGATCTTTATATGAAACTACATGTTCTATGATCATACCTGATTGTAGGTACTATGTCATTGTTGAGCGAACTAGATCATATTTCTTAAAGTTTCTTTGGCTTTGTTACCAGATGTCCAGTTCTTGCCTATTTCTGGTCTTTGTGGAGCCAATATGAAGACCAGAATGGATAAAAGCATTTGTAGTTGGTGGAACGGTCCTTGCCTTTTTGAAATTCTGGACAAAATCGAAGTTCCTTTGCGTGATCCCAAAGGGCCAGTAAGGTTTGGCAGCTATGCTTATGTGCTTAAACTCCGCATACTCCCTGTTAAAAAAATTATGTGCTTTGAACATGACATCATCTCCAATGTTTGGTTCTTGATTATTGATTTATATATTGTGGTATGGTAGCATATGATATCGTGTTGTGACTACTTCTCTTTACATTCATATGATGCCTTCACATTATCAGCATTTGTATGTTTTATTGTTCAAAGTTTGAGTACATGTCTCTTGAAACATCATCTTGTTCTGATAGATGAATTTGCTCCTCTGTCCCTGTTCGATGACAGATGGCAATTCAAATGAAAAATGGATAGACTATCTTTTATATATTGCTACTTGTATAGATGGGTCTGCTTGATTTGTTGTGTTGATCACATGCCAGATGCAAGTTTTACAGTTCCCTTTATTATCAATGTAGGCTGCCAATTATTGATAAATATAAAGATATGGGCACAGTCGTAATGGGAAAATTAGAGAATGGGACTATCAGAGAGGGTGATAGTTTGTTGGTTATGCCAAACAAGGTATTTTCATTTTACCTGAGTGTAGCACCTTTGCTTACATGTTCTACTTCAGAGTCTGAAGCTCAATTTTGTATTTGAGCAGACCCACGTGAAAGTCACTGGTATAAACTTGGATGAGAAGAAAGTACGACGTGCTGGACCCAATGAGAATGTACGTGTCAAAGTGTCTGGAATTGAAGAGGAGGATATCATGGCAGGTTTTGTACTTTCAAGTGTTGGTAAGTGCATTCTTCAAGAAAAGTTAGGATGAGTTTTGATTGTGATGTAGTACCTTACCAACTTGGCTATGACCAAAATATTGGTCTTTGTTTGGATGAGTGCCAACTTTTTGGCATGCCAATACTCCTCTCCCATGTCTAGTATTGACGAATCTATGGGCGAGCAAAAATCAACCAAAAATTTTGAGGGCCAATCTTCTGGTTGGGCAACCTTGGCCGCCAGCCAAATGCACCCTTAGAATAATATTAAGGTATCATGACCGTGTGTCCAGCTCCTACCAGAGCTGACATGAGGAAAGCTCAAGGGCAAGCTAAAATCAACCATAATTTGGTATAGCCAATCTTAGAATAATAATACTAGGGTGTCCTGACCGTGGATACAGCTCCTACCAGAACTGACATGAGGAGAACAACAAACCCAGGGCTAGTGGCCTAGCTCACAGAACAATAAGCTGCACCACATAGTAGGCCCATCAGACATAGAAGGCATCAACAGGCTCATGGCAACTTCTAGTATCTATCTTAGAGATAAGATTAGTCATGATGCCATTAGTTGAGAGATGATTTGGTTCGTAGAGATCAACCTCTTACTATTTTTTCTCGACTTCTTGATATGGGCAAAACACATTTCTGTTATAGCTGCTTATAGGTGTGGATCACAACTACTACCTCTGCACCAAAATATAAGATGTTTTTGCAGTTCAAGTTGAACTGTGAAAACGTCTTATATTTTGATACTGAGGGAGTACTAAGAAAGCCACCCTACAGAAGGGGCAGCATGTAGCCCATAATCATTAAGCAACACAATTATCAAGTGAAGGTTCTGTCTTCTGGTACCCTTATCTCTGAGACTTATCTCCTCATCATAGGTGTCATGACCGGCCAACTCCTGCTTTTCTGTCTGAAACATCTAATGTGGGTCCAGGTTCTGGTGTTGTGGTGTCGATACAGATTCGGACATTCATCCCGGGGCTGAGTGGTTGATTTAGCATGTGTTTGGTTTGAGGGAGGACAGTATCCGATACAGTTGCTTAGGCCTTCCCTGTAAAAGAGGGCTGAAAGTGGGCTGAGCTTCATTTTTATTACTGTACCACTAAAAAACTTGCATGAATTCTCTAACTCAATAATTTATGGCAGCACCAAATTTGTCCATCCCTTGAATGCGATCATGTTAATTTTAATATGCGTTGTGCTATACGTCTGATATTTGTGGAGAGGCTGCTTACTAGTGGCTTTGTGGATAATCTTTTGATATGGCATTCTCATCTTGATAATATCTATACATGCAGCTAATTTGTGTAGGCTGTTTACTTGTGGCTTGTGGATATTTTTTTAATTTGATAAATATTCTGATGTTGATAATGTCTTTACATGCAGCTAATCCTATTGGTGCTTTCACTGAATTTAATGCCCAACTGCAGATTCTAGAGTTGCTTGATAATGTAAGTGTTGTTTGATACTTTCAGTTGCATAAATAAGCTACAGGAGACTAATTTTCATATTTATCGTGTTCTTCGTTTCTGGTCTGTATCAACTTACTGACGAGGATTTGTCGTTTATGCTTATGGGATATATATACATATGAATATGGAATTGATTTATTTAAGTGAAAATTGGATTGGCTTCTATGTTCAGCATGTAAGCTTATGACATCTCATACATTCATGCTACTCCCTCCGTTCCAAATTACTCGTCGCAGAAATGGATGTATCTAGAACTAAAATACATCTAGATACATCCATACCTGCGACAAGTAATTCGGAACGGAGGGAGTAGTAGCAATGCTACATCTAACGTCCCATAGTATCAGGTTAATAGTCTAATATTTTGGCCACCATTTAATTTTTTACACGAATTATCAGCAATTTGCATCATTCCAAGTATATATTTATTTATTACTGCTACACAATTTTGAAGATGTAGTGTTTCTCTTTGTAATGTTGACTCTGTAATTGATTAATATTGTATGTCTGTAATATTTCAGGCTATTTTCACTGCTGGTTACAAGGCAGTGTTACACATCCACTCTGTTGTTGAGGAGTGTGAGATTGTTGATCTCATAGAGGAAATTGACATGAAGAAAGCGAAAGTAACTGACCCAAAGAAAAAGAAGTCCAAGAGGAAGCCTCTTTTTGTGAAGAATGGTGCAGTTGTAGTTTGCCGCGTCCAGGTATATACATTCAGAACGTCATTAGTAATATCATAACTTATCATTGCTTGTAGAACTAATTGTGATGTGCTCTGCGTATAGGTGACTAATTTGATATGCATAGAGAAGTTCTCCGATTTCCCTCAGCTTGGAAGGTTTACTCTACGAACTGAAGGCAAGTATACATGCTTTATGGAAGATACTTTATTTGTCTTTCTGTGTTAGTACAATAGTCTGATTGCTGTTGGGGGGACGAAACCGGAACCAGCTTTATTCTAGTTCACCTGGAAATTTGTCTGGTTACCTTGAGATTTGTTTAACCTTCCATTCTTGCAATATGCAACCAAAGAACCAAATAAACTAAATCTATCTGGATTCCGTTTCCCTATTTCATGCTAATCCCGCTGTTGGTTTATAACTTGTTAATGATTCTTTTTGGCTGGGCTTGCAGGCAAGACAATAGCTGTAGGCAAGGTTGTTGATGTTCCTCCAGTTGGCAGGTCAACGTTTTCAGCTTAAGCCAATTTTGACAGGATGATGGGTAGGCCCTTAGGCTCATCTTCTTTTACTGATCTCCACCGCTGAGATTTAGTATTATCTTTCCAGAGTTGGTTTATAAATGAATATTCCTTTTCACTGGTTTTGTTGACAGGAGAATGAAGTGGCGCTGTCTCGAAATAGGTTTTGGAAGCAGTGAGATCGATTTTTCCAGCCAGGCTCCATGAGTCACTTAGCATTAGTTTATTGCTGAGGTCCCTTTATTGAGTTGGGGGTGTATAAGTGTTGTAGCTCTGGTCACATGTTTGAGAGGTTGTAAAAGCAGTGTGGTTATATGTTCCCGCTACCCAATCTGATATGACAATATAACACAAGGTGTACTGTACTCCCATCTTTTTTCCTCCCCACTACGGCAAGTTGCTCCCAGTTTCAAACATTCAATGTACCACGCTTGTTCTTGTGTAGTCTTTTAGTTGCTTTGATGTATATTAATATCTGTAGTTTTGCTTGGCGTGCTCAAAGATGCTTGAAAACTACTCTCTCCGTTCCCAAATATTTATGTTTCTAGATATTTCAACAAGCAACTCTCCATTGGATGAGGAATACGATTTGACCGAAGAAGAGGACATTGTTATGCTAGTGACGACGCACAAAAGGAAGAAGCCGAAGCATGATGGTTCTTTGTTTGGCTGTGAGTTCATCTGGAGAGAACAGGTTGAGGCACACCTGAAGCGCAACTATTTTGGTACACCATCCGTTTTTCTAGAGAGGTACTTTTGTTGCCGGTTCAGGATGTTCAAGGATTTGTTAATCCGTATTCGCAATTCCGTAAAGCAACATGTCAAGCCTTCCAGCAGAGGATAAATTGTGCCGGTTTGCTTGGACATAGCACTGAGCAGAAGGTCACTGCCGCTTTGCACATGATGGCCTACGATGTTACATTGGCCGTTTTTACATCACCTGTTGGAGTTGGATATTTTTTTTGGTGACGAAAACTATAAATCTAGCACTTTTACATCATCAATTATACATCATCTATTGGAGTGCTCTTAGGACTCTTTGGTTCATAGGATAAGAATATCATGGGAATAGGAAAACCATAGGAAGTGAGCTGACATGTATCTTAATTTTTATAGAGAAGATGCCATTTGATGCATAAGATAGAAACTTTTTCATTGAGCGTAGTCTAATGTTCTTTTTCTTTAAAATGTGAAGGATTGATTTCTATCCTATAGGAATAGGAATCCATTCCTACAAACTAAAGGGTTTAGAGGACAATTTCCTATAAGATTCCTATCCTTTAGAAGTCCTATAAAATTCCTGTAAACCAAAAGAGGCCTTATATATTGAGCCCGTAATGGCACCTCAAAATTTGGCTGTTGCTTATCTGGCTTTGGCATTGTCCTTCCTCGCAACCTGAAGTTTTGCCCCTGTTGGTGCCTTTGATGGTTGAAGCTAGAGCATACGGCTGAATCGTTTCGTAGGTGAGTTGGAGGAGCTAAATAACTTTGCCTACTCAGTTTCTGCTGCCCGTACCAAAAATGTACCTATTTTCTCTATGAAATGGCTTGCAAGATTTTTTTTGGAAAATGGTTTCTCACATTTATCGTCCAGACAAATTCATCATAGCTTGCAAGACACCCCATGCCTCCTTTGCAAGGCTAGGCTGCTCTTCTCTTTCATAGCGACACCGTCTCAGTGCTAGTCTTGCCAACTCCTTAGTACACTCAACTGGGCATTCCCCTGCAGAACTATCAATTATACCTGAAAAAATGCCATTGCTGAAGGGTGCCTCCATGGCATGCAGAAGGCCTAAAGGGCTCTTGCAAGAGTTGGATGCTTCGTGGAGTGACACGTGGCATGAGGGAGAGAGATGTGGATGAGATTCATCGGGAAGGAGATAAGAGTAGCACGCTACAGAAAATAGCGTGGCCCCTGAAAATATGCTATTAGCGTGCTATAGCGCGCTATAGCGTGCTATTAGCAAGACATTGTACATTGATTTATTTAGCGAGACAATTCTCTATATGCTATAGCGTGTTATTAGCGGCGCTATAGCGCACTATTTTTTTTAGTGGATAAGACTGAAGGGGCAAAGAGGTGGGTGGGCCCAGAGGAAACATATGTCGTGCGAGGGAAGCGGCAAAGAAGCCAATTAGTCGGGCATCTTTTAACATTATCCTTCCATCTCTCTTTCATATTTTCTTAAAGGTCCGGCTAATTTCTTGAAAAAATAGTGAATAATTTTTTTATGACAAAAAAACATACAATTCGTGGGATTGCTTCTGATTGGTGAAGACACACATAAATAAAAATACACCGCAACGCCGCCCCAGGGATGTGAGATAGGAAACACGGCGCGAAGAAAATTCCACCAGTGGACGAGTACCTTTACCTCCGGGCGAAACTCCCTCTAAGCATTTTTAAGATTCTGTTCTACTCCCTCCGTCCGAAAATACTTGTCGGAGAAATGGATTAATCTAGACGTATTTTAGATATAGATACATCGAATTTTATCCATCTCTCGACAAGTATTTCGGGACGGAGGGAGTACTTGGCATTTCTCTGTTTTTGAACTGAAATGACCTTTCACTGTTTTTGAACTGAAAACTGAACTTTCACTATGACTGGGATGTACAGGGCCGCTAGAGATCTAGAGTTGAACTGAAAACTGAACGTTCACTATGACCGTTTTTATGTCTGGATGTATCTTCACATCCTATTAACTGGAAAACATTAGAAGACACTACTGGTTGAAGGTGACTATAACCATGAACACATTCTAGTGTCAACTTTTTTCCTCTGCACTTGTTGGTAGGACCAAAGCCTCTTGAATCGTAGTTCTAACATTACATGTAGTATGGACGCCATTTGCCTCCATCTCTTATTACAGTTTTGCTCAACGGGATGCATGAAAGAGAGCTCCCTTGTTTCAATTGGAAGCAAATGGCACGTCTCCCATGTTCATATCCTACCGCTAATCTATAATGCACATTTATTTTTAGGAGCATAACACTTGATTTCCCATTAACAATTTATGCTATTTTGATAACGCAAAAATAATTAATCATCCAAGCCTCTGGGCCTCCGCACCCATAGGGTACACACAGCCAAAAAAAATATTATAATTCAAAGGAAAAGGTGTGGCTATTGCTTAAGGAACTATGCTCAGTCCAACATGTCTTACCATAGAGTGCTGATGTTCTTCAGAGCTTGCAATTGAAACAGGTAGTGGTGAACCATCCACAATGTCCAAATCTTTCAGAGACTATGAGGATCCTCCAGTGCTTTGCTGGCTGGAATTCAGAGAGTAACCTGTTGGTGTCATCTGAATTGACCGCCACCTTGCACCTGATACGTTTGATAACTATCTAGCTTCGAAGGGCTTGTTGTGGAGCCTAAGAAACCTGAATGCCCTTGTGGCAGTGATTGGGATCTTGGAGCAAACTCAGGTTGATCTGAGATAGTGCTCGCACAACTGGCTGCTTCGGGGTGACTCTGCTTTTGCAAAAAGATGAGTGGCCTCCCTAAAAATGATAAGAAACAAGGCGCTGTTGTTTTTTCAAGCTGGAGATAATTTTGAGTAGTTGCTCGAGCTGAAGTTTGGCAATATGGTTTCGCCTGTAGATGCACAACCGCAGCAACTTTTGATTTTGGTACCTTCCTTTTCCTGTTCATGGAAGATTCAGAATCAACATATATAACTCAGATTATTAATTGGCATATTTTTTACTTGTACGCTGGACATTAGACAGAGGGGGAGATGATAAGTAGTAAAGCCATAGTTTGTTATTGACTTTAAATTTGGACAGAGGGTGAGATGATAATTAGTAAAGACATACACAAAGAAAGCAAAACCTTGGATTGTGTGACAAACTTATAAAGAGCAGTGTTTTAAGCCAAGTAGTACTGACTAACTAGTTCCGCCGCATATCTTATCGCCACTAGTAAGAATAGCAGAGACATTCACAAGAAATAAGAAATTTATTCACATAGCTTAGTTTGTGATCTGTTCTGTAGAAACCCTGTAGTCCAAGTGTGATTATCGATGGAAACCTCGTTATAAAGTTGTCATGAGAAGGAATATATTCCCATAACAAGATTTGCAATGTGTTTCCAATTGATGAGCTCACCCTATGTTGAGAGAGGTCCAAGAGTGAATTTACCGTCGAAAGTTAAAGCCACCGACATTGGAAGCCATATGACGGGAATTCTACCCCCTCCAAATTTTGGAAGTATTTCTACTCCACGACCATTCTCGCCGCCGGAAGGGTGACAATGGTGTGACGAGCTGTGTTTCCTCTAAAAGTTATCACCACAAAGTTGTAAATACCATGCAACAATTATGTTATTAGTACATCGGCAACTTCAAAAATATCTGGATGGCAACTTTTAACGTGATTTATGTGAAATACTGTTGAATCCCTCATCGAGACCAAGTGAAGACAGATTATAAACAGAGAGCAAATTTAAAATGTTGATGATTCAGCCCTATCTTAAAATGGCCACTCACAAAACTGAATTACTAGCTCCGACGTTTTTTTTCCCCGGTGTAGTCGAGAAAACGCTGCATGGAGCACTGGCTTCCAAAACGATATTTTTGTAGTAATTCCTTTACAGATACTGCTTATACGAACGGGTCCTTGATGTTTCAAAGCAATCCCTGACAACGGGCATTGAAAAACAGTGCTAATGTGCTATATAGTCAGCGATCCAGTTACTGGAACCCAATGTAATTCTTGCAGAAATCTTGAAATAGGACAAAGAAAATGATAAACATTCAGTTAAATTGAAAGAGATACGAAGGCAGCAACACATATGTTTGCAACTAAAAACGTGATGGACACTGCCATTACAGCACACAAGCACATTCTCCTATGATGACGACGGCGCCATTGATGTAAGCTTTTGCTCCCTTACAGTAACAGTTTTTCTTCATTTTTCATCCGTTTTTGGCTACAAATCGTCGCAAGAACACATGGGGTAATATCTACTTATTATATCATATTAAATTACAAAACCATGCCAAGTAGCTCGTCTAGCCATCAAGTGAAGTGACACAATGATCTGTTGGGACAAACAAGCCTCGACACCTTGGTTTCTAGCCAGTTCAAATAAATATGCGACAACTTAAATCACAAAACCGTTTCAACCAAGTAGGCTTGCGTTCAACCAGTCCCTGCAATACATGCAAGGAAAAACAACGTCAGCAAACAGAGCAAGGTAACTTCTTTGTGGGGTAATAGAAACTATAGCTTTCATGACATTTGTAGACTCTTTGACTTACTTGCTGATATCATCGAGGTGGTCGTCGAAATCAACAACTTGCTGCCATTTCTTCGTGGTAACATGATCAGCTAAGACCACATTGGTAGATGGCTCTTTCAGTTTGAGCTGACTGCTTCCATCTGATCCAGCCTGACGCCAGCTTTTTGATGAATCCCTGGTGTATAGCTGCATGTGCCATGAAACAATGTGTCATGAATCATACTTACAAGCTAAAGAAACAGAATGACATTGGCGTTTTTATCATGACTCTTAGCCAGGCAATTTAGTCCCTCGCGTTTTCTCTGTTTTTTCTCACAACTGACTGTAAGTGGTAACAATTTTGATTATTTCCATAAGTAATTCAGGGCCTGGTTAGTGTTTTTTCCCCATAATGCGGGATGCAAAATGTAACCATATATTTAGTAAGCTTTACTAGTTTAGTTGAGGATTGTAACCCTGCCTCGTGGGTCCTAGTTGATATGTATGCTACAAATGCACAACGACGAAATACTTCCGCTGGAGTTTCTGAAAAAATTAGTACTCTGCAGGGGAGTTATCTAAAATTCATCCACAGTGTATTATTCAGAATATGCAGATTGAGAAAAATCCATTCAAAACATGCAGATTGAACAAATCTCAGCCAGTGGCCACTTATACATAGGAGATAGGATTACAAGAACTGCAATTTACAAGTCAGTAATTGATGAGCATTTGGAGATATAAGCTACTAGCATAGCCCTTTGCTGAAAAGTAACACTTTGTGATGCTTAATCTGATGCTCTAGTCATCACCAGATTTATCAGCTTGCAGAGAGATTTGAAGGTCATTGCAGTCTACCATTTGCTTCTATATATCCAAAAATCATAACCTAACAAGTTAATATGACAACTCCAAAACTGATTCTTAAGTCATAAGGTAATGATGTAACAGTGTAACACTGTTATCTCTGTTGGTAGGTATAGAACACACATGCCCAAACATATTGTTGCTACTCTTGCTTTTACACTTAAGAGGATCTCTTAAGAATTAGTTCAAATTTAACCAAAAATAACTGAGCATTCGAACAAATTAAGCAATTAACTTGCAAGACAGCATACTATCTCTAGCAAGAAGTGAATTATCTAGTGGGAGTCTGACAAGTCAATAATATTGCTGCAAGATCTATTCCATCACTAGGTAGAAAGTCAATACATGGTCTAATTTTCGTCGTTACCAGTAAAAACTCACTTGAAGATACAGTATCTAAGGAAACATACTCATACTTTAGTACCAATTTAAAAGCAATGAATGGATACTGACTCCATAGATCATGGGCGGGTACCTGAACAACGGCGTCGCGGCTGCTTCCCTTGACCACCTCCTCGAGCTTCACGTTGTCCAGCTGATCAGATCAAGCCAACACAAAATCAGAAAGGAGAACCCCAATCAGCACCCAAGCGAGATCTCCACACACCCCATAACCGCACAAGACAGGGGGAAAAACAGAGGGCAGCACCCACCAGCAGCACGGCGGCGCGGGGGAAGTAGCGGAAGATGTGGTCCCCGACGCGCTTGGCGACGGCGGGGAGGTCGGCGTCGTCGCGGCGCGCGTTGGCGTGGTAGTATCCGACGACGGCGAGGCCCTGCGCCTGGAAGTGGTCCTCGACGAGGGTGAGCGCGAGCTCGAGCGTGGGGAGCAGCGGGAGGTGGTGCGGCTGGTGGGAGAGCGGCACGGCGTCGGCGACCGAGACGACGGCCGGGGAGGCGGCCGGGTCCGCCAGGCGGCCGACGAGGAGCCCGTTGACGGCCGCCGCCGGGTGCTTGAGCGCGTGCAGCGCCAGCTTCACGTACGCCGCCTGCGCGAGCTCGTACCGGCACTCCACGCCCATCGCGATCCGCCGGTGAGGCCGCCTCCGGTCGGGGATGGCCGCGCTCGGGTTTTCGCTGCCTCTCTCGTGGGCGGCGGCGGATCTGGGTCGTGGGGATCGGAGCGAGTATCAGATCGGCTTTGGAGCTTTGGGAGGGGAGAGGAGAGGCTCCCGTTGCTGGCCGCCCGATTGGTTATGGACGACCACGACAAGTGAGTTGGGACCTGAAAAATCAGGCTCAAGGGCTTATCTTGTCTTATTTTTTGAGAGAAATGCAGTGCAGACACGTACACTCAAACCATGTGAACCCACACACATATACCTTGCATCTACGAGCACCTTTGAGAGATTGTACCGATGGATTTTGGGATTGACGAAGTCACAGCAACACTCACTAAAGAACATCGTCGGAAAGTCTAGAAAAAAACTTGAAACCTGATAGACATTTTTCACCACAAGGAACCTACACTTAGTCTACGGGTTTGTCTTATTCTTGGGCGTTCCTAGGGTTTCCCTAACGAGTCATGTTGGTTGTTGGTGATCTTTCCAAAGTCCCCTTCTCCCCGGTCCAGCCAGTGATTCTCACCTCCCGTAGTCTCCCGAGGAATAATCTCCAGTGTTGGTGCACCATCCCTGGTTCAGATCTTAGAAACTGTCACCCCAACGATTGTGATCTGGTCTAGGTAGCCTCTCACTCCAACTTCTCCATGTCCACCTCATAGCCATTCACGTTTTGGCGTGCCGAAATGATGGCAGGGCTCGTCGGGGCGGTTGATCCATGAGCGGTCGCAAAAATGATGTCAGACAAGTCGACATCAACACAGATCTCAACAAACACGCTAAGTAGGGTGTGGTGCCCCATCAATGGACTATTAGGGTGTGTTTGGTTCCTGTCATGAAGTGGTATGGCACGGGTCGGTTCCATCCCTAGGGCCTACTCGTGTGTTAGTCAAAGAAACTGAAACACATCGATTCGAGAGAACGGTATATTATGTGGTTGTGCAGAACCGAGCCGTCTCTCCAAATCGAGCGGACGACGCGGAACGACCCCCTCAGTGTCCACATATCTCTCTCTCTTTCTCGTGTCTCCCTCACATCCCACAGGCATCGAGAGGCATCCGGAAGGAGGCAAGCGGCGGTGGATCTGTTCCAAGCCATGCTCCCAGCCTTACTACCGGCACACTCATCGCTGATGCCGGCGGTGATGACCGGATCGTGGTCGTCCTCCTCCCTTTCTGTCCCATCCTTTAAGGTCCAGCGATGGCGGCAACCATCCCCTGTAGCCCGTAGGTCCTCTCTCTCCCACTCACCTTTCCCACTGCCCCCATCATGATGCTGCTACTTTGGCTTGCCGGACCTGCGCCATGGTGGTGTTGCTTTCTCTTGCCGGCGGCGGCACCGGGTGTGTCGTGCTTGTGGACGGCTCTTGTGTGCGTCTTACTCGTGGCCGGCCCTTGCTGCTATTTTTGTTGTGTTGATCCTGCTGTTGCTTGTTGTGCTCCTATAGAATTTTATATCTTGTGTGCAGATGGCAGAAAATTGATGAAGTTTTGCGGCTACGCGTTGATGATCGCTGACAGGGCAATATATGTCATTTGTTCTGGACATATACCATCATTTATAATTGGAAGAATTGCTATGTTGATGATTTTTTACCTCTATATATGTGTCTTGTTTGTGTTTGAAGCAGGCCCGGCCCTGATGGGGGGGGGGGCAGGGGGGGCGGCCGCCGGACAAAATTACTGTTCTGACCTATAGGGCTAACAAAATCCCGATTTGACCTCGTTTCAAAACAAATTTCGATTTTGACCTCTTTGGGTGACGCCAACATCCCTGGCGTCTCGGTTGCGAAGCAGACGCCAGGAGCCCTGGCGTTTGGCCCCTAGCCCGCACTGCCCGCCTGCCCGTTGACCTGCTGACGTGGCAAAGGGGCCAGACGCCACCCTGGCGTCTGGCCCTGGTAAGTGGATAACCCATGGGAGAGTGTGTGGGACCCACCCACACACTTTCCCTAATCCACAACCCGAGCTTGAAGAACACTTGGAGCTCTCATACTCTCTCCTACCCCTCAAGCTCCCCCTCAAATCCTCTCCAAAAGGTGCATCCCTTAGGTGGTTCTTTCCATCACTTTGTTACTCTTGGTAATCTCCCCCAAATCATCCAATTATTTTTTGTTAAATCTTGTTATTTTGGTTGCATTTTATACATGTTGGTGGAACCCTAGTTCATGTTTTCTCCATTATGTTAGTGTGAATGGCTTGGTTAACTTTGATAATATAGTGATATGCATGGTGTGTAGTAGGAATATATGCTTGTTGAATAGAAAGATTGGGGGTTAGGGTTAGTTAGTGATTAGGGTTAACTTTGCTTAGTGTGTGTTAATTAGTGATACTTTTGTGGACATCACCAATAATTTAGTGTTGATATGATTTGGATATAATGAGATGTATTTGGATAAACACCAATTGTCATTGATGTCTTAAATGCATTCATGTTATTTTTAGATGGAGAGACTTGTTAATGTTCATTACATGGACAAGGAGGCATTCTTGAGTAACAATGCCGACGTGGGTGAGGAACCATTGGTTTTTGATACAAGCCCTAGCTATGAGGATGTTGTTGCAAATGTGAGACAAGTCTTAAAGTGGATGGACACCAATGTTGATGTTAAGTTAATAGGAAGGTATGATGTTGGAGTTGGAGCCAAATCTCGCTTGAAAAGTATGCCTATCACCTCAGATTTGCATTGAGATGTATACAACGAAAAAGTTTCCCAATCGGAAGACAAGTCACTTGAATTGTTTGCCACCAAGGTTGAATCTCCTCGGTTTACCTTTGATTTGAACCGGCATGTCTCTTCCCCAATGGATGACATGAGCGAGAGAACAATGGTGCCACTTGTTGAGCATAGGGTTGTGGTTGATGCCCCCAATGCTTATCGCCAACCACGTCCCCGTGTACCATCTATTAAAGCAAATGAGGTTGAGTTGTATGCCCCCAATGCTTCTAGCCAACCACCAACTAGCCAAGCAAATGAGGTTGAGTTGTATGCCCCAAATGCTTCTAGCCAACCACCAACTAGCCAAGCAAATGAAGTTGAGGTGATTGCTAGTGACGAAGTAATTCAAGAGGATGAAGATGCTTATCATGACGACGAAGAGCAAGAGGAAGGGTTTCATGGTAATGATGTTGGTGACTTGGATGCGTACATAGCGCAAAAGGACATGGATCATGACTTGCCTTTTAGGCATCAATATGCGTATGACTCGGATGACGAGGGTCCAGTTGAATAGTTGGACGAGGATGGATTCACAAAGGAGGAAAACCAAATCCACTTTGAGCTGACGGGCTTAGAAAAAAGAACTCACTTGTTTAAAGATCTCAACCTTGCCCATAAAGATGTTGTTGACGGTGGAATGAGAATGACGGCGATTGAGCCAACACCATGCCCGGATCCAGGAGAACCAAGGGTGGAGAATGAGGACGAGAATGCTTATTTGAAGAAAGGAGTGAAGTTTCTAAGCTTGCCTATGCTGAAGTTTTGGTTGGCTGACTATGCCATTCGAAACCATAGGCCAATTTATGTTGAGCACTCCGACATGAAGTTGCATTACACCGTGGTGTGTGAGCAAGAAGGATGCCCATGGAAGGTTCGTGCAAGAAAGCTTAAAGAAACTGAAGAATGGGTGTTAAGAAGTTGTGTTGCCACTCATAGATGCAAACCACCATCTAAAGGACTTCGAACGACACACCGTCAACTCACATCTGAGTATCTCGGATACAAATGGATAAAAGACATAGGCTTTGATCCCACTGTGAAAGTGAGGTTTCTCATGCGAACGATGAAAAAACAATTTGGTTATGAAGTCAAGTATGGGAAGATATGGAAGGCAAAGGAAAATGCTGTTAGGATGTTGTATGGTGGTTATGAAGAAGCATACAACCAGCTCCCAAGATTGTTGGCCGCGATTGCACATAAGAACCCGAGCATGTTTCATGTGGTCGAGGATCACGAGGGAGTGTTCCACCGTGCCTTCTGGAGTTATGGACAATGTGTGGAGGTGTTTCAACATTGTCGTCCGGTCTTGTCTATAGATGGCACGTTCTTGACCGGTAGATACAAGGGCACACTAATGGTAGCAATGGCGCACTCATCAAACGACAACGTGTTGCCGTGTGCATTTGCTTTGGTGCCTTCCGAGCACCAAGACAACTGGGAGTGGTTCATGGGTCATGTTAGGCACAACGTGATTAGGGCTAGGGAGGTATGCATCATATTGGACCGGCACCATGGCATACTCAAGGCAATGGACATTGTTATTCCAGGATTTCCAAAGCTTCACCACAGATGGTGCATGAGGCATTTCGTGGCCAACTTTTACCGGGCATGTAAGAGCAAGGAGCTCAGCAAAGACCTTACCCATGTATGTGTGGGCTTCACCACCCAAGGTTTTGATGCTTGATACAACAAACTCTTTGCAGCGGTGAACGAAGGGGGAAAAGACTTCTTAACTAGGAATTTAAGCGAGAAGCACAAGTGGGCACGCGCTCATGACGATGGTGGTAGGCGATATGGCGACATGACGACCAATCTGGTAGAATGTTTCAACAATGTGCTGAAGGGTGCTCGTGCATTGCCGGTGACTGCAATAGTGGAGTACACCTTCTTCAAGCTTAATGAGTACTTTCAGAGGCATTCTGAAGAGACTGCAAAATGGATAGATGAAAAAAAGGATTACCCAGAAAAGGTTGATGAATGGCTGCAGTTACAAGCAAGCAAGTCTTCACGGCAACAAGTTATCATATTCGACAGAATTGAAATGATCTATCAAATTGATGAGCCAGGTGGCACAACACGAGACGGTAGACAATATGGTGGTGCTGCTTTTGAGGTGCGTCTGAAGACTCGGTGGTGCCAATGCGAGAGGCCTAGTAAGTATCATTGGCCATGCTCGCACTTGATAATGGCGGCGAAGGCGAGAAACATACCTGTTTGTGATGGAAAAACCGTGCGGATGCAAGAGTTCCATGTGGAAGCTACTAGGTTGACATGGGCGCCAAGATTTCACCCTTTCTTGGACCAATCATAGTGGCCTGAGTACCATGGCCCTCATATTAGGCCAGACCCTCTTCTGAAGGTGGAGACCAAGGGTAGAAGGAGAACTAAGAGGTTCAGTGGTGATATGGATGACCTGGCTGGATACACTGGCATGAAACAATTTGGTAGCGGTCATTTCATGGAGGCTCCTGACACTATCAACTGTGGGGTGTGCGGTGAAGGGGGACACAATGAGGGGACATGCAAGAATAGGAAAACCAAAAAAAGAAAAACAAGTCGTGGAGGTGGCACCGCTGGTGAACGAGGTGGAAGAGGTGATGGTGGTGGTGGTCTTGGAAGCACAAGTGTGAGAGGTGGTAGTGGTGGTCGTAGAGGGAGCACAAGTGCTAGAGGTGCTAGTGTTTGTAGAGGGAGTACAAGTGCTAGAGGTGGTGGTGCTCCTCATGATGTGTTGGCTCCTCTTGATGTGCTGGCTCCTCCATGTCCTCATCGTTCTGGAGATAACGCCGTCTATTAGCTCTGGCGGTGGGCTACCAGGTGCGTACACGTCACTGGACTGAGCACCATGGCAAGAAAGCATTGCTGCCATCTTATGGAACCGCTTCTTGAACTTCTGCAACAACACAAAATATGCTATGATATGAGATGCAAATAAATAATCCGCGAAAAGAAACTTTTCTAATATATTGGTCACACCTCCATTGTGCTCCTAAGAGTTCTCTCAGATAATCCACCACCAGGTGGATGACTCAGTGCAACATTGGCATGGTTGATGCACAGAAGCAACTCTCGGCCCTGCAATTCATGAACACACCAAACTTATGTATTTGAAAGAAGACAACATGATGCAAGTATGTTAGAATAGGTCAAACAGACTACCATTTCGTCATGCATCGGTGCATAGTCAACATGAGCCCCTCTGGTGCCTCTCACAGCCGTGTTGAAGGTATGATAACCTTCTGCAGTCTTCGGGTCTTCAGACACCAACTCCGACCACTCCTCGTGAGTCCAACCTGGCTTTAGCTTTAACCGGTAACGATCCACATACCACACTTGATACTTCTGATATGCTAACTGATTGTGAGGTCTATTCTCTGATTGCACTAACGTGTCTCTTTGATTCCAAATTTCTATCCATGCACGGTGTTTGTTTGCCCAATCTGATATATCCTGATTGTTCCTTCGATCGAACCTACAAATGATGCACGGGACAAAGCATTAGCAAACATAGACTTATTCAATGCTCTACTACATACTCAAGGCATGCTTGCTCACCGATGCAGAGATAGCATTTCCTCCTTGCTCTCCTCAATTGGAATACCTTATCTTCTTCCAAATTGTCTTGCCACATGGTCTACAAAGTGCCACTCGACTGCGAAGAAGCATATCATTGGGCACCTCGCCCACCAAAGATGGCTATCACGCGTGCACATCTCATTAAGATCAAAACCACGATCTTCCACATAAGGCAACCAATATACCTGCAAAACAAAGAGATACATTGTTAGCTACAAGTTTCATTCTTGACTAAATTTTATCTCATCAAACTTCTCAAAACCTGCTCAGCAGTCAAGGTGTCCAGCTCGTTCATATAGCACTTGTATCGCACATGCGAGCTTCCTGTGTAGACTGTCACTTGTTCCCAATAGTAAGCAAGCGTAGGGCGCCGATATGGATCATCATCATGCACCCCGTCATGATTACCCCGTGGATTTGCCATGTTGGGGTTCTTGAAATCAGGCCGTCCAACCGGGATCCGCTCCCACATCCACACGGATAGGCTCCAAACAAGCCCGGCCAATGAGGATGTATGTCCCTTCCTCCGACACGCCAAGTCAAGCTGCAATCAAACAAACATGTTAGATATGGAGGCGCATGACAAATGCAAGATAAATGGTTGCAAATATCTCTTACCTGACGATACAAATATGCTAGTGCGGCCGAACCCCAGCTATACTGGGTATCCCAGTTATTGAGTAGCTCCAGGAACATCCAGAGGGCTGAGTTCCCGGTTGCATCTGGGAAGACTACCGTGGTTAGTACATACCAAAGATAGGCCCGCGCGTACTGCTGCACAACCACGTCATTGGCACCCTGAGGGCACGGATTGGTGTTTCATCTGACCAGTTTTAGCCAAGAATGCCTCGCTCTCGCGGTATCGGCCTTGCCTTCCTGAGGGTCGTCGGGTTGAACACCAATTAAATTGGCAGTCCGTTCTCGCCAATTACCGACGCTGACATGACCGGTAATATCTTGTCCGTTGATAGGAAGGCCACTTATCATAGCCATGTCCTGTAGGGTCATCGTCATCTCCCCACATGGAAGGTGGAACGAGTGAGTCTCCGGCCTCCAACGATCCACAAGTGCGGTCAGCGCAACGTGGTTCACCGGCGGAGCGCGTCGCTTAAACTGCAGCACGAAAGGGAGAAGACCCAATCTCCGAATGTAAGGCTCATACCGCAGGTCGTAAGTAAAGTCATTAGCGGAATGACCCCTCATGCGCATAGCAACTACAAGCTGCAAATAAAGTGATGTTTTAATCAATACAAGACACAAATGAGAAACAACGAAACTTGACCCAGTCTTGCTTCTTACCTGTCCCTTCTCAATGGCACGAGCACGATGCTCCTTATCCCACTCATCGATTAATCCGTCATACCAAGGTCCATCACCATCCGCCATCCTACAAAACAAATCACAAACATCTATGAATACATGAACAATATCAAACAATACAATTTTCTTCTCAAAGTCATACATTTTTTTTCCATATGACCACATCATTCTTCTCAAATATATGCACATCATCTTTCAATCAAATAAAATTCTCAAACAATATGGTGTCACATAACCATATGCACAATTTCATCATATGCAACATCTCTCTCTCCCTTAAAACACTCCTATTCAAAACATATGCAAATACATAACATCTAATTTATACAACCCAATCTGTGGAACAAATCATGTCACATACAACCATCAATTTCATCATCTCTTTTGCAAAAAAATAAGCCAATAGGATAATCTACATATGAACAAAAAAATTTCAAATTGCATACATATTCAACAACACATCATCTACTATCTACAAATCAACTATACCATCTAACAACTATAGAAAATTTACTAAAACAAAAACAACAAGTACTCATCTAACATCTCCCAATGATGAATAATGCAACCAAAAAGAGATGTTCTAATAAAAAATGGAGGGAATGGGGGAGAATACCTCAAGGATGCTTGGGGGCCTCAGATCCACAAATTTGGGTGGAGGATGGAGTAGATCAAGGGGGGATTAGATGTGAGGGAGAAGAGGGGCGAGAGAAAAATGGCCTTTGTTCTTGCATTCGGCCGCCGCCAGGGAGAGGTTGGGGATGGGTGGGCTGGGCCCGCGTGTGGTGTAAACCTACCAGGGCCAGGCGCCTGGCCCCTTTGCCACGTCAGTAGGTCAACGGGCAGGCGGGCAGTGCGGGCCAGGGGCCAGATGCCAAGGTGCCTGGTGTCTGCTTCGCAACCCAGACGCCAGGGATGTTGGCGTCACCCAAAGAGGTCAGAATTGAAATTTCTTTTGAAACGAGGTCAAATCGGGATTTTGTTAGCCCTTTAGGTCATAACAGTAATTTTGTCCCTGGCCGCCCCGGGCCCCCGAAATGGAGGGGCCCCGCCCCAGGGATGCTTTTCGTAGGATCGAAAGTATGTCTAGAGGGGGGTGATTAGACTACTTGACCAAATAAAAATCTATCCTTTTCCCAACTTTAGTTCTTGGCAGATTTTGGCTATCTTAGCACAAGTCAAGCAATCTTCACATAATTCAAGCAAGCATGCAAAGAGTATATGAGCAGCGGAAAGTAAAGCATGCAACTTGCAAGAATGTAAAGGGGAAGGGTTTGGAGTATTCAAACGCAATTGGAGACACGGATGTTTTTGGTGTGGTTCCGATAGGTGGTGCTATCGTACATCCATGTTGATGGAGACTTCAACCCACTGAGGGTAATGGTCGCGCGAGTCCACGGAGGGCTCTACCCACGAAGGGTCCACGAAGAAGCAACCTTGTCTATTCCATCATGTCCGTCGCCCACGAAGGACTTGCCTCACTAGCGGTAGATCTTCACGAAGTAGGCGATCTCCTTGCCCTTACAAACTCCTTGGTTCAACTCCACAATCTTGTCGGAGGCTCCCAAGTGACACCTAGCCAATCTAGGAGACACCACTCTCCAAGAAGTAACAAATGGTGTGTTGATGATGAACTCCTTGCTCTTGTGCTTCAAATGATAGTCTCCCCAACACTCAACTCTCTCTCACAGGATTTGGATTTGGTGGAAAGAAAATTTGAGTGGAAAGCAACTTGGGGAAGGCTAGAGATCAAGATTCATATGGTAGGAATGGAATATCTTGAGCTCAACACAAGGGTAGGTGGTTCTCTCTCAGAAAATGTGTATTGGAAGTGAAGATCTGTTATGATTGCTCTCTTCACGAATGAAGAGTGGGTGGAGGGGTATATATAGCCTCCACACAAAATCTAACCGTTACACACAATCTGCCAAACTCGATGGGACCGAATCGTTAAACTCGGTCGGACCGATTCAGCAAACCTAGTGATCGTTAGGATTTTCGGTGGGACTGAGATGCAACTCGGTAGGACCGATATGGTTAGGGTTAGGGCATAACGTAATCTCGGTGTGACCGATTACACAAACTCGGTGGGACCGATTTTTCTAATAAGCTAACCAGAGAGTTGGTCAGGTAAACTCAGTGGGACCGATTCGCTCTTTTCGGTGAGACCAAAATGTTATGAAAGGGAAACAGTGAGTTTACATTGCAATCTCGGTGGGACCGATCGCTCACTTCGGTTGGACGGAAACGCTACGAAGGGAAACAGAGAAATTGCAATCCCATCTCGGTGAGACCGAGATCCCTATCAGTGAAACCGATTTGCTAGGGTTTGTGGCAGTGGCTATGACATGTGAAACTCGGTGGCTCCGGATAGGAAGGATCGGTGGGGCCGAGTTTGAATTTAGGTTTGGGTCATATGTGGATATGGAAAGGTAGTTGAGGATTTTGGAGCATATCACTAAGCACATGAAGCAAGAGGCTCATTAAGCAACACCTCATCCCTCCTTAATAGTATTGGCTTTTCCTATGGACTCAATGTGATCTTGGATCACTAAAAATGTAAAATGTAGAGTCTTGTTCTTGAAGCTTGAGCCAATCCTTTGTCCTTGTAATTTTGAGGGATCCACTTTCCTCATCCATGCCATGCCATCCATTGAGCTTTTCTGAAATATTCATCTTGGAATGATGTTAGCTCAATGAGCTATATGTTGTTAGGAATTACCAAAACCACCCAGGGATAGTTGCACTTTCAATCTCCCCCTTTTTGGTAATTGATGACAACATATAGATCAAAGCTTCGACAAATGATAATAAGATTGGAATATATCGTCGCTTTGAGAAGTATGTGATAAGTAAGAGCTCCCCCTAAATTTGTGCATATTTAAGATTTGCTTTGGACTGCAAATGCACAATGAGTTAGGATCATGGGTTACTCTTCCATGTCACATACATCTTGGTGGAGCGCTTAAAATGATAAGAGTTAAATGCATGCACTCATCACCAAGCAAAGTGAATGATCAACATAAGGATAAATTGATAGTAACATCCAACAAGCATTAAGTGTAGCTTATGATCAAACACATGATCATCAATGTCTCACAGATAAAAGCATAGTATCTCAAGCACTCAAAAGCAACAAAAAAGTTCAACCAAGAAGACAAGAGAGAACAAAATGCAAACTCTCTCTCTCGAAGCCTATGATCTATACATTTTTCTCCCCCTTTGGCAACAAGTTACCAAAAAGTTCATAGAAAATGCATAGCACTAAACGACTCTCAGGCTTGGTCTTCAGGTGGTGGAGTCCGGGATGACGCCAAGGACGAAGGCTTCGGTTGAAGTAGTTGGAGTTGCTGGGGTAGGAGCTGGGGCTGGTGGAACAGAAGTTGTAGCTGGTGCAGATGTGGTGGCTCTGGTGTCAGTAACTGGTACTGCAGATGATCTCTGAGCTCTGGGCACCCTGGCAAATACATCAGTTGTGGTCTTGCCCTTCCTCTCCTGCATATCTTCTTGTAGTTGTTCCACAGCAGACTGGATCTCTGTCACCTTCACATCTAGGTCATAGAACTTTTGTTCCATGATTCTTTCCAAACTCTCTTGGTTTTGAGTTAGGGTGGCCAGTCCTTTCTCAATCCTCAGAGTGGATGCTATCAGGTAACTTAGCTGCTCCTGCTTGTTCTTCAAGAAATACTCAGATGCCTCCTCTTGAGTTGGCATCCTGGTAGCTTTCTCCATCTTGGCCTTCTCCTTCTGTGCTTGAGCATGTGCAGATGATGGTTCATCCTTGTTCATGACAACCTGATTGTCTTCAAAGTCTGGATGGATGGCCAGGTGTTCCTTCTCCAGCAGGTATGTGCCTGTGCCCATCTTTGAGTTTATCAGCTCTTGAATTTGTGGGGCATATCCACAGCTCCTCTTCTGATCAGCTGTTGTTCTCTTAATGGTCTCTACCATGAGGCTCATCACCTTGAACTTCTGTGGCACATCAAATACATGGAGCATGTTTATTGCATGGCCTCAGATCATCTTGTGATCACCTGACTTGGGCAATAGAGTGTGCCTCAGAATCCAATTAATAGTGGGCAGCCCTGACAGAAGATAATGCACTGAGCCAAACTTGAAAGTATCAAGTGCCTTGTTTGGGATCTCCTTGTACATGTTGGACATGGAATTGTGATCCATTTTCTTCTTGGCATATATGTCCAAGTCATCTTCCTGCTCTTCTGGGGCATTAATGAGCTGTGCCCACTCAGCAACTGTTGACCGATATCTAGTTCCTTCTGACATCTACACAATCCTGCCATCTGGATAGAAATGTGCTGTGGAGTAGAATTGCATGATCAGCTCTTCATTCCACTTTGTGAGCTTCTGCCCAACAAAGTCTGCAACTCCACAACTCTTGAAGCTGTCATACACTCCAGGATAGTGCTCTTCATTCTCCTTGATGTACTCCCAATCAACCCATCTCATGTCACAAACTATGGGCTTCTTATCAAGCAGCACTGTCTCATAGAAATCCTGCTGTTCCTTGGTATGAAACCTGTAATCCGCAGCAGTTCTTCTCCTTGAAGCATATGGATCTGCTTCTCTCCACTTCTTCAGCCCTGAATCTCTTCTAATCTTCATGTCCTCAGCCACAGGATGAGCATCATTGTGGTCTGGGATCTTGGGCTTAAGCTTTCTGAGCACTTGACCTTCTTCTTCTTCAGCAATGTCAGGCATTGGGGCCTTGTTCTTTTCAGCAGCAGATATGTTTCTGGTGTTTCTTTTTGGTGCACTCTTGGGCTTAGATGCAGCTTTGGGTGCTTCCTTGGGCTTGGATGCAGTAGCCCCTGACCTTATGGCATCACCCATGAGTTTTTGTGCCTTAGGTGCTGGTGCAGCAACCTCTTCTCCCTCTTCTTCATCTGATGAATGTTTTCCAAACTCACCCATTGGATCAACCTTCTTGCACCATCTGCCCCTTTTTCTTTCCTTCTTTTCTTTCACAGCCTCATCTTCTGCAGTTGACTTGGAAGATTTCTGAGAGGATGCCCTGGCTTTGGACATTGGCTGTCTCCCTGCTATCCTTTTGATTTTCAGTCCTGGCTTTGTGGCTGCAGCTGAGCCATATTCTTTCTTGAGCACCTTCTTCTTGGATGTGGCTTCCTCTTCTGCCACATAGTCCTCATCTTCTGACTCAGAGGTTCTCTTCTTGTTTGCTCTAGTGGCAGCTTTGGGCAAGTTGCTTGGGGTGCTCCTGCTACCCTCATCAGAACTGCTAGAGGGACTAGTACCCTCACTCAAATGAGCCTGCTCCTCAGATTTGTTCTGGCTATCACTCTGATCAGACATGTTGAAGTTCAGACTGCTGACCCTATGAATAGTTTATAGATGAGATAGAGTGGATGAGCATCACAAAATGCAGAGGTTTTTTGCAAAAGAATGAGTCAAAAACTTAGTTTTAGTTTTTCACAGAAAGCATTTCGGATCGACCGATCTGCAAACTCGGTGATACCGAAGCAGCTTTTGGAACCAAAACTAGTGAACTCGGTCAGACCGACTCACAGTTCGGTGGCACCGAGACTGCTAGGGTTTCACAAAGTCCTGAACTCGGTCTCACCGATTTGTAATTCTCGGTCAGACCGAGAACCGCATGTGCAATGGCCGTGGCCGAATCGGTGGAACCGAGTTCCGCAACCCGGTGGGTCCGAGATGATTTCGGCGGAAACCTAAACCTAAATTTTCGAATCTCAACTATTCTAAGGATTGTTTTGACTGGATAGGAGTGTTTCAATCATGGCAAGATTCATTAAGAACACAATGTGCTAAGATTTGGACGGGGAATAGCACTGTGATCGAGTCCATACCCTAGTTCGGCGGCGGACTCGCTACGGCGGCAACGACGGAGACGAATTCTGTTGACGGCGGCGGAGACCAGCGACTGGAGGCGGCTGGCGACGAGGAGGACGATCTGGAGACCAAGTTGGCAGAGCGAGCTATGCGCGGGCGAGAGGTTTCGGAGAAATTTCCAAAATTTTGCCCGTGAGTATATATAGCCCGACCCTGTCGGTGTGACCGAGTGGAACAACTCGGTGGCACCGAGATGCATGACTGTTGACAGTTATAGCAACTCGGTGTGACCAAAAAGTTCAAATCGGTTGCACCGAGATGAAAACCTAGATTGACTTAGTGATCTCGGTGTGACCGAAATGGAGGAATCGGTCAGACCGAAAAGCACAAAGAAGTTTTGGAAGTTTAAGTCTATGAAAAATCGGGGACTCCGAGTGCTCCTCACACAGAGTGGTTTGAATCTGACTTGATCAAATTTTGTGATGTAGCATGAATAGAGTTTGAGACGAGAAAAGCATAGATAGCTAGAGAAGGTTCTTAGGCATTCTTGTCCATCCACTTGGCAAGAAAAGGAAAAACCAATCAATCAAAACAACAAGTGGATGTCCTTGAATGAGTAAAATATGCTCTCAACATGCTCACATAATAAAATGGCAATTGAAATATGTGGCAAAGCATGCACAACCAATTCTAGCATCTATCAAGCAATTGGCGATGACTAGGTCATCTATATATGAGTATATTGACATAGGAGTCAAATGAGAACATTTGATCATAGGTCATACTCATCGTTTAAGCACAAGTGGGGTTACCACTTTTACATAAAGCATTGTTGTGTTCACATCATTAGAGTTTCTTTAGCTCAATTCTTAGAGTAAAGCTCCCCCTAGATGTGATATCCCCCCTAAGAGGGTTGAACTAACCTTGGGTTTTGTCGATGATGACTTCATGTAGATGTTCAAGATGTGGATGCTCAATTTTGATGTAGATCACTTGGAGCTATCCATTGGAGTGAATTGCACTTTCAATACCTACATGGGTTAGTCCCACAAGGAACAAACAAGGATATCCATAGACATAGAGTGATGCACACACAAGATGATGTCTATGAAAGCTTTTAGGTTACCTTATTCCTTGACTTACCAACAAGTGGGTTTGTGACTCCTTGAACTAGTGCAAGATGTGGAAGTTGATTGCACTTGTTATTGCCAAAATGATAAGAGTGAAGTATGTTGGCGGAGTCACCCTCAAGAACTCTCTAGTTCTTCTTCTTTTGGATCCACACCATCTTGATGGGAATCCTTGGAGTTGTAGTCGTACTTGATGAAGTGGAACTTGAAGTAGTCTTGGGAATCCACTTGACTAAGGTCTAAGGAGCTTCTTCAAATGCATCAATTTCCTCTTGAAGCTTGTCCTTGCCTTTTTGCTTGTAGTCTTGTGGTGGAAGATCATCTTGAGCTTGTGTCCCTTTGAAAGAAGTAGGATCATACTTCTCTTGTTGAGGAACAAACTTTGTCTTGGGGTATTGATCTTATTCCCACTCAACTCCATTGGCATTGAACTTTCGTTCAAAACCAACACCTTGATTCTTCCGGTGCCTTCCTTGCTTGCGTACAATTTCCTCGAATTGCTTACTCCCGGCAAGGCTCTTGTACACTCCTTTCTCTATAATTCCCTTCAATAGGCTATTTTCTTGCTCAAGTGCAACTTGGCTAAGAGAATCATTAGTGGAATCAAGAGAACTACTAGAAGCAACAATATTGGATTTAACATGATCATTGTTACTACTAGAGGAAGAATCTTTCTTGTTCTTGTTACTAGACTTGACTTGAGGCATGTAAGTGGATAAGAGTAAGCGCTTGGCAATGTAAGAAGAACTTTTCTTACGAAGATCATCATTGATTGCTTTTAAGAACTCATGCTCTTGCTCAAGGTTTAGCTTTTCAAAGCGTAATTTCTCATGTGTTCTTAAAAGTTCTCGATGATCTCCTAAGATAGTTTCATGAGCTAACTTAAGAGTGTTTAGTTCTTTAGTTAGAGCCTCAATCTTCTCCTTATCATTGTCATTCGTTTTATCTTGATTAGCATGATTAATTGACGTTTCATCATAGTATTCATCACTAGAGTTGTCAACAAGTAAATCATCATCACCTAACAAGTCATCTTCATCACTATTGAAATCAACATACTTGGGGTGTGATACCTTTGGGCCTTTAGCCATGAAGCATGTTCCAACTCCTTCATTTGGTGAGTCAAATATGTCGTAGGAGTTGGTTGACACAAGTGCTAGATCGGCAACACCTTCATCTTGAGTATATTCAGAATCGGAGTGATAACTTCTCTCGGAGTGGTTGTCGGAGTCGGAGCTGGATACCCATTCACCAACATGAGCTTGATGTCTTCGTTTTGTGTAGCTCCTTGATGACTTGTCCTTTCTTTCCGAATCCTTGCTTCTCCGTGAGTATCTTCGTTCATAATGATCATCTCTACTCCTTCTTTCTCTAGATGGTGATTCCTCTCTTCTGCTTCTTCTTTTGGGAGAGTCTTCTCTTTTCTTGTAGGGAGCCGTACACTCATTGGAATAGTGTTCGGGTCTTCCACAATTGTAGCAGTTTCGCTCTCGACTAGAAGATCTTTTGTCATTGTAGGACCTTGACTTGGAGCTTCTATCTTTGCTTCTATTCTTGTAGAACTTGTTGAAGTTCTTCACCATTAAGCTTAATTCTTCATTGAAGATTTGCTTCTCACCTGATGATGTGGGAGCTTCACATGAGGCTTTGTAAGCACCACTTGATTTGTTGTGAAGTTCCTCTTTATCCTTGAGTGACATCTCATGAGCAACAATTCTTCCAATGACTTCCGTTGGCTTGAGATCTTTGTAATTGGGCATCATTTGGATCAATGTGCACACGGTATCATATTTTCCATCCAAGGCTCTTAGGATCTTCTTGATGATGAATCTATCGGTCATCTTTTCACTCCCTAAGCCGGCAATCTCATTTGTGATAAGAGCAAGCCTAGAGTACATTTTAGCGACACCTTCACCATCCTTCATTTTGAACTTGTCAAGTTGACTTTGAAGCACATCCAATTTGGATTCCTTGACGGAGTCGGTACCTTCGTGCATATCAATCAAAGTATCCCAAATTTCCTTTGCATTCTCAAGACGGCTGATTTTATTGAATTCTTCGGGGCACAATCCGTTGAAGAGAATATCAGAAGCTTGAGCGTTGTATTGCAGCATCTTTAACTCTTCCGCGGTAGCTTCACGGTTTGGTTCTTTCCCATCGAAGAAGTCACCTTGCAAACCAACACACACAATAGCCCAAATGGCGGGGTTATGTCCAAGAATATGCATTTTCATTTTATGCTTCCAACTAGCAAAATTAGTACCATCAAAGTAAGGACCTCTACGGTGATAATTTCCCTCGCTATACGCCATACTCTCCTAGGTTGTGAAACCAAGGCTATGACCACCAAAAGCTATGGAAATCAAAGCAAATGAAGACCAAAGCTCTGATACCACTTGTAGGATCGAAAGTATGTCTAGAGGGGGTGATTAGACTACTTGACCCAAAAAAATCTATGCTTTTCCCAATTTTAGTTCTTGGCAGATTTTGGCTATCTTAGCACAAGTCAAGCAATCTTCACACAATTCAAGCAAGCATGCAAAGAGTATATGAGCAGCGGAAAGTAAAGCATGCAACTTGCAAGAATGTAAAGGGGAAGGGTTTGGAGTATTCAAACGCAATTGGAGACACGGATGTTTTTGGCGTGGTTCCGATAGGTGATGCTATCGTACATCCATGTTGATGGAGACTTCACCCCACGGAGGGTAATGGTCGCGCGAGTCCACGGAGGGCTCTACCCACGAAGGGTCCACGAAGAAGCAACCTTGTCTATTCCATCATGGCTGTCGCCCACGAAGGACTTGCCTCACTAGCGATAGATCTTCACGAAGTAGGCGATCTCCTTGCCCTTACAAACTCCTTGGTTCAACTCCACAATCTTGTCGGAGGCTCCCAAGTGACACCTAGCCAATCTAGGAGACACCACTCTCCAAGAAGTAACAAATGGTGTGTTGATGATGAACTCCTTGCTCTTGTGCTTCAAATGATAGTCTCCCCAACACTCAACTCTCTCTCACAGGATTTGGATTTGGTGGAAAGAAAATTTGAGTGGAAAGCAACTTGGGGAAGGCTAGAGATCAAGATTCATATGGTAGGAATGGAATATCTTGAGCTCAACACAAGGGTAGGTGGTTCTCTCTCAGAAAATGTGTATTGGAAGTGAAGATCTGTTATGATTGCTCTCTTCACGAATGAAGAGTGGGTGGAGGGGTATATATAGCCTCCACACAAAATCTAACCGTTACACACAATCTGCTAAACTCGGTGGGACCGAATCGTTAAACTCGGTCGGACCGATTCAACAAACCTAGTGACCATTAGGATTTTCGGTGGGACTGAGATGCAACTCGGTAGGATGGTTAGGGTAGGGCATAACGTAATCTCGGTGTGACCGATTACACAAACTCAGTGGGACCGATTTTGGTAATAAGCTAACGAGAGAGTTGGTCAGGTAAACTCGATGGGACCAATCGCTCACTTCGGTTGGACCGAAACGTTACGAAGGGAAACAGAGAAATTGCAATCCCATCTCGGTGAGACCGAGATCCCTATTGGCGAAACCGATTTGCTAGGGTTTGTGGCAGTGGCTATGACATGTGAAACTCGGTGGCTCCGGATAGGAAGAATCGGTGGGGCCGAGTTTGACTTTAGGTTTGGGTCATATGTGGATATGGAAAGGTAGTTGAGGATTTTGGAGCATATCACTAAGCATATGAAGCAAGAGGCTCATTAAGCAACACCTCATCCCTCCTTAATAGTATTGGCTTTTCCTATGGACTCAGTGTGATCTTGGATCACTAAAAATGTAAAATGTAGAGTCTTGTTCTTGAAGCTTGAGCCAATCCTTTGTCCTTGTAATTTTGATGGATCCAGTTTCCTCATCCATGCCATGCCATGCATTGAGCTTTTCTGAAATATTCATCTTGGAATGATGTTAGCTCAATGAGCTATATGTTGTTAGGAATGACCAAAACCACCCAGGGATAGTTGCACTTTCACTTTTGTAGGCCCGCTGCACAGAAGCTAGTAATATTGGGCCAAATTACTGTGTTCTGCGTACAGAAGCTAATAAAGCTGGGCCAAGTTACTACCAGGCCTTGCACGATGCCAGGAGCACGCACGACGACGTAGATTCGGCAGCCTCCTAGGAGCACGCACGACGTAGGCAGAAATCACATATTTGACCTGAGGGCCAAATCAAATCACAAACTGACCTTGTTCCGAAAAAATTTCACTCTGCTGACCCTTTCGTGTGGCGCCCGATAGTTGGGCGCCACACACTACTATGCAGCGCCTCTCTCTTGGGTGTCGCACCTCCTGCCAGCGTGGCGGCCCTGGTCCAGTTGCGGCCCCACAGACAGCACTGCAGCGCCTCAGGCTTAGGCGCCACACTTTTAATGTGCAGCGCCTAGCTCTTGGGCGTTGCACAGGCTGTGTTCCACTTAGGCTGTCCCCACCCTCTCTCCCATCCCACCCCCACCCCACACAAACCCTTAGCCTTGCGCCCCTCCTCTCTTCCCCTCTCCCTCCCTCTGAAATCCTTCTCAAATCTTGCAAATCCGAAGTATTTGACCGTGGATTTCGAAGCCAACCCCTCCCTTAAGGTAATCTCCTTCGATCCCCTCGTTTTCATCCATAGGAATTGTCACATTTGCTCAAATCTTGCTACTTTGGGGAAACCCTAGTTTTGGCTTGGATTTGCAAATTTGTATTGAATCATGTTATGTTTCTTTGCTAATTTGGGTTGGTTAGGCTTTCATAGTATGCTAGGGTTAGGGTTATGTGTGTTTGATGTTGGTGTTAGGGTTATGCTATGGTTAGGGTTGTGGTTATTGTTAAGTGGGGGTTAGGGTTATTAATTCATATATATATGTTATGGCATATGTATTTTGTGCAAATATTTTTGTTAAGTACTTACTTGATATATGTGTGTTTTTTATTATTGTAGGGATGGGGAGAACATGTGTTTATGTTCATCATGTGGATAAAGAGGCCTTTTTGAAAGGCAATGTTGAGCCGGACCCGGATGAGCTTGACATGGTGTTTGAGAGTAGTCCAAGCTATGCGGAGCTCTTGGACCAAGTGAGGAAGGATTTGAATTGGATGGACCCAAGTGACGTTGTTGAGTTCGAGGGAAGGCATAATGTTGGTTTTGGAATGCACATCCGTTGGAAGACAATGCGTGTGAACTCCGAGCAACGTTGGGTTGCATACAAGGAGACGGTTGCCGAATCTCTAGACAAGGCTCTTGAGTTATTTGCCTCCAAGAAGGTTGAGTCTATTTTGAATTTGGACTTGAACCGGAACCCCTCCCCGTTGGTTGCTAGCACTCCACTACCCATGAACCAAGATCAAATGAGTGGACCTCATTTCACGCAACAAGATTGGCCAACATTGAGCCCGACTCCAAACAACCAAAATGAAGGTTTTGAAGAGGAGAATGATGAGTACGAGGAGGATGACAACGAAGTTGATCTCCATGACAACAATGTGGGTGATCTCGACCAATATCATGTGCAAGAGACAATGGACCAATCCATCCCTTTTTCCCGTGCATATGCATCGGACTTGGATGACGATGGTCCCGATGAAGAAGTTGATGAGGAGGGGTTCACACCGAAGGAGGCCCAAGCATTCAAGAAGGTATTCGGGCGGGATCACAAGACACCATTGTTCAAGGATCTTAGTCTCGCAGATGAAGTCGTTGTGGATGGTGGCAAATGCATATCTCTTGGAGCTAGGCCAAGTTCTCACCGTTATTTGGAAGACGGCAAGAACGAGATATATCCCGGTTGTGAGTTTCAATCCTTCTTGGAATTGAAGATGTGGATCGACAACTACTCGGTTACGCATTATCGTCCACATAAAGTGGCCAACTTGGACGTCAATGTGCGTTACACGGTCAAATGTGAAGTGCCAAGTTGTCCATGGATTGTGCATGCAAGGCCATGGAAAGGAGGTCCCACTTGGCGCATAGTGAGTTGTCTACCAAATCACATGTGCTGGCACAAGAATGTGGATGGCAAGCTTGTGTACCAACAACACAGACAACTCACGTCCGAGTTCATCGCTTATAGGCTTTCCAACCAAATATCCACACTTCCAACAATGAGCATCAAGAGTGTCATTGACCTTGTGAAAGCCATCTTTCATTACAAGGTGAAGTACGGCAAGGCATGGAAGGCGAAGCAAGCCGCATTCTAGATGTTGTATGGCAATTGGGAGGAAGCATACAACCGACTCCCTAGGTTGTTGTTAGCTATGGCCACCACAAACCCAGGCATGGTTCACGTGGTTGAGCCTCATGGGCACCAAACATTGATTCACAACGGGAGGAGCGTCTGAGTATTTGGCCGTGCATTTTGGGCCTTTGAGCAATGCGTGAGGGCTTTTGAGCATTGTCGGCCTGTCATCGCCATTGATGGCACGTTCTTGACCGGACAATACAAGGGCACTTTATTGGTTGTAATAGCAAGTGATGCTAATAATCGGGTGTTGCCTTTGGCTTTCGCTTTGGTTGAGGTGGAGAACAATGATAACTTGGAGTGGTTCTTGCGTCAATTGAGAACAAGGGTATTACCGGCTGAAAGGGAAATTTGTGTCATATCGGATCGCCATCCAGGAATTCTAAATGCGGTGGTGGTTGACATTCCCGGACATAGAAAGTTGCACCATCGATGGTGCATGAGGCACTTTTGTGCAAACTTCTATAGGGCATGTGGTATCAAGGAGTTGGCCGATGGTCTTCAAGATTGTTGTCTCGCTTTCACCAACAAGCGGTTTGCCACATTGTTCAATGCATTGCTCAGGCACAAGAAACTTGACCCCGGTGGTCATGAATTTCTCAGTAAGAACATTGTCGAAAGGAATATGTGGGCACGTGCTTTCGATGAAGATGGCCGGAGGTACGGTCAAATGACAAGCAATATGGCAGAATGCTTCAATAAGGTGCTCAAGGGTGTACGTGCATTACCCGTGACGGCAATAGTTCAATACACATTTGACAAGATGAATAGATACTTTTTGAAGTATTCAATGGAGACGGATAAGCAGATTGCTGGTGAGAGCAAGGATAAGCACAAGTACTATTTCCCACCAAAGGTTGAAGAATGGTTGGACTTTCAATCACGAAAGGCAGACTCCCAAGAAGCTGTACTATATGACGACAACGAGTGGAAGTATGAGGTGAAAGAGCCTGGAGGAACCACAAATGATGGCCACCAACACGGAGGCCGCGCTTTCAAGGTCTCCCTAACACGGTGTGATTGCAGCTGCATGAGGCCATTGTTGCTTCATCTCCCATGCTCGCACTTGTTAAATGCAGCCCGTGTTAGGAATGTGGACGTTAATCACCCTCTTACCGTGAGGGAGTCCGAGTTCTCAATCATGACGGTAAAGAATACATGGGCTCCCCGGTTTCAGCCATACTTGGACCAATCACAATGGCCGGAGTATCATGGAGTTCAACTATGGCCGGACCCGGAATTGAAGGTCGTTAGACGGGGAAGACGTAAGACAAAGCGTCTTAGAGGTGACATGGACGGATGGGGCCATGGTGGCGGTGGAGAATACGACACCGGCCAATTCCAAGAGCCTCGTGAGCAATCCCGTTGTGGGGACTGCAGTCATGGGGGACACAACACAAGAACTTGTCCCAAACCAAGAAAAAGATCAAAGAAAAATGATGCAAGCACAAGCCAAGCAAATGATAGCCAACCAAGTCAACCAAGGAGTAGCCAACCAAGTCAAACAAGCCAACGAGGCACTAGGCAACAAAGAGGCCGTGGTGGTGGTAGAGGCCGTGGTGATGGCATAGGCCGTGGTGAAGGCCTAGGCCGTGGTGATGGTCTAGGCCGTGGTGGTGGTAGAGGCCGTGGTGAAGGTCTAGGCCGTGGTGGTGGTAGAGGCCGTGGTGAAGGCCTAGGCCGTGGTGGTGGTACAACCCGTGGTGGTGGTCTAGGCCGTGGTGGCGGTAGAGGTCGTGGTGGCGGTAGAGGCCGTGGTGGTGGTCTAGGCCGTGGTGGTGGTAGAGGCCATGGTGGTGATCTTGGCCTTGGCGGCGTCCGTGGTGGAGGAATGTTCACTTGGTTCAATGGACCATTGCCGTATGTGACTTACTATGATCTTGTTCTTTTGGCTCAATGCTTGTGTTGTCATTTTGCATTGTGTGACTAACTATTATATTGACATTTTCATAGGTATGGAAACAATGAAGGGGGTGGAGGACACGGAGGCGAAAGGTGATCTCCCTTGGTGGTCGGAGGAGGGAGAAGAAGAAGAAGATGAAGAAGAAGAGAGGAAGAAGAAGGGACAAGGACCATGACCTTTGTATGAACCAAAATGTGTGCTACTATGTGATATGAGACGTAAATGACTATGTCTTTTTGGCTAAATGTTTGTGTATGACTATGTGATTGGACAACTCTATTGCTATGTGTGTATGAGTATGTGATTTGGGCTACTATATGTGCTATGTCTTATTTCTGTGTTTTTGGACTACTACATGTGATTTGGATATGATTATGTGCCATCTATGTGAATCACAAAACATAAAAAGCACTTTGTATTTGAAAACAACAGATAGTGCAGCGCCTAAGGCCGAGGCGCTGCATACTGACTTAGCAAATTTTTGGGTGCAAAAGCTACTGGAACGCTTCTGTTGCTCTCTGGACTGGGATGTCCAGCCGTGCAGCGCCTAAGGGAGAGGCGCCACACACCACAGTGCAGCGCCTCGCCCTTAGGCGCTGCACTGCTGGACATCCCAGTCCAGAGAGCAACAGAAGCGTTCCAGTAGCTTTTTCACCCAAAAATTTGTTAAGTAAGTATGCAACGCCTAAGGGAGGGGCGCTGCACTGTAATATGCAGCGCCTCACTTCTGGGCGCTGCACAATATGGAGTAGCGCCTATCCCTTGGGCGCTGCACACTCACTTAGCAATTTTTGGGGCAGCAAACATATTGGAAGCTTCTGTTGCTCTCTGGACTGGGATGTCCAGTCGTGCAGCGCCTAAAGGGTAGGCGCTGCACTGTGGTGTGTGGCGCCTCTGCCTTAGGTGCTGCACTGCTAGACATCTATTTGCTGCACTCACCCCCTCCCACCCATCCCCACCCCCACACACCCCCACCCCCACACAAACTCGAAGCTCAGTGCCTCCCCTCTGCCCTCCTCTCTCCCCCTCTCAAATCCTCCTCAAATCCGGAGTATTTGACCATGGATTTCGAAGCCAAACCCTCCCTTAAGGTAATCTCCTTCGTTCCCCTCGTTTTCATCCATAGGAATTGTCATATTTGCTCAAATCTTGCTACTTTGGGGAAATCCTAGTTTTGGCTTGGATTTGCAAATATTTGTTGAATGATGTTAAGTTTCTTTGCTAATTTGGGTTGGTTAGGCTTTCATCGTATGCTAGGGTTAGGGTTATGTGTGTTTGATGTTGGTGTTAGGGTTATGCTATGGTTAGGGTTGTGGTTATTGTTAAGTGGGGGTTAGGGTTAACCAAGAATTATCGGTTTTGTAGGCATGGCTTCATCCGGTTCCATGACGAGGCCACCGTGTGCTATCCAAGAAGACATGCCGAAAAAGTGGGAGGATGCATCTTTGGACAAGGTGAAGGAGAAAGATGTCAACATCCCGCCATGTTGGTGTGGAGACGTTTGCAAGGTGAAGGTATCCACCGACCGAAATAAATCATGGTCGGAAGGGCGGAGATATTTTGTATGCCCGAACTATGCTTATGATCGTGCACTTCCAACTAACACATATGACCAACCACCGGTAAGCTCGAGAAGTAAAATGTTACTATCAAATGTGTGTCAACACTAACAAAAATTTTGTATGCAGTCACCGCCTCCTCTATGCAAGTACTTCACGTGGATAGATCTTGAAGTGCCAGAAGATGTCAAAAAGGACCAATACCAAGATTGTCTTAGGCGGCAGCGGCGGTTCGAAGAATCGTTTCGAAGAGGCTTGGAGGAAGAGCGTCGTCAGATGGAGAGGATGGAGCGGAAGAAACGAGAGGAGGAGAGGGCACGCCAAGCGAAACTTGCTCGTGAGGAGGAGAGGGCAAGAAAGCTTGCAAAGGCTCGCGAGGCGCAAGAGGAGGACTCGGCCCGTGACAAGAAGGGGAAATGGCCTCGCTCTACTCAGTAGGGACTTCGCTTTGGTGCACTCGTCGTCAACTATCTTTTAATGAATGTGTCGTGAACTTGTGAGGGCATGTGAGATGTTGGTGAACTATCTTCTAGGGCAAGCTGCCATTTGTCATTTGTAATGAATGTGTCGTGAACCATGTCGTAGTAACGTTTGAATTGTCTTAAGTTATGAACTCGTCGACATAAAATTTTTGTTTGTTCAAATTGCTGTGATGATGCAGTCATTGTAAGTATTATGATGTTCCGATGAAATGAATGTGTTGTCAACTCTGTTTTTGCAGTAAACAGCCGCGCAGCGCCCAGAACAAAGGCGCTGCACTGTTCTATGCAGCGCCGAACGGACGGGCGTCACACTGTAAAGTGTAGCGCCTTGCTCTAGGGCGCTGCACTATGACTTGTAATTTTCGTGGATCGTCAGTGCTCAAAGCCTTCTATGGCCCTATGGGTAGCCATGGCCAGTGAAGCAGCGCCTATGAGACGGGCGCTGCACCTCACAGTGCAGCGCCTAGGCGTTGGGCGCTGCATAGTACAGTGCAGCGCCTGACTGTCAGGCGCTGCAGTGCTGTTAACTGCCAAACTGCAGAAACAGATTCCATTTTGGCAAATACAAATACTAAACAATTCAACTGAACAAAGACAACATCATTTAGGACAAATACTGAACAAAGACAACTAATAACTTGAACATCACATCATTTAGGACAATTCAACGTTACTACTAGTTCGCAAACACAAATACCACAATAGTAAGAGTTCACCAACATATAACATAACCCAACAAGTTCATCAACCTAATGAAAAGGTTACAAGAGAGCACTTCCATAGTAACAAACACTAATGCCTTCCGCGCGTGTTCCTGGTGCCACGCCTGCATGCAATCTTCTTCTTCCTGGGTGGACGAGCCTCCTATTCCTGCACTTCCTCCTCCGCCTCCGCCTCATGATCCAAGCTAGACATCCGCGAGGTCCCACGACCTCCTTTGGGTTGCCTCTGTTGTCAAAGTCATTGGGCGTGTACCGGCGTCTGGGCTGCCTAGGCTTGAACACATATGGGGACCGAAGTTGAGCGTCCGCCAAATTCATGTCATCATCAAGCTCATCGCCCTATCACACAATCAAACAATATGGTGAAGACCGACGTCGTAATCAAGTGAGAATCACATCTAAAGGATTAGTCATACCTCTTGGGTGACCGCACCCTCATCATCCAGATAAGCATATGAGGAACTCACATCGTCCCCCTAATGGTGAGATGAGGGGTCTGATGGTGTACCAGACCTAGAGGCAGATGGTTCATCAAATTCGGGATCACGACAACCGAGAAGATTCGATAACCGCCTTAACTTCCTGGCCTGACGCTGTAACATGAACAAGTGTGGAAGATATCAAACTCCGCAACATAGACTACCTCCCATATATAGTGAATGCGATTTGTACCTTGAGGAATGCTCGTAGTGAACCATCATCATTGCCTTTTGCAACCGGTGTGTTCTCCAGAATAGACTGGCTCTCATCAGCAGCTTTCTTGATCTCGGTGCGCTGCGGATGAGAAATAATGAACACGTTAGCCATTCAAACATGTGTAATACGGCCAACGGGGAAGTAAAGAAAGAACACTTTACCACATAGTTAATCGCTGGAACAACAGGGACTCCTTGCCCTAACTTGACATCTCTGTTGTACTTCCCCTTTGATAGATCCTCAAAGTTTATGGGTTCTTCAAGAATATCCTCATTATATGCCGGCGGGCATATGTCAACTCGAGTATTTTGAAGAAGCCATCGTATGTAGTTATCAAAGGCAACTGGGTTATGCTCATGAAGCTGGGCACGTGCAGTGCTACGAGCTTGCTCCACGCAAAGCTGGAAGCGGGTGACATATGAAGCATGATGCTTGTCCCAGTCCTTTATCTTGCGCTGCTTTCTACTATCCAACCTGCATGGTACAACACCAAACATTAGCAAAATCAAGAAGGAGTGACGACGCGTAGTCAATATGCTCTCTTACCTATGAAGTGCTTTGTCCGTATCCACCCATTCCGGCAGGTGAGGCTGGAGCAGACCAAACTGACGAAACACGCGATGTGGCAAACGAAACTCAACAACCCAGTTGCATATCAATGGGCACCGCATAAGCCAGAGATCCCTATCCCGCAAGCACATCGGGTTGATTTTAAACTCTGGGGTGTAGCCAAGGCTGTCATCGGCGCCATATGGCTGCCATTCCACCTATGAAATAGGGCAACAATGCAAAATTGGTGACTTTTTTAGGCAAACATGAGAAATGACTGAAATAATGACCTCGTTACCTGCTCAGGCGTAATCGTGTCCAACTCGGCAACATACTTCTGGTACATTAGATTGACATCGTTTGTCATCTCGGAAACCACATCCCACTTGTAAGCCCAAGTGGGGCACCGTAATTCGTCATCTTCATCTTCATACCAAGGATTAAACCTGACGCTCTTCGGGCGTCCAACAGGCAGACGCTCCCAGCTCCATACAGAAAGTAGAAGCATATTACCACCAATGCTTGCACTATCTGTGATCCTGCAACACGCATCGTCCAGCTGCATATGAAAGAAAAACAATGTTAACTTGACAGCAAGCTTGCATTGCTAATGAAGAAATGAGTTGATCACAAAACAGACCAACTACCTGTCGGTACAAGTAGGCAAGAGTAGCTGAACCCCAGCTCCATTTGCTATCGAAGACGGTCAACGCCTTCAGCCACATCCATGGAGCGTTCTTGCCAGTGGAGTCAGGAAACAAAGTCCTCGACACAACATACCACATGTAGACACGAGCATGTTTCTGGATCACATCATCAGTGGCATCCGGAGGGCACGTCGCAAAGTGGTTTTGAATCCACGTGAAAGCAGCTCCGGCTGCTTTCCTTTCCCTCTTCTTCTTCTCTTCTCCCTCCTCTACATTAGCCTCAGCCTCGATAGGAGCCATACCGATAAGAGCAATCATCTGCTCGCGCCACCCATCAGAATCGGTGCTCATACAGAGAGGCATCCCATCGATAGCAAGATCGGTGATCAACGAGACATCCTCTAGCGTCACGGTCATCTCCCCAGTCCGAAGATGGAAACTATGCGTCTCCGGCCTCCACCAGCAAGAGCGGACACCAATGGAGCGTTCAGATTCGGCGTGGACCGGCTGACCAATTGAATCCATGGGAGTAGTCCTGCCTGCTTGATGTACGGTGTGTACCGCTCATCGTAAGGCATGGCAGGACCAGAGACCCCGTGATACCGAATCTTCAAAGGTTCAAGCTTCTGCAAAAAAACAAGTAATGACAAATCTTAGGGCATGTAAATTTCAACTTAAGGCAAATTTGCAAAATATTTAGATTACTCGTTATTACCATCTCCTTCTCGCGCATCATGTAGGCCCGGTGTTTCGTGTCGTAGACATTGTCGAGAAGCCAAACCATCCTTACAAAGTTCAAACAATAAACATATATGAGTTCATCTTCATCTCAAATATCGGTATACACTAAACATCTAATATATGAGTTCAAAGGCCGGAGACGCATAGTGTTCAACATCTCCTTCTCACACAATGAATATGTCATATGTGTTCAAATAAACTCAACATCTAATATTTCAAATAAAACCAACATCTAATATATGTCTAAAAAAACAGATCATATATCTCTACAAAACTCAACATCTCATTGTCATCTATATGTGTCCCAAAGATTTAGTCATCATTTCTCACACAAATTAACACATAGAGTAGCACGAGCTTCTCTGTTGTTGGTATATGTGGAAACACATGAACAGACTCACACAATTCAGAAGTACTAGGAGCACAGTTATTCCACTAAACAAGGTCGACAGGTCGAGCAAATGAAGAACAAAGAGGGCATTGCCGAGATCCTCATTTTATTATGTAGCAATACTGATGGCCCTCAGCAAATTCATGTGACGAAGTCTAACCGTAACATACATAGCAAACACAAATATTTGATAGGAAGACCTTGCAACCATAGTCCCTTACATGCTCCCCGAAGGAACGAATACATGCCACCCGACAAAGTGGATTCACGCAAAGTTCAACTGAGACTTTGTGAGAGTTGCAGTCCTCTGCAAGAAAAATAACCATGTAGGATTATTTCGACATCTTCTTAGTTAATATCAATATTCTTCGAGAATTTCAATTCAGTTCCCATTGAAGAAGAAGAGAGAGACGAATAACCTGCTTCAGTAGAACCTCCTAGTAACACAAGTACGATGAGGAAGCTTAGGGCGGCACTTCTCATCCCCATCTTCTGAAGGTGCAAATGAATTTCTGTGTGCCACCATGTTGGTTTATCCTCCTTTTATATTGCGAAGATAACTATTTTGTGCCTAATAATATTCCGCCAAAAAAGATATCGCATGCGAGAAATCAATCCATAATCCTATTAATTCAATACTTCTCATTCAATGCAGAAATCAATCACAGGATATTGCAGGAGATCATCGACGATTACGACAGATCCCAAGCGCCGATTTATGCCTTAATTTCATTGCCGGTACATAATTTCTCGATATCTGTAGGAGGAGTCTGCGGTTGTGATGGTGCTTTCGTACGTCGTTCGCTCGTTCGCCTCCCCTTCGTTTGTTCACCACTCCTTCGCCCCACCCTGCCACGTGATAGTCATACATGGAAACAATTCAAAAGAATCCTAACAATAATATGGAAACAAATCCAAAAAATCAGCACCATCGTAGCCTTCCTCCCACCCTCCTAGCCTGAGTACGTGCTAACAATAATTAGCCTTCCTCACCCTCGTAATGCAAAGGTAATATATATGGGGAAAAAACCCATAGAGAATCCTAACAATAATTAGCCTAACTAGTCGTGAACCCGTGCATCCGCACCGGCTAGCTTATTTTTAGATAGATAGCTTATTCTTTCAATAACATTTGTTGTCTGGAATGTTTGTTTGAAATTAACATGTTAATAATAATTAGTTATTGAAACTAACATGCAACGATCCATCTTGGTTACCATGTGTCGGAAATGATCCACTCTTTCGAATAGATTCTTAGTCATATAACTTAAATATATGTATGGTTTACCAATTATGTTATGTTTATATTGACTTCTTATATATTTTTGAACTGGATGGTACCTCCGTACTCATCCTATACATATGTCAGTGGATGGACAACATAGACGAAAACATGAAAATGTTCACTAATCTTCATTTTAATATTTACTAATTGAGTGTCCCGGGCCATAAATTATTCGGTAACATACCCACCTCTTCGAATGATAAATATATTTCCCATCACAATAAGTAGAATATTTTCCGAATCATTTATAAAGATACAAATGTAGATTTGCCCTTCGTTAATAGTTTGTTAGAAATATTTTAATTTTTATGCTACACTCAAAGAAAAATGCATGCATCGTTTGTATCTATTGTTTCCATGACACATTAACACATTAGTTAATTTACCTAAACCGCAAGAAAAAAGGATTTTTTTCTCAAATGTTAAATATATGTAGTTGACATTTATATTTAGAAAATTAATTGGCATGTTAATTTAAAGAAGCACTATTTTTTGGCTATTGGAAGCCTATGCGCAAAATATTGGCACTCGATATTGTGTTACAAAATTTATGAATGATACTGAAGATATCATATTAAACATCCATGTAGAAATGTTTCATTTCTATCACGAATATGTGGTTGATTTGTTTTTCGTTCCGTAATAATACAATACATCATCTTTTACATGCGCCTAGTTAAATTATAAAAATGTGTAACTTTTTATTTGGCTGAAGTTATTTATATGGACAATAAATTATATGGAAAAGCTATTGGCTTCTTTTTTTGAGCATCAGTACAGACACAAGCGCTCATATACACGCGCATACACTCACCCCTATGAACGCACACACGCACACCCTACCCCTATGAGCACCTCCGAACGACTGAGCCGGCATATCATCTTGAGATTTACGAAGTCACTGTAGGCGCCTCGTCGTCGACGGGAACGTCTCCTCCCACTGAAAGTGCATTGCCGGAAATCCTGAAATAAATCCAGGAATAATGCGAGCACCAGGATTTGAACCCTGGTGGGTTGGGGATACCACTGTCCACCTAACCAACTCAACCACAGGTTGATTCGCAAAAGCTATTGGCTTCTGTAAAGCAGTAGTACAATATGTTTTTTGTATTGCATGGCATACCTTTCCACCATGTCGAAAAATTATGTCTGATGTGTCCTGGATGGTTTGTTTCTTCTTTTCGATTTGCATTTTTTCTATGTTTGTAGTGCTTAGAAATTCCATAGATGGATTGTTTAATTTGGTATACACCATTTCATAGGTGGTCATTTGTACTATACTAACATGATTATTTCTTATAACTCCACACTCTTGCAAACAATTTGATGCTTCCCTATGCTGCACACAAACATAGTTCAGTCCCATAGGATTCACGTTGTCTTGACTTTAAAATCCTACATGTTTTAGAATTACTAGATGACCCGTTGCGCCCATGGCACAAAGGCCGAATGTAAGCCAATTGGTGTAAGAGTGTGCATTAACATATTGTTGTTCAAAAAGAATAGCTCATATACTATATGCAGTAAGTACATAAGATTGGAAATGATACACCAAGTCATGCAGGAAAGGACCCTTGTGATCTTTTTAGATTGGATAAATAATCATGCAGAGGCTTTTGGATATGCACTTGAAGGAGCATATATTTCCTTTATCATGGTTGTTTCAAAAGCATGCGATAGAGCAGTCTAAGTAGCGGATAATCGATAGCTAAATGCACAACACTGTCTTAGGGGATTACATAAGATCGAAAAGGAGGATAAACATAGATGTCTTTGTAGGCATTTATACTAATACTATGTTATATAGCAAGGGGCTCCTACAGCTTGCTTATATTGAGTAGACAATCAGGCGCAATCCCTTGGAAGTGCATTTCAAGCCGAAAGCATATGCTTGCCCTTCGTTCATGTGGGTCCGATGGAAGAAGTCGCTCCAGCCTTTAGTGATGGTGGCCTTTTTGGCAACTCCCTTGATAAAGCAGGCCGTGACGGTGGTTGTTCCATCTCCAGTTGTGATTGGAAGTTCACCGTGGTCAGCATCCATGTGTGGGAAAAGGGAACCCGTAGAAAAGTGGACATTAAAGTACTGAAAACAATAGTAAAGGTTAGTCACTATATCATATTATACCATGCTATTATATGAAACAGAACAGAATAATTGCGAAGGATTACCATTCTTTTGCCTTGTGTTGCAAATGTTTATGTCATGTGGCACACATAGTAGTTATTAGGCGTGGTGGTGCTGCGGATGATCTTTCGTAGTGCACGAACATTATGGTTGTAGAGCCTAACTGTGTTGCCCCACACAACATGGCGACTAAACTCATCTAAGTAGTGATTGCAAGGCTCACCTATGTTAAATTGCACAAAATTATACTTTTCAGTAGCTGTTGCGAGAGCTGATGGAATGGGAAGAGTAATGTAGTTCTTACCATGGAGAATGGACTTTCCAGGCTTTAGATGGATTTTCTTGCCTTTGAACTTTTGGATTGAGCTTGCTTTGCATGGGCGATAAATATACTTGTATCGCTTATTGTGCTTCCGACATAGTGGTTCGTCTGTGTTGAATAGGTAAGGAGATCATTGTAAAAGGTTGCGACAGCAGATAGAGGATAACATAAACAAACAGGGTGGCTAATTAGCTTGTGTGTATTAGTGAAAGGCAGAAAATGGTATCCATAGTATATGGTAAGCTGGAAGTAGTAAGCAGTGCTTGCACATGTAACAACAAATAATTACAGCATTAATGAATAGCAAACAGAAGATCTATTGGACCCTGAAAGAAGTTTGTTTTATTACATACTTGATCAACTTGCATGTGTAAGTGATACAAAAAACTTTTCAAACAGCATTCATCAGCGAAGAAGAAGAAACATTCTTTGCAATTTATAAACAATTATAAATGTGTTTTTCAGAATTACCATGGGTAATTTGGCGACCGCTGGAATCATTGGTTGTGTCTACCTCCTCATGTTTAACAGCAGCCATCTGGAAAGAAGTAATAGAATAATTAAGATGATATATTAGACCGTGGTATTAGTTGTGATGATTAACAGTGATGCACACAGACTTAACATTTTTATTTTCTTTGGTGCCTCGTTGTAACGGGCAAAAAAATAAATATAACCTACTCCGGTGCCATTATGCAATAGTTTTTAATCAAATTATTTAAAACGTCAGAAATAAGGAATTTGAAACGTCAGAAATAAGGTTACACTGAGTATTTCTTTTTGGACTTTGAAATTTGGACATACACTAACAATGTTTATGATGACCTATTTCAAGCGAGTATCATGGTTGCTTCGATGGTGTTTTACATCATAAGAAAACCAGATGTGCAGTTGCTTGTTCATATAAGAGGAAAACTCTCAATTAATTTCAAGTGATATTGGGATGTGCACACAAGGTAAAGAAAAAAAAAGATTTCTACTGATTCATCTACTTGTGCATGACTACTAAAATCAATGTCTTTTTGGGTATTATATGATCCGAACTCTCTCAGGAGACTTAGTATAGTCTCAGTGTCATCAACAAATATAAGCATTCTGATCAGGTTACGAACCTAGACCAACACAACAACATGAAATCAATATAATAAAATATTAAATTAACGGAGATACATAAGGCAAAGAAAAACAAAGGATGACCAATCTTAGGAAAAGAAGATGATATAAATCAACACCCAATTATACTGAAACGAAAAAATCTTTTTCTTTTAAGAAAAACAGTGAAAATAACCTGTACGGCTGTACCAATAAGAGCATTTCCTTGGTATATCCTCGTAAAATAGGAAGGGTGAAACACTGAGATGTAAGGGATGTACTCATCTTCACCGTAGATCATAGAAGATCTAGCAATATATAAGTAATTCAAATACTAAAGGATCTGTATACAATTCTAACACATATATTATCCAAAAAATACACGCTTGGAAGTTTAAGGAGAAAAGCAACAGAAAACCAATGAGCAGAACGGAAAAAACATATGTACAGGAAGGAAACAACACTATGTTACTAAGATAGGAACGGCTTGCCACACAATTCCATGTGCTCTTGCTCTGGTTTGTGTATGTTTGCCTTGAATAGAGACCTCTTTGATTAATTTTCAATCCGGAAACTAATACAAGGGTTACCTATCTTTGATTAATTTGTTTTGCCAATTAATATACTTTCACCGGTCCATGCAGTTGAACATTAATTTGATTGATAAACTTTCTCCGATCCATCACATACAGATAATTTGTTTCAACTTCTAGTAATCTTGCAAGCTACAAAATCTGCAACTATAAAGAACCAGCTCCCAGTTTACTTGCAAAGACAGATTAATGAACAACATAGCATGGTGTTCGACTATTTCTCAGCTTGTACTTAACAAGCATCATCTCCATACTAATTGGTCCTGCTAGGTCAAATTTACCCGGATGCAACAACCTTCAAAGAATCATCCGTTGATATTGCCGATCGCCCCTGAATTTGAGCAAAAACTTATTCTTAGATAACACCCAGAAAGGTAGTTAGAAACAACTATGTAACAAGCAAGCACATCATTTAACTGTACAGAAGCATGTAAACAAATTTTCAAGAAAAACATTGGTGGTGCTGAGCACAATTAATCCAGCCGCTAATACTGCATCCAACATGCCTCAATTTCTAGGACCTCCAGATAGATGAATGAATGAAGTAATACAGCTTTTCCATTTCCAAACAGATGGATGGGAAAAGTATGGCTCACCAGGATGACGAGGATAGCACAGACGCCGCTGCCCCGCCAAGTCTAGGTGAGCAGGTCGCACGCCAAGTTCCTGAAGGATGACCCCGTGGCCGCTACGTCGTGCAGGATGCTTCCTTGACGCGTCGCAGCAGCGGATCTCCACTGGCGTCGGGCGAGCAGATGCAGTCCATGAAGTTGCGGAATACCCCAGGGAGGGCGTCCTTTCCATAGATCTCGACCGAGCAGATGCAGTCCATGAAGTTGTGGAATACCCTAGGGAGGGCGTCCTTTCCATAGACCTCGACCTAGCAGATGCAGTCCATGAAGTTGCGGAATACCCCAGGGAGGGCGTCCTTTCCATAGACCTCGACCGAGCAGACTTGGAAAAAAGGAAGCATGGACCTGCACAACTCTTTACGACATCAATGACATCATCCTTCAGTCAACTCACAACAACCATAATGAAACCATTCTGATCATACTCAGATTCAAATTGAACATAATAATATCCATGAACAAAGCTTATTTCTAACACACAGATTATAGTAGTGCCTCACAAACGATTTGTACAAATACAAGGGTCGCCTATCTTTGATTAATTTGTTTTGCCAGTTGATATACTTTCTCTGGTCCATGGAGTTGAACATTACTTTGATTGATATACTTTCGCTGGTCCATCACATACATATAATTTGTTTCAACTTGTAGTAATCTTGCAAGCTAAAAAATCTGCAACTATAAAGAACCAGCCCCAGTTTACTTGCAAAAATAGATTAATGAACAGCATAGCATGTCGTTCGAGTATTTGTCGGCTTGTACATTAAGAAGGCATCATCTGCATACTAATTGGTCCTTGTAGGTCCAAATTACCTAGATGCAACAGCCTTCAAAGTATCATCCATCGATCGCCCCTGAATTTGAGGGAAATCTTATGCTTAGATAACACCCGGAAAGGTAGTTAGAAACAACTATGTAACAAGCAAGCACATCATTTAACTGTACAGAAGCATGTAAACATATTTTCAAGAAAAACATTGGTGGTGCTGAGCATAATTAATCCAGCCGCTAATACTGCATCCAACATGCCTCAATTTCTAGGACCTCCAGATAGATGAACGAATGAAGTAATAAAGCTTTTCCATTTCCAAACGGACGGATCGGAAAAGGAAAGTATGGCTCACCAGGATGACAAGGATAGCACAGACGACTTTGCCCTGCCTAGGTCCAGGTGCCGAGTTCCTGAAGGACAATCCTGCGGCCATTGCGCCGTGTTGCAGGACGCTTCCTCAAGGAGTAGAGGTGTTGCAGCAGCGGATCTCCACTGGCGTTGGGCGAGCAGACGCAGTCCACGAAGTTGCACAACACCCCAGGGAGGGTATCCTTGGTAGAGACCTCGACCGTGCAATACATTGGAAAAAGGAAGTACTCCCTCCGTTTGAAATTACTTGTCTCGGAAATGGATGTATCTAGAACTAAAATACGTCTAGATACATCCATTTCTGCGACAAGTAATTCCGAACGGAGGGAGTATGGACCTGCACAAATCTTTACGGGGCAACAATGGCATAGTCCTTCAGTCACAAGTCACAATAACCATAATAATGAAATAAAAGTCCCTACTGTTTTTGGTAATTAACGCGCGGTACTAATTTAAGTGGTCTGCGGTGAAAAAACGTTTCGTTCGTGGGCTGACGCACGGGCTCTTCTCCCCCCGCGCAGCGCCCCCCGAGCTCCAGATCGGGAGGGGAGCTCCCGATCCAGAGCCCCTCGCCGCCCCGTTGCCTTCGCGCTCGGCCTCGCCACCGGCCGCCGCGCCGCCGTCGACCATAGCCGGACCTCCACGCCTCTCGCCCCCTCTTATTTATGGTTGTCCCTCTTCTCCGTTTCCTTCCCCTCTGTTTCTCTCCCTCACACAAGGATTGCCTCTCCCCTTCTTCTACAGGAGCAGCCATGGCCACCGGCCGCCGCGCCGCCCACCACGACGAGCTGCTAAGCACTCTGCTTGCGCGCGAGAAGGGCGCCGGACCTCGTTGGTGCTGCGAAGGGGGCACAACTCAAGTCGGCCAGCGCCGGCGGCGAGCACGCTCCGCTGTGACCTGTCTTCCACAGCCATTCCTCTCCCGCCTCCCCCGATGTAACCTTCTCAACCTCTGCATCTGCTCCCGTGAATGATTTGGATGGAATTGCAGTCTCCTTGTCCAACACAAATCGATTTGGATGGATTGCAGTCGGTGTCCTTGTCCAACACAAATCAATGGAGCTGCCGACCCGAATTGTTGTTGGCTTGTATAAGAAGGGAGGGTCCTCGGCTCGAATCTCCATCAGGTCAATTTTGGACGAAGCATCCAATGTCAACACCGAGTTCGCCGCAGGAAGAAGCGCCGAGTTCGCCGGAGGTAGAAGAAGCGCCGAGTTCGCCGAAGGTAGAAGAACAGCCGTCGAGTTGTCCAATGTCGCCTGCCTCGGCTACAGCAGAGGTATGTATCCCCTTGACCCCTGTTTTGAGTTATTTTTCTGTCCCCTGTTTCTCTGTGTACCTTCTAATATGGAATTCAGAGTTTAAGATATTGTTGTGAAGTACGTCAGTTTAGATATTGTTGCCTTCTTGTGATTGTAGACACCCATGTTGTGTGGTTGGTCTGTTGAACGAAGCGCTGGAACTGTCAGCAATTCCTTCATATAGTGTTGTTCTCTGAACAGAGAAAACAAAATTGGAACAGTTGCTGCGGTGGTTCTCATCTGGCCTTAGTTCCAGGTACAGCAATAACAAGCTTTGCTTCCTAATTACCTCTGCTCCTAGCTAGCTAAAATTACAACTGATACATGTATAGGTATATTAGCATATGTTGTGTCAGGTTAAAAGTCCCGAGAGATTTTGAACTACTGGTGGAGTGGAGATGGTGATTTGTATTTCCACATTCTGTGCTAATACTTCGATGGATTGTCTGGTGATAAGCCAAGTGTGTCTGAAAATCTTTTCCCTCTGTACAATTCTCTGTCTGCACTCCTCCTTACGGATCTGAGGTGAAAACAAAGCTGCGGGTAGAGAAAGCAAAGCATAATGATAGGTAGCTTCATGGTGTTTGTCTTATATTCAAACTGCATTTAGCTTCTAAGAATATGATATAATACATCAGAAAATAGTACAACGTGCAGGCATCTCAAAATTCCACTCCAAATGAAACACTTATTCCACTGAAAAAACACTCGCTCCAAATAACTTTACCATGGAATTGTTTGATCTATCCTGTGATGCGTCGGTTCTGATTCTGTTGCAATTGAATTTATGTTGAGATCGCGAAAGAATATTGTTCTACTTACGGTGATTAGATTATGCAAGTATAATGTTCTTTGCACGTCAGATTTTCCATGTTGTGATGATAACAAAGTAAATTATAGGTGCCTTGCATAATGGAGAGGACTATTTGATCAGGGTGTTGTGCTGAGGTAAATGTGATTTCTCTGAATGCAATTCTTTTGTCATTACGAGATGGTTTAGGAAAAGATCAGAGTGTGCATTTGAACTGTTTACATGAAAACAATCTTTTTATTAGCAGAAGCAAGGTAAAAACAAGATAATGGGAAATGGGGCTAAGAACTTGGTTTCCAATTTTTTAAGACACCGTTCCTTTTTATCTCTCATCAGTTTGTTCACACATTTACAAGGATCTGTTTACATAAGGACACGGACTTGGACTGTGACAACCTTTGCTCACATATTTACCTGCAATTTGTACAATACACACAACTTGAATCGATTGAATTAGTCAATAGCTGGAGATCTTAATTAGAATCCGAGCACTTCTGTCAAGGTCTCTAGATCATAGTTCAGTCCGGTGAGGTAAGCTGTAGTGGTATTTCACATGCTACACTTGCATGTGTATCGACTACATGCTTCTGCATTTTCCTCATTTTTGCAGTAATTGTAACTGTATTTCTGATGGAGCAGGAAACCAACAAGACATGGAAAACGCTTATAATCACCTGACAGATTACAGCTCCCGCGTCTGCCACTTTCCTTGCACTCCACGTGCCCCATGGGCTGGGGCTGCATTTTAGTTTTGATCATATATGAACTTACAAGTTACAACCGTAAAGGTTGAACAACATCGGTTCTTTTTTGATGGATTGAACAACATCAACAAGAAGTTTCTTGCTTAGTTCCTTTTGTTTGGGATGATACAGATGAGATAGCCCATCAGTTGCTCACAGAATGAAACAACCACAATGAGAATCCTCTTATATTCAGGCAAGTACTATTCCTACTTGACTGACGAACATCATATCTGTAGTATATCTCTTTGCGCACTATTGGTTATGTCCCCCCCACTTTCAACCGGTTTGTTTTCAACCGGTTTATTTTCAACCGGTTTTTCTTCGTCCCACCTCCCACCAGCCCCTCCCACCGGTTTTTCTCTTTTCTCGTCTGACCGGCAATACCCAACGTATTTATGGTAATCAATCATAATTAATCCACGTATAGTAATAAATCAATCTAGGTATGGTAAGGTCATAACTCAGGAAATTTTGAATATGGTAATTATATGGTAATAAATTTAAATTACCCCAAAGGCTATCAATCCAGGTATGGTAAGGCCATAACTCGGGAAATATCGAATATGGTAATAAATTTAAATTACCACCAGGTATAGTAAGGCTATCGATCCAGGTATGGCACGCCCTCACCTGATCACCTATCACAACGTATTTATGGTAATACCCAACGTATTTATTGTAATCAATCATAATTAATTCACGTATAGTAATAAATCAATCCAGGTATGGTAATTTCATAACTCAGGAAATTTTGAATATAGTAATAAATTTAAATTACCTCAAAGGCTATCAATCCAGGTATGGTAAGGCCATAACTCGGGAAATATCGAATATGGTAATAAATTTAAATTACCACCAGGTATGGTAAGGCTATCGATCCAGGTATGGCACGCCCTCACCTGATCACCTATCACAATCTCCAGCCCCACGCACGCACCAAAGAACCCACCCGGCACCAAACGCAGCTCCTCTCGATCCCCTCGAGTAAACGCCGCCACCGTCGTGCGATCTTCCTGACACAGACGCCGTCGCCGCCTCCTTCCCACCTACGGCGTCCCCCACGTCCATGGTGACGGCGCTCGCGTCCTACACTGACCCTCCACCTCATATAGGTTGGTCGTTGATGGAGTGGGATGTGCCGCTGCGGTTTGGGGAGGCGCAAGCACGATCTGGTTGGGATCTCAGTGTGGACTCGTTCTCTGCGATGAAGGATGGCGCTGCCTCCCTGGCAAATGGGATCGGAGGAAGGGGCTCTACGTCGTGAATGTCGGCGAGGCAGCGGGCGGCCGAAGGCGAGCCCGACGGTGAGCACGGGTGTTCGTCCCATGAAATAGGCGGCCACGGAGGGCGGATCTGAGGCCACCCCAATCGCCGGTGGCCCTTCCTCCCATCGCTCATCGCCTCCATTCTCTCTCTCCTCTAAATCTTTGTCGCCCCTGCCTGATTCTGGCCGACGCCATCCGGCTCTCGCATCGACCACCACCAGCACGGCTGCGGACGAGGCGCAACCGCAGACGCCGCCGCCGCCATCCTCATCCACCTCCTCCACCATCCTTCCCAGCCGTCGTCGGGGGCACCCGCCATCTGCGCTCTAGCCCACCCGCTCCCTCCTATCCCCTCCCCCTGCCTGCCAGCCCCGTGATCCATCGCACAGATGGCAGGTACTACAGCGACCTCCTCCCCAGCGGATCCGGCCTCCTCCGATGGAGATCCATCCTGGGCACCGCCTTATTCTCATGCGTGCACGTCTATATCAACGTCTCATTCCACCTCACCTGAGCCTTTACCTTCCCACCTCTGTTTCAGATCCACATCACTTTGCAAGGTATGTGCTTGATTGTTCCGAACTGGATCGATGGATTGTGCAAGGTACTTTGGGTGTCGTCATTGACGACAATTGTCACGCCATGCTACCATTGGAGGGGTCCCTCATCGATGATTAGGGTCTTCCGAACTGCACGAGCTCCATTGAGAAGGATGTTTTTAATTCTGGTTTTGCCTACATGCTTTCTTTGCCTGTATCTACTTAGCTAATGTCTTCTTATAGATAGTAGCTGCTGAAGTGGTGATCAAAGTTGTTCACTATAAGGAAACAACCATGATAACAAAAGTGTATATTCCTTGACCTTTGACCTGAAGTACTTTTTCATTAGAAACTTGCAACAGCCAGGCATTGAAATTAGCAACAACTTCGTACGTACTGAACTAATTTGCAGCAACACGTACTGAACTAAGTTAGGTTATGCTCATCGTACCAACATGCTTAGTGATAACCACCTAGCAAGCTGATCAAACATGAAAAAATTGAAGTGCTACTGCTAATCGTACTATTCTGAATATGAAAATCTATTTAATTGGCTCTTCTCTAATTGTACACTTGCATAAATCTCAGATCTTGCAAATTACAGTATAACCATAAAAGTCATGCTTTGACTCCTATAGGGCCTTTTGCACTTTAATATGACTAATAATTTGCCTTAATACCACAGATTGTATTACTACCTTTCTAAGTGAATGACATTCAAGAAGGTCATTAAATAAAACCAAGAAATCCTTCTGGTATTGGAGTGTAGGAAAGTTGAGACTATAAAACCAAAAGGTTATATTTACGTTTATTAGAGAAGGTTCTTTACTTTTTATAGGAAAACACAAAATGTTGCGATGTAGAGTCTAGGTGGTGGGCCTCCTTGATCGACTTGGTGGATGAGGGCGACTCCGGTCCTGGCACCCATAGTGCCAGTGATCCAAAAATCATAGGGCCTGGATATAGCTCTAGCAGACGTATGCGGCTTGCGCATCGAGCCTGGTAATTATATGGTAATAAATTTAAATTACCCCAAAGGCTATCAATCCAGGTATGGTAAGGCCATAACTTCGGAAATATCGAATATGGTAATAAATTTAAATTACCACCAGGTATAGTAAGGCTATCGATCCAGGTATGGCACGCCCTCACCTGATCACCTATCACAACGTATTTATGGTAATACCCAACGTATTTATGGTAATCAATCATAATTAATCCACGTATAGTAATAAATCAATCCAGGTATGGTAAGGTCATAACTCAGGAAATTTTGAATATAGTAATAAATTTAAATTACCCCAAAGGCTATCAATCCAGGTATGGTAAGGCCATTACTAGGGAAATATCGAATATGGTAATAAATTTAAATTACCACCAGGTATGGTAAGGCTATCGATCCAGGTATGGCACGCCCTCACCTGATCACCTATCACAATCTCCAGCCCCACGCACGCACCAAAGAACCCACCCGGCACCAAACGCAGCTCCTCTCGATCCCCTCGAGTAAACGCCGCCACCGTTGTGCGATCTTCCTGACACAGACGCCGTCGCCGCCTCCTTCCCACCTACGGCGTCCCCCACGTTCATGGTGACGGCGCTCGCGTCCTACACTGACCCTCCGCCTCATATAGGTTGGTCGTTGATGGAGTGGGATGTGCCGTTGCGGTTTGGGGAGGCGCAAGCACGATCTGGTTGGGATCTCAGTGTGGACTCGTTCTCTGCGATGAAGGATGGCGCTGCCTCCCTAGCAAATGGGATCGGAGGAAGGGGCTCTACGTCGTGAATGTCGGCGAGGCAGCGGGCGGTCGAAGGCGAGCCCGACGGTGAGCACGGGTGTTCGTCCCATGAAATAGGCGGCCACGGAGGGCGGATCTGAGGCCACCCCAATCGCCGGTGGCCCTTCCTCCCATCGCTCATCGCCTCCATTCTCTCTCTCCTCTAAATCTTTGTCGCCCCTGCCTGATTCTGGCCGACGCCATCCGGCTCTCGCATCGACCACCATCAGCACGGCTGCGGACGAGGCGCAACCGCAGACGCCGCCGCCGCCATCCTCATCCACCTCCTCCACCATCCAATATGAGGGGATGATAAATGAAAGATACTGATTATAAATTTTGAAGAGCCCGTGGCAACGCACAGGCGTTATACTAGTCTGCTTTAGTTTTTTAATACTGAAAGTGCATGCGCAATTTTAGTAAAGACTGGATTTGGTATTTCCTCCTTCCGTCTACAAAAACGATGCTCTGTTTCCCATGCAATCAAATTATCTCACGGGTGACTGATATTGATTTTCTAACACAACATTTTCTTGACGACACAACTTTAGTTAGTAGGTTTTGGAAAGGTCACGAAGTATCAGTTATCTACCATTTAAACCTCCGACTGTATGAATCTCTACGTAGCCTTCGTGTTCTCCATCGTCGAGCGGACGTCTCCATATGGTATGCGTTAATGGCTGGTGTGGCAATGACGCCGGTCTTACAGATGGTGCCAGAGGCGGAGGGGCAGCTGCACGACTGTACGAGCTACAACAGCAGACCGACATTTGGCCGGCTGGGAGAACCAAATTGTAGAGGAGTAGTGCCACGAAAAAGATGAAGACGGCGCGAGGCACGAGCCGTGGGCATGGTAAGCAGGTACATTTTAATTACCAACTATGACGGCGGGAGGCACGAGCTGAATTTAATTACAGCTGAAAATTATGCTATCATGAATGCCATTATTATCTGATGAATTTAACTACAATTTGCAACTCTTTAGTTACTTTCCATAACAATTAGTTTTTAATGGTCATTCAAATTACTGTAGCTGAAACTTACTCTGAAGATTAACCAACTATGTTCTCCTTGATCCTATAAAAATATTTTATTCATTTGAAATTATATGCAGTGTTTATGCAAGCCTATTAGGTTAAACCAAAATGTAACCTACTTATTCCAGCACTCTTTTTATTTGGATACACATAGCTCTGTTTTAACAAATCCCCAGTTGATCCTATGATATGCAGATCCCCTTCAAGGCCACCGACTACATGAGGGAGAGGTTGTCAGTTGGACAGATTTGTCCTTCATTTCATTACTCAGTGCTGACCTCTTTCTCTGTTTTTTTCTCATTTATGAAAACGTTAACTCTTATTAAAAATAAGAAAATTTTCATGTTTACCTTATTATTGATGTTTATTAAAAGTGGATATAAAAATGGTGCCTAATAGCGCATGATGCCGGTTGTGCCTTTTTTGCCCAGTGCAACGCACGGGCATTTGCACTAGTATATATATATATATATATATATATATATATATATATATATATATATATATATATCTTCCTAATAATAAAGCACGGATTGAGTCCGTCGGGTTCACCGTCGCGCATTTTTTGCATATAATCCCTGAAGTTTATCAGAATTAATCCGCAGTCCACCGTAGCCCAAACGAAAATTACCCACGGGCGAGCGCGTGGGCTTCCAGATTGAGCGCTTGGTCAGCGCCGAGGTCGTCTCGCGTGATGCAGGGACCGACGGTGGTCGGCATCTAAGCGGGCGGCGCTGGAGAGTGGAGATGGTGCTCGAACTCTCTGGAAGCTTCCATCCCTCTTTAATTTCTTCAAGGAGTCCAGGTGAAGGTGATCCTGTATGTCCTCCCCGACGTGGAATCAAACCTGCGATAAAATTCGTTGCTCAAATAGAGAGATCGGATCGAGAAAGAGGGTAAAATCGAGTTCAAACCGAGAGAGGCCACGAAGGAGCGCTGCCGGAGAGCCCAGATCATCGCCTTAGGCGGACGAGCAGTCGGGAGCCAGGGCACGGGGATCCGCATCGAAGATGCCACGATCTGACGATGCGGAGGCGCCGAGCAAGGACTCGGCGGCAAATTCCTCCTCGACGGCTCGATCTTGTACGAGCTGCGCCCCAACTAGGCCCACAGCATCCGGACACCAAGTTGAAGATGAAGGTCTCATCCTTTGCTCTGCTTTCCCTGCTTCTATTCTTCTCTTTTCTCAGCCTTTCTCTGTAATCTCCCTCCATGGATCTTCCCTCTCACCTACCAAGAGCAGCCAGCAGCTCAACTCAATTTCAGATTGACAAAAACGATGGACTCAGAGCAGGTAGGGCAGCGGAGAGCCGTCTAGAGCATGCGCCGGCTAGGAGTGATCCCGATGGCCACCAAGTTCGCGCCGCTCGCCTTCCGAAAAAATTTCATGAGCTTCAGCGCACAGGCGCGCCAAGACGTGGCTGACGAGGCGACAAGCCTTGCGGTCAGGCTACTGATGGAGGATGGAAGGAGAAGACGGCAAGGTAGGGGTGCTCGCCGGGGCCTGGGAGGAGCAGTGATGTCGGCGCATCGGAGATGGCATCTGGCGGGCGACAGCCAGTGCATGACGCGGCCGGCCAGAGGAGGCGTCCAGCAGCTGGGTGCATGCGCGATGGTGGGAGTCAGCGCTTGCGACAGCAACAACCAGACCAGGTTACGTAGCAGCACTGCAGCAGGGCAGCCAACGCGTGCGGTGGCCGTGATTTAGGCGGGCCGGCGGATTAGGTGTCGTGGTGATGTTGTCTGCGTGTTATGCATAGGACAAACGCAATACTGCCATACATATGTCGATATATATGGCTACGATATGTGTCTCTCGAAATAGGCTTTTACCCTACTTTATAAATAAAGTAACCGGCTACTATATGTATACGTACGAAACATCAAGTAAACAAACTTCACTTATGCATGTCACTTATGTTTCAGATACCAATTACTGAATTTCCCCTCTGATGTTATTGCACCCAATTTTTTTTGTAGTATGTAAAATTTGTCAGAACTTGCCGCTTAAGCACTTCTACCCATGGAGAATTGAGGATAAGCAACATGCATGTCAACTCAAATTTATGTGTATGCTCCTACTAAATTAGAAAAGGTTTTCAAATTTATGAGGCCTTGTGACCGAAGTCCGCCAAGACAAGGAGGCAAACATCCACCCTTGACATCTTTTATCGCTACCACATCTGCACAACCAGATTCGATCTTGTGTTCTGCGCATTGGGTTCATTTCGTAAAAGGGTCCGAGGATTTTTTTTTTCGGCCGTTGCAACGCACGGGCATTTATGCTAGTATATATAAACAAAACAATCTAGGGTTTCACTAACAAGAACTATATATTGTGAACTAAGCAACAACACTATGGTACTACCACTATGACTACACATCCTAAATCAAGCAAATCAAGGGTTCCATCAAATTTTGGACAAATCTCTAAAATGGCAACAAATTTACGGAGGAAAAGAAAGGGAACGGAGGAGTTTACCTAGTAGGATGGATTGGAGATCGAATCCACGGATCAAATCTTCACATCTGAGAGGGATATGGGGGGGGGGGGGATTCGATGGGGGCGCCGCCGCTGCTCTCTGTCCAGAGAGCAGAGAGGGCGAAGAACTGCCTTGCCGGGCTGGGCCGATGCGCTTTAACTCACTGTGCAGCGCCCAAGAGCTAGGCGCTGCACATTACAGGTGTGGCGCCTAAGCCTTAGGCGCTGCAATGCTGTCTATGGGGCCGCAACTGGACCAGGGCCGCCACGCTGGCAGGAGGTGCGACGCCCAAGAGAGAGGCGCTGCATAGTAGTGTGTGACGCCCAGCTGTCGGGCGCCACACAAAAGGGTTAGCGGAGTGAAATTTTTTCGAAATAAGGTCAGTTTGTGATTTGATTTGGCCCTCAGATCAAATATGTGATTTCTGCCCACGACGTAGACGGCGGCTGCCACCGGATGCCTTTTCGCCTTTTCTCCTTGCGGGTCACGCCGCACCCTCACCTGATCTGTGATCTGCGCCGCAACCACGATTAATCATTGAACAACAGCAGGCGAGCGAAGCCCACCGCGCATGCGGCCGGCGGCGGCCACAATTTCAGGAGATGCCCCATCTCCGGTTCCTACGCCGAATCAGTAGAAGGAAGCTGATTCTTGAGCAGGTACCTATGCGTCTATGCCCTAGCTATTTTGCCATGATAGTTGATTCATTATGTTTATTAGCCACATATATTATTGGGCTATGTTATTTACGAGGTGAATGTGAAAATCAATAAGATTTTGTCGAGGTATTTTAAAAGTTTTGCCCTAATTTTCCATTACCAAGGGCACACCCAATGCACAGATCTTGATACGATGCTTACATGGAAATATAAAAGAATAACAATTACATAGCATATGTCTAAACGTCTCTACCTCCTGTGCTAATTGCAATGTACAGTTATTTCTCCGATTAAATTGATCGGATAGTGTCTGTTTTCCACAACGCAGATGCTAGCGCTCATGGAAGAAAAGAAACTCACATGTGGTTTTAGCATTAGATGGTTACACTATCTTTTTTCCAAAGGCGCTTGATTTGATAGTGCTTCAAATCAAATTCAAACTCCTCGTGTGTAAACATTCCATGACGAGCGAAACTCAAGATTATATCTTCGGATCAAACGAAAACCAACAGCTAGGAAATCAATCTTCATGACGTGCTCTAGGAGGCCCCGAGCATAGGCTTCGCCCCGGGCCCCTAAAAACCCAGGACCGGCCCTGGTTTGAAGTCAAAGTTCAATATATTGCACATAATCATAAGAAAACAAATGGAGAGATGAACAATCCATTCCATTCCAGTCCCGAAAACCAAATACCAAAATGTAACCGTTCCATTCCTTCAAACTGCCCCTACCAAACACAAGGATGGAACCAAACCCATTATAGCGGAATGGAACCATGACATTCCATTCCACTTCATTCCCAAACCAAACACACCCTTAGTGTAAGGACCTAATGGAATGTGTTTACGTTCACATTTCGGCAACCATTGGGGATGCATAAGGTGCTAAATGAAAGACCTTGGGAATTCAAAAAAGAGCATTACTTGTTGTGCCAAACCTTGGGTGAGATTGAGTTCAAGTTGGTCCCAGTTGTTTTAAAGTTTGAAACTTACCAATTGGGGTAATGATTGTGGAAAATGTGGGCAAGTGGGAAAGAAGTTGGGGATGCCGTGGTGGCGAATGTGGAAGAAGATGGTGCATCCTTTGGGCAATACCTAAGAGTACATGTTAGAATTTATATTGCTCAACCGCTTCGTTGAGGCATGTTGCCACATAAAAGAGGATGAACAAGATGGAAAGGAGGAGGAGAATGAGAACACATAGTAGTGTCCATCAGAGTATGAGTTCTCTCTTGGATTCAATTATGTTCGCGAAGTGATAGGGTGCCAGAGAAAGAATGTAGCATCAAGATCAAACCAGGGGAAGTGTGCTAGTACTAGTAAGCTCAACGTTATATCATCTCAAAGCAGAGAATAGGACAGGAGCAATGTCTCATGGAGAAGGCGAGGTGGCGGCGGCTCTCTGCAGATGGAACAAGGTCCTCCCACGCTTGTCCCCATCCCGGTGGTGTCTCTAGCATCGTCGGAGGGCGTGTGGAAGTTTGTCTCCGACGGATCTTGTGAGATTCGGTCGGTGTTTGCCTTCGGTGGATCTACGTGGATCTTGTCTTCGTTCGTTTGTGTCTATGCGTCTATAGGTTGGGTCGTTTTGATCTATGCTTCTCTTCATCGGCAACGGATGCTGTTCTGGTGCGCTGGTTCTATGGGGCCTTAGCATGATGACTTCCCGAATGTCTAATACCATAAGGTTTGCCCAGTTCCAATAAGGGAGGGGGTGAAGACGGCGACGCGCCTTTGGCTCGCTCCAGTGCTAGTAGTCGTCGCTAGGTGGTCTATATTTTTACTTCTAGTGTTCTTTGTACTACCATGACCGTTGATGAATAGATCGGGAATTATTCTCCCAAAAAATAATGCAATAATAGTTCCCTCCCTCTGGCACTATGATCAGCTAAAGCACAAAGTCAAACCACTGCCAAAAATATCACTTTGATCATTTAGTAGCACAAATGCCCGTGCGTTGCAACGGGAGACATAATTGATGTGTATTTACATTTAATAAGAATTATATGCGCAAAACACAATGATAATTAATGCGAAATTTAACGCTCACCAAAATCCATAGACCCATACGATAAGAAGTTATATATTGATTCCATGGATTTATAATTTGTTTATATGGAGCTATAATTCATCATCATATTCGTAGTTAAAATAGAACTGGTTATCTTCGATCCCAACTTGAAATATATTCCACGATGGTTGTAGAGGTGGTATTGGCATGTGTTGGGTGGCTCGTGAGCACCAATTGCCATTGATCTGGTTGTCACACAACATTAACAAAATAAAAATAATAAAATAGAAATCCTGGCATTTTACACAGACAATTCCACGAAACAAAAATAGTAGGTAGCAAGCTCTAGAGGTCCTAAAAACAGGTGTTTAAATTGTGAAAGGATGATACATATGTCATCAACTTTTAAGGAGAAGATGTACCGACTTTACTTGACTCAGTAGCATGAGATTAATATTAATAAAATCAATATTAGTAAAAAAACATAAATAATGGGATCACATGGTTGATTGCCATATCAATATTATTTATGGAAGAAGATAATGGATATACCTGGGGCTCATCGACTTTAGTTGACTCAGTAGCATGAGATTTGCTTTTCATTGTTGTTGCTAATTCTTTCTTTCCATCACCATTATTGATGGTGGTCATGTTTGTCCACCTATTCATACTGTACCACACGCTTAGCGAATCTCTCTTGCCCACCAACTTATAATTCCGTGTATTCGGAAAAAAACATATAATTCCGTGGACTTGTAATGCTTCTAGTACTAATTGATATTTCAAACGGGCAAGGGCAATCATAAATCTAAGCTCTTAAAGAAATAAACGCATTAATTAATATACAAATACAACATAAAAAAAGGATGCCAGTATTTTAGCCGCGTCTATATTTTGGTTCACTTCAAAGGAACGTCCGTATAATGTTGTGTGCACCCTTAACCGTCTAAATATTCAAGTAACAATCAAATCCTTCCTTTTTAATTAGTAGCCTCAGACAATCCTTCCTTATTAAGGACCCCACCCGTTTAAATCCTTCCTTATTAAGGATCACACAATCATCCTCAACCGTCTTCAAGTTTCATCCCACAATCAAATCATTCCTTTCCTTTTAATTATTACCCTCACATATAATCCTTACCTTATTATAAGAATCCTACCCATTTAAATATTCCGCTAAACCCACCACAATCCTTTCATAGTCCATAGCTAATTAAGGAACCCATCTGCCAAGCCCACACAAGCTTTCCTTTGAATTAGTCGCATCTATTTAGCCACAATCCTTTCTTTATAATTAACTCACCCGCTTAATTAGCTCTTTTCTCTTCACGCCTGTTTGTTAATTTCTAGGGCGGCTTCTCTATTTAAAATCCTATCCATTTAACCGGTCAGAGTGTGTTTAAAATCGTGAGGTGGGACTATTCATCACATAACATGTTTATCTCAGTTGGTTGTCGTGGCGGAAATAATTAGAGTGAGCAACAATCGAGGAGCGCTCCTTCGGAAGCCTCCCAACGATCACTTGAGGTGGGCTAAGAGCGTGCCACTTGGCCGCTCTCAGCCGCCGCCATGTGTCGCGCTCTGGGCATTCCCTCCGGAATTTATTTTTATTTTTATTTTTGGCACACGTTTTCGGTTTTTTCGATGTTTTTTTTTCACTTGTCTTTCTTAACTTATTGACAAAATAAAATTTCAAAAGAAAATTCCTTTTGCGCGAAAAAACGCATTTTTTTCTTCAGCGAGTGGCACGATTTAGTTCATGGTTTTGCTTCCGCGAGGGGTACCGCCGTGCCACTCGAAAACTAAAAAAAACATGTTTTTTTTCCTTCCACGAGAGGCATGACCGTGCCTCTCGGAAATGAAAAAAAAAACGCGTATTTTTCCTTCCGCGAGAGGCAGGGATTTGCTTTCGCAAGAGGCACGGCCGTGCCTCTCGGAAACGACTTTCGGAAAGGAAAAAATGCTCCCGATTCATTTTTTTCATCTGATTTTTTTCGTGAGCAATTTTTTTAGTCAAGACCTATCAACATGGGATCTATTTTTAAAGTGATCGACATGAGGAATTCAACGGTGAAAACAATTTAATATATAAAATGTTTTGAATAAACGGATCAACGAAAAAGGGAAAAACTTCCAGGTCGTAACCTAGAGAGATATGAGTGATCTTTGGTAGGAGTACTTTTAATATATATGAGTGATCTGATTGGTTGAGTTTTTCTTTTTTTATGGAGTTTGTGATTCGCTTTATGGGTATCGAACAAAGAAATCTGCTCACGGTACCTCTTACCTCAAAACTTCTATTGGATCTGGGATCAGAAGAATTCCAATTTGAATGTGCTCATATCCAACTACCCGAAGAGACGATATCAGGAAAAGCAAAAGGTGCATGGGCGGTTTCAAGTTGTTTTGGTTGCGCAGCTTTCGATCACTGTGTCAGCCGAGCTCTAACGCTTCTATAAAGTGAGAAATCATGGTACCTTCACGTCTACCTTTCCCAAGGGCTAGTTCAATTCCAGAGAAATGCAAGCAATCGTACTGGACTCCCGCCGCCTGCTAGGCTCACTATACCAAGTTAAGTTCCTCCAAAGTATTTTCATCATCGGTATCAGCAGAGTCACAAGATAAGGGATAAAGATAGTAGCCCATAGCTCCTTTATAAATTTCCTTCTGAAACTTATCAGGGTCTAACAATGTTGGAGAAGTAGTATTGCTGCTGTCAGAAAGAATAATGGTTTCTTGCCCATTGTGACAAATACTCATTGTTCTGGCCTTCCAATCTAAATTGATTGGACTGTGACGATATAGCCAATCATAACCCAGTATAACATCATTGCTTTCCAATTTCAGTAGCTTGAAGGTGTCTTGAAATGTGTGCCCTTTAATAAGTAGTATCTGCAGTGTAAGCTCCAGTAGTTAATTGACCTCCTCCAGCCACTTTGACAGTAAACAAATGTTTCTGACTCTCATATCAGTGAAGCCCACACCACCATAATCTTTAGGGGTGCATAGGTGTTCCCATCTGACCATGTGAAATTTCTTCTTCTTACTCCCAGTAGAAGTGATTTCTTATTGTATCAACTTTTTTCTGTATTTTGACAGGCAAAGTGTAGCAACCCAGAAGGTACATAGGGACATTTGATAAACATGCATTGATCAATATATCTCTTCCTCCATAAGAGAAATGTTTGCATTGCCAAGAGTCCAACTTCTTTTCTACCTTTTAATGAAAAAAAAATCATTAGAAGAGATCTTGTCTTTGCTGATTGGTAATCCCAGATATTATATTTTATGGGAAATTTGCCTATCTCACAGTTATATCAGCTACCCTCTGCTCCTCCTCTACACTTAACCCTACTGTGAAAATATCACTCTTCAAGTAATTGACTTTCATGCCAGACATTTCCCCTAAATAGTAGAGAAGGAATTAGAATCCAGTAATAGACTCCATGTCATTATGCAAAAAAAGCAAAGTATCAGAAGCATATTGCAAATGACTAATCCCCCCTGGTATCAGATGTGGTACCAAACCTCTAATCACACCTGCTTCCTTAGCTCTATCCAGAATTGCAGATAGTGCATCACCTACTAGGTGAAAAAGCAAAGGAGAAAGAGGATATCCTTGCCTCAAACCTCTGAAAGTAGAGAAATATTCTCGCCAATCTCCATTCATATTCACACAAACTTTGCCTCCTTCCACTGCTTGTCTAATCCAATCTATCCACATGTCAGGGAAGTTTTTCCTATGCATTACCTCTGCCAAGAAAGGCCACTGAACTCTATCATAAGCTTTTTCAAAGTCCAACTGAAGCAAAATTCCTTCAGAGTGAGAGGTTTTCAACTCATGCAAAACTTCATGAAGAATTACACATCCATCCAAAATGTACCTCCCAGTCTGAAGAGAGCTGATTACTTGTCGAGCCAGAGGAGTAAATCTAAGTGTCAGAGCTTTGGTAATAGCTTTAAACATAACATTTAGAACACATATGGGTCTACACTGTAGGATACTATTAGCATCCTTAATCTTTGGCAGTAGAGAAATGACACCATAGTTTAGTCTGGACAAGTTCAACCTGCCATGATACAGCTCCTGAAGCATTTATATTAGTATATCTCTCAACTGGGGCCAAAAAGCTCTAAAAAGCTAACAGAGAAGCCATCTGGACCTGGAGCAATATTTGGTTTCATGCTTTTCACCACCTTGTCTATCTCTTCACTCATGAAGTTAATTCAAGTGAGGACTGATTTCTGTCATTCATATAATTCAGAAGAGGAAGGCCGGTTGAGTGCTTTCCGCGTAAGACTATTGAGTTTCCAGCTGATTGCCCATATTTTCCAGGATAGGATTTGTCCACTTGATTGAATTCATGTCATTGAAGCAATGAACTTGCTAGCCAGCGTGCCAAAAAGGTTGCTGACTTTGGGTACACAGAGTAGTGGCGAGAAAAGGGCTTGCGCCTCAGCCGTTTCGCTTGATTCAGACCTTGTGGTTGTAGTCACAGGGTACAAAGATAACCCCACAACCATTTGTTGTATTCTTTAAGTCAATCGCTCGTAGTATGTGCTAGAATGAGATGAGTGTTGGGGAACGTAGTAATTTCAAAAATTTTCCTACGCACACGCAAGATCATGGTGATGCATAGCAACGAGAGGGGAGAGTGTTGTCTACGTACACACGTAGACCGAAGCGGAAGCGTTGACGCAACGTAGTGGAAGTAGTCGTACGTCTTCCCGATCCGACCGATCCAAGCACCGTTACTCCGGCACCTCCGAGTTCTTAGCACACGTTCAGCTCGATGACGATCCCCGGGCTCCGATCCAGCAAAGCTTCGGGGAGGAGTTCCGTCAGCACGACGGCGTGGTGACGATCTTGATGTACTACCGGCGCAGGGCTTCGCCTAAGCACTGCAACGATATGACCGAGGTGGAATATGGTGGAGGGGGGCACCGCACACGGCTAAGGAGCGATCTCAAGGATCAACTTGTGTGTTCTAGGGTGCCCCCTGCCCCCGTATATAAAGGAGCAAGGGGGGAGGCCGGCCGGCCCTGGGGCGCGCGCCAGGAGGAGGAATCCTCCTCCTAGTAGGAGTAGGAGTCCCCTCTTTCCTACTCCTACTAGGAGGGGGAAAGGAAGGGGGAGAGGGAGAGGGAAAGGGGGGCGCCGCCCCCCCTCTCCTAGTCCAATTCGGACCAGAGGGGGAGGGGGCGCGCGGCCCACCCTGGCCGCCCCTCTCTCTCTCCACTAAGGCCCATATGGCCCATTACTACCCCCGGGGGGTTCCGGTAACCCCTCCGGCACTTCGGTATTATCTGAAACCACTCGGAACCATTCCGATGTCCGAACATAGCCGTCCAATATATCAATCTTTATGTCTCGACCATTCCGAGACTCCTCGTCATGTCCGTGATCACATCCGGGACTCCGAACTCCTTCGGTACATCAAAACTCATAAACTCATAATATAACTGTCATCGAAACCTTAAGCGTGCGGACCCTACGGTTCGAGAACAATGTAGACATGACCAAGACACTTCTCCGGTCAATAACCAATAGCGGGACCTGGATGCCCATATTGGTTCCTACATATTCTACGAAGATCTTTATCGGTTAGACCGCATAACAACATACGTTGTTCCCTTTGTCATCGGTATGTTACTTGCCCGAGATTCGATCGTCGGTATCCAATACCTAGTTCAATCTTGTTACCGGCAAGTCTCTTTACTCGTTCCGTAATACATCATCTCGCAACTAACTCATTAGTTGCAATGCTTGCAAGGCTTAAGTGATGTGCATTACCGAGAGGGCCCAGAGATACCTCTCCGACAATCGGAGTGACAAATCCTAATCTCGAAATACGCCAACCCAACATCTACCTTTGGAGACACCTGTAGAGCTCCTTTATAATCACCCAGTTACGTTGTGACGTTTGGTAGCACACAAAGTGTTCCTCCGGCAAACGGGAGTTGCATAATCTCATAGTCATAGGAACATGTATAAGTCATGAAGAAAGCAATAGCAACATACTAAACGATCGGGTGCTAAGCTAATGGAATGGGTCATGTCAATCACATCATTCTCCTAATGATGTGATCCCGTTAATCAAATGACAACTCATGTCTATGGCTAGGAAACATAACCATCTTTGATCAACGAGCTAGTCAAGTAGAGGCATACTAGTGACACTCTGTTTGTCTATGTATTCACACATGTATCATGTTTCCGGTTGATACAATTCTAGCATGAATAATAAACATTTATCATGAAATAAGGAAATAAATAATAACTTTATTATTGCCTCTAGGGCATATTTCCTTCAATGAGATCCAGCTCAAAGGTGAAGACCTCATTCTTTGAACCCTCCCGGGCAGTTCCTGTTCTAGCTTCTCTATCTCTAGCAAGTGATACGAACAACACAACATCTTCTCCGGTCGTAGGTCGGTAGGGCTTGCCCTGGCTAAGAAATGGAATAAAAAATTCCCGGTTTCTTGACTGTTTCTGAGATTATTTACCTTTATTTACATGAAGATGCACAGTCTCTTACACTTTTCCTAGCTTAAGTTGGCGGATTGGTAAACAAACGGCTCTGCAGATCCGTTCGCTTCGGCACCACTCCCTTGCTTCTTATCGAGGTCGGTGCCAACAAACAAGTCCCATTCGAGCAATGGAATCTACATAAGAATGTAATCACTGTTAAGTATTCCACTCACTGATGCCCAGGAAAATGGGCCTCCGAAGAAAGCAAAGACGTGGCCCAGACCGAAAAAGGAACTTGATCACCCGGAGAAGATTTCTTTTCTTTGCTGATTCCTCTCAATGAAATTTGCCATGTTGCACTAAGTTACTTACGGATGTATGCATGCAGTCCGGGAACACTTTGGGGTGAACACCCATCCAAACAAGTAGGGTCAATAGTTCAGCATTTAGGCCGTAACATTTAGCAAAAAACGAATCTGAAACCCAACAAGTGCTCTCCGAACCAAGCTAGATAGTCTCCTATCACTAGGCTCACCAACCAACCTGGACTTTGATTCTTTCTTATTATTCTAACCAGATATAAAAACCATAAGGATTGTTTCCAGCCGAGAGTTCCCATATGACATAAGCGCTCTTGGGTGGGGTGGGCCCTCATTCGCCACGTCTTTGAGTGCCCGTCGTACCACGTGGTTGGTACACTAGGCTGATAGATACTTTACTTTAAGGATCTGGCACCTTCGCTAGACGGAGAGTAAGCGACTTCTATTAGCACCGGACCGTCGAGTCGAATTTCTCGTGTCATGTGCAACGTCCATCAATGGTGGTTCATTAATGTCCATAGATTTAGACTCCTTCCCCCTTCCCTTATAAGCAAAAGATCGAGAGGGGCCCGAACCCAAACCGAGAACGCAAATAGAATTCGACTCACTCTCGTATGGCTCGCCCTCGAGCCCTGGGCGAGTCGGCCGGGTCTTTCCCTCTTGTTCTGTTTCCGCCACGATAAAGACGCACGGAAGAACTATGGTATGCCCAGCGCGTGGAGGATCCGTTGAGAGTGTCCCTTGTCTCGGTAGGGAATAGTACCTATTGTCTTGCAAAAAAAGGTCAGTGCTACGGTCCCCTATTGTTTGATCCAATATTGACCGGTGCGGAACACGTTCTACTACCTCCGGTCCGTGGTTCGACCTCCCGTAGTGGTCCTTGCTTTTCTTTTTGAAAGCTCCGCAGGGCCAATTTTGCGTACTTGCTCAGCGTGCCCCCTTTCGTCGAGTGCCCCGCACGGTTCACAGGGCTATTGGCCTACCAAGCAAGCACTTGCCCGCTGCTCCTGCCGCCTGCCAAGTGGGCTCTGCGCTCGTTATCCTGACTGTTCTCTCTGCTGGGCCCTTTCCTATTGCTCTAACCATAAGCTATGGCAATTCCAGCTCGCACCCAGTCTGGCCCGCCCAGCGGGGCCTGAGTGAGCTCAGTGGTCAGCCCCTGACGTTAGGGGTCTTTCGCTTTTGCCAGATCTATAGAGATATTACGAGTCCTCTGTCCCAGATTCCCTCGCCGCGGCCATCTGGTTCACCGGTACTACCAAAAAGTCTCATGCTTACGTTACTATGACTGATATATAAGTATGATCTCGGACTACGAAGACCCAGTCGTGCTTCTGGTTTCCATTCTCATCATCATATTGAAGGAAACTCCTCGTGCTCTGCCATAAGAACTTGGAGTCCGTATCATGGTGAAGGTAAGGTAACGCTGTGATTCTTGCTCAAAAAACTGACCGAACACATTCGAGTTATTGGCTCATCCGACCCGGCAACATTCATGAGTCGCTTGTTCAACTGTCCCTCGGAGACACGGTCGAGAAGTGCCATGCATGGTCGCCCCCCCGTCCTTTCTTTCTCTCGGTCCCACCAGGGTGGGCCCCTCTGGGGTAATAAAGAAATGGATAAAAAAAGGGGACTTCTGCTACGGGCTATGCCACCCATTACTTATGAGGGAAGTCGCATTCGTCCTATCGCAAGCACCTACAATGTCATGATCACATTGGTTTACCCTTTTTTGGTAGTTCAACGGACGGTCGCCCCTCCAACAAGAAAAGGTAGAAATATGGAAACTTCTTTGCCATTTAGATCGGAGAATTTATAGAGGAAATCAGGTTTTAAATTTCCAGAAACCACACGATTATATATAGCCAAAGGGAATACGCCGCGCCTAAAATCATCCCAAGCGCAGCTAATGTGGCTACTAAGCTATTTCTTTGGAAAGCTCCTACTAAGATTAGAAATTCCCCGATAAAGCTGCTAGTGCCGGGTAAACTCATATTGGCTAAAGTGAAAAAGAAGAAAATGCTAGAGAAATTCGGCATGGTGCTCACTAAACCTCCATAATATCTAACAAGTCGAGTCTTATGTCGGTCATATAGAACACCAACACATAGAAAAAGGGCTGAAGAAACCAGTCCATGACTTAACATAAGTAAAATGCTACCTCCAATTCCCTGTATGTTCGATAGAGCCTAATATTCCCCCAGAGTACGCCGCTTACCCCCCGAACCGTACAAGATAGTTACCACCTATCATACGGCTTTCTAACTCCACTTCTTTTTCTGGTCGTTCCGCTCTGTCGGATCGATGGTAGTCTCAGAGATCTGGTAACCTCCGACATTTTTGACAACACGCTTCCTGCTTCCGTTTTGAGTTGCGCATCTTTCTCCCTGGGGCATACTATAGTATCACATCGTAGACCCCCACCCCAACTCTATCTTCCTTATCAATGAACCGGAACATAGTGCATAGGTACTCTTCGATGCTGCGAGGACGAGACGAGGTGACATACTACGATCACGCACTGAACTTCTGCCCTTCGGCTCGGCATATGGAACCTCTCAGCATCTCCCTCTGGATAGGTAGGCCCACCCCCCCTTTCTCGAGAGGCGGCCGAGCTGTGTTTCCCCTGCGGCCACCCAGTGGCGGCAGAAAACGAAAAAGGGTGGGCTCCACGCGGTTCGCGTTTTCTTGTAAAAAGAGAGCTTTTCATTCTCTTATAGAAGCCCGCGCCCACGCGGGTAAAGCCCAGCGAAGCTGCAGGGAGCACTGAGCAATGGGGGGATGAGGGCGACTCCGCCCGGGTTGGACCACACCACAGGCAAAAGTCCTTCCACGGAAAGAGAAGGGTGACCGGAACAAGAAAAGGGAGCTAGTCGTTGGAGGGAAGACAAGGCTCGTTCCGTGCGACTCCACAGAAGAGTACGCGCGCTAGAAAAGGCAGCCAGCTTAAAAACGCTAGCTAGCTACTTTTGTAGCCTTATTTAGTTTGGTTGCCTACGCTTGCTCTCCAGTGCGCTACGACAACACCCCCTGCTTGCTTATTTCTGTTCGACGCGGAGCTCGCAGCCTCCCCACCCTTGCTTAGCGTTCCACTTGTGATCCTGGATGATTTGGAGAAATGCGCCCGACCATGAAGAATGGATTTTGTATTTTCTTTCATGTGAACGGCCCTATCTTGTAAAGAATGGTTTTTCGTGCTATAGACCACGTTGATAAAGACCAACCAACAACACAAATAAAGACCGTTCCATTTGGGTACCTCGAAAGGGAGGTGCTCCTTATGATGCTACGGACGGCTGTCCGAAGTGCATGCAATGACGGGCTCGGATAGGATAGGATTGTGCGCGCCGGGCCCTTTGGGTGTCCATATTTTGGCCGACCTTAGCGTATATACCACTGTTCGGGATATCGCTTCTCGTTAACTTATCGGTCGACCCAAGAGAAGAGATAAATCGGCTTATCGGCCGATTTATCGTTTTTATCGGTCGACCATTTATCGGCAAGTTTTTAAAAAAAATCTCAGGTTTTCCCAACCAAAATAATGTAAATTATGCCATAATATTACACACACATGACAAATAAATTGTCCTCTAAGCCTTAAAAAATATGCTATATTAATATATTACACAGTGCACACATACACAAGCACATACATGACCATCTACCACCACGTTGTGCTCCAAGCCTTAAAAATGATATATTAGTATATTAAACAGTACACACACGCACACACACACACACACAAGAACATACATGACCATGTACCGTCAGTTGTGCTCCAAGCCTTCAAAAATCAAATAAATTGCAAAATGTAGGTGCACACACATGACAAACAATGAGAAATAAACATAGTCCAGCAATACATATTACATAGTAAGGTCATAAATAACCATAGCTTTGCATAGCTGCATCATTGCATGACAAAGCAAAATAGGAAACTAGCAAACAACACGCATAGTGGTTCATAGTTCTCTCACAAGTCACAACTGAAATAAATAGCTAGCAAACATAAAAAAGCACACATAGTGCAAAGCATTTAAGGCTTGAAGCCCCATTAAGGCTCCATCGGGTCCCCCTCCTCATCTTCATTGGCACCTTGTATCACCCCATCATCATCGGACTCGAAGTCTATGTCATCCTCATTGACAAGCTCGTGATCAGATTCTTCCCCATCGGAAACAAATTCTTCCACTTAGTTCTCTCACTCTTGCACTTCTACGTAGCTCAACAAACTCGTAAGATCCCATTGCATCAACCTCCTCCGCATCAACCTCCTCCGCAGCATCAACGTAAGCACCTTCACATATCCAATCTTGTGCCATGGAAGCATCTTCACCAAGAAGAACATCACAAGATGAGGAGTACTTCTTCCTCTTGTCTATCATTGTATAGGACCTCATCAAGGCCAATGTAGTATGATGTGCATAAAGGAAAGTAGTCATTTCTTTGGCTTTGGTTATTGTAGAACCAAAATGCTTCAACTTTGCAACCGCTTCTACCATCAAGTTGATGGTGTGAGTTGCACACGAGGTCCAAAATAACTTGGGCCTTTTATCTTTCAACATCACCTTTGCTCCCATGTTGTTTGAAGCATTATCCGTGACTACTTGCACAACATTTTCAGCACCTACAAAACACAATAAGTAATTTTCAGCAAGTAATAAGCAAGTACTAAAATTCAGCAAGTAATAAACTTGAAAAGAAACGAATGAGAGCAAGTTGAAGATGATTCATACCTATTTTCTCAATGCATTCATCCACATAATTGAAAATGTATAGACTTGTATGTGCATCGGCCGACGCCTCCTTTGATCCAAGATAGACGGTCCCCAACTTGCAATGCACGCACAAGTTCATGATGCTCCTCTTTTTCTTGTCCGTCCAAGCATCAGTCATGACAGAGCACCCCGTATCCGCCCTCTCGACCTCATGTGGCTTCAACAAATCCCTAGTCCTTTCCACCTCCTGCACCAACATCTTCTCCCTGATCATATATTGAGAGGGTTGCTTCCAATCAGGACCATAGCGGCCAAGAGCCTCACAAAACTGTTTGAAATCATCATCATTGATAGCATTGAAGGGTACATTTTTCTTGTACATCCATCTAGCCAAATATTGCCCAACTTTGTAGCTTCTTTCCTTATCAACACTATCATTTATAGTCTGCTGTTTTTTAGATTTCAACGGGATCGAAGGATCAATTGGTGCAAGATATTGATCCATTGCCCCCTTCTTTGGAGTACCTTCACCCACTTCATTCAACTGTTCTTGATCATCCTCGTTGACCTCTATGGTGACTGCAGCTTTAACTTCTTCTTCACGCTTTTGCTTTGCCAATTTCTTCCTCTTTGGTGCCTCTTGTGATGCAAAAGCTCGAGTAATCTGATCTTGTGTAGCTTGCATACAGCTGGTCACAGCGCCTTTGATCTGCCCAATGTGCTCCTTCATCCTAGTGACCCCTCCCGACATAACTTTTCCACAAAGCTTGCACTTGAGCCTTTGCGGATCACTAGGATCAATCAACTCGGCAAACTCCCAAGCCATGTCATCCGACTTCCTCTTAAGTGATGAACTTGCAACTTGAGATGAACCTGAACCAACCATCTACATAAATAAAAGGAAAAAACCATGCATCAACATCTACATACATAAATAAAGGAAACAACCATGTATCAGCCATCTACATAGTTTACTAATGAAGCAATAATTACCTAATATAATTAAAATCTGCCTAATACAATCAGCCATCTACATAACTCAACCAAAATAAATCAACAAGCATGCATCACTACTTGTCCAGAGAATAGAATCGGGAATGTGAAGAATCCATGCCGTGGCGTGTGGAGCTTTTGCTGCTCTCGATCGCGGACGAAGGGTTGGCGGGGGGTTGAGGCACGCCGCTGCTGGATCCTGGGGAGGGGTGTGGGCGGGGAGCTGCTCCACACGTCCTGCTCCTAGGCGCCGCCGTGTGGAAGCCTCAAGGACGGGGCGCCGCTGTGTGGAATCCTCAAGGACTGGGCGCGGCCGGCCGGTGCTGGAGACAGGGATGAGATGAGGGACGAGGTGCGGGGCGATGCTGGAGACGGGGAAGAGCCAACGAGGTGCGGAGCGGTGCTGGACAGGGGGACGAGGTGAGGGGCGGGCGAGCTAGGTCCGGCCACCGGAGGAGACCATGGTGGCGGCGGCGGCGTGGTGAATCGCGGGGAGCGGCTGCTGGCGAAGCCCAAACGCCAAACCCTATCAGGACTCAGGAGGGATGTGTCTCGCGCGAGGGTTATGGGGAAGGCGGTGCGCTACAGGAGATTTTTTTGGGATTTCAGATAGGTGGCCCCCTGGATTTACCGGCCAAAATCGCTCTGACTGCCGATAAATCGCTCTGACAGCCGATAAATCGGCCAGACCGATAAACTCAGGGGATATGCGTTTATCTTACCGGTTAGACCCCGATAAGCGATAAATCGGCCGATTTATCGGTATATCGGCCGATATTTTGAACATTGGTATATACTATGTTATGCGGCCGTAATATTTTGATACCTTCCACCGCTGTTACGCCAGAAATCCAAGGTTCCACACGAGCCCCTGTTCTGCGGCGTGGTGGCAGGACCACTAGGGGATTGGCTCCGGGTGTAGGTAGGGTCAAATCCGCAGGGGTCATGCAAATACATAGGCCCCTTCCCTTCTGCCGAGTTGTTTAGAAGGCGCTTTCCATTCTACGGTCCCTCGGAGCGAAGGGTTAGGCAGGTAGTACGGGCAACTTCCAGCTATGTGCTATGTGCGACTCCCGCGAAGCGAATGAAGGGAAGCTCTTCGAGCTTTCTCCGCCAGCGGCTTATGTAGTGGTCGGCATTCCTACGTGCTTCGACTGATCCCCACTGGAGATTATATGAGGGGTCTTGGAAACTGTCGTGACGCTTTGGTGACGAAGGTCACCGGGGTGACTATGGAAGGATTCCGTGGTAGTCTCTGACTCCCTCCAACTCAATCAATATCAAGAACATGTCGTGAGCATGGGGGTTTGGCCGACTACTAAACTATTGGCTAGGGCTTTTCTAGTTATAGCTTCTATAGTGAGTGGCCCTTCCGCTTTGATCTAGTTGTAGTTTGTATTGTACTAAATTGAACACATATCAAAGAAAGGCGATCAATCAATAAGTAGTTGCCCTTCTTCGGCCTGGGAAAAGCAGCGAACTCGTTAAACAAGGGGCTTTTTTATTCATGGTCGCTACTGTTGTATTGTATATTGTCGGGGGAAGCTACTGCTTCTACGACAGCTCCGCTTCCTCGTCTTGCTTCTACTTTGCTTGTTTGCACGAAGGCTTAGAGTCCTTTTCGCTAGGTCCAAATTCGTCAAAGCGAAAGATCTGATCCAACGGAAATCCCGCATATTGAGCGCAGCTGATATGTGGCTACTAGGCGCGATCATCCCGCATGCCATAAAAAATACTTCTTTTTTTTATGGCCCGTCATATAAAGATAGAATAGATATGGATAGGGAGACATTCTATTGATTCGCGAAATGGCTCGTCGATCCAAATGAATCATTCTTCTGGTCTCTCTCTGCCCCCCCCCGCCCCAAAACTGACCCACGACACAGCGCCCATTCGTTTCGCGCGCGGGAAGGCAACGAAGTTCAGTTCAAAAGACCGCAGCGGAGTGGAGCAGCCGCGACATGAAGTTCCTTACCTTAGCTGGATCTCGTTGGTGCCACCTATACGGTAGGTATAGGCGGCGGATGTCTGACGTTTGGAGTTGTCGTTCGTGCACCTATCCCCAATAGAAGAATGAATGATCCCTTCCCCTGCGGATCATGGCATTACCACTAGGTCCCCGATGGCTAGCAGGGGATTCGGTATAGCAGCTCACGCTCGTTTGTGCTTCGCGTTCCCGCTGGACTGGACACGTGTTAGCTGTAGGAAGTATGGTTACGAAAGTGACTTCGGTTCGCCAGTTCAAGCTCAACTCCTCGCTTTGCGTTAGCGGACTTACAGGTCGGGCCGGGGCTCCACGCTCTTTCTTTCTGTGTGGGACGATGCCGGGGAATGTGTCGAGGCGGCGAACAACAACAAGACAACTAACTACATTTGCTTTTTCCCTCCATGAGATGAGCCAGTGCATTGGACCAATGGATAATAGAACTAAGCTGGCCAAACGCTTGGGCGCCCTACATACGATGTAGAAAAAATCAGATACATATCGTTTTCTTTCTGATGGATCCAGAATAGATAGATATCTTGTATCATCAATAGATAGAAAGAGGTCAACCCTTATTATTGATAGAAAACCTTTCGATCTATCAGAACAGATCAGGCCATCTATCAATCGATTTGAATCATCTCGCTTTTCGTTCATTTCAGCCATGCCATAATAGCCGCCACAATAAGAAAGAAGCAAGCGAAACAGCTAGAAGCGCTCGCTTCGCCGTGCCCAACAATTCTTATTCACGGGAAAGCCAACCGAAAGATTCGATTCGGACTTCGTAGAGCCGGTGCTGCTGCTGTCTGCGTAGGGCCGTCCCCCACTCCCGTCCCGGGGCGCTTAGGGGTTTTGTTTTAGGAGCAGACGGCGGTGTTTTGCTGACGCCTCGAATCGACGCTTTTGTTGCGACATGCTAAGTTTTCTCCCCTATTGCTAGTAGGTTGATGGGTCGCACGCCCGGCACACATGTTTTGGCCTTGCTTGTGTGTCCATAACTCAAAATAGGTGACCTAACGGCCGCCGCCCGACTAAACATACCAATAGTCACCAAATTCATATGGGCTACTGAGGAGTAGGCAATGATCTTCTTAAGATCGATCTGTCTTAAAGTGGTCAAGGAAGTATATATTATAGCAATCGCGCTTAGAGTATAAATGAAAGGAGTGAAACAAAGTGTCGCTTCGAGAAACACGGGTATTGAAAATCTTAAAAACCCGTAGGTTCCCAATTTTAAAAGAATTCCAGCCAAGATGACGGATCCAGCCGTAGGTGCCTCTACATGGGCTTCGGGTAACCAAATATGAACTGGTACCATAGGCACTTTGACGGCAAAAGAGGCGAAAAAAGCAATCCATAGAAGGATTTGGCGCCGCTCACTAAATTCAGTGGTTAATAAAATTTGTAAATCGGTGGTTCCTGTTTGGAGAAGAATCAACAGAATAGCTAATAGCATAAAAACGGATCCAAGTAAAGTATATAGGAAAAACTGATATGCTGCCTTGATCTTTCTTTGTCTCGAACCCCATACCCCTATAATGATGGTAGAGTCAGGGGTGGCCCCAAAGCGGAATTGACCGGTGGTAGTTGGTCGAAGCTCCAGTGGGTAGCCACTCCCTTCTCAGGGAACCGTACATGAGACTTCCGCATCATACGGCTCCGTCCCGAGCTTCCGTCATCGGCCCTTGTCATTAGACCACTATGCTTGTCTTTTCCGCCTTGACACTCTCGAATCTTTTGCTTTTCGGGTGGTGGCGAACAATGCTGCTTGCGTAGCGGGAGATGCCCGCCCGTCGTTTAGGCCTGCTTCCTGCCCGAAAGAAGGCTAGCCGGACTAGTGGTAGGGGACCCGACCGTAAAAAACCCTGCCCTATTCTCGAACCCTCTGCCGAGCTCTACCCTGCCCGCATTTATTTGGAAGGGGGCCAAAGAAATGTCTCCACCTGCTGCCAACAGTCTTTCTTCGGAATTCTACTGAACGGGTCGATCCTCCCCTCCGTTTGTTTTAGCAACTTATCCTAAGGTCTCTTCGCCAAGAACTCTCCGGCAACGATAGAGGAACTAACCTGCCTGCAGTGGCGGGGCGGTTTTTTTAATAAGACCTGGACGATTATCCCTACCCTCGGTAGCTTACGAGTTTACGTCCATCCCTGGTCGGGTACAGTTTCCTTTATTTTTATCCCTTGTAGCCGTTACCCGAATTCGCGCAAGTGTGTCCACACCCCCCTGACTTGACGAGGAATTCATTCTCGCGAACAAACACACCCCCTACACACACCTAGGAGCACCCCTTCCTGCATATCCATACAAGACCTGAGTAGGCGGGTCGAGGTCCTACGAGGTACCCACTACTCGAAGTACCCTCCCACCAAAAAAAGATGTGTGGTTTGGTGGTTCGACCAGAAATGCTATGCTTACGCACAAGACTACCCCTCTTCCCGAAAGCTTCGCGGGGACCTTTACTACTTTATGACGACGGGGGACCGCCCGTAGGGGGTTTACTGCACAAGGCCCCTGCAGAGGAAAAGCTTAATCCCAGCGAATAGAAGATGCTCAGCTCCGCACAACATAGGGATTGGCACGCTTTCGGAAAGAACATAGAATAGTAGAGGATCCAGCATGCAGGACACGGCGATCATTAGAAATTCACGAATTAGAAATGCTGTAATATACTCTTTCCCAAAACTTCTCATACCAGACCAACCCACTGAAATGCAAATAGGGATCAGAAATGTGGTCAATATCACGAAGAATAATGAAAGACCGTCTATACCCATATACAAATGGATGTTTTCATAAGGAAGCCATCGAAGGCTTTCCACAAATTGAGATTTGGCCGTAGAAGGATCGAATTGTATCCGAGGAACAGGGGGATACAAAAAAGTAATAAGAGAAACGCACAGACCAATCAATCGTATCGGTCTTATTGAAGAATTTGGAATGAAAAGAGGAGTAATGCTTCCTAGCACGGGACAGAGAATAGGACCACTTAGATCGAAATAGCATTCACAGAAATGTTCTAACATAGAGTAGAATTGAACATTGAAAAGATTAGTTGACAACAGTCAATCAAAAGATGGGGCGCCAAATTACTAAACAATAGGGGTCTTTCTGTGCAAGTCAGCTGAACACCGTAATTAATGAGTGAGTAGGTGGGTTAGGTGCACCCCTCGCCCAGTGGGAAGTCATGAGGCTAGCCCCCCCCCTGAATGAAGAAGTAGTGGGGCCCCTTGCCCGCCCACGTATGCGCCTTTATTTAGATTCTAACTAAATATTATACTGAACTTTATCCGGGAATCTTTCTAAAGAATCCATCTGGCAAAACGCAATTTGTCGATTTCAATCTAAGGTGCACCTTGCCTTTTTCAGGTAGCTTTGTTACGCCTATTCAGCTAGGTGGGGCATTGGTCATAGCCGAAGTCGAAGGGAAAAAATAAGGTAATGAGATGATGGTGCCATCAAGAAGTTTTCGACGAACGTAGTAGTGGCCAAAAATGAAACTCTTGCATGAAAGACCGAATTTGACGCAAGATGAATGGCGTTGGGGTTTTTCAAATGAAACCCGCGATCAGAAAGTCACCAACGGAGCCATACAATCTATCTAGTAGTGTGCCATGGCACGGTACTCCGCTTCGGCAGTGGAAGGAGCAACTGTCTATTGCTTTTATCTCATCCAAGATAGTGTCTCGTCTCCCCATAAAATAGATAAGCCTGTAGTTGAGCACCTATCTGAAGGCCCAATCGGCACCAGTAGTTGCACACAACTCTAAAGAAGACGATGACGGAAAAAAGGACGGCTCGAGAAAAGGTACCTCGAATATATCTAAGAATCCGATGAACTGCTGCAAAGTGAACTGACCGGGGGCAGCCATGAAAGGCTGACTTTCTTAGGAAAAGCCATCTGGGCAAGAGATCGTCAGATAAACCAAACTGCCGACCTACTGTCTGTACTGCGTCGGATCAGATAATGGTGAGCCATCAGTCGGACGGAGTTTAACGTAAAGCTCCAAGGGAGTGTCAACAGTCTTCTCATCATTGAGTTGAGCTCGAGTGATCAAGTCATGATGTTATTTGATCTGAGATACCAAATATCCACGAGGAGAATGTGCGACCTCCAAGCCAAGAAAAGGCTTAGGGCGCGTCAGCGCCTTCATAGCAAATAATTGATGTAGGCGACACTTGATCAGCGATATGGTAACGGAGTAATCACCAGTCAGTTTGATATCATCAACATACAACAACAGAATAGCACGTCCTCGAGGATAAACTGATACGAACATGGCCGAATCATGATCACTCCGAGCAAACCCTGCCTGGATAACATAACCACTGTGCTGAACTTCAAAAACCGACGCTATCGGGGCTTGTTGAGACCATAGATCGCTTTGCATAAAGGACAGACAAGAGAAGAAGTCAGAAGGGCAGGTTCTCTTTCATCCGTCTTTTCTAGGTGCGCATCTCCATCTACTAAAAGTAGGGGTGGTTGCCATAGATAGATTGGGTCATTCGTAACCTGAGCAATAACCGATGCTACTACAGCAATAACGGAAATAACCGATGCTACAACTGAAACTACAGCTATACGTGGCGGCCCCACACGCAGCTTTGTTTAACAAGCATGACCCTTCCTTTCTTTTCAAATGCTTCCTTAGTCAATCAGCAGCTTATTCGATTCCTATTCTTATTAAACATCTGATATAGATGGTGGGAACAATGAAGCAGATTCTTCATCTGTAGGTTGCGATCTGTATGATTTCTTTTCTCGATCTCCTGCTTGTGTTTCACCTCGCACCTAAGTATCACGTTCCTAGGGACAAAGACATCTGCGCTCTAAGGCAATCATAGTACTACCAGCATGGTTACATCGTTCTGCGGGCAAGCTTCAACTTCAAAGTCACCTGATTTGGCACCAGCCAAAGGAGTAGGAACAACAGCTGGGGAAGCACCATTACCATCAATGGGATGCTTTGTGAACAGCCCCCTCTGTTCAATACCGATACCTGTCAGATTCCATAGCTGATGAATCTCTTTCTTTTTCCACTCTTTCCCCGTCATGCAAGACGCTTTTCTGGCACAAACCTAGTAGTTATTTGTCCTGCTGATCTTGGGTGAACTGATGACACTGATGCTCCAAGACCAAGAGTTTTCACAGCCAAAGCTATTGAAGCTGCTCCCTCCCATGAATCACAGCTTTCTGGACGCACTGCTTGAACACCATGGAGCAAGATAGAGAAAAAACTCCTATCCCAGTTGATCGAGCTGAGCCCACCCACCGCCGGGCAGGTGCATCAGCCTCTTCTTTCTAGTTTCCGACAGGGCTACCCGCACTAGCCTCTGACCTCTACTCCAAAACCTGAACTTCACAGATCCGAAGCCTAAACCTTCACTACTTCCATCACTTCACAGAGCAGGTCTTGTTTTCAAACTTGCTTTCGGGTTAAGTGCAGAAAATCAATTCAATATTCCTGTCATTGAGGATATATATTAGATGAGCTACATGGTGCACAACTGTTTTCCAAACTTGATTTGAGATCAGGTTATCATCAGATAAGAATGAGAAGAGAAGACATTCATAAATTTTAGGACATATTTTTGTCATTATGAATACTTAGTGATGCCATTTGGACTCACTAATGCACCTGCTACCTTCCAATCTTTAATGAATAATGTTTTTGCTCCAGAAATACCTTTTGGTATTCTTTGATGATATTCTGATATATAGCAAGACCAAACAAGCTCATCTCAAGCATCTAAAGTTAGCCCTGGACATTCTAAGGTCATAAAAACTATATGCTAAGATTAGCAAATGCAGTTTTCCTGTCCCTCAAGTGGATGATTTAGGGCATGTTATCTAAGGATAGGGTCTATCTACAGAACCCCACAAAATAGTTGCCATCAAAGAATGGCCAGCACCTAAGACTATCACTCAGTTGAGGAGTTTTCTTGGTATTGCTGCAGAAAAAGAAGATTTGTCAAGAATTATGGGATCAATTCTAGGCCACTTCATGACTGTCTAAAAAAAGATTCATTCCAGTGTTCAGATGCTCAAATTGAGGCCTTCACAACATTGAAGAATTCTCTGGTCACTGCCATTACCTACTTCTGCTTGGACTGACATCTCCCTGGATTTCTTTGAGGGTCTTCCCAAATCATTGGGCAAAGAAGTCATATTGTTGGTGGTGGACAGGTTCACTAAATATTCTCATTTCATGCCCCTTGCTCACCCTTATACAATACAATCAGTCTCTCATGCTTTCATGGATAATGTTTTTAAGTGGAATGGATTGCCAAAGTCAATAGTCTCTGATAGAAACTGGATATTCACAAGTAACATGTGGCAGGCCTTCTTCAAAGCACTGCAAGTGAAATTGAGGTTTAGCTCTGCCTATCACCCACAATCAGATGGCCAGACAGAACGTGTGAATCAGTGTGTGGAAAATTACTTGCGTTGCATGGTTTTTCAGCAACCAAGGAAGTGGGCTAGTTTGGATCAAGCAAATGCCACTTGGGAGGATGCCGACTTCATCAAAGGTCTCTTTTCGGAGTTCTATACAGCTCCTATTCGTGGTTGGTGCCCTAATTCCAACACTTGACAATGCTTTGGGGGGAGGTATTGTCATATCTGAAGATTACTCTACCTAACTCTCGATTGAATTCAGAGTGTTGCCTTTACTTCATCTGCCGTGAACGGAGCCAAGAGGCTTGCGTTCATTTCTTCAGTTACTCGCCTGTTTACTTTCCCCAGTAGCCCAGGGTCGGGAGCTAGGACTTCTGAGGTGAACAGTCCCTCAAAGTAACCCTGTATCAGAGATGCTAACTGGTCATTACCTTCGATCCTGTTGCCGTTTGAGTCATTCAGAAACTTTATTATGTTCTTCTTCTTTCTCCATTGCAAAATGATGTGATGAAAGAAGCTCGTATTTCGGTCTCCATGGCGGAGCCAATTAGCCCTTCCTCTTTGCAGCCATTAATCCGAGTGCAAACTCTCTCAATTAAGTGTTGGAAGCAGTCGCTCCTATCCACTCCTACCAGGGAGGGGAGCCCCAAGTATTTGTCAGTGAGCGATTCGGTGACAATATTCAGCAGGTTGCATACCTCTTGTCTATCCCCCCTATCTGTCTAAGGGTCCTTGGTAAAACTCTCTTCATTGAAGGCAGTACGTGGGTATCCATCTTATCTACGGTCTGCGGGTCATCCACATGACCAAAACAAAGGGTACGAAAGCAGTGAAACCGATATATCTGTTGAAGGCGATCCCACCGGTCCTATTTATTAAGTTGCAATGGCGAGTATCTTTGGACCCCAAAGAGTTGTATAAGTTGGAAAATGGAGATTTTCCTATGGCATTGGCCGTTGGGCAGCTAGCTATTGCATTTGAAGGCTCCACAGAAAGAACCCGCAGGTACTATTACGACAGGTGGCTTCGAATCCAGTTTGTTAGTCGTTTGCATCTCGGTTAACAAAAATAAGCTTGAATCCCTCCATTCGTAGATCAATCAGCTAAAGTTGTTAAAACAATGCCCCGGTAAAAAGGTAGCAGAAGGTTGTTCTTTCTTACTCGAAGTTGCACTCAGGTGCTGCCGTTTTAGAGCTAGGCGATATTCTCTATGTAAACCAGTATCGTATCTGTTCGATATGGACCATTCTATAAGTATAGTCATTTCAGTCTTCCTCAAAGGATCTCCGATCTATTGTGCAACCTTCCCTTCGAAACCCACCCCACACGAATACTTCTACCCCTTATCACAGCTCCAATGCCCACAGGCATCTGTCTCTAGCACAAATCTTTTACTGAAATCAGGGAGAACCAACACAGGGGCCTCAATTAAAGCTTGCTTGAGAACATCAAAGGATTGCTTTGGCTTGTCCACACAAATGGTACTCCTTTCTTTAACAAGTTCGTGAGAGGTCTCCTAATTATGTATATACAGGATGAGTCACATCTTGACCGGAGCCATGCGGAGCACAAAAAGTGAAGAGAAAGGATTTGTTCACCACTTTAAGCCAAAAGATAGAAATGAAAGCTGTTCCCATAGAATGAGATTATATCCTGCAAGTGAGCTATTTATACCGAAGCTAACAAGAAGCAAAGTTGAAACGGGAGCTTTCCCACCACGGCATCCAACTCTTCTCTTCCGTAAGCAAAGGGGCTTTCAACGAGATAGGGAGCTGTACAATTTCACCCGTGGGTGGGGCTGGCTACGCTTGCTAGATTGGATCAAATATACGTGTCCTACGCTAGGCGGAATCGTTGTTTCACTCCTCCAAGCGTTCCTTGCCAATGGGTAAAGCCTTTATCTATCACTTCTGTCGGAGACATATTAATTACGTTTTTTATCCTAGGACCCTTGAAAGCTCGCTTCCCTTCCTGAACCGAGGGAAACCGGTGCCTGAGAGATCCGTTATCTGCAGTCTCTGAGCTTGATTGCACATCTTTTCCTGCTCATACATGTGTTTTTGCACGCTTGAGACCTCCTCTTTCGCTTGGCTATCCGAGGAAAGATGTCTTACGAGGTGGGTTGGACAACGTACGTAGTGAGCCTGCTGCTATCAGTGTGAGGATGAGCATCTATCTTTCTTTTCAGGATTTAGTGTGTGTGTGCTTGTTCTTAAGGGAACGTGCAAATCACCCAATCATATCAGGATGGATCCAATGGGTGTGATTTTTTTATGTATTGATCACTTACCCATGCTATAAGAAGAAGGGCGTCATGGAAGAGTTTGGGGTCCAAAGCTACACCTTCTTTCCCCCATAGGAACAGAGGTCAGGAGCTGCCGGCAGGGCGCTGCATTCAATCTGACTGATGGGTCAAGATAAGTACGAGACGTACTTGAGATAGATAATTTATGTATTTCGCTATTTCGAATACCTAAACTGCTGCTAACAAGAATAAGTACGGAGAGATTGGATCTCCCTGGCGTAGTCCTTGAGAAGGTTTGAATTCCTTAAGACGCTCCCCATTGAAAAGAACCGAGAAGGTAACTGAAGTCACTAACCTCATCACCATAGAAATCCCACCTTTGCTGGAAAAAAGTGGGCTGGATAACCGTCCGGGCCAGGGGCCTTTCAGGGTACATCTTAAAAAGGTCACACTTCAGAACCAGTAAAGGGCGCAGTCAATTGCTCATTCATTGCCTGAGATACTTTCCGAGGAACTGCCGACAGAACGAACATCCTCCATTCTTTCAGTACCTTCAGCAGTATAGAGATGTTTAAAGAACTCATTCGTCATCCCACTCATCTCCTCTGAAGGGACAACGAAGGATTGTCTGAAGTAGGACCTATTTGTAGCTCATTTCAAATGGGACAAAGAAACTAGGGCCACAGAGACCCCCCCTGTGTCATGAAAAGAGAAACTTTCGGTAGTCACAAAACCCTATTTTAAGAAATAAGTCATTAGATCCCGTATCAGCTATAGCAGTGAAGTTCTCATAAGCTTTCATCATGTCGAGCTTTAGTGCACACACCTGATCATCTCGTGCCTCTTATATAGTTTCTAGTTTAGGAGTCCGAGCTGGAAGAACAAAAGGTGGAGCTCCGCCCTAGTGTTACACTTTGCCTCGCTCTTTAGAGGCATGAGTGGTCACAACTCGACGTAGTCTAGCAGTTCTATTTGGCGCACAAATTGCGTATAGCAAAGTTGAAGAAGGCATTCTAGGAGCAAAAGGCGTCTCACTCGTCTCTCATTCGCTCGATGCTTAAGTACCGGTTTGCTTCTACGTCTGCGGTTGAACTTGAAGGCCTTGGATTCCGAAACCTGTAGAGCTTGCACGGTGAAGAACAAGTACGTACTTCATATGAAGAAATGGTAGTCGGACTCCTCTGGTTTTCTCCATAGTAGGAGTAAGCATAATCCTAAAGCCGGCCCAATGGGCTATATTTCTTTTGAGTACTCAAAAAGTATGCTTTTGTCAGAGGGAGATTGCCGGGTCTATGTAGAATAGAGAAGCAGCAAAAAAAAATAAATTGAGTAGCCAAAGGCCTCGTGCACAGTATGGAAGGAAGAGGAAAAATGCACGGTACGCAATGTATGATGATGAACGTATGGGGTTAGTTCGGTGGGTTGGTTGGGGAGTAGGGCCGGGGGGAGAAACTTGTCCCTTCTTGATGGCGATTATATGCTTCGATCGATTCTTGTGCTCCCTATGCGTGTGTTCTTGATCATCGAACAAGTTACAAAATAAGTTTATGCGCTCCTATCCTTGTTCTTGTGAGTCCTTGTGAAGCTACATTGGTGATGGTTGGTGGTAGATGCGGATTACCAGCGAGCTCTGGATGCTACTCTATATTAGGGATATTATTATTGTGCTTTTTTGCTATGGTTAGTCATGATTACTGATCAGTTGAGCAGTTCTTTTGAATGTACCAATTTTATTTTTTTCATTTATTTGTTTCCCCCATTTGAAATAGGGCTCAAGTCGCTTCCTGAGATGCATTTCACACCTGACTCACCTCCCATGCCTAAAATGTCTCCAGATAAACGTTTTTCTGCTTGTCTAGTAATTCGGTGAATCTGCGGCCACTAATGCCATTCAGAGACTCTTGGCCATTTCAGCTTTCGCACCATATGATCCCTGCTCATCTGCCCACAACAAAACGGAATTTTTTTATTTTCACTTGCGGTGTTCTCTCCATTTCTTGTTATATGCTGCTATAGGGCTATAGGAATACAGATTCAAACTTGATTGTATGATAAAACTGATTATTTATTCAATTCTTCTACTCGCAGCATCTGTTCTATTAACTTGTAACTGCCTACTAATTACAGTATCAAGTGTCCTGGTGATGCGGATGCTATATATATATAGTCTTCTCAAACTCTGAGTGCACTGATCTGTTAAGTTGTAACTGTACCTTCTAGTTTTTTAATCTGAGCAATCGTTGATCATCTCATCCATTTGATCGTTTGAACACTACACTGGAATTAATATCTTTGCGGAATCGTTGATCATACTTCGTGTGTACTAATTGAAATCAGTTGTGCATGTCCGTGCTGCTGCCGCCCCAGGACAAGTGAAGTGCCCCCGTCGACTATGGAGGAGCTTTCGACGTCCGTGCCGCGCGATCGGTCGGGATCGGTGGCCTTCAGTTCCTGCCGGATTTCCCTTGTGACGTTAGTCCTCGCAGCAGCAGCTGCAGCCTTGATCACGTTGCTGTTCTGATACATGCTTGTCTGACCTCGCTCTTGAACTTGTGCATGTCTGATTCGTCTTTCTTGATTGGTTCCTCGTGTTGCATACAATGAAGTGGTGTCATGTGACGCTGGGCATAATCTCTGAAAACTCCTGACTGGTTCGGTGTGGTTTTGTTTATTCAACACCAATTGCCTTAGCTTTCTTTTTCTGAAGGAGACAGAGAAGAGAGTAGCTAGATTTATTTTTCTATTTTGATTTACAAATGGTCCGGTTTTATTTCAAAATGGTCCGTACTTTTCGATCTTTGGGCTTATTAAGCTTAAGAATCTTACTTAATAGGAGAAAATAGCCTCCTAAACATATGGCTAGCAACTGGTTCACCAGGAGTACGCAAGAAAGGCAAAAGCACTACGAATTATTGATTTAGGAATGGGAATGGGCTAGAACCCTGGGTTCTTCCTTATATAATTAATGGTCTTTTCATTCTAATACTCTATCCGAGAGTTCTAAGTATTTAGCAAAGCTGTTCCTATCTAACGGATAAAAACTGGATCAAATGACAAAGACATTGTTTGTGGAGAAAGAGGTGGCTTTTCCCGGATGAAATGAAACATTTGATTTGTGTAACAGGAGAAAGATTTCCCACTCCTTAGCCATAAATATATGTGGCCATGAAAAAGGGAGGGGATTCAGTGGAACAGGATTGGCCGGGCGGTAGAGTCGTGGAAACACTTGTTGATTCCTATTTTGGACCCTAGCTCCATGGAACAATATGCTACTGCGGAAACATGGAGGAATTGCAATCTTAGATCAAAACACTATGTGTGGAAAGCTTGATAAGGGTCAGTTACTTGTACATTTGATTAGTATGAGCCAATCACATCGTTTTTTAAGGATAGGTGGGAGTAGGACCCTACAATAAAGAGCAGATAGCCCACATGAATCATGGGAATAACAATACGAGGCCTTTGACGAGTAAAGGAGAAATGCAAGATTTGGATCCGCGATTTCAACAAGTAGTTCGTGCTTCATCGGCAGGGGATACTATAGGCCATGAAAACCCACCCCTGGTATCTCCACCTGTGGATTGAGAGTCAAAAAGTGTGACTTTCGTATGTCCCGCCGGCACACAATTTCGATTACTTTTCTTGTTTCCCGTTTCGGAGATCCGATAATGGAATGCTAAATCGATATCTGGGGTCGAGCCAGGGTACTTATCCTCCCGTCTATAAATCAATGACCAATAAAAGACCAAAGCGGTGATAAATCAAGGGGCAGACAGGAGCAGCATCGTAGCTAGGAACAGGTGCTGCACTGTAGCTAGTAGGAAGAAGTACAACATAGCTACATTCCCCATAGGGTTGGCGCCCCTCTTCTCCAATACAAATTGAATCATAGCAAGGGCTAAGCTATCTTACAACCTACTATCAATCTGTTTATAGAACTCAATACTACTATCCATGAGATCATCATAACAAAAACTAGAATTGCCCAGCGAAATAGGAATAGAAAGAAATCCAGGGTAACTTGTATCATGAGATGGGTCCATTACAATTGGAATTCCGTACGGCTACAACTCTTTTTAAACGAGTCGAAGTCCAGTCTTGTCACTTTCCCATCATCCCTTTCCGCATCATCCTTCTCTATTGGGGGATCCCAACACCTCAACCACACATCTTTTTCGTTCGCTCCCCATTTTATTCTCTAAGGAACCCTCTCCTTAATGAGCGTAGATTGATGGAGCTGGCTTTTGTACCGGTCAATCTTTATATCCTTTCTGGCATAGTTTTGTAAAAGATCGGCAGGTGATCCGTCCTTTCTCCTCTGCCGTGGTTCATGCATTCTTCCTTTTTGGAAAGCGGATAGGGATCGGGTGAATTAGAGAATAGACAGACGTCCGTTGGCATTTCAGCCTTTCTTCTCCTTTCAGGGCCTATCCGAAAGAGAATCCAGTCCCGGTCTTGCACCACTCTCATATCCATCAATCAATTTCATAGATAGTTACTATGGTTGTTTCTTCCTCCATTCACTAAAGCAAATGGAGCCTTTCCCTCCTCGAGTCAGCAAGCCAACTCGAGCGTTTTACCCTCGTGTCACTAGCGCAACACGAGCCATTCAAAAAAAAGTCTTGGAACTGAAGAGAAATCCATCACTATACAAACTCTTTATGTTCTTGATATTGATTGAGTTACGTGAATGAAGAAGCGTAGCACACCTTTTCTCTCAATTCAAGTTTCCATTCAATAAGTGCATCAAGTATTTCGTATAGAAAGAAAAGGAACCACTTCTCTTCTCTTAAGTATATGAAAAATAGCTTTTTGGTCCCTTTCGTCCAGAGGTTAGGACATCGTCTTTTCATGTCGAAGACACGGGTTCGATTCCCGTAAGGGATAGGTACTTATTCCCGACCGACGGTATCAAGAACTCGGATAGTCAGTAGGAAACTCCAATCTGCAAGCGGAACAATGAGTTTAGAAGGCACGTTCTTGAAAGAGCAGGCTTACTATGAAACTCATATAAGGCTCGCGATCGGGTGCATTGTTGACTCGGGGGCAGTTCCATAGGCGGCTTCTCTAAGACGGATCAAGTTGGGCTGTATATTATGGCAAGTTGACCCTACTTTCCAATTTCGTAGATAGAACAGTTCTAGTAGAAGGTTAACCCGGCCTTCCTAAGAGTACTAGGTTAAAGGGGAGACCTCTAAAGCCCAGAAAGAACTATCATATCCCTTTAGGAATCCAAAAGCGCCGTATCTGTGGATCACTGACGGCTATACCCAATGAGCAAAGTAGAAAGAGCCTAGGAGAATGCATCTTCTCCCTATTCAGTCAGCAGTTGTCCATCGACTAGTCTTACTTACCGCACCGCCCGACGAAAAGGGATTTCTCAGTGATAGACCCACGAGAGCGTGTGTGCCAGTGAAAAAAGAAGTGCGAGACGATCTGGGAAGTGAGGGATGCCCTTCCTGGGTATCACGAGCGGCGAGGCAGGTACGGCTGGAGGAAAAGCAAGGCAACAGGGTGCTAGGTTTAAGCAAGTATTGTCCGTCCGATCATTGGAATCGGCTTAGCCGAAAAAGGCAGATCTGGTTTCACTAGTAGGAAGAACACCCTTCTAAGGTGAAGGTATTCCATTTCTAAGAAGGAAGTTCTATATATTCGAACTAGAGAGAAGCTCTAAAATGGAAATCGAAAAGGAACCCCTTGTCCGTCCAGGTACTCACCCCGCCGGAACTCGCAATCAAACATAGGGTTGGCAAACTAGGAAGGCACAGAAAAGAAGGCAGTTGCGAAGGCGAGCAAGGTATTTTTGAATTTCCTCAAATTGATTCATCAATGAAGTAGTTGAATTGAAGTAAATGTGCCTACAAAAGAAGAGTTTTCGATATGGATATGCGAACAGGAAGAAAGCAAGCATATATTACTATTGCATTGGCAACAAACACCGTCAAACAAAGATAGCTGTTGAGGAGGAAGACCTGGATAGGGAGCCGGTTACGAATAAACCTGGGAGTAGGAAACCCCAAACTACGAATCGAAACACTTTTTCAAGCAGGGGTAAACGGATCTGGTTAGGAAGCCGGAGATGGAAGAGAGGGTGTCGTGTCGGATCTTCAATCGGGGCAAACAACGGATGCTCGGGATAAAGCTGGACTTCGATTGGTTTTTGATGGATATGAGCTTTCCCTAAATAAGGATCAAAATATGCTTCCTAAAACAGCATGCGCAATGGTGGGCCGAGTACATAGCATAGCGTATATCAAGTATCCAACGCCTTCCGAATAAGGAATGGAAGCCGACTTAATAAAACTACATCTTGCTGATGTAGGTGTAGACAGGTATTCTAAAAGGAGTGACAATATTGGGTGTAAGGATTCTTCTATGCAAACATTGACCACTCGTATGGTAGCCTCACAACCATCTACAAGGGAGACTTCCACCTCAACCTGAAGTTCACCCACGTGGAGCCTTTACTAGTCGGAGTGGTAAGACTACAACCGATCCTCTTCCCCAATGCCAGCGTTGTATGTACCACCTGCCTTCTACCCTGGCCGGCCCAATACCTTCTCCGCAGGGACCTCAACAGTCCACTACTTCTGCTGCACAGCCTAGTTCTTCTACACCAGCAGCTATTGCTCCTAATGATCCATCATCAATCTGCTTCACCTGTCAACCCGAAGCTGCCATTTCCAGAACGGTTTGTGAAGTCAACTGAAGACAAGCAGATTGCAAAGTTTCTGGATATGATGACAGATATGCAGATTACCACCCCCATCCTTGATGGTGTCTTACAGGTGCCGATGTATAGACAGTTCTTTAAGGACCAGCTCGCAAAGAAGCGAAACATTAACGAGCCAGAACTGGTTACTCTTACTAAGGAATGTAGTGCACTCGTTCAAATAAGCTACCTCTCAACTTAGATGAGCCTGCCAGTTTCAGTATTCCATGCTTGATAGGAAGTCAAACTTTCCATGCTTTATGTGGTCTTGGGTCTACTGTGATTCCCTTCACTGTCTACGAGCCACTACCATTGGGTGATGTACGGCCGACTAGCATCACTCTCCACCTTGCTGATCAGGATCCGGCAGACATTTTGGGTGATATCCCTGCGATAGTTGGTAACTTCGCATTTCCAGTTGATTTTGTTGTCTTGGAGATGTAGGATAAGAGCTTTCCTATTTTTTTGGGGAGACCTTTTCTAGCTACTGCAGGGGCTGTCATCGATGTGAAAGATGCTAAGATCACGCTTCAATTTGGTGAGGAGAAAGTCTCATTTGACATTAGGTATATCTTCCAACTCACCTTCCTCACTGTCCAGACCATAGTAAGCAATATGAAACGAGTCACTTAAGCCCTAGTAAAAGGCTACTCTTCGAATCCCCTCTTTAAGGCATATAAAATTAGTACTCTTCCTGAGCTAGCTTAAGCATATCTCGAGCGAGCGAGTTTCCCTCCATCAAGTTCTAAGCGATCAAATAAGGTCCTTGCTCTCGAGCCAATGCCAATACCAATAGAGAGGGTCTAAACGAAGGATTCAAAGGAGGTTACCGGTTAAGGGCAAATGCAATCTCTGAGCCAGTTGGAGAAAAAAGGTAATCAAAGAAAGTTTCAGTTGGACTTTCCCTGCCAACTCTACCCAAATTTCATACCCTGCGATTTTCATTCCTCTATTGATATTTCGTTCCTCGAATCGAGACTTTCTTTGTCGAGGATCTCTGGTTTAGGGTACTCCATCGAGTTTCAGTTTCTTCTTCTAATGGCTCTGTCCGTCTAAGGTGGCTATTTGAGCGATTTAAGTATCGCGGTTGTCTTGAGCTCTGGATTGATGGACGGAAACCCGGGGCTGGGTTCGATTTCAACTCGGAGATAGCCGGGTCTATAGTCAGAGCCGCTTTGTGAACAGCATCGGATGACATAGCCAGGGTAGCCGCAATAGAGCAATTATGCCTTAAGCCCAAAACTCTTCCTTCTAGGGATCAGATCAACCTAAAGCACCATCAGCTGTGGATTCATCCACAAAGTCTTTCTACTTAGCTCGTCAAGCGAAGTAGCTATCAACGGCTTTAGCATGACAACTAGAACATCAAGCCATGGTAAACTGCCAAAGCTTCTGCTGTAGTGTAGCACCAGGGTTCAGCCTTCTCCTTGCCGAGTTGCATCGCCCGCATCGTGTTCAATTGGAAAGTCTAGCAAAGGCGCTTCCAACTCCTGGTTCAGGGTCTGAGGTTACCAAACAAAGATGAATCCTGCGCAATCAGAGATTAAGCCATAAGATCCCACCGAAACTGGAAGAGTCGGGGGCACCTACCGAAGGAGTCTTCCCTCCATCGATTCAATGACAAAATAGCTCTATTGAGAGGGCCTTTGACAACCCTCTTGAATGTGGCTCGCTCCTAGTTTTTCTTCCCCCGCCCGTTCTATCTAGGCTGGTGGCTATACCGGATTTCGTGTCTGATCGAACTTGAAACTAGCCCATTGAGCTTCTTGGATTCCAAACCAGAAAGAAGGATCGCACACAAGAAAATAGAGTTGGAATGAAAGATGGGGTAAAGATGAACTTTATTCTCCTAGCCGCTCTCCATCCAGCAAGTTACTCTCTTTCAAAAGATGACAACTCAAGATTACCAATCAAAACCAACGCTTTTTCTTCTCCTATAGCTTCATCATTACATCTTTCACTAGTTGTTGGATGTGAGTGATGAGATCGATCCATGGAATTTTTACCTCACTCACATACTTTGGAAGATGAAGAAATTCTCTTGAATTTACTTATGGGCTGGCTCTACATGTGGTCAGATGGGTTCCCCTCTTCAGTCATTTGGTACCTCTCCAACGCTTCCTCCTATTCCTATTGATCAGATCAAAGCCAAACCTATCTAGTCTTGCACGTTGTCACCCACCGCTCTTGCCAAAAACAAAGAAATTCTGTCTTGGGAACTAAAAAAGAATCGGAATGGGAAGTATTTATTTCTTGATTCTCCGGCTAGCAACCTTACTTCCTTCTTCAATGGAAATTCTATGTTTTGGCTCGGTATAAACCAAAAAATGATAATTTCTCTTATTTGTAGAAAAGTCTTCTTTTGGTTAAACTGGAGAACCCAGTCGAAACTCTGATTCATGTTTGTGGATTTTAATAGCTCTCCTATCTACCCGGAAATGATCTTCTACCTTTACTGTCTGTGTTCTTTACATATCTTTTGATTGTTTTTCAAATCATTGTGTTGTTACAAATTCAGTGGTTGCACCCTTGTGAGCAAGTTGTTGCCGGATTGGATAGGAGAAGTGAAACAAAGCTACGAAGGATAAAAATGAGCTGAAGAAGTTAAGAAGAGAATTAGTGAACGAGAGGAGGACAAGATGGTTGGGAAGAGGAGGAAGGGGTATTAAGGAAAAAAGGGAGGCTTTATGTGGGGACCGCTGGAAATGCAAGAGCCAGGATAGCGCAAGAACTGCATGGGACAGCTACCGGAGGCCATTCAGGTATACTAGCTTCCTATGAGAGAACTAATAGGAACTTTGTCTGGCCAGGAATGGATGCCTCTCTTGAGGACAGACTGTGACGGTAAAGCAACAACATCATCTCGCAATGGCCCTCGTGCCATGAGACATGGATTTTAGTCGACGTAGATTGGATTGAAAGATCGCACTTCCGCTCTTCTCCTATCGGACTAGTCACTTCCCACTCTCCTCAAGTGAACAGTTTAGCCACTATCCTCCCATATACTCTGCTTTTTCATTGCTTATGAACTGGAACTTATTGGTGCATGGATTTCACGTTTCAGCAGCACTTTGGTTTGTGCATGGTTGTGAAAAGAAGGCTTTCTATACACTTATATGAACTTCATTGGCGAAAGAAAGAGAAGCTTGCCTTGATAAAGCACAACCTTTCGCACTCCAATAGGCATATATTGTTACAAGGTTATGCCCAAAGGTCTCAAAAACGCCGGTGCTACATATCAACGCTCCATGACTAAGATCTTCGATGAGATAATACATAAGATTGTCGAGTGCTATGTAGATGATCTCGTTGTAAAGGCAGTATCCTATGAAGAACATCTTCAACATCTCAGAATCGTATTCGACCGCCTAAGGCAACATGCACTCAAGTTAAACCCGTTGAAGTGCGCCTTCATGGTCTCGTCAGGCAAATTCCTAGGGTTTATCATTCGACATCGGGGAATAGAAATCGACCCGAGTAAAATCAAGGCCATACTCGAAATGTCTCCTCCTCAAAACCTTAAGGAGCTGCGTTCGCTTCAAGGGCGCCTGGCATACATCAGGCGATTCATAGCCAATTTTGCAGGAAGAATCCAACCTTTTACAAGAAAAACAAAAAAAGACATTCCATTCTTTTGGGATGAAAACTGCCAACAAGCCCTTGATGGCATCAAAAGCTATCTCCTCAATCCGCCAGTCCTGGCTGCGCCGATACCAGGGAAGGATCTTATACTCTACACCACGGCCTTGGATGAATCTCTTGGGGCTCTATTGGCACAAGAAAATGAAAAAGGGAGAGAATGCCCTCTATTACCTCAGTCGTGTGCTCGTAGGAGCTGAACATGCGTACTCTCCTATCGAAAAACATTGCCTTGCACTGGTGTTCGCTGTCAAGAAGCTACGGCACTACATGATAGCACATCGGGTCACCCTCATCTCCAAAGTTCACCCACTTAAATATCTCATGACAAGACCAATGCTTACAGGAAGATTGGCAAGATGGGGCCATCATCCTTACTGAGTTCGACATTGTGTATGCGCCGCAGAAGGCCATTAGAGGGCAAGAGATGGCGGATTTCCTAGCAGCACATCATACATATTTCTACAGTAAATAAAATATTTCCATGGATGGGATTACACATAGTCCATTCCACCTTTATCTATCTAGGTTATCCCTCTTTCTTAACAAAGCAGAATGTGATGATCGATCCCTCTATTATGGGATTTATGTTTATACCAAAGCCTCTACTTTAGATATTTACGCTGATGAAGGAAAGCCTTGTTAAAGACTACTACTTTTGACTTCCTTTTTCGTACTCTTCTTTCATCCTCCTTACTAGAACGCTTTTCCTGGTTCAGAAGAATAAGATACTGAAATTGTGGCTTACATATGGAAAATGCCTTCGTCTTGAAGCTACCAATGCACATCACGGTGAAATCATTGTCAATTAATTGTTAGATTCCCCATATCACCCATAGCCACCCAAATCTTTTTTTGCCTCAAACTCTGCTGCCCTATCACTCCTCGATAAGTGTACTTACTTAGGTTGTGCACTTGGCTGAGCGAGATCTTCCCCTTTGGCATGAGAACCGCCTACCTACGCTAACGTAACTAATGCAGATGGCGGAAGTTAGTAGTTCTCCTATGCCAACATGAACACAAACGAAATCGTCGAATTTCGTATAGAAAGAAAAGGAACCAGTTCTATTCTCTTTTCTTAAGTATAAGAGGGATAAGTACTTATTCCTGGCCGGCGGTATCATTGCTGCTCCCCGCCTAATGCGGATCATTGTGCAATGCTTATGTGAAATCTCAATCGAAAACGGATTCGTTTCGTTGGAAAAACCAACGCCGACGTCAAGATCAGTCTCCTTTCCTTTCAAAAGTGAGCGAGCAGAGCTGAAAAAGATGGAGTTACCTGGAGATGAACAAATTCGATTTAATAACACAAACAGTACAAAGCGTCTCTAACGTCCATTCTTTTATTTTTAATTTTTCCCAACCTGCGTTGGATCCGCAGCTTGTGAACCGGCTTTTGGAAGGGGTGGAGGCAGCTACCTCGAAAGACGTGGACCTCCTTTTAAAAATGTATGTAATTGCGCCCGAAAATGCACAGGCTTTGCTTTTTGAAATCACAAAAATGGTAGAATTATACATGCGGCCGGCAGAAATGGTTTTGCCACCTGCAGACGATGTTACCTGGTTTTGTGACCAGTTTGTGGGCATGGATCCTGCTGAGAGTCTAAGGAAGACTTTCGTAGATTTACATTTCAAGGGGCGCGAAAAGCTTCACTTGGAACACGGGCTTTGTTAATTTTTATAACGAAATATGGAGGGCCGAAGACTCCCTGCCGGGTAGCGCTGTAAGTGCTCCGAATAAGCTTTTTTGGAAAACCCATTGGATCAATTTGCCATTTACCCAATAATTGATCTTCATGTGGGCAAGTTTTATTTTACATTTACAAATGCAGTCTTGTATATGCTGCTCACTGTCATTTTGGTCGTTTTTCTTTTTTTTTTGTTGTTACGAAAAAGGGAGGTGGAAAGTCAGTGCCAAATGCATGGCAATCCTTGGTCGAGCTTATTTATGATTTCGTGCTGAACCTGGTAAACGAACAAATAGGTGGTCTTTCCGGAAATGTGAAACAAAAGTTTTTCCCTCGCATCTCGGTCACTTTTACTTTTTCGTTATTTCGTAATCCCCAGGGTATGATACCCTTTAGCTTCACAGTGACAAGTCATTTTCTCATTACTTTGGCTCTTTCATTTTCCATTTTTATAGGCATTACGATCGTTGGATTTCAAAGACATGGGCTTCATTTTTTTGGCTTCTTATTACCTGCGGGAGTCCCACTGCCGTTAGCACCTTTCTTAGTACTCCTTGAGCTAATCTCTTATTGTTTTCGTGCATTAAGCTTAGGAATACGTTTATTTGCTAATATGATGGCCGGTCATAGTTTAGTAAAGATTTTAAGTGGGTTTGCTTGGACTATGCTATTTCTGAATAATATTTTCTATTTCATAGGAGATATTGGTCCCTTATTTATAGTTCTAGCATTAACCGGTCTGGAATTAGGTGTAGCTATATCACAAGCTCATGTTTCTATGACTCAATTTGTATTTACTTGAAGGATGCTACAAATCTCCATCAAAATGAGTCATTTCATAATTGAATAAAAACGAGGAGCCGAAGATTCTAGGGGGCTACAACTGCGCTTTTGCAGCACTGAACATGGTTCCGGGTACTCAAGATATCGCGTTTGTGTTTGGAGAGGTGTAGATTGTAGATTCCAGCCGAGAAGACCAGGAAAAGATAAGGATAAAGAATGTCATATATCTCAGGAGCTAGATCACTTCCCGATGAACAAGTCAGAATTGCCTCAACAAAAATGGATGAAATTGGACCGAAAAAAGTCATTCAGCTTCGTTATCGATTAGGTATCAGTGGGAACATCAAGATGAATGAGTTAACTAAGTATCAGATCGACCAAATTGCACAAATGATAGCTCAAGATCATGTTGTTCATTGGGAATTGAAGAGGGGAGAAATAGCAGACATCGAACGATTAATTTCTATTTCTCGTTATCGTGGAATTCGTCATCAAGATGGATCTCCCTTACGCGGTAAACGAACTCATACTAATGCAAGGACTGCTCGCAAGCAAATTCGGAAATGAAAGAAGGCTACCGAAAGAACAAGCAACGGATTTCGCGCTCATCCCTTGCTAAAGCGCATACGTTTTCTTGCTCCTTGGTACTTGTCTGATCAATCACACTGTTCATTAGTTCACTTGATTTTTCGTTCGATGTCTTGAACCGCTTACTAATCACGTATACGTATAGTAGGCCCCCTTCGCCACTCCACGTCTGGCCCGTCTTGGTCTCGCTCACTTCGCCCGCCTATCGTATCGGCTCGACTTCGTCCGTCAAGCGACAGCTTCTGCCTCTGACGGCTTCACTATCGCTCATGACTGGTAGTAGTTGTCTCTATGTAGTAGTCGGCCTTTGTTAAGCTTCGCCAGAAGCGACTAGTCGCTTCCCGAATGCCTCTTTCTTGTACTAATTAATGTGTATGGTCTAGTCTTTCCAATGCCTCCTTCCTTGCCGCCAACGCACGCTAGATGGAGAGTAAGCAAGGTACCTTGCTTGCATTACATTCGTTAAACGGTAGCTTCCGCGCCCTTCCTGCCTGCTTCAATTGATGTGAATGATCGTGTCTTCGACATCAATTTCAGTCTGATTAGATATGTCATTGAAACAAATCTGTTTTGTCTCCGTTTTCTTTTCGGATGATGAGGATGAGCCAGCGAATCCTAACATAATTTTGGAGGAGCCGGACGACGAAGCCTCAAAATCAGATAAAGATGTCTCCGACGCGACCGGACTTCCACTAGATTTTTATAGGGGTCAGGAGGGAAAAGATATGCTGTTTTCTATCAGTCCCAAGCGGATACTCCCCAGCTTCCACGGTCCGCTTACCGAGGAAGAGATGCGGGAGGACCCAGGGCCAGAGCAAGTTGGGTTGGGGTATAGAGCCGTAAGCGCGGTGGGGGTGACAGAGGATTTGCTCGTACGGTTCATAGTTGGGTATGATATTCTCGTGGATTGTTGGGAACGTCCTCTATATTCGAAATATGCCTTTCTAGGAGCATTACGATCTGCAGCTCAAATGGTCCCTTATGAAGTCTCTATTGGTCTTATTCTTATTGTGTGCCTTGTGAGCATGTTTGGATCCGCGAAGGCGATCGCTCGGATCTTCCCCTAACCCAACCCGGGAATGGACCGGAGGGAACCGCAGCATGAGGAATGTCCGCGTCTCGTCGCAAGGCTCATTTTGAGTTTTGGGTCATAGGGCGGGCAGTGCAGTCCGGGGCACAAGGGTCCTGGTACTACCCAGGTGCGAAGAACCCTGGAGGCGACTGCAATGAGCAAAAATGTAACTCGCCAGCCTAAACGACGAGCAAACACTCGAACGTGAGAGCAAGGGATCACCCAACGAATGGACGAGCTCCAAGGAGGGAGGAGAGAGGGAGGCAAGAACCATGCTTTCAGAGAAGTGGCGGTCCAAATCCACTCTGACAAAAGAAAATAATGGACTAAGCCGTGCCGTAAGGGGGGCATTCACCACACGGGACGGGGCCAAGGCCTTCATGTATGGGTGACAGATCGGCCACAGGAGTACTCCGGGATATACACCAGGGCAACTAATGTCGAGCATACGATGATGCCGCCCGTTTTCATTTCGTGAAAGTCCCCGGCAGAGGAAAGGGCTGTAGGTGATGGCACGTTCTGCTTCTTAGGGCGATGAAATCGTTCCTATGGGATCGTGCGTGGCAGCTGGTATAGATGATGATGAAAGGCGGGCCCCTTGAACCGGGACCTATTCTCATAATAGGTAGCAAGCAAAGCTAAATAGGAAAGGGGGCGACTGATGACTGCCTTTTTCGTCAGAAATCCAAAAGGGTGGAATGTGGAGCTAATTTGGCTGGCTACAAGTATAGCCAAAGAAAGATGAGACGAGACGGACTGTCAGAGGACGCAGCGGGACTACCGAGGGAAAGCCCGCCCCCGCTAGCTAACATAGATATCTATTCTCGGTGCGCATATTCGAGATTTAGAATCTCTTTCCGACCAGGCCAGGCCGAATCGGGCCACCACTTGGGATGGGAATGGCTCAGCCCACATGCATCATTTGATGAAAGCACTCCAGTCCAGTCGCCTCCGATCAGTGGCTTGTCAACCACCGGACCGTAGCTCCTCACCAAATGCCCCTGCGTTGGGGCAACACAGCACATGACTAGTTCGCTCAAGGACCACACCCTCTCGAGAGCAGGATGCCGGCCGAGATGGAGCGCCAACCTAGACTTTCCTTGGGCTTGCCTTGCCCCAACATCTAAATAAAGGGCGGGCGCCGAAAAGGAAGCAGTGACGCCTTTTCGACGAAAGCTTAGCTTGGTAGGCGCAGCTTACTCACCCTACTCCCTTAGACAATGCAATGCTCTGAACACGAAAGTTTGCAGTTCAGCCCTCTTCTCCCATGTAGAGTCGCAGGCAGCGCCTCGGATAAAAGCTCGGACGAGCCACATGCAGGGAAACTTGCACGTGTGGTTCTGGCCGGGGACCCCGGTATACTGTACTAATATGTGTAGGTCCCTGTAATTCGAGTGAGATTGTCATGGCGCAAAAGCAGATATGGTTCGGTATTCCCTTGTTCCCCGTATTGGTTATGTTCCTTATTCCTCGTCTAGCAGAAACTAATCGAGCTCCGTCTAATCTCCCAGAAGTGGAAGCTGAATTAGTTGCAGGCTATAATGTAGAATATGCGCGGGATGCGATCCTTAATAGTTCACTGTTGGCGGAAGCCAATGTCTCGGGGACTCATTCTGACTTAAACAAGGGGTGGGTCTTTACCAACTTCCAAATCCAAGATTTAGGGAAAAAAAGAGGGGCAGAGCACTCTTCATTCTTCATTCGAAACTCATGAATGTCGGGTCGGAGGTTTTTGCCTTGTTATCAAAAAGGGGAGTTGGGTAAAGCAAACTCCCTCCTTGGACGAGCACGGGGCTTAGTCAAGTAGAACCGGGTTGCGCTGCTTGATGCTCCGATCGAAAACAAATCAGTGGGGCCATGCCGGTACGACAGAATATGCGTTAGAAAGGTCAATCCCTCCCTCCTTTTTGATTTTTTTAATGAAAAACCGGGCCGAACTTCTAAAAAGCAGCCCACCCGCTTCCATAGAACAATATCGCGGCAACGTAGACCTAAGTGGATTTATTGGATCCTGGGGAACCATCACAAGTACGGTCGGCCTATAGAACGAGAATGCCGTGTCGTCCAGCGGAGCTTAGAAGAAGGTGACTCGGAGCCTAAGGAAGGTGACTCGCGCAGACAGCTGACTCCTTTGCAATAGAAAGGAATAGCCAAACCTACCCAGCTGGCTGGTCAATCTCAGTGATCTTATCGGCCGGCAAAGCGGAGACGGACGACCACGGTCCCGACCTTACCAGCACCGTAGGTTTACTCATCAATGAAGCCCCTCAACCTACTATCTTTTCTTACAAACTCAACCAAGCCTAACCAAACCCCATGCTCACGACATGTTCTTGATATTGATTGAGTTGGAGGGAGTCAGAGACTACCACGGAGTCCTTCCATAGTCACCCCGGTGACCTTCGTCACCAAAACGTCACGGCAGTTTCCAAGACCCCTCATATAATCTCTAGTGGGGATCAGTCGGAGCACGTAGGAATGCCGACCACTACATAAGCCACGTCTGGCTGAGGCGAGCAGCAAGCGGGGGATAGTATTTTGAAGTACAAGAACGTTGGGGTGGGACGCTAGTACTTAAACTAGGGTCGCTTCTTAGCGCTAATCTTGCGTTTTTCAGCAGTTAGTTGTAGCGCGCCTTCCCTCCTTCTCTCATTTCGGAAAGATTTGGCAGTATTTTCTTATGATGACCTGGTCGAGAGAGTACGAAACATCGGTGTAAAAGATTGAGTGGGATGGTTATAGTAAGGGGTGAACCAAGTGCTTGCGCGAAGAAGCGAATCAATCAGAATGGAGACAAGGAAAGGAATCGAGGCCCGGCCCGGTAGCGATGCCTCTCACGCGGATGGGAGTTAGTTTTCTTTATCACCGTAAGCGTTACGAAATGGACCCGCATTCCCCTTTGCTTTTCTTTTGCAACTAAGCTTAAAAGAAACATAGTAGTCTTTCAAGCCATTAGAAAACTCATTAAGTGCTCTGTTGAGTGAATGCGTGTTGAGAAGCTTAGGTCATACATTTCTAGCTAATTAGAATACAACCATGAAGGTGGGGTTCGAATGCCATACAACTATTTATTCTGGTAAGTAGGATTGGAATGTAGTCCCTTTTTATTGGATCCGCCGCTCCATTAAGTTCAATTCAAAGTAGGTGTGGGTCTAGGTAGAGGAAGTCATAAATCAAGTATCAAGTATTGTTATAAATATCATATATAGTAGTTGCCAAACTCACAAGCATCACACACTTCGATCTACTTTATTGAATAACTTAGCTAGATAGAACCGACTCAAGCTTTTAAATGAAAGAAGCAATAATGGCATAATTTCTGTCTCAAGACCTCTTGCAGCTACAGCCAATGCAGCACCTCCTTGATCAACATACCACACAGCCCATTACGCCTTGCTCCAGTCGCAGTATAAAGAGAGACTAGAACCTACCGGGGAGCCCTCGGCAGAGTCCCTATCGTTGTTGCAACAATTACACACAGAGTTCCGGAATTTCACATTTGTGAGAAGAAAGGGTATGTGTGTTTGAAAGGAGTGGTGCAAGAATGTATTCTGAGCCTCAGTCAACACAACTTGTTTCAGCTTTTCCGAACATCATTCTTATCAGGACCCTCCTTTATATAAACCACTCGTAGATATATACCTGCCTGTGGCCTCAGATGAATACATCGATAGATAAGAAGGGAAATGCATCACCTAGAAAGGCTTACTGAGGTTTAGGGACGTTTGTGTGATGGATCGTACGCTTACTCACGACGACTTGGCTATTCAATAAAGGACGGAGTCAACGTGAGCCTTAGGGTCCAAAAATATTCCATTGGTGTCAGCTATTAGCGATTATTCAAAGTCGTAATGGTATAAATTATTGGTCAATTCCACTGATTCTTCTTTCCCGTTCCATCACTGGCTATAGCGCCTTACCTCTTTTGTGACTTGTCCTGAGATGAGAAGTATCAAAAGTGCCGTGGTTTGGGTTTATGTCATGCTAGACTCACGTTTCTCGTTCTTACGCCGGGTCCGCGACCTTACAAGGATACACAAGCTGGTGAAGGTTTCGGAGAAGCAGCAAGCTGTTCGGATTCAAGTTAGCTTTGAGCAGGCCTCGGGCGAGGAAATGCTTTGGCTGTGCCAGGAGATAGTCGGCTCAGGGGCTTTTGGGCGGAGCCAAAGTGGTCCACATACGTACCATTTCCATCATCACAAGATCCCCTTTTTCTGTGTGCATAGAGATAAAGCGTGCTCTTATATTTAGAGAAGAGAGAGATTTTTCTCAGCGCTTCCCCTTATCGGCTTGATCTTCTTCTGCCCCTCGGTAGAGTGAGTCTACCTAGCGAACTGGCAGGACGCGGAGATCGATTAATCAATATGCATATCGAGCATCTATAGTTATTCTCTCTTCCCAAAAGATATCTCAAGTCGCTTCCAACGTTTTGATGAGTAAGGGAGGGTATTTTCAACAAGATAACTATGGACGACCATCTTCCAATTTCCAATCTATATCTTTCATTGGGTAAGTAAGGGGAATAAGCAAGAACGGTGGAAAGCTTAAGAAAGTGCTAGTTCCTTTGCTGCGAATGGGTGGAATTGGTATCCCCAAAAGGTTGTTCTCTTAAAACCTCTGGCAAGGGGGTGTGGAAGAGTTCAAGTCTATCCCTTTGGTTAAGCTACTGTTGTTATACATCTCTACTATTATGGGCCACCACTTACTTAAAGGAAGTCGAGTACACATCTCCTTCAACCTGAAGGGCGAGGACCTGCAACGACGTAACGTTTGAAAGAAAAGTAACCAGCATAGGAGAGTGATCAGAAAGCATACGACTCGAGGGAGGGTTGGCTAATCAAATTAGAATGAAGATTTCGCTCTATATGATAAACGTTGGTTGACTTTGATATGAAGTGTTGATTGTGTTTTCTATTCGTTCAGACCCCGATAGTGCTTCTCATTGTGACTGAAGGAAGGTTCATTCTGTGCAAGATATATGCTAGTTTACAAGCATGAGACCCTCCTTTCGGGCCGGTAGACAGAGGCCTCAGTTCCAACGAAATGGGGAGCAAAAAGAGGTCGTGTCATACCATACAGATGAAATGAATGAAAGATATTCCTGCTGTTTCTGTGCCTATTAGTACTTCGCTCTGACCACATCAAGAGGAGTAGTTTGTTTTTCTTTTGTAAAGCGAGCCCAAGGAAATATATAGGAGAACATAGCAAAAAACAATTACCCGAAGCCATACTTTTATTATTTATTACCCAAAGCCCACTCGCGTGCATGCAGCACATAAGAGAAGGCCCGTGTTTTTTGCGGCCAGTTAGATGGGCTAGCATAGCTGCGTGGTTATGTAAGAAGTTTCAAGCCCATCTAATCTACCAATCAGCGTGTTATCGTGGAAAGAAGGATTGAGACGGAGCGACATACGAACGGGCAGGCGTAAAAACGACGTACCAAAGTAAACAGACAAACAAAAAACAAAAGAAGAAGCATTGTTCAGGAAATCAGTAACTGGTAGCTGCTCGGTCGGCTTGGGAGCAGTGATTATTCGATGAATCAACCTATTAACTAGATTAATCGGTCAACCATTAATCGGTAGATTAAATAGGAATTGCCAACATATATCTAGTTTCTATGTATTATACCATACTCTCATATTCTCAACTATTGAGGACTGAGAGGGGATGGGAGGGGTTACCGGGATTAATCGGACAAATTCTTGAATAGTGGTAAGAAGCAATAGCCCTTTTATTATTACTAGCAAAATGGCCCGAGTATTGCAATGGGAGAAAACACATATCAGAATCTTCAATGACCATGACCATATTTTTCTGCATCACCGACATATACTATCACTCTCATTTTCATGTAATCGTGAACAATTTTAAAAATCATGAACATTTTTTTTAAACTTGTGAACATATCTGAAATCATTATCATTTTTCAAATTACTGAAAATTTTCACAGATTTTTGAGCATTTTCTAAAATTATGAACATTTTATACTATTTACAAACATTTTTTAAAAATTGTCGCCATTTTTAAAAACATTTTCATGAATAGACGAACATTTCTAGAATTGGCGAACATTTCTTTTGGAAATTGTTTGGTGGAACAATTTTGGAAATTCACGATTTTTTTGGTTTAACGAACATTTTTTGAAATGCATGATCCTTTTTTGAACAAGAGAACATTTTATAAATCAATAAATTACTTTGTTAGTCACAAACAGTTTTTGAATTTTTAGAATATTTTTCAATTCATTAATATTTTTGAATTAGCAAAGTTTTGTTCAATTTCATAAACATTTTTTAATACATTGGTTTATCTTGCCATGGAAGAGGTGTTTTATGATAGGTTCGATCTTGTGGTGCCAAATCTCAGTGACAGAAAGGGACATGACACGTATGTATCGTTGTTATTAAGGGTAGCAAGATGTGATTTATTCATACGTGAGTTTATCTTGTCTACATCATGTCATCTCTCTTAAAGCATTACTCCGTTTTCCCATGAACTTAATACACTAGATGCATGCTGGATAGCGGACGATGTGTGGAGTAATAGTAGTAGATGCAGAATCATTTCGGTCTACTAATCTTAGACATGATGTCTATGTATGATCATTGCCTTGGATATCATCATAATTATTTGATTACTATCAATTGTCCAACAGTAATTTGTTTATCCACCGTATGCTATTTTCTCGAGAGAAGCCTCTAGTGAAAACTATGGCCCTCGGGTCTATCTTTTATCATATATTAAAACTAAAAATACCTTGCTGTAATTTTCTTTTATTTATTTTCTTTTGTATTTTTGTCAGATTTATCTATAAAAAACTGTACAGTTAATCTTGCTCATAACCGTTGAGGGATTGACAACCCCTCTACACATTGGGTTGCAAGTATTTGTTGTTTCTGTGCAGGTGTTGTTTTTTTGCGGGTGTGTGTGCAGGTGTTGTTTACATAGTGTTGCTTGGTTCTCCTACTGGTTTGATAACCTTGGTTTCATAACTGAGAAAAATACTTATCTCTACTGTACTGCATCATCCTCTCCTCTTCGAGGAAATCCCAACACAACTCACAAGTAGCAATCACCACGTCGAAGCTTAGAGACCTTAGCGATGCTTCATGGGATGAGGACACCTGCTCAATCCTTTTGGAGGCAGATCATTACCAAGGCCACATCGCGGTTAGGTCACAAACCATGCCATTCTAACTAACCAGCAGTTTAAGCCTATGAACCATTGCCATACCAACTAACCTGTCTACCCTTCTTCTTAGGCTCACCCCAAGGACGCAGAGTTCCTCAACACACCTATCCAGAACTACGACCATATGCAGCAGATCTTCTCCTTCGGGCTGGGAACCGAGAAGCCCGCCATGGGATCTGGTCAGCCGCTGGGCTCGCCGATGCCCGAGTATCTAGACATCCAGGAGTCAGACACCATCAACATTGATGCTCCTGAGAATGATGGTAAGCACGTTCCCGTGCTTGATAGGAAGAGGAAGCTGGCAAGCCTTATGGAGGAGCTGAGCATCTTCAGCAGCATGACTCAAACAGTGAAGGAGGTGGCCACCGCCATCTGGGAGAGCAAGACTCTGGACGTCCACCGTGAGCTCTGCGGTGCCGTCATGGAGCAGATTGGCTTCAGCCCAGAGTTTCTCATGGTGGCTCTCAGCCACCTGTTGGACAACAAAGCCCAGGGTGTTGGGTTTGTTGCCACTGGAGCGGCCCACAAGGTGCTCTGGCAGAGAACCTAGCTGGGCAACAAGCACTACTACTAGTGCTACTTCTGCTGGTGGCGACAACGTGCATGATCCTCGACGGCGATGGCGATAACGACAAGGGTGACGATGCGACGTATATTTTGTGTAGTTAGGGATTGAAAACAATCTTATGGTCTGTATATTTTAGTGAGGTGGTATATACTAACCCCTCATGGTGATCCCCTTGGTGATCATGAACTTGCGGTGGTAGGATTATACCCTCTTTTGGATATGGTGGTAGGATGACGCCAAAGTAGTGGAAGGTTGAACTTGCTATGCGATATGATTATGCATGCTTACTAATGCTCTTCTGCTTCATTGTTTGCTCCTAGAGTGCCCTGTTTGTGTGTTCTAATGCTTGTTGCTTCAACTTACTGCTCATTTGCATTGTTAGGTAAAGTGATATGCGGTGTTCGAAGGGAGGGTTCTAGGGGTTTACAATTTATGGGAAGCTTGCAGCAAACAAGTTTTAGGGTACAGTGACAGCAACCACAGAGGGTTTAAGACCAGGCAGGCGATAGAAGATGCTTACTCCAAGAATGTGCGAAAGTAGTCATGCATCAAGGTTGAGGTTGGCAAGGTGGATCGTCCGTTAGGGCTAAAGAACTTCATCATTTTCGTCCAGTTCATCGTCATAGCAGTGTTGTGGCATTGATGTGCTCGGTGTGATCGTGTGTAAGGTGTAGTAGTATTGGTAAGCTCACCTTTAGGGTACATGGTGAGCACAACTCTATGCTCGTATGAAACCAAACAACATGCACTCATCTGACCACATACAATGCGAGCAACCAAACACGGTGAGCAGAGGCGTCGCTACAATGCAGGGAGAGGATATGGATGTTGGTTTTTTGCTTGCATATGCTCAACCAGGCCCAACTGGGACAAGTATGCAAACAGGAAAAAAAACGATGCGAGCAACCAAACTCATCCTTGGTAATATTCAAAATTTCGCCCCGACGACTTGTGAAGGGAAAAAGTGAATCCTTTTTCTCACTTACGGGTGGCATAGTGGGTAACTATTGACAATTTTAGGGGCAATTTCCATGACGTACAGAAGGATATAGATTAGGTAGTATATATATAGATATATATTTTTGAGGCACAATTCAAACCACTGTCAAAAATACCAGTTTCATCATCTAACATCTGTCTGTCTATTATAATAATGTCTATAACTTCATATGCCCTCCATGTATAGGAGGCAAATTATAGCAACGATGAACTTGTACAACTTTGAAAGAGTCACAACCTCTTATCATAATCATAACATGTATTCTGATGATGCTCAGGTGCATTTGTAAAAATCTCCCGTGATGGGGGAATGCGTGATAGTTGGGACTAGCCCAAATTGATGTGTTCATTTTTAGGCCTTGTTTGTTTAGGCAGGGTTTGGAGAGGTTTGAAGGGATTGGAGGGGATTAAAATCCTTGCAAGTCAAATTCCCCATCAAACCTCCCAATCCCCTTCAACCCCTTTGGTGAGGGGATTAACCGAACAGGGCCTTAGGAAGATTAATATTATTAGTTCTTACAATAGCTAAACATCAAGTGCTAAATAGCGTATTCCAGTGATCTACTTGTATCATACCTCACTTCTCACTTCATACTTCAGTTATATCCATGCTTCCCATTACAAGCGGCAATATATCCTTCCAAATACTAGTTCAACCTGGGTATATATCATTCACCGGTCAAACCAGTGAAGAATGAGGGCATACCATAACACTAGTAGAAAAGGGGCTTTCGTTTGGGCCTGGTCAACCCATTAGTCCCGGTTCTTCCATGAACCGGGACCAATGGAGGCATTTGTGTCGGTTCAAGAGCTCAGGGGGCCGGCCGGGGCCTCGTGGGCATTGGTCCCGGTTCATCTGGGCCCATTTGTCCCGGTTCTTGGCACGAACCGGGACCAATGTGCCTTGCTCCTGGCCCACAACAATTGGTCCCGGTTCGTGGCAGGAACCAGGACAGAAGGAAGACCTTTAGTCCCGGTTCCATCCACGAACCGAGACAAATGAGTTGCCTATATATATATATATACCCCATCGCCGGCAAGCAGAGCACTCCATAATGCTGTGTTTTTTGCTGGCCGGCGAGGGGGAGGGTATTGGGTGCTCTAACTCACCTCCTATGCACATGAGGTGTTCGACGAAATGCCCGAGCCACACTAGTTAAGCTTTCTCCACTCGAAGCTCGACCTCCGAGCTCCATTTTTCCCGAGATTTGTCTAGGTTTATATTAGCGGTCCGTCATGCCCGGTCCCCGTATTCACCATCGTCGATCGGCCGCACCGATCTCGTCGCCGGGACCACCATGGTGAGCCTCTTGTTCTTATCTTCTTTCTGAAAAAAATTCTTACTTTACATAGGTACTTGTCTAATTTTCTTATTTTTGACACACATAATTATATATAATGCACGCAGATGAACCGGCAATGGATGTACGGTGACAGACACACCTCCGAGTACATTAAGGGCATGCATAATTTTCTCGAAGTGGCTGAGGCAAACAAGCAGAATGGTTTTATGTGCTGTCCATGCCCTAACTGTGGGAACACGAGGTCTTAGTCTGACTCGAAAACCCTTCACACCCACCTGCTTTATAAGGGTTTCATGCCACACTATAATGTTTGGACCAAGCACGAAGAAATAGGGGTTATGATGGAAGACAATGAAGAAGAAGAGGATGATGACAACTATGTGCCCCCTGAATACGGTGATGCTGCAACAGTGGAAGCTGCTGAAGATCAAGAGAACCAGACGATGTGCCCGATGATAATCTCCGCCGGGTCATTGTTGATGCAAGGGAAATGTGCGAAAGTGAAAAGGAGAAGCTGAAGTTCGATCGCATGTTAGAGGATCACAAAAAAGGGTTGTACCCCAATTGCGAAGATGGCAACACAAAGCTCGGTACCGTACTGGAATTGCTGTAGTGGAAGGTAGAGAATGTTGTGCCTAACAAAGGATTTGAGAAGCTACTGAAAATATTGAAGAAGAAGCTTCCAAAGGATAACGAATTGCCCGACAGTACGTACGCAACTACGAAGGTCGTATGCCCTCTAGGATTGGAGGTGGAGAAGATACATGCATGCCCTAATGACTGCATCCTCTACCGCGGTGCGTACAAGGATTTGAACGCATGCCCAGTGAGGGAGTCCTGGATTAGGGGGTGTCCGGGTAGCCGGACTATACCTTCAGCCGGACTCCTGGACTATGAACAAACAAGATTGAAGACTTCGTCCCGTGTTCGGATGGGACTTTCCTTGGTGTGGAAAGCAAGCTTGGCGATGCGGATATTTAGATCTCCTACCATTGTAACCGACTTTGTGTAACCCTAACCCTCTCCGGTGTCTATAAACCGGAGGGTTTTAGTCCGTAGGACAACAGAACATACAACAATCATACCATAGGCTAGTGATAGAGGCAAAGGTGTCTCGTCTTTCGATGAGATGGTGGCTATCGTTTTGGAGGAAGTCGACTTTGACGATCCGACTACGAACGTGCGAGGACGTCGCGCCTTAGCAATCGCTAAACCAACTCCGAGAGGTTATTGACCACGACGGAGCACGATCAACCTGACCACGAAGGTCTGTTTCCTGCAGGCAAACAAAGAACAAGCAATAAACTAAGATTGCAATCTGGATATTGCGAATAAAAGAGGAAAGCTTTATTGATGAAGGTGGGGTTCTGTGACGCCTTGGTCTGGTCGTTGAACACAAACGAAGTACGCGAAGTTGCAGCTATGGTGAACTTTTAATCTAAACAAAACCCAAAGTCTAAACGATGCCCTAGGGGCTGTATATATGGAGGAAGAGGGGGGGGGGGAATTTCGTGGCCCTTGGAGGAGGGGTCCGAACCCACCCTAACTCTTGTTTCCCCACACATACGGACTCTAAAAACAGCCTATATTGAAGTATTTCGAAATTACATGGGCCTGGCCCAAAAAGAAGGTGACGCAGCACCTAGAATAGCCTCTGGACGAAAATTATGAAGTGGCATCTTGTATATTTCGTCCAAGGCTTCATGCACTCATTATGGTAGCTTCAAAGTCCTGAAATCATCACTTGAAACTCTGTTCTTGTCTCCCTTGCGCATGCCATCAACTCCATGCTTGTTCTTGCTCCAATGATCATCCTTCTCCAAGCTAGACCCTTCATTTGTAAGCAAAACAAATGTATCCAATTTAGGCAGCATCATATTCTCATGAACATTAGAATCACTACCAAGAAACGAAAGTACCTGATAATTCAATTGGCGTGCGCGAGCTCTAGTAATTGGTCCAGTATGTATAGCAGCAGGGGTTGTGGGTGTAACAATGGTATTGATGTCCTCATCATCCTCCCCTTCTTGAAATGAAGTCGTCCTCGACGGAAACTCATCTTCCTCACCCAAATAAGGCTTCAAATCTGCAATGTTAAAAGTGGGACTAACCCCAAAATCTGCAGGCAACTCAAGTTTATATGCATTAGCATTTATTTTCTCTAACACCTTAAAAGGACCATCAGCACGTGGCATTAGCTTTGATTTGCGCAAATTTGGAAATCTATCCTTACGCAAATGTAACCAAACAAGATCTCCAGGTGCAAACACAACATGTTTTCTACCCTTATCTCCAACAAGTTTATATTTAGCATTCATATGCTCAATGTTTTCCTTAGTTAACTCATGCATTTTTAAAATCAATTTAGCACGTTCTTTAGCATCAAAATTAACCTTCTCCGAAGATGGAAGAGGCAACAAATCAATAGGTGCATGAGGTAGGAAACCATATACAATTTCAAAAGGGCACATCTTAGTAGTAGAATGCAATGAATGATTATAAGAAAATTCAATATGAGGCAAGCATTCTTCCCACATTTTCCTATTATTCTTCAAAACAGCCCTAAGCATAGTAGACAATGTTCTATTGACTACTTCAGTTTGTCCATCAGTTTGGGGGTGACAAGTAGTACTAAAAGCAGTTTAGTCCCCAACTTAGCCCATAAACATCTCCAAAAGTGGCTAAGAAATTTAGTATCACGATCTAAAACAATAGTATTTGGCACACCATGCAAGCGAATAATTTCACGAAAGAACAAATCAGCAACATTAACAGCATCATCGCTTTTATGACATGGTATAAAGTGTGCCATTTTCGAGAATCTATCCACGACAACAAATATACTATCCCTACCCTTCTTTGTTCGAGGTAAACCTAAAACAAAGTCCATAGATATATCCTCCCAAGGAACACTAGGTACAGGCAAAGGCATATATAAACCATGAGGATTGAGTCGTGACTTAGCTTTTTGACATGTAGTGCAGCGAGCAACAAAACGCTCAACATCCCGTCTCATCTTTGGCCAAAAGAAATGTGTAGCAAGTATATCCTCCATCTTCTTCACGCCAAAGTGTCCCATAAGTCCTCCTCCATGCGCCTCCTGCAACAACTAAAGACGAACGGAGCTAGCTGGAATGCATAGCTTGTTAGCACGAAACACAAATCCATCGTTAACGACGAACTTGTTCCATGTTCTTCCTTCTTTACAATTCTGCAATACATCTTTAAATTCAGCAACATGCACATATTGATCTTTGATGGTCTCCAAACCAAATATTTTAAAGTCAAGTTGTGAAAGCATAGTATAACGACGAGACAATGCATCAGCAATAACATTTTCTTTACCCTTCTTGTGTTTAATGACATAAGGGAAAGTCTCAATGAATTCAACCCATTTAGCATGTCTACGGTTCAGTTTAGCATGACTTTTAATGTGTTTCAAAGATTCATGATCAGAATGTATAACAAATTCTTTGGGCCATAAATAATGTTGCCATGTTTCTAAGGTCCGAACAAGAGCATATAATTCTTTATCATAAGTAGAATAGTTCAGACTAGGCCCACTCGGTTTTTCAGAAAAGTATGCAACAGATTTGCCATCTTGTAATAACACACCTCCTAATCCAATTCCACTAACATCACATTCAAGCTCAAAAGTCTTATTAAAATCAGGAAGTTGGAGTAAAGGAGCATGTGTCAACTAATCTTTCAATACCGTGAAGGCTTCTTCCTGTGTGGTACCCCAAACAAAAAGCACATCCTTCTTTGTAAGCTCGTTGAGAGGTGCAGCAATGGTGCTGAAATCTCTCACAAAACGCCTATAGAAACCAGCGAGGCCAAGGAAACTCCTCACTTGTGTGACCGTTTTGGGCTGCAGCCAACTCTCAATAGCTTCAATCTTGGCTTTATCAACTTCAATTCCCTGTGGAATAACAACATAGCCAAGAAAAAAATACTCGGTTGGTGCAAAAGGTGCACTTCCCAAGGTTACCAAACAAACGTGCATCACGTAGAGCATTAAAAACATCACGTAAATGTTCCAAATGTTCTTCCAAAGATTTGCTATAAATCAGTATATCATCAAAATAGACTACCGCAAATCGTCCAATGAAAGCACGTAAAACTTCGTTCATTAGTCTCATGAAAGTACTACGTGCATTAGTTAACCCAAAAGGCATGACTAACCACTCATATAAACCAAACTTAGTTTTAAATGCTGTTTTCCATTCATCTCCCAATTTCATACGAATTTGATGGTATCCACTACGCAAATCAACTTTGGAGAATATTATAGAGCCACTCAATTCATCAAGCATATCATCTAGCCTAGGAATAGGATGACGATAACGAATAGTAATATTATTAATGCCTCTACAATCAACACACATACGCGATGTACCATCCTTTTTAGGCACCAGTATAATAGGAACATCACAAGGACTAAGAGATTCGCGTATATAACCTTTGTCGAGCAGCTCCTGTACTTGACGCATAATCTCCTTCGTCTCCTCTGGATTGGTACGGTATGGTGCACAGTTGGGTAGCGATGCACCGGGAATTAAGTCAATTTGATGTTCAATCCCTCGAATAGGTGGTAATCCCGGTGGCACGTCTTGTGGGAAGACGTCAGCGAACTCCTGCAAAATGTTAGTGACAGCAGGGGGCAAAGAGGAAGGCACGTCCTCGAATGAAAATAATGCCTCTTTGCACACAAAAACATAGCAAACAGATTTGCTAGAATCTAGCTCATCAATATCAGATTTGGTGGCAAGTAAACATGCACTTTTCAATTTAATTTCAGAAGCAACACTAGATGGTTTATTATTAGGCTTCATTTGTTGCTCAAATTCTTTTGCCACAATCTGATTTTCACTCTTATTTTTCTCCTGTTTTGCTTTATTAGCTCTATTAATATCATCTTTCAAAATGGAATCAGGAGTCATAGGAAGCAAAGTAATATTTTTATCCTTATGAACAAGAGTATACTGATTGTTTCTACCATAGTGTACATAATTTTTATCAAATTGCCATGGTCTACCAAGTAATAAGGAACATGCTTGCATAGATACCACATCACAATCAACATAATCAGCATATGTAGAGATACTAAAATACACATGAACAGTATGTGTTACCTGTTGTTGAACCATTGGATGTAGTAAGGATGTGGATGTGGTCTTGTGGTGAGAGATAGCTTCTCCACCATCTCCATGCTAGCCAAGTTGTTGCAGCTCCCTCCATCTATGATGACGCGAATAGAACGTTCCTTCACAACTCCCTTTGTATGGAACAAATTATGCCTATGATTTTGCTCAGCTTGTGTAACCTGCACACTCAAAACACGTTGACCAACTAAACATTCATACCTGTCAGCATCTTCAGCAGCCATGTATTGCGTCTCATGATCAGAATCATCTCCACCGTGTTCTTCATGTGTAATAAGAGCCAAAGTCTCCTCATCATAGTCACTAGCGGACTCATACCCACCATCCTCAGTAACAATCATCACACGCTTAGATGGGCATTCTCTCGCATAATGACCTCCACCCTTGCAACGTCGACAAATAATATCATGTGTTTGCCCTGTTGATACCATGGATGAAGAAGAGCTCTTTGCAGGCCCAGAAGGTGTGCTCTTGGCAGATAGTGGTGATTGTGCCTGCTTTATTGTATCACGGTTGGAGGTGGCAGCCGACGGAGGTGCCGGTGTAGCAGAACGTGTGGAAGTAGATGATGCACGTGGTGTCCATGATGAAGGTCGACCTGCAGAAAAGTTAGTTCGCGCCAATGCCTGTCGATCCTGCACTTCACGTTCAGCTTTACAAGCAAGATGGAATAAACGAGTGATATTATTATAATCCTTATAGTCTAGAATGGTCTGAATCTCTCTATTTAATCCACCCAGAAAATGTGCAAGCATAGCTTCATTCTCCTCAACAATACCACATCTAATCAAGCCAGTTTGTAATTCCTGATAATATTCTTCTACCGAATTTTTTCCTTGTCTTAAGCGCTACAATTTTTGAAGTAGTTCACGTTGATAATATGGTGGAACCCAACGAGTACGCATAACAGTTTTCAAAGCAGCCCAAGTAGCTGGAACAGGATATAATCTACAATGTTCAGACCACCAAACACATGCAAAGCTAGTGAAAGCACAAACAGCATCAGGAACACGTCTCTCCTCAGGATATTGTAAACATGTAAATCGTTGTTCAGTTTCTAACTCCCAAGTAAGATATATATCAGGAACATATCTACCCTCAAATGGTGGAATATTCAATTTCAGTTTAGGGAGATGGTCATGATCTCGTACCTAAGGGGGAGCCCTAACATTGCCATTATTTGCATGTGGACGACCTGGTGGTTGTGGTGCTGGTGGTTGCACGTAGTTCTGATGTTGATCAACCTCATCCTCGTAATCTCCCACATAATCATCCTCCCCCACATCAGTAGCAGGAGCCACAGAAGTATCAACAGCAGCACCAGCAGCTTGGCCAGGCTGAAGAGGGACACGGGTCGCTCGGCGGAGAGCTGTTTCGCGATGTGGAGGTAGTCGTTGTTGCTGTTGTAGAGGTGCGTTAGGTGCAGCCGGTGGTGGTGGTGGTAGACGCGCGAGCAATTCATTAAACTTGTTATGGAGTTTTGTTTCGAACGCCTTATCAATGCCATCTATCTTCTCCATGGCCTCTTCAAATCTATTTAGCACATCTTCCACCTGTCCACTCATCATCTGTTGAAACTTATCATGTAACGCTTTGTTTGTCATGTTCTCCCAGTCAGTCTCGTCGGCTTGTGATCCTGCCATGGTTAGCAGCAATAGAAACACACAATAATATGATTCGATAGACTACTAGGAAGTGGCGGTGGTGGTGTGGTGGACAGTCACAAATCCGTCAAGCAACTCTCAAATTCTTACCAGTTCTTACCCAGCAGCAGGCGGTGATCGGCAACCGATGTTGTCAAAATTCTCAAAAGCTTGGATAGAGCGATTGCCAGGGAGAGTCAAACGCACGACGTAGATGTATGTGGAGCTGGGAAGGCTTATAGTATGGTAGCAAAAAGGGTCAGCAATAATCAATTCAGAGATGCAAAGTTGAATAAACGCTCAACGACGGTACTGTGCTGGTCCTAGGCTAGACCGTACTAGAGACGTGAGCTTAGAACACTAACAAAATCACGGCACTGCACGTAAACAAGGGAGGAGCACACTCTGAATTTTTTTAAATTTTTTCACTTTTTTTGAACTTTTTTTTTCTTTTTTTTGCTCCGCAACAAATTTTTTTTCGAAAAAGTCTACAAATGTCCTAAAAATTGCCTAGCCAGAATTTTCCAGACTTAGTTTTTTTTAGTTTGGAACTATTTTTCTTCTGCGGGTAGCACAAAAGTTGGGGAGTCCTTCTCTGTCACGACTCGGAGTATGGCGTGATCTGGAAATCCAAAACAGAGTAACAAAATACTGGACTCGGAATAGGATTGGTGGCGGAGATGAATCTGGTGGAACTCGGACTGGTGGCAGAGATGAATCTGGTGGAACTCGGACTAGCGGCGGATATATGTTGCCGGTGGACTCGGATTGGCGTGACAGCGGCGGGTATGTGGTGGCGTAATATGGCAGCGGTGATGAAGTTGGTGCGGTGGTGGTATATGGCAGCAGCGATGATGATGATGCAGTGGTGATATATGGCAGCGGCGACGTGACAACCTGTGAACAGAACTTGAAACTCTAAAGGACTAGACGCTAAGACCAGCAACTTGACACGACGATGCAACCGCAAATTCAACAAAGCAAATACATAAAAGATTATGCAAAGGCTCAGATTGGTTCGGATGGGATGAACTAACCCTAATCTGTTTTTGGCTTTTTCGTGGACTATAGGTATGAAGAACAGACTCGATCTAAACTACGAAAAACTGTAAAATCTCACCGAGCAACCTGGAAATCTGATACCACTTGATAGAGGCAAAGGTGTCCCGTCTTTCGATGAGATGGTGGCTATCGTTTTGGAGGAAGTCGACTTTGACGATCCGACTACGAACGTGCGAGGACGTCGCGCCTTAGCAATCGCTAGACCAACTCCGAGAGGTTATTGACCACGCGGGAGCACGATCAACCTGACCACGAAGGTCTGTTTCCTGCAGGCAAACAAAGAACAAGCAAGAAACTAAGATTGCAATCTGGATATTGCGAATAAAAGAGGAAAGCTTTATTGATGAAGGTGGGGTTCTGTGACGCCTTGGTCTGGTCGTTGAACACAAATGAAGTACGCGAAGTTGCAGCTATGGCGAACTTTTAATCTAAACAAAACCCAAAGTCTAAACGATGCCCTAGGGGCTGTATATATGGAGGAAGAGGGGGGGGGGGATTTCATGGCCCTTGGAGGAGGGGTCCGAAACCCACCCTAACTCTTGTTTCCCCACACATACGGACTCTAAAAACAGCCTATATTGAAGTATTTCGAAATTACATGGGCCTGGCCCAAAAAGAAGGTGATGCAGCACCTAGAATAGCCTCTGGACGAAAATTATGAAGTGGCATCTTGTATATTTCGTCCAAGGCTTCATGCACTCATTATGGTGGCTTCAAAGTCCTGAAATCATCACTTGAAACTCTGTTCTTGTCTCCCTTGCGCATGCCGTCAACTCCATGCTTGTTCTTGCTCCAATGATCATCCTTCTCCAAGCTAGGCCCTTCATTTGTAAGCAAAACAAATGTATTCAATTTAGGCAGCATCATATTCTCATGAACATTAGAATCACTACCAAGAAACGAAAGTACCTGATAATTCAATTGGCGTGCGCGAGCTCTAGTAATTGGTCCAGTATGTATAGCAGCAGGGGCTGTGGGTGTAACAATGGTATTGATGTCCTCATCATCTAGCTTCTAGTGTTTAGCCTCCTTGATCTCGTGGTAGATCTACTCTTGTACTACCCATATCATCAATATTAATCAAGCAGGATGTAGGGTTTTACCTCCATCGAGAGGGCCCGAACCTGGGTAAAACTTCGTGTCCCTTGTCTCCTATTACCATCCGCCTAGATGCACAGTTCGGGACCCCGTACCCGAGATCCGCCGGTTTTAACACCGACATTGGTGCTTTCATTGAGAGTTCCTCTGTGTCGTCGCTTTTAGGCCCGATGGGTCCTTCAATCATCAACAACGATGCAGTCCAGGGTGAGACTTTTCTCCCCGGACAGATCTTCGTTTTTGGCGGCTTCGCACTGCGGGCCAATTCGGTTGGCCATCTAGAGCAGATTGAAAGCTACGCCCCTGGCCATCAGGTTAGATTTGGAAGTTTAAACTACACGGCTGACATCCGCGGGGACTTGATCTTCGACGGATTCGAGCCACAGCCGAGCGCGCCGCACTGTCTCGATGGGCATGATCTAGCTCTGCCGCCGAATAGTGCCCTGGAGGCCGCACACGCTTCGGTTCCGACCCTTAATTCGGAGCCGGCTGCGCCGATCGAGGATGAGCGGTTAGGCGCCTCCTCGGGGGTTGCGATCTCAAAGGCGATTGAGCCGAACACCAGCCCCGCACTCCGCAAGGCCCGTGACTCCGAGGGGCCGGATTCCTCTCCGGACTCCAAGCCCTCCGCGCGCCTGCCGATCGAATCCGATTGGGCGCCGATCATGGAGTTCACCGCTGCGGACATCTTCCAGCACTCGCCCTTCGGCGACATCCTGAAGTCACTAAAGTCTCTCTCTTTATCAGGAGAGCCCTGGCCGAACTACGGTTAGCAAGGTTGGGATACGGACGATGAAGAAATTCAAAGCCCACCCACCACCCACTTTGTAGCCACTGTCGATGACTTAACCGACATGCTCGACTTCGACTCCGAAGACATCGACGGTATGGACGACGATGCAGGAGACGACCAAGAACCAGCACCTATAGGGCACTGGAAGGCCACCTCGTCGTACGACATATATATGGTGGACACTCCAAAAAGATGGAGATGGCGATGGAACAGCGGGGGATGACACCTCCAAGAAACAACCCAAGTGCCAGCGTCAGGGGCGCCGCTCTAAATCCTGCCAAAGCAAAAACGGTGATTCTGGCATGGGAGATAATAATACTCCGGATAGCGCCGAAGAACACCCCCTCCAGCAAGATTTAGCACAGGAGGATGGGGAAGCCAGCCCTCACGAGAGAGCGGCAGACAGAGAGGAGGATGATAATTATATGCCTTCCTCCGAAGACAAGGCAAGCCTCGACGACGACGAATTCGTCGTGCCAGAGGATCCAGCCGAACAAGAGCGTTTTAAACGCAGGCTTAGGCCACGGCAAGCAGCCTCAAGAAAAAGCAGCAAGAACTTAGAGCTGATCAAGATTTGCTAGCCGACAGATGGACTCAAGTCCTTGCGGCCGAAGAGTATGAACTCGAACGCCCCTCCAAGAGTTACCCAAAGCGCAGGCTGCTACCCCGATTAGAGGAGGAAGCACCTAAACCTACATCACCAGCGCATGACATGGCCGACCGGCCACCTCGTGGCCGTGACAGAGAGGCCTCTCGGCCCTCCACTCAAGCCGTGCCCCGGTGCTGCTCAAAACATACTAAGGCACGGGAAAATGCGCCAGACCTGCGAGAGATACTGGAGGACAAGGCAAGACAAACAAGATCGATCTACGGATCGTGTGGGCGCCCCACGACACGTGACGGGGATCGTCACTCCGGACATAATAAATCTGGCCGGGCTGAACACAATAGACAAAGCTCATTTGAGCTGCGTCGTGATATAGCCCAATACAGAGGCGTCGCACACCCGCTATGCTTCATAGATGAAGTAATGGATCATAAACTCCCCGAAGGTTTCAAACCCGTGAACATCGAATCATATGATGGCACAACAGATCCTGCGGTATGGATCGAGGATTATCTCCTTCATATCCACATGGCCCGCGGCGATGATCTACACGCCATCAAATGCCTCCCGCTCAAACTTAAGGGATCGGCCCGGCATTGGCTTAACAGCTTGCCAGCAGATTCAATCAGTTCTTAGGAGGACCTGGAAGCCGCATTCCTCGACAATTTCCAGGGTACCTATGTGCGACCACCAGACGCCGATGACCTAAGCCACATAATTCAGTAGCCAGAGGAATCGGCCAGGCAATTCTGGACACGGTTCCTAACAAAGAAAAACCAAATAGTCGACTGTCCGGACGCAGAGGCCCTAGCAGCCTTCAAGCATAATATCCACGACGAGTGGCTTGCCCGACACCTTGGACAGGAAAAGCCGAAATCTATGGCAGCCCTCATGACACTCATGACCCGCTTCTGCGCGGGAGAAGACAGCTGGCTAGCTCGCAGCAACAACTTAACCAAGAACCTTGGTAATTCGGATACCAAGGACAAAAGTGGCAGGTCGCGTCAGAACAAGCAAAAGCGCCACGTTAACAGTGACAGCAATGAGGATACGACAGTCAATGCCGGATTCAGAGGCTACAAATCCGGTCAGCGGAAAAAGCCATTCAAAAGAAATACTCAGGGCCCGTCCAGTTTGGAACGAATACTCGACCGCTTGTGCCAAATACATGGCACCCCCAAAAAGCCAGCCAATCACATCAACAGGGATTAATTGTTGGGTGTTCAAGCAGGCAGGCAAGTTAAATGCCGAAAATAGAGACAAGGGGCTACGTAGCGACGACGAGGAAGAGCCCAGGCCGCCAAACAACAGTGGACAAAAGGGTTTTCCCCCACAAGTGTGGACGGTGAACATGATATACGCAACCCACATCCCCAAGAGGGAACGGAAGCGTGCGTTACGGGACGTATACGCGATAGAGCCAGTCGCCCCAAAGTTCAACCCATGGTCCTCCTGCCCGATCACTTTTGATCGAAGGGACCACCCCACTAGCATCCGTCATGGCGGGTTCGCCGCATTGGTTCTAGACCCAATTATTGACGGATTTCATCTCACAAGAGTCCTTATGGACGGCGGCAGCAGCCTGAACCTGCTTTACCAGGACACAGTGCGGAAAATGAGCATAGATCCCTCGAGGATTAAGCCCACCAAAACGACCTTTAAAGGCGTCATACCAGGTGTAGAGGCCAACTGCACAGGATCAGTCACACTTGAAGTGGTCTTCGGATCTCCGGATAATTTCCGAAGCGAAGAGTTAATCTTCGACATAGTCTCGTTCCGCAGTGGCTATCACGCACTGCTCGGGCGAACCGCATTTGCAAAGTTCAATGCGGTATCGCACTACGCATACCTCATGCTCAAGATGCCAGGCCCTCGAGGAGTAACCACGGTCAATGGAAACACCGAACGCTCCCTCCGAACGGAGGAGCACACGGCGGCCCTTGCAGCGGAAGTACAAAGCAACCTCTCTAGGCAATTCTCCAGTCCGGCCGTTAAAAGGCCGGACACTGTCAAGCGCGCCCGGGGTAACCTACAACAAGACCGCCTGGCACGTTCTGAGCAGGCGTAGCAATGCGGCCCCAACCCCAGCCCTCATGAAATAGCAAAACCAGTGCTTCGCGTACATAACTACGCTCTCAAAATACCATGGGCGCAGGGGAAGGGGCACCATCACGTCACGCCCAAAACACGGCTTAAACCGTACTAGGGGCTGCCGAATTCTTTCCTTATCTTCTCTTACTTTCAGGACTCCATACTTCGGACGACCTATTTGGCAATCCAACTGCCGCACAAACGATGCAAGAACCAGGGACGCAGACAAGCCATGCCGCATTATGGACTCCCAGGTGGTCTCTATCACGAGCAGTATACCTGTTTTGCATATAAGTTCCATGGCCCGCCCCTAGACCGGACATGTTAAATAGTCCAACTTTTGCTTATCGTGCCATTTGTATCGTTCTCCTTTGATCGCATCCCTTTTAAACAATGCATAGTCTTTATCTATTTTTTGCATTACCTTTTTTCCAAATATATGTTCATTAATGACATGTTGTACCCGTACACTGTGGTACGGCAAATACGCCAGGGGCTTCAGTACCCCTCAATATGGTGTGAGAAGTCCAAAAACTTTAACAAGTGCAGCACCCTGAACTTATAGCATTATATGCATCGGCTCCGAATCATGTCTTGGGTCAATAGTTGGGTTTGCCCGGCTCCTATGTTTTGGTGCCTTACATTCCGCTATATCGGCTAAGGTAGCACTAGGAGAACTACTGCGATTGTGCACCAGTTGAGCTGGGCTGAGCACCTCAGTAGAGAAAGCTAAAACTGACTGTCATGATGAAGCGAGAGACCGGTCACTGTTCGAGAGGTTTTTCGAGTCCCTAAAGACTTATGCCGCTTAGAGCGAGGAACTAGCTTTGTCCGGCCAAGGCATGGATAGCGCCCCGAACTCGGTCTTCCGAATTCTAGGGGCTTTGCCGAAATTTAAAATTATAGAGTTCTATGGCTAAGTGAGAGTGTTCAAGCATTATAGTCCGATTGCCTTGTTCATTGTGCTGAGCGCCTCCCTCGAAGGACCCAAACATGGGAAAAAGAGCGCTCAGGTTTATCCCGAACACCCCAGCACTAGTGCCATGGGGGCAGAAGCCGACGACTGGCCATCTCTCAATTTTTGATAAACCGCCGCACAGAAAGTAATATTTTAAATTCAAAAAGCATTGCTTAGCGCACATGAACAAGTTTTCAGCGCACAGGACAACACGTGCGAGTTCATTAAAAAATTACATCCTTGGTACATTCATCCGCCATAAGGCGGGCGCCCTTCCGAACATCCTTATAATAGTTCTCGGGTTTGCGATGCTCCTTCCCCGGCGGTGGCCCGTCCTTCACAAGCTTCTCACCGTCCAGCTTGCCCCAGTGCACCTTAGCGCGGGCAAGGGCCCTCCAGGCACCTTTGATGCAGACGGAGCGCTTGATGACTTTAAGCCTTGGACAGGCCGCCACCAGCCGCTGAACCAGTCCAAAATAGCTCCCAGGCAGGGCCTCTCCAGGCCACAGCCGAACTATGAGACCCTTCATGGCCTGTTCGGCCGCCTTGTGGAGCTCAACCAGCTGCTTCAGCTGATCGCTCAAGCGCACATGGTGTCCGGCCTCAGCATACTGAGACCAGAACACCTTCTCCGTCGAGTTGCCCTCCTTGGCTCGGTAGAACGCGGTGGCATCGGATGCGCTATGGGGAAGATCTGCGAATGCCCCTGGAGAGCTCCGGATTCGGGTAAGTAATAAGTAGCTTACTTTTATATGTCTGCTTTGGATAAATAATGCCTTACCCGCCGCTATATTTTTCACCGTATCCAACTCTTGGAGGGCCTTCTGGGATTCGGCCTTGGCAGATTTGGCAGTTTCGATGACCGCCGCGAGCTCGGATGCTTGCGTCTTCGAGTCAAGCTCCAAACTCTCATGTTTTTTCATGAGAGCCTGAAGCTCTTGCCGCGCCTCGCCGACCTGCGCCTCAAATTTCTCCCACTCGATGCGCTCCGAGGTCGCCCTCTTCTCGGCCTCGGACAACGCCTGCTTGAGGGTCGCCACCTCAGTTGTGGCCCCTACAATAAGCAGCACAATCCTGTCATTTTTGCAATTGCATCTTTTTATATATTTTTCTATAAGGTATCTCTTACCTTATTTCTCCTCGAGCTGCCGCTTGGCAAGGCTGAGCTCTTGCTCGGACTGCTCGAGACCCTGCTTCAGGGTGCCTACCTCCGCAGTCAGTGCGGCGGTCGCAAGCAGCGAAGCCTGCACACGCATATTGACTCATTTTTTGTTAGACTCCTGCGAAATTATTTGATCCTCTATTCGGCTTTTCTTTCCGAACGCCAAACAGAGCATCAGGGGCTACTGTCTATGCGGTAATACTTTTACATATTTTTTACTTACCTTGAAGCCTGTTAGAAGGCTAGCACAAGCTTCAGTCAGTCTGCTCTTGGCGGACTGAACCTTCTGGATCACCGTACTCATAATAGTACGGTGCTCCTCGTCGATGGAGGCGCCGTTAAGCACCCCAGCAGATTGTCTGGCGCCTCCGGTTCGACGGGGGCCGCCAGCTCAGAAGGCTTGCTCCTCTTGGAAGGAGTTCGCCTACCGCAGTCCGGAACCGTTGAAGATTCCGGCACGGTGTCCGGCTCAAAGCCGGACTTGGAGCCCTGGGGGGTCTTGTCCCCTTCACTCCTGGAGTCTGGGAGGTCGCCTCGTGGCTCCTCCAGGACCACCTCCTCTTGGCCCGGAGCTTGTTGCGACGCCACTTCTGCGTCATCCGCAGTGCGGGGGGAGGTAGCGGGCGGAACTGAATTCACGTCCGACGAATCCAGGGAGACGCTCGACGACTCGTCGAGCCCGGCCTTGGGCGGACTGCATAATTATATTTGACATAAGGAAAAGCTGTGCAACAAAGGAATGCTATGAGTTACTCTAGTGTCCGAATACTTACGATGCCGCTGGGTGCCTGGCCCTGTGCGGCCACTCCTCTTCGCCCTCGTCGGCGTCGGTGGAGTAGTCCGGAGGGAGGGTCTTTCCCTTCTTGGACCCTTCGGCCTCCCCTGTTAGGGCGGCCTTCCTCTTCTTTCCTCCCCCCGCTGGAGGGGGAGAGGTTTGTTCTTCCTCCTCTTCGTTTCCACAGGAGGAGTGCGTCTCGGATTCGTCGGATGATGAATCCGACACCTCCATATGTCGGGTACTCTTTCGAGACCCCGTGGCCTTCTTCTTGGCCTTCTTCTCCGGCACCACATAAGGTGCCGGAACCAGCAGCTTCGATAAACGAGCGTCGGCTGGGTCTTCGGGCAAAGGAGCCGGACAGTCGATCTGTCCGGACTTCGCCTGCCAATCCTGTCAAAGGTAAGGGAGTTTAGATCCCGCATAGAGTCAAACTATGAGAAACAAATGTCTTGTAAAAGGTAAAAGATAACTCACCGCACTAGCTTGACGCTGTGTGCTGAATCTGCGATCCTCGGAAGCGGATGCGGGAGCCTCGGCGCCCTTGAATAGCACCTTCCAGGCATCTTCATACGTCGTGTCAAAGAGCCTACTCAAATTTTGGTGCTGCGCCGGGTCGAACTCCCATAGGTTGAAGGCCTGTTGTTGACACGGGAGGATCCGGCGGACGAGCATAACCTGGACTACATTGACAAGCTTGAGCCGCTTGTTCAACAGGGATTGGATGCATGTTTGCAGTCCAGTCACCTCTTCCTCATTGCTCCACGACAGGCCCGTCTCTTTCCAGGACGTGAGCCGCGTAGGGGGTCCGGATCGGAACTCGGGGGCTGCGACCCACTCAAGGTCGCGCGGCTCGGTGATGTAAAACCACCCCGATTGCCACCCCTTCAGGGTCTCCACAAAGGAGCCCTCGAGCCATAGGACGTTGGCTATCTTGCCCGCCATGGCGCCTCCGCACTCCGCCTGGTTGCCGCACACCACCTTCGGCTTGACGTTGAAGGTCTTGAGCCAAAGGCCGAAATGGAGGCGGATACGGAGGAAGGCCTCGCACACGACGATAAACGCCGATATGTTGAGGACGTAGTTCGGGGCCAGATCATGGAAATCCAGGCCATAGTAGAACATGAGCCCCCGGACGAACGGGTGGAGAGGAAAACCCAGTCCGCGGAGGAAATGGGGAAGGAATACAACCCTCTCATGGGGCCTTGGGGTGGGGAGGAGCTGCCCCTTTTCGGGAAGCCGGTGCGCGATGTCGTTAGACAAGTATCCGGTCTTCCTCAGCTTTTTGATATGGCCCTCCGTGACAGAGGAGACCATCCACTTGCCTCCCGCTCTGGACATGGCTGGAGAAGGTTGAGGTGGGAAATGCGAGCTTGGGCATTGGAGATCGACTGCGCGGAAGATGGATAGGCAAAGGAGGAAGAAGGCGTAGGTAGAAAGGTGGATCCTTATCCCCTTATATGGGCGGATGCGGTTAAGCGTCCCCACCAGCCTGGTAAAACTCGCTTGTCTCCCAAGCGCCGTGATAAATGGCGCGGTCGGGTTACCCACGTCCGTATTGATGAGAATCCCGTAAATGAGGGACACGATCTTTGCTTCGACAAGATGTGCCAAGGAAACCGCCTCGCAAAATGCACTGAGGTGGGGAAGTGAAAACGATTCAAATAGAGGCTTGGCCGTAGTGTGATGTCATGCTACAGAATACGTCAGCAGATTAGATTTGTGTAAATATTATTCTCTCTATGGCAATATGTGGAAATATATTTTGCAGAGCCGGACACTATCCTTAGTGTTAACAATCTTTTATGAAGTACTTGGAGGAGGAACCCGCCTTGCAATGCCGAAGACAATCTGTGCGCTGGACTCGTCGTCATTGAAGCCTGGTTTAGGGGCTACTGAGGGAGTCCTGGATTAGGGGGTGTCTGGGTAGCCGGACTATACCTTCAGCCGGACTCCTGGACTATGAACATACTAGATTGAAGACTTCGTCCCGTGTCCGGATGGGACTTTCCTTGGCGTGGAAGGCAAGCTTGGTGATGCGGATATTTAGATCTCCTACCATTGTAACCGACTTTGTGTAACCCTAACCCTCTCCGGTGTCTATATAAACCGGAGGGTTTTAGTCCGTAGGACAACAGAACATACAACAATCATACCATAGGCTAGCTTCTAGGGTTTAGCCTCCTTGATCTCATGGTAGATCTACTCTTGTACTACCCATATCATCAATATTAATCAAGCAGGACGTAGGGTTTTTCCTCCATCGAGAGGGGCGGAACCTGGGTAAAACTTCATGTCCCTTGTCTCCTGTTACCATCCGCCTAGACGCACAGTTCGGGACCCCCTACCCGAGATCCGCCGGTTTTGACACCGACACCCGGTATGCGGTGCATTGCGGTATAAGATCAGACGAGATGACCCTGGTGATGTTGACGGCGAGCCCCGCAGGAAGAGGGTTCCCGCGAAGGTGATATGGTATGCTCCTATAATACCACGGTTGAAACGACTGTTCAGAAACAAAGAGCATGCCAAGTTGATGCGATGGCACAGTGAGGACCGTAAGAAAGACGGGAAGTTGAGAGCACCCGCTGACGGGTCGCAGTGGAGAAGAATCGAGAGAAAGTACTAGGCTGAGTTTGTAGGTGACCCAAGGAACGTATGGTTTGCTTTAAGCGCGGATGGCATTAATCCTTTCGGGGAGCAGAGTAGCAATAACAACACCTGGCCCGTGACTCTATTTATGTATAACCTTCGTCCTTGGATGTGCATGAAGCGGAAGTTCATTATGATGCCAATTCTCATCCAAGGCCCTAAGCAACCCGGCAACGACATTGATGTGTACCTAAGGCCATTAGTTGAAGAACTTTTACAGCTGTGGAATGACGGTGTACGTGCGTGGGATGAGCACAAACAGGAGGAATTTAACCTGCATGCGTTGCTGTTTGTAACCATCAACGATTGGCCCGCTCTTAGTAACCTTTCAGGATAGACAAACAAGGGATACCACGCATGCACGCACTGTTTAGCTGACACCGAAAGTATATACCTGGACAGATGCAGGAAGAATGTGTACCTGGGCCATTGTCGATTTCTCCTGACCAACCATCAATGTCGAAAGAAAGGCAAGCATTTCAAAGGCAAGGCAGATCACTGGAAGAAGCCGATACGTATCCAACGTATCTATAATTTTTGATTGCTCCATGCTATATTATCTACTGTTTTGGACAATATTGGGCTTTATTATCCACTTTTATATTATTTTTGGGACTAATCTATTAACCGGAGGCCCAACCCAGAATTGCTGTTTTTTTTGCCTATTTCAGTGTTTCAAAGAAAAGGAATATCAATCGGAGTCGGAACGGAATTAAATCAACTGGAGAAGTTATTTTTGGAAGGAAAGCTACCGGAAAAGCTTGGAGTGCACGCTAGGGGAGTCCCGGGCTGCCCACGGGGGTGGGGGGTGCGCCCCTGCCTCGTGGGCAGCCCGGAGGTCCACTGACGTACTTTTTCCTCCTATATGTATACCCATATACCCTAAAACGATCGGGGAACAGAATAGATCGGGAGTTCCGCCGCCGCAAGCCTCTGTAGCCACCATAAACCAATCGAGACCCTGTTCCGGCACCCTGCCAGAGGGGGGAACCCTCACCGGTGGCCATATTCATCATCCCGGCGCTCTCCATGACGAGGAGGGAGTAGTTCACCCTCGGGCTGAGGGTATGTGCCAGTAGCTATGTGTATCTCTCTCTCTCTCTCCCTCTCTCTCTCTCGTGTTCTTGATTTGGCACGATCTTGATGTATCGCGAGCTTTGCTATTATAGTTGGATCTTATGTTGCTTCTCCCCCTCTACTCTCTTGTAATGGATTGAGTTTTCCCTTTGAAGTAATCTTATCGGATTGAGTCTTTAATGATTTGAGAACACTTGATGTATGTCTTGCCGTGCGTATCTATGGTGACAATGGGATATCACGTGATTCACTTGATGTATGTTTTGGCGATCAACTTGCGGGTTCCGCCCATGAACCTATGCATAGGGGTTGGCACACGTTTTCGTCTTGATTCTTCGGTAGAAACTTTGGGGCACTCTTTGAGGTTCTATGTGTTGGTTGAATAGATGAACCTGAGATTGTGTGATGCATATCATATAATCATACCCACGGATACTTGAGGTGACGTTGGAGTATCTAGGTGACATTAGGGTTTGGTTGATTTGTGTCTTAAGGTGTTATTCTAGTACAAACTCTAGCGCTGTTTGTGACACTTACAGGAATAGCCCAACGGATTGATTGGAAAGAATAACTTTGAGGTGGTTTCGTACCCTACCATAATCTCTTCGTTTGTTCTCCGCTATTAGTAACTTTGGAGTGACTCTTTGTTGCATGTTGAGGGATAGTTATATGATCCAATTATGTTATTATTGTTGAGAGAACTTGCACTAGTGAAAGTATGAACCCTAGGCCTTGTTTCCTAGCATTGCAATATCGTTTACACTCACTTTTACCACTTGTTACATTGCTGTTTTTATATTTTCAGATTACAAAAGCCCATATCTACCATCCATATTGCACTTGTATCACCATCTCTTCGCCGAACTAGTGCACCTATACAACTTACCATTGTATTGGGTGTGTTGGGGACACAAGAGAATCTTTGTTATTTGGTTGCAGGGTTGCTTGAGAGAGACCATCTTCATCCTACGCCTCCCACGGATTGATAAACCTTAGGTCATCCTTTTGAGAGAAATTTGCTACTGTCCTACAAACCTCTGCACTTGGAGGCCCAACAACGTCTACAAGAAGAAGGTTGTGTAGTAGACATCAGAATCCCGCCATGCGTACCGGTGATCATGTACTTGCTATGGTCTCTGATTTACACGTAATCTTTGGAAAAGGTCCCGACGGACTAGCTGTTTCGAATGATGCTGAGGGACGCGCACCCACGTGGAAGAAGAAATCTATATTTTGGGACCTACCCTACTGGAAAGACCTAGAGGTACGCTCTTCAATCAACGTGATGCACGTGACGAAGAACCTTTGCGTGAACCTGTTAGGCTTCTTGGGCATGTATGGGAAGACAAAAGATACACCTGAGGCACGGGAGGACCTGCAACGTTTGCACGAAAAAGACGACATGCCTCCAAAGCAGTATGAAGGTCCTGCCAGCTACGCTCTTACCAAAGAAGAGAAGGAAATCTTTTTTGAATGCCTGCTCAGTATGAAGGTCCCGACTGGCTTCTCGTCGAATATAAAGGGAATAATAAATATTCCTGAGAAAAAGTTCTAGAACCTAAAGTCTCATGACTGCCACGTGATTATGATGCAACTGCTTCCGGTTGCATTGAGGGGCCTTCTATCGGAAAATGTCCGATTAGCCATTGTGAAGCTATGTGCATTCCTCAATGCAATCTCTCAGAAGGTGATCGATCCAGAAATCATACCAAGGCTAAGGAGTGATGTGGTGCAATGTCTTGTCAGTTTCGAGCTGGTGTTCCCACCATCCTTCTTCAATATCATGATGCACGTCCTAGTTCATCTAGTCGACGAGATTCTCATTCTGGGCCCCGTATTTCTACACAATATGTTCCCCTTTGAGAGGTTCATGGGAGTCCTAAATAAATATGTCCGTAACCGTGCTAGGCCAGAAGGAAGCATCTCCATGGGCCATCAAACAGAGGATGTCATTGGGTTTTGTGTTGACTTCGTTCCTGGCCTTAAGAAGATAGGTCTCCCTAAATCGCGGTATGACGGGAGACTGACTGGAAAAGGCACGCTAGGAGCGGACTCAATAATATGCAGGGATGGGCATTCTTGGTCTCAAGCACACTACACAGTTCTACAGAACTCTACCTTGGTGACCCCGTATGTCGATGAACACAAGAACAGTCTGCGCTCCAAACACCCGGAGCAGTGTGATGACTGGATTACATGTGAACACATCAGGACTTTTAGCAGTTGGTTGGAAACACGTTTCAGAGGTGACAACACTGTTTGTGATGAGTTGTACTCGTTGTCCAGGGGACCATCTTCGATTGTATTGACTTACAAAGGATACGACATAAATGGGAATACATTTTACACGATCGCCCAAGATCAAAAGAGCACCAACCAAAACAGTGGTGTCCGCTTTGATGCAGCAACAGAGAGGGGAAAGGACACATATTATGGTTACATAGTGGACATATGGGAACTTGACTACGGACATGATTTTAAGGTCCCTTTGTTTAAGTGCAAATGGGTCAATCTGTCAGGAGGCGGGGTACAGGTAGACCCACAGTACGGAATGATAACAGTGGATCTGAAAAATCTTGGGTACACTGATGAACCGTTCGTCCTAGCCAATGATGTGGCACAGGTGTAACGCCCTCGATGCGGCCATATCTCCCACGTGTCGAGGCACGACTTAGAGGCATAACCGCATTGAAAGCAGTGTCGCAAGTGAGGTAATCTTCACACAATCCATGTAATAGATAAAGGGGAAAGATACATAGTTGGCTTACAATCGCCACTTCACACAAGTACATAAATAACATCCACCATACAGATTACACTCAAGGTCCGACTACGGTACCAAAATGAAAGAAGACTACCCCAAATGCTAAACAGATCCCCGGATCACCCAACTGGGCTCCACTACTGATCATCGGGAAAAGAAACATAGTAACGGCCACGTTCCTCATCGAACTCCCAAGTGAGCTCGGTCGCGTCATCTGCACTGGCATCATTGGTACCTGCAACTGTGGTGATAATATATGTGAGTCACGGGGACTCAGCAATCTCACACCCGCGAGATCAAGACTATTTAAGCTTAAAGGTGGGAAAGGGGTTTGTGAGGTGGAGCTGCAGCAAGCGACTAGCATATGGTGGCTACAGCGCAAAAGAGAGCGAGAAGAGAAGGCAAAGCACGGTCGTGAAGCTAGAAGTGATCAAGAAGTGATCCTGAAACGACCTACGTCAGGCATAACTCCAACAACCGTGTTCACTTCCCGGGCCCCGCCGAGAAGAGACCATCACGGTTACACACGCGGTTGATGTGTTTTAGTTAAGGTCAACTTCGGGTTTTCTACAACCGGACATCAACAAATTCCCATCTGCCTCATAACCGCGGGCACGACTTTCGAAAGATAATACCCTGCAGGGGTGTCCCAACTTAGCCCATGATAATCTCTCACGGTCAACGAAGGATATTCCTTCTACCGGGAAGACCCGATCAATCTCGGAATCCCGGACTACAAGACATTTCGACAGCAATAAAACAAGTCTAGCAAAGCCGCCCGATTGTGCCGACAAATCCTGATAAGAGCTGCACATATCTCGGTCTCAAGGCACATCCGGATGAGCAGTCCGTACAACTAAAACCAGCCCTCGAGTTGCCCCGAGGTGGCGCTGCAAAGGGCTCTAGTTTGGACCAGCAATCGAAGGAGAACTGGCCCGGGGGTTTAAAATAAAGATGACCCTTGAGTCTGCAGAACCCAAGGGAAAAAGGCTAGGTGGCGAATGGTAAAACCAATGTTGGGCCTTGCTGGAAGAGTCTTATTCAAAGCGAACTGTCAAGGGGGTCCCATAAATCACCCAACCGTGTAAGGAACGCAAACTCCGGGAATATAACACCGGTATGACGAAAACTAGGGTGGCAAGAGTGGAACAAAACACCAGGCATAAGGCCGAGCCTTCCACCCTTTACCAAGTATATAGATGCATTAATTAAATAAGAGGTATTGTGATATCCCAACAAGTAAACTTGTTCCAACAAGGAACAACAAGTCCATGTTCCAACAAGGAACAAACTTCATCTTCACCTGCAACTAGCAACGCTATAAGAGGGGCTGAGCAAAGCGGTAACATAGCCAAACAACGGTTTGCTAGGACATGGATGGTTAGGGGCTGACATAGCAATATAGGAGGCATGATATAGCAAGTGGTGGGTATCGCAGCATAGGCATAGCAAAAGAGCGAGCAATCTAGCAAGCAAAGATAGAAGTGATTTCGAGGGTATGGTCATCTTGCCTGCAAGAGTCTCAGAGTTGTCGAAAGCTTGGTCCTCGAAAGCGTTCTCAACGGAATCCTCGTTCACGTACTCGTCTCCCGGCTCTACCCAAGACAAGAGAACAAGCAAAGGAACCAATATCAACCACGATGCAATGCGCAAGCAACATGATGCAAAACATGGCATGATATGCGAGACGTGATATGCAATGCGAATGCATGCCCCGGAAGGACAAGGATGAACAGGGCATAATCTTGGCAAACCAAGCATGCCACTGGATAGATGAGGTAATTTCGGTTGAAATCGATATAAAATACACCGGAATCGGATGCACGGTTTGCAAAAGGCAAGCAATACAAGAATGACACGAAACTGCCATAAACAGCATGATGCTACTTAGCAAGCAACAAATAATTAAGCTACTGCACCCAAACATGGCAACAAAGCATATGAAAGTAATCTACTCAAGATGCTCGACAAAAGATGAACACCGAGCTACGGCTAAATCCCATCATAAGAGGTCCAAACAAGCATGGCAATAGTGCAAAAGATAACAGGTTCACAGACTTAGTGAAATAACAACATAGCAGAAATTAACATCAGGATGACATGTTCAGAGCAACAAAACAACATGCTGCAGGTTCAGAACATTGCAAAGAAAGGCATGGAATGAATCTACTCATAAGCAAGTTTCGTTACAGGTTTCAGACTTAGCAGAAAACTGAACATGGCAGAAAACTAATAACGACTAGGCATGTTCGTGAGCTCGATGCACTCACTACAGAGCATTGCATGGTAAACTAATCATACATACATGAAGAAGACATGGCATAGTAACAATACATGGCAAGAATAACATCATATCATGCAAGGATCAACTACACCAAGCTTGGAAAAATCAAATAACATGTAAACAATCTGCGAGCAGCACTTTGAAGCAAAAGTAGAGCTCGATCTACTCAAGCTATGGCAGTCCATAATTGCAAACAAAGGCATGGATGGATAGAGCAAATACTCAAGTTCAAAACACCCTTACTGATCATGCTCAAATTATGCATAGATCTCTCGAAAACAACATGAATACATGGCATGAAAATAACAGCAGTCAGGGACTGCGAAATTACAAAGTCTGAAATCAGCAACATCAGGTGACCTAGTTTGCATGCTTGTGCTAGTCACCACATAGATCACAAAAATACATGGCAAAATTCTCTGGAAAGTTAACATGGCATATTACAAAACTCATGTAGGACTCAACTTCATAGGAGGTACACATCAATCATTGCAAAAATGACAAAAGTGCATGTTCAGATAAGATCCAGCAACTAACATCAACTAGCCCTCTTCTAACAGAATTACGAGCATCAATATGACCTCAAATGAAAATGATGCAATGGAACAAAATGTTGTACTCTTCGTAGCGAACAATTTGACATATTACACGCGCGAAACGGAGCTACGGATGCAAAGTTATGGCAGGTCGAACATGAGATGATAATGTAAAAAATACTGGGACTTAGAGATATTTTAGAGAGGGGAAAGTCAACCAGGGCACGGATGCCGAGGTTCACCGGGCGGATCTCGCCGGAGTGCTCGGGGAGGTGGCGGCGGAGGCGGATCCGGCCGGCCCCGGAGCGGATCCGGTGGAGGGAGGCGCGGGCGGCGCCGGGATGGTGCGGGCGGAGGCGGCGGCGGCAGTTGACGGCGGAGGCGAGGCGGCGCCGGCCGGCGACCGCGGGGGCGGCGACGGCAGAGCTGCGGGGCGGCGAGGGCGGCGCGGTGGCCCTGGGCGCGGGGCGGAGCCGGCGGGCGGCGGCGCGGCGCGGGCCCCGCGGGCTAGATCTGGGCCGCGCGGGCCCTGGCGGCGGGGCGCGGCGGGATGCGGCGGCGACGAACCCGGTGGCGCCACGTGGCGGCGGCGGGGCGATCCAGACACGTCCGGCCGGCGGGTTTTCGTCCGGCGGCGGCGGGGAAGGAAATAGACTAGGGTTAGGGTGGTTTTGCCCGTGATTTGAGGAGGGGGAGGCGTTTTTATAGCTAGGAGGAGCTAGGGAGCTCCAAATGGAGAGCGGTTTTTGGCCACGCGATCGTGATCGAACGGCGAAGGATATGGGAGTGTCTTAGATGGGTTGTTGGGCTGTTATGAAGGGGTGTTGGGCTGCAACACACACGAGGCCTTCACGGTTACCCGGTTAACCGTTGGAGTACCAAACGAACTCCGATTGACCCGAAACTTGACAGGCGGTCTACCGGTGCTATACCAAGGCCACATGTCAAACCTCGGTCCATTTCGAGAATGTTTAATACCCGCTCACGAAGAAATGTAAAAGGGGACGCCGGGAGACATAGGAGTGCCGGATTGCAAAACGGAGAACGGGAAAGATGCTCGGATTTAAGAGACGAACACGTATGCGAATGCGATGCACATGATGACATGATATGAAATGCATGACATGACCAAAATGCAAAACGAGGGGAAACCCAACACGGATGAAATAACATAACACATAGCCGGAAATGGCAAGAGTAGGATTACAAATATGGCAAGTTACATCTGGGGCGTTACAACACACCACCACTACGAGAGGATCTCGTCCCGAGATCTAGGACTGAAAGAACTCCGGATACTCAGAACGTAGGTGGTCTTCACGCTCCCAGGTGGCCTCTCGGTCTGAATGATGTGACCATTTCACTTTGAGGAATTTGATTGACTTGTTGCGAGTCTTGGGCTCAGTTGTCTCAAGAATAGCAACTGGGTGCTCATGATAGGACAAATCTTCTTGAAGATCAATATCTTCGAAGTTGATGGTGCGCTCAGGCGTCTTGAAGCACTTGCGAAGCTGTGACACGTGGAAGACATCGTGCACATTTGCAAAGTTGGAGGGGAGCTCAAGTTGATAGGCTAGATCGCCTCGTTTGCCGATGATCTTGAAGGGACCGACGTATCTAGGGGCAAGTTTCCCCTTCATACCGAAGCGACAAGTTCCTTTCATTGGCGAGACACGGAGGTAAACATGGTCTCCGATCTCGAATGCCACATCACGGTGTTTGCTGTCGTAATAGCTCTTCTGGCGCAATTGCGCGGCTTTGAGGTTCTCACGAATCACCTTGCACATAGCCTCGGCCTTTGAGATCAAATCATTGCCGAGCAATTGGCGTTCACCGGTTTCAGACCAGTTGAGAGGAGTACGGCACTTTTGCCATAGAGAATCTCGAATGGGGCTTTGCCCGAGCTAGCTTGAAAACTGTTGTTGTAAGAGAATTCAGCATAAGGAAGACAATCCTCCCACTTCATGCCGAAAGAGATAACACAGGCTCTGAGCATATCTTCAAGAATTTGATTGACACGCTCGACTTGTCCACTAGTCTGAGGGTGGAACGCTGTGCTGAAGCGGATGTTGGTGCCCATGGCCATCTGAAAAGAATCCCAAAATTTGGAGGTAAAGATGCTGCCACGGTCTGAAGATATCAATTGCGGAATGCCGTGCAAAGAGACAATTCTGGAGGTGTAGAGCTCTGCCAGCTGCGCTGCTGTGATAGACTCTTTGATAGGAAGAAAATGAGCCACTTTGGTGAGCTTGTCGATGACGACGAAGATAGCATCATTTCCATGCTTGGACTTAGGAAAACCAGTCACGAAGTCCATTTCGATATGATCAAACTTCCATTCTGGAATAGCAAGAGGTTGGAGAAAACCAGCTGGTCGTTGGTGTTCTGCTTTCACCCTTCTGCAGACATCACACTCATTCACGAATTGAGCGATCTCACGCTTCATTCGAGTCCACCAATACGACTGCTTGAGGTCATGGTACATCTTCGAACTTCCAGGATGAATTGACAGAAGAGAATTGTGCGCTTCGTTCATAATGACTTTACGAAGATCACCCTTTGGAACCACGATCCGGTCCTCGAAGAAAAGAGTATCTCTGTCATCAACTCGATAGCACTTGTATTTGGGGATGCTCTTTTCAATACCACGTTTTACCTTCTTCACCATGGTATACAACAATTGTGCCTCACGAATCTGATCTTCCAAAGTAGGAGAGACGATGAGGTTGGCAAGAACACCTTGAGGGACAACTTGGAGATTCAACTTGCGGAAAGCCTCACAGAGATCCGGTTGAAATGGCTTGAGGATTAAGCTGTTGCAGTAAGCCTTTATGCTCAAAGCGTCTGCAATCACATTAGCCTTGCCTGGAGTGTATTCAATACTCGGATTATACTCTTGAATCATTTCGACCCATCGAGTTTGCCTGAGGTTTAGGTGAGGCTGAGTGAAGATATACTTGAGACTCTTGTGATCGGTGAAGATGTCCACTTTCCTTCCCAAGAGGAGATGTCTCCATGTTATTAGTGCGTGGACAACTGCCGCCAACTCAAGATCGTGAGTAGGTAGTTCCTTTCATTGGGCTTCAACTGGCGAGAGGTATAGGCAACAACCTTCTTCTCTTGCATTAAGACAGCACCGAGGCCCTGGAGAGAAGCATCACAGAATACTTCATAAGGCTTGGATTCGTCAGGAGGAGTCAAAACTGGAGCAGTGACAAGTCTCTCTTTGAGAGTGTTGAAAGCAACGTCACACTCAGGAGACCAGACATATTTCACATGCTTCTGGAGGAGGTTGGAAAGAGGCTTTGCAATCTTGGAGAAATTCTCAACGAATCTTCTGCAATAGCTTGCAAGTCCAAGAAAACTGCGAAGCTGCTTGACATTCTGAGGAGGATTCCAATTCAAAACTGCAGACACCCTCTCTGGATTAATAGCAATGCCCTTGGCAGAGATGATATGACCAAGATAAAGAACTTCATCAAGCCAGAATTCACATTTGGAGAACTTCGCATATAATTGATACTCTCTGAGCTTGTCGAGTACCAATCGCAAATGTTTGGCATGATCCTTCTTATTCTTGGAGAAGACCAAAATATCATCGAGATAGACCAAGACAAATTCGTTGATGTAGGGGTTGAAGATGAAATTCATCAAGCGAGTGAAATATGGAGGAGCACTGACGAGGCCGAAAGACATGACAGTATATTCATAAGAACCAAAGCTTGTTCTGAATGCTGTCTTGGGAATATCTTCTTCACGAATGCGAATCTGATGATAACCCATACGAAGGTCAAGCTTGGAGAACACCTTAGCACCTTTAAGTTGCTCAAAAAGCTCATTGATGTTGGGAAGTGGGTACTTGTTCTTGATAGTCTTCTTGTTCGATGGACGGTAATCGACGCAAAGTCGGTCCGTGCCATCCTTCTTCTTGACAAAAAGAACACCACAACCCCACGGAGAAGAACTCGGTCTGATCAGACCCAGACGTTCTTGTTTATCGAGTTGAATCTTTAATTCCTTGAGCTCATCTGGTCCAAGCTTGTAAGGACGCTTGCAAACGGGTTCCGTGCCAGGCTCGAGATCAATCACGAATTCAACTGGCCTGCGGGGAGGCATACCCGGAAGCTCTTCTGGAAAACATCTTGGTACTCACAAACGACTGGAATCTGAGAGATAGCCTCCAATTCATCATTCTCATTGAGAGAAAACAACCGAATGGTATCATCACGAGAAGCAGAGATGATCACATCGTTCGAAGTGTGAGTCAATTTGATTTCCCTGGCAGCACACTCGAGCTGAGCCTTGTGCTTAGAAAGCCAGTCCATCCCGAGAATAAGATCAATATCAGAGTCACCAAGCACCATTGGAGAAGAAAGAAATTTATAGTCGCCCATCTTGATGGAAACATCCGGAACCGAAACTCGAGAAGTCAATTGCTTACCCGGGGACACAATAGACAAAGGTCTCGGCAAAACTTGAGTAACGAAATCATGCTTAGATGCAAAAGGTCTTGAGATGAAACAATGTGATGCACCAGTATCAAACAAGACTTTGGCAGGAATATCATTAACAGGAAGATTACCCATGATCACTTCACAAGAATCCTCTGCTTGAGCTGCATTCAACATGTTCACCTTGGCATGCTTAGGATTATGCTTGACCACTGCATTGCTGGAAGATTTCACAGGAGGAGGAGGCGGAAGGCGCCTTTGGTTGAAGCACTTGTTCGCATAGTGACCCTTCTGCTGACATTTGTTACAAGTCACCTCTGAGAGCGGACGATGGTAAGGAGCACTTGACCTTGGAGCTTGATTCTGAGACTTGTTCTGATAGCCAGGGTTGGGTGGGTGGGAAGATCCACGGCCACTTGAGTTCTTCTGCTGATAAGGCTGACGGAACGGAGGAGGAGGAGGCAACCAAAACTTCTGTTGCTTAGCTGCCACAAGTGAGGAAGAAGAAGACTGAACTGCGTCTCTGACTCTCTTCTTAGAAGCCTCACACTTGAGCTGAGCAGCTTCTTGTTTCAGTGCCATGTTGTAGAATTCATCATACTTTAATGGCTCGAAAAGCACGAGAGCAAGCTGCAGATCTTCTCTGAGACCACGTATGAATTGGTAGATCATACTCTTCTCATCAGGAATGTCTTGCCTTGCAAAACGAGAGAGCTTCTGGAACTGAGTGTTGTATTGATAGACAGACATGGTGCCTTGCTTGAGATTGCGGAATTCCTCACGCTTAAGCTCAACAACACTTTCTGGAATGTGGTGAGCTTTGAAGTCACGGCGGAAATCATCCCAGGTTATCACACGACCTCCTCTGGAATCTTTGTATTGCTGGAACCACTCAGCAGCTTGATCTTTGAGTTGAAAAGAGGCAAACTTGACAAAGTCCACAGGTCTCACATTGCTGCACTCGAAATGCTTGCTGATGTCCACGAGCCAATCATCGGCGTCTGTGGCCTCGACACAGAAGCTGAAGGTCTTTGGCTGATTAGCAAGGAACTGGTTCAGTGAAGCGAAATGCGGCTGATTGTTGCCTTGGCCTTGATTCTCTTGATTAGCTTGCCCTTGGTTGCGATCTTGCAGGAGCTGAATCAGAATCTGAGCATTGGCATTTGTGGCAGTCATCAGGGCCTGCCAAGCTTCTGGAGGCGGAGGTGGTGGCGGAGGGTTAGCCTGATTCCCTTCATTGCGTTCCGGATTCTGACGCGTTGGCGGAACCATCCTGAAGAGGGTGACATCCATTAGCATCTTGACAGAGATATATTGAAGTTGAATCAAAGGAACGACATTGCAACATATAGTCTTCACAATTAACATTCGAACGAGAATGAACGAATGAATTCCAATGTAAATCATCACACTTCCAAAGCTGAAAAGCCACTTAGAACATGGTAAGGAATAAAATCAACAAGGTACGGAAGTGAACAAATACTTGGTAAGGATTACCCAATCACAAACCAAATATCTGCGGAAGAAATACTAGAGCTACAAGAATTCCCACTTATAAACTCCCGAAACTTTCTGGTTATGCAATCAGGTGTTGGGGATACAGGGGAAGCATAATATCTCACCCAAACTAGCAAATCCTACAACCAGCTGTATCCATCCTTCAACACATAACCAAGAAACCTTCGGAAATCGTCTACCTCAACCTTCGAAAAGCATCCGTTATACAAGTCATGGCAATACCCCTGCACTCGCCACAGTACTGGGCTATCAGGGTTATCTCACCAACAACTGTACAAAAGAGATTTTCGATGTCGGCGAACTAAACTCAGGTATTCCAAAACCGCAACGATAAGATTATGACGACAACACCTAGGATCTCAACTCCCCGGGACACTGCCACAACCCCTAAATGTCAGGAGGCAACCAAGACAATGTTGTCATCATAAAACCATCGGAACGATTGTAATATACCCGCGTGATCCTAAAATTTTTTTTTAGTGAAATTTGAGAAGAGAAGAGTCAAAACTCTACGTCAGGATGCCTTACCAGAAGGTCGAAGGGACTGGGGAGTAAAAAGAATTCCTAAACTCTCCGATATATAATTCCTAAATGACTCAAAACATTTTTCTAGACACAACTCGGCCACTAAAGACGATCAAACAGTGGGGGCTCCTAAGGTCGGGGAAAGGCTCTGATTACCAACTTGTAACGCCCTCGATGCGGCTATATCTCCCACGTGTCGAGGCACGACTTAGAGGCATAACCGCATTGAAAGCAGTGTCGCAAGTGAGGTAATCTTCACACAATCCATGTAATAAATAAAGGGGAAAGATACATAGTTGGCTTACAATCGCCACTTCACACAAGTACATAAATAACATCCACCATACAGATTACACTCAAGGTCCGACTACGGTACCAAAATGAAAGAAGACTACCCCAAATGCTAAACAGATCCCCGGATCACCCAACTGGGCTCCACTACTGATCATCTGGAAAAGAAACATAGTGACGGCCACGTTCCTCATCGAACTCCCAAGTGAGCTCGGTCGCGTCATCTGCACTGGCATCATTGGTACCTGCAACTGTGGTGATAATATATGTGAGTCACAGGGACTCAGCAATCTCACACCCGCGAGATCAAGACTATTTAAGCTTAAAGGTGGGAAAGGGGTTTGTGAGGTGGAGCTGCAGCAAGCGACTAGCATATGGTGGCTACAGCGCAAAAGAGAGCGAGAAGAGAAGGCAAAGCACGGTCGTGAAGCTAGAAGTGATCAAGAAGTGATCCTGAAACGACCTACGTCAGGCATAACTCCAACAACCGTGTTCACTTCCTGGGCCCCGCCGAGAAGAGACCATCACGGTTACACACGCGGTTGATGTGTTTTAGTTAAGGTCAACTTCGGGTTTTCTACAACCGGACATCAACAAATTCCCATCTGCCTCATAACCGCGGGCACGGCTTTCGAAAGATAATACCCTGCAGGGGTGTCCCAACTTAGCCCAAGATAAGCTCTCACGGTCAACGAAGGATATTCCTTCTACCGGGAAGACCCGATCAATCTCGGAATCCCGGACTACAAGACATTTCGACAGCAATAAAACAAGTCCAGCAAAGCCGCCCGATTGTGCCGACAAATCCTGATAGGAGCTGCACATATCTCGGTCTCAAGGCACATCCGGATGAGCAGTCCGTACAACTAAAACCAGCCCTCGAGTTGCCCCGAGGTGGCGCTGCAAAGGGCTCTAGTTTGGACCAGCAATCAAAGGAGAACTGGCCCGGGGGTTTAAAATAAAGATGACCCTTGAGTCTGCAAAACCCAAGGGAAAAAGGCTAGGTGGCGAATGGTAAAACCAATGTTGGGCCTTGCTGGAAGAGTCTTATTCAAAGCGAACTGTCAAGGGGGTCCCATAAATCACCCAACCGTGTAAGGAACGCAAACATGTTCCAATAAGGAACAACAAGTCCATGTTCTAACAAGGAACAAACTTCATCTTCACCTGCAACTAGCAACGCTATAAGAGGGGCTGAGCAAAGCGGTAACATAGCCAAACAACGGTTTGCTAGGACATGGATGGTTAGGGGCTGACATGGCAATATAGGAGGCATGATATAGCAAGTGGTGGGTATAGCAGCATAGGCATAGCAAAAGAGCGAGCAATCTAGCAAGCAAAGATAGAAGTGATTTCGAGGGTATGGTCATCTTGCCTGCAAGTCTCAGAGTTGTCGAAAGCTTGGTCCTCGAAAGCGTTCTCAACGGAATCCTCGTTCACGTACTCGTCTCCCGGCTCTACCCAAGACAAGAGAACAAGCAAAGGAACCAATATCAACCACGATGCAATGCGCAAGCAACATGATGCAAAACATGACAATGATATGCGAGACGTGATATGCAATGCGAATGCATGCCCCGGAAGGACAAGGATGAACAGGGCATAATCTTGGCAAACCAAGCATGCCACTGGATAGATGAGGTAATTTCGGTTGAAATCGATATAAAATACACCGGAATCGGATGCACGGTTTGCAAAAGGCAAGCAATACAAGAATGACACGAAACTGCCATAAACAGCATGATGCTACTTAGCAAGCAACAAATAATTAAGCTACTGCACCCAAACATGGCAACAAAGCATATGAAAGTAATCTACTCAAGATGCTCGACAAAAGATGAACACCGAGCTACGGCTAAATCCCATCATAAGAGGTCCAAACAAGCATGGCAATAGTGCAAAAGATAACAGGTTCACAGACTTAGTGAAATAACAACATAGCAGAAATTAACATCAGGATGACATGTTCAGAGCAACGAAACAACATGCTGCAGGTTCAGAACATAGCAAAGAAAGGCATGGAATGAATCTACTCATAGCACTTGACAAAAGACTCTTACTGACCATAAGCCAAAAAGGATCAGAAAATATGATTACACCCATGTCAAATAAGCAAGTTTCGTTACAGGTTTCAGACTTAGCAGAAAACTGAACATGGCAGAAAACTAATAACGACTAGGCATGTTCGTGAGCTCGATGCACTCACTACAGAGCATTGCATGGTAAACTAATCATACATACATGAAGAAGACATGGCATAGTAACAATAAATGGCAAGAATAACATCATATCATGCAAGGATCAACTACACCAAGCTTGGAAAAGTCAAATAACATGTAAACAATCTGCCAGCAGCACTTTGAAGCAAAAGTAGAGCTCGATCTACTCAAGCTATGACACTCCATAATTGCAAACAAAGGCATGGATGGATAGAGCAAATACTCAAGTTCAAAACACCCTTACTGATCATGCTCAAATTATGCATAGATCTCTCAAAAACAACATGAATACATGGCATGAAAATAACAGCAGTCAGGGACTTTGCGAAATTACTAGTCTCTGAAATCAGCAACATCAGGTGACCTAGTTTGCATGCTTGTGCTAGTCACCACATAGATCACAAAAATACATGGCAAACTTCTCTGGAAAGGTAACATGGCATATTACAAAACTCATGTAGGACTCAACTTCATAGGAGGTACACATCAATCATTGCAAAAATGACAAAAGTGCATGTTCAGATAAGATCCAGCAACTAACATCAACTAGCCCTCTTCTAACAGCATTACGAGCATCAATATGACCTCAAATGAAAATGATGCAATGGAACAAAATGTTGTACTCTTCGTGGCGAACAATTTGACATATTATACGTGCGAAATGGAGCTACGGATGCAAAGTTATGGCAGGTCGAACATGAGATGATAATGTAAAAAATACTGGGACTTAGAGATATTTTAGAGAGGGGAAAGTCAACCAGGGCACGGATGCCGAGGTTCACCGGGCGGATCTCGCCGGAGTGCTCGGGGAGGTGGCGGCGGAGGCGGATCCGGCCGGCCCCGGAGCGGATCCGGTGGAGGGAGGCGCGGGCAGCGCCGGGATGGTGCGGGCGGAGGCGGCGGCGGCAGTCGACGGCGGAGGCGAGGCGGCGCCGGCCGGCGACCGCGGGGGCGGCGACGGCGGAGCTGCAGGGCGGCGAGGGCGGCGCGGTGGCCCTGGGCGCGGGGCGGAGCCGGCGGGCGGCGGCGCGGCGCGGGCCCCGCGGGCCAGATCTGGGCCGCGCGGGCCCTGGCGGCGGGGCGCGGCGGGTGGCGGCGGCGACGAACCCGGTGGCGCCACGTGGCGGCGGCGGGGCGATCCGGACACGTCCGGCCGGAGGGTTTTCGTCCGGCGGCGGCGGGGGAGGAAATAGACTAGGGTTAGGGTGGTTTTGCCCGTGATTTGAGGAGGGGGAGGCGTTTTTATAGTTAGGAGGAGATAGGGAGCTCCAAATGGAGAGCGGTTTTCGGCCACGCGATCGTGATCGAACGGCGAAGGACATGGGAGTGTCTTAGATGGGTTGTTGGGCTGTTATGAAGGGGTGTTGGGCTGCAACACACACGAGGCCTTCACGGTTACCCGGTTAACCGTTGGAGTACCAAACGAACTCCGATTGACCCGAAACTTGACAGGCGGTCTACCGGTGCTATACCAAGGCCACATGTCAAACCTCGGTCCATTCCGAGAATGTTTAATACCCGCTCACGAAGAAATGTAAAAGGGGACGTCGGGAGACATAGGAGTGCCGGATTGCAAAACGGACAACGGGAAAGATGCTCGAATTTAAGAGACGAACACGTATGCGAATGCGATGCACATGATGACATGATATGAAATGCATGACATGACCAAAATGCAAAACGAGGGGAAACCCAACACGGATGAAATAACATAACACATAGCCGGAAATGGCAAGAGTAGGATTACAAATATGGCAAGTTACATCTGGGGCGTTACAACAGGTTATCTATGTGAAGGTGAAATGATGATACCATGCCAACTTTCAACCTTTTCAGAGTTCATTTGTAGTGCTTTTCAATTTTAGGGTCTTATAGCTCAAAACAATCAGTAAATGCATGGAAAACAACAATTATCATAAAATATAATAAATAAGTAATTAGAAACAGAATAAAATAAACTTTAATAAAATATATAAGTAGAAACGAAATAAAATAAAATAAAATAAACTTTAATAACATAAATAAAATAAATAAGTATTTTGTTGTAAGTAGAAACAAAACAAACAAAATAAATAAAGCAAAAAAGAAAAAAAAACTAGGAAAAAATAAAAAAAAATTGCCACCTACTGATCCACCACGGCCTGAATACGATTAGAAACCCATCCATGGGCCAGGATTTAGTCCCGCAGCAGGGCCAGCAGGTCCATCAAGCATAGCAGTAACAAGTATGCCCGTAAGCCTGCAATGGAGAGGAGGTTGAGAGGGGTGCGGTAGTGGGGCTTATAAACCACTGCGCGCCCCTCTCAACTAGCGAGGTGGTACTAAACTCCCACCACCATGCCGTTGTGCAAGGGCATTTAGTCCCGGTTGGTGCCACCAACCGAGACTAAAGGTGTGTATTAAAACTGGTTCTTGGTAACAACCGGGACAAATGCCCCCTCTGTTGTCCTGGTTGGTGCCACCAACCGGGACCAAAGGCCTCTGCTTCCCGCCCTTTCGGCTGCTGAAAAGAGACCTTTGGTCCCGCTTGGTGACACCTATCGGGACTAAAGGGGGGCATTGGTCCCGGTTGGTGCCACGAACTGGGACCAATGCTCTGTTTATATATACAACACTTAGGAAAATTTCCCCCACCTCCCATTCTCCTCTCGATGCCGACACCCTGCCCCGACGCCGATCGGCGCCGACGCCGCCAGGCTACTGTTGCGCCGCCCTTCCCCGAGCCTGCACGCTCCCTCCAGTGAGCTCCGCCGCCCCCCAGTGAGCTCTGCCCCCTCTTCCCCTACCCTACGCCGCCACCCCTGCCCTGCACTGCCGCCGCCGCCCCTGCCCTGCCCTGTGCGCTGCCGCCGCCGCTGCCCCTGCCCCCGAGCGCTGCCGCCGCCCCCCAGTGAGCTATGTTCCCCTTCCCCCTGCGCCGCCGCCGCGCGCTGCCCCCCTGCCCTGCGCTGCCACCGCCGCCGCCCCTGCCCTGCGAGTTGCCGCCGCCACCACCCCTGCCCCTACGCGTTGCCGCCGCCGCCCATGCCCCTGCTTCCTAGAATTTTTTAGGTTCATAGAATTTTTTTTCTTTATTTTTTCATATATATAGATGGATGGATTGATGTATTTATATATATGGATGGATGAATGGATTGATGTGTATAGATTTTTTTTATGTACATATGCAAAGAAAAAGGTCTATTTTTTGGTGATATGTATGTTCATATGCTCATTTAATAAAATGTTCATATGTTACATTTAAGAAAAAACAAGTAAATGTATGTATGTTCATATGCAAACAATGTGCAAAGAATTATTTCTGGATGAAATGAGATGAGATGAGATGTGTTTTGTGGAGACGAGATGAGATGTTTGTGGAATTGTTTTTGTTCATAGAATTTACTAAGTTAAAACTCATATTAAAATTGTGTATGATCAAAGTCTTTTATGTATATGTTCATATTTAGAAGAAAAAGAAGAGGAAAAAGAAGAAGAAAATGAAGAGGAAAAAGAAGAGGAAAAGGAATGAAAAAAAAGAGGAGAAGAAAAAGGAATAGAGGAGAAGAAGAAAAAATAGAATAGTTCTCTTCTTTTTCTTCTTTTTTCTCTTTCTTCTTTTCCTTCTTCTTCCTCTTCTTATTTTTGGTAAGTACTACTTTATTTTATTTATAGTAAGTGCTTAATTAGTAGTTGAACTAGTTGATTTAATAAAACTACTTTATTTTACTATATATAGAAATAGTTTATTTATAGTAAGTACTACTTTATTTTATTTATAGTAAGTGCTTAGTAGTGAACTAGTTGATTTAATAAAACTACTTTATTTTATATATAGAAGTAGTTTATTTTTAGTAAGTACTACTTTATTTTATTTATAGTAATTAAGTGCTTAGTAGTAGTTGAACTAGTTGATTTAAGAAAACTACTTTATTTTACTATATATAGAAGTAGTTTATTTTTAGCAAGAAAATTAATAGAACTAGTTTATTTTTTTAGTTCAAGCAATTATTCCCGCATGGACATCGACGATGCCTATCCCGCATCCTCGTCGTCGACTCGGCGGAGGAGGCCGGCTTGATCAGAGGGGCCATGTACGGGACTGGGCTCCGCCGGGCTGGTATTGGGAGGTGCTACCTTCCGGGGGGCGTAGGTTGGTGAGGAGCCAGCCCATCGTTGACCCGATCCCTGTTTGGTGGCGGTCACGTGGGCCTGTGACGGTTGCGTTATATTCCTTCCCACACTATCTGACGCATGTTCTGCGTCTCTACTGGTCACGGGCCCAGGCCAGCTAGCATCGCGAGCAAACGCTACCTCCTCGTCTGGGATGGCCCATTAGACGCCGGATCCAACCAAACTAATTTTCTTCCCTCAGTCTTTCTATTATAGTTTTTCAGTCAGTTTTCCTTTAAAAATAATCATATTTTTTTACTTCTTTTAACATTTTCTTGGATTTACAAATATATTCATTGATTTAAATCTTTAACAAATTTAGAAAATTCTCCATAACATTCAGGAATTTTATAAAATGTTCTTAAATATGAAAAATGTTCTTTTTTCAGAAAATTAATAGAATTTGAAATTATTCTCAGATGTTACAAAATATCGGATTATATAAAAAAAATTCTCAGGTTTGAACATATTCGTGTTTTAGAAAATGTTCCCAAATTTAAGAATAATCTCACTTTTTCCTAAAAAAAGAATAATCTCGCTTTTTTGAATTTGTAAGCATGTGATGTTGTGGTAGATCAGATGTGTTCATGCTAGGTTTTGCTTGTCAGCATTGGTGTGTTCATGCATTGATCAGACCATGTATAGATGGTAGTGTGTTGAAAGCTAGTTTCCTAAATGCGCTAGTGTGGTAAAATGCTACTCCCTCCGTTCCAAATTACTCGTCGCAGAAATGGATGTATCTATAACTAAAACACATCTAGATACATCCATACCTGCGACAAGTAATTTGGAACGGAGGGAGTAGTTTGCTACATCTGTTGTGGTTGAAGATCAGTCCATGTGTAGTATGCATTGTGTTTGTTCAGTGGTCCTGATGCAGGCCATTATTGGACCATATTTTTTCATGGCGGTGCATGCCCCTCCTCCTCCTGCTGCTGATGTTGTTGCTGCTAAGGCAGCCATGATGGCTAGAAAGGCAACAATAAGGGCGCCCAGGAAGAGGAACAGAATGAAATGACAGTCACTCCTGTCCACATTCATGCTTAAAAAATGTGCGACATCTTATCGAGGGAGGTGAGGACTAACAAGGGCTTCAAGGAGATGCACTTCAACATTGTTGCCAAGTTTTGTGGCATGGAAGTGACCTTAACCCATTTCTACAATCACTTCTGGATATGGAGACACGGATGCATCCAACTGTCCAAGCCCAGACACCTTCATGGTCCCGTTGAAGGTAGAGCACTGATACGTCCTAACGTATCTATAATTTTTTATTATTTCATGTTATTATTGTTGTTGTTGTTGTTGTTGTTGTTGTTGTTGTTGTTGTTGTTGTTGTTATCATCAATTTTATATAATTTCCACTAAGTTTTATTATTTTTCTGGACTGACCTAATAATCAAGTGCTAATTGATAGTTATTGTTTATGCGTGTCTTCAAACTTTGGGGAAAATCAAATTTTATGAAGCCAAAAAAATCAAGAAAAAATCATATTTTTTTTCATCAAGAAGTTTCTAGGGTGATCAGAGCCAGTTGGGTGGGTCCCACGTGGTCAACTAGCATGGCTAGAGGGTGGTCATATGGGCCCGCACACTAGGAGTACCCTTATTACTCTTATAAAGGATGCTGGACTCACCTCCTGGGGGCCTTCGCGAGCGAGAGTGCCCTCCGTGTCGTTCGTTTCGTGGTGGCGTTCCATGGGGGGGGGGACCTCTCAAGGGCTCTTCGCGCCGTCCGATCTGTATGGATGGCGCACACCCGAGCAGCCTACCGCGGGGGTCTATGACGGGTGGACCGCGGGCGTGCACGGGCCACCGTCATGTGGCGGCTTTGGTTGTGCCCATGAGCGCCCTCTACCGCACCCGCTCGCGCACGAGTGGTGGCCGGGGCCACCTGTGAGCGACGCAGGCCCTCTGTCAGGCGGAGTCACTGGCGCCAGGTGGCAGTGCACTAGGAGGCTGCGTGGATGAGGGTGCCCTCTGCGTCGTCCATTGCGCGGTGGCCTGCCGTGGTTAGTTCGTGGAGCGTTCTGCCCGATTGGCGCGGATGGCTCCTACCTGGTCGTGCCCACTTTGGGGTTCGATCATCACACGTTATACAGGGGCACACCCGAGCCATCTGGCTTAGGGGTATTTTGTCCCGCTCGCGTGCGCCACCTTGCCCGCTGCCTTGCGTGTGTCGGTGCAAGCCAGATCCGTATGTCAGCGTCGCATGCTCCCTATCAGGTTGCGTTGCTGTTGAGGCTGGTCGGCTGCGCGTGCTTCACACCCTAATACCCTTGTTCGCGTGCATTTTGGTTGCACGCTGCGGGGCTGGCTGCCTCGTTCTTCCGAGCCCCTGGCTGCTTCCTCGTGAGGTGCTCGGGCTGTTCGAGTGGGGGTGAGCAGTATCGAGGCATTTAGGTCTTTTTAATAAGCCGGTTGAATTTTTCGATAAATCATTGTATTATGTCGTTCGTCAGACGTGGTGCACACTCGCCTTCGTCGCTTCGTTTTCCATGGGCTGCTTCTTTGAGCTTACTCAGTGCAGCGGCTTCAAGCCTGCTCGGCGTCGCCGTCATCTGGCATTTCGTTGGCTTTTCGTAGATTTTCAGGTTTGTGTTCGTGCTCTGTTTTTCTTCGTTAGTGGCATCGTCCTTCTGTGGCACGTTTTTTTCTATATGCAGCCGTATTTTGGTGCTTACCAGTTTTTTTGTGTGTGCATTTCTTCGTCTTGCAGAGTTGGACGATGTGTTTACGCCAGGCTTTCCACGTGTTTCTTGGACCTGCACCAAATTCGTGGGACGCGTGATGTGGGGAGGAAAAATGTGAGCGGGCAGCTCCCGTAGAGAAAATGTGTACTGAAAACATGAATTCCGTGGCAATGCATGCCGTTTGATGCTGTCAATGGTCTTGGGATGGTGTCCGATGCCGTCGCTTCAGAAATATTTTGTTGGGCGTTGCCTATTTTATGTTCTCAATCGTTCGGATTTATTCAAGCTAATTGCATAAAATTGTGGCTTTATTGAACGAGATGTAAAGTTGTCGTTGGATTTCGTACTTGGAGCGGGCGGACTTCAGTTCGTGCATCTAGAGGTGGTGCAGTCGCCATGGTGGTTCGATGCATTGGTTCTGGTCGGCGGATGCAAAGAGAGGACATGTTGTTGGGTAGACGGTTGGTGCATATATGATGCGGAGAGCCATGCTGATCGTTACGTCCTATCACACGGTAGGGGTCATGTCCACCCGCTACATACGGTTCTGACCACCGGGTTGTACCATCCTGTTGTTTCACTCGCGGTCGTTGCTTGATGCACACTCCAGGGTTAAGCGGATGGTTTTGGGTGGCTAGGTGCAGAGAAGGGAGTGCCAAAAGGGACTACACCGGCCCGAACCAAAGGAGAAGAGGCCTCCGTTTACACTTAACTCTTGACTCGAGTTCTCCTCCTTCCGGAAGGGACACTTTTCGCGGTACTTAAAGCCAAATATGGCGACGGCTGTTGCAGGTGTGTTGGATTGATGTCCATGCCCTCTCAGCGCTCGTGTCAAGAAAGGAGGAAGCAGCGTGGCGGCAATTGTACTGTGGTCGAAGATGATGACCTGTTTGCTGGTTGCAGATCCTTCTGCTGCAGGGGTCTTTTCTCAAGATCCAAGGATGATGACACATGGCTCCGAAGATCTTCCTGTGTTATGGTTGTTTTAGGATACTCTAGGTGTTCATGATCCTTTGTGTTTGCGTTTCAGTGTGCTTGTAAGGGTCAACTATTTTGTACTGATTCGTGATATGAATGAAAAATTCTCAAAAAAAAAAGTGGCTAACGAGTTCGACCCGGAAGCGACGCATTCCATCGTGTGGCCGGACGAAAACTCTGCCATCCGTGTGCGCCCCACGCTCGTGCCCTTCGCCCACCCATAACCCCTGTACATCACGCTCGATCGGGTGAAACCCCGCCTCCTGTTCCTCTCCTCCATGGAGCGCCGCCGCCACCCACCGCGTCCCCCATCTTACCTGCCACTCACAACTCACCTCGGTCGCCAGCGGCCTTCCCCTCCACTACATCGCCTCGGAGCCCACCGCCCGACGCCAGACGCGCGAAGAGTAGCCACACACAAGCCATGGCTGGGACGCGCGAGGCTCCCACCGCTGCCATGCAGGTGAGCCGCCGTCGCGGATGCATGAGGAGTAGTCGCCACTTCATGCGGGCACCCAAGCGATGTCGCCCACTTCGGCCCTGATTCGCCGCAGCCTTGCCGACCGGGTGCTCGGCCTACTGGGCCTGGATTCGGGCGACGGCAGAGGCGGCACCGCCCCCCGTGCCTCCACATGAGGAGGAGGAAGAAGGCCTGGCGCGCTACATCCCCATCAAGGCCCTACTTCCTCTCCACCAGGCACCAGGTGAGTATGCACGGCTGGTTGTACGCTAGGTATTTGATGACACTTCTGCAAGGAAGACAATGCGTGTTACTGTGTTTTTTCAATCTCTCTTCTAGCATTGTCGTTGGAGACCACGGTGATTTGGTGACGAGATCCAATCTTTTACAACATTGATTTGACGAGCCTTCAGGCATAGCATGGGAGCGACGTGGCACATACACCTGGTCGCTAAATTACATTGCGCTCCGCTACTCTGAATTCAGTCCAGAGATCATGGTGAGTGATTCCAGTGCAGCACCACATATTTTGAGTGCCAAGAATTATATTTATGTTTGATCCATCCAGCTTATGACATCCTGAATATCCGTGGCACAGGTTCAGAACCACTGGGTATTGCTCAAACTTTTCTGGTCTCTCAGTCGCTGCTCCAGAAAACTTGCATTCAGTACAACTGGACTCTACAAGCACTGATATACAGCTCCATGGTGTTATTTGGGAACTGGTCAGACTGTTGTGAAACCCATGGTTGGGTGTTTCGTATCATGGGAAGCTTCATACAAGCTACAATGGGCCTGATGGGATAAAGGGATGTTCAGTTGATGTTTTCAAATCTGCAATAAGCTTGTTGCCTTACCCTGTGGGATGCATTTTTTTTATTTCGAGATGGATTGGAAAATCCGAGATACAGTGACCTTGTACAAAAGGTGTCCAAAAATGTGAGTAACATGTCCATATCATCGAGTCTGAAAAACTACTGCACCATCTTTATTTTGATTTTATTTATCAGTGATACAAGTATATATAGATGCTTTGTTCTACCCTCAACTTCAGCTTCTCTTTGCTTTTTAGTTGGTTATATCATCTAGCAACGTGTGCTTAGTTGTTTGGTTTGCAACGTGTGCTTAGTTGTTTGGTTGCAATCTTTTATCCGCTTCTCTGAATTGATAATGACAAGTTATGTTCACCGCACCTCTGCCGCCACCATCGATGCCGCTTCCATGATGGTGGGGAAGGCGCTGGGGTGTGGGAGCTACTTTCTCAGCCTTGCTGGGTCGACGGCGACAGAGTTAATTTAGAGCACTATGTGTATTTCTTATTATCTTATGAAACTTCTGACCAACACGGTATCTGACACCGAGTGTTTCACATTATTCACAATCTTCAAATGTTGTGATGTGGTCTTTGCAGATCATTAACTTTTGGTGTGTTCATTTGTATCAAGTGTTCTGGAGCTCATACAAGCCTGGGGTGCACATTTCCAAGGTAACCACAATATCTATGTATTGCTAGCTATTTGTTATCACTGTCCTTCCATTCTCAGCTTAATTTCTTCTTACTTGGAATGATTTAAATTCAGCCGTAGGACATGTGGGCTTAGACCTTTCAGTTATATAGTTAGGCTTTTATTTGCTAGCCCTTTCTGAAACAAGGCAAGTGCAACCATGAGGTTTACTTTAGTACTTGTAGGGACCCTTTGATATTTTGATTGTCCTAGCGATTTCTACTATCCCAGTCTGCAGAGCAACACATGGAAGGTTGTCAGACATTATATGTTGTACAGTTTTTTGTAACTTGAGAAACACCTGCATGGAGCTACACCCCTGTATTAGCAAATAAATAAATAAACATGAGATGAGTCCGTATGTTTCTCTTTGTGTCTGAGGTTTAAAACTATTTTTTTCTCTTTCTAGAGAACTACTGAAGCGTCATCACACATGAGATGAGTCTGCATGTTTTTTTTTGACAATTATGAGTCCATATAGTTAGCATGCATACTGGCTAATAATCATTATTTTCCTAGCACGTCTTGTAAATTCTCGGTTGCATTCTGTAGTTGTTGCAACTGAAATTTTCTTGAAAATTGGAATTTTGAACTGTCCAGTTAGTGGAGGAATATAAATGTGTGCTGACTGCATTGCAATGTTTCTTCTTATGCAATTTACAGTTCTTATATTATCCAAGGTCAAACTTGTACTAATATGTATGAATATGATGTAGGTTGACGCGATCAAGTTTATTTGTAATAAGCAAAGATAATCAGAAGGATACAGATTTGTAGAGCTCTACAGTCATGCTGCAACTGAAAAAGTAGTTGATGTTTTTGCTGGGCATATGATGCAAAGTACTGATCAACTTTTTAGGATAAGCTGGGCATCATTTAGCATGGGGGAGATGAGTTCGGAGTCGGACATTGCTTCAGATAATTCCATATTTGTAGGCGATCTTGCCTCTGATGTCAATGCTGCTGCATTGCTGGAGACTTTCTCCAGCAGGTACTCCTCTGTCAAAGATACAAAAGTTGTTATTGATGCTAACACTGGTAGATCAAAGGGCTATGGATTTGTGCTTTATCACGCATCTGGACTTGTTTCCCTTCTTAATTTGTTTGGGAGGGAGATTCATTCAGAATATAGTTCACACTTCGCAGTATTTATGTACAAAACTGTTTTTGCTCTGCATTCATTCCTTGCTGCTTTTATGCACTACCTTTTTGGAAAATGGGTTTGTATTGGTGACAAATGAGATAGCTTCATATTTTTTAGAATATTAATGATTGGTCAAAAAATCTGAGAACATGTGAATTGCTATTACCAATGTTCTTTTGGCTAAAAAATTCTACAGGAATCATTTAATGTTGTTTGCGTAGATGTGACTATTTATTTCTGTTTACTGGAAAATTGTTGGCTTACATACTTCTGGGTCTACTGGTTCATCCTCTCGATCAGATAGAGATTTGAACAAACACAACTGTGAGTACATATGCATTGACTGTAACTTATGCAATGTACATCGTTACAACTTTTCTTTTATTATCGTTGTTTAATTGTCATTAGGTATTTATCGGTTGGCTTGACCCAATTGTTAGTGAAAATAATCTTAAGCAAACCTTCTCCCAGTTGTGAAGATTGTAGTTGGGAAACAGTGCGGGTTCGTGCAGTTTGATCAGAAGTATGGATTATTAGCCATGCACTTTTATACTTTCCAGTTCCTCCCCACGTAATTTTTTTTGTTTGGTTAAATTGCCTCTGTCACCATGATGGAATCCGATCCATTATGGCCTTGTGTTGGTAGTTGCAGTTACACAATGATGGATTGTGTTTACTTTTTTTTATGGAAACAGAGAAGCCGATTATTCTGTTTGCAAGACGGTTATCCTAAATACGACATTAGTGATGATACAACAATGTTCTCCACCAAAATTGTGATTTCGGGCGAGCTTAGCTTAGGGTGGGACCACCGGAGATCGTGTGGCGCACGGGAAACAGAAACTCCACCAACTATTGTGTTGTGCCCACCGACAACAATAACAAAGATACTGAGGTCATTGCCAGACATGACTGCCCTGTTTGCAATCTATTGGGTAGTCCTATTTGGTGGATTGCATCTATAGTACGTTGAAAGCAGATGTGACATCATTGATTTTCACATTAGATGGCTCTTGAGTATATGTGATCTCTATGAGGAGCCTACAGTTTGTAATGTTGAATTTCTTTTGAGACCTCCACAAGCTGTCTATGAACCATATATGCAGTAGGCATTCCCACATGTATTTTTTTGTTTTTGAAAGGAATGTTAAGATTCGTATGTTCAACTATGAATTTAAATTTCCAGTCCTTTCAACATGGTCAAGTTTATATTTGTTGGTGAACACGTGCGTTGCATGTGCATGGTTACTAGTGTGGGCAAATCACCGAGAACAACCCCCACATGCCCAGCTGCGGCTGCTAAACCTGGAAGGCAAAGAAATTCCATTGCCCATGCAACATCGTTGAAGGGGTATCCGACGCAATCCATCCCAGCGCAGGCTAGCATCCGAACAAGCCGCATCGGCCAAGGGTCCAACCAACGCAGATAACGGACTAGGTAAGCAACGGCCTTTGTCTCGACCGACTCGAAAAGCTGGCGAAGGCCACCCGATTCGGTGAAGTGACAACTTTCGTTCGAAATATGCAAGGTGCTAATGGGGTCGACTCGTTGCCATGTCCTCCGAATCTATAGGGCGATGAAACTAGCGGGGAGAGAATGGGTGAGGAAGAAGAAATAAAACACGATGAGTAAACATAAATGCAATGAAAAACATTAAAAAATAATTTTTGCATATCCAATATAGTATTGCAAAAAAATGCAAAGTCTAATCCGAGTGTCATTTTTTGAGTCCTCAACTTATATTTCGCACGCTTTTAAAATGAAATAAGTTCATAAGTAAGCCGAGTGCATTGCAACTCACACTCGGCTTATTGGCTGCTCCGTCATCGAGCCGTCCTCTACCTCCGTGATGGCCCCATGACAGCGAACATTGGCGAGACGTGTCTATAACCGAGAGCTTGATTGTTTTGTATGGCTAGCTCTCTATAAGCCAAGTGTATTTTTTGCTTGCACACTTACTTTCAAGTAAGCCAAGTATTTTTTTTGCGGGGTAAAGGGAGATTTCATTACTCAAGGAGGCATATCAGCCTTCAAAAGGTTTACAACAAAGTCCAGCCCCGAACACAACCAAACTACAGTGCGGGGTGTCGCACGTCCATACGCGGCAAGCGCATGGCTAACCTTATTCTGCGAGCGACTAATAAGAGTAAAAGAAATATCCTTACGAGCATCTTGTGCTAGTCTTCGAATCTCCTCAATGAGCACACGGTACTGCGATCTATCCCCAGTACATGCTAGCAGCATAGACACCGCTTCTGCACAGTCGAGCTCAACCATAATGGGCAGGTTCGTACGGTAAAGCGCAAGCTCCAGGCCCTCTTTGCACGCAGCCAGCTCTGCCTCAAGGCCATTATCGCATGTAAGGAGCTGTCTACAAGCAGTATAGATGATGTTGCCTCTATCATCACGAAGAATCATACCACCCCCTGCCTCTCCGGTTGGAGGGACATGGCTGCCATCTGTATTGAGCTTAGCCCACCCCGGTTGAGGAGGGGTCCAGTGCAACTCCGGCTTGGGCACTTCCGTTCTGTGTATAACCGGGAGGCTATCATGCACCACCATTTTCCCTTTCTCCAAGTCGCCATGAGGGTGCTGATGGATACAAAGCAGAGAGGTGATGTACCCATGGAGGAAACGGCGAGATGCTTCTGTTGGGGGCGGCGCCTTATCATGTGTGATCTCATTCCGCACATACCAAGCTCTCCACATGGTCATAAGGACAACCATACGCGTCGTTTTTGTCAGCGGCTAAAGGAGGGAGAGTAGCCACTCCGGACCATTGTTGCATATAGTATCCACCTCCGGGATTGGCCAATCCAAGGACATGGCATGCCACAGTTCGCGAGCCAATGGGCACCTGCAGAACGCATGGAACCCATCCTCACGTTCGATACCACATAGGGGGAATATGTCAGTAAGCTCGAGATGGCGAGAAAATTTGTTGGCCCAAGTAGCAAGCGAGTTGGACACAACTCTCCAAGCAAACACGCGTACCTTAGGTGGAGCAGGGCACCCCCATATGATCTTTCAGATGGCGCGATGACCATCCGGTGCCCTGCTCGTGGCTGTCGCCGATGAACGTTTGCCTCGCCCATGGCAAGGCGGTAGGCGGAGCGAACGGTAAAGATACCATTCTTCTCCGGGCTCCAGGCGATCATGTCGTCAGTGATGCGGGTCGACGTGCAGATGTTGGTGATGGTATGCACGTCCGCCAGTAGGAAGTGGCGTTGTAGGAGGTCTAGCCGCCAAGCACCAGACGCATCCAGGAGCTCTGCCACTCGTCGAAGCCTGCATGTTCCTTGCTGCATGATCGGGCGCCCAGTCGGCTGCGTGGGCAGCCAACGGTCCCGCCAGATCCTAATGCTTTGTCCGTCCCCCACGCGCCAGACTAGGCCCTTTTTCAAGAGCTCAAGCCCATACTAGATGGCCTGCCAAGTGGGGGATGCATTCCCGGGAAAGACCGTGTCCTCAAGACGCCCCTCCAAGTAGTATTTGGCTTTCAGTACCTGCGCACATAGACTGTTAGGATTGATTAGGAGCCTCCAGGCCTGTCTGGCAAGGACGGCTTGGTTAAAGAGACAGAAGTCTCTAAACCCCAGCCCGCCCTTCATTTTCTGTTGTTGAATCTTTGGCCACGCAGTCCAGTGAGTTTTCCGTTTGCCCTCTACAGAGTCCCACCAAAATTTATGGACCATCATATTCAGATCATCGCAGACTGACATTGGTAGCTTGAAAACACCCATGATATATGTAGGAATCGCCTGTGCAACTACTTTAATCATGGTTTCTCTGCTGGCAAGGGAGAGTGAGTCACCCCAAGCAATAATCCTTTTCAGAAGGCGAGACTGCAAATTCTGAAATTTACCTTCGTTCATACGACCATCTGGTGGAGGCCTAGATATTTCTCCTCAAACGTGTCCAAGTCCACATGCAAAACAGACCGGATCCTCTCCTGTTTGGTGGCGGTGCATGAATTACCAAACAAGAGGCTGCACTTGGCCGGGTTTGTATACTGCCCTGTAGCACGCTCATATGAGTGTAGCACTTCGCACACTTTAGTAAGCCAAGTGTTTCTGTTTGCCTATTTTTCCTATTTTTTTTTTTGCGGGTCAGTTTTTCCCTATCTGCATGTACTCTGCCTATATAATCTACTATAAGCCGAGTTTGTGTAAATTGGATCTGTCTAGGGCACATCTAAATATGCTCAATCAAACTAGAAAGAAAAAAAAAGACTAATGAAAATGCTAATATGAATCTTCATGTAAAATCAATGGCATAGAATTTAGATGTGCAATATTTAGGGCACATCTAGATATGCTTTAGCAAAACTGGTGTGAATTTATGGTCAGACTTACGTCGTCACACACGGCACCGTGTGTTTCCCTGTAGTGTATTCTCCGAATCATGAACAGCTTCGGACTCGATCGGCGCACGCGTAGGTAGTTAAATAAGTTGCATGTTAACCCTCTTCTGATCCTCTTCCAAACCAAACCAACCCACGAGGCGTTGCACTTGCGAACTACCCCCGACCAGACCAATTTGATCACCGGCACCGCACGCCGATTTGATCGCCATGGCACCTGAAACCGATCCCCACCGACGCGCCGATCACGTCGTGCTGTTCCCCTTCACGGCGCAGGGCCACCTCTCGCCGTTCCGCTGCCTCGCCACCCTCGTGCGCCGCTGCCGCCCAGACGCCCGGGTCACCTTCGTCGCCACCTCCGGCACGGCCGACTCCGTCCGCGCCAACCTCGACGACGAAGGCATCTCCGTCCACGCCCTCCCCTTCCGCCCCGCCGACGCCTCCCGGAAGCTCATCGACCTCTTCCTCGCCTCCGAGTCGCTCCGCCCAGCGTTCCACCAGTTCATCGTGGACCTCAGAAGCTCCGACCCCCGCGCCAACGTGCACGTCGTGGCGGACATGTTCCTGGCATGGACGGCGGACGTAGCCCGCGGCGACCACGGCGTCACGCACTCCGTCCTGCTCACCACCGGCGGCTACGGCTCGGCGCTCTACTTCTCGCTCTGGAACAGCGTCCCGCTTGTCCGCAAGGACGACGATGAGTGCTTCCGGCTGTCAAGCTTCCCGGACATCTGTGTCCACCGTTCGCAGCTCACCGATCACCTCGCGGCGGCCGACGGCGGCGACGCGTGGTCCACCTTCATCCGCAGGCAGATCGCCGCCTTCTCCCGCGCCAACGCGCTGCTCGTCAACACCGCCGAGAAGCTGGAGCCCAAGGGATTAAGCATGCTGCGGCAATGGCTCAACAATGTCCCGATATTCCCGGTCGGGCCGCTGCTTCGGGCGGCAAGTTTGTCGTCCCCGGAGACGATGACGAGTAGCCCTATCTTGGCGTGGCTGGACAAGCAACCGCCGGGCTCGGTGCTGTACGTGTCGTTCGGGTCGCTGTACGAGATCTCCGCGTCGCAGGCGGCGGAGCTGGCAATGGGGCTCGAGAAGAGCGGGCACAAGTTCGTGTGGGTGGTCCAGCCCGCCGCCGACGTGAACGGCAGCGAGTCGCGGTCGTCCGGCCTTCCGGATGGGTTCGCGCAGAGGATGGAGGAAGCAGGGCGCGGGCTGGTGGTGCGGTGCTGGGCGCCGCAGGTGGAGATCCTGGCTCACCCGGCCACGGGCGGCTTCCTGACGCACTGCGGGTGGAACTCGGCACAGGAGAGCCTCGCCTGCGGCGTGCCGATGGTAGGCTGGCCGCTCTCGGCGGAGCAGTTCTACAACGCCAAGTTGCTAGTGGAGGAGATGGGGGTGTGCGTCGAGCTGGCGCGCGGCGCCGCGGCGGCCGTGACGAGGGACGAGGTGGCGGAGGCGGTGGAGAGGGTGCTCGGCGAGACGTCTAGAGTGAGGGCCGCAATGAGACGGAAGGCCGTGGAGATGAAGGAGGTGATCGACGCCGCGACGGACGGCGATGGCGAGGAGTCGTCGCTGGGAGTGACGCTGAGGTTCTTGGACGCGATGGCGCGTACATCGTCGTGCTCTAGAAGCTAAATGGGATCGTAGTGTAGTAGACGCCACGGCCGGTCCGATCGGCTGCATTCGATCATGAGTTTTTTCGTGCGTTATCAGATCAAGCTGTATACTTGAGCTTAATTCATAATTCGGGACATAGCAACTGAGTGTAAAATGGCTGCACCAGTGAGTTGAGTTAAATCCATAAAATCACCACAATTATGTTGTCATTAGTAAAAAAATCATAATTTTGTGTGATCAACGTAAAGTGCATCGAACGCAACATTAATCAGCAACAAAAAACACTGAACTCATGTGACGTGGCGAAGGGCTGACATGGCAAAACTGTGACGGCAGGGGGCCGGCAGCCGTTAACTGGCTCGTTCACACGCTCCCGCTAGGGTCACCCGACCGCGAATCGAGGCGCACCAAACGCCATTCTCCCCTCTCGCTCTCTTCCCATCGCGGTGAAGGTGCGACTGTGTTGTAGGGGGTGGCTCCGTTGCCTCACGCTCGGATCCAATGGGCTAAGGCCATCGACATGTGGTGCGGTGATCTGCCGGCGACATTGACCGCTCTGGGCCGTGTGGACGGCGGGGTGTGGTGGCCAGGGGAGCGACCATGCCGCGTGGCATTCGTTTCCATGCGGATTTGCAGCGGCTGTGCTCGATCTGTCTGGCAACGGCTTGTCGCGGCGGTGGTGGTGGCGTGGTGTGCGGCGTTATGGCTTCCGGAGCCCTTGTTGCAGGAGTGGATGTGGTGGTGGTGTCAATGCAAGCAGTCCACCATGGTGACGTGGGCGTCATTCCTTTCCTTTTGGTCTGGCTCCCCTCCGCGGAAGTCGAGCCGCGGCTCAATCGCATAAGGTTCGCTGTGTCCTGGCTCCTCCCCAAGGTCAGAGATAGCGACACTTGAGGTTCGACGGGGGCCGTTGTCGGTGATGTTGGCGCTCGTGGGCGTCCTCCTTGAGCCATTGTCGAAGAGTGCTTCTTTCAGTTGGAGATGGCCGTATGGAGGGGATGTGGCATTGGAGGTTGTTGGATTAGCGGAACCTATTCCGGGTTTCGGCGGGGTGATCGTGCGCTAGTCTGGGCGAAAGCTTTTTGATCGATTGGATATGCTTGTGATGGTGGCGTTCACAGGCATTGTTACCTTCTTGAAGGCATCTCAAAAGATCTCGTTTAGGATCATTCTGGGTTGAGGTCACCATAGGTGGTGGCGGTCTATTTGGGTTGGCTTCATCAGTTTTTTTTTCATTTTGTTGGATGGTTTTTGGTCAGTTTCCCCTCTGTATTTTTTCTATCTTGATGAAATCGACAGAGTTCCTGCTTTGCACATCAAAAAATAAATATAAAATGATAAATCTTTTTGCCTAAGATTTGGAGACTCAAACTTGACACAATAACATATCTGTCCCAAAACGGATGTTAAAATTCTTTTTTCCAAAGCCAACACATGTGTTGTGTGCTCTTGCAGCAACCGAGCACAAAGTCTGCTCCCGAATATTCCATGACATGCGGTCAGTGTGTTATTTGTGTCCAAGGGTATGCACTGCCAGATAAAACCATCAACGCTGGGCATGAGGCCGATGTTCTTGGATGACGTCCGTCTGCTCAAGGAATCGGTGTTTGGTGAGGTACTTTAGCAAACTAGGTTCACAACTGAGGACGCTTCTCTGTACCCACAACTTACTCGTTTAGAAGGTAGTAGGAATCTAGAAACAACTCAGGTGTTAATGTGTCATGACATGTTAAAACCTATAGGGGATAGAATCACGACGAATCGCAAAAAGAAAAAATGAACCACAAGAAAATCCTCCAGAAACTAGAGAGGATGCGGCAGTGACTATATTCAATGGTCAATGATCAAGAGATGTAAACTCACTGGTGCTGTTTTCATGTGTATTTACTTGGTCTGTTCTCCAAATTCTGTTTTCACGGTACCATTAACCTGAGCTCCAGTTCTCAATTGGATAACATGATATCAACATTTCATGAGTTTCTGAACTTCAGGAGCTACTCTTACAAAAACGAGAAAAAAAAAACCCAGATCTGGTGCTTCGACCAGCAGTCTCCCTTCGAGATGGTCGCTTCGCTATGCACCAAAATTTGTTCTATATTTTCTTCATCCATCTAATTCTCTTCACCTTACTATATCAGATAACAACTCCCTAAAAACGAAAAGATCAGAAAACTTGACGCAGACAGTTCTAGCACCTTAATTGGCACACTTGGCAACAACTTTCCAAAATGGCAAATTGTGAAGAGCTATATCTTTTTTTTGTCAAGGATAATCACAATGTCTTGGCAACCTTGTCATATATGTGATTCTGACCAGATATCTTTGCAACATACATGTTTTCATGAACAGCATTGAACCCATCATCTGCATTTTCCAAACGTGTATGATTGCGTGAAGTATGAACACCCCCCCCTCCCCCCCCCCCCCCCCCACACACACTCACACCAAAGCCATCTAAAGTAATTCTTGGCAATAAAGGTTTCAATTGCCTGGTGCCCGCTAGCTCCTCAACATCAAAAAACACCATCAAAAGGTCATAATAAGTAGTAGATCCTATAGGAAGCATTCTGCTTTCTCAATCTTTTGATGATGTCTTCTTCAATCTCGGTTTTCTAGAACACCAGAAAAGCCTCTCATACTTGTTTTGGGTTGAGGCCCGGGCCATGGGTTGCAGATAAGTTGTTCATTTCCATCCCTACGGGCGGATGATTGGTGAGAGTCCTCGACCAACCGTGGACCTAATTAATTGGTTGTTGCAGGAGTACCAACGATGTCAAATTTCTTCCTCTTCCCGTGGAGCGGCGAAAATTCAGCCACGATGAAGGATGGAAGACTTCTTGTGATGCGTGTCGAGATTGTCATTAGGTTGTAAATGGATCTATTGCAATACTTGTTTGAATCCATAATATAAAAGGAGATTGATTGTTCAGAGAATAATAAATCGACTGATTTATATGACTCATGCGCATATGAGTTCCATTCCATCTGAAGTTACGCATCGATACAACCTTCACAAAATGATCCTCATTACCAGTATACTCCATCGATCACAAGGAACAATGCCTATTAGATTTTTTAAGTTAAACTTTCTAAACTTTGACCAAATTTATGTAAAAATTAGAAACATATATAATACTAAGTCAATACCATTAGGTACATCATGAAATATATTTTCATATGATATATATTTGGTATTGTCTATATTAATACATTTTTGTATAAATTTGTGTAGATAGACTTTCATGCAAATCAATGTGCACTATCATATGAGATGGAGGGAGTCACTCTCCAAGTTTATGCGAGGCTGAAGTACCCGCACGTCCAGGGCTTCTAGTCAAAACGCTTTTATGGCCATCTGATCTTCATAGGAAGAGACCAGGGTAGTCGTTTTCAGGTCGATGTGTAACGACTACAAGGTGACAATAGTTCTCTCTATCAGGTTTGGATACAAGTTTCCTCAGCGTCTTAGCGAGATCTGGTGGCCTCAGGTGTTTGGGGAGGAAGAAGAGAGGAGAGAATACAACAGTTAGACGATTACACTTCTCTGCCTCCACACACATATGTCACCCGTTATACAGTCTCATTTCCCACTACACTTCTTTGCCTCCACACAGACACACACACATGCCGACAGTTATACAATGTGATTTCCTACTACACTTCTTTGTCTCCACACACACACATGCCAGCCAGGCAGCCATTATCCCTTGGAATGCATACACGCTGTTTTTATGTTTGTAAGACCACATGTCAAGGAGTTAATACTTTTCCATCGTGGGCTGTATTTGAGCCTCTTCGCAAAGCAACATGCATCGGGATCGGAGTGTGGATCGATGTATTATGTATCCGGAAAAATAATTGCTTTTCTATGGGCTTCCAAACGGGCGGGCTCATATAATGAAACGAGATCTGCTAAAAATATATAATATAATGAAATGAAAACGTAAAATGTGGTTATCCCAGTTTTGATAACATTCTAGGAATTTCCTTTGGCCAGTTTTTTTTCATCTACTGGTTTGCATGTTTTCTTTTCTGTTTTTTGCTTTTTATTTTGTTTTTTTTCTTTTCTTTCTTATTTATTTATGATTATTTATTTTCCTTTTACTTCTCTTCCATTTGAAATTTATGAACATTTTTAGAAAAATTCATGACCTTTTAAATTCGCAAAAAAATTTAATTCACGCAAATTTCCCATATTCGATGATACTTTTAAGTTGGTGAATATTTTAAAATTTACGAACATTTATTTAAATTCATTAATATTTTTGACATTCAAGAACATTGTTTTAGAAGTATGAATATTTCCAAAATTATTAAAAAAATTCTATATTTGGGATATTTTTTAAATCCATGATTTTTTAAATCACGATATTTTTGAAAAACATTTTTTAAAATCTACAAACGTTTTGTAAAGCCCATGTTTTGTTTTTAATTTTACCAACTATTTCAACACTAACAACAAAAAAATATTGCTGGTTTTTTCTTGAGCCTGCATGTAGCAAAGGAACGAGCAAAAACAAATCCAGCGTGCCCAGCAAGCGAAGGATCAAGTGAACTTTAGTGGGTCATGACTTTTTTTTTTTGGAATTATTTGGATTACTTACCATATGTGACTTAGTATGCACTGTAGGGTCACTTTGATGCCTTAAGTAATGGACATGAGCATCCGACATACCGGCGCGTCGGGTTATTTTCGCTTGGGGAAGCGGGCAAACTAGTTGGCTACTGGGAGGGTCAGCTCGTGTGGGTTATTCTTCTTCATGTGTTTTGTGAGGGGTGGCGTGGCTTGTTGATTATGCGCCGACTAATTGGGTTAGGCTCCTCTGGCGGTGGATTCATGGTAGAATACCAATGTCAGCTGGCGCTGGGGTGAGCCTAGGCAGAGAAGGAAGAGATTGGGTGCTAGAGATTCAAGACAACATGAGGACCTCTTAAACAACTGACATAGTTAGGCCTTGTGCCATTAGTACTAACGCCATTGTTGGGAGGGGACTAGGTTGAGATATTGTAGTCCTTTTGGGGACAAAAACCAATGTAGAGAGTGATTTTGAAAGGCAGAGGCATGACTGAATTGAGTTTTATGCGGGTATGCGTCGTACATGGGCCCATGCCTACACGCGCCAGCGAAGTAGGAAAGTTAGAGAAATCATTTTAGTGTATACGGTCAGTTCAGTTTATGTAGGGCGAAAACCAAAGATACACCTAAACACAAAACAACTACAATTTAAAGTTACACAAAGAATATCGACATGTGCTTGTAAAACATTTTTTAAAGCTTGAAACCTCATTCTGTATTTTGTTTTTAAATCTATGCTCCATGGAGCCGCGAGCCAAAAAAAAAGCGTACCCATGTGTGTTTCCCATTTGAACATATGTTAAGTTAAGAGCATCTCTGGCAAATGCGATATCTCAGCGCCGGCCCATATATTTGCGGGTGGTTTAGTGTTTTCGGGTTACTTCAGGCTAGAATAGAAGCGGCAAATTTGCATCGGCACATAAAAAATATACGAGCGGCCCGCAAACCGCCTCCTCCAGCCGCTATAAGTACGGGGAGGGGGGCATTTTAGGGTTCCTGTCTCGGATAGACTCGTCTCCGTCCGCCGCAATCTTTTCTTAGCTCCGGCGAGTGCATCCGGCCGTTTCCCCCCTGTCAAGCTTAGATCAAGTCAGGAGAAGGTCGCGGATGTGGGAGATACAAATAGGATCTTGGGGTTAAACCTAGCTTTATTGATCAAATTTCACATGATGTGTGATACAAATAGGATCATATGGGGTTCAACCAACCATGTGTGTCGCCCCGGATCCAGAGAATGCGAATACTTGGGTAACCTATCTGCATCACCATTGGATGCTCTACCTTCAAACATGAAATTGCAATTCAAAAAAGAAGCTCTATGTCTAATTTCACTAATATGAGCTCCATAAACACCACTACTGTTCCTCTGAATGTCGTTGATAATTAACTTGTTTAGAGTCCGAAGCAATTAATAATCACATTTTGGATCATCAGATCCTCAGCCAAACAAAAGTACTAGATGCTTAGTTGTCTGACAGCTGGCAACGCAGTGAGTTTGCAACTGCGTGTGCATGGGAAGATGTCACGTGACAGACATGGGGGGTGAGCAGGCCGCGGAGCAGCCCACGATGAGAGATGGGAGATTGCACGTATAGCGGCTGACACCCGGGCTCCGAACCAGTAAAATACACGGAAGGAGCAGCCCACGACGAGAGATGAGAGATGGGATGCGCCGCCATCACATCTCGAGGGAGCTTACAGTTTGTAGAGATGTTATAAAACCCTCTTCTCTTCCAATCCAAACTAACCCGCGAGATCAGATCAGACCAATTCGATCACCGGCACTGCCCGCCGCCATCACGGACTCGATCGCCATGGCAGCTGAAACCGATCACCACCTACGCGCTGATCACGTCGTGCTATTCCCGTTCATGGCGCAGGGCCACTTCGCGCCGTTCCGCTGCCTCGCCGCCCTCGTGCGCCGCTGCCGCCCCGACGCCCGCGTCACCGTCGTCGCCACCGTCGATGCAGCCGAGTCCATCCGCGCCCACCTCGACCACGACGCCATCGCTGTCCACGTGCTCCCTTTCAGCCCCGTCGGCCCTTCCCAGCGGCTCATCGATCTCTTCCTCGCCTCCGAGTCCCTCCGCCCGGCGTTTCACCAGTTCATCGCGGGCCTCATACGCTCCGACCCCCGCGCCTACGTGCACGTCGTGGCGGACATGTTCCTGGCCTGGACGGCGGACGTAGCCCGCGGTGACTCCGGCGTCACACACTCCGTCTTGCTCACCACCGGCGGCTACGGCTCGGCACTCTACTTCTCGCTCTGGAACAGCGTCCCGCTTGTCCCGGACGACGCCGAGTGCTTCCGGCTGCCGAGCTTCCCGGACATCAGCATCCACCGCTCGCAGCTCACCGACCACCTCGCGGCGGCCGACGGCGGCGACGCGTGGTCCACCTTCATCCGCAGGCAGATCGCCGCCTTCTCCCGCGCCGATGCGCTGCTCGTCAACACTGCCGAGAAGCTGGAGCCCAAGGGATTAAGCATGCTCCGGCAATCGCTCAACAATGTCCCGGTCTTCCCGGTCGGGCCACTGCTTCGAGCGGCAAGTTCGTCGTCCCCGCATGAGACGACATCGAGGAGCCCCATCTTGGTGTGGCTCGACAAGCAACCACCGGGCTCAGTGTTGTACGTCTCGTTCGGGTCGTTGTACACGATCTCCGCGTCGCAGGCGACGGAGCTGGCAATGGGGCTCCAGAAGAGCGGTCACAAATTCGTGTGGGTTGTCCAGCCCGCCGCCGACGTGAACGGCAGCGAGTCGCCGTCCTCGGGCCTTCCGGACGGGTTCGCCGAGAGGATGGAGGTTGCCGGGCGGGGGCTGGTTGTGCAGTGCTGGGCACCGCAGGTGGAGATCCTGGCGCACCCGGCCACGGGCGCCTTCCTAACGCATTGCGGGTGGAATTCAGCACAGGAAAGCCTCGCCGCGGGCGTGCCGATGGTCGGCTGGCCGCTCTCGGCAGAGCAGTTCTACAACGCCAAGTTGCTAGTGGAGGAGATGGGGGTGTGCGTCGAGCTGGCACGTAGCACCGCGGCGGCCGTGACGAGGGACGAGGTGTTGGAGGCGGTGGATAGGGTGCTCGGCGAGACATCCGGAGTGCGTGCCGTGATGAGGAGGAAGGCCGTGGAGATGAAGGAGGTGATCTACGCGGCGAGGGACAGCGACGACGAGTACTCATCGCTTGGAGTGACGCGGAGGTTCTTGGACGCGATGGCGCATACATCGTCTGTCATGGGAACAACTATATCTGGCACTTCAGGTGAAGCCCAAGAACGACCTGGCCGGGCCAAGCGAGGGATGAAGCCCAACCCACTTAACACAGAGGAGCTGATAGTGGTCAAGGAACTGAAGATATAGGCGCTATTCATCTTCATGGAGAGGGATGGATGAACTAGAACCTCCCACCTCCTGGCTCTAGCTTCCCCCATCCCCTTTCTTGCTGATAGAAAGATGTATCCGTGATTGAATTCCTTGTATCCATGATCTATTGAGTGATTCATATCTAGGTTCATATCATTTGGTATTCAGAGCCAATCCATCACCTTCCACCTCCAAAATTTCCCCCACCAAACACCCATCTTGGTGTGGCTCGACAAGCAACCGCCAGTGCTATACGTGTCGTTCGGGTCGCTGTACACGATCTCCGTCGCTGGTGATGGAGCTGGCAATAGGGCTCGAGAAGAGTGGGCACAAGTTCGTGTGGGTGGTCCAGCACGCCGCCGACGTGAACGGCAGCGAGTCAGCGCCGTCGGGCCTTCCGGTCGGGTTCGCGGAGAGGATGAAGGTTGCCGGGCGCGGGCTGGTGGCGCGGTGCTGGGCGCCGCATGTGGAGGTCTTGGTGCACCCGGCCACATGTGCCTTCTTGATGCACTGAGGGTGGAACTCGGCGCAGGAGAGCCTCGCCGCGGGCGTGCTGATGGTCGGCTGGCCGCTCTCGGCGGCACAGTTCTACAATGCCAAATTGCTAGTGGAAGAAATGGGGGTGTGCGTGGAGCTGGCGCGTGGCGATGTGGCCTCCAGAGCCCTCGCTACAATAGTGGAGGTGGTGCTAGCATCATCGCAGGCAGTCCACCATGGTGATGCGGCTGTTGGCGTCATTCCTTTCCTTTTGGTCTGGCTAATCATCGAGGAATTCAAGTGGAGCTGTCACTCGATCTCGCAAGGTTTGCTGCGGCCTGGCTCCTCCCCAAGGTCACAGATGGCAAGGCATACGTAGGCTCTTGGTGAAAGCCATGTTCCAGCGATGTTGGAGCCCGTGGGTGTCATCCTCCTTGAGGCATAGTTGAAGAGTACTTCCTTCCATTGGGACATGACTGGATGGGGGTGATGTGGTGTTGGAGGTTGTTGGATTGGCCGAACCTATCCCGGGTTTCGGTGGAGTGATCATGAGCGGGGTTTACTGTAACATCCCAAATTTTCAATTTGAGATATTATGCGTTAAATCATCATTGCATATCATATTTTATTGCATTTTGGTTGATCCTAGAAATTCTAAGCAATTCAAGGACCCACGAAGAGAGTTGGGATTTCGTTATTTTCATATTTCACTACAGGAAACAGGTAATTTGCCGTCTGTGGATCACAGACGGCAAAGACCCAAATCCAGACGGCAAAGACTTTGCCGTCAGGAAGCAGACGGCAAACTCAGACGGCAAAGATTAGCCGGCAAAGAATACTTTGCCGTCAGCCTTTTGTCGAGATGACGGCAAAGATTTCGCCATCAGTCCATACCTTTTTGTCGTGTGCCGCAGAAATAACAGACGGCAAAAAACTTGTTCTTTGCCGTGAGTCAAAACGTTTTGTTCTTTGCCGTGAGTCAAAACGTGTGCTTTGCCGTCTTCCAGACTAAAGTACAGAAGGCAAAGATTGTTTTTCATTTTTTTAAAAAATTTATGTTCAAGCACAGTATCTCGCTGGACACAGGAAAAACAAACCAAAACAGGTTCACCTCACGGAGATTTTTGATTCTACACGGCCGTGCTGTCTTTCATTCATCGATGGAGTTACAGAGAAGTTACAGAGCTGTCCTAAAAATTTATACAAGGCCCCTAGAAACTAAAAGGAAAAGCAATCAAGTCCTCCATCGCAGCAACAGCTACTTCACCGCCGGCCGTCCTCTTCTGGCCGGGGACAATACCACAGGGACCACTGCTGCCGCCTCGCCCTACTCACCGCGCCGCTCGCCTGGCCTACTCGCTGCGTCACCGGACATCCACGCTCGCCTGACCCTGGTAACCGCACCCCGCCTGGCTGTGCTGCTGGTTCCTGGAGAGAGGGGGGGGCACCGCAGCGCGCCAGTGCAGCGTCCGGCGCCGACGGCGAAGGGAGGAGCTTGAGGGAAGAGGCCGCCGCGCGCCCGAGAGAAGAAGCCGCCGCGTGCCTGCGCTGTGCAGTCGACGGTGGAATGAGCCGCTGCCGCGCGCCATGCTCGTCGCCCGCGCGTCCGGGGGCAGGCGGGGGTGACGGAGGACGGGGCCGGGGCCGAAGGCCGGCAGGGGCGACGGGACCGAGGCGGCGGCCGGTGGGGGCGACGGGGGACCGGCGCCGAGGTCCGCCGAGGCGACGAGGGCCGGCGGGCTCGACGGGGGCCGGGGGCCGGGGGCCAGCAGGAGTGATGGGGTCGGGGACGGCGAGCAAGTCCATGGCCGGCGAGGCAGAGACTGGGAGGAGAGGTGGCGGCGGGTGTTGGTGTTCTCCAGATCGAGAGGGAGAGAGACGTACGAGAGGGAATAGTCGTGGGGTGTGGGGGTGTCGGGAGGATAAGGTGGAGAGAAGGCGTGGGACGTGGGGCTGGTGGGGGTGTCGGGAGGATAAGGTAGAGAGAGGGCGTGGGACACGGGGCTGGTCGGTTTTGCCTTGTGGGGATGTGCGGACGAGATTCAGCCATGGCAGCGATCCGCGTGATCAATCCGTGGACTTGTGTTTTCTCTTTGCCGTCTGCGGTCTTATTAACAGACGGCAACAAAGTTCTTTGCTGTCTGTGTTTTATATTAGAGACCGCAAAGTGAGCTCTTTTTCATCTATAATAAAAAAGGCAGACGGCAAAAATCTTCTGTTTCCCGTAGTGTTTGAGTTTTTCTCGAATTATGAAAAGAGGATCGTTTGATTTTAATTTTATTTCTCTGAAATATTTCTTTTATTAAAAATAAAAGACAGAGGATAATATGACTTCCTAAAAATAAAGAAATATAAGAGATTTAATATTAAAATCAAATAATAATTTTATTCGGAGTTTTATCGCTATTTTATTTGAATTAGGAAAAATATGCGTTTTTCGAAATTGCATTTTAGGCCCAAATAAATGTTCACCTTGTCCGGCTTATTTTTAGAGGACGGGGAAAATTTATTTCGGGATTTTTGAAGTAATTTTAGTATTTCTTTTCTTTCTTTTTCTGCACGTCCGAATTATTTAAAAAAACGCGCAACCGACTTCGGGTCGGTTTCGGCCAGTACTTCTAGGGCCAGGCCTTTAAAAGCCGCCGCCCCGAGGCCCGTTCAACCTGCCAGCCCCACCTGAACCCTAACCCTAGCCTCGCCCGCCTCAGGAATCGCGCCGTCGCCACCCCATCCGCCGCGAGCCGCCGCCGCCTCGCCTCGCGCGCCGCACCGCCGCCCTGCCGCCGCGCCGCCGCATCGCCCCGCCACCCGCGTCGCCACTCGCCGGAGCCCACCGCCGCCGCCGACCCGCCGGACCCGGCTGGACCTGAGGTAGCCGCCTCGGTTTTCGTGAGAAAACCGTTTGGTATTTCTCGAAAACCCTAGATCCGTTTTTTATTAGATCCGGTTTGGTTTTAATTTTTTCCGGTTTAGTTATTTAGCGGACGTTCGTGTTTACGAACGGTTTTCACCGTTTAGCCGCAGACAGCGAACGTTTGTTCGTTAGTCTGTTCATCAGCTTTTCTTTTTCTCGGATTTTCCGTGATTATTTTCGATCGTGATTTCTGATCCGATTTTCGTTCTAGTATAACTTTTCGCTCGTTTAGCGGAATCAGGCGATTCAAGCGCCTAGAGTTTCATCTCGAAACCCTCTTTCCGTTTAACCAACTTAAAAAAGTTTTTGCTACTGTAAAATTTGACTTTAGTCCAGAATAGTAAACGAAGCTTGTTTCTTTCGCCGTTTGAGTTTTGTTGCTTCGTTTGATTTGATTCTTTATGCAAACCGGAGTTCTTAAGTTGAACTTTCTGGTTTGATCTCTTATTTGAGTTTTATCCATGCCCTTGCTTGATTGCTTATTGTATACTTGTTTGTTTGCGATAGAGTACCCGGAGTGCGAAGCGTGCTACTACGAGTCTCTAGGTTTCGCGGATCATCAGCAAGGCAAGTAACACTTTGATCATACCTTTTACTACCCAGTTTTATTGCATTAGATCAATCCTCAAACAATTGCATGGTTAGGATCTGAATTAAATTGTGGGTTTGGGAAGTAGTTGAGGTACACTACTGGAATCTGGCACTTTGCCATGGCAGATGGCAAAGGCATGGTCGGCGGATGGCAAAGGCTTTGCCATCTGCCAGCATATGGCAAACAGTTTGTCTGAGACCCTGCCGGCAAACGCTTCTTTACTGTATGCTGGCTGATGGCAAAGAGCCTGTGCCTTTGCCATCAGCTGGCAGATGGCAAAGCCTCTTAACAGGGTTAGCCCCGTTAGAAGGCTAACGACATACTTTGCCGTCTGCCAGCAGATGACAAAGGGCCCAAATAGGCCAGCCCAAATTTTACATGTAGATGACACGTGGTCTCTTTGCCATCTGCCAGCTGATGGCAAAGTGCCTATATTGCCCCATTTAATTTTGTTTTTTCTTATATCAATTCATTTTCACAGAAAATCAAACACAAATATATTAATATGACCAATATAGCATATTCAACGCATATTATCAATAGTCATGAACACATATATATCGAACACATATCCAACACATGTTACCAATAGTAGCAAGTTACACCCATACATATACATAGTTTCATCAATATTACACAGTTTCATCATAGGTAGCAAGTTTCACAAAGTCAAAACAAAAACTAAAGATAAGCACTCCATCAACCCAAGCTTCCAAGATCTGAAGCAAATCTACAAAATGGGAAAGAAGAAAGTTAGAAGAAGAAGACTAGAAGAAGAAGATTATTATGATGCAACTAAAATGTGAAGATTATTATGATGCAACTAAAATGTGAAGATTAATTATATGCTTCGCTCCCACACATGTATTCTAAAATATGAAGTGGCACAATGAATCTAGACCTAATTTATCAAAACAACTGTGCAAATGAAATTAAGGGGACTATAGAAGCTTGTTGAGGAAATAGATATTTGGAGATTATATACAACTACATTTGTGTATCCTTAAAATACCTAGGAGAAACAAAATTTGGAGATCATATACAACTACATATTTGTTTTCACCCTTGATGCCATATTCCACGTATTGTTTCAAATACAGTACACATTGGTAAAGCTCCATGTATTATAAATGTACGATATGCAAAAAACAGTAAGGAGCTGCAGATGGCACATGCTATTTTTCTCGATTTACAATATGTTAGATTTTAGTATAAAAGAGAGAATATCGGGTAATTTTCTACATGGGCTTTTTTCGCAGAACGATTTTGTTGTAATACATAATTCACCATAAATATTTTAGGACCTTAGGGAGACACTCGTGTTGACAGATCTAGGAAACAAATATGCATATAAGAATGCTCGAATATGGTAACTTTTATGAAACGAAACAGCAATGGCTACCACATGGAAGCATGTGCAGAGATATCTAAGAATCTAAAATGAGTAACGTACCAAGGCTGTTTCATGGCTATAAAAAAAGAAGTGCTATTAGAGTTGACGAAGGGCTGGTGTTGCTTGCTGTTTTTCTGGCAATGTCTGATAAATTTATATTGTACTACTAATAATCTAAATTGCCGGAGACGTAGAGTAAATTTGGTTGGGTAATCTTGTCTCAAATCCACAAGGTAAGATGGCAGCATAATTGAAAAAGGGATTCCAAAAGAAGGAAGATGGAAAACATCACTATACACAGACGCTTCACGAAATACATGCAGGGGCCGGGGTACAGAACAGCGCATAAGCTCAGTCTTTGAAGAAGACAAGGAAATAGAAAAGCTAATTATGCCACATATATTTTACTTAAGAGACCAATCACTGGATAACCCAGGCTCCTGCATTGCAAATCATAGTTAGATCTTGACAAACAGTAAGGAGTGGCAATACAAAACCATAAAGCATTATTTATCTCCAATCAAAAGCATGAAATAATCATGAAGGACCAAGGCTTCTTAAGGAGACAAAAGATGATGTCGTTCGCTATGCATGGTTGAAAGTTGAAACATTACGCTGGTATACATGAGCAGCGAAGTTGCTTGGAAATACCATTAGGGAGTGGTTAGTGACCTTTTCACCTGTGGTGAAAATTTGGGTGCCCCAAATTTGAGCTGGGCGAATGGCGTTGGGAGGACACGGTAGGCGAGTACGCATCTAATATGTTGTGGGAGTCTCACCAGGAGGTGGCGACAACACGTCGATCTTCACCATCTCGCCTCCTCCTTTTTGTGCATCGTCGTAGACAACACTGGAACTGCGAGCGGCCTCCCTCCTTTCTGTCCTCCTCTGCATGTTGTTCGCTTTGAAGCAGCACCTCGCCACAAGCACCTCACACTGCAACTGCCCAAACCTGTGAGAGTCAAACTCCTTTGAAAAAGACTATTCACAGCTTTTCACACAAACATATACTACAACTCCACATTTATTTTGTACCTCGAAACAACGAAAATGAGACCACACATGATATCTAGAGGAAATGTCTCCAACTTCCGTGCTTTCAAAATAATATGTTCTTACCCAAAACTGCAGTGCCAGCATCAGATTTTTGCTCGTAGCTTGCAAATTGTAAATCAGTAATAATTTTTTTGTACCGTTGGAAATTACTATTAATACCACAAAATAATATGCTCTTACTCAAAACTGGAGCGCCAGCATCAGATTTTTGCTCGTAGCTTACAAACTTTAAATCAGTAATATTTTTTTGTACTGTAGGAAATTACTATTAATACCACAATTTTTTTTGGTACTGATGGAAATTCCTATTGATCCCAAAACTGCAGCGCCGACATCAGATTTTTGCTCGTAGCTTGCAAACTGTTTGAAATTATGTACAGTTCAGTTCTAGTTTTACAATTACCTTTACTTAGCACCAGTCCATCTATCTATTTTCTAACTAATTAATGACTAATTAGAGTTTACCTTTGCAGTATTTAATCACTGTTCCATGGAAAGCTCACAAATTTTTGATAAAGCCCAAGGATTCTCCTTCCTACTCCTATGAGTGATGAGTTGCTCTCTTTTGATTTGATGTATCCCTTGTCTCTTCTGATTTGATTGTTCCTGATCCAATCTGTGCAGTCTGCTGCTGTGAGCTGTGCATGGCCGTAGCTTCCTCTCACATTCAAACATATCTATTTCTCTGATTGCTTTCTAGACCACACCCAGGACGCGCAGCGTCAGCAAGCTGCGCAGGCACAAGCGGCTCAAAAATCGCTGGTAGCAGTGCTACACGCAACAGCAAAATGCATTAACTTGTGATCCCAGAATTAAACAACCAACAACATGCGCCAGGGTAGGATTTTGCACACAGCAAGTACTCTGAAAATAAACTGCACACATGTACAGAACAGAGAACATGAGCCAGGACACTGATCCATAAGGAAGAAGAGAAGGGGACGAGCTCACCTTGCAGTTTAGGCTTCGGGGGCGTGGTCGTCCTGGTGCCGCTCCTAGCTCGGGAGCGTCGCTCGGGCATCAATGGCGTCGGGGCTAGCTCCTCTGAGACATGGGGTTGCAGCTCCTTGAAGAAGGCGCGTCGGACGGCGGCGAAGATGGGATCCGGTGGGAAATAGACCGGGCTGACGGGGGTGGGGCGGTGGGCGGCCTGGATCCGGAGCAGCGACCGACGGGGACCGGCGCGGCCGGCCTTGATCCTTGGGGTGGCGGGCGGCGACCGGTGGGGAGGCGCAACTGGTCGGTCTCCTCCCTCGCGGTGGGGCGGGAATGGACCGGCGGGATGGCCTATCCTCCGGCCATGTAGGGGAAACCGACGACGGCAGCGACCGGTGAGGGCGGCGGCGACCGGTGAGGGTGGCGGGGAACCCTATCCAGCACGCACGGGAGTGGGCTGAGACTGATTCGGGGGTGGCTGGGCTTTTTTTTACGGAGGCTGGGGGTTTTCTTTTCTTTAACTTTTCACTCTTTGCTTTTTTTAGCTAAGGAGATAGATAGTCCCATCTCTTTGCCATCTGCCAGCAGACGGCAAAGAATCTTTGCCGTCTGCTGGCAGATGGCAAAGAGGTGGGACTGGTACGTCGTTACATTCTTGGCGGCCCCAAGATCTGCCAACCTCTTTGCCATATGCTGGCAGATGGCAAAGATTATTTGCCATCCACTAGCAGATGGCAAATAATTGGCTGATGTCAACCATGTTCTTTGCCGTCTGTCAGTTCTTTGCCATCTGTTTTTTATAAGCAGATGGCAAAGACATTCTTTGCCATCAGCTGGCAGATGGCAAAGAGCTGGCTGATGGCAAATTCCCTGTTTCCAGTAGTGGTAGCACCTATTCACCTGTTTATTATCAAACCCTGGGAGTTACTTCTACGTTATGCCTATGTTGCTATGCTATGCTCGTAGACGTGGTTTGGGTTTGAGTGTATTTATGACAGATGTGAGATTGTTAATTAATGGTTAACTTAAGGTGGCAACTTTAATACACATCTGGGTGGATTGAGGCACCTGGGTTTTCCAGTGATTGCCTGTATTTTTGGAAATCCTAGGGTACCGTGTGATTCTCCTATGGACCGCCACCCAGGCTCAAAGGGATCATAAGATTATTCATACTGGAAATTTCCGTGTGCAGCCACAAGCTATTATGGGCTCTAGCATAGTTGATTAAGTCGTGATCACTCTTACAGTTGTGGACTTGCAGATGTAGGGGATGTAGGTGGTACTGTCTACCCATCGTGAGGTGCTAACACTTCTGAAAGACTGTATCTCGGTCATCCGTTTCTCAAACATCATGTAGTGCGAGAAATCAAACGGATGGGATCGAGTCTTGTGGGGAAAGTGCACTAACCTCTGTATAGTGTACAAACTAATCATGGTTAGCCGTGTCCCCGGTTATGGACAATTTGAGTATCTAGTTCTTGGATTATCATGTGGATCTCATCCCTACTTAATTTAATTTGATGGGTTAGTGTTAATTACTTTTAATTGAGATTGAGTTGGGTGAACCTTCTCAATGTTTATCAACCACCATGTTAGTTAAATAAAACATATTTCTTTGCAGTAGGGAAAATTGGCTTTTCGCAAAACATATTAACCATACAGCCTCCACCAGCCATATATGCATGTAGTGATAGCATTATTCTGTTCATTATCTTTTGGTGTTACATTGCCAGCATATTCCATGTGCTGACCCGTTTTCGGGCTACAACGTATCATGTTGCAGACTTTTCGGACGACGAGTAAGGAGCCTTAGGTCGTGGTCTTTCACTCAGTGATGCCGTTGGAGTTGATGGACTCACTTTATCTTCCAAGCCTTCTGTTGTTATCGTATTAGATGGCCTTAAGACATATTTATTGTAATAAATTCTCTTTTGAGACATTCGATGAAATAAGTGTGTGATTGCTACTCTATTATAAATCCTTCGAGTACTGTGTGTGTGTCAACATTACCGATCTAGGGATGACACTTATGCACAGAGATTAGACTGTTTGAGGTCTGGTCGCTACAAAGATGGTATCAGAGCACACGCTTACTGTAGGACACGACCACTAAGCTAAAGCCCTAGATCACTACTCTCTTCTCATTTCTGACTCCTCTCCATTTTCTACTCTTTAGGATGGCGGATGCAAGGATAAAGTTCATGCAACCGGATGAAGACACCCCTTTTGGACGCCACTTGAAGGAAGTTACTAGGTACCTGAACTTTGGAATACCAAGCTTCACCGGGACCTACAATGCCACATTACCAGAAGAAGAGTGCTGGATGATTCAAGTTCAAGTTCCAGGAAGGACATTCTCGCCAGTCACTGAGCCCGTAGAGTTTTCTTTCGATGCACCCACCTGGAGTCTAGGAAAGAGTATGACAGCTCACATCACCATGGGACACATTGGAGAAGTCTACCACAATGATCTCAAGGACACTATCTACCAGATTTGTGGACGCCGAGACGAGCAATGGGAGATGATCAGCACCAGGAAGGATAGATCGATTGCCTCTTTCATCCAAGAGTTAAACCAGCACATTCGTCGCCAGGAAAACTAGACGTGCGCAGACATGATGGATTTGAAGAAAGCAGTGACAAGAATTACGGAACTAGAGGAAGAACTCAAGGCTACACGCGAAGATTATGAGGAAGAAATCGTTGTTCTAGTGGAGAAGAATGACGACCTCACCAGGAAGCTAGGAGTTTTCATGGGAGACCCTGCGCCAGGAGGAGAAGATGACAGTTCCACTTGCCCGGAGAACTACATCATCATCGACGACACCGACTCAGACCCTTACGATAGTCATGATGATTATGTTGATGAAGCTGGAGCAGATATCATGGAGTCTTCGACCGATCAATTTTTCTAGTAGACCACCAAATCAGTAGTAGAATTCCACCATGTATATAGCATAGTCCAAGCACTTTTGTAACGATAGTTCTAGACCGATTGTATGCTTTGTTTGATTGATTCAGTGATATGTTTGTGTTTGTCTCATGTGCATATGGGTAGTGTTTTCCCTCTAGACCTCATTCTATTCTGTTTTCTCATCTTTTCTAAACCCAGCAGATGCCTCCGAGACGCGACAATGGATTTGCTTTTCCACCGGAGCTCACTCAGTTGATCCAGCAGCAGAATGCATGGATGCAGATACTAGTTCAGAATCAGAACCAGGGGAACAACAACAACAACCCACCACCACCACCACCACCACCAGTTGACCACTTAGCCCGTTTTCTTAGGCTGAATCCGCCGGTGTTCTCAAGTAGCATCGAGCCGATTGTTGCAGATGATTGGCTCCGCAAGATTGAGAGGGAGTTGACTACTGCAGGATGCACAGATGCGGAGAGAGTGCGTTTTGCCGCACATCAACTTGATGGTAATGCATCATCTTGGTGGGAGAATTTCATAGTCACTTACCCTATTGACACTGTGACATGGGACCTGTTTCAGCAAGCTTTTCGCACTGCCCATGTTTCAGCAAGAGCTATGGCCATGAAGAAGCGTGAGTTTCGCAACTTACGCCAAGGAGGGCGCACTGTTGGGCAATATGTGGATGAGTTTAGTAAGTTAGCACGTTATGCCCCAGATGACGTTGCTACAGATGCTGCTAAGAAGGAGAAGTTTTTGGAGGGACTGAATGATGAGCTGAGCATGCAGTTGATGGTGGCAAATTTCAATAACTACCAGGAGTTGGTAGATAGAGCTCTCATGCTTGAAGGGAAGCAGCAGCAGATTGACAACTGCAAGGGGAAGTATGGACAGGGGAAGTATGATTCTGGAGCCCAACAGAGACCCCGATACACCCCGAACTCGGGAGGACTTGTTCATAACCATGGAGGCCACACTCATAATGGAGGAAGTTCGCACAACCATAGTGGCCCCAAGAATGGTAATGGTAATGGAGGAAGCAGCGGACAGAACCGTTGCAACCCGGCAACACCCGCCAAGAAGGATCTAAGCCACGTTACTTGCTACAAGTGCCAGAAAACCGGACATTACGCCAATGAATGTCCCGAAGCCAAGAATGGAAATGGCAATGGAAGCTCTGGGAAGAAGCCCAACCCTTTCAACAGGGGACAAGTGAACCACGTTAACGTGGAGGAGGTTGAATCACAGCCAGATCCAGTAATAGGTAAGTTTTTGGTTAAGTCATTTACTACAGTTGTACTTTTCGATACTGGTGCATCGCATTCATACATATCAAGGGGATTCGTGGATAAGTTTAAACTACCAACCCAAGCCCTTAGGTCACCCATGTTAGTAACCTCGCCAAGGGCAGAGTATATGGCTAGCCTATGGTGTGATCGGTTACCATTAAGGATTGATAACTACTTGTTCCCCTCAGACCTAATAGTATTGGAGTCACAAGGATTGGATGTGATATTATGCGTGGATTGGCTATCAAAGTTTGGAGGGAACATTGATTGCTCCAGTAAGTCGATTTTGCTCACCACCCCAGAGGGAAGAAGGATCAAGTATGTATCACGGCATGTGCCGAATAGGACTCAAGTAAATTCCTTATCAGGGGTTGTACAGGAGGAAGTACTGGTGGTAAAGGATTTTCCGGATGTATTTACAGAAGAGTTGCCAGGCATGCCACCGGATAGAGACATCGAGTTTTTGATTGAGCTTTTGCCAGGCACAGGGCCAATATCTAAGAGACCGTACAGAATGCCTGCAAAGGATTTGGATGAGATTAAGAAGCAGATTAAGGAGTTACTGGATAAGGGATATATTCGCCCAAGTTCGTCACCTTGGGGATAACCAGTACTTCTAGTGGAAAAGAAGGATGGATCATTAAGGATGGTTGTTGATTCTCGAGGATTGAATGAGGTGACGATCAAGAATAAGTACCCACTTCCGATGATCAATGATTTGTTTGATCAATTGCAAGGAGCTAAGGTGTTTTCCAAGATCGGTTTGCGATCAGGGTATCACCAGTTGAAGATTCGAGAGCAGGACATACCTAAGACAGCTTTTACCACAAGGTATGGGCTGTATGAGTATACCGTTATGTCATTTGATCTGACTAACGCACCTGCCTATTTTATGAACATGATAAACAAAGTGTTTATGGAGTTTTTGGATAAGTTCGTCATAGTGTTCATTGATGATATTTTGGTTTACTCGAAGAATGAAGAAGAACATAAAGAACATTTGCGTTTGGTACTTGGTAAGCTCAGAGAACACCAGTTATACGCCAAGTTCAGCAAGTGTGAGTTTTGGCTGAAGGAAGTTGGATTTCCTGGACATGTTATATCCGGAGAAGGAATAACAGTAGACCCCACCAAAGTTGTCACCGTGACAAACTGAGAATCACCCACGACAGTTGGAGAGATCCGGAGTTTTCTTGGACTCGCAGGATACTACCGGAGGTTCATTGAGAATTTCTCAAAGATTGCAAAACCCATGACGGAGTTGTTGAAGAAGGACACCAAACTCAATTGGACTGAGGAATGTGAGGCCAGTTTTCAGGAGTTGAAGAGACGCTTGGTTACATCACCAATGTTGATTCTGCCAGATCAACGCAAGGATTATGAAGTGTATTGCGACGCTTCTCGTCGAGGATTTGGAGCCGTACTTATGCAGGAGGGAAGAGTTGTTTCATATGCCTCACGACAGCTTAAACCCCATGAGTTAAACTATGCTACGCATGATTTGGAGTTAGCAGCCGTAGTGCATGCGTTGAAGACATGGAGACATTTTCTCATCGGAAACCATTGTGAGGTATACATGGGTCACAAGAGTTTGAAGTATATCTTCACGCAGAAGGAGTTAAATCTCAGGCAGAGAAGATGGTTGGAACTCATTAAGGATTATGATATGAGATTGCACTATCATCCAGGAAAGGCTAACGTAGTAGCCGATGTGTTGAGCCGCAAGAGTCATGTAAATACTCTCATGACCGGAGAATTACCCAAGGAGTTAGCAGAAGACCTTCGCGAGCTATGTTTGGAGATAGTTCCGAGAGGCTACGTAGCGGCATTGAAAATTCAGTCTACCTTGATGGACAAGATCAGAGAAGCTCAGAAGACGGACAAGAAGATTGCCGAGATAAAGGAAAGGATGAGTAAAGGAAAGACCAAAGGATTTCGTGAGGATGAGCATGATACCTTATGGTTCGAGGACCGCGTATATGTGCCCAATGATCAGGAGATCAGACAGTTGATTCTGCAAGAGGCTCATGATTCGCCATATTCGATTCACCCAGGAAATACCAAGATGTATCTGGATTTGAAGGACAGTTTTTGGTGGACCGGTATGAAGAAGGATATTGCGGAGTATGTAGCAGTTTGTGATGTATGTCAGAGAGTGAAGGCTGAACATCAGAAGCCAGCAGGATTGCTACAACCATTGCCTATACCCGAATGGAAGTGGGATAAACTAGGCATGGATTTTATCACAGGATTGCCCAGAACTCGTTCAGGCTATGACTCGATATGGGTTGTAGTCGATCGGTTGACGAAAGTAGCTTATTTCATCCAAGTAAAGACCACTTACACCAGTGCTAAGTTGGCAAAGATATATATGACCAGGATCGTATGTCTGCATGGAGTTCCGAGGACCATTGTATCAGACAGAGGAACCTAGTTTACCTCAAAGTTTTGGAATTAGTTGCATGAAACTTTGGGAACTAGGCTAGAGTTTAGTACAGCCTTTCACCCGCAGACAGATGGACAGACTGAGAGAGTCAATCAGATTTTAGAGGACATGCTGAGAGCTTGTGCACTAGACTATGGATCTAGTTGAGACAATAATTTGCCTTATGCAGAGTTCTCTTATAACAATAGTTATTAAGCCAGTTTGAAGATGGCCCCTTTCGAAGCACTGTACGGAAGGAGGTGCAGAACACCGTTGTTGTGGGACGAAGTTGGAGACCGACAATTGTTTGGACCAAATTTGATTAAAAGAGTGTGAGGAGAAGGTTAAGCTAATTCGCGATAGACCCAAGGTAGCCCAGTCCAGGCAGAAGAGTTATGCGGATTCTAAACGCAAGAAGACAGTCTACAAAGTCGGAGACAGAGTGTATCTTCGAGTATCACCACTTCGAGGAGTGGAGTGCTTTGGAATTAAGGGAAAGTTAGCGCCGCGTTTTGTGGGACCATACTGAGTTTTGGAACGTATGGGAGAAGTGGCTTACAAGTTGGAATTACCGAAGGATTGTCCGGAGTTCACGCGTGTTCCATGTTTCTCTATTGAAGAGTGACACGCGGAGATGGCTGATATTCCTCTGAGAGATACAGTGCCGCTTGAAGCGATACAGTTGGATAGTGATTTGACGTATGAGAAGAAACCAGTCAAGATACTCGAGTTTGCCAGCCGAGTTACGCGCAACAAGGTTATCAAGTTTTGCAAGGTTCAGTGGAATCACCGTACCGAGGATGAAGCCACTTGGGAACGAGAGGAAGACTTACGAAAGGATCATTCTCGCCTATTTTCTAGCCAACCCGAATCTCGAGGGCGAGATTCATCTTAAGGAGGGTAGGTTTGTAACATACTAAATTTTCAATTTAGAATGTTATGCATTAGATCATCATTGCATATCATATTTTATTGCATTTTGGTTGATCCTAGAAATTCTAAGCAACTCAAGGACCCACGGAGAGAGTTGGGGATTTCGTTATTTTCATATTTGAGTTTTTCTCTAATTATGAAAAGAGGATCGTTTGATTTTAATTTTATTTCTCTGAAATATTTCTTTTATTAAAAATAAAATACAGAGGATAATATGACTTCCTCAAAATAAAAAAATATCAGAGATTTAATACTAAAATCAAATAATATTTTTATTCGGAGTTTTATCGCTATTTTATTTGAATTAGGAAAATATGCGTTTTTCAAAATTGCATTTTAGGCCCAAATAAATGTTCATCTTGTCCGGCTTATTTTTAGAGGACGGGGAAAATTTATTTCGGGATATTTGGAGTCCGTGTAGTATTTATTTTCTTTCTTTTTCTGCACGTCCGAATTATTTAAAAAAACGCGCAACTGACTTAGGGCCGGTTTCGGCCAGGACTTCTCGGGCCAGGCCTTTAAAAGCCGCCGCCCTGAGGCCTGTTCAACCCGCCAGCCCCACCCGAACCATAACCCTAGCCCCTCCCACCTCGGGAATCACGCCGCCGCCGCCCGATCCGCCGCGAGCCGTCGCCGCCGCCTCGCCTCGCGCGCCGCGCCGCCGCATCGCCCCGCCACCCGCGCCGCCACTCGTCGAAGCCCGCCGCCACCCGCCGGAGCCCGCCGCCGCTGCCGACCCACCGGACCCCGCTGGACCCGAGGTAGCCGCCTCGGTTTTCGTGAGAAATCCGTTTGGTTTTTTTCGAAAATCCTAGATCCGATTTTTTATTAGAACAACTTTGGTTTTATTTTTTTCCGGTATAGTTATTTAGCGGACGTTCGTCCGGATGTTCGTTTTTACGAACGGTTTTCTCCGTTTAGCCGCAGACAGCGAACGTTCGTTCGTTAGCCTGTTCGTCAGTTTTTGTTTTTCTCGGATTTTCCGCGATTATTTTCGATCGCGATTTCTGATCCGATTTTCGTTCTAGTATAACTTTTCGCTCGTTTATCGGAATCAGGCGATTCAAGCGCCTAGAGTTTCGTCTCGAAACCCTCTTTCTATTTAACCAACTTAAAGAAGTTTTTGCTACTGTAAAATTTGACTTTAGTGCAGAATAGTAAACAAAGCTTGTTTATTTCGCCGTTTGAGTTTTGTTGCTTCGTTTGATTTGATTCTTTATGCAAACCGGATTCTTAAGTTGAACTTTCTGGTTAGATCTCTTATTTGAGTTTTACCCGTGCCCTTGCTTGATTGCTTATTGTATGCTTGTTTGTTTGTCATAGTGTACCCGGAGTGCGAAGCGTGCTACTACGAGTCTCTAGGTTTCGCGGATCATCAGCAAGGCAAGTAACACTTTGATCACACCTCTTACTACCCAGTTTTATTGCATTAGATCAATCCTCAAACAATTGCATGGTTAGGATCTGAATTAAATTGTGGGTATGAGAAGTAGTTGAGGTAGTACCTATTCACCTGTTTATTATCAAACCCTGGGAGTTACTTCTACGTTATGCTCATGTTGCTATGCTATGCTCGTAGACATGGTTTGAGTTTGAGTGTATTCATGACAGATGTGAGATTGTTAATTAATGGTTAACTTAAGGTCGCAACTTTAATACACATCTGGGAGGATTGAGGCACCTGGGTTTGCAGTGATTGCCTGTATTTTTGAAAATCCCGGGGTACCGTGTGATTCTCCTATGGACCGCCACCCAGCCTCCAAGGGATCATAAGATTATTCATACTGGAAACTTTCATGTGCAGCCACAAGCTATTATGGGCTCTATCATAGTTGATTAAGTCGTGTGGACTCTTATGGTGGTAGACTAGCAGATGTAGGGGATGTAGGTGGTACTGTCTAGCCATCGTAAGGTTCTAACGCTTCTGAAAAACTGTGTCTCGGTCATCCGTTTCTCAAACATCATGTAGTGCGAGAAATCAAACGGAGGAGATCGAGTCTTGTGGGGAAAAGTGCACAAACCTCTGTAGAGTGTACAAACTAATTATGGTTAGCCGTGTCCCCGGTTATGGACAATTTGAGTATCTATTTCTTGGATTATCATGTGGATCTCATCACTACTTAATTTAATTTGATGGGTTATTGTTAATTACTTTTAATTGGGATTGAGTTGGGTGAACCTTCTCAATGTTTATCAACCACCATGTTAGTTAAATAAAACATATTCCTTTGCAGTAGGGAAAAATTAGCTTTTCGCAAAACATATTAACCATACAGCCTCCACCAGCCATATATGCATGTAGTGATGGCATTATTCTGTTCATTATCTTTTGGTGTTACATTGCCGGCATATTCCATGTGCTGACCCGTTTTCGAGCTGCAACGTATCATGTTGCAGACTTTTCAGACGACGAGTAAGGAGCCTTAGGTCGTGGTCTTTCACTTAATGATGCCGTTGGAGTTGATGGACTCACTTTATCTTCCAAGCCTTCCGTTGTTATCGTATTAGATGGCCTTAAGCCATATTTATTGTAATAAGTTATCTTTTGAGACATCCGATGTAATAAGTGTGTGTTGCTACTCTGTTATAAATCCTTCGAGTACTGTGTGTGTCAGCATTACCGATCCAGAGATGACACTTATGCATAGAGATCAGACTGTATCAGACTGTTTGAGGTCTGGTCGCTACATTTACCGAATGCTTTTTGATCGACGGGGCCGATGCCCGTGAAGGAAGTGTCCTCGGGCGTCGTTACCTTCTCAAAGGCGTCTTCGAAGATCTTGTTTACGATCATTTCGGAAACTCGTTAGCTTGCTCATTAAGCTCACTAAGCTTAACGAGCTAAAATCAATGAGTGGCTCTGTTCATTAAGAAGCGAGCTACGAGCTTCACGAGCCGAACTATCGAGCGCTCATTAAGCTCGCGAGCTACGAGCTTTTGGTCCAGCCCTAGTGGTGGTGGCCTGTTTGGGTTGGCATCAACATTTTTTTTCTCTTTCTTTTTTTGCTTATTGTTGAATGTCTTTTGGTCAGTTTCCTTTATAAGTTGGTAACCTCTTTATTTTTCCCTCTCTTAATAAAATCTACAGAGCTCCTGCCTTGCACGTAAGAAAAATGTAAACAATGAACAGATCTATTTTCTTAAATTTGGAGAATCAAACTCAACACAATAACATCGGTCACAGAACGTATGTTGATTTTTTTTTAAGCTGACACATGTGTTGTGCTCTTGCATCAACCGAGCACAAAGTCTGCCCTCCAAATTTCCATGACACGCGGTCAGTGTGTTCTTTGTGTCCACGGGTATGCCTTGCATGAGGCCCAGGTTCATGAACGATGTACAACGTACGTGTGCTCAAGGAAACAGTGTTCGGTGACGTACTTTAATCCTCATAGGTTCACAGCTAAGGACGTTCTCTGTACCCACAATATACTCGTTTAGAAGGTAGTAGGAATCTAGAAACAACTCAGGTGGCATGACATGTTGAAACCTACAGGGGATAGTATCACAACGAAACACGAAAAGGAAAAAAGAACCACAAGAAAATCCTCCACAAACTACAGGGGATGCAGCAGTGACTATATTCAATGGTCAACGATCAAGAGATGTAAACTCATCGGGACAGTTTTCATGTGTATTCACTGGTTTTGTTCTCCAAATTCTGTTTTCATCCGGTACCACTAACCTGACCTCCAGTTCTCAATTGGATAACATGATATCAACATTTCAAGAGTTTCTGAAACTCAGGTACAAAAACGAGAGCAAAAAACACCCAGATCTGGTGCTTCGACCAGCACTTTCCCTTCGAGATGGTCATTCGTTATGCACCGAAACTTCTATATTTTCTTCATCTATGTAAATCTCTCCACCTTACTATATCAGATAACAACTCCCTAAAAACGAAAAGATCACAAAACTTGATGTAGACAGTTCTAGCACCTTACTTGGCACATTTGGCAACAACTTTCCCAAAATGGCAAAATCTGAAGAGTTATACCTTATTTTCTTGGTCAAGGATAATCACAATGTCCTGGCAACCTTGTCATATATTTGATTCTGACCAGATATCCTTGTAACATACCCCCTCTGTAACACTTTCATGAACAACAATGAACCCATCAAGTTTACCCCCCCCCCCCCCCCCCCCCCCGCGCCCCCAAAGCCCATAGTTGTTGACAATAAAGGTTTCAACTACCTGATGGCCGGTAGCTCCTCAATATCAGAAAACACCATCAAAAGGTCATAATGAGTTAGTAGATCCTATAGGAAGCATTTTGTTTTCTCAATCTTTGATGGTGTCTTCTTTCATCTGGGTTTTCTAACACACCGGAAAGGCCTCTCATACTTGTTTCGGGTTGAGGCCCGGGCCAGGGGGTTGCGAATAAGCTGTTCATGTCCATCTCTACAAGCGGACGCTTGGTGAGATTCCTCGACCAACCGTGGACCTCATTAATTGGTTGTTGCAAGAGTACCAATGGTGTCAAATTTCTTCCCCTTCCTCTGGAGCGGCAGAAATTCAGCCACGACTTGTGATCAATGATGAAAGACTTCTTGTGATGCGAGTCGAGATTGTCATTAGGTTTTAAATGGATCTATTGCAATACTTGTGTGAATCCATATTATAAAAGAAGACCGACTCTTCTGATAATAAGTCGACCAATTTATATGACTCATGCGCTTATGACTTCCATCTGAAGATGCTCATCGACAAAGGACGTAACTCTTCACAAAATGATCCTCATAACCAGCATACTCCTTCGGTTTCAAGGTACAATATGCGTATAAGATTTTTCAAGTCCAAACTTCATAAAATTTGACCAAGTTTATAAAAAATTAAAAATATCCTTTGGTATCTTTTCTGCGTTGGGAAAAACTGCCCGTAAAATTCATTTAAGGCGAACTGTGAATCGATTTTACGGGTTGGTAATTTAGCACGTCTGCTAGAGATGATCTAAGCTAAAACTAGCTTGGCCACTATATAATTCACTCACGTGGAAGGCAAGATGCTAATTGTCTGCAACTGACAGCGCAGTGAATTTGCAACTACGTGTGCATGGGAAGACGTGACAAACATGCGGCAGTGAGCAGGCCACGGAGGCAGCCCACGATGATAGATAAGAAATTGCACGTTTAGCTGCTGACACGCGGGCGCCGTATCAATAAAATACTTTGAAGGCTGAGAGCATCCTGCAATTCTTAGAGATGTTAACCCTCTTCTCATCCTTGAGGGTGTTGCACTTGCGAACTACCCCCCGATCGAGATCAGACCAATTCGATCACCGCCACCACCGATTCGTTCGCGCGCCATGGCAGCTGAAACCGATCACCACCGACGCGCTGATCACGTCGTGTTGTTCCCGTTCATGGCGCAGGGCCACTTCGCGCCGTTCCGCTGCCTCGCCGCCCTGGTCCGCCGTTGCCGCCCCGACGCCCGCGTCACCGTCGTCACCACCGTCGATGCAGCCGAGTCCATCCGTGCCCACCTCGACCACGACGCCATCGCTGTCCACGTGCTCCCTTTCAGTCCTGCCGACGCCAGCGTCGGCGCTTCCCAGCGGATCATCGACCTCTTCATCGCCTCCGAGTCCCTCCGCCCGGCGTTCCACCAGTTCATCTCGGGCCTAAGACGCTCCGACCCTTGCGCCGACGTGCACGTCGTGGCGGACATGTTCCTCGCCTGGACGACGGGCGTAGCCCGCGGCGACCCCGGCGTCACGCACTCCGTCCTGCTCACCACCGGCGGCTACGGCTCGGCGCTCTACTTCTCGCTCTGGAACAGCGTCCCGCTTGTCCCCAACGAAGACGGGTTCTTCCGCGTGCCCAGCTTCCCCGACATCCGCGTCCACCGCTCGCAGCTCACCGACCACCTTGCGGCGGCCGATGGCCGCGACGCATGGTCCACCTTCATCTGCAGGCAGATCGCCGCCTTCTCCCGCGCCGACGCGGTGCTCATCAACACCGCCCAGATGCTGGAGCCCAAGGGATTAAGCATGCTCCGGCATTGGCTCAACAATGTCCCGATATTCCCGGTCGGGCCGCTGCTTCGGGCGGCAAGTTCGTCGTCCCCGGAGAAGATGACGAGTAGCCCCATCTTGGCGTCGCTCGACAAACAACCGCCGGGCTCGGTGTTGTACGTGTCGTTCGGGTCGCTGTACACGATCTCCGCGTCGCAGGTGACGGAGCTGGCAACGGGGCTCGAGAAGAGCGGGCACAAGTTCGTGTGGGTGGCCCAGCCCGCCCCCGACATGAACGGCAGCGAGTCGCCGTCGTCGGGTCTGCCTGAGGGGTTCGTGGAGAGAATGGAGGCGGCAGGGCGCGGGCTGGTGGTGCAGTGCTGGGCACCGCAGGTGGAGATCCTGGCGCACCCTGCCACGGGCGCCTTCCTGACGCACTGCGGGTGGAACTCGGCGCAGGAGAGCCTCGCAGCCGGCGTGCCGATGGTCGGCTGGCCGCTCTCGGCGGAGCAGTTCTACAACGCCAAGTTGCTAGCGGAGGAGATGGGGGTGTGCGTGGAGCTGGCGCGCGGCGCGTCGGCGGACGTGACGAGGGACGAGGTGGCGGAGGCGGTGGAGAGGGTGCTCGGCGAGACGTCCGGAGTGCGCGCCGCGATGAGGCGGAAGGCCGTGGAGATGAAGGAGGTGATCGACGCGGCAAGGGACGGCGACGGCGAGCAGTCATCGCTGGGAGTGACCCGGAGGTTCTTGGACGCGGTGGCACGTACGCGATGATGGGTAAACGTCACGGTCCGATCGGCTGCATAGTGGTGTTCGATTAAGGATGGAAACGGATCCGATACGGATAGGTTCAGTGCTCTTACCACTTGCATGCAGCAGCAATACCATCTGCACAGCCTGAACGGTGGTTAGCACCTCCTAGTGGCGCTGTGAAAGTAAACGTTGATGGTGCTGTAGCAAGATCCCGTCGTGGGGGAGCGGTAGCAGCTGTTTGCAGAGACCAATCTGGTCTGTATCTAGGCTCCTCGGCGGTGGTCTTCCAAGGAATAAATGATCCTATAATTTTGGAGACTTATGCATGCCGTGAAGCGTTAGCACTTGCTGATGATCTCGATCGCCGTCCAAACTATTTGTGTGGCCTCGGACTCTCAAGGAGTGGTGAATGACATTAACAAGGGGACAGGAGCGTTAACGTGACATGTATTGTTCCGTTGTATTTGTAACATTGTAACTCTTGTACCTGTTTCCTACTCCCTCCGTTCCTAAATATTTGTCTTTCTAGACATTTCAAATGACTACTACATACGGATGTATGTAGACATATTTTATAGTGTAGATTCATTCGTTTTACTCCGTATGTAGTCATTTGTTGAAATGCCTAGAAAGACAAGTATTTAGGAACGGAGGGAGTACTTTCTAGGATCTCAACCTCCACGGCTAGTTCACAGGCCTGCGTGCCTGATCTTGTGGAAGGTCCCGGCTATATGTAACCCTCTCGATGAGTAATACAGTGTGCAGTGCATATTCATCCTATCTCTTGGTATCCGTCGCCATGGCTCTCGAGGACATCTTCGGCGAGCCCCCTGCCTATCCGGCCGCTCCCGACTCCTCCACTCCGGGGACCTCTCCTCCCTTCTCCTCGACCACCATGCCCGCTGCAACCTCTGCTCTCGCCACCCTTCCCCATGCCTTCTCCTCCTGATCTTCTCCTCCACAACTTTCATAACGACCACATCTTCAACCATATCAAGTTCAAGCTCGACCCCGCTGAGAACAACTACATCAAGTGGCGCACCTTCTTCACCTGTGTCCTCACGCAGTACCGCGTCCAGGATCACATCGAGCGCCGTCCTCCTCCTCACCCCGACGCCGCCTGGCTTGCCGTGGATCAACGACTGGTTCTCTGGATCCTCTTCACCCTCGCGGATTCCATCCTCGAGCTGATCATGGGTGGAGCCGTCGACGCCTACACCGCCTGGCAGCGCATCCGGGACTACTTCCTGGCCAACAAGGGCGCCCAGTACCTCCACCTCACGCGCCAGTACAGGAACTTGAAGCAGGGCGACCTCTCCGTCTCCGACTATGCCCGCCGCCTCAAGTCCCTCGCCGACACTGGTAACCCCGTCTCCGATCCAGATCTTACCATGCAGTTTCTTCATGGTCTCGACGCTCGATTCGACACCATTCTCACCATCTTGGGGGACACGGTGCCTCTTCCCCCGTTCGGCGTTGCGCGCTCTCGCGTGGACCTTGCGGAGTACAACATCAACCTTCGCGCCGCTGAGGCCGGCGCCGCCGCCCTCACCGTCTCCAACGACTGCAGAAATCGCGGTGACCGCGGTGATCGCGGCAACGGTGGTTCCCGCCCCTGTGGCAACGGCAACGGCCCCCCTCCCGGCGGCCACGACGCCAACGGGGCCCGTTATGGCGCTGGCGACTGCGGACGTGGTCGTGGACGCGGTGGTGGCCGCGTCCGCGGCCACTCTGACTCCTCCGGTCGGGGCTCCTACTCCAACTCCGCCGCCCCGCTTCCAGCGAATGGGCCGGACTGGATCCTCGACTCCGGCGCGGCCACGCACGTCACCGGCAATCCTGGTAACCTCTCCACGTTTCGCTGTTTACCTCAGCATTTTTCCTCGAGCATCATCGTTGGCAATGGCCATCGCCTTCCTATCATCGGCACGGGCTCCACCACACTACCCCCACCAACCTTTCTCTTCATGATGTTGTCGTTTGCCCTAATATTGTCAAAGATCTTATTTCTGTTCGCAAACTGTCTCGTGATAATAATGTTGAAGTCGCGTTTAACCCCTCTGGCTTTTCTGTGAAGGCTCTTCCCACCAAGACTCCGCTCATGACGTCCAGTAGCTCCGGCCCACTCTACCCCTTCTATGGAACCAACACCACCGGCGGCTCCGCTTTCCTCACCACCACCGGTGACTTGTGGCACCGGCGACTTGGGCACCCCGGCAAAGCAACCCTAGCTTCCCTTTCTCATTTCTTACCAGATTGTAGTAAAAATGTTCACTCCCCTTGTACCTCGTGCCAACTAGGGCGCCAACCTCGTTTAGCCTTTTCCCTTTCCAATAAGTGTACTACTGCACCATTTCAGCTTATTCATTGTGACCTTTGGACGTCACCTGTTGTCAGCTTTTCGGGCTATGCTTATTATCTCATTATACTGGACAACTTTACTCACTACTCGTGGTCTTTTCCCTTACCCACAAATCCGACACGTCCCCCACCCTCCAACGTTTCTTCTCCTACATCTCTACTCAATTTCACACGCTCATTCAATGCATGCAATGTGACAACGACTGCGAGTTTATCAACACTTCTCTCTGCACTTTCTTCTCGACCCACGGCATCGTGTACCATCTATCTTGCCCTCATACTTCCCCTCAAAACGGTAAGGCCGAACGCATGCTTCGCACCACCAACGATATTGTCTGCACACTTCTTCTCCAAGCTAATCTACCCCCACCGTTTTGGGTCGAGGCGTTGCACACCGCCACCTATCTCCTTAATCGCCGTCCGTCCGTCAAAACTGCACCTCACACCCCCTACTTTCTCCTCACCGGCGTTCCCCCCACCTACGATCATCTCCGTGTTTTTGGCTGCTTGTGTTTTCCAAATTTATATGCCACCAGCCCACACAAGCTCTCCCCCCGTTCCACACGGTGTGTCTTCCTCGGGTACCCCTTAGAGCACAAAGGTTATCGTTGCTTCGATCTCCTAACGCGCAAAGTTATTGTCTCTCGTCACGTAGTTTTTGATGAGTCTATCTTTCCCTATACCCCGCCTCATTCACCAGCCACCCCGGCCACAGACAATCCTACCCCCTCCCACACATGCATGCAATCCCCCCGGGATCCCCGCCCTACCTCCATTGGACGCAGCCCCCCTCCCGCATCCACCTCGGGCCCAGCTCCACCAACCCCCGCCTCCCACGCACCCACCTGCCAGCCCACTACCCCGACCGATTCCCCCTCCGGTCCCACCCCCACCCACGCGGCCTCCCCCGGCTCGCCCGCTCCTGATTCCCCTGCCACCCGATCCCTCGGATCGCCCGCCCGCCTCGGATCTTCCCCCACTCCACCTGCGCCTGACCAGGACCCCACCGCATCTACCTCGCACCGCGCGCCCACCACTCCCTCTCCTCCACGTCGCCTCGTGCTCCCCGTTCCGCCACCAGTCAATTCTCATAAAATGACGACCTGTGCAAAACGCGGATTCGCTCAGCCCAAACGCCTCTTTACCCTGACCTCTTCCCCTCCTATCTCCCCTCTTCCAGCCACTTACAAGTCCGCTCTCAAAGACAAAAATTGGCACGATGCTATGCTCGATGAATTTAATGCTTTGATAAAGAACAAAACTTGGTGTTTGGTTCCTCGACCTGCAGGTGTCAACGTGGTCACCGGCAAATGGATCTTCTGGCACAAGCTCGACGCTACTGGCTCCCTCGCTCGCTACAAGGCCCGTTGGGTGCTCCGGGGTTTCACGCAGCAAGAAGGTGTTGATTACATGGAGACCTTCAGTCCTGTGGTCAAGCCGGCCACTGTTCGCGTTGTTCTCAGCATTGCCACCGCTCAGTCTTGGCCGATCCACCAGTTGGATGTCAAAAATGCCTTCTTACACGGCGATCTTCGTGAGACTGTCTATTGTGCTCAACCGGCGGGTTTTGTTGATCCATCCCTTCCCAACCATGTTTGCCTCCTCAACAAGTCTCTCTACGGCTTGAAGCAGGCTCCTCGCACATGGCTCTTGCAGTTCAAGTCTTATCTCCTCTCATTGGGGTTTGTCTCTTCCAAGTGTGATACTTCATTGTTCATCCTTCACCATGGCAGTTCTGTTGCTTACCTTCTTCTCTACGTAGATGACATCATACTCACTGCCAACTCTTCCACTATGTTACACTCTGTCATCTCCTCCCTCAAAGCAGAATTTGCCATGTCCGACCTTGGGGATATCCACCACTTCCTCGGTGTTAATGTCACTCGCACATCCTCTGGGCTCTTCCTTTCCCAGCAGCAATACGTACTCGAGATCTTGGACCGTGCCAACATGCTAAACTGCAAACCTATCTCCACCCCCGTCGACACCAAGTCCAAAGCATCCGCTCATGACGATGCTCTCCTTCCAACCCTACCCACTACCGCAGCCTCGCCGGCGCTCTGCAATACCTAACCCTCACCAGGCCCGACATCTCCTATGCGGTTCAGCAAGCGTGTCTCTTCATGCACGCTCCTCGCTCCTCACACATGCAGCTCGTGAAGCGCATCCTCAGATACCTGCAAGGCACATCCCATTATGGCCTCAGGTTCTACCGCTCCTCCACTCGCGATCTTGTCGCGTATTCAGATGCTGATTGGGTCGGCTGCCCCAACACCAGGAAGTCCACATCTGGGTTTTATGTGTTTCTTGGGCCCAATCTAATTTCCTGGTCCTCCAAGCGTCAACATACTGTATCCCACTCCAGCGCCGAAGCGGAATACCAGGCGGTCGCCAACTGCGTTGCTGAGACGACCTGGCTTCGCCAACTCCTGCAAGAGCTTCGCCTTCCGCCGTCGCGCGCAACTGTTGTGTACTGCGACAACATCAGCGCCACCTACCTATCCAGCAATCCCGTTCAACACCAGCGGACCAAACACGTCGAAATCGACCTACACTTCGTCCATGATCGGGTTGCCCTTGGCGAAGCCCGCGTTCTTCATGTGCCATCCGGATCGTAGTTCGCCGACATCTTCACCAAAGGCCTTCCATCCGTCGTGTTTCGAGAGTTCAGGTCGAGTCTGAACATCCATCCAGACGGAGTTCCGACTGCGGGGGGGGGGGGTGTTAACGTGACATGTATTGTACCGTTGTATTTGTAACGTTGTAACTCTTGTAACATGAGCGTAGGAACTTTAATTATGAGGCTCATAATCTCGTCAAGTTTGCTTGTAATCTAGGTCATGTTTGGTTGGGCGTACCACATGACCCAAACAGTGTACCTATGACCGTTGTTTCGAATGAATAACCATGCGAGATTTCTCAAAAAAAATCACTTGCATGCATTCTCCTATTTTCAAAACGAATATTACTGTGGATTCGGATGTTATCGGATACGAATGTGTGGTTCTGGTGTTACTCGAATACAAATACATATCGGATGTTTACATGATTCGGAACAGATATGAATAATAGGGACATATTGCTTAAGAATTTAGTCGATAGCTATGTGACAAAAAATAATCAACTTGCAACCTACAATAAGAAAATAATATAAACAGATTTATGAACAAACAATTAAACACTACTATAATGCATAGCAATTCTTGATCATACAAAGAGTAAAATTTGTCTGCTTATTTGGCTTTTATGTTGGATAATTGGCATGCTAATTTTAAATATTACCTCCCATAATCTGGAGGAATTCGGGTACGGATATATCCACTTCCATGTCCATATTTGTGTCAAAATCTCATACCATATTTATTTTTAAAATAATTTCGGATACGGGTAATTTCCAACTCCATTTTGGTTCGAATGCAGATGTTTCAGATACGAATATGCATTTTCTCGAATATGAATATCGGATATTTAGGATATCCACTGCCAATTTCCGCCCCTACTGTTCGATCATGAGATTTTCCGTGTATTATCAGATCAAGCTGTATATGATACTTGAGCTTAGGTTCATAATTCGGGGGCAAGTGAGTGTAAAATGGCTGCACCGGTGAGGTGACTAAAAGCACAACAATTATGTTATTGGTACAAAAAAACATAATTCTGTATTTTTTTAACACAATATAGACACTCATCATACAATGCACGGAACGCAACGTTAATCGGTGACAAAAACACTGGACTCATGTTGACCCTTGTTTTTGACATGGCAAAACTATGACGGGGCTGGGCTGAGTGGCTGACGGCCGTTAACCAGCTCAGTCGGACGCACCCGTTAGGGTAAGCTGACCATGAATTAAGGTGCACCACGCCCCATTCTTCCCTCTAGCTCCCCTCTCTTCTTGGTGAAGGTCCGATTGTGTTGTGTGGTGGTTGCTTCGGGGCCTCGCGTTCAGATCCAATGGGCTCAGACGGTAGGCATGATGCGCCGGTCTGGCGGTGGCGTTGGCTGCTCTAGGTCATGTGGAAGGGGGGGGGGGGTGGCGGAGCGTTCGTTTCCAGGCGGATTCGTAGCGGTTGTTCTCGAGTTGTCCCGGAGCGGCTTGGCGCCGCGGTGGTGGTAGCATATTGTGCGTCGTTGTGGCTTCCAAAGCCCTCGCTCCAATAGTGGAGGTGGTGCTGGCGTCAATGCAGACAGTCCACCATGGTGATGTGGCCGTTGACGTCATTCCTTTTTTTTTCTGGTTTGGCTCGCCGTCACGGAATTCAAGCGGAGCTATGGCTGATCTCGCAAGGTTCATTGCAGTCTGGCTTGTTCATTGCGGTCTGGCTTCACCCTAGGGTCAGAGATGGCGAGGCATAAGGCTTAAGGCGAAAGCCTTGTTCTTCGGCGGAGGTCGTTGCCGGTGATGTTGGCGCCCATGGGTGTCCTCCTCCTTGAGGCATTGTCGAAAAGTACTTCCTTCCATTGGGACATAACCAGGCGGAGGGGATGTGGCATTGGAGGTTGTGGATTGGCCAAATCCATCCCGGGTTTCTGGTGGGTGATCGTGCGCGGGTCTTGAAGAAAACTTTTTGATCGATAGTGGTCGATGCCCGTGACGGCGACGTCCACAAGCGTAGTTACATTTTCGAAGGCGTCTCCGAAGATCTTGTTTGCTATCAATCTGCGACAAGGTCACGGTAGATGGTGGTGGTCTGTTTTGATTGGCTTCAGTAGTTGTTGTTTTTTTCTCTTTCTTTTTTTCCATGTTTTTTAGTCAGTTTATCTTATAAACTGGCAACCTCTGTATTTTATCTCTCTTAATGAAGTCGGCGGAGCTCCTGCCTTGCACGTCAAAGAAAAAAAACTGAATAGATCTTTGTTCCTAAATTTTAGAGATTCAAACTCAACGGTCTGTCACAAAACGTCTGTTGAATTATTTTCTTTAAAAGCTGACACATTTGATTTTTTTTCCTGGGAGATAGCTGACACATGTGTTGTGTCCTCTTGCAGCAACCGAGCACGAAGTCTGCTCCCCAAATTTCCATGACATGCGGTCAGTGTGTTCTTCGTGTCCACGGGTATGCATTGTGTCTTGGACTATATACGTACGTGTGCTCCAAGAATCGGTGTTTGGTGAGGTACGTTAGTTTAGTCAGTGTAGGTTCACAACTGAGGACGTTTTCTGTACCCACAGTACACGCGTTTAGAAGGTAGTGGGAATCTAGAAACGTGCCATGCCATGTGTGTTGAAACCTATAAGGGATAGAATCACGACGGATCGCAAAAGGAAAAAAAAAGAACAACAAGATAATCCTCCACAAACTACGGAGGATCAACAGTGACTATATTCAATGGTCAACCATCAAGAGATGTAAATTCACTGGGGCTGTTCTCCAAATTCTGTTTTCATCCGGTACCATTAACTTTTTTTGTGTGGGTGATCCGGTACCATTAACTTGACCTCAATTGGATAACATGATATCAGCATTTCAGGAGCTACTCTTACAAAAAGGAAAAGAAAAACGATACAATCTTGTGCTTCGACCAGCAGTTTCTGTTCGAGATGGACGCTTCCGAAATTTGTTCCACCTTTTCTTCATCCATCTAATTCTCTCCACCTTATTATGTCAGATAACAAGTTAACAACTCCCTGAAAACTAAAAGATGAGAAAACTTGACGCAGACAGTTCTAGCACCTTACTTGGCACATTTGTTGTTGATTGTTGGTTTTATGGTAGTTAGCCAGTCTTTCCGGCTGGTACCTTACTTGGCACATTTGGCAACAGCTTTCCCAAAATGGCAAAAATCTGAAGAGCTATATACATTTTTTTGGTCAATGATAATTATGTTGTCTTGGAAACCTTGTCATATACTCCTTCCGTCCGGAATTATTTGTCGCTAGAATGGATGATGTATCTAGATGTATTTTAGTTCTAGTTGCATTCATTTTTGCGACAAACAATTTGTGGCGGTGGGAGTATTTGATTCTGCCCAGATATCTTTGCAACGAACATATTTTCATGAACATCACCAAACCCATCACCAGCATTTTCAAAATGGGCATGATTGCATAAAATATGAAAAGAAAAAGAAAATCCCCCCAAAGCCATCTATCATATTTGTTGACAATAAAGGTTTCAATTGCCTGGTGGCTGCTAGCTCCTCAAAATCAGCAAACATTATATTAAGATATGTTAGTAGATCCTATAGGAAGCATTCTGCTTTCTTGATCTTTTGACGGCGTCTCTTTGATCTCGTGTTTCTAACACACCAGGAATGCCTCTCATACTTGTTTCGGGTAGACACCCAGGCTAGGCGTTGCAGATAAGTTGTTCATGTCCATCTCTATGAGCAGACGCTTGGTGAGAGTTCTCGACCAACTGTGGACCTAATTAATTGGTTGTTGCAGGAGTACCAGCGATGTGATTTCTTCCTCTTCCTCTGGAGCGGCGAAAGTTCAGCCACGATGTGACGTTGCATGATGAAGGATGGAACACTTTGAGCTAGTGATGCGAGTCTATATTGTCATTAGGTTGTAAATGGATCTATTGCAATACTTCCGTGACTCCATAATATAAATGGAGACCGACAGCTCTAAGAATAAACCGACCGATTTATATGACTCATGCGCGTATGAGTTCCAGCTGAAGTTGTGCATCGACGAAGGACATAACCTTTCACAAAATGATCCTTATAGCCAGTATACTCCTTCGGTCTCAAGGTACAATGCGTATAAGATTGTTCAAGTCAAAACTTCATAAACTTTGGTCAAGTTTATAGAAAAAATTAGAAACATCTATACTACCAAGACAATACCATTAGATATATCATGAAATATATTTTCACATGATATATGTTTGGTATTGTATATATAAATATATTTTCTAGAAATTTGGTAAAACTTTGTGTAGATAGATTTTCATGAAAATCAATGTGCACTATATTATGAGATGAAGGGAGTCACTCTTACGCGGGGCTAAAGTATCCGTGCCCGTGACTTCTATAGACAAGTTGCCGTTATGGCCATCTGATCTTCACTGGAAGAGATCAGGGTAGTCGTCTTCAGATTGATGTGTAACGAATACAAGGTAAGTAGGTAACAATACCTCTCTCTATAAGGTCAAGTTTTCTAAGCTTCTCGCCGAGACGGAAGAACAAGCCAGATCTGTCAGCTTTGCCCAAAGATCAACACAAAGTTTATGGACACAAGAAGAACACACACGCAAGAATTTTTTGGTGCTCGGCTGGCGCCTCTTAGTCGGAGCGTTTTTTGCCTTCTCTATTTCTCATGCGATACAAATGAACTCGTTACAAAACAAATGCTTAAATAATGAACGCCGGCCTTGTCGTCCCACACATAATGGCTTGACACGTTTTTTGCTCTCCACTAACTACACGTACACACACGTCCTAGCTTGTGCAGCATCTCCACAACGGCCGCACGAACCCAGCCAGAATACCACGCATGCAGCCGGCCGGTACTAACAAACTCCTAGTCAACCAACAATGGATGCTTCCGCAAAAAAAAAAAAAAAAAAAAAATAAAAATGCTCCCACTAAAAAAAAAAAACAACGACAACAACAATTGATGCAACAAAATAATGGGGCAACCGGATTAACCCAACAAGGTCTGGTGGCCTCAGGTGTTTGGGGCGGAAGAAGAAAGAGAGGAGAGAATAGCTGATTACGGTTCTTTGCCTCCACACACACACATGTGAGCTATTATACAGTGTCATTTCGAACTGCTCCTGCCTTGCTTATGAGCTCGTCATTTATGGGTTGGGCCTTATCTTCTGCGGCGACCCAACGACTTGCGCCGCTCTCTCCTCGGCCTTCTTCACCCGTTTCAGATTCCTGTTCTGTTGTCTTGCTCGGCGCTTCCTATTTGGCGCTTCAGACGTCCGTTTGTATGCATTTTGCAAATGGGTGCACAAAGCCCTCCATGCTGGGCCGGGCCAACTCCTCCCCCTTTTTTATCTGGTTTTCTAAAGCACAAAAAATTGTGCCCAAGGAGTGAATGGAACCAACATCCTCGCATTTCCAGGTACACTGCACTAACCACTCCGCCACTTATCCAGATCTGATAAGTTGCATCTTTTCCTATGTTTTCTTCTTTGTTCTTTCCTTTTTCCTATTTTCATTTTCTGTATCTTTTTCTTCTTCCCTATTCAACAAGAAAAATCAAATTCATGAACTTTTTCTTTTTTCGATGAACTTTTTTCAAATTTGATAAACATTTTTCTTCAAATCGATGAATTTTTTTTTCAAATTTGATGATTGATTTTCCAATTTTATGAACTTTTTCAAATTCGCTGAAAGTTTTTTAATTAATGAACCTTTTCAAATTTAATGAAAAATTCGATAAAATTTTTAAAAAAATTGGTGATTTTTTTTTTCAGTTTTATGAACTTTTTAAAATTTGATGAATTTTTTCAAAATCAATGAACTTTTTCCCAATTCGATCAACTTCTTTTCAAAATGGACGATTTTTTTTCAAACTCAATTTTTTATTCAATATTCACTTTTCTCAAATTCATAAACTGTTTCCAAATTTGCGATATTTTCAAAACATATTGAATATATTTATAAAAAAAGAAACTATTTGGAATTCGTGAACTGTTTTTTAATACATGAACTTTTTTGATTTGATGAACTTTTTTTTAATACGGAAACTTTTTTTTTGCATGTTCGTGATCTTCATTTTGAAATATGTGAACTTGTTTTCGAATAATTCAACTATCTAAATGGTACAGTGTAATGCGCAATAAATAGTACATCTATTGTTTGTTCTTAAAAGGTGCGCACTGTTAATAGTTAGTAGCAGTTAGTATCTCTAGTGGTTAGCCTCACTGTACATAAGCTAGACAGTGCAAGAGAAGAAGAAGAAGACTAGCTAGAGAAGAAATAGTTTTTCTTTGAGACTATCGCCGAGTTACGCCGGTCTTGCATTATTTCTGCGTTCTCATGGGATAGCGAGTGAACAGTTTTTCTTTCCTTGATATAAAACTTGATCTCGAGCAAGGAGAAAGACCGAAAGACTGAGATGGGACCGGCCTCCTATATCTCTATGCAATAGAAGAAGAAAGACTAGCTCGGGGTCTTCTCTTTCTCTTTTCTTTGTCCCCAAGTGGATTCGTATAATTCAATTTATGGTTGCTTAACGTGTGGGTGGGGGTGCATAGATAAAACCTATCCCCGTCGCAATGTATTGTCAGCTGGCCGTTGAAGGAATCAATCCCCCAACCCAACTCATCATGGATCTCATTTCTTGATCCAACTTCTGCTGGCCTTCTCTGCTAGCTAGCTGCAGCCTACCGGGGAGCCGGTGGATCGTCTCATCGATCATTTCTCCGGCACATTAAGCCATGTAAGTCTTAATATCCTCGACTGAATACTCTTATTAGCATGTGTCTAGAAAAGTTCGCATTACTAGTTTTTTTTTTGAGGGAACATTAATAGCTTTCCTTGCATATACTTAAAAGTCGTCGCCGCCGTTGTTGTCCATTTCAGTGGAGAAGCAATGGCAGCAGGATTAGATCATTTTGTGGCGCTCTGGAAGGAGCGGGGAATCCAGGTGCTGGTGCTGCTGAGTTTAGCACTGCAGGTGATTCTCCTCGTAACGGCGGAGATCCGCCGTCGCAAGGATTCTGGCGTGTTAAGGGTCGTCGTGTGGTCGGCATACCTGATGGCCGACACGACGGCGATATACACTTTGGGCCACATGTCGGTGACCAGCAGGTCGTTGTCACCGGAGCACGAGCTGGTGGCGTTTTGGGCACCGTTCCTGCTACTGCATCTCGGCGGTCAGGACAACATTACCGCCTACTCCATCGAGGATAATCGGTTGTGGATGCGTCACCTACAGAGCTTTGTTGTGCAGGTTCTCGCAGCCGCCTACGTGCTCTACGAGTCATCCATCTTTTCAGGTGGCCGCGAAAGCATGCTCCAGCAGGCCACCATACTCATGTTCGTGGTTGGTGTTGTCAAGTATGGGGAGAGAGTATGGGCGCTCAAGTGTGCCAGCAGCAGTACACTGTCCGGGAAGAACTACCGGAGTTTTGGCAGGGTACGTATTGAAGAACCTGAAAGGAGGATTGCGACGTCGGCATCACATGTACTAGCTCATCTACTGTTGAACTTTCCCAGACATCTATTGAAGGGGCCGTTACCTCTTGTGGCAATTGACGGGAATGTAATTAGTGGCTGGGAGCAGATGTACAGTGTAACACAGATACAGCTCTCGCTGATGTACGACGTCTTCTACAGCAAGACTGAGTTGATCCACACATGGTACGGGTACTGCATCCGTGTCGCCTCGCTGCCGGCCACTGTAACCGCTTTCTTGCTGTTCCGTCGATTCAGTGGGAAAGATGGTTACAACAGAGTAGATGTCGCTGCCACTTATGTTTTGCTAGCTGGAGCCGTCGTCCTGGAGATCACATCAGTGCTCAAGGCCACGTTCTCCACCTGGTTATTCCAGCAACTGCTCACATTATGTCGTGGCCATTCACTTCGTGTTGATCGTAGATTGTATTATTTCCATCATTGTGTATATAGATGTGGGCAGCTCGTCGGATATGCAGTGAGCAAAGTAGGAATACATACAAGGCACTGGTCGGGCTCCATGGGGCAACACAACTTGATTTACATGTGCAGCCACTGTAAGGACAGTCGAGGCAGCAAAACTGCGAGATGGATGGGAACGGAGGACTGGTGGAACACACTGGTTTACACGTCCTCGTCTGTCCCCGTCTCACTAGATTTCAGCGAGCTGCTGAAGGAACAACTGGGTAAAAGTGTGGGTGTCGACAAAGAGAGCCCAGATCACATCCAAAACTCAAGGGGCCGGGCGGTGCTGAAGAAGAGGGGGTTGTATGAGGAGCTTGCCTGGAGCGTGGATTCTGAGCTGGAGGAGAGCATCCTAGTTTGGCACATCGCCACTCATGTCTACCTCAGCTGGTATGAGGCAACACACAAACGCCTGCCGCATCCTGCAAAGGTAACCCAGGAGCTCTCCAATTACATGATGTTTCTGCTCGCAGCACGTCCCTACATGCTGCCTGACAATGCTAGTCGCCAAAGGTATATTGAACTGTGCAACCAGGTGATCAATCGTGTTGGATACAACACGGCCAAGGATTTGATCACGTTCATACGGGGCCATGGAGATGCTCTCAACGCTAAACAAACTCAGCATGCCCTAGAGGATGGAACACTCGTAATAATGTGTCCTGATACAACCGAAGAAGAGTGTGTAACATTTGACAGAGCATGTCAGCTTGGCGCAAAGCTGATTAGCAAAGCGCTGGAAACACCTCATGCTAACATGCTGGAGCTGGTTAGCCAAGTGTGGGTGGAGATGTTGTGCTACGCAGGCTACCGGTGCAGGCCAGATTCTCATGCAAGGCAGCTGAGCAATGGCGGAGAGATCACCACGGTCGTTGCCCTTTTGATGGAATACATGAAATCGGGCATTGTGGATTTCAACTTGATTTGTTAGGGAAGACACACATATAACTCTGCTTCGCCTGTATTCCGTTGTTCGACGAAATCTGCTCCAGGGAAGACATGCATATATAACTCTGAAGAAACTTCCAAGTTCAAGTTTCTTCAATGGGCGCAGACAGCTTCCCCATGCGCCGTATCATCTCGGTGGTAGAGTATATTAGTGATGTCTTTTAGCCTTTTGCATTCTATTCTCTTGGCATCCTCTTGCAGCCTTTTGGCATCCTCGTGTATGTGTATATATGTTGGCTTTGGTCTCTTGATAATACAAGTTGCTTTTTCTTCTAACATGATATCATGAGCTAAGTTTTTTTTTTCGCACACGCAACTCGTGCGATCCGATCCCAATTCCGCGACGCCGTCCTTCTCCTCCTGTCCGCTCCTGCTGCAGGTCAACCCTGCTGTCCGCTCCTGCTACCCGCGACGCCTCTGGTCGCCCGCGATTCAGCCGAACCACCCCGCTGCTGTTCGTCTTCGATTCCGCCATCATCCGCATTCCTCGCTGATCTCAGCCGCCGGCCGCCAGATTCCGCCACCTCCGGCTGGATTCATTCCCCGGGCTGCTACTAGTCCCGGCGGGACTCTCTCGCGCGTGAGCGCTGACTCGACCCAACCCACCGCTGGCCGATTCAGCGCGTGAGTGTTTCGGCCGGTGCTGCTTCGTTCCGCTTCAGCCCACTGGTTGTGCTCCCCGGGAGCCTGTCACCGTCTCTTCCGCGTGGCTGCCTGGTCGGATCCCTGCCCAGGTGCCGGATTGCGCTGCCGCCGACCGCCAATTCGGTCGTCGTCCGCCCGTTCGCTGGTGCAGGTTTCCCTCGCCAAAGCCGCTCCGGTCGTGTCGCCGGAGATCACGCTCGTCCACTCGTTGTTTGCCATCTCCACCCACCGGTCTCCTCTGATCTGCTGCTGATCGGGTGGTTTCCTGGTGTTCTCATTGATTACAATCGGGAAAGATTGGATCGTATTGATCCGGCAGCTTACTTTGGGCCTCATGTGAGTGGTCTCCCTTTGGGCCTTGTCTGGTACCATCAGAATTCAGATTGGTACGTGAGCAGTTCCTCAAAAAAAATAAAATGAAGAGAAGATTGGTACGTGAGCTTAAGAGAGAGAGAGAGAGAGAGAGAGAGAGAGAGAGAAAAGAGATAGTAAAAAAAAAGAAGTGAGAGAGAGAGAGATATATTATGTTGCCCGTCTCTGCTCATCGCCGTCCAGTGAGTACTGATGGCGTTCCCTATATTGATCCTGTCTCGCATATGCGTCGTCGCTCGATGCTTGGTGCTCGTCAGCCTCTAATGTTGCCCTCTATGGCGTCTTCAGCAGCCTGTGATGGTCATTATTCATCGACTCTTCTCGCGGCTTCTGCCTGTGGTGGTGCTGCCTGCTCTACACCAACTCCCCTTGCCGCTGCCGCGCGCGTTGGTGACCGCACTACGTCGACTCGCTACTCTCAGTCGACTCTACACACGACTTTCACGGGTGGTGGCGACCGCTCTTCGCCAGCAGATGGTTCTACCTCTATGTCTACCACTGTGTCTGTGTCTGCACATGAGATTGCGCAACTTCGATGCCTTCTTGATACTTGGGATTCTTCACCGATAGGTTCTGCTGGCTCTGCGCCCGAGTCTTCCGGCAATAAGAGAGCACCTTCTACTCATTCAGATATATCCTCATGGATTTTTGATACCATCTTTTCATATGACTTATGATTCCTCCACTCTGACATCCCTTCGACCTGTTGAGTCTCATGTTCATGTTCATACTGTTGGTGGTACTCCCCTCTCTGTCGCTAGTCGATGCACTCTTAGCACATCTTTTTTTCTTGTTCCATATGTTGCTCATGTTCCTCAACTTAGCATGCAACTCTTTTCCGGTAGTAAGATTGTTGACTATAATTGCAGGATCAATCTCGACTTCGATTCATGCTTTGTTCAGGATCTTCGCACAGGTGCTCTGATTGGTGCTAGCCCTCGACACCATGATGGTCTTTGGGAGCTTGACTGGCTTCGTCTTCCCTTTGATGCCACCTTCGCTAGTCTCGTGGCCCCTGTTGTCGCATCTGCTAGCTCTTTTCAGCAGTGGCATCATCGTCTTGGCCATTTATGTTGTTCTCGTCTCTCGTCTTTAGTTCAACGTGGTGTTCTGGGGTCTATCTCCGGCAACGCTTCGTTGAATTGTCTAGGTTGTAGGCTTGGTAAGCAGATTCAGCTAGCCTATCCTCACAGTGAGTCAGTGTCTAAGCGTCCTTTTGATCTTATTCACTCAGATGTTTGGGGTCCTGCTCCCTTCACTTCGAAAGGGGGTCATCGCTACTATATCCTCTTTATAGACAATTTTACTCGCTACACCTAGATCTATTTCATGTCTTCTCGTACCTAGTACTAGTAAAAAACGGCCCATTTGTCCCGGTTCCAGAGGCCCTTTAGCCCCGGTTCTGAAACCAGGACTAAAGGGTCGGGACTAAAGCCCAAAACCTTTAGTCCCGGTTCACTTACGAACCGGGACAGACAGGGCTCCACGTGGCCGCTGCGGGGCGCCCAGGCAGGAGGACCTTTAGTCCCGGTTGGTAACACCAACCGAGACCAAAAGGCATCCACGCGTCAGCAGCTGGTAGGAGCTGGGTTTTTTTTGAAAGGGGATGGGTTTAGGGGGTTTTGGAGGGTTAATTTAGGGGTTTCATATTGTGTTAGCTAGCTAATAAAGAGAAGTGTCCTCTCTTATCTCCGTGCTTGATCGACGCTAACTACTATACATATAGAGAGAACTCCACACGCTAGCTAGTAAGCAAATGACGGAACCATTAATTACAAGATCGTCATGAACATATACAGAGAGGAGTGGCCTCTCTTTCTCTGAGAGATTGGTCGAACAACAAGTTTTCGTATATCTATCCGACGCTATTAGGTACATATATCTCTTACAATCCCTAACATCTCATGTCTATATCAATTTCCACATGGTATTCTCCGCCTTTATTGATGACGTGGTGAAGAAATAATCCCGCCAATTCCTCTTGAATTGCTCGTATGCGATCGTGTGCTAGGAGTTCATCCCGCATCTGCCAGATCTAATTTGAAGAAGGGGGTCAATACATGTATATGAATGAAACTCAACACAAATGGTGGCAATAAAATAAAATTGTGAATATTTTTGCTTATGCACTTCATATTGTTTTTCAGAGTAGCCCCGCTCACAGGTCGAGTGGCGGATGAACTCGCAAACGTAGTATCCACAAAAATCATTCCCGCCTACCTGCCAGAAGCATTTTACGAGAAAAAGAGGTCAATCAAACTGATAAGCAACATGCTAAATGGTATTGATGAAACTAGCTAGAATCAATGGGAGATGCGCGGAACTAGGTAGTAGTACTTACTTTTGGGTGTGTAAATCGCAGCTCCCCCGGCAGTCCCGGAGCAATTACGGTGAACTCTTTCCAAACCCTGCCAAACAAAGAAAATAATTACTTGATATCAGGAAATGAAAAAAGTTGCCGATATGATGCGATAATGATCGATTGAACTTACTTCTGGAGCATTTCAGTCATGTCCGCATAGTCCTGGGGATCTTTTCGTCTCGAGTCTAAGACGGTTACTACTCCCCGGTTAAGCTTAATCTCTAGCAGAATAAGGTGAAAGCTGCACACACATGCATAACTCATCAATTACATTACTATAACCTCGAGTAATAAGGGAAACCGAATATATATGCACAAGACAGTAACACTCACTTGAAGTTGTAAGGAAAGAGTATTGTATCTTTGTTTTGATTTTTGAGCAACGTGTAGCAAGTTGTCCTCGGTTTCTGTGACATTGTGTTTAACCGTCCATTCATGTATGACATTTGGGTTAATGAACCCAATGTCATAGATTTGTGCTTTTTTGCATTCGACGATCTTCAGTCTGCATAATATAGTGAGGATAATTATATATACATGCAATGAAAGAGCTGAGCTATATACAGAGACTTAATTACAAAAGTAGTACTTACAGACAGTAGCAAGTCAAGAGTGTTTTGTCGAGGGCCTTTTGACTGTATAACTGGAATAACTCGTCAAATGCAATAGACAACAGATCAGTTCCAACGAGGTCGTGCTCATCTTTAATTCTCAGCGTCAAAGTATCCTTCCCAGACTCGCTGCAGGTTTCCATGTACCATTCATGGAATCTTCGCATCATCGTTGTTAGAGGAGGATGATCAGGTTTGACGAGAGGCTTCCCGTACTGGTATCTGAATTTGTCCACCTCCATTGTTTCAAACTCTACATCATCGCCCAGGTAATCACCAGGATTGGTACCGGGCACCACCCCCGGCAGATTAGCGACGATATCGCTAGACACCTTGAGCGGGGGGCACGATTGGTTCACCTGTTCGCCGAGCTGGGGTTTTCCCCCACTTCTTCGTTCTGCTAACCTTTTATCGCTGGAAGTAGTTCCCAACCACCGCGCATCTTGATATGTCCTTTGAAGAGCGCGAAAATAGTTGGAATCTGGCGGAGGCGGTGGTGGTTGCTTCAGGGCATCGATAGTGCGCTTCGCTTTCACTGGATCTATCGTCTCCTTCGGAGGTGGAGGTTTCTTTGCAAAATGGTCCCGCACTTGGGCACGACAGATGTCCTCGTTTTCCTTCTCGGTCCTCTCATATGATAACTTTTCCAGAAGCTTGAGAGGTGGACCGTATCTAAATTGCCTCCCGCCTCTGCTTGTACTTCTAGCCGCCGGAGCGGTGGCGTCTCTCGTCCGCCGTTGCTTACGAGGCGGAGAAGGAGGCATAGTGCTCTGACGTGCCGGAGGAGCTGGAGCGGCGGCGTCTGTATTCCATCGTTGCTGACGACGAGGAGGAGGAGGCAGACTGATCCGACGCGTCAGAGGAGGTGAAGGAGTGCCCTTACGCGCCAGATGAGCCGGAGAAGGAGGCGGAGTGCCCTGATGAACTCTCGCATGAGGAGGAGGAGGAGGACGAGGCGGAGTGCCCTAACTCGTCGGAGGAGGAGGAGGAGGAGGAGGAGGCGGAAGCGTCCAGTTCGGAAGCTTGATGTACTCCTTCCGCCATAGACATGGAGTCCTCAGAGCATGACCCAACTGATTCTCCCCTTCACCTGCAGGGTGGTCAAGCTCGAGCTCCTCAAATCCCTCCATTACTTCATCCAGCATCACAACAGCATAGCCATGTGGAATCGGACGGTAGTGATAAGTTCCATCGGGTTGAGGAGGTGCAACAGAGCCGACATCCGCCTTCAAAGTGAGGTTCTAGCATTTCATCATAAGCTGGCAATTTTGAGCCTCTGTGGTAGTATCCACGGGGTAGCTAGGAGCCATGAAGTCAGGCTGAACGAGCTCCGTGGAAGCCACACTACTTCTTGTTGGGGAACGCAGTAATTTCAAAAAATTTCCTACGATCACGCAAGATCTATCTAGGAGAAGCATAGCAACGAGTGGGGAGAGTGTGTCCACGTACCCTCGTAGACCGAAAGCGGAAGCGTTATATCAACGCGATTGATGTAGTCGTACGTCTTCACAATCCGACCGATCCTAGCACCGAACGTACAGCACCTCCGTGTTCAGCACACGTTTAGCTCGATGACGTCCCTCGTACTCTTGATCCAGTTGAGGCCGAGGGAGAGTTTCGTCAACACGATAGCATGGAGACAGTGATGATGAAGTTATCGGCGCAGGGCTTCGCCTATGCACTACGACGATATGACCGAGGTGTGTAACCGTGGAGGGGGGCACCGCACACGGCTAAGAGAAGCTTTGATGTGCCTTTGGGGTGCCCCCTCCCTCGTATATAAAGGAGGGAGGGAGGAGGAGACCGGCCAGGAGGAGACGCGCCCAAGGGGGGGGGGGCGAGTCCTACTCCAACTAGGATTCGGCCCCCCCTTTCCTACTTTCACAAGGAGAAGGGGGAAGGAGAGGGAGAAGAGAAGGAAAGGGGCCCCCGGCCCCTCTAGCCCTAGTCCAATTCGGTTTGGGCTAGGGGGCGCGCGCCACACCTTGGCCTGCCTCCTCTCTTCCATCACTAGGCCCATGAGGCCCAATAACTTCCCGGGGGGGGGGGGGGGGTTCGGTAACCCCCGGTACTCCAAAACGACCCGAACCATTCCGGTGTCCGAATGTAACCTTCCAATATATAAATATTTATGTCTCGACCATTTAGAGACTCCACTTCATGTCCGTGCTCTCATTCGGGACTCTGAACAACCTTCGGTACATCAAAACACATAAACTCATAATACGAATCGTCATCGAACGTTAAGCGTGCGGATCCTACGGGTTCAAGAACTATGTAGACATGACCGAGACACATCTTCGGTCAATAACCAATAGCGGAACCTGGATGCTCATATTGGCTCCTACATATTCTACGAAGATCTTTATCGATCAAACCGCATAACAACATACGTTGTTCCCTTTGTCATCGGTATGTTACTTGCCCGAGATTCGATCGTCGGTATCATCATACCTAGTTCAATCTCGTTGCCGGCAAGTCTCTTTAGTCGTTCTGTAATGCATCATCCCGCAACTAACTCATTAGTCACATTGCTTGCAATGCTTATAGTGATGTGCATTATCGAGAGGGCCCAGAAATACCTCTCCGACAATCGGAGTGACAAATCCTAATCTCGATCTATGCCAACTCAACAAACACCATCAGAGACACCTGTAGAGCATCTTTATAATCACCCAGTTACGTTGTGACGTTTGATAGCACACTAAGTGTTCCTCCGGTATTCGGGAGTTGCATAATCTCATAGTCATAGGAACATTTATAAGTCATGAAGAATGCAATAGCAATAAACTTAAACGATCATAGTGCTAAGCTAACGAATGGGTCTTGTCCATCACATCATTCTCTAATGATGTGATCCCATTCATCAAATGGCAACTCATGTCTATGGCTAGGAAACTTAACCATCTTTGATTAACGAGCTAGTCAAGTAGAGGCATACTAGGGACACTCTGTTTGTCTATGTATTCACACATGTACTAAGTTTCTAGTTAATACAATTCTAGCATGAATAATAAACATTTATCATGATATAAGGAAATATAAATAACAACTTTATTATTGCCTCTAGGGCATATTTTCTTCAGTCTCCCACTTGCACTAGAGTCAATAATCTGGATTACATAGTAATGATTCTAACACCCATGGAGTCTGGGGGCTGATCATGTTTTGCTCGTGAGAGAGGCTTAGTCAACGGGTTTGCAACATTCAGATCCGTATGTATTTTGCAAATCTCTATGTCCCCCTCCGACACTTGATGAGGGATGGAATTGAAGCGTCTCTTTTATGTGCTTGGTTCTCTTGTGAAATCTGGATTCCTTCGCCAAGGCTATTGCTTCAGTATTGTCACAAAAGATTTTCATTGGACCCGATGCACTAGGTATGACACCTAGATCGGATATGAACTCCTTCATTCAGACTCCTTCACTTGCTGCTTCCAAAGCAGCTATGTACTCCGCTTCACACGTAGATCCTGCCATGACGCTTTGCTTAGAACTGCACGAACTGACAGCTCCACCGTTCAATATAAACACGTATCCGGTTTGTGACTTAGAGTTATCCGGATCAGTGTCAAAGCTTGCATCGACGTAACCATTTACGATGAGCTCTTTGTCACCTCCATAATGAGAAACATATCCTTAGTCCTTGAGGGAGTCGTGGATTAGGGGGTGTCCGGATAGCCAGACTATACCTTCAGCCGGACTCCTGGACTATCAAGATACAAGATTGAAGACTTCGTCCTGTGTCCGGAAGGGACTTTCCTTGGCGTGGAAGGCAAGCTTGGTGATACGGATATGTAGATCTTCTACCATTGTAACCGACTCTGTGTAACCCTAGCCCTCTTCGGTGTCTATATAAACGGGAGGGTTTTAGTCTGTAGGACAGAACAACAATCATACCAATAGGCTAGCTTCTAGGGTTTAGCCTCCTTGATCTCGTGGTAGATCTACTCTTGTACTACCCATATCATCAATATTAATCAAGCAGGAGTAGGGTTCTACCTCCATCGAGAGGGCCCAAACCTGGGTAAAAACATCGTGTCCCCTGTCTCCTGTTACCATCCGCCTAGACGCACAGTTCGGGACCCCCTACCCGAGATCCGCCGGTTTTGACACCGACATTGGTGCTTTCATTGAGAGTTCCTCTGTGTCGTCACTTTTAGGCCCGATGGCTCCTCCGATCATCAACAGCGATGCAGTCCCGGGTGAGACTTTTCTCCCCGGATAGATCTTCGTCTTCAGCGGTTCGCACTGCGGGCCAGTTCGCTTGGCCAGCTGGAGCAGATCGAAAGCTACGCCCCTGGCCATCAGGTCAGATTTGGAAGTTTAAACTACACGGCTGACATCCGCGGGGACTTGATCTTCGACGGAGTCGAGCCACAGCCGAGCGCGCCGCGCTATCACGATGGGCATGATCTAGCTCTACCGCTGAACAGTGCCCTGGAGGCCGCACCCGCATCGGCTCCGACCCTTAATTCGGAGCCAACCACGCCGATCGAGGATGGGTGGTTGGACACCGCCTCAGGGGCTGTAATCTCTACGGCGATCGGGCCGAACACCAGCCCTGTCCCCTGCGAGGCTTGTGACTCCAAGGAGCCGGACTCCTCTCCGGACTCTGAGCCCCCCGCGCCCCTGCCGATCGAATCCGATTGGGCGCCGATCATGGAGTTCACCGCCGCGGACATCTTTCAGCACTCGCCCTTTGGCGATATTCTGAAGTCACTAAAGCCTCTCTCTTTTTCAGGAGAGCCCTGGCCGGACTACGGTCAACAAAGTTGGGATACGGATGATGAAGAAATTCAAAGAACACCCACCACCCACTTTGTAGCCACTGTCGATGATTTAACCGACATGCTCGACTTCGACTTCGAAGACATCGACGGTATGGACGTCGATGCAGGAGAAGATGAAGAACCAGCACCTATAGGGCATCGGAAAGCCACCTCGTCGTATGACATATACATGGTGGACACCCCAAAAGAAGGAGATGGTGATGGAACAGCGGAGGATGACCCCTCCAAGAAACAGCCTAAGCGCCGGCGTCAGCGGCGCCGCTCTAAATCCCGCCAAAGCAAAAACGGTGATTCTGTCACGGGAGATAATAACACCCCGGACAGTGCCAAAGAAAATCCCCTCCAGCAAGATTCAACACAGGAGGATGGAGAAGCCAGCCCTCATGAGAGAGCGGCAGGCAGCGAGGTCGAGGACGATAATTATATGCCTCCCTCCGAAGACGAGGCAAGCCTCGACGACGATGAATTCGTCGTACCAGAACATCCCGTCGAACAAGAGCATTTCAAACGCAGGCTTATGGCCATAGCAAGCAGCCTCAAGAAAAAACAGCAACAACTTAGAGCTGATCAAGATTTGCTAGCCGACAGATGGACTGAAGTCCATGCGGCCGAAGAGTATGAACTCGAGCGCCCCTCCAAGAACTACCGAAAAAGCAGGTTGCTACCCCGATTAGAGGAGGAAGCACCTAAACCTACGTCACCAGCGCATGATACAGCCGACCGGCCACCTCGTGGCCGTGACAGAGAGGCCTCTCGGCCCTCCACTCAAGCCACACCCCGGCGCCGCTCAAAACATACCAAGGCACGGGAAAATGCGCCAGACCTGCGAGATATATTGGAGGACAAGGCAAGGCAAACAAGATAGATCTACGGATCGCGCGGGCGCCCCACGACACGTGACGGTGATCGTCACTCCGGATATAATAAATCCGGCCGGGCCGAACACAATAGACAAAGCTCGTTTGAGCTGCGTCATGATATAGCCCAATACAGAGGCACCGCACACCCACTATGCTTCACAGATGAAGTAATGGATCATCAAATCCCTGAGGGTTTCAAACCCGTGAACATCGAATCATACGATGGCACAACAGATCCTGCGGCATGGATCGAGGATTATCTCCTTCATATCAACATGGCCTGCGGCGATGATCTACACGCCATCAAATACCTCCCACTCAAACTTAAAGGACCAGCTCGACATTGGCTTAACAACTTGCCAGCAGAATCAATTGGTTGTCGGGAGGACCTGGAAGCCGCATTCCTCGACAATTTCCAGGGCACTTATGTGCGACCACCAGACGCCGATGACCTAAGCCACATAATTCAGCAGCCAGAGGAATCGGCCACGCAATTCTGGACACGGTTCCTAACAAAGAAAAATCAAATAGTCGACTGTCCGGACGCAGAGGCCCTAGCAGCCTTCAAGCACAGTATCCGTGACGAGTGGCTTGCCCGGCACCTTGGACAGGAAAAGCCGAAATCTATGGCAGCCCTCACGACACTCATGACCCGCTTTTGTGCGAGAGAAGACAACTGACTTGCTCGTAGCAACAATATAACCAAGAACCCTGGTAATTCGGATACCAAGGACAGTAGTGGCAGGTCGCGTCGCAACAAGCAAAAGCGCCGCATTAACGGCGACAATTCTGAGGATACGACAGTTAATGCCGGATTCAAAGGCTATAAATCCGGTCAATGGAAAAAGCCATTTAAAAGAAATACTCAGGGCCCGTCCAGTTTGGACCGAATACTCGACCGCTTGTGCCAGATACATGGCACCCCTGAAAAGCCAGCCAATCACACCAACATGGATTGTTGGGTGTTCAAGCAGGCAGGCAAGTTAAATGCCGAAAATAAAGACAAGGGGCTGCATAGCGACAACGATGAGGAGCCCCGGCCGCCGAACAACAATGGACAGAAGGGTTTTCCCCCACAAGTGCGGACGGTGAACATGATATACGCAACCCACATCCCCAAGAGGGAGCGGAAGCGCGCGTTAAGGGACGTATACACGATGGAGCCAGTCACCCCAAAGTTCAACCCATGGTCCTCCTGCCCGATCACCTTTGATCGAAGGGACCACCCCACTAGCATCCGTCATGGAGGATTCGCCGCATTGGTTCTAGACCCAATTATTGACGGATTTCATCTCACTAGAGTCCTTATGGACGGCGGCAGCAGCCTGATCCTGCTTTATCAGGATATAGTACGGAAAATGGGCATAGATCCCTCAAGGATTAAGCCCACCAAAACGACCTTCAAAGGCGTCATACCAGGTGTAGAGGCCAACTGTACAGGCTTAGTTGCACTTGAAGTGGTCTTCGGATCTCCGGATAATTTCCGAAGCGAGGAGTTAATCTGCTCGGGCGAACCGCATTCGCCAAGTTCAATGCGGTACCGCACTACGCATACATTAAGCTCAAGATGCCAGGCCCTCGATGAGTAATTACAGTCAATGGAAACACCGAACGCTCCCTTCGAACGGAGGAGCATACGGCGGCCCTCGCAGCGGAAGTACAAAGCAGCCTCTCAAGGCAGTTCTCCAGTCCGGCCATTAAACGTCCGGACACCTTCAAGCGCGCCCGGAGTAACCCACAACAAGACCGTCTGACGCGTTCCGAGCAGGCATAGCAATGCGGCCCCAACCCCAGCCCTCGCAAAAATGCGAAACCAGTGCTTCGCGTACATAACTACGCTCTTGAAATACCATGGGCACAGGGGGAGGGGCACCATCACGGCACGACCGAAACACGGCTTAAACCGCACTAGGGGCTGCTGATTTTTTAAATTTTCTCTTACTTTCAGGACTCCATACTTCGGAAGGCCTGTCCGGCAGCACAATTGTCGCATAAACGATGCAAGAACCAGGGAAGCAGAAAGTTACGCCGCATTATGGTACTCCCAGGTGGTCTCTATCACGAGCAGTACACCTGTTTCGCATACTATTCCGCAGCCTGCCCCTGGAAAGGACATGTTAAATAGTCCCACCTTTTGCTCATCGCACTATTTGTATCGTTCTGCTTTGATCGCAACTTTTTTAATAAACAATGCATAGCTTTTGTCTATTTTTGCATTAATCTTTTTACGAATATATGTTCATTAATGACATGTTGCACCCGTACACTTTGGTACGACCAATACGCCAGGGGCTTAAGTACCCCTCAATATGGTGTGGGAAGTCCGAACACTTTCACAAGTGCGGCACCCCGAACTTATAGCATTATATGCATCGGCTCCGAATCATGTCTTGGGTCAATAGTTGGGTTTTCCCGGCTCCTATGTTTTGGTGCCTTACGTTCCGTTATATCGGCTAAGGTAGCACTCGGAGAACTACTGCGATTGTGCCCCAGTTGAGCTGGGCTAAGCACCTCAGTAGAGAAAGCTAAAACTGACTGTCATGATGAAGCGAGAGACTGGTCGCTGTTCGAGAGGTTTTTCGAGTCCCTAAAGACTTATGCCGCTTAGAGCGAGGAGCCGGCTTTGTCCGGCCTAGGCGTGGATCGCGCCCCGAACTCGGTCTTCCGAATACTAGGGGCTTCACCGAAATTTAAATTATAGAATTCTATGGCTAAGTGAGAGTGTTCAAGCATTATAGTCTGATTGCCTTGTTCGTTGTGCTGAGCGCCTCCCTCGAAGGACCCAAAAATGGGAAAAAGAGCGCTCAGGTTTATCCCGAACACTCCAGCACTAGTGGCATGGGGGCAGAAGCCGACGACTCGCCATCTCACAAATTTGATAAACGGCCGCACAGAAGGTAATATTTTAAATTCAAAAAGCATTGCTTAGCGCATATGAACAAGTTTTCAGCGCACAGGACAAAACGAGCGAGTTTACTAAAAAATTACATCCCTGGAACATTCATCAGCCATATGGCGGGCACCCTTCAGAACGCCCTCATAATACATCTCGGGCTTGCGATGCTCTTTCCCCGGCGGTGGCCCATCCTTCACAAGCTTCTCAGCATCCAACTTGCCCCAGTGCACCTTAGCACGGGCAAGGGCCCTACGGGCACCTTCTATGTAGACGGAGCGCTTGATGACATCGAGCCTTGGACAAGCCACCACCAGCCGCCGCACCAGCCCGAAGTAGCTCCCAGGCAGAGCCTCTCCAGGCCACAACCGAACTATGAGTCCCTTCATGGCCTGTTCGGCCACCTGGTGGAGCTCGACTAGTTGCTTCAGCTGATCGCTCAAGGGCACAGGGTGTCCGGCCTCAGCATACCGAGACCAGAACACCTTCTCTGTCGAGCTGCCCTCCTCGGCTCAGTAGAATGTGGCGGCATCGGACACGCTGCGGGGCAAATCTGCGAATGCTCCTGGAGAGCTCCGGATTCGGGTAAGTAACAAGTAATTCACTTTCACATGCTTGCTTTTGTTGGGGAACGTAGTAATTTCAAAAAATTTCCTACGCACACGCAAGATCATGGTGATGCATAGCAACGAGAGGGGAGAGTGTTGTCTACATACCCTCGTAGACCGAAGCGGAAGCGTTGACGCAACATAGAGGAAGTAGTCGTACGTCTTCCCGATCTGACCGATCCAAGCACCGTTACTCCGGCACCTCCGAGTTCTTGACACACGTACAGCTCGATGACGCACCCCGGGCTCTGATCCAGCAAAGCTTTGGGGAGGAGTTCCGTCAGCACGACGGCGTGATGACGATCTTGATGTTCAACCGTCGCAGGGCTTCGCCTAAGCACCGCTACAATATGACCGAGGTGTAATATCGTGGAGGGGGGCACCGCACACGGCTAAGGAATGATCACGAAGATCAACTTGTGTGTCCTAGGGTGCCCCCTTGCCCCCGTATATAAAGGAGGGGAGGGGGAGGCACGGCCGGCCCCCAAGGGGTGCGCCAGGAGGAGTCCTACTCCCACCGGGAGTAGGACTCCTCTTCCTTGCCTTGTAGGAGAAGGAAGGAGAGAGGGGGAAAGGAAAAAGGGGGGCGCCGCCCCCCTTCCTTGTCCTATTCGGACTAGGGGGGGAGGGAGGGGGCGCGCGGCCTGCCCTGGCCGCCCCTCCTCTTTTCCCTTAAGGCCCATATGGGCCCATTAACCCCCGGGAGGGTTCCGGTAACCCCCCGGTACTCCAGTAAAATGCCGATTTCACTCGGAACCATTCCGATGTCCAAATATAGGCTTCCAATATATCAATCTTTATGCCTCGACCATTTCGAGACTCCTCGTCATGTCCGTGATCACATCCGGGACTCCGAACTGACTTCGGTACATCAAAATGCATAAACTCATAATAACTGTCATCGTAACTTTAAGCGTGCGGACCCTATGGTTCGAGAACAATGTAGACATGACCGAGATACGTTTCCGGTCAATAACCAATAGTGGGACCTGGATGCCCATATTGGCTCCTACATATTCTACGAAGATCTTTATCGGTCAGACCGCATAACAACATACGTTGTTCCCTTTGTCATCGGTATGTTACTTGCCCGAGATTCGATCGTCGGTATCCAATACCTAGTTCAATGTCGTTGCTAGCAAGTCTGTTTACTCGTTCTGTAATACATCATCTCACAACTAACACATTAGTTGCAATGCTTGCAAGGCTTATGTGATGTGCATTACCGAGAGGGCCCAGAGATACCTCTCCGACTATCGGAGTGACAAATCCTAATCTCGAAATACGCCAACCCAACAAGTACTTTCGGAGACACCTGTAGAGCACCTTTATAATCACCCAGTTACGTTGTGACGTTTGGTGGCACACAAAGTGTTCCTACAGTAAACGGGAGTTGCATAATCTCATAGTCATAGGAACATGTACAAGTCATGAAGAAAGCAATAGCAACATACTAAACGATCGGGTGCTAAGCTAATGGAACGGGTCATGTCAATCAGATCATCCAACTAATGATGTGACCTCGTTAATCAAATAACAACTCTTTGCCCATGGTTAGGAAACATAACCATCTTTGATTAACGAGCTAGTCAGGTAGAGGCATACTAGTGACGTTCTGTTTGTTTATATATTCACACATGTATTATGTTTCCGACTAATACAATTCTAGCATGAATAATAAACATTTATCATGATATATGAGGAAATAAATAATAACTTTATTATTGCCTCTAGGGCATATTTCCTTCAGTCTCCCACTTGCACTAGAGTCAATGATCTAGATTACACAGTAATGATTCTAACACCCATGGAGTTTTGGTGCTGATCATGTTTTGCTCGTGGAAGAGGCTTAGTCAATGGGTCTGCTACATTCAGATCCGTATGTATCTTGCAAATCTCTATGTCTCCCACCTGGACTAGATCCCGGATGGAATTGAAGCGTCTGTTGATGTGCTTGGTTCTCTTGTGAAATCTGGATTCCTTTGCCAAGGCAATTGCACCAGTATTGTCACAAAAGATTTTCATTGGACCTGATGCACTAGGTATGACACCTAGATCGGATATGAACTCCTTCATCCAGACACCTTCATTTGTCGCTTCTGAAGCTGCTATGTACTCCGCTTCACATGTAGATCCCGCCACGATGCTTTGTTTAGAACTGCACCAACTGACAGCTCCACCGTTTAATGTAAACACGTATCCGGTTTGCGATTTAGAATCGTCCGGATCAGTGTCAAAGCTTGCATCAACGTAACCGTTTACGATGAGCTCTTTGTCACCTCCATATATGAGAAACATATCCTTTGTTCTTTTCAGGTACTTTAGGATGTTCTTGACCGCTGTCCAGTGATCCATTCCTGGATTACTTTGGTACCTCCCTGCTAAACTTCCAGCAAGACACACATCAGGTCTGGTACACAGCATTGCATACATGATAGAGCCTATGGCTGAAGCATAGGGAACATCTTTCATTTTCTCTCTATCTTCTGCAGTGGTCGGGCATCGAGTCTTACTCAACTTTACACCTTGTAGTACAGGCAAGAATCCTTTCTTTGCTTGATCCATTTTGAACTTCTTCAAAACTTTGTCAAGGTATGTGCTTCGTGAAAGTCCAATTAAGCGTCTTGATCTATCTCTATAGATCTTGATGCCTAATATGTAAGCAGCTTCACCGAGGTCTTTCATTGAAAAATTCTTATTCAAGTATCCCTTTATGCTATCCAGAAATTCTATATCATTTCCGATTAGTAATATGTCATCGACATATAATATCAGAAATGCTACAGAGCTCCCACTCACTTTCTTGTAAATACAGGATTCTCCAAAAGTCTGTACAAACCCAAATGCTTTGATCACACTATCAAAGCGTTTATTCCAACTCCGAGAGGCCTGCACCAGTCCATAAATGGATCGCTGGAGCTTGCACACTTTTTTAGCTCCCTTTGGATCGATAAAACCTTCTGGTTGCATCATATACAACTCTTCTTCCAGAAATCCATTCAGGAATGCAGTTTTTACATCCATCTGCCAAATTTCATAATCATAAAATGCGTCAATTGCTAACATGATTCGGACAGACTTAAGCATCGCTACGGGTGAGAAGGTCTCATCATAGTCAATCCCTTGAACTTGTCGAAATCCTTTTGCGACAAGTCGAGTTTTGTAAACAGTAACATTACCGTCAGCGTCAGTCTTCTTCTTGAAGATGCATTTATTCTCAATTGCTTGCCGACCATCGGGCAAGTCAACCAAAGTCCACACTTTGTTCTCATACATGGATCCCATCTCAGATTTCATGGCTTCAAGCCATTTTCCGGAATCTGGGCTCACCATTGCTTCTTCATAGTTCGTAGGTTCACCATGTTCTAGTAGCATGATTTCCAGAATAGGATTGTCGTACCACTCTGGTGCGGATCTTACTCTGGTTGATCTACGAGGTTCTGTAGTAACTTGATCTGAAGTTGCATGATCATTATCATTAACTTCCTCACCAATTGGTTTAGACGTCGCAGAAACCGGTTCCTGTGATGTGCTATTTCCCAATAGGGGAGCAGGTACAGTTACCTCATCAAGTTCTACTTTCCTCCCACTCACTTCTTTCGAGAGAAACTCCTTCTCTAGAAAGTTTCCGAATTTAGCAACAAAAGTCTTGCCTTCGGATTTGTGATAGAAGGTGTATCCAATAGTTTCCTTTGGATATCCTATGAAGACACATTTTTCCGATTTGGGTTCGAGCTTATCAGGTTGAAGCTTTTTGACGTAAGCATCGCAGCCCCAAACTTTTAGAAACGACAACTTTGGTTTCTTGCCAAACCATAGTTCATAAGGCGTCGTCTCAACGGATTACGATGGAGCTCTATTTAACGTGAATGCGGCCGTCTCTAAAGCATAACCCCAAAATGATAACGGTAAATCTGTAAGAGACATCATAGATCGCACCATATCAAGTAAAGTACGATTACGACGTTCGGACACACCATTACGTTGTGGTGTTCCAGGTGGCGTGAGTTGCGAAACTATTCCGCATTGTTTCAAATGTAGACCAAACTTGTAACTCAAATATTCTCCTCCATGATCAGATCGTAGAAACTTTATTTTCTTGTTACGATGATTTTCCACTTCACTCTGAAATTCTTTGAACTTTTCAAATGTTTCAGACTTGTGTTTCATTAAGTAGATATACCCATATCTGCTTAAATCATCTGTGAAGGTGAGAAAATAACGATATGCGCCACGAGCTTCAATATTCATCGGACCACATACATCTGTATGTATGATTTCCAACAAATCTGTTGCTCTCTCCATAGTACCGGAGAACGGTGTTTTAGTCATCTTGCCCATGAGGCACGGTTCGCAAGTACCAAGTGATTCATAATCAAGTGGTTCCAAAAGTCCATCAGTATGGAGTTTCTTCATGCGCTTTACACCGATATGACCTAAACGGCAGTGCCACAAATAAGTTGCACTATCATTATCAACTCTGCATCTTTTGGCTTCAATATTATGAATATGTGTGTCACTACTATTGAGATTCAATAAGAATAGACCATTCCTTAAGGGTGCATGACCATAAAAGATATTACTCATATAAATAGAACAACAATTATTCTCGAATTTAAATGAATAACCTTCTCGCATTAAACAAGATCCAGATATAATGTTCATGCTCAACGCTGGCACCAAATAACAATTATTTAGGTCTAAAACTAATCCCGAAGGTAGATGTAGAGGTAGCGTGCCGACCGCGATCACATCGACTTTGGAACCATTTCCCACGCGCATCGTCACCTCGTCCTTAGCCAATCTTCGCTTAATCCGTAGTCCCTGTTTCGAGTTGCAAATATTAGCAATAGAACCAGTATCAAATACCCAGGTACTACTGCGAGTATTAGTAAGGTACACATCAATAACATGTATATCACATATACCTTTGTTCACCTTGCCATCCTTCTTATCCGCCAAATACTTGGGGCAGTTCCGCTTCCAGTGACCAGTCTGCTTGCAGTAGAAGCACTCAGTTTCAGGCTTAGGTCCAGACTTGGGTTTCTTCTCTTGAGCAGCAACTTGCTTGCTGTTCTTCTTGAAGTTCCCCTTCTTTTTCCCTTTGCCCTTTTTCTTGAAACTAGTGGTCTTGTTGACCATCAACACTTGATGCTCCTTCTTGATTTCTACCTCCGCAGCTTTTAGCATTGCGAACAGCTCGAGAATCGTCTTATCCATCCCTTGCATATTATAGTTCATCACAAAGCCTTTGTAGCTTGGTGGAAGTGATTGGAGAATTCTGTCAATGACGCAATCATCCGGAAGATTAACTCCCAGTTGAATCAAGTGATTACAATACCCAGACATTTTGAGTATATGCTCACTAACAAAACTATTCTCCTCCATCTTGCAGCTATAGAACTTATTGGAGACTTCATATCTCTCAATCCGGGCATTCTGTTGGAATATTAACTTCAACTCTTGAAACATCTCATATGCCCCATGACGTTCAAAACGTCGTTGAAGTCCCGGTTCTAAGCCGTAAAGCATGGCACATTGAACTATTGAGTAGTCATCAGCTTTGCTCTGCCAGACGTTCTTAACGTCGTCAGTTTCATCAGCAGCAGGCCTGGCACCCAGCGGTGCTTCCAGGACGTAACTCTTCTGTGCAGCAATGAGGATAATCCTCAAGTTACGGACCCAGTCCGTGTAATTGCTACCATCATCTTTCAACTTTGCTTTCTCAAGGAACGCATTAAAATTCAACGGAACAACAGCACGGGCCATCTATCTACAATCAACATAAACAAGCAAGATACTATCAGGGACTAAGTGCATGATAAATTTAAGGTCAATTAATCATATTACTTAAGAAATCCCACTTAGATAGACATCCCTCTAATCTTCTAAGTGATCACGTGATCCACATCAACTAAACCATGTCCGATCATCACGTGAGATGGAGTAGTTTCAATGGTGAACATCATTATGTTGATCATATCTACTATATGATTCAAGCTCAACCTTTCGGTCTCCGTGTTCCGAGGCCATATCTGTATATGCTTGGCTCGTCAAGTATAACCTGATTATTCCGCGTGTGCAACTATTTTGCACCCGTTGTATTTGAACGTAGAGCCTATCACACCCGATCATCACGTGGTGTCTCAGCACGAAGAACTTTCGCAACGGTGCATACTCAGGGAGAACACTGCTTGATAATTAGTGAGAGATCATCTTAAAATGCTACCGTCAATCAAAGCAAGATAAGATGCATAAAAGATAAACATCACATGCAATCAATATAAGTGATATGATATGGCCATCATCATCTTGTGCTTGTGATCTCCATCTTCGAAGCACCATCATGATCACCATCGTCACCGGCGCGATACCTTGATCTCCATCGTAGCATCGTTGTCGTCTCGCCTATCTTATGCTTCTACGACTATCGCTACCGCTTAGTGATAAAGTAGAGCATTACAGGGCGATTGCATTGCATACAATAAAGCAACAACCATATGGCTCCTGCCAGTTGCCGATAACTCGGTTACAAAACATGATCATCTCATACAATAAAATTTAGCATCATGTCCTTACCATATCACATCACAACATGCCCTGCAAAAACAAGTTAGACGTCCTCTACTTTGTTTGTTGCAAGTTTTACGTGGCTGCTAGGGGCTTAAGCAAGAACCAATCTCACCTACGCATCAAAACCACAACGATAGTTTGTCAAATAGACTCCGTTTTAACCTTCGCAAGGACCGGGCGTAGCCATACTCGGTTCAACTAAAGTTGGAGAAATTGACACCCGCCAGCCACCTGTGTGCAAAGCACGGCGGTAGAACCAGTCTCGCGTAAGCGTACGCGTAATGTCGGTCCGGGCCGCTTCATCCAACAATACCGCCGAACCAAAGTATGACATGCTGGTAGGCAGTATGACTTATATCGTCCACAACTCACTTGTGTTCTACTCGTGCATATAACATCAAACCATAAAAACCTGGCTCTGATACCACTGTTGGGGAACGTAGTAATTTCAAAAAATTTCCTACGCACACGCAAGATCATGGTGATGCATAGCAACGAGAGGGGAGAGTGTTTTCTACGTACCCTCGTAGACCGAAGCGGAAGCATTGAGGCAACATAGAGGAAGTAGTCGTACGTCTTCCCGATCCGACCGATCCAAGCACCGTTACTCCGGCACCTCCGAGTTCTTGACACACGTACAGCTCGATGACGCACCCCGGGCTCCTATCCAGCAAAGCTTCGGGGAGGAGTTCCGTCAGCACGACGGCGTGATGACGATCTTGATGTTCAACCGTCGCAGGGCTTCGCCTAAGCACCGCTACAATATGACCGAGGTGTAATATCGTGGAGGGGGGCACCGCACACGGCTAAGGAATGATCACGAAGATCAACTTGTGTGTCCTAGGGTGCCCCCTTGCCCCCGTATATAAAGGAGGGGAGGGGGAGGCACGGCCGGCCCCCAAGGGGTGCGCCAGGAGGAGTCCTACTCCCACCGGGAGTAGGACTCCTCTTCCTTGCCTTGTAGGAGAAGGAAGGAGAGAGGGGGAAAGGAAAAAGGGGGGCGCCGCCCCCCTTCCTTGTCCTATTCGGACTAGGGGGGGAGGGAGGGGGCGCGCGGCCTGCCCTGGCCGCCCCTCCTCTTTTCCCTTAAGGCCCATATGGGCCCATTAACCCCCGGGAGGGTTCCGGTAACCCCCCGGTACTCCAGTAAAATGCCGATTTCACTCGGAACCATTCCGATGTCCAAATATAGGCTTCCAATATATCAATCTTTATGCCTCGACCATTTCGAGACTCCTCGTCATGTCCGTGATCACATCCGGGACTCCGAACTGACTTCGGTACATCAAAATGCATAAACTCATAATAACTGTCATCGTAACTTTAAGCGTGCGGACCCTATGGTTCGAGAACAATGTAGACATGACCGAGATACGTTTCCGGTCAATAACCAATAGTGGGACCTGGATGCCCATATTGGCTCCTACATATTCTACGAAGATCTTTATCGGTCAGACCGCATAACAACATACGTTGTTCCCTTTGTCATCGGTATGTTACTTGCCCGAGATTCGATCGTCGGTATCCAATACCTAGTTCAATGTCGTTGCTAGCAAGTCTGTTTACTCGTTCTGTAATACATCATCTCACAACTAACACATTAGTTGCAATGCTTGCAAGGCTTATGTGATGTGCATTACCGAGAGGGCCCAGAGATACCTCTCCGACTATCGGAGTGACAAATCCTAATCTCGAAATACGCCAACCCAACAAGTACTTTCGGAGACACCTGTAGAGCACCTTTATAATCACCCAGTTACGTTGTGACGTTTGGTGGCACACAAAGTGTTCCTACAGTAAACGGGAGTTGCATAATCTCATAGTCATAGGAACATGTACAAGTCATGAAGAAAGCAATAGCAACATACTAAACGATCGGGTGCTAAGCTAATGGAACGGGTCATGTCAATCAGATCATCCAACTAATGATGTGACCTCGTTAATCAAATAACAACTCTTTGCCCATGGTTAGGAAACATAACCATCTTTGATTAACGAGCTAGTCAGGTAGAGGCATACTAGTGACGTTCTGTTTGTTTATATATTCACACATGTATTATGTTTCCGACTAATACAATTCTAGCATGAATAATAAACATTTATCATGATATATGAGGAAATAAATAATAACTTTATTATTGCCTCTAGGGCATATTTCCTTCAGTCTCCCACTTGCACTAGAGTCAATGATCTAGATTACACAGTAATGATTCTAACACCCATGGAGTTTTGGTGCTGATCATGTTTTGCTCGTGGAAGAGGCTTAGTCAATGGGTCTGCTACATTCAGATCCGTATGTATCTTGCAAATCTCTATGTCTCCCACCTGGACTAGATCCCGGATGGAATTGAAGCGTCTGTTGATGTGCTTGGTTCTCTTGTGAAATCTGGATTCCTTTGCCAAGGCAATTGCACCAGTATTGTCACAAAAGATTTTCATTGGACCTGATGCACTAGGTATGACACCTAGATCGGATATGAACTCCTTCATCCAGACACCTTCATTTGTCGCTTCTGAAGCTGCTATGTACTCCGCTTCACATGTAGATCCCGCCACGATGCTTTGTTTAGAACTGCACCAACTGACAGCTCCACCGTTTAATGTAAACACGTATCCGGTTTGCGATTTAGAATCGTCCGGATCAGTGTCAAAGCTTGCATCAACGTAACCGTTTACGATGAGCTCTTTGTCACCTCCATATATGAGAAACATATCCTTTGTTCTTTTCAGGTACTTTAGGATGTTCTTGACCGCTGTCCAGTGATCCATTCCTGGATTACTTTGGTACCTCCCTGCTAAACTTCCAGCAAGACACACATCAGGTCTGGTACACAGCATTGCATACATGATAGAGCCTATGGCTGAAGCATAGGGAACATCTTTCATTTTCTCTCTATCTTCTGCAGTGGTCGGGCATCGAGTCTTACTCAACTTTACACCTTGTAGTACAGGCAAGAATCCTTTCTTTGCTTGATCCATTTTGAACTTCTTCAAAACTTTGTCAAGGTATGTGCTTCGTGAAAGTCCAATTAAGCGTCTTGATCTATCTCTATAGATCTTGATGCCTAATATGTAAGCAGCTTCACCGAGGTCTTTCATTGAAAAATTCTTATTCAAGTATCCCTTTATGCTATCCAGAAATTCTATATCATTTCCGATTAGTAATATGTCATCGACATATAATATCAGAAATGCTACAGAGCTCCCACTCACTTTCTTGTAAATACAGGATTCTCCAAAAGTCTGTACAAACCCAAATGCTTTGATCACACTATCAAAGCGTTTATTCCAACTCCGAGAGGCCTGCACCAGTCCATAAATGGATCGCTGGAGCTTGCACACTTTTTTAGCTCCCTTTGGATCGATAAAACCTTCTGGTTGCATCATATACAACTCTTCTTCCAGAAATCCATTCAGGAATGCAGTTTTTACATCCATCTGCCAAATTTCATAATCATAAAATGCGTCAATTGCTAACATGATTCGGACAGACTTAAGCATCGCTACGGGTGAGAAGGTCTCATCATAGTCAATCCCTTGAACTTGTCGAAATCCTTTTGCGACAAGTCGAGTTTTGTAAACAGTAACATTACCGTCAGCGTCAGTCTTCTTCTTGAAGATGCATTTATTCTCAATTGCTTGCCGACCATCGGGCAAGTCAACCAAAGTCCACACTTTGTTCTCATACATGGATCCCATCTCAGATTTCATGGCTTCAAGCCATTTTCCGGAATCTGGGCTCACCATTGCTTCTTCATAGTTCGTAGGTTCACCATGTTCTAGTAGCATGATTTCCAGAATAGGATTGTCGTACCACTCTGGTGCGGATCTTACTCTGGTTGATCTACGAGGTTCTGTAGTAACTTGATCTGAAGTTGCATGATCATTATCATTAACTTCCTCACCAATTGGTTTAGACGTCGCAGAAACCGGTTCCTGTGATGTGCTATTTCCCAATAGGGGAGCAGGTACAGTTACCTCATCAAGTTCTACTTTCCTCCCACTCACTTCTTTCGAGAGAAACTCCTTCTCTAGAAAGTTTCCGAATTTAGCAACAAAAGTCTTGCCTTCGGATTTGTGATAGAAGGTGTATCCAATAGTTTCCTTTGGATATCCTATGAAGACACATTTTTCCGATTTGGGTTCGAGCTTATCAGGTTGAAGCTTTTTGACGTAAGCATCGCAGCCCCAAACTTTTAGAAACGACAACTTTGGTTTCTTGCCAAACCATAGTTCATAAGGCGTCGTCTCAACGGATTACGATGGAGCTCTATTTAACGTGAATGCGGCCGTCTCTAAAGCATAACCCCAAAATGATAACGGTAAATCTGTAAGAGACATCATAGATCGCACCATATCAAGTAAAGTACGATTACGACGTTCGGACACACCATTACGTTGTGGTGTTCCAGGTGGCGTGAGTTGCGAAACTATTCCGCATTGTTTCAAATGTAGACCAAACTTGTAACTCAAATATTCTCCTCCATGATCAGATCGTAGAAACTTTATTTTCTTGTTACGATGATTTTCCACTTCACTCTGAAATTCTTTGAACTTTTCAAATGTTTCAGACTTGTGTTTCATTAAGTAGATATACCCATATCTGCTTAAATCATCTGTGAAGGTGAGAAAATAACGATATGCGCCACGAGCTTCAATATTCATCGGACCACATACATCTGTATGTATGATTTCCAACAAATCTGTTGCTCTCTCCATAGTACCGGAGAACGGTGTTTTAGTCATCTTGCCCATGAGGCACGGTTCGCAAGTACCAAGTGATTCATAATCAAGTGGTTCCAAAAGTCCATCAGTATGGAGTTTCTTCATGCGCTTTACACCGATATGACCTAAACGGCAGTGCCACAAATAAGTTGCACTATCATTATCAACTCTGCATCTTTTGGCTTCAATATTATGAATATGTGTGTCACTACTATTGAGATTCAATAAGAATAGACCATTCCTTAAGGGTGCATGACCATAAAAGATATTACTCATATAAATAGAACAACAATTATTCTCGAATTTAAATGAATAACCTTCTCGCATTAAACAAGATCCAGATATAATGTTCATGCTCAACGCTGGCACCAAATAACAATTATTTAGGTCTAAAACTAATCCCGAAGGTAGATGTAGAGGTAGCGTGCCGACCGCGATCACATCGACTTTGGAACCATTTCCCACGCGCATCGTCACCTCGTCCTTAGCCAATCTTCGCTTAATCCGTAGTCCCTGTTTCGAGTTGCAAATATTAGCAATAGAACCAGTATCAAATACCCAGGTACTACTGCGAGTATTAGTAAGGTACACATCAATAACATGTATATCACATATACCTTTGTTCACCTTGCCATCCTTCTTATCCGCCAAATACTTGGGGCAGTTCCGCTTCCAGTGACCAGTCTGCTTGCAGTAGAAGCACTCAGTTTCAGGCTTAGGTCCAGACTTGGGTTTCTTCTCTTGAGCAGCAACTTGCTTGCTGTTCTTCTTGAAGTTCCCCTTCTTTTTCCCTTTGCCCTTTTTCTTGAAACTAGTGGTCTTGTTGACCATCAACACTTGATGCTCCTTCTTGATTTCTACCTCCGCAGCTTTTAGCATTGCGAACAGCTCGAGAATCGTCTTATCCATCCCTTGCATATTATAGTTCATCACAAAGCCTTTGTAGCTTGGTGGAAGTGATTGGAGAATTCTGTCAATGACGCAATCATCCGGAAGATTAACTCCCAGTTGAATCAAGTGATTACAATACCCAGACATTTTGAGTATATGCTCACTAACAAAACTATTCTCCTCCATCTTGCAGCTATAGAACTTATTGGAGACTTCATATCTCTCAATCCGGGCATTCTGTTGGAATATTAACTTCAACTCTTGAAACATCTCATATGCCCCATGACGTTCAAAACGTCGTTGAAGTCCCGGTTCTAAGCCGTAAAGCATGGCACATTGAACTATTGAGTAGTCATCAGCTTTGCTCTGCCAGACGTTCTTAACGTCGTCAGTTTCATCAGCAGCAGGCCTGGCACCCAGCGGTGCTTCCAGGACGTAACTCTTCTGTGCAGCAATGAGGATAATCCTCAAGTTACGGACCCAGTCCGTGTAATTGCTACCATCATCTTTCAACTTTGCTTTCTCAAGGAACGCATTAAAATTCAACGGAACAACAGCACGGGCCATCTATCTACAATCAACATAAACAAGCAAGATACTATCAGGGACTAAGTGCATGATAAATTTAAGGTCAATTAATCATATTACTTAAGAAATCCCACTTAGATAGACATCCCTCTAATCTTCTAAGTGATCACGTGATCCACATCAACTAAACCATGTCCGATCATCACGTGAGATGGAGTAGTTTCAATGGTGAACATCATTATGTTGATCATATCTACTATATGATTCAAGCTCAACCTTTCGGTCTCCGTGTTCCGAGGCCATATCTGTATATGCTTGGCTCGTCAAGTATAACCTGATTATTCCGCGTGTGCAACTATTTTGCACCCGTTGTATTTGAACGTAGAGCCTATCACACCCGATCATCACGTGGTGTCTCAGCACGAAGAACTTTCGCAACGGTGCATACTCAGGGAGAACACTGCTTGATAATTAGTGAGAGATCATCTTAAAATGCTACCGTCAATCAAAGCAAGATAAGATGCATAAAAGATAAACATCACATGCAATCAATATAAGTGATATGATATGGCCATCATCATCTTGTGCTTGTGATCTCCATCTTCGAAGCACCATCATGATCACCATCGTCACCGGCGCGATACCTTGATCTCCATCGTAGCATCGTTGTCGTCTCGCCTATCTTATGCTTCTACGACTATCGCTACCGCTTAGTGATAAAGTAGAGCATTACAGGGCGATTGCATTGCATACAATAAAGCAACAACCATATGGCTCCTGCCAGTTGCCGATAACTCGGTTACAAAACATGATCATCTCATACAATAAAATTTAGCATCATGTCCTTACCATATCACATCACAACATGCCCTGCAAAAACAAGTTAGACGTCCTCTACTTTGTTTGTTGCAAGTTTTACGTGGCTGCTAGGGGCTTAAGCAAGAACCAATCTCACCTACGCATCAAAACCACAACGATAGTTTGTCAAATAGACTCCGTTTTAACCTTCGCAAGGACCGGGCGTAGCCATACTCGGTTCAACTAAAGTTGGAGAAATTGACACCCGCCAGCCACCTGTGTGCAAAGCACGGCGGTAGAACCAGTCTCGCGTAAGCGTACGCGTAATGTCGGTCCGGGCCGCTTCATCCAACAATACCGCCGAACCAAAGTATGACATGCTGGTAGGCAGTATGACTTATATCGTCCACAACTCACTTGTGTTCTACTCGTGCATATAACATCAAACCATAAAAACCTGGCTCTGATACCACTGTTGGGGAACGTAGTAATTTCAAAAAATTTCCTACGCACACGCAAGATCATGGTGATGCATAGCAACGAGAGGGGAGAGTGTTTTCTACGTACCCTCGTAGACCGAAGCGGAAGCATTGAGGCAACATAGAGGAAGTAGTCGTACGTCTTCCCGATCCGACCGATCCAAGCACCGTTACTCCGGCACCTCCGAGTTCTTGACACACGTACAGCTCGATGACGCACCCCGGGCTCCTATCCAGCAAAGCTTCGGGGAGGAGTTCCGTCAGCACGACGGCGTGATGACGATCTTGATGTTCAACCGTCGCAGGGCTTCGCCTAAGCACCGCTACAATATGACCGAGGTGTAGTATCGTGGAGGGGGGCACCGCACACGGCTATGGAACGATCACGAAGATCAACTTGTTGTCCTAGGGTGCCCCCTTGCCCCCGTATATAAAGGAGGGGAGGGGGAGGCGCGGCCGGCCCCCAAGGGGTGCGCCAGGAGGAGTCCTACTCCCACCGGGAGTAGGACTCCTCTCCCTTGCCTTGTAGGAGAAGGAAGGAGAGAGGGGGAAAGGAAAAAGGGGGGCGCCGCCCCCCCTTCCTTGTCCTATTCGGACTAGGGGGGGAGGGGGCGCGCGGCCTGCCCTGGCCGCCCCTCCTCTTTTCCCTTAAGGCCCATATGGGCCCATTAACCCCCGGGAGGGTTCTGGTAACCCCCCGGCACTCCAATAAAATGCCGATTTCACTCGGAACCATTCCGATGTCCAAATATAGGCTTCCAATATATCAATCTGTATGTCTCGACCACTTCGAGACTCCTCGTCATGTCCGTGATCACATCCGGGACTCCGAACTGACTTCGGTACATCAAAATGCATAAACTCATAATAACTGTCATCGTAACTTTAAGCGTGCGGACCCTACGGTTTGAGAACAATGTAGACATGACCGACATACGTTTCCGGTCAATAACCAATAGCGGGACCTGGATGCCCATATTGGCTCCTACATATTCTACGAAGATCTTTATCGGTCAGACCGCATAACAACATACGTTGTTCCCTTTGTCATCGGTATGTTACTTGCCCGAGATTCGATTGTTGGTATCCAATACCTAGTTCAATCTCGTTGTCGGCAAGTCTCTTTACTCGTTCTGTAATACATCATCTCACAACTAACACATTAGTTGCAATGCCTGCAAGGCTTATGTGATGTGCATTACCGAGAGGGCCCAGAGATACCTCTCCGACTATCGGAGTGACAAATCCTAATCTCGAAATACCCCAACCCAACAAGTACTTTCGGAGACACCTGTAGAGCACCTTTATAATCACCCAGTTACGTTGTGACGTTTGGTGGCACACAAAGTGTTCCTACGGTAAACGGGAGTTGCATAATCTCATAGTCATAGGAACATGTATAAGTCATGAAGAAAGCAATAGCAACATACTAAACGATCGGGAGCTAAGCTAATGGAACGGGTCATGTCAATCAGATCATTCAACTAATGATGTGACCTCGTTAATCAAACAACAACTCTTTGCCCATGGTTAGGAAACATAACCATCTTTGATTAACGAGCTAGTGATTTAGAGGCATACTAGTGACGTTCTGTTTGTTTATATATTCACACATGTGTTATGTTTCCGGCTAATACAATTCTAGCATGAATAATAAACATTTATCATGATATATGAGGAAATAAATAATAACTTTATTATTGCCTCTAGGGCATATTTCCTTCAGCTTTGCATAAAGAAAGCCTTACCTGCTGCTATCTTCTTCACCGCATCCACCTCCCGAAGGGCCTTCTAGGCTTTGGCCTTGGCAGACTTGGCATTTTCAATAGCCTTCGCGAGCTCAGACGCTCGCGTCTTCAAGTCAAACTCCAAACTCTCATGTTTTTTCATGAGAGCCTGGAGCTCTTGCCGCACCTCGCCAACCTGCGCCTCATACTTCTCCCGCTCGGTGCGCTCCATGGCCGCTCTCTTCTCGGCCTCGGACAACGCTTGCTTGAGGGTCGCCACCTCAGTTGTGGCCCCTACAATTGCCGCGTTAATCCTGTCATTTTTTGCAATTGCACCTTTTATATATTTTTCTATAAGGTATCTCTTACCTTCTTTCTCCTCGAGCTGCTGCTTGGCAAGGGTGAGCTCTTGCTCGGACCGCTCGAGGCCCTGCTTCAGCGTGCCCACCTCCGCAGTCAGTGCGGTGGTCGCTAGCAGCGAAGCCTGCATACGCATATTGACTCATTTTTTGTTAGACTCCTGCGAATTATATTAGATCCTCTATTCAGCTTTTCGTCCCGAACACCAAACAGAGCATCAGGGGCTACTGTCTATGCGGTAATATTTTTACATATTCTTTACTTACCTCAAAGCCTGTTAAAAGGCTGGCACAGGCTTCAGTCAGTCCGCTCTTGGCGGATTGAACCTTCTGGATCACCGCACTCATAATAGTGCGGTGCTCCTCGTCGATGGAGGCGCTGTTAAGCACCTCCAGCAAATTGTCCGGTGCCTCCGGTTGGACGGAGGTCACCGGCTCGGCAGGCTTGCTCCTCTTGGAAGGAGGCTGCCTACCGGAGTCCGGAACCATTGAAGGTTCCGGCGCGGTGTCCGGCTCAAAGCCGGACCTGGAACCCTGGGGGGTTCTATCCCCTTTATTCTTGGAGTCCGGGAGATCGCCTTGCGGATCCTCCAGGACCACCTCCTCCTGGCGCGGAACCTGTTGGGACGCCACCTCGGCGTTGTCCGTAGGGCGGGGGGAGGTAGCTGTCAGAAGTGAATTCACGTCCGACGAATCCAGTGAGCCGCTCGACGGCTCGTCGAGCCCGGCCTTGGGCGGACAGCATAATTATATTCGACATAAGGAAAGGCTGTGCAATAAAGGAATACTATGAATTACTCTGGTATCCGGATACTTACGATTTCGCCAGGGGCTTGGCCCTGAGAGGCCACTCCTCTCCGCCGTCGTCGGCGTTGGTGGAGTAGTCTAGTGGAAGGGTTTTCCCCTTCTTGGACTCTTCGGCCTCCCAAGTTGGGGCGGCCTTCCTTTTCTTTCCTCCCTCCGCTGGAGGGGGAGAGGCTTCTTCTTCCTCCTCCTCGTCTTCATGGGAGGAGTGCGTCTCAGAGTCGTCGGATGATGAATCCGACACCACCAGGCGCCAGGCACTCTTTCGAGTCCCCGTGGCCCTCTTCGTGGCCTTCTTCTCCGAAACCAGCAGCTTCGCTAAGCGAGCATCGGCTGGGCCTTCGGGCAGAGGGGCCGGACAGTTAACCTGTTCGGCCTTCTTCAACCATGCCTGTCAAAGGCACGGGAGATTAGATCCCGCATAGAGTCAAACTATGAAAAACGAATATCCTGTAATAGGTAGAAGCAGCTTACCGCGTTGGCGTGGCGCTACATGCTGAATCCGCGATCTTCAGTCGCGGATGCGGGAGCCTCGGCGCCCTTGAAAAGCACCTTCCAGGCATCTTCGTACATCGTGTTGAAGAGCCTGTTTAGAGTTCGGTGCTACGCCGGGTCGAACTCCCACAAACTGAAGGCCCGCTGTTGGCACGGGAGGATCCAGCGAACGAGCATGACATGGACTACATTGACAAGTCTGAGCTTCTTGCTCACCAGATTTTCGATGCATGATTGCAGCCGGTCACCTCTCCCTTTTCACCCACGACAGGCCGGTCTCCTTCCAGGAGGTGAGCCGCGTAGGGGTTCCAGATCAGAATTCGGGGGCTGCGACCCACTCAGGGTCGCGCGGCTCGGTGATGTAAAACCACCCTGATTGCCACCCCTTTAGGGTCTCCACGAAGGAGCCCTCGAGCCTTAGGACGTTGGGCATCTTGCCCACCATGGCGCCTCCGCACTCCGCCTGGTTGCCGCGCACCACCTTTGGCTTGACGTTGAAAGTCTTGAGCCATAGGCCAAAATGGTGGCGGATGCAGAGGAAAGCCTCGCACACGACGATAAACGCCGAGATGTTGAGGACGAAATTCGGGGCCAGATCATGGAAATCCAGGCCGTAGTAGAACATGAGCCCCCGGACAAATGGGTGGAGAGGGAAGCCTAGTCCACGGAGGAAATGGGGGAGGAACACCACCCTCTCATGGGGCCCGAGGGTGGGGATGAGCTGCCCCGCTTCGGGAAGCCGGTGCATGATGTCGTTAGACAAGTATCCGGCCTTTCTCAGCTTTTTTATGTGTCCCTCCATGACGGAGGAGACCATCCACTTGCCTCCCGCTCCGGACATGGCTGGAGAAGGTCGAGGTGGGAAGTGCAGACTTGGGCGCTGGAGCTCAAGTGCGCGGAAGATGGATAGGCAAAGGAGGAAGAAGGCGTAGGTGAAAAGGTGGATCCTTATCCCCTTATATGGGCGGATGCGGCTATGCGTCCCCACCGGCCTGATAAAACTCGCTTATCTCTCAAGCGCCGTAATCAATGGCGCGGTTGGGTTACCAACGTCCGTGTTGATGAGAATCCCGTAAATAAAGGGGACACGACCTCTGGTTTGACTAGGCGTGGCAAGGAAACCGCCTCGCGAAACGCGCTGAGGTGGGGGAGTAAAAACGATTCGAATAAAGGCTTGGCCGTGGTGTGATGTCACACTACGGAATATGTCAGCAGATTAGATTTGTGTAAATATTATTCTTTCTATGGCAATGTGTGGAAACTTATTTTGCAGAGCCGGACACTATCCTTTGTGTTCAAAATCTTCTACGAAGTACTTGGAGGAGGAACCTGCCTTGCAATGCCGAAGACAATCTGTGCGCCGGACTCGTCATCATTGAAACCTGGTTCAGGGGCTACTGAGGGAGTCCTGGATTAGGGGGTGTCCGGATAGCCGGACTATACCTTCAGCCAGACTCCTGGACTATGAAGATACAAGATTGAAGACTTCGTCCCGTGTCCGGAAGGGACTTTCCTTGGCGTGGAAGGCAAGCTTGGCGATACGGATATGTAGATCTCCTACCATTGTAACCGACTCTGTGTAACCCCAGCCCTCTCCGTTGTCTATATAAACCGGAGGGTTTTAGTCCGTAGGACAGAACAACAATCATACCAATAGGCTAGCTTCTAGGGTTTAGCCTCCTTGATCTCGTGGTAGATCTACTCTTGTACTACCCATATCATCAATATTAATCAAGCAGGAGTAGGGTTTTCCTCCATCGAGAGGGCCCGAACCTGGGTAAAAACATCGTGTCCCCTGTCTCCTGTTACCATCCGCCTAGACGCACAGTTCGGGACCCCCTAACCGAGATCCGCCGGTTTTGACACCGACAGTCCTTTTCAGGTATTTCAGGATCTTCTTGACCGCTGTCCAGTGATCCACTCCTGGATTACTTTGGTACCTCCATGTTATACTAATAGCAAGGCACACATCAGGTCTGGTACACATCATTGCATACATGATAGAACCTATGGCTGAAGCATAGGGAATGACTTTCATTTTCTCTCTATCTTCTGAAGTGGTCGGGTTTTGAGTCTGACTCAACTTCACACCTTGTACCACAGGAAAGAACCCTTTCTATGCTTGATCCATTTTGAACTTCTTCAAAACTTCATCAAAGTATGTGCTTTGTGAATGTCCAATTAAGCGTCTTGATCTATCTCTATAGATCTTGATGCCCAATATGTAAGTAGCTTCGCCGAGGTCTTTCATAGAAAAACTCTTATTCAAGTATCCCTTTATGCTATCCAGAAATTCTATATTATTTCCAATCAACAATATGTCATCCACATATAAGATTAGAAATGCTAAAGAGCTCCCACTCACTTTCTTGTTAATACAGGCTTCTCCAAAAGTCTGTACAAAACCATATGCTTTGATCACACTATCAAAACGTTTATTCCAACTCTGAGAGGCTTGCACCAGTCCATAAATGGATCGTTGGAGCTTGCACACTTTGTTAGCATCCTTTGGATCGACAAAACCTTCTGGTTGCATCATATACAACTCTTCTTCCAGAAATGCATTCAGGAATGCAGTTTTGACATCCATTTGCCAAATTTCATAACCATAAAATGTGGCAATTGCTAACATGATTCGGACAGACTTAAGCATCACTACGGGTGAGAAAGTCTCATCATAGTCAACTCCTTGAACTTGTCGAAAATCTTTCGCAACAAGTCGAGCTTTGTAGACAATAACATCACCGTCAGCGTCAGTCTTCTTCTTGAAGATCGATTTATTCTCTATGGCTTGCCGATCATCGGGCAAGTCAACCAAAGTCCATACTTTGTTCTCAGATTTCATGGCCTCAATCCATTTCGCGGAATCTGGGCTCATCATCGCTTCCTCATAGTTTGTAGGTTCGTCATGGTCAAGTAAGATGACCTCCACAGCAGGATTACCGTACCACACTGGTTGACCTATGAGGTTCGGTAGTAACTTGATCTGAAGTTTCATGATCACTATCATTAGCTTCCTCACTAATTGGTGTAGGAATCACTGGAACTGATTTCTGTGATGAACTACTTTCCAATTCGGTAGCAGGTGCTACCTCTTGAGCACTGCGTTGGTTTTCCCTTGAAGAGGAAAGGGTGATGCAACAAAGTAGCGTAAGTATTTCCCTCAGTTTTTAGAACCAAGGTATCAATCCAGTAGGAGTCCACGTGCGAGTCCCACGCACCTACACAAACAAACAAGAACCTCCCAACCAACACGATAAAGGGGTTGTCAATCCCTTCTCGGTCACTTACGAGAGTGAGATCTGATAGATATGATAAGATAATATTTTTGGTATTTTTATGATAAAGATGCAAAGTAAAATAAACGGAAATAGAAATAGCAAAGTGTTGGAAGATTAGTATGATGGAGAATAGACCCGGGGGCCATAGGTTTCACTAGTGGTTTCTCTCAAGATAGCATAAGTATTGCGATGGGTAAACAAATTAATGTCGAGCAATTGATACAATTGAGCATAGTTATGAGAATATCTAGGTATGATCATGCATATAGGCATCACGTCCGCGACAAGTAGACCGAAACGATTCTGCATATACTACTATTACTCCACAAATCGACCGCTATCCAGCATGCATCTAGAGTTTTAAGATCATAAGAACTGAGTAACGCATTAGGCAAGATGACATGATGTAGAGGGATAAACTCATGCAATATGATATAAACCCCATCTTTTTACCCTCGATGGCAACAATAGAATACGTCCTTGCTGCCCCTGCTGTCACTGGGAAAGGACACCGCAAGATTGAACCCAAAGCTAAGCACTTCTCCCATTGAAAGAAAGATCAATCTAGTAGGCCAAACCAAACTGATAATTTGAAGAGACTTGCAAAGATAACCAATCATACATAAAAGAATCCAAAGGAGATTCAAATATTGTTCATAGATAATCTTGATCATAAACCCACAATTCATCGGATCTCGATAAACACACCGCAAAAGAAGATTACATCGAATAGATCTCCACAAGAGAGGGGGAGAACATTGTATTGAGATCCAAAAAGAGAGAACAAGCCATATAGATAATAACTATGGACCAGAAGGTCTGATGTAAACTACTCACACTTCATCGGAGAGGCTATGGTGTTAATGTAGAAGCCCTCCGTGATCAATGCCCCCTCTGGCGGAGTGCCGGAAAAGGCCACAAGATGGGATCTCACGGGTACAGAAGGTTGCGGTAGTGGAAATAGGGTTTTGGCTCCGTATATGATGTTTTCTGGGTACATGGGTATATATAGGATGAAGAAGTAAGTCGGTGGAGCAACGAGGGGCCCATGAGGGGGGATGGCACACCCAGGTGGAGGTAGGCGCGCTCCCCTACCTCGTGCCTTCCTCGTTCGTTGCTTTGCGTAGTCTCCAAGTCCTCTGAATCACGTTCGTTCCGAAAATCACATTCCCGATGGTTTCATTCCGTTTGGACTCTTTTTGGTATTCTTTTTCTGCGAAACACTGAAACGGGCAAAAAACAACAATTTGGGCTGGGCCTCCGGTTAATAGGTTAGTCCCAAAATAATATAAAAGTGTATAATAAAGCCCAATAAACATCCAAAACATAATATAATATAGCATGGAACAATCAAAAGTTATAGATACGTTGGAGACGTATCAAGCATCCCCAAGCTTAATTCCTGCTCGTCCTCGAGTAGCTAAATGATAAAAATAGAATTTTTGATGTGGAATGCTACTTGGCATAATTTTTAATGTAATCCTCTTAATTATGGTATGAATATTGAGATCTGAAAGATTGAAGATAATGGTTTAATATTGACATAAAAGTAATAATACTTCAAGCATACTAACTAAGCAATCATGTCTTCTCAAAATAACATGGCTAAAGAAAGTTATCCCTACAAAATCATATAGTCTGGCTATGCTCTATCTTCATCACACAAAATATTTAAATCATGCACAACCCCGTTTTCAGCCAAGCAATTGTTTCATACTTTAGAATTTTCAAACTTTTTCAACTTTTATGCAATACATGAGCGTGAGCCATGGACATAGCACTGTATGTGGAATAGAATATGGTGGTTGTGGAGAAAAAAAAGGAGAATATAGTCACATCAACTAGGCGTATGAACGGGCTATGGAGATGCCCATTAATAGATATCAATGTGAGTGAGTAGGGATTGCCATGTAACGGATGCACTAGAGCTATAAGTGTGTGAAAGCTCAACAAAAGAAACTAAGTGGGTGTGCATCCAACTCGCTTGCTCACAAAGACCTAGGGCATTTTTGAGGAAGCCCATCATTGGAATATACAAGCCAAGTTCTATAATGAAAAATTCCCACTAGTAAATGAAATTGATATCATTGGAGACTCTCTATCATGAAGATATTGGTGCTACTTTGAAGCACAAGTGTGGTAACACTACTGGAATCAGCTAATTTGCCATCTGCCAGCTCTTTGCCGTCTGCTAGCTGACGGCAAAGAAGCTCTTTGCCATCAGCTACCCATAAGCAGACGGCAAAGAAAAGGCTGACGGCAAAGAAGCTCTTTGCCATCTGCCAGCTCTTTGCCGTCTGCCAGCGGACGGTAAAGAAGAAGAAGAAGAAGAAGAAGAAGAAGAAGAAGAAGAAGAAGAAGAAGAAGAAGAAGAAGAAGAAGAAGAAGAAGAAGAAGAAGAAGAAGAAGAAGAAGAAGAAGAAGAAGAAGAAGAAGAAGAAGAAGAAGAAGAAGAAGAAGAAGAAGAAGAAGAAGAAGAAGAAGAAGAAGAAGAAGAAGAAGAAGAAGAAGAAGAAGAAGAAGAAGAAGAAGAAGAAGAAGAAGAAGAAGAAGAAGAAGAAGAAGAAGAAGAAGAAGAAGAAGAAGAAGAAGAAGAAGAAGAAGAAGAAGAAGAAGAAGAAGAAGAAGAAGAAGAAGAAGAAGAAGAAGAAGAAGAAGAAGAAGAAGAAGAAGAAGAAGAAGAAGAAGAAGAAGAAGAAGAAGAAGAAGAAGAAGAAGAAGAAGAAGAAGAAGAAGAAGAAGAAGAAGAAGAAGAAGAAGAAGAAGAAGAAGAAGAAGAAGAAGAAGAAGAAGAAGAAGAAGAAGAAGAAGAAGAAGAAGAAGAAGAAGAAGAAGAAGAAGAAGAAGAAGAAGAAGAAGAAGAAGAAGAAGAAGAAGAAGAAGAAGAAGAAGAAGAAGAAAAGGAAAAAGAGGAAGAAAAGGAAAAAGACCCCGACACGGTACCCAGACCCCGACCCGACACCCCGACACGACACCCCGACCCTGAGACCCCGACCCCGACCCCGAGACCCCGACCTCGACACCCCGACACCGACCCCGACCCCGACCCCGACCTCGACACCCCGACCCCGACCTCATATATTTGTGAATTATTAGTTATAGGTCATATATTTTTCGATTTTGTTATGAAAAACATCATATATAATTGTGTTGATCGTGTAGTTTTAAATGTGCAGTTGTTTCATCGCTGCGAGGTTTGGTGTTCGACGACCTCGCCGTGCGTTTGATGAGCTCTGCCCCTTCGTTCGTGGGTGAGCACAAATGACAAGTCCTCCTCCCCCATTAATTATTTGATCTATTCCGATGAAACTTGATAGCTAGCTATATATGTGTCTTGAATCATCAGTATGCGTAACCAATATGTGTCTCCCGTTCGAAAGCGTCATAGTTATAAATATGCATGCATTTGCATATTTATAACCTTGATTCTTTCGAATTGTCCAACGCTATCCATGGACAGCCCGAGTATGTGTAGATTGGGTTCGTTTTCCCATATGCTTTGCTCCGGATCCGACGCATAAATTTCGTCAGTGCCTCCCCTGTTGTTCTCCGGGTACACATCCTCTCTGTTTATTGCAGAGACGTGTATCAGGAGAACAGCGGGGAGGTGCTGCCGAAATTTTGCGTCGGATCCGGAGCATAGCATGGGAAAATGAACCCAATCTACACATACACGGGTGGGATTAGGACCTATCATTACCTATTAGAGTGTAGGTTGCATGGACGTAATAAAATTGACAAAGTAGATCAACTGATGAATATATACATGGTGAATTACATATATAATTCTTGTGTGTCCAGTAGCTCTGGAAGTCAAGATGAGTGACCGTGCTTGGATGTATACCGGTCACACTGGTCAGAACAAATGGAGCGCTGAATGGTTCACAAAAACTAAGGGGTTTGTGCAAGCCGCATTTGCAAATGGCCAAAAGAAAACCTGGTGCCCCTATTTCCGGTGCGGCAATTGGGAAAAGAAGACAGAGGCTGAAATGGGCAAACACCTGCAGAAGAGTGGTTTTACGCCCGATTATACGGTGTGGACATTTCATGGTGAGTCTGCCCAACGTGACCGAGCTGAGGTGGATCGTCGTCGCACTGACGAGCACGGTATCGGGATGGAAAACATGGTGCAAGGCTATGATGATGCTCGGGATTCGGACGAGGAGATGGAGGAATCTGCAAAGGCCTTCAATGAAATGTTGGAGTCTTCGAAACGTCCGCTACACGAGCACACTGAGCTTTGTCAGTTGGATGCCATCTCACAAGTAATGGCTCTGAAGGCTCAGTTCAACTTGGGCAGAGAATGCTATGACGCAATTATGACAGTATTTGGACGCTTTCTACCCAAAGGCCATGTAATGCCTGCAAACCTGTACCAGTCGGACAAAATCCTCCGTGCACTGAAGATGCCCTATGAGAAGATACATGCCTGTGAGAAAGGATGTGCCTTATTTAGGCTTGGCTATGCGGACTTGAACTATTGTCCCATTTGCAAGTCTTCCAGGTATATTGTGGTAGACAACGGTATGGGTGAGAAGACACAGACCAAAATCCCCGTTAGTGTTCTTCGGTATATGCCAATCATACCAAGACTTCAACGTCTTTTCATGGTCGAAGAGACGGCCAGACAGATGACATGGCACAAAACAGGCAAAAGAACCGAACTAGATGCAGATGGGAATCTGATGATGGTACACACATCGGATGGTGTTGCGTGGAAAAAGTTTGATGAATTACATGCTGACAAAGCGGCAGATCCGAGGCATCCTCGAGTCGGCATCAGCACGGATGGGTTCAGTGTGTTTGGTATGACGGCAGCCCAATACAGTTGTTGGCCCGTATTTGTCTTTCCACTCAATCTCCCCCCCGGACAGATTATGCAAAGAAAGAACATTTTCCTGACGTTGATAATTCCAGGACCCAACTATCCGGGCAAAAATATGAATGTGTACATGCAGCCTCTTAAGGACGAATTGCAAGAAGCCTGGGATAATGGGTTCAAGACATACGACGCCTTTAGCAAACGGAACTTCATAATGCGTGTCTGGTACATGTACTCGACGCATGACTTGCCGGCGTATGCGCTATTCGTTGGCTGGTGTGTGCATGGAAGGTTCCCGTGCCCCACATGCAAGGGAGCTCTTGAGTTTCGTTGGCTTCAGGCCGGTCGCAAGTTTTCTTGCTTCAACATGCATAGACAGTTCCTGGATCCTCGCCATAAGTTCAGGAAAGACAAGAAGAACTTCATCAGGGGTAGAGTTGTCAAAAACTCTGCACCACCTGCATTGACAGGCCAACAGACCCTGGATCAGTTAAACGCTCTCGAGCCAGATCCACAACGTCCAGGGTACTTCAAGGGGTATAAT